>OY728148.1:1835864923-1840864923 GCA_963277665.1 Viscum album | reverse complement strand
AAATGATCTTCTTCTAACCTTATTTCATCTAGGAGTGACTGAGAGATATGATCAAAGTATGAGCCACCATTTTTCCATCCAAGGTCTGATTTGAACTCCAGCAGGTGCATTGGAATCACACTGGTGGTTCCTTCCTTATTCTAGAGCCTCAATTCCTGTTTTTCCTCTTTCTTGAGTTATCTATGGTTGAACGTTTTTGACCTTTTTTTAGATCTACAATGTTCTAGACCAATTCAAAGGATGAGGCTCAACTATATCAATCGTACATTGTTGAGGTATGATGTTTGTTTCATTTTGGAGTTTTTCTTTGATTTATGTATGCCTAAGTGTTGATGACCCATGATTTAGGTATTTTGTGTTAATGAATTAAAACCTATTATCATATGAATTATATTGATTTATAGATTAAGGGTTTTAATTATTATATTATGCTAGATTTCATGTTTTTAGGACATCCCGTGGGTGAGTTTCTTGTTTTAAGGTTTATGGTTGTTTAGTCCAGGTTGCCTATGACGCAGACCTTGTTTTCCTTAACATTCTTGTTAGGTTGGAATTGATTACTTATTTGCTGCTTGTTAAATTCTTTTGTTATGCATTATAGTTTCTTAGCCTTGTATTAGTTAAGATTAATTTCATCTATTGGATATCATTTGTGTACGATTGTATTACAAAGGACTATCAGAAACTGATGTAGTTAGATCATAGGGATAATTAATGTTGAGGGCTTCCCCAGAGTGACTGTTATATTTACCATTACGATACCATAGGGGGATTGATGGTGATTGCTACCTCAAAGTGTCTATAGTATACCGTTACGAGACACAGGGGGGAATTTATGTTGGTTACTTCCTTATAGAGTCTATAGTTTATCATTAAAAGACCACATGGGGAATTTATGGTGAGTGCTTCCTCAGAGAGTCTTTGCATTTGTGTGACCAAAGGGGTTAGACTGTGTGAGATTACCCATAGGGTCATTATATCCTTATTAATTTGATGATATGTTGAACCAGAGGGTTTAGGCTATGAGAACTTTCCTAGAGGGTTGCTTGTGAATGATTTATTGATTGTGAAGAGTCTACCAAGACAAAGCACAAGATTGGACTCAGTCTTACTTGACTTTTAGACAGCCTTCTAAGAAATCTATTTTTCTTTTACACAAGGGATACAAAGATTAGGTTAGATCCCGATGTTATATTATTCAATGGTTTGAATAATTAAAAAATGTAAACGAATGTAATTAGAAATTACAAGATTGTTTACTTTGGAGTACTTCCTTGTTTATTGCTTCATTTTCCATATTTCATGATATATATATATTCACTGATAGTTATGCACATATATTTTGGTGGTTTCCTATGGGGATTAATCTCACACCCTATTTGGGTCATGATTTTCGACCCAAACAGATTATATGGTTGAAGGTATAGATAAGGGAAAGCACCCTTCTACATCAGGTACATGATTGTTGTTGGAGCTGTAGAGAATGAGACCAAGCTAAGGCTTGTGATGATATTGGAGTTATTTATTGTTTTCATTACTTTGTTTTTAGTTATTTATTCCCAGCATTGTGACTTTTTTGGATTATTTCCTAGATACTAGTGACATGCATCATTATTTACATATATATACTGCAGTTATTTATACTATCAGTATTCCATTGTTTACTTTGTTTCATGGTATTACTACTTCCACTTTTGTTTATTATCATGAATATTATTCCACTATGTTTCTCTACGAATGGGGGCATAGTTTCCCCATTATCACACCCAGGGCCCTTGCTGCTAGCTGGCAGCCTCTGGAATTTGGGGAAATGATCTTGAGTCCATGTGACCAAATGTGTACGAGGTTCCTTTGGGTGGTACCCAGAATCAAGATGTCACACCAGGAGTGCTGACATATCATCCACCCATGTCAGATATGGCTTGCCATCAGGCAGAATTTCAACCTATCGAGTTTCTAGGGTATCGAGGCAAGAAATAAGTGATGCCATCATATCATCTGGATGATGATTCTTATCTTGATGAGGGTCCCTGACTACCAACAACTTTTCAGGTTCTTCAACATGGTAAGTAGGGACAACAGTTTGTGGGGCGACTTGAGGAATTACCAGAGGAGTTGGGAGAATGACCTATAGAGTAGCTGGTGGGACCTATGGAGTGGCAATCAGAACCTGACCCGGATCCTGAGGAAGGTTTTCACACAATTCATGTGGATTAGGGGATGAATATCATATCCTCTTTCCATAAACACTGGACTCTACCCTATCTAGATGGGTAGTGTTGTCGAGATCACCCAAAGGCAACTCACCGAGAGGAGGCTGTACCCACCCTACCACTATTTCTCTTGTTGAGGATTAGTATAATCTGGTCGCCGTTCCTTGGCATGCTCGACGAGGGGCTCGTCAACCATATTTTTCTATTCATTAAGATGTCAATTCAAAACCCCCTTTTCAGGGTCATCTTACATATTTTGCACTGAGCTAGATGGTTCAGAGGGTTTTTCAGTCCCAATTTTCTCTTTTCCTTTACTGGGGTCTCAATCGAGAGGTAATGACTTAGCAGGTGCATGAAGGCCAAGAAAAGTTCTTTATTGGTGAGTATATACACCTACAAGATCTTCCAGGTTTTGTACTACCCCAGTGGAATGTTCCTCTTCTTTAGGCCTTGTGATAGTGACCCTTCTGGGTATATCTCAGGAACAACCATATTCACTATGAAAATGCTTGGAGGCATATCCTCGATATCACCAGGTGAACTAGGATGGCGCAGGATGGGACTGAAATGTAGGTAAGCATACTTCCCCCAGCCATAGATCTAAACATGCATGGAAGTATTATTGATAACTTTGTAGAGCATAGTGAAGATCTGTATGCATTGTTTCTAGATGGTCTGATGATAATCATGGAACATATGGTGCTGAGTAGTAGGGAGTGAGACCAAATCAAATAGGAAGCACTATTGTCCAATGTCGTCGTAGTGTTCTCGACTCTGGGGGTAAGCTAACTACTGACAATAGAGACGAAAATGCGTCTTACCTAAGTCTCGATGGAGGAACATAACCTCATATTGGGTAAGAGAATCTGGAATGTTGAATTTTTCAGTTGCAATTAGCCAGAACATCTCTATAAAATGGTCCACTATGATAATGTACCACAAACATCTCGACTCAGACTCAGAATCCGACCCTTGATTTCCCCAATCTTCAACTAGAGGTTGTTGTGGGACTGGTAATAGCACTGAAGTAGACCATTGTGGTGGTAGACTGTCTAGTGGAGAGTACGACACACGAGCTGAAAATCCACTGCATCTTGGGATGTCTTCCAAAGAATGCACTGATTACATAACCACATCCCTATAAGATGAACTAATGACCACTGCTTCCCGCACGAGTGCTGTAGTCATTGGCGTTGGGTCACACTATTGATCATCCTCTATTGGTTCCCATAACAACTCTCCATGATCTCTTATTGAGGTATATAATGATCCTATTGATGATAAGGAGGATTGCATGGCCAGGCCCTAAAAAGGGGCCAAATATTCCCCCTCTTGTGTGTATATTCAGAGTGATGTAGGGATCTGGTGGACCTCAATTTCCAGAAGGATGAGGCTGATAAACCTTGTTTCTACCCCATCCCTCTACACAGAGGATCAGGGTGAAGGTTCCATCATCAAATTTCACTCTGCTTCAGAATATGACAAGTATATGGTTGTGATTACGGTTTGAGGTGACAACCTACCCTCCTACCCTGGGAAGATTCTTTAGGGTAGGGTAGGTCTTGGACACATAGAGGACCTCCGCTAGGGTTGGTTCTAGAGTGGGTAGGACATTCTCTTGGACAAACCGCGGTGAAAAGAGCACCTGGGAAAATGTCAAATAGAACACAGAGAGGACCTCCATGATTGAGGGTGTTATATCGAGGAGGGACTCCGCTGAAGATTTTAAGCACATGGGGAGGGCCTCCATAGTGGCCATTCATAGCACGGTGAGGACCTTTTCATCGACTTGCTCTGGTAGATATGGTATGAGGAGGGCCTTTGTTCTGACCATAATGGATATGGGAAAGACCTTCACGATGACCGTCGATGAAGTAGGGAGGGAATATTATAGAGTTATTGAGAACAAAGGGAGGACCCCCCATGCTGGTAGGTGACAGGGAAAGGAGGATCCTAATGTTGACAACCTAGTAGTTAGGGGAAATTTTCATACCTGAGACCAGGGTAATGGGGAGGACCATCTTGTTGAATGTCAATAAGATGGGGAGGACCTCTGCCCAAGAGGATAATGGTGGCACATGGAGGACTTTAATGATGTATACAAGATTAGGGAGGACATCCACTTTGTCTGATGATAGTATGGGGAGGACCTCCGTACTAGAAGTCATCATCATGGATCAGTCTGTGACGGCTGCTTCTTGCACCGATGACTGGGGAGGTCAACTCAACCTTCTTGTGAGGTGGATAGTTCCTCACTCTCGACCGAACATGGAAGAATCCCTTCTCTAGGACAGGGAAGTTCCCCTACTCTGGAACGACAATAGGGGCCAATATCATGTTCTAGTGGTGGCTCGGGCCATAGGATCCACAGAAGATGATTCCTCTTGGTGGGTGTCTTCCTAAACTTGCACCCAATGTTGATGCTGGATCAGCTAAACTAGGGCTGGCTGTGTAGGAGTATGGACCACCTGCCCCTCGGTCTGTGCGACTGGCTGGTGACGCTAACGTGATTGGGTGTGAGCCCTCCTTGGCGGATCCTCGGCTGAAGTCCTATCAGGGAAGACTCAAAAATCCCTTAATTCATCCGTATAAGGGATGCAATTGTAATAGTATTATGGGGATAGAATCTCAAAGCTATTGAAGGTCAGATCTGGGAGAAGCGGCTCCCTACGCAGCCCTTGGGGGTGACGGTGCTGACGAGGCACAAAATCCTCCAATTATTTATGGGCCATGTCCGTTGTTGAGATAACCCCATCCTGTCCATATCGATGAACAAGAGTATTGATCACCCTACTTTTAATAAATCCATAGGGTGATATGGGGTGTGGGTGCTCGGTATCTGTGGTCATGGAAGTTTCCACATAAGAGATGGATCTATGTGGGACTACTATGTTGACATTTCCCTTGCCCCTGCATCCATGGGTGGGAGGTGATCAGATTCCTGTAGCTATAGATTAGGTCCTGTAAAGTAGGAAAATTCATCCTTCAGTACAGACGATGGGAAAGCGATGCCTAGTTTTCCAACTCCATTCAACCTTCCATGTATAGATAGAAATATCCACACTGACAATGTCGTAGACCGGGATTCCCAATGATTAACTACCTAAAATCCTAGTGAGTTTCACGCCAGGCCCACTATTTACTTGGAAGGACCTAGTGCCAAATAGATTTATAAGGTGAAATTATTATCTATTTATGTATTTAATGCTACTAATCTCCAAATTGAGGAGAATAAATTCCTGCCGAGTTCACCATTTCTGTTTCCGACGCTTTTTCCGGGGTGCACATTCATCTGTGGGGATGCGTTGATTATTTTTTCCCTGCATTCTAACTTTCCAAAGGTGGGAGGAATTCATCACTTCTTTAAAGATGTTTTCTCCTTGATCAAAATGAGATGATGGGATTTTAGTGTATCCTTCTGTGGATTCCTCCTCAGAATATTTCCCTTAGTTTGGGTCTCCCTTAAAGATTAAGACATTGTTCGTGAAACTCTTTTGAGTGCCATATCTTTGTGGACATCGGTTAATTACACAGATTCTGTTAGGATATTCCATGGGGTAAATTCAAGGGCACAACCTTTGGTCTGGGGATTAGTCATGTTAGGGAACACTGGTGTATCTGGATGCTGAAACACTGGCACACCTGGATTTCTTTTCCTTATTATAGGAATTCTTGAGGGCACAGAAACCTGAGGCATCCCACATCGAATGTGGGGAATTATATTCTGGAGGGATGTCTCCAAGGTTTTCCCCAGCTTCCCATGTTTAACATGGGGTATGCCGTGAGTTTAACGTCTAGAAGAGATGGATTGGACCGATCAAAACAGTGATGTGGGAAGACTAGATGGGTAAATCTCTCAGAGAGAGCACCTGGAATGTTTACTAGATGGGTGGATCAAGATGCCCAATGAGGATGGATCTGAGGTGGTGTGTCCCATAGAGGGAAGATTTCACACTGTGAAGTCTGATTTGGACACCTCAAATGGTGGATTAGAGGATGATTGGGTCCTGACAAAAGGGACACTAAGGTTTATTATTGGATGGGATTGAACATCGTGGAGGATTCCTATATACCCTATATATAATACATGGATCAAAACCCATGTATTTTGAGAGGGTGAATCATGGGATCAGGGTGTACACAATGGAAAACAACCCGAATACATAATGGGGATACACATGGTTAGCAGCCCATACAAAGAGCAATGAGATGAATGGGGCTGACACATGGTTAGCTGCCCAAATGAATGGAATGATTTCAATAGGATGTGGTAGCTTGGGTACAGTCAATATGGATATGAATCAAGTATCGAAGAATGGAATGAAAAGGTATGGAACCGAAAACTGGTGTAGAGGTGTCTATATTGGGCTTAAACCTTGAAGAGCTTTACTATGTATCCTTGTAGAAAGGAATCAAAGTCCACGTAGTTCTATAATGGGGTGATGAGTCATCTAAGGAGGCGGCTCGTGAGAATGGACGCATAGATAAGAACCCAAAGGGACTGGAACCAATGGGTTAAGGCATGATCTTCCCATACACAAAGTCTCAAGGGACAGACTAGGATGGGACATGGGTGGTGGTCTTAAACCTCAAGGAGGATTCCTACATATCCTCATGGTAGGGAATCAAAGTCTATATTGTTCAGAATAAAATAAATACATAAAAAATTGAACCTCTAAGAGGTTTCCTATGTATCCCCATTGTAGGGAATCAAAGTCCACGCAGTTCAGAAATGGGATATGGAATCAGAGCGTACACAAAGGACAATAACCCGATGACATGCTGGGGCTTATGCATAGTTAGTATCCCATTACCAAAGGGGAACTATTTATTGGAGGAGTATGGATTGAGTGTGGAGCTTACGTATAGTTAGCTACTTGGGAACTAGTCTGACACCATTAAAGGGAAGACCAAGGATATGGGTCCCAAAAAAAGGGATGCTGAAGTTTACCAATGTTTGGGGTTTAACCTAAAGAGGGATTCTTACATACCTTATATAGAAGAAAGGGATCAAAAACCACGTAGTTTGAGATATATTTTAACGTAATGTGGGATGAGAGGGGCATACAGTTTATCTTCATGTGGGACGATCAGTGAACCGATATGAAATAGTCGGGATAGAGGGATAATGGTATTGAACCTTAGTGAGGATTCCTATATAACTTTACTGGAAAGGGAAAAGATCAAAGTCCATGTAGTTTTACTAAGAGGGGCACGGAGAATACACACCAAGGCGGCCCATAGAGGATATTAGGGCCAATGATCGCTCTAATCTAACACGAGTCATTCTCGGTGTGAGAAAAAAGAGGCAACAATAGACTTGGAGATCGTGTTGCGAAAAGTGCATCCATGAGAGCTGGTGTGGGGATTATGCATGGATAGAAGCCCAAAGAAGACTAGGGATTACTCTAGGAGGGATTATTGATGTGAAAGGAGGGTTTCTAGACGTATAAAGAGGATATAGACATCATACCTGAAACACCCCATTAGAGGGTGCTATGGCTTATGCAGAGACTTCCCAAGGTGAGAATGGAGACAAAGAATAGAGGGAGAGGGGAGTGAGAGGGTGCTGGTTCCCATCCCCTTCATGGTCCTCTTAGGGATTTTCACTCATGTGGTGATCACAGTTTAATGTCATGTGTTTAGGATGCAGGTTCTTGGCAGTTTAACGTCCTGCAGCTTGGAGGGTGAGGATTCACTATCTGCCCCTAGGCCTTATATAACTTGTACCCATCCACTCTTGTGGGATGGAAGGAACAAGTAATTCCATTTGGTAACAAGGTTGTGGAGTGAACCATTGGAGGGTCCACATTAGCATGGATATGGAAGAAGCAATAGCCATTAGCATGCTTATGAAATGAAGCATGAGACAAAGAAATGAAACATGAAGTACCACCCAAGGGACTTTGAAATCACTTCATACAATCCTGGAGGGCCACAAGGGATAAGTGTTCACGAAGAGAGAGGACTTGGAGAGAGGGGTTTCACAAATCTTAGGGGATTTCAGAGCATAGGGGATCGTAGAGTACATGGATTCACAGAGATCATGAGCTCGCAAAGCATAGGGGCTCATAGAGAACATGGCTTTGCAGAGCTCACAGGCTCACAGATTACAGGGACTCATATAGCATAGGGATTCGCAGAGCTCATGGGCTCACAGAGCACATAGGCTCTCAAAGTATATGACTTCCCAAAGAGGGGAACTATGCGAAGCATAATGTCTCAGCCTAATCATGTAGTACACATGTTTTTTGGAGGGTGCTTCGCAAATCTTGGGTGCTTTGCAAAGTAAAAAGTAACCAAAGGGGTCTCCTTTATTTGAGGTGGATAATAGGATTCACGAAGGGAATCCCTTCTTGAAATAGGGGTAGATCTGGGCAAAGGAAGAGGGTTTTTTCCATGCTCAACTACCTCAGATGATTCATTTTCTTAGTTGTTTCATAGAGAAAAGAACACTTCATGATTTATGAATTAAGAAGATGAAAGGTCAGGGTCTGGTCCATTTGTTATAGGGGAGATGGGTATTTATATGTTCCAAGGGGGCATGATGCTCTGAGGGAGTTATGTGAAGTAACTTGCGCTCTATCATCAGAGGTATATTTGCTCAAGTTTCTTAGAGTCTCGAAGTCGACCTTCATCCCCTCCACAATGCAGAGCCTTCTTTTGTTCCCTCTATGGTGGTTGTAGAGGATTTTGTTAATTTTGAAGGACTCGCAGAGGCAACTGTCTTTCCCTTCGTGGTGCGGAGACTTATTTCAAGTTCGACATAGTCACAAACTTGACCGTCACTTTTCTCTATGGAAGGGGTAGTGAAGACTTCATCTTTACACCAGCCACGGTGCTGAAGGGATTTTCAAGGGTGCATCATGAAGCAGCCCCTTTGGCACCATTTAGTGTCCTTTACTCATTTTTCCCAATGCACATATTTTGGTGACAACAGGTTCATTATATTCAATTTTGGATTGGTTCATTATTATTTGTTCTCCTTTATTTTGGTTCCAATTAGTTTAGTCTAATTTTATTTTATTTAGGTATTATTATGACAATATTTGATCATTATGGTTGGTTTAATTCAATTATGTTAGGTTTAATTCTTTTCAGTTTGGTTTTCATTTGTTTTCCCTGATTTAAGTTGTTTTGGTTTAGTTAAGATTGAGTTCCTCTACCTCTATTCAGACCCTACCTGACATAAATAAAAATTTTATGAACTAATTTGAATTAAAATTCCTTAATTCAATATAAAAAGAACAAAATAACTTGACTAAAACCAAACAGAACAAAATCAACTGGACTCATTATAAAATGAACTAAAAAAGCCAAACTTAATGAAACTAAACTCTATAGAATTGAATAATACTGGAATAAAACCAAACCAAATTGAGATGAAGTGAATAAAACCACACTGACCATAATTGAACCAAACTATATTGAACTAAACCAAACTAAATAAATTGGAACTAAACCTACTGGAATGGAAATGATTTAGACCGACCCAATCCAAACTAATCCAAGTTGACATTACCCAAATCAACCTAACTCAAATTGGATGAAATGGATCAAAATTAACTCTTAACCAAACAAAACCAAATTTACTTGAAATGACCTTACATAATTAAATAAATGGAACTGAACCAAACTAAAAAAAGTAAAATATACCATGAATACCCAATTTAACACTAAATAAACTAAATTAAAATGAATTGATTAGACCCTAAGAAAACTAAATTATACCAAAATGACCTAACTAGGCTTGAAAATAAATGAACCAAACCAATAAAACCCTTTAAATACTAAAACCTAACCAAATTATCAAATCTTATCTATATCATAACTAAACTAACTCGACAAAACCTACTGGATTGAATTGAATTGACTTGATCTGTCCTAAGTAGGGTTGAGTATACCTAAACTACACTAAACTACATTAAACTGAACTAAATTAAACCTAACTAAAATAAATTCAATAGAAATGATTAAAATAAACTGACTTGAAAAATCTTAAATAAAACCCTAATAGGCATGCGCCGACCCAAACTAAATAAAAAACCAAACGCAACCAAACTAAGTCGACCAGAACTAAACTAATCATAAGCAAAAAAACTAACCAAAACTGATCTGAATAAAATAGGAAATATAGAACCAAATAGAATAAATGTATTGAATTAACCCGACCCAACCCCAAAAATCCAAACAAACTAAAATTAAACTAACCCAAAGAAAACAAAACAAAACCAACTGACTAGAACATAAAAAAATTGAATTGAAGAAATCAAAATTGAAGAAAATTTAATTGAATTTATCTAAACCAAACATAACTAGACTAAATGATATATTATAGATTTAAACTAAACCAACCCGATAAATAAAAATACAAAGGAAAATATTTTAACTATACCAATCAAAAACAACCCAACTTGAATAGAACCAAGCTGTACCAAATTGAATCGAACCATATCAAACAACACCAAAACAAACAAAATAGTATTGATTTTAAACAAACCAAATAGAATTGATTTGATCCAAACCAAGTAGAATTGATTTGAACCAAACTAAATATAACCGATTTGAACTAAACTAACAAAATTTGAATCAAACTATCCCAAATTAAAACAAATTAAATTGAACCAAACCATATAAACTTAAACTAAAGATACACAACCCCAAACGAATCAAACTAAACCAAATCAATAATAACTAACCTAACCTAACCTGAATAAAACTGAATTTAAATTAACCTAATTAAATATAATTAACTAAAACCAAACTAAACTAAATCAAATGATCCTGAACTAGACCAAATTGAAGTGGAGAGTCACTAAGGCACCTTTATGGAGGTCCTTTATGCCTTATCAATTTATTCACTAAATTACATCCCATTTAAATAACACCCTATGTATTTATATTTGATAAGACACATTATCATAGTTTGATCCTCGAACCTCGATGGATTTTGTACATTATTCGATTCAACACCACATATATCATCATAAAATATACAATCCATTAATTTTAAAAAGGGTAAATTGCATAATGTGGAGAGACCACACATATCACAATCAATATAAAAACATGTATAATACTAAGGGGGTATGCTTGAAAGGATAATTATCTTATAAGAGAAGAAATTATTTCTTTAAGCACCACCTATTCTTCGTTTTGTAGTCCTGTCCAAGTGTATAGGTTATTTACCACACACACGGGGCCCTATATCAAGCTAATAACTACTAAAAAACTAATTAGAAAATTTATAATAACAAATCAATTTATTTTAAATTGTTGTAAATATTGATTAAGTCACTGAGTGACTATACTATATAGAATATGGTTACCTTGAAATAGTAATATTTTATGCATGAATTTATTATATAAGAATGAAATTAGTTGAAAAGTGAATAGAATAAGAGAAAAAATAAAAATATAATTTATAAACACAATTTTGTGTAGTATTATGTATATTTATTACTAATTGATATGATTTAATTCAATATAATAGTTTTGTATGTATATTATTTTGTTATATATATAGTTTTTTTTGTCTTTTATATTATGAATGTCATATAGACTAGCGTGTCAGTTATGCTTTCATAAAGTGAACAATTCTAGTTTCCTTAAATATATTTTTGATTTAAATTCAATCTTATTTAATTAATTTTCTGACATGAAATAAAAAATTTATTATAGAATGGATAGAAGTTGGATGTATGAAAATGATCAAATATCAAGTGATTTTTAAAACATGTTAGAGATATTTTTAGATTTTTTGTTTAAAAATGCATCAGATAGTGGTCACATACACTGCCCATGTTATAATTGTGTTGGAAGACCTTGATTGAGTTGTGAAGAAGTTATATACCATATAAAAAAATATGGTTTTCAAACAAACTACTATGTGTGGTATTAAAATGGGGAGAAAATGGAATCTCAAAATGTTCATGATCCAAATGAGAGGACTATATTGGAGAATTTAATAGATAACCAATTTCCATTTATTTTTTGTTATGAGAAAGAAGGGATTTTGACTTAATAAAACTTTGATAAGAACACACATGATGTATTTATTGAAAATGATGATGTTAGCAGGGTGAAAAAATTTAATTATGCTTCCATGAATCCAATATATTGACAATCTGGTAAAATAAAAAAGCTAGAATTTTTAATTTGACTGTTTCATGGGAAAACCATGTATATGATTTCTAATACTACTATCGATTACTTTATTACCTTTCTGCATATATTACTTATAGGTGATTCATATATTCCCTTAAACATTTATATGGAATGGAAGTTATTTGGGGAACTTGAATTTTCTTAAAACAAAATCCATTATTTCCTGAAAGATTCCAGCTTATTTTGGGAGGAAACTGTTGTTTGAAATGATTTTATAAAATATGGCACATCCTGATGGAAGACCAATGCTGATATAAAACCATCCCATGTGCCAAAAAAAGTAACATTCCACTTTTCATTGATCTTAAAAATCCATAATATTTTCCTGTTAGATGAAATATCAATAAAAATACAATGGCATGATACCGAGAGAAAGAAGGATAATGATGAGTTGGTCCATCCTGTAGATAGATTTTCATGGAATACATTTGATTCTATATATCTTGATTTCATAGATAACATGTGTAATGTGAGGTTGGGTATTTCATGTGATGGTTTTAATCTTTTTGGGAATATTCTTACTTCGCACAACACATGGAAAATTTTCATACGCATTTATAACCTTCCTCTATGGATGTGTATGGAAAACCCTTTCACTTTCATGTGTATACTCATATATAGACCTTTTGATCCTAGAAATTATATAGATGTATACATTAAACCTTAAATAAAAGAGCTGAAACATATTTGGAATGTGGGTGTGCGCACATATGATGCATGTTCGAAAGACATATTTCAGATGTGTGATACACTTATATTGATGATAAATTATTTTACTGAGTATGAAATGATATATGGATAGAGCATAAATGAAAAAATATCATGTCCTATTTGTATGAAGAATACACGATCCAAAAGACTTAATTATTTCCATAGTTTTAGTTTTACAGTACATCTATGATTCTTTCCAATGGACCATCCATATAGAAATAATCATCAAAGGTTTTCCAATACTAAGAAGACTGAAAATCCACCACAGTATATGTCTAGAACTGATGTGCTTAATGAATTGAAATATTTTAGTTTTTCATTAGGGAAGGGTCATATTAATTCTATAAAGAGGAATAATGTTTCTATTGAAACCAATTACAATTGGAAGAAGAAAAGTATCTTCTTTGAGTTTTCTTATTGGTCAACCAATTTGTTACGTCATTTCCTAGATGTAATGAAAATTGAAAAAAATATATGTGAAATGTTTATTTCAATTATTCTAATTGTCAAGTTATGGAAAAAAGATGCTTTATGATTTCAGTGTGACTTGGTGGATTGGGGTATCAATCCAGAATTTCATCCTGTACTTCTCAGTGAAAATAAATGGAATGTTTCGTGTTCTTCTTATGTGATGAAAACTGAAAAAAAATTCTAGAAGTACTAGAGACTAATAAAGTTCCTAATGGATATTCAAGAAACATATCAAAATGGGTCAATAGAATAGAGTTGAAGTTGAAATATTTAAAGACTCATTATTATCTCATCCTTATACATGAGTTGATTCTAATAGAAATCCATCAGCTACTGTCTAATAATGTAAGGATTTTAGTTATTTTCTTGTTCCATTTTTATAGAGATATTTTTGCGAATAATTTTTACAAGTTTTATTGAAAAAAATGTTGGTAAATGCACCATTAATTTTGTGTGAGTTATAGAAAATATTTCCTCCATCATTTGTCACATTCATGCTATATATAACTGTCTATATTAGAACCAAAATACTTCTTAGAAGACATATTGATTTTTGTTGTATGTATCCAACTGAAATAAATATGTACACATTGAAGCCTTTTTTCTAGAATAGGAATCATCCCTAATGTTTTATCATGAAAGGTTACTTGGATAAAGAATGTATGAATTTATGTTCAATGTATTTTTCTGATGTGTCTAAGAGATGGAACAGAACAATGAGAAAAGAAGAAGAAAAATATGAGCTAATTGAAACAAGTTTTCCATAACTTCCCCAAATAGGGGGAATTATAGGATTATATAAATTTTCCATATTAATCCTTGAAGAGTGGGAGATGGAACATCACACAATTTTGTCTAAATATGATTCGTTCGATGACTACATCAATTAAATTGAATATATATATCTTATATATTCTCATGAAATTGTACATCTCTGTTAAAATATTTCTATTTCTTTGTTAGGGAATATAAAAAATGAAAAATATAAAGAATCATTATTTATCTTTGATAAAAAGATATACTTTTCTTAGAAAAAAGTTTTCTTCTTGGTTGAAATTGAAGGTAAAAGTATTACTGTAAAAAAATAATAAAATAAATATTTAATTAATTTTAATAATAATTTATATTTCAGGTATTTATTTTTCCTGATGAATATGTCTCTATGTAAATAATATCTTTGGATTTTGTTCATAATTTCGTGGTTCATCAATAAAAATTAGTTGTGATCAATGGGTATAGATTTATTATCAATGAACAACAATGAACATGAGAACACAACATGATGGGGTTATGGTAACTATCACAAAAAACTATTATTCCAGTGCACCAGATAATAGAACTCAATTTTAAAATGTGTCTTATTATGGATTCATTGAGAAAATACTAATATTGGATAATTATTCTCATGGTCAAGTCACTATGATGAAATTAAAGTGGTTTGATTTAATGATGAGGCATGAAAAATTTATTGATGATTATGGATTTTGAGTTATTAATATGACTTGTACTCTTGCTACCGATGATCCATATATATATCAACATCAATGTCGAAAGAAGTTTCTAATGTGAAAGATCATCCATGAATTGAATTTGGTGTCATTATTGAAGTAATAATATGATATATTTTTTATGATGGTGATGATGGAATTGACACCATCCCTACTCTCATTGGCCCTGATCAATTTATTACTTATGATGAATCTAATAGTTCAATTTTCAGAGTTGATTATAAACCTAAATTTGTGGTGGGAAATATATAGAATCATTTATCTATGTTCTTAGTTCTATTGGTTTATCTCAACATGGGTTGTTAAAGTTGGAACTCTTAAAATTTATTACAAATATTTTGTATTCAACATGGTATTCATGTGAATTTTAAATATATACTGGTTGAATTTTTCTTTGAGTTTCATTTTATAATATTTAATTGAACCATATTAGAACATACCAAACCAAATAAAACTGAAACAATTAAATTTTAACAAGAAAAAAGATGAATTTAATTGAAAAATATTAAACTAATTAAAATGAAAATCAAAATAAATGAAAATAATGACCTAACAAAACAAAATGAAAAAATGACCTAACCCATAATACGAACCAAATGACCTATGATAAATAAAAATAGACAAATGACCTAATCCATTTACCAAAATAAACCAAATGACCTAACCAAAATTGAATTGGATCGAATTGAAAATAGAATAAGACTATATCATACCCATGCTAAACATGTTAATTTTAACATATTGATTTTTCTATGACATGTATTTTATGTTTTGATATTCTTCCCACTAAATATAAAATGATTTTGTTATATCACTATATATCCTTTATTTGGTTTGAAAATTGGCATTCCTTAATTAAGACATGTCTAATATTATTTATGGTTTGGATTAAACATTATTTATGGATTTATAATTAATTCTATATTTTTATTCAAATGCAGGAAATGAAAAACATTGAAGAGATATAAAGGAAAAGGATGTTAAACAATAATATTTGAATGACGGAGATGGGAATCCCTCCTTTAGTGCATGTTATGAGTATTTTATTTAAAATATATATATCAATAACATATAATTTCATGTGATTAATTTTTTTTTTAACTTTTAATCAGGATCCAAAACTTAAGAGATATTAATTCTCTAACCAACCTAGTGGCACCCCTGCTCATCCATATGATATGAGGGGGGGGGGGGGGTACCAGTGCCACATACACCACTCAACATACCCGATCACACCATCTCTCTTCCTCTGACATACCATCTAGCACACCTTCTGATCCCACAGTGTCATTAGAGGAACTTAGGATATTTAGGCCGCCTATGTTTGTACCCCCATTTTCAAATGATCCTTGCTTATATTTCCCATATCTGATGATGGATCATACCCCCTCTATATTATGAATTTCCACATACTTATATGCCATATTCTTTTCATTCTACTTACTTATCCTTAGGATTCTACATTCATGATCCCGTGACTTCTACTATGACACATTCTGAGGCTCCAGAGTAGAAATTGGATCCCACTCTTACTGTACAGGTAGACATTCCTTCAGATCCTAGGTATCCAATGAAAACCATTGATTATAATTCATTAGGTATATTTATAGAACCCCATAATTTTTTACCATAAGTTATTTTCATTATAAGATGTATTGATAAAATATTTGTTTTTTCTTTAAATTTTGGATATTATGATAGCTGGTGTGGGAACACATGCATACGTGCAGTGTAGAAGTGCCACAAACAACTAATGGTGGAGTAAAAAAAGTAATATAAAATTATTGTAAAAATAAGGAAAGAATGTAAGAGTTTTGTGGAGATGATTATAAAATAATTCGGCATCATTCCCATAAGGACACTCTCCTATAGACACCTAAAAAATGAAGAAAAGATAATGCTTGGTTGAAAATAAGGGTAGGCATATTCATTGGATTTAATATTATATTATTATTTTATTAATATTAATTAATATTTTGGTGCCATCTACGTTATAATTTTCCTAATGGTGAGGATGTGAGGACAACATGACTCATGGAATTAGATGAGCTATGGAGAGCATATAAGCATGAGTTGTATAATGTCTAATGTGCTAGAGTTGGTATTGATTTAGATGCCATTCCCATCATGAATGACTATCTGTTAGAATATTCTCAGGAAATGATTTCTCATTAGACAAGTACTAAGTTCAAGGTATTAATCAAATTTGATTGTTTTTAATGAAAATTATCATGATTTTAATTAATAATTTTTTTTTATTATTGAAAATTATTTTCTCAGAAGCATCAGGAATAAATAATAAAAGGATGCTATGAAATACTTTCACATTTTGGGGAGGACTACGATGCTGAACCATGAGAGGAAGCAGGGATGCCACTCGTTTATAATTTTTCTTTTGGACTTTCACTTTATTTTATTCCCTCCATATTTAATTCAATTTATGATTAGTATAGATAAATGTTCATGTATTATTTAGTTTATTATTGAAAGTATTTAGTGTATACTAAAATTTTAGGATTAATATTGTTATGTTTGTGATCCTGTCATGAACCTATACAACCACTGATCGTTTTATGAAATGTCCATAATTTTAAAAGGTAATATGGCATTAGGGTTGAGTGAAAAATCATATATCTCTTTTGAGATCATTTTGATTTATATAGAGGTCTCCTACCCATGTGACATATACTTGGAATGCATTCTTTCAGATTTCTATCTATGTTTTTTTCAGATTTATGCTGAACTTTTTTATTTTTAGAGGATAGATTCCTCTTAAAACATATTATAATAAATCCTATAGAGTCACTAAAATATTTTCAATTAAATAAACATCACCTTTACATGTTCCCAAGGATTCCACAATGCTAACAGTACCCATAAAATTAACACATACCTTTGAAAATAACAAGTTGTCCATATTTTATCACATGATCTTCTTTGAACCCATAACCATCAAATTTTAATTCTTCTTGCAAACCAAAATTTCCAAATCCTAATAACACATTCCTCTTAATTAAAGATTTATTTGTAGTATTTCTAAAATATATTTTTATCATTTTTTATCTTTAAAATAAGTGATCCTTGAATTTACATATTTGTGAGAAACATTTTTCCCATAATATTTCCTTTCATTACTTATAAATTTGAATTAGAGTTTTCACAAAAAATTCTAGAACATTTTTATCCATTTAATGTGATATTTTTTGGGCTACTTGAATTTAATCAATCCATGAAACTTAACGCCTTTCCTTAATATTATTGTTTAATATTTATCCAACTTCCTAAAAATAATCTTTGAAGTTGAATTTTCATTTATTCAATACCTTTTCATCATCAATAAATTTATATTTTAAAAAGTATCCTCCTATAGTTTGATATATCTTTTTAAAAGTTTCCTAATATAGTTTTTAAAAGTATATTTTTAAAAGTATCCTCATATAGTTTGAAAATTATCTTCATATAGTTTTAAAAGTATCATCATATAGTTTGATATACCTTTTTAGTTTTTGAATATATTAACAAATAAAAACTTTTATTCCTAATCATAGGACTATTATAAAAGGATATAGAATGATTGAACACCAAATTAAAAGTATATATTGTATATATAGTTATGGATTGGGTTGATTAATTTTATTTCTTCATATTTGAATTTAATTTTAAACCGACTTTACTTATAATAAATATTTTTTGTACCATGACATGAAATATACTGATATAGAATTTATTGAGGGATTATAGTTTTTAAACAACTGATTTATTCATTCCTATGTATCCCAAATTCCAATGGATGTGGGGTATTTGTCATGAAATTTTTCCAATTACTTGATTTAATTATAAAAGGAGAACTTTTATTGGGGTATAACTATGACCTAATGGGATTTTATCATTTTAATGGTGGTAAAATATACACTATATAAGAAAAAACCTAAAATATTGTTGAAAATTTTCATTCTTAATATGTACATATCTGTTGATATTTGATGATTGTTTATACTTAACATGTTGGATAGTGTCATTATTCTTGGTATTTAGGGTTCTACCAATGGTGATGATGTTTCATTTATTTTTATATGGGAACTATATATATTGATCTATAATTAAGATGTCGAGGTCTCTTTACTTATAAAAAATTATAGATTATTAAAATTTAAGATAAATATTAAACCCCTGATGAACATGTTTAGCATATCTTATTAAATGATTTTATTAAACCCCAAATGGATATTCATGAAAAAATTTAGTGGAATTCAATTTATAAACTATATGTGGGGTTTCAAAGTTGAAAAATGGACAATATAAACATGCTGAAATTATTTATCCAGAGTTCTAATATATTCCACTCCCCAAGTAAATGGTATGCATTGGTAGTTGAGGCACATGGTTGTTTTACACTAATAGTGTTTTATACATGATATATATTCATATTTTTATAGTTTAATAATGATATATTGTTGAGTTTCATAAAGAAAAAAATAAGTTTTAAATTATCACTATAATTCATCCACCATATGTTTTTATTTTCAAAATCATTTAAAATTAATATTTATTTTATTTTAGTTATAAAATTAATTATTAATAAACTATATTAAATTATGGTTTTACACATTCAAGGTTATTATATAGGGTGGTTTTGAATATTGAAGGATGTTCGCCTCAAGCGAAATTGTTTTTCTCGAGCAGAAAGAAAAAATACAGAAGTGCGGTAAACAGACCAAAATAATAGTAGATTTTAATTTTTAATTTTTTTATTTAAATTTTAATATATATTTTGTAACTTAATAGTCCATTTTTATTTGTAATAGTGTTATTTGGTGGCCCTTGATGAGTAGGAATTTGACAAATTTGGGCCAAACGATCAATTACATCAGGTTTTGGGAGATGAGAACCATGGTAGAGTACAATGTTAACCAAGGAAGAGTATTGTCCAAAAGAGGTATTATCCCACTCCAGGTTCTGGTAGCATCGAGATGGAAAAATATAATTCATGGGAAACAAAAGCTCAGGTCGAGGCAGAAGAGGCCAAAAAATGGTCAGATAGGAGTGTGAAAAGAATCAAAGGGACAATGATGAATTTATAAAATTTATGGTAATATTATGTCCATCACTTACACTAGATACCACTGTGGTTTTTGATGAATATATTTTATAATGTGTAAATTATATAGTTTATAAGATAGTGAACCTAGTGTTGTTTGGGATGATTATGTTTCTGACGATGGAAATGGTGAGGATAACGGTTAGTATGAGGGTGAGGATGAGGGTGAGGATGAGGGTGAGGGTGAGGATGGGGATGAGTATGAGGATGGGGATGAGGATGAGGATGAGGATGAGGATGAGGATGAGGAAGAGACCAAGTATGAGGATTGGGATGAGTTCAATGATGATGATGAGGATGATGGTGATGATAATGATGGTGATGAGGGACATATTTATCCTTTACATTTTTTACTAATATTTATGACATTTGATATCTGATTATTTGTTTGGAATGAATATATATGATTTTTTTCATCTGTTTTATCACTGGATTAATACATTAATTGGTTTCTTATGTTATAATTATTTTTATATAGGTTGGTTATGCTTGTTTTCAGGTAATTGGTTAAAGTGGGGTGATGGTGTGGATTTTGGTGGCTATTTGAGCAGGTTCTAGTGGCTATTTGAGCAGGTTCTATGGGCAGGGTGGGGGTACTGTAGGTCTAGGAACTAGGGTGGGGGGGGGGGGGATCTATACCAATATTTTAAAATCTAATGGGATAGACCTATACAAATGGTTTACTTAGAACCGTTGGCCTAGGTCTATACTGACGATTCTAAGTGAACCGCTTGTTAAACCAAAATTCTACTGATCCTATACCAATAGTTCACTAAAAATAGTTGTTATAGGACTTTACCAATATAAATATACCCAATAGTTTGGAGAACCATTTTTATAGGATCTACCAATAGTTATTAGGCCTATACCAATGGTTTTAAACCATTGGTATAGGCTATAATTCCAGTAGTGTTTGTCACTCCCAGGGGACATGCTTGGGTTAATTCACAATTTATTTATGAACTATCATAAAGTATTTTAATATATGATGATAATTAACGACCTATATTAAGCCTAAGGTGTCATATATTTAAAATAATGTTTCATGATTTAGACAAACTATGAATGATATTTCATGATTTATCACCATGATTATTTTTTCTCACATTATGCCTTTTTATTTTAATCAATAGATGAAAAAAGAAGGAACCATGTTAACATTGTATGTGATGGAAAATATGATGATGATAAACTAATTGGTATGATGAATGGATTTAAATATATTATAATTATTTCTAATTAGATATCATGATATATGAATTTTACCTTAACCAACTCTCAGACTCACCAAAGAAGAGAAGGATTGAGTTTACTAAGAGATCATGTGGTAGAGACTATGGAAAGAAGATTCAGAATGTGGTAAGAAGAAATCAAGTGAATGTCTTAGTGGAACAATAAGTTTTTTTATATTTGGAAATAATGGTCTTAAATAAAGTAATTATTGAGAAAAAATTAAGATTTCGATGGAGGGAAATTAAGATCATCCTAAGGTACCATTTATAGTTCAATTTCTTCTATGTGGGGAATATGGGAATTATCCAAGATAATAACCAAATCCAAGTGTTAAATCCTAGAATATAAAATGACCTATTCTATGATAATTTTTTAAGTAGAAGGATTAGAGTATTTATCAAGATGGGGGAATTATTTTGTAGATGTGTTATATCAATGATATTATGGATATATCAATCATGAAACATTTAAGGATTATTCTATAGTAGTTTTTGTTTAAGGATTTTTAAACATATGTTGGACAATACTAATAGCCAATAAAAGTGATTTAATGGTATGGTGATAATTTTTAATTGGGATAAATAAATTATCTACATTGACGATGTAAATGGGATAGTATTAATGACCTTGAAATTGGTTAGGAATATGATGAAAAAGTGATTTAGGTTATCTTGGATTAATTTTATTACATTTTTGTAATGTGATTTTTTTTAGGAATAAGGATTATGGAAGAATATACGTTCTCATGTGAGGTTAACTTAATCGCTATGGATACCATCATTCGTTTATAGATTTAAGGTTGATCATAAGTTCAAAGGCTTAGACACCCCTTTTAAGGATTTAAGTGATGGGGTTTTGAGGTGAATCAAAAATTTTACTAGGATTTGGTAAGAATACACTATTGAGGTTTAAATAACCCTTTGGGTTAGTATATTATTTGATTTTCTGTTAATTATAGTCTATTAAATAGTTAGATATAAATATTTTTAATGGTTGAAAAGTGATTCATTGACAAGGGGATATTTTATGAGATATTTATGGTCAAGATAAGGATTAACTTTCATGTTAGTATCTAAATTTGATTCATGATATTTTAGTGTAGTTTACTACATAGGTATACCATGGAGATTAATGATATTTTGGGACATGTTTCATTAGATTGAGGTATATGTAACTCTTTGGTTTAACATGTTATTTAACAAGAAAGTTTAATTTAGAACAACCCATTTAAATATTGGGGATGTAAGCTAAAAGTTATGAGATCACCTTTGAGGTTAAAATATCCATTAATTTTGATATTATTTATGAAATGTTCTAAGTGGAACATTTGTTTTGGTTTTGAATTTTTTTGACGAAATGTATTATTTCAAGGTTTATTCATTTGGGGAATTATCTTACCTTATGCTAAATATTTTTGGTTTTGGTTAATTTCTATAGATAGGATGAATTACTTGTCATTATTTTATGGATCATATGATCTATTAAAATTTAATTTTAGTGCTTTAGGTTTTAATTTTTTTATCTTGAATATTCATTTAATGAAATAAGAGATAAAGTGGAAATTTATCAAAGCAAAACCAAAGGACAAAATTATGCTTATGATATGGAAATAAATCAAGTAAGTATATTTTATCATGTTCAATATCTTGAAATAAAAAGAATCCCCCAACCTTAGGAAAAAGTATCTTAAAATAAAATGTTAAAATTTTAACTCTATTTCTTATGAATCAATAAGCTTTTCACCCATCATAAATTTATAGTATTGTGATTGTTAAATTTCTCCTGAACATATTATCTACCATTCTTTATTAGTAATTGGATGTTAGTTTTCTCTTCAATGTCCATATTCTCACTTCCAACTAATGTTATATTATTAGGAAACCTAGTTTTGTGTTATTTCAGATGACCTTCATATTTCTCTTTCACTCTTTTTAATAGGAAGTTTTATTAAACCTTTTTATGATGTGAGTTTTCAAAAAAAGAAATTTTCAAATATCAATCCCTTGATTACTGAACACAAGTTAAAATTGAGAGGATGAAATTTATTAATGGGGGGGGGGGGAATTCAACACCTTAATATTTTTAAAGATGTAAATTATGTTTGATAGTGTATATGATACACAACACTAAGCTTAAATGAACCACTGGGTACTATTATTTAAATATGAACATTATAACATAGCCATTGAATTGGTGTGTATGAATAATATTAAATACATTATGAAATATATATAAATTTACTAATAAAAAAGGTAATAATTAATTCTTAGGAATTAACCACTCAATTTTTAGAAAAGACATTTCATTCTTGAAAAAATAAGTTTTCTTCAAAAATGGTATTTATTTATAAAAAATATTATAATTAATTTTTTGAAATTTTATGGTTTTTATTTGATAAAAATGATATCATTTTTTAAATCAGCACATCAAATTTATATTATGGTGAAATTTTGATATTTTTCTGAAAAGTTTGTTTTTTCAATGAATAGTTAAATATATAGTTTTTTATAAAAAACAATATATCATTTTCAAGTATTTATTAAGTAAAATTATATTTTTAATTTGTTTTAAAATTTAATTAGTTAAATTTGATTAAAAAATAAAATTATAGTCTGTTTAATGAATTTTATAATTTAATTTATTATATAATTTTTTTGTACCTTAGAGGCATTTTTCTAAAAAAACACTTTTCATCGCGTTTTGTGCAGTTATTTTAAAATTATTTTACATCACTTATAGGTATTGAATTTTATAAAATTGTTTTCATATTTTGAATTAGGAGTTTTCAATTTTGTAAATAGGCCCCTTTTATTTTTAGTCAATATGAATAGTAACTGTGGTAAAATTTATCACCTTGGTAAAGAGTAAATCTAGTTAATCTAGGTTAAAACTATGTGATAAGAGCACAATTTTTCTTATTAATTATTATTATATGAAGTTAATTCTACCCTTATCACCTTATTTTTTAAATTTATTTTTTTAGTGGACACTTTTATATGAAAATGACTTATATAATATTTAAAGCAAAGAAAGATAAAAAATGTCACTCTTAATTTTAAATATATTTTATGTGTTCACATAGGGAAAAAAATTCCTGAATTAATATAAATATATATTTTATAAATAAATAAACTATATTCATGATTTTAATTTATTTCTAATTTTTAATGATTAAATAATTTCCTTAAATGATTGCTCAATACTAATATAATATTTATTCAATTAAAATAAAAATAAAATAAATGATGTTAAAAATATAAAAAGTAATATAATTTGAGTAATTTATAGTGTTACATGAATTTTTAGATAAACATAACATATTAGTTATGTGTAATGGGATTATATTCTAATTTAAAATTTGTCTTTATGCCTTTTAACTCAAATTAAATGAATAGTTCCAAAATTGACATTAATGGTATTTTATAAAACAATATTTTATGAAATTTTTTAAAAGTCATAAAAAACATGGAATAGGACAAGGTGGATATTATATGATCTAAAATGTTACACCTTGTCTATTTATGAACCAATTTTTACATTATAAGTAAAATTATAACCCTTTACGAGTAAAAAAGATGTTACTGTGGTTATAGTTAAAATTGATTAACCAAGGAGTTAATAAAAAATATAAGGTTTAAAATGATACCAAAACGTGTCCAAATTCTATTGGGTGATAGGATTACAACCAAATACCAACTTATATTTTAATCTATATCCATTTGTAATCATTTCGTGTAAGGACCTGACCTTAAACATTACATAATCTAGTAGATTCTTTAAGTATTCACTTTCTTACATTCCCAAAGATCTTTTCAGTTTAGAGTTATATATAATTAGGAAATAATCCATAAAAACAACAAGAATACAAAGTGGGTACTACTAAAATAGTATCCATTTCTTCCATAATACAAAAGTTTTTAATAAAACATGAAATCGTTTCATGAAAAATCTTCACAACATTAATCTTGGCTTCTTCTTTTCTCTTACCCACCCTTAAACCCTGTGAAAAACATTTTAAAAATTGGGATGAAAACAAAAAGATCAATAAGGGGTATACAAATAATGAATTAAACCATTAGTACATGAATACTTATAAACATATGAAATCATTTTCAAAAAGATATACTTATCACCCTTAAAGTATCATATACTTACCTTGTGAAAACATGATATTTACATAAGACATAGAAAACATAAATAAAACATTATGTAAATTTAGGAATTAATTAATTAATATTGTAACCCTAATGGATACCATATTATTTGTAACCCTCACATATACCTTATAATGTAACCCTCAAAACTATCTTATGATGTAACCCTTAGAGCTACCTTATAGTGTAACCATCACAGTTACACTTGAAATAACTATTACTATCAACTTCTAACATAAACATACCCAATGAATTGGAAGGAGATATAGGTCCGAAAATTCATCATAAAAAATTCACAAGAAAAAAAACATAATAATAAAACATTAATACTTGCATCATAAAACATTCCTTTTGAATTTCATAAAGATAGAAATTTAAAAGAATTTTTTAAAGAAAAGTCCCTTACCATGAGTCTTGCTTACTTAAAACATGTTAAAAATTACTGTATAATGGTTTAAATAGGGTTATTAATATATTATACTACTATATTAGTATCTATAATACCTTATATGATCTTTTTAAAACAAATTTCCACCCATTTATTAATAATATTTTTATATTTTCATTGTTTCATGTGCATTTATTTCATGGTTTCCCTGGTTGGTCCATTATGGATTTTCTTGTAGAATAGAATAAAAACTCAAAAAATGGAAATAAATGGTATTAATATGTTTACATAATTTTAAATGATACCATAAATCTTTTGTTTCTGATATGAGGATGATTTATTAGATAAAACATTAATGAAAATGATTTAATTTATTTTGGTAGTTTTTACGACCATTATGAACTTATATTATTTTATTTAATATGATGTATATATATTGGTTCCTGAACCTTATATAACTTATAATATTTATAATAAAATATTATTTGAATATAATAATGATTTTATGACCATCCTTGTAGGTGGTAAAAGAAAATGAAAATACATTGTCCATGATGATGGTAAATTGACACATCATGGGGAATGTTTTCATTTTTTTAGAATAATAAGAGAAGAGAAGAGGTTTAATGTTGAATTTTACATTAAAAAATTACATTCCAGTATTTTTAATATAATGGAGTTATCATGTCACTTGTATTAGGGGAAGTGAGGGGATAATAAGAAAATAAAATAAATTGAGAAAAAATGAAAATGAAAGAGGATTTTACCTCTTGAATTCTTCTCCTTGAGAACCTCCTTAAAGAACTTGGTTTTAGACTTTTGGTGATACCAATAGGTATTGTGTGTGGGAAAGTGTCTTAAGAATGTAATTGGGTAGAAATTAAACAAACTAAAGGGCTTTTATGTGTAAGGATAAGAAATGGCGATGATGGTATTTATAGTGGAGGAGAGGGGTGTTTTTTTATTTTATTCATTAGTTTATTATTTTGGCTCAATAATATGAATTTTTTTGATTACCATGAATAAATATAGTAAATAGTGCATGTGATTTATAACCAATAGTGATTACATCATCCATACATCTACCATGACTCAATAATTCATGTATTTAGCTTATACCGTAAATTACCGTATTTCGCTATTTACCAAAAATTCAACTATTTTAGAAAATTCCTAAAAATTCACCCTAACCATTTTTTGATGTGTAGATTTGAAAAATGGAATAAATTTTACGAAAATAATTTTCTAAATATGAGAAATTTAATTTTTAATTAAAATCATCATTTTTAAAAAAAATTCTAATTTTAAAATTAAAATTGATTTTACAACACTTTGAAAAATTAATTAAGGCCCCATAAAATTATATTACCATCATAAGAAAAACTATATTAATTTTTTGCTTCTATTTTATGAAAATAATTTTATTATATAAATATATTAATTATAATATTGTAAATAAAAATTTATGCATCACAAAAATACCAACACTTTAAATATAAATTCAATAAATTTACTTGCTTATTATACAATATAAATATATCACATTTTCAGTTATAAGATAAATAAATTTTATTTATAATTTCATAGGTGATGTTACTATTATATTTTTTCAAATTCCTTAATTTCTTCAAATACCATTTATTTCATTATACATTTATAATGAATTTAACTATTTAATTCTAGATTGAATTTTTTTATAAGTACCTAGTTTTCTATATTCTCCCCCTTATGTAAATTGCATTCTCATAATTTTTATTTAATTATGAAAAAAGAGAGGATACCTTTCCCTCATATTATTTTCAGATTACCATGTTTTTTCTTCTACTATGTGGTTTCTTTACAAAACCTTAACATGGTAAATTACCTTATTCCAAAATTATTTCTCTCTATGATCAAGAATTTGAATAGGGTTTTCCTTATAATAAAGGTTCTATTAAAACTAAAATACTTCTAAGCTCAAAACATGAGTTGAATCTGGTATATAATTTCTTAGCATCAAAACATGAAAAACATTGTGTAACTGAGATAAACTCGGAGGTAGAGCTACTCGGTAAGAAACTAGGCTAGATTTCTCCAAGATTTAAAAAGGTCCAATGAACCATGTATTTATCTTTCCTTTCTTAAAAAAATGCATAAAACTTTTCCAAGTAGAGGTTTTAATGAAAACATGATCACCTACCTTGAAAGAAAAGTCTTTCCTCCCGTTATCTGCGTAACTTTTCTACCTAATCTGAGCTGTCCTCATGTGTTGCTAGATCATCTTCACTTTCTTAGCTACTTTTTCTACTGATTATGGTCCCATAAACTTCCTTCTCTCAACTTCATCCCAAAATTATGGATTTGGACATCACTTTCCATATAATGACTCAAAAGGTTCTATTTATATACTAGAGTGAAAACTATTATCATAAGAAAACTCAACTAAAGAAAGATGATGATCCCAACTTCCCCAGTAATCCATTAAACAAGCATGTAACATGTCTTCTAATATTTGAATTGTTCACTCGGTCTATCCATTATATTGAGTATGAAAAGAAGTGTTGAAATTTAATTCAATTCAAAATTACTTATGAAGGAATTCCCAAAAGTTATAAGTGAAACTAGGAGCCGGTAAGATATAATAGAAAGAGGAACTCCATGTAACCTGACAATCTCTTTAGGTACAGTTGATAAATATGATCTAAAGACATAATGTCTCAAATAAGAAGAAAATGTGCATATTTATTCAATCGATCAATAATAACCAAAATCACATTGTTATCTTAAGATGTATTTGTTAGTCCCACCACAAAGTCCCTGGAAATATGTTCCCATTCCACTTTGGTATTGGAAAAGGCTAAAGCATACCATTTGGTATTTGTCGCTCTGATTTACCCTGTTGACATGTCAAATATTTCATGGTAAAATCAGAAATATCTATTTTCATTCCCTCATACTAGTAATATTCTCAAAGTCTCTATATATCTCAGTGCTGCTAGGATGAACTGAAAACAGATAACTATGAACCTCACTAAACAATTGTTTCTTCAGTTGGGAATCACAAGGAACACATAATCTCATTACAAATCTCAATAAAAAATATTTATCAACATTAAATTCATGAAACTTACCATTATTTTCCAATTCTACCTTTTTCTATAACTCACAGTCTTCTATTTTTGCTATATTATTTTTGAGAGAGATGACTGCACTAACACCTGAAACAAAATAGAGGAATTTTCTACACAAATGAATTGTAAGACAAAATTCATCAAATAATTAATCAAGGGGTAATGTTCCAAATGTAACATGGTTAATGATTCATGATGTTTTTCAACTCAAGGAATTTTCCACATTGTTTGATTTTATAGGATAGTAATTGATCATACAATCCTTTATCAGTTTAATCCATCTTCTCTGTCTCATGTTCAATACTTTATGAGTAAATATATAATTCAAAATTTTATGGTTAGTATATATTTCACATTTGGATCCATATAAATGTTTCCTCCAAATTTTTAAAATGAAAACCACAACTGCTAATTCAAAATAATGTGTGGGATAATTTAACTCATGAGGTTTTAGTTACCTTGAAGCATAAGTAATTACATGATCATTCTACATCAAAGCACAACCAAGTACCTTAAATTAAGAATAACTATAGTTTACAAAATTAACTTTTCTAGAAGGTAGGATCAAAGATGTAGAATTCACTGATCTCCTTTTCAGTTATTGAAAAAAACATCACATTATTGTTTCCAAATAAATTTAACCCCTTTTCATGTTAACTATGTTAGTGGGATAGATAACCTTGTAAAGTTTTTAACAAATCATTGATAATAAACTACTAATCAAAGAAAACTATGAATATCAGTAACATTTTTGGGTCTTTTCAATTCATCAATAAATTTTATTTTGGTAGGATCAACTATTATGACATCCTTATTTATAATTTTCCCAAGAAAAGAAATATGTTTCAACCAAAAATCACATCTTCTAAATTTACCGTATAAGTTATTTTATTTAAGTTTTTATATAAAAATCCTTAGACATTTTTCATGATCCCAATAACTTTTTGAATAAACCAAAATATCATAAATAAAAACAATAAAAAACTTATCCAAATATTCATGGAATATTCTATTCATAAGATCCATGAATACAAAAGGAGAATTTGTAAAACCAAAGGGCATAACAACACACTCATAATGTCTATATCTAATATGGAATACTATTTTTGGAATTCCATCCTCCTTCACCTTCAGCTGATGGTACCCAGATCTAAAGTAAATATTTGAAAAATACTGAGCTCCCTAGATATGATGAAACAAGTCATCGATATGAGGTAATGGATATATATTCTTAGAAGTAATGTTGTTCAAATATCCATAATCAATGAAAAGACTCATGGAACCATATTTTCTTTTAAAAAACAAAATAGTATCACCCCATGATGAAGTGATAGAACAAATGAAACCTTTATCAAGCAACTCCTACATCTGTTTTTCCAATTCAAGAATTTCCACTTGATCCATTCGATAAGGGGGATCTGAAATTGGCTTAACATCAGTATCTAATTAAATAGTAAATTCAACTTCTAGATCAGGTATAACACCAGGAAAATCATCAAGAAAAACATCTGGGTATTCATTTTCCAATGGCACATCATTAATCTGAACAGTTACCTTATTTTAAAAAATATATGCAAGATAACTTTCATTTCCATCCTTTAATAGTTTCTCAGCTTCCAAATATGTTATCAATGGCATGGGTTCATTATTTTATACAAACTGAAACTCCTTTTGAAAAAAAACTTCTTTAGATCTAAAATTAATTCGAGCATGGTAAACCAAAATCCAATCCATACCCAGAATAACATCAAACTATAATAGGGGTAAAACAATAAGGTTTTCATGTAATTTCTTTCCATAGACAACAATATTAAGATTCTTATAATTCCATTTTTCCTTAATATTTCCCCTTGTTGTTTTTACCATAAGTCCTAATTTTATTTCTTGAGGTGAAATTTCCAATTTAATAGAAAATTTCTCAGAAATAAGGGAAGGTGTAGACCCCGTATCAAACAAGACATTAGAAAAATATGAGTAAGAAAACAAAGTACCTGATACCACTTAATTGGATGGCCCAACATCCATTGAAGTAGTCACAAAGTATTTCACTACACCTTTATACTTATAATCTAGATTCTTTCCATCATTCAAATATTTCTTTGGGTAGGTATTTTCATAATTCCCCATCTCACCATATTTTAAACACTTTAAAATTTTATTATTACAATTAATCATACCAACACTAAAATCTTTTTCATTGCAATCTCGGGCTATATGTATATACTTACAAGATCAAAAACATTTCCCAGATTTGTTAAGGCATTCCCCAGGGTTCAATTTACCATACTTACCACAATCTAGAAACATGACTTTCTTAACCATAGATTTATTTGATTGATTCTTACCCATTGTTTTCCATATGTAACTTTTATTCTATTTGTTTTCAAAGTACACATGATCATCAGAAAACTCCATTTCCACCCTCTCAACACATTTAAAAAGTTTCTCATAACTTTTTAATTCTTATGAAGCTAATTCTCTTCAATATATTGGCTTTAATCCTGAGAAAATGTGATTTATTTTACTATTAAGATTTCAAATAAGATTTGGAGGATACCTTGCCAATTGTGTGAAGTTTTCTTCATACATGGGAACTAAATATTCCTCTTTTTTAAAATTAAGGAATTTATTTTCCATCCAAAGTCAAACCAACTTAGTAAAATATTTTTCAAGGAATATATTCTTAAATTAATCCCATTCCAAGGCATCAATCTCTTTAATATCCCTAATATTCTTAACCATTGACCATCACTTGTTGGATTCACATTAATAAAGATAAATAGAAAGACTAAAATTTTAATTATCCGAACACCCCGTGACATAAAATATATTTTCAAGGGATTTAATCCACCCTTCATCCACCAATGGGTTAGAAGATCCACTAAAAGTAGGAGGGCGTTTCCTCATAAAATGTATCATTATCGTCATGTTCCTTTGTGGTAGATCCAGTTATTCTCTTAAATAGATGACCCCTCCATTTATAGAATATATCAACTTATCCATTACTATCACAAACCACTCATTTCCAATTCCCACCATTCTAGGCTGCAAATTCGGAAGGATATCATTCTGTCAGTACCTTTGTAATTCATCTTCCCTATTTCTTCTATGAAAAACCATTTTGAATAAATATTTCTTAGATGAAGAAACATGGTAATCTTTAAATGCTATATCATTTCAACATAAAAATATGGTAAAAATAATTTATGGTATTATATTAACATATTTCTAACCCCTAAAGTTATCTAAATTGTGCTATGATACCAACTATAAGGACCTAACCTTAAACATTACGTAATCTAGTAGATTCTTTTAGAATTCACTTTCTTACATTCCCAAAGATATTTTTGATTTAGAGTTTTAGATAATTATAGAATAATTAATAAAAACCACAAGAAAAAAAATTGGGTACTACTCAAACAATATCCATTTCTTCCATAATAATTTTTTTAATAAAACATGGAATTTTTTCTTGAAAAATACTCACAAAATTCATATTGTCTTATTCTTTTCTCTTATCCATCCTTAAACCCTATGAAAAACATTTTAAAACTTGGGATGGACACAAAAATCTTAGAAAGGGGAATAAAAATAAGGAAATAAACCTTTATTCCATGAAACTTATGAACATATGAAATCATTTTCACAAAGATATACTTCTCACCCTTAAAGTATCATATACTTACCTTGTGAAAACATTAGATTTCTATAAGACATAAAAAATAAATAAACCATCTAGGTATCTTGGGGAGTTAATTACTTAATATTGTAACCCTCACAAACACCATATGATTTATAAACCTTATATATACCTTAAAATTTAACCCTCATGGATAACTTATGATGTAACCCTCACATATACCTTATGGTGTAACCATCACAGTTACATTTGGAATAACCATTTAGGTAAAATTACAAGATAAACATACCCAATGAATTGGAGGGAGATATAGGTCGCACAATTCATCAAAAAAATTACCAATAACTAAAAAATAATAATTAAATATGAATAATTTCATCATAAAAACATTTCTTTTTAATTTTGTAAAGATTTAAATTTAGAAGAGAATTTTCAAAGAAAAGTCCCTTACCTCGGGTTTGTCATAATTTAAACATCTTCAAACCTACAATATAATGGTTAAAGAGTTTTATTAACATATTATAGAACTATATTCATATATGTAATACCTTATATGATATTTTTTATAACAACATTCCACCAATTTTTTGATAATTTGTTTTTATTTTCATTGTTTCAGGTGCATTTATTTCAGGGTTTCCATGGTTGGTTCATTATGAATTTTCTTGTAAAATGGAAGAAAAAATCCATAATTAGAAAGAAATGGTATTAGTAATTTTACATAATTTTAAATGATACCATATTTAATTTTTTCCTAAATGAGTATGATTCGTTAGACAAAACAAAAATTAAAATGATTTAATTTATTTTGGCGGTTTTTACAATCATCGTGAACTTATATAATTTTATTTAATATCATGTTTATATATTAGATGTAGAACATTATATAAATTATAATATATATAATAAAATATTATTTAATAATAATAATGTTTTTTTACTAGCCTTTAAGGTGGTAAAAGAAAATGAAAACACATCATCCATGATGATTGTAAATCGACACATCACAGACAATGTTTTCATTTTTTAGAATAAGAGGAGAAGAGGAGAGGTTTGATGATGGAAATAACATTAACACTATAAAATTAAATTATATGTAAGATAATAGTGTTATCATTTCACTTGTATGAGTGGATTTTAGGATATAATAATAATAAAAAAATAAATTAAAAAGAAAAATAAAAGAAAATGAAAGAGGATTTTAGATTTTGAATTCTTCTCCTTGAGAACCTTCTCAAGGCACTTGGTTTTGGCATTTTGGTAAGAATATAAGGTCTTGGACGTGGGGAAGAGGATTAGTAATATAATTGGGAAGAAATTAAACAATATACATGGATTTTAGGTTTGACGAAAAGAGGTGGTGATAGGTGGTATTTATAGTGGAGAAGAGGGGTGTTTTTTGATTATTTTACTCATTATTTTATCTATTTTGGCTCAAAACTATGTATAGTCTTGATTACCAAAAATAAATACAATAAATAGTGTATGTGAGTTCGAACCAATAGTTATTACACAATCTATACATCAACTATGACTCAATAATTCATGTATTTATCTTATACTGTAAATTATTGTATTTCACTATTCACCAAAAATTAAACTATTTTAGAAAAATCCAAAAAATTCACCCTAACCATTTTTCTAAATATAGAATCAAAACATAGATTACATTTTATGAAAATAAATTTTTAAATATGAGAAAATTAATTTTTAATTAAAATAATCATTCATTCAAAAAATACCAATTTTAAAATTAAAACCGATTTTATAACATTTTGAAAAATTAATTAAGGTTCCATAAAATATATATTATAATAATAAGACACCGAAATATTAATTTATGATTCTATTTTATGAAAATAAATTTTCTTTTAAATCATTATATTAATTATAATATTTTAAATAAAAATTTATATGTCATAAAAATACCAAGAGATAATTTATCATTTTCAAAACATTTAATTGATTATTAAATGATATAAATATATCATGTTTTCACTTATATGATAAATAAATTTTATTTATACTTTCATAGTTGTGGTTACTATTATATTTTATAAATTCCACAATTTATATAAATACCGCATATTTCATTATACATTTATAATGAATTTCACTATTTAATTCCAAAATAGAAAAATTATTTTATAAGTACCTAGGCTGTTGCATTTTCACTGAGAATGAGTTTATTATAATTTAATCTTTTAAGAAATTCCAAAAGTTCCCCTAACCTCAATTATAAGAGGGAACCCATCCTTTATCTTCTTCATATAACTTTGGTTGTTTGTTTGTTTTTATGCTTTTGTTTTGATGGCTTTGGTGTGGAATGTGTTTGGAATGGTTTGATTGGTGTGTTGGCAGATGGTGGTTCTGATGATGAGTTCCGGTCATCAGTTCTGGCAGTGATAGGGAGGCAGTGACGATGGTGGTGTTCCCAAGAATTTGATGATAGGAGATGTGATTTTGGCTGATTTAGGTTGCTTGGATCGAGGCCTCCTCGGAATCCGATGTACCTTTTTGAATTTGTTTTTAAATTTTGAAATCTGGCATAGTGTTGCTGTTTTCTGGTGGGTTGGTTTCATTGAAGGGTGGATCTTGAGGTGGTAGCTTCGAGGACGTGATGATGGTCACTTTTTTGAAAATTGACAAAGGTGATGTGTCATGATGCATATAGCGAGGTGGCAATGATAGCTCTCGTTTGAATTTTTAATGGCGTGTTTGAAGGATTATGGCACGATTTGATGGTTAGGGTTGTTATTTTGAATTTTGAAATCTGTAATGTTGTCTTTTGTGGCTTTTCTGTTGGTTCCCACTCACCCTAAGTGGCTTCTTCAATAAAATAAAAAAATAGATTATGTGGACTTATTTTAATGATATATAAAGTTTTATTTGAAGTTATTCCTTCATGGGTATTATGATTCAAAAGTTACCAAAGTAGTAAGGGTCTTATGTTACAATCTCATTGTTTATCATGATTTTTTATGATAAGGTATTTGATGTTGAAATATTATGATCTACATCTCAATAAAATCATGAATTTTATTCCAATCTTGTTATTTATTGATAATACATGTTTTAATATAATTTTACTCACCTTAATTACTCAAGATATGAAAAATATGTTTTTAAGTAAAATCAACTTTTGACACACTCCTATCATGGGGCCTGAAAAGAGTAATTATATTTTTCTTAGTTTAGCACAATGGTTGACCAGGGTAGTCTCACTCGGGGAGCCTTTCATTCTGTTCATTTACTTCTTCTAAATCACCTAATCTATATATTTTTGTGTTTTTATTATCTAATGAAAACAAGGAAAACATTTTTGGGTTTTTAAATAATGACTTGAAATAATAGAAATTCTAATTTATGCTAACATGAAAACTAGACAAAATGAGTTAATGAAAGAAAGAACTTGGTCTTAGGTTCAGCCTTGGATCCAGTCATCATTCTCCTTTATGTTTTTTATTTTATTTTGATAACCCAAACATGAAATCTCATGTTTGAATTACTATTATTTATTTAAAAATTATGGAATATCATTGAATTCCTAAGAACCCTTAATTCCACCCACTCCTTTAATCAAGGATGATGACACTCCTTGGTCTAGGAGGTGCCATTTTCTAGGAAACATATCTATAATTATGTTTCATCCATTGGTTATTTCAACTACTACCTATTAAGAATTAACCAATAGAGAGATATAAAAGTGATTAAATAGAAGAATAGAGATATATTGAGTTGCATGTCATTGGGGGTAGTCACCACATCAGGGAAAATCACATCACCCATGATTGATACTCAATTATATCTACAAACATAAAATAAACTTTAAGAAAAGTTCAAGAACACCTTTTCCAAACCTTGGGCCAGAAATTGACATTAGCCTATTATTTTTGAGAGTAAGAGATCACTTGGTGGAGTGGGTGGAAGAGAAGAAGAAGAAATAGAATAAAATAAAAGAAATAAAATTTAAAAATAACAGTGTTGGGAAAATAAAATATTAAAGTAAAATAGAATTGGGATAATATAGAGAGAGAATAAGAAAATAAATAAAGAAAATAAATAAAGAAAATAACAAAAATTAAATTATGTAATTTATAAAGAATCTAATAATAATAATAATAATTTATTATTATTATTTTTATTATTATAATTAGGATAAGAAGAGAATAAGTAAAGAAAATAAAAGTGTTAAAAGAATATTATTAATAATTATAGTAATAATAATAATAATAATATTATTATTAATATTAATATTAATACTAATAATAATAATACTACTAATAATAAAATTAAGAATAATAAGAAAAGAGGATGAAGGATGGGTGGAAACAAAAAAAATGCATAAATGTATTTATTTAATACTAAATGAGAATTGCAATTATAATTAAAAAAATGAAAACTAAAAATTAAATAAATAAAAATAAAAAAATGATGATGAAGAAGAAATGGTGAAGACTTACAACCAAACTCTTTCTTAGTGGAGATCTCCCTCTTGGTGGTGTTTATCGATGGTATGGGATGGAGTAAAGGCTCCTTTATATAGGAAAGGGGGAGTGGCTCGACCTTAATGAAATTAAAAGATCCATTAAATCAAAGAGGAAATCTTGAAGAATTTAAATCACCCTAAGACCTATAGTGAATAAATATTCTATGTGGAATGAATGTAGAATTAAATCACTAAATAGAACCAAGTTAATCATTCTTAACTATAGAATAATACACACAGGCATCCTCGATGAGGTGGTAGTGGTGAGTAGGTAGCCTATGGGTGAACAAAGGTGGTTGGTGGATCTCGAGTAGTGGTAAATAACGAGGTTCATCATGGGATATTCCATACAGTAGACGACATCAATGGAGGTGGATAAGTTGTGGAGAATGGAGTGGAATTGGTGACAACATGCATAAGGTGGCATTTCTTTCATGGGGAGGTTGTGAGCGGCAAGTGACAGTGCATCCATGGGGCAGTGGCGAGTGGTGAGTGGTAGATCATGCATGGGGAGGTGGTGAGGTGCGAGTAGTGGTGCATTCATGGGGTGGAACTGAGCAGTGAGAGGATATGAATGCATGGGGTGGCAGTGAGAGATGAGTGGCGGTTCATGTATGGGGTGGTGGAGAGCGGCGGTGCATGCATGTGGTAGTGGCGAGCGGTGGTGCATGCATGGTGTGGCGGCGAGCTGCAATGCATGCATGGGGTAGTGGTGAGAAGTGATGCATGCATGGTGTGGAGGTGAGCATTGAGCACCGGTACATGCCTAGGGTGATGGGTGAGTGGTGGTGCATGCATGGGGTGGAGGTCCTACCCAATGGCCTATTTTTTCACACAAATATCATTAAAAGAGTTATACAAGTTCCAAACCATAATAAAGATGTCATAAAAATTTCATAAATAAATTCCAACTATAAAACCAATATCTTTTACTCTTCATAAAATAATTTTTATTCTCATCATCATAAATTCCCACATTTAATTAAAACACTGATATTCAAGGGTTTTAACATTTAAAATCACCAAAAATGATTGAAATTTGAATAAAAAATGGCATAATATTTTCTTATATCAAATACCTCCACTCTTAAACCATGCTTGTCCTCAAGAATAAAATCTCAACAAGAAGTTAAATAAGGCACCAATGTTTATCAATATTCAAATTTAAAATTAATAAAATCAACTGATTATCAATTGTAAATGAAATTATCAAAATTCACATAAAATATCAATTAAATTTCCCATTTTCAAAGAAATATTAAATTCATGTATTTTACTTTTCCCCTTTGAAAAATGACAGAAGTAATCCTTTTATTTATTCATGCTCTTAAATTCATTATTATTAAACTTTCCAAATCAGGATTTACCTCACCTGAATCATTTCAATCATCTCTCATGATAAAATTCAAGTAAATTTATTCTTATATCATGAGAACATGATCCTTATCCATATTCTTGTAAAATAACTACTTCATCCACTTTGTAAATACAAAATACACATAAAATCATTGGGGTTTTTCAATTAAGGTTCAAATGTCTATAAGGTTTAAGGTTGGTATGAATTTTTGTTTAAAAATAAAGCTCAAGGAGGAGATTTAACTCTTAAAGTAAAATGCATGATATCAAAAATTAAATATTAATAGAATTATCCCCTTAAAAGTAGAAACTACCATTTCCACAAATGTCCAAAGTAAATATTATGACCAGTTTAAGCACAATGAATGATTTTTCCCTCTTGAAAGTGTTTTTTATCTTTTTGATTTTTTATCTTTTTTAAAATAACCTTTATATATTTTTTATTTTTTCATTCTAAAAGTTATTATTAGAATATAACTCACATCCACCGCCTAACCATGCATGATAAAAAATCATAGGTTTATTAATGTTGATTTTTGGTTCACCCAAATCACAACCCATTTTTATAATTTTTTGGTCCTTTTTTTCATTTTCAATTTTTATATTCAAGAGAGGAAAAACAATAGGGTACAATGAATGATTACACAACCTTTTAAAATTCCCACAATAAGCACCCCCACACTTATTCCTTAAAATTTAAATCATCCCATTTACAATGATTCCCTTCTCCCCCACACTTCAACTTTAAAATATAATTCAAATATTAAGAGGAGGGTGGGAATGGATGACATAATCTTGAAACATGGATCATTATTCTCTATGGGATAAATAAGGATTGATGTAAAGGCAGTCTATTTAGGATAATTTCTTATAAAAATATTCCTCAATAATTTTTTTTACATAGTCATAAATTTGAAAAGTTTAAATTCACATTCTAGCAGGCATCATGTCCCAAGATCACTCAAGAAATATTCTCAAGATAAAATAGGAAATACTTGGTCTAGAAATACTCATGGGAATGGAAATATGATTTAGGAAAATCACTCAAGGAATGGATAATAATAATAAATCAATTCACATGAATTTCCTAAATTAAAATTATGAATAATTGTTGGGAAATTTCATTTACTTGAATCAATCAATTTTCTTAAATCATGAGTACTAATTTTAATATCCATTCTTCACTTTAATAATCTAATTTTACATTTTACTCATTCAATTTCATTAACATTTTAAATATATAACAAGGAATCACATGATTCCTAAAAAAAATTATGCATCCTAGACAAGTCAAGTAAATAATATTTCAAGTGTGTGAATGAAATTTTCTATTTAAAGCTCAAAAAATTATTTGGAAAAAATGTAGGGAGTTTATAAAATAATAAAAAGTGAAATCCCTTTCCCATGAAGCTTGGTCTTTACCCTTAACTATTTGAGGATTCCTTCTTCCATCATAAACCTATATTATATTACAACCCAATTAAGCGCAAGGATCATTTCATTTAAACTCAAAAAGATAGGAGGGATTGAGCTACACACTAGAATAATTATAAGAATCAAACTGAAATCTAAATATCTAGAATTCATATAAAGATAAATCTTGGTATGATATACCAAGTGGGTCTTGAATTTTTACTAACTTCAGATGGAAAGTACAAGTTATTATCCATAATCTGTCGGTGGGTAGATTTTCTTATATTTGAACCACCACATGTGGTTTATTATATCTTGGACTTCTTCTCTATTAAGGAGGACTCCATGGATAGAGTAAACTAGATATACCACCTTTACTATGTGGCATATATTGCATGGCAGGGGTAGGATGTATAATGGAACCTCATCCTATTTGGTTACAATATTTATAACCTTTATTTCTCCATATAGTGTCTGCTCTAGGTATTCTATATTAAAATAATTTCAAAGGGAGAGTTCGAAGGTAATTTTATTTTATCAAAATTATAATTTTAAAATTCAATATTAGATTATCTCCTTTTTATACAAGTAGCATGTGTTTCTATTTCTTCAGGAATATCCATTGGTATCTCTTCAGGGGCTCCCTCCAGTAGATGTTCAATATGTTTAGGGAGCTACATGTGTTCCTCAATAGGTGTATTTTTTTTCATCATCTTCCTCCATGGAAAAATGTGATTCATCCAAATATGTAAAATAAAAATAGTAGGGAGTCATACTAAGTTCATCATAAATGAAATTAAAAGATAAAGATTATATTAAAGGGTCAAATCACTGAATTGGTTCATCTTTAATCTTCTATTCATTTGAAAGTTCCTCTTGAAGTTGATCTGCACAAGATTGAGGTAGGTAGTCGGGCTACTCCATCCTTTCTTAAAATTCCACCACTTGGGTGGTGTATTCTTTCCATAGTGCTAGCTATTTTTCTTTGTAAGGTGTAGGGAGACCAAGTAGTTACTCACACTCATTCTATAATTCATACAAATTTTTTTGATCTCCCACATGATGATCAGCAGGCAAGCCTTTCTCATTTTCATCCTCAGGTAAGAAAAGTGTCTTATCTTCTAGTTTAGGTTCGTATTCAGGTTCTGGTTCTTCAAATTATTCTTGGAAGTATGTAGTTCTCCAATCCATTTTTCCTAGGATATCTTACACCTTTTTATCAAGATATTGAATATCCTACGTGAGTTTGTGTTTTTACACTTCCTCTTAGAAATATTCTGGTGTAACTTCTTCGAAAGTGTTGGGTGGAAATGAGGATCACTCTTCTTGTGTCTTGTCCTTTTCTTGATAGAATTCTGGGAAGTATTCCAAGAATTTAGTGAGTTTTCTGGACAATCCTTCAACCACTAATTTATCGAGGGTCTCCTTGAGATCCTGTATGAGGTCCTTAAATTCCTCCTCTTTGAAAATTTGGCTCCATACTCTCTTGATCTTCCAAGCCCATAATGTTACACTATCTTCTATAGACAAAGGTGCATTAGATATTGGTTCTTTCACCTGATAGTATTTTCAATTCCATGATTTGAAAAAATGTCTATATAAAAATATCATGGAAGAATTTTCTTAATTTTTTTTAATTTTTATAAAAATAAATAAAATATATCTAAAATGTTAATGAACTATGGATTATCTCCCCAGAAATAATGCCAGTTTTGCTGCACTCCTATCATGGGTAGTGGAAAAAGTAAATATATTTTTCCTAGTGCAAAAAATTGGCTTACCAGGGCCGTCTTACTTGAGGATTCTTTCATTTTGTTCACTTACTTCCTCTAAATCACCTAAGTTATCGCTTTTTGGGGTTTTTTATATAATTAAAACTAGGAAAATATTTTTTTGTTTTTGAATAATTACATGAAATAATAAAAATTCTAATTTATACTAACATGAAAACTAAAAAAAATGAGTTAAGAAAAGAAACCACTTGGTCTTGGGTTTAGCCTTGGATTCAATCATCATTCTTCTTTTTGTTTTTCATTTTAGTTTGATAATCCAAACATGAAATCTCATGTTTTAATTACTATTCTTTATTTTTTTTAATATCATTGAATTCCTAAGAACACTTAATTCCACCTCCTCCTTTAATCAAGGTTGATGAGACTCCATGGTCTAGGAGGTTCCATTTTTTAGGACCCGACTCTATTGATGATGTTTCATCCATTGATTATTTCAAATCCAATGTGTGAAGAACTAACCCATGGAGAGAGAGAAAAGTGATTAAATAAAATAATAGATATAGATTGAGTTGCATGTCACTGGGGGTAGTCACCACATTAGGGACATTCGCATCACCCATGCGTGCTACTCAATTTTATCTATAAACATAAAATAAACTTTATGGAAAATTCAAGAACACCTTGACATCCCCCTGAACCAAGCCTCGGGGTCAGCTGCTCATTTCTGAGAGTAATAGATCACTTGGTGGAGTGATTGGAAGAGAAAAAAAAGAAATAGAATAAAATAAAAGAAATAAAATTTAAAAAGAATGATGATGGGGAAATAAAAGATTAAAGTAAAATTGAATTGGGATGAGAGAGAGAATAATAAAATAAATAAAAAAAATAAAAAAATGAAATTATATAATTTATAAATAATATAATAATAATTTATTATTGTTGTTGTTATTATTATTATTATTATAATTAAAATAAGAAGATGATAATTATATAAAATAAAATTGTTAAAGAATATTATTAATAATTATAGTAATAACAATAATAATAATAATAATAATAATAATACTAATAATAATAACAATAAAAATAATAATACTAATAATAATAAAATTATTATGAATAAGAAAAGAGGATGAAGGATGGGTGGAAACACAAAAATGTCTGAATTTATTTATTTTAAAATAAATTAGAATTGAAATTACAATTGAAGAAAAAACTGAAACTAAAATAAATAAAAAAAATGAAGAAGAAGAAGAAATGGGGGAGACTTTCAGTCAAGTTCCTCCTTTGTGGAGATCTCCTTCTTGGTGGTGTCGACCGATAGTATGGGATGGAGGTAAGGATCCTTTATATAATCAAGGGGGAGTGGATCGACTTTAATGTCATTCGAAGATCCCTAAAACAAAGTAGAAAATAATAGGGAATTTAAATCACCCCAGGACCCATAGTGAATAAAGATTCCATGTGGAATGAATAGAAATTTAAATCACCTACTGAAAATGAGTTAATCATTCTTCACCGTGGAAGAATCCATGGAGGCGTCCTCAATGAGGTGGTAGTAGTGGGTAGGCGACTGGTGGGCAAGCAGTGGTGGCCAGTGGATCTCGAGCAGTTGCAGAGAATGAGGTTCATCATGGGATGTTCCATGAAGTAGTTAGAAATAATGGAAGTGGACAAGCTGTGAATAATTGAGGGGAATTTGATACTTCATGTGTGAAGTGGTGGTGCATGCATGGTGTAGTGGTGAGAGGCGAATGACGATGCATGTGTGGTGTGGAAGAGAGTTGTGAGAAGTGGTATATATGGGGAGGTGGATAGGGGAAAGTTGAAGTTCATGCATATGATGGTGGGGAGCAGCGAGTGGTGGTGAATTCATGGGGTGTCAACGAACAGTGAGTGACAGTGCATGCATGGGGTGGTGATGAGTGTCGGTGCATGCATGGGGTTACAACGAGAAGTGAGGGGCGGTGCATGAATGGGGTGGTGGTGAGTAGTGAGTAGTGGTGCATGACTGGGGTTATGGTGATAAGTGAGTGGCGGTGCATGGATAGTGTGGATGTCCTATATTTTGGCCTATTTTTTAGCCCAAAATCATTAAAAGAGTTATAAAAATTCCAAACAATAATCAAAATTTCATAAATAAATTCCAAATATAAAACCAATATCTTTTTACTCTTCTTAAAATAATTTTTATTAAAATCATTATAAATTCCCACATTTAATTAAAACATTGAAATTCAAGGGGTTTAACATTTGAAATCACCCAAAGATGATTTAAATTTAAATAAAAAATAATACATTATTTTGGTATGTCAACTTTATTCCTTTATTCAGCTGAAAAAACCCTTTTATTTCATATACATGTTTTCTAAAAATGATTTCAAGAACATTTATAATATTATACTATTATTGTTTAAATTCATCTTTACCCATGTATGAATTGTAAAGAAATGGTTTAAAAAAGAATCTTCTTACTATTTTCCAAACGAGGTATATTTTTGAATTTTTACAAAAGTGTGAAAGGAATGTTTTCTTTTAACTTATATGACATGAACATGATTTTCCTCCACCATGACCACTCAATGATTCAAATACATATTTATAATTTTCCAAGGTTATTTTCAATTTTTTTCTTTCATATTTGTGAAATTTTTAGATTTTAAATAAGTGATTTCAAAATGAAAAGGGTATTTTCCTCAAGAATTATTCCAAAGATCTTTTTAAAAAAAAATTTCATATATGATAACATCCTTATCTATTAATTTTGATTTACTAGGGATATGATCCAATGATATAATCCTTCTTACTTCTCTTGATAGTTTATTATTATGATTATGAGATGTTTGTGAAACCCATTTCATTCCCTCAGGTTATTATTTGATGATATAAGAATGATTTATGGTCATGTGGAACACATGTGAATTGTTTATGATTATGTGATGGGTGGGTCGGTTTTATCCCTCCAATGCATTGGGTAAAGATGGATAAATTATGAGGAAAATATATTATGAATGAACCCAATTTTGTTTCTCACAATTTTATGTGTGTACCTGGATTTAATGTCCTTAAGGTTATGCATGGATCTGTTTTTCATGTCCATAAAATTATGTATGGACATAGATTTTATGTCCATTAAATTATGTATGGACCAGGTTTTCATGTCCATAAAATTATGTGTGGAGATGGTTTTATTTTCCATAAGTTTACGTGAGGGCATTATTTCATATCCTTAACTTAATTAATAAACCCATTTCCATTTATACATGTTTATAATATTATAAGATTATGTTTTTACCACATACCTATACCTATGTTATTATCTCATGGATCATGTTATTTGATTCCTCTATGATTCAAGTTTTACAAACTTACACAATTTATTCCATGTCTTAATACCATGCTATGTGATATGAAAGATATGATTTTAAAATGTTCTGATCAAGTTATCATACCCTTATACTCAAGTTATGATTAAGTGATCATTGATATCTCCCTTGTTTACCCTTAATGAGCATCTTATTTCATCATTTCTTATGTTTCCTTTCCCCAATTTATGGGGATGTTTTTAAGTAGGGTATATATAATAATATTATTATGTGGGAAGATATTTGTGGGGGATGTTGAAGATATTTCATGAAATAAGAAGATTTGGTATCTAGTGTCCAAAGGCACTAATCCTTTATGGTACTTAGGAATATATTTGAGAAATATATTTAATGTTCATATGAAAATATGTGATATCTATATATGAAAAATATGGGTTTCTATAACCTACCACATTTTAAACTTCTTTAATTATTTTTCCAAGGTCCAATAGTAGATTCCAAGGCTCTATAAGGTCTATATGAGCTCAACAGGTCCCCGCCCATGATCCTAAACATCTACAATACACCAAGGAACCAAAAAATGAATTATATCAAATATAATTAATTATAAATTTAATTTAAACTATGCATATTTGGTGAAAAATCACAAAATTACCTTGTCTCATTGAAAATAAATCCAAAAATACCTCAAGGTATCATCTCATAGCCTCATCCCAATGTCGAGAAAATCCCCAATAACCAATTATAAATAAATTGGAAATTCAATTTAATTTAATAAAAAAATATAACAAAATCCCTAAATAGCTACATACCTAGTTGAATCACTGAGAAACCAAGTGAATATTTCATCTTGGTAAATCCTCATCCTAGGATGAATGTAAGAACGTTGAGAATTGGGAAATTATTTATTTCCTTGGTGGAATCACCCATGAAAACCTAGGATAGAGAAGAAAAAAATTAAAAAAGAGGGACAAGAGAATAATAGAGGCCAATGAAAGTAGAGGAATACCTTGGATCAACATTAAACCCCCTTGGAACACCCTATTAAAGGATATTTAAGAGGAGAGTAAAGGGCGGAAAACAATTGTCCGTACGTGAGAGATAGGGTAAGAATAATGGGTTTTCCCTCTTATGAAATTGGGAGGGAAAAATCCCAATTTTACCTCTTTAATGAGTCATATGGTTTGGAAACAATGTTGACCAAATTGTGTTCCAACCATGCATCCCTTACTACCTAAGGCACATACTTCGCATGGTTGGTTTGTATGTTTTATCAAACCATGCACCGACCATGCCACACCTCTGGAAAATTGCGTATAGTTTCTCTAAAACTATGTGAAAACTATGCACCATACCCCAAGATCAAAATAAGATTCATGGTTTCCTATGAGATCCTCATAGTTTCTTTTAAATAATTTTCTAACCATCATAGACAATAACATTATATAAAAATTAAACTGAAACTCATCCTACATAAGGGAACCCATATAGTTTTCTATAAACCTTAGTACCCAACCATACACTCTAATTAGAGTTATCCAAACTCTTGAAACCTAAAATTAAACCTTTGAGACTCAACCGAGAACCTGAGCAACCATCTGAGCCACACTACACATCTCAAAATATAAATTTAATATGTTCCAACTCTAAAAATTCCTTTTAGAATCACCAATCAAAATTTAACCCATACTCTAAATCAAAAATTTAAATTCCTTATAGAATTTTTAACCCATACAAAAGCAGGATCTTACACATATATTCAGAATCCTTATATATTGGGCCCTTATAATAACAACAAAAATTAGGAAATTAATAACATATAACAATAAATGATTTATTGTTTTAAGTGATAAAAAATAAAATAAAATAATAATTTCTTATTTCTTTTCCACATACTCACCATGAAATTATGGAAACCAACCATACCTACTTCGAACATAGCTCAAAATATATGAATAGTGACTACATCCTAATTGGTTAAACCAAGAGGGGTAAGTGAACATATAATACACCCTCCCTCAAGAAGGGATAATATATTGGGAAAAGAGACTAAACCCTTCCTTGGGAGGTAAAAATATATTTTGGAAAAGGTAAATCCAATCATAAATTTCCTAGGGTACTTGAAATCAGTTTAAAACACTATTTTCATGATACTAATATTTTTAGAACATTACAAAAACATGAACATGATGAAAATAATAATAAATAGAATAAATAAACATTAATAACCTATTTAAAATATCTTGAAAACACACACACACACACAGATATATATATATATATATATATATATATATATATATATATATATAAGAATAATAACAATAACCAATAAGAATTATTTTAATATTTCACACCAAACAAGGAATAACTCATTACAAAGAAGATACACAACTCAAACAGAAAAAGATTAAGAAAAATTTAATTTAATAATACATTTAATTAGAATAAAAATTCATTTTAGGTTGATTCTCACCCTACACCATGTTTCTACCAACCTATACATTATAATAACATGTGAGAGTGGGGGTCACCCACCTAAAATTTATACTGAGTTAAATTCTTAAGGTTGGGGAAAGTATTATACCAATAAAATAATATATTTAAAAGAACCTAAGAGATAGATATTATGGATTTGTTTCTTACTAAATAAAGTAGCATAAATTTAAAAAAACAAGAGGCTAATTTACATTTTAACTTACAATGGAGTGCTCTAGAAGTAGCTTGATGGAGATCCAGGTCAACCTTGAGGTGGGTTTTCACTAAGAGGAGAGGAGAGCATAGAAGTGAGAATTTGAGGGAAACACAAATGAGATATTGTAAATACATTCCAAATGAAGGATTTATTATATCTTGGTTCTTAAAGTGAAAATAAAAAATACCCTTTTTTTAAAACACATGGGAACTATTATAAATATGGTGGGGATCTACTAGTCTTCTAGTAGCCACCAGGTATCTGGTGCCTAGCCACTAGTTCCATTGTCTCACCCAAACTACCATTTAGTTTATCCTTAAACTTCCTTAAAATATAGTTTTAAATTCTTTAAAAATTTAAATTATATCATTTAATAATTAAATGACCAAAATTTAAATAAAATATTAAAATAAATACTGATAGTTATTACAAACACTCCACCATTAGGATTCTCATCCTTGAGAAGATTCATTGAGCTTCCTAAGAAAACAACTCCAACTATTGAGCTTTAACCTTTGCCTCTAACTCACAAGTCTCATAAAAGAATTGAAAATGATTCCATCATACCCTAAATAATGTAATGAGTCCCTCCCTTAATATATTCTCACTTCAGTTGAAGATACAAATAAGTTAATCCACATAGAAACTGCTCGCTTTTAACTCTGTGAAGGAACTAAAGGCTTGCAGAAGTGTGAAAAAATTGTTTGTTTTAAATTTTGGGTTCCGATTTATTCCAAAGAATCAGATCATAAATAACCATACTTAGATTATCCCACAAAACAAATGAAATCTAAATTAAATATGAAGAATAAAATCTAACAAAACCATAAATGGTACCTTGTTCATTTATCAAACGTTGATATGATATGCTCATTATCAATGTTCCATAGATCTAAGGCACCAAAGGAGAAAACCTATATATTTATACATGTGTGCCACAACCCCCGGAACACCATCATTTGATTTAGAGGTGTTAGTTTAGTAAATTAAAGAACTTAATGTCATCACTTTGATCATGATAAGAACTAATGATTGATTTGTGAGATAGAATTTAATAAATCTTGTTATTCCTTCAATCTCTCTCATTAAACATTGAGAGTGATCTTGGTAGAGGAGAAAAATTTGATCAATCCTCTACCATTCTAGTTTTTGGTCTTAAAATGGTTAACTCTTTAAATAATTTTATTATATACCTTTAAAGATTTAACCAAAAATCCAAATTATAAAACTACTAACGTCTTAGATAACATATTGTAAGTGAATATTTTTCATCACTCACTTAAGATACTCAATTGTCACATTTTGAATAATGATCCATTGACTTGGCCCATTCCTCCCGTAATTATTTAATAAACCTCTAATACTTAATGTTTGTTTAAAAAATAATATTTTCTCATATTCAATTTTATAATTAAATTACTTATGATAAACTCGAGAAATAAATTCAATATTCAATATTCTAAACTTTAATAATATAATTAAATTAAATTACTTACGATCAATCAAACTCAACTATTCATTGACCCCCTCTCATGGGACCAACTTCAACATATACTCTTATTCATCTAAATAGGTGGAACTTGTGGATACACTTTGTGTATGACCCTCTAGACACTTACATCAATAATAAAAAGTCATAATCATAGACCATAAGTGTTATCTAACAAAACATCAAGACCCATAAGGAGATAAGAGAATTTCATAGCTATGAATACCTCATATGAACACAGATAATGTAATATAATCTATTTATATCATGATATCTCATAAATTGGGATGCACACTTTGTGAAATCGTCCTTTCTTTATTTATTCTTTCATGAACTCACTCAATGTACTTACCTTATTCTACCATGGACATGGATTTAGTGAAGGTATTACCATCTTGGTCAACTGAGACCAAGATATTTCCTCCTTTTAGATGTGACAAATCCTATATTGATTATTAAATCAATTTCATACCACGAACAACACAACCAATTAAAGCTACCTTGCTACAAACATAAAATTAATAGTTTTCATCTTGCATAAAAGTATGAAATAAAATGGTACACATTGATAATGTTCTCATGGTGAGAGACCAATACACATGTTCACATATAGGAATGTCTAATGAAACTTGTAATATGTGGTGTTCCTATTGGTGGGTTAGTCCCCATGATCTCCTTTTCTTGAGATCACCATGTGTGAAATTCATGAGAATAAGTCTCAATACTTATGTTACCCTAGAAAAATATATTAAAACATAATCTATTTTCTTTCATTATAATGTATCCAAACCAATGGACATATGTTTTAAGATTACCATCATAGTAATTTTTATTATATACATAAACTGCTATAACCTTTTGATACAATATATAATCTAATGAAATTAATTTATAAATAGTATACACATAAGTAAAAATATAATTTTTTAAAGATAATATCATGAATAAACTATGTATAAATGACATGGTAATTGAAAATTAATGCTTATGTTGGGTATATGGAACCCACTTTCACTACACTCCCACTTTCACTAGAGACAAATTACTAACCAATAACCTATTAACTCCCATATGATAAGATCATTCTTTTGCTGAGTAATCGATTTAGTCACTGGGCCTAATAATACATGTTTTTGTAGAATATTGTTTTATATTAATTGTTATAATTTCTACACATTAATCTTATTTTGATGATTTAATGAAAAAATGTGTTTTTGGTAAGAATTTGGAAATTTATTGGAAATTCTGTTTTTAGAATTTTAATATCACGTTTATATTTTTTTGATAAATTTTTATTTGCCGTATTTTGACTTGAAATTTTATATTTATATTAAAGAATAAATTTTCTACATTTTTTATTCAGACCATGGTAGCTAGATTTCACATTTTTTGGGCCGAAAATGGGAATTAATGAAGGGTTGGATATAATTAGGTAGACTAGACCCCACCTCACTAAAGTGGACATAACTTCTTCATTAATGCTTGGATGTGGATGAAATTAGTGAGGTGTTAAAGGAATAAATATATATCATTTCATTAAACTAGAGTGACACTTGTTTCACATGTTATAGTGGTTAAAATCATGGCTCAATATGAAGTATTTTTTAGAGACCAAATGACACATATACCCTTTTTTGGAATTTTAAAACCTATCCTTCCCAATCTATATTTAAAGGATATTTTCACTATTTGGGAGGGTTGTTCAAGGATTTGAGAAGGTTTTTCTGAGAGGGTGGCTACTATAAAAATCTCAAACCTCTTGGAATAAGTAAGTATTTATTAAAATATCTCTTCCAAGAAGGCTCACCTATCCCACCTCCACTTTGTGTTTATTTATTTTCATGCTTGTAACTTGAATTTTTCTCAAATAAATCTTTTGTTTTGTTCTCTTTTTATCTTAATATTTTTTTATTGGTGCTATAATATAAGATTGGAGATGATACTAGGAGTTTCCCTTTCAATCCAGTGCTTATGTAAAATGTATCCACAATGACAACTTTTCCCATGGAAGAGTGATTTTGTTCATAGTTGATCTAATACCTACTCCATTAATTTATTTATTTTTAATCCATAAACATACCATAAATCATAAATTGTGATCAATTAATTTAGTTTTATTTTCTAAGGAACTCAATCTACTTTCACTTGACCGTGAGGTTAAACTTGTGTAAATCATGTGAGTGAAACTTCAATCGTAAGATCTAATCAACTTGGAATAGAATTGTAGGGTTTAAGTCTCATCCCCAACTCAATTAATTCTCATATAAATGGGGGAGATGATTTCCTAATTTACCATTGACCATATGTTGGCTTTTGGATCACAATTAAAGTAGGGTTCTAGGATTGGATGTCCCAAAGTCAACCTAGGGCTCATTTTTTCAATTTTTATGGTTGTGTTAATTTCCATAGGGTTTGAGGGCTGAAAAGATTAGGGGATCAAAATTGAATGAATTATAGTCATACATGATAATGATAAATGAATGGTGAAATGGTTGGATTATATTGAAAACATATTCTCATATTAGTGTTTTTAAAAAAGTTGTGTCCTTGATTGTTTCTTATCATTTGTTTGAAAATCACAACCAAACCCCCCAAGTTTTTGTTATTTTTTTCCACTTATTTAATGGTTTATTCAAGTCTATTAAGGTTTTTTTAATTCAATTACTCCTCAAGATAATGACCTAGTTCAGAAACTGTCCTTCACTTAGTTAAATCACAAATATTTTTGAGAGAGTGTGCAACAATGATCATTAGAGCCTATCATGTATTCTTACATGGAAACTTTTCTATTTGAAACTTCATATCCTTGAGTAAAACTTTTCAAGAGATTATATCCCTGAGTATATATCCTTTTACTTATATCATAACCTTTTCTTCTTAGATAGTACCATTGTTATAATATTATCATAATTATGATAATACTTTACGTTCTAGGTATGATTACAAGAACTCAAAAAAATCATTTTTAATTTTATATTACTTATTTAGGTGAATAAAAAGCTACAACATACTTAGTATTTGTAGATATGACTAAAAATAGTTCTAAGGAACTTTTATTGCTCATTTTTTTCTTAACTATGATATAATATCAATTGATCCCTAATAATACTATTTTGTGTCCCCTTATAACCAATGTTATTTCCTCTCCTAGTACCAGGTACATATCCCTTATACTTTCTCAAGAACTATTAGATAGTTCTAAATATTTCCATGAAGTTATCCTAGATTTATCGAATATCTTACAATCATAATGATTGTGCTAAAAATATCATATCTAGCACATATCATGAAATATGCAACATATCCCTTATATAAGCGTATGTAGTTCTACTCATGATTATAATACCATATTATGTATTATACATGTCTTATTAGAGATATTTATTCCACTTGACATTGGAAACAATTATTTTTTGAATTATTCAATTTTTTATTTTTCAAAACCTTGCTAGTATATGCACTTTTACTTGGTCTAAGCAACCCTTAGATCTACCTAAGTATATCTTATTCCCTAGAACTCAGATTTATAGTTTATGCTAATTTTTGGAGAGTTAATTTCAATATAGTCTGACCTAATTGTAAGACTAATAACTGTTTTTCATATGTTATCAATATATGTTACTAGGAAAACTATGGCGATCCCTCCGACCTCTTATAGACATATGAAAAAAATTATTTCAAATGAATATTATATGATTATGATGCTTTACTTAATACATAAATAGATCTCTACAAATTTAATTCCTTATTTACATTATATGGTTTCCACAACCCTTTATGATTGTGTCATATAGACATATTTCATAAATTTTCCTCCAATGAAAGTGGTCCTGACATTAAATGGTCAGTATAATCATAATAAAAAGTTTCTATGATAAGTGGAATTCTAATTTATTTATAAATGATGGATTATTATAATTAATAGAGCCTTATTTGTACCATCATTTTACCTCCCATGTATAGTATATATTGAATAACCACTAATGGATTTACATCAATTTTAGAATATTCCAAAATAAAAACTTGATTTTGGTATATGAAATCCATTCTAAATTCATATAAACTTTTCAATCATAGATTATTTCCATTTGATGCCTCCTTTTAGGATAGAGATTAATTATTCTCATTGAATAATATGTCACCTTAACTTGGTGATCATAAACCGTATCAATTTGGTTTTTATTTTCCCTATGAAATATGTGTCTCTAGATCATTCATTTTCAATGATATCCTATGGAACTTTCTCCTATGCCAACTACATTAAAATATCTAGCCTTGAATTTATCCAAATAAATAATACTTCCACTATATAAAATAGAGTTATACACTCTTTTATTTAAATTTAATCTATGACGAAACTATAACTTTTATATATCATGGATTTATGGAATATCCTATATAAATTTTAGAATAATTAACAAGATACATGTTGTGTTTTTTGATGCAAGTTTGTTTATTGAATTAGACTTCTCTTTTCATCTAAACACATGTTTTTGTGACATAATGTATTTATTTCACACTATAAATCATATTATATTTATTTTTCATTATATTTTTCATATGGTTGTGCGTTAACACTTCTATTTGTGCAACACATCTTGAAAATATAATTGAATAATTTTCCCGACTTATAAGTCCCATCATCGATCCTCCTTGTACTTATGTCATGGATATGATGTGTATAAGGTAATGTGATTTTATGAATAAATGTAGTCTAAATTTTAATGATAAATGAACATAGAAATAACACATCATCAATCCTTACTTTACTAACATAATTTATTGGAAATGTATAAGGGTATACTAGTTTAGGAATAAATACCCTCTACATTTTCATGATCGATGAATTATATAATAAGGTATTCTTCAAATCAAGAGCCTGAGGAAACTCATATATTCTAATAATGCATGTTTTTTTACTTCACTTTTACATTACTTAAACTTTTTAAAGGAATCAATTGAAGTATTTAAACTTATCTCAATCTTCTCCTTAGAATAGTTCACATATTCTAACTGAACTATTTCTAGAATCTTTGTGGCTCAACTTTATTTCAAAATGTTTCTTTGTCTAAAAGTTAAAATGTAAGTATACCGATAATAATTAAGGTTTTTATCTCTAATGAGTATAAAAACTGTGATGATTATATTCTTGATAACTACTTTTATTTTTACTTGACAAACACTTATCTTTCCACAACTGGATATTACTGAGTCTTAAATTTTATATTCATCATTTATTTCCAATGATTCAAGTATTACTAAAATATTATTTGAGTATTAAACGCACCCAAAAAATATCCATTCCAAAATGAAACAATGTATTATTATGTCTAATGGATACATGAGATAAATGTTTTAGTAATAATCAATAACAGTTCAACTAGAACCAATTAACTAGAAAATTATAAGTTGTGCACTTTTCCCTACTAGCATAATAATCACCCTTTCTCAGTCACTTAGAGAATTCACCTTACTTATTATAATATTTTTTTAACATTATTAGTTCATTTATTTTAATAAAAATGTATGACTCATAATATAATATCTAATAACCAAGAATTAAAATATAAATATTACTATCAATTATGAATATATCTAAAGTTGAATCATTTACTTGATTCTTTTTTAAAATAATTGAAACTTCTCTTCCAATTTTCTATCTTTACACATGAGAATAAAATAGATTATTATGCAATATTATCCTATTTCATCTTTTAATTATTAACATGATGTTTTAAAGACTCCATGGACTTATCATTCATGGGTCTTTCAAACTTTTCTTTCATCTCATTTATTATAAGATCTAAAGATTTGCCTTTCTTTAAGTTCACATCTTTTCATAATATCTTATACAAAATAAATTGAAGTGGGTTATCTATATTTTTTATTTCATAATTATTAATTATAAAGGAAAAAATAGGTGATAATAATGATATAATGGTAAATTTTTTAAAGATAATTATTCAATATGAATCTATTTTTCAATTTACACTTGATCACTACAATCATAAACTCATTCACTTATTGCTTCACTTTCAGCCTCACTTACTTCATAAGGTGGATCAATAGGTTGTGGGTAATTTATCACTCAAAGTTTCCTTTCATATCATAGTACTATGTTCAAGATCCTATACCACTCTTGGAAATTAATACCAGTTAAGACATATTCTTTTTCCAATGTTTATCACAATGAATTTGAGGTATCACCTTCCATTTTTCTACAAGACAATACTTTAACATATTTTTTCTATTATATTGATTAAAAATTAATTTAAATTATAGATTTATTAATATTAAATGTATCCCACTATTTTATCAAATCCTAGTATCCCTCAACTACTAGATTCATAATATTCAATTTCTTGAGTATTCAATTGGAAAGGATATTTAAAACCTCTCTTCATAGTCCAAGTTCAGCTACACCACTACTCAAAGAGTTTCAAGGTATTATTTTTAATAAATAACCACATTAAATCATAGATACATGATCTATTGAGTTATGTACCAACTTTTGAAAATAGTAACCTTACACTACTCAATGGTTGTCTCTCAAATTTCACCATGCTATCTATGTTTATTTCTTTGATGCTGATTTTTATTAAGTCAACCAACTATTTTCATAAGAAATACATAATAGTAAGAGTCCCTAAAAGATCCAATAATTTAATATTTTTCATTGAGTATTTTCATGATTTTAATCATACTATTTTATCATTTATTAGGAAATTTTTACATATTTATCATATAGGATCATTTTGGTATGAATTATGAAAATGGATAAAATCTTGTTTTTTATAGATCTTTAGAATTATTTGAATAAATATTTCACTTAATAATGAATATTATAAATAAATTTTCAAGTGTATAATTTTAATATGAAGAAATCAAAGTTCAATATTAATATGGGAGTTTTAGAAATACTGAAGACAATAGACTGTGAGATACTCAGTCAACCACATATTGATCCAATCGACCATGTGTTGATCTGATCGACCACATATTGAACTAAAATATCAAAAATAAAATCCTCAAAATTGACCATATATCATAGTATATAATGTTCCTATTTACTACATGAATATATCTAATCGACCGTATGTTTTCCAGATCAACTGTGATAGTAAATTTTTTAATATATTGGATCAAACACACGTTGATGGCGATTGAATACATGTTCATTCCGACCGAACACATGTGGATCTAACTAAATGAATTATTAACCTACCACATATTCACTTGTATTCCATATGATCAATACATTTATTTGAATATCATGGTAAATATATTAATTTAAACCTCATAGTTGATGCTATACTTTTCAAAAAATCAACTTATGATAGCCAGGAGAAAACTTCAAGAAGATTCATCTGAATATAGATATGAATCTTTAGGATATCAAATAAGAATCCATATAACTAATAGGAGGCCTATACATGGGTCTAAACATGTAAAATATTTTTTTCAACACCAAATAAGGAATTTTACTAATTTTATGGAAGAAAAAATTGCAACCAAGGAAGACTTCTATGGGGAAGAAGGAGAAGGAATTAATAGATTAAAAAATGATAAAATATAATGGGTTTGAATAGAAAAAAAGGTAAGGAGTAAAAACAATATTTATAAAAATATGGTGACCATGAGTGATATTTTGATTCTACTTGGTCCTGAACCTACTCATGTAAACTACTAAGTATTTTTTGACTACTCTAATTTTTCTCCTTTATTTTTAGTTTTTTTTTCAGATGCTTTCTTATTCAATTTTCACTTAGTCTACATTTTTCATTAAGGGGTAATATTTAAGTGATTAGGGAAGGTAAGAATAAACCTTATGTAATTCTTGAGTCTGTGTTCTTGATGGAATAAATTATTACTCTCTTATATTAAACCAGTTTCAATTTTCATATATAATTTTTTATTATCAAATGGGATTATATTTGTTGTTGAATTTTGTCTATAAATTATTTATTTGGATGATGATATTTATATCCCTTCTCCTAGTTTTAGTTTGTATATGATGGAACAAGATAGAGTTTAGTGGTGAAGTGATTTGTGATTGTCTTCATAAGTGGAAGTGGTAGTGGAAACTCATTTCTATTTAGGAATAATAAAACCAGATTGGGAATTTTCCAAGTAACTTCGAGGGTCCAATACAACAATTACACAAATATGAATGAGGGTATATTAGTTTTAGATATAGTTTAGGAATATTATAACCATAACTATCATTTCAAGGGATATAGATAAAGAGATCAAAGACTCTCTCTCTGACCAACTTAATAGAAGAAGAGTAGATAATCTGGTGACCATGATCACATTGTAATTGGTTAGGATACCTAGACCTGATCACCATCTCTTAATTAGAATTTTTTAAATCATTGTTTTATTACTCACTTAAGTTTTAAAAACACAAAACCATGTCAAAAATCAACCCCCCTTTTTTTCTAACCAATAAGTGATCATAGATTTTAGATAACTCTTCCCTAAAGACAACCTAGGGTTACCACTATGCATTTTAACCTAGGAATAATTGTTTTTATACATCCCATAATAGGTTTAATTTATTAAACTTGGTTCCATTTATAGTAAGGCAATACCAATAATCTAACCCATAAATTTCATGATTGAGAATTCTAAAAAACATGACGCACTAGATCCTAAAATTGAAATAACCTCATTGAACAAAGTTATAAAACTTAATTTGCACACTGATTTTGAAAAAATAAATCATGTTGAATTAATTGAAACTCAAAGTGTTAAATATAATCCCACTATTATATCTAATAACCTCATCTATACCCTTATATAGCTTTGTGAACCACATTTTATTAACTAAAATAACCAAATTTCTATGCAAGAATTAAATAATGATTCTAATTTGAAAACTATACTAATTAAGATACTTCCCAAATTCCCTAGATTAGAAGGATAATACCCAATTAGATATATCAATGGGTTCCCCCATGTCTTCTCTACCATGAAGATGAGGGGGAAAACTAGGTAGGAAGTCAAGTGGAGGGAATTCCCCTTCTCACTTGATGGAGAAACCAAGGAGTGGTTTTAAAACCTACAACCAAGAGAGATCCAATATTAGTATAACCTATAAATATATTTACTTACAAGATTACTCCTAGAATCTAAAAGCACAATAATCATGAATGAGTTCTATGACTTTAGAAAAATTTTAATAGAAAATATTTATGATTACTGTAAAATTTTTAAAAAAATCAATGCAACCTACCACATCAAGAAATAGAGAAGCATCAAATCCTTTTTTTATTTTACCATGGTATTCTAGAAAATGAAAAAAACTTTATAGATTCATTATATAGAAGATATTTTATAGATAAGTCACCAATAGAAGAAAAATGAATGATTGATAATATGTAATATAAATCATAACAGTTTTACATAAGTCGTACTCGCATAAGAGGTATCCATGAGGTAATAACTTATGATCAATTACCTTTATTGTAAACTAAAATTGAAGAGATAAATGGTTTAGTGAGATATATGGAACTATTTTTTTGTGAAAAAAATACTCTAACTTAGGTATATGTGGTTTATTCTCATCACTTAACCATTTCATTAACCAATGTATAAAGGTGTAGGGAATGTAAAATTGTATAAAAATATTTCAACCCAAAAAATTACAAAAAAAAGGATGGATAGAGCCTAATAAAGTCTAGTATGGATTTGTAAATAAGCATAAGTAGGATAGAACCACCCACCAAGATCTATAACCAAATTATCCACCCCCATTTTAGTAGAAAAACCAACCATACCAACACTCACCACCATTTAAACAATTATACAAGTAGTGCTATAACCAATAAACCTCTTTCTAGTCAAATATATCTTATGAAAAACCATCCAATAGTTTATAAATTCCTATGTAGCAATAATAAGATTTAGGGATGGATGAACTATGAGTGGAATCAAATAGTTGAGGTAAATATTGAAAACATTGACAATCAATTCATGAAAATTACTAACCAAAAAAGTACCTAACCCCAATGATAATATCAATATGATAATAATAAGAACTATAAATGATATATAACAACAATACACACATAAAATTTAATTGATTCAACCATAATAATAGGGTAATGAAGTTGAAAAATTTTAAAATCAAGAGAAGACTCCTCAAAATAAGATCTATGCTAAAGAAAATAAAGAGGAAGAGGAGAAGGATAGACCAAGGAAAAAGAAAAAAAAGACCATTAAATGGTATAAAATATATAGAAAATTCTTTCCCTAACTATTTTAATCAATAATGATACAATCAAAAAAGATTCAAGAAGAGAAACATTAAAAAGAAATTATGGAAACTTTCTAGAAAGTGGAAATCAACATACCTATTTTTGAGTCCATAAAAACATATTCTAAATTATTCTAGGTTACTCAAGGAAATTTCCACCAAGAAAATGAAGCATAAAGGGACTAATATGATAGTTTTAGAAAAAATTGACTTATCCTTTATCACACCAAATTTATCCACCAAATATCGAGATCTGAGGATATTTTCTATTTCTTACATAATTAGATCATTAACTTTATTAGATGATTTATGTGATCTAGGTAATTATATTAATGTATTTACTCACTTAGTGTTTACTTATTTTAATATGGGAGATGTGATGTGCATAATAGTGGTGGTATAAATTGAAAATAGATCCAATGTTCTTCCAGTAGGAGTTTTGGAAGATGTTTTAGTTAGAGTTCAAGGAATGATATTTTCAGTTTATATTTATGTGATAAACATGGATGAGGATAGAGAAAAAACCCACTCATACATTATTTTGGGGATACATTTCTTAAATAAAACTAATACGATAAGAAATATGCACGATGTAACACTCACCATCGAATTTGGATATATCACTGTTCAATTTAATATTTTTGACTTCATGAGGCACCCTTAAGATGACCATTCATTCCTTACACCATCCCATGATAAATAGAGTAAAACCCTTTAATATTCAAGCATGTTATATGAATTTTTAGCTTTAGTAAAATATTTTTCATTGAAAATACCATGAAAGATAAGGCTATACAGGACTCTAGAGATTCTATTTTGAGATTGAAGGAAGAGGTAAATTCTAAGTTTTTTTATGAATATGATGGTTTATTTCATGAAAAAGATGATAATATTATTTATTATGTTTAATAATTTAATGCTTTTTGAATGGGGAACCTAAATTTAATTTCATATCTTGAACAACCATGCAATATGAAATTGAAACTACTTCCCACATATTTGAAATATGTTTACCTCATTGATGGAGAAAAATCACTAGTGATAACCACTAATAACATATCTAAAAACTAAGAACAAACACTGATTGAAATCTTGAGAAAGCATGTCCCTGTAATAAGATAGAACTTAGGTGATATTCTAGGCATAAGTCCAAAAATATTATTTAATGGAATTATACTTGAGGGAGATTCCAAACTTATTAGACAACCCCAAAGGAGGATAAATTCCACATTGATATTGGTAGTGAAGAATAATATATAGAAGCTCTTAGAAGTAGGGATCATCCATCCCATCTTATATTCACAATAGGTTATCCCCATCCATGTTTAAACCAAGAAAACTAACTTAACCATTGCAAGGAATGAAAATAATTAATTAATCTATGTGAGAATTTAAAATAGTTATAGAGTATGTATATACTGTATGAATTTAAATCAGGTCACTCAGAAAGATCATTTTCGAACCCCCTTCTTTGATCTTATGTTAAAGTGATTGGTAGGGAAAACTCACAATTTATTTTTTAGATGGATTTCAAGTTATATCCAAGTTCCCATTTCTCTATAGGGACAAGAGAAGACCACCTTTACATGTACTTTAGAACCTTTGCTTATAAGAGGGTTCCATTTGAGTTATTTAATGAACTATATTAATTTTAAAGGTGCATGGAATTTTTTTGATCACATTAAGGATTTATTAGAGGTATTATTATATGATTCTATAGTTTTTTGAAATTCATTTGAGCATTGTTTGAAAAATTTGAAAAAATTATTGAAAAGTTTCATTGAAAAAAATCTGGTTTTGAATTTTGAAAAGTTCCATTTAACAGTGGAGAGAGAAATTTTCCTTGGTCATATCATTTCAAAAAATTTCATTAAAGTGCATAAATAAAATATTGAAGTGATAAATTTCTTATATTATCCAAATTATGTGAAACATTTTAGATTATTTTTAGGATATGTAGGATTCTATAGGTGGTTTATCAAGGATTTTATTAATATTTCTCTCTATATTTATAGATTACATTTAAATGACACTAATTTTTATTTTAATGATTAATTCAAGGAAACTTTTAATGAGTTGAAGAGGATATTTATAACCCCAATATTGATGAAACCAACAAATTGAGAAAAACCATTCTAGATACTTTTTAATGCTTATAACTAATTAGTAGGGTAAATATTTTCTCAAAGAATTAATGATAGATAAAAAGTCATTGCATATGACTCAAGACTATTATATGCTGAACAATTCCACTACACCACCATAGAAAAAGTTTTTATGGAAGTTATATTTACTTTAAATATATCCATTTCATATTTTATTGGTGCTATTTTTTTGACTATACAATCATTAGATGTTTGATGAATAAGGATGGTTCCAAGACCATAATTGTAAGATAGATGATACTACTTAATAAGTTCAAATTGGAAATAAAATACAAGAAGGGAGATATGAACCAAGTGCTAGATCACTTCAATATACTTCCCAACATTGATAAAGATTAACTTCTATCTCAAAAATAAATAATAGACCACATTCTAGGAGAGAAACGCTACTTGGTTGAAGGTGAAGTGACATGGTATGAAAATATAGTAAATTATTTGGTAACTTACCAGGTACCATCTCATCTAAATTATCACAAAAGTAAAGACTATAATATGAATGTAGATATTATATTTGGGAAGATCCTTACATGTGGAAAATTTGTAATGAATGATTCATAAGAAGATGTTTTCCTACAAGTGAAATTGAATGTGTTTTTTTGTTTTATCATACACTAGATTGAGGTGGCTAATTTAGACCTCAAATAACTATAAGGACCTAAGATTTTTATACATACATATCATATATTTTTAGATGAATATTCAATACATTTCATAAACACACATCCAAGGAACATAATAGTTTATTATCTTTGGATACTATAAACACAATCTTCTTCTTTCATAAAATATCTCCAGCATCAACCATAATGATCTTATCACATAATAATCTAATAAGGCATACCCTACCTAAAACATTATTTATAACTTGGGGAAGAAAACATGATAAAGTGTGATCTTAGATTCCCATTAAGGGTAAATATAGAAGATATCAATATATGGTCATATGAAACCATAAGATAATAATAAGGGTATGCGATCATGATCATAACATACAAAGTTCATACCAAATTTTTTATAGATCATAAACATGATTCATGGAATTAAACATTATCATTTAAAAAAACATAGCCTATAAGAGTGATAAATCAATATAAATTAATCAGAAACCATAGTCTCATTCCATAAAAGTTTTTCACCATCATAAATATAGAAAAACATTACATATGTCAAGGTTAAATAGCAAGACCATCAACATAGTGGATCAAGACTTATCACTTTTTTTTAAATTATGGATTATGATGAACCTATTTTCCATAGTGAATTAGGACTCACCTATTTCCCATAGTGGATCAAGAATATTGACTGGTTTCCCACTATTAAGTCATGAGATATAAAGCTTTACCCAATGAATTCTAGGGATATATATCTTCCACATTTATCATATTGAAAACCATACTTATGTTTTCCATAATATCATATAACATTTATCATATAATCACATCATAACCCATGAAAAAAATGGTTTCATAAACATTTAATCAATTCACCATAGCATAAACCAGTATGAATATATGGGTTGAATAAAAATTTCATCAATATAAAAATTAACCATCCATAGAAAGAATAAAGATTTTATCATTTAATCTTATACCTAGTAAAGGATAAGTAACATTAAAGGATTTCATACTAGATGAAAAATGATTTTGAAAGATCACTTGGAACATTTCTTGAGGAAAATATACTTTCAACTTTTAAAAACACTTTTTAAAATAAGAAAAATTTTCAAAATCATTTTTTTTCAAAATAAAATTGGAAACTTATAATGGAAGATTTAAAGATAATTTAAAACATTTCTTGATTAAAATATAATTCAGATTTTAAAAATCAATAAATATTCATAAAATATTTTTGGAAGTAATTTTCTTTGAAAATTAAATTTTAAACTTATAAATTAATCTTTGAAACATTTAGATTTCATGATGGAAAAAATTCATGTCGTACACTTTAAAACAAATATTCTTTTCACATTTTTAGAAAAAATCAAAAGCACCTTATTCAGAAAATGATAAGAAGATTCATTTAAGTTTTTTTTGAATATTAAAAAAAGTGTAGAAATGATATTTATAAATATTATTATATTTTTAAAAACATATTTTTTTAAAACATGGATATGGAAGAAAAATTATTTTTGACCAAAGAGAGAAATAAAATTGGATTTTCTTAAAAAAATATTTTGAACTCTTGAGTACATAAAGAGATAAACATGAAGGGAAAACATGAATTCTCATAACGTAAACATAGTATAAAAAAATTAAAGAGTATCTTGAGAGATGTATCATAATATTTCGTCATCATAATCATAAACATAAACAATCCCAATAAACAATGAGATTTTAATATCAAACCTTTACCACATTGGTATCTTTTAAATTGTAGGAACCATTAAAGAATAACCTAAAATGAAACTTTTAATACCATTAAAATAAGAAGATTCATGATATAAATTGTTTAATGGAAAGTATACATACCTCATAGAATAATATAGGTGCATAACATAACTTATGTCTCAAAGAAGGAAGACTGAGATATAAATCGCTTACCTTAAGTCTCAAATTCATTTGTACACATTAGAACCTATTGTATAATAAATATAAGTTTATTATCAATATATTAAAGAACCATAATTATATATATCATACCCCATATAATTTACTTAGGAAATTTTATTACCCATTTATTAACAATTCCATGTTAAAGTCATGTTTTGGGTAGTAAATGCTTTGTTTTTAATGTATGTTTTGATTTGGTATATTCAATACTATTAATTTTAACTTGTTTATATCATATCAATAATTATAAACATTATATAAATATCATATATATATATATATATTAATTATATATTTATTTATATTAGTCCATAAAATTTAGAGATAGAAAATGAAATACACCATTCATGGAGACGGTAGGCTATATGTATGCATGCATACTATTTCCATTTTATTGATGGATGAAATAAAAGAAAGATAAATAATATATTACCATTAAATAATCATTTTTATTTCATATATTTCATATATTTTAATTATACGTATCCTAAATACCTTCCATGCATATCATTAGTGAAAATGGATCACATCGCTTTGCGAGGTGGTATTCCTCCATATACACAAATGACGTTATTATATCCCCCATGGAATATAAAGTTAAAACTTATATGTGAAATAATAATTACAAAAGTATATATATGTTAAAAATATAATATATATACATTAAATCCATCCTCATACCCAACTTTGAGAAGTGTTGATGGAAAACGTGTCACATGGGTTATGAGGTGGTAGTTCGCCATATACACGAGCGATGTTATCGTTTCCAATTTGATGGAAGATGAGATAAATATAGTTAATGAAAATAGTATAATAAAATATCATCATATGTAATATACCGAGTTTATTATTTTATCATGGTTTAATAATATTTTAAGGAGGTGAAGGAATAAATAAAATAAAAATGCTTGTTGAAGAACATTACCTCTTCTTTGGGTAACCTCCTTGGATTTGCACAAAAATAGTTCCTAGTTTAGATTTATGATCAAAATAAGGATTTTAATATGATATGTGTAATTAAGGAAGTTATTTGGGTATGTATTTTCTGAACCAAAGTGTTTTTAAGTGTGAATAGAAGAAGAGAGGGGGTGACCTTTTATAAGTGAGGTGAGTGGCACACTTGTAATTTTTGAAAAGAAAAAGGTTTAACCATGTTTTTCACATGAAAAAAGGATTTAAAATAAAAAATTACTCAATATTAGAGGTTATAAGGTAGAAATAGTTCTATTAAATGTGGTTTTGGACAATTTTATAGGCTATTTTACCCCTTATATTTTTATTTTAACCCTCGATAAACCTGTTTTAACCTTAACCGTGATAATTAATTTTTAATGTTTTTTTATTCATTATGGTAAAATATTAAGTTGAAATTATTATATAATATTAATTATTATTATTAAAAATATTTAATCCAAATTTTCTAATTCAATTCACATAATTGGAAAATTTTAATTTAAAATTAATCGCGTGGATGTGATGACAAAGCGAGTTTCCAAAGAGAAACGTTTCAGAAGTTTAAAAAGTATTTATATCATATTTCAATATTACATTGATTAAAAGGACATAAATTTGTTTAATATATATATAATTGAACAAATTTTACCTTTAAAAACATATTATAATAATTTTTAAGTCTTTAAAATCTATAAATGAAAAAGAAAATTATTAATAAAAACCATAATTTTTCATTATTTACGTAAAAATTTATCTTTTCATAAAAATCTAAAAAATTCACTCAAAGATAATTTTGACTTGTATATTTCAAAAATGAATTTTATTTTTTCAAATAAATTTTCTAAAAGTGATAAAAATTACTACTATTATTTTTTCACAAAATGAAACAAAAACATTTTTTTAGAAAAGAGTATTTTTGAAACTTATAAAGAATTTTATAATAATTTAAGTAAATTTTATCAATATGTTTTACTTATATAAAACAATTGCAATTAATATTTAAAAATTATTTATTAATATTTATACCACTAAGTTTAACATATAAGTTATAATGGTCATTTTTAAATAATAATATTTATAATATATCACATTTTGTTAAAAATTAGTGTCGCATGTAACACAAGATAAACTTGGTGTTGCGTGTAACACAAGATAAACTTAGAGTTATGTGTAAATAAATCTATAAAATAAATTTTATTTATTTGAAAAAAATAATTCATAAAAACTTGGTTTATTACAAGAATATTAAGAAATGTTTTCAAATCTGAAATCCATTGACCCACTTTGTCTAAAGATACATATGAGTTTTTCAAAAATGTAAAAATGTTAGTTTTATAAAAGTATTTAAAAGTGACTGTAAATTCCACAAAAATCACTTAGATTTTTTTAAAATTTTAAAGTCTTGGGAATAGATATTATGGGGACCTTTACCTAGTCATTTGAAAAATCTTATATCTTGATTATAGTGGATTATGTTTTGAAATGGGTAGAAGCCAAAGCTAATAAAATTTATGATGGTAATGTTTTATATGATTTTATCCAATCCAATTTCTTTTATATATTTAGAGTGCCTATACCCATAATCATTTATCAATAGTCTCATTGTTTCAATAAAATAATGAATATTTTACCAAGTAATTATGGATCACATCATAAAACATCGACACCCTATCATCCACTGATCGATGATGAAGATAAAGTATCTAATATGAAGATCAAGGGAATTTTGGTGATGATTATAAAAAAAATGATGGATTGGAGCCAAATATTAAAAGAAACCTATTGAGATTATAGGATAGCCTATAAACCCCTGTAGAAATGAGCCCATACATGTTGATTTGTGAAAAAATCTAAAACCTACATTTGGAATTGGAATACAAAGTCTATTGGGATGTGAGAGAGATAAATATGAACCTAGATAGAGCTATCAAAGAAAGAATTATATAACTGTAAGTATTATAATAAATTATAAGAGAATATTTTGAAAATTATATGATTTATAAAGAGAGTACAAGGGTATATCATGAAAATTTAATCCAACCAAAATAATTCTATCATGGGGACATAATGTTGTTATAAAACTCAAGACTCAAGATGATACCTGGTAAACTTTTTTCTAGATGGGAAGGTAAATTTATGGTTATAGATGTCTATCCTTTTGGTGCTATACATATTTTGAATGAAGGATAATAATATCCTTTCAATATTAATGGACACAAACTGAAGAAATTCTATGAGAACTTTCCATAAGATCTAGTGGAGGTGATCACACTCCTCCAACTAATTTATCATTGGAGTCATCAAGTTTCTCCTTTCCTTAGAAATTGGATATTTCTATGATCATACTCAAAATATGTTCACATGTTAAATCTGTTTGAATTCATTTAGGCCACTACATCATTTAAGTGTGTGTGTGGGGGGATAAATTTGTAGTTTTATACTTTTTAATGTTTTGTTTTTTAAAAATTTTTCATTGATTTCAAACTTATTTATGAGTTTCTTTTTCAATTTTAGTAAGTTTGTGAAATATGCGAGGTTAAATAGAATACCCTTATATATTTTGAATTTAGGCCAAGGTTGAGAAACTAATTTGACCCATTCACTCACCTTATATTAATGCTAAAATGAACTTGTTTTTAAATTCTAAGTGAATGAAATTAATATGATGCTCACTAATTATTGAATCTCATGCCATGATATACTATATTTTATTTTTATCACTTACCTAATAGTTTTTTCAACCAATTTTTAAAAATTATTTACAATAACTTTTTTCTTTAGAGAACCAAGATATGCTTGAATAACCTGAACTTTAAAAGTAATCTAGTAAAAACATCAGAGAATTCAAGGGCATTATGCTTAAAATATTGAGACACTCTTTTGATTTCAATAATTTTTTTTAATAAACCCTATTTTTAATTATAACTTGAAATTTAATCTTTATAACACTTAAAAACCATGAAATATTTTTTTTATAAAGACACATTAAAATATAACATACCTCTCTACCATGATTTAGAATCTTTTTAATGATCTATGTTGAATTCGGGTGCAGGGGAAGGGAGAAAAGAAGTTGGAATAATCTGTTTGCTAGAATATGTTCTAATTTAATGAAAATTTCACTTCCACTTTTTTACCTCTATTTTAAAATAAAAAAACTGATGGTATTAATAGAAAAATATTATCTAAATAATCCAAGGATGGACATGAAAGTTCACCATACTTTTAAAGTGAAAAATCCCCACACTTTCCTTAAAAAACACGATTCTGAAGAGAAATATCAGATAAAAAAATATAAAAAAATGATACTGAAAAAGTGTGAATGAGGGATAAAATTACAATTCTTATGAAGTAATCTAAGTGTATACTACCCATGAAGATAATAAGTAGCTTTTATGAAAACTAGTGTTATTTGGGAGAGGAAATTAGATTAGAGATTCTAGAATATGTGAAGTCTTTCCAATAGAATCTATTTGATAGGAAGTGATGAAGTTATTTATAAGGCCCTAGAACACATAATAATTATGGGAACTACTTTCTATGTGTCTCCAAGAAATATACGATACCTACCAAATAATAAAATCTGAAGTCCCTCTTTGTCTTCAAGACCAGAACCAATTTTTTTTTTGAAACCTACTGAATGAAATAGAGAGAGGAATGTTTGCTAGTGTTTAATTGATAGGAGTGGGATATCAATTAATAATCCAAATAAGTAAATCTAAGTTAGTGGAAGATTATTTTTATTGGGGAATCTATTCTCGAAGGAAACTAAAAATCATGCGTCATGATTCAACTTAGAGACAAGCTTCCTCATCCGACCTTAGCAGTTTAACATTAAAATGCAAAAATATTATGATACATAAAAATAATAATTAATCCATCATTATATTCATAAATAATTGACACTTTTTGTGGAGATTAATAAGTTCATCAATACTATGGCTAAACTTTTATGAATTAGGAATGATAAAAACCTTGTCTGAATATCATACTTGAGTTTTGAGTGAATTATTTCTAGAAACACAGGTATAAGTATATATAAGGGGATGAAATAAGTGAGAATTAATTGAATGAAATTATTAGATAAAATGTATTCAAGAACATTGAAAAATAATAATAACTCAAGAGACATGGTGTGGAAAAATAGGCTCACATTTCCTAGGTACTCAAGTTTTGTTTTGGTAATCTTTTTGAAGTCCACCTGTCTGTAGTCCAATGTTTAAGTGTGTGAGAATTGAAAGATATAATACTTTCATATATTTCATTGGGTATTTTAATTATTTTAATCCCACTATTTCATCATTTACTAGGTAATTGTAACATATTTATCATATATGATCATTTTTGTTCGAATCATGAAAATGGATAAAAATTTGAGTTTTTATTGATCTTTGGAATTATTTGAATAAAGCCTAAAACTAATCATGAATATTTTTATGAATGTTTTATATGGATGATTTAAATATGAATAAATCAAATATTTTCTATGTTAATATAGGAACTATGTAATTTCTATAGATAATCAATTGTGAGGCACTAAATTGACCACATGATGATCCACTCAACAGCATGTTCATATGATCAACCACTTGTTGATAAAACCCATAAAAAATAGACCATTAATCATAATATACTGTATTCTAATCAACCCCATGAATATATTTGATCGATAGTACCTTTCCTAGATCAATCGTGAATGGGAATTTTACAAATTCTTGGATCAATTGCATGTTGATTCCAATTGATCGAAATTTCATTTCAATCGACCAAATGTTGATTTGAATAAACACACACAAAAAATTCCATAATTTCACTTATCTTTCATATGGTTTATCCATTTAGTTTAACCTTATGGTTTATCTATTAAGTTTATCCACATAGTCGATGCAATAATTTTCCAAAAATCAACCTATGAAGGTCGAGAGTAGACTTCAGGAAGATTTACCTATACTTCAAGATGAATCTTTAAGTTGTCATGTAAGAATTCATACCACCAAAAATATGTTTCCATGTGGGTCAAAAAATGAAAAATATTTTAGTAAACAACAAATAAGTAAGGATATAAATTTTATAGAAGACCATATCACAGATAAGGAATAATTCCACAGGGAAGAAGAGGAAATAATTGAAAGGTTAAAAAAGGATAAGATATCAAGGGAAAGTGTTCATAACTCTTTTAGAAATTTATGAGACCATGATAGATCTCTAGACTCAACCTGGTCCTGGACCTATTCATACAAACTGCTTGAGATCTTTCTTCTACTTTTATTTTTCTATAGTATTTTTTGAATTTATTCTTATTCTCTTTTCACTTATGAAACCCTTCACATGGAGGGGTAAAATTCGAGTGATTAGGGAAGGGAAGTAAAAACCTTTATGTAATGATTGTGTTTTTGTGTTGGATGGAATACATTATTTCTCTCTTATATTAAAATGGTTTCAATATTCAAATAATATTTTTTATTATCCTTTGAGATTGCATTTGGTTTTTAATTCTATCTAACAATAATTACCTTTGTCGATGATCTTTATCCACCTCCTCCTATATATATATGATGGAACATGCTAGGGATGAGTGGTGAAGTGAATGTCCACCGTTAACACATGTGAAAGTTGTAGTGGGAGCTCTTGAATATTTAGGAAATACAATACCCGATTGAGAATTTCCTATGTACACACAGAGGGTACACTATAAACATTACACACATAGGAAGATGGGTAGACTAGGATACGATATTATTTAGAAATATTCTCACCATTACCATTAGGTCAAGGGAAAGAGATGGGAAGCGATTATGGATTCTATATTTTACCAACATAATATAATAATATTAGATAATTTAAAAACTATGATAACATTGAAATATTTTAATCCAAATTGGCCCAAATCACAATATATTAATTAATTATTTTTTAAATCACTATTTGATTTATTTCTTATGTTTTAAAATAAAAAAACCATTTAAAAAAAACTCTCTGACTAACAAGTGATAATAGATTTTAGAGCACTCCTCTTTGGAGACAACATATGGTTACCACTAATTTTGTATTTTTACTTATGAATAATTTTTTTACACACCCAATGATTAGTTCAAGTGTTAAGAACACTCAACTAGGGCTGATAAGAACCTCATAAATACAATTTTTTTTAGAATCAAGTGATGTATGGTATTAATGACTTGATATTTACTTTGAGTGATTTTAAGTTTTTATTTTCTGTACAGTTTAAATCTGATTCTATTTATCATTATTGTTACTATGTGATCATGCTCACAACTTTAACATACATAAATAGAAATCATTCATTATGCATGCTTATTTTTTTATCTAGTCCTTCTTGTTAATTATACTTTGTGATTTTTAATCATTCACACATTCATAAATAATTAACCATGAAAAATAATATAAATAAAAAATGACATGATCATCAGATATTTCCACAGGTTGATCCATTGAGTGGATGAAATATCAACCAAGACCCTAGGGAAACTCCTTGATCCCTGTACAGACTCAAGTTGTAGTGCCCATCCAACTACTGTGCATTCATCTTATTTGGTTCTACATCAGATCATGACTCAAAACACGTTGCCATGAAATCCTCTAATATTTAAAATATATATACTCACACACATGTGAGGGGGGCTCAGGATGTGGAAATATTTTTTTATTTCTCATAATGTGGACATAAAAGCCCTTATATATTTAAAGATAGAGGAATAATATAAAAAATATCTAAAAATTATAGTTAATAATTAATTATTAAAAATCAAACACTATTTCTATAGTTAAAAATTAAATAAATAAAAACTAAACATGAATGTGTCAATATATGCTCATAATTAGTGAGGATAAAAAGATATTTCTTAATAAAAATGAAAATTTCCAAAATTAAACTCGAGGGAAATTTTAATTCATTAAATTGTATTAAAAATAATTTTAAATAATGAATGATGTTTCACAAACCTTAAAATTTTTATTAGGATTATACAAAATTTTATTAATTTTATTATTTTTTAAAATTTCCTAGGTATGTTTGATCTAAAATAGACCCCTGAAGTGAAAAATGGGCTTGGGGTGGGCATGCTAGGATGGGTGGGTTGGTTCTGGCCTGACCCAACCCATATTGGGTTGATAAAATTAGTTAAGAGCTAGATATGGGCGAGTCACACCTACGTGCCCTTGGGTCACGATACCTGGTTACTTTATCTACCTCTTTCATATACGAGTGACTCATTTTTTTATATATTTTTATATTTTTTAAATGGAATTTCCCATGTTAATCGGCATGAGTATTTTTCAAGGAACCGCCCCCATAGACTGGGAGGGAGACAACCATTTGCAACTAGTTAGTGATGATTATTTTTTTAGAAAGTTTTTTTATCTTCATATGGACCATGACCCATCATGCACACTATTCAACCATAGGGGAATAGTACCCACATGTTTCAGTTTAGTTTATTATTATTATTTTTTATTTTAATTAATTAAATCAAAATCAGAATTATAAAAAATCAATTGATATTTGAATGACCATTTATGGACTGTTTGAACTTAGATCAAAGAATTTTTAGTGTAATTGAGATATTATTAAATCCCTCTCTCCGAATTCTTGAAAATTTAACTAACATTTTGACATAAATAATCTCACAACCTCACTTTGATACTACTTGATGAAATCCATGGATTTCAAAAGTGTGTAAAAATTGAAATTTTTAAATTTTGGGCTTGGATTAATGATAAAGAATAAAATCCAAAATACCCATTCTAGGAGTATCCCATGAATCATGTGAAATTTAATTTAATTATGAAGAATACAATCAAATGAAAACATAAATGATACCTTGTTCATTCATCAGACACTGATATGATTCACTCTTTGTCGGCATGCCATAGCTTGATGTTTCCAAACAAGATTAACTCTAGATCATGCAAACAAGCACCAAAACCCATATATTTCAATTATTCAATTCATGGATGCTAGTGTGGGAAATATAAGTGCCTTTTGACATCACATTGATCACATGAAGAACTAGTGATCGATTCATGAGATAGAATCAATAAAATCTTGTTCTTTTATTGGGTTCTCCCTTTAAAAATTGAGAAAGAGATTTGGAGGAGATAAAATTTGATAAATACTCCCCATTATTAATTTTCAGGTCTTAAAATTGTTTATATACCTAGGGTTAACTCTTTAAAAATTGAAATTTACCCCTTTATAAAGAGTTAACCCAAAAACTGACCCATAAAACCACTCACATATTAGATAATGCATCGTAAGTGTCATAATTATTTTATAACTTACTTATGATAATATTAAATTTCACTTGATGAGTAAATATCCATTAAGTCATCCATTTCCTCCTACAATTATTTAATTAACCTTGAATATACAACATTTCGTAAAAAATTAACTATTTATCATATTCAATTTTATAATTAAATAATATATGAATACCTTGAGAAATAAATTCAATAATAATTATTCTAAACTTAAATAACATAATTTAACTAATTTACTTTCAATCTCTTAGACTTAGACATTCACCACCCCAAACATAAAGCCCACTTCGTCCTAGACTCATATTCATTCGAATAGGTGGAACATATGGACACACTTAATGCGTGACACCATATACCCTTATATTGATAGTAGTGAGTCATGATCACAGACCAAGAGTGGTACATTGAAATAAATTATGGCCCCTTGGATATAAGGATATTTCATCTCTAGGAATACCTCCTACAAACACACTCTATGTAATATAATGTTTTTGTATTGTGTGATCACATAAAGTAGGATTCATATTTTATGCCAACATCCTTTTTTTTATTTATTCATGACCTTTATATATGGAATTATATTCTTCTACCATTTACATGTATTTAGTGATGGTACTACCATCCTATCCAACAAGGCCTAAGATATCTCTTCCTTTCAAAAGAAAAAAATCATATCTTGATCATTAAATCAATATCACACCACTAATGACTCACTTGAAACAGGCTACCTCACCACAAATATGAAATTCATGATTTTTTATTGCATAAATGTACACAATAAAATGGTACATATGGATAATGATCTCTATTTGGAATGCGTTGATTCAACAATTTTGTTAATTTCTTTTTGATTTTGATGCTCAAAAACACCCAAATCTATGTTACTAATGAATTTAATTTTAGGATAATAATCATTGGAATTGATATTTTTTTTGGAAATATTTTCATACCAAAACCTCATGTAAGGTTAGTTATTTTCTCAAATAATATCTATTCTAGATGTGGTTTTATAAAGTATCGAAACGCAGTTCATACCCGACAATTTAAGCATAACGTATGGTTTGTGTACCCAATATTTGGAATGAAAATATAGATCATGAACCCTAATTTTGGAAGAAACACTAAATTTAAGGAACAAACATATAGTTCATCATCCCAAATTTTTTAATCAACCATAAATTATTAACAATATATATTATGTTTATTGCTACACAGAGAAACCCTACATTTGACTTGGTCAAATATAGAGTTTTGAATTATGGATTATTTTTGTGTTTTCTAAAATGGTCTCACTATAATTAAATATATATTTAAAAAGGCTTAAACATTTATTAAAAGGATCATATTTAAAATATTAAATCATTTCTATTTCTAAGGGAAGTAATGATTTTTTTGAACATTTTAAATTGTTATCACTATATAATGTATTGGTGAGAAGTTGGAAGATTCTACCACAATTAAAAAGTAATTACAAATTATTCTCGATAATTTTGATGAAAAATTTCATCATTTGAATATATAGATCATAAAACTCCATCTTTGTAAGATCAAAACAACACTCTTATCACATACGAAATGAGAAGATATAAAGTTATGAAGAGTAAAGAAAAGGCTGATTGAGAAATTTTATCTAATGATTCCAAGTGAAGAAAATATATGAAAGTTCTCAAAGATGAATATGTTAGTAAATTTAACACTAGAGATATGGTCATTAATTTTTTTATGAATTTATGTCCTTATTTTATAAATATGTAAAAAGGGATATAGGAAACTACAAAGGGAAGTTACCACTAAAATTATTTGAATGTGAATAAATTGGTCATTTTGCTAAAAATTTACCTTCAAAAAATGGGGATGAATAAATTTATGATGATTATAGAAAATTAAGAATATCCTTTAATAATAATAAAGATAAATATAAATACTATTTCAATAGAAATAATAAAAAGTTATCTAAATTTAAATGGAGAAGCTTTTTTTTCTAAAGATGATGAAGATTAAAACAGTGAAGAAGAATATGAAAACATCACCAATAAAGCGGCTGGAAATACTTTTATTGAAAAATTGAATAATAAAAAGTTCACCAGTGATGAAAGTAATAGTTATGAATAATAAGAGACTCATATTGAGTTTATGTTGAAAATAGACTTGAAATGGAGAATAAGAATTTTTAGAAAGAGAACCTCAATGAAAATAGTCAAGAGTATTTTCTTGAATAAATATCCAAGTTGATAAAAGATATTTATAATCTAAAAATGTTGGTTATTGTGAATAAGAACCTAAAAAAATTATCTTTAAGGAAAGTTGAAGGTGAATGAGGAAAATTTAGAACTTATTAAAAAAAAATTGTTAAATCTGAGCAAGGAGTTAACAAATTTCCAAAACATAGTTATAGAAGTTGGTGAATGTTTTGAAAATATTAAACCTAATAAGGATTAATAAAAGTTATCTTCAAAGGATAATGAGAAGAATGATGATTATCAAAAAGAAAAGGAAGTTAATAAAACCATATATGTAGCTAAACTAATAAGAGTTAAAAAACAATGAAGTTTATATGTTTAAAAAATATGAACTAAAAGTTACTAATATAGGTGATTCTATTAAGACTAAGAATAAAATATTATAAAGTAACCAATTTTTTTTTACAAGAAAATATTAAAGTGTAAGGTAAGAATGTTAATGAAAAGTTTAAACAAAACTTCAAATAATGTTAAATCTACAGAGGGAGATATGTTTTTTATTATTAGTACTTGAATTATATAGGATTTGGGAATGTAATATATATGTGTTTGTTTAACCACTAACATTATAGTGAACCTAAAAGAAGTTGGTGGAAAAATTTTATGGGGAGTTACCCCACTCAAAAGAGACAGGTTGTGAAAATTTGCATGAAGATTGAAAATGGGATCTATTGTTCAGAAACTATTTCTGAAAGATATTATCAACTCCGACACCTTGTAAAAGGATGTCATTTTGCGATATCAACACAAAAAATTTTACACAAAAAATATCAAGATTCGTGTGAGAAGAAAGGAAAAGGAAAAGAAAATCCTTATCCATTGAAATGAATCTCAATGCGACAAATGGAAAATGAACCTGGATTTTGGATAACAAGTTCTATTCACATATGAGAGGATATTTGAAGCTATTAAATAATGTGAAATATTTTATGTAGGTATATTGAATTTTTGAAATGATGAGTCACTCAAAATAAAAGGTGCATGATCTTCCATCATTGGGGAATAAAATTTTAAATCCAAAAGTTCCTTATTTATTGATTGGATAAAACAAAAATTGTTAAGTGTTTCACAGATTTTTGATTAATATAATAATTTTTTTTATAAAATATGGGTTTTTTGTAAATAGTGTTGAATATGGGAAATTTTTAATAAAAGTCTAATGAACCATGGGAAATTTGTTTCTAGTTTTTTTGTGAATAAAGTTCATGCTATATTAACATGATGAAAGAAAATCAGCTATTTCATAAGAGGCTTGGGAACATGTGATATAGGAATATGAGTTTTTTAATAAATATAGATTGTATCCCTAATATTCTTGATATGAAAAGAAGAAGAGGTGGATACTATTTCATTATCTAGAAAGGGAAGACAACAAACTCAGTTCATATGAAATTTAAGATATGTTCAAATCATCCATTAGATCTGATTCACTATCATATTTGTGGTCCAATGATTAAAAAATAAACATAAAAAGATAAGTAATTTATTTCTTTCATTGATGATTTTAATATCATTACATGTATTTTGTTTTTAAACATAAATCAGAGGCTCTGAAAATGTTTATGAGTTTCAGAAGAAGAACAGAAAAATAATGTCAATATTATATAAAGAAGTTATAAACGAATAATGGTGGGGAATATAAAAACATGGATTTCTAAGTTATGTTGAAAAATATAGAATTCATCATGAGTTTAGTGCACTATACACACCATATAAAATAGTTTTACTGAAACAATAAACCGATGTTTGGTGGATATTTCATGAAAAATGTTGTTCAAAGTTGATACTTCTCATTATTTTTAGAGGTAGGATATAAGTGTAGTGGTTTATATTCATAATAAATGATTCAATAGAGTAAACTATGATATGAATTCTTATGGAATGTTTTACAAAGAAACTCCAAGTATGAATCATCTAAGTGTATTAAATATTCCTTGAATTAAACAATTTTAGGGTGGAAATATTCGGAAGTTTGATCATAGTGGTGTTGATGGAATACTTCTTGGCTACGCTTCTAATGGTATAAGATATAAATGTTTTAATAAAGAAACAGGTAAGATATATACTTTTTTTAGATATATAAATTCTTACATAATTGGATAAGAAAGTTCCAAAAAGATATATAAATGTGGAATATAGGGAAGATGAGGTGGTTGTAGTAAAACTATGTGAAAAAGTTCTCAATGATTGTAACAATATTGAATCTCCTCAAGGTAATGATTCTAGATTAACAATATTAGGTGACATGGAACAATCTCATTAATCTCATCCATGGATGGGGAAACAGATGTAAGTTCATAACATCATTAGAGATCAATAAAAATTTGTTAAAACCAAAATATATTAAAAGTTTTTTTACATAATTCTTTATATTCATAGTTAGTTCCAAAATGTTGTTGACGAATCTTGTAATAATAAAGAGTGGATTGATGATAAGAATGAAGATATGGATTATATTGAGAAGAATGAGACTTGAAATTTTTTACCCAAACCAATGAATAAAAATGTGATTGTCACAAATAGGAAATTATGAAAAAAGTTAAATGAAGATGGTGAAGTGATAATAAATAAATAATGACTAGTTTGTAAAGGTTACTCAAAAATTTAATTCATTTGTTTTTATGAGACATTTTATCCAGAAGGAATATTATAAACTATCATAATATTTCTTACTATCACTACACAATGAGGTTATAATTTTTTAGATGGATGTAAAGTCATATTTTCTTAAGGGAGTTATTATTGAATAATATTATATTGAACAACTATGTGTCTTCATGATTGATAAAGATGAATGTTATGTGTGTTATTTGAAGAAGGTTTTTTACAGTTTTAAGAAATTTTTGTGATATTGGTATTCCAAATTAGACACTTACCAAAGGAAGATAAACTATAAGAAAATAAGAGTTGATAATAACATATACATAAAATAAAATCAATAGGTTTCCCTCCTTATGATTTATTATATTGATGATATTATATTTTATTTGAATAATAAATAAACTTGTGAAAATTTTACTAAATATATGAATAAGTTATTTAAAATGTCCATTCTTAGAGAAATAAAATAATTTATTTGATTATAAATATCATAAAAGAAGAAATATATTTTCCTATATCAAGAGAGGTATGCTAAATAACTTATAAGTAAGTTTGAAATAAAAGATTAAAAATTAGTTTTCACACTAATTTTAGTGAGAACCAAGTGGTTAGAAGATAGAGAATGTAAGGAAGTTGATCCCAAGGAGTTTAAGAAGTTGGTTTGAAGTTTTTTATATTTGAAGACTTCAAGGCCAAATATTTTTTATGTAGTAACTTTATGTGTATGATCTCAAAGTTCTCCAAAATAATATCATCTATTTTCAAGAAAAAAATCTCATATATATCAAATACATAATAAATTTTGATATAAAATTTGAAAACTTAAGAAATATTGAATTTTTGGGTTATACATACACTGATTGGGGATAAAGTGTTAATGATATAAGATTCATGTATAATGGAGTTTTCTTTATGGGGTAAAGTTGTGTGAGTTGGTATAAAAATAATAGAAAATCAATAACACTAAACATAAATAAAGGTATGTATGTGGCTACCACTCAAGAGATAATACAAATTTTATGGATGAAGGATCAATTGGATGATTTGTTTATAAATTTAACGATATATCTAATATTTTTCTATGATATCCGAGTGATATAAATATCACTAAAAATCTATTGTAACATTATCATTCTAAGAAAATCAATATAAAATATCATTTCATCCAAAATAATTTGGAAAATAATTAATTAAAGTTGGAGTTTTTTCTAACAATGGAGAAAGTTTCTGATATCTTTTCAAAATCACTAATTATAGCATCCCGCATTTTATAACATAAACTTTCATTACATTACACAAAACTGAGGATCTTTAAGGTTTAGTTTCATGGAAACCAGGAACATAATACATGAAAACAACATAAAAAATTATTCTTAAACACTTGAAAGGCTTCTCCTTAAGTTCATCCTAGGTTCATTACTGCATCTCATAACCTGGGGACATGCATCAAAAGAAAGGGTGAGCAGAAGGCCTAGTAAGGGAAACAAGAGAAACATTTTACATGTGAACTTGAGATACTTCAATAAGGTCATGAAAAGAACTTTAAGGCATGAGAAAGAAATAATGAGACATATCATAATAAAAATAAAATTTTTCATAACTTGAAGATGTGGCTACAACATTGAACATAGACAATCATTTCTATTTCACCAAGGTCCATCCCCAAGGTGTCATTAAAATTACCAAGGTTATTCACCAAGGCGTCGTTAAAAATGGTCATCTATAGAGATTAAGTCTTTACCCAATGCATTGGAGAGCTATCGGGGCGCACCCTTAATTTGTCTTTATCATCACGTAATCCACATATATCATCATAAAAATTTCATAAATAACCCATATAGAATAAAAGAAATGGTTTTCATTTCATAATCATAACATTTTAAAAACTGCTTTTAGGACATGATCTTTATGTCACTTTAAACCCACAGAAAAGGAAAGCGGGTTTCATGTAAGTAAATCCCAGAATTTAAAATATAACATTTTGATATATATGTGAATACCCCTTTAGAAGAAATATATTTGAGTATTCACTTAATAAAAATAATTTCAGGATAAGAGAGAGACATTTTGAGACGGAAATTCTGCAGCATAACGACTATGTTTCGGGGTTTTAGAAAACATTGAAAAGAGAGGGGACATGGGTCACCCAGTCATAAGTAATCCATATAACAGTAAAGGGACAGAATATAAAGGGTATAAGAACATGGTAATTAAATTTGAAAGATATACCATATGAAATAAAAAATATGGAAGGAAGACAAAAATAAGATTTCTCTTATGAAAATTCGGCAGCCTAACAACATCACTTAAAATTCAACAAAAATGAATTGACAAGATTAAATAGGGTATCTCATCATATGAACATAAAAGATCAGTATTATAGATATAGATATCATACCCCAATATAATAAAAATAAACTTGAAGGACTTGACATGAAAGTAGAACTTTTAAAAAGAGAAGGGTGAAAGAATCCGTTACAAAAATTCCGGCTGCCTAACGACGCCACTTAAATATTAATAAAACGAAATGATGAGAGTAAGAGGGGATATCTCATCATATGAAAATGAAAATGTCATTAAGAGGAATATAAAAGAACATCCTCTAACATAAGAACATGGAGCATAAAATAAATGACTTAAAAGAGAGTATTTGAAAAGAAAGAGAGAGGTTGGATCCCTTACCTTAAAACGTAACTCCTAAAACTCAGGGTTTGGGGGAACCTTGGGAGGACTAATTGGGAGGTAATGAGACCAGAGATTCGTTGGGGAAGAGTTGGGAGTGAAAAATAAATGATTAAAGGGTGGGTATTTATAGGGAAGGTGAGGTGATACTTTAATAATTTCAAGAGACACCTCACAAGTGGTTTTCTCAAAACCATGAGCTCTCCCGTGGTATTTCCCATAGAGTTAGGCCACATGGGTCCCCCAATACAATAATTCATCACCTTTGGTCGGAAAACCCTTAAAATATCTCATGAAATCATCATGACACAGTTATGAAGTCATTAAACATACCGAAACCCTAAAACTGCATTTTTACTATTCACTGAAAATTCATTTTTTCAGAAAAATCCCCAAAATTTACCATAACATAATATCAATTCTCTGAGTTCAAAAATAAAGTCCATTTTATAAAAATAATTTTCTAAATATTTTTAATTTAATTTTTAATTAAAAAACACTATTCACCTGAAAAAAACTAATACTTGACTAATAATTTATGAAACCGTTATTTACCCATTTTATTGAATCACATTACTTAATCAAGGTGTATAAATTATATTAAAACTTTCCTTAAGTGAGATTACTAATCCATTTGGTCACATTACTAATCCTAAGCGTAAAATCACTGTTCATAATTTACTATTCATCAAAAAATTAAGTTGATCTTATTAGACTCTAAATTCCTTACTGAACACTTTTGCAGAAGACCATTTTTTGAAAATCATTACACATCATTAATTATTTAAGGTTACATAAATATTTTAAAATATCTTTTTTTTTTCAAAATTCATCAATAAAATACATCCTAAAATTATCCGGACATTTTAAATGTCACAAACTTCACTAAAGGAAGAAATCTCAATTTATTCATCCCAAAGGATTGCACAAAGAAGCTACAGTCTCGTCACATATCCCCTTATAACACCAGCATATGACCTAAGTGTAAGGTGTGCTATGGTGAGAGAATCTGAGGGAGGCTCAGATAACATTTCCCTAGTATTAATCTCCACTAACTTGAACTTCTCCCGTAGGCGTTTTCGTTCAAGCTTGACACGCTGGAGTTCGGCTTTGGCTTGGTCCAAAGTGAAGCCCAACAATGCCACCTCCTTCCCAAGATCTGATAAGTGGGCTTCATAAGGTTTGAGTCTACCGAATGAAGCCATCGACTCCTCTTTCTGCATTAACCATTAACATCTCTATTAAATCGTTAAGAGTAAGCTAATATACTATTCAAAAAGTTCGGGTCGTTACACTAATGATGGAAACATTTCAATAGACGAGGTTTTTAATGGATTTAAAACCTTCCTCTATTCAATGATATGGTATGTGAAACAATCCCCCTTCTAATATTGGGTTTGGATAGTGTTTTCAAGGGGGAGAAAAATGACATAACATAAATCTATCCATTAGCACGTGCATAAAACTTTTAATGATAGTACACATTTAGGGAGAGTTTTTAAAAGGGTTAAGATATGATTTCATCTTGTGTGAACTATTTTAATAGTTTGTAGAATTGGATGCAAGAAATATTATTCTTAGAGGAAAAGGTGAAAAAGTTGGTAAATGATTTAGAAAGTGTGTAAGAAGAAGTTTCTTAAGTCAATATCTATGGAAAACATGGTTTTACTTCTTGATTATTTTTCTTTCCTATATTGATTTAACTCACATAGGATTATTATTATTGGATAATTAATCTATATCATGAGTTACAAATATTTAGTGATTTATTTTTCTTAGTTGAATGCAAGATCTAAAGGGGGATATTGTTGGGATCAAGTTGGACGAAGTAGCTTTCGAGGTTAGTAGAAGTTGTTTTGAAGAAGTTTGGTTGGATTGGTTTTGAAAAATAATGTTTTTTGGATATTTGTTTCTTTTTTTAACTTAAAAAAAATTACATCACTAAGTTTTATAACAAATGAAATCAGAAAGAGATGACATCAGACCGAGAGGATTGGATGAAGGTTTCCTATCCTGAGTCCATCGGATGAACTTTTTGTGATTGAGGACATCATATGTAATTTTTTTTGAATGTTTATCTTCTAAGGCTTCCAAATTCCCATCGGATATAATGTTCTATAAAAATTAAATGGATTATATGCTGATATTAATTTCCTACTTTCATTAGTTCATAAAATAAAATTTTACTTTCTTCATTAAAAAGGAGATTAAATTTACATATAGTGAAAGGGGTATAAAATTGTTTGTATTTATAAAGTCCATACTATAGAGTTTCTGGATACCATAGAGGTTAAATGTTTATAAAGTTTTTTTGTTCAGATTAAATTTACTAATGTTAAAAGAAATTATACTAACGAATGTCATTAGACGAAAAAATTAGACAAATTATTTTAGACATAACATCTATTATTTTGTAAGAAAGAATAATGTTTGTTTTCTATTTTACATTGTATTTCAATTAGACTTATACAACGTTATGAAATGAAGTTGGTAAAGGATGATCAATTGAAATATATCTGAGTCACACGATGAATGTTTTTTTGGGTTAAAAAATTGACATATGTTTTTATATGAAATCACTAGAAAACATTTCTATAGAAATTTCATCAATTTGAGGAATTAATATAAAGGAAATGTTTAATATTTTATGATAGAAGTCATCAGATAAAGGAAAATTAAATGGAATAAAAGGCATGAAGTTATAGAAGATAAACTTTTGGTATAATGTTTTTAGTGAAATAAATGTTTGTTTTCAAAGATTAAGAAGTTTAGAAGATGAGGAATTACAAACTTTGTGTTTATTTTTTTGAATCTTTTCATAGAAATTCCTACCATGATTTTTAAGGAAAAATCAGATGAATATTCTCAAGATGGAACATTTTTTTGCAAAGGTTTCTTAATATAAAAATATCTAATGGTTTATATTATTAGTGGTTCAAAAGGGTTTTGGAATTTTTCATAATGATATCTAATGTGATGATGTTGATATGGTATTTTAATTCTACAAATATCACAGAGGAAAATCAAGATACTTGTTTATTTTTAAGGAAATATGAATATGGGTATAGTCACTGAAGATTATCATAGGAATTCAAGAATATTCTAATATTTTTGAGAAGATTTCAATTATTTATTTGTGTGAGAGTTTTGAATTTCATGTTTTCATTGAGAGGGAAATAAAAATACAATTCCCACTTATGTTCCCATATATTTTTCTATATAAAGGGTGAAAGTATGAGGATAAAGTGTGTACTATTCATGTGTGAAAAATTTGAAGTGTTGTAGAAATAGTTCTGGATGAACCAATCAAAAGAATCTACTGGATGAAGATTTGATGACCATAATATTGAGTAGGGATTTTTCCCCTCTAGGAATATCCTAGTTAAGGGTGAAATTTAAATTGATTAGTGGATTTTTGATTTGAGTAACCAAATGAAGTTTTATATTAGGTGGAATTAAAATAACTTTGTGTAAGAACGCAATACAAGTTCTTATGAGGAACTATAAGAACATACCAGATGAACCCATCATAAAGAGTTTTTTTTCAAAATAACTGCTTGGATGGAGGTTTCATATTGAAGTATAAGAAGAAGTTTTTACATGATATTGTGTAATAAAGTGAAGAATAAGTGTTTGAAAGAAGTAAAAAAGTTAATAAGTGAAATTAGTAGAATAAATGTTTTTGGGCCTATTGTTTAAGGTTTTTAAAGTTGTTTAAAAAATATTTTTTACATATTTTATGATAATAATAACATGCACTATTGTGTTGATTATAGTTAAAGAAAAGTGTAAGGATATTCCCTGCTTTCTGTAACTATAGAAAAATGATTTTGTTTGTTGTGGATTGTACAGTAATAGATTATTTTAAACCATGCTAAGGACTAGATACTCTTGATGAGCAGTGACCCCTACAAATTCATATGTTACTATGGTTGTGATTGTTAAATTGTTTTTATAAAATTTATAACTCTATACTAGAAGTTGAATATTGTTTTATAAAATAGAGAATACAAAAGAAAAAGAGATCACTAATTCACCCCTCCCCCTCTATGATCAAATAAATCTTGATTGGTCCTTTCATAATAAATGAGGCTCAATCAAGCCAAATGGGTATTCAAATTGGAATTTAAAATTAGTTTTATAAGAAATAAAAATACTTAAACCTTTATATGTATTTAAATTGAGAAAAAATGTGTTATTTATAATACATTTAAATAACAGAATAAATGAGATATTATATGCACAATATTGTTTTTTTCCGTATGTATTTGTGCATGTAGGTGATAAAGATTGTATATAGAAAATTGAGAGAGATATTTCATCTATTGTGTAAGATAATTTTGAGAATATGAATACATATTCATATCAAATAGAGAAGAGTTCAATGTTGGGAAATTTTTTAATATGGTGATCACATGTGCTTGAATATTTGAAGAGGATAATTCAGATCATTCAAGATCTGAAAGGAGTTTCACAAAAAATAAAATTATTCAAACAACTGTTGAAGACCTTTAATAATTGTAAACAAGTAAAGGATATCCAAATTTCTTGTGAATGAAAATCATATTAAGAAGAGGATATTTCCATATTTGGATGAATATTAAAGAAGGATCATGTATTTTGTGTGTTTAACTGGATAATGAAGGTTTGTGATTGGGATATCTAAAAAATCACTAAATAATTTCAATTAGGGTGTATAATCAATTATTGGAGAAGTGTAACTGGGGTGTATAATAAGTTTTAACCACTTGTGTATATAGCGGATAATTCGTGTTGGGGTGTCTAACAAACATGGAAATAAGTATGATTTTATACCGAATCTTGTAATGACTATATGATGCTTTCTATTTTACATCTAATATACACATGGTGATCCTATGAGATAAAATTTATTGGATCAATAACTTCAACAATTTCAAGAGGATTAGATGAAATTTTATATCTCATAAACAAAAAAAATAAATCATCGATTTAACCTATCCCCATCTCAGTGATTTATTTGGCCTAGTATCTTCAATTTGTATCAAAGGTGTGTTACCTATAAAGATTCAAGAGGAATTATATGACATGGATAATATTAATTCAGTTAATAGAAAAGCTGTTACAACTTTTTATGAGAATAATCATCATCGTCAGAGTAATTAGATGCTACCCTATCTCTTATCACTTGGCATGGAAATGAGAGATGATGAAACAATGGTTTTTCCATCCATTTTGAAGAATATTATATAACTGAAGTGGATAAGAATAATATAGAGGTTGATGGAATGGCTCAGAATTCTATCTTAATGTCTCTATCATATTTTTTTATACCAAGTTAATGGGTCTTCAAACTGCATATGAAATCTAGGAAAAATTAAAAAATAATTATACAGGTAATGTCAAAGTCAAAGAATCCAAGTTACAAATATAGAGGATCTAATTTAAGTACATAAATATGGATGAAGTTGAGACTATCGATGGTTACTTTATAAGGTTTAATTATATTATAATAAATATCTAGGGTTTTTCTGAGAAGCTTGAAGATTTTATAATTTTTAAAAAATTGATGTGGAATTTTCCAGATCATTTTGATTCAAAATTTCAGCCCTAGAAGAAGGAGTAGATTTTCCTCTTGATGAATTATACACCATACTCATAGATTATTAGATAAGTAAATTTCTAGTTTTTAAGAAGAAATAAAAATTTTAGATGACCATTGAAGAAACGAGAAAAGGAAAAATTAAAGAATAATATGTTGTTGAATCCAGTGATTTTGAAGATAAAGGGGGTGGAGATTACTTTAATAACATTTTTTATCTTCTTTTATAAAGTTTCCAAAAATAAAAAATAAAAGGGAAAATTAGGAAATCACTAAAGTAATGGAATTGTGATAACATTGGAAAATTTTCCTATAATTTTAAAATAAAGATGGAAAAAGAATATGAATCTCATGAGGGTGATGAGATACCTCAGAAACATAAATGGGGTAAGAATAATAAGAATAATCACTTTATCATCAAGAATAGGAATTTAATGATCAATAAAAATCAATATTCACCATCAAGTATTTATTTTGATGATGAATTTGGTTTATTTTATCATGTAAAGAAATGATCTAATTCATCAAGTAGTAATGATGATGGAGAATAAAGGAAGAAAATTGAGTGGGAGTTAAAAGATAAATTATAATTTTTCTTAGTATAGATACAATACCTCAAGAAATAAAATAAGAAGATTGAGAAATAAAGTAAAATGGTGGCTATTGAGAAGGAATCACTAAGTAATAAGGAATTATCCTATATTGATGAGATCAAGTAACATAAATTTATGTCTACTGATATTGAAAAATGTTAAGTGATATTGAAAAAAATGTGGATAAAAAATAATAAGATTTGTTTGAAACACAATCCATATGTGTCAGAATCCAACATGATCTGAACAAGGAAAAATAATACTTCAATAAATTAGAAGAATTTAATGAAGAATCATATCAATTTGGTGAGATGTAGGGTTCCAATTATTAGGTAAAATATAGTATTTGTAATTCTCAAGATAGATCTATTATAAATGGTAATGAATTTCTAAAAAACAAACATATACATGGTTAGACCAATAAATTTGTCGAGATATACTCTTCTCCACCAAAGGAAATTTTTTTAGTATAATAAAATCAATATAAATTTTGACACAAATGGAATAATCCTAAAAGATGAAACTTTCAAGGGTTTTGGTGGTGTTGTGGAATGAATGGTCCCAAATTCTATTATTGATCGTTTAATATATCTTTAACATGAAAGATAAAATATCAAATGAGAAGTTTTAGAGATCATATGAGGAAAAAATCATAAGAGGGAATTGGTGACTAGATATGCACCATAATTATCTACACTAAAAACACATATTTTAGAAGAAGTTTGTGGAAGATTTAGTTTGGAAGGTCATGCAATTGAGGTATTTAAGACAAGGTTTTAAGTAGAGGTTCTTTATGCTATGAAAGATAAGAGGTTTCAAAATAAAAATAGTGTTAATTTGTATGAAGATTTTGAGAAGTCTATGAATGATAAGAAAATCACCTTGTTGTTTTTCCAAATCAATTAAAATTAACTAAATAGTTAGAGGAAGTTGAAAAAATTACTGAGGATAAAGAAAAGAAAGTAATTTTATAAGATAAGTATAAATTTGATGAAAATTTATCTATAAGTCAAAACTTGAATATTATTGATAGTAAATGAATTTCTGAGATTGGAAGGATATAATGGACTAGGTAGAGAGGAAAATCTTACCTTAAGTTTCACTTATAAGGAAACAAACAGATTCCTTATTATTCCCTATTATTTTATGAGTGTGAAAATAATTTGTAGGGAATTGAAAGAGATGTTTGAGGTTGTAACTACTAGAAAACATGAATATATTTTTCTTTATAGAGTCTTATAACTACCATGAAATAAAAAAATAGGTGTGCATCACATAAGAGGGAGAAACTTTGAGATTAATTTTTCATGTTGTCACTTCTAGTGAATTTGGAAATTTTGGACACATTTTTAAAAACTGATGTTTTAGTTATTACAATCACACGCTTATCCCTCATTATTAATTTTATTAATTAAATTTATTATGGTTGAGTTCTTGTTTGATGAAAAGATGAGACAAAAGGGTTATTTTTTTCATGCACCTAGTATTTTAGATGTGTTTATTAAAGTTCATATAGGATTTTTTATTTCAATTATAAATATGATTATTTATAAACTATAAAATGATAATTGATAATTTACGAGCAAGATTTCATATGCATGGTCATTTATAGATAACATAGAGAACTTGGTAAACTCTCTTTTTTTCTACACTAGGTTAGCCTATGTAGACATAGAGTTGATTAACTAATATCTATTTGTTAATAGAACCATGTGATATTATCCCTCTCTTAAAAGTGTTCATGAAAAAATCATATAAGGGATGAGATCATGTTTTAGGAAAATTCATGAGATGATAATACCTCCACTTATCATTTTCATTTGATTTTCAATAAAGAGGAGAAAAGAAGTCATCACAACATATTGACTTTTATGTTGTGAGAAGATATTCACAGAAAATACAAAGTGGGATTTTAGAATGCTTAATGAGTCAATATGTTTTTAGAGTAGAGATGTGGTGATGATGATTAGTGTATTGTTAATTATTCTTGAACTTGAATTGGATTTCATTCTTAATAAATCCTACTTATAGTGTGATGATTGTTAAAATGGTCTTAAGTTAAAAGAAAAATTTCAATGGTGTTGAATAACTAACACATTGTTTAGAAAATTAATGATAAGTTTGAATAATTCTTAAGACCATGAAAACATAATTTTTCATGAGGAATTAATGTAGAGTTGAATAATTTGAGACATTAGAAATATTTATATTTATAGAGGTTTGAAGAGAATATTAATGAGAAGAAAAGGGAAGAAAGGTCATGGAATATTTATACTGGTGGAATTTCATAATTACTTTTCAATAAGATTTTGTGTTTGCTTTATATATATATATATATATATATATAAGTTTTCTCCCCTTGGACAACCAAGGAACCACCCCAACCACATATGTGGGACCAAGGGTTTACTATATGGGAGGTAGGTCAACAAGGCCAGATCAGGGTGACACTGAAGAGGCAAAGAGTTCCTGCACAACCAAGAATGTCATGTCCACAATAAACATAAGATTATGTAGTTCCATCATATGGGGTGACTTGATGGTAGAGGGGTGTCAACATGGGTCAGTGAAACCGAAAGTTGGGAGAAGACCCCGTTACTCACAACTGGCCTACTATCATCACATATTTTCTTATAAATTGGAGCCTATAAGTTTTGAAGATCGATGTGGGATAGGTGATCATGTGGAAAAGTGATCTTCCATTTAAAATAACATATTGAGAATGATGGCCATCCAATCCATTGTATATTTTTAGTTCAATCAAATATAGAATCTTCATCCTCATCACTCATTTGAGGGTTTATCTTTGCATATTTATCCTACCATTATCAATCCTAAACCTTCACTGGTCAACTTGAGATGTAGTCCCATGATCAGATCTATATCCACCTTGAATTTTACCAAGATGAGATCACTACTGAGTTGAGAATCATGCACTGAGTCGTGTCAGAGATCCATGCATATACAATCATCTATGAATGAATTGTAGAATCTTAAATCAAGTCTTTAATTGATTATAAATCCTTTAATAATTAATAAGTGAGACCAAATTTGATATTCATTCATGTATGTTTACCTTTCATGCATGAAAACCAAATGAAGAAGAAAAAATATTGAGGATTGTGACATCTGGTTTACCCAATCTGCTTACCCACCATGAAATCTATGGGGTAAAGGAAACTTTGATGCATGAAAAAACTATTCATGCAAAAAATTAATAGGATATGAGCCATGTGTAATGTATAATGTGTAAATAAGAGTCCTAGGTCATTCAATTGTATTTAAATGAGGTTTATATCTTCATGAATAATGAAGAGTGCCTAATTCCTTTGAGTATTCAAAAATGAATATGTCACATGAAGTAAAAACTAGACATACATGTATGTTTGAATGATCATTAGTGTTGTGTTTCTATATGATGAAATAAAATCACCTAATTCCCACATGTTTATTTAATTAATAATTAATAATAAACCTTTGGTAATTTCAAATTAATCCATGTATGTTTATAGGTTTAAGAAATTAGGTTAACCTGAGGAAAATGTGTATTGAAATGGGTGTTTAAAATGAGTTTGAGAAGAAATAAAAACACCCAAACATTTATGAGTGTTGAAAATGAGAAAAATAAATGTTTTATTTATATAACATTTAAATTATGAAATAAATGAGATATTATATGCACAATATTGTTTTGTTGTGTATATACGTGTGTGTGTAGGTGATGGAGATATTATGTAGAAAATTATTCGAGATCTTACATCCAGTGTACAAGAGAACTTTTAGAATCCTGACACATCTTTGTATCAAATAAAAGAAGAGTAAAATTTGGGAAATTCTATAAAAATGTAATCACATGTTACCACATATTTGAAGAAAAGAATTCAGATCATTAAAGATTTTAAAGGAGTTTCAAGGACCATAATATGAAGGTACCGAGGAAAACTGCAGAAGAAGATGGGTTGAGGAATTAATTTTTTTATCATCCAATCGACATAACCATGTTATCTCTAGTGATATGAAGCTTATCACGAAATAAAATAATCCAACATGAAATATTTAGTCATAAAAATTAAACCTAAAAATACCTTGCCCGATTTGAATAATTTTCAAAAACCATTCATCACCAGTGACCATTTCTTCATGGATCCAAACACAGATCCCTATAATTCATCTAAACATGATTTTAAAGTTTGTGGGAGCATAGATCATCTAAACCTAGGTGCTAGCATAGGGATTTGACGATGCATTCAACATCCAAATGATTCTTGTAGTGAAAATTCTTCAATTCGTGTTGGAGAACAAATACCGGTTTCTAAAATCAATGAACTCTCTCTCTAGGAAGTTGGGAGAGGATATAGAGGCTCTCAAACATTATGAAATGAATAGTTTTTTTCATGATATCCTGCTTCTCATTATATATCAAGGTTATAAAATTCTATAAAATGGATCTTTGACCACTGGATATTTATTACATGATAAATTATCTATAAATGAATTCTTATAATTGACTGAATAAGTCATAAATATCAATTATGGTTTTATCAAATTCTTGGAATATAATTAATATATTACATGATAAAAATAATCCATTATCTTACCTTGATATTCCAACAAATATTAAATAAACCTTGAATATTAAAAAAAAATTCATTAGTTAAGTATTTTCCATTTTTTTAAAAGTTGGGGATGAAACTATTTTCTATTTGTTTACTTAATATCATTTGAAAAATTTTAATAAAAAAATTCAATACCAATTATTCTAAACTTTAATATTAAGAATTTATTTAATTTTTGGTGATTTTTCAAAGTCCGACATCTCTCTAACCCTGTGGTGGAGCCCACCATGCCCTATACTTCTATTCATTTGAATAGGCTAGAATTTTGAATATGTTAATTATGTGACCCTATTGACCCTTATATTGATAGTATTAAATACTATTCATATATTAGGAGAAGATTCTAACAACCTATCAAGGCCCCTAAATAGGTAAAGAAAATTTATAGAAATAACAACCTTTACTATGAACACATGTTGTATAATATAATATCTTTGTCTAGTGATATCTCAAAAATTAGGATGCACACTTCAGGTCATCATCCTTTATTTATTTATTTTTTATTGAACTTACTGAATATACTTACCTTCTTCTACCATGGAAATAGATTTAGTGAAGTTACTACCATCCTGATCAACTAGGCCAAAGATATCACTTCCTTTAAGTAGATAAAAATTCTATCTTGATTATTCAATCAATTAAATACCCCTAATGACTCACCCAATGAAAGGTACCTCTCTAAGAAATTAATTCCATAGTTTTCATATTGCATAAAAGTATGAAATAAAATGGTATACACTGATAATGATCCCAATTCTAGAGACCATTACACGTGTTTGTAGATAGGAACTACCAACGACACCTGAAATATTTGGTATTTCTATTAGTGGTTTAGTTATCATGATCTCATCTAATCAAGATCATGAAGTGAGAACATCATAAGAATAAGCCTCAATGCTTATTAGCTCCCAAAACCTAATAGTCAGACATCATCTATGCCCAGTCAACATGATGTATCTAGACCATAAAACACATGGTTAAGATTACTTCTATAGAATCTAATAGTTATCATTATAGATTGGTAACTTATAAAACCTTTTTCCAGGATAAATAATCTATGGAAATTACCTCGTAAATAGTGGACATAGAGATATCAACACTATTATGGTGAGTGTACATCATTCATATCTCATTGTATATATAATATGGTAATGAAAAATTACCATTTAATTTGGGTATATGTCACCCACTATTACAACATAAGATTATTCCAGACATATATTTAAGAACTTGAAGAAATATAAACAAATAAAAGAGATCCATAATTATAATGGAAGAAGACCATATTAAGTAAAGGGACTTTCCATATTTGGATCAACATTGAAGAAGGAGCTTGGAGATGGGGTGTCTAACAAGCTGGTGGAGGCTTATTATTGGGGTGTCTAAAAAATCTATAAATAATTACAATTGGGGTGTATAACCAATTACCTGAAAAGTATAGTCAGGGTGTATAACTAGTGGTAACCATTTGTTTATATAGTGGAGAATACCTATTGGCATTTCTAACCATCATGTAAAGGAGTATGATTTTATGCCAAACCATGTAAACACCATGTTATGCTTTATATTTTACTACTATTACACCAAAGGTGAGGTTGTGAGATAAAAGTGAGTGGATCAAGAACTTCTAATATTTTAAGAGGCTGGGATAAAATGGAATATCTTAGAAAAAGAAAAAGAAATCACTTATTCACCCCTCCCCCTCTCAATGATTCATCCATTCTAGTATCTTAAAGGATAACATTATATGATGGGACACATAGTATGTATGACTATCACATGCTTGATTATCATAAGAAAAATAGAATTTATCTCATAAAGTTTTCACTTGGTAATATCAAGGATGAGAAATGATGAGGATAAACTCGCCTATAGGAATTACACATATTAATGTGTGATTGGAAAGTACTATCTATGAATGCATGAAATAATCCTTAGACTTGAAATTATTATTAATGCATATCATGTGTCACATAATTATATATATTGACCAACACCATGTTACTCTTTGTTGACTAGGATGTATGATAAATTTTGTGCGTCATGAGTGATAGTAATTAACGAATAGGTCATTTTTCCCTTATAATAAAGGAAGTTGATATCTCAGGACCTTTTATTGGAATGAAACTGTCAAACTAAATTCCATGGGAATGGTGTATAGAAGTGTTCATTTCAAGAAGTTAAAGAAAGATATATTGAATTAATAATTTGATGAAATGAGTATGCAACCATATTGATTAATGATATCATGATAAAGGGATTATATTACACAATTATTATTTGTATGTGGTTGTTGTCACTATGATATATAATTTTTTCCTCTATGAGGTTTATATGTTTATAGACATTGATATTGGACTTTAGGAAAGCCTATCTAATTTCATTAAGGAAGAGGCCTAAAGGGTCACACACTTAGTGTTTCCATTAATATTAGTTAAATACTTTTTTTATTTAACAATTGGAATAAATATTATTCTTAAGACTAATAAATAATATTTATTTAGGACTTACCAATTGAATTTATGCAGTCACTAAGTATACGCGATTCAAATATTTAAATAAGTATTTATTATCAATACCATTGAATAAAATATTTATTTATCACTATTATATTTCCAAGATAATAAATAATATTTATAATGAAATAAATTTTTATCCAGTTACACAAATATAAAAATAAATATTTATTCACAATAATTTGAATATAATATTAATTTTTTTATGAAATAAATGATCTTTATTATTATAGGGATAATAAATATCAAATAAAGTGATTAGGATAAGTTAATCACTCAATAACAAAAATGATATAATCTTAAATATAATTTAAATAAATAGGAAATTATTTGTTTTATAAAATGATATTTATATGTTCAAGACGATGCATGAAATTGTATAATAATAATAATATCATATAATTGGCATGAGGCATGTGGTATTTTTATTATTTGATTAAGGGTCTCTACATAATTAATAATAATAAACCCTAGCTCTATATACCCTTGTTGACACTCCTTTTTGTCACATTGTCTAAAAAAATGGAAAGGGAAATGACTTAGAACAAATTGATTCATCCTTTGAAGAAATCATCAAAAATCGACAAAGGCATGAACAAGTCTTCAAAAGCACAAGGGTCGCGCAAGTTCCCTCACTGTTGCACAAGTATACTTGCGCGCCACCTAATGGTCGCATAAGTGACTTGCGCGCCCTAAAGGATAACCACCCGAGGTCTTCTCCAGACTATAAATAGACCCTGTGGGCCCCCCATTTCAAGGGGAGGAATTTTTCTAGAATTCATAGACAGAGCTCTGAACGCCCAAGTCTCTTATTCAGGTCTTTCGAACACTTCTAAGGTGATTCTTTACCTTGAATGGAAGGTCTAAACAATAGGAGTAAGGTCTAAGTGTTAGAATTCACTAACACTTGCGTGCCTAAGTGGTTTTACCCTTAAGGGAAATGAACACACTTGCGTGCCGCCCTACTTCTTCACCAGAACTTGCGCGCCATCTTCTGGAAAGTCTCTAGGAATAATAACAAGGGTTTGAGCCAAGTCTCACCCAAGTATTACCCTAAGGGATAAAAATCGCACAAGTACCCATGTGTCGCGCAGGTATACCTACGCGACCAAAACTTGCGCGCCCATGCAGTACCTGCACGCCTGCCAGGACTTGCACGCCCCTACCTTTTTGGGTGCCTTTTCTACCCATTTTAACCCCTCTTATATCATTCCACCTCTCTTATTCAAGATTCAGTCTTCAAGACATCCTTAAAATCCATTTATGGCATGTTTTCTTAATTAACTTCTTTATCTGAAAGTAATTCTGTGGAATATCTCTCAAAATATAGTGATTTAAACATCTTTATGTCACTAAAGATTGAGATTTCATTCATTAAACCTCATTATTTAAGATGAGAGAATCCTTAACCTGGGCCTCCTTTTCAGGAGTAAGCTCCAGTCTCAAATATGGGCATCCTCCTCAAGAGTAATCCCTAACCATAATTCTCTTAACCTGGGCCTCTTTTTTAGGAGTAAGCCCCAGTATCAAATAATGGCATCCTTCTCAAGAGTAAGACCCGGTATCAAATATGGTCATCCTCCTCAGGAGTAAGCCCCAACCATAATTCTCTTAACCTGGGCCTCCTTTTCAGGAGTAAGCCCCAGTCTCAAATATGTGCATCCTCCTCAGGATTAAGCCCCAACCATAATTCTCTTAACCTGGGCCTCCTTTTCAAGAGTAATCCCCAATCATAATTTCCCAAATTATGGGCATCATTTTCAGGAGTAATCCCCAGGTCCCTTAATTTTCAAATCCCTTTAACCTGGGCCTCCTCCTTAGGAATAATTCCCAGTCTTAATTTCTCTTAACCAGTCATAATTCCTTTTGATCTGGGCTTCCTTCTCAGGAGTAAAGCCCAATCATATGTCCCCTCCTAACTTGGGAATATTCCTTAGGAGTAAGCCCCAAGATTAGAGTATCCAAATCTCCATGAAGCACATATACCTTTATGAACCCTGTTCATGGATTTCCTCCCTAAAGTAAATCTTATTCCTCATTTATTTTGGGCAGTCATACACACATAATCCCCACATCATTACATATTTCATGGCACAAATTGTCTGGTTTCACTTATACCTCTTGTTTCTCACACCGAGCATGACTCATGTGAGCTTAGAGTGTAAAAATAATCATGACATCTTTCATGATCCATCAATCTTTCATAAACATCATACTCTCTTACTCGAACTACGTGGGTTCTGATTCCTTTTCTAAAACAAAGGATACGTAGGTAGCCCATCAGCGGGTATGATCCCAACTCTGAAATAATCCATGTCCTCCTGAATGACAATAAACTTCAAGCACCTCGCTGAGTGGATTTAAAACCAGTATGGTCATCATAATGACCAAGAGACTTTTATGTATTGAAGGATACCATTGGCTAAGAATCTATAAACAAATATAGATGATTCTCTATCGATGAAGAACCTAGAATACATATAAAAGATTCTCTAAATTTCCTACATATAAATCATTGATTTTCAGATCTAATGGAAAGCCCATTTTATACTTGGTAATGTAATAAGGATTCATGAACATAATTTAAATCTATAAAGAGAGTCCCAGAGTAGATAATAATTCCCCTAAAAAAGGTGTGATGAGTCCGACCTCCCATCCTCTCGACCAATGAAAATTCATAAGCCTCATCAACCCACAAATAATGAGCGCCTACCTTTGGAAAGTAGGTCTAAATGGATATGGAATCATTCGATGTTTCTGGTTCTACTAACAAACCCGTTAGAAACCGATTGGAATGTTTGAACCTTCAATCAACGAGGTCAGCCCCTATTCCAAAGGGAAACAAAAAATGGTGAACCCGACATGAATCCTTAACCAAGTTAAAATAATGTTTTACTTATTTGTTAGGCCCCTATTTAAAACTCTTTGAGAGGTCCAACAAAAACAATCATTGATATATGTGCTCATCCAAAAGATGTAGTGGATGAATTTATCTTGATTACACATGTTATATCAAACAGACACTCTTTTCCAAGATCTTCTGCATTTCCAGAATGAATTCCCTCATGTTCACACCTGTGAATACCACTAATGAAAATACCACTGCTGCTACTCCTGCTAGATCGTTATCCACTCAGAGGACGACATCACCTAATCATCATCTTCAACACTGGGTATCAAATGCGCTGGTTAAGGAGTACTATCAAGACGGTACTATTCCAACTCTGGAGGCTGCTCGAAAATCCCTCTAAGTGAACAATTCACCCTGGTCGTCCGGATAGTGACAACCAGCGATCAAGAAGTAGGCGGTGCTAACTACCGTCTCCAACCGTTTCGGGTCATTATCCCCGGAACGCAATCAACATTCACTCCCATATTCTGGGAAGGTGAATGAGCAGGTCCCTCAGGGCCTTAATTCAAAGAAGCACGAGTCCTTCCTGAGGTATCCTATCAACAAATGTCGCCAGACTCGTGCGGCAGTGCGCCCTCAACATGATGAGGGTGCCGAATCCAGGCGTTCGGCTCAGGTTCCTCGAACCTGAGCAGGCAAGAAGAATTTCCAGAGGCGAAATCCGGTTAACAGTGAGCAGATTCTCATCTCTGACATTTCTGGAGAAATCCACCAACCTAACTTGGTGGCAAGAAACGAGCGGGCACACACACCTGCCCATTTTAATTCCGCTATCCAGCAGACTCGTCTGGAAGCATCATGTCAATCCCACCAGGCAATTCTGGCGGAGTATTATAGGCAGGAACATACACCTGTTTATACATCATTAGCTAGTCAGCAGACCCGTCTGACTACATATGATGGAACTCATCAACCACGTTCGGCGAAGTGAAATCAGAAGACACATACACCTACTAGTATTAATCAAGCCTACCAACAGTCTCGCTTGGTAGCACACGGAGAAGTCAGTCGAAAGGCTCTGGCGAAAATTAGGAGGCAGACTCAACTCTCTGCCCCACACTTGAGTACTATCATGATTCACTGACAGGAAAAGGAGGACAGGAGCAGGCACATACACCTACTCCAAGCACAGAATGGACGTATATCCCCGTTCCGGCAGTTGAAGTCACCAAGCATATTTTATCAATGGTGAAAGAGCATAAGGAAATCCCTGCCCATATTCTGGATCCTTCCAGAATATTATAACACCTTTAGAAACATCTCAGGGAAAGATGCATAAATCTATCCCTACCAATGCAGTGACACATCAACATTTCACTCCAGAATAGACACAAACATTTGTTCCAGTCCAAGAGGGTTGTGGGGCATACTCCCTCATATCATATGGACAACCAAGTCAGGTACATACACCTGATTTGAGTAGAGATCGTCAGCCTAAACTGGACATCTCTCCTAATCAGGCACATACACCTGCTCAGAGCATCCACTTTTGTCAACAAGTGGTTTCCAAGGCGAGTAAGAAGGCGTCTAAGAAGAATACCCGCCCAGCACAGTCAGGAGATCAAGATCCAATCTGTAACAAGGCCTTTCTCGATGATGGAGTTCTTGAAGCCCTCAGACAGTTATCTGTTGGAATTCAAGATTCTACCCCCTCATTTCCCAATAGAGGGAACAATAATTCCAAAGGTTTTCAATAGAAAATTCCTCATGAAGGCGTGATTCATGACAATTCGGTCGATCTTGAAGTTTCATCTTCAGATGAGAGCCACAGGAACCCTCTGTGTGGTCAGAAGACCAAGGAGCAAGAGATCTCATCTTTTGCTATAACCCACCATGGTGGTCCTCCCCATGATGATGAATTTTTCTATGAAATTCCTCTCCGCAGTAGTGATGCACATTGCCCGGAAAATGTTCCAGTGGACAATGTAGTGCTGAGAAAGCCCTCTTATCTTGAGGAACTTACAAATGCGAAACCAGTCATGTCTGATGCTTCATCGCTAGCAGGTGAAATACTTTCTCAATCAGAAGATAACCCAGGGTGTAGGTCATTCTATGAACCACCCTTAAGTCATGCATCTTCTAGTTTGATCAGTGATTTCTATACCAATCTTGTTGAATCTGATGAAGCAACAAGAAAGCACCAGCTCTGGTCAAATCAGGTAGAAGAATCTTCATTGAATGAAAAAGAGAAAATGCTGAACATGAGAAAACAACTGACGAAGAGTGAAGTGCCATCCATGGTTTGGCCTCTGGCTGACTCTCAGTATGACATTCCAAAGATGTTGACGGAAGATGGGATTCATGATATTCATCTCAACATATGGAAAAATATTTGTCAGTTGAAAAAGAAAGTATTATATTATGATGAATATTAAAATCATGTTAATATAATAGATGGGTTATAATGTCAAATTGACTTGGCATATCTATCAGTCTCTCGATATCCGAAGGCTGAAAAGCAGTAGAGAGCCCTTCAGCGTTCATGCCTTGGTGCACTAAGAATATTGTGCCAGTTAATTGCCAATGCCCCATCTAGTATTCATATCAGAGGATGGGGTGTTCATGGAGCACTACATTTCACTGTGCTCTCCAGTCAGCAAAGCCCGCTGAAAATGGTCTCATGCAATGTTATTGCCCGTGGCCGGCCACAGTCAATGGGTTTTGTTTGTAATCAGAAGCTTGCCCAAGAACAGGCCTCAACAAGTTCCTCTCAAAATCAAGAATACAGAGAACAAGTTGTTGAATTACTCCTGCATCAAGAAAACGAGAATATTGAATAGGCCTCTCATATAGAGCAAGCACATCATCAAGTGACAGAAGTGTCAGAAATCATCCAATGGTCTTTTGAACCGGGTAATAAAAGTGGATACAAGTTGATGCATCTAGATAATTTCTAGACTAAGGTCCGTAAGATCAGGAGAGATTTTAAGAAAGTATCAGACATAGCATGTCAAGAGCCACCCTAGCTTTCCAGACTGGGGACTCTTTTAACCCAACCCTTGGAATCAACAAATAGGATTCGAGGAGTTGAGCAAAGACAGTAGGAACATCCCCAGTCCACCAGACTGGGGAATTTTTCAAATCATCAATCCCCTCCTTAGAGAAAGTCAGTCTTTTCTCGATTGGGGAAGAAGCCTCAAGAGGAACGAAGAGCCAAATTATCAGGAGATTCTCTCCAAATTATGGTTCACCAAGAAGTTCCTGAGGGATTGAATCAACAAAATGCAATGTCTCATCAAAGACATGGAGGAAGAAAATATCACAGAAATGCTGATAGAAGGGATGTGATGTGTTATGCATCAATCAATTTCATCAATGTCATTGTTGCTAATCCACCAGATGAGACTCATTCAAATGGATCAGATGAAGAGGTTCCTATTCAAGAAGTTGTACGTACGAACAAAAATGAAGAAGGTGTGCGTACATGAAATCAAAAGTTTACCCAAAATCTGGGTGTTCCTTCAAATAAACCACTTCCCCCTATCCTAAAGGGATCAAACAAGGGGAATGGAAAGAATCAGGTTACATATCCTTCCTCTGGAGAAGGACAATCACTCTCACTAGAGAAAAGATTTGCGTAACAAGAGGAAGAAATGAAAGAATTGAGGAGGTTGAATGCAGAACTACTTCAAGGTAGTCTTCCTCCTAAGCGTGCTGGAGTCAGTCAGCCAAGGGAGTTTGTTGCAGCTACTGAGATGGATCAAGAATATCCTCCTTTATCAGTAAACCCTCACAGGTCTAATCCTATGGGTCAAGTGCAACAACAATTGGCAGTACTACCATCGGTTGTAGTACCAGCTTCCATACCTGTCCAAACTCCAGTCATTGCACCTGCCCAAGTCCAAGTTCAACCAGATGTTTCTCAAAAGTTAATAACTACCATTGAGTCATTAACAGCTCAGTTAGAGACTATGGAAGGAAAGTGTGCGCAGGTTCAACTAGAAAAGAAATATTACCCTAAATGGGTAGATTCAATCTCTCCCCCATCAAATTTTGGGAATCCTGTATTCCCTATTTTCAATGGATTAGGCGATCCTAAATATCATTTGACTCATTACGTGTCTTGTTGCGATCCTATGATGGGAACTCCGAAGCAGCAAGAAGCAGTGAAACTCAGATGCTTTGTGAAAACCTTGCAAGGACGAGCTTTTGTCTGGTATACAAGCTTGAAATCCCTGTCAATTACCGGATAGGAGGATCTCCGTTGACAATTTCTTCTTCAATTCAGCTCAACTTCTCCAAAGACAACAATTTTCGATCTTACAAAATGTAAGCAAAAGGAGAATGAAAGAGTCTCTGATTTCATTGCTCGCTAGAAGGGATTAACATATTCCCTAAGCTTAGCACTCCCTCAAGAGGAACTATTTCCAATCTGTGTGGAAACTTTGTGTGATGAATTGCGCACGCCGCTGATCCCTATGAAATACATAGCAGGGTTTTGAGACCTTACTTCAATCGGTCAATAGATTGAAGATTATCTTATACATAATAAGGCTAAATATCATGTAATTCCATTATCTCTAGGAAGGAGAATGGGTAAAGCAGAAACTGCTACAGTTATGCTTAAACAAGCACCTGTACCTGCTTCTACCTCAAAACCTTCATCTTCTCGAAGGGCTCCAACTTCTGAGCGTCAACAAAAAAGGCCGTTTCATCAAGACAATTGAAGAGATCAAAGACAGAAACAATTTTAGGATCTGAAGAGAAAAACATACTCTTTCCGAAATAAACAAGTTCCTGGTTACTTCATTTCGACTCTAGAGAATAATTTGGTTCAGCTGCCAAGACCCAAGAGGAAAAACAAGGAAGGAGATGAAGACCGACCCAATTATTTCCCCTTTCATCAAATGTTGGTACATCCCATCCATGAGTTTTTTGTCATCAAAGACCTCCTGCAAAACATGGTCGACTCGGGACAAGTCAAACTGAAAGCCTCTTCAGCCCAGGTAGCATGTGTTACTGCTACAGTTCCAGAGGAGAAAGGCGAGTGACAAGAAGTCAAAAGAAAAAATGCAAAAAAATATGATGATTGGATGGTCAGAAAGACGATCAAACAAACTCATGCTATTTTGCGAACACAATTGAAGAAACCAATTGTACCTTCTGCCATGAATACCGTAGAAAAATCCTCTTCAAAGGGCAAATCCTAAAAAGGGCGGCATAATTCCAAGAAAGAGAAAGAATCAGAAGAAGATGAGTATGTTTCAAAGCCTAAGTTGTCTTTGACTCTGGCAGACTTCATGCCATCTAATTCGAAGAAACGGGCACCACCATACCAAATAACACAACCTAAATTGGCTAGTCAGGAAGAGTCTTCATCGGATGAAGAGTTGATTTTTGGTTATGTTAATATGATTCAATTAATAGATCCATATGCCAGTCGCAGTTTCGATTTTTATGAGCCTGAATTCCCTATATCAAATAGAGGAATCAGACGAAGTTCCAGAGGCTTAGGATACAAGGGAAGACATGGATCTTTCAGAAGCCACTATTCCAATTCTACCTCTGCTAGAATTGTGTACACAGCAGAAACTCATGGTAGAGCCCTTCAGCGAGCTCAAAAAGAACAAGTAAGTTCTTCTACCAATAGCAAATTCAGTCCTGGAACAACTATTCTGGAAGACCGGTTAAAGGTTCCATCTTCTTCCTCTCAGCAAGTGAATGGATCTAATCAGCCTAATCTTCCAAAACTAGAAATATTTCCAAATCCTATCCCAATAAAAGATGCATCAACTTCCAAAGCATCTGCTTCCAAGGCACCTGCTAAACCACATGTTCCTGTTGGGAAACGCAGACCTCTGGATCAAAAGTATGATGTACTGAAACACTTGTCCCAAGTACCGGCCAAGTTATAAATTCTGGATGCTTTGAATCTGTCAAAGGATCTTTGGGAGGCACTCATCGAGGCTTTGTCAAGTCCTCAAGAGTTTGAAACCGAAATTGCTGCAGCTAAAGTCTATCACATAGAGAATAATCCTGCATAATGCCATGAAATAATATCTTTTACTGATGAAGATGATGTCGTGCATGGGAATATTAGACCTTTGTACTTATCTGTCAAGGTCAATGACGTAGACATCCGAAGAGATTTCATTGACAATGGTTCAGGAGTCAACCTCATGCCCATTCACACATTTTGTCGATTGGACCTCACCGAATCTGATTTATCTCCTTATACCGTGATGTTACAAGGATATGATATAAATGAACAAGAACCACTGGGTGAAGTTACACTTAGAACTCAGTTTGGAGATCTTGTATCCAATTCAGATTTCATTGTTGTTGATCAAGACTCAGCCTTCAACATCTTGCTTGGGAGACCCTGGCTACATCAACATGTGGCTATCCCTTCATCATACCATCAATGTCTCAAATATTGTTTCGATGGTCAATTTGAGACATTATATGGTGATACAGCCCTGTTCAAGACATGTGAGTCTTAATACATTGAGTCAGAATTCTATCACATGAAGGGAAGGGAGAAATCCACAACAAAGGAGATTACCAAAGATAATGCTCCGTATGGTATGGAAAAGATTCTAGTAAATCCATTTGCGCATGTGAGAACAGATTATGTATTGTCTATCAGTCAAATTGAAAAGATAGACCCAAATCAAAATACTCTTATGGAAAGATACATAAAGTCAATTACGGCAATCGAGCCAGACAACATGGGAGAAATTGGTGATCCTCCAAGCAGTGATGAAGGCCCAAATGGTGACGTCTTCATTTCATATGCTGAAATCCAACAAGTCTATACTTCGCCAATCAGGTCAGAGGAAGTTATAACAACATCAGAGGTGAACAATGATGTTGATTCTCAATCCATCATCTCATCTTTATTTCCCAAGGAAGACCCTTCATCATCAATCGGGTCGGAAATGGAAGCTTCTTCTTCAAGATGTGAAAATTTTGACATCTCTTCTGATCATGAAAATCTTGCTTCATCATCTACTATGCAAGTAGAAACGGAAGAAATAACACATGTTGAAGAAGAAGAGGAAGATATCAGAGATGCTCCTCCAACATTTGAAGAGGGTATCTCTACCACCGTGGATGAACTCAGAGAAATAAATCTGGGTACAAAAGAAGATCCACGACCCACTTTAATCAGTTCATCCATGACTCTTGAAGAACAAGAGATGTATATTTCATTTTTAAAGTAAAATCGAGATGTATTTTCTTGGAACTATACAGAGATTCCCGGGCTTGATCCTGATGTTGCTACTCATCATTTGGGTTTACCAGAAGAACATTGAGGATTTAAGCAAGCTGACAGAAGAACACACCCAACTTATGCTTCCAAAATTAAAGTTGAAGTGGATAAGCTTATCAAAGCTAACTTCATCAGAGAAGTTCAATATCCCAAGTGGTTGGATAATATTTTCCCTGTAAAGAAGAAGAACATACAAATTAGTGTTTTCATCGATTTAAGAGATCTTAATCGGCATTGTCCTAAGGATGATTTCCCAGTTCCGATTACAGAACTTTTAATTGATGCAACAACTGGCTATGAAGCACTTTCCTTCATGGATGGATATTCCGGATATAATCAAATCCGAATGGCCCCAGAAGAGGAGGAATCCACAACCTTTAGAGCCCCTCAGGGTATGTTTTTCTACCGGGTAATGCCCTTTGGCTTAAAGAATGCAGGTGCAATATATCAGCATGCCATGCATCATATATTCCAACCTTTTTTAGGAAAGTTTGTTGAATTCTATATAGATGATTCGGTGGTTAAATCCAAATAATGTTCTAATCACTTGGCTGATTTGGAAGTCATATTCCGCAAGCTTTGACAACATAATTTGAAGATGAACCCCTTAAAATGTGCTTTTGGGGTAACCTCAGGAAAATTTCTCAGCTTTGTTGTATGCCATCATGGTATTGAAGTCGATCCTAAGAAGACAAATTCAATCCGTGGTATGTCACCACCTTGAAACTTGAAATAATTAAGAGGACTTCAAGGAAACTTAGCCTATATTCGGCGTTTCATCACTAATTTAGCAGGTAAAAGTTTACCATTCCCCAAATTGATGAAGAAGGGAGTCACTTACCCGTGGACTGAAGAATGTCAAGAAGCATTCGATATTCTCAAGAAATACCTCTTGAGTCCACCAGTACTCATGGCACCTGTTGAAGGAAAACCACTTATCCTCTATATGATAGCTTTAGTGCAATCATTGGGTGCCTTTCTTGCTCAGAAGAATGATGCTGGGAATGAAAACAGCCTCTACTACCTCAGTCAGACTATGATTGAAGCAGAAACCCGGTATTCAAGTACTGAGAAGTGATGCCTGGCATTAATCATTGCAGTTCAGAAGTTGATACACTACCTGCAACATCATGAGGTCCAATTGGTATCTCGCAATAACCCACTCAAATTCATCCTTAGCCGTCTAATGCTTACAGGACATCTGGCAAGGTGGGCAGTTATTTTGCAGCAATTCGATATTCAGTATGTGTTTCAAAAGGCAATAAAGGGCTAAGCTCTTGCTGATTTCCTGGCTGAACACCCTTCAGTGGAAGACACATCTTTAGATATTGAACTCCCTGATGAGGAAGTCTTCTCTATTCAATAAAGTCCTCAATCATGGGAAATGTATTTTGATGGTGCTTCCAGAAGTCCAACAGAGAGGAAAATGGAAAATCCTAAATTCAACAAAGTTGTCTTAGGAATTGTGCTCATTTCTTCAGAAAAGGCAGTGTTACCTTATTCCTTCTTATTGTGAGAAGGTGGTACCAATAAAGAAGCAGAATACCAAGCTCTCATCACAGGCTTGGAATTGGCGCTTCAAGCACAAGTGAATCACATAAAGGTGAAAGGTGATTCATACCTGGTAATCAAACTAGTCAATGGGGATTATACCATCAAAAAAGAAGAACTAATCCCTTTTTATGATTATGTCAGAGAGTTAATGGAGGAATTCCATTCGGAACCGACATTTTATTATGTCCCGCGATCATAAAATGCTCAAGCTGATGCAATGGCTAATATAGCCACAACTCTGGTAGATCCAAATCGGGATGAGACAACCATAAATATTTCCCACCGTCGTGCAATCTCACCTTATGTTCGAATCAAAACATAGGAAATTAATTAAATTAGTCCCATTCCTGAACCGTATGGTCATACTACAGGATGGATGTCACCTATCAGGGAATACCTTCAAAACGAAACAATTCCACCTGATAGTGCCGAGAAAGAACAAATCCAGTGACGTGTGGTCAATTTTACTCTTTATGATAGCCCATATCACCTAGAGAAAATTCTCTACAAATGTGGTTTTGATGGAGTTCTCTTCAGATGCATTGATGGTGAAGAGACAATGACTGTCATGAAAGAAGTGCATGCAGGAGTCTGTGGTGCTCACTAGTCTGGACATAGACTGTCTGATCAGATTCAAAGGATTGGATACTTTTGGCCTTCAATGATACAATATTGTGTTGATTTCACAAATAAGTGTCATTCATGTCAAGTACACGCCAACTTAATTCATCAACCTCCAGAGTTTCTTAATATAGCTAAATAATCGTGGACAATTTCCACATGGGGAATGGATGTGGTGGGACCTTACCCTTCAGCTACGACCAGGCAGTTTAAGTATATTCTTACTGCTACTGATTTCTTTTCCAAATGGGCAGAGGCAATACCTCTCAAGGAAGTCAGTTCTAAATGTATTGTTAGCTTCATCAAGTCTAACATCATTACCAGATTTGGTGTCCCTCATACCATATTTATGTACAATGGAACCAACTTCTGTTCATCCAAGGTGAAGAAGTTGTATCAGGAATACAACATCAAATTCAATCATTCATCTCAGTATCATGCAGCGGCCAATGGATAGATAGAAGCCTTCAATAAGACTCTATCAAATATACTGCAAAAGATGGTGGATAAAGATAAGAAATCGTGGCCTGATAAACTCTTCCATGCTTTATGGGCTTATCGGACTACCACCCACACTACAACGCGGTCAACTCCATATTCACTGGTATATGGAATGGAAGCCATCTTTCCCATTGAAGTTTAATTACCCTCGCTCAGAGTAGCCATTTATGATCAGTCATCTACAGATGAGCAATCTCAAAAGCTGTTGAATGAATTGGAACAGTTAGATGAGAAAAGATTGTGCACTTTTCACCACTTGGAAGTCTATCAGAATCGAATAGCATGAGCTTTTAACAAAAAAGTTCGTCTTCGTTCATTCACTCAGGGAGAATTGGTATTAGTTCTTAGAACTCCAATGATACCAAGAAAGAAACTTCCCAAGCTTGAGCCAAAATGGGAAGGACCTTACTCAATACATAGGGTCTACTCCAATGGAACTTATTCATTAATTTCGATGGATGGAGAACTCATCACTACTCCAACCAATGCCAGATTTTTGAAGAAGTATTTTGTATAAACACAAAATATATCATCATTGGTCCTGTATGACCTTAAACTACACCACCGTCCAGCAAGACGTTAAACTGCATAACCAACAGTCCATGCATATGACCCTAAACTATTTGCACATACGTCCAACGTGACGTTAAAATATTTCCCCTTCATCGTCCTTGCTATATGACGTTAAACTATACAGCAATGGTCCATACATATGACCTCAAACTATTTGTATTCCTTTCGTCTCACATGACGTTAAACCGTGACATCCTAAATACATGACGCTAAACTGTAAAGAAGTCCCTTACATCCAGCGAGACGTTAAACTGCATCATCAATGGTCCATACATATGACCTTAAAGTATCTATACTTTCATCCAACATGACGCTAAACTATGAAAAGGTTCCCTAATTCATCCAACATGATGTTAAATGGTGTACTCTTTTGTCCTAACTGCATGACATTAAACTGCACAGTCCCCCTTTCGTCCAACATGACATTAAACTATATTGTCCCCATCGTCCTAACTAAATGATGCTAAACTATGCAGCACTAATAGTCCTAACTGCAAGACTTTAAACTGCGTAGTCCCTTTATATGTCCTACATGAAATTAAACCATGCATCGTTAAGGTTGTTGTTACCTCTTGTTTCTCACACCGAGTATGACTCACGTGAGCTTAGAGCAAACCTCAACCATAACACTCTCTATGGACTACTAACCATGTGTAAGTCCCAACAACATCATTTTTTAGGTTTTTGTCCCCAAGAACAACTTGATCATTAATTCATTCTTTAATTGAACTACGCGGACTTTGATCCTTGCCTTCCAGGCTGGGTACGTAGGCAACCTCTCAAGGTTCAAGCCCAAAATCAATCTCTTCACATCATTTCACCTCCATCTCATATGATGTTGATTCGTGAAACCGCCCCTAGAATCAAAACCTTTACATTGGTTCACTTTCGTCCTTGATATACGACGTTAAACTATTCAAAACTTTTGTCTAGTATGACAATAAACTACAATATTCTTTGATACCCTCACCTAAGAGGGAACCATTATTTATATTGATTTTTCAATCATGTTTCATTACAAAGACTACGTTCATACATAGCAATGCACGAACCTTTTATCTGGTGTTAAACCATCATTGCACTAAAGTCCCCTTTCACCCTTCACATGTACGAACCGAATTTGTATAAAGGGTAGTTCTAGAACTATGTGGGCTTGATTCCCATCCTTATGGGATACGTAGGAACGTTCGAGTGTCCCTCAAATCTAGCTCCAAGTCTTTTGGGCCTAACCCCAAATTCGTCTTTCAATCCCCTAGCTGAAAAGTCCCCATAAAAAACACACACTGTGTATTTCTTATAATGGTCCAAGCTCTATGACCCTAAACTAAGATCTTCAATCCTTTTTTCCCACACGATGTTAAACTGTAGTTCAAGAACTACGTATGGCCTGATTCCCATCCTTATGGGATACGTAGTGAAGTCCAACATTTCAATTCAGGACCCATCCACAACATGATTATGGATAGAATTGATCTGTGTATCTCTGTATACACTGGACAATACCCATCTTTATGTGTCATAATCCTAACCTTAAATATTTTAAGATCTTCATAACCCTTTTCTTGACTTTTTATCACAAAAATGTCAAATTTCTAAGAGTTCTTTTACCTGACTATGCAGTACGTTCCCTTAGGCGGCCTTGCATAAACAGTCTCCATAACATATTTGTCATCCAAAAGATACTATTATCTGACTATGTAGCCAATTCCCTTAGGCGGCCCTGCATAATTCAACCCCCTAACGAGTTTGTCGGATAATGGTAACTTCATTCTTAGGAAGAAAGACTCTTTTATCCTTATTGGTCTTAAATGAAAGTATGCAAGGATCCGCAAAAATATCCATCCTGAACATATTTGTCCCATATCCTTTTTCATGATCTGAAAGTATTCAAGTATATGGTTTATATTCTCCTTCCCTACATTTGGGTCATACTTTCATAGGAGTGATATCCATCCAGTTCTTCGATAATCTTTTTTGGAAATATCTTCTCCATATTCAAGTACCTCTTTCCATACAGCAAACTCTATACTTTGGAAAATTTGAATCTCCATAAACTTTCACTGGCTTTTTAGCACTAGGAAAGTAAATTTCTGAGAGTTCTTTTGCCTGACTATGCATCACGTTCCCTTAGGCGGCCTTGCATAAACAGTCTACATAATAGACTTGTTAGCCAAAAGATACTTTTTATTTGACTATGCAGCCAATGCCCTTAGGTGGCCCTGCATAATTCAACCCCCTAACAGGTTTGTTAAATAATAGTAACTTCATTCTTGGAAACTACTTCTCTTAATGCCTTTTAGCTCTTTTTCATATCATTCCTCAGATTCAAATATTATTAAGCCATAGTTTACATATTTCCCCTCATACTTGAGTGTGGTAATGTGTTTTCAGATAAAGTTTCAAGGAATTGAGTCAATTCTAATTCATTTGGTCAAAGATATTTCGACCTTAAACATTAACCTCTGTATGTCCGACATGCATGACTTTAAACTGCCCACAAAAGACAAAGGAACTCTAAATAAAAGTCAAGTTCCATCTCACTAAACATAAATTTTGTATGATTTAGGTAATATTGAGCAATTAAAAGATTCAAAGTTTGTAGGGTTATTTACATTAATCCTAGTAAAATTCAAACTATGTTTACTAGGCCCATTGGCTTCGGTAAAATTTAAAACAGGTAGCAGGAAAATAGGTGCACAAATGATTAAAGGTGAAAAAGTTCTTCATTTGATGCACAATAATTAGAAGGACATCCACAGATTGGAGTCTCTTCTAATTACAAAAGGCTGGTGACATAAGTCTTCAATTGATGAACCGTATCCCGAGCTTCATCAGAAATTACTTGAAGCTCATTCACTCGACCAACTTCACTCTTTTTAGCCTGATGGAGTGCTTTCTTGGCATCAACAATGGTCTTCATACCATTTGTTTAAACTCCCTCGAGGTAATTATTGAGTTGGTCAAGTTCCCCAGTAACAACATCTAACTGTTGCTGAAGGTGCATCTTCTGGATGACTTTTTCTTTGATCTTATGCTTCAGCTCCTTCATCTTGGAAGCATAGTCAGCCTCAGCTCGGGATACCGCAGCCTCAAATTTTCCAATGTTGACTGACAGTTTCACCCTGGTCAGATCTTCGCGACACTTTTGCTCTTTCTCCCTCCTAAAGATGACTTGTTTCACCGCGATATGGATCTCTTGGTATCCAAAACTGCCAAGTCCTAGCATGATAAACTGGGACGACAATCGGGAAATCTTTGATGAAATATCTTCTAAAGTCACATCAGATATGATTTTCCATATGTTGTTCCATGCCTTGCGTCGTGAGAAGCTGAGCGCCTTAAGCACCTCTGGGTCTGACTCAACATCATCATCACAGGGGGGCATGTAATCTGGGATTAATGCACTTAAGGAAGTGCCCTGTTCTTCTTCTTCCCCCTGACCTTGGTTGATTCACATTCTACTTCTATTTGGATAGAAGTTGAGACCTCACCTCTAGTTCTAACCATTGAAGTTGATAGCCCTGTTTGATCAATTAAAAGTATGGTTAATTTCATAGAATAATGGAAGTTGGCTGTCTATCTTGAAAACTCAGTCCAATCATTACCTAACAGTAGATCAACAGCCTGAGAAGACTCCTAACCATATTTCTCAGTTTCAACAGGATATTCAAGATGGGTCTCATGAGGGTTTACTGGGTTTAGCTCCACTTGAGCTAATGTTTCTGCAATGGTAGGGTTGACATCAACGTCCACACCCTCTTCAGGCATTGGCAGTTCAGCAGCTTCTATGGATGGAACTGCATATTATTTTTAGTCATGATTAGAAGTGTAAATTATAAGAAAATTTACTGGGCAAAGGATAACACTCACGCCCAAGGTCTTATAAATCACATGGTAATCTAGCATGATGATAAAATTCTTCAAAAGACATGCCAAGATTCATCATTTCATCCAATGATATTTCAGAATATTGGTTAGTCTCACCGATGGGAGCATTTGATGTGTCCTCTTGGAGACCCTCATTCTCTGGCCCCTGAACCTGGACAACTTCTTTAAGAAGGATGTCGGATTCAGTTGCTGCAACTGCCAATGATTCTGGTACAGGTTCTTCCCTACTTATAGTAGCAACCAGAGCAGTACTGGGAATAGATGTTGGCTTTTTTTCAGAAACAGCCAAGTCAACCTGAATTTGTGTTTGTTCCACAGCACCCTCCATGGTCCTTAAGGGAGGATCAGTCCTTTCCCTCATAGGGGAAATTGAATAATCCCCTGCAATCCCCAGAAATATGAGCAAACTTTTCATGGTTATAGACTCATGATTACCCGAAGGACTTAACGCTGCTAGTGAAGCGTTTAGCTGTGGGCTTCCTCCTTCGTTGCCTTTGCTTCTTTGGTTTTTTTTGAGTATCAGAAGTCTCCCTTATTTGAACCTGTATTGGAGAATTAAAAGCTATGTCCAACGTCTCATTCATGGCCTGCTGGCCTAGAGATATCTCACCCGGTTCACGAGGAGAATCAACACCAGTCCCGATGGCAGTACCACTAGGGCTATACTGTGGCGAAGGAACCTCAGTTCCTTTCTTTGCAAGCTGCGAGATGAAGAAAATAACTTTCTTAAGTAACAAAGCTTCGACTGGAATCAAGTTTCACATCAAATAAATAAAAAAACTTACATCTTTAGGAGCCACATAATCATGCCAGTCCTCATCTCCAGAACCACCAGCCCCCTCAGTGGCGCCATGATCAATCATTTACTTTACCCGCATGGTGACAGGAACATACTCATCAGTGGAATACATGAGCATTTCCAGCTCTCTGATGTAAGCCCGCACTTCATTGGGGTTATCCTCGTATTGGATATCTGTAGAAGCCAGAAGATTCCCTATTCCAGGAAGTTGTAGGCCCTCACACAGATCCAACCAGGCAGTCTCAGTACCACAGTACAAACTCTACCATAACTGGACAGCCTTTGGTCTTAGATATGAAGGATGCGAGGAAGGTCCTACAATCTTTGACTTCAATTTCTTCCCATCTCCTACAATTGTAGATAGAGAATAAGAAAATAAGACTTATTGCTTTATAAAGTAGCAGTTACTAAATTACCATAATGAAGAAACTCACCAGGAGTTGATGGAGTAGGTATCTTGATTATAACCGGAGGATTATATCGGGCACGAGGCTGATTTTCCACTTGTTGTGCCTCATCATCCCCATCATGGGAATCCGGTGAATCCGTCCTAGAGGAAGAGTCTGGAGAATCAGCTTTAGGTGGGGAAGCATCACCTTCATGAGGAAGGGTTTCTTTCTCTACAATCCTCTTCCTTTTCCCCACCCGATAAACTGGGTGATTCAATACCCCTTTTGGGTATGATGCTATCCAGTGCTCGGCACAATATGTAGTCAAGTTATGTGCCACTTTTTCAACTGGTAGATCAAATACCACCCCAGTCTTCTCCCTTGATGTTAGTAGCCACAGTTGCCGAGCAACCATCAGATGTTGCTCTAACCTGACATGTACTAGGGGAGATACATCAATTTTTTGCAGACACTTGAATTGACATGAAAATATATATGGAGCATAGGCCTCACATATAATTTCTCCGTCAATCCTAGTAACTAGCACACCATCTCTACAAGCTAGCATGTATGCCCTCAGATCCAAATGGGCTGTTCCATCATCAACAAACCTCCCAGTTGGAGAATTTCCATAGGGAAAGAACTTTAATTACTTAAACATTGTCATCCTAACTTTCATGTCATAGGCATTAACATCTAATAGAGAACCTCCAGAGAATACTTGCACTGACGGCCTGAAAGAACTTCCAGTAATTTGTAATCCATTCTGTACATTTTAAGTCCTGAAGTGAGTGGAAATCCATCCCCATAAAACTTGGAATGGTCCCACTATTCTTAAAGGAGATTTACCCATGAATACATGAAGTAAAATCCTGTGAATCTTTGCTAAAATGGGGGTAGCCAACCCAACCATTTTTCCCTCAGCCAACTTTGCCACAATGATGAAGGTCCCTGGCCTGACGCCTCCCTTCGAATCCATGACTGGCAAGAGATAAATTCTGAGCCACAAAGCCAAGAAGCCTGCTAGACGAGTCTTCTTCGGGATCCTTTGATTCACCTCATATCTCCATTTCTCAAACTCTCATGCTTCTAGAGTTGGCCAGAATGTGCCAGGAGCACCCCTCTTCTCAGGTTTTGGGCAGGTGGTAGGACGTTTGGGCCTCTTATCCTTGGATTTATTTTTCTTGGATCCTTTATCCTTCGACTCCTTCTCCTTTGGCTCCTTCTCTTTAAGAAATATATTCATCCACTCCTCCGGATGAATATCCTTTCTAGAATGAGTTAATGTGGGCTCTGAACTCTTAAGCCTGTGGAAGATCTTAAATAATTCCCAAGCAAAAGCAGGAGTCTTCTATAAATAATTCCAAGTCACCTTGGGAGGAATGAATTCATCATACATATCACCCAAAATTGGAGCCCCTGAGATCTTGTGTACATCCCACAGACTGATACCTACTTCTCCACGAGTCAGATGGAATGAATTAGTTTCTGGGCTCCAGTGGCTGAGTATCTCCAGCACGAAGTTATCATGTTTGTAAACATATGTTTCCCCAACCCAAATAGACTTTTATATCTCAAATCCTTTCAGATCCTCGACAAACTCTGCATAGGTTTGTCACACCCAGTATGCCCACATCCAAGTTGGCTTCACACCTCCCCCAAGACGGAAGTCCCAACTTTTCTTCCAGCCTTTGGATTGATCCATCTGAGTATTTCGGAAGATTGAAGGATAAAAATGTGGTCGCAGCTCAGGCGTATGAGGTTTCAGATCTGTCATACAAGGGCTATGATGCATCATGTGGGCCTTCTCCACCATTCTAGCACTTATAAATACTCCTCCACATGAGATATTTGATGAAGCAAAGTTGGTATAATTCTAAAACCACAAAAATGTGAGATAGTTCTTTGCTTCTGGAATAGTAACTTCTCGTAGATGACCATATCCATACAAAGGAAAATAAATGCTTTGGGGGAAGTCGCGATGATATTTCTTTAGATACTTAGACAAATACGGAAGAGTACTACTTTTGAATGTATAATAATCGTGGAAAATGATGTTCGTCATATCATCAATTCGCTTGCTATCCAGTTCATCAGCTATTCCGGTTCTAAGAGCCATTGATTCTGCACAAAAGTTGAATAAATTAACTTTTAAGTAAGCTGATTTTTCATAAAATTTGTGAAGGAATTTTAGAAAAATGGAAAAGGCATTAAGGCATGCAAGTCTAAACTTGGCGCGCAATTATAGATGTGTCGTGAAAGTGTTAATGTGCCGCACAAGTTTTTAGCACGCAAGTATCACCACGCAAGTCCTATTACCTTAACAACAGCATGAAAGTGAAGAAACAACAGAAAACGAGCGACTTGCGTGGCGAAGGGGACCTACGCGGCAAGAGCTCGAAAATACGGAAATCAGATGCTATGCGTGGAAAATGACCGCATATTTATAGGCCAGGAGGCCCACCTACATGGCTACACCCAGCGCGCTCCATCCAGCGTGCTCTATCCTTGCGCGACTCGACCCTGCGCTCCAAGTGTTGCACACTGAACACTTGCGCGCCGCCTTTCCTTTAGTTTTCTTCTTTTCCTCAGAGTCGCATCCTCATTTCTTTTAGATCCAAATCTGAGGGGGGACTTTTGATGACCATCCTTTTCATCACATTGTCTAAAAAATGGAAAGGGAAATGACTTAGTACAAATTGATTCATCCTTTGAAGAAATCATCAAAAATCGACAAAGGCATGAATAAGGCTTCAAAAGCACAAGGGTCGCGCAAGTTCCATCACTATCACACAAGTATACTTGCGTGACACCTAATGGTCACACAAGTGACTTGCACGCCCTAAAGGATAACCACCCGGGGTCTTCTATAGCCTATAAATAGACCCGGTGGGCCCCATATTTCAAGGGGAGGAATTTTTCCAAAATTCACAGATAGAGACCTGAACGCCCAAGTCTATTATTCAGGCCTACCGAACACTTCTAAGGTGATTCTTTACCTATAATGGAAGGTATAAACAAGAGGAGTAAGGTCTAAGTGTTAGAATTCACTAACCCTTGCGCGCCTAAGTGGCTTTACCCTTAAGGGAAATGAACACACTTGCGCGCCGCCCTACTTCTTTACCAAAACTTGCGTGCCATCTTCTGGAAAGACTCTAGGGATAATACAAACGGGTTTGAGCCAAGTCTCACCCAAGTATTACCCTAAGGGATAAAAATCGTGCAAGTACCCATGTGTCACACAGGTATACCTGCGCGACCAGGACTTGCGTGCCCACACAGTACCTGTGTGCCTGCCAGGACTTGTGCGCCCCTATCTTTTTGGGTGCCTTTTCTTCCCATTTTAACCCCTCTTATATCATTCCACCTCTCCTATTCAAGATTCAGTCTTCAAGACATCCTTCAAAGCCATTTATGGCATGTTTTCTTGATTAACTTCCTTATCTGAAAGGAATTCTGTGGAATATCTCTCAAAATCTAGAGATTTACACATCTTTATGTCACTAAATATTGATATTTCATTCATTCAACCTCACCCTTTAAGATGAGAGAATCCTTAACCTGGGCCTCCTTTTCAAGAGTAAGCCCCAGTCTCAAATATGGGCATCCTCCTCAGGAGTAAGCCCCAACCATAATTCTCTTAACCTGGGCCTCCTATTCAGGAGTAAGCCCTAGTCTCAAATATGGGCATCCTCCTTAGGAGTAATCCCCAGTCTCAAATATGGGCATCCTCCTCAAGAGTAATCCCCAAGTCCCTTAATTTTCAAATCCCTTTAACCTGGGCCTCCTCCTTAGGAATAATTCCTAGTCTTAATTTCTCTTAACCAGTCATAATTCCTTTTGATCTTGGCTTCCTTATCAGGAGTAAAACCCAATCATAAGTCCCCTCCTAACTTGCTCATCTTCCTTAGGAGTAAGCCCCAAGATTAGAGTATCCAAATCTCCATGAAGCACATATAACTTTATGGACCCTATTCATGGATTTCCTCCCTGAAGTAAATCTTAATCCTCATTTATTTTGGGTAGTCATACACACATAAGCCCTTCATCATTACATCTTTCGTGGCACAAATTGTATGGTTCCACTTATACCTCTTGTTTCTCACACCGAGCATGACTCATGTGAGCTTAGAGTGTAAAACTAGTCATGAAATATTTCATGATCCATCAATCATGCACAAACATCATACTCCCTTACTCGAACTACGTGGGTTCTGATTCCTTTTCTAAAAGAAAGGATACGTAGGTAGCCCATCAGCAGGTACAATCCCAACTCTGCAATAATCCATGTCCTCCTGAATGACAATAAACTTCAAGTTCCCTGCTGAGTGGCTTTAAAACCAGTATGGTCATCATAATGACCAAGAGAATTTTATGTATTGAAGGAGACCATTGGCTAAGAATCTCTAAACAAATACAGATGATTCTCTATCGATGAATAACCTCGAATACATAAAAAAGATTCTCTAAATTTCTTACATATTAATCATTGATTGTCAGATATAAAGGAAAGCTCATTTTATACTTGGTAATGTAATAAGGATTCACGAACATAACTTAAATCTATAAAGAAAGTCCCAGAGTAGACAATAATTCCCCTCAAAAAGGTGTGATGAGTCCGACCTCCCATCCTCTCGACCAATGCACATTCCTAAGCCTCATCAGTCCACAACTAACGAGCGCCTACCTTTGGAAAGTAAGTCTAAATGGATATGGAATCATTGGATTTTTTCGGTTCTACGAAAAAACCCGTTAGAAACTGATTGGAATGTTTGAACCTTCAATCAATGAGGTCATCCCCCATTCTAGAGGGAAACAACCCTATTATATTATTTTAGAGGTGGGGTAAGAATCATTTTTTGTGCAAAAAAATTATCTTCCTTATAGAATTATATATATGAACAACATATCTGGGATTTATATTAAAATTGATAAAATTCTTCCACCATCTTCACCCCTCTCAAGAATGTGATAATGAAAGACACGCTCAATCCCAAGGGGTTGTCTTTCAAATAAAATGAATAAATCAAGATGAACAAATTGTGTGTGCTAGCACCTAATGTTCCTTCATAATTTTTTAGATATCATGATGCACATGTGGATCCCTAATAGAGGTATTCTTCTTTGTATACTCTTGGTGAAATGATGGCAAAACATGAATGTGATTTGATTGATCAACATCTATATTGAACAAAGGAATCAAGACTGGTGTATTTTCTTATTGTTAAATTAATTATAAATTTGACATGAAAGATACTATCTCCAGTTCTATATTTCTTTAATTATGGTTATTTGGATATATTCATGAGTCATGTCATTATTTGTCACATTCTTATGGTTTATCTATTAGATTCAATGAAAAGACCACCGTTGGGCATGAACCCATATGTAATACATTGCAATTAGAACCTTCACGTGGTATAAAAGTGGTCACATATAATTTTATAATTATTTATTTGTTTTTTGATAATAATAAAAATTATTCATTTAGTTTTTTAATTTAGTTTTAATTACTTATATATTATGTTGAGATAACATGTTTTTTCATTATCATATGTCCAAGAACATGCCCAGAATAGGTGAAGAATACATGAAAATTCTACCTAAAGGTTATGTACATCTTGATTGTATAACCTGATTAATCATTGTGTTACCTAATTACATACCATATAGTCTTGGTTAACCACATTCCAACATAGTTTAATTAATCATGGATGATTATGTAGGAGTTAATTACACAATTTGTAATTACATATTAATTACACCTTACATTAAATACTAGAGAAGTACACAAATTGCATGGTTACATGAAATATAGATGGTGCACACATTGTGTAACCCTATAATGATACAATGGTCATATAGTTAATGTAAACAGAGTGTATTTAGAACAAACACTGTATAATTTAATGTCATCTACGAAACACAAGACAACTATCATTACACGTCATGTAGCTAGTGTATAATGTGTGTAATGTTGTTTAATCCAACCTAAATTACATGTAAATTCACAAGGAATATATTGTGGGATGGATATAAATGGTTTACAAAAACTAGTATACACATCATGTAATAAATACACATTTACATGTAGTACACACTGGGCTAGGCTGTACACCATGTAAAATTAATTATAAAGAATAAAATTAATTGTGGTGTTACACCAAAATACGTGGAATGTAGCTAGAGTACATGCCTTATGATAGGGTTTACAAAATATTGAATATATAATTAATTTCCATGTAAATTTTGAAAATACATATCGTTTGGACATAGTACATGTCGTGTATGATTCATATGCATTTAAATTGGTACATACCGTGTAGGTTAATGCATGCCACATGTCAATACACATCAAGCTAACTAATTGGATTGGAAAATCTAACATTAGTGTAAAATGAGGCTCTATCCATATAACAAGATCATGGTTAAAACCCTTATAATTGTAGATGCTATTGGTGTAGCAATATCCCTTAAGGATATAGCCACAGTCATGGCCTGTGGATACAACTGGTGGATATAGTCTTTTACATGGGACCAGATCAATATATGCATCCTATATCCATGGGTAGAGGCTCGTGGATGTAACCTTCCCATGTGGGAGAGCTATAGAAATGGAAAACATTCCCATGGATATAGGGTTATTTAAAAAAAATAGCATTGGGTTTTGAATTCTTATCTCACACCTATAACAAGGCATACCCTCTTACTCTGCTAACTTTATTTTTTATAAATATACATACTTATATATATAATGATTTATAAAAGATTTAATTATTAGTTTTAAATAATAATTATTATGCTTTTGTTATGGAGGCCTATAACCATGGTTGACCATGGATATAAGGTCCAGGTGGGATACCTAGAGCCACAATCATATATGAACATATCTATATAGTATATTTGAAAAGACTTATAGCCATGATTTTGTTGAACCTTTAATTTTTTGTTATGATCAAAATATCTTAATGTATTTATAACCCTTATTTGTTTTGTGTATTTAAGTTATAGTGTTTAAAAATCATCTAAATAAGTCAAGGAAGAAAATAATAGAATCAAAAGAAGGATGTAGGGATTTATTGAAGGCCTATTTAGTTTTTATCCATCGGTTACCTGATACAAAGGTATTGACCAACTAGTTGAGAAAACAAAAATAACATGAAGTACTATGAATCTCATAATCTAGCTATTGGTGTTAACTAGATACCCGGTGGGAACTGAAATAGTATGGGAACCTATAGAAGTTTCACCGGCTATCTAATGGGGTCATCCAGCTAGCCGATGGGATCAGCTAGCTCATCGATGGATTTAATCCATAATTGTCAAAGGTAATTAAATGATTGGTCTAAAATCCTTCACTCAACTATTTAATGGCTTGACTCAACCCATGGCTACACTAGAGCTTATGAAGTATATATATAGGCATCAATAGAGTCTTGGATCATAACTATGAAAACAAATTATCACCAAGTGATTATTGTTTGATCTACAATAAACAAGTGTAAAATATTTTCAAATAATCATTAACTCAAATTCAATAAAAGGAAACCAAGATCCATATTTTTAATTAATTTTTTTCTATTCTCTTTGAAACATTTTCTCCCTTTTGGTGTTTTATAATCTCTTATTCTATCTTCCTAATCTCCCTTTTCATCTTTCATTTTATTCATATCTTCTAAAGAGATCTAAGTTATTTATAATAAGTTTGTGAAAACAAACCTCTATTATTAATCTTATTATTTAGGTTCTCATCACAATTGAAGTGATAATTTTTTAGTTTCTTGGTTTATTTTAAAACCAATGGATTATTTTCTTATATGGTTTCTATTAAAACTAATGGATTTAATCCATATTTAGTTTCTCAAATACCATTATTATTAATATGGTAATATAACCCTCTGGAAGAAACTTGAGAGGAGGATACATAAGGTCTTATTCTTGAGTTATTATTGAACGCCTTTATCAAAGTGTGCCTTTTTAGTTTATACAATTTATTTCCCACATCAATTAATGTTTAAATTTCTACTAAAATCACTTTACTTTGATTATTTTATACTTAAATAAATTTCTTTTATGATATTAAATTTTATTTTATATCATTATTTTAAAATTATTTTTAAAGGTAATTCACCCCCTCATGCAATTTTATTCTACTTAAACCTAAATTTGGTATCATAGGAAGTTTTTGTTTTTTTTATAATTTTTTTATTTGTGTTTTATTTTAAAATAAACCTTGTTTTATAAATCTTAACTGATTTCAAATTTAGATATTTTTAAGATGACATCATTTTCAAACACCCATGGTGGACCTAAAGGGAAATCTATGGGTCATGCACCTTATTTTGATGGTTTCAACTATAGTTATTGGAAGACTCATATGCAATCCTTTCTTAGAAGTATTAATTATGTTATATGGAATGTTTTTGCTACATGGTTATATTACTACAAATAAAAAATAATAAAAATGGACACCTAATGATATTGATACTTTTGAATTAGGTGGTAAAGATATGTATTTCCTATATTGTGTTTTAGGAAAAAATGTGTTTAATAACATATCTATATATACAACTTTTCATGAAATCTGGAATCACTTAATTTAGTCATGAAGGAACTCATAAATTTAAAGACACTAAACTTGATATGTATATGAATGTTTTTGTATGAATCCTAAAAAATATATTACCTAGATTTTTACATGCTTTACTGACATATGAAATGGAATAAAATCTCTTGGTGAAACTATTACTATATAAACACTAGTGAAGAAAATCATCTGGATGCTAAAAAGTACTTGGGAACCCTAAGTAATGATAATACAAGAATCCAAATATATAAATAATATACTTATCGAGGATCTCATCAGATCTCTCATGAATTATGTGATCATAATGAAGTGACAAAAAATAAGGAATCTATATAAGTAAAGGATAAAAATGAAGTTTATTTTAAATAAATTAATGAAGACTCTTACAAAAATAATAAAATAGATCATTCAACAATGAAGATGGAAAAATCCTTCAAACGAAATAAGTCTAACCAATGTTCCAAAAAGGAGTATGATTAAAGTGGACAAGAAGTAATGCGTTTAAAATAAAAGGGGAAAATAAGGTTAGAATGACCCTTGATCAAAAATAAAAACAAGGATAATAAGAATAAAATAAAGAAATACTTCAAGGTTTTAAGCTAGAGTGCAAGTGATGATTCCCTCTCCTCAAGTGAATCAACTGAAAAAATCACCAAGTCTATCATGGATAATTTTGAGGTTAGTAACAAAGTAAACTCTAACTCATATTCTTGTTCCTACTCAAGTTACTCTTATTACTCTTATTCTTCTAATAAAATATGATATGAAGATCTAAAATATTCTTGTGATAAACTTAAAAATGGTTTCTGTGAACTAACTTCAATGTAAAAAGAGATTAAAAATAATCATAATCATGTACTTAAATAAAAGGATAAAATTACAATAATAAAGATGAATTATTGACAACATTAAATGATGAATAAAATGTCCATGAGTTATAATCAACTATTGATGATATCATAGAACCTCTCATGAAATTTACTCAAGATAAAAAATAAAAATAAAATATAGGGTTTATAATTAAATGGAAATAATAATTTTATGTTTGTTTTTATTAATAACCCTAGATATTGAAAAAGACCACTTTTGTAAAAAGGTTTTCTCAAAACAAGTTTTAATTATTCTTGTAAAACTAAGAATCTAATTTATTAATGTAATTTCAAAAATGATTAATAAGGTATACCAAAAAATATACATCTTTTATCCCATATATCATCTTAAAAATTATTTTCAAAAAAATTTGGGAACTAAAATCCTTCTTAATTAAAATTTATAGACCCAAAATATAGGTTCCAAAAAGATTAATTTTTTAATTTTGTAAGAAATTTGTATAAAGAGTAAATACAAAAAAACAACATAGTACTAGGATATTGGATTCTATATACACATGTGTGATAAAAAATTTGAATTTAATCACCTTTAAAAACTCAATGGAGGATACGTGTCTTTTAATGACAATTCATGTAGTAAAATCATCAGTACAGGTACAATTATTTTTCTCAATTCATCACTTATAAAAGATGTTTTATTTTTTGAAAATTTAAAACAAAATTTTCTAAGAATTATCCAATTATGTGAAAATTGGTTTAAAATATCTTTTAAAAATTATTATTTCAATGTTTTTAATTTCATATTAAAACTTTTGTTTACTAATTTTAGTTTTCAAAATGTTTATATTATTAATTTTAAATCTATTTATTATCAAAATTTCAAATTTTTGATCATTCAAGATAGTGATTCTTGGAGTTATCATAGATTATTTTGTCAATATAGAACACACATGAACACAATCTTTAATCTCAACCAATATCATATAGTATGAGGTTTACCAAAAATTCATTTCAAAGACAATGTTGTTTATCAACCTTTAAAACAATGTATGAAACAAAAAACAACTTTTAAACCAAAATAAGAAGTATGGAACTCTAAAGACCTTGTTGTTGTTTACCTTAATCTTTTTGGATCAACTATTGTAAAAAAGTATCAGAGACAAATCATTTTCCTTTGTAATTGTTATTGACTATAAAATATTCACTTGAGTATTTTTCTTGGCACAAAAAATGATTCTTGTAAAGTCCTCATACGATTTACCAAGAAGGTAAAAAATTTAAAAAGGGAAAAATAATTTCCATTCAAAGTGATTATAGTGAAGAGTTTGATTAAAATGAGTTTGATGAACAATGTGTAGGTAAGAGTAGGATAAAATGGAAATAGGGGGGGTGGGTGGGGTGGGGTGAGAGGCACTTTAAAAATTAAAAGAAATTAACAAAGTATTAAAGACATAAAACTTATGTTTATAAATATTGAATAAAATTAAAACCTTTTTAGGAGATAAACAAAAGAATTAAAGTTCAAAACATAATTATATAACAAAAGATTATATAATGGTAATAATAAAAGAAAGTGTGATTTGAAATTAAAATGATTAAGTGATTTTATGGATTAAATAGTTGATTAATTTAATTAATGGAAGCAATAAATAAATGAAAATGAAGAAAGAACATAAGGAACAAAATATTTAAGATCCCGAATTTCTATATAAGTATTGTTTCATTTACGTTTCAGTTTAGGACTTTTTTAGTTAATTATGTGATTTAAAAAGTCCTTATGGAGGATCATGAGTGTTTTGGGGATTTGGGACACAAAAAATGGGGAAACATGAGTTGTCTAGGCTAGCTGCACAGTCTGTGCACAGTTATTGCTAACCGTGTGCAAGAAGAAGGTTTTCAAACAGTAGCCTCCACACGGTTTGCACACGGTTTGGAAAACTATGCTGGTAAACCATGAGAAGAGGCTCTTTTGGGACAGAAGCATCCTCACGGTTTGCGCACGGTTTGGAAAACTGTGTGGGAAAACCATGCTGCCCAAAACCCATTAAAAATTTACAAAAATTCCACTCCATAATTTTATAACCCACTTGGGATTTTCCTCCCCCTCCTACTTTGTATTCCTAAGAATGAACCAAGGGGTCCAAGATCTCCCAAGGGTCAACATTATTCATTCCTAAGCTGTTTGGAGCACTGTCAGTTGCGAATTGAAGATCTGAGTAAGGATAATCTCCCTCTTGATTTTATTTTTTGGTTTAGGGTTTTTATTTTTTCCCCTCTCCATAAAAATATCTCAAACCTCTATTTTCTGGTGAGATATAGGTTGAGTCTTCGAAGGGGTGTTGGATTGGGATCTAAGGCTTGGGTTGAGAGTGCGTTCGTCAATAAATTCAAGGTAGGTTGTATACAATTTATATCCCTTGGGTTTTTTGTAGATTTGTGCATGTAGGGTTTTTATTCTTTCCCTATTTTGAAGAGTTCTTGATGCATTTGACATGTTTTGTTGTAGTGGTGTTCAAAAGGTTAATTTAACCCCTCTTGATCCCCATGGGATGTAAGGAGGATGACTTGACCAAATTAGGGCCACCTGAGGGGCATGCTGATATTTTCCTTAGATTTAGAGCTAGGTAAGTAAGTGTAGGCTGTTGTGAAAGAATGTAGAGCCCTTGATGATTATGTTAATATTCTTAAAGAAATTTCAATTGGTGCCTAGTAATACAACTAGGTTGGGTAATTACCCAAGAGGTTGTTTGGTTGGCATGAAAAAGGGTTAAATGTATAAATGGAAAAATTATAGGGATTAGCTTTATACATAAATAGACTTTGTGATATAGGCATGGAAAATGGGAATGGGGCTAAATGGGTTAAGTAATATGAACAAAGAAAGTGTTAATGGATTGAGGGAAAATGTAAATTCCCATTTATTGAGATTATTGTAATGATTATAATTGATGTTGGCTATGTTCTTTTGATATGGTGTTTGGCGGTGAATAATAAATAATCATGTGCACATGGATTGGATGAGTGGGGTATTGACTCGAGGTTCTACACCCATGGGTTGAGTTGGACCGAGGTTCTATCTCATTCCATAAATGCATGGGTTAGGGAAGGGGAGAAAGTTCTATTCCCCTAACGGTTTCATTCCACCCGGACTTAGGCTTCGAGGTGAGGATATTTGGAATTTCTATATTGTGATGCCTAGTGAGATAGATCTTGATTGTATTTCCATATTATGAATATTCCTAATCCATTGAACACATAAAAATGGGGGACTAAATAATAAAATTCCGTTGTAGTGAACCCGAATTCATTGGTAGTTTGAAAACGAAAGTAATTTAGAATGAACTATTGAACTGTCTACCTTAAATTGAATTTATTTACCATTTTCATGCACTATCTACCTTGTAGGATATTTTTTAGATACCGTTGGTGGTGGTCTACTAAGTTATACTCATAGCCTGCTCGAGCCGCCGTTGGGTACCCGAGCAAATTTCATGCTTGCAGGTCAGGACAAGGGCAAGGGACCTATGATTGGGAGATGAGTTGGACATGGGACATGTTTGGGTGAGGTTCCAAACATGGAGTTCAGACCATTTTGGGGATTCTACCATTTTATTTCGTTTAGGTTTTGATCACTTGAAACTGTAGCATGACATGGAATATTTGTTGTTGTTATGATTATACCTAGTTTTGGGATTTGATTATTATTCATGTTATGGATTGTTATCTTATGTTTACACTATTTAAATTATTATATATTATGAATCAATTTGTTATTGAGGGTATAATATCCCCACATGACCTATTGGACCCTCGCTGCTAGTCAGAAACCTCTGGCGTACGAGGAGGCATGCTTGAGGTCATTCAACTACCTATCTCGGGGCACCCGTTTAGTGGCACTCGGGTCGGGGATGTTACAAAGTGGTATCAAATGAGTTTATTTTCTATTTATTACTATTTGGGGATGATATATAGGATAATAGGAATTTTTTATCCTTGGTAATGAGCTTGTTCTTGGGACTAGCTAACCCATGTACGTGAGAAAATCCTAAGTCACCCTGGGAAGGGATTATTCTTCTTGTTCTGTGTTGTTACATTTGATGATATTTCACCATTGGGTGATTCACTTGTTGTGTGATTTGATGATTTTTTGAAATTTCTATCATGTACAGAAAGATACAAGGTAGTACATTCATTAATCATTCTAGAAACCTATGTAGGAAAGAGACATGCATTATGATAGGCACACACATGGGATGGGTGTGCGGGATATAAATGTTAGGATTCATATGTTCTCAAAAAAGTAATAAATTATGCCTAATAAGATGGTATGAATGAGTAACAAGGGGAAGTGAAAATGTCTAGTAGTAATTAGAAAATGGTTTTTGATAAAGAATTAAAAGTGGAATAATTTGTTGTAGGGGTAAATTAGAATATGAAAGTGGTTCGAATGAGAGTAAAATATAAGTCTTATAACCCTAATAATTAAATACTGTGTTGGAAATAAACTTAGGGAGATAGATGAGGGTATTGAACCAATTTAGAATGGAATCTTTGGACTAGTTTAAATGAACTAGTTTGGTTATCACTATTGATGAGCCTATCTATACCTCTTCCTTCTCATAGAAGATTTATTCTTGTATTCTAAATATCTTGTTTGTCATTGGAGAGAAATTCCACCTCGAAGACGTGCGCTGGTGGGGTGACCTGAGGACTTTACTGAGAACGCTCCTCTATTAGTGGAGCAAGGGAATTTGGTGATCCAAGGTGATATGGAAGAGAAGTTCCATGAGAACTTGGCTCATTTTATATAGATGATGGAACGAGACCTTGGATGGGTTTCACCAAGAATGTTTGAGCTGACCAGGGAGTTTCAGCTGCAGAAACCTCCAACCTTTACCAGAGAGGGTGGGACAAAAACATTAGAGTTCTTGATAGAGTCCATCCAAACTATTATTTAACATCTAGAGACTCCTCTCGATAATAAAGTCAAGTTAGCGGCATATATGATGAGGGGGAAAGCAAAACGTTGGTGGGGAATTATGGTTTAGACAGAGCAGAATGAGTGGATGATGTGGAATTTTTTTTTGGAGAAGTTTCTTGAGAACTTATATCTAGAAACATTGAGGTAAGATACGGCTAAAAATTTTATGAGGTTGACATAGAGGAAAATGTTGGTGATAGACTATGCTTTCCATTTCACTGATTTGAGATTCTTCGTTCTGAAGTTGACGAGAGATGAGGCAATTGTGGTGAAATGATTTCAAGATGGGATGAGACATGAGATCAGGTCTCAGGTTAATATATTTTAACTAAAAAGGTTTTTTTGAAGTGGTGGATCAATCCCTTATCTCAGAAGAAAAACTAAAGGGAGGTTCCATTAGTGAACTTGTGGCACTGACTGGGTGAGAAAGTGGTCCAGTTTCTGATAGTAGGAAGCTTCACTTTGGAACCTTCCAGTAAGGGGGAAGCACACAAAGTAGTGTAGTGTAGGTTACTCAGGCTGGAGCCCAGGGTAAAGGGTCAGGTCACCTCCATACAGTTTAGGCAACACTTTAAGGTGTTAAGGTAGGACCGTCTACTGCTTGAGGTATGATTATTGTAGCTTCGACATTTTCTAGTGATTTATTGGATACTGGTGCTACACATTCCTTTATTTTTGATTAGTTTAAGTTATGTTTGGATTAACCGTAGAGACTATATGTGGGGTAATGTTGGTTGATACTTTTCTAGGAGTGGGAGTCGAGGACATCAGGCAGTGTAAGGGTTGTGCTCTGAAGGTTGGTGGGCATCGTTTTATGTGGGATCTGTTTGTCCTAGATATGTCAGATTTTGACCTAATATTGGGAATGGATTGGTTGGTGTTATATCAAGCCCATATCAACTGTTACTGAAGTTGGGTAACATTCACATCTCTCAATGGGAGCACTAATGTCCTTTGTGGTGAGTGGGATACTCGAGCGGGCTGCGCAGGGCCGCTACGCCATCAGATGGGGGGGCTCATAGCCCAAGTGGTATTCCTTATGATAGATGATGGGGAGAAAGGATATAAAGTCTTCCATTTTGTTGTGGACTAGTTTCAGGATTTGTTTATTGAGGAATTACCTGGGTTACCACATGAGAGAGATGTTGAGTTTACGATCAAATTGTTTACTGGAACGAAGCTAGTTTCCATTCCACCTTACCAAATGGCACCAATAGAGATTGAAGAACTGAAGGTTCTGTTGGAGGAATTTGAGCGTAAAGGGTTTATACGTCCTAGTACATCACCTCGTGGATCTCTTGTGCTGTTTTCTAAGAAGGATGATGGATCACTGAGGCTATGTGTCGATTATAGGAAGTCAAACCAGATAACATTTAAGAACCGATACCCTATTCCTAGAATTGATGACCTGTTTGATCAGCTCAAAGGTTCCTTAATGTTTTCCAAGATTGATTTGAGATCAGGATACCATCAGTTGTGGGTGAGACCTTCTGACATACCCCAGATGACTTTTCAAATTAGGTACGGGTTATATGAATTCCTGGTAATGCCATTTGGTTTTACCAATACACCCGTTATGTTTATTGCCTTGATGAACCAGATATTCCACCCACATCTTGATTAGTTTGTAGTTTTTTTTGTTGATGACTATTGGTGTACTCCAAAACTCATGACAATCATGTGAAACTTCTCGACATTGTCTTTAGTACACTAAGAGATCATAGGATTTATGATAAGCTATCAAAATTTCAGTTTTGGATTGATGAGGTGCACTTTTTGGGACATATCATATATGATTCCGGCATGTTGGTGGATCCAGAAAAGGTGCAGGCTGTGGTTTCTTGGGAACATCCCAAGAATGTCTTTGATATTTGTAGTTTTCTAGGGTTTTCCGGTTATTACTGAAGTTTTATTAGATATTTTTCTCATTTGGTAGTGCCGCTCATAGGCCTAACCAAGGTGGGGGTTAAGTTTGTTTAGTCATAGGCTTGTGGGAATGCTTTCTAGGAGCTAAAGTAGTGGTTGACTACCACACTAATTTTGATCTTACCTAAACCAGGTAAGAAGTATACCTTGTTCTGCGATGTGTTCAGTGTTGGAATTGGGGCAGTGTTGATGTTGGATGGTTGGTATGTAGCTTATGGGTCGAGGCAGTTGAGGCCACATGAAATAAATTATCCTACTCATGAACTGAAGCTAGCTGTTGTGGTTCATGCCTTAAAATGTTGGAGGCATTATTTGTTGGGAGAACCCTTTATAGTGTTTAAAAACCACAAATGTATAAAATAAATCTTCTCTCAATGGTATTTTAATCTTTGAAAATGATGGTGGGTTGAGTACTTACAGTACTTTGATTTTTAATTGGTTCACACACCAAGAAAGGGAATAGTGTCAGTAATGATCTGAGCTAGAGGAATCAGAATCAAGTGGTTTGAAAATCTAGTTCAGAGTGGGTGATGATGGCCTTGTTTGCAGAGATGCATTTGGAGGTACAGGAGGGGAACATGAAGATGAACCTTTCATCTATAGCCTCCAAGTCTTCACTTTTGAGATGAGTTAAAGAGAGTCAATTGGTAGATCCGGAGTACTTGGATATGGAGGAAAGTCTTAAATGTGGGGAGTCACCTTCATGTTGTAACTTCGGCACCGATGAAGTTTATTATGTTCGTGCTCATGTTGTGGTGCCAGAAGATGTATGGGAAGAGTTAATGCGCAAGTTCTATGCGTCAAAGTGGGAAGTGAATCTGGGATTGAATAAGATGTAATGCAATCTACGTAGGTTATTTTGGTGGCTGGGAATGAAGAAGGAAGTGGCGAGTTTTTGTGGCATGATTCCTTACCCGTCAGCGGGTGAATGCTGAACATCAACACCCGGTTGGATAGTTGCAGTCATTACCTATTCCATAGTGGAAGTGGAATGACGCCCCGATGGACTTTATAGTGGGTCTTCTGAGGGAACCTAAGAAGAATGATTCCATTTGGTTGGTAGTAGATTGGGTGACCAAAGTGGACCATTTCTTGCTAATTTAGGAAACCTATACATTCGACCAGTTGGGGGAGTTGTATGTTCTGGAAATAGTACGGTTTCATGGTGTGCTGAAAACCATAGTTTCATATTGTGATCCACATTTCACCTCATGCTTCTAGAAGGGACTAAATAAGGCACTTAGTACCCATGGGTTTCTGAGTACGGCTTACCACCCAGAAATTGATGGGTAGTCGAAGTGTACAATTCAAGTATTAGAAGACATGTTGAGAGAATGTGTTCTGGATTTCAGTGGTTCATGGGAAAATAACTCGTCGCTTGTTGAGTTTTCTTATAAAAATAGTTTTCTGGATACAATACAAATGGGCCCTTTTGAGGCACTTTATGGGAGACTGTGTAGATCACCATTGTGTTGGTTAGAGGCCAGAAAGTCTGAGCTTTTAGGGCCGAGTCTTGTGCAGGAGACGTCGAAGAAGGTTCATTTGATTCAAAAGCATATGGAAATAGCTCAGAGTAGGTATAAGTCATATGCAGATCAGTGTCGTAGACCTCTTGAGTTCGTGGTGGGTGATAGTGTGTTTCTTTGGGTGTCGCCAAGGTTGGGTCACCATCGAATTTAGAAGTAGGGAAAGTTGGCACCAATATACATGGGGCCATTTGAGATTGTGAAGAGAATCAAACCAGTGGCTTAACAATTCTATCTTCCATAGTGGTATAGTGTGATGCATGACATTTTACATGTTTCACAACTCTGACAATATCACCCAGATCCATATCATGTGATAAATGATGAGGATGTCGAGCTTGAGGATGATGTGTCCTTTGAGGAGCACCCGGTTCGTATTGTGGATCATAAAAAGAATGTTTTGCGGTGTAAGGTTGTAACCTTGATTCATATTATATAGAAACATGGAAACGTTGAGGAGGAAAATTGGGAGCGAGAATCATATATGCGGGCCCAGTGTCTAGATCTCTTTTCTTTGGGAACTCAATGATTCTCGGGAGAGCGGCTTGAGGATGAGCCATTATAAGGTGGGGGCGTTTTAAGATCCTGGATTTCTCTATAAGGTATGTTTCATTTAATTTTCCATTTAGACCTTTTATTTAGTTAATTAAGTGCATTACAAAGTCCTTAAGGAGGCTCAGGTGTGTTCCGAGGGTTTGGGAAATGAAAAAGGGTGAAAAATGAGTTTTCTGGGCTAGCCGCATGGTTAGTGCCAACCGTGCAGGCATCCCAGGTAAACCGTGCAAGATGTATGTTTTTAGATAGAAGCCTCTACACGGTTTGCGCATGGTTCGGAAAACTGTGCGGGTAAACCGTGCTAAGGGGCTCTTTTGGGACAAAAGAATCTGAAAGGTTTGCGCACGGTTTGGAAAACTATGTAGCCCAGAAACCTTTAATTTTTTTTTAAAAAAATCCCACTTTGAGATTTTATAACCCACTTGTGATTTTCCTCCCCCTCCTCCTTTGCATCCCTAAGAATGATCCAAGGGGACCAAGAGCTCCCAAGGGTTAATCTTCTTCGTTCCTAAGCTGTTTGGAGCACCGTCAGTTGAAGATTGGATATCCGGGTAAGACTAATCTCCCTCTTGATTTTCTTTTTGGTTTAGGGATTTGATTTATTTTCCCTCTCCATATGAAGCTCTCTAACCTCTCTTTTTTTATAAAATTTATGTTGATGATTCAAAGGGGTGTTGGATTGGGATCTAAGTCTTGGGTTGAGAGTGCATTCGCCAACAGATTCAAGGTAGGTGGTCTACAATATATATCCCTTGGGTTTTGTGTAGATTTGTGCATGTAGGGTTTTTATGCTTGCCCTATTTTGAAGAGTTCTTGATGACTTTGACATGTTGTGTTGCAGTGGTGTCCAAAAGGTTAATTGAACCCCTCTTGATCCCCATGGGATGCAAGGAGAATGACTTGACCAAATTAGGGCCACCCAAGAGGCGTGATGATATTTTCCCTGGACATAGAGTTAGCTAAGTAAGTGTAGGCCATTGTGAAATAATTTATATCCCTAGATGATTATGTTAATATGATTATAGGAATTGAAATTTGTGTCTGGTAATACATCTAGGTTGGGTAATTACCCAATAGATTGTTTTTTAGGCATAAAAATGGGTTAAATGGATAAATGGGAAAATTCTAGGGAATGGATTTATACTTGAATATTTTTAGTGAGATAGTAATGGAAAATGAGAACGAGGCTAAAGGGTTTAAGTAATATAAACAATTAAAGTATTAATGGATTGGGGAAAAATGTAAATTCCCATTTATTGAGATTATTGTGATGATTGTAAATGATGTTGGCTATGTTGTTGTGATATGGTGTTTAGTGGTGAATGATAAATAAGCAAGTTCACATGGATTGGATGAGTGAGGTATTGACTTGAGGTTCTACGCCCACGTGTTGAGTTAGACTGAGGTTCTAGATCCTCCCCTAAATTCACAGGTTAGGGAATAGGACAGTTGTCTTTTCCCCTAATGGTTTTATTCCACCCGGACTAAGGCTTCGAGGTGAGGATATTGGGAATTGTTATATTGTGATGTCTAGTGAAATAAAGATCAATTGTATTTCCATATTCTGAATATACCTAATCCATTGAACACATAAAAAGGGGATATTGGAAAATGAAATGCCTACGTAGTGAAACCGAATTCATTGATAGCATAAATAAAATGTAGTTTAGAATGACCTATTGAACTGTTTACCTTAACTTGAATTTATTTATCATTTTCATGCACTATCTACCTTGGTGGATATTTTATAGACACCATTGTTGGTGGCTTACTGGATTATACTCCCACCCTGCTCAGGCCGCCTTTGGGTACCTGAGTAGATTTCAAGCTTGCAGGTCAGGACAAGGGAAGGGGCCCTATGCTAGGGAGATGAGTTGGACATGAGACATGTTTGGGTGAGGTTCTAGACTTCGAGTATAAACCATTTTGTAGATTTTACCATTTTCTTTCTTTTGAGTTTTGATCAGTTGACACTATAACACGACATGGCATATTTATTGTCGTTATGATTGTACCCAGTTTTGGGATTTGGTTATTATGTATGTTATGGATTGTTATCTTATGTTTCTACTATTTCAATTATTATATGTTGTGACTCACTATAGTATTTAGGGTATAGTCTCCCCACATGACCTATTTTACCCTCACTTCTAGTTGGAAACCTCTGGCATATGGGAGGCGCGATTGAGGGCATGTAACTGCCCAGATCGGGGCACCAGTTTAGTGGCACCTGGGTCAGGGACATTACACAATATGGAAATGATATTTTAAAATATTTCAAGAATATAACCTATGTTTACCACCTCAATTACTTAAGTATTTAATGTATTAGTCCATTGGATTTAATGGTAGACAATATACCAAAATTCCATTGCTTATTAGTTTATAGAAAGAAACTAGAATTACAATAAACACTATCTTTTTATGTGGTATAACTAGAAAACTCTAATAGAGTAGTCCCTTTATTTTTTACATTTATGGAAAGAAAACATGTATCCATAACTTTAATGGTAGTGAGCACCAATATTATAAAATGGTGGAATAAGGGATGATTTCTAAGAAGAAACCACATTTTAATACAATCTCAATTATCTAAATAGAATATAAACAACAACTAGGAGATAATGTGAAATAATATGAGAGTGTAAAGATATTGTAATTTTCAAACACTCTAGATTATACAATATAGTATTAAGAAATGTGAGAACTTTGAGAGATAATTGACATTAAATTCAATGATATAATTATTTCATAAGTTGGCTGTATAGATATAAATACCCTAGATTTATATTTATATCCTTAAAAAACCATTGGATTTGCTATGAAATTCATTCGGGAGTATTAGTCATTGAAGACTAGAATTAATGATCTTGGAAAAAAATAAATATAGAGACACCTATTAAAATGACTTAAATGACACCCTATTGTATAAAACTCATCCATTTTGCCCCAAAAAATGACCAGAACCATGTGGGTGGCCACTAGTAGTTGTTAATTTTGGCCTTCCATCCTATATGTCAACCATGACCTAGTAAAAATGGGCATGGATCTGGATACTTTTCCTTGTATTTCATGGATCTTCAATAAGTTGATCCTCCAATTCCATAAAAGGTATCCTAAAGGTATTTTAGAATCCATTAAAGTCTCCAAAACAACCATTAAGACCACTTCAATGATTTGTCAAGGTTCTTTCAATATTATAATAAGATCTCATCAAAAATAACTACCAAGTACATAAATGAAATTGTTAAATAATTTAAAGAGTTTTTTTAATCTTTAAAACAAAATATGGTGTGAAGAACAACATTCTACCCCTTTTGAAGTTCAAAAACACTTGAAATATAAATAAAAACAAGATATAATAGATCAATATGATTTCTTACGAATTATAAAATTAAACAAGATTTATCCACCATGACAAAAAAGAAATAAAAATAAGAAATATTTCTATAGTTACCTAAGATTTATACAAATACTAATTTTTCATTCCCTTTTAGATTATCAAAAAAGATTCATATATGGGATTATATCAAATAAAAATTCAAAACTATATTTATTATCATTAATTATCCTTCAGGAGAGAAAAAAATATATAAAAATTTAAAATATTTGAAAAATCCAAAAATATATAAAAGAAAACAAAAAGTTTTCATTTAGAAACATAGATCAAGAGAAAAATAAAACATTTTTTTTGAAAAAGTTCAAGAGTAAAAATTAATTTTTTATTTTTTATAGAAAAAGGGTATTATCTATTAAGATCATTTTAGTATTAAAAAGATTAAATCTCCCTCAAATAATGAATTGTGTGAGATATAAGAATCATATCCAATAAAAAAACTAAATAAAGAAAAACAATTATAAATTTTTTGTAAAATTTATTCCATTATTATAGTTTATAAAAGTTTATGTTAATAAATAATAAACAAATTTCTTGGAGTCTTAAACTAGGTGGGTAGTAAAGACCCACTCACCATGCCTAGGATGGAGAAAATGTTAGTACCCTTTTCGATATAAAGTCCCTAGGATCATCTATGCAAGAACCACATATACTTTTTTGTATCCAAATAATAATATTTTACTTGGAGTATAAAAGTCACATTAGTTTACCTAAATTATAAAAAGTTTGGAAACCCTTTTATTTTTGAAAATAATTTTTAAAAAAATATAAAGAATTATTATTTTGAAAAAAATACCCATTTTAATTTTTTTTTGAAAAATTAATCAAGCTTGACAAGGTTGAGATATGATTATCACATGATAATCATACCCAAATCTCATTTAATAAATTCAAACCAAATAAGAGGATGGGGATTTGTGAATATATAAAAATGCTGAAGGGTTTTGAAAAAAATCAAGAATAATATCAACTTTTTGAAAGTTATATCATAGAGAATGGTGTCTCATATCAATATGCATAGTGAAAGAGTGTTGAATAGGGTTTTTAGAGATACTAATCAAACTAGTGTTGTCACACTTGATAAGTATGAGAGAATATTTTATCCCAAAGTCTAATAGGGTATATTTCATCCATATGATTTGGGTATGGAAACGTACAATGGATATGTGTTCCTCTTTGGATATAAAAATAGAAACGATTATTTACTTCTAAATATTCCATGAGACAAGGGATTTTAATAGTAGGTGATGTGACCCACAAGTAATTTTACAATATATTATGCATCCTTAAAAATTAGTATCAGAAAAACTAGAGAGTTCAAAAGAAGTTTCCATAGGGTAAAATAATCTAAGTTTTTATTAATTTTAAAATTTTTTTTGAGAGATTTTAAATGAAATTAATTTTGATTTTATTTACAATTAGATTAAATTAATACACTAAACTTTATTTTCGGTCGGGTTATAGTAAGGTAATGTAGTATTTCATTAATACTTTGATAAATCTTTTTGTAGACCGATTGACTTTCTTTGTCCAATGTTATCTTAAAATTTATACTCATGGGTGTTATCATTTCATTAGCATGATCCGAGCCAAACTTCTTCATAAGTTAATTAGTTTATTTACATTAGATTAAAAAATGGGATCATAATTTTGGGAATTCATAAAACAATGAAAGAATTTGAGATCTCCTTAATAAATCTTTTCAAAATATTTATTCATTAAAAAAGAAAATTAATTGTAAATAAATTATTTAGTTGATATGAAAATGTCATCATCAATACAAATTTGAATGATTAATAAATCATTTTTTTGAGAAAAGGAGTAGATTCAACTCTTTCCATTTTAAAATAATTTGATAAAAAGAATTAAGTTAACCTATCATTCTAAGCCTAAGGGGATTGTTCTAAACTATAAAGATATTTGGATAACTTGAAAACATGATTTTAAAATTTATTATTTTAAAAACCACGTGGTTGATCCAAAAAAAATTCAAAAATAAAACAATTTCATTTTTTTGACATCCATTAGAAAAAGTATAAAATGAAAATGCCAATAAAATTCTCATAGATTCAAGATATTATATGGTTTAAAAGGTTTACCATAATCAAAAAATTCTTCTTGATTATATATTTGAACAATAATTTGATCATCATTACAAATGATATTTCCTTGACCATCAGGGTTGTTCTGAAAATCTGACCTAGTTTTTATAATATGACGATTTTAAGGTCATTACACTAACATTCAAACATTTTTCCTTTGAAATTGGTTCCAATATTCTTGAACGGAAAGTATCAAATTATCATAATTAATTTAATCATCAATATAATGATATATAATGTGAGAGATAAAATCTTTATGTTTAACCTCATTTAAGATCAAAATTCTAGTATGAGTTCTAGATTATAACTCACCGATAACATTCTCAAGGGGAAGGTATTTGGATTGAAAAAAATTCTTGGGTAAAGGAGTAGAGGGGGAGGGTTTATATATAATCTTAATTTAATTTAGAATATTGAGGTTTTGGTAAGGTCAAACTAGGTTTTTTACGATATTCATCAATCTAGGGATGTGATTTAGGAATATTTTCATCAAATTTGATGTGAATTATCTTTTCTAGGGACTTAGTCCTCTTATTTAAGACTAAAAAGGATTTAATTGATTATTATTACCCATGAAAGATACCTACAATGTATTTATGGTCCAAATTTCTTATATTATTCTTATTATTAAGGATAAATCATTTATGACTAAAGACCTTAAAGAATATATCTTTAGGAATTTTTATTTTCCAAAGTCCATAAGTGGTTTTTTCGTAGATGGGTCTTATGAGAACATAATTAAGGATAAAGTAATAGGTATTGAATACCTCAACACAAAATAATCAAGGAAGTTTAAACCCATTAAATTGATCCCTTGAAATTTCTCAGAGGGTCTTATTTTGTCTTTCAATAACCCCATTTCTTTAATGTGTTCTAGGAGTGTAGAATGATTGATGATAACCTTGAGAAGCAAAAAACTCATTAAATTATTTTTTATAAAATTCTCCACCACATTCACTTATAAGGTAAAAGAGTTGGAAAAGTTCACAAACTAAGTTATATTTGAAAGAAAATTTTGGTAAATCTCATACTACTTTGTTATGTTTGAGCTTGAAATAGAGTAAATGTTATAATGAACTATGTGGGAATACAAAATCAACGATTCATTATCTTGTTAACTTAAGAAATTAATATTTTAACTTTTAAGAGATTTTAATTTGATAATATAAATATTTTAAAAATAAGATGTGGTGAATAAATATTTTATTTTGAATTTAAAACATTACAAAAATCATTTTTAACATTAATTTTAAAACTTCTATCACATAATTGAATAATAATTAGTAAATTATCCTTTAATATATTTATAAATAAAAATTATTTAATTAGAGTAGAGTTATAGAAACCAATATTACATATGATAGTAATTTTAACATCTTAATCATCTATAAATTTGATATGTCATCCATAAAAATCTTCATGATTATTAAATTCGAAAGGATCACCACACATGTGTCTTGCACACCCTATATCCATATACCAAGTAACTTATTAGGTTTTTCTCATGATACCATTTTCCCATAAAATATTATGAGGTTAAAGCTTTTGGTACCCATATCTTGGGCCAGTTTAAGATATGTAATAAATACTTTGTAATCCAACCCTATTTAAAACAAGTTTTTTATTAAAAATATTAAAGGGGAGATGAATTATTTTTGTTCTATTGTATCTATAATTTTTAAAATTTCATTCATAAAAAAATTCCAAAATTTATTACAATAATTAAAAAATTTAATTTGGAAAGTTTATTTCACATAATCAGTATTTTAAATTTTTTTGAGAAAATATATATTTTGAAAAAACAATCCCATTATTACTTTTAATAACATTTTGAGATCCCAAAAATTTATTTAAGGTTTCTTCACCATGGTTAAAAAAATAAATATTATTTTTAATATATTTAATTTGAAATAAAAAATTCCTAATATTAGCTTATTATTTTAGTTTTAAAACCTAATCATCATTTTCTTTTAAAATTTTATCTTTTTTATAAAATAACTTGATTGTAATTTTTTTAATATATTTATATTTTTAAATAAGTTCAATAAAACCATCTTGAAGTTGATCAATATCATAAATAATATCATCATAGTTTAAATAAGAGGAATATGAAGTATAAGAGTAAGAACTAGAATATGAATAATTTAATTTATCACATACCTTGACATTAGCTATAAGGTACTTAGGAATTTTATAACTTTACTTGTATGTTTAATTTGAATATTTCATTGAACTCCAAGTTGATAATTTTAGCTCTTTATTACTTTGCTTCTTATTTTTTTAAAAGGATTATCCATCTTGATGTGGACTTTATTATTTCAACTGATGAAATTTACTTCCATTTCTTGGTTTGAATTTTTTAATAATTGGATAAATATTTTCTTTTTCATGTACTTTCTCCCACTTTTGGAAATTTTAACAGACTTAGATTCACTTTCATATTATTCATTGTTGGTTTCTTTGACCTCCTTAGACTTCTATTTGACTTATCGTTTAATTTCCATCTCATTATCATGAAGTAATTGATGATATAATCAACTAAAATGTTATTTAGGACCATACCTTCTTGAATCACAATGATTTTTCCAATTACATAGTAAAATACAAAGGATTTTATTGAATAAAGTTTCTATAGAAAGAGAATCACCGAGACCCTTTCACCTATTACAAATATTAGTAGATCGGGTAAACAATTATGTGATAGATTCATTTAGATGCATATATAATCTTTTCAATCCATGTTTAAACATATCTAATGGGGAATCTTTAACTTTTTTTTATTCCTTTATGAGTTACTTATAAGTGTTTCTAGATTTCATGATGCATTTTACATTTAGTAATATTATCAAATTCTTGTTGGTCTAAACCAAAATTCATAAAATTCATTTATTTACCATTTAATTGAAATGAATAAATATCATTAGGGGTATATTTATATATTTTTTATTTGTAGGAATATAACCATGAATAAAAATTCTCCACATGAGATAAACAACATTTCTAGGAAAAGTAGTCATGTGATTTTTCCAATAACCATAATTATCACCACAAAAATGGAGAATGACCCATATAGTGTCCATTAAGATCACCATTAGTGTTTAAAAATCCACTTATAAAAATAATGTTTCTTAACAAATGAGCTAAACATTAGAAAAAATATACACGTTTTGAAATAATTTGAAAATCAATTAAGAAATTCAAGATTCCTATGATACCAAATGTATGACAGAGTATGATGAAATAAAGATAGGGGGAGGGGGTGGTGGATTTCCCTTTAAAAAATAAAAGTAAATAAGAAAATAAATAAAAAAAGTCTTAAAAACATAAAATTATTTTACAAAGATTGAAGATAATTAAAACATTTTGAAGAGATAAACAAAATAATCAAAGCTGTAAGCATAATGATATTATAAAATATTATAAAAGTGAAAGAATAAAAGATAGGGTGACTTGAAATTAAAAAATTAAGTGATTTGATGGATTAAACAATTTTTTAATTTAATAAAATAATGAAATAAAAAATAAGAATATAGAAAGTAAATAAGGCACACATTTGGTAAGGAAATTTGGAAATATCTTAAGAAGAGACCCTATTTAAACCACCTCAATTGGTTGAGGATTTAATGTATATGGACCCCAGATTTAACGGTATGCAATATACCAAATCTCCCATGTTTTTAGGTTATATAAATAAACTATAATTAAAATAGGAACTAAATTTTTAATGGGTACAACTAAAGCCTAAAAGATATTATTCCCTTTCTTTTTAATTATTGTGAAAAAACCAAATCTCTCACTTTAAAGGTAGCAAGAACCAATATTAGGAGTAGGAGAAAAGGAATATTTTTAGGAAGCAAACACATTTTAGTATAATATCAATTCTATCAAAATAATATTAATAACAACTAGGAGAGAATATGAAATAAGATAAGAGTGATAAGATATTACAATTTCTACATACTTTATATTGGTGGAAATAGAATTTATAAAATAGAGAACCTTTAGGGAGGATTTCAAATCAATTCGATGAGAGAGTTATTGAAAATTTGATTATATAGATATATGCACCCAAGGCCTCTATTTTTAGACTTCAAAAACCTTCATAAAACTTATTAAATTAACCATATAGTAATAAATTCATTGATGACTGAAACTAAATAGATTGACTACCATTAAATGTTGTGAAACCCATCGACATGGATTGCACCATGCCCTGCTGCAAAAAAACCTAGTTGTTTTACCTCCCAAAATTCTCAGAACCATGGGCATGGCCACCAACAGAGTATCATGTTTTATTAGTATATAATAAAGAATGTTATTAAATAGGTTCCTAGAAAAATTATGACCCCTTTTTAATTATCCATATCCATTTTTGTTCCAAGATCCATATTTAACTATGAAACAAGTCCGCTATTGAATTTCTCTCATAACTTATCTATTTAGGTAGGGAATAATCCAAATTATATCATATTTGAATATTGTATAGTTGATCAGACATATCTATGTCCAATTCACCATATGAATAATCCCAAATATATTAATTTGGTTTCATAAATTTTTTGGTTTTATAGCTAAGGGTAACCTAAATAAAATATCACAAAAAGGATTAAAAAAGATAATCCATGGGCACCCATCTATGACATGACATACCTGATAGGATAATATAGGGACATATATTACTTTTTTTAATTACACATGATAATAAAGGGACACCCAACTGAGAAATGACCCACCTGGTTAAATGATTGAGGTCTTGAAATGTCTTGATTTAGAAGGAATATGAAAAATAGTTTTTTAAAGAGGATTTAATCTCACAATTTCTTCTCATGTTGATGCCTTTACATTTGAATTCTTCAAATGATTTATTTTTTTTAAAATCCCATTCCATTATCTAAATAAATATATATAAAACGTATTGATATCTGCCTATTTACAAAACCCACAATCTTTTCTAACAACCAAAAATGGATGCCGAACATATTTACAAATATATAAATTCATTTTATATATAAGGTACATAAAATATTAATTAAATAGTTTATAAATATATGAGATTGAGAATCTATAAATAAATAATATTGGAGTGATAGATATCCAACCCCCACCTTTCTAGTACAAGGTATAAACCTCTAGTCCAATGGTAAGTATAAACCTAATTCCCTCTCCTTAGGGAAACATTACTCAAAATAAAACGAATTAACTATAATACAACACCTAATATGTATAATTTACATTTAATAAATAAATTCAAGCTAATAAATTTTACTACAGACCAAGTCCATGGAAGATGAAAAATATATTTTATATAGCCAAACCTAGTATGAAATATAATTCTTAGTAATTTATAAGTATAATTTTATCATCATAAACTAAATTTTACACATATTTAGTATATATAAATAGTTTATAAGTTTGAATAAAGTTGAGAATAAGCTTTAATTAAATGATCATTTCAAAAATTTAAACATGAGGTAATTAATTATGAGCAATTCATAAATCAATTATGATAAAAATTTTAAAATTCATTTCATCATAAGAAAAATGTAAACACGTAAAATTTACTTCTAAAATGAAGTTTTTAAAATGAATTTTATGGAATTTTATTTTAATATATGATATTTTATGAAGTATAAACATTTGATATAAAAATTTCTATTTTATGTAATCATTTTACATAATATAAATATCAAATATTAATATTCTTTAAACCACCAATCATATTAATTTATAAAAAATTATTTAAAAAGGTCCAAATAATTTCCAAATAAAGGTCCTTTAATTTGAACATTTCCATTTATAAAGGAATTTTATATACTAATAATTATTCTATAATATATTTTTACATAATTTATAAACTATTTATAAGTAAATAAATTGAATTCATATTTGAAAATTAAGTAAAATTAAATTTTTTATAACCAATTTCATTATAGGATATTAGTTATATCATAACTCATGGCATGCCACATTATTTGTCATATTTTACAATAGATAATAGGAGACAACAATATAACATCTCGAAACATAGGAATAATATTTAATGATATGAGTCACATCGTTTCTATGATATGTTTCTCAGTTTTTATAAAATCATATAGGATATCATATTCCATGAAATAAAGATGTCATACACTATAGAAAATAAAAAATAGTGTATTTAAAATATATCAACCTTTCCAATATCTCATATTTTAGGGTAATAATATATCATTATTCATGATATCACATATCATATAATATCATGAAACAAAAAAATATAGTCATATTTTATGACTTTTAGTATGACATGTAATTTGATTTAAACATATTTCATTTCTAATATGTTTTCATGGATTTAAACTCCTGGGAAGTTCTAATACCACTGTTAGGTTTTGTGGGGGGGGGGGGGGTCATACAACACTTAATTAACTAGAAAAAGAAAATAAGGAACCCAACTGAAGATCTACATGCATATATTATTGAAAAAAAATACATACTAGAAATGAAGAACTATAAAAATAGAGCTTAAATTACACCAAATACATTATTATTTACCTCTTCCATGGTTGGTTATGATAGAAAAATGGTATCCAATGGGATCACCTCTCCATGATTTATCTGTGATCTGTGATAAATATCTCATCATACAATAGGGATCTTATATCTTTTATTGTGTGCTATCACCTCAGTCCCAATGAAAGTTGGAGAAGAAGAGATTCAGGGAGAGAGAGATTCAACATATAATTTATCAAGAAATATATGCTTCCATGAAATGGTAGTGGGATTTATAAATCCCCCAAGTATACTCCTTTGTAATTCATACATTAACTAATTTTTTATAATGTATGAGTTAATTCCTTGTCTAATACACACATTGTATACGTGTATAAAATTATCTCTCAATGTTTTTTCTAATATAATAGTTCTTTGAACAATATCTTTCAGAGGATAATTCATTTAAATGTAAACTCATAACATTTAGTATCCTAACTATTTGAAGATAACACTATCCAATAGCTATAACATATGATAAGAATACACTATGAATGCACAAATATTTCTTCTTACAACTTGAGCCAATCACAATAAATGACTACAAAGTTTATTGAATTTAGTGGAATTGTTCCTCTAAAATCATGAAATACCATTTCCCCAATCATAGAATATTATTGTGGTGGTGGTGGCCTAAGAATCACATTTTAATATTCCTTTATAATATACTCCAATAACTGGAAATGATATAGCCATCCATCTCATTAAAAAAATAATAATATGATTTTAGAATTGGAAAATTGTATTATATAAAAATATCCTATAGGGATCATTATCACCTTTATATACACTGTAGTGTAAGAGAAGACCTATTAATAGTATATATTTTACTGAAAAGTCCTCAACATAAGAAAGTGAGTTGGTGTATATTAATAGAGGAATATGAAGAAAATTTTGAGTTGAGGTTCATGATTAATTGTAGTGTTTACTTTATTGTTTTATTTTCTACTATACATGTTTACTCTATTTGATAGGTTATTTGAATGATCTATTTGGGATGTATGACTCTCCAAATGGAATCTTAACGCGAGATGATAGATGATTACCCAAGTTAGGATGTTATAAAATTGCATTAGAGTATTTTTTATTTGGGACATGGTATATAATGATATGGATAGTCAGAAAATATGATGGAAATTGTATTTTTATCACACTATCACAAGAATGGGTGGAAATCCAAGTTACCAAGCTGTTGTTATTATGATTATTGATTTTATTTGTTATAGATAAAATTAATTTCATAGATTTTATTATCAATATATGTGGTTTACTGATTTAATATTTTCCCAAGGTGGAAATAGGAATGCATACATGAATTATACATGGTTCTTAAGTTCATATGACATGTGATCGATTATATGTGATTGAGAAAATGGTTTTTGAAATAGGAGTTGGGTAATTAAAAATTAAAATTAACATGTTAAATATTTTCCCAAGTGAATTATTCTTAGTATATTACTCAACCAAAAAAAGATTAAGATAACTTATATGATGAATATTACTAAAGATAAATGTCATTAAGATACACAAGGATATGATAGAGTCCTTATAATGTGTAATATGGGTACAGGGATACGTGATATTTATAATAAACCTAAAATGTGTGTGTTGACATATAGGTTTTATTAACATGTGTGATATATGAATCCTTGGTGTTACATTATGAGTTACAACCCTTTTGGGTTGTAAATTCTAATGAAAAATTAAGGGATCTAGGAATATATGAGATAAGCCTCATAATGGTATTATTAAATGGTATTAATAGAATTTTAAGGTTTTTTTTCAATTATTACTAAATATGTGCTGTGATTTGTGGGGATAACCAAAGTGAGAGGCTTAAATTTTGATACCTTTATTGAAAAAAGTATAGTTTGATGGTTCTTGGGATTAGAAAAACACATGGTCAATGTTTGCGTGATCGAATGGTACTGGTATGCGAACTAACTTGAGTTTGTAATATAATGAAAACATAGATATCACTAGATGGGAAAGGTGATTGTAATTCATGTGATACAATATTTGTTGAATTATGATAGAAACCATGATGAAAAAGGCTAGTGTTCCCCAGGGTAGGAGAAGTGTACATTAGAATTTATAAATAAAATTTGATAGATATCGATGCTATTTAATAATTTTTAAGATAATGGCTCTTCAATAACTCTCTTTACATGGGGAGAATATAGTGGTGTTAGTTCTTTATAAGTAGTGTATGAGATAGTTTATGCCATGATCAAAATTGGAATGGTGAGATTAATGAATAGTTAGGAATGATCATCCATGGGTACCAAGTGAGAGTTGTTAAATAAAACAGTAGTATAGAATCACTTGGGATGTGGGTACCCATACGACTCTATGTTGGGGACATTATGGTGAATGATAATTTCATAGAAAGTTTCATGCGAAGCCTTTCTAATATGTGGGTTCAACTTAACAAGGATCTTTGTTTGGTCCTTTGAAAACTATACGAGGGAATGAAGTACAGTTGTTATACTATGTTGTGATAGAGTTTATAATTCATTAATTTCCTTAACTACTTGGGGATAATTATTGGGATTCCAATGAGACTCAGTGGAAATCATATATGGGAGTGTGATCAATTATGACATAGTCTGTGGAGTGGTTAGATATTCCTTATCTTAACCATGAATTGGATAAGGGAATTTTACCTTGAATTATATTTCATGCATGACTTATTGAAGGAGCTACAATAGGGATGGTAAAGTGTAGAATGAACAATAAGAACCTATGAAATGAGGTATCACTAATGCATGAGATGAGACTATTATGGCATTATTATAAAATGAAAATGGGTTAATGGGGATCATATTTATGATTAATAGTAAGTTGTGTGGTCTTAAGTTATTAAATCTTAAGAAATTCAAGGGATAATGAGATAATTCAAGGGATCTATAAAATAACAAGGACACTAGTGGCTTGTTGTGATTATTGAGGAATCTAGAGGGTGTCAAAACCATTATAAATTATAGACCATTGAAATTACAAAACTTTTTGAAGTGTGGTATGGTTTCTATAATTATTTTTAATTTTAGTGTCATATGTAAGTGATTAAGGTCATTGATTGCGATGAATCTCACTTGAAACTCAAGTGCTTTAATTATAGATCATTAGTTGTATAGGGTAAAGATAACATGAATCACCATGATGGTTATAAAATATAGAGTGAGGATCATGGATTTTGGTATATTGGGATGAAATCATTATATATCTTGAGTAATAGTAACAAAATTATGATAAGATATATGTAATATAGTCTTCATTGATTAAATACTAGGAAAACAAATGGTAGAGATGACACCATCGAATGCTTCTAATGCAGCTCTCATTTTTGGAGAATAACTGTGAACCTTGGGAATTACATATATCATTAAATGATACCAAATAGTGGTTGTGATTTCACTTTATCACATTTATTTAAATGGGTGAGATTTGTTAGGTTAGTGAGAAAAAACCCAAGAATGGATATTTATTTGGGATAACCAGACTATGTTAGTGCATTCAATAACTGATAGTGGATATTTTTAGAACATATTGGTATAGTAATTGATATTAAAGAATATTTTTACTCATAGGATATTATGAAAACATAATCAATAGATTAAGGATTCATTCATGGATATAGTCTAGGATGGTGGAATATAAATTTTAATGTTAACTATTGAGGAATGCTCAATTGTAAATTTGAGTAATTGGTTGTCTAGTGTAGAACCAAAATATAAATATTTAGTATTGGTTTCAGGGCCATATAACAAACTTCTATTCACATTAAATAAACAAAATATTCATGGTTTTTAATATTAATTAATATATTATCACATATTCATCTTTACTCTATGTGATATAGTATGTGATAATATCCCAAGGGTAACTGTCACACTGAAAGGTCATAGTAGTCCCTGTTATGATGAGGACCTTGAATTTCAATGATAGTATTCTTAAATATATATTATACAGATGGAATATATCATTTTATGGTAAAAAAATGATATAGGATATTAGGTGTGGATACTCATAGAATATTGAGACACTCTCTCATGGTGCAGTCAGGTTCAAGTGTGAATTGGCGACACAACCCACACCCCAAAAATTCATTAAATAAAAGTTAAGTTACATTGTGAGAGCATGAGGTTCAATGTTCTTGAAAAAACTCATAATTTAAATATTACACATGAAAATAAAAAAACATGGTACAACCAAGTCATCAAATGAAAAAGTATAAGGAATTACCATGTCTTAATATATAAGATAACTAATACCTCACCACATAATCATCAACTCTAAGAATCACCATTGAAATTTTTAGAATATTCAACTACATCTCCAAAGAAGCTCCATGGACCATTAAAATTTTACAAATCAGTATCATATCAATAAGACAACTACTTCATCATCCTATCTCAAACTAGATCAAAAGGCATCAACAATCCAAGGAAAACACACAATCATGAAGGCACCTAGGAGGTAATCCATAATAAGAGATTATGAGAATTTACCTCACTAGTAGGAAATCCACATTTATTTGTGTACTTCGATGTTCTTATCTATGGACTTGTGTAATGATCCTTATAAATCAAGATTATTATTAATGGATGTCATGAGTCATATAATTTGATATGACAACCAATACCATGACATTATATGTTTGTGGGATGTAGGGTACACTGGGTGAATCACAAGTGATATTGAGTTAATAAATAACGTGAGAAAGGATTTTCCCTTCCATTCAATAATTAAAGTTTATATATCTATCCTTTTTATGGGAATGGAAATTACATAGTGTACATTATTAGAAGGTTATACGTCATTGTGACATTAAATTATTTCTTAATGGGAGCCTTGGTATTTTTATTAACTCTAACCTTAGAATTTAGGTGCTGTAACCTAATTCCATTAATAAAGGGCCCCAGAGGGTCACATAATAAGATTATTCAGAACTTCAAGAAAATTAAATATGAATCTAACTTGTTCAATAAATATTATTATCAAATTTTGTTTGAAAATTATTTATGTTTTATTGGTCACACATATTCAGTTACCAGTTGTTAGAGGGAATATATATACATGAGTTGAATATTTAGTAAACATTTATTTACTAGGTAATTATTTATTTAATTATGTGAATATAGAATATTTATTCTGATTTATTCATACGGTAACAAAATATTTATTTATTTCATTTCATGAATATTTAATAATTATTTATTCTCTTTTAAGTGAATAAAATATTTATATATATATTTATTGATGAATAATGCAATGATATTTATTTAATAAAATTAACAGTCATTATTCAAGACATGATAAATATTGAGGAGGATTTTTTGACTAAGTTTAATGGTTCGATGATAAATTTTATTTTAACATTATTTTAATAACTTTATTTCTCAAGAAAAACAATCCGTCAGTTTAGTACAAGTCAATTAAATAATAATAGAAATATTATTATTTAGACTTGGGGTTCATCAGGGATTTAGAATATAAAAAAGGGTATCATGAAAATATAACTTTCTAACCATAACTCCATTTAAAAATGAATAAGAAGTTTTCCAAAATGATAGATACATTTTTTTTCACATTGAGTTTTTGAGAGGATTATTACATGCCCCATAGAGATCCTCCCTTTGAACTCTCTAAATAATGCAGACCAATTCTAATCCTTTATTAGAGCGAACCCTTCTCACCTAGAAGGATTTTATTTTTATCAACACTGATTGATGAAAGTATTAAACTCATTTGCACTCACATGTTGAGGATTCTACAGTGTCGATTGGTGGTTTTGGAACATGTGTGAATCATCATTAGAGGGAATGTACCCTTGATTCCTCTGATGCAATGATGATATGACAAGATGTATTTATCTTATCATCAATAAAGAATAAATAATTTAATAAGAGGTAATTATTTATTATAAATAAATTAATTATAAATTATCTATGAAAATATCCTATATGCATGGTTTCACGTTTATGTCTATAAATCTTCATTTTAATTATGTCGTTCATGATATTTATTTCTTATACATCATTAATGTTTCATTGATTAAAGATAAAATCCTAGTTGGAAATTCCCAATAGGTGATTCCACTATTCTTAGAACTATCAAATGGTAATAGAGTGGTAACATAATAATGTATAATTATTTATTATTCATTGATTTATTATAAAATTTTTTTAGTTTTTCTCTTCTAGTTTATTCATTATTTAATCCAAATTTTAATTAACATGTTTCTAATGTATTAATATTCCTTATTAAATATTCATATTATATTGAAAAAGTTATAAAAATATGAAGAATTATTAGAGTTATAATCTTGAGGAGTTGTTGATTCATAAAAGTTGACACAGATACACAGCGTGTGGCCAAAAGTACATGCCATGTACCGAGGTTCATCACACCTGGAAGTGTCATGGGATACTCACTACACTGTGTGACTAATAACTTATGGAACATTTAAAGAAAACCATATGTTTACTGATCCAACCAGTTATATAGTTCTTTATATTACACAATGTGTGCATAGGTTACATATCATGCAGTCCAAATGGTTTAGAATATAAATTTTCATGAACCATGTAGTCAAATTAACATCACACAATGTGATAGAATATAAGCTATAAAAATTAATGAGTACACCAAGTGTATATCATCTACACACAATTTTACTAATCTCATTTATGTATAGATAACACACTAAGTGAGTAGGAAGGTTTTATAGAGACACAATAAATGGAAAATAAGATGTATAGCATGGTAGTCCATGTCATGTATCCTGATCGAGATACACACCATGTCCCAAAGCATCTTTACCGAATACATGATAATAAATAGACATGAAGTGAGCCCATAAGTACACACTGATTGGTCACCCATTAATTTATATAATTAGTTTACACAAAAAATAATTAATTAAAATATTAAAACGTAATTACATTGTTAGCAGCTGGATTTCTGACTATGTAACAAGGTTTCTAGAATTAATAACTACTCAATTAATTCCATTTAATTATTTATAAATACCAGTCAGTACATTTTATTTTCCATGTTATAATAAATGATGGGTATATTAAAGAAAATTCACATGATCATTAAGATAAAATAACTAATTAATTAATTAAATTAATTCAATTATTTTTATATTATTAATAAATAATGAATTTAAGTGAAAATTATCTCGTGAACTTTTTTATATTTTTTGAATGTATGTGTATGGACATGTAATTATACCAACCTATGTATGTGATTGGTTTATTTAATTTAATTTATTTTCATTTTTTTAAATATTTATGAAACTAAATAATGTCTTACATATCATTCCCCTCCTATCATTATGTGAGGGTTTGTGTTACCACCATTTCTTTTATTTAAGTTCCCTTTATCCAATCCTTTGGTCCCCCCACATGTATGTACATAAAATTAGGTAATAGATGGATCTCTCAAGTGAGTGGAGGTGGTTTATGTTCAAATACAACATGAATGCACTAGTAGAATTCTATAAATCAAATCCGGAATGGTCCAATGAGTTTATTCCCTATAACCAAGGGATGGTTTATCATACACCAGATAAACCAACCATTAGAAAAGTTCATTTTCATTCAAATTTATTAATTTTATTTCAATCAGTTTCATGCTTAATTACTTATGAATGTTTAATTCTTTAAATATATTAATTAAAAATCATATGTGATGGAATTAATATAAATATCACAATATGTGTAAAATTTATCTAAAAATGGTTAATCACTTATGTAAAATAATATTAATATTAATATGAATGTAATAAGAAACAATGTCTAGTTTACACATAAAGGTAAAAAAACCTCAAATAAAATATTAAGTAGATATTACCTTTCATTACATAATTTATAATATAGCTAATAGATTATAATGTTTGATTCAGCCCTCTCTAAGAAAATACCATTTTACGGGGAGTTATAAATAATGTTTTTTGATGAATTAACAAATTTTATATCTATATGAGTCACCTTCACTAGACATGATATAATGTTAGAGGAAAGAGTTTAGAAAATAATAAAAGGATTTCAAGATTGAGGATTCCACTTAATAGATCCAGGATTTGTGAGTTAATGCTATTGAAAATTTATATCTACCTAAATATCTTCAAGTAACTAGCCGATCCCTTTCTTGAGTTATGAGAATGGGTATAAATATCCTGTACACTTGAATGACTATATGATCAGATATTATAAAATTAATGGAAAGGGATATTGAGTATTGATAAAATAGTGAGAGTATAATAAATAAAATTTATTACAACATATATTTTGATAATCATGATAAAAAAATAAAATATTCTTTTAACTAATTTATAATGTGGAAAGAGAAATCATCATAACTATGTGGTCATTTAGAAATGGACCATGTATATAATAGAAAATATTTTAAATGTAGTAAAAATTTTTATTCACTAAATTTAAATGGGAAAATTTATAACATGTGATATAATCCATTATACATGTTCAGACTCCTCACCATGTAATCATAGATGAGAATGATTTCTATAGGAGGTACATGGGTATACTCAAATTATTCATTGCGTCAGGATATCAATTATATTTGGAAAACTAATAATGTGACATAAGAAATTTTATACTTATACCTTTATTTATCATATCCAATATCTTGATAAGGATAAAGATGTGATTTGTATAAATTATATTTTTACTAAACTATAAAAGTGTAAACTAGAATGGGGTACCTATCTATTGATCTTGTTTTCAATATACTAATATACGTTGATCAATTATCAATGATTGGGCTTCCATATGGATAAAAAGTTACCTATTAATCTCATATTATCATCCTTACCTTCTGTTTTCTCCCTATTTATATAGATTGTGAGATAAATAGTATGGATTAATGAATCAAGAATATTTTTACATAGCTTTATTTGGAGATAATGGTTGTGGAGAACTCAATTCTACAACCTTTATGGTTAAAAAATGGAAAGGATGATAATGCTATGATTATTTTAAAGCTAATTGTATATTTACAACATATATTAATGATTCAATAGTTTTATAGGTTGTTCAGTGAAAAAAGATCTTTATTTCTCATGTGAATAATTACGGTATTTTTTATAGAATTATAAGAGATTTAAGAAGTTTCAAGTAGTTTCATTTACTTCCAATACAAAAATCAAAAAATTTAATGTCTCTATTTTACTTATTGGTTATTCAATTATAACTTATACTCAAATACTAAATATATGGAGGAATAATTATAAGAAGTAAGATGTGTTCTCCTTGAATCCGAGGAAAGGCGATACCTATGTAATCCAAGAGAAGTATATAACTTCAAATAGTAAAATTGAATTCTCCAAACTCATGAAAAAAGATGATTTCTATATATGTAGTAATAATTTCACCACTTATAATTTACAAGAGTTTTTATTCAAATTAAACTATTAATTTTCATTAAGTATAATATATGCATCTATATTTTTGTTCTATTGGACAAAATGAGACATTATTTGTTTTATGAAATCAATGTTGTTAGATTTTTCAAACGTAATAAATAGTTTAATAATTATTGAACCAAAGATAACCTATAATGATAATAAAATATGCATATAAATTATAAAAATAAAACCCAATTAAGGACAAATTATGATTATTTTCATGTAAAACTAAATGTTAATGTCAAAGATATGCTTATAAGAGTATTTACTCTTCTTTTATCTAAAGCATTCTTGATATTATCAACATAATTACATATTGATTTTTTAAAAAATAAACATTTAAAAATAATTATATGACATAAATATTTTGTAGTTAGTTTAAACTACATAATAATGAACTATTATAAGGTAAATCTAGAGATAAATTCATATATTTTATTAAATTGCATTATAAAATTAAAAGAATGATAGATTAAAGTAATGATTAAACTTATAAAAATATTTAGAATCCTACAGGATGGTATGTTAGAATATATCTTAACCAAGTATTCATTTATTATTAAATATATAGTAAATGTTTTCCCAAAATCACTTGAACTTATTCCCATCATAGAGATAATGATATTATATGGTATATCGATGAAGAGTCATATAAATATTTCAACTCTTCCGTGACCCCTTTTCAGGAATGTTCGACACAATAACGATGTATCAACTAAATATATTCTAACCGAATTGAATAACGAATATCATATAAGTTATAATATAACAAGAGGCCATTAATATCACATCTTAAGGTGTTAAAATTTGAATCACTTGTTATGTTACCATTAACATAAAATATTTGTCAAAGGAAACATAATGTGAATATGAATTTATTATCCTATAAATATTGAGGATATTAACATCCCCAAGATAAAAAAATATTAATTATAATATATAAAATTCTATATGGTATGGTATTCTCATTGAAATAGTGGGAGAATGAAAGGCCACAGTTGAATATTGGATCTATATACACAAGATGGAATAAAAATATTTAAATCCATAAGTTTAGTAGGAGTAATTTATCCAGAGGTTTATATTTTGTAGGGTAGAAAAAATATGGTGGTGGTATTATATTCACCATGTAGGGTGATATATATTATTCAATAATAATATTATTCTTATAGGTAGTAGTAAGTGGAAAACCAGACATGGTTGACATGTTTATTTAAATTAAAGATGGATTCCATGTACCAAAATCTAGATCCACATTTTGTAGTTTCTCTTGTTGATTTAATTCCTTTGGAAGGTATTCAAGATAAAATATACATGGATATTAATTTTTGGACTAATAAAGCATAAATAATTAACGAAATGTTTAAAATTTCTAGATACAGTGTATATTCTCTGCGGTTGGTGATGACAACTTCTAACTAATCATTATAAAAATTCCATTCAATATTTTTTTCCATAGATTTTCTATGATCATTTTATTGGTAATTAGATATCAATTCCATGATCTAGAAGGAAACATTATGGGAGATGTCTATATTCCATGAAAATAAAGGTTAGAAGCATCAATAAATACCAACATGATATATATGTTTCAAGGATCCATTTATGGATCAAAAAAATCATACTGATCAAAAGAAATTTATTTGAAAGGAATGTTTTCTAACTTTAGTTTAATAGGACAATGGGAGAGTTTTTATTTTCATAGAAAATATATTTTTGAGAACAAATAAAAATTAAGTGATTACTTTTTGGTTAACTAAGACTGAAGTTACTTCTCTAAAACAATATAAGTAGAAACCTAAATTCTATTGAACACGATCTGTTACATTATATTATTTAGGTCTCTTATTCAAGTTATTATACATAGATGACATATTATTGAGAAATACAAGAACAAACAATACACCCAAGTTTTTATAGGGACACAAGGTATTCTTATAATGTATAGACTACATATTCCTAAGAGAAATTTTGAAATATATCTTATATTCCATGATATGTTCATATGTTTCATTATTATTATTCATAAATAATAGATTTAAAATATCAAATGAGACTTGGAGAAGATCATAGGATAATAGTTAGAACTATTGGATAGTGCTTGAGGAAGAAAAATTGGATAAATTTCTTGTAATTAGAAAAATAAGAATACTAGTTTTTAGGGACTATAAAATTATTATTCTTTTAGATTAGTTGATTTAGTATCATTGTAATTCTTAGTTAATTTTCAAGGTTTAAATATATTACAACCAATATTTTTTATATCAATATTAAATTGAGTATCTTACGAATTATGATACATCATAAGAAGAAAGTTTAGCTAAAATGCTTCTTGGTCATGGAGATGTACCAAGATAGTAATGTTCAATAAAATTATTGTGAAAATTTAACTATAGTTTTATCCTATATGTCAGGCATAACATAGAAAAAAATATAAATTAATTTATATCATGTATTGGGGTATTTTCTCAGAGATATGAGGTCACAATTAGTAGAATAACCATAAAAACATGGTAGACTTAGCAGCTATGGCCATATCTCATAAAAGTATTTTTATCATGTGTGGACAACTAGGTGAGTTTTTAGTGGTTGGATCTAGTAAAATTGGGAGTCTATTATATTTGTTGGCCTTGAAGAAACTTTTATGAACATTAGATTACTGAAATATTCATGGTTTTGAATACTAATCAATATATTATAACAAATTGATCATTATTCTTTGTTAAATACTCCGTGATAATGTATCAAGGGTAACTATACCACTTAAAGGTCATATAATTTTATTATTATGATGAGAACCTAGAAGTTTTATAAAAATATTCTTAAATATATGTTTTATATGCATACAATATCATTTGATGGGGAAAAATGATACAACCTATTAGTGGTGGAGACTCATAGGACTTTGAAATAATTTCTCATAGTGCACACCCTTGGTAATTTATAGAGTAGGATATTATGATTACTTGACCTTCTAGTAGGAAATCTACATATATCTATTTCATTTGATGTTACTATCTATGAATATGTCTAATAATACTTTGAATTTAATAATATTATTAATGTATTTCATGTGTTTCATACTATGATATACTCCCCATAACTATGATGTTATATGTTTGTGGGAAGTAGGGTATGTTGGGTACGTCATGAGTGATATTGAATTCATGGAAAATATGAGAATTGTTTTTTTCATTTTGTTTAATCATGAAAGTTGATATCTATGGCCTTTTTATGGAAATAAAATATCCTAATTAAGTCCATGTCTATGGTTTTCTATTGAAGATCTAATTTCTAGAAAGTCAAAGAAAGAGAAATCAATCATATAGGTTGATGACACCATTATGAAACCTACTTTATTAGAGACATCAAGAAAAAGTGATTATATTACATAGTCTATGCTCATAGGAGGTTACATGTTGTATCATAATTAATTTACTTCTCTATGGTAGCCTTGAAGTGTTTCTAGATTATATCATTGTATTTTTTTAGTGTATTATAATGTCACTAATAAAGGATCCTAAAGGGTCACACACTATGTTTATTTAAATAAATAGTTAAATTTTATATGAATTTAACATGTTGAATAAATATTATTACCATATGTGGGTTAACTATTATTCATGTTGTATTGGTAGAAAATATTCAATAACCATTCATTTAAGATAATATACATGTGAATTGAATATTTACTAAATATTTATTCCATCATTGATTATTTATTTAGTTTCATGAATATAAATTTTTTATTTTTTTATTCATAAGGAAAAAAATATTTAATAAAAATGGACATTTATTTTACATCTTTTACATGATATAAATATTAAATTATAAATAATAGTAATAATATCCCAATGATCGATAGATTTAGTGTATTTGGATACTAGATACATAATTTTCTCATTTTATAATAATTGTGATAATATCTTCCTATGTGCATCATACTAGACCATCTTCTGAACATCTTATTAGTAAAAAAATCCTCATAACATGGTGAATGAAAACATAGAAATAAGTGAGATTAAAAACTACATAAGGGATGAAAAAACATTCCATCAAGGATGAGTTCATAAAAAAACATGATTATAAGTGTAATATAATATCATCATGAGTGATATAATAAACCTAAGTGGTCTTAAAAGTACATGACATAATAACATAAAGACACAAAAAATCAATAAGGAAACATAATACTCATAACATGGATTAAGAACTTTTAACATAAACCTTGAATCACGAGAGAGTAAGATCAAAATTCATACCATCTTTCAACTATGGAACAAACATTATCATAGGGAAACAATAATTTCACAAGTCACGTAATTTCACAAAAATTTGTGAGAAAACATAATTTTACCCATGTATATATCACCTTCATGAGTAAAACACATTCACCCATGCTCAAGAACAACTAAATTGTTCCCATTTATAAATATATCATGAGATTTAACCTTTTAACCAATGAATTGAAAGGAGATATATAATACCACCATTCATCATTCATACTTACGAGTTCCACTTTAAAATTTCCCACTTATCACAACATAAATAAACCATGGAAATAAAACGAGTTTCATAAATTTTATAAATGAAAACCATTCAATTTTCATAAATAATACTTGGAAATAAAAATGGGTTTTAGGAAAATTTTTAAGGAACATCATTCAACTTTAATAGAATAAAGATCCCGTTAAAATAAAATTGGGATTTATTACAATTACAAAGAAATATAAAAACATGAATTATATTGGTTGACATAAAAAAAATAATCACCTAAAAATAATCACATAATAAAAGAAAATAGAGAGTGAAACTTGAAACATGCCAAAATTGGAGATTAATATTTTTGGAAATAGTGAAGAAAATGAAAACTAAATAAAAACAATTGTTTTTTAAAAAAATTATGTAATTATAAATGTAAAATTCACTTTCATGGGTCTCTTTTCAAAAAAAAAACACCTTTGTTTTCTTAAAAAAGGTGAAAAAAACACATTATCGGAGTGGATTAGGATTAATTTGTTTCCTAGAGATATAAGAGATAAAAAAAATTAAAGTGGAGAATCAATGATTGTAGTGAACATGGGGGAATTAAATTTAATATTAATTCAATTAACTCAATGGAATAAGTTTGAGTTACTAAATCCCTTACCATTATTATCAAATTCCATGGAAGTGATTTAATCAAATTAAGAATTTGAATCTTCTCTTGAACTATCCACTAGAAATGAACTACTTGAGGCACTTTTTTGAAGATATAGTCTTAAAAAGATGTGGATGGGCTCTAGTAGAAGTTAATTTTTTAGGGTTTTATAGGAATTTCAAACTAGGGGTGTGTCTTGAATAGGGTGGAAGTGAGCTCCTTTTATAGGTGAAAGAGAGGGTCAAATATTTGGAAAAGAATGTTAGGTAAGGGGTAAAAGTGGAATTGCATGAGAGTTGGGTGATTTTGGTGGGTAAATATGGGAGAGACATGTATGTATAAATTTAAAATCTAAAAAATGAATTATATAAGGTTTATGTTCCAAATTAACTTTGTAAAACATGATCTATATTAGATTACCCATTTTAACACTTATAATTTTTTATTAAAATCTAAACATTGTAATTATTTTATCAATAAAAATATAAGTTGATCCATATTACCAAATTTTGACATGATGAATAAAAATTTGGACTCTATTTAATCAAATTAAATTTCTAAAAAATTAATATTTAAATTCATAATTAAAAAATTTTATATATTGGAAAACTATTTTTGTAGAAAAAATTATTTTTAATAACTAAGTGTTATAAATATTATTTAACATTGACTACCAATTAAATGAGTGTTAATTTATTTTTATATATGTTCAAACAACATAATATAATCATTATTTTAATTTTTTTAATTTTAATGATTAGATAAAAATTACACAATACTAATAAAAAAATATTTGAAAATATTAGTTTAACTATTATCACTGTAATTAAATTTATCCTTAGTAATTATATTTTTATGTCTAAAAATAAAATGATATCTTTTATATAATTTGGACCTAATAATTTAAAATATAGAATCAATTTTCCTAATAAAGCTTCCAATGGCTTGGAAAAATTTAATTTTCATATTATCATAATTAATGTGTAAAAAGAATTTAAAAAATATATATCTATAGCATAAAATGACCTTTAATTTATTATAATTTTTTATATACTTTTAATAAAGTGGTTACTTTTATTAATACCCAATAATTTAAAGAATAAAATAATGGTAATATTTAATAATTTTATTAAGGTAACATGATTTTTGTTTTAGTTCAGGGTTGCGTGTAAGAAAAGCTATGATATTTAATTAAGGAAAAGTAATGAAAAAATTGTGGTTCATTAAATGGTATCCTGTGGGGTGTCATTAATTCTTACAGGGTTATAAAATTTAGAAATTTAAAACATTTATCAAAGAAACCACTAAACTAAAATAAATTATAGGACATGAGAGTCCGAGGTCGAACTCATAGGGACATGGTTGGAGAAAATTTTAATTCTATAATAAAGTCATAAATTAATTATGATTTAAATAAATTAAATCTAACATTTTGAGAATTTTATTAGAAAATAATTCAGGAGAAGAAAATAAAAAAGGGTGTCGGGAAACAATGAATCCCTATTCATAGGATAACAAGTAATGAAATTATCAATTAACAATCACAAATCCATTTAAACCAATTAATAGTGAGTCCAATGGTAATGGTAAATTCTCTATATTTCAAACTCTCCTTTCTTTTCATTGCAAGGTACTTCAGATTGTAAAGAACGGGTAAAGAGAAAACTTATTTAAACACAGGGTAATAACTAGACCAATGGTCATGGAAGAAGAAGAAAACCCAGATCTCACATTAAAAAAAGGCATTCAATCAACTCAAGAAATGGTAATACTCAACAAAATAAAGAAATTAAATCCACTTCCCAACCCTATTTACCATGGTCATGAAAAATGAATCAATGAAGTGACAATAATGAAGATCAAATTTGAAATACCAAAATGAATTGCAGTAAAAAATAGAATAACTTATACATTAAATTCCATTCATCACACATTATACAACATAAATAAATCACCCCTCATGCTAGCCATTATTGGGTGAGGGAAAATAATAATAAAAACCGACAGAGTAGCAAGACCAATGCTCCAAACTTGACTTTGTGCGGTGTTTTTTGGTCCTCTCCATATTACTCCCCCAAAAGTGGCTACCATAGGTCTAAATATATAATTTTTTTCAACTAAACTATCTATTATATAATGTTAAGATGATAGTATGTTAGATAGGTTCATGACTTATAAGGTTTTCAAAACATGTAAAATGCATCATCATTGGATTCTCCATATCTACTTCTATCCTGAAACATAAATGGCGTGAATAGTGTACACATCATGTAATGGATTCCCACAACATAAATTATGTTATGACATGCAATGGTAATGATGATGAATTATCTCTTGATGACTTCACATCATGTAATGTGTATATAATGTGACAAATGTCTTTTTCTTGTACTGCAGCATGCTCCGTCTTTATGTAATATTGATATTTAACTCTAAAAATCTAATGTTGTTTCACAAGTGAAGCTCATGGCATAAAGTGTATTTTATTCATGAAATTCATCTATTTTAGCTCATTTTCTAATAATATGTTATATCCTTCCATAAAATATAAAATATGTCAAAAAAGGAAACAATTGAAAATATTAATCATTTACTTACTAAAATCAACAACTTAGACACCCTAAAATGTATGAAAAAATATACTTATCTTTAAATTATACCCCTCTTAAAAATAATTTCATCCTCTAATTTTTTTTACTCAGATGAAAACAAGTGAGGGTAATTTTGTCTCATTTCATCCTTAGGTTCCCACAAAGCTTCCTTGTACTTATGATTCCTATATAGAACATTGAATATATTAGTGGTTTTATTCTTTAATAAATTATCTCTTCTATCACGAATTTTAACTACTTTTTCCTCATATGAGGAATAATATTAAAATTGTATAGGTTGTAAGATTAGTGCATGTGTTGAGTCTAGTATGTACTTATTCCAAAGAGATAAATGGATTAAATCATTCACTTTAGAGAGGTTTGGAGGGAGTAATAAGCAATAATTTACCACCCAGACATGGTCAAGGATCTCTAAGGGATTAATATACTTAGAGCTCGAATCACCATTCTTCCCAAATATCATACCCCACTTCCACAGAGATATCTAGAGGATTTCCACCAACTTCAAAATCTACATCCTATCGATGATTATCTACATAACTCTTATATTGTATTTTTATTACATTCATATTATTCAGAATGGTTTGAAACTAATCTATCATTTCTTGGATAAGGTTATGGCCTATCAACTTCCTCTCACTAACATCAGGCCATCATGTTGGATTCCTATATCTCCTTCCATACAGTGCCTCATATGGTTCCACCAGAATTCTAGAATTATTTTTTTCGTATATGATTACTCTATAAAGTGAATGTTTTGATCCTAACATCATTTATGTTCTATCGAATGAGATATCAACATAACATCTAGAGTATGACTATTCCACTCAAACCATCCTTCTGTCTAAGTGTGATAAGCAGCGCTAAAACTAAAATCTATCTCTACTTATTTCTAATGATTTCTACAGAACATTTAGGTTAACCTTAAATTCTAATCAAATAAAATAGAGAGTGGAACTCTATGTATACATACCACTCCCCTTATGTATATATTTACGAGCTGGGAAAGATAAAAATATTATTTGATGGGAAAAAATGTATTGATTTAATATAGAGGTCAACTATAACCCAAATAGTATTATGGCCATTAAATTTTTTGGGGAGTCCTATGATGAAATCCATGGTAATTTGTTCCCATTTCCATATTGGTAAGGTTAATGGTTGCAACATAACATTATAATCCTGTCACCCAACCTTAACTTGTTGAAATACCAAGAATCTATATATGCATCCTATGATCTCTTTCTTTATGTTATCCAACTAGAAGTTTTTATTAAAGTATCTATATATCTTTGTGATTCCTAGATGAATAGAGAAGGATGGGATATGAAAATATACTAAAATTTACCTTTCCAGTTCTGGTTTTGATGGAACACATATCTAGTTTCCAAATTATATAACTTTATTGTTATCAAAGTTAAACTCCAGAATACTCACTACCTTTTTCTGTAGCGGCATATGATATTTATAGGATTGTTTTATCTTCATGTGATTAGATGGTTGAATATTTAGTTAGTAAAGAATGTATATCTATCCTCTCATTATGGATTAAAAAATTATCCTCTTCAAATCCATGAGTACTAGGTCTTTTTCAATCTGCATTATAGACAGAGTAGTATAACCTTTCATGATCTAAGCATCAACCACCTTTTTTACCTTTATTATGTGGTAATTTATTGAGCAATCATAATCATTTATCAATTATATCAATCTACTTTATCACATATTCAACTCCTTCTATGTGTATATTTATTTCAATATATTATGATTAGTATATATATATCACACTTTTCTCTATAGATATAATGTTGCTAAATATTTAAGGAAAAGATCACCACTGATAACTCTAAATCATGTGTTTGGTAATTTTTACCACAAATATTTAATTGATGTGAGACATAAGCAATTAACTTATCATTCTACATGAAGACACATCCAAATCCTTTATTCTAAGAATCACTATATATTAAAAACTCTTCACCACTATAGGGTAACATAAGTATAAGTGAAGTGACCAACATCTTCTTTAGTTTCTTAAAATTTTAATTATATTCATCTTTATAAAGGAACATAACTCCCTTCCATGTAAAATTGGTTAATGGATTTTATATCCATGATAAATGTTTCACAAATCATTATTAATATCCAATTAACCCAAGAAAACTATGGATCTTGGTGGAAAATATGGGCCATTGATAGATGACTTACATATTTGATGGATCTATTGGTATAACCTTTCTTGTGATTACCTGAACCTAGAATGAAAATTTATGTTTCCATAATTTACACTTACTAAACCTGGAATACCTTTTCCCTTCTATTAAGGATTTGAAAACAATCTAAAAATTATATTCAGGATCATTATTTCTCTTAAAATATATGAAAATATCATCTTAAAATAACACCATGAATGTTTCAAGGAAATCCCTAAAGAATTAGTTCATAAAATATGTAAAGAAAACATGAGAATTCATAATTCCAAATGGAATCTCTATAAATTCATAGTGTTCATACCTTGTGTGGAAATTTGTTTTTGAAATATCCTCTATTTTGAACCGTAAATGATGATATCTATGTCGAAGTTCAATCTTTGAAAAGTATAGAACACCTCAAATTTGATTAAACAAATCATCAATATAGGGTATATGATACTTTTTTTTATCATGATTTTATGAAGCATATTGTGGACAAGAAAAATGTTAATTGATCCATATTTATTTTTGATATAGATGAATGGTGCACCCCACAACGAAACACTTTGGTGTATGAAGCCCTTATCTAGAATCTCTTCATGTTGTTTCATTAATTCCTTAATTAAATAGAGTCTATTCTATATTGACTCATTGAAATAGTCATGGATTCACATATGAGTTCAATTGAAATATGAACCTCATTCTATAGGGTATGATCATGTAGTTCATCTGAAAATACATCAATATACTCCTATACAATATGTATGTAATCAATATTGACTTCCCTCCTGATCATTTGAGATAAAAATCCCTCATTATTGGGTATTAGGACCCATATTATAGAATTTTATTCCAAGGGTTTCCATGATTATTTCTACATTGATACCTAATAACCAGATTATTCAAAATATGAAATGATATCTCTTTTCCCCTAAAATTTATAAGTGATTTAAAAATAAAAAACCAATAAATTCATAATATTATATCATATTCAACCGAAGGAAGAATAAATAGATCTAAAAGAAGTATCATCCCAAAAATCTCAATTAGAGAAGATTTATATATCTTAGACATGATCATTATACCCCCAGGTTTTTTCTTAGATAGTTGAATATCCATTGCTTGATTTGGTGATTTCACATTAATAGAAAACATGTGTGATATAAAGGAATGTGATGAACAAGATTCAAATAAGCTATTATAAGATCTATAAAATAGATCAAGCGTACCCCACATTCCTTTATTATAATGAACTACCTCAATGGTAGTGATATAGAATAACCTTACATGATTATTGGTTTAGAAGGTTGATGTGGCCTATTTTCTTTATTGTATTGATGTTTGGAGAATTAATTTTCATAATGTAAAAACTTATTTAACTTGAATCATTAAAGTGTTTGTGGATCATTATTTGGGACCTTAATATCCTCTATTAGGTTACTAGAACTCTTTTTCTTACATCAGTAGTTGTGTGCTTAATATCCTACTTTACCACACTTAAAACACGACCATGATCTTTTGAGGAAATTACCCAAGTTATTTCCCCCCAATTTTGGAAATTAGAATATTGAAATTTCTTCCCACCATGTGAATTACCGTCATATTTCTTATTGATATTCCACATTTTATTTTCTTATCCCCAAAATAATAATAGTCACAAATTTCCATCTACACCTTTAGGGCACACCAAACAATCTTTTTATAGTCCCCAAAGTCTCTTAAGGCTAGTTACCTTTGAAGACTTGGTTTTAAAATATAAAATAAATTTTTGGTATTTATTTTATATTGAGAGATATAACTAGAGGCATACGTCATGACACTCATGATTTTTTTATAAGTGACAACGGAATCATCTTACTTTTATTTCAACTCTATAAATTCTTACTCTATCCTCATGAAAAGAGTTTGAGGAAATTTATTGATGAATAATAATTTCTTGGAATCTTCCCATTCCATAGTGTCTATTTTCTCCTTCACTACCGTGTTCTTAATGAGATTTAACTATTAGTCAAACTCTCCTTTCAAATTATATATAACTAATACAACCTTTTCATTTTCTAAGCATTTGAGAATGAAAAATATATTATATATTACATTGATCAATTGCTCACTAATAAGTGGATTAAAAGATCCATTGTAGGAGGGTGGACAATGTCACATGAAATAATTGAGAGTAAGCTTCTCCTTCCATTTTTCATCTAAGAGATCAATATGGTTTGTGTAATTATTTATAACTTATGATAGTTTATAGATAATTTATATGGGATTTTATATACCAGTTCCCATCCCATTTGGCAGATCATTAGTATAATCATTACATTTTCCATCACACTATATATTAACCAAATTTATCCTTTCTCTTCCAATCTATTAGACAAAAAAACTAAGTATAATAATACTTATTCTAAAAATAAAACTATTAATGTATATGGAATGAATCATAAATGATAGGTGTTCTTTAACTTATAAATTTTAAGGCATAAATCTAGGTTATTCATTGTCTACTTATTTTTAGGATCCCTAAGAATACCATTATAAGTTACTCAAATACTTATTAATGGTTATTATAGATAATTTGAATCATTAAAACATATCTCCCAAGAGTTTCTATCCAGGAGTATTGTCATTGGACCACTCATCATGCACCAGAGTGAAGATCAAGTCAATGATCAATTAGTCTATTTCATAGTGATTACCCCTAGATGAATCTGTTCCACAACCACATAAAATTTCTAGTATCCATACTAAGGTTTAATTTCTAGGAAAAATTCATACTAAAGACTTTACTAAAATCTTAGGGTCTCATCCTATACTTAGACTCATCTCTAGGGTTTATACTATGGTTTTCTAACTATAATTCTCAAAAATATATTCTTTAATATATAAAAATAACTGAAACATTCATATGAAACCAACTATATTGACCTAATATAAACATTCCTTTTATTTGGTATCTTTTACATTATAGAAATAGTACATTTCATAAATAATAGTTATAATATCCCATGAACAGATAGGTTTAAATTATTTTAAGACTATCTATATAATCAACTTATTTTACAATTATTTCAATCATATATTCACAACTGAACCATACTAGATCATATTCTAAACATATCATTAGTAAAATTCATCGTCATAACCTAGGGAATTAAAACATAGAAAGGGGAGAGCTTAAACACTTAGTAAATAATTAATTAACATTCCATCAAGGTTGAGTTCATAAAAAACATGATCCTAATAGAAATATCATGTCATCATGAGTGATAATAATAAAACATAAGTCATCTTTAAAATTTATGGAATAATAACCTAAAACTATAATATTACAACAAGGAACTATAATATCAATAACATGGATGAATTTTTTTTAACACAAACCATGAATCATGAGATCATAAGATCAAAATACATAACATATTTTAACTATAGAATAGACATTAGTGAATGAAAACATTACTTTTAGTAGTCACACACTTTCAACCACGTTTCTAATAACTCATACTTATAACCACATATATATCAACTTCAATAGTAAAAAAAATCAATCATACACATGAATAACAAAATTATTCTTACATATACATATCTTAGTATATTTGAACATTTAACCAATGAATTTGAGGTAGATATATGACCCCACCCATTAGTATCCATACTTGTGAGTTCCACTTGAAAATAATTCACTTATAACATCCAAAATAACCCATATAAATAAACCAAGTTTAATAAATTTTTTAAATTAAAATGATTCACTTTTCATAAAAAACCCATAGAAAAAAATTGTTTTTATAAAACATTCAAAGGAATGTTTTTACCTTTCATAGAATAAAAAAATCATAGAAATAAAAGTGGGTTTCATAAAACTTTTAAAGATCATAACAACATAAATTAAATTTATTTTCATCAAAAACTTGATCACCCAAAAATAATCACATAATAAAAGAAAAATAGAGGTTGACACTTGAAACAAAAATCCATTAAATATTGATATTTTTTTATGATAAATAAGAAAATGAAACACAAATAACAAAATATTTTTATTCTTCAATTTTTTTAATCATAAATTTAAAAGGCATAGTCATGTGCCTTTCTTAAAAATTTATCTTTTTTTCCTTTAAAACAAGTGAAAATAAAAAATTTGTATATGTTTATTTGAATTGAAAACTATTTTCCCTAGATATATAGTAGAGAAAGTCATTTAAAATATAAAATCCATGATTATATTGAATATAATGGAAATAAATTCAAGAATAAGTCATATTAATCTAAGAAATAAGTTTGAGTTACCGAATCCTATACCTTTATTCTCGAGTTCCATGAATGTGTTTTAACCTCATTTGAGAATTTGGATATTGTTTTGAAATATCCTTTTGAAATGGACTTGAGGCACCTTTCTAAGTATAGAAGATACCAAATATATAGAGGGGATTTAAAATAATTTATTTGGGTATATTTTCTTGGGAATTTCTAATTAGGGGCATGGATTGAAAAGGGTTGAAGTGTGTTCTTTTTATAGGTAAAAAGAGGAAAACATATTTGGAAAAGAATGTTAGGTAAGGGTTAATAATGGAATTTCATGATAATTAAGTGAGTTAGGTGGATAAATTTTTGTGAGTCATATATGTATTAATTTAAAACCAAAAAAAGTATTATCTAATGTCTATATGTTAAATTGATTTAGTAAAATTCTAGGTACATTATATTATCTATTGTAACAATAATTAATCTTGATTAAAATCTTACCATTGTAATTATTTTATCATTAAAACAATAATATAAACCTACCTATAAATTTTCTATGTGATGAATATGAATTTGAACTCCATTTAACCTAATTAAATTTATAAAAATGAGATATTTAACTTTTAAATTAAAATATACCATGTTTTGAAAAACAATTTTTTACATACAAAAATTATTTTAATCATTAAATGTTATTAATTTTATTTAATATTGACTACCGATTAAATGAATATCAACAAATTTTTATATATGTAAAAAAATAATGTTATAGTTTTAATTTTAAAATATATTAAATCAATTTATTATAAAAAATTACATAATACTAATAAAAAAAATCATTGAAAAAACTATTTCACTATTACAACTTTATTAACAGCAATTTTATTAATATTTTTTTATTTATAAAAATAAAATGATCTTTTTATATATATTTTTTCTTATTTATTCTAAATATGAAATCAAATTTATCAAATGAAATTTATAAAGATGGGGAAAATTATTTTTTATATTAGTTCACTTAATGCGTAAAAAGTATTTTTAAAAAAGTATATCTCCAAGCATAAATTGACCCTTATTTTATTATACCTTTTTATATACTTTTTATAGAGTGTATACTTATATTGGTAATCACAAATTTTGTGATTATAAAATGATTTTAATATTTAAAATTTTAATTAAGGTAAAGGAGGTATCATTTTAGTTTATTTTTTCATGCAATACAAGCCATGGTATTCAATTAAGTAAAAGTAATTATATAAATAGTGGGTTGGTATATTATATCTTGTAAAATAAATAAAAAAATATTATTATTTAGACATGGGATTTTTTGGTGACTAAGAAAATAATAAGGGCCCTCATGCAATTATTATTTTCTTTTATGATCTCTATTTAAACATGGTTATTCCATTTTTGAAATAATTGCCAGATTCTAAACATTGTAGATAATAAGTTTTTGAAAGGATTATCAAAATTAAAATTTAGATCCTTCTTTACAATTATCTAGAGAATGTAAAGAATTGTACTCCTCTAACAGAGTAAATCATTATGGACTTGAAGGATACTATTGTGATTAATAACAATCTCTATAAGCATTATATCCACCACTATAACACCCAGAGGATTCCACAATGATGATCAGATGTTAAAATAACATGTGTAGATCACTACTTTAGGGAATCTATAATTTATTTATTTTATTTAATGATGGTATGAAAAAAGGCCTTCATCCGATCATCTATAATGAATAAAGAATTAAATTAAAGTTAATTAATTATTCAAAAAAATTATTATAAATTATATATAAAAAGATAAACTTTTCTTCCTTTAATGTTTCTATTAATATTAATTTTAATCCCATTTATCATGAAATTATTTATCATGTACATCACATATTATTCATATATTACAAAAAAAGATGATTTGGAAATTCCTGATAAGCACTTCCACTACACACAGAATCGTTACTTAGAGTGTGACATGGGAAAATAAGTATGAAAATAATTATATTGTGACCAAGTATTCCTCAGTTTGAAGGTATAAATAATTGGTGTCATAGTACATGATTTATTGAGTTTTTAGGGGTATTTTTTGTAGTGGTTAAAATGATTCACATCATTCTGGGTCATTAAATTGTAAAGAGATATCAATTTTGAGTCTTTGAGTAGGGGTGATTTGATAATAACGTTTTTATTAGAATTTCAAGAGTTAGAAGACCAATAAATGGTTATTTTCCATGATTTTGGGTGTTTTTATATTCTTCACTAGCATCTACTTAATATTAGTGTATTTATATTATTTATTTTAAAGGAGTAGTAGAGTATCCCATAATAGTGGGGTTTATTATAGCTTAAAAATGATTCATTTTTCTTTGTAAGGAACATTACATCACGGTTCAAAGGGTTAGGTCTACAAATAATCTTTTAGGGAATGTCACATTATAGTATAGAGGAATTTACTATCAAATTTTTTGTAATATTATGTTTTTAGTCTGAAGTAGCTTTATTCAATTACATGTTGGGTGGAGCCATGAAGACTTGGATATCATATAAGACTATGTTCTATAGTTTTGGGAGATATCATTCTATATCCAGAGTATTTCACCATAAGAGTTTCTTGAGGGCTATGTCACACCACAACCTATGACATATCTATTTTCAATAAGCTCATCTAGTTTCCTAGGGTTTTTCATGGGGAGAAGCATTACACTATAAACCATAAGGTCATGCTACAACTTTCCCTTATGAGTGAGGTGTTGTAATATGACCCCCTTTGTCATACCATATCATCTCTTTTGTTCAGTTTTTAGAGGAATGTGGGTAATTTTCAGACCCCCTATTTCATTCACATTTTGGAGTTTGTTCCTTTATACAACTATACCAGGGGGGATGTCACTCTACCCCTCTCACCCCTTTGAATCCCTTAGACATGGGGTGAATCTGATTTATTTCATTGATTATAATCAAGGAAATTGATTCTATTTTCTTTTTTTTTTCACTCACCTTATCTTTCTTTAAATCATATTATTTTTATTTAGGAATTTGATGATGATTTCACTAGATCATTGTGGAATCATCAAAAAATATTAAGGGTTTATGGTGTTTTGGTTAAACGGTGTTAAAAGAGGATGATTACCCCATGTTTCCCATTTTTTTATTATGTTGTATTACCTAGTGATTTTTTCTAGGGTTTGTTCTAAATTTTATTTAAATTTGAATCCAACTGAGAATTGAATTATGGATCATTTATTTGTAGGCGTTTCGAATACAAACCATGGGTACTTATCTAGTGGTTGTCCAAGGTCTCAGATATGGGAGACTAATATGTGAGTTTTGAATTTTCTAATTCATTGGATTATTTTTAATTATCTATTATATATTATTATAATTAATTTATTATGGATGATGGTATGATATGGGGGATTAACAGCTTGATGATGCTTGGATGCAATTAAATTGAGTTTTGTGAGCATGACGTAAGGATAATAACTCTATTTTGAGGTAGTTTTTACCATTAATACTTAAAAAATTATTATTTATGTATGATTGGGGATGAATGAATTGGAGTTTGGGTTTGGCTAATTTATAAATGGATTATGATTTTAATTAGTTGTAACTCAAGTGACATAAAACCTCATTGAGTTATAGTGAGTGCTCCATTTAATTTTTAGAAATCTAAAATAACCCGATAAATTTATCACTAAGGGGAAAGGATGCATGTTAGTTGTAAAAGTGTCTTGAAATATTTCTTTAGGACTAGGCTGTGTTTCCCATATCCAATTTGGTATCCTTGGGATAATATAGTGGGTATAGTTGGATTAATCTAATGGGAGGTGGATGAGAAAAACCCGATTGTCATGTATTGTTGAGAATACCCTATTGACATTGAGTAACAATGTAAAATATAACAAGAAGTGTGGTAAGTCCTATAATACTTGATGTGATGTGGTGAGGTATGACAACCCTGCTTTTTATTACAACTTAAACATGCTTTATTACATAAAACTTCACTTGATACAACAAAGAAGATCGAGAGGTTTAGTGTCTTTGGGGCTTAGGATCATTACATAAAAACTTTAAACTTGAAATACAACATCTTTATTGAAAACTTCCTCTACATGACCACTACATTCCTTCGTACTTAGCATTGCATGGGATAACCTGAGGACATGCATAAGAAAAGGGTGAGCTATAAAGCCCAGTAAGGGAGTACACAATGAATAACATGAGGAGTACAATACATATTAGGCAATAGGAACATCAATAGAGCATAATAGTAACATGAACATAAAGGCATGATAAAACATGATAATCATAACATGGAAATGTGGCAACAACACTTAACATTGAATTAGCATGAGCCAAGGCTCATTGCACAAGGAGCATGAGTAAACCCTCATTGCACTTGAAGCATGAGTAAACCCCATTGCACTTGAATTAGCATGAGTCAACACTCATTGCACATGATGTATCATGATACTATACTTTACCCAATGCATTGGAGCGCTATAAGGGCACACCCTTCTTAAACATTTCATTTCATGCATAAGTGTGCCACATGGATTATAAAACATGGATTCATAAAACATAATCATTTATTCAATGATAAAGGAATGTGGAATTCATACATGAAACTTTACAATCAATAAGTAAATGTTCATAAAGGTGAATACCCTTGATGGAGAAATGGGCATGGTATTCACTACACAATGACATTGGCTTAGAAAATCGGTCCGATTTCGGTAGCGTAACGGTGTGACATAAGAATTCATAAAAAAGGTTGATGAGAGAGAAAGGGGTTCCTCATAATATTTACATGTAATGGACAGTAAGGAGGTCATATAGATACATGTCCCAACAATTGAAATGGAATTTAGATGCATGATACAAAAGTATTGCTTGAATGCAAAAGAAGAGAGAGAAGTTCCTTTCAGAATTTCGACATAGTAACGGGTGTACATGGGAGGAATTAAATGAGAGAGAAAGGGGTTCCTCATCATATTTACATGTAAGGGACAGTAAGGAGGTCATATAGATACATTTCCCAACAATTGAAATGGAATTTAGATTCATGATACAAAAGTATTTCTTGAATGTAAAAGAAGAGAGAGAAGTTTCTTTCCGAATTTCGACATAGTAACGGGTGTACATGGGAGGCATTAAATGAGAGAGAAAGGGGTATCCCATAATTCAAACAATAAAAGGGAAGTATGGGAGAGGTGCGAAACTATACCCCAACATTCATAATTGAAATTAAAAGGGCAATACAACTTAAAGAAAATTGACAAAAATGAGAAAGGAAGAAAAACCCTTACTTGGAAGTGTGCTTCCAAAGGCTAGAGAGAGGCTTGTGAGAGGCTTATTGGGAGCTTGTGGGACCTTGGGAGGATTCTAGAGAGAGTAGGTCAGAGTTTGGACGAACTAAAAGGAATTTTAGTGAGGAGGAAGTGGGAGCTTGGGTGGGTTTATATAGGAAAGGTGAGAGAATTCTTTATTATTTAGGTTTGGGACCCCTTATATTAAAATAATCCAAACCACAAACCATCCCATGGTATTTGCCCATGGTTTCTGGAAAAGGAAATAGGAAAACAATATTTTACAAGTTAAAGGTCCGAACTTATTAAAAAATTAGGGTTTCTTATGTGGAGGTGAGTCACACTCTCATAGAAATTAATTTAAAAAGGCAAAGTGTTGAATAAGTCTTGAGGGGTTCATTAATGCTTTGAAAAGTAAGTCAATCAAACCCAAAACCTCAATATTTTAATGATAAAACATATATTTGCCGAACATAAGGATTTTGGTATTTTATTACATCATCATTGGGTCATTATGATGTCATAAAACACATTATATATTTAAACGGTATTTAATTTTTACCCAAAAATTTGACTGTCTCAGAAAATTATGAAAAATTCACCGTTGGATAAATTCGACGTTCTGATTCCAAAAATAATATTTATTTTATCTTAATAATTTTCTTAATATGTTAATTTTTACTTTTAAAATAAAAACCAACATTTATAAAAAAATTCACGCGTTTTGACAGAAATAGATTTCAAACCTTAATAAAAATTTTAATTGCATTCATAAAATTATAAGACCATTTATATTTAATAAAAATTAATTTAATATAAATAATAATATTTTATTAAAATATTATTTAATTCAAAAATCCTTTAATTTAATATAATATAATTCTTAATTAAATAATAACTAAAAACACTATTTGTACTTTAAAAACTATTTACAATGTATTAAAAATGACTAGAAATTATATTCATTATTATATAAAAAAATAATTTACATGAACATGGTACTACTTATTTGTTACATAACCCATTAAGATAGCCACATAAGACCTAAGGGTAAGGTGTGCGATAGTGACAGACTCTTGGGGCGGCTCGGATAACATCGCTCGAGTGGTAAACTCTATCAAATTCCACTTTTCCCGTAGACGATCATGTTCGAGCTTGACATAATGAAGCTCATCTTGGGCTTGGTCAAGGGCGAAGCCCAAAGACGCCACCTCTTTTCCGAGCTCCGATAAATGGGCTTCGTATGGGGCAATTCTACTGGATGAGGCCATCGCTTCCTTTGTCTGAGTAAAATTGGGTTCGTTAAAGCCATATATTTATACTACTCATGTGATCACTGTTCAACAGCTATAAAAGTAACGGTCACAAATCTTAACATAAAACCAAAGAAGTTGACATCTTATAAAAAAAAATTTATAAAGAGACATTTAACTGGATCAAGAGGGATTTTCCATTAATGAAACTTTGGGTCGTTACAATATTCCCCCCTTAAGAAATTTCACCCTTGAAATTTTCCTTTTCCCACACTAAAACAAATGTGGGTAACTCAGCTTCATCATATCCTCCGACTCCCAAGTTGCTTCTTCAAACTTGTGGTTTCTCCACAACACCTTGACAAGGGGCATTGTCTTATTTCGTAGAACTTTTTCTCTATGATCTAAGATATTAACTGGTTTCTCCTCATAAGAAAGATCATCTTCCAATTGTACCACCTCGGAAGAGAGTACATGTGAAGGGTCCGGTATGTACTTCCTTAAGAGGGATACATGAAAGACATCATGCACCTTGGCCATAGTAGGTGGAAGTGATAGTCGATAGGCCACAACCCCAACACGATCAAGAATCTCGAAGGGGCTGATGTACCTTGGACTTAACTTCCCTTTCTTTCCAAACCTCATGACCTTCTTCCACGAAGATATGCGTAAAAACACCATGTATCCAACTTTAAACCCAATGTCTCGTCGATGATTATCTGCATAACTCTTCTGTCGACTTTGGGCTGCCTTGATATGTTGCTGAATGGTTTTCACCTTCTCCACCATTTCTTCGACCATTTCTGGTCCAAGCAGCTTACGTTCACCGACCTCATCCCAACATGCTGGTGTTCTACAGCTTTTCCCATACAGGGCTTCATATGGTGCCATTTGGATGCTCGAGTGGAAACTACTATTATAAGAGAACTCAACCAGAGGAAGATGTTGATCCCATCCTCCTTTAAAGTCCATTGAGCATACTCTCAACATATCCTCAAGTGTTTGGATAGTCCGCTCGGATTGGACATCAGTTTGAGGATGATAGGCCGTACTGAAGTTCAGTTCAGTATTCAGAGCATGTTGAAGACTCTTCCAAAACGTAGAGGTGAATCTTGGATCTCGATCAGAAACAATAGATAGTGGTACTCCATGCAACCGTACCACATCCCTGATATATATCCGTGCCAGTTGATCCAAATAGAAATCCTCTCGAATAGCAATGAAGTGTGCAGTCTTTGTAAGACGATCCACAATAACCCAGATTGCATTGCTACCTTTGGATGTCCTTGGAAGTCCAGTGACAAAGTCCATGGTGATGTTCTCCCATTTCCATTCTGGTATGGGCAATGGTTGCATCATCCCCTTAGACTTCTGCCTCTCTGCCTTCACTTGCTGACACACCAGGCACATTGATGTATATTCAGCGATCTCCTTCTTCATATTATCACACCAAAAGTTTTCTCGGAGATCTCGATACATTTTTGTGCCCCCTGGGTGAATAGAGAAATTTAAACTATGTGCATCATCCAAAAGTTCCTTCTTCAGCTCCGGACTTGATAGAACACATATTCTTTTCCCAAACCGCACAATTCCTTCCTCATTAACATTAAACTCCGAGGATTTTCCCTTTTTGATTGTTTCCACTTTTTCTTGAATTCCCACATCATCCTTTTGAGCATCCTTTAACCTTTCCAAAAGAGATGGCTGAGCAATCATTTGTGAAAGGATTTATGATGTTCCCTTCTTTATGTTTCCCATATCCATCTTCATCAAGTCTAAGAAGATTGGATCCTTCTCAATTCTCATCATTGATAGAATAGCTTGATCCTTTCTACTTAGGGCATCCGCCACCTTGTTCGCTTTCCCAGGGTGGTAATGTATTGAACAGTCATAATCCTTGATGAGCTCTATCTATCTTCTCTAGCGCATATTAATCTATTTCTGTGTGAATATATATTTAAGACTCTTGTGGTCAGTATATATCTCACATTTCTCTCCATAGAGATAATGCCGCCAGATTTTCAAGGCAAAGATCACCTCCGCCAACTACAGATCATGTGTTGGATAGTTTTGCTCATGGGTTTTCAACTGACTTGAGGCATAGGATATCACATTATCATTCTGCATTAGCACACATCCTAAGCCCTTATTTGAGGCATCACTGAATACCACAAAAAGTTCCCCACTTGTGGGTAAAGTGAGCACGGGTGCAGTGATAAGCCTCCTTTTCAACTCCTTGAATATTTCTTCGCATTCATCACTCCAAGAAAACTTTACTCCCTTTCGAGTTATCTTGGTAAGTGGGTTGGACAATCGTGATAAATTTCTCACAAATTGTCAATAATATCCAGCTAACCCCAAGAAGCTACGGATATCCGTTACCGATGTTGGCCTCGGCCATCCCTCAGTTGCATCTGTTTTGTAGGGGTCCACAGATATCCCATTGCATGTGATGATATGGCCCAAGAAAGAGACTTCCTTCAACCAAAACTCACACTTGCTGTACTTTGCATAGAGCTTCTCCTTGCACAAAGTCTCTAGTACAATTTTTAAATGCCCCTCATGGTCCTCCTTGGTTTTAGAGTATATTAGAATATCATCTATAAAGACTACCACAAATTTGTCAATGTAATCCCTAAAGACTCTATTCATCAAGTCCATGAATATTGCTGGAGCATTGGTGAGTCCGAAAGGCATTACTATGAATTCATAGTGCCCATACCTTGTACGAAAAGCAGTCTTGGGGATATCTTCCTTCTTCACCCTTACTTGATAATATCCCGACCGCAAGTCCACCTTGGAGAAGTATTGTGATCCACACAACTGATCAAACAAGTCATCGATTCTTGGGAGAGGATACTTGTTCTTTATCGTGATTTTGTTAAGTTCACGATAATCGATGCAAAGCCGCATTGACCCATCCTTCTTCTTGACGAAGAGGACTGGTGCACCCCATGGTGATGCACTTGGGCGTATAAACCCTTTATCCATATTCTCCTGTAGTTGTTTCTTCAGCTCTTCAAGCTCAACAACAACCATTCTATATGGAGTCTTGGATATTGGTAGCACCCCAGGTATAAGTTCAATTGAGAACTCAACATCACTTCTTGGAGGAAGACCAGGAAGTTCCTCGGGAAACACTTCAGCAAATTCCCTCACAATAGGCATTTCTTCAAGGGTGGTTTCTTCCTTGGACTCAATCATCTGAGCCAGATATGCATGCTCATAGGGCAGTAATATCTATGCTTTAGATGATGGAGCTAAAGGAGATTCATCTCCCTCCTGACACTTGTAAATAATTGGGGGTCGATTCTCCATATGAAGTGTGATTTCCATCTCCCGAAAATTTATGTTGGCTCTATATAAGGAAATCCAATCCATGCCAAGAATTTCATAAAATTACACCAAAGGGAGTATGAAGAGGTTCGCCGGGAAATTCAATCCACAGATTATAACAGGGGAGGACTTATATTCATGGAATGAAATGTTTGCCCCATTTTCCGTACTCACCGACATCTTTACTTCCAGGTTTTGTGGTGGTGCTGGGATTGTTCTACTAAACATTCGAGATATAAAAGAATGTGTAGAACCTGAATCAAAAAGTACGTTCGCTATTCTTGAATGAATAACTAGCGTTCCTGTCACCACTTCGTTGTCGGGGTTCACTTCGGCAGAAGTGATGGAAAAAGCTCTTCCTTGTTGTCTTGGAGGTTGTTGGTTGCCTCCGATAACCCTTGGATTAGGTCACTGATTTGCAAAATGACCCAGTTCTTTGCATTTGTAGCATTGAACAATGCGTTGAGGTTCGAACGGAGCGTTCCTCTCCTCTGTCGCAGCCGTGGGTCCTTCTTGCCGACAGTTAATAGCTAGGTGCCCTTCTCTTCCACACCTAAAGCATTTTCTCGTCCCCCAAAGGCAATTTCCAGGGTGCTTCTTTCCGCACTTTTGGCAAGTGGGGTGCTGTAACTTATTAGCGCTGTTGGATTTATCCATTGGACCACCAGCATTGAAGTCCACCTTACGCTTTTTGTCCCCATGATACCCCTGTGATTCTCCGATCTTCATTTCAACCTTGAGGGCACATCGGACAATTTCCTCATAACTGTCGAAGTCACGGATCGCTAATGCTTTCCGCAAACTAGGCTTCATCCCACCAAAGAAGCGGTAAACCTTGCATTCGGGGGTAACGACAAAGCCGGAAGCGTATCGTGCAAGCCTTGTGAATTTTGCCTCGTACGCTCCCACAGATTCTACATCTTTTTGTTTGAGGGAAAGGAAGTCCCTTTCCATCTTAAGACGGAGGGTGCGTGGAAAATATTTATCGAAAAACATCTTCAGGAATTCCTTCCATTCCAAAGCCTCGATCTCCTCCTCCGGCTTCGTATTTTTTATCAACGTCCACCATTGATCAGCTTCACCCTCCATACGATAAGCCACCAGGAGAACCTTCTCTTGTTCAGAACATTGGAGGATGGAGAATATATTTTCAATGGAGTTGATCCATTGCTCAGCGATCGTGGGATCAGATGATCAACTAAAAGTAGGAGGCCTTTGTCTCATGAAGCTCTCGATAGTGACTTGTTCTTTCTTGGGGGGGGGGGAGGGTTGAACGTTCCTCTTGACCCGTGTTTCTATTCAAAACTTGAGTTAGCTGAGAGAGAAGCATGACAAAGTTTGCGATTCCCACTCCCATTGGATTGGGCATCTCATTAGTACAATCATCACACTAATCTTCACAAGGGTTGTTAGCCCGAGTCCTCCTATTACCGGCCATTGGCTGGAATAAAAGGAAAGTTAGGGGTAACACATAAAGGGTAAACCGAAGACAAAAGTTGATGACTTATAGATAATCTTTAATCTCTTTAACTCATGATTATATAGGATTCAATCCAGGCTTTTCATGATCTACCTTCTAACATATATTCTTAGGGGAATTTTTCCCTTAATAAGGGTTCATACTAAGATTGTGAATTTATCAAAACATATCCCCCGTGAGTGTCGTAACCAAGAGTGTATAAAGGCCCATTGTCGTGCACCAGTTCCCATTCGAGTCTAGCTCAAAGTGGTGTTTTCGGGTTTTACCCCTAGGATACAGCTGTGCCAGAGCTGCCTCTACCTGCTCGTATCCAGACAGGGATGTATTTGTTTGATAAACCACTTACTTAGTATTTACCAAAACTTAGGGATGTTTTTATTATACTTAGTCTTGTATCTAAGGCTTTACTAGGGTTTCCTAATCCCAGAAATAACTAAACCTATCCTCTGATACCAACTATGACAACCATGTTTTTTATTACAACTTAAACATGATTTATTACATAAAAATTCACTTGATACAACAAAGAAGATCGAGAGGTTTAGTGTCTTTGGGGCTTAAGATCATTACATAAAAACTTGAAACTTGAAATACAACATCTTTATTGAAAACTTCCTCTACATGACCACTACATTCCTTCGTACTTAGCATTGCATAGGATAACCTGAGGACATGCATAAGAAAAGGGTGAGCTATAAAGCCTAGTACGAGAGTACACAATGAATAACATGAGGAGTACAATACATATTAGACAATAGGAACATCAATAGAGCATAATTGTAACATGAACATAAGGTCATGATAAAGCAGGATAATCATAACATGGAAATGTGGCAACAACACTTAACATTGAATTAGCATGAGCCAAGGCTCATTGCACATGGAGCATGAGTAAACCCTCATTGCACTTGAAGCAAGAGTAAACCCTCGTTGCACTTGAATTAGAATGATTCAACACTCATTTCACATGACGTATCATGATACTATACTTTACCCAATGCATTGGAGCGCTATAAGGGCACACCCTTCTTAAACATTTCATTTCATGCATAAGTGTGCCACATGGATCATAAAACATGGATTCATAAAACATAATCATTTATTCCAAGATAAAGGAATGTGGAATTCATACATGAAACTTTACAATCAATAAGTAAATGTGCATAAAGGTTAATACCCTTGATGGAGAAATGGGCATGGTATTCACTACACAATGACATTGGCTTAGAAAATCGGTGCGATTTCGGCAGCGTAATGGCGTGACATAAGAATTCATAAAAAAGGTTGATGAGAGAGAAAGGGTTTCCTCATCATATTTGCATGTAATGGAAAGTAAGGAGGTCATATAGATACATGTCCCAACAATTGAAATGGAATTTAGATTCATGATACAAAAGTATTGCTTGAATGTAAAAGAAGAGAGAGAAGTTCCTTTCGGAATTTCGACATAGTAACGGGTGTACATGGGAGGCATTAAATGAGAGAGAAAGGGGTTCATCATCATATTTACATGTAATGGATAGTAAGTAGGTCATATAGATACATTTCCCAACAATTGAAATGGAATTTAGATTCATGATACAAAAGTATTTCTTGAATGTAAAAGAAGAGAGAGAAGTTCCTTTCGGAATTTCGACATAGTAACGGGTGTACATGGGAGGCATTAAATGAGAGAGAAAGAAGTCTCCCATCATTCAAACAATAAAAGGGAAGTATTGGAGATGTGTGAAACCATACCCCAACATTAATTATTGAAATTAAAAGGGCAATACAACTTAAAGAAAATTGACAAAAATGAGAAAGGAAGAAAAACCCTTACTTGGGAGTGTGCTTCCAAAGGCTAGAGAGAGGCTTGTGAGAGGATTCTTGGGATTTTGGGGCACCTTGGGAGGATTCTTGAGAGAGTAGGTCAGAGGTTGGACGAACTCCAAGGGATTTATGTGAGGAGGAAGTGGGAGCTTGGGTGGGTTTATATAGGAAAGGTGAGAGAATTCTTTATTATTTATGTTTGGGACCCATTATATTAAAATAATCCAAACCACAAACCATACCATGGTATTTGCCCATGGTTTCTGGAAAAGTAAAGAGGAAAACAATATTTTACAAGGCCAAGGTCCGAACTTATTAAAAAATTCGGGTTGCTTATGTGGAGGTGAGTCGCACTCCCATGGAAATTAATTTAAAAAGGCAAAGTGTTGAATAAGTCTTGAGGGGTTCATTAATGCTTTGAAAAGTAAGTCAATCAAACCCAAAACCTCATTATTTTAATGATAAAACATATATTGTCAGAACATAAGGATTATGGTATTTTATTACATCACCATTGGGTCATTATGATGTTATAAAACACATTATATATTTAAACGGTATTTAATTTATACCCAAAAATTTGATTGTCTCAGAAAATTATGAAAAATTCACCGTTGGATAAATTCGACGTTCTGATTCCAAAAATAATATTTATTTTATCTTAATAATTTTCTAAATATGTTAATTTTCACTTTTTAAATAAAAACCGACATTTATAAAAAAATTCATGGGTTTTGACAGAAATGGATTTCAAACCTTAATAAAAATTTTAATTGCATTCATAAAATTATAAGATCATTTATATTTAATAAGAATTAATTTAATATTAATAATAATATATTATTAAAATATTATTTAATTCAAAAATACTTTAATTTAATAAAATATAATTCTTAATTAAATAATAACTAAAAACACAATTTGTACTTTAAAAACTATTTACAATGTATCAAAAATGACTAGAAATTATATTCATTATTATATACAAAAATAATGTACATGAACATGGTACTACTTATTTGTTACATAACCCCTTAAGATAGCCGCATATGACCTAAGGGTAAGGTGTGCGATGGTGACAGACTCTTGGGGTGACTCGGATAACATCACTTGAGTGGTAAACTCTATCAACTTCCACTTTTCCTGTAGACGATCACATTCGAGCTTGACATAATGAAGCTCAACTTGGGATTGGTCAAGGGCAAAGCCCAAAGATGCCACCTCTTTTCCAAGCTCCGACAAATGAGCTTCGTATGGGGCAATTCTACTAGATGAGGCCATCGCTTCCTTTGTCTGAGTAAAATTGGGTTCGTTAAAGCCATATATTTATACTACTCATGCGATCACTGTTCAATGACTATAAAAGTAACGGTCCCAAATCTTAACATAAAACCAAAGAAGTTGACATCTTATAAAAACATTTTTCATAAAGAGACATTTAACTGGATCAAGAGGGATTTTCCATTAATGAAACTTTGGGTCGTTACATGAGGAGGGACCCACACAATAGTATGAGTTGTGATATATTCTTAGAATATAGGTGATGTGTACCCATGTTTGGGTTGTAGGATTTGTGTTCTTATATACTGATAATAAGTCTTCAAGAGTCCTTGAGTGTTTTTAACATGGAATGATCCTTCAATATCAAAACTGGGATGGTGATGTGGAAATGATAAGATTAGTTGGATCATCCCTTGAGTCTTGGTTTAGGTGGGACCTTTGGCCAATGGGATAACTATGGGGTAATGTACACAATTCGGTATAAGTGATTATAGACTAGTTTGGGTCTAAGAAACCTGGTGGTAACCCCATGGGCCAAAAGGGTATATTGATAGGTTCAGAAAGTGGTTCCTTGTGTTTTATGACCAATCTTGTACATGTTATTCTATAAGGATGCGTAGATTTTGAGGCTTATTTTTATTAATAAGAGATATGTCATTTGTGACTAAAACCTAGGTTTCACGTTGGGTATGAGTTTTACTAATGATTCAAGAGGATAGTAGAGTCTTAGGTCCTAGGATACGTGAACCTCAATATGCATGTTGTATCCTTACAATGAGTGATTAAGAAGCAATCAATATGTGATATGAAATTAGACATGGGTCATACCTTGTATTAGTGTGTTTCAACACACAAATAAGGTTGGTTATGTTGTTTTCCTCCTTTAGATTTACTACCTTTATTGATATTATCCATTGGTCCTAACTACTTTTAGTGTGGTTTGACTAATACAACTAATTGGATCCTTGTTTCCCTCCTTAAGAGATTCATCCTACATTGTGATTGTCCATGGGACCTACCATGCACTGGTGTTGTTCAACTCATGTGGGATTTTGGATCCATTATTTCCATCCTTAGGATCTACTATCAGTATTGTGGTTATCTATAGGACCAACCTATTTATAGTCTGATTCAGATCATATGGGTTTTTTGGATCTATTATTTCTCTACTCTTGATTTACTACATATATTGGAATTATCCTTGAGTCTTACCCCAAGGAAACAATTTGGATCATGTGGGAGTTTATTGTTTTACTCATCAAGATAAATTTCATGTATATTAAAGTATCCATAAGACATGTCTCATTTTAATTGGTCATATTGTGTGGGAGGTTGTATTTTATTGACATCCTTAGGGTATTATTATGAAATATATTATTGTCGATGATAATATTACCACCTACTATTTGAGGATTACTAGGATATGATCCCTAGTCACTCTTTATTACTTATTCAAGATATATATTTTTAGGTTGTTTATAGATATCCATGATTGATAGGTTTGGTTTTTTATGCCTTGGTGATGGTTTGACATAGGCGGTTTACACTTAAGATATGGTTCAGAGTGGAAACATGTTTCCTTGATGAGTTATTTTCCCTTGATAGGGTATAGGAAGTTGTTTTAGATGCCTTGGTATTTTGTGATGTAGAAAAATTAATGTTTGTTTGGGTATTATGGTTATATTTAGAAGAGGGATTTTTCATAGGAGGTTCCCTACAATTCAAAATATCAGTGAATTCGATGGTACCCCAACTCTTGATGTTAGCTATTGAGACCACACCCTTGACAATGGGGGAGGGCATTAAAAGGTTATAATTTTACACCTTTATTATTTCAAAATCATTGTGGTCATTATTTCATATTGTTAATATATTAAGGGAGTTCTAGTAGTAGAGCTCTCCCCGTACTAATTTTTGGATGCTTCAAAACATCACAATATTTCTCTGGTGGCTTGGATTGGAATTCAATGTCCTTTAGTGATTTATTTTGACCAAAATATCAATTTAGATCAAGGTTTGTGAAACCATGAAGTGGCCATCCTATTAGATTATTTCCATAGGCTCATTGAACTTTCAGATGGATATTATTTTTCTTTGGCTTGGTACAGAGCTTCATTGATCTTTTGGTCATTCCAATTTGAGTTATTTAGGTGAAATTTTTATCTCTTCTTAAATAAAAATACTCCAAAATATTTATTTTGGAAAATGTTTCCTTATTTTACTCTTCCATTAAAAAACCAATTGGTGTTGAAACTACTTATAAATGATATTATATTGTTCCTTTGTTTATATTGTTTCACTCGCACTCTAATTCATCCCATTGTATCTAAAATTTGAATTAAGATTTATATCTCTAAACCCCTATTATATTTTATTTAGATTGTAATACTATGAGAGTATATATATAGACAAAAAATAATATATAAATCAATAATTAGTTATTATGCATTCATTTATCATTAATGGAATGGTCCATCAAATTTCATAGGAGATCCTATTATAGTGTGCTACTATGTGCGGTGGATGAAGAAATGGTTGTGGTTTCTCTGAGTACGGACATTGATGATATGATTTCTTCTATGATGAAGTCTCCTTTGAATTAATTGATTTACTACGGGTAGTCTGATTTTTAGAGGAAGGATATTGTGCTGTAAAAAACTTCTCTCATGATGAAGGCGAAACCTGAAACTTAGGACCTCTCATTTTTTTCTAGTATGGTTACATATAAATGTGAAGGTATAGGTTTTGATGGTTGTTCAAAACCCATATGTACCCATAGTCTTCATGAGACAGATTGGGTATGTTCTCTGGCTACCCTACCTATTTCCAATCCTCCACATTCACACAACATGAAGGTTTACATGTTTTAGGGATTAGTTCTATCTATCATAATAACTAAATATCACTCGTATTATTCTAGTAATAAATTGGATAATATAGTAGTGGTTGTGGTGGGGGGGTGGGGGGTGTTCTAATGGAGTATTTCTACAATCCCCTAGAAAAAACATCAAGTAAATCTCTTTAACATTAAGTACTTCAGTGAAGGATACCTATTATAGTATTATGCTTCAACATTAATTCAAAAATTTAATAGAATAAGAAACTATAAACAATGAATATAATGGATTTAATGTAGTAATACCTAGGTTTTATAGGAATCGTTCCAAGACCAACAAGGATATAAGTGAGGAGGACTGTCTTAGAATTGGTTTTGATAAGTCCATGGAATGATCTAAATATTATGTTGTCTATTTATAGGATAACTTTGATTTTTTGGAGGATAGATAAATTGATATATTATTTCAACTAGACACTAATAAAGGAAATAATAGAGTTCATGACCCTTGGGAATACAATATCAATAAGAGGAAAAAATCCAGGCAATGTAAGCATTACTCTGAAATACTGAAACCCATGATGACTAGAAAAACAAGTATGGGTACTGAGTGTAAGGGATTTTTTCATAGGAAATACAGGTGATAAAATCCTCTTAAAAAATAAGATGGGGTTGACAAAAATGTGATAGGAGGGTATGATTTTAAGTTTCCTATCAAGATCAGAGTATTTGGGCTTGTGTATCATTATGGTCTTGAGATAGATTCAACCTTAGATCTTGGATCTAAGGGAATTATAGTGAGAAATACAATTTATGCGATATCTCTCAAACAAAAAAACTTATCTGAAGAATTAGATACAAGGAATTTATAGGATGGAAGTAATATTAATATTATGATAGAACATCCTGGTTATCGTTGGAAGTCTATGGATTAGCTACATCTGATGAATAAAGGAGTATATTTTTATAGGATTAATGAAGAAATTAATATTGACTTACCGATCTGGGGTGGAGATTTTGTGTTGGAGGACATATAGATAAATTCATTCAAGGATATATACATCCCCTATTAGGGTTATATATTAGAGAAATATTTAAAGAAAAATTTTCATTTGGAATCAAAGACAATAATGAAAAAATAGGTATCTTAGTAGACATAGATCCTATGTAGGTTCTATTTGATACTATATATCAGTATTTAACTATCTTAGTGTAAGAATTAGACTCTATAATAGTAACAATAGATGCCAAATAGGTGGTATCTACCAAAAATAAGATCTCCAGTATTACCTCTTATCTTAAATGTGAATGGGGAGAAGGTAGGCTGAAGGGAGGATTTGAAGGACTATCACTCCATATGAATCTCCTCATACACTAAAATAAGGTTATGAAGGAAAATAAATTTCAAATTAAATATTACTCCCCATTGAATTATAATAGGATGTTCACTAAAACTATTTATGTTTCTAAAAATAAAAACCAAACAAAATGGATTGATTTTTAAGATCACATTTTTATTTGGGGATTTAATGAAGTAAAGATAAATAAAAAAGATTACATAAAGACCTAAGATAATATAACATTACTCTTTGAGTATATAATTCATAATAATATATATTAGAGTTAATTTTCTATCATTTGGAGTCTTCAATGGATGTATGAGTCTAATAATTCAAGGTTGTATTATAATGGTTTATCATTTCTCATTAAATTATAATTTCATGATTGTTCAGGTTACCATTCAACACATATTTTTTTTAAAATGTGTAAAAATATAATTTGATATGAATTTTATGTGTAGAAGGAAAGATAAATTGTATTACTAGCCTTGTTATATTAAAATATGTTTCATTTGTGACAATTCATGGTGATTCTAGATGGTTGGGTCTATTATGAGAAGATAATGGGTAAGCACCATGTGGTTTTGGAATGATACCCAGGTGGTGGGTTATCATGTGGTCAACCTTGGTATAAGAGAGATCCATTGGTCTCATTATGTTAGAGTTCACCAATAGTGCTTCTAGTTTAGCATGTTGCAGTGAAAGGGATGCATGGGTAGTTGATTAGGTACAAGAGACTAAGTTTTATGAGATTAAACTCATGGGATCATTATTCTAGTTATATGATTGATTGAAAAGTTAGTGTATAATTTGTTTTTGGTTTAGATGAGATCTAGATTCATAATGGGTGAGAAAAAAGGAGAGGGTTATTTAGGAAGGTCACGCTTAACTTAAAAAGTGATAGTGAGTGATTGTGCGATTTTAAGTAAAAGACTCAATGATTGAGGGAAAATGTGTTTTGGTTATGTGCAATGCCTCTTCTATTTTAGGGTCATTGTATTAGACCACATGTTGGTACTTTTTTAAATATTGGGGTTTGGGACTAGGATATGGAGTTTTATTATAATGGTGTTAAATGACCCATAATTTCTAATAACTTGAAGGCAAGTTATGGGACTTTAGGGGTTTTGGGGTATGTAGCCACCTTGGAGAGAGATAATCGATGAGTCCAATGAGATTTTGGTGATAAAATTTTCTTAGAGATTATATCTATGAGTGTAGTGGTGTTTTCTATTTATGATAAGGATTTTTTTCATTAGTGAGTGAATGATGATTCTTGAGTTGTGATAAGTTTTGGTTAAGCATTTCTAGAAAGTAGTATAAGGAAAATCATATAGCGGGGGTTCATAATTAACTATTAGAGGGTGTTTCCCTTGTATTAATTGAATTTTTGTGATTGTTTAGAGTAATGTTTTAGTAAGCCTAGTATTGGCATTGATCAATGTTTCTTGTTCATGATTAGGTATGTGAAGTTTGTTCCCAAAAAATTATTGTGTTTTTTATTTGATAGGAAATGCATCTAGAGATCCGGTATATTGGTTCAATAGTGTGGAAATATGAATACCTCTATATTGGGAAGTGTTATATAGATTTCTGTTATAAATACCTCAGATTATATGGTTTATATATGTAGTGGAATAGATATTATGGTGGTTGTGATTTCTTCCAATATACTAGTATACATGCTAGGAAATTTCATTTGGTTCCCCAGTAAATAGAATAATTGGAAATTAAATACAATTTTTATGTTTGAGTTAGCCCCTTGTAATGATTACTAACATGGAATACTATGTTTTTTACAAGAGGGACCAAAATAAAGGGTACATAAGTGCTTATAGGGAGAGTAAGATAGTGGTTTTGGATGGGTTGAAGACTCACATGTTAAATTACATTATGTTTCAAGTTTGAATTTTGGTGTGGGTGTTTGGGTTATTTCATGATGACTCTAGGAGTAAGGAATAAAGTATATTCTAGGTGATAACCTTAGTGTTCTATTCTAGTCATTGGAAATGATTTGTTAGTGGAGGGAAATCCAGTGTTTTCAGATGTCATTGGGCGTGGTTTCATGAAATTGGTATCAGGTACCTCGTATGAGACATTTATATTATGTTTAACGGATTAGATCATGGGGTTCTAGGGAAAATCAAGTTACTTAAGACTCATTTTTAGGGTAGTCAGGTCACCCATAATTTAGTTCAGAATCTAAAACAAGGGTTGGTAGGTAATTATCATCGATGAATTGAAAATTGAATAATATTTTTAGTGATTCTTGAGGATGAAAATATATATGGTGTGGAGTTTGTGATGGACTATATAATTAGGGGTGGGTATATTCTAAGAATATTTTAATTTTAAGTCCCAAAGTAGGGGTTGTTCTTATATGAGTGGTTGGATTAGAATTTTTAGAGATTTAACACCTCTAAGAAGATATTTTTTATGTGTTTGGATGTTTTAGTCCTTTTCAAGAGTGTTGGATAAATATTGTTAGAGTTAATATTTTCTATTTTAGGGGATTAGTAGAGGATCAAGTTTAAATAGGGGTTACCGGATCATGATAAAGGAATGTTACCCTATTGGTAGTGTGTTACACCATGGTGCCTGATGATATGTGTATGAATAATATTAAATTGAATTTGATGTTGTAATGAAGAGGCTTGTTAATGGTTTTATGAAAAATATTATGCAATGAAGTTTAAAGAAATGTGACAACATAATACGGTGGAATGTTCCATGAATTTTTGAATTCATAATAATATTATGTTCTATATTTTTAGGATATATCACTCTATATCTAGTGATCTATTCCATAAGGGATAATTAAGTAAGAATTTTCACCACATATAGCGAAGGATGCACCATAAACTACCCCATTGAGTTTTTTGGATTCTTCCATAGGGAATATAATTTCACTATAATCTATATAGTCATAGTATAATGTGACCCATGAGTGATGTTTTTTATCATTATCCCTTGGTAATTTTGTAAGATATATATAGTTCAATTTTGAAGTGAGAGGTTTTGATTTCTAGATCCCCATTTCCTTATTATTTAGTGTTTGCATTCTTCAGATGACTAAACTAGAAGAGGACTCCCCTCCCCCCTCTCTTCACCCAAAATTGTCTCCCTTAGATCCAAGGTGAATGAAATTTTTTCTCCACTTAAAATAAATGAAATCCTTTATCAATTCACTATATTATTCCCCCACCTTGTATTCCTCTAATTTTCATGAATTTATTCACATATTTGAGGATTATTCATCTAAATTGTGGTATAATCATCCATAAATTATAGTATTTCATGGTGTAGTAGTTAGAGGATATTGAAAAAGGACGATCACAACTCACTTCTCACTTTAATGATTAAGGTATATCTCCTAGTAAATTTTAATAGGTTTTTAATGAATAAATTCTTAATTTAATAACTAATTGATTATAAAATGATTGAGATTTTATTCGTAGGAGTACCAGAGCCATTCCATGGATCTTAATTTCTTAACCAATAATGGGTTCTTTAAGTTATAGATTATTATATTTTTAATCAAAGGAAATGTTTTGATTCCTTGAGAGGTTTTTATAATGTTAAAAGACCCTTTAAATAGACTCTAATTTATGTTCATATTATCAATCGATGGATTTTTAAGATTTCTATTTTGCTTCATCTAACAAATTCCTGTTCAGAATGATTTTATGTAGAGGCAACAGGAAATAAGTGTTATAAAGACATGAAGAGGATACTAAAATTTTGAATTAGAATCCTAGAATGATTATAACGGAGGAGTTTGTAGAAGTATTTACTCAATTGATGATGATTATTAATGGTTGAACCCATGAAAGACAACATCTGAATTATCCCCAAGAATCATGTCTACAATAGAGAATTTCATAAAACAACACTATCTAGCTTTTAGTGAATCTTTAGACTCAGTGAAATATGAAGTATGGATAAATATACTAGAGAAGATATTTGATGTTTTTCCATATACATAACATCAAAAGGAAACTATTTCTATTTATCATTTTAAAGTTGCAGTTGATTGATGGTTCTATTAGATTAATAATACTATAGAAAAGGATGAGATAAATACCATGAAGTGGATATTATTTAAATATCTTTTTCATGAGAAGTATTTTCCTAATGTTTTTTGAATTTGAATGGAAAATAATTTTTTGGAGTTAAAACATAATAAATAAGACTCTTTAGTCTCTTATGAGAAACATTTTACTAGTCTGAACAGGTATGCACTAAATTTTGTTTCATACCATGAGAATAAAATTGATATATTTTACATATGATTAAAACTAGGTTTATTAATAGTACTAGATTCTCGTGAATTTAAATATTATGTGGATTTTCTTTAGTGTTTTTATAATGTTGAGATGAATATTTGTAAAACTTAAGTACTTCATGATGAAAAAAGAAATAAATTTTCAAGGTGGTAATAAATGAAGAAGAACTCAACCAAGAAATATGGAGGTAATCCTAAAAAATATTCTAAATATGGTAAGTAAAATTAAAAATGTTATATAGGATCAAGAAAGTTTTACTATAATGGAAAGATCAATCATTTTTATTGTGAATGTAAAGAAAAGAGTTCTAATTAGACTAGTAATGGGAAAAATGATATTCATCCAGCAGTGATATGTTTTAGTTGCAATGAGTAGGGAAATTATACTAATATATGCATGAAGTAAGTTACTGAAGGTGGGAATCATCAAGACTGAATGTATCATGGTGTATAAAAGTATTTTTCTACTACTATGATAGATGTTGAACCATCAATTAAAGCAGTTTCAGGTACAATACTTGTTTATTTAGATTATTCAAAGTCTTGTTTGATTTAGGATCATCACATTATTTTATATTTGGGAAACATGAAATTATAATGGAAGTACCATCTCAAGAAATTAATTCACCACTTTTCGTAAAAACTAATGGGGGTAGTATCAAGGCAACAATAATTTTTAGTGACATTCTTATTATTTTCTGAGGAATGATTTTTACTACAAACCTTGTCATCTTTACCATTATAGAGTTTAATGTTATTCTTAATATGGAATGGATTTCATTTTAACATGCTATGATATATTAAAGATATAAAGAATCCATTTTCAATTTTTAGAGTGATTTTCAATTCATATATACTAATGTGTTCATAGATTTGATAACATATTTGGAGGCTGATAATTTGACTAAATATTAGAGGAAAATTTATCTTTCATATATTTTTTAAATGAAGAATCTGTTCAAATTAGTGATGTGTTAGTAGTGAATAAATATATGGACGAATTTCATTATGATTTACCTATTATTATTCTTAATCAGAAGGTTGAGTTTACTATTTACTTAGTTGTTAAGGATAATAAAATTTCAAAACCTCATTATCAAATGGATTTAGTTTAGTTTTTATAGTTGAAAAAATTTACAAGAGTTTCTTCATAAGGGTTTCATCTACCCTAAAACTTCTCCTCTGGGTACCCTAGTTTTTTTAATTAAAAATAATGATGGTTTCATGAGACTGAATTGATTTTAGAGAACACAGTAACATAAATATTATGAATAAGTATTTATTTCCTCATATGGATGATTTGTTTGATCATCTATAAGGTCCTAAATATTTTTTTAAGAATGATATCAGGTCCAAGTATCACCAGATGAAGTTGAAGGAGGAATACATTCTGAGGATAACATTACTTACAAGGTAAGGAAATTATGAGTTTTTCTCTATTCCATTAAAGTTAAAAAAAGGAACCAAATATATTTATGAATCTTATGAATTGAGTTTTCCATGAGTATTTGGATAATTGTTTGGTGGTTTTAATTGATGACATATTGGTTTACTCTAAAAGTTTTGAGAAACATGAGAAATATCTAAGGATTTTTTTAAACCTTTATTTTCTTAGTTATATTATTTCTAAATACAACATAACTATTGATCTTATTAAAACAATAATACAATAATAATGAAAAAGACTTAAAAATGTTACTAAGATTCAAAATTTTCTTACATTAGAGGGTCAATATCAATGGTTTTTTGAAAAAATTTCTAGGTTATCTAGCCTAGTAACTAAGTTAACTCAAAAAGAAGTTAAATTCATTTGAAAAAAGGACTATGATGAATGTTTTTGGGAATTTAAAAGAATATTGGTTATTGATTTAGTGTTATCTTTAGAAATAAGAAATTGTGAAATTTTTATTTATAGGGATGCTTATTTTTGATTACTTGGTTATTTCTTAATAAAATATGATCAGGTAATTTCACATGCTTCATGGAAATTGAAACTCCATGATAAAAATTAAAATACATATGATCTAGATCTTATAGAAATGTTTTTTTTACTTTAAAAATATGTAGGAATATTTTATATGCATTAAAATGTGAAATATATACTGACTATAAATCTTTGAAGTATATATTTACTCAAAAATAATTGAACATGAGGCATACAAGATGGTTAGAATTGATAAAGGATTATGATTTAATGATTCAATATTATATTGTAAAATAAAACAAGGTAGCTTATTTCTTGAGTTGAAAAGATAATATATCATTAACAATTCAAGTTTTGGAACATGATCCTTTGGTTAATGATTTAATGAATGATGGAATAGAAATTATAAATGTTATAAATCCTTTTATTTTGATTCATGTTTCAGTATAATCATCATTGGTAGAAAAAAATTAAGAAGTCATATATGGAAGATCATGGATTATAAGAAAAGGTAGAATTTTTTATGAAGGGTAAGCTCTCAGAGTTCAATGTTAATAAACAAGGTGTTATTATATTTGTAAAGAGATTTTGTGTTCCAAGTTATTACTAGTTTAACAGGGAATTATTGATTCAATATCATAGCTCTTTATTTTCTATTAATCATATTATTACTAAAATGTATATATCCCTTCAAGAATATTATTAGTGGGAAGGTATAAAGATTGATATTTCTGAATTCACCATGGAATGTATGACTTTTCAGTAGGTTAAAAATAAGTGAAAACTACTAAAGGGGATGATTTATCCTTTTATAATGTCTATATGGAAGTGATATAATATATTAGTGTATTTTTCAATAAGATTTCTAAAGACATCTCGATGTAATAATGGTATTTCGGTTACTATTATCCATTTGAAAAAATCTAAACATTTTATTCCTATTTTTGATACTATATATTTAGATTAACTTGATATAATTTACCTTAAAAATATAGTTTAATTACTTAGGGTAAATCTCCACTATATTATATCTTGATCCTATATTTACGTCAAATATATAGAAAGTACATCAAAATTCATTAGGTATTGAATTTAATTTCAACACAACATTTCATCTTTAATATGATGGAAAATAAAAGAAAACAAATATGAATTTGTAGGATATAATTAAATATTACTTTTTGAATTACTGAGGAATTTTGGATCAACATAATTCATTAGTATAATTTCCCTATAATAATTGTTTTTAGTCGAATATAAAGATGAAATATTTTGAGGTATTATATGAAAAGCTATGTCGAATACCATAATTTTGAAAAAAAATAGTGAAAGGAAGTTATTGTGAAAACAATTGGTAGAATAAATGGTATAGAAGGTAACTATTATTCAACATTACATGAGTATTTTTCATAGAAGTCATAATAATTATGCAGATCATTGGAGGAACTATCTCTCATTTGATGTATGAGATCATGTTTTTCTTAAAATATCTCCGTGGAAAAGTCTTATCCATTTTGGAAGAAAGGTAAAGTTAAGTTTGTAGTTTACTGACCCATATTAAATTTTTTAAAATGTTGGATTAGTTGATTATATAATATCTTTACCTCTAATTTTATCTTAGGTACATGATGTGATTTATGTTTCTTTTCTATCAATGTACGTACCTAATGCATCTCATGTTTTGAGCCATGAAGTGGTGAAATTAGAGGATAATATATACTATGAAGAAAATAAAATTTATATTTTAGGTAACATAGAGAATATACTGTTAAAAATGTTACTTCACTAGTAAATGGTTTTATGGAAGAATCAGATGATTAAGGGAAAAATAAGGAAATCATAAAAACTAAGAGGGGAAAACACTCTCACTTATTTAAGTAATGAAAAAAATTATATAGAAAAAATTTATTAATGGGGAGGAATGTGAAAACATAGGTAATTATATAATTAAATAAATTTTATGACTTATATTTATTTATTATTTATTTATATTTATTATAGTTTTGTAAATATTTTATAAAAAAATTAGTCGAAAAAGGAATAGTTTTATTTAACTAAATTATTCTTCCATGAATTACATGGTTTTAGTTAAAAGTAGAATTTATTTATTTTATAATTCTAACTTGATAAAAATGAATTAATTTTTTGAATTAGTATATTAAATTTAACTCAGGGCCAATTATTTGAATTTTTCTAAAAATATTGTTTTTTGATTGAATAATGAAAAATACCGATTTTTAAAAAACTGCAATTTCATTTATTTAAATCAAGTAATTTGAAATTACTATTTTATTTTGGATTTTGTTTTAAATTTACACAATATAAATTTTATTAAAAATAATAAATATAATTATATTGGAATAAAAATTATATTTTATGTTGGTATTAGTAAATTTTTATTCTTAAAAATACAATTTTCTAAAAACTATTTTTCATTTAGTTTTGTGCCCTTATATTAAAACTAATTTCATCCACCTATAAATATTAAATCAATAAAAATGTATTCCATATTTAGAATCAGTATATTCAAATTTTTTAAAGAGTTCATTTCCATTTTTTATCTTTATTATTAGTAACTATGAGAAAAATGTGTCACTATAATAAAGTGTAAATTTGGTTAATTAAGATAAATAATTTGTGATATGGCCACAAAATTTAATCTAAAATAATATTTAAAGATTAAATTTCAAACCATATTACCTCATCTCTTAAATTGGATAGTTTTTGGTCCAATTTACCCTGAGTAAGACATTTATAATATTTAAAAGTTTAGAAAAATTACAAGTGTGCCACTCCCCTCACTTATAAAAGAAAACATACTCTTCTACCTTCTTCACATATTTTTAACATTATAGTTTAGCCGATACCTAACCAAATATTTACCTAAAATTCCTTCTCATGTATTAGATGTCCTAGTTTTTCCAAAAGTCTACAACTAGAAGGCTTAAGGTGTAATCCAAAGGAGGTTTCAAAACAAAGAGGTATAACTCTTAACCTAGTTTTTTCATGTTTATTTATTTTTCTATCTCCTTAAAATATTTTTAAACCATGATAAAATAATAACATAAGTATCTTAAATATATTAAAATGTTATTATGATCATTTTGAACCCCTTTTTATTCTCCTTTTTCAACCTATTGGAAATAAAAACATTGCTCATGTGTACGTGTGGACTACCACCTCCATGAAGCGATTAATTTCATTTTTCATCACTAGATCATATGGATGGTAAAAATGATGTAGGAAATTAATATAAATGATATTTATGAAATTTTTTTAATATATAATGATTCTATATTTCTTACCTTCTTACCCTACCATCCATTAGAAAATGATAATTTCACTCAGGCTTATGTGTGGACTACAACCTCCAAGAAGCGATGTGATTTGTTTTTCATCTAAAAATTATATTGATGGTCATAAGGATAATACTAATGAATAAGTATAAAATTTATAACATATTTATGATTTTATAAGAGTAAAATATTATGTAATTTATTTCATTTTCACTAGTTATAAAAACAAAAAATCGTTCATGCATTCATACGAACTACCGTCTCTATGAAATTTCATGGTTTATATTATGTAACTTCCTTACATGGTTGGTTTTAAAATTATATTTAATTTATGAATATGATAATTATTAACTATTTAAGATTCCACAGTTAATAGAACCATAACCTCTTTTACCATGGTCAATGCAATGATGCTCTTTAAGGTTATAAAAGAAACAACCGCAAAACATCCAACATGAACATAACCATTTTAATAACTAAATAAAAAATGATAAAAATTGAAATAAATGAAATAATAATAATTAAATAAACACGATAATAAATTATAAAAATAATATAATTTTATTATTCTAGAGTTATAGAATATATGATGATGGACAATACTTATGGTAAGGGTTTTTCCTTTAAAACATTATTTTAAATGATTTAAACTCATTCTCCTCCTTATTAATTTTCTTAAAATATTATAGTATTGTTCTAATTTATACAAAAATATTTTTAAAATTAATTTTTGACCACTTTTCACTTTATTTTTAATGTTTTCAAAAGTAATATTTTAATCATTTACCATATGATCATTTTTCATTTTTTACCAAAGTACCAAATAATTTTTTTAATATATTTGGATTCACCACCTTTTCCAACCATAAATTCCATTATTAATTATAAAAGTTATTATAAAAGTTAACATGGTTTTTCAAAGTAAGTCATACTCCCACTATTCTTGAAAATTTACAATTTTATGTTTTTTCAATGAAAAAGGATATTTCACGTCATGATTATATAAAAATAGAAAATGATTTTCTTGTGGGTTAAAATGATTTCTTTAAGGTTTTTATGATGAAAATTGAAATATTTAATTTTTTTTCATCATATGATACTTGAATATTATAGATGATGATATATGATCCTGATATAACTCATGATGATGGGTGAACCCAATATAGTTCTACAATACATTAGGTAATGATTTTGTATTTGAAGAAAACAAATGAAGGAGACAACCAGGTAGGTTACACCAATGAAATTAACTCTGATTTAGTTATTATGAGACAAGTTAAAAATGAGTAAACATAGGTCATGAATATGATACTGCAATTTACCTATATCATTCTTTCAAAAAGGGGTTTCATGGAAATATTTTTATTTGAAGAGGAAGAGAGAGTTTAAAGGTGAAAGGTTTATTCTCAAAAGGATTTTTTTTCATGATTTTCAATGTGTCTCAGGATTACATAAAGTGTTTTACAATGATTTATAATTGGTTTTAAGGGTTTTATTTGATTAAATATTTATCTTCACTTATGGTAATGTTTTATTTTTTTTCTCAATTTATTATTGTGAAGAAGGTAAACATCCTCATGGGGTTTCACGTTTTCACTAGACCAATAAGATTATTTTATTTTATATCCCTTTAAATGTTTTGTTTTCTCTCATCCCATGTTTTCAAATGTTTTGTCAAAATATCAAAGGATGATTAAAAATTTTATCAATTAAAATATATTAGCTATGGTGACTCATCTTAAATAGAGAAAAAGTGCATTGAATGAAAAAGGGGGATAAATTGAATGTAATTTTTTTGTGAAGAATATATGTTTTGTGAAAGTTTACTCTTAATTATTTAATGTTTTTACTTAATTATCTAAAGCTATAAAATGAAAATATCCTAAAAATTTATAAAAGTGATACTTTTTTAACTCATGTAATTATGGGTTTTTAAGTAGTAGGGAATATACATATAATCAAAATCATAAAATAAATAAAGAAAAAAATCATAAAGTGAATAATGGATTAAAAATTATATATTTCATTATAATCTCAAAATATATATAACCTATAATATATATAATCAAATGTACATGTTAATTCTGATTATGGATCTGGATTCTCTTGGGAGAACCCCTCTCTAATTTCTTATAGATTCTACATGGGATTCCCATTTAAACCACTTACAATGGTGTTTTATTTTCTCCTGAGATCCAGGATATTATATCCTTATTGGGTCTTGAATATTTATTTTCCTTTTATGTTGGAAATTTCATATTGAAGGATTTCTTGGTTTTTTCCTTTTTCATTCTTTTTTTTGGTTTTCTTGTGTTTTTATGCTTCTCCATTAGAAGGTGGATTTTGATCTACAATAAAATATTTAACGGTGAAGAACCACCTTATTATATCATTTAATTCAACCCCACATCACTAGAAACCATCCATGGTCTACCATGGTTGTGAACTTTATTATTTGGGGTGATGAAGGAATTTTTTTTGGTTCTAAATCTACCTCTACATCATCAATACATCATATTTTAGTATCTAATTCTGTTCTAATTAGTTCTTATCGTATTCTTAACTCATCTTATATTCCTTTCCATTGATTCATGTAGAAACCCATCTTGGTTAGGTGTGTTGGAATTAATGAGGGTGGGATTGGTAATCAATAAGATTTATTATGTATTTTGTGCTTGCATTTTTTCCTATTTAGATTTAATGTTATGATTTTTTGTTTGTATTATCCTTTTGTGGGTCTTTTTTATCCTTTATTATTGTTACATTCTCTTGAAGTATCTCATTATATTTATCTAGTGTGGTTACCCTTCCTCAATATTTAACCTTCCCCTGAATTGTTCTATCACGCCATATCCTTATTCTACTCTCAGGGCCGCTTCTTAGTAGGTATAGTCTATAGTGTATGCAAATGGATGGTGTTGGGCAAAAAACCCTCAAGGTAACATTGAAGTATTTTTGGGTTGATTGTGTTTGTTGACAAAGTAGGTTTCCAAGGAGAATTGTTGAGTTCCTGAGAATTTGTTGACAATCCTTGTTGACAAAGAACGATGACAAAGGAAAGGACGATCTGGAGGTGGTACAAAATGATCAATACAAGGTGGCGTCGTTTCCCAGTGTTTGCCAAATTTTTGGGGTCCAAAATTTGGAGTTTGATGAGCATCGCGAAAATAGGATTTCCATGAAGTGCATAATTTAATATGCCAAAGGCATGAATTTCACAAAGATAGGATTAATGGTTTGGAAATCGTGAAGACCAGAAGAATGGAGGCGGTGAGTCTTCGCGATTATGTCAAGCTTCACGAATGGCAGAGGATGAAGCACATTGTGGCGATGAAGGGCTTTGCGAGGGAGCTTCGTGGCGAAGGTGCGAAGGTATGTTGACGGCAATGCATCGCGATTACGTCAAGCTTCGCGAACGACAGAGGCTGAAGCGCATCACGGAGGTGAAGGGATTTGTGAGGGAGCTTCGCGGCGAAGGCGCGAAGGTATGTTGATGGCAATGCTTCGCGATTACGTCAAGCTCCACGAACGGAAAATTGCCGTGGTGCTTCGCGATTTGGACAGAATTCCGGCGGAAACTTTGGAGCTTTGCGATTTGAGATGACGTGGCGTTGACTTCGTGCGGAAGGGACGAGGGTCGGTGGAATCGCCTATAAATAGAGGCCGACCCCCTTAAGAGAAGAAGAGAGAATTTTCAGAGAAGTTCATTTGCTCTCGTTTTGCGAAGGTAGTTCGCAGAGCCAGAGTGCTTCGCGAAAGAGGAGCTTCGTGGCGGCTATTATAGCTCCATGAACCCTGCGAGCTCTACGTTGTCTTAGTAAAATTCGAGAGGGACGTTGCTTTGCGACGGCTTGAGCTTCGTGGTAGTGCTTCGCGGCAGTGCTTCGCGAGAGTGCTTCGCAAAAAGGTAAAAGCTTTGCGAAGGCTTGTTTGAGCTTTGCGAAATTGGGAGCTTCGCGAAGTAGGGTGCTTTGTGAAGGTGTTTCCCAAAAGGAATTGCCCAGTGTTCAGAGACAAAGAGGTATTCATCAGTGGATTAAAGTGAACTTCAACAGAGCATCTACATACAGAGAAAGATGCATTCCTTAATGGAAATGAAGATACCTACATGTCTATAAACTGTGAGTGAATCCTTTCATAGAGAAGTGAGCTTAAGAAGAGGAAAAAGGTGATCCTCTCCACCGGAAGTGATCCAGAGAGAGAGAAACAGGGAGTGACCCTTGGGAAAGCAGTGAGCTGACCCTAAACATTGTAAAGGCAGTGAGCCTAGGCATAGAAGTGATCTAGCCTGAACTTTGTATCCACAGCTAGTGAAGTTTAGTGGAATTGGTACGACCGGCAACTTGTCGGCGTATGCTCCTTGGACGTAGCCCTTTGCGGTGAACCAAGTAAAATTAGTGTGTCCTGTGCATGCTTTACTTTCTGTTTACTTTGTGAAACCGGAAAGAGAGAGAAGAGTGTTTTTCTTAACAGCAAAACAAGATCAGAACGGGCGTTAATTTTAAATTAGTCATACCCTGATTCACCCCCCCTCTCAGGGTATTCAGCCTTGTGGACCTAACAATTGGTATCCGAGGGAAAGGTTGACAGTTGTTCTTCTCTCAAATGGAGGTTACTAATCATAGAGGGATTCCGATCTTCAACGGATGTAATTTTCAGATATAGACGAATCGAATGCAACACTATTTCCGATCTTTGGGAATGGATGTGTTTTCAGCAGCTATGCATGGTATCACAACTGATATTACTAGTGGTGCATTATCAGAAGCTGAGCATAAAGAGTTGGATGCTGATTCCAAAGCAATCAATGCCTTAGGGGGAGCACTTTCAAATCCTATATATACAAAGGTGATGTCATGCAAAACTTCACATGCCATGTGAGAAAAGCTTTTGAATATTTATGAAGGGGATACAAAAGTCATAGAGGCAGAGCTGCAAGTGTTGTGGAACATGTATGAAGATCTGATAATGAAACCGGATGAGTCCGTTGATGCATTCTTTGACAGGGTAAATGCTATGGTAGAAGATATGCGGGGTCTTGGAGAAATTATCGAAGATATAAAAATTGTGAAGCGCATATTGAGAAAACTTCCACCTCAGTTCAATCCGAAAGTTTCTATTTTGGAAGATAAAGACCCAAAAGAACTGACATTGGATAACCTGTACAACACTCTTGTTGCATATGAAATGAGAAACGATGATAACGAGACTGTGGAAAAGGGGAAATCCAAATAGGTGGCATTCAAGGCCATGAAAAACTCACCATTGAAGATTCTAATAAAGAAGAAGAGACAGATGAGGTGATGTCATTCCTTTCTTCAAATATGCAAAGAGGAAGAGGAAAGTTTAAAGGTAAGCTTCCACTAGCATGCTTTCGATGTGTAAAGGTTGGTCATCTTGTGGCAAGATGCCCATGAAATTTCAAGATAACGATGATGATGATGATGAAGTTGAATTTCCCAAGAAGAAATCATCAGCCTATGTGAAAGGGAAGAAGCAGTTCAAGAGAAATTTATTCAAGAGGAAGAATATTCTTTCACAAGAAATAGACAGTTCAGATGAGTCTGAGGATGAAGAGGTTGAGGAGTTTGAAAATTGTAAAGATCATAGACAAAATGCTATGATAGAGATTGTCGGTAGTTCTCAAGAAAAAGAAGAAACTGCCGTGGGAGAAGAGGAAGAAGAAGTTGAAGGAAGATTTGATATGGAAGCCGAATTAGAAGCAGATCTTGAAGAGATAGATGTTTGGAGAGCCAAAATGAAGAAATCCAATAAAGTGGTTCATGATGCCAAACTCTATATGCAACAATAGGATGAAGAAAATTCAGAACTATTAGAAGAAATTGAAAGACTAAAACCCTCAACACCAGAGAGATCAAAAAATTTTGTTGAGCATAAGATTAAAATTGAGGAACAAAAGAAGGAAATTGATTGTTTGACTAACACAGGAAAGGAGCAGGTCAGACGTATCAAAGAGCTTGAAGAATAAGTGGTCAGTCTGCGACGAAAAATGAAGGATCAAGAAAAACTCTTGACCCCCAATGTGATATCAGAAAAGCAGGACATTCAGAAGACAGAGAAGATGAAAGAGGAGGCTCGTAGTTTAGTAGGAGTGAAGCAGCAAGAAATCTCAAATGCTAAGGTTGATTTAGGGCTTGATAAGAAACAAAAATCGGTGGTAGTTAATGTCAGACCACAAGCACCCGTCCCGAAATTGAAGGTTGATTTGGGCACAAACAGAATCAGAATATTCATAGATCCCAAAGGGAAAATCGTAGTGCTGAAGTATCACGAAGGAATGTATCCTATATCAGGTGTTATTTCTGTGGGAAAATGGGACATTCACATTATGTGTGTTCCATAGCCAAGAGATATAGAAGGGAACAAGAACAGAGATTGCAGCCAAACAGAGAACGGTTTTCCAGAACATATTTTGAAGGACACTATTTTTGGTGCGGAGGATTTGGGCACATGGCTAGGTACTGTACTTCGACCATTTAGAGAAATGAGCCAAAGCAGAATCAAAACATTCTCAAGCAGCAGGTCAATAAACCGACAGGTGAGTTAAAAATGCAGAATAGATTTGCGGCTTTGCAAGATGAGGCTGGTCCATCATACTCTGAGAAATAACAGAATTCTCAATCCATGCGGAGTGTGAAAGAAAAATTATGGACCAAAAAGAAGAAAAATGAGAAGGCCGTGGTGGTGGAGATTGCCCTTAAAGCATAAGATCGATTTAGTGTTTGGATCCTTGACAGTGGTTTCACATCCCACATGAATGGTAATAAGGATCTTGTTATAGGCATCAAATATGACAATGAAGGAGTTGTCAAATTTAGAAATGATGAAGGCCTTAAGATTGTTGGCCTAGGGAAAGCCAAATTTGGGGGCAAAGAGATGAGACGTGATGATGTATTAGTAGTAGAGGGTCTCAGTCATAACTTACTCAGTGTCAGTCAACTATGTGACTCTGGGCACTCTATCCGATTTACCGAGAAGATGTGTGTTGTGAAAGGAAAAGATGGAGCAACTGTCATGCAAGGAAAATGGTCAAAGGGAAATCTCTACCTTGTAGGTGGGGAAGAAGATACATGTCTTTTATCTAGAGAGGAAGAAAACCAGCTGTGGCATAAGCGACTTGGTCATCTATGACAACCATCTATGGAGGATCTCATAAAGTGTGATGCTGCTAGAGACATTCCCAAGCTATCACGTGATCGCACTCATACGTGTGATTCTTGCCAACAAGGGAAGATCATCAGAAAGACATACAAGACAAAGGAATAGAAATCAACTAGAGTTCTCGAACTGGTTCATGCTGAAGTATGTGGACCTATCTCACCACGAGCTATAAATGGGAAAAGGTACTATGTCCTTTTCATTGATTACTATAGCAGAATGGCCTGGGTATTCATCATTACCCATAAGACATAGGTGTTCAGTTGCATAAACCAGTATAGGAGGGAATCAGAAAACATGCTTGGGCAGAAAATTCTAAAGTTTCGTACTGATAACGGTACAGAATTCACAAACAGTCAAGTTGAAAACTATCTCGAGAAACATGGGATAAGGCATCAAGTTTCATCGGTAAGAACTCCCCAACAGAATGGAGTGGTTGAAAGGAGAAATTGGATCATCAAAAATATGGCCAGAATGATGCTCATTGATAAATACCTACTAGAGTAATTTTGGAAGGAAGCAGTTTTGACATCGGTCTATGTTTCGAACAGGTCTTTGTTGTGTCCAAAGCAAGGGAAGACTCCGTTTGAACTATGTTATGGAAAGAATCCAACGTTGAAATACTTTCGAATCTTTGGAAGTAAGTGTTTTATTATCAACAAAGAAAATCACAAGAAGTTTGAGGCACGAGGAGATGAGGGGATATTCCTTGGCTACTCCGGGAAAAGCAAAGCATATAAATGTTTCAACAAAAGGCTGGGAAAAATCATTGAAAGCAATGATGTCACTATAGTTGAAAATAAATAGAACACTCAACGACCCAGTGAACAGTTCCTCGATGAAAGTGATGATGAGGTAAGCAACCTAGGGGGAGCAGAAGTGACAGAAGCTGACTCAGAAGAATATATTGATGATGAAGAAGAAAGTGTCAAGTCTGTGTCTGCGAGGAAGCCAAAGAGTCGAGCTGAAATTGATAGGCAGAATATCATTGGTGATCAAACAACTCCAGTTTAGACTCAAAGAATGAAATCATCACAGTAAACATCATTTTTGTCTCAAGTGGATCCGAAATGTTTTTCCGATGCAGCTGAAGAAGAAAACTGGGTTCAGGCTATGAACGAAGAGCTTGATCAGATTGAGAAGAACCAGACATGGGAAATTGTTTCGAGGCCAGCAGACAAGAATGTCATCGGGACTAAATGGGTCTATCACAACAAGATGAATGAAGATGGCACAGTGATTCGGAACAAAGCATGACTAGTGTGCAAGGGATACTCTCAGATAGAGGGAATAGATGTTGATGAGACATTTGCACCAGTTGCAATGCTGGAGACAATCAGATTATTTTTGGCCATAGCAGTGCAAATAAAGTTCAAAGTGTTCTAGATGGATGTCAAATCTGCATTCTTGAATGGGGTTCTGGAAGAAGAGGTGTACATTGACAAACGAGATGGTTTTATTATTTATGAGGATGAGAACAAAGTTTGAAGGCCGAAGAAGGCATTGTATGGGCTGAAACAAGCACCAAGAGCATGGTACTCAAGGCTTGATCAGTACTTGAAGAAGCTTGGTTTTCAGCGTGGAGGAGTTGATTAAAATCTCTATTTCAGTAATGACAGTAATCAAAGGATGATGGTGCTAGTGTATGTCGATGACATAATCTTTGGCAGATTAGATGAAGCTCAGTGCAGACAGTTTTCCGAATTCATGGAAAATGAGTTTGAAATGTCAATGATTGGAGAGCTAATGTTTTTCCTTGGTCTACAGGTGGCACAAGGAAGGAATGGAACATTCATTTCTCAATCTAAATATGCCAAGGAGGTCCCGAGAAGGTTTGGAATGGAAAATTCCAAGGAGATGAAGACTCCGGTTTCCACCCGGATGAAATTATCGAAAGACGAAGATGGCATGGCATTTAATATAACAGAATACAGTCAAATTATTGGAAGTTTGTTGTACTTGACTGCAAAAAGACCTGATATTTTTTTCGCCACATGCCAAGCAGTGAGATATCAGAGCAATCCCAAGGAAATCCACATGCTTGCAGTGAAAAGAATGCTCCGGTATATCCAGGGCACAATGGATTTCGTCTTGACATATAATGATAAATCTCAAATAGAGTTATTGGGGTATACTGATGCAGACTGGGCCAGTTCAGAAGATGATAGGAAATCAATGTCTGGTGGTGCTTTCTATCTTGGTGGATTGTGTATTTATTGGCTTAGCAAGAAGCAAGATTGCATTTCATTGAGCACCGCAGAAGCTGAGTATATTGTAGCCACTCAAGCATGCACACAGTTATTGTGGATGAAGCAGCAACTTGATGATATGGGAGTTGAAGTGAAGTCTCCGATTGGAATCTAGTGCGACAACTCAAGTGCTATAAATCTTATCAAAAATCCGTTCCATCATTCAAGGACAAAGCACATTGAGATTAAGTATCATTTTATCAAGGAGAAGGTTGAACAGGGAATCTTGAAGTTGGAGTATGTGCCTACAGAGCTACAGGTTGCAGACATTCTGACAAAGGCCTTACACAGGGAATCTTTTGAGAGGCATCGACTGGATCTGGGAGTTCAGTCGACTCCACGCACTTAGGAGAGTGTGCATGGGGGCCCACCCCCTCCCCCTCTCCCCGAGGTATGATGTGTTTTTCCCTATTGTGCTAATATGTGTTCTCTACTATGTTACAGAATTCAAAGGAGTGTCCTCTGGGTTCGTTGACAAAGGGGGAGAAAATAGTGATTGTTAACGGGGGAGACAGTGTGGAGATTTGACAAATCATGAATGATACGGGGAGAAGCTGACCAATGGAGCAGCCAGATAGGGGGAGAAATGAGAAAGGGGAGTATCAAACATGACGATGCTAGAAGTGATCGATCAAAGCATAGATATCACGATAGCTGAGGATCATGATAAAAGCAGAACAGTGGTGTTGGAATGGTGTGAGACGGTGTCTAGCTATCACCAATTGATATCGGTGTGGTTCAACAATTGGTATCAATTTAAGAATTGGTATCAGGTTGGAATCGACAATTGGGGTCTGACATGAAGTGATTCATTGATGAACTTTTCATACTACTCTTGTTTCTCATGCCGAGCATTGCTCATGTGGGATTAGAGTACGTGTTAAGTGAATCCTTGAACGCTATCAGAATCGCAAGAGGTGAATGGTGGTAGCGACTGGAAGAAGACTCGGTGAGGTATCAACGTGCAGAAAATTATTCTGAGAAGAGTTGTCAAGAGTTTTCAACAAACTCAAAGGGGTAGATTGTTGGGAAAAAATCCCTCAGGGTAACATTGACATATTTTTGGGTTGATTGTGTTTGTTGACAAAGCAGGTTTCCAAGGAGAATTGTCAAGTTCCAGAGAATTTGTTGACAATCCTTGTTGACAAAGAACGATGACAAAGGAAAGGACGATCTGGAGGCGGTACAAAAAGATCAGTACAAGGTGGCGCCGTTTCCAAGTGTTTGCCAAAATTTTGGGGTCCAAAATTTGGAGTTTGGTGAGCATCGCGAAAATAGGATTTCCATGAAGAGCATAATTTAATATGTCAAAGGCATGAATTTTGTAACGCCCCGACCCCAGTTACCTAGAGTCAGTGCATTATTACATAACATTGGCATGATCACAAGAAAGATCAAATCTCGAAAGAACGATTGGTTTAGTAGCCTTGGAAACACTAGATATATTCATAAGTTTTACATTACATCATAAAATGAAAAACTACTACAACAACATAATGTCTCCACAGTCCACACTATTATCCCCTCATAATATCCCTGCAGGTCATTCATAACTTACTTCTTCACATCCTGGGGAAAATAAAACATAGAAAAGGGGTGAGCTCAAATTCCCAGTAAGGATAACAATATAGCGAAATATTCAAAATAAGAATAAACATTTAAGGCAATGCATTACTAAAACAAAAGCCTTTTAAACTTGAACTTCAACATAGTATGGAAAAAGTAAAATGAAATAATGCCATTTACTTATTCACATGGATATTATACTAATCGAATAATCACATGAAAAATCAATAACCACTTTTATAATGATGGAATGCATAATTCTAAACTTTAATTTCTTTGTCGAGGCCTCGTCCCAAGACCTTGGGGATAACTGTAACTGGAACCCAACCCGGAGTGCCTCTAATAACCGGACACCAACCCGGAGTGCCTCTAATAACCGGACACCAACCCGGAGTTCCTCTAATAACTGGAGACCAAACCGGAGTTCCTCTAATAACCGGAGACCAAACCGGAGGGCTTACTTTTACCGGTCCCCAACCCGGAACATACTTATCTAACACATTCATCTGAATGAAATATTGAAATATAACATAAACATTTGGATTAAAAATAACTTATAAAATGTCAATACTTTAAACAAAAACCATGAGTGACATAAGAATAACTTATCCATAGTCAAAAATATCACAAAACTTCAATAAAATAGGGATGTTTTTTATCATAATAAATCAACTTCAAATAAGCTTAAAATCCATCAAAGGATGTTGACATAGATGAAATCAAAACTATTTTAGAGAAATATCTCTTTTTTTTGAAATAATTTTAAAAGTAACATAATTATAAAATAATACATTCAATTGAAAATATTCTTATAATCTTGTAAGGGAAGCTTCGATGATTTTATAACGGCGGAAAATAGCCGCACCTGCCGTATAAGTTTAAAAAAAACATTCTTACCTTAATTTTGTTGAAAAGGCTAAAAAGCACCTTGTTTGGAAAACGACGGAAAGATTCCTTTATAAACCTCTTATAAAAAATCAAACAAGGGTATAAATTACTTTAACCCATATTCTTGTAAATAGTCAAAAATGTTTTGAAATACATTTTTAAGAAACATGGATGTGGATGATAAAGAGATCCCAGTAGATTATTACGTATAAACAGCCTCAGATAATGAAGAGATTGTGAAATAACCCTTACCAATTTGGTAACTTATGAAACATACAACCCATGAAAGAGGTATCATACAATGAATATGTAAATACACATAAATTAGAGTGTATTACACAAATAATATAATTATGGGCAGTACATACACCACACAAAAGGTAATGGTGGCAATATGGCTTGAATCTCACGGTAATAAGGAGTGAGATGAAAACCCCTTACCTTGTACTTTTACTTGGTTGGGGTAGGTTAACCTCTTGTATAATAGTGAAATAATTGTTATTAAATTATACAAGAATCATATATATTAATATGATATCATATATGATCTTTTAGCTTTGCTTTGTTAATAATGTCTTAGTATTATCGTTGTTTCAGGTGTTGACTTACTCGTTTTCTTTTATATGTTTTATTACGTAAGCCATGTTTGTAATGGATAGGTTGTATATTATTCATATCCAGAATGATATCAATTCCTTAAACATCATTTTTAAATCAGCAAATGATAATTATACTTGAATGGATATGATGGAGAATGAATCTCATCGCGTTCGTGGAGACGGTAGTCCGTACGTACGCACGAGCGACAATATCATTCTTTTGATATTAAAATAATATATAAATGGATGGTATATCATATATAAAGAATCATTAACATGTTATATTTATTATTTACATGAGTTACACATCATTATTATACCCATCCAAATAATAATATATTGAATAACAATTACACCACAACGTGGAGATGGTAAGCCGTACGTACGCACGTATGGTGACATGTTATTCAAAGGGTGGATAGAATACTGAATATGGTTGTACCATATTTATAATAACATCACAGTATATATATGATACTGGAGTTATTATTTTATAATGGTAACAACAAAGTAAGAAGAAGTGGAAGAAGAAGGAACTTGGAAAAGGGTGGTGAAATCATTACCTCTTCTTCGGTTTCTTCCTTTTGATTTGATCAAAAGGGCTCCTTAGGTTGGCTTTCTGATCAAAATAAGGCCACTAGGTTGTAGTGAGGGAAGTTGGGAGAGTATTTGGGCAGAGTTTGGTTGAACAAAAAGGCTTTTAATGTGTGAAGAAAAGAGAAGGAGGAGTGCCCTTTTATAAGAGGGGTGAGGGGCACCTTTGGAAAAACTAGAAATATTAGTTTATAATAAATTATTATTCGGTTTCTAATGGCTCCAAAGTTGATTATTTAAATTTTAAAGTGGGGATGGGTAGAAAAAAACTCAACCAATAGAATTTAGACAGGTTTGGGTACTTATATTAACCTTATATTTAAGTATTAACTCTAAGTTAATTAGTTTCACTTTTACAATGTCTCTTTGTATTTTTATATAATATGGTTAATAAACTTACTGTATACATCCAAGAGACCCTCAAGTGGTCCATTAATGATGAACCTATCATGATATAAGTCTCTTGGCCGAACCTTAGATTTTTAGGAATTTAATATCAATTAATAATATAATATTTGTTTTAAGAACTCTTTTATGTCAATTTTGACACTATTCAATAGTTGATTTTTGTGAAACTCATAACAGATTGATTAATTCGAAAAAAGTCAATTAAATCAATCCTAATATATCATATTATCCTATAAAATTAGTTTAATTCATTAAAAGTTTAATATTTTATTTATTTGTGTATTTATAATATCAATTATTTTAATTTTTTACTATTATAGTAATTAATTCATCATCATTGTGTCACAAATAAATTAAATTATTTAATGTCTAAAAATTATAAATAAAATATCACTATGTAGAAAATCGTTTTATATTTCTAATTAATATTTATAATCTAAAATCCAATATATATAACCCTATGTAAAAATTGTTTTTCTAAAAGATATATGCTTGTGTCATTTTTGTATTCATTTTAACTTAATTAAAATAAAGTGTCCCAATCACCTACAAGTGGAACCATGGGGTCCCAAAATCGACCCAACGATGCCTATGGTCGAACATGTATCAAACAATAAGGCTATGACACGTTTTATGGGAATTTAGTATTATTATAATATTAATTTTTAACCCTTATTTACCGGATTTACCCTTAACCATGGTAAATAAAATATTTACCGCAGTAATTATTCAAAATGTATAGAAATAAAAGTTACCTATTTAAACAATTTGAAAATCCTGATTCCAAATATGGAATCCATTTTTTTAAATTCAAAACACAGAAGTGGAAGAAATTAATTTAAAATTAATTCCCGCTGTCAAAACAAAAAGCGTGTTTTTAAGAGATAATAACTATCAAAAGATTGACACTTGTTTATGTTCGGTTTAATTGTAAAATTATGTCCAATGACCAAAATTATATTAAATGGTAAACATATATTCTAAATATAATTTAAAACCACTAAAATTAATAATTTATTACTATTAATTATTTTGATTAAAAAAGTTGTTTTTAATTAAAATTTAGTAATTTTCACTATTCATCAAAATATGAAAGTTATCCGAAATGTACCAAAATTTCACCTTAGGATAATTTCGATATTCCGAATCCAAAAATGAAGTCCATTTTGAAATATAAAAAATATATAGTTTCAAAAAGTAGGTATTACTATTCATAATGACTAGTTTGATTGGTTGTGGTGTGTGTTAGAACTCGAAGTTGCGTACAACACACACTACTGTATTATTCAAAGGAAAGCGTACCGTGGAAGCTTGGGATGTTTCATTTTAAATTTTTTGATATCCCCCTTTACTCAAAAAGTTTAAAATATTGTATTTAAAATGGGTTCACTATTAGAAGTTGGTAAAAGTGCAATACTGAAAATGAATTTGTTCTTACATTTTGTCTAAGAAAACATAATATGGATTCTAAAATTATAAATATTATATAAAGTTTAAAATTTAGTTAATACTATTCATAACCTCTTTTGAACGGCTTGTTTGGTAAGTCATGGTGTGCTTGAACTCGGTGTTGCGTGTAGTGCAAGTTATTGTATTATTTTAAAGAAATAACACACTATGAAATCTTGGGGTGTTACATTCTCCCCTCCTTCAATAAATTGCGTCCTCGCAATTTGAAATTGTTCTTTGAAAATAAAAGGTTGAAAATAAAAAATATCTTTGTGGGAAAACCCACATCCGAAATTGGGTTACTAAAATTTAGTCTTAATATGAGGAAAAGAGAAATGAAAGGGTCACCACCAAATTATGATCTCGATTAGGATAACATTGGTGGAAATTAGAGACATATAATTGGAGGAAAAACGTAAATATTTATAGGTAGTGATTGAGGTCATCAATCACAAACAAGTATAAAATTGAGGTCCTTAAACTCATCAATCTATGATGATTTGAAATACCATCGGTTCAACAAAACATAGGGTATTAGGATAACACATTTTTGACGTTTTAAAATATCTTAGTTGAAATCCCACATCGAAAAATGAATTAATGAGGAATCTATTTAAAATAAAGAGTGGAAAGTATGAAGATTACCGAAAGTAACACATACTAGGGTTCCATGTAGGAAAATATGGATATGGAAGAGAAATCTAACCATCAATTATCTAATGGAGAGTGGTAGAGAACATGGCTATGAAAAGGCCAACAATCCCAAAGCCATAAATTAGTGATGATTTAAGGTACCATCTAGGACAACATTTTTGTTCTAAGTTCCTTTTCTTAATGTTGAGGAATTTATTTATGAGATTGGCTAAGATCATATGGAGATATACTTACTTTATAATTAGAGTTTTGTCTATTAATAAATTTCTACCACAAACTCATCTTTCACTCATAAAAAAAAATTCTATTTATACTATTCGTACAGGGTTCCAAAATAAACGAATTTATAATTCATCTACCAAATCTTTAAAAAAAACTACATTATTTAATCCAGGACATCTCTTGGGCCAGTGGTAGGTGATACACCCTTGTCTCCCTTCGGTTGCGGGTTCAAGTCTCGCGGCCTTGCCGGACGCGACGGGTTGTCGCCCGACCTCCGGGTTGTCCTTTTATGGCAATCCAAAATTAATCTCAAACTAGAATTTATCCAAAATACTTCTGACCAAACTCACAGTCCAACATTTATAAGGATGTTAAACATAATTTTAAAGACCTGTAAAATTCAAGGGAAATTTTTTTCTTAATTTTCTTTAGAATTTTACAAGAGCGCGGTTTCAGACGGCACCTGATTCCGAGGCCCGGAGTGCCCGGAATCGTTTTCCAAAGGTTGGCTCGGGTACGTTCAGTGAACGAACGAGCGGAAATTTCTAACTTTTGATCCGGTGCTCGAAATTGAAATACGAGGGCACCGATGAACTCGCAGTGCCGATATTCGCTTAACGAGACCTTTTCGGGAGTTGCGTTTGTTTCGGGTTGAGAGTTAGTTTTTGGGAGATTAGAATAAGTTAAATAAAAATATGTAAACACAATTTTTATTTAAACTTAATAGTTAACTTCTCTCAAAGGAAGTTAGGTGTGGGACCCACACCCACTTAACCTCCCTTGAGAGGATTAAGTGTGGAGGGGCCCACACGAAACCTAACTTTACATCTTCCCTCAAACTCCCTTAACCCCTCTTTAATTAACATGACAATTTGTTAATTAATGTGGAGTTATCTCTTATTTGAATTTCAAACTTTTGAAATTCTAGTGTGTTGTTGTGTTAATAAAATAAGATAGAGTCTTATTTTATTTTGGGTTTAGTTTTGTCTCCTTGAGAGAGTTGGGAAGGTTCTTCTTGTTTCTTCATCTTCTTCAACCTCGATGAAGAACACGAAGAACGCCGTTCTTCAACGAAGAACTTCTTCGCCGAAGAACACGGTTCTTCCGCGACGCCATATCCGCGACGTGACGTTCTTCTTCCGCATCATCTCTTCCGCGACGGTTTTCCGCGACGAACGCCATCGACAACGACTCTTCCTCCGACGTCAAAGGAATCGACACCGATATTCCACGACTACGTCAACGTGCGACTATCAAGGTAGGGGTTCTTGAGTTTGTTGTTTTCTTTTTATTTGACATTCCTCAAGACTTGACGAAGAACACTCAAGTTCCGACGAAGAACGCCGCTCCGCTCTTCTTCGTCTTCCGTGTCAACGAGAGAGAACACCGCTTCTTCCTCGGCCAACCTTCGTCGGCGTACAAGGATTCGCCAACGACGTATCACATCGGACGCACCTCTTCGTCATCGGATTTGACGAACGACGACCGCGACGCCCGACCTCCGCGACGTTATCTTCCGCGGAACATTGTCAAATATTCGAACCTTATACCCGAGGTAGGGGTTGTTGTATTTTGTTTATATTTAACCTTGTTCGTGGTTCATGCTTGTCTAACGTGTGGATAATTTATATAAGTGTTATTGTTTAACGTGAGGGGGGCCGGACCACATGAACACGGCCGAACCCCCTCCATCGTTCTTGTTGTTTAATCTTGCGGGTGGAAGCAAGGTGGCGTGGTGCCGTCGCACCACGCGGTTAATCGTGCGTTTATTTTATGCAACACCGTCGCGCGCGCACCATGAAGAAACATCTTGAACGCGACGCCGTCGCGCCACGTTGAAAGAAATCAAGGCACGGCGGAGGGGCGCGGTGCCGTCACACCGCGCCGGACGACGAACACCGCGGCCGGTTCCGGGCCGCGGCAGAAAGAGAAGACCGGCGGCCGAGCCGCCGGCGTCGGAAGCCGAAGAGGGGACCGGATTTTCCGGTCCTGTTGGAGAAAACCGGCCGGCCAGCTGGCCGGCCGGATGGCATTAAACCGGGGGAAATTAATCCCCCGGCCGGCTCACAAAACCCCCCTCTTAATGAGGGGGGCGGTTTCCTTGAGGGGGGTAGGAGGCCCCCCGTTTCCAGCCAATCAAGCCCCCCACGATGGGGGGGCAGTTTTGCAAAGGGCGCGGCATTTAGCCGCGCCGCCATCCAAATCAGCGGGGGAAATAATTCCCCCCGCGCTGCCTCCGTGCGGCTCCAGGCCGCCGCGGCCGCCGCGCCGCCGCACCGCCGGCCGGCCGGGCCGGCCGGGACGGGTCGGACCCGGGTCGGGTCGACCCGGTTCGGGCCGACCCGGGGGGGGGGGTCGGGCCGGGTCGGCCCGGACCCGGACCCCCCCGTTTCGAATCATTTACGGTCTTTTGGCCATAACTTGAGCCACGGACCTCCGATCGACGAACCGTCTGCGGCAACGCGATCCTTGGATCGAGACGGTCGTTTCGGTATATCGAACTCAAGGTTTCAGATTACTTTGAGTTCGGCCGGGTTGGTTCGTTCACGAAACCAACCGGGCCTTCGGAGCGGAAACGCTCATATCTTGAGCTACGGACGTCTGATTGACGTGCCGTCAGCTGTGTTGTGTTCCTCTTAGTGAGACGGATCTTTTGGCATACTCCGCCCGAGGTTTGGACGCAGGTGGAGTATGGTCGGGTTGGTTTTGCCTTAAAAACCAACCGGGCCCCGGGGACGAAAATGCCAATAACTCTCAGACCGGGCGTCCGATCGACGCGCCGTCTGTTGCGTTGAGTTCCTGTTGACGATACGGAACTTTTGGATACATCAACTCTGGACTTCGTGACAGTTGATGTATCAGCCTCTCGGCTCGTGGAGCGGACCCTCTGAACGAGCTTGCTGTGTGCGGAAACCCTAGTGCTGGCTGCGACTGTTACTGTGACTACTACTGCTGCTACTTCTACTGTGACTGCGACGACGACAGTACAGAGATCCTGTGTGGATTCGACGACGACGACTTCAGCACTCAGCGATCCTACGTGGATCAGTGCTACATGTCCTGTGTGGGCCCGATCCTGTGTGGGTCCGATCCTGTGTGGGTCCGCGCTCAGCGGTTCTGTGTGAGGCAGCGCCTACAGGTCCTGTGTGGGCCCGATCCTGTGTGGGTCTTTGCGGGGGTTAGTTACCTATCGATCCTTCGTGGGTCCGACGACTTAGATGGATCAGAGATCATCTTTATCGTCCTTTGGTTAGTTACCTATCGATCCTTCGTGGGTCCGACGACTTAGATGGATTAGAGATCATCTTTATCGTCCTTTGGTTAGTTACCTATCGATCCTTCGTGGGTCCGACGACTTAGATGGATCAGGGATCATCTTTATCGTCTATCGAGGAAGTATACATGTGTGAGCTGAATCCTGTTTCTTTCCTGTGTGGATTGTATTGTGCTATCCTGTGTGGATTACGTTTTTCTTTCCTGTGTGGAATACGTTTACTTTCCTGTGTGGACTGAGTTGTACTTGGGCTCGGAGGTTGGAGCGTATTTGAATTGATGACTTAGGTATATGTATGGGCATATACCTAAGCAGTGTTGGTTGTTACTTCATGATTGTACCTTTCTTCGTGGTTTATCCTTTGTGGATTTGAGAGACCTTCAGGGGTCTCGGGGTCCCTACTGAGTAGCTTATACTCACCCCTGCACGGGCTTTGCCCGCACTACGTTGTGTTGGTTGCAGACGACGGACATCGTTGATCTTAGCTGAGGCTTGCAGAGCGGGACGGTACCCGGAGGTGGACCACTGGGCGGGACGTGCTCGGAGCGGACGACGGGACCCGTGGAGCAGAGGAGCTATCTGTACCCATCCTTCAGGTGGGATTTCCAGTGGACAGCTCAGAGTAGCGGCTTTTACTTTTCAGTTGCTGTTTTCCCTTTCGAGTTGTACTTTACTTTCAGTTTGGGTTTGTATTCTGGCCCATTTACTTTTCCGCACTTTCAGTTGTACTCTGCTTTTGCTTAGTGTTTACTTTCCGCTTGCTTACTCTATGGTGTTTGTTTACTTTACAAGGCAATGCCTTCCCATTTTACCGGGAATTACGCCTTGGTGCTAGTCGCCAGCCCCTGGCCTATGGAAGGCGGGCTTGGGGTAGTCACGGCACGGACCCCGAGGGCGGGTCGTGGCAAATTGGTATCAAAGGAGTTCGGTTCTACCGCGAACTCTGATCTTTTCTATGTGAAGCAATAATGTTTAGCGTATTGAGTGTGGTTATCAGTCCAGGGAGTCCAGTGTTGGTGCGGCGGCCGACGTATCCGTACAGCAGGACCCTGACTTCTGATTTCCGACTTAATTCACGAAAACATTGATTGCGTGTGTGTTTCAATGTTTTCTTTGTGATTTCTTTGTGTCAGCTCATCAGGTATACTGTTTGACCGTGGCGCACCTGTTTCCTTTCAGGATGGCCCCACGACGGCAGCCAGCTAGGGTTCCGAGAGTCAAGCGTGACGATAGACCACCGAGCGACGAGGCCTCGGTGCAGGGCCCTTTGCCAGTAGTGGCACCGGCGGTAGCTCTACCCACCGAGCCCCCGATACTTCCCGCACCAGCCGCTGACGATGCACGTTGCCTCAGCGCACTGCATGAGTTTCAGCGCCAGCGACCACCCAGGTTTCGCGGGGAGACGGATCCCCAGGCAGCAGAGGACTGGCTAGAGGCAGTAGTATGAGTGTTTAGGCGAGTGAGGACACCAACAGACCTCATGGCGATCCTCGCTGGGAGCCTACTACACGCAGCAGCAGGACGATGGTGGAGCTTGATGCTCCAGGTGCACGATGAGGCATCTCTACTTTGGACGGACTTTGAGAGCCTCTTCCGCTCGGAGTTCGTTCCAGCCACCCTTCGTGCGGTGCGTATCCAGGAGCTTCTTCAGCTGCGGCAGGGCAGCATGACAGTCGCTCAGTACTCGGCGAGATTTACCGATCTCTCGCGCTACTCGACCGACATGGTAAGGGACCCATTCTTCCGGGCCCGGACCTTCGAGCAGGGTTTGAGACACAAGATCAGGGCATCGCTGATCTCCCTCAGCATACCGACTCAGACAAGAGTACTGGAGCGGGCCCTTCTGATCGAGAGCTTCCTTGCTGAGTCTACACCACCACAGAGACCCACCGCAGGGTGGCACGTAGCGGAGTCTTCGGTAGCAGGTAGCCGACAGATGACTCAGGGGTCCAGACAGACCAGACCTTCAGGCAGACGACCTCAGGGCACTGGCTCAGCAGTGCAGGGCACACAGCGCGGAGCCAGTCTTTTGAGTGGAAGACAGTGCTTTGCATGCGGCGGGCAAGGCCACATGGCTCGTGACTGCCCGACCCGCCATGCGGAGGAGCAGCAGAAGGTTGAGGAACCACCTAGGCAGAGGCAGAGGTTCGATCGTGGCGGTCTGCAGGGAGGAGGCGGACGAGGCAGAGGAGCTGGCCGAGCAGCAGGTGGTGGACGACGCTTTGAGGCTCTACCACCACCACCACCAGGAGGTCCACCCCGACCGCAGGGGAGAGCTCAGCTTCAGGCAGCCGAGGCCTTCGATCATGGAGCTCTGGGAGCCGATGGACAGGAGCAGAACTAGTGGATATATCCTTTGTACTTCTGGTTCCTTGTTGCTTTTGTGTAGCGTCTTGTATTATGAGCTGCAATAATAAAAGACGCATACCTTTGTGATATTTCGTTCCTGTCCTCTTTCGTGATGTTACTAAGAGGTTCCAGTTTTGGCTGTTGACTTGACCCTCACTTGTGAGACATCTACTGGAGGAGACCCAGTTACCACACACTGATGCCGACAGTGTGACTCAACCCTTGGAGGCGAGAGTAACGGCTGGATCTCTTAGTAGTAGCGTCGAGCCCTTACGACGTCATCCTTGGTATGGATTAGTATCATCCATGTTAGGATTGACTGTATTAGGCGAAGAATGTGGTTCATCCAGGGGATGAGACCAAATTTCTCTTTTCGGCAAAGAAGAAATCTTGCAGCTCTTGTGGGACCTGTGATGGTCCAGGCCACGACAAAGAAGGTCCAGGTCATCCAGGAGCGGATGAGTACAGCTCAGAGCCGGCAGAAGTCATATGCTGACAGGAGGCGAAGGCCACTAGAGTTCGAGGATGGCGACCACGTCTTCTTGCGGGTCTCACCTCGACGTGGTATTTGGAGTTTTGGCCGAGGCGGCAAGTTATCTCCGCGCTTCATCGGACCCTTCTGGGTCCTCAGCAGGGTTGGTGAGGTGGCTTATCGCCTGGCTCTACCACCTCAGTTGCACCGGGTGCACGACGTCTTCCACGTATCTCAGCTGAGGAGATACGTGCACGACCCGACGCACATCATTGACCATGGGGAGCTTGACGTTGACGATGGGGCGACTTTTACGGAAGTCCCGATGGAGATAGAGGATCAACAGGAGCGGGTCCTGCATGGGCGATCGATTCCTCTTGTGCGCATTAGATGGCAGCACGGGAATCTCCAGGAGAGCACATGGGAGCGGGAGGCTCAGATGCGTGCTCAGTACCCTCATTTGTTTCCCTAATTTTTGATGTATCTTTACGGGGACGTAAATCCCTGAGGTGGGAGTAATGTAAAGACCCGTAAAATTCAAGGGAAATTTTTTTCTTAATTTTCTTTAGAATTTTACAAGAGCGCGGTTTCAGACGGCACCTGATTCCGAGGCCCAGAGTGCCCGGAATCATTTTCCGAAGGTTGGCTCAGGTACGTTCAGTGAACGAACGAGCGGAAATTTCTAACTTTTGATCCGGTGCTCGGAATTGAAATACGAGGGCACCGATGAACTCGCAGCGCCGATATTTGCTTAACGAGACCTTTTCGGGAGTTGCGTTTGTTTCGGGTTGAGAGTTAGTTTTTGGGAGATTAGAATAAGTTAAATAAAAATATGTAAACACAATTTTTATTTAAACTTAATAGTTAACTTCTCTCAAAGGAAGTTAGGTGTGGGACCCACACCCACTTAACCTCCCTTGAGAGGATTAAGTGTGGAGGGGCCCACACGAAACCTAACTTTACATCTTCCCTCAAACTCCCTTAAGCCTTCTTTAATTAACATGACAATTTGTTAATTAATGTTGAGTTATCTCTTATTTGAATTTCAAACTTTTGAAATTCTAGTGTGTTGTTGTGTTAATAAAATAAGATAGAGTCTTATTTTATTTTGGGTTTAGTTTTGTCTCCTTGAGAGAGTTGGGAAGGTTCTTCTTGTTTCTTCATCTTCTTCAACCTTGACGAAGAACACGAAGAACGCCGTTCTTCAACGAAGAACTTCTTCGCCGAAGAACACGGTTCTTCCGCGACGCCATATCCGCGACGTGACGTTCTTCTTCCGCATCATCTCTTCCGCGACGGTTTTACGCGACGAATGCCATCGACAATGACTCTTCCTCCGACATCAAAGGAATCGACACCGATATTCCACGACTACGTCAACGTGCGACTATCGAGGTAGGGGTTCATGAGTTCGTTGTTTTCTTTTTATTTGACATTCCTCAAGACTTGACGAAGAACGCTCAAGTTCCGACGAAGAACGCCGCTCCGCTCTTCTTCATCTTCCGTGTCAACGAGAGAGAACACCGCTTCTTCCTCGGACAACCTTCGTCGGCGTACAAGGATTCGCCAACGACGTATCACATCGGACGCACCTCTTCGTCATCGGATTTGACGAACGACGACCGCGACGCCCGACCTCCGCGACGTTATCTTCCGCGGAACATTTTCAAATCTTCGAACCTTATACCCGAGGTAGGGGTTGTTGTATTTTGTTTATATTTAACCTTGTTCGTGGTTCATGCTTGTCTAACGTGTGGATAATTTATATAAGTGTTATTGCTTAACGTGAGGGGGGCCGGACCGCATGAACACGGCCGAACCCCCTCCATCGTTCTTGTTGTTTAATCTTGCGGGTGGAAGCAAGGTGGCGTGGTGCCGTCGCACCACGCGGTTAATCGTGCGTTTATTTTACGCAACCCCGTCGCGCGCGCACCATGAAGAAACATCTTGAACGCGACGCTGTCACGCCGCGTTGAAAGAAATCAAGGCACGGCGGAGGGGCGCGGTGCCGTCGCACCGCGCCGGACGGCGAACACCGCGGCCGGTTCCGGGCCGCGGGGGAATGAGAAGACCGGCGGCCGAGCCGCCGGCATCGGAAGCCGAAGAGGGGACCGGATTTTCCAGTCCCGTTGGAGAAAACCGGCCGGCCAGCTGGCCGGCCGGATGGCATTAAACCGGGGGAAATTAATCCCCCAGCCGGCTCACAAAACCCCCCTCTTAATGAGGGGGGCGGTTTCCTTGAGGGGGGCAGGAGGCCCCCCTGTTTCCAGCCAATCAAGCCCCCCACGATGGGGGGGCAGTTTTGCAAAGGGCGCGGCATTTAGCCGCGCCGCCATCCAAATCAGTGGGGGAAATAATTCCCCCCGCGCTGCCTCCGTGCGGCGCCAGGCCGCCGCGGCCGCCGCGCCGCCGCACCGCCGGCCGGCCGGGCCGGCCGGGACGGGTCGGACCCGGGTCAGGACGACTCGGTTCGGGTCGACCCGGTTCGGGCCGACCCAGGGGGGGTCGGGCCGGGTCGGCCCGGACCCGGACCCCCCCGTTTCGAATCATTTACGGTCTTTTGGCCATAACTTGAACCACGGACCTCCGATCGACGAACCGTCCACTTCAACGCGATCCTTGGATCGAGACGGTCGTTTTGGTATATCGCACTCAAGGTTTCAGATTACTTTGAGTTCGGCCGGGTTGGTTCGTTCACGAAACCAACCGGGCCTTCGGAGCGGAAACGCTCATAACTTGAGCTACGGACGTCCGATTGACGTGCCGTCAGCTGTGTTGTGTTCATCTTAGTGAGACGAATCTTTTGGCATACTCCGCCCGAGGTTTGGACGCAGGTGGAGTACGGTCGGGTTGGTTTTGACTTAAAAACCAACCGGGCCCCGGGGACGAAAATGCCAATAACTCTCAGACCGGGCGTCCGATCGACGCGCCGTCTGTTGCGTTGAGTTCCTGTTGACGATACGGAACTTTTGGATACATCAACTCTGGACTTCGTGACAGTTGATGTATCAGCCTCTCGGCTCGTGGAGCGGACCCTCCGAACGAGCTTGCTGTGTGCGGAAACCCTAGTGCTGGCTGCGACTGTTACTGTGACTACTACTGCTGCTACTTCTACTGTGACTGCGACGACGACAGTACAGAGATCCTGTGTGGATTCGACGACGACGACTTCAGCACTCAGCGATCCTACGTGGATCAGTGCTACAGGTCCTGTGTGGGCCCGATCCTGTGTGGGTCCGATCCTGTGTGGGTCTGCGCTCAGCGGTTCTGTGTGAGCCAGCGCCTACAGGTCCTGTGTGGGCCCGATCCTGTGTGGGTCTTTGCGGGGGTTAGTTACCTATCGATCCTTCGTGGGTACGACGACTTAGATGGATCAGAGATCATCTTTATCGTCCTTTGGTTAGTTACCTATCGATCCTTCGTGGGTCCGACGACTTAGATGGATCAGAGATCATCTTTATCGTCCTTTGGTTAGTTACCTGTCGATCCTTCATGGGTCCGACGACTTAGATGGATCAGGGATCATCTTTATCGTCTATCGAAGAAGTATACCTGTGTGAGCTGAATCCTGTTACTTTCCTGTGTGGATTGTGTTGTGCTATCCTGTGTGGATTACGTTTTTCTTTCCTATGTGGAATACGTTTACTTTCCTGTGTGGACTGAGTTGTACTTGGGCTCGGAGGTTGGAGCGTATTTGAATTGATGACTTAGGTATATGTATTGGATATACCTAAGCAGTGTTGGTTGTTACTTCGTGATTGTACCTTTCTTCGTGGTTTATACTTTGTGGATTTGAGAGACCTTCAGGGGTCTCGGGGTCCCTACTGAGTAGCTTATACTCACCCCTGCACGGGCTTTGCCCGCACTACGTTGTGTTGGTTGCAGACGACAGACAACGTTGATCTTAGCTGAGGCTTGCAGAGCGGGACGGTACCCGGAGGTGGACCACTGGGCGGGACGTGCTCGGAGCGGACGGCGGGACCCGTGGAGCAGAGGAGCTATCTGTACCCATCCTTCAGGTGGGATTTCCAGTGGACAGCTCGGAGTAGCGGCTTTTACTTTTCAGTTGATGTTTTCCCTTTCGAGTTGTACTTTACTTTCAGTTTGGGTTTGTATTCTGGCCCATTTACTTTTCCGCACTTTCAGTTGTACTCTGCTTTTGCTTAGTGTTTACTTTCCGCTTGCTTACTCTGTGGTTTTTGTTTACTTTACAAAGGCAATGCCTTCCCATTTTACCGGGAATTACGCCTTGGTGCTAGTCGCCAGCCCCTGGCCTATGGAAGGCGGGCTTGGGGTAGTCACGGCACGGACCCCGAGGGCGGGTCGTGACAATAATGTAGATCCTTTTTACCACGTAATAGAATATGAATACCTTCATCATGTATTCTTTTAAAACACTGAAACATCCTGAATTACCATAATCCATATTGATTACATTCATGCTCCCTTATTCCATATAGAATGCTGGATATACTTCATCAATCCAAAAATGTTTTAAACCCCAACAATGATGGAATATACAAATCATTAATTAGTTTCAAGGTAGTCAATAATATCTAATATAATTTATCCAAGTCAATCATGTGTTATTCTAAAATCACTACCTCGGTATCAGAACCATATTATGGTTTATCATTCTCTCAACCATATATTTTCCAAAAATTTAACCTACTATTGAGTCACTTTTCTTTGTTCCACACAATCTCAAGTCCTTAATGAAATAGCACTACAATACAATCCTTATATACTACATAATTATTATAACAAGTACATTGTTGATACAACACTCAATTGACATAATCAACATAAGAACTCTAATCATTCCTCTTCATCTGTGGTAGTATCATAACTTGATTATTATCCAATAACATCATTTGCGGCATATTCTGATGACTGGGACATAGGTTCGCATAGTGTCCAAACTCCTTGCAAATGAAGCATTGTACATTTGAAACCATTTTCTTACCCTTGCATTCATGTACTTTGTGCCCTTTTCCACCACACTTATAACAAACTCCCATTCCTTTCAGACAAGTTCCAGGGTGTTTCTTCCCACAGTTATCACATATGGGAAAATTCTTATTTTCCCTCTTCCCTTTATCCATCTTTCTCTCTTCCATCCTTTTCTTCTCTTGCTTCCCTTCAAAGCCATAGGACTCAGTAAAATCTTTACTTATCTTATCAACACATGATATTATTTCTTCGTATGATGATAATAAATGGGAGACTATTTCTCTTATAAATTTTGGCTTAAGGCCATGAAAGATATGATCCTTCTTTCTCTTTGGATCATGTGCATTGCTGGAGTTCTCATTCCTTCTACTGGGCGCCATTTCTAAACAATGACATACACTAGATTAGTTTATGAATAACAATACCTAATCCCAAACTTGTAAGACACATAACATAAATTAAAGAGTTTATGGATATAATCCATAATCATATAAATTTCTCCTTTGAGGAAGTAAATCCACATAAACCCTTCATAATGATTTGTAAAGAAAATGAGAATTATCCTAAGCATATCCCCCGGGAGTGTCGTAACCAAGAGTGCAGCAAGGCCCGTTGTCGTGCACCAGTTCTCGTTCGAGTCTAGCTCAAAGCGTTGTTTTCGGGTTTTACCCCTAGGTACATCTGTGCCAGAGCCACCTCTACCTGCTCGTATCCAGACAGGTATGTATTGCTCAGAAAACTCACAAAATCTCTACAATACCAAAATTCTAGGAAGTTCTTCTATACTAATCCTCAAAGTCCATCTTAAATCTATGTGCTCTAATCAGAGTTTATCTAAATCTAGCTTCCAAGGTTTGTACTAAACTTCCTCTGATACTAACTATAACGCCCCGACCCCAGTTACCTAGAGTCGGTGCATTATTACATAACATTGGCATGATCACAAGAAAGATCAAATCTCGAAAGACCGATTGGTTTAGTAGCCTTGGAAACACTAGATATATTCATAAGTTTTACATTACATCATAAAATGAAAAACTACTACAACAACATAATGTCTCCACAGTCCACACTATTATCCCCTCATAATATCCCTGCAGGTCATTCATAACTTACTTCTTCACATCCTGGGGAAAATAAAACGTAGAAAAGGGGTGAGCTCAAATGCCCAGTAAGGATAACAATATAGAGGAACATTCAAAATGAGCATAATCATTTAAGGCAAAGCATTACTAAAACAAAAGCCTTTTAAACTTGAACTTCAACATAGTATGACAAAAGTAAAATGAAATAATGCCATTTACTTATTCACATGGATATTCTACTAATCTAATAATCACATGAAAAATCAATAACCACTTTCATAATGATGGAATGCATAATGCTAAACTTTAATTTCTTTTTCAAGGCCTCGTCCCAAGACCTTGGGGATAACTGTAACCGGAACCCAACCCGGAGTGCCTCTAATAACCGGACACCAACCCGGAGTGCCTCTAATAACCGGACACCAACCCGGAGTTCCTCTAATAACCAGAGACCAAACCGGAGTTCCTCTAATAACCGGAGACCAAACCGGAGGGCTTACTTTTACCGGTCCCCAACCCGGAACATACTTATCTAACGCATTCATCTGAATGATATATTGAAATATAACATAAACATTTGGATTAAAAATAACTTATAAAATGTCAATACTTTAAACAAAAACCATGAGTGACATAAGAATAACTTATCCATTGTCAAAAATATCACAAAACCTTCAATAAAATAGGGATGTTTTGTATCATAATAAATCAACTTCAAATAAGCTTAAAATCCATCAAAGGATGTGACATAGATGAAATCAAAACTATTTTAGAGAAATATCTCTTTTTTTTAAATCATTTTAAAAGTAACATAATTATAAAATAATACATTCAATTGAAAATATTCTTATAAGCTTGTAAGGGAAGCTTCGACGATTTTATAACGGCGGAAAATAGCCGCACCCGCCGTATAAGTTTAAAAAAAACATTCTTACCTTAATTTTGTCGAAAAGGTTAAAAAGCACCTTGTTTGAAAAACGACGGAAAGATTCCTTTATAAACCTCTTATAAAAAGTAAAACAAGGGTATAAATTACTTTAACCCATATTCTTGTAAATAGTCAAAAATGTTTTGAAATACATTTTTAAGAAACATGGATGTGGATGATAAAGAGATCCCAGTAGATTATTACGTATAAACAGCCTCGGATAATGAAGAGATTGTGAAATAAACCTTACCAATTTGGTAACTTATGAAACATACAACCCATGAAAGAGGTATCATACAATGAATATGTAAATAAACATAAATTAGAGTGTATTACACAAAGAATATAATTATGGGCAGTACATACACCACACAAAAGGTAATGGTGGCAATATGACATGAATCTCACGGGAATAAGGAGTGAGATGAAAACCCCTTACCTTGTACTTTTACTTGGTTGGGGTAGGTTAACCTCCTGTATAATAGTGAAATAATTGTTATTAAATTATACAATAATCATATATATTAATATGATATCATATATGATCTTTTAACTTTGCTTTGTTAATAATGTCTTAGTATTATCGTTGTTTCGAGTGTTAACTTACTCGTTTTCTTTTATATGTTTTATTACGTAAGCCATGTTTGTAATGGATAGGTTGTATATTATTCATATCCAGAATGATATCAAGTCTTTAAACATCATTTTTAAATCAGCAAATGATAATATACTTGAATGGATATGATGGAGAATGAATCTCATCGCGTTTGTGGAGACGGTAGTCCGTACGTACGCACGAGCGACAATATCATTCTTTTGATATTAAAATAATATATAAATGGATGGTATATCATATATACAAAATCATTAACATGTTATATTTATTATTTACATGAGTTACACATCATTATTATACCCATCCAAATAATAATATATTGAATAACAATTACACCACGACGTGGAGACGGTAAGCCGTACGTACGCACGTATGGTGACATGTTATTCAAAGGGTGGATAGAATACTGAATATGGTTGTAAAATATTTATAATAACATCACAGTATATATATTATAATGGATTTATTATTTTAGAATGGTAACAAAAAAGTAAGAAGAAGTGGAAGAAGAAGGAACTTGGAAAAGGGTGGTGAAATCATTACCTCTTCTTCGGTTTCTTCCTTTTGATTTGATCAAAAGGGATCCTTAGGTTGACTTTCTGATCAAACTAAGGCCTCTAGATTGTAGTGAGGGAAGTTGAGAGAGTATTTGGGAAGAGTTTGGCCGAACCAAAATGCTTTTACGGTGTGAAGAAAAGAGAAGAAGGAGTGCCCTTTTATAAGAGGGGTGAGGGGCACCTTTGGAAAAGCTAGAAATATTAGTTTATAATAAATTATTATTCGGTTTCTAATGGATCCAAAGTTTATTATTTAAATGTTAAGGTGGGGATGGGTCGAAAAAAACTCAACCAATAGAATTTAGACAGGTTTGGGTACTTATATTAACCTTATCTTTAAGTATTAACTCTAAGTTAATTAGTTTCACTTTTACAATGTCTCTTTGTATTTTTATATAATATGGTTAATAAACTTACTATATAAATCCAAGAGACCCCCAAGTGGTCCATTAATGATGAATCTATCATGATATAAGTCTCTTGGCCGAACCGTAGATTTTTAGTAATTTAATATCAATTAATAATATAATATTTGTTTTAAGAACTCTTTTATGTCAATTTTGACACTATTCAATAGTTGATTTTTGTGAAACTCATAACAGATTGATTACTTCAAAAAAAGTCAATTAAATCAATCCTAATATATCATATTATCCTAGAAAATTAGTTTAATTCATTAAAAGTTTCATATTTTATTTATTTGGGTATTTATAATATCAATTATTTTATCTTTTTACTATTATAGTAATTAATTCATTATCATTGTGTCACAGATAAATTAAATTATTTAATGTCTAAAAATTATAAATAAAATATCACTATGTAGAAAATAGTTTTATATTTCTAATTAATATTTATAATCTAAAATCCAACATATATAACCCTATGTAAAAATTGTTTTGCTAAAAGATATATGCTTGTGTCATTTTTGTATTCATTTTAACTTAATTAAAATAAAGTGTCCCTATCACCTACAAGTGGAACCATGGGGTCCAAAAATTGACCCAAATATGCCTATGGTCGAACATGTATCAACCAATAAGGCTAGGACACGTTTTAGGGTAATTTAGTATTATTATAATATTAATTTTTAACCCTTATTTACCGGATTTACCCTTAACCATAGTAAATAAAATATTTACCGCAGTAATTATTCAAAATGTCTAGAAATAAAAGTTACCTATTTACACAATTTGAAAATCCTGATTCCGAATATGGAATCCATTTTTCTAAATTCAAAACACAGAAGTGGCAGAAATTAATTTAAAATTAATTCCCGCTGTCAAAACAAAAAGCGTGTTTTTAAGAGATAATAACTATCAAAAGATTGACACTTCTTTATGTTTGGTTTAATTGTAAAATTATGTCCAATGACCAAAATTATATTAAATGGTAAAAATATATTCTAAATATACTTTAAAACCACTCAAATTCATAATTTATCCCTATTAATTATTTTGATTAAAAAAGTTGTTTTTAATTAAAATTTAGTAATTTTCACTATTCATCAAAATATGAAAGTTATCCGAAATGTGCCAAAATTTTACCTTAGGCTAATTTCGATATTCCGAATCCAAAAATGAAGTCCATTTTGAAATATAAAATATATATAATTTCAAAAAGTAGGTATTACTATTCATAACTGCTTGTTTGATTGGTTGTGGTGTGTGTTAGAACTCGAAGTTGCGTACAACACACACTACTGTATTATTCAAAGGAAAGCGTACCGTGGAAGCTTGGGATGTGTCATTTTAAATTTTTTGATGTCCCCCTTTACTCAAAAAGTTTAAAATATTGTATTTAAAATGGGTTCACTATTAAAAGTTGGTAAAAGTGCAATACTGAAAATGAATTTGTTCTTACATTATGTCTAAGAAACACATAATATGGATTCTAAAATTATAAGGATTATATAAAGTTTAAAATTTAGTTAATACTATTCATAAACTCTTTTTAACGGCTTGTTTGGTAAGTCATGGTGTGCTTGAACTCGGTGTTGCGTGTAGTGCATGTTATTGTATTATTTTAAAGAAATAACACACTATGAAATCTTGGGGTGTTACAAATTTCGCCAAGATAGGATTCATGGTTTGGAAATCGCGAAGACCAGAAGAATGGAGGCGGTGAGTCTTCACAATTACGTCAAGCTTCGTGAACGACAGAGGCTAAAACGCATCGCGGCGATGAAGGGCTTTGCGAGGGAGCTTCGCGGCGAAGGCGCGAAGGTATGTTGACGGTAATGCTTCACGATTATGTCAAGATTCGCGAACAACAGAGGCTAAAGCGCATCACGGCAGTGAAGGACTTTGCGAGGGAGATTCACGGCGAAGGCGCGAAGGTATGTTGACGGTAATGCTTCGCGATTACGTCAAGCTCCGCGAACGGAAAATTTCCATGGTGCTTCGCGATTTGGACAGAATTCCGGCGGAAACTTTGGAGCTTCGTGATTTGAGATGACGTGACGTTGACTTCGCGTGGAAGGGACGAGGGTCGGTGGAATCTCCTATAAATAGAGGCCGACCCCCTCGAGAGAAAAAGAGAGAATTTTTAGAGAAGATCATTTGCTCTCGTTTTGCGAAGGTAGTTCGCGGAGCCAGTGTGCTTCGCGAAAGAGGAGCTTCGTAGCGGCTACTATAGCTCCACGAACCCTGCGAGCTCCGAGTTGGCTTAGTCAGCTTCGCGAGGGATGTTTCTTTGCGACGGCTTGAGCTTCGCGGTAGTGCTTCGCGGTAGTGCTTCGCGAAAAGGCAGGAGCTTTGCGAAGGCTTGTTTGAGCTTCGTGAAATTGGGATCTTCGCAAAGTAGGGTGCTTTGTGAAGGTTTTTCCCAAAAGTAATTGCCCAGTGTTCAGAGGCAAAGATGTATTCATCCGTGGATGAAAGTTGAACTTCAACAGAGCATCTACATACAGAGAAAGATGCATTACTTAATGGAAATGAAGAGACCTACAAGTCTATAAACTATGAGTGAATCCCTTCACAGAGCAGTGAGCTTAGGAAGAGGAAAAAGGTGATCCTCTCCACCGATAGTGAGCCAGAGAGAGAGAAACAGGGAGTGATCCTTGGGAAAGCAGTGAGCTGACCCTAAACTTTGTAAAGGCAGTGAGCCTGGGCATAGAAGTGATCTAGCCCGAACTTTGTATCCACAGCTAGTGAAGTTTAGTGGAATTGGTACGACCGACAACTTGTCGGCGTATGCTCCTTGGACGTATCCCTTTGCGGTGAACCAAGTAAAATTGGTGTGTCCTGTGCATGCTTTACTTTCTGTTACTTTGTGTAATAGAAAAGAGAGAGAAGAGTGTTTTGGTTAACAGCGAAACAAGATCAGAACGGGCATTAATTTTAAATTAGTCATACCCTGATTCACCCCCTCTCAGGGTATTCAGCCTTGTGGACCTAACATATGGACTATTTTCATGGAGGAAATTTGTCATTGGGTATAAATAGCATGGTAGAAATTGTGAAATGGGTTGTTAACACATCATTTATATGTTAACTGGTTTGGATCTCTAACATTTTTTAGGTTTCAATATCATGTGGTTTTAGTGAGGATTCTACAAAATGTGGTTGAAATTCATTAATAAGGATGCAATAATTCTTTTTGGAAAATTAATTATTGGTCTCAATCTATGTTTTTAGTATTGATAATGTTTGAAAGATGTGGGTTTAGTGTTTTTGTTCTAGTATGGGGTTTTCCATCATTGATAGTATTTTTATAGCGGTGTAATTTGTTTGTACTAGCTCTAGTGAGTAGGTGGACAATGATGAATCTTAGGCCCCAATATTACTTATCTCAAAGTGACAGGAATAAGACTCAAGGAGTTCAATCTGGGACTAAGGTTGATCTACCCGTTTCCTTGATATGTCCCTAACTTTCCATATGAATTTTATTTTTTGATGTTTTAATTTCTATGTGTTTAGATGAATGTTTTAGCTGGTTATTAGTTTGGGTTTTTACTTGGAAGGTTCCAACTACTACCCTTAAAAGTGAGTAATTATTATTTTTTAATAACAATAAAATGGTTTTCATTAATTACATATGATATAGATTTATAATTAAATATCATTGAAAATGACATTAGACATTCCTATAAAATTGATACATTCTTATTTATGATATAATTTATTTATAAAAAAATTAAAAACAATTTTCTCTAATATCCCCATTCCTCCATCTTCTATCTTTATTATCTATATACATATATATAATGAAATGATAAAACCATTATGTCGAATAATTTTAGAAAATTATACCCAATAAACCTCAACATATAGATTCTTCAATTATTTGGGGTCGTCATCATAATATAAGGCCCCATCAAACTTTCTCTTCCTAACATATTGTATGAATATTAATGGTTTCTTCATTTAATCATTATTGAATAATTTTTTTCTAATTTAATATTATATTATTTCTTTTATTATTTTTGAGATATTTAATTAGACCAACATAGTTATTTTAATCTCTTAATGTGATTCACATACCACTATATATACTCATTTCAATGTATCAAGTCATGACCAACACTCTCTCCCACCTCTCAACCCTTTATCTTTGTATTCTTTTCTTGGTATGTGATTGGGTTGTAAATTATCATGAGATAGTCTACATATAAGTATTCTTCCTATTTTATTTTCTTTGAATTCCAAAATAAAATGTGAATTTTTATATATTTTTAGGATTTGTGGAGCTTGATTTGATCAAAATTGTACAGTATAATAGTAGATATTTATTTTACTTAAAGGTTTTGGGAACTTTATGAGGTCAATATTGTCATGTTATAAATATGATTGAAATTTATTTCATATGGTGTTTAAAATTTTAGGGATGTATAATTGATATATAATTTATGACATACGATGATCAACATTGTTTGGATGTGTACATGTTAGAGAATTGATTTCACACAGATTATTGTTTCATTATTTTATATTTTCCATTTATTTCTCTATAACTGGTAAATATAAAAAAAATTCCCATATTTCTTATAATTTAAATGTGAATTATTTGTAAAATAGTGAAATTTGTTTACCTTATTCATGGAGTAGTGAAATTTCCCAAACCAGGTTAATTTTTGTTCTTGATTATTTTTTGACTTTTAAATTTTTTATTCCATTTTTTCCATAACAAGTGGTATTAGAGTCTGATTAAGGTTTAATTGTTAGAAATTATTCACAATCAATAACAAATTATTAAAGAAACGTGAAAATTTATCATTTCAATTAAATTTAATTTAAGTTTTGAAAGATACAAATTGAAGAATACATATACTAGATATTGATTAAACATCCAATCAAATGGGAAAAATAAAAAATGGTGATATATAAAAACATGGCCTTGTTTGGTTCTACATGCCAAAAAATCATATGACTAACATTTACAAGAAACGTTACATTCAATTTTAAGTAAGATAAGGATATTTTGGTTTTAATAAAGGAAGTATCAAATATAAAAGAGAACTTTTATACATCAAAAAAGGAGTTTCTTATGTATATTATTCAACCAATATATAGATAGAGGTAAATAAACTATAGATCACATTAACAAATAAAATATTTTTACATATTAATTGAGTTTAGTTTAGTTAAAGTTCAGTGATGAAATTTAATAATTGTTTCTACTATCATCACTTCTAGATAGCTGGTATCTAGTACTCATGGTAGCGAGTAGTTACATTGGTACTTTAAAACTAATATTAAATATGGTTTGAGATATATTAAAAATTGATGATGTTAATATAAGAGATTCATTAAATTGTTAAGATATACAATTAACATTGAATTTAGGAGATGATCATTAGATTAAGGACACTCTAGAAATAGGCATAAATCACAATTATGGATCCAATATAAATAAAGGGAATAAGGTCACATATGTTGGGGTTTTGGGAAGAAGGGATGGGTCATGAAGGATTTAAAATTAAATAAGAAATAAAGAAATAGAAATTTTTTGAGCACAATATCAAAAATTAATGATGATTCATTGGTTCTTAGCATTTATATTCATATGGATTTATATATATTGGACTCTAATTAATTCTTCCATTTGACCATAAAAAAGAAATATCTATGAAATTTTATTTCCGGTGATTATTAGAAGGTATCCCTTACTAAAAATAAACCAATTAATATTGTCAAAAAATGTTATGTATAACTGAAAACCCAAAAATATAATTCTTTATATGTTAAATATTTTTTGATATATTTTTTGACTTTATAAAAAATTTAATATCCATTAAACTAGTTGATAATAATTAATAATGTGCCACATTTTTTAGAGGATCATGGAAAATAAAAAAATATGATATTGTTTAGCCCATGGAGTGAATAAATGAAAACTATACATGAAATATGATTCAAACAAGATGATAAAATACTTAAATTTATTGGTGTATTAAAAAATGGTATTGAGAATTGGAAAATGAGTGAAAAATGAATAAATAATTTGACCATGAATGGAATTATTCTGTATCCAAAATCATTCATTATTAATTTTTAGGAAGACTATATACTTGGAAAAGAATAAGAAAGTTTATTTTTTTTAAATTTGTTAGAACACCGAAGGCAAGAAACCATAATTTTATCCAATTTTACATCTAGGGTATAATTCTAGTAAAGTTACATGGATGATCACATTATTATATGACATTCATTTATTACTCAACGAGAATTATATAGATTTATTTTATAAAAAATAAGCATGATGTCTTTTTATATATTTTAGAAATGTAAGAGTATTGTAATGAATAAAAAATGATTAAAAGTGAGGTTATTGATATTCAAAAGTTGTGGTGAGTATGATAGAATATATTTAAATGAATTTTGTGCATAAAATGAAATTTTAATAGAGAAGACTATTTTAGGGATACTAAATAATAAAATGGTGTGAAAAAATGCATGAATAAGATTCTAATTGAGTGTTTTAGAAGTATGATATTCCAGGTTTGATACCTCAAACATTTTTCATATCAGTAGTATAAATGGAATAATATTTTATAAACTGAGGTCTATTTCTACCTCTTAGAGTGAAAATTAATGAGGTAAAATAAACAAAAAAGCTAGATTGTGCAGTCAAGATCTACGTATCACTGAGAGGGGGATGTGGTGAATCATTGATATATTTTTATTTTATGTTTACTTTCTATTGAAATAACATTAACATCATATTAAAGATTTTTTACCTTCCTAAAAATAAAACAATCACACATCCTCAGGAACAAAAGAATTTAAAAGGTTCACTAATCAACACAAGCATCTACATACATTGAATGGTTTAGAATCAATCCAATACCACAAAATCCACTAGAAAACAATCCTTTTGTGTTGAAATAAAAATTAGGATATTACCTTATACTTGTCTAGAAATATGTTCAATAAAAAAATATATGTGCTTCAAGTAGAATGAAATGATTTAATACAATTTGTGTAACATGTTTAGACAATTTCACAAATTTCTTCAAAAAAAGTTACTGTGCTACCTTGTAAACTTTCAAAAATATTATCTTCAAAAAAATTCTTCACTTTACCACCCAGTAGTAGGTAATAAATTCTCTAGACTTAATAATGATACTTAGTCCAATTCGTAGTCCGATTCACCAGTCTAATTGTTCAGTCTGATAATATAGTCTTTCAGAATACTGCTGAAACATATATGAAATACTTCTATCTCAGTTTGGAATTCCAATACGATTTCCCTATCCTATGGACAAGTACAATCTAAGAAACTCATAATATGATCAACATTCTTATTCTTCTTATTCAGTCTAGAAAACTTCCATAGGATATCTCAATCCATAAATTCCTTCTCACATAGAAACTTTCAGCACCCTGCCATTTCTTTACACCTTGTGAACAATATGAATTTCAGAAAGTAAAAATTACTTTCCTGTGCTTATAGGTTTTCAAAATTGGGTTTGGGTGATATTTTAAAAAACATTTCCCCCATAAAAAAAATCATAAATCTTAAAATTTCCCTTAAATATCGACCCTACCTTTGACTTTTTAAATTCATCTTAACTCTTATCATTTCTTCTCAAACCTTCTCGAATATTCTCCAAATTCATATTACTTTAGAATTTCTAAAAATTCTTTAATCTAATTAGGATTTACATTCCGATTTCCCTATTATGATGCACAACATAATATTCTTCAATACATTTCTCTGAAACAATTAAAAGATATGAAATTGAAATGAATTTATATTATGAGATTTGTACGAACTGAAATAACACTTTCCATTCCAATTCTCCACACTAAATTGAAAAAATATTCTCATTCCAATGCTCATAACCAACAGATAGAAATATTAAATTTAAATCTTTCTGCCATAAACATTGTTACTACTCTATTAGAAATAAGTTTCCTTTCTATTTCTATAATCATAGTGCAAAATTATAAAGATTCCAACACTTCCTCAGCAACACTCTGACACCAGATTCAAACTTCTTTGAAAACTCTTTCTTTCCTCTTCAAACTTCAATCTCCCCTTGACAACACTTTTTAATCCATTTTAAACAATTCTTTCTTTATGATTTTCCTCATACTGATGATCCTACATCTGATGACTTTATCAGTGTCAACCTACATCTGATGAATTAGTTTCTTCTTCACTATAATATTCGGTATCATTGCAAGTTCGATGAATCTTGACTCAATTGATAAAAACATATCAGAGTTATTTTCTTCTCTCTTGACCCAATTAAAAATAACCAACAATTCTTCCGGATGAAAGTGGTTTACTATATTGTTTATTGATTTATGAGTTTATTAAATGTATTAATAAACATCAATTATTTTCATCATAAATGAAATTTTTTACCTCTGATTCACTTTTTCAATCATCACCACATCTGATGATCAGTTTTAGTATTACTTTGATGATCGGTGGTGCGCTGAGTCTGATGAACTGGTATTAATTGATTCAACTTCAGTAACTTCTTTCCTTTTATGATTACTATACACTCAAACTTATTTCTCATAAGATTTAAATATTTTGGATTATTGGTCGGAATGAAAACCAACATCTTAATCTATACAAGATTCAAAAAAAAACATTCCTATCCTTCAATCAACTCTGCGTCTGATGGTATCATACTGATGAACTGAAACCCAAAATCTTTGGCTTCACAAAATTTATTCTTCAATAAAATTCAACTTGTATCTTGACTTCATCATGAATTTTAAAATTATTAGGTTTGACATATAATCATATCACTATAATTGGTAAGTATTTTAACATACCATCCTTTCTACATATTCTTTCCTTACAACCAATCCTCAATACAATTGGTATCACTCATTCTCCTCCTTTTCTTAATTAGGATCACATAATAATTTTTTTTTTAAAAAAATGAATTTTTTGAAATATAAAATAGAAAATCATATTTATATTTTCATTGGGGCCATTCAGACTCTAAAATACTTCCTCATTATGATCAAAACATCCTTTCCGTACCTAAGGTGAGTCTGATGAGCCTTTCCTTCCAAAAAAATCATCCCAATATGATGGAATTTCTTAAGCATTTTGAGTTTGATCATCTGATTAGGATGGTGTGTCCGATCATTCAATAATTAAAAAGCTAATTGATTTATTTTCTTCTTTGATAACAAAATACAACAATTTCGTCACAAACTTCTTCCATCTTCTAAAAACAATTTCTTTCTAACTTTTCCACAAACCCCCCCCCCTTGGAATTTGTTTTCAACCGAGGTTTATAAATCACCAAACTTTATAACCACAAGATATGTATTACTTATCAAAAAATTTAATCCTACATGATCTAACTTAGTGTAGGATATAAGAATTATTAATAGAAAAACCACGATTTCCAAAATAGTGACTCGTGAAATATATTCATCTTTTATTCACATCTTTCTTATCTTATTCAACATTATTGTAAAAAATATTTCATATAACTACTCTAAAAAACTGTTATAATTTCACACATTTACATACTGAGATCACATATTACCCACAACTCCCCTATATAAATTATTCCTTAAATTGTTTAGCACATATCAATGGATAGATTTATGAAACAATTTCCTCCTTGAAAACCCTATATAATGAAAATATGAGAGAGAGGACAAATACATATACCTCAAACTTGATGTGAAGAAGGTTGGATGCCCAGGTTCAACCTCAATTTGCAAAAAGTTTCCTATGGTAATGTTTTTGTGAAAATTTTAGTAACTTTTTTCGATGTAGGAACATACTCCAATTTAAATTCATTCTTCTCCCCATGATATTTGATGGAGTGGTATTTGATATCAATATGTTTTGAAGGAGAATGTTGTACCAAATTTTTGGTATGGTTGATGTCACTTTGATTATCACAACCCAAGAGAAAGGGTAAAATTACTTCTAAAAGTAAATCTTCCAACAGAGTCTTCATCCAAATTTGTTGGGTAACATCATGATTGGTAGAAACATACTCAGATTCAATAGTACTAAGTATTACTAAATTCTATTTATTTTTATTCCAATTGACACAACCTTTTCCCAAAAATAATACTCTACTAGATGTGGATATTATATCATTAACATTTACCTTATAGTCAGCATTTGAATACTCAAACATGTCAATAATTACTGAGTTATCATACCTAATTTTTAAATTTGGTATAGCTTTTATATATCTGATAATCATTTTCCCAACAAATATATGTGATTATTTTGGAGCACTATGAAATATTTCACATAAGGTAACAACATAAAAAATGCTGGGTCTTAAGGAAATAAAATATAACAATCAACCAAGCATCTTTGAAAACTCTTTAGAGACAACTTCTTTTCCTTCACCATCTTTAGATAACTTAGTTCCCACTATGATCAGTGTGGAAACTGGTCTCAAATTTTCCATGTTGAACTTATTAATAAGTTCCTTAGTATACTTTTCTTGAGAAATAAAAATTCGTTTCTTTGTCTGTGATATTTGTAACCCCATAAATTATTTCATTTCACCCATCATGGACATCTCAAATAACCTTTTCAGCTCTTCAAAAAATCATTCACATGTTATTTCATCATTCCCAGAAAATATAATGTCATCATCATAGAAAATTAAAATTATGAAAAACTCCTGACAGTATTTGATGTAAATATTAATATCAAATCTTCATTTCATAAAACTTATCTTCCTCATGAAAGTATTTAATTTAGAATCTCATTCCCTTAGAGATTATTTTTTCCCATAAAAGGGTTTATCCAACTTGCACACATACCTTTCATTATTCCCAACAATAAATCTACACAGTTGTTCAGTATAAACTTCATCATCAAGATCACCATTCAAAAATACTGATTTTATATCCATCTAAAAAAATTTGTAGCTTCATTGTGCAGAAATAGAAATAAAGATATTGATTGTTTCTAAACTTTACACAAGAGAAAAAGTTTTATCAAAATAAATTCCTTCAATAAGCGTGTAACCATTGCAAACTATTATTGCTTTTTTTCTTAACACTTCAACATCTTTATTCATATTTTTCCATAAAATACACTTTTTACCAATAACATTTAGATCATTTGGTTTAGATATGATTTACCAGTATCATTATTTTCTACCTGAACCATCTCTTCATTCATTCCCTAAACCTATCCTAGAAGCTCAAAATCATGATACACATATCTCATCTCAAATTTTGAAAACAAGGAATTATCTGCAATAAATTTTGATGTTTTTTATTTTTTGAACCCTTTGATGTTGACTAAAGATTATGTTTTGAGATTCCACTTTCTTCCCCATTCTTGGATTATATTTTATAGATTCTTTAACAAAACTAGAAATAACTGAGTCCAATTCTTCTTATTGAATATGATTTGCATTTTTTGTATCCTTATCCGAATTTTTAAAAGAAGTTATTTCATCCCATTCATCTTTCTTATCAGAACAAAATTTTTAATATCTTCATCATACTTTTAAATAAATTTCAAGAAAACAAAGTAAAATAATATTCTATTCTATTTGTTGAAATATCCATACCCTTTTCCTTCTAGAGCATAGCCAAGAAAAATCCCATATTCACATATTTGGTCGAACTTCCCAAGGTTTCCACCTTTCTTATTTATGATGGATGAACTCCCAAAAACCATTAAGTGTTTTAAACTTGTAGTTATACCATGAAAAATTTAATATGAAGTCATATCTAAAATTTTATTGTATAAGCATCACTTTTTAATATAAACAGCAATGCTTATGGATTTCTTCTAAAAGTAATGAGAGAAACCATGTTCAAATAACATAGTTCATCCCATTTCCACATGAATTCTATTCTTCCTTTCAGTAAAACCATTTTGTTGAGGAGGGTATTATGTACTAAAAACATTCCAAATTCCATGTTTCTTAAGATAACATTCAAATTATTAATTTTTGTATTCACCTCCATTTTATATTTTCTACTTCTTTACTAAATAGTTTCATTCCTTCTCAGCTTTCATGATGATGATTTTAAACATTTTCAGAGCATTTGAAGTATGTTTCTTGTACATAACACATGTAATTCATGTAAATTAACCAATGAAAGTGATGAAGTACTTATCTCTATGACTTTTTTTTATCTCATTGGACCACAAATATTGGAATAAATAAGTTCCAGGGGGTTATTTTGAACAAATGTTCTCTTTCATTTCCATAGAGTTTGTAATCATTTCTTTCCGCCAATTTTTGCAGCACCAATCTATTCTCTTTACATATTGGTAATACTTTGAACACTGTATCTCTTTGATAACTTTATCATGATTCTATGACACATTTTTTCTAGCCTTTAATACCACAATTGATTATCTTCCACCATGGCTATGTAATAATAGTTTTGTGCCTCACCAAATTAAAACAATTTTCTTTTTATATGTTGGACTCTTGTAACTATTTTCCAATCTTCCTCACTTTTCACAAAAACCCAATATTTTATGAAAAGAATTTTTTTACCTTAATTAAAAAGTTGTGAAACACTTAGTAGGTTGTGTTTAATCCCATCAATAAACAAATATTTCTTGGATTTCAAATTTTCTTCCCCAATGATGGCTGATCTAACACATTTTCTTAAATGTATCTACTCCTTCTTTGAAATATTTCACACTCTTCAAAAATTTAAAATATCATGTCATATGAGAATAATACCCACTATCAATAATCCAATTAATATATCCTTTTGTACCTTTTAGAGAAGTTTCTATAATAAGAGCATTTTCTTTCCCTTTATCTTTCTTCATAAATGACTTCTAAGAATTGTTAACAATCTTTTTTTTGTGACAATAACAAAAAAAATAACTTTTTAAAGATTATTAGGTTTTTAAAACATTTCAAAAATAGTTTCCAAAGGTTGGAACTTATTTTAAACTTTCACAACATCCTTCTCAGGTTTCTTCAAAACATTATTCTCAGACTTCTTCCTTTGAGAAGATTTACTCCCTCACAAACTTTGTCTTCTATAATTTATGGAATAATGGTAATTTTGTTGATTGTACCAAAAAATAGTTTCTATATATCAAAATACACTGCAATTCTATCAATATCTATAAAATGAATATTTTCCTCTGAATATTCCATACTGTTCAGAGTTGTGATCATGTTTTTCATCAAACTTCATATATTTCTAATCAAACTTTTACTAGCCACCAAAAGTTATATTATCAACCAGAATCTTCTTTTTCAGATCAATTTTCTTTTAAGACTTACTGGAACTAGAAGTAATATAAAACTTTTCATACTTATAATTTTTATCAACTTATGACTTCTCCAGTTTGTTGATTTTGGCCACATACATAACTTTACTAGTTTTGTTCTTCTAAGAAACAATTTTAACATTATCTTAAACCTTTTATAATAAATTTTTACCCTTACCAAGTTTACCTTTTCTAGATCTTTCAAAAACTTCATATAAAAAATTATTGATACTTGTAACCCTCTATTATTCTTTAGAATGTTTTTGTTGGACAAGTTAAAAATCTTATTCTTTTAACATCAACATAACTTCAAGATGTTCATTAAGATTATTTTATTTTTCAAGTGATTTATTAAAATCATCAATCAATTCTAGAAGATCAACTTTCTAATCATGAATTTTTTTTGATTATTTGTTCATGAATTTTTATTTTTATACTTCCTGATTTATTTTTCAAGCATACCGATATTTCTCAAAAATTATTTCAATTAATCTATCAGATGAAATTATAATTGTGTTTATTATTATATAGAACTACTGCTTTGGAATTATTCATTATTAATTGTTTCAATGAAAGTATTTTCTCTATCTTTTTTTGTTATAATTTTTAAATTAAGATTCCCTATCTTATTCTTCATCATCTTTAGACAAAAAGATTCTCCTTTTGGATTTAGAGAATTTTCTTTCTTTACCTTTTGAATAATATTTAACCTTATAACCTTATTTATTCCATGATAATCTCTGTATTCTATAACATTCATCACTATTCTCTTATTTATTTCTTCTAGGATAATTAGCAGAATAGTTTCCAATAACTACTCATCAAAACATTTCAAGGGTTTTTCCCTTTATATTTTCCAATACCTATTTTCACATTTTTATAAAACAAGGATAATAAATAATTAATATTTTTACATATATCTTTTTCAAAATTAGAGTCAGTAGCTTCTTGATCTTCAATAACCTTCTTAGACTAAAATTTCTTAGTAGAATTGAAAATAATTTCTTTATCAACTTTTTTTCCTTTCATAGATTTCTACCTTCTTATTTCACAAGTAATGAGAGAACTATGCAAATCATCAAGAGATTATGTTTCTAGATCTCTGTCTTATAATGAGGAAACTTTGGTATCAAACATTTCATGAAGAATTATCAAGATATTCTCAACAATAGTATAATCTTACAACTTTTTCACCATGGAATTTTATAGTGCTAACAATATCATTCACCCTGGTAAAGAAGTCCCTAATAGATTCGTACTCACCCATTTTTAGATCTTCATACTTCAGCCACCATATTTGTAACCTTTCCATATTAACTATTATATTTCCTTTATAAATGTTCTCTAGCTTATACCAAATATCTTTATTGGTGAAAAAACCCTTTAATCATAAAAAATAACTTTTATAAAGTGATTAGAGTAAATAATTCTTAGCTCTTGCATCATTTTCAATATTTTTCTTGTCAATAGATGTAAGAGTAAATTTTTCATCAATAAAAAGAAGTCCATATATTTCATCTTAAATAAAATAAAACCCAAGAGACATAAGATAATGTAACATTCTATATTTCTAGATATGATATTTCTTATAATCTAAGACCAGAATCCCTTCAGTGTTGACACAGTTCAGATTCTCTATCATAAATTATATTCAAAAACTCCAGAAAAGAGTAAACAAGGGAACCTTGGCTCTAATACCAATTGAGATTGCCTATTCAAGATCAATGTATCACTTGAGAGGGGGACGGGTTGAAACATTGATATCATTATCTTTTAATTTTCCTTACTCTTGAAACAACCTTGACCTCTGGTAAAATATGTGTTACCTTGTTGAAAACAAAAAATCCCACCTCCATAAGAAAAAAAATATTTTGCAATGTTCACTACTAAAAAATATTATCTACATCCTTGTTATGGTTTGGAAACAATCAAATAGCACAAAATCCACTATAAAAAAATTCTTTTGTGTGGATACAATAAGTAGGATATAAACCATACACTTTTTATCATTATGTTCAATAAAATATTGCATGTTCTTCAAGCATCATGAAATGATGTAATATATTATTTGTAACAAATTAAGAAACTTTCACCAATTGATTCAAAAAAAGTTACTATGTTTCTTTATCAACTTTCACAAATTTGATCTTCAAAATAATTATTCATTTTCCTACCCACCAGTAGGTAAGAAATTCTTTGAACGTCATAATGATACTAATTCCAATTCCCAATCTGATTTAATAGTCCAATTATTCAGTCTGATAATATACATTGTTAGAATAACACTGAAACAAATATAAATTACATCCATCTTAATTCATAAATCCCAACATAGTTTCCTAATCTGATGGCCCGGTTTGATCTGAGAAACTCAAAATATGATCTCCATTCTTATTTTTCTTCAGTTCAAAAAACATCCTTAAGAAAGCTCAATATGAAAACACCTTCTCAATAGAAAGTTTCAGTGCTCTTCCTTCCCTCTATACCTTACAAACAATATGAATTTCATAAAGTACAATTTACTTTAATCTATTTATAAGTGTTCTAAATGTAGTTTGGGTGGGATTCTGAAAAGCATTCCCACTTAACCCAAATTATAAAATCTTAAAATTTCCCTTAAATATCTACCCCATATTTTACTTCTTAAATTATTTTTTTAACTCTTCTCATTTCTTCTTAAACCTTCTTGAATCTTCTCACAACTTCAGCTCACTTTAGTCTTTCTAAAAATTATTCTGTCCGATTTCGATTTCTATTCGAATTTACCCATTATGATGTACCCCATAATATTTTTCAATATGTTTCCCTAAATAAATTGAAAGATATGAAAAAGAAATGTATTCTTATTATGATTATCATTACCAAAAAAATCACACTTCTCGTTATGATGCTCCATACCAACATGAAAAACAATATACTCATTCTGATGCTCCATAAAAATTGATAGAAACGAGTAATTTAATTCTTTCTTCCATAAACAATTGTTGATACTCTACAAGACATCATTTTAATTTATTTTTCTATAAAAATAGTGGTGACTTCTAAATATTTCCGAACTTCCTTAACAACACACTGACACTAGCTTCAAAATTCTTTGAAAACTATTTCCTCTTCAATCTTCAAGACCCCCTTTCCCACACTTTGGAAACTATTTTAAACATTTATTATTTTATTATTTTGCTTAGAATGATGATCATGAATCTGATAACTTTATTAGTGTTATCATGAATCTTATGAATTAGTTTCTTCTTTAATCTGACAATCAGTATCATCTCCAGTCTAATGACTCTCGACTTAATTGATAAAATCATATTAGAGTTATTTTTTTCTCTTGACCTAATTAAAAACAACAAAAAATTCAACCTAATAAAAATGGTTGATTACATTGTTGATCATTTTCTGACTTTATTTAATGCATCAACAAAACTTCAATTCATTTATTCTTTAACAAAATGTTCTACCTCTAATTCAATTTTGCTAACATCACTACATATGCTAATCAGTTTCAACATTACATTGATGACTGGTGGAATACCGAGTCTGATGAAACAGTATTAGTAGCTTCAATTTTAGTAAATTATTTAATTTTATAATAATTATACACTATAAATTATTTATCCAAATATTTATATCTTGATAATTATTAGTCTGACTAAAAAACTAACATCTTCATATTCACACATTTCACAAAAAACCTTCATAGATTTCAAACAATGCTTCATCTGATAGTCTCACACTAATAAAATAAGTCCTAAAATATTTGGTTTCAAAATCTTTATTCTTATAAAAACATCAACTTGTATCATGAATTCCTCATGACTTTGGAAATGATTAAGATTAGCATAACATCATATGAATTTAATTGGGAAGTATTGTAACTTCTCATCCTTTTTGGAATATTCTTTCCTTCCAACCAATCCTTAATATGATTGGTAGTACCCATTATCCCATTTCATTCATAAATATTGCATAAAATGTTTTCATATGACATATGAATTTTGTGAAATAAAAAATAGAAAATCATTGTCAAATTTACAACAAGAATTTTCATACATTGAAACACTTACTCATTATGACCATAACTTATTTTTCAGACCTAAGGTGAGTCATATGAGCCTTTCCTTCCAGAAAACATATTCCCAATCTGATCGAATTTCATAAGAATTTTTTGTCCGGTCATCTTATTATAATGGTGAGTCTGATCATTCAACAATTAATAAGTGAATTGATTTCTTTTCTTCTTTGACAAAAAATGAAAACACTTTCTTCAAAAAATTCTTCCATCTTCTAAAAAAAACTTCTTTACAAAATGGTCCAAACAAAAAGAAGGTATGTTTATCACATTTAAAAGTATCCGGTTCTCTATATTATGTTCACATTGATTCCGATTCTAGAGAAAAGTTATATTCTAAATTCAAAAAATGATTTTATATTCATTATAGTAATTTATAATTTGGTTATCACTTCTAGGATAATGAAAATAAGAAAATAAATAGAAGTAACAAAATTGATCTTTTAAAAACATGTTCTAAGAAGGATAGAAATGTTATTGAATATTATAGGGATAGATAGTATACATTTTCTCATGGACATGTAGATCATAAATTAATGTTAGTATATGATATATTTTGTCCCCAAGTTTATCATTGGTTGATTCTAGAGGATACTATTTTCCATACAAATGTTGAATGGATAATCTTATACCTAAAAAGAGATGAGAAAAGACACAAATCTTTCTAAAATGATATGAGTTTTTATTACATTATTAATTATTTATTAAATGTGGATAACCTAAGAAATATGATAAGGGAATAAAGATTAATTATGAAAGAAAGTTGGAGTTGTAAATAATGAACAAAATTTCATCATCACATAAAAAAACAAGGGAGTTCAAATATTTAATAGTATGAAAAAATAATTTCATAAAAAATTGGTGGATTAGAATGAATAAAATAATTGTTTATATAGAAGGTATAATGAGATACTAGCTATGAATGGATTATAATAGAATAATGGTGTTGATTATGATAAATTATTTTACCTATTATAATGTTTTCCACTTTCATAGTTTTTATTTCATTATAGATGAAAATAGATTGTTGTTACAGTGAATGGATGTAAAGACTATTTTTTTTCTCTTAGTGCGGTGGAAGAGGATATATTCATGGAAAAACCATAGGGGTTTAATGTGTATGAAAGGGAATATATTTTATATAAACTTAATTGGTGTTTTTATAGAATGTAGTAGGGGACAAGGCAGTGTAATTAAATATTCAAAACATTCATTATAAAAATAATAAAAAATGTGGTGACATAGATTAAGGATGTAATTTCAAATCTTTTTATATCTATTATATCATATTATTATTGTATGTGTATTATATCCTCATTATAGTGTCTACATAATAGTTGATAAATGAGTTAAAGATATTTGTATCCATAATTTTTGAAATGAAGGATCATAGAGTGGAAAAGATGAATCTTTGGATAAGGAGCATGCAATATCATGATGTTTGAACATTGATTCTATCATAAAAAACATAAATTATAATTTTATTTTTGCATGTTCAATATACTAAAAAAACAATTTTCAATCCCTCTTATGGTATACTTTAAGTTATCAAAGGAAAAGTCAATGAAATTGGATGATAAATGCGGATAATTGGTGAAAATTCCTTATGAATCATCTATAAGAAGTTTGATTTGTAACATGGTATACAATTGACTAGACATAATACATGAAGTGGGTATTTTTAATAGGTACATAATAACTTATGTAAAGTGGAACTAAGAGGTAGTATAGTGGGGGATCAGATATTAAAATAGATGTAAGGAAATGTATTTATTATTAAACATAGTTACTCTACCAAAAAGATATATTAATGGAAACTTGGTCTATGATATAAAAAGAATAATAATAACAACATGTTATATTGATAAGTGTGAATGTAAAATTATGGTCCAGGTGAAATAATAGTAGACGATAATGGCATCATATATCACAAAAGTAGAATATATTGTAGTTACAAAAGCAATAAAAAAGATGATATGGAATAATTGTAACATCCCAACCTGAATCAATGAGTGTGATCTAGATTCCACATGACCTCAAGTGCACCTCCCTGTATTCCAAAGGTTTCTAACTAATAGTGAGAGTATAATTAAAGTCTTTGGGAGACTATACCACCAATTAAAGTTCACAATAAAAAATATATAACTAAACCTGTAAATATTATACAATCAGAGTATGTAAAAACTAATAAAATACAATCTGTATGAATAAATGAAGAACAAAAAACCTTAATAGTAAAACATGAATATAAGACCCTAATTTCCTACTAATCAATCACATATTTAAATAAAAAAACAAATAATATCTGACCCAGCTCCAAGACACACCTCCTCCCAGTCCCCATATCCATAGAAATGCAACCTGATATATGATTACACTCGGGCCTTAGGACAACCTATACTTGCAATAAGTGAGGGTTTCATGGGTAACCAAGTTCCATGGATGCCCAAGAATGGTGTTAATACAACTTAGTAGGGAACCACCAATGCATTATAGTACCTAATCTATAAAAATAAGTGTATGTACATGAGATAATATTAGTATAGAGTAAATAAGAAATACATAAAGTTTTGCAATAATGGCACATAATCACCAATGCACAAGAAATCAATAAACAACCAAGTACCGAGTGGTTGTGAGCTTACTAACCTTCCATGATCCATAACTATAACTTGTTTGGATCCATGATAAAAATGTATTCAATGATTCCAGAAGTGATCAAGATAATTCCACAACGTTGGTTCATAAGGAATCAATATGACATGTCACTTAGAATCCATAAGGAATTAGTTAATATATCACTCTGTATCCATTAGGCATCGAGTGAACATGTCATCCGACATCCACTAGACATAGAATAACATGTCACTTGAAATCCATATGAAATAATGACATCAAGTCACTCAAAATACATAGGGAATCGAGCGAACATGTCACCTGGAATCTATAATATCATCTCACCCCAACACCCCTTCCACAGGTCTTGCCTCAAGGCCATCAAGACCCTACCTTGTTCTCAGGTTTATCATATTTATTATCAGAAGCCATGTTCAACCCCCCTTTAAGGGATAAACATATGATGATGGTCCACCTATCCCGAGTACCAAAGAAACCCCTAATAACAAATCACATGGAAAAGATTATAAAGGCAGAACATAACATGTCATTATAGGAAAACCACAGAAAAAACATAATATGTTATCATTATCAAACATAGAATAACAATCCATATAACCACACTTATAGAATCAAACATCATATATGGGTATCATGTAATACCTACATGTGATCAAGACATCAAATAAGGTATAATGGTATAGTGACACAAACATGTGATTGAAGAATCAATAATGGTTTCACAGGCTACACATGTACACACATGTGATCAACACATCAAACATGGTCTTATGGGCTCTAAGTATCATGAAACACAACCACACATAAAATAAGTTCTATATAATCTAAGGAAAAAATTAGTGATAAAGCCACAACCATCAGAGGCCATCATCAAGTCGGTTCTCAAGGGTCTATTGTGGCCCTTGGAACATTTTCTAATTATATCGGACATGGTTCCTTTAATTAATTAAAACTCAAGGATAATTAATTAATTAAGTATTACATGTTATTCACCACACATTATGAAATTAAGGGTAATTATCCCAAGGTGTAGAACCTTATACCACATGATAATAAACATTGAATAATACCATAGGGTAGAGTACTTTCGACCACCCACCAAATACATAGTCAACTCCTTACCAAGTAAACCCCAACAAATTTTTTCTACTCCATCCAAGTCCACTCGACCTCCATCGATCTCCATAAGGTTCTAATTATGCCAAAGAATTCTAAATAATTATTTATAACTAAATTATAATTAATATAATGATTCAAATTAAACTAAAATTAAAAGGAGTAAGGAATACTAGTTGAAAGACTTATTGGGTATCACCAAATAGCCATAACTAGAAACAAGATCCCATGGAAGGACCGTAACATGATTCTGAATTCAATCTAGAAAAATTCCCTATATTGTGTGAAGAATACAAATAAAATTTAATATAATTAAATTAAAACATTTATAATAATTTAATCAAGTGTCATAACTTAGCCATAATGTCATCCAATGGATTTTAGACACTCTCGACACACTCCTGATTCTAAGATGAGATAAATAACCAAATCAACTCCATGATACAATGGATGATTCAACTCAACTTGACCAAAAAATATAAAATTTATCTCTGAGGGACATACATTCAATGAAATTTAAATCAACGATAGGAATTAATAATCATGGGACATACTCTATCCACATAGATACAAATATTTTTTGTTCATGGAAAATTTGTTCAAGATTTGATGGAATTTTAACCCAATTATCTAATCAAGATCATACCAATAATTAAGCATTGATTAAGATGATAAAGGGTAAAATGATTTAAGTATAAATTGGACATATCAAAATTTTAAGGGATAAGAAATTCCAAGAGTATCATCCATGAAAAACAATACAACAATCTTCCAATATATGCAAAAGAAGGAGGCTTTGAAGAAAAACATAAGATTTACCTCAAATTATCTAATGGTTCTCACTTATATCCATCTAAATTATATGATATATCATTGATAGAGGAATATATGAGAACAAAGTTGAATTATTATCAAAATTTTGAGCAATCCCATGTAATTCCATGGGGGTTCAGTGACCAAAATGACTAAATAGGGCCCCACTAAAAGTCTTCCCAGTGCACCCCACTGGTCACTTGGTATAGGATCACCGGTTGTCCAGTGATTCCTAATAGGTATCCAAGGTTATACCTATCCAATGGATGTATAGTGAGACCTACTAGGGAGCATGTATTTTGCCAAATCCACTAGCTAGTAGGTGGGGAATACCATCTAGCTAGTGGATACCATAGAAACCCTGACTGCTCCCTCTACTTAATCCTCAAGTCAACCCCTAATACTTCCTTCAAGATCAAAGATACCCCATTAAGATGTTCAAACATGGATAATATTGGTTCGATACTCATTTATTTGTGTTATCTATACATTAAATGAAAAGTTAAAATTACCTAAAAAATTCGCAACCCATTGTTGTGGTGGTCGTTACAATATCCCAACCATAGTGGTTCTAGTCCTTGAGAAGTTGTGGTAGCACACAGATCAAATCAACCGATATTCCTCAATAATCATCCTCAAAGAGTTATCCACATTCTATCCATGAACACAAACTCACCACCTCAAGTCAATGATCATTCTTGAATACCCATCATGTTTTTTCTAAGAAAATCCATGTATATCATCGAAAGCCAAGGCAAAATCTTGCTATTCTCCAAAAGCGAGAACGTGATAACCACAACCATTCGAATAGACACACCTTAGTGTCCAAACCTGATTCCTCTTAAATCATCAGTGTTCTACCCACCATAGGAATCTTTAAATAGAATAGGGATTAGATAGTCTAATGACATGGCTGGTATAGTTTCTATTCATTTCCCTTGATCAATGCGAGACATAGGTTAAAGTCAATACAAAAAAATAATTCCTTATTTTAAGATGAACCAATGAGTAACTATCAACCAAACATGACCAGATCATAATAAAATTTATAGAAGTACCTGAAATAATTCTTACACACCTCAATCACACCTAATAAGATGATCTCGATGCCATTCCAACCCACTCCTTATAGGTTCAATTGGAAACACCGGTCGTTACTCTCCCAGCTGTTTTCCTACAAAGGTTATTGATCTATGAATCCAACACTCCATGAATCCACTGATCAAAATTCCTTAATAATAATATGAATTTCTAAATAAATAAACATCCTAACCTAATTATGACTCTAATTTGAAGGAATTTCCCCAATAGATTCAACAACCACATTCACAAGTCAAAATGATTTAAACTGTGAACCAACACACCAATGATCTGAATCTATCTTAGTTCACACCAATTATAAATCAAGTACAAATACCTCTTCCAGTATCCATAAAAAAATTAATCTGAATCCGAATTTAGTAATTGATCATGGAACCAAGTACGTTAGGTCTACCACACATTCATCTCCTAGAGTCACTGTAATTATTTAACGATCAATCTTTCATAAAACCACAACCCTTTTCACAAGAGGTTCATTCCACACAAGAACATTCAATGATCCCCACCAAAGGATAATCCTTATTAATTAATTATAGTGATTATATCAGTCTACCTTGTCCCTAAATATTCCACTGCTAAAGAAATGAATAAATGTGACCATTTGTTCCTACCTTATTTCCAAGTAAAACACCATGAATTTAGAATTCCTTGATTACTTGGAATGAAGTCCAATACATTCCAAAATCCATTATCAATTCACATGATGTTCCCAATAATCATAAAAATAATTTTTGAATCCTGAACCAAATGGATCTCATTCCCTAATGAAATTTGCTACACTGATCCATGGCATTTCCATCAGATGAAAAACATGACTCAACCGCACAACAATACCACAATACATGATTGATTTTATCTCCCAACAAAGATATATATATATATACACACACCCACCTGTGGGATACCAAGACCTATGAGATTCATACGAAACATGTATGTTTTTTACTATAAGGGTGACCCAGAACCAAATTCATCTTTAACCTATCATCACTTTCTCAGGGTATCTCACCACTCACTCCAATGATTCAATCAAATCCACATATTACCACAAAATGAATGCTCACGCATTAATAATTTCCAGAAAGGAATGAAAATAACACTTATTACTCTAATATACCCATGAGTCACAATCCTCTAGGATCAGAATAGCTCACCTCTTCAGCTATCCACAAACCACAATGTTTCGGTTCCACTAAACCCAAGTTCCCAAAATTATCCCCCTTTTGAGTAGATATCCCCTTACTATCGAGATTCATCATGAACCACCCACCACATGAGTATCAATTCAATACATTCAGGTCCAACCCATTCTGTAACTATCAGTAGTTTAAACACATTGGTTCTTCACTCAATATCCAATGGGAGTTTCATTATGAATTAACAGGATAGGGAACCCCTGGTCCAACCTTCAATTCAGAAAGTGCCCAGGTGCTCCAAAAACCTACCTTTTATCATGAGTATTAGAACTAAAGGCACTCTATAATCAAGGGATGTAACGCCTCGACCCCAGTTACCCAGAGTCGGTGCATTATTACATAACATTGGCATGATCACAAGAAAGATCAAGTCTCGAAAGACCGATTAGTTTAATAGCTATAGAATAACTAGATACATTTATAAAGTTTACATTACATCATAAAGTGAAAACTAAAACAATATAGTCTCCATAGTCCACACTCTTATCCCCTCATACTATCCCTGCAGGTCATTCATAAATTACTTCTTCACATCCTGGGAAAAATAAAACATAGATAAGGGGTGAGCTCAAATGCCCAGTAAGGATAACAATATAGCGAAAACTTTCATAAGTAAGAATAAACATTTAAGGCAATGTATAACTAAAACAAAAGCCTTTTAAACTTGAACTTCAACATTGTATGGAAAAAATAAAATTAAATAATGCCATTTACTTATTCACATGGATATTCTACTAATCCAATATTCACATACAATATCAATAACCACTTTCATAATGATGGAATGCATAATTCCAGACTATCATAACCACATAGCCAAGGCCTCGTGCCAAGACTACAAATAAGATTTTGTCAAGGCCTTGTTCCAAGACACTAGTTTGTCTCATGAGACCTACCGATGGATCGAGGAGCTATAGCGGGCTCCACCCGTCACTTACTAAGTCCAATCCATTCCTCATATGATCATGTTTAAACATAACATAAACATTCGTATTAAAACTAGCATACGAAATGTCAATAATTTAACCACAAACCATGAATGGTATAAAAATAGCACATCCACAATCAAACATAACTCATTCCATAAAATATGAAAGATTGTATTGTATCATATTAACCTCAATCGATAATAATTAATGATATTGACATAGATGAAAATAACCATCAAAACTATTTGAGAGAATTATCCCCCTTTTCTTGAAAACATTTAAAAGTCACACTATTTGTCAAGAAGCCATTTAAAAATAGATTTCTGAATCAAAGTGTCCCATACAACTTTGAAACTTTTAAAAGTAATTTTAATTTTAAAGCTTTAATGTCCATATAAATAAATTGTTAAAACCATTTTTAAAACATGGACATTAATGAGAAATATTTAGAAGAATAAATCGTTAAAACAATTAAAAATGTATTTTAGTTAGAGTTTCTATCCAAAAGAGAGACACTTGAATAAGAATAATTGAGGTAATAAATACTTTATAATATCATGAGAATAAATACATTCATGATATACTATGTCAAAGTACATTATATACACCATATTAAAGAGATTTGGTGTATAACAATAAAGAAGTATCAATGGAATGTAAATTGAGATGAATTCTCTTATAAAGACCATATCCTTAGGTTAAGGATAAATCAACGACATAATTATATGTGAAAAATATAAATACACTCAATATGATTGGATATTTTGTGTAAATCAATCAGATTACATTCACATATATTCTTGTAAAAACAACACCAATGAATTTGGATATTTAACTCAACAAATGGAGATTGAGTTAAAATTACTCTTATCAAGTTCATACCGTTGACTTTAGAATTTATCAATGGAGTGATTATGTGTATCAAAAGTATATCCACAGAAAGGGGAGTGGAATTTATGACATAATCATATGAATAGTGATTCTACACATAATCTTGGAGTAAAATAATCAATGAAGTATGCGTAAAGCCGAATAAATGGAAATTAGAATTTTAAATTCCATTATTGATTTGGTAACATAAAAAACATACAACCATGAAAGAAGGATCATAAAATTATTATGTAAATAGACATGAATTAAAGTATATTACAAAATTAATACAAACATGGGCAGTACACACACCACATGGAATAAATAAGTGGTGAACAATGGAATTCTCATGGAATTAAAAGTGAGATAAGAAACCCCTTACTCTGTACTTTTTCCTTGGTCGAGAGTAGGTTAACCTCCTGTATAATGGTGAAATAATTGTTATTGAATTATACACTAAAAATATGCATTAATATGATATCATATATGATCTTTTAACATTTATTTTTTAATAATATCTTAGAATTATCGTTGTTTCGGGTGTTAACGGGTTCATTTTCCTTTATATTCTTTGTTATTTGAGACATATTTGTTACTAATGGGATGTATATTATTCATATCCATAATTATGTCAAATATATAAACATTTTTTTTAATCATTAAATGATAATTAGTCTTGAATGGATACGATGGAGAATGAATCTCATCGCGTTCGTGGAGACGGTAGTCCGTACGTACGCACAATCGACAATATCATTCTTTTGATATTAAAATAAAATTTAATTTGATTTTATATCATATATACAGAATAATTATCATGTTATATTTATTATTTACATGAATTAAACATCATTATTATACACATCCAAATAATAATGTTTTGAATAACAATTACACCACGACGTGGAGACGGTAAGCCGTACATACCCACGTATAGTGACATGACATTCAAAGGATGGATAGAATACTGAAATATGGTTGTACCATGTTTATAATACCATAAAAGTATATTTAATATACTGGAGTTATTATTTTAGAATGGTTATAACAAAGAAAGAAGAAGTGGAAGAAGAAAGGAACTTGAAAAAGGGTGGTGAAATCATTACCTCTTCCTCGGGCTCTTCCTTTTGATTTGATCAAAAGGGCTACTTAGGTTGGCTTTCTGACTAAAGTAAGGACTCTAGGATTAATTGAGGGAAGTTGAGAGAGTATTTGGGCAAGGGTTGGCCGAGCCAAATGGCTTTGATGGTGTGAATTAATGAGAAGGGGGAGTGCCCTTTTATAAGAGGGGTGAGGGGCACCTTTGGAAAGGCTAGAAATATTATTTTATAATAAATTCATATTCAGTTTCTAATGGCTCAAAAGTGGATTATTTAAAATTTAAGGTTGGTATAGGTCTAAAACCACTCAACCAATAGGATTTATATAGGTTTGGGTTACTATATTAACCTTATCTTTAAGTATTAACTCTTAGTTAATAAGTTTCACTTTTACAATGTCTCTTTGTATTTTTATATTATATGGTTAATAAACATACTATATACATCCAAGATACCCCAAAATGGTCCATTAATGATAAACCTATTATGATATAAGTCTCTTGGACGAACCTTATATTTTTAGGAATTTAATATCAATTAATAATATAATATTTGTTTTAAAAACTATTTTATGTCAATTTTGACACTATTCAATAGTTGATTTTTTGTAAAACTCCTAACAGAATGATTACTTAGAAAAAATCTAATTAAATCATTCCTAACATGTCATATTAACCTATAAAATTACTTTAATTTATAAAAAGTCTCAAATTATATTTATTTGGGTATTTATAATATCAATTATTTTAATTGTTCACTATTATGGTAATTACTGCATCATCATGGTGTCATAAATAAATTAAATTATTTAATGTCTAAAAATTATAAATAAAATATCATTATGTATGAAATAGTTTTATCTTTATAATGAATATTTATAGTCAAAAATAAAACATATATAAACCTTTGTAAAAATTGTTTTTCTAAAAGATATATGCTTATGTCATTTTTGTATTTTTTTATATTTTAATTAAAATAAAGTGTCCCTATCACCTAAAAGTGGCTTCATGGGGTCCAAAAATTTACCAAAAGATGACAATGGTCGGACATGTATCCACCAATATATTTAGGACACGTTTTAGGGTAATTTTGTATTATTATAATATAATTTTTTAACCCTTATTTATCGGATTTACCCTTTAACCATGGTAAATAAAATATTTACAGAAGTAATTATTCAAAATGTATAAAAATAAAAGTTACCTATTTACACAATTTGGACATCTTGATTCTAAATATGGAATCCATTTTTCCAAATTCAAAACACAGAAGTGGCAGAAATTAATTTAAAATTAATTTCCACTGTCAAAACAAAAAGCGTGTTTTTAAGATATAATAACTATCAAAAGATTGATACTTGTTTATGTTCGGTTTAATTGTGAAATTTTGTCCAATGACCAAAATTGTATTAAATGGTATAAATATATTCTAAATATACATTAAAACTACTAAAATTAATAATTTATCACTATTAATTATTTTTATTAAAAAAGTTGTTTTTAATTAAAATTTAGTAATATTCACTATTCATCAAAATATTAAAATTATTCGAAAAGTACAAAAATTTCACCCTAGGCAAATTTCGATATTACGAATCCAAAAATGATGTCCATTTTGAAAGATAAAATGTATAAAATTTCAAAAAGTAGGTATTACTATTCATAATGGCTAGTTTGATTGGTTGTGGTGTGTGTTAGAACTCGATGTTGTGTACAACACACGCTACTGCATTATTAAAAGAGAAGCGTACCGTAGAAGCTTAGGGTGTAACATTCTCCCCTCATTAAATAAATTTCATCCTCGCAATTTTTAAAATTGGGCTTGGGAATATAATGGAAAGTCCCACATCGAAAAAATAGTCAATAAAACTATCACTTTAAAAGAAAGAAAGAGAAGTACAAAGGTCACCCGAGATAACCTATACTAGGATTACATGTAGAAAAACATGGATATGGATGATAAACTAACTTTCAAGTTATGATGGAGAGGGATAGAGAAAATGATCAGGAGAAAGTTAATAATATTAAAACCACAAACTTGTGATGGGAGAAACGGTCATTAGTTTCCCAGTAGGAAAATTAGACGGACGATATTTTTTTGTTTTAAGTTACATTACATAAAGACGAGGAATTCATTTATGATATTGACTAAGAACATAAAGAGATATACTTAATTTTTATGTAGAGTTTCATTCGTTAATAAATGTTTACCACTAACTCATTTTTTTAACAATGAGTATTCAAGAAGACTTGGTCACAATGGAAGAGCTAGGATAAACTTCTATAGAAATACATGATTCACATAGGATAAACTATATATTTACCTTGTCTTTAGAGATTAATCAAAACCAAAATGGTTATTATAATATCTGATGATCCCCCAAATTGATATTCCATTAGAGAAAAAAACACTAATCTTAATTTCTAAAATTAAACCATCAATACCCCAAAGTTAAATAAATACCATTCAATAATCAATTGTCCTTAAAATACTTTAATATAATCCAAAATAATATTGAAACCCAAAACTTATAAGAATGTAGTCTTACATGTTAGATTGTATCTCCAAATGACATTAATTACTCTTAAAGTTACATACTTAAAAGTAATTAACCTAATCATTTCCATAAATAATCGAAATCACTATAAATCTACAATAAAAACATAGATAAAAATCCACCATTACTCCTCAAATGAAATCGTATACTATTCTATTTTCCTTGGGCATATAGTGTTCACAACAAAGAGAACAACTTCCAAAATAACATTTATCACTTAATCACTAAATCATTTTCCTATACTAAGGGTATTCATTTGATAAGACATAAGATCCCAAATCAAATTATTATTGATCAATAAAATCATTTAACTAAAAATAATAGTCACACTAACCAGGGACTTCACGTAGTCCAGTGGTAGGCGATAAATCCCAATCGCACTTTGGTTGTGGGTTCGATTCCCACAGCTTTGTCCGACGCGATGGGTTGTCACACGGTCTGCGTGTTGTCCTTTTTCAAAAACTATATTTTATAACATTACCAAAATGAGATAAATTCCTCAAAATAACCATAACATAATTTAACCACAAATGTTATCTCATACATTTCATTTTCATTCCAAATTATAATAACTTGTAATTTCCTCAAACCCAATGATCATATAACACCAAATGGTTATTTATAACTATATCCACAAGAGAAAATATAATTCTTCCTCAAATATCATTCTCACATTGAAAACTGCAGAGTTAAAAATACAAGATAAAATTATTCCAAAGTAAACCCAGCAACAAGGAGCACTAATACTTTTTAAAAATTTCTCCAACCATTTATTTCCACATAGCTTCTTCTTTGACCAAGAAAATATCCTATAGAATTGGGAATTCACTCGGGTAATGGCCAGGTCCCCTATATTTACGGAAAATGACTTTAAATGGATTCTTGAAACCATTTTTATCTTCTTCCATAGTACTCTTCATTTTTATTTTGCAATTCTTCACTTTATGTCCTTCCTTCTCGCACGTAAAGCATTTCTTTGTCCCATTGATACACTTTCCTGGGTGTCTCCTTCCACATTTCCTACATGATGGAAATTGAGGATTCCTTTCTCCATGGTCTCCACTGCTGGAGCTCTTATCATTCATCACCTTTCTCTTCTTTGTTGATTCCGGGAATTGGTTAATATATATATTATTGATCATATTTTTGGAAAATTGATTTGGTATGAAGACGATATATTTTACACGAATCAACATTCCATTTTGTTGCTCATTGTCACCACCATTCCCACCTTGTACATCATTCTCAAAGTCACTATGACTTCCTTGGAATCCATCCATTGAATAAAACCAGAAATCATTGTGTGAGTAACAGTAGTCATAAAATCATTTAGAGAATATCATGTCACCATATTCTCAATTTGAAACACATTAGGATTAACCAAGGTCATTTACTCTCATCTGATATATAATACTTCAAATTGCTTTGTCAAGAAAATGTAAATTATCCTAAGCATATCCCCCGGGAGTATCGTAACCAAGAGTGCAGCAAGGCCCGTTTTCGTGCACCAGTTCCCATTCGAGTCAAGCTCAAAGCGGTGTTTTTGGGTTTTACCCCTAGGTACATCTTTGCCAGAGCTGCCTCTACCTGATCGTATCCAGACATGGATGTATTTCTCGGAAAACTCACAAAATCTCTACAATACCAAAATTCTAGGAAGTTCTTCTATACTAATCTTCAAAGTTCATCTTAGGTCTACGTGCTCTAATCAGAGTTTATCTAAATCTAGCTTCCAAGGATTGTACTAAACATCGTCTGATACCAACTGTAACGCCCCGACCCTAGTTACCCAGAGTTGGTGCATTATTACATAACATTGGCATGATCACAAGAAAGATCAAGTCTCGAAAGACCGATTCGTTTAGTATCCTTGGAATAACTAGATACATTTATAAAGTTTACATTACATCATAAAGTGAAAACTACAACAATATAGTCTCCATAGTCCACACTCTTATCCCCTCATACTATCCCTGCAGGTCATTCATAAATTACTTCTTCACATCCTGGAAAACATAAAACATAGAAAAGGGGTGAGCTCAAATGCCCAGTAAGGATAACAATATAGCAGAAACTTTCATAAATAAGAATAAACATTTAAGGCAATGTATAACTAAAACAAAAGCCTTTTAAACTTGAACTTCAACATTGTATGGAAAAAATAAAATGAAATAATTCCATTTACTTTTCACATGGACATTCTACTAATCGAATATTCACATGCAATATCAATAACCACCTTCATAATGATGGAATGCATAATTCCAGACTATCATAACCACATAGCCAAGGCCTCGTTCCAAGGCTACAAATAATATTTTGTCAAGGCCTTGTGCCAAGACACTAGTTTTTCTCATGAGACCTACCGATGCATCGAGGAGCTATAGTGGGCTCCACCTGTCACTTACTAAGTCCAATACATTCCTCATTTGAACATGTTTAAACATAACATAAACATTCGTATTAAAACTAGCATACAAAATGTCAATTCTTTAACCACAAACCATGAATGGAATAAAAATAGCACATAAACAGTCAAACATAACTCATTTGATACAATATGAAAGATTGTATTGTATCATATTAACCTCAATCGATAATAATTAATGATATTGACATAGATGAAAATAACCATCAAAACTATTTGAGAGAAATATCCCCCTTTTCTTGAAAACATTTAAAAGTCACACTATTTGTCAAGAAGCCATTTAAAAATAGATTTATGAATCAAAGTGTCCCATACCACTTTGAAACTTTTAAAAGTAATTTTAATTTTAAAACTTTAATGTCCATATAAATAAATTCTTAAAACCATTTTTAAAACATGGTCATTAATGAGAAATATTTAGAAGAATAAATCTTTAAAACACTTGAAAATGTATTTTAGTTAGAGTTTCTAACCAAAAGAGAGACACTTGAATAAAAATAATTGAGGTAATAAAAACTTTATAATATCATGAGAATAAATGGATTCATTATATACTATGTCAAAGTACATTATATACACCATATAAAAGTGATTTGGTGTATAACAACAAAGAATTATCAATGGAATGTAAATTGAGATGAATTCTCTTATAAAGACCATATCCTTAGGTTAAGGATAAATCAACAACATAATTATGTGTGACAAATATAAATACACTCAATATAATTGGATATTTAGTGTAAATAAATCAGATGACATTCACACATATTCTTGTAAAAACAACACCAATGAATTTGGATATTTAACTCAACAAATGGAGATTGAGTTAAAATTACTCTTATCAAGTTCATACCGATGACTTGAGAATTTATCAATTGAGTGATTATGTGTACCAAATGTATATCCACATAAATAGGAGTGGAATTTATGAAATAATCAAATTAATAGTGATTTTACACATAATCTTGGAGCAAAATAATCAATGAAGTATGCGTAAAGCCGAATAAATGGAAATTGGAATTTCAAATTCCCTTATTGATTTGGTAACATACAAAACATACACACATGAAATAAAGATCATAAAATTATGATGTAAATATACATGAATTAAATTATATTACACAATGAATACCAACATGGGCAGTTCACACACCACATGTAATAAATAAGTGGTGAACAATGGAATTCTCACAGAATTAAAAGTGAGATAAGAAACCCCTTACTCTATACTTTTTCTTTGGTATAGGGTAGGTTAACCTCCTGTATAATGGTGAAATAATTGTTATTGAAATATAAAATAATCATATGCATTAATATGATATCATATATGTTCTTTTAACATTGATTTGTTAATAATATCTTAGAATTATCGTCGTTTCGGGTGTTAACGGGTTCATTTTCCTTTATATTCTTTGTTATTTGAGCCATATTTGTTACTAATGGGATGTATATTATTCATATACATAATTATTTCAAATATTTAAACATTATTTTTAATAATTAAATGAGAATTAGTCTTGAATGGATACGATGGAGAATGAATCTCATCGCGTTCGTGGAGACGGTAGTCCGTACGTACGCACGATCGACAATATCATTCTTTTGATATTAAAATAATATTTATTTTGATTATATATCATATATACCGAATAATTATCATGTTATATTTATTATTTACATTAATTAAACATCATTATCATACCCATCCAAATAATAATGTTTTGAATAACAATTACACCACGACATGGAGACGGTAAGCCGTACGCACGCACGTATGGTGACATGTCATTCAAAGGATGGATAGAATACTGAAATATAGTTGTACCATGTTTATAATAACATCAAATTATATATAATATACTGGAGTTATTATTTTATAATGGTAGTAACAAAGAAATAAGAAGTTGAAGAAGAAATGAACTTGAAAAAGGGTGGTGAAATCATTACCTCTTCCTCGGGTTCTTCCTTTTGATTTGATCAAAAGGGCTCCTTAGGTTGGCATTCTGACTAAAGGAAGGCCTCTAGGATGAAGTTATGGAAGTTTAGAGAGTATTTGGGTAGGTTTTGGACGAACCAAAAGGCTTTGAAGGTGTGAATTAATGAGAAGGGGGAGTGCCCTTTTATAAGAGGGGTGAGGGGCATCTTTCGAAAGGCAAGAAATATTATTTTATAATAAATTTCTATTCAGTTTCTAATGGCTCCAAAGTGGATTATTTAAAGTTTAATGTGGGTATAGGTATAAAAAAACTCAACCAATGGGATTTAGATAGGTTTGGGTTAGTATATTAACCTTATCTTTAAGTATTAACTATTAGTTAATTAGTTTCACTTTTAGAATGTCTCTTTGTATTTTTATATTATATGGTTAATAAACTTAATATATACATCCAAGCGAACCCCAAGTGGTCCATTAATGATAAAACTATCATGATATAAGTTTCTTGGATGAAACTTATATTTTTAAGAATTTAATATTAATTAATAAGATACTATTTGTTTTAAAAACTCTTTTATGTCAATTTTGACACTATTCAATAGTTGATTTTTTGTAAAAATTATAACAGAATGATTACTTAGAAAAAAGTTAATTATATCATTACTAACATGTCATAGTAACCTATAAAATTACTGTAATTCATAAAAAGTCTCAAATTATATTTATTTGGGTATTTATAATATCAATTATTTTATTTTTTCACTATTATGGTAATTACTGCATCATCATGGTGTCATAAATAAATTAACTTATTTAATGTCTAAAAATTATAAATAAATTATAATTATGTAGGAAATTGTTTTATCTTTCTAATTAATATTTATAGTAAAAAATAAAACAAATATAACCCTTTGTAAAAATTGTTTTGCTAAAAGATATATGCTTATGTCATTTTTGTATTTATTTTAACTTAATTAAAATAAAGTGCCCCTATCACCTACAAGTGGCTTCATGGGGTCTCAAAATTGACCCAAAGATGTACATGGTTAGAAATGTATCCACCAATAAGGTTAGGACACGTTTTAGGGTAATTTTATATTATTATAATATTATTTTTTAACCTTTATTTACCGGATTTACGCTTTAACCATGGTAAATAAAATATTTACCGAAGTAATTATTCAAAATGTCTAAAAATAAAAGTTACCTATTTACACAATCTGGACATACTGATTCCAAATATTGAATCCATTTTTCGAAATTCAAAACACATAAGTGGCAGAAATTAATTTAAAATTAATTCCCGCTATCAAAACAAAAAGCGTGTTTTTAAGATATAATAACTATCAAAAGATTGATACTTGTTTATGTTCGGTTTAATTCTGAAATTATGTCCAATGAACAAAATTGTATTAAATGGTAAATATATATTCTAAATATACTTTAAAACCACTCAAATTCATAATTTATCGCTATTAATTATTTTGATTAAAAAAGTTGTTTTTAATTAAAATTTAGTAATTTTCACTATTCATCAAAATATTAAAGTTATCCGAAAAGTACCAAAATTTCACCCTAGGATAATTTTGATAACCCGAATCCAAAAATGAAGTCCATTTTGAAATAAAAAATGTATAAAATTTCAAAAAGTAGGTATTACTATTCATAACGGCTAGTTTGATTGGTTGTGGTGTGTGTTAGAACTCAATGTTGCGTACAACACACACTATTACATTATTCAAAGAGAAGCATACCATAGAAGCTTGGGGTGTTACAAGGGATGTAAGGAACCTTTCTATTAATTAAACCATTTTAGAGTTTAGTCATATTCAACGGTATTTTTCACAAATGAAAACCACCCATATGGTATTAACCTTAACTATCCATTCATAAGGAATATCTCACATAGTTAACTTTATTTAGTAGAAGAAACCAGATCACTAGTACCCATAGTCACATTTAAGGATACAAGGTCTTACACATAACTCACATAAGGTTTTTGAAGGGTCAAAATGCATGAAACGTTATCCAAGAACATCTCTATAGACATGCCATAATGAATTTTCCCTTAGAATATCCATGTAGAAGGCCATAGATTCTTGGTTCAATTAAAAATAATTACACTAGGTGCTAAATAGATAACTCCAAATAGGCCACAATTTGATCTTTAATTAAATGGACTTTTCCATTTGATACTTTCCCAAAATTATTATTAAGAAAATTAATGCCTGAAAATGACCTATAAAAGTACCCTGAACCATATATTCATATAGGTAATACATTGTGTTATACATTATCATCATCACCTAGGTGCCCACACCACAGTATCACATGTCCTAAAATCCAATGTAGACTTTCATAGGTGTTTAACTAGGATAATTTCATTAATAACTCAAATGTAAAAATGCGGTATGATTTTTTTGACACCAAATAGCTAAGTCCTATATCTTTTTTAAAATCACACACAAGTATAAATTTTATTATTAGAAACATATATGAAAAATATAATACCCATGACACCTCTTGTCGATGCAGCGAAGAGTCAAAACCATATGAAATAAAAAACCTCAAAGTCCATGTGTGTCAAATGGGATAAAATCATAAAACATAAAAATAAAAACCAAGAATATAAATACCATACCCTGGTAACTTGGAATTCCCCAAAGAAATGTGTTAAAGACACACCAGAATTAGTTTCTTATCAAGCTCTGACACATTCCTATGTCACCTCACTAAAAACTCCTTAATGTAGGAAAACCAAATAGGGTCTAATACCATTTTCTCACATCCTGACCTAGATCACTAGGTTTGATCCAGAGTTCCACATGAAATTAAAAACACCTCTTTATACACCAAAGGCTGTCTAATAGAAGTCAGGGTCAAATTAAAGTCATGTAGAGACTATACCACCAATTATAGTACACAATAATAAATAAATAACTAAACATGTAAAAAATATATAATCAGAGTAAGAAGAAACAAATAGCATACAATATTAATGGAAAAATGAGGAAAAATAGACCAAAAACAAACATAGATGAATATATGAAATTGAGTTCCCACTAGTAAATCACTTATATAAATAAATAAAAGAAGAAAAAAAGAGGCTCCACACTCAACTCCAAGCCACACCTACTCCCGGTCTTCAGACTCGTAGTGACTTAACCCACTAGATTTCAAACCCAATAATCCTTTTTTAAAATCTATATAATTTATTCATTATTTAATCCATCCTTTAATTCTAAAAAAACCCCTTTAATATTTTCAAATTTGTAACATCTCAGTTCAATACTCGATTCTCCAAATGCACTATCCACTAGACAAAAAGTTAAAATTTGCTCTAAAATCAAAAAACAATAATGATGTGGGTCATGGAAAGAATAATTTTATATAGTTTTTTTTATTTTTCATGTAACACCAAAAAATTTAGTTTAAAACAATAATAATCTCTATATATTTCTTAACACGTAACACTGAGTTTTATATGAATATTGGTATACTATAAAAATATTATTATTTAAATATGACCATTATAACTATCCACTGAATAAATGGGTATGATTATCAGTAATTTAATTATGAAATATATGTAAAATTTACCACTTGATACAAATATATTTATTAATTATTTAAAAACAAGTACTCAATTTTTAGTAAAGTCATTTTATTCTTCAAAAATACAATTTTCTTAAAAATAGTTATTATAACTTTTTTTTAGTGAATATTATAATCATATTTTTCCATTTATAGAAATTTTATTTTATAAAATGATATAATTTATTAAATAAATATTTGAAAATTATTTTAGGGTGAAAAGTTTGGGATTTTTCCTGAAAAGATTGGTTTTTTCTTTAAATAGTGAAAAATATTTAAAATTTTATTTTAATTTAGTGTATTTATAGAGTCTCATTTTATTTTGAATTGATTTTAAAATTTAATTAGTTCAATTTAATTAAAAAAAATTAATTTCATTTCTATCAAAATTATTTTTAACTTTCTCATAATACATTTTTATACTTAAAAATGCATTTTTTTGGAAAATCATTTTTCATTACTTTTGTGGGTTTATATTAAAATTAATTTTCTTCCACTTATTGCGATTGAATTTGATAAAATGGATTATATCTTTGTAATAATAATTATTTTTTTATATTTTTCAACTTTATTTTTGGTCATAATGAATAGTAACTATGGTAAATATTTGTCACCTTAGTAGTGGTAAATTCAGAAATTATGGCTAAAAATAATGTGACCAGGCTTTAAAAATCTATCTAATACTTGAATTATTTATATCTAAAGAGTTTATTTTCACAATACTCATGAAATATTTGGAGATATTAGAACTTGGTGCCATTTTTCTTTGATAATGACCCAAATATTATTTTATAGAAAGAATAAATATAGAAGTTCACTCTCTTTGTTTAAATATCTCTAATATATTTGTCACATGGATAAGAAGTTCTTATATTAAGTTATAAATAGTTATTTTAAATTTTTATTATTTTTTTATCATGGTAATTTTTTTAATTTTCAGTGATGGAAAAATTTCCTTAAATGCCCAAGAAATTCTAATATAATGCTTGTGGTAATAGTTGATAAAAAGTAAATGATTTCAAAAACATAAAAGACAATACTTTTTCGGATGATTTATGGTTTTACAAGATTTTTATTGGGGAAATATAATTCATGATGGATTTTTTAAAATTTTATATTCAAATTACAATATTTTATTGATTTTTTCTAAATGTTAACTATGCGAATAGTCCCGAAAATGACTTTCATGGTATCTTATGCCAAATAATATTTTATTAAATTAATTAAAATTCATAAAGATATTATGTTCATACAAGTGAATTAGATATAGTTGAGAATATCAACAATTATCCACTTTTGGGTCACTTGTCCATTTATAGTATCATTCTTAACCCCTAAAGAGTAAAAAAGTTTGATATCACCATAATTGTCAAAATGATTCATGGAGGGGGGGGGGGGGTTAAAAATAAGATATTAGGGTTAAAAAATCACCTAAAAATGTATAGATATTATTTTATGAGTGTATTTGGACTTATATTAATCCTAAATTACAGATATATCAATTTTTACCCACTTAAATGTGAAAATATATTATTAATATTTTAATAGTTTAAGTAATTACAAGGGTTCCCTACTCATCTCTTATATAAGGACACCACCTATCATCTCTTACTCAAACATATTGAGCCACTACGATAAAACAAACTTGAAAAAAATATTTTTAATTTCATTATATACATTTTATAGGTTCTTTTAGTCTTTAAAGACAATCCACAAGGTCTTTAAGGAGAGATCTAAAGGAAGTTCTTCAAGGAGAAGGTAATCATCTTAACCGAGCATTTTATATTTTACTTTTTCTTCTACTTCAGTAAATTTTTTCCTAAAAATTAAAATATAATTAAATCAGTATATACCATAAAATAATTTTTTTAATGGAATTACCTTATTAATAACAATTTCCCATCAAATTAGGAATGAATGTATCACTTGTGCGAACATGTGGACTACCATCTACATAAAGAGATACGAAACATTTTCCATCACCGCCTCACATGGATATTTATAATGATGAATTTAATAATTTATATGATATTTATAATATTATTATGGATCTATAACGGTTTATTTAAGTTGCTTTCATTCCATACATCAAAAAATAGAAACATCAATCATGCGTACGGACAGACTATCGTCTCCATGGAGTGATGTAATACATTTTTCATCACCGCTTTATATGAATTGTTATCAAAATATATATAATGATTACATATAATATTCATGACCTGATTTAAATTATAAAGATTATGACTCCATGATTTAACTACAAGGACCCGAACTGCCAAACTAAATCTTCCATGAAAAATGAACCAATTAACACAAAAAATGATGATTTTAATAAAATATTATTAATAAATGGGTGTTGAAATGTTATAATTGGATCATATATGATATTATAAATATTTATATGGTTAATTTATGTAAATTTAAAAAATTTAAATTTATTATACAAGTGATTATAGTGCTTATGAAGAAAGTTAGATGTGAGACAAGGGTTTCTCACCTCACTTTTATTTTTTATGAGACATATATCATACTCACCAATAGTTTCCTTTATGTGGTATATATAATATCCAAAAATTTATTTTACGATGTTTTTCAAAAAAATACGTGGTTTTATAAATACATATGAGGTTATCTCTTTCATGAGGTTTTGATTATGAGATTAAAAAAGTTGTAAGATTTCTTCAGCTCAATATCGTGTCATTGAGACATGTTTGATGTTATTCACCTATTTATGTTTATGAGGTGTATATAATTCCCCTTTGGAATGTTATACAATGGTTAATTCTTAATTCATGGTATTTAAATCTACAATTCAAAATTATTTCATCCATGGGGTTTTGATTCGAAACTTACCAAAGCTGTAAGGGTTTTACATTATTATCTGACTTTTACATAGACTCTTTATGCTTTAATTTTTGATGGTAAAATTATATAATATTTCTCTCCAAAATTTTAAGTATTTTATTATCCTCTAGTTTTTATGAATATTAATTATTTTAAATTTTTTACTCTCTTTCGGTACTCAAGATAATGAAAGAATAATTTAAAGAAAAAACATCTCTTTCCTACAATTGGGTTGGGAATATTTTTCTTCCATGTCTATATTTTCATTAATTTTTTTTAATATTATAATATTTTTTTAAAAGTAATTTTTACTCATTTTTTACTTTCTACATTTTTTTAAAATTAATATTATTTTTATTTTATGATGTGGGACTTTTTACTTTTTACAGAAAATGTGAAAGGAATCATTATTTTAATGTACACGACATGAATGAAATTTACCAGTATCATGACCACTCAATGTTTTGAAGATTAAATTTCAAGTTAATATATTTATTTTAAAATAAAATGTTTTCCATAATATTTTGTAAATTTTAAGATTTTAAATAATAGATTTTAAAATTAAAAGGGTATCATCCTCAAGAAATGTTCCAATGATCTTTAAAATGTATTTTTCATCTTTGATAAAATAATTTGATGTTATTTATGATTCATTTGGGGTTTTATTCTATGGTACCATATATATTATTTTATTTAATGGTTTATGGTAGTGATTATGAATATTTATGAAACCCAATATCTTTTCCACCGGTAATGTTATGATGGAATGATAAAATATTTCATGATATTGTGGCATACAAATGACTGAATTATGATTTCATGATAAGTGGGTCCATTAAATCTATCCAATTCATTGGGTAAATATTAATGTTTTATGGGATAAAATGGTACATGTTAGGTTATACCAAACCCAAAATAGGGTACACATGAGGTTATCCCAAGCCCAAAATAGGGTACACATGAGGTTATCCCAAGCCCAGATGAGGGTATATGGGATGTTATCCCAAGAATGAAGTTGGTACACATGTGGTTTTCCCAAGCCTAAAAAATGTTGGATTTCTTGGCGGTTAGCCTTGGAATAATATTTCTATGATTATGATTATGCCAAAATTTAATCCACACTTTCATGAGATAGTCATATGATTATTACATGTTCTCATGGATCATGAAGTTTTATTCTCTTATGATTTCTATTGTATAAACTACGAAGTTTTATGCCATGAATCATTATTATGATCTATGAATTTTTGGGTATGTTTTTTATTGTTATTTTCATTTTCTCATACCCTTATTATCATGTTATACTTATAAATGAAAATTAACTAGAATATCCCATGTTCATTCTTACTGTGCATTTGAGATCACCTTTCTTTATGTTTTCTATTCCCCCAGATATGGAGGAATGTTTGAGGTATGATATGTCTAAGAAGGGTGATAGTTTTAGATAACTAGGTGAGAGATCATGTAGATCATTCATATACTTGTTTTTTATGTATCAAATATTCCAAAGAAACATAGAATTTATAGTTATGGTATGGATCATAATAATATTTAGTGAGTATTCACATAATAAGACATAATATTTATACATTAAATGTTTTGTTCACCTTAGTTTGTATCAGAGTAAGGTTTAGTTATTTTAAGAAAGTAGGATAAAGAAAATTTAGTGAGAAACCTTAGAATAATCCTAACTATAAGAAGAAAAGAATAAGTTATTAAAAATAAATGCATATAATTTTTTGAAAAAATACATCTATGTATATATACTAAAAAGTGTATGTGGATATGGTATGTATTCAGCTAAGTTTAACGACTCTAAATGGGGTATATTTAGTGTTAACTTGTTCGCCGCCAGTGCATGATGAGTGAGCCGAAGACATCACTCTTAGCTAGAAACTCACAGGGGGTATTCTTGGATTAATTCAAATTTTATTGGTGAACCAATATAAAGGATTTGAATAGATAATGACCATGTATGACATGGGTTTAACCTAATGTTTCATAGAGTGAAAATAAGGTGTCATAAGTTAGAGACCTTATGAATTATTTTTATGAATATATGATTTCCTAATATGACTATTTTTTCTCAGACTGTTTCTCTTTTGGTTTTAGTCAATGTTAAGAACCAGTAGGAATCATGTTAACACTAAATGTGATGGAAAATGGAATTATTGTCCTCATCATCAACCAAATGAAATAGGTGATGAAATGTGTAATTTTATGATTATGACTAATTAGCTATCTCACTATATGATTAAGAATATCAACATGGGTGAGTTTACTAGAAAAACTAAAAAGTTAAAAATTGAGTGTCATGGGTGTTTAATTTATGATGACCATGGAGGAAAGATTATTCAACTTCCAACATGTCAATAATATGGGAATAAGTACTCAAGGAAATGTCTCAAATGAATGAGAATATTTTTTGTATATGTAAAAAATGGAAAAAAGAAACTAATATATGAATTAATAGTTCAATGGAGGGAAATGTATTATATCCTAAGATACCATTTATAGTTTAATGTGTCATGTGTGGGAACTTGGTCATTATCTAAGTCAATTAACTAATATAAGGGTTAAATTATAGACCAAGAAGGGCCTATGATATGACAATAATTAAAGTTGAAGATTTTATGTGATTATATATTGGGATTATGGAATTATATTTTAAAAGTATTTTATCAAATATATTCTGGTTATATGAATTATGAAAAATCATAGGTTTTTTATACAATAGTTTTTCTTTAGTATTTTCAAGCATATGTTGAATCAAATTTATAAACTAGAAAATTGATGTAGTGGTAAGATGATATTTTTGGAAAGCACATGACTAAGGGATAAATAACCCTTATTATGTTCCTAATATTGTGATAATAATGTATTTTTTGGGATGAAGAGATGATTGATATTGATAAAGTAAATTGGATAGTATTTTTGACCTAGAAAATTATTAGTGATTTAATGATAAAGTGATTTATGTTATATTTGATGAATTATATTTACTTTTTTTAATATATATTCAATAGTATATGATTTTATTTTAGGAATATATATAGAGTTAATTTTTGGAAGAATATTATTTTACTAAGGTTTTTAGGTGATTCAGGTTATTATAATGTTTTATAAGAATATACATCCATGGTATTATTGTCCTTTTTATGAGACATTAAGAGATAATTTATGTTGTTTGGGGATTAAAGTTAAGTTTATATTGGATTTTTTGTTATTTTTTTGGGTTTTGAATACAGGTTAGTAATGTTTTTAGAAGTTATTAAATTTATCTATTTGAGGAAATAATTAACTAGATATTTATGTATTATTATTGAAACCTTTGAGAATAATATTTAGAGAGAAAATGTATTCATATTAGTTATTTTATAATTTAATAACTGTTTTTTGTTTTAGGTAATGAATAGTTATAGGAGGAATAAAATTCCATCCTTTTATAGATCTTATAATATGTAATAAGTTTTATTTATTACTTTAGGAATGAAATTTTTTTATTTTCATTCATCATTGGATTATGGTATGAAATCAATGGAAACTAATTGAATCACTAAAAAAAAGATGAAATAAAATTTGTAGATTTGAATAGATCAAGTCAGTATATTTTATCATATTCCATGGTAAATAATTCTTAAAATCTAGGAATAGGATCATAAAAATGGAATTTTTTTCTTCTTACAATCATTCTTGATGAGTTTATGGTATTTTCGCCACTCCAAAATTTATGGTTTTGTGGTGATTAACATTATTATTACCATGTTCTCCACTACTCTCTATTAGTACTTGCAAATTATATTTCTGATCCATGTTCATATTTTAACTTCGTAACAATTTTATCCTTATATGAGAACCTGATTATGTGTTATTTTAGATAACCCTTATGTTTCCCACTACCCTATTTTAAAAGGAGTTTTATTACCCTTTGTACGATGTGGGTATTCAAAAATATTAAAAAATTGATGATTGAGATGAAATTAATGGGATAAATTTTTTTAGGGGGTGTGGAGAGTTTAATACCACAAATATTTTGTTTAAAATAATAATATTATTGATATCTTGCTTAACATGAAACATTGAGCTTTAAGTGAATTGTGATATACTATAAAAATATTATTTTTGAAATATGACCACTATAACCTAGACATGTAATTGGTGATTTCGAATAGGAGTAAAAATATTATGAAATATATGTATAATGTTCCTACTTAATACAAATTTATTGATTAATTCTTTGGAAATAAGAACTCAATTATTAGTAAAGTTGTCTTATGCTTCAAAAATATATTTTCTTCAGAAATGGTATTTATTTATTTTTTTGAGAGAAAATTATAATTAATTTATGGTGATTTAATAAATTTTATTTCATAAAAAGGAATTAATTTTTTAAATTCATCATATTAAAATTATATTAGTGGTAAAGTTTTGGATTTTTCATAAAAGACTGATTTCTTAGTAAATAATGAAAATTACTGAAAACTGTCTCATCTTTTCATGTATTTAAAGAGTCCCATTTTGTTTTGAATTTGTTTTCAAATAACATTAGTATATATTTATTAAACGTAATAAAATTAATTTCATTATAATCATCATTATTCTTAATTCTTATATTATTTTTTTATTCTTAAAAATCATTTTTCTGGAAAATCATTTTTCATCACATTTTACGGGTTTATGTTAAAATTAATTTATGATACTTATATGAAATTAATTTTATAAAATGAATTCTATATTTGGAATTTTTTTTTAAAAATTTCATAAATAGTTCAATTTTTTTTTGGTCATAATGAATTGTGACCATGGTAAATATTTGTCACCTCAGTAAGGGTAGATAAAACAATTACATTTAAAATTAATGTGATAAGGCATTAAAAATGAATATAACACTTGAGTTATTTCTATTGGATGAGTTTTTTTTCAACCATAATCATCTAATATTATATTATATGACAAGGGTTTTCCTTTTTTATTTGATAATGAACTTAATATTATTTTAAATAAATAATAAATACAAAATGTCATTCACTTTGTTCTAATATCTATAATATTTTATTTGTAGGGATGAAAAGAGGTTATATTTAATTTTAAATGGTTATTTTAAGGATGAATTATTTTTTTAACATGGATTTTTTTTTGAATTTTTAGTGATGAAATAATTACCTTAAATGCTTACACAACACCGACACAGTGCTTGTGCGAGCTATAGAAAGATGAATTAAATGATTTTAAAAACATAAAAAGTAATATTTTTTGATGAAATATTGTGTTACACCAATTTTTAGGAGAAATATAAAATATTAGTTATGTTTTAAATGTTTATATTATAATTAAATTAGTATATTAATTTTTTAAAATCCAACTACGTGAATAGTCTCGAAAATGAATTTAATGATATATTATGTTAAAATAATATTTTATTAAATGAATTAAATGAATTAAAATAAGTAAAAATTATTTTTTTAGTCATTTGAATGGTATATGGTCTATAATATCAACTACCTTCAAATTATAGGCTAATTTTACTTTTATAGTAATATTCTTGACCCCTAAATAGTAAAAACATTGATATCTATGTAATCATAAAAAGGATTAATGAAGGGTTAAAACTTAGAGACAAGGGTTAGAAAATCATAAAATCTTATATAAATATTTTTGGATGAGATTATTTAGACTTATACACGTTATATATTTTAAATATATAAATCATTATCCACTTTAACATGAAAATTAATTTAGATTAATTTAATACTTTTTTTAATATCAAGGGTGCCCATCTCCTCTCTTATATAAGGACACTACCTCTCCTCTCTTATATAAGGATAGTACATCTACTCTATTAATCAAACTTTTTTGAGACACTTATCTTTATAGAACCATAAAAAACCCCTTATAATATTTCTTAGATACACTATATGGGGTTTTTATATTCTTAAAAGAACATCTCTAGGGTCCTTAAAGAGAGATCTAAAGGAGGTTCTTCAAATAAGAGTTAATTATCTTTACCAAACATTTTTATTTTACTTATTCTTATACATCCTTAAATTGTTTCCTAAAAATTAAAATATGATAACATAATTATCTCTCACACACTAAGATTTTATAATATTAGTGTCTTAACATTATTCATCTCCCTTTTCCATCAAATGGTAAATGAAAGTATCCCTCGTGCGTACGTGTAAACTACCACCTCCATGAAGTGATACAATTCATTTTCCATTGTCACATCACATGGATGTTTATAACGATGGATTTGATAAAAATATATGATATTTTTGATATTATTATGGTTTTATAAATTAAAATTAATATATAAATTTATTTCATTCAAACCATCAAAAAATGGAAACAACACCTATGTGTACGTATGGATTATCATCTCTATGAAGTTGTGTAATTAATTATTCATCACCAATTTATATGAATAGTTATAAAGTGTATTTAATGATTAAATACGATACTCATAACATGGTTAAATTTATTAGATGATTTAACCTTGATCAAAGTACAAGGATCAGACTTGCCAGACCAAAACACACATAAAAAATGAAACAATTAACATCCGGAAACAAACTTTTTAATAAATAATTTTTAATAAATGAGTATTTAAATTTTATTAATGGATCATATATTATATTATAAGTATGTATATGGTTCTTTAATTAAATTATAATAATTATAAATTTATTATATAGGGGGATAGAACATTATAAAATAATTCATATGTGGGGTAAGGGTTTTTTATCTGATTTTCTATTTCCATGAGACATATGCATATAGACCACTTATTTCATTTTCTTAGTTCAATAATTAACATGGATTTATTTTATGATGTTTTTAAAGAAAATTATGGGTATTAAAATACATAAAAAGTTCTCTCTTTAATGGGGGTTTGATTTAATGATTACCAATGTTGCAAGGGTTCTTCATCTCAATATTGTTTTATTGAGACATGCTAGATGTTATGAACCTATTTATGTTTCTGAGGTGTATATAATACCCTATTATAATTTTATATCATGTATTATTTTTAGTTTATGGTATTTTAAGATGAAATTCAAAATTATTTCATCCATGGGGTTTTGATTTGAATTTTACCAAAGCGGTAATGTTTTATGTTACAATATCATTTTTAAGAGGATTGTTTATGATTAAATCTACGATGATGAAATTATGTGATATTTATTTAGAAAATATTATATATTTTATTATTATATAATATTTATGGATATTTCATGTTTTAATTTCATTTTAATCTATTTAAGTACTTAAAAAACCAAATGAATGCTTTTAATGAAAACTTAATTTGTTTTAATATTCAGTCGAGAATGTTTTCCTTCCATATGAATATTTTCTTTAAAATATTTTTAATAATGTTTTAATATTATATTATTTTTATTAAAATTAATTTTTATAGATGTTTTAATTTATATAAAAAATGCTTAAAATGAATCTTCTTGTGACTTTCTATATGCGGTACTTTTATCTTTTTAAGGAAAATGTGAAAGGACTCTTTATTTTAACACAGACAACATAAATGAAATTTTCTACCATCATGTACACTCAATTATTAAAGATTAATTTTAAAATTTATATGGTTTTTATCAAATATAGTGTTTTAATTAATATTTTTGTAATTTTTATATTTTAAATATGTTATTTCAAAATAAGAAAGGCATTTTTACCAAGAAATGTTCCAGTGATATTTAAAAGAAATTTTTTATCTATGATAACATCCTTTGATGTTACTTATGACTATATAAGGATATTATTCTATGATAATATTATTATAATTTCTATATATGGTTATAGTTATGATGATGAATATTTATGAAACTTATTTTCTTTTACATGGGATAAGATTTCATGAAATGATAAATGTTTTGATGATATTATGGAATACATATGAATGAATTATGATTATGTTATGTGTGATTATACTATATCCACCTAATGAATTTGGTAAATATTAATGTTTTATGATCTCAAAGGGTATGTGGAAGGTTTTTACAAACCCAGAAGATTGTACATAAGATGTTATCCCAAGCCCAAAAGAGGGCACATGAGAGGTTATCCCAATCTCACAATCGAGTATATGAGAGGTTATCCCAAGCCTAAAAAAGGTATATGAGTGGTTAGAATAGGAATAAAATTTCATGAATTACTTGGTGGGTAGTATTGAAATAATATCTATATGATTATTATTATTCTAAAAATTATGCCATAGTTTTATGAGATGATCATACACTTATGGTATGTTCTCATGGCTCGTGAATTTTTATCCTTCTATGTTTTATGTATTATGAACTACCAATATTTACACCATGACCCATGATTATGATATATGAATTATTGGGTATGATTTATATTATTACACACATATTCTCAGGTCCAAATACTAATCTTTATATACGATCATTGATTGATAACTCCCATTTGTATCCTTAATAAGCATCTAAGGTCATATTTTTTTATGTTTTTATTCCCCGAGATATGAAAAATGGGTTTATGTATGACATGAATACGAAAGGTGTTATTTGTGAAGAACTAATTGGTAGATGATGTAAAACTTTTATATACCAGTTTTTTTATGTATCCAAGTTTCCAAAAAACACTAAAGCTTTACTATTTTTAGCATGGTTCAGAATGATATATAGTGAATATTCATCAATTAGGATATAATATTTATATATGAAATGTTTTGGTTTCCTCACGTAGTAAGGATATAATGTATTATTTCTTGATAGTCAAAGTGAAATACATCTTGTAAAAGATATAGTTTTCCATTCATGTACAAATCATAAATAAATAAAATAAAATTTTATCTTTTTTTTATTATATAATGGATCTATGAACATGAGGAAGATTCATGGGAGCCTAAATCTAGTAGACATGATGACCAAGGTGATATTCATCGAAATATTATGACAATATTGGTCATTAAATAGGCATTAACGATGATGAAGGATCTAGGGGAAACATAATTATAGGGAAAGAGTATATTGATAAAGTACCTCTATCATAAGACTCCATGTTACAAATTATTTTGATATGTGCAGTCTTGATAAATATTACCCAGAAATTATAATGGCGTGTTTAATATTTCATTTAAATAAAGGAGTTTGAAACAATATATTATCTGTATGCACTTAATGTGGAATTTATTTCATGTGGACGTAAACATTCACTACATGTAAAATGAAGATAAACTTACTTTGATCGGAGTTCAAAATTCACTTGATATGTTTATATAGACAATTTATTACATATATTTTTTTACCACTTTTTTATTTTCAATATATTTATTTATAGTCAAGGAGGATGAAAAAATATACCACTTTGAACTATAAAATGAATGAAAATTATATAAAACCCAGTATAAATAATTACTTCACTTCAAGGACACATAGACATTTCCCAAACCACATTATTTTTTTATGCTCATCATTTTTTATTTAATATATGTTTTCTGCTCCCTTATTTTTAAAACATATTTTTTATCCACTTATGTCAATTAAAAATAGTAGATAATCCTATTTTTTAAATAAATTTTCAATTAAATAAATAATAATTTGTTTAGAGTTTCAATTTATATTCACAAACATTTGTACTAATTTGTTTACTCACTACTCATTTCTAGTGGTTTTTAGAGTTGTTAAAAATATCAGAGTACATGTCCAGAACCAATCTATACCACCCATGGTATGGGTAATTGAGCAGGCCAATGAAATGATATGAGTCACACTCCTAATCCCCTTGGTCTAGAAACTAGTTACATGGCATCAAATCACACTCATATGGTAATGATTTCCCCCAATAAGCATGAAGAAACACTGAAATCCCCCCAAAAATTCAAGTATGCCCATTTTGTACATCAGATATCTATGTGGATGAAAATAATTGTTTTTAAATTTAAGAAAATTCTTTCAAGGAATAACTATAATTAACTATGAAAAATTGACTCCAATAATAATATATATCCGTAATAGAGTCAAAATAAATATACAAATGTAGTGGTTAAAATATAACAACTAGAGTACAAGAGAGTCAAGATAGATTATACATCCATGATATGATAAGATATCTAAAATACCCAAGAAAATATATATGTGACCACCTAGTTCACCAACAAAACATAATACTAACTTTCCCCCTGAACAACCATGAACCAAACCTATGCATTCAAAATAACATTAGGTCGACCAATACTGAGTGGAATAGGTATGTACGAGCATAATTTCTGAGTATAAAATAACCCTAGGTTCAATGTATTTATTTTACCAAAACAATTAATTTTAGTTTAAAAATACTATTACAAATTATTTTTTTAACCATCAAGTACAAAAACCACAAGACATATCATAAACTATTTTTTGAATCTCAAAACATGTTTTAGATAATTATTTTAAAAAATATTAAATTTAAAGATCACCATTATGGAAATCCTCCTTGAAGAACCATTTTTAAAACTACAAAAAATAACATGAAAATACCAATAGGGAAACATCAATGAAATAATTGAATCAAATCAATAAAATAATAAATGTAACAATATAAAGGGTTAAATACTAGAAAAATAAAAAAATCTAATAAAACATAAATTAATAATAAAAAAATAGAAAGAATATAATTTAAAAAGTTGACCTAGTATAATACTTAATAAGATAAAATTAATATAACTAATTATAGTAAATAAAAAGTAGTAAAAGATAGGCAATCATGGAAATTCCAAAAAATTCAGTTAGAGGATCCAAGATATACTTGGATGGAATAATCTATTGGACTATTGATGCATTCATAATTAATAAGAAACTTGATTCTCCCAACTTTCCCCACCAGTGGTACCCTCCCTTGATTTTATGAAATGCTTAGTGGATTTACTATAATAACCCAAAAATTTATTCTTATTATTAATAAAAGTAATCATGTTTTACAATGGATATTTTATTATTTTTAATAATAAAATTATATATAATTACAATTTAATTTAATCACATATAATGAAATAATAATTACTATAACATCTAGGAATAATATAGGGATATATACACAAAATAATAACACACAGACTATTTAAAATACCATAGGCTCAAATTATTCATTGAATATTACTTTTACTAAAAAAATAGTAAAATGAAATTGAAGAATTAGGGACTTGATAAAATTTTTAAGGGGAATTTTATAACATTTAAAAGTGAATTATTGAATAATTAAGCATGAAAATGGTGAATTATATATATTATTTAATGGGTAATATAACTATTAAGATGTTACCATTAACTAAATATTTTTCAATATGACCATTGGGATTTATGACCGTTGAAAATGTATCCATTATAAAGTAACTACTGAGAATATTCTATATTAAAGGTAATTAGGAGATCTAATTGATATGAAAGGGAGTAATGATGAAATCAACTAGAAGGAACATCCCTTACGTAGTATATCTCTCTGAGCTCCAGTAGGAAGTGGAATCACTGGGGTTTACCCTTAACTAATCCTAACCCAATATCAAACAATAGATAATTGAGAGGAATAATTTATGAGAGAACTTGAAGATTATAGAGACCATCCTCAAGTCAATGTTCCCTGTAAAAACCCATGAAAGTATCACCATCACACACCTTTCCCTTATACTTTATATTGGTGTGATTAGGGGTTATGTATCTAGACATTAAGTAGTGTTAAGGTGTAAATTATTTTAGAAATCAAATACATGTTTCTAAGATCCCATTACTTATTTTCATTATTGTATTTTAACTTACCAGCCTTATATAATAGATAAAGTTTACAAAATTATAGGATGAATATGATAAAATAGTTTTTCAATAAAAAGAAACTGTAATTTTATTTTTTGAATATATATATGTTTAGATTTCATTGAATTAAAAATTTAAAGTAAAATAAATTTTCAATTTTAAATAAAAGGGGTTTAAACAATAATATTAATTCATGCATAGATAAAAAAACAATTTTATAAAGGAATACATTGTTTTTAGAGGTATATAAATTCAACTACATAACTAAATAACTATTTTTAAATAAATAAGTATTTTATTAAAAAATTAAATTTATGATATTTATAAATTCATTTTGATAAAATGGAATTAATTTTTGAAATAATAACATAAATATTATATGATAGTGATTTTTTATAATTCTCTAAAATAATAATTTTTTTGAGTAAAAATTAAAATAATGTATCTATATACACTAAGTATTATGACGTCATAATGACTAAAAAGTTATTTTATAAATATTATAATATCTAAAATAGCCAAAAAAATGTGTTTTATCATTAAAATACAATATTTTAATGTAATAAGATTAATTTTCAAAGCATATTATTAATCTTCCAACACCTAAATTTTATTGTAAGGTTTTGTAAAAAACTATTTTGGAATAAGAATCTCTTCATCCTCAAAAATAATATTTTTTTGAATATCCTTGAATCAAAAAATACTAATATACAAAAATACACTTACCCTTGGAAATAATTGTGGGATAAAACAATGGTATAGCCAATGGTATATCATTTTTTATAACTTTGGGTCGAAAACCTATGTTTCAAAATTAATAAACAATTTCTTATATTTTTCTATAAATACGCCCTCATTCTTCCATTCCTCACCACTCCCTAGGAATTACGTATTAATTTATTATCATTTTATTTCTCTATATAATTTCTATAGAGAATTTATAGTTCCAATAATCCTTTCTCAAGATTTTGGAGGCCACATTGCAACTAAGGGATTCACTTTATCTATCCTTTTATTAAAGTACCTTATATGAAATAACCATTTTTTTATTTAAATTGATTATTTATTCATGTGTTCATAATAATTACTCTTCAAATTAAATTATTCCTTATTTATGAGAGGCTAAATTTTTCACTCATTAATCCTTTTTTGTAAACTATTATTTATACCTATTATGCTACTAAAATCATCCCTTGATTATCCATTACATACTATTTTATTGTGAATAACTAATACCCCATTCATTTAAGTGTATTAATTTATATAAATAACTATAATTAATTGATTGGGAACTAACATGAATGAATCCCACATTCCCTAGTCATGGATTTAAATTATGAAAAACGTTCTTATGATATATGATCTATGCGGTACACATAAAGTTAAACATACGAATGGTGTACCCTAATAGCACTCTAATGTATTGAATAATGAATTAATCTCTAGATTTTAAATTTTTATAATACATTAGGGGTATTAGTTTGTACTTTTTCATTTTATATTGCTGAAAAACCTTGGTAATATATTTTACAACACCTTAGCGATGAAACTCTCTGACATACTGATGAATGTCTCGTTTTTTTATATTGTAACTACATTTCCATGTTATTTTTCATTAACTTATGATCATGATCTTATGTAATGTATCATATATTTAAGATAATTCTCTATTGTTATTCCTATTGAATTATCAATGGTCATATACTTCATTTTTTCTTTGTTCATACCTTATTGGTCTTTATTCTCACCCTTTACTATTTATGTATGTCCCTAATAAATCATATACAGTGAGGTGAACCAGGATTGATTTTAAATAAGTATTTCAATAAGATTTAATAAGGCTGGTTTTTTTATTAACTTTTAGGATTATTTATATAGTTTCCAAGACATTAAATCTTGAAATATATTTTGATTTTATTAATATAATATCTTATTAAGGAATTATTTTAAAAATAAAGTTTAAATAATTTTGTTCTCTATAGTCAGTATAAAAAAATATTTAGTTAATTTTTGAAATTAAGACTAAAAAATTAGTGGAAACCCTATGGATAAGTATAAATATAATAAAACCTCATAAATTTCAATAAATTGTAGAATTTATGGTATCCCAATAATGAAATACCTACTTGGATATGAATAAGTGTATGGAGGTTCCAACATATATATACCTAGTGGTTATAACCTTGAAAAGGATGGTTAAGTATTAACTTGATCTTCACCTAGTGCATGATAAAAAGGATAAATTGCACATCTAGTTTGACAATCCTAGGGGATATTCTTTGGTTGATAACATGCTTTATATGAGATAAAATAAATGATGTATAACTAAAGTATTTATTTACTTAATTTTTTAATGTTTGGATTATAAGATCTAAAAACATGTCAATTGATTATATTTTGATTAAACTCTCATTTAGAGATATTACCATACTATTTACAATAGTAGAAATTTTATCATTTATGTTCCACTATTTTAGAAAAAATGGATGGAAATAGAAAAATGTTGGTAAATAATGTATTTAATGGATAATGTTATGAATAACTTCCCAATATTAAAGAAGTTATAGTTTAAAAATTTATAGTAAAAAAGAATTAATTATCTCAAGTAACGAATAATAACCTTAATAATGTGGTGTATCTAAATTAACCAAGGAATGGGAGCCTATTAATTGAATCTTTTATAAATTAATTCCCACCTAATTTTAGTGGTACCCATTATCCTTTGATCATAGAACAATGAATCAAGACTACATTACTTTATAAATATATCTCTTAGAGTTTGAATTTGATAAATTGTGGAGATTAATCAAGAACATAAATCCGGAGGATGAGGTTGGTGCTACATAGTGGGAAGACTTCAAAAAATTATTTTTCAATAACGTATGTTTCTTTTACCCTCTAAACCAAAATCGATATGGAATTTATTGAGTTGAATGAAATGAAGAATGAATTGGTTTAAAGTTATGAGATGATCGTTAAAAGATTTCTGTGATATGCTTCATGATTTTTCATTTATTTTAATGGAAATATAAATCAATAAATTGATAGACTATGATCATATATAAATAGGGCTATATAAATTTGAGACATTGGGAGTTATGAGGAGATAGTGAAACATTCCATCAATGTTGAAATGGATTTTAGAGATGCAAAATGGTATCATGATCTAAATTATAAAAAGATGATGATAAAGCCTAATCTGGGAAATAATATAAACCATGGTATTTAAGAGAATAAAAAACACGAACCCTTGTGAAACAACCATGGGAAGAAGTATGTAGGGAATTATCTATAAGAAAGTGGAAAGTTTAAATAGTGTAAAATTGATAGTTTTATAGCTAAAACTATTATGGATATGTAAAACCTCAATATCTGAATATAAATGTCCAAGGTAAGATGGTACATGCTTAAACTATAGTAAAATTCTTCAAGTGTGGGGATATTGAACATTTTGATAACCAATTTCAAAATTAAGAGATAATAGACGGAAAATTCCATCAATATCAATAGAGTCCAAGGGATAATGGTAGTGATTTTATTATCATGATGGTCGAAGATAAGGATATGAATCGTGCAGTGGTAGCTACACTCATCGTATACTCAAAACTAGTAAGTATATTTTTTTTAATTCTAGTTCTATGAGTTCCTTTATTTCATTAATATTTTTATAGAACATCAAATTAAACCTTGAACATCCATTGGTATAATTATTAGTTAAGACTCCTAGAGTAACTATTTAAGTATGAAAAGTATATATATTCCCTTATTATATTCGTTGAGTAAAATCTCTCCAAAAACTTGGTGGTCATTCTAATGGTATAATTTGATATAATACTAGGGATGGAATTATTATCAAAATATAATTCCATGATCAATTGTAAAGGAAAGTAATATTTAGTTGACTTATAGTGGAAATTTTTAATTATTATTAAATGAGAGATATATTAAGCTATGTTTTTTGAGGAACCACCTTTAACAATATTCTTTATGAAAATTATTGGTGAGAAAGGGGAATAATTTGAATTTATACTTATATGAAATATTCTCATTATTCAGGAATACATTAAAATATTACAAAAAAAATTATCTGGAACTCCCAAAAAATATAGGTTGTGTTCTCAATTTAACTCACTCCAAGATCCAAGTGAATATAAAAGGCCCCATATAGAATGGAATATGAGGATTTTGAGGAATTCATAAATCAACTTAAATATCTTTTAAAGAAAGGCTTTATTATACCCATTATCTATTGTTGGGGAGAAACTAGTTTCTTTGTGGAGAAGTAGTATGGATCAAAACAATTATGTAATAATTATAGATAACTTGATGAGATCACGGTAAAGAATACATATCCTTTTACAAGGATTGATTATTTATCCGGCCAACCTCATGGGGATTAATTATTCCAAACATTGATATTCAATTAGGACATAATCAGTTGATTGTGGAGAATGATGTTATTTTTATGACTACTTTCTAAAAAATATATTAACATTATGAGTTTGTTGGTATGCCCTATGGTATGAATAATCCTCGATCTATATTTATTAATTTTATGAATAGAGTCTTTTGGGCCTACCTTGATATATTTTTAGTGGTATATATTGATGATATTCTAATATATTACAAACAACATGAAGAGTATGAGGATAATATAATAATCATATTAAAAACTCTAAAGAAATAGTTTATTTTGGTAAATTTAGAAAATGTGAGTTTTGGTTATATCTATTATAATTTTTCTGATACATTTTGACAAGTAAATAAATCTCAGTTGATCCAATAATGAATATGGCTATAGAGGAGTGGCCTTTACCTACAAAATATATTGAGATTCATAGTATCCTTAGTCTAGAAGTATACTATAGAAGGTTTTTGACAAACACTATATGTATTTATAATAAACTAACCAAGTTATCTAGAAAGGAAATTAATTTATATGGGTTAAAGGTATAAATAATTTTTTTAGTATAGGTGAATTTGTTGGTTAGTGAACCAGTGATAACTTTCACCTCAAATAGGGAATGTTTTTTCATTTATAGTGATTTATAATTGAAATAACATGGATGTGTAGTCATGAAAAATTACATGGTGATTCGCTATGAATCATTACAGTTGAGTCATTATGAGTATAATTATCCTACACATGATTTTGAGTAAACAATAGTTATTTTTTCATTTAAAATATGGAGACATTATCTTAATGGGTGGAGTGTGATATATACATAGACCACCAAATTCTAAAGTGCATATTTATACAAACATAATCGAATGTGTGACAAAGTATATGGTTGGAGATTATTAAGTACTATTATTATTCTATTCATTATCACACTTTAAAATAATGAAAGGTTGTTGTTTCATTGAGTAGGAAAGACACTGGAGTTCATGAAATAATTAGGATTTAAGGATATCAATTGATCAAGGACTTGGTAAATATGGACATTGAAGTCATAAGGTATGAGACATCTCCAATCCTATCAAAAATTATTTCCCAACCATTACTTATGGAGAAGATAAAGAATACATAGAGAGTTGATCCTATGATTCAAAGGAAGATAGAAGTTATGAAAAACAAAATGTTTCATGTTTTTTATCTTCACCAAGATAAACTATAACTATTGAAAAAACTATTTTTTACTTTTATTACATGTATATTGGATGCATTTAATATTAACAAAACTTCTTATTATATATTGATATTTTTTGCCTCAATCTAATGTAATAATGTCTTAGATTATACATTAAATTGATAAGATCATAATAGTTCCCCACATTGATGAGAACCTATATATGATATGATGATGTTCTTAAATAATGTTCTATGGTTGGATAATGTACTATGATTAGACACTTAGTACATATACCATCTGGTTCAATTATACATAAGAGGATGTGGATTCTTTTCATGAGGTTTTATCTTAGTAATCACCAAGACGAGAGACTATGAGAACAATCCTACCAGTATGAATTCTACATGTTTTGGTGTCATCAAATATTACTAACTACAACTATGTGTGATGATCCTTATACTTTAAGATTATTATTAATGAATGCTACAATAAGTGTACTTATATATATTTTTTTAAACCATGCCGATAAGTGTTCATGGTGAAGTTGGATATGTTGGGTGCGTCACGAGTGACATGTCATTAATGGATAAGATGAGGAAGTATTTGTCCCTTCCATCCATATGGAAGATGATATCTCATACCTTTGATTGGAATGGAAATTTCCCCCTAAATTCCATGGGCATGGTGTGATGGAAAGTTTATTTTGGATATGCAATGAAAGATGAATCGAGTATATAGTATAGTGACATAGATGTGAAACCTACTTGATGAGATATTGAGACAAAGGGATTATATTACACATTGAGATTTTATATGTGGTTTTCATCATTGTGGCATTAATTTATTTCTATTGGGTTCCTTAAACCATTTATTGACAATATTCTTGGAAATTAGGCTAGCCCTTCTAATGAAAAGGATCAAAAATCATAGAGGGACGCACAATAAGTGTTTCTGTTTACCTTGATTAAAGTCTATTTAAATTTAATTATGGGAATAAGTATTATTCTTAAGATTGAGGAATAATTTTATTCAATTTTTATTTATCACTAACATTTAAAAGGAAATAAATATTTATTTTTTTATTAATAAATAATTTATTTGATTACATGAATATATATAAAATATTTATTTTCTAAATTATGAATAAAATATTTATTATATATATTTAATAAATATTTATTGTCTAGATTGTGAATAAAATATTTATTTATGAATAAAATATTAATTTATTTGTTTAAAACATGCTATAGGACATTGAATGGACCAAGGACGAATCCGGTGAAAAATATTAATTAATAAGACCATGACATAATATTTTTTATTGCATAAGTTAGCATGTTCCAAATAATAATAATAATGATATTATTATTATGTGACATGTAGTTTATTAAATGTTTTAAATGTTATTTAATGTTTGGATGAAATTAAATAATATTTCAACCTAAACCCTAACTTTATAAATAATGGTTATATCTATTGTATATATATTCCTAAAATTGAGAATAGATAATTGTCGCGCACAAAAAAATCTCTCTTAAATCCCCCTTCTATCCCCTATCAAGACCAAGAATCATAAGAGAGATTTCATCAAGAATAAAGAATTATTGATCAAGAATGAAAAAAAGACATTCAATTCTCTGCACTAGAACCTGATGATTGAGTGGTGTTGTTCGGAGATCATTTGAGCACATTTGGATCACCACTAGAGGGATTCTATCCTTGGATCCTTATAGCGCAATGAAAGAAATACGAAAGGGTCTTTTCGGATGATCAAAATTCATCAATGATGAGAAATATTAAGACCATGTATTTATTTATTCAGTTATTAAATAAATTAGTTATAAATTTGATGCAGAAGATCCCCACTCATGGTTTCAGGAAACAATTATTAAAATAAATTTTAATATATCTCCCACCACCACAAGCTTGCGTTGTCTCCAGAACTAGCATGCAGTATCATAGTGGAGATGTTTAGATTGATAATTATTTATTTGCTTGTTGATACATATGCAATCATGGCTGTGTTTTAATTTTAATTTTATCTTTTATTTAATCTAATTTGAATTAACATGCTCCGACATATTAATCATATTCATTGATGTGTTTCATTTTCATAAGGGTTTATGAATAAATAAATAACAACTAGAGATTCCATTGATAAGTTCCAAATATTCAGCTAGTAAAACTGGGTTACACAACTATAGTTGGATTACACATTGTTTATCCATGTGAATTTTACCTAGACGCACCAAGCTATTAATCACACACAATGCATTTATTGCACACCGTGGGTTGAACTGGACAACCGGGAACACAGAAATAAAACACAATATGTGTAGCTAGCATGTACATGCCATGTAGACCGACCGAGTTAACATTATAAATCCCCAAGTGTGTAACTCAGATACACAAAAACCGAGGTACACAACATGTAACTTGACTGTACATGCCACATAGTTTCCCATTAGAGGATAGAATTAAAAATTTAATTAAATTTAAAACTATAGCATTAAAACAATATTTTATTTATTTGAACACAAATGTGTGTTTGAAAATTCAATAATGTTATTAAAGAATATTATATTCTGAATTAATTTATTTTAATTACTATGTCATTATTTGTTTTGTTGTTTATTTTCCATGAATTCCAATAATGGTGGGTATCTCCAATTAAGACCTGATGTCCATTAAGATGAATGGGAATTAATTTATTAATTAATGTGAGCACATTAATCTTAATAATAAATAATTAATAAAGAAATTAATGATACATGGTTACTTTTTCATATTCATTGCATGTACGACTGATTATGAGCATGACCAATACCTATGTATGTGATGTAATTAATTTAATTTAATTTGTTACATGGGTTTTCAATTATTTAATATTAAATTATATGATGGCCTGTTACTCATACCTCCCTCCATTATTATTTTGGATATGTGTTTCTAAGGATGTTTATGTAATCCACTTTAACCAATCCTTTGGCTCCCCTCACATGTATGCGTGTAATAAATACTTGTAATTAATGGATCACCAAAGGGAATGGAGGCAGTTTAAGATGGAACCATAATAATCCCAACTCGATGATACATAGATATACAGGTGGAATGTTGTAACTCATTCCATGGATGGAAAATAGAGTTATTCTCCTAGGTCATAGGTTGATTTAATGCCCGATCATTAAATCATCCATTAGATATCTCATTCCCAAATCATTTACTTTTTTTTCTTTCTATGAATTATTTATTTTATTTATTCAAGACTAAAGTAACATAAATTAATGAATTAATATGAAAAAGGGGAAATAAAATAAAATAATCAGGTGTAAATGTTTTATCCAACATGCTTAATTAATTAACATCCACTTAATATTAACAAATAATTTAAAGGATAAAACAAAAAAATGTATACATAAATTAATTAAAATCACTCAAACTATTATTAAGTCAGACTAATCCTTTCATTACTCAATTGGAAATGAAACCTTAAGACTATGTGTTGTACATGACCAAAGTACAAACACTTTCTTTTATTGGGAAGTTATCTTGGGAGTTTTTGGTTGACTTAACCAAAAATGTACTATGTTTAATAGAAAAAGTCTTTTTAATAAAAATTTTGACGCAAGTGTTGAGAAAATCCATGTAAGGATTTCGGGATAGGGGAATTCACTCAATGGATCAAGGAGCTGCAAGCTTGCATTTGGTAAGTCCACCTACCTAAATAACATTATTATAGTGTTCGTGGCCCAAGTTTGGATCATTAATAAAAGTAATGGGGATCCTTGAAACTAGGATGTCATATAAACTAGACATTATATGTTCAATAGTGAGGGATATTGAGACTTGATAACATAGTGTGATATTTAATAAAATTAATTAATTAAATATTTCTCGCATTATTTTTTATAAAGAAAAAGTACTAATAATCTGATAATTTAATTATAGAAAAAATGGAAATCTCATCATCCAAACTATCCCTAAATAAATATTGGATAAATACAACCTTTTAACTAACAGTATCTTCTAGGAGTATTTTACACACCTTCAGGTTGTGCTAAACCATGAACTAAAATCTTATGTGATAGAATATTCAATGCCTTATCCACCTATAAAGAGGCGAGTGATGAAGAGTTCCTTGTATATGAAAAATATTTGAGTAATGTGATCGACATTCAATGTTTGATGCTTTAATAGATGTCTATAGAACTAATAAAGTCTCATGAAATCATTGATTTGTATAGAATTCTTGAGCACCTCCATGGTATTTACCAAGAATGAGCTATACATAAATAATTTAATATTTCCAAGTTAAAATTTTAGAGAAATCATGGAGAGGTTTCCCCAAATAGTTCCTTATGTAGTCAAGATCATTGGATACATTGAGTTCTTAGTGGTTCTAGAGTTTAGAAACCCCAAAGAACTAGGCACAAAACTCATTCTGGAATCATTGTCTCAAAGATTATCAATCATTTTTTGAATTTTAATATAAATAACATTGATAAGTCTTTTCCAGATCTTTGTACTCATATTTTACAAGTATATAAGGATAAAAATCATAAAAAATTTCATCATTATGGTGAAATAAATGAAAAGGCAAAGAGTTAAGATTTAATACCAATTATTCTTCATTCCCTTCTAAGAAGAGTAAGATCATGGGGAAAGAAAGGGATTAGGATTCTATCTATTTTCCATGTGGAAAGAAGGGAAACTAGAAGAAAAACTACTTTCAACATAGGGAAGCAAGGGAAATCTTTAGGTACACTTGTTATCAATTTCAATTTATCAATTTCTCCAAATTGGGTATTAGAGATGGATTTTGGTTCTCGAATATATATTGAAATATTAGAACCAAGTAGATTTAGAAATATTTATTTATAGGAGGTTGATATAAATGTATCCTAAAAAGTTAAACTTGACACTATAGTTATCAGGGATTATCACCTCATATGAATGACCTAAATGATTTTCGTTTTAAGGGTTGTTATTATGTGCCTTCATTTACCAAAAACATTATTTCTATATCCAGACTAGATATAGATGGATTTATTTTCAAATTTGGAAATAAATGTTTCTTTTTTATAAAGAAAATATTTTTTTATGGTAATACATATTTAAACAACAATATTTATGTGTTTGATTAAACAAAACAAGTAATGTAAATCGATAATGAAGTTATTTCACATGACTCATATTATACCCAAATTTGGAATTAATGGATATGTAATGTAACTGAAAAGATCCTGACTAAATTACATCAAGATGGATATTTATATTCTTTTGAACTAAAACCACTTTGGGTATGTCACACATGTTTACAAGAAAAAATGACCAAATCCCCATTTACTGGGAAAGGTGAAAGTGATAAAGAGATTATTTAATTAATTCATACCTATTTGTGTGGACCATTTCCTAATTAGTAAAGGGGTGGGTACTCATACTTCATAATTTTTTTTCTGATGATTTTAGAATATATGGATATGTATACTTAATGAGGTATAGGTCAGATTTGTTTTCTAATTTCAAGGAATACATGAATGATGTAGAGAACCACCTTGGTAAGAAGAATAATAAAATCTGTTCAGATCATGGAAAAGAATATCTTAGTCAAGACTCCATTGATTATTTGTTGGATTTCAGGTTATTATATAAAATCACTCCTCCATGTACACCTCAATGGAATTGTGTAATAAAAATGTGGAACCAATCCTTGTTGGACATGGTGAGGTCAATGAAGAGTTATGCAATTATTTTATTATCATTTCAAGGATACACATTTCAAACAACAACATTCATACTAAACATATTGACAGCTAATGAAAAAGATGGCATAACAAACCAATTATGGAATAAAAAGAAACTTGTGTTGTCTCAAATACACATGTGTGGTTGAAAAGCATTTATAAAGGCCTCTTTAGGTTAAAATATTTCACCCAAATCCAAAAAGTGTATCTTTATAGGATATCCTAAAGAAAAAAGGGATACTATCTATACAATATTTTAGAAAAAATGGTTATGGTTGAAAAACAACCCACATTTCTTGAGGAGGATCTTATCTCTAAAAGTGATAGTGGGAGTTAGATAGACTTAGATGAAGTCCAGGATCAAGATACATAAGAGTAGTCATAAGAACAAATTCCACTATTCCCCATAGAATAAGAAATTGTTTAAGATACAAAATTACTATGTAGAGGTAATAGAGAGGTTAGAGAAACAAAAAAACATGGTTTTTTACTCAATGAGTATGGTGAATCATTATTAGTTTAGAATAATGATCCTCTAACCTACAAGAAACCGGTATGTTCCCCTAATGTTTCCAAGTGGAAAGAGGCTATGAATTTTGAAATAGATTACATGTATCAAAACCAAGATTCGATTTTGGTAGATCCTCTACTAGAGGTAAACCCCATTGGATTCAAATTGGTATTCAAGAAGAATATAGAAATGAAATAAAAATCATTACCTATAAGGTTAGATTGGTTGAAAAAGGGTTTAAAAAATCAAGGCATTGACTATGATAAAACCATTTCACAAGTTTCAATAATAAAATCCATTATAATTCTACTTTTCATTGTGTATTTCCCAGATTATGATATTCAGAAAATGAATATCAAAATAGCCTTCCTTAACAGGAACCTTTAGGAAGATGTCTATATTACACAACTCGATTGTTTTGTGACTCCAAAGGATGAAAACAAGGTCTAAAATTTTCAAAGATTCATTTATGGATCAAAGAAAGAATCCTAGTCATGTGACATTTTTTTGATGAATCCATAATAGAATTTAGTTTCATAAATAATGAATACATGCCTTGTGTCTATAAAAGGTTTACTGGGAGTGTAATAATTTTCTTAATAGTATATGTTGATGAAATATTACTCATTGGAAAAAAATACCAATATTACATTATGTTAAATCATGGTTGAATAAATGATTCTCTACGAAGGACTTGGGTGAGGAAACATATATTCTTGGGAGCAAAATTAATCATGAAACATCCAAGATGTTTCCCGGCCTAAGTCAAAGTATATACATTGACAATATACTAAAAATATTTAATATGAAATAATATAAGAGTTTATTGTAGGAAACATCACCTGACATTCATCTTTCCAAGAAAATGTGTCCTCCAACACATGAAGAAAGAAATAGAATGGAAAGGATTCTATAAAATTCAGCAATTGGGTCAGTCATGTATGCTATGCTATGTACTAGGATAGATTTCTCCTATAAGTTTAGTGTGGTATAAAGATATCAAGATGATATAGGTGAACACCGTTAGATGGAAGTCATGAATATCCTTAAGTATTTGAGGAATATTAAGGATATATTCCTACTATACAAAGGAGATGAGGAACTAGTCATCATAGGATATATAGATTCTAGTATTCAAACTGATCAGGATGACATGAAGTCAAAAATGGGATATATATTCACATTGAATGGAGGTGGTGTAAGCTGGAAGATCTTAAACTAGAATGTGGTTAAAGATTTTATAATAGAGTATGAGTATATTGTGGCTTCTGAGGTAGCTAAGAAACTATTTTTGATATGAAAATTAATCCAATAGATTTATGTGGTACCTAGAAGTAAAAATCATATCGAACTATATTGTTATAATACTATAATAATGGATTTTTCAAAAGAGCTAAGTTCATATAATTAGATAAAGAAAATACTTTAAAAGTGTCATATCCTGATGGAATTTTTCTCAGAGAGGGGAATTTATAGTGATCAGTATTTCCTCAAAATACAATGTGGTGGACCCCTTGACAAAATCCCTGACCCAGCAGAAACTTGATTATCTTGTAAAGTCTAGTGTACTGATGGTCGTAGGTAGTTGGATCTAGTCCAAGTATGAGGTTTTTAGAGTTGTTATCACATGAACAACTATTTTTCACATTTATTACATGTACATTCTATGTATTTAATATTAATAAAACTTACTATTACATATTTATTATTTTGATGCATGACTCTAATGTAATAATGTCCTAGAGTATACATCACATTGATATGGTCATAATAGTTCCCTATTATGATGAGTTCCTTGATGTTATATGATTATATTTTTAAATAATGTTCTATGGTTGGATAAAATACTATTATGGGACAAAATGTATATAGAATTTAAGGTAAAATTACTTGTACATAAATGAGGATTATTCTCATGAAGTTCATGCTTGATAATATCCAAGATGAGATATTATGAGAATAGATATGTGAGTAGGAATTATTAATGTTTTGGTGTAATTGGATATTCTTATATGAAAGTGTGTATGATGGTTCTTATAATTTAAGATTATTATTAATTCATGTTCAAAATCATGTACTTAGATGTATTTCATAAACCATGACAATAAAATTTCATGGAGAATTTGGGTACGTTGGATGTGTCACGAGTGACAAGTCATTGATGGATAAGTCAAGGAAGGATTTTTCCTTTCCATTTTTATGTAAGATGATATCTTGGACCATTGATTGGAATGGAACCGTTACACTAAATTCCATGAACATGGTGCTATGATGTGTTTATTTAAGATAGTTAAAGAAATATGTATCGAGTATATAGTTTAGTGACACTGATGTTAAAATTTCTTCATGAGATATTGAGAAAAAGGTATTATGTTACATAGTGAGTGTTTGTTTGTGGTTGTCGTAATTGAAAAATTAAGTTCTTTCTTTTGGGTTTCGTGACCTATTTCATGATAGTAATCATGGAAATTAGGCAAACCCACTTAATGCCAATGAGAAAGAACTCTAGAGGGTCACACACTAATTGTTTCTATTGATCTTAATTAAATTAAATTTTCATATAATTACTGGAATAAATATTATTATCAAGACCAAGGAATAATCTCATTATTTTTTTATATATCACTAATATTCATAAGGTATTAAATTATAATTTTTTATTAATAAAAAATTTATTTTATTATGTGAATATATATAAAATATTTATTCACAGGATTATGAATAAAATATTTATTTTATTTATTGAATATTTTTATCAAATATCTATTTTATATATTATGAATAAAATATTTATTTATAAATAACATATTTATTCAGTTGTTAAATAAATTCTAGGGGAGTTTTAACAGACCAATACTTAGTCTAATGAAAAATATTAATTAACAAGACCATTAAGTAATATTTGTTATTTCACAAGTTGGAATGCACCAAAAAATAGTAATAATGATATTATTATATGGAATGTGATTTATTAAAGGTTTTAAATGTTTCATAATGGAAGTCATGCAATTAAATAATATTTTAATATTAACCCTAAATTTATAAATAGAATGTTACATCTATTCTATATGGCATCCAAAAAATGATAATAAATAATTTTTAAACATAATGAATTCTCTCTTGAACCCTCATTATCTCTTTTTATCAAGAACAAGAAGCACAAGAGAGATTTCATGAAGACCAAATAATCCATTATCAAGAAAGAACAATGAAATACATTCAATTTTCTATGATAGAACCTAATGATTGAGTGGTGTGTTCAAAGATCATTGGATCATGTTTGGATCACCACAAGAGGGATTCTATCCTTAGATCCCCATATAAGAATAAAGAAAATCTGAAAGGGTCTTTTCTGATGATCAAAATTCATCAACAATGAAAGATATTAATACTAGGTATTTATTTCTTTAGATATAAAATAAATTAATTATAAATTTTACGTGCAAGATCATTTCTCATGGTTTCAGGAAATGATTATTAAATGAAATTTTAATATATCATCCACAACTGCATGCTTTCACTACGCTCAGAACCAACAAGTGGTATTAGAGATAAAATGTTTAAATATATAATTATTATTTTTTGATTTTTGATCCATACACAATCATGGTTGATTTTCTATTTATTATTATTCATTATTTAATATGATTTGAATCAACATGCTTCAACATATTAGTCATATTTATTTTGTGTTTCATTTTATTAAAGGATTAATAATAGATGAATGTTGGCTTGATATTCCATTGGGATGTGCCAAATATTTGGATGGTAAAATTGGGATACACGATGTGTAGCTAAAGTATACATTGTGTACCTATGGGCATTGTACATGGATGCACTGAGTAGTTAATTTAATGCGGTTGATTTATTTCACACCATGCATTGATTGGGCCAACCAGGAACACAACAAGTAGATACATGGTGCGTAGAGAGCATGTACATGCTATGTAGTATGGCCATGTTAACTTGCCTAATCCCGAGGCATGTGAATAAGATACACAACATCTAAGCTACAAGACATGTAGCTAGACTGTACTTATCATGTAGTCTCCCATTAAATATGAGATTTAAAAATTAAGCTAAATTGAAAATTGTAGCATGAAAACCTTATTTTATTGATCGGAACACCAATTTGTGTTTGAAAACTTAATAACGATTTTAAATAATATTAAATGATTAATTCATTCATTATAATTAAATGAAATTATTAGGTTTACATTTATTTTCCATGAATTCCATAAATACAGGGTATATCCAATTAAGATAAGACAACCATTAAGATAAATATGAATTAATTAGTTAGTTAATTAATTAATTAATGAAAGCATATTTATCTTAATAATAAATAATGAATAAATAAAGGAATAAAATTTAGTTACTTTTTTGTATTCTTTGCATTTATGACTAATAATGAGATTGACCAAGCCTATGTGCGCGTTGGAATTTTTTTAATTTAATTTATTGCATGGGGTTTCAATTATTTTATATTACATTAAATGATGGTCTCTGAGTCATCCCCCTCCATTATTTTGTAGGACCTATGTTTCCAAGGATATTTACATAATCCCCTCTAACCAATCCATTGGTTCCCCTCACGTGCATGTGAGTAATAAATAAATGTAATTAATGGAGCACCCAGTGGTGTGGAAATGGCTCAAGACAAAACCATGATGATTCCAACTCTAGGATACACATATATACATGTGAAATGCTCTAACTCATTTAATGGATTGAAAATGGGGCTATTACACTAGGTTATAGGATGATTTAATGTCTTATCATAAAATAAACCATTAGATTAGCTCATGATGGAGACATTTACAAAATTTTTATTTTAGTCTATGCATTATATACATTACGTATACAATACCATAATCACATAAGTGAATTAATTAATATGAAAATATGGAAACTAAATTAATTAATTATGTGTAAATGTTTTATCTAACAGGGTTAATTAATTATGTAACATCAACTTAATATTAACAAGACATGTAAAGGGTAAAATAAGATAAAATTGATGTATAAATTAATTAAAAAACCTGAACCTAATATGAAGTCTGACCAACCGTTCCCTTACTTGATTAGGAATGAAACCATAGAACTAAGTGTAGTACATGGCCAGAGTCTGGAAACATAATTTTATCGGGGTATTCTCATGAGATTTTTGGGTTGACTTAACCGAACTTGTATTGAGTTTAATGACCAAATTCTATTCAATACAAATTTGGAGGCAAGTGTTGTGGAAATCCAAGTATGGATTTTAGGATAGAGGAATCTACTCAATGGATCAAGGATATGAAAACCTATAGTTTGCAAGACCACCTACCTAAATTACTTTCTAATGGTTTTCATTGTCAAATTTTGGATCATTAATAAAAGTCGTAGGGATACTTGAAACTATAATGTCATAGAAACTAGACATTATAAGTTCAATGGTGAGGGATATTGGGACATGATAAAATTGTGGGAGATTTAAAAATATTTATTTATTATTTCTCACATAATTTGTAATAATGAAAAAGTATTAATAATATTATCTTTTAATTATAGAATACAATGGAATTCTCACCATCTGAACTATCCCTACGATCAATATTGGTGAATGAAAACCACCTAATTGGTAGTAACTTCTAGGTGTAGTTTAGAAAAATTTGGGCCGTGCTATTCCATGAACATAAATATTACGTTCTATAATACTCAAAGACTAATATACCTATTAAAGAGGCGAGTGATGAATAACTCTTTTTTTATGAAAAATATTTGAGTGACATGGTATATGTTCAATGTTTGATGCTTTCACTGATGTCTAGTGAAGTAATGAAGTCTCACAAAAATATGGATGTGTATAGCATGATTGGGAACCTCCATGGCCTTTAGAAAGTGAGGTCTAGACACAAATAGTTTTCAATTTTGAAGGATCTCTTTCAGAGAAATATTAGATAGGTTCCCCAGCTTGGCCTCATGTAGTAAAACTCATTGGCTACATTGAGCGCTTAGAGGTTATAGGGTTTAAACTCTCTAGGGAACAGGGCACCAACCACATTCGTGAATCACTCCCTCATAGCTTCTCTATTTTGTTCATAAAATTTAATCTAAAAAACATTGATAATTCTCTTCCACATATTATTACACTTCTTTATGAAGTAAATAAGGATAAATATCATAAAAATCCATCTATCTATATATATAACAAACAAAAAGGGTAAGTGAAGAGATTTAATCTCAAAGATTATTCATGCCCTTCCAAAAAGATGAAGATAAATGGGCAAGCAATGGAATATGATGCTTCCCATTTTTCATGTGGTATGATAGGCCACTAAAAGAAAATTTGTACCCAGACAAAGAAGAAAGGGTAAGCTTTAGTTGTGTTTATTATCAAGTGGAATTTATCTATTTATATAAATTGGGAATTAGATATAGATTGTGGTGGTCACATGTGCATTCAAATACTAGAACCAAGTAGATTTAGAATAATTTACTAAGTAGAGGTAGATCTAAGAGTATACAACAAAGGTAAACATGATGATATAGTTATTTGGGACTACCACCTCATATTTATGACCTGAATGATCTTTGTTTTAATGGGTTGTCATTATGTGCCTTCATTTACCAAAAAAATTATTTATATATCCAAATTAGGTAATAATAGATTTATTTTCAAATTTGGGAATATATATTGATTCTTTTATAAATATAGATTTTTTATTGTAAGAAGTATTTAAATAATGGTATTTTTGTGTTGCATTACACAAACCAAGTAATGGAAATCGATAATGAAGTTGTTTCACATGAATCATACCACAAACAACTTTGGTATCACTGGATAGGTTACATAAATGAGAATATCTTGAATAAATTACATCAAGATGGATATTAAGATTCCTTTAAACTAAAACCACTTTGTGTATTTCAATCATGTTTACAAAGAAAAAATGTACAAAGTCTCATTTAGTGGGAAAAGTGAAAGGGCTAAATAGATTTTTAAATTATTTCATACCAATGTTTGTGGACCATTTCCTGTTGAGGCAAGAGGTGTGTACTCATACTTCATAACATTTACTAATGATTTTAGTATATATTGATATGTATAATTAATGAGGTATAAGTTTTATTATTTTCATAAATTAAAGGAATATAAGAATGAATTTAATAACTAGATTGGTAAGAAGATTATGAAACACTACTCAGATTATGGTGGATAATATCTTAATAAATACTTCATTGATTATTTATGCGAGTTCAGAATATCATCTCAACTCACTACCCCATATAAGCCTCAATGGAATGCTTTAAGAGATAGGATTAACCGCATATTATTGGATATGATGAGATAAATTATAATTCATGTGACTCTTCCATTATATTTATTGGGATACGCGTTACAAACAACAACATACATACTAAACCAGGTTCCAACTAAAGCAATATATTATATAAAAAACTAGTTATGGAATGTATAGAAATCTATGTGGTCTTACTAACATGTGTGGGGTTTCAAAGCATTTAATAAGACCTATTTAGGTAACAAGATTTCACCCCAAGTCATAAAGTGTATCTTCATAGGATATCCTAAAGAAACTAAGGGATATTACCAATAAAATCCTTCATAAAAACGTTTGTGGTTGACATATGTCCCACATTTATTGAGTATTATCTTCTATCTAAAAGAGACAGTGCAAGCGAGATAGAATTTGATGAATTGCAGTCTCAAGATACACAATATTTTCCATAAGAACAAATTCCAAAAATCCTTGTGAATAAGAAATTATTTCATAGACACAATTACCATGTAGAAGTACCAGAGAGGTTATAGAACTAGAACAACATGGTTTTCTATTCACCGAGGTTGGTGACTCAATATTAGTTGATAATAATGACACTCTAACCTACACGTAAGTAGTGAGTGGAAAACATGATTCCAAGTTGAAATAGTCCATGAATTTTGAAATTTATTCAATATACCAAAACCAAGTATTGATTTTGGTAGGCCTTCTAGTAGATGTAAAACCCATTGGATGTTAATGGGTATTCAAGAATAAAATTGATATGGAAGGAAAAATTAAAACCTATAAGGAATTATTGGTTGTAAAAGGTTTTAAATAGCGTCAAGACATTAACTATAGTGAAACCTTTTCACCATTTGTAGTGATTAAATCCACCATAATTCTACATTCCATTGTGGCTTTCCATGATTATGATATTTGTAAAATTGATACCAAAATATCCGTCCTTAATAAAAAACATAAAGAATATGTATATATAAAACAACACAAAGGGTTTTTGGCACACTCACACAAGGTTTTAATGATTCAAATGTAGTGATACGACTATAGAAAGTATGAATCCAGTGTCTACTAACATTAAATTAGAAAAATATACAAGTAAATTGTGTCCCAAAGGACCAAACAACTTTGTAGTCTTGGTAAACATTTACATACATGATTCTTATTTTACTAATGAGTACACTAATTACGACATATTTTTTTTCTAGAATTACTTTGTTCTATCTAACATATCATTGCAGATTTTTCATAGTAAACATCATAGAATTCCTTGGTAAAGGGAAATAAATAAGGGTGATATCAAATTCTCAGTAAGTGTAAATTATAATGGATTAAATAATGAATAAATGAGAATAAAAAATATGGAAAGTTAAATAACTGATAACACATTCCACGTAGTTAATAACTGAAAAGGAAGTGAGTAAATAATATGGAAAGGTAAGTAACTGAAAAAACATTCCATTCAAATAACTAGATAAGAAAAAATCAATATGGAAAGGTAAGAAACTAAAACAAATGAAATTTAAGCAATGAAATAAGAATTAAATGCATCTATAGATATGTCAACCCAAAATATCATGTATATTTATTACTAAATCAAAATTAAGGTAATGATTAATTATTTAACATCATTTTTCAGAGGCATATGATACCTTAATCGTAAATATGGTTTAAAAAATACTAGGTAGAACCAATTATCTTAGCATATCCAACTTATTTCATCCCATGAGATTAAAAATTCATCATGGGGTGTGATTTAACTAATACCCAACCCTTAAGGATTTCATTGAATAGTTACTAACCCATGTTTTTGATGTCAAAAGAATTATCACATAATAAATTTTCCATTAAATATCAGTATTGAGTAAAGGATATTGATTTATCAATATTTCTGTAGTAATTAAAATAACTATAAAAGTAAAAACCATATGTAAAAATGTTATACGGTTTAGGAAATAATAATATCCATGATAAATGATATAGATAATTAGAGAAAATTTAATTTTTAATTATCATTTTAATATTTCAAAGGGAGTACCAAAAATGAATCAAGTAAGTGAATGTGAATAATATCCTTGGAAAAATCAATCAGAAACCATATAGATGAAGAATAAATATGGTATCAATACAACATATCCTATGGTGAGTAATGAAAAAGGGTTTTTTTCATTGATGAATGTGAATACTATAAAAATATCACTTAAAATATGTCCTGATGATATATAATTTTCATTTTTATTTTTTTGGGAAATATGTTTATTTTAAAATAACATTTAAAAACATTTTAATTAATAATTGAGATTCTAAACAAGAAAATAAATCTTCTAAGAAATGATGGTGGGTAAATCCATACATTCTATATGAAGTAAAAAGAACATTCCTTTTTCATGGTATAAAAGGTTAGAAGAATTCGTTGTTCAAAAATAGATAATAAAATTCCTTTGAAAACATTTGTAAAAGTAAAAAAAGGGTAAAAAATCCTTTAATAAATCAGTTTTTTAAGGTTAGAAACATTTTTTGAAAACATTTTTATAAAATATGTTTTAAGAAGAAAACATGTTCTCCAACTAGAGAGGGAAATGAAGTTGAATTTTCTTAAAAAACATTTTCTAAAACATTTTGTGTACCAAAGAGTGGAAAAATTGTATTATTACTTGATAAATTTCATGAATAATCAGAGGAGAATAAAATGAAAGTGTTTATTATAAAATGTTCAAATAATTTCCTCTGATGGAAATTCAAGTGTAATCAATCTTGAATAAAATAATATTGGAAATAAAACCCTTGAAAAGACAATAACGTTGATCTAAGAATCAATAAATGAATAGATTTATGTGTATCAACTATAAATACAAATAGGGTAAGTGTAAATGCATCAATATATATTCAAATTAATTATACACATAATCATAGAATATTAATGACAATGAGGAAGAAATATTACCCAATGAAAAGGAATTAGACTATAAAATTCCTTTTCTACTTAGGTAACTTTTAACTCATATCCCATAAGAAGAAATAAATCAAATTTAATTAACATTATAATAAAATAATTAATGATAATATATATCAAAATTGGAAGATGATTCACCACACAAAATAATTTTGTGAGGACCATGACATTTATCTCACAGATGTAAAAAGTGAGAAGATAATACCTTACATTGTGTTTCCTTTCAGGTGAACGTCCATTAACCTCATGTATAAGGAGTTTAAACATGTTAATAAATTATAAAATAACCATAATAATTTTTAAAATATCATATATAATCTTTTTTTAATATATTATTATCCGTTGGTTGATAATATTTTATTATATTCACTATTTCAGGTGTTAATTTCCTTGTTTTTTGAGTTTGTTTTAACATGTTATTTTTGTTCCTACTACATAGATACTGATTTAATCACATATATAATTTAAAACATGATTTTAATATTATATATGTTCATAATATATTTATTTATTATAATCTATAAATCCTGGAGATAAGAAATGAGATGCACCGTTCATAGAGACGGTAGGTCGTACGTACGTTTGAACGCTACTTTATATTACTTTTAGTATTTTAAAGGAATGAAAAATAAATGATAAATATGTATATTATAATAAAATTATAATATTAATTATATATATATTACATAGCTTTATTAAAACTATCTTTTATACATTCCATGTATAGCGTGAACAAATCACATCACTTGGAGGAGGCGGTAGTCCACACTTCTACAAGCGTTGTTGTCATATTCCTACAAGATGGAAAGTATAAAGGTATGTTATATAAAAAAATTAAATAAGAATAAATGAATTATAAATATAATATTTATAATATATCATTATAGTTTCCATCATAATTACCACCATTATAGTTGGTAAAAGAAGAATAAACAATCATTGTTTTGTGAGACGGAAGTTCACCGTGCACACAAATGGAAAGTTCACTACCCTTTAGAAGGAATTGTGTGTAAGTGTAGGTTTAAAACATAAGTTAAAAACATATAACTATATTTAGGATAATATTTATGTTATATAATCATATAATAAGGAAAATTTTAATATTTTAGTATGAAATAAAAATTAAAGAGCTCGAGGAAATATTTTACCTCTTTTTTGGGTAACTCCTCTAGGTTTGCACCAAAGGTATTCTTTGAATGGATTTTTTACCATGGTGAGTCTTATAATATGATATCAAGGGTTTTTAGGAGAAATTTGGTTAGGTATTGTTTGAGCCAATGTGTCTTTAGAGGGGTGAGGAAGTGGGAGGCTTGAGTTCCTTTTTATAGTGGAGGAGGAGTGACTCTCTAATGAATTCTGGAAAAGGGAATCACACCCACATTTTTATGATTTATATTGGAACAAATACTAGACAAATTATATAAAAGGTATTATATGATCTAAATATGTCAAAAAATGGAGTTTGGATAAGATTATAGGTCATTTTGGCGCTTAAAATGAAGTTTTTGTCCTGTATTAAGCTTTATTTAACTTAAATCATTGTAATTAATTTTAATCGCTTTCACTAATACTTTTGGTCAAAAGATAAGTTGAAATTATTATATATTTTAAAATTTTATTATCACAAATATTTAATCCATTTTTTCCATATTCCAATCACATAAGTGCAATAATGTAATTTAAATTTAATCCCATATATGGGATGACAATGTGAGTTTTAAAAGTAAAAAGGCTTAAACTTTTTCTAGGTTTTATATCCATTTTCAATGTGAAATTGATTCCATTGAATTAAATTGTATTAATTAATAAAAAATATATCTAATTAAACTTCAAAACTAATTTAAAATATAATTTATCCTTATAAATAAACTAGATGAAAAATCAACATTGAACTATAATTAAGTATTTTTCACTATTCATCAAAAAATCAAACTTCACAGAAAATCAAGAAAAACTAAACCTAAGATAATTTTTATATTTAAATTTAAAATATAAATTTTAAAAATATATAAAAGTTCCAAAAATAGGTTTTAAATAGGTTTCTTTATTAAAATATGGTGGAAGTTCCTTTATAAAAATATAGGTTTTTACGCATAAAATTGGGTTTGTTCTTATCTTACGCCTTTAAAATCAATTGGATGAGTATAAAAAATATTTTATTTTATATATATAAATATATATATATGTAGTTCATTAATATAATTCAATAATTGTAATTAACTTAATTTATTAGGATAAAATATCTTTTTGAGCATGAAATAGTTTTCTACAAAAATATTATTTTTATATTAAAATGGTTCTTATATTCATTTTTAAATAATTTATATCCAATAAATTAATTTTATATTTTTGTAAAAAAATCATATGTTAGTTAGTCCAATTCATAACTATTAATTTAATGGCTTGGTTTATTATATCTTATTATAATAAATTATAATATATTAATAATATATTGTTGTTCGGTAAAACTAGGTCTTACATGTAATGCAACCAATCAAAGAAAGTATTTTTTCACGTGTAATATAAGATAACTTAGTATTTAATGCATTGAAATCTATATGATGGATTGATTTTATTAAAAATTGTAAATATATTTTAAAGTGTGGGGATATTATATTCCCATACAAACTTGGTGTCGTGTGTCATACACAGTATCAAATACAATGTTCTTACTTTATAATCTCAGGGTGTTGCATTATCCCCACCTTAATTAAATTTAATACTCACAATTTAAACTTGATCTTATTAATGGATATTTTGATATTTACTATGTTTAAATTCCACATCATGAGAAAGGTTCGTAAAACATTACCTAGAAAAGTGATAATGGGAAGCACAAAGGTCACGTGGAATAACATATAACTAGGTATCTAAGTATGAAAAAACTAGTCCTAGTTAAAGATATGTACATGGAGAAAAGGTTTAAATATTTATAGTTAGTTATTGATGTTATCAATCATAAATAATTGAATGATAAATAAAAATTTTAGGGCCTCAAATCCATAAATTTGTGTTGATTTAGGAGACCATCAGTTCAAAAAAATTAATGTTTTAGGACAAATATTTTTTGATATTTTTCTTAATGATGAGTGTTTCCTTTACTACATAAGTATATAAGGAAATATAATCACTTAATATATTTATATAAACACAATTTTATCCTTTGGTTATGATTTGATAAATTTCAAATTCATCCATTACTTCAAGAAATGTGTATCTAAAAATTAACTTTGATTCTTGAACTATTAAAATATACTTTTAAGGGATCTTAGGTCCCATAAAAGAGGAAAAAGTTTAACTATAAGTATATATTTATTCTAAAAAGACAGTATGGTTAATAAATTATTCTCTAAACCTAAAAATTAACACTATAGGTTCATCATTATTATTTTTTCATCAAAGTTTTTACTAAAAACAACGAAATATCAACGTATAAATTGTGTAGGTCAGTGGTTTGCATGAAACCGTTGTTGTACTTTGGTAATGGCTTCAATACCCACAACATTGTTGTAGTTCATTTGTTTTCACCTAACAGATAGGTTTTCCTTTTCTAGAACCTTATCAATATAATTTCCAAAAATAAATATGATGGAAATCCTTAAAATGAGGTTAATAACTGGATATCCTTTTATCTATGGTTTTTAAAATAACCCCAATACATAAATACTTTATCTATTTATTTCCACATAGGTCCTTTCATAGTCTAGATTTTATCCTTTAGAAGAGGAAATTTACTGGGGTAATGCCTAGGTTCCCCACATTTATGGAAATGAACTATAAATGGATCCTTAGAATGAGTTTTACTTCTTTATATCATACTCTTCATTTTTCCTTGAAAATAATTTTCCTTATTTCCTTATTTCACACACATAAATCATTCGCCCATTCCATTAAGAAAATTTCCTAGGTGTCTCCTTCCACATTTATTTCATAATGGAAATAAAACATTATTTTATCCATTGTCTCCACCACTATATATCTTATAAAACTCCATCCATCTCTTCTTTGGTGAGTTCGGGAGTTAGTTTTGGTATATATTATTAATCATATTTGTTTGAAAATTGATTAGGCATAAAAACAATATATTTCACTCATGTCAACAACTTATTTGGATTCTCATTGTCATCAAATTTTCCTTCATGTTCAATGTTACCCTGACTCCTTCGAGTTCCATCCATTTACTAAAACTAGAAAGTATAGTGTGATTAATAGTAGTCATAGTGAAAAAAACATACAATCATTTATAGGATATCTAAATCATAACACATTATTTTTAATATAACACACATTATATTTAACCTAGATCATTAATTTTCATTGTCTATTCAAATCCTTTATAATGGTTTGTAAAAAAATAAGAATTATTCTAATCATATCCCCTGAGAGTGTCAAATAGACTGTGCAGTAAGGCCCATTATCATGTACCAGGTTACACCGAGTCAGGATAGACACACCTTGTCAGATTTTTTACCCTTATTTAAATATATGTCGAATCAACATCCCCTTGTAGTATCCAGATTGGGATTTATCTCTTGGAAGACACACATGATCTCTAATTTAGAAAAATTATAGGATGTTATTATGTAATTATTATCACACCCTGACCTAAAAATTTTCAATTATTTTATTTAATTTTGAGTTACTATTTAATTTTATTCCTTTTCGTGTGTTTTCCTTTGAATTTAGAGTTTATGGGAATGAAATTTATGTCAAACGGTTCAGGGTCATGGTTTTCTAAAACATGTGGTAATCATTCGATATCTACTGTAGTTTTTGACAGAGCCAACTGTGTAGTTGGTGTATGGTTTTCCAAACTATGTGGCCATCCCAAGCGTGGTTCTCTAGGTTTCCAGTAAAGGGTGCACAGTTAGTGAATAATTTTCCAAATTACACGAACCAATCTATTCACCGAGTATCGTTTTTTAAAACATAAGTTAATTGATTTTTAAAAAACCTAAAATATCTCACCCTCCCCAAAATCTCACATGATGCTTCCCATTCTTCCAGCTGCATGTGCCACCCCATCTAGTGAGCTCCGCTCTCCACTATTTCCACCTAATTTCTCAGGATTTCTCACTCAATCCTGTTAGGTAAGGTCTCTAATTTTATCTCCTTTCATTTTAGAAAATTTCCCTCTCCCTGTTTCCCCTCTTGTCTTAACTGAACCCTGTGTCATGGGTTGATTGGATTTTGGTTCCTTATTATTCCTTTAAATAAAATGGTGGGTCTCCCAGAACTTCTTCATTTGTGTTTCAGCATCCGTTGCTAAAGGAGAAGCACTTTAGTCCATTCCAGTTCTCCTACTATCATTTGAGGTTGGTTTATTCCACCCCCTTTTTTATCGTTTCAATTTTATTTGGGGTATTCAGTGTTTTTTGGTTTCATATAGGTTAATTAGATCATTTTGTGGCTCTTTGAAAGTTTTCAAACACATACATATGTACACACACACACACACACATATATATATATATATATCCTCCTTGTATATATTACCTCATGGTAAGGGGAATATATACATTAGATTAAGGGGTATATATATAAGAGTGTATGTTCATGATAGTGTGTAGAAATCTTCATCAAAGGCATTGAGTGCTGAGGTGGTCATCTTTGTTCTTTTCCTCTTGAGGTAGGACCCTTTTTCATTTTCATTTAAATTTAAGAATTATCGATTTCTTTTTTTTCACACCCTTACTTAAAGCTAGTTTGTAATGTATGGTTTTTAGAATAAATGCGTGTTTTGAAATAGTGTTATTTCCTATTTGTATTTGAATTTAATGAAATTTTTTATTAAATGAAAATAGTAAGTGCTTGATATAATTCTACTTCATACTTTATAAATTTGTTTTGGATTTGAAGAGATATTTTGGGTTTAATAAATGGGAATCCAAGTGTGTTTTTGGTTTTCAAAGTGGTGTGCGTGTGGTTCTTTAATAAATGGTTTAACATGTAATGGTAATGTGAGGCCTGATTATCACTTTTGAAATGGTTTTATTGGAAAAATATCCTAGAAATGAGTCTATTTCCTTGTTGGTTAACAATGATATAAGAGTGTAATTGTTTTCAGACTTCCCTTATGTGAGGATGGTTTAATAGAAAGGAACTACTCCTTGGGGTGGCCAGTGTGGTTGTAGTTTGTGTGACTTCTGTAATGGATTGTATGTATGGTTTATTGCTTTACATGGTTTGGCACACCCAATTGGGAACATGAAATGGGAACCTAGCACATGTATGAGGAATTAGGAAAATTCTTTTTGTACATGTTTATATTATTCAATAGATAGTGGCCCTTAGTACGGATTTTTCTTTGATTTTAGATTGTGCCCCTCGGTTAGGCCAGGTAGGGTAAGACCGAGCGTGTTGAAGTATTGATGTCCTCAGGTTAGGCATGCCTATGGGATGAGTCATATTTATAGTATGCTAAGGATTTTCCTATGAGCTCTTAGGTACTCTCATGAAATAATCCAGAACAATATTATCTTTAAAGGGTTATTTAGATGTCTTTACTGATATGGTTTCTTGAGCACCATTAACCCATTTCCCTCGTTTAGTGATCACAGTATTTGATCATGGTTTATGGTGTTTTCTTGGTAAAAATAGATTGTGTTTTTTTTCTTAAAAAGGTTTAAATAAAGATTTTTTGAAAGAATAAATGTTTTCCCATTTTTTCTTGTATTAAAAATGATCACCTTCCATCTTGGTTACCTTCCCTTTTTCCCATGAAAAATTAATCCTTTTTTATGGAATGGATTTTTTTAAAAATTATGACGGTAATGGATTGTGATTTGTTGGAATTAAAATGAAAAGTTTGGATAACCTAGATTTATATAATGTATTTAAAACATGAAATTGATGTTTATTTATTTAATGGAAATGCATTGGGAATAGATTACTTTTTCACACCTAATGAATTTTAATAATCACATCTATACTTCATTCTTTTATTTCTCCGGTGAAGGTTCCAGCATGGTCTCGATCACTAAGCGTGATTTTTTTGGGATTGAAGTGTGACTCGTGGGGTCACATGGTGTTTTAATGTTCATCAAGTTTGGTTAGTTTTATTTTTTTTGTTCATGCTTAGTTTATTTATTTGATTTATTTATTTTGGGATTTTATTTTATTAATCCAATGATTATTTTAATTTTTATGGGGTAAAATAATTCCCACTATTAATCTATTTATGCCCTTGATGTTTGTCTTTATCATGGATATATTGAGAACACCTCTTAGTCCTTATCATAGGCCGGATCGGGTGATCGGCTCAAGGTCGACCCGAGGTTGGTTTGTGAAAAAATGGTATCCAAGAATTGGTTCTCTATAAGACCTAGATTCTAGAGTTACCTTTGTTATTTTGGATGTCATGATATATGTAGTAGGACTATCGAAACATAGGGTGTAGCCATGAGGAAGTGTTTGGACAACACTTTCTATAATGAAACTTGAATTACTAGGTTAATTAAATTTTTCATGGTTTATTTGGTTCTTGTGGGTTGTTTGGTATTTGGTAAAATGAAACAAGAGTTAGAAAATTTTTCCTAGTGATCTATCAGGGGATGGAAATCCATGTGTAGATGTGGGAATTATCCTTGAAGACTCTCTATGATAGTTTTTTGGTTGGAATATGGTCACCAACCATATGTCCAATTCACACATCGACACTAGTTTCCACTGGTGTGTTGTTTTGGGTCCTTTTGAGTTTTTTTTTGGATTTTTAACTGATTGAGTAGTAGGTTGTTTTAATTTGTACATACGGTTGGTTTGAGGTTGTTTTGAGGTGTTTTTACTTATATTTGAAAAATGATCTTTGGTTTGAAAAAATGGTGACCGTTTTATCAAAGATGATATTTTCAAAACCAAAACATTGAATCTTTTGGAGAGTGAAATGAGTTTTTATAAAATGGGTGTCATTTTAGAAAATGATTTGGGAGTTTTTGATTGGTTTTGAAATATGTGATATAGTAAAATAAATGTGAAATTTTAAAATATTTTTCTCTGAATATAATATGTGTTCTTAAAAATTGGTTGGGATATTTTTTTTAAATTGGTTTGGAAAGAGATAACGTTTCCGTTATTCATCCATTGGTATTCCTATGAGTGGTCACATATATGTATATGGATGCATGTATGTGGTAAGTGGATTGTTATTGGTATGTGTTGATGGGTTCTTGATCTACTACAAGAATGTATATATATGAAGATTCATGGAGTACAAATGATGAGGATTCGGTATCTAAGGCTCGTTAAATTTTCTGAAAATGGTATTCAAGAAGGGAGGGAATTTCAATTTTTTAAATTGTGGGAGTGCATGATACCACTTTTTTATTTTTGGAGTTTCATTTTGGGATTTGTATTTTTTGTGTTGGAAGTGTGATTGAAATAATGTTTTGAGTTTGTGTTGTTGATTTGAAAATTAGATTTGGAATTTTGATTTATGATATGTTTTGATTCGATTTTATGCTCCTTTTTTTAGATTATTTCCCCACTGAGTTCTAGGGGATTTTGAAAGAATATGCGAGTGGTTATTTCATTGTGTGTTTTTTAGATGATCAAGTAATTATTTAGATGTTTGGTTTATCTATTTTGGATATAGAGCCTGGTGGTCATCAATATCAGGAGTTCACCCATAGGTTCTATAAGTTGAACTCTCATAATTTCTTTGGGCATCCAGAACGAGGGAAAGATAAGAAATGGATATGAAATATTGAGGAGATATTTTTTTGGCTTGAATCTCCTTAACCTATCAAGATTGATCTTTCCACCTTCACATTGGAATTCCCAATTTGGGAATGTTCGAAATCCATTATTCAGGCTGGACCATTGAAGAATTACTTATGGGATTTCTTTAAATCCTTATTCATCCATCATTACTTCCCCGATGATGTGAGGATACCGATGGTTTAAGTAATATAATGTCTTAAGTAGGGAAATTCATTGGTGTTGGAGTATGATAAGAGCTTCACTGAGCTAGTTCCGTATATTCCAAACCTTACCAGGGATGAATTTTTGAAGGATTGATTTTTTGAAAGGGGTCTCCAATAAAAATTTCTTTATGAAGTGCCTTCATTCCCTAATTATTATGAAGATTTGGTGAGGAAGGCTATCCAGTTTGAAGTAGGGTTAGGTGTGTCTGTTCAATTGAGGAGGGGTACAAAAAGACCATTTTATTCCATCTCCCCAGATTCATCTGAGAGTAATCTATGGTTGTGTTTTCAGTGAAGGAGGCCTGAGAATAATAATGTTGCATGTTATCAATTATCTAAGATCTATCATACCTATGGAAGTTTAGGTCATTTGAACTATTTTTTTTCAGGGTGGTGTCATAAAGTGGCATGGATCTAGGTCTATTCCCTTGGAGAACCTTCCATCTCATTTGGATGAATGTAGCTCTAGAACAAGCTCTTATTTTTTTATAAATTACCTTTTTGGTGTAATTAGTGTATTTTGTGGTGATTTATTATTTTGGGTATGGAGAATAATGTTTTAGGCCTATTGGAAACTCTATTTCAATGGGAATTTTTTTCTAATGTTCTTAATGTTGTTGATGTAGAATAGTGGTGTTTGTTATCCCATTCTTTGTTTTTTGGGTTTTTTATGGATTTTGTTAGGATTCAAGATTTATTCCAGCATAAGAATAAATGTTTTCTATAATACTAATATGGTGGGGAGACCACTATGGGATGGTCTCATGATGAACCCAACTTCCAGGTGTTCTTGACAGAGCACTTTCCTATTTTCTCTCTTCCAGACCCCGATCATATTAGTTGGTTGACTTGGATAGTGGGTCTTCTAATAGATGCTCGTCGAGATCCTAAATGGACTATGATGGGTTTCTTTAATTGTTTATATGTTAGGGATAGGGGTTTTCCATGTTGGGTTGTGTTTAGATTAGAGTAAGTCCCTTATTTGTAATCCCATTTTTATTTGTTTGGGCTCTTGGTTCTTATAAGGTATCTTCCTTGGATGTTCAACTATTTTTAAGTATGGTTTTGTAGTTTTAGGTTTTAAATGGAAGAGAGTTTTGGTTCTTTGGTCTTCGAGTGTTCAAGTTTTTCCTTGGATTGTAATACATCCTTTCTTTGGTTTTGATCGGTCGAATGTCTTGGGAAATTATGAGGATATAAAGTGTCATGATAGGGAGAATTGTCACACCTAGACCGAAAACATATCAGTTATTTTATTTATTTTTTATTTCTTATTTAGTTTTATTCCTTTTGAGGCGTTTTTCCCTTGTATTGAGAGTTTTTGGGAATGTAATTCATGTCAAATGTTTAAGGGTAATAGTTTTCTAAACTTTGCGGTAAACGCATGACAACTACTTCTATTTTGTCAGAGACAACCACACCGTTGGAACTTGATTTTACAAACTATGCAGCCAACCCATGTGTGAATCTCTAGGCGCCCAGTAAAGGGTTCACGGTTGGCACACAATTTTCCAAACCGTGTGACCCAAACTGTGCGTCAAGTCTATTTAAAAATAAACTTAAATTAATTAAATTTAAAAAACATAAACTACTTCCCCCTATCTAAAATCACACAACCCCATTCTTTTAGCCACTCATGCACCACCCCATTCCGTTGAGCTCTCCTCTACCCTATTTCCACTAGATTTCTCTAGATTTCTCGATCAATACTTTGAGATAAGGTCTCCAACCCCATATCATTGCATTTTTTGGTGATTTTCCCTCTCTTTATTTCCCCTCTTGTCTCGGATGAACCATAGGTCATGGTTTGACCATATTTTGGTTCTTTATTATGATTTTAGGGCGTGTTGTGGGTCTCTCAGGACTTCTTTGTGCATGTTTCAGCATCTACCGATGAAGGTGAATTTTTTCAGTTCATTTTGATTTACCCTCCATCATTTAAGGTTGGTTTCTTCCACCCCATTTTACATCGTTTCAAATTTATTTGGGGTCTTTGGTGATTTTTCGTTCCCTGTGGGTTAATTAGATCATCTCATAGATCCTTGAAGGTTTTCACACACATAAATTGGCACGTATATATATATATATATGAATCCTCCTTTTACATATTCCCTTATTATAACGAGAATATGTACATTAGATTAAGGAATCTATATATATATGAGTGTTTTTGAGTGCAAGTGTGGAGTGATCTTCATGAAAGGGGTCAAGCTCTGAGGTGTTCGACTTGGTTCTTTTCCTCTTGAGGTAGGATCCCTTTGCACTTCCATTTAATTTAATTTTTTTTAATTTATTGTCTTTATCACCCTTATTTAATGCTTATTAGTAATGTATGGTTTTCAAAATAAATTATTGTTTTGAAATAGGGTTATTTATTCTTTGTATTTGAATTACATGAAATTTTTTATTATATGTGAATACTAAGTGTTTGGTGAATTTCATGTTTGGAATTTATAAATGTGTTTTAGATTTCAACTGATGCTTTGGATTTATTAAATGGGTATCCATGATTTTTTTTTTCAAAGTGGTGTGCATGTGGTTATTTAAGAAATAGATTGACATTTGAACGTTATGTGAGGCCCAATTGGCACTTTTGAAATGTTTTCATTGGAAAACCCCCCTCAGAATGAGTCTATTTACTTTTTTTTATAATGATATTGGAGTTCCCTTATTTTGGGACTACCCTCATGTGATGATGGTTTAAATTCATGGTAATACTCCACGGGGTGGACAAGGTGGTTTTATTTTGTGTGACTTCTATGATGTATTGTTTGTATGGTTTGTTGGTGGTATTTTTTTGGAACACCCAATTATGAATATGACATGGGAACCGGACATAAATATGAGGATTTCTAAGAATGATTGCTGCACTGGTTTAGATTATGTATTGGCTAGTGGCCCTTATTATGGACTTTATACTACCAGAAAACAGAACTACACCCATGGTTTTATAAAAATTATGGGTATACGTCAACCCTATACCCACGGGTTTTGGAGAATTGTGCGTTTAAGTATCGTGAAAAACGAAATTCATCAGAAAGACCTATACCCATAGTTCCCTAAAAATCATGGGTATAGGTTAACCCTATACCCACAGTTTTCAGAGAACTATGGGTATATGTTTCATGATAATTTTTGTGTGGGAAAGACCTATACCCATAGTTATCAAAAACCATGGTTATGTGTTTGGATATACCCATGGTTACTTTAAACCATGGAAATATATTTCAGAGGGGTGGGGGTGGGCATTTCTACCTATACCCATGATTTGAGAAAACTGTGGGTATAGATTGACCCATTATTTTTTTCAAAAATAAAAATAAAAATAATTTTTTTAATAAAATTATATATATATATATATGAATAGATATAAAATTATATATTTTTTCTATGTAATAACATAAAATGTATGATAGAGTAGTGGTAAGGTCACTGGACTATAAAGGGAGGGTACTGGGATCAAACAGTATGGATTTTTTTAATAAATGACATATACTAACGGTTTGGTAAAACCATGTGTATAGGTATGCACATAAAAATGCCTATAACAAGGGTTTAAAAACCATGGGTATAGGACACATAAACCCGTGGTTTTAACAAACCATGGGTAGAGTTCTATACTGATAGCTAGACTGTCTACAGTTCATTGAACCATGGTTATAACCTATACCCACGATGTTTTGGGTTATACCCACAGTTTTGAACCATGGGAATAGGTGGAAATTATAGTAGTGTTGCTCTTATTTAGGATTTGGCCCCTTGGTTAGACCAAGTAGGGTAAGACCGAGCATGTGGGAGGATTGATGGCATCATGTTACACATGCCTATGGGATGAGTTAGATGTATAATATGTTCTAGATTTTCCTATATGTTCTTAGGTAATTCTGTGTTTTCTCCAGCACTGAATTATCTTTGTAAGATTATTTAGTTCTATTTCCTTGTATGGTTTCTTAATCACCATTCATCCATTTCCATAATTTTGTGATCATAGTCTCTGCTCTAGGTTTATAGTGTTTTCTTGGAAAAAATAGAATGTATGGTTTTTCTTTGAAAGGTTACAAGAAATATGTTTTGAAAGAATAAATATTTTCCCGTTTTTCTCTTGTATAAAAAAATAACACCTTACATCTTGGTTCCATTTTATTTTTCCTATGAAAAATCAATCCTCCTTTTGGAAATATGTTTGTTTAAAATTATGAGGTAAATGTATTGTGAGTTGTTTTCATTAAAATTATAAGTGTAGAGAACATAGATTTATATAATGTATTTTAAACCTGGAATTGATGGTTCTTTATTTAATGTAAATTCCTTATAAATAGATTACTGGGGAACACCAACTGAGTTTAAATACTCATGCATATACTTCATTATTATTATTAGTCTTAGGTAAAATTCTATCTTAGTCTCAATCATCATGGGCGATGTTGGTTTTTGGGATCAGCGTGTGACCCGCGAGGCCATGTGGAGTTTTAATGGTCATCAATTTTGGTTTATTTAGTTTTAGTTCATGCTTAGTTTCATTATTTGATTTATTTATTTTCAGATGTTATTTTATTAATCCACTACTTTTGTTTATTTTTATTAGGTTAAATCATTCCAACCATTACTCTATTGATTCCCTTGGTGTTTTTCTCCAGCCTAGGAGGATCAAGAATGTCTCTCGGGCCTTGTCGCTGGCCAGCTCAGGTGATTGGTTTAGGGTCGACCCTGGGTTGGTTCGTGGAACTTATCTTAAAATTCTATCATAGGGCTATGTTTCCTAATCTATGTTATGCTAAATCTAGTTCCCAAGTTGGATAGTAAACCTTATCTAATACCAACTGTACAAACCGGACCCTTGAAAGCACGAACTTGGTGTCTATTACCACTATATTAGAAAACGATACAAGTAAATTTTGTCCCAAGGGACTGGATATTTTAGTAATCGTGGTGAACCAGATATATACATGAGTCTAATTTTACTATACAATAATTACAACATAATTTTTTCCAGGATAACTTTATTCCATCTAGAATATCCTTGATTATATTTCCTAGTACACTTTAGAGAATTATTGGGGAAAGGAAACAAAATAAGAGTGAGCTCAAATGCTTAGTAAGTTTAATATATAGCGGGAGCAATAATGAATCAATGAGAATGATCAATATGGAATGGTAAATAATTGAGAACACATACTAGTTAGTCAATAACTAAAATGGAGGTGAGTAAATAATATGGAAAGGCAAGTAACGAAAAACACATTCCATTTAATGAATTAGATAAGGAAAAATCAATATGAAAAGGTAATAAATTGAAACAGATTACTTTTAATCAATGATATGAGAATGAAATGAATCCATATACATGTTGATGTAAAATCTCATGGATTATAATTAATGAATAAAAATGAAGGAAATACTTAATTATTGAATGTTATGTTTCCTAGGAACATCATACCATTACTATAAGGATGATTTAAAATGTACTGGGTAAAAAAAAATTAGTTTAGGCTAGCCAACGAATTTCATCCCATGAGACTAATGATGCATCATGGGGATTGCATTAACCGGTCACCAAACCATAGGTAATTACTTAAACAATCCCTAACCCATGTATTGCATATTGAAATAATTATTGAATAATAAAATTAAATTCATAAAAAAAGTGCCTTATCAAATATCCATATTGAGTAACGGAAATAGATTTATCAGTATTTCACTAGCATGTTAAATAATTATCAAATTGAACACCTTCTGTAAAAATGGTATATTGTTTGTTAAATAATAACATCCATGGTAAATGGTATGGATAATTAAGGGAAATTCAATGTTTAAAGATCTTTTGAATATTTCAAGGGGACTACCAAAAATGAATCAAGGAAGTGAATGAGAATAATATCCCTAAACAAATCAATTAAAAACCATACATAGAAAGAATAAGGATGTTATCAATAAAGAATATCCCATGTTTAGTAAGGAATAATTGTTATTATTATTAATAAATAGGAATACTATATAAAAATCTCTTCAAATAATTCTTGATAAAAATATCCTTTTTATTTTTATTTTTTTGGAAAATAATTTTCTTTGAAAATAACTTTAAAAAATAATTATTTATGTATTAACCTTATAATCAGGAAAAATAATATTTGAATAAGTGATAGAGGGTAAATTGGTACATACTATATAAGGTAAAAAGAACATTCCTTTTTCATAGTAAAAAGGGTTAAAAATGCCTTGTTCAGAATGAGACAAGAAGATTACTTTGGAAACATTAGTAAATGTAAAAAAGGGTAAAATCTAATTAATTAATAATTTTGGGAAGGTGAAAAATATTTTTTGAAACTATTTCTATAAAACATGGTTTATAAAAGAAAACAAGTTCTCCGACTAAAGTGGGAAATGAAGTTGGGTTTTCTTAAAAAACATTTATAAAACATTTTGAGTGAAAAATGTGGAAAACGGTAATATTACTTGATAAAGGTTATTAATAATCAGATGTGAATAAAATGAAAGGGTTTATTGACAATGATCAAATTAATTTCCTTTGATGGAAATTAATGTGCAAACAATCCCAAACAAAATATGATTGTAATGTAAACCATTGAAAAGTCCACAATGTCCAAGTGAGTGTATCAAAATTAAATACATATAGGCTAAATGTAAATAAATCATTAGATATTCCAATTCATTATACATATAATCATATAATTTTAACAACAACTAGGAAGAAATATAACCCAATGAAAAGGAATTAGGTTATGAAATTATTTTCCCACTTGGGTAAATCTTAACTCAAACTACTTTGGAAGAAATTATTCAAATTGAAACTCAAAATACCGTGAATATAAAATATTTTATGATAAAATCTAAATATATTCATTGTATACATCACACATAAGAATTAAGTGGTGAACATGACATTTATATCACGTATGTTAAAAGTTAGATGAAAGTACCTTACCTTGAATTCCTTTCGGGTGAACATCCATTCCCTATATAATTGATTTAAACAAGTTAATAACTTATAACAGAACCATAATCATATTTATAATATCATATATAACCTTATTTTAATATCTTATTACCCTTTTGTTAATACTCTTTCATTATTTCGTGATTTTAGGAGTTAGTTTCATAGTTTGTCGAGTATGTTTTAACTTGTTATTTTTTCTCCTATTACATAGATCATGATTTAATAATATAAATAATTTAATCCCTGATTTTAATATCATATATATTCTGTATATATGTATTTATTATAATCTATAAGGCTTGGAGATAAGAAATTAAATGCACCATTCATGGAGATGGTAGGTCGTACGTACACATGAACACTACTTTCATTTTCTTGTCAAAATTTAAAAGAATAAAAAGTAAATTTTAATTATTTATATTATAATTATATTATAATATTAATGTCATATAATTAACATAGTTTTATTAAATCCATCATTAATGCATTCCATATATAGAGTAAATAAATCACAACACTTTGAGGAGGATGTAGTCCACACTTTCACAAACGATGTTATCTTATTCCAACAAAATTAAAAGCATAAAGGTATATTCTATATAAAAATTACATAATAATACATAAATTATAAATATAATATATATAATATATAAATATATTGTTCGTCATAATTACCATGATGATAGGAGGTAAAGGAAGAATGAACCACCATTGTTTTGCGAGGAGGAAGTTCCCTGTATACACAAATTGTAAGTTAGTTATCCATTAGATATAAGTGTGTGTAAGTGTAGGTATAATACTTAACATAAAAAAATTCAGTATATTTATTATATGGGTTTGGTTATATAACCATGGAATAAAGATAATTTAATGACTGGATAATGAAATAAAACTAAATAGTTTGATGAAGGATGTTAACTCTTCTTTGGGTAACTCTTATTGGTTTCCACCAAAGGGATTCATTAGATGGATTTATTACCATAGAGATTCTTATAGTTTAAGTGGAGGTATTTTCAGGATATATTATTGTATATATATGTTGATCTGATGTTTGTTTAATGGTTTCATGAAGTGGGAGGCATGAGTGCCTTTTTATATAGGAGGATGAGCAACACTCTTGTAAATTTTGGAAAAGGGGATTCCACCCATATTTTTTCAATATAAAGTGGCTCCAATAATGTACCAAAGTAGATAAAATTGAGTATAGGGTCAAAATATGGCCATATAATGGATATTTGATAAGATTATAGGTCATTTTTCCCATTGTATTAAGGTTTATTCCCTTGTTAAGATTAATTTCACCTTAATCATTGTAATTAATTTTAATTACTTTCACTAATATTATTTGTCAGAAACTAAGTTGACCTTATAATAAATTATAAATTATGATAATTAAAATTATTTAATCCATTTTTCAAAATTAAAATTTCAAAATTGGAAGAAATTAATTTAAATTTAATCCCACGGATGTGACGATAATGCAGGTTTTTAAGGTAAAAACACTCAACAGTTTGCTAGGTTTTTATATCCAATTTCAGTATAAAATTGATTAAAATGGACCAAATTTGATTAATTAATAAAAAATAGATCTAATTAAACTTTAAAACCAATTTAATGTATAATTTATCCTTATAAATAAATTGGAATAAAAACTATTTTTGAATTAAAATTTAGTATTTTTCACTATTCATCAAAAAATCAAACTTTACCGAAAAATACAAAAAATTCAACCTAAGAAATTTTTTATGATTCTAAATCAGAGATTAAGTTTAAAAATATATAAAAATTTCCAAAATTAGATTTAAAATAGGTTCTACATTAGAAGTCGGTAAACGTTACATTAAAAATATATTTTCTTTTACGCGTAAAATTGGGATTTTTCTTAACTTATGCATATAAAATCAATTGGATGAGTATAGAAAATAATTGATTGAATATATAATATATATATTTCATTAATATAATTCACCAAGATTAATTAATTTAATTTGTTAGGATACAAATTATTTGTGAGTATACAAATAGTTTTCTATAAAAATATTGTTTTTATATTCATTTGATTATTAGAATCATTTATAATTAATTTTTAATGAACAAATTAATTTTATATTTGTTTAAACAATATATTTTTCATAATTTATTTAATCCTATTAATAACTACAAACTTAATTTCTAGATTTATTATATCTTATTATATATAATAATGCTATTTTAATAATATATTGTTGTTTAGTAAAACATGGTCTTACGTGTAACACAAGATATCAAAGAAAGTATTTTTTGTGTGTATCAAAAGATAAAAAGATATCATGTTAAATTAAAAATATATCATAGATTTAGTTTATTAAAAATAGTAAATATATAGTAAATTTTTGGGATATTATATTCCCCTACGTGCTTGGTGTTGCGTGTCATACAATCAATCAAACACAATGTTTCTACTTTAGAATTTTAGAGTGTTACATTCTCCCCCCCATAATTAAATTGTGTCCTAAAAATTTAAAATTTATCTTATTTATATGTTGTTTTATATTTCTTAGGTTTCAATCCCACATTGTGAGAAGGGTTTGTAAAACATCTTCTATAAAAGAGAGAATGAGAAGTGTAAAGGTCAGATGAACTCACATATAACTAGGACTCTAAGTTGGAGAAAATTAGAGGTAAGTAGAGATAAATACAAGGAGTAAAAGAGTAAATATTTATAATAATTGATTGAGGTCATCAATCAAAAACAACTTAAGGGTAAATGGAATGTTTAGGGCCTCAATGCCAAAAAATCTACGATGATTTAGAAGACCATCGGTTCAGAAAAAATAAATGTGTTTGGCTAACATTGTTTTGACCATTTTCCTAAAACTGAGTGATTATTTTACTGCCTAAGTGTATAAGGGAATATAATTACTTGATATATTTCTATAAAACTAATTTCAACCTTTTTTTGTGATTTGATCACTTTATAATTCATCTATTTCTTCGAGAAATCGATATCTAAAGACTAACTTTGATGCCTGAAGCACTAAAATATTATTTTTTGCAAATATTAAGGCCTATAAAAGAGTGAAAAGTATAAGTATTGGCCTCTAAATATTCTCCAAAGACAATATAATTAATACATTAATATCTATACCTAAAGAATAACATTATTGGTTCATCATTAATATTTATTCATTCAACTCTTTTACTAAAAATGACATATTAACCAGGACATTGTGTAGGTCAATGGTTGGCATGAATCCCCTATCATTATTTGGTCATGGGTTTAAGAACCATGGACCATACATAATTTATTGGTTTCCACTTAGCATACAATTATTACATTTTTATAACATTATTAGTATAATTTCGAAAAATAAATTTGATAGACATCCTTGAAATGAGGATAATAAATAAATATCTTTTTAACTATGGTTTTATATACAAACCCAATACATAAATACTTCATCCATTTATTTCCACAAAGGTCCTTCCTTGGACTAGATTTTATCCTTTATAAGAGGGCATTGACTTAGGTAATTCCCATGTTCCCAAAAGTTAAGGCAATAAATCATAAATGGATCATCAACATGAGTTTTATTTTCTCCCATCATACACTTCATTTTTACTCTACAGTTATTTTACTTATTCCCTTCTTTCCCAAATATAAAGTATTTACCCATTTGATTTCCTATGTTTATCCTACCACATTTCTTCACTATGTAAATTGAGCCTTATTTTTATCAATGGTCTCTACCATTGGGGCTCTTAGAAAACTCCATCCTTCTATTCTTTTATGAGTTCAAGAGTTGGTTTAGTTATATATTGTTAATCATATTTCAGGAAAACTGATCAGGAATAAACATAATATCTTTCACTCATATCAACACATAATTTGACTTTTTTTTTCACCAAATTTTCCTTCATTTTCAATGTTATGTCGACTTCATTGGGTTCCATCCATTGAATAAAACTAGAAATTATAGTGTGAGTACCAATAGTCACAATGAGAAAAACATATAATCATTTATAGGATATCTAAATTACAAAACCTTATTTTCAATCTAAAACACCTTAAGTTTAAACTAGATAATTAATTGTCATTATCTACTCAAATACTTCATAATAGTTTGTGTATAAAATTTGAATTATCCTAAGAATATCCCACATTAGTGTAAAACCAGGTGTGCAGTAAAGCCCGTTGTCATTTACGAGGTTATGTCATGTTAGGCTCGACACACCTTGTGTGATTTGTTACCCCTAGGTATACCTGTTCTAGAAACCACGTCCACTTGTAGAATGTAGACCTGATTTATTTAATCTAAGACCAACATAATCTTTATTTTACCAAAATTTTAAGATTTTATTCTATACTTATCCTCAAATTCTATCTTAGGGATATGTTGACTATCATATTTTTTACTAAATCTTGTTCCCATGTTTGATACTAAACTTTGTCTGATACCAACTGTAGTGACCTAACCCCAGAAATCCCGGAGCCAATATCTACTTCCCTTACATTAACATAAGGTACATGTAAAACACATCCCAAAGGATGAAATTATTTAGTAGTCTTGATAAACCAGTTACATGCATGAGACATGTTTTAAAAATGTGTACACTAATTATAACATAATGTTTTTTAAAGATAAAATTATTCTATCTAGTGTGTCCTTTATATATTTTTTGGCACAATTAAAATAATATTTGGGGAAAGAAAAAAAATAAGGGGGAGCTCAAATTCATAGTAAGGGAAAAGTACAGAGTAATCAATAATGAATCAATGATAATAATCAATATGGAAAGGTAAATAACTGATAACACATTCCATTTAGTCAATAACTGAAAAGGAAGTGAGTAAATAATATGGAAACCTATGTAACTAAAAAAATCTATTCAAATAACTAGATAAGGGAAAATAAATTTGGGAAGATAAGAAACTGAAACATATACCATTTAATCAATGAAATTAGAATGAAATGAATCCATATATATGACAACACAAAATCTCATGGATAATAATGAATAAATAAAAATGGAGGCAATGCTTAATTAATGAATGTCATGTTTCTTAGGAACTTGATACCTTTACTATATAGAAGGTTTAAAAAGTATTGGGTAAAAACCCATTATCTTAGTCTAGAAAACTGATTTAATCCCATTGTATTGATGATGCATCATGGGGTTTGCATTAATTAGACCCCAACCCATGACTTTTGTGACCAAAGAACTATCAAATAATCGATTTAAATTCATAAACAAAGCGCCTTATAAAATATCTGTATCGATTAAAGGATATAGATTTATCAATATTTACCTAGTAAGTAAAATAAATATCAAAGAGAACACCATATGTAAAAATAGTATATGTTTTATGAAATAATTACAACCATGGTAAATGATATGGATAATTTTTGGAAATTCAATGTTCAATAATTATTTGAATATTTCAATGGGACTACCAAAAATGAATCAAGGAAAAAAATGTGAATATTATACTTGAAAAAACAAATCAAAAATCATAAAGTGGAAGAATAAATATGGAATCCATACAACATATCACATGTGTAGTAATGAATAAGGTGTGTTGTTGTTGTTGAGTGGCAATACTATAAAAAGATCTCTAAAAATCAATCATGAGTAAAATGCCATTTTTATTTTGAAAAAAAATTTGGAAAAAAATTTCTTTTAAAATAACTTTTAAAAAAATTATATTTAAGAATTATTGTTCTTATAATGCAAAGTAATTATCTAACAAATGATGGTGGGTAAATCTGTACACGTCATACGAGGTAAAAATAATATTCCTTTTTCATGGTAAAAAGGGTTAAAAATTGATTGTTCCTAAAGAGACAAGAATATTCATTTGAAAACATTGGTAAAATTCAAAAAAAGAAAATATTTATTTGATAAACAATTTTGGGAAGGTTGAAAATATTTTTGAAAACATTTTTAGAAAACAAAGTTATTTGATGAAAATAGGTTCTTTGACTAAAGAGGGAAATGAAGTCGGGTTTTCTTAAAAAACAATTCTAAAACATTTTGAGTACCAAAAAATGGAAAAATGGTACTATTAATTTATTAAGTTAATGAATAATCATATGTGACGAAAATTAATGGGTTTATCATAAAATTATCATATAATTTCCTATAATTGAAATTCAAGTGCAAACAATCCTGAACAAAATAAGATTGTAAAGTAAACCCGTGAAAAGACCATGATGTTGAAGTGAGAATCAATCAAGGAATAGATTTACGTGTATAAAATGTAAATAAATATAGGGAAAGTGGAAATAAATAAATACACAGTGAAATTAATTACACTCATAATCATAGAATATTAATGTCAATAAAGAGGAAATATAACTCAATGAAAAGGAATTGGGTTATGAAATTTCTTTACCACTTGGGTAACTTTTAACTCAAATGAACTTTGAAGAAATAATTAAAATTGAAACTACAAATAACATTAAAATAAAATTATTCATGATAAAATATATCAAAATGTTTATTAGATACACCACACAAAATAATTAATAGGAGAATATGAAATTTATCTCATGAATGTAAATAAATGATATGAAAATCCCTTACCTTGCATTTCCTATTCGGTGAAAAAACATTAAACTCATGTATAAGGGGTTTAAAAATTTCAATAACATATAATATAACCTAAAATATATTTATAATATCATATATAATCTTATTTTAATTTCTTTTTACCCGTTTTTTAATAATCATTCATTATTTTCACTATTTTCGGTGTCAATTGCCTAGTTTTTCGAGTACGTTTAAACTTTTGATTTTTATTCCTATTAAATAGATATTTATTTAATCATATAAATAATTTAAACCATTATTTAAATATCATATATATTCATTATATATGAATTTATAATAATTTATAAGTTTTGGTGATAATAAATGAAATGAACTATTCATGGAGACGGTAGGTTATACATACGCATGAACACTACATTCATTTCCTTATCCTATTTTATAATAATGAAAATTAAATGATACATATGTATATTATAATTAAATTATAATATTAATGTTATATATTTAAAATATTTTTATTTAAACCATCCTCTATATTTTCCATGTATAGCATGAACGAATCTCATCGCTTTGAGGAGAGGGTAGTCCACACATACACAAACGATGTTACCGTATTCCTACAAAATAGAAAGCATGAAGGTATATTCTACATAAAAATTTAAAAATAATAAACAAAATATAAATTTCATACATATAATATATAAATATAGCGTCCTTCATAATTAAAACCATGAGAGGTGGTAAAGGAATAACGAACAATCATCGTTTTGTGAGGCGGAAGTTCACTGTACACACAAATTGTAAGTTTTACCTGAAAAAATATAAGTATATTTATGATAATGGTTATATTATATAATCATAGAATAAGGATAATTTAAAGAGTGGAGAAATAAATAAAACTAAATAGCTTGAGGAAGGGTGTTACCTCTTCTTTGAGTAACTCCAATTGGTTTTCCCCAAAGGGATTACTTGGATTGTTTTTTACCATGGTGAGTCTTACATGAGAATATTAGGGGTTTTTATGAGATATATATTCAGGTATTGGTCGATCCAAAGTGGATTTATAGGTGTGAGGAAGTGGGAGGCTTGAGTACCCTTTTATAGTGGAGGAGGAAGGACACTCTTGTAAATTTTGGAAAAGGGAATTCCACCCTCGTTTTTTCCATTAAAAGTGAATAGAATAATGTACCAAGGTAGGTTAACGTGAGTATAGGATAGCAATATGGACAAAATATTTCCTTTTTAGAAGTTTTTAGGTCATTTTGGCTATTAATATTAATGTTTAATCCCTTGTTAAGCATTATTTCACGTTAATCGTTGTAATTAATTCTAATCAATTTCACTAATTGTTTTGGTCAAAAACTAAGTTGAAATTATTATAAATTTTAAATTATAATTATTAAAAATATTTAATCTATTTTTAAATATTAAAATCATAGAAGTTTTAGAAATTAATTTAAATTTAATTCCACAGATGGGATGTCAATGCAGGTTTTAAAAGTAAGAACGTTTAAACATTTGCTAGGTTTTTAAATCCAATTTCAATGTAAAATCGATTCAAATGAACTAAATTGGATTAAATAATAAAAATTTATCTAATTAAAATTTAAAATGAATTTAAAATATCAGTAATCTTTATAAATAAATTAGATGAAAAAGAATATTTGAATTAAAATTCAGCATTTTCACTATTCATCAAAAAAATTAAACTTCACAGAAACTAATCCACCATAAAATATTTTTTATGTTTATATTTAAAATATGATGTTTAAAAACCTATAAAAGTTCAAAAAATTGGATTTAAAATAGGTTCTATGTTAAATGGTGGTAAAAGTACTTTTATAAAAATATAGGTTTTTACGCATAAAATTTTGTTTGTTATGATCTTATGCCTATAAAATAAATTAGACGAGTATAAAAAATATTTTATTAAATATAAAATATTTTTATTTAATTAATATAATTCAATAATAATAATTAATTTAATTTATTAGGATAAAAAAAACTTTGGGATCATAAAAATATTTTTTTATAAAAATATTATTTTTATATTGAATTGGTTTTTATATTAACTTATAATTAATTTTTGACAATGAATTCATTTTATATTTTTATAAAACATATATTTTATTTATTTATTTATTCATATTAATAACTAAAAATTTAATATATAGGTTTGTTATATCTCATTATATTAAATAATAATGTCTTAATAATATATTGTTGTTCAGTTAAACTCGGTCTTACTTATAATGTTATCCATTGAATAAAGTCTTTGTTTCATGTAACACAAGCTAACTAAGTATCACGTGTAATGACATATATGACTTGGATTTATTTTTATTAGAAATATTAAATATATTATAATGTGTCAGGATTTTATTTTCCCATTCGTGCTTGTTGTCGCGTGTCATACACACTATCAAATACAATGTTCCCACTATTGAATTTCGGGGTGAGACATTCTACCCACCTTAATTAAATTAAAATATTTCAATTGAAACTCGGTCCTAATAATATTTTTTTGGATATTTCCTATGTAGAAATCTCACATCATGAGAAGGGTTCGTAAAACATCCTCTAGAAAAGAGAGAATGGGAAGCACAAAGGTCACATGGACTAACATATAACTAAGTCTCTAATTATGAGAAAATTAGTGGTAAGTAATGATACGTACATGGATGAAAGGTGTGATTATTTATAGGGATTTATTGAGGCAATCAATCATAAATAAGTGAATGATAAATGGAATGTCGAGGTCCTTAAATTCATAAATCTTTGATGATTTAGAAGAAAACCAGTTCAACAAAAATTAAGGTTTTAAGAAAAAAATTGATCACTTTCCTAATGCTGAGTGATTCTTTTACTACCTAAGTATATAAGGAAATATACATTCTTGATATATTTTTATAAACACAATTTCACCCTTTGGTTGATCTATGATAAATTTATAATTCATCTATTACTTCAAGAAAAATATATACAAAAATTAACTTTGATGTCTAAATCAATAAAATATACTATTAATTGATCTTAATATAATATCCTGATCTAGATTCTACTTAATCGGTGCTCTGAGCTGGTGGGTTACAAGACTTGAAGTGCACCTCTTCATAAACCAGAGGCTGTCAACTATTAGTGAGTGCATAATATGTGATAATTAGGAGACAATTCCCTCATAACAAAGTAATAAAAAAACAGAAAAAAGATAAGTATCATACACATAAGTAAACAAATATAGTGTGTAAGCAGTAAATAACTGAAATAGAACACGATATAATAATAAAAAAATTGTAAAAGCCTAAAAAAAATCCATACAATAAAAAATCGGTCACCCACTAGGCCAACCAAACAGATAAAAGAGTATAAAAGAAACTGAAAGTAAAAGTACATGGCTATAATACTAACTTCGATCCAAAACCCATACCCAATCTCCAAACACTATAAAATTACACCAACCTGATCAGAATAACTCATGAGGAACACTACATGAACAAGTAATTCTGGGCCTCAACCCTATCCACCATGTAACCTAATCTCAACCAAAAGAGAATACATAATATCTACATGTATATTGTGATACTCGTGCAGGGGTGAGAAAAAATCTCAACAGGCCACCTGGGCAAGACAATTATAAATGTGTTGATATAAGTGTATGTAAAAGAAATGTGCTCAACCTTGATGATACACAACAAAAGGTATGTAAACCAAATATGAAACAACAGTAGATCCCTAGGTCTGTAATCCTACCCAACTTAGAAAGTTCCACCATGGATGTCCAAATCTGTAAGCATATGTATGTATTTTTCTATACCTATACATACATACATAGTTATGAAATTCATGCATAAGTGAAACGGATAACATAAAAACCACCAGAAGTCAATCCTTTGGTCTACAATCCCAATTAACATATATAGTATTATTCCATGGCTGGGTTGTATAATCAATTCAACTTTGTATATAAATAGAGATAGATATATATTGGGGTGGATCAGGATGTACCACCACCATCAAATTCCAGGGGAGCTCTCATGGTCTACCCATAACCTAGGACAAAAAATCCTCATTATCACTTGATATTCAAGAAAATCTATATATCAAAAGAATAAATGGAGTGGGGGTAAGAATGCATCTTACCCATAACATATATAATAATCTTGCATGGGTAATAATTCCTCCCATCCATTAATAGAAGATGTTGGCATGGGGTGATAATGTCTTCCATCCGTAACGTATATAACTGGTGTGGGGTAAGAATTCCTCCCACCCATAACATATATAATAATATTGAATGGGGTTATAATTCCTCCCATACATAAATAGAAGATACTAGCATGGGGTAAGAATACCTCCCATCCATAAATAGAAGATATTGGCACGAGGTAAGAACATCCAAAACATATATAAATGGCATGGGGTAAGAATGCCTCCCACCCATAACATATATAATATATGTATCCCAAGAAGCACATTCGAACATCCCAAAAGAAAGAAAGATACCTCATTCTAGGCTCAACATCCATATACCAGAAAATACCTTGGGTGAAAATCCTTACAACAAAAATACACATGTGAAGTATAAAGAAAAGAGTGAGGGTTGACCGAACGCCCAACCCAACACTATAGCCACAACCCCGCATTATTACTAGTTTGACATAGGTTCTAATATGACTCCCAAAAACCATCTATACCACACTTGACATACAACTCAGGGCCAGTCAAACATTAGGAACCTACTAGGTCCCTCAAACCAACCACTAAAGTGCAGTCTTACTTAGGATCCTTGAAGGTAAAAATGAGCGAAGGAATCCTTCTTGGGATCCTTATCTATAAAAGGTGAAGGTGGGATCCTACACATGATCCTAAAATGGAAAGAAAACAAAGGCATCCTATTGAGGATCCTTGAAACAACACACAGTTAAGAGATTCTACAAGGGACTCCCAATATCATCATAAGAAAAGGAACCCCTCATGGGATCCTTGGTAACCATATATAAGATAGAGTAATCCTACATGAAATCCTTGATAAAAAATGTTTTCACGTCCTCAGGCTAGAAGGGAACATATCACAAGAGATACTTACTAAAAGGAAAACCATAAAGGCATCAGCCATATGAGATAGCTATCAGCTCATCGTAGAACAAAGTCTCAAACATGGTTGGTCCAGACACCCAACTTATAATTCATGCCAAATATATTTTAAGAGAAAACTAAATTTGATAACTAGAACAATATTGTCTCCATATAGATAAAAACCCCAAAACACCCATTCAGAGTCCTTGAAATTCTCCATGGGTTTCACCATCAATATTTACGTGAAAAACTACTCAAAATGGACAACTCTTGGGGTCTAATTTCGACTCGAGGGACCAAAAAGGAAAATATCCTCAAAGGTCACCAAGGGAGGAGTACACAATGTGTAGAGACTATACATAGAGTGCACCCTCAAATTGTCAGATGGGAATGTACACCCGCCTTCCTGGGAATTTAGACACCCTAGGTATAAAAATTGTAAGGTGGGAACATGGAGTATACCCCACACGGGGTACATACCTATGTCCCTCATCTAGCTTGACATGATACCTAGAAAGGCCGTGCACTTTAACATGGAATGCTACCCACACAGGGTCTAGCCCTATATTCATGGCTCGGGTACTCGACTAAATCGCCGAGTACTAGTAAACAGTGTGCACAACCCTATACATGGAGTGTAACCATTAAAAATCATATTCCTATAATTTTAATGACACAAAACATGTCACCTTAAACCATACGTCATGTTATTGGGTTATTCAGAAAGAAAAACCCTTATGAATGCCTACAACCCTCGTTTAAACCCACCAAATCAACAGATCGAGCCACTAGGGGCCACATAAAAGCATAATGGGGGATTAGATATAGAAAACAATGAATCTAAAGGGGGTTTTAGGTAAATATTAAAAATAGACTACCTATCGGTGAAAACCGAAAAATATTACTTCGATTATGAGGTCCACAGTTTCCCCACATTGATCCAGCGCATTAGGGGATTCGTGATGGTACATCTCTTACTCCCTCTATATCTTTCTCGCTCACCCCATTTATATCTTAGGTCATAGAAAATGAGGAGTTGTATAGGAGGAATCTATGTGAAGGGAGGAAGGAAAGAAGAAAAATAAAATGAAGAAAATGAAAAGGAATAAAAGAAAAAGAAAAGAAAAAGGGGCCTGGGTCAGCCCACCTTGAGTTTATATCTAAGATATGCTAAACTCCCCATTTTGAAATCAACACTGGAGAAAAAATCTCAATCTGATGCTCAATTCAAAATATATGGCCAAACAAAACTGCATGAAAAAATTAATATTTAATTTATTAAATATTAAATATTAATTATTCTTATAAAAATAGAACAAATTATATTTCCATCAAACTCATGTCTTGGGGTAAACACCCTATTCTAGGACCAACAGAGTGGTTAAAAAAAGTATTTGAGATCGGGTTTTTGGGTAAAGACCATTTTACCCCTTATAGATATCTGATAGGAAAAATTCAAATTTCTTCTCAAAACTATAGCTTGAAAAAACATGGGTCCTTACAAAGTCCTCACCACAAACCTTATCATCCCTGAGAATCTTGGTGAAGGGACCAACAACCATGCTCAAAACCCAAGCATCTACACAACCAATATATTAAGAATTTTTGACAAATATCCTCATAACATCAATAAATGACTTCTACATAAAAGACATTTAACAACGGCCGATCTAGTACTCCCCAATATTGGAATAACCTTATCGTCATCTAATAAAAAACCTCTGAACCCAACGACCCACAAAAACACCAATGTTCAAAAAAATGAAGGTCACCACCCTCTAACAACCAATGTTACACTCCCAACCAGGTGGATTACCATACACCACTCTTCGAGCACAACCTTAGTACATTCCCTTCCTCAACAGGAAAGAATATTTAGAAATAAATGGAGCTCGGCATAAGGCTGATGCTCTCTCTGCATAATCTAGAAAAATAAAGATAGAGCATGATCTAATCTAATAGGAGTGCACTATGATTCAACCAAGGGCATTAATAGATCCCTCTAAGCTACGCTCACATACTATAAAAACCTGACCAAGATTTAACAATGGGTCAACCATATGATGGTACCCAATTCATTTCACAATGTCACCTCTACCATAGAGGGAAATTCTAGCAAAAATTCTAGGATCTAAGCCCACGACAAGTCTTGAAACATCAGTCCTCAACTTACACCTGGTCACTCAAAGATTTAGATTCAAACAATACCACATACAAACAATTTGTATCATTATCACCCAAATCATACTTCATTGAGTCACCCATCATAAAGCTAAGTTGATCGTGCTACATGAAACATCAGTTTCATAAGTTCCCTTAGAACTCCACTTTAATATCTGGAACCTCACTTGTGTCATGATTTATTTCATGACCACCCACCACCCGGTGTCATTCCATTCACGAGAATAAATTTGCAATATGTTTACATTAGAATCATCTAAAAAACTGGTCAACCAGGCTATGCACCCAAACTGTCCTGCCTGTCAAATCCAGTCTAAAAAAAGAACCCAAGGTGCATTTTCAAAATCTGAAGGCATCAACATGCCTATAATGGATAACTCAAGCACTTATCATGCCTCAATCCAAAAACGAGCTTGAAATTAAGATAACTTCCTAAAGATTCTCCAAAAAACATGGTGCAACCTCACACACAAGCTACACTCAAACAAAAAGAACATCCACCTACATGGGTCTAAGTGAAACTAAGGGCCTATAGGTCTCCCACCCAGCCTTACGAAACAAGCCTCACAACTGGTTCATAAGTTCTAACCACCTATCCCAAAAGATCAAAACCTATAAAAAGAAGGTAAAGATCACAATGATGTAATATGGTCAAATCTAAAAACATTACCTCCAAGGTCTTGATCCTCTCAAAGAATCCTCAGAAGGAACTTATTCCTAGAGGTCACAAAACCAAAGTAGAAGATAAACTAAACTAACACTCACTAGGAATCCATATATTGTAATATCCCCTAGAGGAACATTTCATAAGAAAAGTCCTGGTATCCATTGACATTATACTCAGAGATCTAAATATATAACCACATACCTAAGAAACAACACCCTACAAGGGGTACAATATAAAGTCATTACGTTCCATATCAACCCACTAGGTCACCACACCGCCCGTGCATGAGAAATGAGTCATCAGCCTCACAAAAAAACACCTCAATATAGATACACATAACCATACATCCGAATAAAAATTATGTTTCAGTAGTCCCAATAAAATAGGCCTCAAGAATTAGTAAAATAACACAATATCCAACCAATATGATGTTAATCATAAGTTCCAAATATGATGCATGAGTCGCCTCTTGACATTGCTGTCCAAGAGTCAAAATCCATCCCTGAATGATTTTCAATGGCCAAGAGCTTGAGATCCATAGTAAATCATAATATCTACAAAACATGTTCATCACTCAAGGAAAAAATCATGTACAACTGTAACATTGTAGATCATAATAACAATCCCAATCCACGTAAACCTGAACTTCTTACCTAAACAAGAGTTCTTGATGCACTAGTATGATATCCATCATAGGTTCCAACTCATTTGTAGAGGATCGAAGCTTGACGTACATGGACATTACATTACTTTTGAGGAATACTTAATACATAACAAAAAACAGACACACAAGGACCGTAATAGTTTAGTGTCTTTGGAAACTTGGAACGCAATCTTCTAATCATGGTGAGAGATCTTCAACATCTCCCATAAAGATCTTCCACTTTTTTTCCTTACCTAAAACCTTTCTTTTGATCCTGGGGGAAAATAAAACATATAAAGGGTGAGCTCAAATGCTCAGTAAGGGTATGCATGGATAAAATAAAACATACCATATACATTTGAACTTAAAAACATGAACATAATGTTTAAACCTCAAAATCTTGAGCAACGAAATAAAACCTGGAAGTACATAAGGCATAGATCATAATGGAACATAAACCATGATAAAATAGCATGGGAATAAAACATGTAATTGTGGCATCCATTAAGCACATTTAATGATTTCCATAGTAGCCAAGGAATTGCTGCCAAGACCATCTTAGTGGACGAAGTCCCTTTCTGAATCGAGTACACTCCTCGTTCCAGTCCTGTAATACTGAACCGGATTAACTTACCGTTCCAGCCATGTCTATCTCATGAGATATAAATCTTTACCCAATGCATTGGAGGGAGATATAGGTCCCACCCATCTCATAATGAAATCATTCTTTCGTGTGCCACAACATAAACATAAATCATTCATCATAACCAAAAGAATACAATAGGGCTCATAAACATCATCCCATCATAACATAATCCATATAAAACAAATGGATATCATTTCATCATAAGAAAAGTGAAACCATGTAACTCATAGAGACATTATACATGAAACATAAAAATATGAAATAATGTCATGCTAGATGGAAAAATGGTTTTGATAAAACACTAGAAATGAATTCTTGAGGAAAATATCTTTTCTTCTTGAAAATCAATTTCTTTTCACAAAACTTCATGCAATTTTAAAAGAAAGAGATTTTTTTGAAAATAGTCATGAAATATTTTGGAGGAAGCTTTATGAAAATAAGTCATTATAAAACCATAAAAATCCTTTCATGCCATACAAGTTAAAAAACATTCTTCTCGTACTTTTTCCGGAAAAGTCAAAAAGTACCTCGTAAAAGAAAGATTCCTTCCATACGACGTGGTAAAAGTAGAAAAGTGTAAAAATGACTTTAAACATACATGGAAGAAAAGTAAACATTTTATGAAAACATTTTGAGAACATATGGAGATGAATAATAATCATAACCCCAGTAAATACTTACGAATAAACAATCTTAGATAGGAATGAGATTGGAATAATTATCCCTTACCTTAGGTCCGATATGCTTCGTACGTATCTGAACCTCCTCTTCTTTGAAGCGCCTCTTTGATAACTCCTCTTAGGGCACTAAAATTGGTCTTTGAAGAACACCAGAACCTATAGAATGTTTCTATGGAAGTGGAGAAGAGAATTTGGCAGGGGTTGGCCGAGTTTGAAGGCTCAAAGTGATGTGAGGAAGATAGGGAGGAGGTGCCCTTTTATAAGGGAGGAGAGGGGCACCTTTCGAAATATAAGAAATATTAGTTTATATTAAATCCCAACCCCACATAAAAACTTCAAAAATGACTCATATCCGAATATTATATGAGATAGGGTTGTAATCTCATCAAACAATAAAATTTAGACATTTTAGGAATTTATTTTAAACATTATCAACATGATTTATCCTTATTTAAACAATTTAATTTTATATATGGTAATAATATTCTAAATTTTAAATTATAACAAATAATTACTTATTTGTTTTGAATTGTCCATAATTGGATACTTTATAAAATTTTAGACCATATAAATTTAAATTTATAATTTATAAATATTTTTGTGATTTTTAAACAATTTTATAATATGTTATTTTTATACAATAACAATAGTGTCAATTTTGACACTATTCATTTATTTGAATTTAAATTATATACAGAAGATATGTTCGAAATAAAAGCTTTGATAGATTCATAAAAGGTCATATGTATCTAAAAAAGTATTGGATCACATTAGATAGTTCATATAATATTTATTTTATTATTTTTAAAACCATTTATTTGGTTTATCTCTTAATAAAATAATTACCACAACATTTTTGTATAATTATTTAATATACTTATTTGTTGCATAAAAATTAAAAATAAAATCCTTTGATGATGATAAATCTATGACCTTTCACAATAATACTTTTAATAGAATTTATCATCTTAAAATAACAATATTTAAATTGTTATATTTATTAAATTATGAAGGTGACAACTTTGGAATCATTTAAAATAAAATAATATAAGTGTCATAATCATCCTAATAAGGATACAAATGGTCCAAAATTCTGCCAATGGATGATTAGGGTTTATATATACACTAATAATAAGTTTTGTGCAGATTTTCGGGCCTTTTTATATGTATTAATATTTCAATGAAAACTATATTATTGATTTTTCACTAAATAAATAATTTCTGCATCTCTATTGTGTCAAAATTAATGATAATTATTTAATACCTAAAAATTATAAATAAATTTACATGATGTAGATAATTTCATTATCTTTCTGTAGAATATTCATGTTTGAAGTTTCATGAAGTTTATCACTAAATTAAAATTAATATACTTATAAGATTTAAGAGAGTGACATGTTGTCACTTTCTTTGGTTTTAATAATAATTAAGTTATTTTCATCGAAAAAAGTCCATTAAATGATTCTAATCCGACCCTTAGGTGATATGGGTCGACGTTTAGTCATCCAATAGGATTTTGGCAGATGTTAGGTTAATTTTATAATCTTATATTTACCCTTAATTACCCGATTTACCATTAACTATGGTAAATAAAATTTACTGTAGTTATTATTCATAAAGCCCAAAAATATAAAGTAGCTTATTAACATAATTTGGACCTACTGATTCCAAATATGGAATCCATTTTTTTAAATTCAATATACAAAAGTTGCAAAAATTAAATTAAAATTAATCTCATTGTCGAAAGAAAATGGGTTTTTGTTTAAAACATTGCAAAAGATTGAATTGATTTAACCTACGAATTCAAGGTAAAATCAATGATAATGAAATACATTATATTAAATGGTAAAAATATATTCTATTTATACATTAAAACAATTCAATATTATAATTTATCCACATAATTTAGTACGATGAAAAAAGTTGTTTTTAATTAAAATATAACGTGTTTTTACTATTAATTAAAATATGAAAGTTATCAGAATAATATGAAAAATTTATCCAAGTTAGAATTTTATATCTTGATTCCAAGTAATAATTTTATTTTGTAAAATTGAACTTATAAAAATGTCAAAAACTGAATTTAAAGTTGGTGCGCCATCAAAAGGCGGCAAAACTGCATTTTTTGAAAATTACTTATTTTACCCGAAAATTTTATTTTTTTCTTATACCATGTTCTAGAAAATGTTTAAGATGAATAATAATGTTATAAAATTCAAAATTTAGTTAATACTATTCATAACTGCTAGTTCATAATAATATTATAATAATATATCATTGTTTAGTAACACTCGGTATTGCGTACAACACACGCTATCGAGGAAGGTCGTGATTGCGTGTAATGCAAGCCAAGTCAGGGTTGAATGTAGTGCAAGCTCCTTTTGGTGTAGCGTACAACACAAGACATTAGTGAAATTAAAAAGAAAATTTTTCATAAAATTTCGAGGTGTTACATTCTACCCCCCTTAAAATTAATTTCGCCCTCGAAATTCGTTGGGGGTTATAAATGGTTTACTACTTGAAAGTTTATTTAATAGAAACCCACATCGTAAAAAGGAATACTAAAACTTCATTTAAAAAAATAATGTTAGAAACATAACGGATACCCAAATAACTCATCACTGGGTTTCCATATAGGAGAACATCAGTGCAAATATGGATATGGAGGAGAAATCTGACCTTCATGTTCTGATGGAGAGTGGTAGAGAACATGGCTATGAAAAAGCCATCAATCACAAAGCCATATATTTGAGATGATCTTAGGTACCATCTGATTCATTGTATATAAGGGAACTAGGACAACATTTTTGGTTTTCAAGATCATTTCCCTAAAGTTTATTAAATTGGAATTAGAAGAAATACTTTCGTGATTTTGGTACAGTCTCACCATTGTTCATTCTTTGGACAATTTCCACTTCATATCTTAAAGAAATGAAGTTGAATTTTTCATTCGTGAAGTGTTAGCAGATCATGTGATAGAATGATGGGTAATTCCATCTATCTGAATCAAAATGTTATAAAAGTTATCAAAAATACATAATTCCATATATAGTGAGATTAATCATATATGGTTCCTAAAATGGACTTATACTTCATATATCATACTTCTTAGTATAATAAAACTAGTTTCTACTAAATAGGGACTTCCTGTAGGCTAGTGGTAGGCGATAAAGGCCAGTCGCACTTCGGTTGTGGGTTCGATTCCCACAGCCTTGTCCGACGCGATGGGCTGTCACCCATCCTACAGGTTGTCCTTTTTCTAAAACTACATTACTATAACATCCCATAAATAATATCGAAAAAACTTCTATCCTTAAACAATACTAACTTATGTCCAACATAATCCATTCCAATCTTTAGGATTGTCCATAATACTACAGTCCACTCTCATTTTATAGTGAAAACGATTACCAGAGATTTCATATAACATGCATGTTAATTCCATCATTGATCCCCATATATCATAAGATATGTCTTGTTGGTCAAAATCCAAACATTCGAAGGCCTTAATCATGTATTCTCTGGAAAATGAATACCCATTGAATACTAGTGAAAACATGAATGCTGTCAAAAGTAAACTCTTTCCACATACAAAAATCCAAAAATTCTATATACTCAAACCATGATATAACCTTCTCCTTATATTAGTCATGAGCTCATGAATACTATCAAACATTTAATTTTCTCCTTATCCCTTAATTATGCACATATCATCTACTTTCCAAAAATATCTGAATAACCTTTCATGGTTACTGGTACCATTCATAATACACTTTAAAAACATAAGGAATGAAACAGTGTAACAATCCTTATATGTCTCTTTATTCCATAGTACCATGAGATTACTTATACAACATTACACTTGATAAACATGTAATCATTCCACTTCCTTATTAATCCATTGACCAAGCTTCAACAATTCTTTCATCTCACATATCATTTGTAGTCTCTTCATCGTCATCAACATAAATACTACCCATACGACCATACTGATTCTCTTCTTGAGACTTTCCCTTAGGGAATTGGTTTGAATAATGTCTGTACATTCCACATTTAAAACATTTAACCACTGTTTATGTCGTATCAATACCATTATCCTCATCCCTGGTGTTAACTGAACCTTTTCCTTTGCACTTACTGGATTTGTGTCCTTCTTTTCCACACCCAAAGCATCGTCTAGTTCCTTTGAAACATTCTCCTTGATGCCTCTTCCCACATGATTTACATAAGGGAAATTGAACTTTCTTTCCTCTATGATCATTATGAAACTCCGTCTTTCTCTTATTAGCCGAGTTAGGAAACTTACCAAATTTGAGTTTATTGATCATATTATGAGATTGCTGATTCGGCATAATAATGATGTTTGGACTTCCAAATTCCATTTCATTTGGTTGCCCATGAATAATATCATTCCATTGTCCATCATATCCTCCATTATCGTGAATCATCTTGTTTCCATCCATTTTCTAAAACCCAAAAAGAATAGTGTGAGAGGCAAAAATCATAATAAAGGGGGAGTAACTTCAATATCTAACATCTTAGGTTTAATATAATATTGTTACAATAATTCTAGGACTATAACCTATACTTATACTTAACCTTAGGGACATCCCTAGAAATACCTTAGAAATATATCTAGGGATCTCACTAAAGTTCTCGCCTCCTAGTTTCCAAATGTTGACTAAGCCTTTCCTCTGATACCAACTGTAGAGACTCGAAGGTTGACGTACATGGACATTACATTACTTTTGCAGAATACTTAATACATAACAAAAACAGACACACAAGGACCGTAATATTTTAGTGTCTTTGGAAACTTGGAACGTAATCTTCTAATCGCGGTGAAAGATCTTCAACATCTCCCATAAAGATCTTCCACTTTTTTTCCTTACCTAAAAACTTTCTTTTGATCCTGGGGGAAAATAAAACATAAAAAGGGTGAGCTCAAATTCTCAATAAGGGTATGCATGGATAAAATAAAACATACCATATACATTTGAACTAAAAAACATGAACACAATGTTTAAACATCAAAATCTTGAGCAACGACATAAAACCTGGAAGTACATAAGGCATAGATCATAATGTAACATAAACCATGATAAAATAGCATGGGAATAAAACATGTAATTTTGGCATACATTAATCTCATATAATGATTTCCATAGTAGACAAGGCATTACTGCCAAGACCATCTTAGTGGACCAAGTCCCTTTTTGAATTGAGTACACTCCTCGTTCCAGTCCTGTAATACTGAACCATATTAACTTACCGTTCTAGCCATGTCTATCTCATGAGATATAAATCTTTACCCAATGCATTGGAGGGTGATATAGGTCCCACCCATCTCATAATGAAATAATTCTTTTGTGTGCCACAACATAAACATAAATAATTCAACATAACCCAAAGAATAAAATGGGTCTCATAAACATCGTCCCATCATAACATAATCTATATAAAACAAATGGATATCATTTCATCATAAGAAAATTGAAACCATGTAAATCATAGAGACATTATACTTGAAACATAAACATATGAAATAATGTCATCTTAGATGGAAAAATGGTTTTGATAAAACACTAGAAATTAATTCTTGAGGAAAATATCCTTTTTCCTGAAAATCAATTTCTTTTCACAAAGCGTCATGCAATTTTAAAAGAAAGAGATTTTTTTGAAAATAGTCATTAAATATTTTGGAGGAAGATTCATGAAAATAAGTCATTATAAAACCATAAAAATCATTTCATGCTGTATAAGTTAAAAAAAATTCTTCTCGTACTTTTTCTGGAAAATTCAAAAAGTACCTCGTAAAAGAAAGATTCATTCCATAAGATGTGGTAAAAGTAGAAAAGGGTAAAAATGACTTTAAACATACATGGAAGAAAAGTAAACATTTTATGAAAACATTTTGAGAACATATGGAGATGTATAATAATCATAACCCCAGTAAATACTTACGAATAAACAATCTTGGATAAGAATGAGATTGGAATAATTATCCCTTACCTTAGGTCCGATATGCTTCGTACATATCCGAACCTCCTCTTCTTTGAAGCGCCTCTTTGATACCTCCTCTTAGGGCACTAAAAGTTGTCTTAAAAAAACCAAAACCTATAGAATGTTTCTATGGAAGTGCAGAAGAGAATTTGGCAGGGGTTGGCCGAGATTGAAGGCTCAAAGTGGTGTGAGGAAGAGAGGGAGGAGGTGCCCTTTTATAAGGGAGGATAGGGGCACCTTTGGAAATATAAGAAATATTAGTTTATATTAAATCCCAACCACACATAAAAACTTCAAAAATGACTCATATCATAAGATTAAATGAGATAGGGTTGTAATATCATCAACCAATAAAATTTAGACATGTTAGGAATTTATTTTAAACATTATCAACTTGATTTATCCTTATCTAATCAATTTAATTTTATATGTGGTAATAATATTATAAATTTTAAATTATAACATATAATTACTTATTTGTTGTGAATTGTCCATAATTGGATAATTTATAACATTTTAGACCACATAAATTTAAATATATAATTTTTAAATAATTTTGTGATTTTTAAACAATTTTATAATATGTTATTTTTATAAAATAACAATAGTGTCAATTTGGACACTATTAGTTTATTTGAATTTAAATTATATACAGAATATATGTTCGAACTAAAAGCTTTAATAGATTCATAAAAGGTCATATGTATCTAGAAAATTAGTGGATCACATTAAATAGTTCATATAATATTTATTTTTTTATTTTTAAAACCATTTATTTGGTTTATCTCTTAATAAAATAATTACTACAACATTTTTGTATAATTATTTACTATATTTATTTGTTGCATAAAAATTAAAAATAAAATCCTATGATTAAGATAAATATATTACCTTTCACAATAATACTTTTAATCAAATTTATCATCTTAAAATAACAATATTAAAATTGTTATATTTATTAAATTATGAAGGTGACAACTTTGACATCATTTAAAATAAAATAATATAAGTGTCATAATCTTCTTAATAAGGTTCCAAATGGTCAAAAATTCAGACAATGGATGATTTGGGTTTATATATACACTAATAATAAGTTTTGTGCAGATTTTTGGGTCTTTTGATATGTACTAATATTTCAATAAAAACTATATTATTGATTTTTCTCTAAATAAATAATTTCTGCATCCCTATTGTGTCAAAATTAATGATAATTATTTAATACCTAAAAATTATAATTAAATTTATATGATGTAGATAATTTCATTATATTTCTGTAGACTATTCATGTTTGATGTTTCATGAAGTTTATCACTAAATTAAAATTAATATACTTATAATTTTTAAGAGAGTGACATGTTGTCACTTTCGTTGGTTTTAATAATAAATAAGTTATTTTCATGGGAAAAAGTCCATTAAATGATTCTAATCTGACCCTTAGGTGATATGGGTCGACTTTTAGTCGTCTAATAGGATTTTGTTAGGTGTTAGGTTAATTTTATAATCTTATATTTACCCTTAATTACCCGATTTACCTTTAACTATGGTAAATAAAATTTACCATAGTTACTATTCATAATGCCCAAAAATAAAAAGTAGCTTATTAACATAATTTGGACCTACTGATTACAAATATGGAATCCATTTTTCCAAATTCAATACAAAAAATTTTCAGAGACTAAATTAAAATTAATCCTGTTGTCGAAAGAAAACGGGTTTTTGTTTAAAACATTGAAAAAGATTGAATTGATTTAACCTACGAATTCAAGGTAAAATCAATGCTAATGACATACATTATATTAAATGGTAAAAATATATTCTATTTATACTTTAAAACCATTCAATATTATAATTTATCCACAGAAGTTATTACGATGAAAAAAGTTGTTTTTAATTAAAATATAGCGTGCTTTTACTATTCATTAAAATATGAAAGTTATAAGAATAATATGAAAAATTTATCCAAGGTAAAATTTTATATCCTGATTCCAAATAATAATTTTATTTTGTAAAATTGAACTTATAAAAATGTCAAAAACTAGATTTAAAGTTGGTGCACCATCAAAAGGAGGCAAAACTGTATTTTTTGAAAAATACTTATTTTACCCAAAAAATTTATTTTTTTATTATACCATGTTCTAGAAAATGTTTAAGATGAATAATAATGTTATAAAATTCAAAATTTAGTTAATATTATTCATAACGGCTAGTTCATAATAATATTATAATAATATATCGTTGTTTAGTAACACCTGGTATTGCGTACAACACACGCTATCGAGGAAGGTCGCGATTACGTGTAATGCAAGCCAAGTCAGGGTTGCGTGTCGTGCAAGCTCCTTTTGGTGTAGCGTACAACACAAGATATTAATGAAATTAAAATTAATATTTTTCATAAAATCTCGGGGTGTTACATTCTATCCCCCTTAAAATGAATTTCGCCCACGAAATTCATTGGGGTTATAAATGGTTTACTACTCGAAAGTTTATTTAATAGAAACCCACATCGTAAAAAGGAATACTAAAACTTCATTTAAAAAAAGAATGTTAAAAACATAACGGATACCCAAATAACTCATCACTGGGTTTCCACATAGGAGAACATGTGTGAAAATATGGATATGGAGGAGAAATCTGACCTTCAGGTTCTGATGGAGAGTGGTAGAGAAATTGGCTATGAAAAATCCATCAATCACAAAGCCATAGATTTGTGATGATCTAAGGTACCATCTGATTAATTGTATATAAGGGCACTAGGACAACATTTTCGGTTTTCAAGATCATTTCCCTAAAGTTGATGAAATTGGAATTAGAAGAAATACTTTCGTGATTTTGGTACAGTCTCACCGTTGTTCGTTCTATGGACAATTTCCACTTCAAATATTAAAGAAATGAAGTTGAATTTTGTCATTCTTGAAGTGTTAGCAGATCATGTGATATAATGATGGGTCATTCCATCTGTCTCAAACAAAAGGTTATAAAAGTTATCAAATATACATAAGTCCATCTATAGTGAGATTAATCATATATGGTTCCTAAAATTGACTTATAATTCATATATCATACCGATTAATATAATAAAACTAGTTTCTACAAAACAGGGACTTCTTGTAGGCCAGTGGTAGACGATAAAGGCCAGTCGCACTTCGGTTGTGGGTTCGATTCCCACAGCCTTGTCCGACGCGATGGGCTGTCACCCGTCCTGCAGGTTGTCCTTTTTCTAAAACAACATTACTATAACATCCCATAAATAATATTGAAAAAAACTTCTATCCTTAAACAATACTAACTTATGTCCAACATAATCCATTCCAATATATAGGCTTATCCATAATACTGCAGTCCACTCTCATATTATAGTGAAAACGATTACCAGAGATTTCATATAACAAGCATGTTAATTCCATCGTTGATCCCCATATATCATAAGATATGTCTTGTTGGTCACATTCCAAACATTCGAAGGCCTTAATCATGCATTCTCTTGAAAAATTAATACTCATTGAATCTTAGTGAAAACATGAATGCTGTCAAAAGTTAACTCTTTGCACATACCAAAATCCAAAAATTCTATATACTCAAACCATGATATAACCTTATCCTTATATAAGTCATGAGCTCATGAATACTATCAAACATTTAATTTTCTCCTTATCCCTTCATTATTCACAGATCATCTACTTTCCAAAAATATCTGAATAACCTTTCATGGTTACTAGTACCATTAATCATACACTTTCAAAACATAAGGAAAGACAACAGTGTAACAATCCTTAGATGTCTCCTTATTCCATAGTACCATGAGATTACTTATACAACATCACACTTGATAAACAAGTAATCATTCCACTACCTTCTTAATCCATTGACCGAGATTCAACAATTCTTTCATCTCACATATCATTTGTAGTCTCTTCATCATCAACAACATAAATAATACCCATACGGCCATACTGATTCTCTTCATGAGACTTTCCCTTAGGGAATTGGTTTGCATAATTCCTGTACATTCCACATTTAAAACATTTAACCATTCTTGATGTCGTAGAAATACCATTATCCTCATCACTGGTGTTAACTGAACCTTTTCCTTTGAACTTACTAGCTTTGTGTCTTTCTTTTCCACACCCAAATCATCTTCTAGTTCCTTTGAAACATTCTCCTTGATGCCTCTTCCCACATTATTTACATAGGGGAAATTGAACATTCTTTCCTCTATGATCATCATGAAACTCTGTCTTTCTCTTATTAGTCGAGTCAAGAAACTTACCAAATTTGAGTTTATTGATCATATTATGAGATTGCTGATTCAGCATAATAATGATGTTTGGACTTCCAAATGCCATTTCATTTGGTTTCTCATAAAGAATATCATTCCATTTTCCATCATATCCTCCATTATCGTGAATCATCTGGTTTCTAGCCATTTTCTAAAACCCAAAAAGAATAGTGTGAGAGGCAAAAATCATAATAAAGGGGGAGTAACTTCAATATCTCACATCTTAGGTTTAATATAATATTGTTACCATAATTATAGGAATATAACCTATACTTATACTTAACCTTAGGGACATCCCTAGACATACCTTAGAAATATCTCTAGGGATCTCACTAAAGTTATCGCATCCAAGTTTCCAAAGGTTGACTAAACCTTTCCTCTGATACCAACTATAGAGACCTGAAGCTTGACGTACATGGACATTACATTACTTTTGCAGAATACTTAATACATAACAAAAACAGACACACAAGGACCGTAATAGTTTAGTGTCTTTGGAAACATGGAACATAATCTTCTAATTGTGGTGAAAGATCTTCAACATCTCCTATAAAGATCTTCCACTTTTTTTCATTACCTAAAACCTTTATTTTGATCCTGGGGGAAAATAAAACATAAAAAGGGTGATCTCAAATGCTCAGTAAGGGTATGCATGGATAAAATAAAACATACCATATACATTTGAACTTAAAAACCTGAACATAATGTTTAAACATCAAAATCTTGATCAATGACATAAAACCTGGAAGTACATAAAGCATAGATCATAATGGAACATAAACCATGATAAAATAGAATGGGAATAAAACATGTAATTGTGGAATCCATTAATCACATTTAATGATTTCCATATTAGCCAAGTCATTGCTTCCAAGACCATCATAGTGGACAAAGTCCCTTTCTGAATCGAGTACACTCCTCGTTCCAGTCCTGTAATACTGAACCGGATTAACTTACCGTTCTATCCATGTCTATCTCATGAGATATAAATCTTTACCCAATGCATTGGAGGGAGATATAGGTCCCAACTATCTAATAATGAAATCATTATTTCATGTTCCACAACATAAACATAAATCATTCATCATAACCCAAAGAATAAAATGGGTCTCATAACCATCATCCCATCATAACATAATCCATATAAAAGAAATGATATCATTTCATCATAAGAAAAGTGAAACCATGTAAATCATAGAGACATTATACTTGAAACATAAACATATGAAATAATGTCATCTTATATGAAAAAATGGTTTTTATAAAACACTAGAAATGAATTCTTGAGGAAAATATCCTTTCTTCTTGAAAATCAATTTCTTTTCACGAAATGTCATGCAATTTTAAAATAAAGATTTTTTTTGAAAATAGTCATGAAATATTTTTGAGGAAGATTCGTGAAAATAAGTCATTATAAAACCATAAAAATCCTTTCATGTCGTATAAGTTAAAAAACATTCTTCTCGTACTTTTTCCAGAAAATTGAAAAAGTACCATGTAAAAGAAAGATTCCTTCCATACGATGTGGTAAAAGTAGAAAAGGGTAAAAATGACATTAAACATACATGGAAGAAATGTAAACATTTTATGAAAACATTTTGAGAACATATAGAGATGGATAATAATCATAACCCCAGTAAATACTTACGAATAAACAATCTCAGATAAGAATGAGATTGCAATAATTATCCCTTACCTTAGGTCCGATATGCTTCATACGTATCCGAACCTCCTCTTCTTTGAAGCGCCTCTTTGAGACCTCCTCTTAGGGCACTAAAATTGGTCTTTGAAGAAGACCAGAACCTATAAAATGTTTCTATGGAAGTGGAGAAGAGAATTTGGCAGGGGTTGGCCGAGCTTGAAGGTTCAAAGTGGTTTTAGGAAGAGAGGGTGGAGGTGCCCTTTTATAAGGTAGGAGAGGGGCACCTTTGGAAATATAAGAAATATTAGTTTATATTAAATCCCAACCCCACATAAAAAATTCCAAAAATGACTCATATCTGAATATTAGATGAGATAGGGTTTTAATCTCATCAACCAATAAAATTTAGACATGTTAGGAATTTATTTTAAACATTATCAACTTGATTTATCCTTATTTAATCAATTTAATTTTATATGTGGTAATAATATTCTAAATTTTAAATTATAACAAATAATTAGTTATTTGTTATGAATTGTCTATAATTGGATACTTTATAACATTTTAGACCATATAATTTAAATTTATAATTTTTAAATATTTTTGTGATTTTTAAACAATTTTATAATATGTTACTTTTATAAAATAACAATAGTGTCAATTTTGACACTATTCATTTATTTGAATTTAAATTATATACAGAAGATATGTTCGAAATAAAAGCTTTGATAGATTCATAAAAGGTCATATGTATCTAGAAAATTATTGTATCACATTAAATAGTTCATATAATATTTATTTTATTATTTTTAAAACCATTTATTTGGTTTATCTCTTAATAAAATAATTACTACAACATTTTTGTATAATTTTTTAATATACGTATTTATTGCATAAAAATTAAAAATAAAATCCTATGATGAAGATAAATCTATTACCTTTCACAATAATAATTTTAATCGAATTTATCATCTTAAAATCACAATATTTAAATTGTTATATTTATTAAATTATGAAGGTGACAACTTTGGCATCATTTAAAATAAAATAATATAAGTGTCATAATCATCTTAATAAGGATCCAAATTGTCAAAAATTCTGCCAATGGATGATTATGGTTTATATATACACTACTAATAAGTTTTGTACATATTTTTGGGCCTTTTGATATGTATTAATATTTCAATAAAAACTATATTATTGATTTTTCACTAAATAAATAATTTCTGCATCCCTATTGTGTCAAAATTAATGATAACTATTTAATACCTACAAATTATAAATAAATTTATATGATGTAGGTAAGTTCATTATATTTCTGGATACTATTCATGTTCGAAGTTTCATGAAGTTTATCACTAAATTAAAATTAATTTACCTATAAGATTTAAGAGGGTGACATGTTGTCACTTTCTTTGGTTTTAATAATAATTAAGTTATTTTCATGAAACAAAGTCTATTAAATGATTATAATCCGACCCTTAGGTGATATGGCTCGAATATTAGTCATCCAATAGGATTTTGGCAGGTGATAGGTTGATTTTATAATCTTATATTTACCCTTAATTACCCGATTTACCTTTAACTATGGTAAATAAAATTTACCGTAGTTACTATTAATAAAGACCAAAAATAAAAAAGTAGCTTATTAACATAATTTGGACCCACTGATTCCAAATATGGAATCCATTTTTCCAAATTCAATACACAAATTTTTCATAAATTAAATTAAAATTAATCCTGTTGTAGAAAGAAAACGGGTTTTTGTTTAAAACATTGCAAAAGATTGAATTGATTTAACCTACGAATTCAAGGTAAAATCAATGCAAATGACATACATTATATTAAATAGTAAAAATATATTCTATTTATACTTTAAAACCATTAAATATTATAATTTAACCACATAAGTTATTACGTTGAAAAAAGTTGTTTTTAATTAAAATATAGCATGTTTTTACCATTCATTAAAATATGAAAGTTATCAGAATAATATGAAAAATTTGTCCAAGGTAAAATTTTATATCCTGATTCCAAATAATAATTTTATTTTGTAAAATTGAACTTATAAAAATGTCAAAAACTAGATTTAAAGTTGGTGCACCATCAAAAGGTGGCAAAAATGCATTTTTTGAAAAATACTTATTTTACCCGAAATATTTATTTTGTTCTTATAACATGTTCTAGAAAATGTTTAATATGAATAATAATGTTATAAAATTCAAAATTTAGTTAATAATATTCATAAAGGCAAGTTCATAATAATATTATAATAATATATCGTTGTTTAGTAACACCCGGTATTGCGTACAACACACGCTATCGAGGAAGGTCACGATTGCATGTAATGCAAGCCAAGTCAGGGTTGCATGTTGTGCAAGCTCCTTTTGGTGTAGCGTACAACACAAGACATTAATGAAATTAAAAAGAATATTTTTCATAAAATCTCAGGGTGTTACAACATCCCTAATAATCCTCTCTTCTACATCTCAAATATTAATGAATAGGAAAAGAAATCTCCTTTAATACAACTTTGTAATGTCCCGACCCAGATACCACTAAACTGGTGTTATGATCTGGTGAGTTATAAGGCCTCAAGAATGCCTCCTCATACGTGAGATGCTTCCAACTAGAAGTGAGGGACTAAGGTGTGATAGTGGGTATACTATTCCCTCATATTAGAGTATTAAAACAACAGAAATATATAATTATAACACACAATAGTAAAAAAAGATCACATAAGAAGTAAATAAATGAAATAGAACATACTACATTAAAAAATGAAATGTTGAAAAAGACCAAACAACCATCCATACAATACAAAACTAGTCATCCAATGGGACAACCATACATATACATAAGAAAAAAAAATTGTAAGTAAAATTACAAGTCTCTACTACTAACTCTGATCCAGAACATGTTCTTGGTCTCTAGACACTATCAAACTACACCATCCCTATCAGAAGAACTCACGAGTAGCTCGTCTTGAACATGAAACTCTGGGCCTCATCTCTATCCTCCATGTAACTTGTGATCAACCTAAAAAGTAGAAATAAGGTCTACACATACACCGGTGTGCACGTACAAAGGTGAGAAATAATCTCAGTAGGATACTCTGACAAGAAACCTATAAATGTGATACTATAAGTGTATTAAAAAGAAATGTGTGCAACCTCACCGAGACACAACGAAAGGTAAGTAAACCAAACATGAAACCAAAGAAGGACCTTGGGTCCGTAATCCCAGTAAATTGGGAAAGTTCAACCATATATGTCCATATCTATAAGAATATGTATGTATAATCCCATAACTGTACATACATACATAGATATTATATTCAGGCACAAGTGAAACAAATAACATAAAAACTAGCAGCTATCGATCCTTGGATCTTCAATCCCAATCAACATATACTGCATCATCCCACGGCTGGATTTTCTAATCATGTCAAACTTACATATAAATAGAGAGAAAGATATTTCGGGGGGGATTGAGACGAACCACCACCAGAAAATTCTAGGGTATCTTTCATGCTATACCCCTAACCCAGGTTCAAGATCCCTCGTTTTATATTGACCTTCAAGAATATCTATATATAGAAAGCATAAATGGTGTGGGGTAATAATGCATCCCATCCATAACATATATAATAAGCCAGCTTAAAGTAATAATTCCTCCCATCCATAAATACAAGATACTGGCATGGGGTAATAATGACTCCCATCCATAACGTATATAATAGTCATGGGGTAACAATGCCTCCCACCCATACCATATATAGTAGATGGCATGGGGTAATAATTCTGCCCATCCATAAATAGAGGATACAAGCATGGGGTAAGAATGACTCCCATCCATAATGTATATAACTGGAATGGGATAAGAATACCTACCACCCATAACATATATAATATATGGATCCCATGAAGCATGTACATGCATCCAAAAAGAAATATAGATGCCTCACACCTGGATCAACAACCACCAACAAGGAAAAACCTCTAGTTAACATCGCTGAAAAAAATAGACTTGTGAAGTATAAACATGGAGTGAGGGTGATCCAAATGACCAACCTAAAATTACACACACATCCCCATGGGATTAGTAGTTTTGAAAAAGTTCTAAGTGACACAAAAACACCATCTCTACCCACATGTGACGTAAAACTCAAGGTCGATCAGACATCGAGCACCTAGTGGGTCCCTAAAACTAAACACTAAAAGTGCATATTACTTAGGATAATCAAAAGTAAACATGAGAAAAGGCATCCTACCAGGGATCCTTTACTATAAAATGTGAAGGAGGAATCTTATACATGATCCTTGAATGACAAGAATATAGAGGCATCCTACTCGGGATCCTCAAAACAACACATAACTAAGGGATCCTACAAGGGACTCCCCAGATCAGCATAAGAAAATGTGTCCTTGAGGGGATACTTGTTAACCAGATAGAATATAGAGGCATACTACATGATATCCTTGATAAAAAATATTATCATGACCTTAGTTCAGAAGGTCACATCTCATAAGAGAGATATATTCCTAGGAGAACCAAAAATGCATTGGCCACTTGAGATTACTCTCAACTCATCTCAGAAAAAATTAACAAACTTGGTTGGCCAGAATACCCAACCTATAATTCATTATAAGTATCTATCAAGATACAACCAAATTCAATAACTGGTGGAAGAACCTCTCCATATAGATAGAAACCCCAAAACTCGCATTAGGTGTCCTCAGAACACTCCAAAGGTTCCACCATCACGGTCTATGTAGAAAACTACTCATAATGGAGAAATTCTGGGGTCTAGTTCTAACTACAAGGCACAAAATAGGAAAATACCCTCAAAGGAAACCAAGGTAGGAGTGAATAGTGTGTAGGGACTATGCATGGAATGTACCCTCAGATCAAGACATGGGTGTGTACTCTAGTCATCTAAGGCATATAAACAACCCATGTACACTATGTGTAAGAAGGGAACATGAAGTATACCCTATAAGGGTTACATGCTCATGTCCCTTATATGGATAGGACAAATACCTAGCCATGTCATGTACTTTTAGATGGCATGATACCCAAACAATGTCTAGTTGTCTATTCTACACGACCATGTACCCCTACACAGGTAGCCATGCTCGGGTACTCGACTACAAGACCGAGTACTAGTACATGGAATGTACACCCCTACTCCTTAAAACCCATCATCCTCAAAAGAAAATAACACATGGGTGTGTTCCCCAGAACCGCACGTCGTGTTATCAGGCTTTCCCAAACGGAAAACCCTCCAGATCGCCCAAAAACCCAATTTAATCCCCCAAATCAACAGATCGGGCCACCAGAAGGCACCTAAAAAAATAATAAAGGAAGATATTTAGAGAAAAATGAATATAAATAGGGTTTTCAGTAAATATTAAAAACAACATACTTTTGGGAAGAAACCATTGAAGCTTTGTTCGATTACGTGGTCCACAGTCGCAACACGTCGATCCAACACATCAAGGGATTCATGACGGTACCTATCTTCTTCCCTCTCTTTATTTTTCTCCCCCTAATATTTATCTCTTAGGTCATGGAAAATGAGGAGTTTCACAAGACGTTTCCATGAGAAGGATAGAAGGAAATAAAGAAAAGAAAAGGAATAAAAATAAAAAGATGAAAATATAAAGGGGTCTGGGCCGACCTCGACGCCCACCTTGAGTTTATGCTTCACCTAGGTTAAAATCCCTATTAAAAACTCAATGATGAAGACAAAATATAAATTTGATTCTCCATTCAAAATATATGGTTGAACTAACCAACAAAAATAATTTAATATTTAATTTATTACATATTAGATTTTAATTATTTCGTTAAAATTCGAATGACTCAAATTTCCACCAAAATACTATCCGTAGGTAAAAACCCCATTTTGAGACCAACATAGTGGTCAAAAAAATTATTCGGGATCAACTTCTAGGGTAAAATACTATTTTCCATCTTATAGGCATCTGATAGAAAAACAAATTTCTTCCAAAAACTACAGTCTGAAAAAACATGGGTCCTTACACTTAAGGCCCATAAAAAGAGTTAAAAGTCAAACTATTGGTCTCTAAATATTTTATAAATCTAATATGGTTAACTTATTAATCTCAAGACCTAAAAATTAACCCCACAGGTACATTGTTATTATTTATTCACCAAAATTTGTAACTAAAAACAATGACATTTTATTTGGGATAGTTCATAGGTCAGCAGTTGGAGTGAAACCCTTTTCATATTTTGGTCATTGGTTTAAGAACCACGGATTTTTTATACTTTATTGGTAGTCACCTAACATACTTGTTTTCATTTTCTAAAACCTTATCAATAAAATTTCGAAAAAAAATTGATGGACATCCTTGAAATGAGGTTAATTACTAAATATCCTTTTAGCTAAGGTTTTACATACAACCCCAATACATAAATAATTCATCCATTTATTTAAACGTAGGTCCCTCCCTAGTCTATAATTTATCCTTTAGAATATTTCATTGAAATGGGTAATTACTAGGTTCCCCACATTTAAGGAAACAAACCATAAATGGATCCTTAGGATGAGTTTTATTTACTTCCATCATAATCTTCATTTTTTCACTCAAATTATTTTCCTTATTTACTTCTTCCACACACATAAATCATTTCACCATTCCATTTCCAAGTGTATCCTTCCACATTTATTGCACGATGGAAATCAATCCTTCTTTTCTCCATGGTCTCCACCACTGGAGCTCTTAGAAAACTTAATCCTTCTCTTTTTAGGTGAGTTTGGGAGTTTGTTCAGGTATATGTTGTTAATCATATTTTAGGAAAAATGATTAGTCATAAACATGATACTTTAAATCCTATCAAATCTGAATTTTGATTCTAATTGTCACCACCTTTTTCTACATGTTTAGTATTAGCTTGACTCATTAAGGTTCTATCCACTGATTAAAACTAGAAAGCATAGAGTGAGTAACAATAGTCATAGTGAAAAAAGCATATAATAATTTATAGGATATCTAAATCATAACACCATATTTTCAATCTAAAACACATTAAGTTTAACATAGATCATTCATTTTCATTATATAAGTAAATCCATTATAATGTTTTATAAAGAAAATGTGAATTATCCTAATCATATCACCCCGAAGTGCCAAACCAGGTGCACAGTAAGACCCATTGTCATGTACTAGGTTACATTGAGTCAGTATCGACACAACTTGTTGGTTTTTTACACCTAGGTACATATGTTCCAGAATAATATATACTTGTAGTATCAAGAAAAATATTTATTTCAAGGAAGACCCACATAATCTCTACTCTAACAAAATTCTAAGATGTTATTCTATACTTATCCTCAACGTCTATCTTAGGGATATTTTCACTAATCTATTTTTTCATAAATATAGTTCCCATGATTCCTAATAAACTAGCTCTGCTACCAAATATAGTGACCCGAACCCAGAAAGCCCAGATCTGGGGTCTACTACCATTACATTGGCATATGATACAAGTAAATCACATCCTGAAGGACTGAATAGTTTAGTAGTTTTGTTAAACCAGATTCATACACGAGTCTTGTTTTGAAAATTAGTACACTACATACAACATATTTTTTTGATGAAAACTTTATTCCATATAGTGTATCCTTACATATCATTCTTAATACACTTCCTGAAATTCCCGGGGAAAAGAAACAAAATAAGGGTGATATCAAATGCTTAGAAAGGGTAATATATAGTAGAACCTGTAATGAATCAATGATAATAATCAATATGTCAAGGTATATAACTGATAAAACATTCCATGTAGTCAATAAATGAAAAATACGTGGGTAAATAATATGGAAAGGTATGTAAATGAAAAAAAAATTGTTCAAATAACTTGATAAAGAAAAATCAGTATGGAAAGGTAAGAAACTAAAAAAATGACATTTAATCAATGAAATAAGAATTAAATGAATCCATATATATGTTTACACAAAATATCGTGGATACTAACGAGGAAATCAAAATGAAGTAAATGATTAATTTTTGAACATCATGTTTCCCACACACATGATACGTTTACTGTAAAAATATTTTAAAATGTACTGGGTAAAAAAAACCATTATCTTAGTATATCCAACTGATTTAATCTCATGATACCAATAATTCATTGTAGGGCTTACATTAACTGCTACCCAACAAGTAGTAATTTCCTTAAATTACCCCCAACCAGTTTATTGCATGTCTAAAGCATTATAGATGAATAAATTTAAATTCATAAAAAGTGCCTTATCAAATATACGTATTGAGTAAAGGATAAAGATTTATCAATATTTTCCCAGAAAGTTAAATAATTGTAAAATTGAGCCCCATATATAAAAATGGGATACAGTTTAGTAAATAATAACAAACATTGTAAATGATATGAGTAATTAGAGGAAATTAAATATTAAATGATCATTTAAACATTTCCTGGGTACTACCAAAAATGAACTAAGGAAGTTAATTTGCATACTATCGTTGTCCAAATTAATAAAAAACCATCTAGATTAAGAATAAGTATGGTATCAATAAAACATATACAAAGTAAAGTAACTAAAAAGGGTTGTTTTCAATGATGAATGGGAGGAGTATAAACATATATCTAAAAATCATTATTAAGAAAAATATTATTTTCATTTTGAAATTTTTTATAAAATACTTTTATTTGAAAATATTTTTTTTAAAAAAATTATTAATAATTAACCTTCCAAACATGAAAAGAAGGTCAATGAAATGATGGTGGGTAAATCCATTAATTCCATATATGGTAAAAAGAACATTCATTTTGAACAGTAAAAAGGGTTATAAAAATGTTTTGTTTAGAAAGTGATAAAGAGTTTTCTCTTAAAACATTTGTAAAATTTAAAAACGGAATTTTTTTTAATTAGTCATTTTGGGATGGTTAAAAACAGTATTTGAAAACATTTTTATAAAAAAAGGGTTTTTAGAAGAAAACAGGTTCTCCGACTAAAGAGGGAAATGAAGTCCGGTTTTCTTAAAACAAAATTGAGTAACAAAGAGCAGGGAAATGGTAATTTTACTTGATAATGTTCATGAATTAATAGTAAAATAAAATCAAAGGGTTTAATGATCAAATAATTACCTTTGATGGAAATTTAAGTGTAAACAATGCCAAATAAAATAAGATAGTAAAGTAAACCCTTAAAAAGAAAATTACGTTGAAGTAAAAATTAATAAAACAATACATTTATGTGTGTCAAATATAAATATACATAGGGCAAGTGAAAATAAATAAATATATAGTGGAACTTATTATACACATAATCATAAAATATGAACGATAATGATGAAGAAATATAACCCAATGGAAAGGAATTGAGTTATGAAATTTATTTTCCACTTGGGTAACTTTAAACTCAAAAACCCTTAGAAGAAATAATTCAAAATAACACTCAAAATACCATTAGAATAAAATATTTAATGATTAAATATATCAAAATGGATAGTATATAAAACACACACAAAATGTAAGTGCTGAACATGACATTATCTCACATATCTAAAAAGTGAGATGAAAATCCATTACCTGGCATTTCCTTTCAAGTGAACATCCTTTAACCTCATTCATAAGGGGTTTAAACATGTTAATAAATTTTAAAATAACCATAATAATATTTATAATAACATATATAGTCTTCTTTTAATATCATTTTACCCGTTTGTTAATAATCTATCATTATTTTTACTACTCCGGATGTTAATTGCCTAGTCTGTCAAGTTTGGTTTAACTTCTTTTTTTCTATTAGATAGATAATGATTTAATAATATATAGAATTTCAAAAATTATGTGAATATAATATATATTAAGGTTATTTTTATTTATTAAAATCTATATGTTTTGTAGATATGAAACGAAATTCACTGTTCATGGAGACGGTAGGCCGTATGTACGTATGAACACTATTTTCATTCCCATGTCCAATTTTAAAAGAATGAAAGGATAAAGATAAATATGTATATTATAATACAATTATAATACTAATTTCACATATTCAAACAGGTTTATTAAAACCATCCATTATACATTCTAGGTATAGCGTGAACGAATCACATCGCTCTGAGATGGTGGTAGTTCACACCTCCACAAATGATGTTATCGTATTCCCACAAGATGAAAAAAAGGTGTGATATATATAAAAATTATAGAAGAATAAATAAATTATAAATATCATAAATATCATATATAAATATATTTTCCATCATAATGACCACCATGAGAGACGATAAAGTAATAATTAACAATCATCGTTTCTTGAAGCGGAAGTTCGCCACATACACAAATGTTAAGTTCGTTATCCATTAGATGTAAGTGAGTATAAGTGTAGGTAAAAACCTCAAAATAAAAAAAACTAAGTATATTTAGGATAATTATGTTGTTATATAATCATGGAATATGGTTAATTGAAATATTGGAGAAAGAAATAAAACTAAAGAGCTTCAGGAAGGATGTTACCTCTTCTCTGGGTAACTCCTATTAGTTTTCACCAAAGGGTTTCATTGGATGGATTTAATACCATGGTGAGGATTATAGGATGAAGGAATGTATTTTTAGGATCTATTTGGGTAGATATTGTCCGAGAAAAAGTGTCTTGATAGGTGTGAGGAGGTGGGAACCTTGAGTTCCTTTTTATAGTGGAGGAGGAGTGGCACTCCTGAAAAATTCAGAAATAAGAATTACACCTAAGTTTTTCCCATTGAAAGTGGTTATATTAATATACCAGAGTCTAGAAAAGGACTTATATGGTCTAAATATGTCCATACAATGTATTTTTTTATAGGTTTATATATAATATGGTCTCTTAAGATAAAGATTTAGCCCCCCTATTAAGATTAATTTCACCTGAATCCTTGTAATTAATTTTAATTACATTCAGTAATATTTTCAGTCAAAAAAATGTTTGCCTTATTATAAATTATAAATTAGTCTGATTCTATATATTTAAAATATTTTTCCAAATTCCAATCACAGAAGTGGAAGAACTTAATTTAAATTTAAACCCATAGATGGGATGACAATGTGGGTTTTTAAAGTAAGAACGTTCAAAAGTTTCATCGGTTTTTATATCCAATTTCAATGTGAAATTGATTATAATGACATTAATTGGATTAATTAATAAAAAAATTATCTAATTAAAGTTTTAAACAAATTAAAAATATAAATAATCCTTATAAATAAATTATTTGAAAAAATAGTTTTGAATGAAAATTCAGTATTTTCACTATTTATTAAAAAATCAAACTTCATCAAAAAATACCAAACGTTAACCATAAAAAAATTTATATTTAAATTTAAAATGTGAATATTAAAAATTTATAAAATTTTAAAAAAATTATTTGAAATAATTTCTCCATTAAAAGGTGGTAAAAGTGCCTTTATAAAAAGATAGGTCTTTTGCACAAAATTAGGTTTGTCCTTATATTATGGCTATAAAATTAATTGGATGAGTATAAAAATATTTTATTGAATAATATATATATATATATATATATTTCATTAATATCATTCATAAATATTAATTATTTTAATTTATTTGGATAAAACAACTTTGTGAGCATAAAAATGTTTTCTATAAAAATATACTTTTTATATTCAATTTGTTCTTATGTTCATTTCAAAATAATTTGTAAATAATGAGTTAATTTTATATTTGTGTAAACCATATATTTACATAATTTAGTTAATCCTATTCTTAACTACTAATTTAATGACTAGGTTTATTATATCTTATAATATTAAATAGTAATGTTTTAAGGATATATTTTTGTTTGGTAAAACTCGATCTTGCATGTAACAAAAGCCATCTAAGAAAGTATTTGTTGCGTGTAACATAATAAAACTAAATATCACATGAATTTAAATCTATATCATTCATTTATTCTATTAAAAATAGAAAATATATTATAAATTTTTGGGATATCGTATTCCCTTACGCACTTGGTGTCCCGTGTAATACATGATTTCGAATATAGTGTTCCTACTTTAAAAAATTTTGGGATGTTACAGAAAAGATACATTTATGGATTAGAGAAAGAATCTTGGTAGTGGAAAAGTTGTTCTAATGAGTCCATAAAAAATTTGGTTTCATAAATAACAAATGAGAGTAGTGTGTCTATAAACAGTTTAGTGGGATTGCAATCATTTTATTAATAATATATATTCATGACATATTACTCATTGGAAACAAAATACTAATCTTACAGTTTGTCAAGGAATTATTGAATAAATTATTTTATATGAAAGAGTTTAGAGAGAAAACATATATTCTTGGGATTAATATTCATCACGATAGTTCAAAGTGGTTTCTCGACCGATGTCAAAGTATATACACTGACAAGATATATAAAATATTCAGTATGGAATAATCCAAGAGTGGATTGTTTCAAGTGTCACATGACATTTATATTTCAAGGAAAATGTGTCCTTATACATATTAGGAGAGAATAAAAAAATAAATGATTTCATATTATACAGTTATTGGTTTAGTCTTGTAGGATATGCCATATACTAGGCCAGATGTCAGCTATGAATTAATTGGGGTAGAAAGATATCAAGCTGATATAGGTGGCTGATATTGGTGGAAGTCAAGACTATATTTACGTATCTGAGCCATACTAAGGATATGATCCTATTATGTGGAGGATATGAGGAAATATTCATTAGAGGATACACAAATTCTAGTTTCTATGTTGATTGATATGACATGAAGTCACAAACCGGATACATATTTATATTTAATGGAGGTTCTGTGAGATGGAAGATCTCAAAGAAGGATCTAGTTATAGATTATAAAAAAGAGTTTGAGTATATTGAAACTTCAGAGGTAGGTAAAGAAGCAGTATGGATGTGAAACTTAAACCAAGATCTTGATGGGGTACCTAGTAGTAGAGTCCATATCACACTCTATAGTGATAATATTGTAGTGGTGTATCTTGAAAAATATATATAGTCACATCAGAAAACGAAGCACATAATTATGAAGCATGATATCTTGAGGTATTTTTCTTAGAGTGGTGAAGTTTTAGTGAGCAATATGTCCATGGAAGACAATGTGGATAACCCCATGACTAGAGCCTTGAATCAACAGAAACATGACTATCATGTGAGGTCTAGTGAACTAAAGTTCATAGGCAGTTGGAACTAATACAAGTGGCATTTTTTGGAGTTGGTGTCCTAGAAACACATATTTTTAGTTTGATTACATGTATATTATATGTATTGAATATCAAAAAAACGTATTACATATTATTCATTGTTCTGCAAGAAATTAGTGTAATAATGTTCTAGAGTATATGTGGATTTGATAATACCACATATATTCCCCACAATTATTAGAACCTTGATTTACTAGGATGATATTATTAAATAATTTTCTACATTTAGATGAATTTGTATAACGGGACATATAGTACATAGACAACCAGGTGAAAGTATTTAGAAGATGAGAATTCTTCTCATGATGTTCACACTTGGTAATTTAACACCTGAGATTATTATGGGAAATGTTTTGTTTTTTTGTTATATACATCATCAAAGGAATATTTCACTACACACAACACTAGCTTGGCTTGCTTAACACACAATTGTGACCTTCCTTGATAGCTTGCGTCATACGCAATACCGTGTTTCACTGAACAACGATATGCTATTAAAATATTATTAAAACTAGCAGTTATGAATAGCAATACCCATTTTTTAAAATTTTATAAATTTTATCATTCAAAATGGACTTTATTTTTGGATTCAGAATATCAAAATTATCCTCGGGTGAAATTTTGGTATTTTTCTGAAAACGTTCAATTTTTGATGAATAGTGAAAACACTGGGTTACTATTTAAAAACCGACTTTTTATTTAAATAATTATTTATTTTATTTAAATTTATTTTAGGTAAAAATTGATACATAACACCTATATAAGTTCAATGTAATTAATTGGAATCATTTTATAATAATTTTATGTCACGACCCGTCCTCGGGGCCCGTGCCGTGACTACCCCAAGCCCGCCTTCCATAGGCCAGAGGCTGGAGACTAGCACTAAAGGCGTAAAATCCCGAAATTGGGGAGGCATTGCCTTTATAAAAGAAAACAATCACCACAGAGTACAAGCAAAAGCAAAACACTAAGTACAAAAGAAATGCTGAAAAGTAAATGAGCCAGAATACAAACCCAAAAAAGTACGACTACAACTGAACAAGGTACAATTGCAACAAGACAAACAACTGGAAGAAGGAAGCAGCTCCTGGGTCGTCCTCCTCGGATCCTACCTGAAGGGTAGGTACAGATAGCATAGCTCCTGGTCATCCACCACGGATCCTACCTGAAGGGTAGGTACAGATAGCCTCCTCCACGCTCTCGTCCGTCAACCTCCTCTGTGAGTCGTCACGTCGTGTAGTCCACCTCCGGCTACTGACTCGTCATGTAGTCCACCTACGGGTACCGACCAGTCCTCGAACACTCGGCCTCCGTCAGCACTGCCCGTCGTCTGCAACCAACACAACGAGGTGCGGGCATAGCCCGTGCAGGGGTGAGTATAACGATACTCAGTAGGGACCCCGAGACCCTCAAGGTCTCACTAAACCAACAAGGATAACCACAAAGAAGATCTCAACAGATAACCTCTACTTAGGTATATGCCCATACATATACCTAAGTTATCAAGTAACCCATCTCAATCATGAGGAAACACAAGGATTGTGAAATCAACGGATAACCACTACCCAGGTATATGCCCATACATATACCTAAGTTAGCAAGTGACCCATCTCAATCATGAGGTAAACACATGGTCAAAAGTCTCAGCTCAACCAGGATTTTCATTATCGAAACCGTAACTGCTGAAGAGCTCCGTCTTTGGAGTGTACAGTGGTCCTGTCACGACTCCGAGGTACTGTTCACTAACCTAAGACTGCTGAGGTATGTCGAGTACCGCGGGCCGGCCACCTCACACAGTAGTGCTTCCCGCCGGGGTCTGCCACCCAAACACAGTAGTGCTCCCCCCTCATAGCCTACAGAGGTACTCCTCCTGTCGAGTACCGCGGGTCTGCCACCTCATATAGTAGTGCTCCTCCGCTGTGGGTCTGCCACCTCACAAAGTAGTGCTCCCCACTGGGCTACGTAAGTCACTCTGAATCGAATCGGACAAGCAGTCTTCAGGTCTCTGCCGGCTACACGGTCTCCGTACTCCGTACGCTCGTCTCTGGGAGGGTCCGCTCCACGAGCCACAAGTTGATACTCCAAGTATCACAAAGTCCCACGAAGAAGTATCTCAAAGGACCGCCTCGTCATAGGGGTCTCAACGCAACAGTCGGCGCGTCAATCGGACGCCCGGTCTGCGAGTTATTAGCCTTTTCGTCCCCGGGGCCCGGTTGGTTTCGTGTGCGAACCAGTTCGGCCGTAACTCAACTATACCCCGAACACTCATAGGTTATACTCATAGGGACTGTTTCTCAACGTGATCAACAACGCCGCTGACGGTTCGTCAAACGGACGTCCGGTCAGAAAGATATCAGCTTTTCTGTTCCAGGGGTCCGGTTGGATTTCGGGTACAATCTAACCCGTCTGTATCTCAATTGCACCCAAAACTCAGGCGAAACATGCCAAAAGTTCCGTCTCAACAAGAGGAAAACAACGAGACAGACGGTGCGTCAATCGGACGCCCGGTTTGTGAGTTATTGGCCTTTTCGTTCCAGGGGCCCGGTTAGTTTCGTGAGCGAACCAACCCGACCGCACTCCGACGGCATCCAAACCTCGAGCAGAGTAAGCCAAAAGATCCGTATCACTTAGAGGAAATCAACAAAGTCGATGGCACGTCATTCGGACGTCCGGAACTCAAGTTACGAGCGTTTCCGCTCCGAGGGCCCGGCTGGTTTCGTGTACGAACCAACCCGGCCGAACCCAAATTTCTCCGAAACCTTGAGTGCGATATATTGAAACGACCGTTTCGATCCAAGGATCGTGTTTCCGCTGACGGCGAGTCGTTTTGAGGCTCGTAGCTCAATTTACGAGCATTTGACCGAAATTGGCCCGAAAACGGGGGTCTGGGCCCGGGGCGACCCGGCCCGACCCCCCCCCCCCCCCCATGGGTCGGCCGAACCGGGTCAACCCGAACCGGGTCGACCTGACACGGGTCTGACCTGGCTGGGCCCAGCCCGACCTGGCTCGGCTCGGTCCGGCTCGGTCCGGCCCGAACGGCCGGCCGCGGCTCGGCCAGCGTGGCCGAGCCGAATCGCAGGTGGGGTGCACGGCTCCCCCGCCCTTCGCCGCTAATTGAGGCCGGCGGTTCGCTGACCCCCTCTCTTCCGGCGGCGCGCCACCGCCGCCGCCTTCCGCGGACCACCGGACGCGCTCCGGTGGTCCGTTCCTTCTGCCGTCTTCGCCTATGGTCCCCCCGGGACCCCACCTTCACTGCGAAGGGATTCAAACGCCCAAACGGCCTGCTTCGTCGTCACCCGTCAATCCGCACGTCAAAAATGAAATGCGCCGTCTTCATGGTTCTTCGGCACGGCGCGACGGCGTCGCGTCCTTGTTCTTTCTTTTCACGGCACGGCGTGACGGCGTCGCGTAATACTTGCCATGTGATTCTCGCGTGGTGCGACGACACCACGTCATTCCGCTCCATCCACAAGAATCAAACATGAACATAGGAGGGGGGTTCGGCCGTGTTTGTGCGGTCCGGCCCCCCTCTCGTTAAATGATAACATCTAGTCGAAAAATCCACGATGATCGATAAACTAGAATCATGAACGGAAAATAAATAAATTAACAATAATCCCCTACCTCGGTTCAGGAACGGTGTTCGTCAATAACCCGCGGAAGACAAGCGTCACGGAGGTCGGGCGTCGCGGAAGAACGTCGACGTCACGAAGCGGGATTTGAAGTCGTTGACGGAAATTCCGTCGCGAAAAACCGTCGCGGAAGAGACGACGTGGAAGAAGAACGTCGCGTCGCGGATACGGCATCGCGGAAGAACCGTGTTCTTCGGCGGAGAAGTTCTTCATTGAAGAACGGTGTTCTTCGCGTTCTTCGTCGAGGTTGAAGAAGATGAAGAAGAAGAAGAGGCTTCCCAACCCTCTCAAGGTGACAAAACTCTAACCAAAAATAAAATAAGACTCTTTCTTATTTTATTAACACAACAACACATTTGAATTTCAAGAGTTTGAAATTCAATAACCACACACAACTCACCTCATTAAACTCATAACATTTAAGTCATAGGTTATAACTTAAGTTAACATAATTTAAGTGGGAGTTGAGGGGGGTTTTAGAGGATATGAAGAGGTGGGGTTTGTGTGGGCCCCACCACCCTCATAACCTCCCAAGGGAGGTTGGGTGGTTACCCAACTTCCATCAAGAGCTAACACTTAGAGTAAAATAATAAAAATTGTAGTGTAATTATAAAATAAACTTCCATAATTTTTATTATCAACACTCGTGTAAACGCAACTCCGGAACAGGAGTTCCTAAGCAATTATCGGCCCTGCGGTTCCATCGGTGCCCTCAGAATTCGATTCCGGGCACCGGTTCAAAAGTTAGAAAAACCCGCTCGTTCGTTCACTGAACGTACCCGAGCCAAACTTCAGAAATTAATTCCGGGCACACCGGGCCTCGGAATCAGGCACCATCAGAAACTGCGTTCTTGTAAAATTCCAAAGAAAATTAAGAAAAAATTTTCCTTGAAATTTCCGGGTCTTTACATTTTAGACATATAAAAATTTTATTGAACTTTTCACCGTCTTTTAATCCCACCTCCTAGGAGAATTTGAAAATTTACATAAAACTTATTTTTACCGCTTCTGTGAGTGAAATTTCGAAAATCCGAGAGACATGGTTAATATCAAGGAGTAAAATTTGGTTCAATAAGATAAAAATAATTTTTGGTGAATAGTAACTTTTTACTTTTTTTTATCACGGTTAAAAGTAAATAGGGTAGTTAAGGGTAAAAATGATATTATTATTACCCTAACACATGTCCCAATTCTATTGGATATGTGTAATTCGACCAAAAAAACCTTAGGAATAAAATATGACCATTTAGGTCCACTTGGATTAGATTAGGATATTTATTATTATTTTATTTAAAGAAGAGTTAATATAGTTAAAATCAAAGTTTAATAAATAAAACATTTTTAATATAGGGTTATACATACGATAATTTAGACTATAAATATTAATTATAAAGATAAAAATATTTCCTACTTAATGGTATTTTATTTATAATTTTTAGTCATTAAATAATTTAATTTATTTATGGCACAATGATGATGAAGTAATTATCTTATTAATGAAATATTGACATAATTGATGTTATAAATACCCAAATAAATGTAATTTTAGACTTTTTATGAATTAAACTAATTTTATAGGTTAATATGACATATTATTATTGATTTAATTAAATTTTTTCTAACTAATAATTCTGTTATAATTTTCAAAAAAATCAAGTACCAAATAGTGTCAAAATTGACATAAAATAGTTTTTTAAACAAATATTATATTATTAATTGTTATTTTATTCGTAAAAATATAAGGCTCGACCAAATGACTTATATAACGTTATATATATTAATAATAAACAACTTGGGGTTCATTTGGATTGTTATAGTACGTTTATTAACCTTATAGTGTAAGAAAACAAGAAGACACGGTAAAAGTAAAATTATTTAACTTAAAGTTAAATCTAAATGATAAGGTTAAAATAGTAACCTAAACTTGTATAAAATATATTGGTTGATAGGATTTCGACCCATCCCCTCCTTATCTTAAAAATAAATCAATTTGGATCTATTAAAAACCGAATATGACTTTATAATAAAATAATATTTTTAGTTTTTCCAAAGGTGCCCCTCTCCTCCCTTATAAAAGGGAACCTCCTCCCTCTCTTCCTGACACCACTTTGAGCCTTCAATATCGGACAACCCCTGAAAATTTCTCTTCTCCACTTCCCTAGAAACATTCTATAGGTTCTGGTCTTCTTCAAAGGCCATCTTTATTACCCTAAGAGGAGGTTAAGAAGAGGCGCTTCAAAGAAGAGGTAATGTCCGTTATCGATTCTTTCAACTTTATTTCTTCTTCTACATCTTCTTCTTTAGTTGTTTAATTATGATGTAATAACATCAGTATCACTAATATATGGATATGTTATTATAATTATTAGACAACCGTGTTTCACCATCTATCCATCCTACAGAAAACGAAATCACCGCGCGTGCGTACGTACGGAATACCATCTCCACGCCGTGGTATAATCTATTTTCCACCAACACCTTACTTGGAAGGGTATAATGGTGTAAAGAATTACTATATATGATTATTGTAAAGTGATATTGATTCTTAAATAGTATACATACACTTCAATACAATTCCACGATCATGGGAACGATATCATCGCTCGTGCGTACGTACGACCTACCGTCTTCACGATGTGATGCGACTCGTTCTACATGATCTTCATTGTATAATGACTATATAGATGAATTGAATGAATAAATATGATATATTTTACACTAATAACATTATTTAAATGAGGTATCTATAACCTAAAAGAAGAATAAGAATTTATTCAATAAAACACGCATAAGAACAAAAAAAAAGCAATAATCACCCGAATAACAAGTAAGAATGAAATATTACTAATAAGAAACTAAGAATATGACCATATATGATATCATAACAATGATTAAGATTTTGGAATAAGTAAATAACATTATTTAAATCATTATACAGGAGGTTCAGACACGTACGAAGCAAATCAGACCTAAGGTAAGGGAAAATCTCGCAATCTCAATTTTTATCCGAGATTGTTTATACTTCAGAATTTACTGGGGAATATTTGTGATCAAAATACCTATTTACAAAATATTTAATATTATTTATATCCTCCTAAAATTGTTTAAATTCAATTTTACCCTTGGTGAGTTTTTAGTAAAAGATAAGAAATGAATATTTTGTCATTTTTTGTACGAGGTACTTTTTGACTTTTCCGGCCAAAGTACGAGAAGAATGTTTTTTTAACTTATACGGAATGAATGTATTTTTGGAAAAATATTTCCATGAAGCTTAATTTATAAGTTTTCAAGTTTATTTTTAATCAAATTCTTTTAGTTTAAAAATATATGACCTGAAAATGTTTTTGAAGTAGAAATGATATTTTCCTCAATAATGGATTTCATGTGTTTTATCAAAATTATTTTCCTTCTAATATAATTTATGTTATTAATATTTTCATGACTTATTATATTCCCCATTTTACTTATTTTATATGAAATTTTTATAATTTGTGTGAAATATTAATGTTTTAATATTAAGTATAATTTTTGAGCATTTTTAGAAGTAGTCCAATTGAGCCAGTTTAATGTTTTTATAATACCTGTCACTATACTGATCCAACATGTGTGGTTCTTGTTTTGTAGGATTATCCTTTCAATATAAAACATTTCATTAGAAGGTACCATGAGCCAATTATTCAATTTGAAGGGTCATATGGTCCTCACAAACAAGACCAAAGAATCAATGAATAAACTGGACCAGCCTTGAATATTGATTTACTGGGCTCTATACCGAAGTCCAAAAACATTAACTCTCCACCATAATTCGGGGGACAGTACATGTAATCTTGGATAAAAATTTCAAGTCCCAAATCCAAGTACAAGGGGCCCAAATAAAGCTTTGAAGTCCATCCCACCATTCTGGAAGAGAATAAAAATCAGTTTAGTATGCATGACATATATCATGATGTAAGCATCAAATCGAGCTGATATTTTTCAGTGTGAAATAGGAGATATAGGTGGCCGACTTTTTTGAAGAACTCATTAGGATTTGAAGGCATCTTCATATTCAAAAACCATTTCACATTCTGGACTTCAAACAGACTGGATTGAAAGGGACAGTTTTACTTTGTTTAATCAACCGGCCATAACCTTTGATCCTTAATTCAAAATGACTCAAAATTTTGAGAGTAGTCGGACAACTTTAGTATCTACAACTTGGAAGAAGGAGATTTCTCGCGATTCGGCTGTCATGATGTCCATATCTGCGATCCAAGTGGAGGGGTATTGCTGGAACGTAAACAGTCCACTCCTTGGGCTATAAATACTCTCCCTTCTCTCCTTGAGAGGGGTTGAAATTTCAGAAGAGAAGAGATCATATTGGCATGAAAAAAGCCTTTCCAAAGGCTTTGGAGGATCTTCCATACTCATGTTTTCACTTGAGATACCTTTCCTCCTCTCTTTGTTTTCACTTTCATGTTCTTCATTTTTGTAATTTTGTAAGTCCTTTCTTTTGTAATTCTATTTTAATGCAAGTTTCTTCTTCAATATCTCTTATTCTCATCCACCTTTTGTAGTTTAATATTTATGTTTTTTAAATAGTTTAAATTCAGTTGAATCCTCTTACCTTCTTTTTCTTCCTCATTCAATCGAAAATCCATTTTTAATTATCATCATCGTTCATGTGTGTGTGTCGACATACCACTCTTTTCTAATCCCTTTCTTTTTCTTCTATTCTTAATTTATCATCATAATTATTATAACCAGAATATTAAACACCCAAATTGCTGAGTAAATATCTCATTGGGTTGAGTTATAATTTAGGTATGTTAAGTGATTGAGAGTATTTTCTCGAGGAGTATTCGTTAATTTAACATTGTGTATGTTGGACTTAATTTCTCATGGATTAATGACATATTTTGTTTAGAATGTGGTTTCCATGGATTATTGGAACTTCAAATACACTACCATAAACATGTACTGATTGAGATTAAAATCCTAATTAAGTTAAGGCTTGGATTAAAGCTTTAACACTTAGGAATTCTAATCGATGTCAACTTGTGAAGTGGGTGTTAATTTAAATGCAATATAAAGCAAAGTTCAAGGATATCACAAGCTTAACTCCCTAATAATGAACTCACCCCAATATTTATCAATTTGTTAAATCAAACATCATCCATAAATTATTTCATAAGCTCTATAAACAAACCCCCAATCAGAATACAATCAACAAAAAACAAACGACTATTTCAAAGTATCATCGCCGAGGATTCGACCCGAGTGCTGCTATACACATTAGCAGAGCACCGAAACTTTGACCGGTCGATAGGAGACAATTGGACGTGCATTTCAAATGGTTCCGTTACCGAGGATGGTGCTTTAAGTAGTCATTTGTTTCTGGTTATTGTCAAAAAAACAAAAAAAAACAAAATTTTAAAAAAAATTGAAAAAAAATCACAAAAAAAAACCCGCCATCCTCTTAAAAATCATAAACTGAAAAAATACAAAGAAAACCCCATTTTCCTCTTTCTTCCAAAATCTCTCTGAATGCCCCGTAGCCTTTCAAACAATACCTCAGATTTGTTTGACCCTGAAATTGATAGAACTCTTCGTCGACTTAGGAGGACCATTAGGGATAACCAAATCACCCAAGAACCAATCATTGCCCTACCAATTGAATTCGATATGGCCAATCCTAGGGAAAAAACATTGAAAGAACTTGCTGCCCCTGATATGAATTACCAACCCCTTGGTATTCAATATCCAAACATAGAGGCTGACTTCAAACTCAAATCGGGTTTGATTCATCTTCTCCCTCATTTTCACGGGCTAGCCGGTGAGGATCCACATCTTCACCTTAAAGAGTTCCAAGTAGTATGCTCTACCATGAAGCCTCAAGGGGTTTCTGAAGAACAAATCAAACTCTGAGCATTCCATTTTTACCTAGCTGACACTGCTAAGTCATGGATTTACTACCTACCTCCTAGTTCCATAACCTCATGGAATGACATGAAGCGACTATTCTTAGAGAAATTCTTTCCTGCTTCTCGTACTGCTTCTATCCGAAAGGAAATAAGTGGTATCCGTCAGTTTCCAAGTAAATCACTCCATGAGTACTGGGAGAGGTTCAAAAAGCTTGTTGCAACCTGCCCACACCACCAAATCCCTGACCAACTCTTGATCCAATACTTCTATGAGGGGTTATTGGCTATGGAGAGAACTCTCATTAATGCCGCAAGTGGCGGTGCTCTGGTTGATAAAACCCCCACATCTGCAAGAGATCTCATAAGTAACATGGCTGAAAACACACAAAAATTCCATACTCGAGCACATGATCAAGTAAAAAAAGCCCAAGATAATCGATCAATTGAGCCGAACAAGATGACCGAGTGGATGAGTGAACTTACAGGTCTTGTGCGACAACTAGTTGTGGCCACCAAATCCCCAACCTCGTCTTCTCTGCAATGAATGTTTCCTGGACCTGTCAAAAACTGTGGAATCTACAACTCTCCATCTCATCCAACTAACACATGTCCACAACTTCAAAAGGATCAACCCGATTCATCTGGACCAATGGAGCTCAATGCAGCATATGCTCAGCGGAACACCAATCCTCAACTTTCAGGTAAGTTTGTTAGAAACTTCAACCAACCTCACTCTGAGCCCTTATCTTATTCCTTTAACCAAGGATTGAGGTATGGTAACCCCATGTCTCACCCCCCTCAATTCCCTCCTCAAAACCCAAACCAATTCCAATATGGTCAAGGTGGTGGTAACTTCCATCAACCTTATCCTTTTTTTCCTCAACCTTAAAGGAACAATCATCCTCCTGGATTCCATTATCCTAGTGAGCCTTCCCAATTCCAAAACCAATACAATCTACTTCCCAATAACCAAAATCAAGGCAATCTCAATCCGGGACAAGCCTCTTCTTCCAAGCAACCATGGGAAAGTATAGTGGAAGATATTGCCTCCTTCACCCGTTCTAGTCTTAAAAACATTGAAACTCAAATAGGTCAACTTGCATCCCACCTGAGACAACAACAACAATCAAATTCTTCCCAACTCCCATCTCAACCATTACCCAACCCCAAGGGTAATGTAAGTGCAATTGCACTTAGATCGGGAAAGCAACTTGCTATGCCTCAAGATAAATCCCCTAGCCCTCCTTTGAATGTTGACCTAGAAAATGAAAAGAAAAAGAAAATTGAAAATGAATCTGAATCCATTCCCTCACGTCCTTCCATTCCACTTAGGAATCCAATTCCTTTTCCTCAAGCTGTCTCTAAACCAATGAATTCTTTTGAACCTGATCCTGAAATCCTTGACATGTTTAGACGTGTTGAAGTCAACATTCCCCTTTCAGATGCCATAAAACAAATTCCTAAGTATGCCAAGTTTCTCAAGGATTTGTGTACCCACAAGAGGAAACTTAGGACCTTTGAAAATGTTTCCACCCAGCAGTCCATACCCATTAAGTGCAAAGATCCAGGTACCTTTACGGTTCCATGCCAAATTGGATGTTCCAACTTTGATGATGCACTCATAGACCTAGGAGCCTCAATTAATTTCATTCCCAAATCCATATTCTCCAACCTTGGTATAGGTCCATTACATCCAACGGGTGTTGTCATTCAGTTAGCCAATCAAAGCACAACCAGTCCTGGGGGAATAATTGAGGATGTCCTTGTCCGAGTCAATGATCTTATCTTCCCTGATGATTTCTATGTCCTTGACATGGAAGGTAAGACAAACTCTTCTCGATCTCCCCTAATTCTAGGAAGAACATTCCTCATGACTGCGAGAACCAAGATTGATGTCCATTCAGGCATCTTATCCATGGAATTCGGTGACCAACTGGCCAAGTTCAATATTTTCCAAGCTATGTGATACCCATTTGAGGATCACTCTGCATTCTCAATCCAAGCTTCTGAGGACACTTCTAAGAGTCAATTGAACCCCATTCCATCATGTTCATCCTGTTATGAAGAGATAGGATGTTGTGAAATCTGCACTAGGATTAACCAAGTAATAAATGGTGAAGTTGATGTGGACCTCTCATTCATAGAATCCATCAATCTAGAGGAAATTGAAAACTCTCTTGAATTCCACATCAATTCTGATCTCTAATGCTCCACCTTGGACAATAGTAAGGAAAATGAACCTGAAGCAACTGAATTCCCTTCTTCCATTCCTGAGTTGTCGAGCCCAAAAGTGAAAGATGAGACTGATCTGAAACCTCTTCCTGCACACCTGAAATATGCATTCCTCTTCAATGATCATTCATATCCTGTCATTATCTCTGCCACACTTACTGAAACCGAGGAGTCCAAACTTGTTCAAGTGTTAGAGGAAAACAAAAAAGCCTTAGGTTGGACCCTAGATGACATACCAGGAATCAACCCTGCCCTTTGCATGCATCACATCCATCTGGAAGAGACATCCAAACCAGTTAGACAACCCCAAAGAAGACTCAATCCACTCATACTTGAGGTAGTTAGGGAAGAGATCACCAAGCTTCTTCAAGCTGGTATTATCTACCCAATTTCTGATAGTGAATGGGTTAGTCCAATTAAAGTTGTACCTAAGAAGGGTGGGATATCTTTTGTCACAAATTAACATGGGGAGGTAGTCACAACTCGAGTGAAGAACAAATGGCGTGTATGCATCGATTATCGAAAATTGAATGCTGAAACACGAAAAGATCACTACCCTCTTCCATTCCTTGATCAAATGCTAGAAAGATTAGCTGGAAAGTCACACTATTGCTTTCTTGATGGATACACCGGCTATTTTCAAATCCCAATCTCACCTCAGGACCAAGAAATGACTACTTTCACATGCCCCTTTGGAACATATGCATATAGAAGAATGCCTTTTGGCCTTTTTAATGCTCCTGCAACATTCCAGATGTGTACGATGAGTATCTTTTCAGAATTCATAGAACACTGCATGGAAGTCTTCATGGATGACTTCACCATTTATGGTGAGTCATTTGAATCTTGTTTGAATTCACTCTCTCTTGTCCTCCAAAAGTGTGTCAAGTGCAACCTTGTGTTAAATTTTGAAAAATGTCACTTCATGGTTTCAAATGGGATTGTTCTAGGGAACATAGTTTCAAAAGATGGTATTAAAGTCGATCCTGCCCAAATTGAAGTGATCAAATCACTTCCTCCACCCACTTCTGTTCGAGACATCCATTCATTCCTCGGTCATGCCGGTTTCTATCGGAGATTCATCCATAACTTCATTAGGATTTCCCTCCCACTCACTTGGTTGATCCAAAATGATGTAACCTTCCATTTTGATGAGGTTTGAAAGATAGCCTTAATTGAACTCAAAACTGCTCTTACATCTGCCCCGATAATCCAACCCCCAGATTGGTCTTTACCCTTTGAGTTAATGTGTGATGCTTCTGATAGAGCTGTTGGGGCTGTTCTTGGTCAAAGAAGAGAAATAATTCCCCATGTCATCTATTATGCCTCAAAAACATTGGATGAAACTCAATCTCACTACACTGTCACTGAAAAATTACTTTTAGCTATGGTTTATGCCTTAGATAAATTTCGGCCCTATCTCTTTGGTGCCAAAATCATCATCTTCACAGACCATTCTGCTATTAAGTTCTTACTCAAGAAAAGTGATTCCAATCCAAGGCTAATAGATTGATTCTAATGCTCCAAGAGTTTGACCTTGAAATCAAAGATAGACATGGAAAAGAAAACCCTATGGCTGATCACTTGAGTAGAATTCATAATTCTCCTCATTCTGAAATCATTGATCCTGAATTTCCAATTGAGCACCTTTAATCTCTCACTCCAAAACTACCATGGTATACCCCAATTGTAAATTACCTGGTTTCTGGTGTTTTTCCTGAAATTTTCTCAAATGAACAAAAAATGAAGTTGAAAAGTGATTCAAAATACTATTTTTGGGAAGAAAATAAACTTTGGAAAAATGGGGATGACATGGTAATTAGGAGATGTGTTGATGAAAATGAGAATTCTTCCATCTTAGAATTCTGTCACTCACTTCCAGGAGGTGGCCACTTTGGACCACAAAGGACCTCCCGAAAGGTCCAAGACTCTATATTCTTCTGGCCTTCACTCTTCAAGGACTCACATGAGTTTTGTCAATCATGTTACATTTGCCAAAAGTTTGGCACAATTTCAAATAGAAATTAAATTCCCCAAAAACCTTTAATCTTTTGTGAAATCTTCGATGTTTGGGGCATCAATTTCATGGGACCATTTCCTCCTTCTAATGGATTCTCATACATCCTTCTGGCAGTTGATTATGTTTCAAGGTGGTTTGAGGCCAAACCCACTAGAAAGGATGATTCACATACTATTAGTGAGTTTCTAAAGACACACATCTTCCATTGATTTGGCACACCTCGTGCTTTGATAAGTGACTTAGGAACCCATTTTTGTAATAAAACCATGGAATCTCTTTTGAAAACGAATGGGGTTGTTCATAAAACTTCAACTGAATATCAACCCCAAACAAATGGTATGGCTAAACTTTCTAATAGAGAAGTGAAAAGAGTGCTTGAGAGAATTGTAAAACCCACCAGAAAAGACTGGCCTGAAAGACTTGGTGAAGCACTTTGGGCTTATCGAAGTGCCTATAAAACACCAATTGGGATGTCTCCTTTTAGGCTAGTTTTTGGTAAAGCGTGTCACTTACCAGTTGAAATCCAACATAAGTCTTTTTGGTCTGTGAAAACCTGTAATTTTGATTGTGAAAAATCTGGTGAAGAAAGATTGTTGCAATTGGATGAACTGGAGGGGCTTCGACTTGAATCCTATGAGAATTCCAATCTGTACAAAGAGAAGGCTAAGGTACTCCATGACAGATACATCCTGAGAAATGTATATCATGAAGGTGAAAAGGTAATGCTCTTCAATTCTTGATTCTGACTTCACCCAGGTAAGCTTAATTATCGTTGGGAAGGTCCTTTTGTTATTACTAATGTTTACCCATTTGGTGTAGTGAAAGTTCAAGAAACCTCTTCCAAAAGGACATTCATAGTTAACAGACATCAGTTAAAGCATCACCATGAGAGGTATCACAATCCGGGAACCACGTCGACTTCCATCGATTCCCCATCCACTTCAATAGAACCACCACTGGATAAAGACCCAGCAAATCGAAACCAGGGGCACCTCTTTCCTTTAAACTCTCTATCTATCTTCCTCTCTCTCTATTTCTTCTTCTTCCTCTCTCTTTCATTTTTTACCACTTTCTTCATCAAACCCTTTATTTTTATCGTTCTCTTTTTTGTGACTATGTATTTTAAAAAATCACTAAAAAAATAGTAAAATATAAAAAAAGAGTCATAATTACTCACCATTAAATTTTCAAATTTTGTCGAACCTTTTTGGGGAATCGAAAGACATGTTTTCATCTCAAAATTATTTCATTTTCATCATGACATTGGATAAAGAATTTTGTGACAAGAACAATAAATGTTGAATGCCCAATTTTTGATTTGGAAAATGATTTACCCCTACCGTGAGGAACATCATTAGCTTTCCTGCCAAGGTCACCTATGACCATCTTTTCAAAATGTGTGTTTTTCACCCCCATTTGTGAGTCTTGAGTTTGTGGACCTTCGAGCTGAATTTCCTACTTTGGTGTGCATTAATATGATAGAGGCATTTTCTGAACCACATGAAAATCACAATAGCCAAATAGCCTCCCATTTCCCTTACATTAATCCTCCTTTTGAAAGACCCTTCGAGCCTATGTAAACCTTTTCTTTGATAGCCACATTACAAACCCAATACCTTGTCCCACCCAACATCTTCATGGATTTACATTGCATAATTTCTTGAAATTTAAGTGTGGGGAGGATGGATTTCATTTTGAGTATCCTTTTCTTGATTTTCAATGCGTTGTCATATGCTTTAGGGTAAGCATCCATTTTACTGTGGGGAGAGGTCATAATTTAGTGAGTTTTGTTGTAATGGACTCATCTGGACATCCTTTTCTACAAATATCATTAAAAAGTGTTAAAAAAAATCAAAAAAATCAAAAACAAAAAATGCAAAGAATGGGTTCTGTCTTGGTTAGGTCAAAAATCACTCTTCCTCAACCTTTGATCTTGTTATAACTATTACAATTAGTGTCATGTGGAGATCAAACATGGGTTGGGTGATTAGTGTGAGATCTATTTCAAGTTCAACTTTCGAAAAAATACAAAAAAAAGAAATGAAAAGTAAAAGGAACACTTATGTTATTAGGAGAAGCTTTGTGTTTTTTAAAAATTCAATCTTCTCATCCCCTTCATATTTTCTTCCACTTTTGTGTCATGCTTCATTTTTCCCTTTGTAAAAATGTGTTTCCATTTTCTTCCATGTTTCAGTTTCAAAAAATTTGTGCATTGTTTTATCCATGTTAGTGTTTTAGCCCCTCTTTCCACCCTTTTGGACATTATAATCCTACCGTCCCATAGCCACAAAAAAACCCCTAAAAAGTCCTCTTGATTCTTGTGCACTTTATAATGGATAATGGAAGCTGAGAGCTCTTTCAAACTCTATGATGTTCACTTTTGGTTGGTGAAAGAGTGAACCTCCACAAATAAATTTTATCATCTTGAGAGGTGTGAGTTTTGAGTGTCCACGTTTTCCATTTCTAAATTTGAGCATGGAAAAATGAATTAGTTTTGGAACATTGTTTCTGTAACAACTTGTGGTGGATTTCAAAATTGATGAGTGAAATAGTCTAAACCTCCCCTGATTGGAGAAAACAAAATTTTAATATCTGTTGGTGAGTAAAAATGATTTTGTCATGTTTTTATATTTGTTTCACATGAGGACATGCACAAAACTAAGTGTGGGGGAGTTTATGTTATTAATATTTTCATGACTTATTATATTCCCCATTTTACTGATTTTATATGAAATGTGCATAATTTGTGTGAAATATTAATGTTTTAATATTAATTATAATTTTTGAGCATTTTTAGAAGTAGTCCAATTGAGTCAGTTTAATGTTTTAATAATAACTATCACTATACTGAACCAAATTGTTTGGTTCTTGTTTTTTAAGATTCTCCTTTCAATATACAACATTTCATTAGAAGATACCATGAGCCAATTCTGCCATTTGAAGGGTTATATGGTCCTCACAAACAAGACCAAAGAATCTGTGAACAAACTGGACCAGCCTTGAAGATTGATTTACTGGGATCAATACAGTAGTAAAAAAAATATTTACTCTCCGCCATAATTCTGGGGACACTACATGTCATCTTGGATAAAACTTTCAAGGCCCAAATCCAAGAACAAGGGGCCCAAATAAAGTATTGAAGTCCATCCCACCGTTCTGGCCAAGAATTAAAATCAGTATAGTATGCAAGAAATATCTCATGCTGTAAGCATCAAAGAGCGCTAATATTTTTCAGTGTGAAAGAGGGGATATTGGTGACCGACTTTTTTTGAATAACTCATTCGGATTCGAAGGCATATTCATATTCAAAAACCCTTTCACATTCTGGACTTCAAAAAGACTGGATTGAAATGGACAGTTTTACTTTTTTTAGTCAACAGGCCATAAACTTTTATCCTTAAGTCTAAATGACTCTAAATTTTGAGGGTAGTCGGACAACCTTAGTATATACAACTTTGAAGAATGAGATTTCTCGATATTCGGCTGTCATGATGTCCATATCTGCGATACAAGTGGAGAGGTATTGCTGGAATGTAAATAGTCCACTCCTTGGGCTATAAATACCCTCCTCTTCTCTCCTTGAGAGGGTTTGACATTTTAGAAGAGAGGAGATCATATTGGCACGAACAAAGACTTTAAAAAGGCTTGGTTGGATCTTCCATACTCAAGTTTTCACTTGAGAGACCTTTCCTCCTCTCTTTGTTTTCACTTACTTTCATGTTCTTCATTTTTGTAATTTTGTAAGTCCTTTCTTTTGTAATTCTGTTTTAATGCAAGTTTCTTCTTCAATATCTCTTATTCTCATCCACCTTCTGTAGTTTAATATTTATGTTCTTTGAATAGTTTAAATTCAGTTGAACCCCCTTCCCTTCTTTTGCTTCCTCATTCAATCGAAAATCCATTTTTAATTATCATCATCGTTTGTGTGTGTGTGTCGACTTACCACTCTTTTCTAATCCCTTTATTTTTCTTCTATTCTTAATTTATCATCATAATTATTATAACTAGAATATTAAACACCAAAATGGATGAGTAAATATCTCATTGGGGTGAGTTATAATTTAGGGATGTTAAGTGATTGAGAGTATTTTCTCGATGAGTATTCGTTAATTTAACATTGTGTTTGTTGGACTTAATTTGTCATGGATTAATGACATATTTTGTTTAGCATGTGGTTTCCATGGATTATTGGAACTAAAAATACACTACCATAAACATGTAATTATTTAGATTAAAATCCTAATTAAGTTAAGGCTTGGATTAAAGATTTAACACTTAGGAATTCTAATCGATGTCAACTTGTGAAGTGGGTGTTAATTTAAATGCAATATAAAGAAAAGCTCAAGGATATCACAAGCTTAACTCCCTAATAATGAACTCACCCCAATATTTATCAATTTGTCAAATCAAACATCATCTATAAATTATTTCATAATCTCTGCAAACAAACCCCCAATCAGAATATAATCAACTAAAAACAAACGACTATTTCAAAGTATCATCGCCGGGGATTCGACCCGAGTGCTGCTATACACATTAGCAGAGCACCAGAACTTTGACCGGTCGATAGGCGACAATCTGCCATGCGTTTCAATAATATAGGGTACTGTTTCTATCCATATTTTTACATTGTTTTGATTATGTTATAATGGAATTATTTTTATGATGTCATTTTATCTTATATGGATTGTGTTATGATTGCATGATGATTAAGAATCCCATTTTTATTACATGGGTTATGCTATGATGTATGATTTATGATTTTGTGGCACACATAATAATGGTTTCATTATGAGATGGGTGGGACCTATATCTCGCTCCAATTAATTGGGTAAAGATTTATATCTCATGAGATGACATGGCTGGAACGACAGGTTAATCCGATTCAGTGAAACAGGACTGAAACGAGGAGTGAACTTGGTTCAAAAATAGAATTTGTCCGCTAAGATAGTCTTGGAAATGAGTCTTGACTACTAAGAAATTATTCTTTATGATTATGTGTGTATGACACAAAATTTCATGTTTTATGTTATGATTATTGGGATTACATTTCACTACTATGATTTATCCCATGTTATGAAATTATGATCTCTTTTGCAGGTTAAGATTTCCAAAATGTTATGTTCTTATGAATATGGTGTGATTGATATTTCTTTTGTTTACCCTTACTGAGCATTTGAGATCACCCTTTTGTATGTTTTCTTTCCCCAGGTCAGGAAGAAGGTTATTAAGTAGGATATTCCAAAAGGGACTCAAGATATGATGAAATAAATGGGAGGCAATGTAGATGCCTTATGAACCAATTGTTTATGTTTCCCAGTTTCTAAAGACACTATACCAATACGGTCCTTTCATGGTTTTGTTATATGTTGTAATAAGTGTACTTCAATTTTTAAGTATTAACAATGTATGTAAATTATGGGTCGTTATAGGTAATATCCAAGATAAAAGATTATGATAAGTGACCGGCTAGTATGAATTCCACATGTTTTAGTGTCATTGGAGATTCCTATCCGTAACCATGTGTGATGTTCATTAGAATTTGATATTATTATTAATTTATTTTACAACTCACATACTCATATCTATTTCATAACCCATGATGATATGAGTTCATAGTGATGTTGGATACATTGGTTATGTCAATATTGATATGTCATTATTGTATAAGTCGAGGAAGGATTTTTTCCTTCCATCTGGATGGAAGCTAATATCTCGATCCTTTGATTGAAAATCGAACCGCCACACTAAATTCTATAGCCATGGGGTAATGACATGATTATTTCCGATATTCAAGGAAATTTGTATTGATCATATAGGTTGGTGACATAGATGTGAAACATGCTTGATGAGATATTGAGACAAAGGGAATATATAACATAATGAACATTCGTGTGTGGTTTTCATCATTGCAATATTAAGTTATTTTTCTTGGGTGCCTTGACCCATTTCTAGATAGTAATATTAGTCATTAAGAAAGACCATCTAATGTTTAAGAGAAAGAATCCTAGGTTATCACACACTAAGTATTTCTATTTATCTCAATTAAATTCTATTTGAATTTAATTATTGTAATAAATATTATTCTCATGACCGGGGAATTATTTATTCATATTTAATTGATCAATAATATTGAAAAGGTAATAAATAATTAGTTGTTTATTTATAAATAATTTATTTTGTTATGTGAATATATATAAAATATTTATTCACTGGATTGTGAATAAAATATTTATTTTATTTATTCGATATTTTTAATAAATATTTATTCATGAGATTGTGAATGATATATTTATTTCTAAATACAATATTTATTCATTTGTTCAATAAATTCTAGAGGAGTTCAAACATACCATGAATGGTTTCAGTGAAAAATATTAATTAAAAATTTCGTTACGTAATATTTTTTATTGCACAATATGGTTTTTGCCTAATAATAATAATAATAATCATATTATGTGTAATGGGGTTTATTAAAGGTTTTAAATGTTATTTAATGGTTGTTATGAAATTAAATAATATTTTAATGTAAACCATAACTCTATAAATAGATGATTATGTCTGTTGTATATGGATTCCAAAAACTGAGAATGACGAATTGTTGTGCACAATAAATTTTCTATCAACATTATCCCATCTGTTCCTATCATGAATGGGAATCCCAACATATATTTCTTTAAGACCAAGGAATGAGTGATCAAAAATGAAAAACACATGACATTCAATTCGCCATGCTAGCACTAGGTGATTGAGTGATATATTTTGGAGATCATTGGAGCATGTGTGGATCCCCACTAGAGGTATTCTATACATTGATCCACATATCATAATTATGACAATACCAAGTGGCCTTTTCAGACAATCAACATTCATCAATGAAGAAATATCATATATTTATTTCCTCAGATATTAAATAAATTAATTATAAATTTAACATGAAATATCCTCACTCATGGTTTTGGGAAATAACTATTAAAATAAATATTAACATATATTCCACCATCTCACACTTCCACTATTCCCATAGCCAATAGTTTGAGAAGATCCAGAATACACATAGAGATGATCCTATAATTCAAAGGAAGATAGAAGTTTTGTAAAATAGAACATTTCATTAGTATTATCTATATCATGAGGGAGTATTGAAGTTTTTTTGCAAGGATATTAATCCTTTATATTATAGATTTTATGAAAGAGTCGATAGATGAAGTTCATATCTCTATATTCTCTATACACCGTAAAATAATCGAGATTTATAAATATCTATGTGATCATAATTTGTGGGATAGTATGATGAGGGAGAGAATTGATTATACCACAATATATTTGGTATATAAGGAAGTAAATGTTTATTGAAATAATAATAATTGAGTACTACAACCACTACTCATACCTTTGTGAAAGTAGGACAATATAACTATGGACATTGTTACTGACCTTCACAAGACATTGGATGGAAATGATGACATATATGTAATCATTGAAAAATTAACAATGTATTCCCATTTCATCACTATTGAGAAGATTTAACCCTAGAGTTCCTTACACATATGTATATTCAATAAATGGTGAGAATTACGGATAAATACTATCATTTATTATGTATCATGTTCCATGATTTACTTATATACTATGGAGGATCCTTCAAGAGGCTATGGATATAAAATCAAACCATATTAAATCCCATCATAAAAAAATTGATAGACAATCTGATATAACTATTTAAACATTTAAAGACATGTCATGGGGGAGTTGACACAATTCTTAAAGGAGTCAGGACCAACATATTTTACACATTGAATTATCTTATAACAACATTTTTCACTCGAGTATGCCAATGGATCCTTATAAAAAATACTATAGGAAATGATATAGAAATCTAAAATTCTTGGATGAAGTTGGAGGATGAAATATATTTGGGATAGACTTTGTGAAAACACATAAAAGTCATCGAGAACATATCAAGGATACTTAGAGTGATCAAAATATTTATTCTTAAAATCGAATTAAGTAAATATAGATTCATGTTAGGGATCATGTTGTTGGTACCATGGTGTGCAATGAAAGTAGATGGGTAAGGAATTTAATTTTTTTTATCAGTAGATCAACATATAAACATAATATCCCATGATGATAACCCTAGTAAAAGGTATAATGACCTCACATCAAATAATTTAGGCATAAAAATTTAATAAAACAATTACCTAATTTTATTTGAAGGTGTATTCAACAATTACATGTCAACCACAACTTTTTCTTGATGGAAACAATATTGGATCCCTCTAGACTTCCCATATGCACATAAAAATCCTATGGTAATTCCAATCATCGATATATAGATGTTATATTGGAGATTTTATGATAACTTAAATGTCCCGATGATCTCCAAATCACCGATCCTTCCATTAATGAAGAATTACTTCAATAAATTTCTTGGATCCCCTGATTCTATTTCTAGGATGTAGGAGAGATGAGTGAGTGTCTCTCAAATTTGAGTGGTGAATAGTACCTCAAATGAGAACCGCCAATTAATTGTATAGTAATGTATGAAATACCAGGAAATGTCTCCTTAATCCTTGAATATGTATTACCCACTTAATAAGTCAAAAATTATGTTTTATGACCAACTGTGCCATAAAATTTATTTATATTTTTATAACTTTTTTACAATATAATAAATATATTACATGATAAAATAGATCCATTAAATTGAATTTTTATTCCCATAAATATTAAATTATCCTTCAATATTATAATAATATTTGTTTCTTAAATAGTTTCCCATGCATTCACTTAAATACTAGTAAAAACATTAAATAAAAAAAATTCAATTCTCATTATTTTATACATGAATAATATAGAATTTAGTTATTCCTTGGGAATTGTAAATACCTAGATATCTCTCAGACCCTATGTTGGGCCCCACAATCTATAATACTCAAATTCATTAGAATATGTAACACTTTTTAATATTCTATGTGTGTGCCCCTCTAGGCCCTTATCTCAATAGTATTTAATATTGTTCATATATATTGGGAGGATTTTAGAAACACATCATGACCCCTAACAAGGTAAGGAATATTCATAGAAATAAAAAACTTTCCTTCAAACACACACCACGTAATATAATGTCTTTGGAATATGATATATCATAAAATAGGATGGACTCTTTATTTCATCATCCATTCTTTCTTTATTATTCCTTGACCTTACTAGAAAGACTTACCTTCTTCTACTGTGATAATGAATTTTGTAAAGGTACTTCCATCCTAATAAATTGGGCATGAGATATCACTTCATTCAGAATAGAAAAATTCTATCTTTATTATTTAATCAATTATATTCAACTAATGGTGAACTAAAATAAAGCTACCTCTCCATGACATAAATGTCATGTTTTTCATTTTGCATCAATGTATATAATAAAATTGTATACACTAATAATAATACCAATCTAGGAGACCATTAAACATGTTCGTAGATATAAACTAACAATGGCACGTAAATCATGTGTTGTTACTGTTAATGGGTTAGTACTCATGTTATCATTTACTCGAGATCTCTAAGTGCAAACTTCATGAGATGATGTCTCAATGCTTATGAGCCGCTACCAATTGATATTCAAACATCATCTGTATCATTATGATGTGTCTAGACCATATGAAATAAGTTTAAGATTATTATCGTGGTGTCTCTATGTTCTTATTATATCCTGTAAACTATTATAACATTTTTAATACAATATGTAATATATAAATATTACCATAAATTTAGCAGACATAGAAGTATCAATACTACTATGGTATGATTGAAACACACACACACACACATATATATATATTGAAATATATAAAAGTAGTGGTAATCAATGTATATAAAGTAGTTGGGTCTAGGGAACCCACTCAAAACACTCCCACTAGAACTAGATATAACAATTAACAATCCTTAACCCACTAGCTCTCACATGAAGATCAAGATTCTGTTGAGACATGGATTTATTCAAGGGGTATGACACATTGTCCTCTATGTCTACTTTATTATCTCAAAATTTTCCTCTCTATGTAAAATACCTTAATAGATGAAACATATAGAGAATAATATTAATCCTCTGTTGTGACCTGGGATTCTTGGAAAGAACCATTTTCAATATTATCATAAAAACTAGAATAGGTTGTGCACTACTAGGCACAACACCAATGTTTGAGAAAAATTTGTTTATCCAGACTTCCACCTTAGATGCATCAGATTCCAATATATACTTGGATTCTTCTATAGAATCAGTTTGCATTGGTTGCTTCAATTTTATCCATCTCACTATTGAACCATTCATGAAAAAGACACAGCCTAACTGTGATTTCATATCATCATGATTTATCTAGAAACTAGAATCAATGTATCCCCTCATGATAAGATTCTCATCTCCTCCATATATCAGAAACATATCCTTTTTATGTCTCATGTACTTCAATATAGTTTTTCTATCTTCCCAATGTATCTCTCCTGGATTAGATTGATATCTTCCCACCGTGATTAAAGTAAAAAAAATACATTCTAGTACATAGCATGGAATAAATGGTAGCTCCTACTATTTACAAATAAGGTATTATACTCATTCTGTCAATCTCGTCCTATGTTTGTGGAAACCATTTTTTAGAGATATTGATACCATGTGACATGAGAAATAATTCTCTCTAGTATTGATATATATTGTAAAATTTGAGTACCATGACAATATATGTACTTTCACATTCACCAATAAGTTTTTGAGATATATCTCAATAGATCTTCTTCCTTAGAATATAGGCTGCTTCACCGAACACTTTGATTTTGAAGTATACATTTAACTAGGTATTAACTTACTGTAATTCTTACACTTCATTACCCTAATTAACATTTCACAACATATAATATTAAGAAAACAATGGAATTCCCAATAACCATCTTATCAAAAAATAGATATTGTTCATTCTTTACAAAACTAAATTCTCTTATAGCCTCATAAAAATGAACATTCCAAGACTGTGATGCATATTTCAAAACATAAATGGATATCTACAGAATTTATACTCTATGGGAACTCTTTAACTTAATTTACCCTTTCAGTTGAGTCATATTAATATCTTAAGCTAACATAACTTTTAGAAATTCAGTTTTGACATCCATTTTTAAAAATTAATTATCATGGAAGGATTATATTGCAAGTAATATTATGATAGATTTCAACAACAAAACCAGTGAGAAGTTTTCATCATAGTCTTTTCCACGACATTTCCTGAAAACCATAAAAACTAGTCTTGCTTAATATATATATTTAATTTGTCATCAATTCCTAGATTTTACTTGAATAACCATTTTCAACCAATGTGTTTTACATCAACTAGAGGGTCTACCAAAATTAAAACATAATTTTATTACACGGTCCCTATCTTATAAGGAATAAATTATTTCCATATCGCAGAATCCTTTCCATCTATCTATTCCTTGTAGGTTATAAGTTCATTATTATATAAGAGTAATGTGTCAATTGACATGATGATAATAAATATATATCTCTATTGTTACCTAACCAATCTATTAGAATTATATAGTACTTTTGTCTCGCGATGATCATCATCTCCCAATGTCTCTTGTGGTAATTATTCTTGTACCAACTCTTCTGCATATGGAGCATCAAATTTATTAAATTAAATATTTTTACATGATTTCCATTAGTATTGTGTATCATTTCTATAAATATAAAATGAATTTCCACAGTCACTTTTCTATATAAAAGGATATAAAGTTAATATTAATTAGTTTTTTTAGGATAAGTAATAAAGATTCACTTTGTTCTTTGGGATGCTAATGTTTCAAAAGGTATAGTATTGAAAAAATCATCACATCCCCATATATTTATGTGTGACTGACTAGATTTCTTTCCATACCAAAAATCATATAGAATCCAATTTTTTATTTTTGTTGGTACTCGGTAACCGGTATATGGAACTATTTGTAATGTGTATCCCCAAAATGAAAATAGAAGAGTTTCTTAACTCATCATTGACCTAGCCATGTCAATAAAGGTATGATTTCTCCTTTCACTATCACCATTATATTGAGGGGTATAAGGAGTAGTGAGTTAGAATACTATCCCATACTCCTTTAGTTGATCAACTAATTCCTAGTTTAAATACTCTCCACCTACGTATAAGTTGAGTGACTTAGTCATCTTTTCAATCTTGTTTTCTACTTCATGTTGGTATTCCTTAAAATTATAAAAAGAATCTAACTTATACATAATTAAGTAGATATATCCAAACCTACTATAGTCATCAATAAAAGTTATGAGGTAATATTGAAACAAACCACCTACATTAATATTAATCAATTATAGTTGTCCGGTGGCCCTTTCTCTATTCCCATTGAAATGTACTTTAGTCATTTTCCCATATAAACAATCCTGCAATTAATCCTAGGGGGTTAACTTAGTAGAGTGTATATATTGTTCTTGATGTAATTTATATAAACTATTCTCATTTACATGACCAAGCCTAAAGTTCCATAGATAGGTATTATATGAGTCATTTTAACTATTTTTTCATTGATTACCATTATAGGGTTTTCATGATCAAGTATATATAATCCAAATTTATGATGAACCAAACCATGACATATGTTATCCTTATAAAGGAGACAACACTTATTTACAAACTTGAATAACAATCCCATTGTTTCCAAACTAGAAATTGAGAATATGTTTCTAGTAACTGAAGGTGTATAATAACACTTTTTTTTACAAAAAACCAAACCACCATGCAAGGTATGGTGATAATATCCCACTACCATGGATTCTAGTCTCACAACATTTTAGGACAATAGATCCACATATTCATTTGAAATACTCTAAAATTTACTTTTTTACTGAATAAAATTACAAATTTTGGGCCACATGTTATATCCAATACCCAAATTGTAGACAAAGATAGATTACATTCAATGAAAAATACCCAAGGAGGAATAATCACCATGATTATTTTTCCCATACATGAAATTATTCTACCAACGACCATTCATTCAACATATAAATAATACAACCTCATACTCATTATCCCCCTCTGTATATTTGGTTTCTTATAAGTATGATGCATTAGTGTCTTCATCTAAGGTTTAACCTTAGACCCTTTAGCCTTTCCCTTCCTCCTATTGTTCACCATAAGTAATAATGATTCTATATTCTTAATATCCTTATTTTTTTATAAAACAAAATACAATAGGTTTTGGAGTGACTTTTCATTTTTATTCTTGTAATAATTAACAATAAAAGTCAATAAAATATTTTGTAATGAGGAAAGAATGAAATAAATCACCAGTTCATGGTTCAGTTTGAACCCAATGGACTCAAGTCTCTCAATTTACCCAATAATATTGAGTACATGAGGTCCTACTGAATTCCCTTATAATATCTCTCACTTATACAGGTCACTTCATATATCATATATTTCTTATTGATTGCTCTAATGATATAAATATTAGATATATAGTATCATTTGTAGGAATATTACTTTGCATACATCTTCTATAATTAATTAGACATTGATGAAAACATGATACACTATACATATAATGCATCATCCATAATCTTCTTTTAATTATATTTATTTAAATTTCTTTCTACTGGAGGAGGCTCAACTTGAAGTTGGAACTCCAACACATAAACCTTCCTCCCCTGGAATAGTACTATGTTAGAGTGTGTATACAATTCCTTGAAGTTATGGTTGGTCAATATATTTTTTATGTAGTATAGTTTGTAGGTATAATAAAATAGTGGCGGTGATTTCCATTTTATCTACAAAATATAAACTTAGTAGTTAAAAATTTATCTTTATCACAAATTAGATATTATCAATTAATAAAATCTTTAAATGATTCCAACTATTTTATCAAACCCTAGTATCCCTCATTATTAGATTTAAAATATTCAGTTAATCATGTATTCTATTGGAAAAGATCCTTTAATACTATCCTTATAGTCTAAACTATGACTACACCACCATTATTAATGTTTCAAGTTATTATTTAGACTAGCCAACAAAATTGACTTACGACTCCATGAACTGTTGAGTAAATTCCTATATTCTAGGAATTATAACCTTGATTTACTCAACACTTCACATATAAGGTAGAAAAATCTTTCTATGGATACTTATTTATTTCTGTAATTATTTAAGTTGAATCATCACTCTCATAAGAACTCCCAAGTAGTGGGTGGCACCCTCAAATAAGGCTAACGAGCACTTCACAACTCAAATTTTGTTAAATTGTAAGCAAAAAAAAGTGTTATGAATTAACATTTCTTGATGGGTTTTTATTTTTTACTTAATAAATGAATTTATTTTCTATTTTATATTCTCTTACTATGTAATCATGCTTAAAATTACACAATTTATTAAATAGATCAAATTCACTGCATCTTAAATCCTTTTATCTATAAATGAATATTTATTATTCTATGTGATCATGTAAAGAAGAAAAATAATAATAATAAACAATGAATAACTGAATATATACCACAAATGATTTTGAGAATTTACTATTAGTTGAGGCACTGGGCATAAATTGTTCAATTGTGTCCCTAGGGATAGATACCTGAGTAGCATTTGAATCATATCATAGCTCACTCAACTCTCTAATGTATCCATATATCATTTAGAATGTTTCCAAATCTCAGTTTCAGCCACATCATACATCATCCTTTTCATTATACATACACACTTGGGAACACACAAAATACAAGGAAATCAATTCAAATGGACACACAAGCCCTTATGCATATAATGAAGTAGAGGGTTGATGCATAGACCATTATTAACTAATTAAATATTACAATCATCTCAAGCATTGAAATAATAAACAAAAAAATAAAAAAAAATGAAACACATTGGTCGGTAAATGATCAATATTAGTTAACATACAATATATTTTTAGAAAAAAATTAAATTTGAAAATAAATCAACTTGAGGGAGTAAATTATGAATAAAAATAACTTTAAGTAATTTTAATTCATAACTACCTTGTTGGTTAGTCCAAAAAAATATTTTATTAAAATCCAAATATCAATTAGGTATTTTTGTAAATTTTCCATTAATTATTGGGATTTTTGGGTAATCAAAATATAGAGGGATGGATTTTTTGTATTTTTACTCATGGGTGAACATTAACCCATAAGTACTATTCATGTGAATAGAACACTCATGTAATGTTCATGTGAATAGTAAACATGTTACTATTGACACAAATTAATATATATATATATATAAATGTTTTAATATATATATATATATATATATTAAACTATGTGTTTGGCTCACCAAGTAAGTTGACCACAACAAGTCACTGTTCATGTGAATACTGCCTATGGTAATATTAAAATAAAAAGTAGTTCAATTTTTTTTGTTTTTATTTGGGTGATCCCCAGGTCCCCTTCCCCTTTTAAAATTTGTTTTATTTTTAAAAATTCAATAGGCTAATAATAACCTTAAAAATTCCCACATTTTTGTGAACTAAATACCCTTCAAGATATCACTGTTCCAATCATCAGAATATGGCTAGAACGTGGTGATCCTTTGCTAAAAAAATTAAACACACAAACAAAAATTTATATATGTTATTTATTTTATGAAACTAAAGAATAATTTCTATCCAATTTATGACATTATATGGACACAACTTGGTTGTCCATGATCAGATCAAAGTCTGTTTTGGTGAAATGGGACCGTGACATTTCCCCAATACTATAATTTAATGAAAATTTAATTTTTATAGGATTAAACCATCATGCAATTACTATGATACCAATTATTCATACTAGGGAATCTAGTACAAGAAAATGTGAAAGGAATTTAATTTTTTTATCCCCAGATCGACTGAAAAAAATCATCTTCTATGATATAAACCATGATAAAATGGTTGAGTACCTCACATAAAATAATTTAATCACAGAAATTTAGTTGAAAAATTACCTCATTCATTTTTAAGGATGATTAAATAACGATGCATCACTAAAAACGTTTTCTCTATGGAAATGAGGTCGAATCCATCTAGATTATCCCCACATGCATGGAAAGTCTATGGTGTCATTGGTCATCAATATCTGAGTGATAGCGTGGATATTCCACAATGACTTTTACATCTTTATGATCACTACAACATGAATCCTTTGACCCATGAATATTAAATTTGATCAATTTGTTGGATCAACTACTTCTCTCTGTTGTATGTGGGAGAGATGGGAGGGAGGATCTCAAATTGTAGTGGTGGATAGTACCTCAAATGAAAGCCTCTTTTACTTATATAGTAAGAAATGAAATACATGAAAATGGATCCTAGACCACGAAATATGTATTACCCACTAAATAATTAACAAAATACTTGTTATAACCAACTAACTTTGTCATAAAAATCATTTAGATTTTTATAAAATACTTTTAATATAATAAATATGTTACATGATAATATTGAACCCTTAACTCGACACATTATTCCTAAAAATATTAAAAATACCTTGAATATTAAAATAATATTCATTCATTCAACATTTCCACATGTATTCACTTAAATACTAGTAAATACCTTAAATAAGTAAATTTCATTACAATTATTATATACATAAAAAATATTGAATTTATTTATTCTTTAGCGCTTGTTAATACTCATACATCTCTCAAACTTAGTGGTGGTGCCAACCATGTACTATACTCATATTTATTATAATAGTTTATAATTCTGAATACACTAAGTGTGTGAACCACTAGGCCCTCATTTCAATAGCAGTGAATAATAGTCATAGACCATGAGTGAATTCTTGAAATTGATCAGCCCCCCTAAGAAGAAAAAGAATAATCACAGTAATGACAACCTTTCCTATGAACACACGAATTGTAATATAATCAATTTTCATATGGTATCTCATACAGTACGATGCACACTTTAGGTAATCATATATTATTGATTTATAATTCATTGAAATCATTGGATGTACTTACATTCTTCTATCATGGACATGGATTTATTGAAGGTACTACCATCTTAATAAACTAGTCTCGAGATATAAATTATATTAGAAGTGAAAGATTATATTTTGACAATTCAATCAATTCCATACCACTAATATCACACCCAAATAAAGATACCTTTCCACGATATAACTGTTAGAGTTTTTTTCTTACATGAAAGTATGTAATCAAATAGTATAAACTAATTGAGTTCACCAAGTGAAAAGTTCAAGAGAGAAAGACTCAATTATTATGAACCCCAAACACATGATAGTCAAACATCATTTGTGTCTTTTAATCATGATGTGTTTAGACCATATAAAATAAGTTTAAGGTAACTATCAGAGTATCTCAAGGTTCTCATTATACCTTAATAACTACTATAAACTCTTTAATATGAAATTTAATCAATGGAAATTACCATAAATATAGTTGATGCAGAAGTATCAATACTACTATTGTAAGATAAACACACAGAAACATGAAAATATGTCAAACTGTATATATATAATGTCAATTGATGTACATAAAGGTGTTGGGTCTACGGAACCCACTCAAAACACAAGTATTTCTCAAAATATATCAAAAAAATGGGAAATGAGATTTGAAATGTATTGGAAAATAAGTCTTATGTGGATTGAACCATCTAAGATTCTAGAGCATGTTGACGTAGTTTCCTATCAATTATCATTGCCTCTAAATATTTCCAATATCCATGAAATATTTCATGTGACTCTATTAATAATTGACATGTCATAACCAATACATATACTAGGCATAAATGATGTTAAATTAGAACCTGACCGCCCTTATAAAAAAACCCAATCTAGATTTTTAATAAAAGGGAACAATTATTAATGAATAAGACAACCTAACTAGTTAATGATTTGTGTAGAAATAAAAATATTGAGGAAGAAACCTATGAGCTTGAAGAAGTGATGAAAGAAAAATAGCCCCTTTTATTTTAATGTATGATCAAAATTTAAAGGGTGAAATTTCTTAAGGGGGATAATGTGACGACCCAAAAATTTCATTCTGTTATTAATAAAAGAACACAGTTTTCAGAAAAACTATTTAATTATGTATTATAAAAAATATAATGAATATTACATTATATTACATATAATTTAATAATATTAACTATAATATCTTTGAAATTAACATATAGATAAAATAATAATAATAATACAAACACTAATATAAATTTTATTGGCTAAAATTATCTTATGAAGATCACCCCTACTATAAAACCAGTGAAAATCCAAAAAACATTACAAATATAATTGACATTTTTAGGTGAAGTGTAAAACCTTTGTAAGTAAAGGTGTGAATAATGAAGTGTTAGAATGATAAAATATATATATTATGTAATGTTAAAAGTAACCATTAGGATCTGATTTTTACTCAAATGTTGGTCAATATGACCATTGGTCACTATCAGTCTTGGCAGTGTAGCCCTTATAAATTGACCATTGGTATTATTGTATTTTAAGGGTAATGAGGAGAGAAAAATTATCCATTGGGATTATAGTATATTAAGGTTAATGTGGATATAAAAATTATATTTAAGGGTGGAATGATGTCATCAAATATTCAGATTATCTCTTATAAAATTGAATCTACCATAGATTAGGAGGGAGGGGGAATCAATGAGGTTAATCATTGATGAAGACCAATCTGAGATCAAAAAATGATACATCATAATAATTTTTTATAAGTGATGTTCTGGATTATAGAGATCACACCATACTCAATTTTCACTAAACCACTTCATGAAAGTACTATTATCTCACTTCTTACGTGTAGGGATTATTCTTATGGGATTAGGGTTTATGTATCTAAACCTTAAGTACTTTTTTGCTTTAAATTATTTTATAAACTAAATAGTGGTTCATTGGATCCCAATGAGTTTTCTTCTTATTTAATCTTTATTTATCACCCTTATAAGAAAGACTAAATTCATATGAATATAGGATGAATATGATAAAATATTTTTTTTTGATAAAAATAAGCCATTTTTTTATTTTTTAGAATATATATATGTTTATTTTTAAATGAAATACATTTTAAATATAGAATAATTTTTTAATTTCATAGAAAAAGGTTATGAACAATATTATTTATTTTTACATAAATAGTAGAACAATTGTTTTCAATTATATGCAGTTTTTATAAGGGTTTGAAACTGAATGGAATAATAAGAATGGTATTTTCTAAAAATTATGTATTATATTTAAACAATATTTTTCCAATATATTGAAAAACTATAAATATATTGGATCTTTTTTTTTCAAATTATGACATTAAATTTATCCTATGGTGAATATTTCATAATTTTCCAAGACAATTGAATTTTTATTTAAAAGGTAAAATATTGTCTAAATATACGGTAAGTGTTATGAAATCATATTGACTTAAAAGAGAGATAATAAATAATATAAAAGATTTTTCATCCAAAAATGTGTTTTATCATTAACATAATTTATTTTAAAGAAATAAGATTAATTTTCCAAACCTATAATGAATAATCAAAATTGTAAATTAGAATTTTATGTTTTTAAAAATAATTCTTTATGAGTAATAATTCATTCCACCTTGAAAAGAATATTATATTAATGATATTATCACTTAAATGATTAAAATAATAATAAAAATATTCCCCTTGAAAAACCCATGAGATAAAACCATGGTATGACATGTGGGTTTGGATTTTTTATAACATAGTGGACATAATCTATGTTTAGAAATTAATTAAAATTTACAAAACCATCTATAAATACCAACACATTCTCTAGTTCATCTAAAATCCCAATCCATTGATTGTTAATTTTGAATTTTCACTCCCTAGGTCCTTTATAAGGTGTTTCTACGGTTCTAAGAATCCCTTCTCAATCTTTGGGAAGACACTTTGCAAGTAATGGATTCTCTTTCTCTCTTCTTTTATTCTAGAACTTCCTTTGTTATAATCCTTTTAAATTTTAGTTGATTATGACTTAAAGAGTTCACAAAAATACTTTAATATCCAATTGATTTCCAATTTATGAGAGACTAACTTTCTCTCTCATTAATAACATTCCATAAATTATTATGTATATTGATTATATTACCAAAACCATCTATTTATTTTCAATTATATACTATTATTTTGGTAATACACTACCTTATTTCAATAAAGGGTATTTATATAGGTATAACTATACATAATTAACTATGTAATTCCATATATGAAATCCAAATTACCTACTCATGGGTTAAAATGTATAAAAACATTCTTAAGATATATGATCTTTATAGAACACAAAAAGTTAGGCATATGAAGGGTGCACCTATATAATTGTCCAATGCATTGTGTAAAGAATTAATATCTAGATATGAATTTATTATATAATGAACCAGTGTTTAAAATTAATTTTTTGGCTAAATAATTGTTTCATAAATTACACATCAATATTCACATACAAAACATGAAGAAAATGAATGATATTTTATTAATGAAGAACATTACATTAGTCAACAACTAAACCGATGAAAATTAAAAAATTTATGAGGGAAAAAATACTGAATGGAAAATTTTCGATCTTTCCAATCTACTAGGATAGTCCCCCCATGAATAAAATTATAGAAACGAAATAGAAACTTACTAAACAAATCAAAATTTTAGAAAATGAAAAAAATATAGAACATCAAGATGAATTTTAGTGAATAATTTAAGAATAAATTAAGTGATATTTATTGGAGGTAATATGACCATTTAAAATAGTAACATGATAATTGGGAATTGAAACATGGCCATTGAGAATAGTAACCAGACTATTGGGATTGGTAATATGCAAACTGGTCAATATGATCATTATGAACTATAATCATTTGTAAGATTCAATGTTTATAAAAGGTAATGATAAATGATAGTGCATAAAGAAGAAATAATGACCTGAACCACTAGAGTTATGCCTTTTGATGCCCACTATTCAAAAAATGGGAGGGATGTTGCATTAATATGGATTACCCTTGAAAAATCCTAATTAGACCCCCAAAAAGTGAGGTTTCAATGAAATTGACTATGGGATAGGTTCGCATTACTGAAGATCACCACTAGGCAAATGTTTGCTGAGCCACCCCACAAAACTACCATCATTGCACACCTTACCCTTAGGGCATATTCCGGGGTAATTAGCGGTCATGTGTCTAGACCGTAGTGTAATTAAAGTTAAATATCCATTGTATTAATTAATTGGTTATTTTTTAAATCCCATTTTCAGCATTATTTTTTTCAAATAAAATTTTCATGAAAATAATAATGAATTTGATAATTTGATTTTTGAATACAAATACAATTTTATTTTATTAAAATATATACACTTTTATAATAAACTGAGATATTATATATAAATTTCATTTTCATGAAATATCCTTTTAAAACACAATTTATTTAAATATAAATTATAATATAATTTTATAATGGCCTAATTTTTTTTACATGTGTTATAAATTTAACTATGTCATAAAAACTTATATTTTACAAATAAATAAAGATGTTTTGATTTAAAACTTAAAATTTTTATATTTAGAAAATTATTATGATAAAATTGAATTTATATTTTAATATTTTAATATTATTTTAGGGTGAATTTTATATATTTTTCAAAAATACCTTATTTTTAAGTGAATAGTAAAAATGTAGTTTTGTTTTTTTAGTATGTTTTATGAATTCATATATATATAAAAATTATTTAATAATTAATTAAATATAATTAATAGCATAAAATACTTTATTTTATTAATAATATTTATTTTAATATAATTAAATCAATTTTCCAACCTAAAAAATGACTTTCCAAAGTCTAAAATACAAATTATGATTTTAAAAAATATATTTTGTGGAAAAATTATTTTTTCATATCCAATGAAATATTAATTTTTTTATTTTTCATCTAATATATTAAAATACTATAAAATGATTCAAATTTCTAAAACTATAAGAAAAATCCATGAGAAATCTAATGGTTTTTCATTTTCTACAACCTAGAATTCCAAGACCTATATTTGTAAATTATTAATCAATTCCTCCTATTTTACTATAAATACCAACCCATACCCCTTAATATACACTAAAATACATAAAATATGATATTATGGTCAGTTTACCTCCTGAAGAGTCCCTCCATAGTGTCCTTAACCCCTTAATGTTCCATCCCCATGTTTTATGAAGAAACTCTTCAAGGTAAGGGAATTATCTACTTCCACTTTTGTGGTATTTTTTCTAAGTGTATAATTGATTTCTTTTCATACCATTTCTATTATCCCTTTAATTCTAAAATAACATTTTATAGATAGAAGAACTTTAGTCCCTCACACTATACCCTTTCCTTAATACTATTTGTATACTATCATTCTACTTAATTCATTTTATAAAATTTATTTTACTTGAAATAAAATTATATTGTGAAAAAAACCCCTTCTCTATCTTTTTTCATTAGCCTCTATGTAAATATAATTAATTTATTTTAGTATTTGCATATAAAAAACTCATATTACCATTTCATGGGTTAAAAATAATGTAATGATCAATTCATTAAGTACTTATATACATAAGTACTTTATAAGAAACTCATTATTTAATATCCATGTAATTTTGATGAAATTGTTTATTATGATTAATCTTGCTCATAGGAATTAACGCATATGAAGGGTTCAACCTGATAGAACTCCAATTAATTGGGTAAATAATTAATCTCAAGAGATAATAAGTTTTTTCTATAACTTGGTTAATAACCTTGATAATTATGAGTTATGAAACCTTAGTAATAAAACGTGGTGATATGCTTATGAATGTATCATTTTCATATTACACCCAAATTTACAGGTTATGATTCATGATCTCTCTATTATGATTTTACTCATGTTCTTATGCTCATTTTTTTTTGATATACCTAATGCCCACTTTCTAAATATCTTATTTATTTGTTCCCTTACTAGGATTTATGGTCAAACCTTTATTCTGATGTATTCCCATAGAATATGAGATTTATTAAAAGTAAATTAGGATGAACCTATTAATAATTCTTCTAAATGGATTAAAATATTTATATTTTATTCATGTGTTATATTTATAATTTTTAAGAAACTAAATATTAAATTATCTCAGGTGTTAGTATGTGTTTTACCATGTATGAAAGTTGTATGTTTTAGAAAGGTGGGATGTTATAGTTGGTATCAGAGCATGGTTCAGTTATATATGAAAATTAGGATTATAAAACTTTAGTAATAACCCTAGGGATATGTCTAAATATATGAAAAAGTAATCTAATTTTTTTTAAGTGTTACTAAAGTGGTTTCCAAGAAATGAATTATCTATCTATATACTACAAGTGAATATGGATTTGGAATAGTTATACCTAGGGGTAATATCCTTGAAAAGGGAGTATTGGGATTTGATTAAATCAAAACCTGGTGGATTATAATGGCCTATGTTGTTGACCTAATTTGACTCTCTTGATGAATATTATTTGTTAATTACATTCTTTTATGAACCATTATTATGGATACATAGAAAATGTTATTATTATTGGTGGAGATTAAAATAATAATTCCATTAAGCATGTTGTTTTAGGACATAAAATCACTGTAGAATTATATGATTTCTAAAAGTCACATATTTCTCCCTAAGATTTTATTCTTTCAAAAAAATGGAGGGAAATTGGAGGAACCACATAAATTTAGAGTGAAATAGACGATTCACTGATGAAATTTCTAACATGATGGATTATGAAATAGAAATGTTCATAAAGATGATGAATCAACTATCTTGGGTTATGAATAATAACCTGAATCATGTTGAGTGGTTAGATTGATCTCGAAGGGAGAAATTTGTAGTTGATTCCATTATTCATCAATGATGACCTTCCTTTAGCAGATCTACTAATACATTAATTCCCAAATAATGGATTAGCTCAATATAAATTATATTATATTTACTTGATTGTTCATATTTCAAAAAATTCACATTAGAAGTACACCTCTTAGAGGGTGAAGCTTATTAGTTATGGAAACTAATTAATAACACAAATACTATATGGGTTATTAATTCTATGAATTGGGAAGATTTTTGTAGAATAATTATCCATAAATATTTTCCCTATTCATTGAGAAAAAAATTGGAGAAATAATTCATAGAGATGAAGTAGAAGAAAAATAAATCATTGGGAAAATATAAAACTATTTTTACATAACTTTATGGATATGCCAATAAATTTGTTATGTATCCTAAGGGGAATGTTCATAGTTTATTTGGAAAGATAACACCCCATCTATAGAGGAATCAAAAAAATCAAGACTATGAAATCTATGATGAAATAGTGTAGAGTGATTTGAAGTTTGAAATTGATTTTGGAGAGACGCAGTAGTCACATGAGATGAATTAAATTAAGAGAATAATTGTATTCAAACTCAGGGAATAATATTTACCACGGAAGAAGAGAAAAGAAACTACAACCACCCACATGAAAAAAATACGGGAAGAAATATTTTTAGGGAACATAATACTTGGGAGTGGAAGGTCTTACATGTGTAGAAGGGATAACCATATACCTTGGAATTTTCGTAGTGAGGTGAAGCCTCAAAAACTCAATAAAAATGTTATGGGAAATTTGGTAAAAACAGATCCTAAATTTCAATTATTCAAGTTTCGAAAACATCGTAACTTAGAAAATAAGTTCCTAATTAAAACGATAATGGAGGGAAACCACCATCAACCACATCATAGACCAAGGGAGAATGGTTGTGCTTTAAAAATCACAATGGATAAATTAGAGGCTCCAAATTATATTATGTAATGTAAACACTTTATTATCTAAAATCTATCAAGTACTTTGTTTGAATCTGGTTTTATGAATTCCTTTATTTTAATCATGTTTTAAAGGAATGTAGAATCATACTTGGAATTTATAGAAGTAGAGCTATCAGTTAAAACTCTTAGACAAATTATCAAATAATCAAAGGTGTATAGAAACTGTAGTATCAACTTTTTAATTATAATGTGTCTAGAGGACATTGTTAAATCCTCTAAACATGACCAAATAAAAAATTTATATGAAACATAAACTAGAATAACTACAAATGTGTAATACAATGGAAATATAGGGTTGATCCCATAGATATAAAAGAATGTAGTGATGGAAACTCTTTAAAGATGATTGGGTCATCCCAATTTTTATTTATTATATTTAAACTACATAGCATGTGTTTTAATTTAGATTGTAAGTAAGGTTTATATCTTGGAATAAACCTATGGATTTGGTTAAAAAGTGGTGCAAAGGTCACCAATTGTTCATGGTCCAACCAATTGGATATACCTATGTTTGAAAATACTTTTAAGTCCAACGATATTCAACAACCTAAGTGAAGGAATCATAACTTATAGAAATAATGATTTAGAGGCTATTGGTATAATCCTGATAACTTCAATTAGGTCAAGGAGCACTTAATTTACACCTTCGATGTTCAGGGAAGTTACAAAATAATGGGATTTCCAATTATTTTTAACCTAATTACTTACCTTAGGGTTACCAAGTTTTGATTCATAGATTCATTACATTTAAATCCACCCTTATTATCAACCACTAACTTGAAGAGAATTTTCTAAACATGAAAATATTAAATTAAAGTAGGGAAAACAATGGAGAGTTGGACATAACAAATAAACGATTCAAAATAAATCAACCCATAATTTAAATAATGTAAAATCAATTAAAAAGTAACTTTATGAATAAATAACAAATAACATAGTGGTAATAATAGTGGTATAAAAAATAGATTTGGATTCAAGCATTGAAATAATAATGAAAAATAAACAAGTCTTGAAATGGAAGGAGGTAAAAAAGGAATTATTAATATGGTATAATAAAGTAATAAAAACTAGAAAGAAAACGGGAACAAAAAAGACAAGAAAATATATGGTTTGGATATTACATTCTGAACTATTCTTATATAGCGGGGTGCCTATAGAGAGAGAGAGAGAGAGTTGAGTGTTACAAGACACGTAAATGGGTTTCGCGTCGTGTAACTCTTTTAATTTTCTTCTACATCAGGAAATTCCTAGTGTGTATGTTTATTTAATGTTTTAAAGTAGTTATGATATTTTCCTAAGGATCTTGGATATCTAGATTTGATGTCTTGTATCTTTAGAAACAATTAGTTTTCGAACCATGCATGTCATGTTTGTGGTTTATGTTGTGTACTTATAATGGTTTGAAATTCGAGTCTTTCACAACATCTAAATGGGATTTACATTGTGTATATAGATCATTTCAAGTAAATCGGGTTTATGCCAAAAAATATGGCTAGCATGTGGTCTTGTAAAAGAATATAAACCAGGAAATTTAGATTCAAAACATGTAACTTCTGATTTTCATAATCAATTTCCATTATCACGATTCAACTTGAAGGGCCATTATATTCCTCAATTTCCCTGATTACATATCTATTATTCTATATATTGTTCACATTACAAGAATATACAAAACATTAATATTATGCATGAATATATTATTAAATTAATTAACATTTAATTAAAATTCATATAACAACACATGACTAAATTTAAGAAAGATAAGGATATCAAATACCCCCACACTTAAATATTTTCTCGTCCTTGAGAAAAATATCAACATCAAAACAAAAAGGTTACAAACATTAATAAGTTATTTCTTAAATTATGATCCTCACAAAAACAATTCTTAATTAGTGATTCTAAAATCACAAATCATACCCAAGAAAAAAATTCATAAATCATGCTTCATTTATAATTTTCAATTCAATACATTTCATAACTTTCACTTATAGATCTAAACATTTCATTAACACCCATACTATTTATTATTTACCATAATGTGATTTATTTTCATCACTAAAGGAAACAATTTAATAGATTTTTTCTCATACTTCAAGTACATTCTCCTAACCATATGTTTTCAATGAATCTACTTTCTCTACCTTAAAAATACATATATCAAAATCAATCATGAGGTCCTTTAGATTAGGATAGAATGAGTATAAGGCTTTGGGTTGGTAGGTATTGAAGTTTAATATAGGTAACCCTAAAAAAGGAGGATAAAACTATTTTATAATTCATGATATTCAAAGAACAAGCTCATTGAAATGCTCCTTTACAAAATATATTTTCATCTCACACACCATCAAATGAATAATTTAAAGGATCACAAATGATGTAATCATAATGAAAAATGAACTTTTCTTTTTTTCATCTATCTATTTATCTTCAAAATTTTCACCCTAGATAATTCTCATGTCCACAAGCAAACTACATATGATTTTGAGATCATCGGTCTAGAGGTGGTGAAGTTTGACCTACCCAAGGAACAACCCAATTATTTTTTTATAATTTTTTATTTTTCTGAATGTCATGATTTCAATAAACCTCACATCCATCACCAAACCACATATGATAAAAATAATCTAATTGGTAATGTATATATTTTATTCTCCCTTCTCCCAAGTTCTTTATGTTTTTATTATTTTTCCATTTTTTTTACTACAATAGAGTTAAAAAATGAATTACAATGAATGTAAATATGATCCATCCCCAGAAATCCCATGGAAACACCATACAATCTTCTCTAAAGGGAAAAAATCCCATATCCACCATGAATAACCCCTCCACTATACTCATTCAATTGAATGTCATGAAAAATAAAAAGAGTAGGGTAGGAAATAAAAATAATGGTTTGTAATGTGGTGCCATCCTAATAAGGTCATCGTTAGATTATATGGGATAATAAGGATAAATGTATAGGTGGGTATTAGGATAAATGGAAATATCAAAAAAATTCCTCAATAATTTTAAAAGTGATTTTTTTCACTCATATATTTCACAATATATCAATGAAAGTTCTAGTAGGTTTACATGCCACAAGTTTTAATTGAGAAATATGATCGAAAAATAAAAAATATTTGGTCTAAAATCCTCTTAAGAATGGAAATATAATATATTTAAATTAGTTAATGGCATGAAAATTTGTAATCAGTTTATTAAATGTACGTTTTTAGGAATCAACATCCAAAAATATAATCATATTTGCAATAATTTTCAATAAATTCCATATTGAAGTAATAATGTGACACTTAACATGTCCATTTATATATTTTCCAATTATAAAAATTTTATTTCAAATTTTACAGAATGTCAATATAAGTTTCCTAAGTGTTTATAACTAATAGATCAATGAGTACAAGAAAAAAATTCAAGAATTTTTGTGGGAGAATCTAATTTAATTAATTTCGTGGAGTAATTAAATTCATTTTTACTTTTTTTTCAAAATCATGTTGTGGAAAAAACTAAATGAGAAAAATTATAAACAATTAAAAATCAATAAACTTCCATTGACACTTTTGAATGAGTTGATTTAGTTCTGTCTGACATAGGATCATGACATGAACTATAGAATGACGATTTGAATTCTTCTTGTATGCATCACTTCACTTACTTCATTCATTGTGCACTATTCACTTGTTTCATCTTGACTAGTGCTTATGGTGAGATTAAATTGGAGGATAAATTTAATGAAAATATTGAGAATTCAAAATATGACTGAATTTTGTATTTCCCTTGCTCCACCAAAAATTATTGTTTATCTTTAGTACATTCACATTAGAGAATGACTTCTTGAGTTGGAGCCTCCTTTTTCCCTTATTCATCCAAATATTATTAAAGGGAGTACCATTTTTATTTGGTATCTATAATACCTATGAGGTCGATGCATGTTTGATCAACATCATTTTCATTCATTTTTTATTCTTCTTTAAATTATACATCTAGTTATTCTTCTCCCTCCTATACCACATTCTCCTCAATCAGCCTATTGATAATTTCCAAAATATTTATTCCATCTTATTGTAGCATTCACAAAATGTATTCACTCTATTCTCCTTGTTCTTATTGTATGTGTAGGAGTATTGTCTTAGGTTCTTATTTTTCATCATAGGTAGGAGGCTCAACACTTTTAGAGATCTCAAAATGAACAAAAAATTCTTCCTTTATTTCCTCATCTATATTTTCACCCTCTATTTTATCCATAGATTTAACTTCCTTGAAAACCTATTCATATTCTAACCATTATTTCCCTACATTATAATTGAAAGGTACATTATTCTCAATGGGAGTTAAATTAGAAATAACATGAGCATGGTGAGTGGTAAATTATCCCTGTTCATTTGAGTTGGGCCTCATGATCAACCATCTTCTTATCCAACTATGGAATTTACATTATGAGAAATTTGGTAATTATTTATTCTTGATTTTTCTCATGAAGTTTATGGATGTAATGGTATTCTTAAATTCACTGCTTTTGACATAGAATTCTGTTAACAATTTTGAATTCCTTCACTTCATAATATTATTCTTCTTTAAACAAACCTATCCCTATATTAGAAACAATTGGTATGCTATTAATAATAGAATTTAAATTCAAAATTATTTGAGATTGGTTATTTTTAAATTCTCCATGTTCACTAATCGATTCCTCATTATAATCAATACATTTTTCTATCACTTCAGTGTACTTTGTTAGTAACCCAGTTAGTATGTCTTCTGAGTGCTACTCCTGAGGTTATTGGAAGTAGGTGTCTTTGTGGTTGTACTGATAATCCAAGGATCCATTGTGGTAGTCATAAAAATTGGTGTCTCCTATATAGGGTTGATATTAGGTTTCACACTTCTGATGATGTTCAAATTCATCACATTCAAAAGAATATGAATCACCCCATCTCATTTCATGATACAAAAACCCTCCTAAATTAATTTTTGACCATGTGGATGCATACTTTGGAAACTCCTTTTATTCTAGAGGCATGGCCTAATATTGGTTCATTTGAAAAATTTTCTTACACACCACCAAAAACTACCACATGAATATAATAATAATAATAATAATAATAATAATTAAAAAAAGAAATACATAAACTAAAATTAGTAAATAGAAATTGGATAAGAAAAGTCTTTGACCTAAGAAATTGTTATCAAGTCATTTTCTACGCTACAATGATCCTTGAAAATGGTGAAAAAATTTATGTTTCAAGAGTATTTCATTAAATCCTCCGGTTGTGATCAAATAAGATGTTTATATGAAACTAGAACCACAACAACTAAAAATTCATAATATAGGGGAATCATGAGGTAGATCCCACTGAGTGCGGGGAACATAGTGATGGAAAAATCTTGAACGAAGATTGGGTCATCTAGATTTTTATTTTACTTTATTTAAACTACATATCTTGGGTTTTAATTATGATAGAAATTAAGGGTTTAGGCACAATTTTCAGAAATATATTCAATCTATTTTTTGACAAACCTATGTCTTAGGCTGGAAATTGGTGAAGAAGTCACCAATTGTTCTTAGTCCAGCCAATTGGATCTATGTAATATGGAAAATATTCCGTGATCTAGAGATATTTGAAAACCTCAGTTTAAGAATCTTTTCTTATATAAAGAAATAATCAAAGGCTATTGGTCATAGTATACTCAACTCTAATTATGTTAAGGATCATTCAATTTACACATCCTATAGTTAGGGTAGTTGAAAAATAATGGGATTGAGAATTATATTTAACCTAATTACTGTCCATATGGTTACATGTTTTGATTATAGATTCATTATGTTTAAATCCACCTTTACTATCGACCCCTAACCATTAGAGGATTAACAGTACATGATGGTATTAAAGGAAATAAAAAACAATGACATGATCAATATAAAAAATTATTGAATAAAAATAATGAAATCCAAAATTGAAATCATACAAACTAAATTAAAATATATCTTGTTTGAAGAAACAATGAATAAGAAAAACAATAAAAGTATAATTGAAAATAGATTTGGAGTCAATTGTTGGAACAATAATGAAAAACAAATGTATTGAAATGGAAGGTGATAAAAAAGTTATGCTTAAAAAGGTAAAATAAGTCAATAAAAACAAACTAGAGGAAAATGGAAAATAAATGAAGAAGAAACGAGGGGGATCAACCATCACATTCCGAACTATCCATCTATAATGGGGGTTCCTGTATATATATATAGTCAATCGTTACACAATGTGTAAATGGGTTTTACATTTGTGACTATTTTAATTTTATTATACATTGATACTTTAATAGTGTGCAATTTACTTCTATTTTGTGTAATTCAAATCCAAAAATTTCTCCGAAGATCTTGAATATCGGGATTTAACATCTAGTATCTTTAGTGAAAATTAGGTTTTGAAATTTTCACATCGTGTACGAGGTTCAAGTCTTGTACTTCATTCGAGTATTTCACCATGTTTAAATGGGAATCACATCATGTAATTTGTTCACATCATATAAATGTGGTTAATTCATTGAGACCCATCTAGAAAGTGGTCTTCTTGAAGAATACAAACTGGGTACTTCAGACTCATGAAACTGAATTATTAGCTTTCATTGTCAATTTCTATTGTTGTAGATTACTGGGAAGGGCCTTTCTATTCTTCATTTTATATGATTACTCTCTATTATTCAAAATTTTGTTCATATAAAAAGAATATTAAAAAAATTAATATTATTCATGAATATCATATTCAATAAATCAATATTCAATTAAAATATATATAACAACTCATGAATAAATAGATGAAAAATAGAGATATCATGATTACAATCTCATCACAAATCTACTAGTCATTACCATTGGGGAATTTTACACAATAATGTGGATGTATTGTATTTAAAATTATAATTCTAATTTCAATTTTATATGTAAGGAAATATTAGTAATATTGAATGGAAAACCAAAAATTATTTTCTAAGGATAGATATTATATCCTGATATTTTTATAGAATCACCTCCCATAGCCTACATTGTTGAGATGGTCAGTATATAGGGAGAAATAAATGAAAGTATAAAGATATAAAATGTCTGTATTGGTTGTAAATACATTGACTTATTCCATTAAGAGTTTCCCAACCCTCCCCCTAAACTATTGGTTGAGTTCTCCATTTAATGCATACCTAGATCCAATCCAATATCGATGAACCCTTATGGAGTTGAATATGTGGAGATATAATAATTAAAATAGAAAGATAAAGATATTTTGGGGAAGGGTATTATTTGACGAAGTGTGTCTCTTTGGGGATGAATTGTTATCCTTGCAAAGAAGAAGGATGGATCAATATGTGCATGCATTGATTATAGATATCATAATGGTATTATAGTGAATAAAAAATATTCTCTTCCAAGGATTATTGATTTGTTAAACTAGTTTCATGGGGATCAATTATTTTTCAAAATTGACCTTCGATTAGGGTATCATCACTTAAGGATGAAGAGATAAGATATCCCAAAGATCTCCTTTTGAAAAAATATAGGATTTATGAGTTTTTTGTTATTCCCTTTGGATTGACTAATTATATTTCCACATTTATGAACTTTATGAATAGATTCATTAAGTATTACCTTGATAAATTTTTGGTGGTCTATATTGATAATACTATGTTATATTCCAAAATCCACAAGGAGCATGAGAATCATCTAAGGTTCATATTAAAAACATTAAATAAATATAATCTATTTAGTAAATTTTTTAAATGCAATTTCTAGTTTTAATAAGATGTATTATTGGGGAACATCGTGACTTGTAAAGGAATCATAGTTTATCTTTCCAAGATAAAGTCCTAGGAGGAGTGGCCACATCCAACTAATTTTTACAATATTATTAGTATCATTATCCTATACAAATACTATAAAATGTTTGTGTATTTTATTCATGGAATTCTAATTCACTATGAAAGTTATCTCAAAAGGGATTTAAGTTCATCTGGACAAAGAAGTGTGAAAAAAGATTCTATGAACTGAAGAAGAGGTTGGTTAGTGCACTTGACCTAAAGTTACCCTATAATGGGAAAACATTTTTCATTTATAATGACACATCCTTTGAAAGACTTAGATGCGTACTCATGGAAAATGATAAAGATTTTTCTTATGAATTACTATAGTTAAAGCCCCGTGGACATAACTATCCAACTTATAACTTAGAGCACATTGTATCTGAAGATATGGAGACATTATCTTTATGGGGAAATGTGACAATAAAAAAAATATGAAGTATATATTCACATAAAATGAGATCAAAAAGCATCAATGAAGATGGTCAGAGCTAATAATGGGATATGATTAATCTATTATCTGTCATCCAGAAAGGTGAATAAGGTAGATAATGTTATTAGAAAAAAGGAACCTACTACTCTATCCATGATGTAGATTAATAATGGACCAATCTTCTATGATATGTGGAGGATGTATCTACAAATCATAAATATAGGGAATACATCCTACCTTTCCAAAGTCATTACCCAACCATCTATCCAATAGAGGCTTAAGGTGGCGTAAAGGTATGATCTGGAGCATCAAGATAATATGAATGTAATAAAGTTGGGGAAGTTTTATAAATTACACATCGATGATGATAATGTCATTCAATTTGGAACTATAATTTGTTTGACTTAATCAGCTGAGATAAAGTAAGTGCTTTTAGATAATGAACATAGCTTATCTTTCTCCATCCCTCTAGAAAGTACCAAGATGTACCATGATCTTCAAGATCACTTATAGTGGGAAAAAAATTAATATATAGGTTGAGGAGTATACCTCAAAGTGCTTGGTAAGTCAGTAAGTTAAATCAGCAAAACAGAAGACTAGGGGGATGATAAAACCATTTCTCATACCCACATGAAAATGGGAGAACAACACCAAATACTTTTTCACTAGTCCCCCTTAGAAAAATAATGAAATAATTCAATATGGATTATGGTAGACCTACTCACCAAGACTTCCCACTTCATCACTATCCAAGAAGATTTATCTCTTGACCAACTTACTAATATATACATAAATAAATTTTTAAGTCTTTATGGGGTACCAATTGTAATATTTTATGACCAGGATCCAATGTTTACTTCTAAATTATACATAAGTATTCAACAAGATCTAGATACTGAATTGAATTTTAGTATGGCCTATCACCCCAAAATCGATGGCTAATATGAAAGGACTGTTTATACACTTAAATAAATTCTGTTATTTTTATCAATTGAATTTAAATGTGGATGGGATCAACATATTCCATTAGTTGAGTTCTCATACAACAATAACTTATACTTGAGTATTCAAATGTATCTATATGAAGTTTTGCTTAGGAAGATATGTTGAACTCATACTTGTTGGGATGATATTAGTGAAATAAATATACTTGGAAAAGATCTTATGGAATAAATAGTAGAAAAAGATCTATCCATCCTAAAACATATAAAAGATTCTCTGAGTTAGTTGAGGAGATACATAGAAAACCATCAAAGGGAATTGGAGTTTGATGTTGGAGACAATGTATTCTTTGAATACCATAATGAAAGAGATTCATGCTATTTGGAAAGAATAGAAAGCTTATCCTTAGGTACATTGACACCTTTTATATACATGATTGAATAGGAGTAGTGGAATATTTGTTATAACTTCCTAAAAACAAGGATCAAGTTTATGATGTGTCCCACATGTCACTCCTAAGGAAGTACATACTATATCCCTCACATGCACTGAATCTGAAGGTGGAACAATTAGAGAATGAACTATCATATGAGGAGTATCCAGTTAGGATCTTGGACCATAGAGACAAATATTACACTAAAAGACAACTCACCATGTCAAAGCGTTGGGGAGGAACCATAAATATGAATAGGAAACATGGTAACTAGAGGAAACAATGAGAAACAAGTCCCTTATTACTTTTCAAACGAGAATTTGAGTTGAAATTTTTGGGATGAAATTTATTAATGGGGTAAGAATGTAACGAAAAAGAATTTATTAGTGACTTTTATTTCATGAAAAATTATACCTTATATTATATATCATTATACTCATACAACACATGTAAGAAAAACAAAAATTTATTAATAAATTATATTACATTATTTAGATACTAAACACATGAAAATTAAAAACCTTAAAATGGGAAAAAATATAAAATAAATATAGTGGAATGAGAAAATTGGATATTTCCCATTTGGTAGGATCATTTCCCCAATGAACAAAACAATTGAAAAAAACTGAATATTAGTAAACCAAACTATTTTTTAGAAAATAAAAAAATATAGAACCTTTGGAGGAATTATAATGAATAATGTGTGTGGTAATGTAGAGGTATTTATAGGAGGTAATATGAATATTGGGAATAGTATTCTAACTGGTATGAATATTAACCTAACCATTGATAATATTAATATGAATGTTGGTCAATTTGAAGGTTGGTAACCATGATTGTTGGTTAGATTTAAAAAGTGTTATTTTTGTACAACCCATACAATTAAATAAACATGCCTAGGGACTCGACCCTGTGATGAATGCCCCAAACCCCTCCCATGCCAACCACCCTTCTCACCCATGGGGGTAAAATATCTGCTAGATTCAGTGTCTATAAAATGTAATGAAAAACTATAATTGATGAATAAAGGAGAAACCATGGCCTCAACTAGTAGATGCATGCCTTTTTGAGCCCAATTGTCAGAACATGGGGAAGAGGTAGCGTCACTAGGGTTCACCCTTGACCAACCCCAAGAAGAGCATCAAAAAGTGAGGCTTGAATTAAATCAACTACGAGATATTTTCATGTTAGTGGAGATCACCACTACATCAATATTAGCTGATCAACCCCATGAAACTACCACCATCATACACCTTACCCTTATGGAGTATGTTGGGTTAATAAGGGGTCATGTGTCTAGACATTAGTATCATAAATGTGTAATTTACTTTGTGTAAATGAAATAGTTATTTTCTCAATCTCATTTTCAATATATTTTTGTTTAATAAATTATTTGTAAAAATAAGATGAGTTTGATAATTTATTTTTTGGATACAAATAAAATGTTATTTTCATAAAATATATATACTTTTTTAATAAACTCAAGTATTATATATAAATGTTATTTTCATTAAATAAAATTTTAAAACACTATTTAATTAAATATAAATTATTCTTTAATTTTATAAGGGCTTCATAAATTTTTATATGTTTCAGAAATTTTACTATGTTGTAAAAACTATTATTTTTAAATAAAAAAGAGTTAATTATAAATTTAAAATTATTATATTTAGAAAATAACTTTTCTAAAAAAAAATTTATATTTGAATTCAACATGTAAAAATTAGGTTAGGGTTATTTTATTATAATTTCTTTGAACAATTTGTATTTCATTGAATAGTAAAAATATGGTTTTGTGTTTTTTGTATGTTTTATAAATTATTATATATCTAATACTCATTTGATAATTAATTTAAAAGAATTAACAACGTATTTTTTATGTTATTAATATTATTATTAATGGATATAAATAAATTCTCAAACCAAAAATGACTTTACAAATTCCAAAAGAGAAATAATGATTCTTTAAAGCTATGTTTTCAGGAAAAATAAAATTTTAACATCCACAAGAATATTAAAATATGGATCTTAGTTATTATAGATTAAAGAAAAAATAAAACAGGACTCAAATGTATAAAACCATGTAAGATTCTAAATTTTTTTGGAGTTGACTTGGGATTGAATTTAGGTAAGTTTTGTTTTTATTTAATTACATTTAGATTGGGTTATACCTTGGTGTGTGTTTGGGTGAAAATTGTGAAAAATGGAAGAAAAAGGGGTTGTGCATGTTTGGCACACGGTTATAGAAAACCGTGTTCCCATCCTAGAAAATCATTAGACCCTAGATAGCGAGGGTTCGTAGGGATGGTGCAAGGTCTGAAAAACTGTGCACCCAAAAAATAAAAACCATGAAACCCAAGAATAAAAGGTGAACTATTAGGGCTAACCATGCACTCCTTCATAAGAAAGAGTGCATAGTAATTTTAATTTCTTGAAAATTGGTTTCCAAATTCCCCAAAAACCCAAAACATCCCCCATTTGACCCAAACTCAGTATAACATAATTTTTGAAGCTTTTAGATATTTTAATAGGGATTCCATGGTCATCTATCCTTCGTTCTTGATGATTCAAATCCCAAACTGAATATCTATTCCTCTCCTTTAAGTGGATCTTATCTCGATGTCTTCACAATCATACTCCTTCCTTCTATCATTCTTTTGATGAGATATAATCTTCTATTTTTTTATTTATAGATCTATATTTGGTGAATATTGATCTTGGATTTTGGATCAATATTTTTAATTAAATATATCTTATTTTGTTAATCTAGGTTTAGGGTTTTAGGTTCAGTTCCCAATCTACAATGTTGTGCTTCATGAATTTGGGGATTTTCAATGGGTAATAGTCCATAAAAAAATCATGGATAGTGGCCAGAACTTAATTTCCCAGAGTCATGATTTCAATTATGTATATGAAAAAATTTGAATTTCTAGAGTTGTTTAGAAATTGAAATCTCTAATTGAAATAAATAATGCAGTAAATTTATTAACTGGGATTTTTGTGAAATTGTGAGATTTTGGATCAATGAATGAGATAATTAATTTGAAAATTAATTAAGAGACTCTGGAAATCATGTAACTAAGATAATTAATTGATGAATTAATTATCAGGGATTGAATTGAGGAATTGTAAATTTGATTGAATATTGGGAATTATGGAATTGAGGTATTGAATTGGGATCTTGGGGATAATTTATTAGTAATTTAATTATAGAATCATTGAATTGTAAATTGTGAAAAATTAAATAGTGAATTAATTATTAGATGTTGAGTATGTGAATGGTTAATTAATTATTGAATTGATTAACATAAAAAGATTTGTGATTAATTAATTTTTGTATTAATTAATAGGATTGGATTAATAAATTTAAGATTTAATTAATTATTGATAAATTGGATTCTATACATGACGATCTAGTTTGATGATATATATATATATGCATAGTTTTTAAATGGGGGATATACATGATGATCTACACCAATGAAAGATCTATCAGTATGGTTGATAAATGGGGTGAAAGACATGATGGTCTTCACCAATGATATATTTGAACAATTGGGAACTGGAGTTCTAGACATGATGACCTAAACCAATTATATATATATATATATATATATATATATATATTCATTTTTGAGAATTGGGATGATATACATGATGTTCTATGCCCATGATAGATATATAGATATATGAAGGTTTGATAAGTGGGGTACTAGACATATCGTTTTACACCAAAAATGTAGGAAATGGAATGCGGGGCTAAGTGGATGAAATAATGAAATATGAATTGATTGTGATATATGGATTAGAATTCAGCACAGACTGAGGAAGGGATTGAATTTTAGGTGTCAAAAGGAACACAAGGTTTGATTTAGTGAAATAAAGATTAATTGAAAATGTGATAACGGTTTATTTATGAATTTTAATTAATTATTTATACAACTAAATACACTATTATTTGACTAGATTTATTTTAGACTCCATTGTTGGTGGCCTACTGAATTATACTTTCACCCTACTCGAGCTTCCTAATCGGTACCCAAATAGACTTTATTGTTACAATATAGGTCAAGGTAAAATTCACTATATAAGAGGGATGAGTTGGGATGGAGCTTGGAAGAAGGAACTAGATGTGGTTTAGGGCTCACACGAGAGTAGTCAATGTCTTTATTTTCAATAGGTATTTTAGACACCGGAAACAAACATTAACATGGAATTTTTTCTTCTATGGTTGGATATTATACTTCCTACATTGTTTACCTTGATATATTTGAGTTGTTTATTGTTATATATTTATTCTTCTATTATTTTTTATTCTTCTGGCCTTTAATTTGATAAAATATGGTATAGTATCCCCCAGAATGACTTATAAAAACCTTAATACAATTCATAAGCCTCTATTATATGGGGATCCACTCTATTGGTCATGTGACTGATTGACTCGGGGCACCGACATGTGGCACTTGGATCGAGATGCTACAAAGTGTTATTAGTTCTCTGGTTTTTTGTTCTTTTTTTTCGTATTACTATTTGGGAAAAGTAGACATGAAACATGAAAGATTTAGGGGATTCTTAATGAGTTCATGCATGGGATTTGAAATCACATGTATGGGGTAAACTCCCAGTACCCAGGATGGGATTGTTGTTATTCATGTTTTTGTTACAATTGAATATTATTTCACCTTGGGTGACACACTTATTGTGCGATATGGAAATTGTTATTGATTGTTTTGAGAATTTACTTATGGATGAGTATAGAACAAGTGTTGAGACTTGTTTTATAATTATAGGAACTTAGGATTATTTTGTGATATGCATAATTTTAGACACACACAGGGAAATGTGTTTTTGTGAGTTTTTGAACATAGACTATTTTTCCTTGATTAAGAAATTGAATTGAAAATGGTTCAAAATATGAAATTGAGAATAGTAAAATGATGAAAAATGAGAATAAATGGGTGTTAAAATGAAAACATTGAGTAATGATAATGTGATTACCTTTGTTAACTAGGTCCTAGGTGTAGAATGCTTAAGGTTAGTAGTAGTGCCTCAGTTTTTAATGTATTGCAATACTTGAGGAAAAGACTTGTTGTGACTTGCTATGATTTATGTATCTTATAAATGCGATAAATTTGTGTTATAATTCCAAAGTCATGTGTTCAGAATTGTAGAGATATTACTCCATGATGAATTCTGTTGAGAGGTTGGAAGGAGGAGATGTTCAGAGATGGTTTACCAGTAGTGGAACCTGAAGCATCGATAGTGCTGGGAGAGGAAACAGGGACGTATTTTTGAGAGAAATTTTATCACTTCATGAAATTCATGGAAAGAAACATAGAGAAGGTTGTGAAGATTATATTTGATCTGATGAGGGAGTTTTAGTTGAATCAACCTATGAATTTTACATGATATGGTGGCCCTAAGGGATATGAGTTCTGAATTGAGTATATCCATACAGTCCTTGACCATTTGTAGAATCCTACTAAGAATAGGGTCAATTTCCCCACATATACCATACATATAATAGTGAAGAATCGGTCTGAAATTCATGCATGGACTGGATAGACTGATGGCATGCTCTAGAAGGAATTCTTAGAGATGTTCTGAGAACACTTTTACCCAGTGACATTAAGTCTTGAGAGAGTATCTAATTTCATGATATTTACTTAGGGGAGCATGTATATGATGGACTATTCTGGACACTTTAAATATTTTCATTTCTTTTATAAAACATTAAAAAGAGATGAGGATACTTCCAAAAAATGATTTCAGGATGTACTTAGGTGTTAAATTAAGTCCTAGGTGAATATATTTAGGCTGAAGAAGTTATCAGATGTTGTGAAACATGAACTAATTTTGGAGGGTAACCTAAATGAGGCTTCCAATGGTGGAAAAGTGATTTCTTATGGATGATCTGCAAACACATATTCTAAGATCAAGAAATGTTGTGATGAGAAATTTAGCCAGAGAGGTGGAAAACATGTTGGGAAATCAAGAGGATCAGTCGCCCAATATATTATCCAATTTATTTTCCACCATTTTAGTAAGTTGGGAGACTATCGTAAACATTTTAACTTAACACCAGTTGAGTGGTGAGCTTGTAGGAAGAGAGACATCTACAAAGGTTTTGTAGTAACCTGAGATAGATGACTAGTGATAGAGTATCTATACAGTTTCAAAGAAAGGGAATGTGATCTTATACATCTTATTCGACCAAAATATAGACTTCTACTAGACGAGGTGGTAGAGGTAGTCAAAATTGTCCTTCTAGAAAAGAGAAACCATATCAGTAGAGTGGTGAAACTCAGAGGGGCCAGATAACATCATAGGGAATAGGGTCAGTATAACTGCATGTTGTGAAACCCACAATTGTTGACAGCAAGTCTAGACTCTCAATAGTGAGAGTTACATATCTTTTATCATCTACATTAACTAGTTCCTTTTTTGATACGACTGCCTCTCATTCCTTTATATCTACAAAACTTGTTAATGGGTTGATCCTAATTGTGGAGTTTTTGAGCACAATGATAATAACAGAAACATCATTGGGATGAAGTATAGAGATTTTTTGTGTGCAAGAGATATTCTCTTGAAGTTGGGGAGTATCATATTTTTGGGATCTGTATATCCTTGACATGTTAGGATTTAACCTAATTATGGGTGTAGAATGGATATTCACATACTCATCCCACATATACTATTACCAAAGGACTGTAAAATTTACATATCCTAATGGTGATGATTACATTAACCATGGAGAGTGGGATATCTAGGAAGGCCAAGCAGGGCCAATCACTCAAAAACTGGGAGATCTCATAGCCCATGTTTCTAGTATTTTTCTGGATGACGAAGGTGTGAAACCTGATGTTTTTCCACTAGTATTGAAACAATTACAGGATGTTTTCCTAAATAATTCTCAATGTTTTCACTCAAGAGGGATGTGGAATTCACTATTCTGCTCATGTTGGGAGTTGATCCACTATCTATTCCACTATAAAGAATTTCACCAACAGTGCTTCATAAACTCAAGACTGAACTGGATGACTTCTAGGATAAATGTTTTATCTTTCTATGTACATTGCCTTGGGGATCACCTATGTTGTTTGAAAAGAAGGATGACCATAAATTTCTCTTGTTAATAGATTATCAGAAGTTGAAAAAGATAAATTTGAGGAACTGGTATCCTATTCGGGGTATCATTGATCTTTTTGACCAGTTGAGAGGATCTTGTGGGTTATCAAAGATCTACCTGAGATCGGGGTATCATCACTGGTGATTTAAGACTTCTGATATACCTATGACTACTTTAAGTAGTATGTATGGCCTATATGAGTTTGTGATAATTCCCTTTGGGTTAACAAACACACCAGTAGTGTTTATGGACTTGATTAACATGATCTTCCATCCATATCAGCTGACCTTTTTGTAGTGCTCATGGATGAAATCTTTGTGTACTCCAAGAATCATGAAAATCATTCCCAACATCTTGACATAATCTTGTGTAAACTGAGTGAGAATTATCTATATTCCAAGTGATTTAATTTTAAGTTTTGGATTGACCAAGTAAACTTATTGGGATATATCACTTAAGAGGAAGGTGTTTTAGTCGATCCGAAGAAGGTACAATTAGTGGAATCCTGGGAGTAGCCCAAGAAATTTTTTAATATTCGTAGCTTTCTAGGGTTATCAAGATATTATTATAGGTTTATCTAGGAATTTTATTATATGGAAGTTCCATTCTCAGGCTTGACCAAAAGGGGATAAATATTGAATGGTAGGATGTATGAAAGAATACTTTCTAGGAGTCGAATAATAACTTGAGATCGACACCATTATTGATCATACTTGATCAAGGTGAGGTGTACACTGTGTATTGTGAAGCTTATGGAATTGGAATTAGATTTTATTGATGCAAGGAGAACGATTCATGGATTATGTGATGTCCCAGACCTAGATTCCTCTTAATGGGTTCCCCAATCTCGGTGGACCACATGGACTCAAGCCGATGTCCCTAAATGCTAGAGGCTGCCGACTAGCTACGAGGGCCTAGGGTGTGTCCTTGGTGAGACTATGACCTCATTAATAAAGTGTATATAAATGGTTAAATATAAAATTTGGTAAATAGCATAATCAATATAAGAAAATATAATCCACAACTAAAAAATAAAGACAATAATAACAATATGTGAAATAAATGGAATAACATAAAACAACTAACGATGACATGTCATGTATCTAAAAAATAGGAAATAATGAGTACAAGAAAATAGGCATAACATTTTCCATAAAATTATAAAGGAAAACAAAAGACTATACCAAGATTCCTGAGCCCTAGCTTTTCCATCAGATATCAATATCCTTTATAAATAGCAAGCAATCAAGTGTTTGAAGACCTATGCTTCTATTTGTCAACTCCTGCAACCATGAAATCTAGTTTGGGTACCAAATGGCACCCATAGAGGGTGTGAGATAAATCTCAGTGGGCCACCACCAATGATGTCTATAACATCTAGACCATGTAATGGAAATTTAATAGTGTGAAAGAATATATATATATATATTTCAAAGAAGGATAATATTAATGATGAATATCAGCACCATTACATAAGCAGAGCCATGAAGGGAAGTTGTCCAGCCATAGATGGTTGACATCGAAGGGTCCTGAGGCTGCCATTTGATGGGCCACATTATTTCCTTACCTTTTGGTAAAGTAGAAGGTGCAACAAGAGAAGATTAGGAGCAGCATGAGGATTCTCCTGACGATGAAGCCAAAGGCCTGAAGTCCAGCGTCATTGTGGTGAATGACATTGATAAACGAAAGGAAGTCCGACACAATGATGATATCAGCCCATCCACATTCCACAGCCAGCATCATCCCTGCAAGAATGGCATAGACCTCAGCAACAGTAAGTTCCCAGAAGGCATGATGTGGTTCATATTTTTCTGCAATGATCTGCCCCATACGGTTTCGGGCCAGGAGACCAAGAGAAACAGGCCTATCCTTGAGGATAGAAGAGTCCACATTGAGCTTAATACTTCCTTCCTTTGGAGGGGTCCAATGAGGGGGGCAGGAGGGGGAAGCGCCTAGAAAGAGGTGTCCATTGCGGTCCTTCCAGCCCTCAATCCATGAAGTGGCTCATTCAATCCAAAACTCGGGGGGCTGATGGACATGGTGGAAAATCGAATCGTTGCACCAAACCCAAATGATCCAGGCCAGGGTGCAACGAGCGCTTGCATTAGCTGATGAAAGAGAGGAGCATCAGCGCTTCAGAAGATCCGGGAGGTTAGAGGCAATGTCTGTTGAAGCATCCAAAGCCGAGCCCCATTTATTCCAAATTTACTGGGCACCTGGGTAGTGCATGATGGCGTGCCAGGGAGTTTTAGGAATATTTGGGCAGAAGGGGCATGAATCAGCACTGGCCATATGTTGGTAAACAAGGAGGCTCACGGTAGGAAGGTCAAAAAGACCTCATGGTCTGCTAAATCATTACTATCTATGTTTATCTAATGGTTAGGAGTGTAATACAAAGATCATGTTCCAAGGCATTATACAATAATGTGCCTACCAAATCCAAGGTTATCATCCAAGAAAAAACATGACTAATTAGTGATTGTTCCCTATGGGTTATAACCATGGCACATACTTTTACATACTAGATCCATGGTGTGTATCCAAGTAATAATTTAATTATATGAAAGGGATCCAATAGTTTCATACCAAGAATCCATGAATAGACAAGTATCATGGCCTAGGTGGGTCTCAACCTAAGATGGATGCATCCTTGAATCAGAATGGAATTCCTGATTTCTCAAGGCATTCCTCGATAAGAATCCAAGGCGAGCTTGAGTCAAACCACTCCAATTTGATAATGAATTCATATACATATTTTCAATTGGTTCATTCCTTATCTTTAATTAGTGTTTATAATCCACGTAGTATGAAACCCTTTAATCAAGTCATAACTAATCAATAATTCCATTTGGTTCAAGCCTTTCCTTTCATTAGTGTGATTAGGACATGTAGAATGAAACCTTTATTAATTACATTTATGAAGTATTCAATAGTTAAAGTCCATTAATATTAATTCTATTAATGTGGTAAGGGGTGATATGAACATGAAACCTATTATTTATTTACATTTAATCTGGTCAAGTCATATACTTAGTATACTTTCCAATTTCCATTTCGTATTTAAGTGTCAATGAAGCACTTATCTTAGGTGGGTAAAGTGGTGGGAAATCATGGCAATTTACATTATAAAATTAAAAATATAAATCAATACATTTAATATAGAAAATCATACCCTTATAAGGTTCAAGACAAGTCACACCTGAAAGGTGGCTCAAACGTTTCAATTACTAAAAACCCAATTTTGGAATAACATCCTACATGGCATGGATAGAGTTTTGGGCGTAAACACCAAAAATTAATCACATATAAGGAAAGATAATAGCCATATGGTTATAATTTTTATAATTATTTCATATAAATTGAATAAAAGAAAACTGATGAAATCGGTGGGCCCCACACGACAATTCCAAAATCAATGATCTTGATGGATAAGTTACAAACCACCAACCTTAGGGTTGTTCGACTCTCCTCATCCAATATCATCCTTTGATTCATATTATAATGGATTAAATCTAAGAAAATGGAAAAATTATCACACCTCGATAACTAGTTCGAGATAAAGAGAGGAGAAGAATGACTAAAAAGGACTCGAGTACTTACTATTTCGCATCCAACATGATGAATGCAAGCTCGATCATATTTTGGATGAAGGAGACATTTCAATCCCAATATTAGGCCTTAAAATAGATCCAAAATGAGAGGAATATAGGTTAATCATATAGGAATTTGGATTCGAATAAAGGAGGATAATTAGTTAGGACATTAAGGAAAAATTGGTAAAATTACCCACAAAATAGTTGATTCATGGTTTTTCTGCACGGTTTTCCGAAACAAGCGCAAACCATGCATGGGTACCTAGGAAAAAGGAAAAATCGCATTGTTAGGCCATAAAATTAAGGAAACTATGTGCCAACCATGCGATAATGCTCTAACAAAAAAACATGCCACTCACACAATTTTCTCTACCCACTAGGACTTCCCACATTGTTTGCTATAAACCATGTACCATGCCTGTGTTCCCAATAATATATTTTATGGTCTTGGAAAAATACCTAGAATCCCTCAAAACATTCACTAACATATTATTAATCCTAATTAGGTCTAAAATAAAGAATTAAACAAAAATTTAACGGATCCATACATGAGAGAAAAATTGGGTACTTATAGTCTTTCTCCATTAAAAGAACTCATCCCCGAGTTCACCTTCCAAGGGTAGAGAAACACAGTCTGAGAACAAGTCCGGCCACTAGGCATGACCGTCAGCTTCCATATCCCATGTCTTGTCCTATACAAGGCCTTTCTTTCATAGCACTCATACCAAAGGGACATACCAGGCTTGGAGATACTTCAGGCTCCGATCAACGATGCATACTAAATAATCTTGAAAGGTAGCATCAACATCTAAATCAATTCCCCCGGATCAAATGTATGATATGGGTTTTCACGATATCATGGAAGCTGTGAGTCATGGAAGACATCATGAATGACATGATACATATAATGCATTAGCAACCCATAGGCTACTGTCCAGACTCCCTCTAGGATCTCTAACATCACTACATAACATGGTGATATCTTCTATTGCTTATGTAACCGTATATTCCCTAGCTTGGTCAATACCTAAAGGAAAAAATGTTCCCCAACCCTGAACTCTAGATGTAATTAATGGAAATCGACATATGATTTCTATATTGACTGAAAAATATTCATACACTTTATGATTAGTGGAACATACTCTGAAGTCTCTTGAACTAGATGAGGACCTAGTGGGGCTGCCTAACCTACCTCCTGCAAGAATAGAGGTAAAAAACATGACATAGCATATAAGGCCTCAAAGGATCCATCTAAATTGTCTCCTAAAAGATAATATTATTGGTGAAATCAATGATAAGGATATGATTTTCCCAAGAACCACCAAAACCATGGACACATGCTCAAAGCATATCCACCAGAACCTATAATTTAAATTCCAATTATCCATTAGTCTAAGGGTGAAATATTATTATTAGAAGCACCTATGTTCCCATATCCTTCTATAATCCTAGCCCGAACCATAACATGAAACAAGAATACTTATCTAAAATGATGGTACAAGGGACCCAATGTAGTCATATGATATCATAGACATATAGTATTCCTATCTCATCAACGGAGAAAGTATCCCAAATAGGAATGAAGTAGGATAATTTCTTCAATCTGTGAATGAAAACCCATTTAGTGTCTCTACCTTGAGTAAATGTATGTAAACCGACTATGAAGTCCATAGAAACATCATCAAATTTAAAATCCGGGATTGAAATCTACTATAACAATCTTTAAGGTCTCTGATGTTATACCTTATCCGACCAAAATTTAGAACACCTAGTGATAAATCCTGATATCTAACACTTCATCCTAGGCCACTAATACTCGTGTCACTTATCTCAATACATCTTTGAGATTTCTGGATGAACTACCCAATGAGAAGCATGTGTCTCCTGTATCAACTCCTCTCTCATATATGAAGAAACCTAGACACTTCCTTGAATACTTAAGATGTCATCTCTATACATAGACCAATTAGAAGGTGGGTTATCTACTGATATACCCTCATGGATAATCAAGCCTTCATGATTTGAAAACTTTCTTCCCTTAAACTTCTCCAAAGGGGAAGAGGCAACTTCCAAATATGAGAAGTATGGTTGTTTGTGGCTATCATGGAACTCTAGATATAGTTTAGAAAAAAGTTCCATTAACTTCCATTCATCAATGTATTCCCTTAAAACCTGTGTTTGAGTTTTCCGACTCATTACATCTGCAACCACATTGCCCTTCCGAGGAATATAGGTGAGCTCAAAATCAAAGGATTGTAGATATTCGACCCATCTCTACTGTTTGAGGTTAAATTCACACTGGGTAAAGATATATTTTAGTCTCTTGTTGTCTGTGTACACAAAAAAGTGCTCACCAAAAATATAATGCCTCTAGAAATGTAAGGTATGGACAACTACTGTTAGCTCAATGCCATGTGTTGGGTAATTTCTCTCATGAGGCCTCAACTACCGAGATCCATACGCAAAAACTCTATCCTCCAACATAAGTACTACTCTTAGGATGATTCCTAATATAACATAGAATATGGTGTAACTTATTATAGTGTCTGGTATAATTATAATAAGTGATGAGTAAATCCTCCCTTTAAACTACTGAAAGGCTTTCTCACATTCATCTGGCTACATGAACATAACAAACTTATTGGTAAGGCCAGTAATTAGGGAAGAAAGACATGATAAGTCTTTTATGAAATACTTACAGTATCCATCCAACCCCAAGAAACTCTAAATATAAAAAACATTCATGGGATTATTCCAGGAAACTACATCACTTACATTTTTTGGGTCAAAAAATACACCTGACTCTAAGATAATATGACCCAATATGTGAACCTATTTAATTTATTAGTGGAACATAGAAATCCTTTCATAATTACGATTCTCTCTCAGTGTAATCACAATGGTATCAAGATAATTGTAATGGCTGGTAAAAGTGTGAGAATACTAAAATATGTCATTGAAAAATACCATGACAAAAGAATCCAAATAGGGGTGGGACACCCTATTCATCAGAGCCCTGAAAATGCTGGGAATGTTTGTAAGACCAAACGACATAACTATGAACTCATACAGACCATACATACTACAGATAGATATACAAGGTATGCCTGATGGCCTTACACTCAATTAGTAATATCCCAACCTTTGGTAGATTTTATATAATACACTAGCACCTCATAACTAGTCAACGAGATCATTTATTCGAGGTAGTGGATACCAGTTCTTGATCATAAGACAGTTCAAGTTTCTGTAATCCATGCATAGATGTAAGGTTTCATCCTCCTTCTTGGAAAAAAACTATAGGAAAACCCCAAGGGGTTGTACTGGGCTATATAAATCATTTTCCTTTAAATCCTCTAACTGTCTCTTGAACTCCAAGTGCTCTTTTGGTGCCATCCTGTACGGAGGAGTGGATACTGGAGTTTCTCCCAATACAATCTAGATTTTAAACTCTACCTCTCTCTTAATAGGTTAGACAAAAAAATCACCAGGAAAGACATCCAAGAAATGATCTACTACTGGAGGAAAATCAACTTGATGTAATCCCTAATCCTCAATGAACAAATTTTCAATCTGGGCATCCACTCCACCTAGCCCATGATTCTATGGTCCCGCTCTAAGATCCCATACATCCCACTCACCCATATATAGATAACTTCTAGCATCTAATGATGTAAAATATACCTTGAAATGAAATCACTCTACAAAATCATGATACTAAACCAACCAATCCATCCCATGAATGACATCTAAGCATGTCATATAAAGAATAAAGAGGCTCCATAAGAAAGTTTAACAACCTACTTCATGGGGAAAGTCCCTAAACTGGCATATTCCCTCTATTCATACCCCTAATAGTATATCTAGGGTCATTACACAATAGTAATGATGTATATCTAGTCTGAGACATTCCATGATAGATATAGAGATAAAAGTTTTTGAATCACCTATTTCAAATAAATAATATACTAAATTAGATGCCACATGAATAGTACCGTATACTGTATATTGTCCTGCATCCTGATCCTCAGGTATCATCTATAGTGTGTGCAACTGACCTAATATGTGGCCTCGTACAATAAATGAACTACCACAATCATAACATCTCTGCTAGAACTACTGATGATTAGGGGTTTAGATACCATGACCATGACCTCCTTCTCATCTAGTCCTATCAGTTATACTTGAATTCCATGCCTGAAACGACACAAAAAGAACCCTCTCTTGATGGGGGAGCTAGCACTGATCTTTTTTCACTGGAAATTGTTGGAAAGGTCCTATAAAATATCTGAATATTCCCTATACGACCACAAACCTGAATCTCTAGTGGGTCTCACTGAGGATTTAGATTCCCCCATCATCCACACTAATGACACACTAAAGAACTCTCTAAATTGTTACTCTAGTTGTCACTTCCCTGAAGAGAAACCTTGAAATAAATCTTACTACCACCAGAAGAACTACTGCATAACGTGACACTGATCCACTATTCCTGGAACTATTTATGTCCTTTATGTTTTGATTAGTGATAAGATCCAGTTATACTATTTTAGATGATGTAAAAAGGTTAAATATATTCCCCTACGTACTGATGGTGTACTAGAGCCCATCCTTAAAACGTTTAGCTCGTGAAATATCATCACTAACTAGAAGTGGTACAAATCACTGAAACTCTATGAAACACACTCAATATTCCCTCACTAACATAGAACCCTACTCGATATGCATGAACTCTCTAGATATGTCAGTTATCATCGTATGAAGAATGAACTGATCATAGAAGGAAGTCTGGAAATCATCCCATAACATTCCCTGAGGACAACTACTCTGGGTAATCACATCCCACCAAGGCTTGGATGAATCCTGAGGCATGTATATGGAAACATTGACCCTCCACTATGGAGGCATCTCTATATGCTCAAAGACAGATAAGGTAGCATTTATCCAAGACTCAATAGTTAGTGGAAAGCCATCCCCCGATAAGGTAGGAGGATGATGCTAATGGAACCCACAAGTCAAATCATCTGTCATAGGTGCAAGCTATGGAGAACCATTCTTGGAACAAATTAGATGTAGGAAACTATCATGAATTTAGGAATTAGTGCCCTAATCAGGTAGAATAGTTGGTGCCTCCAATGTAACTCTTGGTAGTAAGATAGGCGGCTCAGGGCCCACAATGTCTGAATCATGGTCATCACCACCTTCTTGGTGTACGATATGGGGATGTCATTGTGGTATTGGTATAAAAATTTCAAGAACCCACCTCATGACCAGATTAAGTGGAAAGATCGCATCACTAGAGGATTATAAATGTAAAAAAACTCACTACCCAAGTAATACTACCCCAACTAACCTCTTATATAGCCAGGTACTAGTATGCTCTCAAGTATATGTTTCATTTCATTTTATTTTTCATTACTAGGTTCACTCCGTTACCTTTCATAATCATGACAAGGAAAGATAAGAATGTGAATCCAATTCATTTTTGATGTCATGATTCAATTTATAATGTATTTCCATTCCCTGTGAATGAGTTCCCATACACCTTATCATTAGAAATGGTACCCATTTATTTATAGCATAATGGATCGACTTGGTAAATTAGTCATCCCAACCCATGAAGGCTTATACACCTCATAAATTGATATAGGAAATCACTAAATCACAACCAAGAATAATACAAGCATAAGCTAACTATCACAACATCACTCAACAATCAAAATCTTATCAGGAAATGAAAATAAGTGAAATTCACCCATATGGCATGGAAATATGCATGACATGTGAATTATAGGAGCACAATATGATGCATGTAACAATTCTCTTTTCCTTCACTTCATTGATCCAAGTATGAAATAGAATATTAGTTAGAAAAATAATCAACAACACCACACAAATTTAGTGTCACCCTATTGTTAAATAATGTCAACTGTAATATGAAACACAAAATAAAAATAATATTTTGGGTAACTTGGGTTTTACCCCGAACCTTGGTTCGCGATGCACAATTATAGCTTATGAACAAGTCCCAATCATTCCTAATCTCCAATACATTGTCTCTAAATACTAAATCAAGATAATAAGCTCCTATATTACAACTTTTTGAAGTCCCAGACATGGATACCACATAATAGGTTCCCTGAGCTCAGTGGGCCACATGACCTCAAGTTCATCTCCCCAAACACCAAAGGCTTTGGAATAACAGAGAGGTCCCAGGGTGTGTCCATGGGGAGACTATTATATCATTAACAAAGTGTATCATAGCGATTAAATATAAACTATGGTAAATAGTTGAAGCAATATAAGTAAACAAAAGGCACATATAAAAAATAGAGAAAACATTAACAATAACTAAAATAATTGGAATAACATATAACAACTCATGATGATATGTCATGTATCTAGAAATATGGAAAACATAGATACAAGGTAGTAGGAATAAAATGTTACAGAAATGTATAAAGGAAATAAAAGACCATACCAAGTATCTCGACCCCTAGCTCAGTCATCTACTATCAATATACATCATAAATAACAAGAAATCAGGTGTTTGAAGCTGTATGCTTCCCTTTTTCAACACTTGTAAACATGTTATCTACTTCGGGTACCAAATGGTGCTCAGAGAGGGTGTGAGATAAATCTCAGTGGCCCACCACCAATGGTGTCTATAACATCTAGCCCATGTAATGGAAATGTAACAGTGAGTAAGCATGCATATATATAAACTAAAAAAGTACAATGTAACTAAATACCCATGTACCTACTTTAGCCATAGGTTGGTCTCTGAACATGTAACCAGTTCATTAATTAAGTAACTACCATTTTATTTTGATAGGTCATGTGAGGCATAGAAATCACTGAAATCACCTCATGATAGTATAAATATTTAAGTTTGCAAGATGTAACAAGGAAACCATGATTGATGATATTTAATAATGAAGTTACAAGGTAATTACTAAGTAAACATAGACCTCAAGGGATGCTAACTCAGTACTGTATGAGTTTAGCCAAGGGAAAAGCATGTGATCTAAGGATCACATTCCATGTCATTACACAATATGGTTCCTACTGAATCCAAGGTGATCACCCAAGGTAAAACAGTGCTAAGTAGTGAATGTGCCTGATGAAATGAAAACATGAAACCTAATTGTCAATGTTGGATCCGCGGAGTGTATCCAAGGAATAATTTAATACTATTTGATGGATCATATGGTGTTATACCTGTCATCCAATAATAGACAAGGATAGGGATCTAGGTGGGTCTCAACCTAAGAAAGCCGCATCCTTGAGTTAGAATGGGGTTCCTGAGTGCTTAAGGCATTCCCTGATAAAAATCTAGTGCGAGATTGAGTAAATACACTCCTATATGATAATGAAGTCTTATATATAATTTTAATTGGTACAATATTTTCCTTTCATTTGTGTGAATTGGACATGTATCATGGAACCCTTTAATCTTGTCATAATTTATCAATAAGTCCAGTTGGTTCAAGGCTTGCATTTCATTTGTGTGAAAAGACCAAGTAGCATGCAACCATAATTAATTCCATTTATGGAATATTCAATAATTAAGTTCCATTCCAATACCTTAAATTAATGTGTTAAAGGATTCTATGGACATGAAACCTATTATTTATTTACATTAATCTGGTAAAGTCATATACTTATCATACTTTACAATTTCCACTTCCTATTTAATTGTCAATTGAATAACTTATATTAGGTGGGTCAAGTGGTGAGAGTATATGGTCCTTTAAATTATTCCATTCAAAATATAAATAAATCCATTCAATATAGAAAATATTACCCTTATTAGGGTCAATCCAAGTCACACCCAAATGGTGGCTCAAACATGTCAGATACTAAAAACCCAATTATGGCATAACACCTACTTGGGATGGATGGAATTGTGGGTGTAACCAACAAATATTAATCACATATATGGAATGATAATAACCATATGGTTCTAATGATTATAAGCATGAAATATAAATTCAATAAATGGAACCTGATGAAATTGGTGGGCCCCACATGAAAATTTCAAAATCTACGAACTTGGTGGATGAGTTATAGACCACCCACTTTTGGGTTGTATGTCTCTCATCCTTCGATATTGGAATTTTATTCATCTTAGTGTAGAGTATATTTGAGAAAAAGAAAAAAATTCTCACACCTCGATAACTAGGTTGTGAGTAAGAGATGAGAAGAACGACTAAAAATGACTCAAGTACTTACTATTGTGCATCTAACGTGAGAAACAGAAGCTCCATCAGATCCTAGATGGAGGATATCTTTCAATCCCCACCTTATGCCTTCAAAGAGGTTAAAAATGAGAGGATAATAGGCTAATCCTATGGGAATTTATATTAGGAGGAATGATGAAGCTTAATTAGACCATTAAGGGCAAAATGAAAAAATGAACCCTAAAATAGCTGTGTGCAGTTTATCTGCATGGTTTTCCAAACTGTCTAAAAGACATGCATGGGTACCTAGGAATAATCAAAAAACATGCCAGCTGCATGGTTTTCTATAACCAAGAGAACTTCCAATAAAATTTACTATAAACAATGAACCATGATTATTTTTCCAAAAATTTGTGTTCTAGGGTCTGAATAATCCTCATACACCCTCAGAGCCTTCCCGAACTCAGTAGGAATACAAATTAGGTTCAAAAGAAATAATTAGACCGAAATCTAAAGGATCTATAACTATGTTAAAAATTGGGTTCTTACAGAGTATGGGTCCTACAGCTAAGGCCACATGAACAAAACTACCATTCACATGACATCGAGGTAGTAGTAGTGGTTTATGATCTAAAGTGTTGGTGGAACTATCTATCGACTGATAAGATTATGATGTTTACCGATCACAAGAGATTGAGGCTCATATTTTCATAGATATTTTTGAATATTCAATGGAAAAGATGGGTTGAGTATATTCAGTCCTTCTATTTTGAGCTAGTATATACACTTGGGAAAGGAAACAGTGTGCCTAAAGATTTGATCAGTAAAAATCAGACATATATTTTTCATGAGTCTAGTGCTTAGTGGAAGATGGTGAATTTGATGGATGAAATGCATATGGTAGTTCATGAGAGTCAGGAGTATATGAATCTAGTTTTGATTTCAGTGGAGTGTATTCTATTGAGAAGGATCTGATACAGGCAGTATGAGGATCCATAGTGTTTTACCTTGAGGGAAATCTGTTAAGGTGGGGATTCACTTATTGATTGAAACATAGATGAGGATGAGATCATCTATGTCTGGAATTGGGTTATTGTACCTACGTTCATGTGAGAAGAGATCATACAATTATTTCATGTCTTGAAATGGGCGGTACATCCAGGGGTGACCAAATTGTATTGTGAGATATGAAGATAGTTTTGGTGGAAAGGAATGATGAAAGAGATAGCAAGGTTTGTGACATGATAATACACATGTCAGTAGGTGAAGGTAGAGAATCACTAACTTGGAGGTTTTTTTATAGCTATTACCCATTCAAGAATTGATATGGGATTAAGTGACCATGGATTTTGTGGTGGTAATTCCAAAAAATATTTGGAAGAATGATTCTATCTGGGTTATTGTGGATCGACTGAAAAAAGTAGTGCATTTCATTACTATATGGGAGACTTTATTTGAATAGAAGTTGGGATATTTGTATGTTTGAGAGATAATCCATCTGAATGGGGTGAAACTGACTATTGTTTCATACTATTATTCACATTTTACTTTTTACTTTTTTTAGTGAATATAGAAGGTTCTTGGTACACATATATTATTGAGTACACATTTTCACCCATAGACTGAGGGGTAGTCAGAGCATACTATATAGGTGCTTGAGTATATGATGTAGGATTTGTTTCTTGAATTTGGTGGGTCTTGGGAGAATTAATTTGATTAATTGGTGTTCTCCTATAACAACCATTATCTAGAAACTATATATATGGAACCGTATGAGGCTCTTTATGGTAGTCCATATAGATCAATACTATGCTGGATGTAGGTAGGTGAGTTAGAGTTGTTGCGGCAGAGTCTCGTGCAGGAGATGTTAGAGCAGGTACAACTGATTTAGAAATGTATGACTATGGCTCAGAGAATGGAGAAAATTATTTTAATAGATTAATATAACCCCTAGAGTTTATAGAGGGTGATCATGTATTATTTTAGATGTCACCTAGGTTCGGTCACCGCATGATACAAAGATAGAGAAAGTTAGCGCCTAGTTTTGTTGGACCTTTTGAGGTTGTGGAGAGAAACATGCTAGTGGCGTACCATTTTGATATTCCATAGAAATATAGTATTATGCATGAAATTTTCAATGTATCAAATATTCAGCAGTATCACCCTCACCCTTTTCATGTGATCGATGTGTATGATGTAGAGCTTGAGATAGATGCTTCCATTTAGGAGAATCTAACACGTGCATTGGATCACAGTGAGAAGGTGTTGTGGGGAAAGATTATTCCAATAATTCATGAATTATGAGAACATGGGCGTGTTCAGGTGGAAACATGGGGAAGGAAAATATATTTGAGGGATCAATGGCCTAATATTTTTGGCTTAGAATCTTTGGGAATCTTAGGAGTGTAGCTCTAGTAAGAGCTATTATAAAGTGGTGAGATTGTTAGATACCTAGATTTTTCCAGAGCTAAATCAGTCTTAAATTCCAGTACATTTATTTAATTAAGTACCTTTAGATTAGGTTTTACCATGCGGTGTTCTTGGGTGAAAAATAAGAAAAAAATAATAAAAGGGGTTGTGTACGGTTAGTACATGGTTAGAGAAAATTGTTTTCCTAGCTTAGGAAATTGTGCGACCCTGGACAATGATGGTTCATATAGCTAGTGCATGGATTGAAAAACCATGTGACTTAAAAAGAAAAACCATGAACCATAATAATAATAGACACATTTTTGTAGCATAGTTAGCGAAAACCATGCACCCCTGCCCTAGAAACTGTGCACAATAGTTTTAATTTCTTGAAAATTTGTTTTAGAATTTTCCGAACCCTCAAAACTTCTCCCATTCGACCCAAAATCAGACCAACATTGTTTTGGAATATTGTGAATCTTTTTGGAGGGATTCTAAGGCCATACGACCTCTTTTATTCATTATTTGAATCCCGAATTGAAGACCTGCTCCTCTCCCGGTAAGTGGATCTCATCCTGATGCTTTCCCATTCACCCCTTCCTTCTCTAATTATTTTGGTGAGATAAAATCTTATATTTTTTTAGATATAAATATATATTTGGTGAATATAGATCAAATCTTGTGGATCTATTTTTTGAATTAAAGATATCTTGTTTTATTAATCTTGGTTTAGGGTTTTAGATCCAGATCCCGATCAACGTCATTATGCTTCTCGATTTTGTGAATATTTGTTGGGTGATTGTCCATCAACAAATAGAGGAAATTGGTCTAAAATTTTATTCCCATTGTTGTGATTTTTATTATGTATATGAACTTTATAGAATTTCTAGATTTTTTAGAAATTGAAGCCTCAAGTTGAATTAATTATTGTAGTAAATTAATTAATTGAGATGATTATGAAATTATGAGATTTTGGATCAGTGAATGAGATAATTAATTAGAGAATTAATTATGAGATTTTGAAAATTGTAGAATTAGGATTATTAATTGATGAATTAATTTTCAAGGGTTAAATTGAGGAATTTTGGATTTGACTGGATATTGGGAATTGCAGAATTGGGATATTAATTGATAATTTAATTATCAAAGTATTGAATTGGGATTTAAGGGATAATTAATTATTACTTTAATTATCAAATTATTTAATTGTAAATTGAGAATAATTAATTAGTGAATTAATTATTAGATTTTGAGTATGTTAATGGTTAATTATTTATTGAATGGATTAACAGAAAAAGAGATGTGATTAATTAATTTCTCAATTAATTAATGGGAATAAATTAATTTATTTATGAATTAATTATTTATTGATAAATGGGATGATAGACCTGATGATCTTGGTTGATGATGATATACATATATATTTTTTAAATAGGGGATATATATGATGATCTAAACCAATGATAGATCTTTCTATATGGTTGATAAATGGGGAGATAGATATGATGATCTACACTAATGATATATGCGCATAATTGTGAAACGGAGTGATAAACATAATAATCTACCCCAATAGAATATTGGCATATTTGATAATTGGGATGCTAATCATGACATTCAATGCCCATAATATATTTGTAGATATATGAATGTTTGTTAAGTGGGGTAAAAGATATGGAATTATATACACACAAAAAATGGAAATGGAATATGGGGATAAGTGGAAGAGATAATGAAATATGAATTGACTATATTTTCTAGATCAATCTCTGGCATGAGATGAATAAGATATTGAGTTTCGGGTGTTCCCAGAAACTCGAGAGTTAATTTATTTATGTAAAGAATAATTGATAATGTGATAAATGTTTATTTATGCATTTTAATTATTTCATTATACAACTGCATACACTGTTATTTGACTGGATTTATTTTAGACACCATTGGTGGTGGACTAATGAGTTGTTCTTGTACACTACTCAGGCTTCTAGATTGGCACCCAAATAGACTTTATTGTTGCAGGATGGGTTAAGGGAAAATTCACTATGTTAGAGGGTTGAGTTGGGATGGTGGTTGGAAGAAGGAACCATATGTAGTTAGAGACCCACTTGGAAATCATCAGTGTCTTTATTTTTAGTTGTCATTTTAGACCCCTGAAACTTAAATTATGATGAAATATTTTTTACTTTGGTTGGATATTGTATTTCTAATATTTTCTACCGTGATATATTGGATTTGTTTATTGATATATATTTCTTTCACTATTGTTGCTTATTTCGGTAGTGTTTACTCAGATAAAAGAGGGTATAATATCCCCATGAATGAATTACGGGACTTTCTCTGCTAGTCAATAGCCTCTAGCGTATGAGGTGTCATGATTGAGGTCATGTGACCAACTGGCTCAGGGCATTGACATGTAGAACCTCATTCTAATGTTAGAAAGTGATATCAAAAATCCATTTTTCTTTTCTTATTTTTTGTATTTTTTCTTGGTAAAGGTATACAGTAGAGTAAGACAATTCAGGAGCCTGGTAATTAGCTCATGCATTGGAGTTGGAAACCCACATATGAGGGAAAAATATAGTACCCAAGGTCGTATTATTAGTATTGTCATTTATTCTAGAGTTCAATATTATTTCACCTTGGGAAACACACTTTGTGTGTGATGTGGAAACTTTACTCATGAATACGTATGACTTGATATTTCCATGACTCAGACATAGTTCATTTTTCACAACGACCTTTATTGATTGGTTTTAAAAGTATAATTTATGTAAAAATATGTTAATTATTTCATGATTATTATTATGTATATTCATAATTAATATTCACTTTGACCATAGTTAAACTACTAAATTCATTTTTGAAACATAAGAAAAATATCATCGAATCATCTAACGTAATATTAATTGATTAAGTAATAATGAATAAAATGTTAATAAGTGATATAAAAGTGTTAATAAACTTGAAAAGGGTTATTAATAAAGTAAATAATTAGCATAATTTTATTATTCGGGAAGATAAAAATGTATGTGATTAGTCAGACTCAAGGTAAGGGTTTGCCATCTCACTTTTACTTTCGTGAGATATACGTCATATTCACCACTTATTTATTTTTTCTGGTGTATATAATTCCATTTTTGAATTTTATATCATGAATTTATTTATATTTATGTTATTAAATGTTTCATTTAAATTTAATTCTTTCAATTATGACAAAATATTTAACAAAGTGGTAAGAGTTTATTTAATAATCTCATCATTATTCAGGATTGTTTTTGTTTAAATCCCCCTTAGGGGAATTATTTGATATTTATATCTCAAAGTAAATTTATTTTATTATAATATAGTTATTCATGAACATTTTCAAGAAATAGTACTATTTTACCTCTATTTGGTACCTAACATGATTAATAATTTTGTTTTAAGAAAATATAACTTTATTTCTCTCTTTGGTCTAAAATCATTTTCCTTCCAAAACAATTTTTTCTAAAAATGTTTTCAAAAATATTTTGGAATTATATAAATGATTTATTAAAGATATTTTTACGCATGTTTAACTTTTTTTAAAATATTTTGAAAGGAGGATTCTTTTCATTTTCTGAAAGAGGCACTTTTCTAACATTTTTACAGTGAAAAGGGAATGTTATTTTTAACATATATAACATGTTTACAATTACTCACTATAATGATTGTTATTAATTTAATGATTTATTTAAAAGATTAAAAGGTTATTTTTAATGATTTTTTCTTAAAATTATGGAGATTTTATGTTTTTAAAATTTATTTTCAAATAAATTAATTTTTGATAGTAATTTAGGAATTTTATAATTTTAAATTAAAAATAATGTTTTCAAAAGAAAGGTTATTTTCCATTATAAATATTTTAAGTGATATTTCAAAATAATTTTCTATATAAAATACATCCTTTGATATTAGTTACACTTTAATGGGGATATAATCCAATGATACCATCCTTATTATTTATTCAAATGGTTTATGATCAGTTTTATTAGGGATGTAATATGTTGATACCAGTCATTTTATTATAGATATTTTATTATTAAGTTTATTGATTGGAGAAAATATATACATTTAATATTATAGTTTAAAATATGAATGTTTATGTCAATAATTTTTACCCCTTTTATATGAGGAATTCATTAGTCCTAGTAAGTGATAGGTGGGCCCTGCTATAGCCCCTCGATGCATCAGTAAGCATCATGTGACAAACTAGATGGGTTTTTGGATGAGTTATTGACCCCTTATATAGATCCCTTATTATAAGATCTCAAAATTATTAGGTACCTTAGAATATGGTCTTGATAGTATGTGTTAGACATCCAATAATATACATTCCATAATTATGAATTTAGTTATTGACATACCATGTGATTATTAAATTAATTATAATTTCCATGGTTATGTTTTCAGGATAATGTGATTATTTATCTAGAATTATTTCATCACCATTTATTCTTTCCATTTCATGCTTAATTTTATGATTAAATGACATGTGTATTAGATATTTACCTTTCCATATTGATTGTTCATTATTTATTCATAGCTTCCATTGTACGATTACTCTTATTGAGAATTTTAGTTAACCCCATTTTTATGTTTTATTTTCATCAGGATACAAGAAACTGTTTTGAGATTGATATGGAGGGATATGATATGGTAAATAATGGTGTTCTCAAAGATTTTTTTAATTTTATGTTTTAAATTTTAATAATGATTTCATGTATGTATCTAGTTTACCAAGACTACTAAACTATTCAGTCCTTCACGATTAAATTACTAGTATCTTATGAGAATATAACAAAGTCGACATCAGGTATGGACTACTTGGTTCAGGGGTTCTATATTTGGTATTTGAGAAAGTTTTGTAGGAACCTTTGGAACTAAATGAAGGAAAACATAAATTAGGAAGAAATAATCTATTACATACTTTGGGAATAAGTATAAAATAACATCCTAATTTTTTTTAAGGAAGAGATTATGTGATTTTTCTAGGAAAATATATACCCTTTTAAGGATACTAAAAGTGGAATTGGTTTTAGTATAGATTCAATTAAATGTAATAACTATGAAAATGAAATATTAAGATTGACCTGATTGTCACCTAGCACATGAAAATTGGCCTTGTTACACACATGGTTTGACACTCCTAAGGGATGCTCTTAGGATAATTCAAATATTCTTCACAATCCATTATTATGGACATAAAAATAAAAATATCCCCTTGAAAACTATTTTTTTAGTATGAGATTATATGTGCATAAGGTTTACAATTTATGTTAAGTATTTCACTATTTTTGGGATTATAAATTATGTTTTTAAATTATCTGATCTAATATATTGTATGCCATAATTTTTAAATGGTGCCAAAAATAATTAATGAGAACCACAACAATGAACATAATCCAATGAGTAATAATGATCATTTATTTTATGGGATTAAGATAATTTTTCAAAGGGTATTAATCTCCCAAACATTATCATGATATGAGTATTAGTATCATGTGATAAAAAGAGTGTGAAATAACTATATAATTATTACTAATTTTAAGTGAAATAATAAGAGAAGAGTATGGAAGTGAAAAACATGGATATAGAGAATAAGGGAAAGAATAATTTTCCCACATGTGGTAATTGAGTAAAAAAACACCCTAGTACTTGCTTAATGAGAATAGGAGTTCGATTAAAGTGTGGAGATAAATTCCACCAAGACCTTTCTTACCAGGGAAAGATTTTTTTTTCCAATTATCAATGCTTCAACAGTAAATAGATGGGGCACTATAAAAATTAATTCCCTAAGAATCAAAGTAATATAACTCAAATGTTGCTAATGTATCATGGTCAAGATAATGCTATTACCAAAAACTATGTGAAATGATAAATATGATTTTTTTGTATTCAAGAATTATTTAAGTTTATTATTTTAATATGGATTTCCAAGTTATAAGAATTATAAAATTTATAAGGATTGTACTACAGTAAATTTTCATTAAAGATATGAAACCATATGCTGAATGGTACCGATGAACAAGAAAAATGATTTAGTTTAATGTTGAAATTATTAGAAAACAAATGATTAAAGCAAATATAACACTTTATATGTTCTTAATTTTGAGATAATGATTTTTGGATAAAGAGATGATTGATATGGAAAAAGTAAATTAGATAGTACTGAGTACCATAGATATGTTTAATGATTCTTTGTCAAAGTGGTTCATGCTATCATTGATGGTGTTAAAATTATTTTTGTATTTAAGTAATATATCCATTAATTTGTGGTTTATTTAATGAAAAAGGAAGAATTAATTTTTTCAATAAGGTTTTATGGTAATTCAGGTTATTTACATGTTTCAAGAGAATTTAAGATAAATGTATCAACATGTTTGGTACGTGATGATTAAGAGCCACTTCATATTGTTCGTAAGAATAATGATAAGTTAATTTTGGAATTCAAATGACATTATTTATAATGTTTTGGATCTTAATAATTTGGAAGGGACATAAAGTTGAACATTTATGAAATGTTTTATTTTGAACTTTGGATGAGGCCTTAAATATTAATGTATTACTTCACCATATGAATATTTATTCATATTGGATAACTTGAACTATTTTTTTATAATAATAACTAGAGATTGAAGGAATTACTTATCATTCTTTTATTAATCTTACGATCCATTAAAAGTGATTTTTAGGGCTTCAAGTATAAAAAAAATTCGTCTTGGATTTTAATTTTTTATAGTAAGAAATGAAGTGAAAAATTAATGAATCACAACATAAGGATGAAATTGTTCTTATAATGTATAAATATATCAATTAAGTATATTTTATTATATTCTTAGGAAGTAAAATAATTTCTCAACTTTAGGAAAAGGATCTTGATTCAAAAAAATTATCCTATTACATTCATATTTGATAAATCAGATGGTATTTTAAATCATCGCAGATTTATGATTTTGTAGTCCTTTACTTTTCATTAATCATTCAATTTATTTTGATCAATGATATATTTCATTATCTATAATTTTTTTTGCTTTTCTTCCAAGTCCATATAGTACCATACAAATAATTTTCTCACACATGGAAACATATTTATGTGTTATTCCATATGACCTTTTTTTCTCCATTTATTTCTTATTAAAAGGATGTTTTATTAACCCTTTTATGATGTGTGTTATTCAACAATCAAATTTCCAAATTCCAAAACCCTTGATTACCAATATCATGTTTAAATTGTGAGGACACAATTTATTTAAGGGGGTAGAATGCAACACAATGAGATTTTAAAAAATGAAAATAATATTTGATATCATATATGACATGAAAAAACAACTGTAGAAGGGAATAAAACATCCAATTACTTTTAAATTTTTTATTTTTAATTAAATTCATTCTCATTGATATCTAACTATGTACGTAACACCAGGTTTGAATATAACATGATACTCTATTAAAATATTATTATCTAAACATTACCATTACAACATATCAATTAAATGGTAAGGTATGAATAATACTAAATAAACTAGGAAAATTTTATGTTTTAAAAATTTATTAAATAAAAAAAATTTATATATATTAATTAGATATAAAATTAAAACCATTTGAAAGAAAAAGAATTGATTTTTGAAAAATCGTGTTTTTTCTAAAAGGTGGTTTAGTCATGCTTTGGAACATGATGTATAATTATTTTTTTACCATTTTTAGAAAATTAATTTTAAATAATAAATTTATTTTTTAAATCTAAATTTAAAAATTTTATTGGGTTAAAGTTTTGGTATTCTTTGATAAAGTTTCATTTTTTTTTGAATAGTGAAAAATAATAAATTTAAATTAAAAACTACCTTTTTGATTACATTATTTAAACAAGTAAATTATATTTAAAAATTTTAAGGTAAAATTATTTCAATTATATATCTATTAATTCAATAATTTAATTATAATAATTTTCATATTGAATTTTTATATAACAACTTTGTAAACTTCTGAACATTTTCTCTTCGAAAACTTACTTTCTCGTCACCTCTATGGTATTAGTTTTAAATTAAAAGTTTCAACCTATGTGAATTGAATTTTGAAAAAATGGAGTCAGTATTTAGAATCATAATAATTTATATTATCTAGTATGGTCATATTATTTTTTACTATAATTAATTGTAAAAATACTAAATTGTTTTACCGTGGTTAAGGTGAAAATGGATTTACATGGGGTTAAATTAAGAAAATATGGGATAAAATGACATAAACACTTTTATGAAATATTTTTATAGAAATATTTAGAAATTATAATTCCCAAGTCTCATGAAAACTCTTTTTTGGAACCTTTTTCATGTGAAAAATGTGGGTAAAGATTTTTCTTTCCAAAAATTACAAGTGTTCCACTCATCGCACTTATAAAAGTCCATCCCCTATCCTCTCTTCTTAACATCTTAACATTCTTTTAGTTCAGTAATTAAATACTCAAATAACTTTGAAAATTCCATACCCTCATCCTATAATCCATATTTTTGCCAAAAATATAACCTATTAAAGATTTCTGTGCAAACCTAATGAGGTTACCCGACGAAAAGGTAACACTCTTCAACGCGAGTTTTAATTGTATTTCTTCCTCAACATCCCAAAATTATTATTAATATAATATGATATAATAAAATTAGTATATTTAATATACATATATGTTTATATATTAATTTAATTACCTACAACCATCCAAACTTCCATAAAACGGGTTATGAAATCATCATTCGTAAGTATGGAGGGTTACCGCCTCGCGAACCATTGTCATTTAGTTTTCCATTACCACATCTCACAATTTGGTATGATGATAGATATAAAGTATATATATGATATTTATAACATAATTATACCATTGTAGTCATTATATCATATAGAATATTTTATTTTTCATTCTGTACTGTACAGAATAATGTCGCTCGTGTGTACGGTGGACTACCCCCTCAAGAAACGATGTGATTCGTCTCTCACCAATTCTTTACATGGAAGGTGATAAAGATAGAGTTAAGGTCTATACAGTATATAAATGAAATAATTATGATATTAATGACATATTTATCATTATTTAAAGATAATAAATCATTTTTTTTCTTATTGTTTCACTCACTAAATGATGAAATCATCATTTGTTTATGTGTTGACTACCACCTTTACAAAGTGATGTGACTCTATTTTCATTAAGAAAAAACATGGATGATATATATATAAATATATTTAAATAGTTATTATATTATTTATGATATTATTTTCATTATTTAAAGATAAAATATTACTTACATTCTTTCCATAATGATCATTGAAAAATAAAAACCTTATAGATGCATATGTACGACCTACCGTCTCCATGATTGAAAAATAATCCATTTTTAATAAAAATATTTCATGATTGGTTTTAAAAGTATAATTTATTTATAAATATGATAATTATTTCATGATAATTATTTTTTATATGTTTAAATACTTACCTCTATGACCATAGTCAACCTACTAAATTAATTTTTGTTACGTATGAAAATTATCATCAAAACATTTGATGTAAACCCAATTAATTGATTAATCATATATAATACTATTATAAGTGAAATAAACAGAATAATAAACTTTAAAAAAATTATTAAAAAGAAAAATAATTAACAAAATTTAATTATTTAGGAATATAAAGAACGTATGTGATGTGTCAGACTCAAGATAAGGGTTCTCACTTTTAATTTCATGAGACATACACCACTTTCAATAATTACTTATTTTTTGTGGTGTATATACAAACCTTATTGTTTTTTATCATGAATTAATTTATATTCATGAAATTTAATGTTTAATTTTAAATTTACATCTTCCACGGGGCTTATGATATAACTATTGCCAAAGTGGTAAGGGTTTATTTTACAATCGCATCATTTATTGGGATTGATTTTGTTTATGTCTTACTTAAAAAAATTATTTTATATTTATATCTTTAAATAAATATATTTTCATCTATATTAGGTATTTATGAATTTTTTTAGTAATAATAACATTCATAATCTCTTTGTTACTTAAAATGAATAAGAATTTTTTTTAAAAATAATTCATCATTATTTATCTCTTCTATCGAAAGCCTTTTTATTAAAAAACCCTATTTTCTAAAAATGAATTAAAAAATGTTTTATAATTATGTAGGTGATTTATTAATGAAATTTTTACCCTTTTGTTGTTTTTTAAATATTTTTAAGGTAATTGTCTTGTCATTTTATGAACGTGAAACTTTTCAAACCATTTTACAATGTAAAAGGAATGTTATTTTTAACTTATACAGAATGCAAAGAATTACCATCCATCATGAACATCATTTATTTGAATATTCCTTTGAAAGTTAATAATTATATTTTTAAAGAAAAAATTTCTCCTAATATTATACAAATTTATTGTTTTTAAAAGTTACTTTTGAAGAAATGTATTTTGAAAATATTTCATAATTTTTTTAGTTTTAAAATAAAAAGGGTGATTATCAAATAATGGTTATTTTCATCAAGAAATGATCCATGTGATCATTCAAAATTATTTGTGATCTAAGAAGTCATCCTTTGATATTACTTATTTTTTAATGGGGATACACTCAAATAATTCCATTCTTCTCATTTATCAGGATGGTTTATCATCATTTTTAAGAACTTTTGTGATGTTTTTTTAACAATTATTTTTTATTTATTGAAAAATATTATTTTATAAAATAAATTTTTTGACAAATAGGTGAATTTTTTCAAATAAAAGAACCCAACCACAAAGGGGGAGAAAAGTTTTTTTTTGAAAAAGTTTTTTCTGGATACATATTGTTGAACAGATAAGAATCAAATTAAGAAGATTTTAGGAAGCTTAAGTTATTGATTATATGAACCATTAGTCTTAAAATAATCATAATTGTGTTAAATATCTATCAGAAACATTTTTTTAGAAACAAAGTATCTATAATGAAATAAATTATAAATTTTGATGAAGCATGATATGTAAGTTTCAAGTGAATTAGGTGTTAGAATGTTATTAAACCTTCTTACCTTACATATGATGATGCTTTGATGATCTTGGAGTTCGCATAAATCATGATACATTATCATGATAAAAGATTTTTAATAAATTTAGGAATCATAAATATTATATTGGATCCATAAAATAAGGTTAATTTTTCATTAGATTCATAAGTACATGACACAATATTTTTGAGGAGTCTAAATGTGTAAAGCTAATGAAGTTTCAAGAATTTAAAATTTACTAAGGAGAAAGTATAATCAGGATGAGTCTGAGGAGGAAATTATAATTATACTATGTCTTAGGAGGAAATTATAATAGGACTGAGTTTATGGAATAAAGTCCATCGAAATAACTCTAAAAAGGAAAGTCAATCAGTCTGGCTCTAAGAATGAAAGTCAATCAGACTCTCCTTGATGAGAGAATTAAATTCATAATGAGTTGTGGAAGTTCCATCATAATGATGTAAATAATTTCCATCATAATGATCTTAGGAAGTTCCATCATACCGAAGAAAAGTTAGGAAGTTTGAGATGGATGCTTATTAAGAAGACTCAAGAGTATTCCAGAAGCTTCTAGAATATTTTAAGTGTCCAAACATGAAGTTAAAATATGAGTGAAATTCAGGGGTTTTTGAATTTGAGAAAGAGGGAAATGGTTTTTAGTTTTCCAAATTTTACATTATGGAATGCCTATAAGTAGATGGACTATACATTCATACATTAAAAATTCTTTCATGTGAGAAAAAATAGGAGTGCTGTAGATTTTGAATTACAGTTTCTTTTTAGGCAGATATATCTTGGGGAAGATTATACTTCTAAATATTTTTTTAACAGACTGGGTAAGATCAGAATAAGGAAGATCAGACTGAGAAATTTCATAGATTTTGATATGTACAGTTTTTGAATAGATTAATTATACCAAGTTTATTAGCCCCATTCCCATCAGGCTGATATAATTGGACACAACCACATTAGACTCAGGTTTTAGTCAATGATTTTATGGATTAGTTTAAACAAAGTCTTTATACTTTTTTGTGGCTCATTATTTGTAAAAAAAAATTTAAACTGATGGGATTTAGTATAATTAATCAAATCTGGAGATTGAATGTGTCTAAAAAGATTAGAAACAAGTTTTATTCACTTTTTCATTATAGTTAATTTCCATAGACCCGTGGTAGTTCCTATGGAAAAGATATTGGTTATCACACTGAGAAAAAACTTTTAAATCTCATATTCTTTACTTTCTTTCCATATTTTCTATCCATTAGTACTTACTAAAATATGATAAGGCTATAAAAATTAATAGGTTTCAGGGGATAAGTTTTTAAAAGTATTGAAACTTATAAATTTGAAAAAGTTATTCAACCCCCTATTAGTTTTTATTTTATCCTTTGGAACTTAAATTGGTATCAAAGGGGAGGCTCCCTCGTGGAATCCTTATCATGGATTATATCAATTATGTTACTTGTAGAGGGATTACAACATATGATGAAAAAACTAATTTATAAGGGAAAATAGGATGATTCTTTATCTTTTACCTCTTGGCCTAGAGGTTAGTGATGCTACTACAATTGGTTGTCCGCCTATTGAGAATGATGCTCCTATGATGATTTATGACAAAAGAAATATTGAATCTGATAAAAAGTCTAGAAATTAAATCAATTCTTCTCTATAATAAATATTTATATGAAGGTGATGGGTCTAAAAACTTCAATGAGTATGTGCGAAAATATAAAAATAATTTTTGAATGGAATACAAAAGTGAATGAAGAAACTCTATATATCCATCGTATTAAATTTGAGGACATAAGAATGATAGATGAGGAAAAAATTATGAATACTTCACCAAGGTAAATGAATCTATTTTCAACATTAGAGGATTTTGAGAAGTTCTAGAATATTATAAAATAGTGAAGAAACTTATGAGAAAAATTTTAGACAGTTTTATTCTAATATTTCCTCTTTAGAAGATAAAGATGATTTATCCCTTGATGAATTGAATAATATTCTTGTTTCTTTTGAAATGAGAATAGAACCAATGTTCAAAATAAATATTAAGGATGAATTGGATTTTTAATCTATGATAAAGATGAAAACTAAATATATTGAATATGTTAACCCCTGGGATTTTGATGATAAAAGGGATAATGAATTGCATCATAAAATCATGTCTCTTATCTCTGGAAACTATCCACGAGGAAGTGGAAAGTATTGATGAAAAATTCCATTAAAGTGTTTCTAGTGAAATAAAATTAGAAACATTGCAATGAATTTTCCCAAAAAATAAGTTGAATAATATCAAGATGATTTTTAGGTAAACCCTTATCATAATAAGTGGAACAAAGATTTATAAATAATAAAATTCATCCACCAAATATAAGAAGAGGTTTACCGAGAATAAGAAATGTAGGTAATGTATGAAAGCTAAATCTGACTCAATGGAATTTTTTTCAGAAGATGAATGGCTATAAAATTTAATAGCATTCCTTAAAAAAGTTCATAAAATATAATATTCCTCAAATAGTGAAGAATAAGGAGGTGATGAATCTTACAAAGAGAATCAGCTCAGAACAAAACATGTTATCTGTCTTCATAAAATAAGGCCACTCAAGAAAAAAATTAGAATGCTCAAGAAAGATATTGGAAAAGTTGTTGAAGGTATAAATATATTTTCATTAAAGAATAAGAATACATCCAAGAGATGTTAAGTTACAAATTTATAATTTCTAAATAATGAAATATGGTTTAAGATCTCAGAAATATGATGAAAAATAAATAATAGAAAGTTAAAAAGTTTCAATAAAAACATATTGAGTCCTAAATTACCTTGAGTAGGATGAATTAAAACTTCAGAAAATCCTTGGAATTAAATGTTTCGAATTCTAAAGTTACTCAGAAATCTCAAATCAAGAATCTGGTTAAATCCTTACCCACAAAAAACAATGTTTCATTTGATTTTTCTAATATTTTAGATAATAATAAATGTACTAAGAATGTTTCGACTGAGAAATTATGTGACAAACCTAGAACATTTCCAAAATTTGTAAACATTATTAGTATGAAAGATGGTCCACGTCTGGAGTATGTCATAGCAGGAAGAAGTTATCAACCTCAACAAATTTTCTATATAAAAAAATATTACTTCAATATTAAATCATGATTTTATGCTTTTTTTATGTAGTCAGATCTATGAGTACATGGATTTTAATTGTTGGCATAACATATCACTTCCTGGAAGGAGGATTGAAAATATTGGAAGAAATAGTGATATTAGAATGAGTAACTTTCCAAACACATACGAAGTTTTAAAAAATATCATGATGTTAGAAACATTCCATCAAATAATAAATTTTAATGTCTTGAAGATGTTTGTGGAAGATGAGATAAAGCTGGTCATCAAGCCAAAAGTTATATGACAGTCCTTTTAGAACAAGTGTATTATGAAAGAAAATAAGAGGATTATGGAAAGAATAAAGTTAAATAAATATATTGTTGTTGTTGACATATATTTGAAAGCAAGTAAAAAAGAACAATCCAAGGATAGTTGATATTGGTTTTTATTCAAACATGATAGGTTATAAAAAAATATTGAGACATGTTGAAAAACATGATGGTGGAACAATTACTTTTGTAAATGGTAGTTCCTTGAGAATTAAAGGAATATCAATTACTAATGTAGAACCTCAAAAACTAAAAACAAAATAATATTTATTTATTGATGTACTCCAACATAACTTACTAAGTGTGAGTAAACCTTGTGATGTTGGAAAGGAAGTTGTTTTTGGAAAATATTATTATATCATCAGAAGCATTGATGATAGAAAAGTTGTGACCATGGGAGAAGAAACCAGTGAAAATATTTTTCAGATTGTATAAATTAAAAATTAATGTTATCTATGTGCAGAAGATGATAATATATTATGGAACCTGAGACTTATCTTCCTTGGACAAAAAATATTGAAAAATAATTCTGAATAATATGTTGTATTAAATATACTATAATTAAAAAGTAGAGAAGAATATGTTTGTATAACTTATCAAAAAGGTAATATGACTAATAAAAGTCATAATAAAGTTGAGATTCAATATATAAAACCTCTTGAACCTATTAATTCTGACTTATGCGAGAAAATGAGACATAAATCAACAAAATGTGATTTTCAATTTATCACATTCATTGGTGATTTCATGCGAATGACCAACATCATGCTTTTGAATAACAAGTTAGAGGATATTGAAATGATAAAATTATTTATAAAATATGTTGAGAAAGAAATTATGGTTTATAAAAAGAATTTGATAACTTAAAATGGTACATAATTCACATGTAATACTTTTAAAATTTATATAAGAAATAATGGAATCAAACATTTGTATAGTGTTCAATATTCTCAATAAAAAAATGGAGTAACAAAAATAAAGAATAGAAATTTGTTGGAAATGGGAAGAATCTTGTTAGCAGAAAACAAATATTCAATGTTCTGCTGGAGATAAAAGATTAGTAATATTTTAGATGTTAAAAATAGATGTTTATTGAGTCTATAATCCAATATAAATCCCTATAGAATTTAGTATAACAAAAAAATCATTAAAATACTTCAAGGTTTTTGGAAGTACCTGTTTTCTACAAATAAAAAATCTGGATATGGGAATGTTTGATGAGAAACATGAAGAAGGTATTTTCATGGGATATTCATAAAATAGAAGGAGTTACAAATATTGGAACAAACTATTTTTTTTCTTATTTATATGATGTAAAAGTTATTGAAAATACAAACTCTTTAACAAAGGTTTATGAGAATGTTGAGGAGGATAAAATGGAGGTTTCTAATGAAAGTGTGAATAATAGAAAACAAATTTATCAAGATTCAAAATAATCATGTGATGCGGAAACTTCAACTAAAATATAATCTTTGAAATTTCCTACATTACAAAATTATTTTGAGATTGATAACATCATTTGGAATTATAAGTCTCTAGTTCATACTATAAGAACATTGATATTAGATAATCATACTTCACTTATCATAAACGTTGAACAAAAATTAGTTTTAGAAGCTATTAAACACAAATAATGGGTGGATGTTTTTAATGAAGACTGGGATCGGATTGAGAAAAATGATACATGAGAACTTTTTCTATGGCTAAAAAATAAAAATTTTATCAGAACAATATGGGTTTATAAAAACAAATTGAATAAATATGAATATGTTTTATGAAATAAAGGAAGACGTGTTTGTAAAAGTGATGCATTGGTGGAAGGTGTTGATTTTAAAGAAAATTTTTCCCCAATTTCAATATTATAAACTTTTAGAATGTTTCTTTCAATGGATGAACATAGAAATTAAAAATTTTATCAGATGGATGTAATGTCAACTTTCTTAAATAGAGAAATTGAGGAAGATATTTACATTGAATATCGTTGTGGTCTTCTACTTGATAATTATGAAAAGAAGTTTATTAGAATGATGAAATCATTATATGGGTTGAAATAGGACCCACATTGTTGGAAATCAAAACACCATGGTAGGTTTATAATGATGAATTTTTATGAAATAAAGGTTTAGAGTAACTTTTTCATAAATGAATTTAACTTTATCACACTAATTTTCATTGTGTATATAGATGAAATAATTTTTTCTCGGGATGAAGAATTTTTTTGTAAAGAATTTAATGAGGAAATTTAGAAATGTTTTGAAAATTCAATTTTGTGAAAAAGAACTTTCTTCCTTAGTTTACAAGTTTAAAAAAAGGAATTGTAAATTTCATTATCTCAAGATAAGTATTCCAGGTAATTGTTAAAAAAAATTGGGATGGGAGAATCCAAATAATTTTCTACTCTTATTTTAGTGATGTTGAGTAAAGATGAACCCAGAAAAATTGTGAATCCAAAATATTTTCAATAGATGATAGGAAGTTTTATTTATATCAAAACATCAATACCTAATATATTTTATGATGTGAATTTTTGTGTCAGATATTATAGTTAACTGAAATAGTCCATATGTTGGAGGAAAAAATAATTATGAGATATGTTAATGGAAAAACATTACATGGGATTATATAAAAATGAATTTTTAGTATGAAATTTCATGGTTAAATTGATGCTGATTGTGTTGAAGATTTTATGGATATAAAATCAACTTCTAGAGGAATATATTTCTTGGGTGAATGTTTTGTATGTTGTAATAGTAAGAAACAAAGTTTATTAACAATGAGAATAGTGTAATAACAATATTTTCCAACTAATCAGGCTTGTAATCAGATGATTTGGATGAATGTTGAGTTAGAAGATATAAAAATAATACATTAAGATAATTTATGATAATTAGAGTGAGATTGGTCTTTCCAAAAATCTTATCCAACATTTAAGATGAAGTCACATTGACATAAAGTTTCACTTTATAAACTATAATATTGTTGCTGGAGATTTTTTGTTAGAATATATCTCAATGATGTATAAAATTATTTATATCTTTACACAATTAAAAAAATGTTAGTTGATTTGAGGTTGGAACATCATGTTTAGCCTCCTCTAATGATTTCCTAATCCTCATATGTAAATCCCTCACCGTGCTCTGTATTATGTAGAAAACAAGGGAGATAAAGTAAAAAAATTTCAAATTTGTATGAAGTTTTTAATTATCACTATTTTATGAATCTGAAGATGTGGTTATTGTATAATGGGAGAGATAAAAATCAATGGGGAGAGAAAAATATAATTGAGAAAAGATAAAAGTGATGGTGAGTTTATGTTTACATGATTGAAAATTTTTTTGGTCACCAAGGGATGAAATTATTTAAAAAACATTACTTTATCCAGTAGTGTGGTTTTCGGACACTCTATTTTTAGAAAGGATTTGTTTTGATAAAAGTTGCAAACTTTGAGTTATTTCAAAACATGAGTTGTGAAATATTTATGAGAGTTCAACAAGTTGTTAATGAGTGTTGTCAACAAATACAAAGGGGGATATTGAAGAACCACTTTTATGTTTTGTTTCTAAAAAAGTTTTGTATTTTTTTACAGCTAATTTTTTGTAAAGTAATGTTTTTGAACAACAGGTGAAATTTTCTGAATTTTTGATCCCAAATACAAAGGGGGAGAAAAGTTTTATTTTTGAGAAAGTTTTTTTTCTGATATAGAGTAACAAACTGAGTATAACCAGACAAAGAAGATTTTAGAATGATGAAGTTACTGACCGAATGCACCATCAGTCTCAGAATCATTGACATGATATTAATGATATATTAGAAACATTATTTGTTATAAAGTAAATAGTTTTAGTGAAATAAATCAAGAATGTTGATGAAGTTTGGAAGGTATATATCAAGAGAATCAAAAGTTAAAAATTTATTAAACTTTCTAACCATAAGTCAGACAATGATTTTCCAATCTTGGAGTTCTCATAAATCATGAAATTTTTTTATGATGAATTATTTTTAAGAAATGGAAGAATCATAATGATTTTATAGGTTCTAGAAAACAAGATCAAGTTTGCATCAGATTTAGAAGTACATGACACAACATTTTTTATGGGTCTAAATGTGTAAAGATGAAAACGTTTATAGAATTTAAAAGTTTATAAAGAGGAATGACTAATAAAAATATGTTTGGGAAGGAAATTCAATTAGAGTGACATTGAGAGGAAAGTCAATCAGAGTAACTCTGATGAGGGATGTGGATTTGGAATGAGCTAAGATATATCTATCACAATGAGTTGAGGAAGTTCCATCGTAATATGCTAAGGATGTTCCATCATACTAAAACAAATTAGGAATTTTGAGAAGGATTATTACTAATAAGACTTAGTATGATTCAAGAAGTTTACAAAAGAGTTTAATTGGTCATAAATAAAGTTTAAATATGAGTGAATTTAGAGTTCTTTCAATTTGAGTAAGCAAGAAAAGTTTTTTAGTTTCTCAACATTGTTATTTTGGTATTCTTATAAATAGATTAACAATAAATTTTTACTTTGAAATATATTTCACATGAGAAAAAATTATAAAGTTAAGGAGTTTTAGTCAGAGTTTCTTTCCAGATAGATATCTAATGAGAAAGATTGGAAGTTTGAATGTTTTGTTTACAGAAATAAGAAATATCACACTGAGGAAGATTAAAATGAGGAATAATAGACTGAGAAATTGAGGAGTGTTTGAAAAGTATAGTTTTCAAATATATTCATCATACTAATTTAATAGGGACCAACCACATTAGACTAAAAGAATCATACCAATCAATATTGAACTCGGGTTTTAGACAATGATTTTCCAGAGATTTTTAAACAAAGTCTATACACTTTTCTTGTGGATCATTTTTTGTAAGAAAAAATTGTAAACTAATGGGGTTAGTATAATAAAATCAATCAGGAGATATAAGTTTCCTAATGGGATTTGACACTAGTTATATTCATTTATTCATTATAGTTAATCTTTATAGACCAACAAGAGTGGATATGAAAAATATTTAAGTTCTTCGACTGAGGTCGAACCTTGTAAACCTAACGTGATTTATTTGATTTCCTACTTTTTCATGCGTGAGTTTTTATTGAAAGATGATAAGAGTATAAAATTTTACAAGTTTCAGGGGTTAAGTTATTAAAATTATTTAATCTTATAAGAGTGAAGAACTAATTTAGACCCTATTCTTAGTTGTTATTTGATCCTTTGGGACTTCAAATTTGGTTGGGGATGAACTATATTGATACCATTAATTTTACTCTAGATGGTTTAAGATAAAGTTTACTAATAAAGGGAAATTATTCAAATTTTATATTCTAGTTTAAATAAGAATGTTTATGTGAATTATGTTTCTCCCCCTTCATATAAGGAATTCATTAGACTTCATAAGGGACGGGTGGGGACTGCTACAACCCCTTGATGCATCAGTGGGTCTCGTGAGACAATCTTGATTGGGTTTTTGATGAGGCATTAACCATTTATATATATGTCATGACACAAGTCCTTGATGATATTAAATATATTAGAACAGGGCCATGATGTTATGTGTTAGATGTCTAGCACTATGCATTGGATCATTATGAATTCGATTATTGATATTCCATGTCATTATTTAATTAGTTATAATTTCCATGGTTTTGTTTTCAAGTTCATATTATTATTTCTATGTAATTATTTTATCATCATTTATTCATTCCATATTTGGATCAAGTTATTGATTAAATTACATGTGTTTCAGTTATTTTCCTTTCTATATTTATTATGTTGTATTTATTCATAGCTTCTGTTGTATTCTTACCCTTACTGAGTATCTGATCTCCCACATTTCTTTTTTTTATTTTCCTCAGGATACTAGGAAGTGTTTTTTGATTCATATGTAGGAATAAACTAAGGTAAATAACGATGCTATCAAAGTAAATACTTTATGTATTTTATGTTTTCAATTATAATAATAATTTCAAGTATGCATCTAGTTTACCAAGACAACTAAACTATTTATCCCTTCAGGATGTTATTCGTTATACCTTAAAAAAATGTGAAAAAGTATACATTGGATCTAGGATACTGAGGTCGGGGGGGGGATATAACCTATGGATTTTCTAAATATAAGGAAACTTCCTAGAATTTTGGTGAATTATTAAGTGAGTGGTTTCTAAGAAATGAAATCCCTATATGGATACTATATGTGGATGTGACTTTCGTATAGTTATACCTAGGGGTAATAAACCTAAAAAGTGAACATTGAGATTTGACCCAATCATCAGTTGGTGTATGATAATTATTCATACTACACAACAATTTTGATACTGCTAGGGGATATGTTTAGTTAATCATTTGATTTTTTGAAATATTATGATGTATATATTGAAAGTGTTATTATTAATAAAAGAGATTAAAAGAGTAAATACTTTTATCTTTTTGTTGTAGGAATTAAAAACTCATTAGAATTAGAAGAATAATAAAAGTAAGATGTTTCTCACTAAGGTTTTATTCTTTTAGAAAAATGGCAAGAAATGGGTGGAACTGCATAAATGGTGAGTGCAATGGATGTTGGATGAATAAAATTCTAAACATGATTAATAATGGAATAGAAAAAATCATGAGGATGATGAATCGACTATTTTAGGTTATGAATAATAAACAGACTCATGTTGAGCATCCAAATTCACCTCAAAGAGAAAAACTTACCACTGAGTCCTTAATATGTTAATGACCACCTTCCTTTATTGGATCCATTGATCCATTAATTTTTGAACAACATATTATCAATATTGAAAAAATATTTTCTACCCTCCATTAATTAGAGAAAGATAAATTCACCTTTATAGTATATCTTTTATAAGGATAACCTGATCAGTGATTGGAATTAATTAAGTGTATGAATCCATTAGTGTAGATTGATTATATGGAGTGAGAATATTTTAGGAGAATATTTTTCAGTAAATATTTTCCTCATTTTATGAGAACCAAAATGAGGAATGAATTTATAGAGATTAATTAGAATGAAAATAAATTTATGGGATACTACTAAATGATCTTTAAAAAAATTATTTATAAACTTATATCTTTATTATCAATCCTATGGGAAAATATGGTAGGTTCCTTGGTTGGATGAGACCCCATCTGTAGAGTAATATAGTAGATCAAGACTATGATAGCTATAAAGAAATTTTTTAGAGTCATTTGAAGGTTGCAATGGAGTTTAGTGATACATAGTGTTCACCTAAGCTAAATGAAAATAAGAGAGAAATTGAGTCATACTCATTGATGAATTTTGATCATGGAAGAGGAGGAAAAATGATGCAACTTCCCATATGGAAAAATGTGGGAAGATGCATTTAGGGAAATTCTTTCATGGGAGTGTGAAGTATTGGTTAGAGTAGGATAATCAACAGGAGGGTGAATTATGTTGTTATAGAAATTTTTGTTTAACACTTTATTTGAAGATCCCCCAATTTAATAAGAAAAACAATCTAGTTAATCAAACTAGTGGATTTATAATAGTCCGACAGTCCAAATAGTTTATCAGAAGATTTATTAATTCGAAATTATAATAATATGAAATATTTATATAACTTTTGAAACTAATATAATAAATATAAATTAGTTATAAATACTATCCAAGACTAACTATCAAAGTGAAACTTATTTTCGGGAAATATGAGTTAAAACAAAGAAAAAATAAATTTAAAAACAAATTAGATAAAAAAAGTTGTTCACCCTCAAGGTGATACCTTATCCAATCAACTTAGTGATCAGATAAAACCAAGAAAAATAAATAAACCTTTGATCCACAACCTTGATTAGGGTTTACACAACAATACATAAGATTATCCAGGTCACATGACCTCTACCGCAGTTCTACATGGGAATATAATATCCAGGTCACACATAAACACTTATATAGTTATATGTGGGTGAAACAAGGTGTAAAAGAGTAATAGTGAGAGGATATCTTATATCCTCTAGTTCATCACATTAGACAGTGTGTGTTTAATAGACAGATACACACAATTCTTGAATGGTTATTAAAACAGTACACAATAGATCAGAATATAATAAGAAGAGATTATAACCGCTCTGAGTGTTTTTATATGAAGCTCAAGACCTCTTGGATGTAACAGATTTGATTTTCATGTCCTATTCTAAAAATAGACTCAAAAATAGAGTTTCATGAGTTATGTGTTCAGATTTCAGTTCAACGAGTTTCTCTTATTATCTTCTTTTTGTGGTTTGAACTAGGATGTCTAATGATTTGATCCATAGTTTGTAAAAAATGATATTTCTTCGTGTGTTCTTTTGTTTTTTTGGTGTGTTCATTCGTGCATGTATTTTCACTCCAACGTCTCTTTCAATCTATACACTTTTCCTTTTTTTTCAGCTCGTGCACCCCTTGTATTTAATCTTCGAGTGTTTGTGTTATGGAAGATATGAAGAATGATCCCTTCACCTCATACCTCATAATGTTAGGTTTCATGTCTAAAAAATATCATTAATTATGTTAGTGTCACTAAATGACTCAAATATGACTACTAGAATCAACATTTAAATTTAATTGAAAAAGATGGAAAATTTGTTAGGTATGGAATGGTGTCAAAGTTGATGGTGAGAAGGAAGTGGTGCCACAATCATAGTGAGTCAGAAGCAATTACTTGGGACAATGTCTTTTTGTGGTGTCTAGTTAAGATGTCATAGAAACAATAGCATGGAAATAGTGTCTAGTCCTTTATTAAATCTACAACCTGTATCACAGTTAGAATGTCTGGTCCTTTGTGAAATCTAAAAATGATATCACAATTATGGTGTTTGGTCTATTGTAAAATATGGAACCGATAACACAGTTACAGTGTCTGGTCCTTTGTCAAAACTCCAAATGGTGTCTTGTTATGGTGTCCGAGAACCGATGTTATGGAAATGGTGTCAGAGACTCAGTAAAATATCTTCCAATTGTCTGAAGAAGTAATACTCATAGAATGGATTGGGTTAATCTTAATCATAATAAAACATAGTAGAAAAAGAGTTATCATAATTTATAATATTGAAACATGATTTATATGATTTAAATGATTTGTGAGCATTAAAACAAGAGGATTCCAACAATCTCTCCCTTTTTGATGATCACAAATCATGGAATTTAGAATCCATACATTTTCTTTTCATATATAGGTTTTAGAAAATATATGTAACAAATATAAAAAATGAAGTTATTCTCCCATAAAGGTTCTATTCCCATAAATTTCTAAAAGCCAATTATGATTTCTACCCCTTTAGTACAAATCCTAGCTCTTCTTCCCCTTTGGGGTTATCAAAAATAGAAAAATAGAAAATAAAAATAAATACCAAATGAAACAAAAATAAAATAAAATAGATAGAGAAATTTTCATTGAATAAAATGAGTTTTGTTATAATAAAAAAAGAATATACATCAAAACCCTATCAAAAAATAGTCTTCACTTATCTTCATATTCTGTTTCCTTCTCTTGATCCTTATCAAAGAAAATAGGTGTAGAATAAAGAGATGTATATGTCGAGGTGGTAGAAGTAGTAGTAAGGTAAGGTAATAACACTCCTTAAATGATATAAGGGGAAAGATTTGGTTTGGTGGAAGACCGATGAAAAGGTTGTTAAATAATAATAGGTCTGATCTGGATTAGAGCCTGAGCAACAAACATTGTAACGGGGGAAATTGAAGCGGAGGTAGAAGGATAGGTGGAAGAAGGTAGACCAGTCCTCAAAGGAGCTACTGCAGGAGACACGATGGCTGTGATTTGAACATGTAGATAAGGAATCATTAGTTTGATAAAATCTATGATGAGTTCACCACCATACAACATGGCCTTTTCAAATTCAACATTATTTTCCTTGAATTTATCTAGAGTAGATGTGAATTCCTTTAGCTTATATACATTATCTTTGAAGGCCTGGGTTACAGGTGGTAGCTTTAAATTCTTCATAAGATACTTAAAATGGTTTTCAAATTCATTCTTGGAATATACCCTCTTGAAGTAGTAATCCACATTCTTAGAGATTTATTCTTGAGAATGAGTGGAAATATTTGAGTGCATTATTACCAAGTAAAGCACATGGAAACTATTCTTAATGATTACAAATAGAATTTCCTAATCAGTACCTCTAAACACAGACTGAAGTTGTTATTTAAACACAGTTTTGATCATTTCATTATCCAAAGTTTGAGATGGTTGAGAAGAAGTAGAAAATGAATAAATAGATGATGTGAGAGTTTTAATCTAACTTATAGCAGTATGAAAAAATAATTTATATTTAGTTTTGAAATTACATATTCTATAGACAAGCCCACACATCTCATTTTCTATTTTGGTGTTGTTCTCAACCACCTATTTATACATAGTAATAAAGTTAGGTTGAATCAAAGATATAACCTTCTGTGGGATCTTATCAACATCATCCTTACTGAGATGAGCTAGAGGGGCTTGAGCAACATGAAAGTCTTTACTCATTTCCTCAAACATAGATTTTAAAGATTTCACCTCATCACTCAACTTCTTGTTCTCAATTAGGACTTCCTAAATTTCATGAAGCATATTGGGTTAGATCTTCCATATGATTTTCTCCAAAAGAAAACCAGAATCCCATTCACTGATATTAGACACAAGAGCATATTGAGACACCATGGGATTCTCAAAACCAGACAAAAAACTATATAAAAAAACTCTCAGATCTGCTTGACTTTTATAACTAGGAGTTTCTTTAGCAGGTTCAAGAGTATGAACATAAATAGTTCCTGGTTCCTTAACAAATAGAACTTCTGAGAATGGTTTCAGGTAAAACAAAGTTGAAAGATCCAATCCCTGAACTGAGATTCCTTGAGACTCATCAACATAAAAATATATTTGATACATGTACTGGGTATCCACAGAACATGAGTCAATGGGATTTGGCACTTCAATCCTTTCGAAACTAGGATTTTTATCCCCCTAAAAATATGAATATCTTTCACGACTAAAAGACTCAATCTCTTGATCAGCTTACACACCCTCTACTCTATCAGATTCATCCATAACTCTAGCTAATTGAAAATAATTCTCCATTCCTTCTTTAGAATATAAAATCACTTCTATTTATATATGGTCTTCCCATGTATGTTCTTTAGTATTTTCATGATCTTTAACACAGACATCTTCTTCTTCCACAACAACTTTACTTTTATTGACAAATTCAATTCTTTTGATAACATCTTTAGCACCTTTAGAGAGAGGTGATTCTCTAGAGGTAACACCCTAAGGATCATGAGGTTCTTCCATAATTGCATCACCTTCATCAACATCTTTTATTCTTCAGGTCTATCAACATATATTCCTTCACCTGAGTATTCTTCAATCTCATCATACTCTAAACTAGGTTTAGTGATATTATTAGTTCTAGAAATGTGATCAATATGATTAAAAATCTCATACAATCTATCATTATCTTCAACCCATGATCTCTTCCATGGAATCCAACTGATCTTCATTCATCTCCATATATCCTTAGATATAAAAAAATCATAATCTACAACCACTTATACATTCTTACCAACCACACCTTTGTCTATTATAATAGATGAGATAGACATTGAATAGAAAAGAGAGGTTGAATTTGATGTTCTCTTCACCATGTCACATATTTGAAGGATAATATACTTCCATGGATTGATCTTGTGGCCATTCTTCAGAAGATGTATCAAAAACACATCTTGATACTTAAGAGTATAAAAATCTCATTTATTTGTACATATTAGGAATTGAATAAACTTAAAAACCCACATATTCTCTCTATATAGTTCCGAATCAACAGGTCTTCTTTTCTTTTTGTTTCAAGTCAACAAACCCAAGGCCTATTATAAACTAAATATGTCAATAGGAAAAGGAGGACCTCTCTGATAGGTTATTGAAATTACTTCAGGTGGTATTTCTAAGTAGTTATCCCAAAGCCTCTAAGAAAAGGTACATCTCTATCCATTCACCCAGCTTCTAACCCCAAAATCTTATTCAGAGTTGAAAGAGAATTGAACATACTGATAAAATTCAAAAACCACCTTCAAATAAATAAGTCTTTTCTCTTTTGTAAACCAATATAACCATCCTTGTTCTTCCAATCATTTTATAACAAGAGACTTACTTGAAAAAAACCACTTCACACAAATTTCATTCCCTGGCACTAGTTTTTGATCCTCAAGACTTGGGTTTAGTGGTTTCTCAGGCATGGTAATTAGAGCCTTTTTTGGTTTTATTGATGATTAGTTCTTTATAGGAGATGATGTATATGGATGCTTCATCCTGGGAATTAAATGTGGGTTCAAGAAAGAAGAGGAGTTTTAGAGAAAAGAGATTAACTTTAGGAGTATAAGGAATGAGTGAAAAGAGAAGTGAAAAGACAAGTTTTTATCATTTTGGGAGTTCAAATGTCAGAAAACATAAAAAAAGGTATAAAAGAAATTAAATAATCCATATTGTGATAGTGGATTTTTTTTTTAAAAAGTCTGATTCGTAATGGTGATATCAAAATAGGCAGTCACGGTGTCTACATTGTGGCCAAACTCTAAATGGTGCGACCGTAACTCATGAGACAACAAACATGAGAGACAATAACTTAGAGATAGTAACTATGAGTTAGTAATTGTTTTACAGTAAACATGATAGTCAGTAACAGTGAAACAATAACTGTAATATAGTAAACTGGCCACCTAAGGATGATCATTCATAATTCATGTATGATGTAACTCGTCCTTTTAGAATTCAAAGGCTTAGTGAAAATTTCAGCAAGATGATCTTTAGTTCCAATGAATTCTGAAGTACTATAACACTTTTTATAAGGATATCTCAAAATGTCTTGTCTTACATAAATATTCTTTGTTCTTGAATGATAAAAATGGTTCTTAGAGATGTTAATAGAACTTGTGTTATCAAAATTTATAGGGAAATGTTAAAATTGATATCCATATTTTAGAAAAGTGCGTTTCATCCAAAAAATATAAACAAAACAATGACCAGCAACTATGTATTCTGCTTCGGTAGTAGATAAATCAATAGAATTTTGATTTTTACTACACAATGATACTAGGGACTTTCCCAAAAGGTCACATGTTCCAGAGGTTCTTTTTCTATATAACTTAAAACCACAAAAAAGCAACATCTGAATAGCTAACTATGTCAAATGATTGTCTTATAGGATAGAACAGTCCTAAGTTAGTATCATGTTTGATGATTTGAAAATTATTTTAACAGAAAGAAGGGGTAACTCATAGGACTTTTTTTGAAAATGATCACATACACTAAACATAATATCATTCATGGTAGTAGTAAATTAGAGTATACTGATTATCATTCCTTTGTAGGTTGTTTGATCAACATATTTACAATTTTCATCAAGATCCAATTTACAGGTGGTACTCATTGGAGTATCACTACTTTTAGTACTATCTGAACCAAAACTTTTTAGAATATCTTTAGTATATTTATTTTGATTCAAAATAATATCTTCCTTATTATGAAATATTTGAAATCCATGGAAGAACTTTAGTCCACCCATCAAAATCATTTCAAATTCATTTTTCACCATGTTTTAAAAATCAACACATAGATAATTTTTAGAAGATCCAAAAATAATATCATCAACATATATTTTTAACAAATAAAACATATTTAGAAATTATTTTTATAAATAGATTAGGATCATCTATATCTTTTTTATAGCCTTTGTAAATAAGAAAACAACTTAGTCTTACATACCAAGCTCTTGGAGCTTGTTTTAAACCATATAAATATTTTATTAATTTAAAAACATGATTTAGAAAATGAAGGATTGTAAAACAAGGGGGTTTTTAAAAAAAAATCTCAAATATATACCCATTTAGGAATTCACTCTTAACATCCATTTAATATAGTTTGAAATTTAGATGGGCTATATATGTAAGAAGGATTCTAATGGCTTTAAGTTTAGCCACTGGTGACATTTTCTCATCATAATCAATTCCTTCTTCTTGAATATAACCTTCTATAACTAAACTAGCTTTGTTTCTTAAAATATTACCAGCTTCATCTACTATATCCCTAAACACCCATTTAGTTCCTATAGTCATGGTGTATTTAGGTATATCCACTAGTTTCTAGACTTTATTTCATTAAATTTGATTTAACTCCTCTTTCATATATATAACCCAAAATTCATCAATGATTCCGTCATTTATGTTCATAGGATCAAGTTGTGATAATAAAGCATGATGTTCAACCTGATTTCTTATAGAAGATATAGTATGAATTCCATCACCTAAATCTACAACTGTAGCATCAAAAGTATGGTTTTTAGGGGTTCAAGCAGATATAGAAAAATAAGGGATAGAGATTTTAGGTTATTCAATAGGTTCAGGTTCATTATAGATGGATACTAGAGAATTTATAGAACTAGATGATTTAATAGATTTCTTGAACGCATGGTCAAAAGATTTTTTATTTATGTCTAGATATGACATATCATCCACAAGGGTTTCTAGAGAGGTTTTAGGTTCATGTGGATCTGTTTCATCAAATTTCATATGTAAAGATTCTTCCATACATTTAGTTCTTTTATTAAATACTCTATAGGCTTTACTAGAGATTGAATGATCTAGGAAAATTCCTTCATCACTTTTGGATTTAAAATTGTCATGATTTTCCTTAGTATTGATAATATAATCTTTGAAACGAAAAACTTTTAAGTAATTGACTTTGGGTTTCCTATTTTTCCATAACTCATATGGATTTTTCTTAAAAATTGGTTTGACTAAGAATCTATTAACAATATAACAAGCCGTATTGATAGATTCATCCCAAAATTAGATAGGTAGGTCATATTCATTAAGCATGGTTCTTGCTATTTCTTTTAAGGTTCTATTTTTTCTTTCCACAATTCCATTTTTAAGGTTTCCTAGGAGAAGAGAATTTATGAGTATAGCCATTTTGTGAGAAAAAAGATTAAAACTATTGATTTTCAAACTCATGGACATGGTAACATATTAAGGATTTAATTCTAAGACCACTAAGTTTTTTGTTGTTTGAGCATTATTGACAAAATGAGAACAAGATTCACTTTTTTGAGCTAAGAGAAAGGTAAAAATATACCTAGAATTGTCATATAAAAGAACGTATACATACCGCTTCCCATTAATACAAGAAACTATAGATTTTCCAAACAAGTCCATCTAAACCAACTCGAGAGGTTGAGAAGCTGAAACATATTTCTTTGTTTTGAAAGATATTTTGTGATGTTGACCCTTATGACAAGGATTACAGACTTTGTCATTTGGAAACTCATGTTTGGGTAGATCTTTGACTAATACTTTTCTTGTAATAATTATAAGGGAGTGTATGTTACAATGTACTAGTATTCTATGAAAAATTCATGAATCTTTGTGAAAGGCAATTAAGGAATAATTTTTTTGAGAAACTAATGAATTTATGTTAACAACATAAATATTTTCATTTCTAAAAGAAAAAAAATACTAATTCATTTTCATAATTAAAAACATTGCAAGCATCATTTTAAAATTTAACATGAAACCCATCATCAAATAATTATGAACTATTAATTATATTATATTTTAATACATTAATAAACTTTATAAAAAAAATCAGTTAGAGATACCAATTTTCCCAAGCCCAATTATTTTTCCTTTAGAATTTTTACCAAAAGTGAAATGTCCACCGTCAATCCTTATCAAATTCATAAAGAATGAGTAATATCTGGTCATGTGTTTTAAACATCCACTATCCATGTACCATAGAACTATAAAAGATCTCTTCAAATATAAATCCAAGAAAATAATTAAACAACAGACAATTTTGGTACACATATTTCTTTGGGTCTAGTAACATTAGTAATAAGAGCTTTAGGAACCCATACTTTATTCATGGGATTTCTGTACACAGTTTTTAAAGTATTGGAAAAGAAATATTTGTATGGTATGGAAAAAAAGAAGTAGTGAATGACATCCTAGTGCTAGAACTAACAGATTTTTTAGTTCTGGATATGAAAACATATTTTCTAGATTTTGTTATAAACCATGTTTTAGCTATGTTCCTCCGTCGAGGATGGTATCATATACTAGTAGTGTAAATAAGATCTACTTATTTACTAAGAATTTGTGTTAGAGTATTCTTTCCATTGGAAATTTTTTCTAATTTTTGTTTTAATTGCTCATTGAATAATTGAAGATCATTGTTTTCTTTAAATAGTTGATCATTATTTTCCTTTTCAATAGTAAGATCAGATTTAATAGTATAAGTGAGAGAATGAACTTTCTTTAGAGATTTATATTTATCTTTTAAGTCATTACATGTATCTTTAAGAATTTTATATTATTAAAACATCTCTTCAATATTCATATTTTCATAATCTCTTTCATCTCCAGAGTAATAAAAAATTTGTACATGAGGCTCAAGGGTAGCCTCTGATGTGTTTTTCATGAAATACTTATTGGATTTGTCATATTCTTTATCATGTAAAGATTCTGAGTCACTTGAACTATCCACAAAAGGAATCTATGTTTCTTTCATTTCCTTTTTTTACTTTTTATCCTTGTACTCATACTTATTTTTAAACTTTATCTTGGGACAGTGAAACTTTACATTTACCTTTCTCTTACATTCATAACAGACTACCTCATTTGAGTTATCATTCCTTTTCCATTCCTTCTTCCAGTTTCCCTTCTAATCATACATTCCTTTTAGCTGGGCTTATTGAGTAATTTATTCCTTCTATAAAACTTCTTAAACCTTCTATCTAATTGATTCATTTCCTCATTAATATCTGGTAATGAATCATAATTACTTTTACTATCAGAATGTGACTTTATCCTTTTCATTTATTTATTTTTGGAAGTAGTGGTTTTGAAATCCACTGGCATTCTTTTCGGTTCATCCTCTTACTTTTGGTTTACCTTCAACTCTTCCTCATATATCTTCAATTTACCTATTATCTCCTTGATTGGAAGCTTTATGATGTCCTAGGATTCTCTAATTGATATTGAGGTTCCTCTCCATCTTTTAGGTAGACCTCTAAGCAGCCGCATGATTTGTTCTTTGGCACCTAATGGCTTTCCAAGAGAGATCACTATATTGAATATATCATTAAACCTGAGATACATACCAGAAATGGGTTCATCATGTTACATATTAAAGTTATCATACTTAATAGTATAGGTATTAAGTATCATTTCATTAACATTAGTAGTTCCTTCACACGAGATAGATAAAGTGTCCCAAATTTCATAAAAAGATTTACAAGTAGATATTATATAAAATTATTCATCCCCAAAAGCACAAAACAAGGCATTAATATCTTTACAATTATTATTTTAAGAAGATTTTGTTGCTTCACTCCATATAGTTCTTGGAGTTTTTGGTATTTCTTATTTATCATCTATTACTTTCCAAATATAAAACCCCATACTTTATATGTGTATTTTCTTTTTAATTTTCAACCGAGCATAATTTGTTCCATTAAAGTATGGGAGTTCTGTTAGTAATAGAACCCTTTTGTCTCTTATCCATATCAAAGAATACCGGATAGATTTTAAAGAGCTGGAAATTTTGGTCAAATAGAAATTTCGTGATATTTAAAACACAACTAAATCACAGTTGAAAATGTTTTAGAAATCTTTGAAAACATTGATAATAGTAGTTTAAAAATATTCCTTCATACCAAATGTTGGTCAGAGTAGGACACTCAAGAGGGGGTGAATTGAGTTCCTATAATAATTTCTATTAAAAACATTATTGGAAGATCCCCCAATTTAAAAACAAAACAGGCTAGTTAATCAACGTAGTGGTTTTATAATAGTATGACAATTCAAATCATTTCTCTGAAAGATTAATTATTTCTAAATTATAACAATATGAAATATTAATATAACTTTTAAAACTAATATACTAAAACAAAATACTTATTAATACTATCCAAGGCTAACTATCAAAGTGAAACTTAGATTTCTGAAATATGAGTTAAAATAGAGAAAAACTAAATTAAAAAACACGGTAGAAAAAACAAGTGGTTCAGTATAAAGACAAGACCTAATACACTCCACTTGGGGATCACCTCCCACCAAGAAGAATATATAAAGCTTTGATCCACACCTTGTAACAGGGTTTACACAATAGTACACAAGACTGTGCAGGTCACTTGACCTCTACCACATTTCTACGTGGGAATATAATAGCCAGGTCACATAGGACCTCTCCCACAAGTATACATGGGTGAAACAATGTGTAAAAGAGTAGCAGTGAGAGGATATATTATATCCTCTAGTTTAATACAGTTGACAATGTAAGTATAATATAAAGATTAAAAAACTGTTCGAAACGTTAATAAAATAGTACACAACATATAAAAATATAATAATAAGGGATTAGAAATGCTATGAGTGTTCTTCTATGCCACTCTAGAATTATAGGATGTAGCAGATTTGATGTCTGGGTCCTCTTCTAAATGAAGACTCAGAAAAAAAGTGTCATGTGTTCTATGATTGTATTTCAGTTCAATGATTTTCTATTGTTCCCTTCTTTTTGTAGTTGCTGCAAGGATTTTTGAAGATTTGATAGATAGTTAGTAGAAAATTAGAGTTCTTCATGTGTTTTTTTGTGTGTTATTACAAGCATGTAAGTTCACTCTAACATCACTTTCAGTCTCTACACTTTCTTTTTTTCAGATTGTGCCCCACCTTGTATTTAATATTCCGGTGTTTGTGTTATGGCAGACAGGAAGCATGATACCTTCACCTTATTCATCATATTATTAGGTGTCATATCTAAAAAAGATCATTACTTATTTCAATATCATTAAATGACTCAAATATTATTGTTAGAATAAACATTTATATTTAATTGAAAAAGATAGAAAATTGTTAAGTAATGATGTCACAGTTGATGGTGAGATAGAAGTGGTACCCTAATCACGGTGAGTTAGAAGCAGTGACTTGGGACTCTATCTTGTTGGGGTGTCTAGTTACAGTGTCAATGAAATGGTAGCACGGAATCAGTTTCTAGTCCTTTGCAAAATATAGAACCGGTAACATGATTTGGATGTCTTATCTTTTTTGAAATTTGGAACCAGTAGCATTGTTGTGATGTCTAGTCCTTTGTCAAAATTTCATACGGTGTCTTGTTACGGTGTCATAGAACCGGTGTTATGGAAAAATGTCACAGACTTAGTCAAATATCTTCCAACTTTTTGAAGAATTAATACTCACATAATGGATTATGGTTAAACATAATCATAATAAAACATATTAGAATAAGAGTAATCACGATTTATAATATTTAAACATGATTTACACCATTTACATAATTTGTGAGCATTAAAACAAGAGGAGTCCAACATAACGTACTACAAGTGCGGTAGATATTTCTACATATATCATAATTTTCATAGTGAGGTTAATAATCAACATGTAAAAGAAAAAGAAAAAGAGAAGATAGTTCAAGAACAACCTGAAGTTATCTACTTTAAGTGTGGACATATTGGGTACTTTACAAATCAACTATCAAATCAAATGATAATGGAAGAAAACCACAATCAACCTTGATATAAGCCAAGGAATCAATTTCATTCCTTTTCAATCATAATGGCATAAGTAGAGGCACCAAACTATGTGGTGGGAGATTCACTTTTTGTGTTATCAAAGCTAGAAAGTAATTTTTTTCAATTTGGTTCCTTTCATTCCATTATTTCATCAAAGTTTCCAGATTATATATAATCAATTCCAAAACTACTTGAAATAGAGTTATCAATTAAAAAACCTTGGGGAATTATCCAATAATCAATGGTTTATAGAAACTCTCATATCATCTTTGGTGATTATAATAGAGATTTATTGGATCTCAAAGTATAATACTAAGGTCAACTATAAAATTTAGGAAATTTCAGCTGTCTAGAATATAAAAGTTAGAATTATTTTCAATGGAGAGACAACCATTCATTTTATTTTCCTAAAATAACCTCCCAAATCCTTCTTTATAGAGATGACCGATTAAGAGGGAGAATTAAATGAAATTATAGAAATAGAAAATTTCCCCCTTTTGGAAATACATTGATGTATTTCCTAAAGAGTTACCTAGAACACCCCCATAAAGAGAGGTGGAGTTCTCCATTGAACTCATACCAGGATCAAAGACAAAATTAAGGACCCTATATAGAATGAAATATTTGGAGTTAAAATAATTAATGAAGCAACCTCAATATCTTTTGGGAAAGGGTTTTATTCGACCAAGTGTGTCTCTATGGGAAGCAATTTTTCTCTTTTTAAATAAGAAGGGTGGATCAATGTGACTATACATTGATTATAGAGAACTAATTAGTATAAAAAATAATACCAAATATCCTCTTACATGGATTTATCATTTGTTATAATTTCTTTGTGGAGCTCATTTATTTTCCAAGATTGACCTCTGATCATGGTATCATCAGTTTAGGGTGAATAAAAAAGATATCCCAAAGACCACCTTCTAAACAGGATATGATAATTATGAGTTTACTTTTATTCCCGTAGGATTGGATTATTGTAGAGACCCCAAACTTGACATACATGGACATTACATTACTTTTGCGGAATAACTAATACATGACAAAAACAGACGCCCAAAGACCGTATTGGTTTAGTGTCTTTGGAAACTCAGAACGTAATCTTCTAATCATGGTGGAAGATATTCAAAATCTCCCATAAAGATCTTCCCCTTTTGGTTTTCTTACCTATACCTTTATTTATATCCTGGGGAAAATAAAACATAAAAAGGGTGAGCTCAAATTCTCAGTAATTGTAAATATAGAGAACATAAAACAATCCATAAACATTTGAATGAAAAAACTTGAACATAAAATCTAAACATCAAAATCTTGAGCAAAGACATAAATCTTGGAAGTACGTAAGGCATATATAATAATGGAACATCAATCATGATAAAATAGCAAGGGAAAAAAACATGTAATTTTGGAAAACCATTAATCACATGATATGATTTCCATAGTAGCTGAGGAATTGCTTCCAAGACCATCTTAGTGGACAAAGTCCCATTCTGAATCGAGTTCACTCCTCATTTTAGTCCTGTAACACTGAACAAGATTAACTTATTATTCTAGCCATGTCTATCTCATGAGATATAAATCTTTACCCAATGACTTTTAGGGAGATATAGGTCACACCCATCTCATAATGAAATCATTTTTACTTGTGCCAAAACATAAACATAAACCATTCATCATAACCCAAAGAATAAAAATGGGTTCCATAAACATCATCCCATCATAACATGATACAAATAAAACAAATGTATATCATTTCATCATAAGAAAAGTGGAACCATGTAAATCATAGAGACATTATACTTGAAACATACACATATGAAATAATGTCATCTTAGATGGAAAATGGTTTTGATAAAACACATGAAATGAATTCGTGAGGAAAATATCCTTTCCTCTTCAAAATCATTTTATTTTCACAAAATTCCATGAAATTTTAAAAGAAAAGGATTTTGTTTAAAATAGTCAATAAATATTTTAGAGAAACCTTCATTAAAATAAGGCGTTATAAAACCGTAAAAATCCTTTCATACTGTATATGTTAAAAAACATTCTCCTTGTACTTTTTTCGGAAAAGTCAAAAAGTACCTTATATGGAAAAAAAAGAAAGATTCCTCCCATAACACAAAGTAAAAGTCAAATTGGGGTAAACATAACATTATACATACATGGAATAATATTAAACACTTTATGGAAAACATTTTTATGGACATGGGTGAAAAATATAACCCCCGTAAATACTTACGAATAAACAATCTCGGATAAAAACAAGATTGGAAAAGTTATCCCTTACCTTAGGTCTGATATGATTTGTATGTATAAAAACCTCATGTATAATGATTTAAATAGTCCCATTAACTTATTACAGAATCATATTCATTGTTATGATATCATATATGGCGACTTTATATTACCCGTTATTTTGTAAATTCAATATTAAAGCAGCGTTTTGGGTGAAATCGTTTCATTTATCGTACGTGTTTCGACATGTTGTTCTTGATATTATTACTTATATCATGATTTAATTAATTCCAGAATTTATAACATGATTAATATATATTATATATTCAGTATATAAATATATATGGTAGATTGATAAATGGAATGAAATACACCATTCATGGAGATGGTAGGTCGTGCGTACGCATGAACGCTGTTTTCATTTCCTTATTGAATTAAATGGAATTAAGTGAATGAAAAATATATGTACATAAATCCAGTATCATTATTATGTAATATATTTCACTATTATTTATTATATATACTTTATAATCATACTTGAATGGTTAATCATGGAAAATGAATCTCATCGCCTTCATGGAGATGGTAGTCTGTACGTACGCACGAGCGATGATATCATTCCCATGATCGTGGAATTGTATTGAAGTGTATGTATAATATTTCAGAATCAATATCACATTAAAATAATAACATTTATTTATTTATTTACACCATTATACCCATCCAAGTAAGGTGGTTTCGAAAAATAGATTACACCACGACGTGGAGACGGTATTTCGTACGTACGCACACGCGGTGATTTCGTTTTCCGTAGGATGGATAGAAGATGAATTTGAGTTGTTTAATAATTGTAATAAAATATCCTTATATTAGTGATACTAATGTTATTAATTTATGATGAAACAAATAAAGAATAAGAAGAAGAAGAAGAAATAAATTGGAAAGAATCGGTAAAGGATATTACCTCTTCTTCGACGCGCCTCTTCTTAAACTCCACTTAAGGCACTAGGGTTGGTCTTTTGAGGAGACCAGAACCTATATAATATTTCTAGGTAAGATGATAAGGTAAATGGGCAGGGCTTGTCTGAGCTTCAAGGCTCAAAATGGTGTGAAGAGAAAAGGGAAGGGGTGCCCTTTTTATAAGGGAGGAGAGGGTCACCTTTGAAAAAACATAAAATATTATTTTATAATAAAGTCATATTCGGTTTATAATAGCTCCAAATTGATTTATTTCGAAAATAAAGTGGGGGATGGGCCGAAATCCTCTCAACGAATAGGTTTTAGACAAGTTTAGATTACAATTTTAACCTTATCATTTAGATTTAACTCTAAGTTAAATAATTTAACTTTTACCGTGTCTTCTTGTTTTCTTAAACTATATGGTTAATAAACTTGATATAACAAGTCAAACAAACCCCAAGTGGTTCATTATTAATATATATAACCTTAAATATGTAATGTGGCTGAAACTTAGATTTTTTAGGAATTTAATAAAAATTAATAATATAATATTTGTTTTAAAAACTATTTTATGTGAATTTTGACACTATTAGGTAATTGATTTTTTGTGAAAATCATAAAAACATGATTAGTTCTAAAAAAGATAATTGAATCAATAATAACATGTAATAGTAACCTAGAAAATTAGTGTAATTCATAAAAAGTCTCAAATTCCATTTATTTAGCTATTTATAACATCAATTATGTTAATATTTCATTAGTAAGGTAATTACTGCATCATCATTGTGTCATAAATAAATGATATTATTTAATGTCTAAAAATTATAAATAAAATACCATTATGTTTGAAATATTATTATATTTCTAATTAATATTTATAGTCTAATTTTACTTATGGATAACCCTATATTAAAAATGTTTTAGTTATTAAACATTGATTTTAACGATTTTAACTCTTCTTTAAATAAAATAATAATAAGTGTCCTAATCTAATCCAAGTGGACCTAAAGGGTAATATTTTATTCCTAAGGTTGTTTTGGGTCAAATTACACATATCCTATAGAATTAGGACATGTGTTAGGGTAATAATAATATCATTTTTAACCTTAATTAACCTATTTACTTTTAACTGTGGTAAATAAAAGTAAAAACTTACTATTCACCAAAAATTATTTTTATCTTATTGAACCACATTTTACTCCTTGATATTAAACATGTCTCTCATATTTTCTAAATTCCACTCACAGAAGTGGTAAAATTAAGTTTTATGTAGATTTTCAAATTCTCCTAGGAGGTGGGTAAAAGACGGTGAAAAGTTCAATAAAATTTTTATATATCTAAAATTATTTTAAAATGACTCAAATGAATTTCATTGAACTTATATAGGTATTATTTATCAATTTTGACCTAAAATAAATTTAAATAAAATAAATAATTATTTAAGTAAAAAGTCGGTTTTTAAATAGTAACCCAGTGTGTTCACTATTCATCAAAAATTGAAAGTTTTTCAGAAAAATACCAAAAATTCACCCTAGGATAATTTCGATATTCTGAATCCGAAAATAAAGTCCATTTTGGAAGATAAAATTTATAAAATTTCCAAAAGTGGGTATTACTATTCATAACTTCTAGTTCATAATAGTATTATAATAATATCTCGTTTAGTGAAACTTGGTATTGCATACTACAAATGCTATCGAAGAAGGTATTGATTGCGTGTAATGCAGGCCAAGTCAAGTCTGTGTGTAGTGAAAGCTCCATTTGGTGTTGCGTATAACATAATAAAAACATATTTCATTAATACATTAAACAAAATCTATACTTAATGTTGCGCAAAATAATTTCCACAAAACGAACATGAAATTTTGTGTAACACAAGCCAAGAATAGTGTTGTGTATACTGCAAGCTAATACGGTGTTGCGTATAGTACGAGATAATCTTTGTGTAGTGTATAATAGAATACATCAAAGAAATTAAAAATAATATATCTCATAAAATCTTTGGGTGTTACAATTATGATCCTTCCATCTTTATTTATTTGGTGAATGGAGTCTTTAAATATTACCATGATAATGTTTTGCTTCTATTTATTGATGATATTATGATATATTCCAAAATTAATGAGGAACTTGAGGATCATACAAGGGTCATATTATAAATTCTGAGGAATGATAATTTGTTTAGTAAATTATGTAAATGTGTGTTCTGGTTATAACAAGTTTCATTCTTGGGGAACATCATGAAAAGTAAAGGAATCTCAGATGATCCTACCAAGATAAAGGCTATATATGAGTGGCCACATCTTTCTACAATAATTTATATTTTTAGTTTCCTTGTTCTAGTAGGATAATATCAGAGGATTGTGAAAATAATTTCAAAGCTTACTAATCCACAAACAAAGTAAGCTTGAAACATATTTATGTTAATCAGGGCAGAGGAGTGTGAGGGAAGTTTCTGTGAACTAATGAAGAGGTTAGTTACTGAACCTGTAAAAAATATTCTTTGTAGGGTGGAAGGATTTTTTATTTATTGGGATTCATCCTTAATAGTTCTTGGACGCGTACTCATGGAAAAGGGAAAAGTGGTTTCTTATGCATCATTACTGTTGAATCTCCATTTACAAAACTATCCTAATCATGACCTAGAGTTTGATGCAGTCATATTTGTTCTAAAGATACAAAGTCCCTATATTTATAAGGAAAATTTGATATTTACAAAGATAATAAATGTTTGATTTACATGTTCACACAGAATGAGATCAATATGTTTCAACGACGATGGATAGAGATAATCAAGGACTATTATTCCTCTATTCACTACCAACCTGGAGAGGCGGATAAGGTAGTTGATGCTCATAGCAGAAATGAACCTATAAATCAGTCAATGAAGAGGATTTTGAAAGACCCTATATAGTTGGATATGAAAAGGGGAGATCTAGAAATTTTAATGGGAGGGAATATATCCTGACTTTCCTATATGATTACCCAACCATCTATCTAATAGAAGATCAAGTTGGCACAATGAGATGGTGTAGAGATTCAAACTAAGGTGAAAGTAGTAAAGGAGGGGAATCTTCATGAATTCCATGTCGATGAAGATGGTGTCATTTGGTTTCAAAATATACTTTGTATACCTTCATCAAATGAGATAAAGATTGATCTACTGAATAATTCACATAGCTCATGTTTCTCAATCTATCATGGAAGTACCAAGATATATTATGATCTATAAGAGTACTTTTGTTGCGACAACATAAATAAGAATATGATTGAGTATATCTCAATGTTATTGGTATGTCATCAAGTTAAATATGAGTGATCGGAGTCCATGTGGATGAGGAAAAAATTACCCATACCCACATGGAAATGGGAGAAAATTGATATGGAATTTGTCACTAGTTCCCCAAAGACATCCAATGGAAACAATGTGATATGGTGTGAGATGGATTGACTCACCAATACTACCCACTTCATCAATATTCATGAAGATTTTTATCTTGAACCCCTTATCAATATATACATAAAGGAAGTGGTGAGGATGCATAGGATACCACTTTTAACCATTTATGATCATGATTTAAGGTTCAACTCTAAATTTTGGCAAATCCTTCAACATGATCCTGATACTAAATTCAATTTTAGTATGCCCTATAACCCTAAATCTAATGGCCAATTTGAAAGGACCATTCAGAAACCAAAATTTATTCTTAGATCTTGATAAATGTAATTTAAAGGTTTATGGGATCAACATATCTTATTAGTGGAGTTATCATACAATAACTAATTCCACTCATGTATTCAAATGGTTCCATATGATGAACTATATAGCAATAGATGTAGAAATACTACTTGTTGGGATGAATTAGGTGAACAAAATATACTTAGACTTGATCCTATGTAAGAAATGACTTAAATGGTTCATTAGACTGAACAACATATAAAAGATGCTTAGAATTGGAAAAAGAGATATGATGAAAACTATTGAAGAGACTTGGAGTTTGATTTTGGAGACAAAGTCTCCCTTCAAATACCACCATAGAAGATATTCATGTTGTTTATAAATAAATTAAAGCTTATCCATAAGTATGTTATCTCCTTTTGGAGCCTTGATTGTATAGTAATAGTGGAATATCAGCTAAAAAATCCACCAAACATAGATCAAGTTCATGATGGGCTCCACATATCACTCCTGAGGAAGTACATACCTGATCCCTCACATATACTGAATCCGTAGGTGGCACAACTGGAGACTGAACTCTCTTATGAGGATCAGCTGGTGAAGATCTTATACTATAGATACAAAGTTCTCTACAACAAAAAAAACTCACCATGTCAAATTGCTATAGAGTAACCATAAATATGTATAAGAAACGTGGAATCCAGATGAAATAATAAGATATATATACCCACATATATTTTCAACCAAGAATACGAGTTGAAATTTCAGGGATATAATTTCTTAACATGGGAAGAATGTAATGACCTAGACTTTTTAGAGACATCTGTTTCCTAAAAAATTGTGCCTTATATTGAATATAATTATACTCATAGAACACATGGGAAAAATTAAAAACATTTTATTAATGAATAATGATACATTATTCAGAAACTAAACCCCTAAAAAATCAAAATATTAAAATAGAAAAAATATAAAATAATAAAAGTATAATGGGAAAATTTGGATCTTTATAATATTCTAGAATCGTTTCCCTGTAAAAAAATACTATAGAAAAAATATAATATATGTAAAAAATCAACATTTTAGAAATGAAAAGTATGCATCCTTGAGTTGAATTTTAGTAAATAATGTATGATGAAATAAAGAGTTATTTATAGGAGGTAATACGATAGTTGGTAATAGTGACATGATCATTGGGAATATTAACATGACCACTTGGAATAATAACTTGAGAATTGGTAATAGTAATATGACCATTGTTCAATATGAACATTGTTATCTATGGTCATGGGATAGATTTAGTGTTTATATATGATAATGATAAATGATAATTAATGTAGCAAGGAGAAACAAATACCACATCTAGTAAAGTAATTCATTTTGAAGCCCACTTGTTAGAAATTAGGAGGGAGGTATCATCACTGGGGTTCACTCATTACCAAGACCAAGTAGAGGTTTAGAAATTGAGGCTTGAATATATTTGAGTATGAGATATGTCCAGGTAAGTGGAGATCATTAATAAGTCAATGTTTGTTGAACCATCCCATGAAACTACAACCATCGAACACCTTACTCATAGGGAATATGATGGGGTAATAAGTGGTTATGTTTCTAGACCTCAGTATCATAAAGTATGATATCAATTATATAAAATTAATGGTTATTTTATTAATCTGATTTTCAGTATTATTTTTGGTTAATAAAATATTCATAAAAATAAGATGAATTTGATAATTTTATTTTTGGAATAATATAAAACTGTATTTTTAGAAAATATATACACTTTTATAATAAACTCAAGTATTCTAAATAATTTTTCTTTTCATAAAATATCCTTTTAAAAATCTATTTATTTAATGATAAATGATAATATAATTTTACAATGGACTAATAAATTTATATACAAGTCTGAAATTTAAATTTGCAATAAAAATAGTTATTTTTAAAACAAATGAGGATTTTATATTTAAAAGTTAAAATAATCATATTTAGAAAATTAATTTTATAAAATAATCGTCATATTTCAAATCATCATGTCTAAATTATGTTTGGGTGAATTTTTGAGAATTTTTTTAAATGTTTTATTTTTCAGTGAATAGTAAAAATGTAGTTTTTTGTTTCTTGTATGTTTTATGAATTCAAATATATTTAAAAATTATTTAATAGTTATTTAAACATAATAAGAAATGTAAAATAATTTATTTTATTAATGTTATTTATCTTAATGTATTTATATCAATTTCCAAACCTAAAAATGAATTTCCAAAATCCAAAATAGAAATTACTATTTTTAAAACAATATTTTGTGGAAAAATCACGTTTCCATGGACAAATTAATATTAAAACATGGATTTAGGTTATAATATATTAAAATACATTAAAACTTGACTATAATGTATACAACCATGATAAAAACCATAGGTAATCCAATGGTTTTTTATTTTAAACAACCTAAAATTCGAAGACCTATATCTAGAAATTATTAACAAATATTTCCTCTTTTACTATAAATAACCACCAACCCCACATTTATATCCAATAAAAGTCAATAATACATGAATTTATAGAAATTTTACCTCGAAATTAGTCTTTATAAGACTTCATTAAGTCCCCAAGGTTTAATCCTCAAGTTTTAGGAAGCAACTCTTAATGTTAGGGAATTCTATGCTTCCTCTTTTCAATTCAAACACCTCTTTGATGGTATGTTTCCTAAGTGTTGAAATTATTTATTTTAATAACAATTTTAGTACCTTTACATAAAAATTGTGTTTTACCAATGGGAGACTTTCATTCCCTCCCATGATACCATTTTCTTAATCCATTTTGTATACCATCATGTGGCCGAATTCATTTCTTGAATCTACCTATTTTACATGAAATACTAATATATTTTGAATACAAAAACACCTTTTTTATCCATGGTAATTAACCTATATGGAAGCATATTCCATTTATTTTTGTATTTAAATTTATGAAACATTAATTACCTTTACCCAAGTTTAAAATTATGTATTGTTCAAGTCATTAATTACTTATGTATGCAATGATTTTATTTGAAGCCAACTATTTATTCTCCATGGGTTATGGATGAAATTATTTATTATGATTAATATGGATCACATTATTGAATACATATGAAGGGAGTGCCCTGATATAACTCAAATTAATTGGGTAATGAATTAATCTCTATATATGACATGTTTTATAATACCTTGGGGAATAACCTTAGCAATTCTGATTTATAAAACTATGGTTATAAACCATGGTGATATGATTATGAATGTACCATTTTTTATTGTATCCACATTTACATGTTATGATTAATTATATTTATATTATGTAACACATCATGTTATTATGAAAATTCCTTATTTATATGCATCGTGGTCGCATGTTAAATATCTCTTTTATATATTCTCTTACTGAGATTTATGCCCACACCATTCTTTTGTTGTATGTCCCTTGGACATGACATGTATTAAAAGTAACTTAGGATGAACCTATGAATAATACATTCAAGATTATTAGAATATTTTTTATGTTATTCATGTATTTATTTTCTAATTTAAAGAAGATAACATTAATAGATCCTATGTGTAATTAAGTGTTGTACCATGTAGTAAAAGTTATATTTATTAAAAGGTGGGATGTTATAGTATATTAATCCTTGGAAACATTCCTTGGTAATTTTTTATGATTCCTTGTAAAAATAACTTTGATAATATGTTTTATGGCACCTTGGTTATGAACTTGGTGATATGCTTATGGATGTCTCATTTTTTTATGTCTTAGGAACTTTTCAAAGTTATAACTCATTAATTTTTATCATGATATTTTGTGATGCCACATTTATTTTTGATCACACTCTATTGTTATGACCCATGAATTATAACTGTTCATTTACATAATGTTTCTTTGTTTATCTCATATTGGGCATTATTCTCACCATTTTCTATAGATAAATGTGACTAAGAAATATTATAAAATGAGGTTACCTAAGATGAATTTTCAAGATGCGTTTCAAGAAAATTAAATAAACTATGGGTTGTTTATATACTTTAGGTATCATCTAACTAGTTTCCATGATAAGTAACCTCATAATATCCATTGAATTTATTAATGTAATATCTTATTAATTAATTATGTTAAAAATCATATTTGAAAATGTTGGAATGATATAGATAGTTTCTTACCTTATAAATAGATAATAACCACCTCTCAATCCGTCACAAATATGATCAAAATACCCATTATTATTACAATAGGTGGTGAGGTAACATTAATCAAATTAAAAATGAAAACATCGCATAAAACCATTTTATCCTCATCACATATCCTTAAAAAAAACTAATGAAATGTCCCCATAAGTTATATAAAACTTCATCATAACCATACAAAATTATAAGCTCAATTATATTATAAAGGTATGAGTCATACATTAGGGATTAAACCATTTGAATAAAAATCAACTAAAATTTACAAACTAGGATTTTACTTCATAAACTAGTAATTTATTTTCTAATTCCTTTTAAAACCATTTTAAAATCAATTTCATTTAATGATCTATTTTTAACAGTGTTAAAAGTTTCTTAATGTATTATTTTAAAATGTCCTTATAAAATCCATATTTGAATTTTTTGGATTAAAATAAGAATTTATATGAAAAACAATTTGAAATCACGTTAAACAAAACTTAAAATCTAAAAACCATTGGTATAACACATATAACACTGATATATCACGAAATACTCAATGAAAATTTATAAAACAAGATCACCCATGAAAAAAATTAAATATCACAGGATGAATCCATCAAAATCCATAATAAAAGGAAATCCAAAATAAAAATCACCTCAAACCCCAAATTAAAATAAATTTTAAGCATAAAAATTTCCAACGTTTTAACTAAACAACTACTCTCCTTAAGAAAACCATTAAATTAATTTTTCTAACACTTAAAAATCAACATTTTCCATAAAAATAAAATCACGAATCTATATATACTATAAAACTATTTATAAAATAATCTCAGTCATCAAAAAATACAATTATTTCAATAATAACATATTCTAAAAGCATAATTAAGAATGGTGTATTAAAAAAAATAAAGATTCATGAAAAAAACTACCTCAAATGAATTGTATATGAAGTGAAACCTTCCAATATAAATGTAAAAAAACCTAAAAATGATCTTTTCTCAAATATATCATGACTATTTGTTTTGAAAAAACACCACCCTAGGGTTTAGAAAACATGTGACCATGGAAAGAGTGGTGGAGGAATCAATCAGGAAGGAATAAATATAGTAATAATGTGACTTACACAATAATAACACCATGAAATCAAATGTTGGGAGGTTAGAAATCCATGGAAGATTCTATGAGGGTGTGAGATTTGTTTCCCATAGGCATCTCAGTTTAATAGGATAAATGAAATCCCATTTGGGTTAATATTTATGAAGGTTATATTAAGAATTTCATGTTTTAATAAAACTTGGTAAGTGTCAAGATTTATCAACATGGTTTACTAAAGCCTGAAAAAACCATATACACCATGTTGAAAATAATTGGAGAGATTCATGGTTTTGATGCATAGTTTAACTAACTATGAGACAATTATTTAAATCCACTCTACCAAAACCTATTGTTTTCTATTTAGTTATCCACGCAGTTTTTACTAATCATGCACTAACTGTGTTCCCTTCCATGAAACTCCAAATTTTAAAAAAAGTGAATAAAACATTGAAAAAAATTCAATATAAAGACAAAAAGTCAGATAGAAAATAAAATAATATGGAAACTAATGGTCACAGTGTTACATTTCTCCCTATAATTACACTTTCTTCCCCAAGAAAGTCACCAAGTTTCAAATGTAATGGAAGACGAACCAAGATACACAACCAATACAAGAGTCTCCCATAAAAAACTATCTAAATTACATGTATGAAAAAAAGAAATAACCAAGAATACATATATCTACAATTTAAAACTCATAACTAACCACCCCAATAAAGATAATTCAAAATGGAGACCCACGGTGAGTCTCCTTGACATTTATAAATTCACTAACATGTTAAATCAATGGGATATCTGTGAGGAACTGTAATAAATTACCCATAATAATAATTTATAAGGATTATGTACTATTATCCAAATAAAGGGACATCTATAATTCCTCAAAAATTAATGATTACTCATAAATTATAATAAAAAACCAAACATCCCACAATTCATGCAAGAGATCTAAAATTAGAAACAACCAAGTATAAAAAATAACAAAATAAAGGAAGAGATAATGGATGAATAACACAAATCATAAATATTTAAAATAAGGATATGTAATATGGAAGGTATTTATTTTTCTATTGATATTTAAATTGGTAGATTTTATAAATATGTACCAATCAATCATAAGTGATTATAGGTCTCTATAAAATTCAAGAAAGATGGATTCAAATGCCTAAATAAACCAAACTAAAACCAGATTAGGGATCACTTTTATTCAAAGGACTCAACAATATGAGAATAAGATACTCCCCAATTGGTTCCTCTGACTCTAACTCCTCACAATATGGAAATCAATACCAACACAAAAATAAGTGGGGCTTCATCACGTCATGGGTTTCCATCTAGAACCCATCTACACCAAGTATGTTTCATCCATGAAGTCTTTAAATGATATAAGTTGAGATGAAGGAACCTAGGTAATAATATTAATATGAACACCTTTAACGAATAAGAGAGTCATCAATGAATCTTATGATATAATTTTATAGTAAAAGGGAACCAAATCGCTGAAGTGATCGACATACTCTATCACTAACTATTAACTATACAATAGACTCATAAATCTCTACCACTATCTTCCTCTTACCCTCCTAACAATGGAACCACTAATAAAACAAGGTATTAACAAATTACCATGTCATTTTAACATTTATTTGATATAGAACAATCACCATCAATTGATCCAAACTTGGTCTTTCAAAAAAACCTAGGAAAACCATCACACTCATTGTTTCAAGAGTTCCCAAGGACTTAAAGATCCACTCAAACCTAAAAATACACACCATAGATTCTTTAGTGACTTGACATCCATGAAAGATAGTAAAACACTATATGGTGTTTATATTTATATCTCTTGTTAGAGTTTTGGTAGAATAATTTACTAGAAGTGTGATGTTATAACATTTAAATACAGATTTCTTATAGTATACTAAGACCATTATAGTTGGTGTAACACCCCAAGATTTCATAGTGTGTTATTTCTTTAAAATAATACAATAACTTGCACTACACGCAACACCGAGTTCAAGCACACCATGACATACCAAACAAGCCGTTCAAAAGAGGTTATGAATAGTATTAACTAAATTTTAAACTTTATATAATCCTTATAATTTTAGAATCTATATTATGTGTTTCTTAGATATAATGTAAGAATAAATTCATTTTCAGTATTGCACTTTTACCAACTTTTAAAAGTGAACCCATTTTAAATACAATATTTTAATCTTTTTGAGTAAAGGGGGACATCAAAAAATTTAAAATGAAACATCCCAAGCTTCCACGGTACGCTTTCCTTTGAATAATACAGTAGTGTGTGTTGTACGCAACTTCGAGTTCTAACGCACACCACAACCAATCAAACTAGCCGTTATGAATAGTAATACCTACTTTTTGAAATTATATATATTTTATATTTCAAAATGGAATTCATTTTTGGATTCGGAATATCTAAATTAGCCTAAGGTAAAATTTTGGTACATTTCGGATATCTTTCATATTTTGATGAATAGTGAAAATTACAAAATTTTAATTAAAAACAACTTTTTTAATCAAAATAATTAATAGTGATAAATTATGAATTTGAGTGGTTTTAAAGTATATTTAGAATATATTTTTACCATTTAATATAATTTTGGTCATTGGACATAATTTTACAATTAAACCAAACATAAACAAGTGTCAATCTTTTGATAGTTATTATCTCTTAAAAACACGCTTTTTGTTTTGATAGTGGGAATTAATTTTAAATTAATTTCTGCCACTTCTGTGTTTTGAATTTAGAAAAATGGATTCCATATTTGGAATCAGAATTTTTAAATTGTGTAAATAGGTAACTTTTATTTCTAGACATTTTGAATAATTACTGCGATAAATATTTTATTTACCATGGTTAAGGGTAAATCCGGTAAATAAGGGTTACAAATTATTATTATAATAATACTAAATTACCCTAAAATGTGTCCTATCCTTATTGGTTGATACATGTTCTACCATATGCATCTTTGGGTCGATTTTGGGACCCCATGGTTCCACTTGTAGGTGATAGGGACACTTTATTTTAATTAAGTTAAAATGAATACAAAAATGACACAAGCATATATCTTTTAGATAAACAATTTTTACATAGGGTTATATATGTTGGATTTTAGATTATAAATATTCATTAGAAAGATAATACGATTTTCTACATAGTGATATTTTATTTATATTTTTTAGACATTAAATAATTTAATTTATTTGTGACACAATGATGATGAATTAATTACTATAATAGTAAACAATTAAAATAATTGATATTATAAATACCCAAATAAATAAAATATGAAACTTTTAATGAATTAAACTAATTTTATAGGATAATATGATATATTAGGATTGATTTAATTGACTTCTTTTGAAGTAATCAATCTGTTATGAGTTTCACAAAAATCAACTATTGAATAGTGTCAAAATTGACATAAAAGAGTTCTTAAAACAAATATTATATTATTAATTGATATTAAATTCCTAAAAATCTAAGGTTCGGCCAAGCGACTTATATAATGATAGTTTCATCATTAATGGACCACTTAGGGGTCTCTTGGATGTATATAGTAAGTTTATTAACCATATTATATAAAAATACAAAGAGACATTGTAAAAGTGAAACTAATTAACTTAGAGTTAATACTTAAATATAAGGTTAATATAAGTACCCAAACCTGTATAAATTATATTGGTTGAGTTGTTTTAGACCCATCCCCAACTTAACATTTAAATAATCAACTTTGGAGCCATTATAAACCGAATAAGAATTTATTATAAACTAATATTTATAGCTTTTCCAAAGGTGCCCCTCACCCCTCTTATAAAAGGGCACTCCTCCTTGTCTTTTCTTCACACCTTAAAAGCCTTTTGGTTCGGCCAAACTCTGCCCAAATACTCTCCCAAATTCCCTAAATACAACCTATAGGCCTTAGTTTGATCAGAAATCCAACCTAAGGAGCCATTTTGATCAAATCAAAAGGAAGAAACCGAAGAAGAGGTAATGATTTCACCACCCTTTTCCAAGTTCCTTCTTCTTCCACTTCTTCTTACTTTGTTGTTACCATTCTAAAATAATAACTCCAGTATCATATATATACTGTGATTTTATTATAAATATTGTACAACAATATTCAGTATTCTATCCACCATTTGAATAACATGTCACCATACATGCGTATGTACGGCTTACCATCTCCACGTCGTGGTGTAATTGTTATTCAATATATTATTATTTGGATGGGTATAATAATGATGTGTAACTCATGTAAATAATAAATATAACATGTTAATTATTATGTATATATGATATATCATTCATTTATATATTATTTTAATATCAAAAGAATGATATTGTCGCTCGTGCGTACGTACGGACTACCGTCTCCACGAACGCGATGAGATTCATTCTCCATCACATCCATTCAAGTATAATTATCATTTGCTGATTTAAAAATGATGTTTAAGGACTTGATATCATTCTGGATATGAATAATATACAACCTATCTATTACAAACATGGCTTACGTAATAAAACATAAAAAAGAAAATGAGTAAGTTAACACCCAAAATAATGATAATACTAAGACATTATTACCAAAGCAAAGTTAAAAGATCATATAAGATATCATATTAATATATATGATTCTTGTATAATTTAATAACAATTATTTCACTATTATACAGGAGGTTAACCTACCCCAACCAAGTAAAAGTACAAGGTAAGGGGTTTTCATCTCACTCCTTATTCCTGTGAGATTCATGCCATATTTCCACCATTACCTTTTGTGTGGTGTATGTACTACCCATAATTATATTCTTTGTGTAATATACTCTAATTTATCTGTATTTACATATTCATTGTATGATACCTCTTTCATGGGTTGTATGTTTCATAAGTTACCCAATTGGTAAGGGTTATTTCACAATCTCTTCATTATCCGAGGCTGTTTATACGTAATAATCTACTGGGATCTCTTTATCATCCACATCCATGTTTCTTAAAAATGTATTTCAAAACATTTTTGACTATTTACAAGAATATGGGTTAAAGTAATTTATACCCTTGTTTGACTTTTTATAAGATGTTTATAAATGAATCTTTCCGTCGTTTTCCAAACAAGGTTCTTTTTAACCTTCTCGACAAAATTAAGGTAAGAATGTTTTTTTAAAACTTATACGGCGGGTGCGGCTATTTTCCGCCGTTATAAAATCATCAAAGCTTCCCTTACAAGCTTATAAGAATATTTTCAAATTGAATGTATTATTTTATAATTATGTTACTTTTAAAATGATTTAAAAAAAAGATATATTTCTCTAAAATAGTTTTGATTTCATCTATGTCAACATCCTTTGATGGATTTTTAGCTTATTTGAAGTTGATTTATTATGATACAAAACATCCCTATTTTATTGAAGGTTTTGTGATATTTTTGACTATGGATAAGTTATTCTTATTTCAATCATGGTTTTTGTTTAAAGTATTGATATTTTATAAGTTATTTTTAATCCAAATGTTTATGTTATATTTCAATCTTTCATTCAGATGAATGTGTTAGACAAGTATGTTCCGGGTTGGGGACCGGTAAAAGTAAGCCCTCCGGTTTGGTCTCTGGTTATTAGAGGAACTCCGGTTTGGTCTCCGGTTATTAGAGGAACTCCGGGTTGGTGTCCGGTTATTAGAGGCACTCCGGGTTGGTGTCCGGTTATTAGATGCACTCCGGGTTGGGTTCCGGTTACAGTTAGCCCCAGGGTCTTGGGACGAGGCTTTGAAAAAGAAATTAAAGTTTAGCATTATGGATTCCATCATTATGAAAGTGGTTATTGATTTTTCATGTGATTATTCGATTAGTAGAATATCCATGTGAATAAGTAAATGGCATTATTTCATTTTACTTTTGCCATACTATGTTGAAGTTCAAGTTTAAAAGGCTTTTGTTTTAGTAATGCATTGCCTTAAATGTTTATGCTTATTTTGAATGTTCCGCTATATTGTTATCCTTACTGGGCATTTGAGCTCACCCCTTTTCTATGTTTTATTTTCCCCAGGATGTGAAGAAGTACGTTGTGAATGACCTGCAGGGATATTATGAAGGTATAATAGTGTGGACTGTGGAGACATTATGTTGTTGTAGTAGTTTTTCATTTTATGATGAAATGTAAAACTTATGAATATATCTAGTGTTTCCAAGGCTACTAAACCAATCAGTCTTTCGAGATTTGATCTTTCTTGTGATCATGCCAATGTTATGTAATAATGCACCGACTCTAGGTAACTGGGGTCGGGGCGTTACAGTTGGTATCAGTGGAAGTTTAGTACAAACCTTGGAAGCTAGATTTAGATAAACTCTAATTAGAGCACATAGATTTAAGATGGACTTTGAGGATTAGTATAGAATAACTTCCTAGAATTTTGGTATTGTAGAGACATTGTGAGTTTTCTGAGCAATACATCCCTGTCTGGATACGAGCAGGTAGAGGCGGCTCTGGCACAGATGTACCTAGGGGTAAAACCCGAAAACACCGCTTTGAGCTAGACTCGAACGGGAACTGGTGCACGAAAACGGGCCTTGCTGCACTCTTGGTTACGACACTCCTGGGGGATATGCTTAGGATAATTCTCATTTTCTTTACAAACCATTATGAAGGGTTTATGTGGATTTACTTCCTCAAAGGAGAAATTTATATGATTATGGATTATATCCATAAACTCTTTAATTTATGTTATGTGTCTTACATGTTTGGGATTATGTATTGTTATTCATAAATTAATCTAGTGTATACCATTGTTTAGAAATGGCGCCTAGTAGAAGGAATGAGAACTCCAGCAATGCACATGATCCAAAGAGAAAGAAGGATCATATCTTTCATGGCCTTAAGCCAAAATTTATAAGAGAAATAGTCTCCCATTTATTATCATCATACGAAGAAATAATATCATGTGTTGATAAGATAAGTAAAGATTTTACTTAGTCCTATGGCTTTGAAGGGAAGCAAGAGAAGAAAAGGATGGAAGAGAGAAAGATGGATAAAGGGAAGAGGGAAAAGAAGAATTTTCCCATATGTGATAACTGTGGGAAGAAACACCCTGAAACTTGTCTGAAAGGAATGGGAGTTTGTTATAAGTGTGGTGGAAAAGGGCACAAAGTACATGACTGCAAGGGTAAGAAAATGGTTTCAAATGTACAATGCTTCATTTGCAAGGAGTTTGGACACTATGCGAACCTATGTCCCAGTCATCAGAATATGCCGCAAATGATGTTATTGGATAATAATCAAGTTATGATACTACCACAGATGAAGAGGAATGATTAGAGTTCTTATGTTGATTATGTCAATTGAGTGTTGTATCAACAATGTACTTGTTATAATAATTATGGAGCATATAAGGATTTTACTGCAGTACTATTTCATTAAGGACTTGAGATTGTATGGAACAAAGAAAAGTGACTCAATAGCAGGTTAAATTTTTGGAAAATATATGGTTGAGAGAATGATAAACCATAATATGGTTCTGATACCGAGGTAGTGATTTTAGAATAATACATGATTGATTTGGATAAATTATATTGGATATTATTGACTACCTTGAAACTAATTAATGATTTGTATATTCCATCATTGTTGGGGTTTAAAACATTTTTGGATTGATGAAGTATATCCAGCATTCTATATGGAATAAGGGAGCATGAATGTAATCAATATGGATTATGGTAATTCAGGATGTTTCAGTGTTTTAAAAGAATACATGATGAAGGTATTCATATGCTATTACGTGGTAAAAAGGATCTACATTATGTTTAACTTCCTTATAAATGTTGGACTGTGAGTTTGGTCAGAAGTATTTTGGATAAATTCTAGTTTGAGATTAATTTTGGATTGCCATAAAAGGACAACCCAGAGGTCGGGCGGCAACCCGTCGTGTCCGGCAAAGCCGCGAGACTTGAACCCGCAACCGAAGGGCGACAAGGGTGTATCACCTACCACTAGCCCAAGAGATGTCCTGGATTAAATAATGTAGTTTTTTAAAAGATCTGGTAGATGAATTATAAATTTGTTTATTTTGGAACCCTGTACGAATAGTATAAATAGATTTTTTTTACGAGTGAAAGATGAGTTTGTGGTAGAAATTTATTAATGGACAAAACTCTAATTATAAAGTAAGTATATCTCCTTATGATCTTAGCCAATCTCATAAATAAATTCCTCAACATTATTAAAAGGAACTTAGAACAAAAATGTTGTCCTAGATGGTACCTTAAATCATCACTAATTTATGGCTTTGGGATTGTTGGCCTTTTCATAGCCATGTTCTCTACCACTCTCCATCAGATAATTGATGGTTAGATTTCTCTTCCATATCCATATTTTCCTACATGGAACCCTAGTATATGTTATTTTCGGTAATCTTCATACTTTCCACTCTTTATTTTAAATAGATGCCTCATTAATTCATTTTTCGATGTGGGATTTCAACTAAGATATTTTGAAACGTCAAAAATGTGTTATCCTAATACCCTATGTTTTGTTGAACCGATGGTATTTCAAATCATTGTAGATTGATGAGTTTAAGGACCTCAATTTTATACTTGTTTGTGATTGATGACCTCAATCACTACCTATAAATATTTACGTTTTTCCTCCAATTATATGTCTCTAATTTCCACCAATGTTATCCTAATCGAGATCATAATTTGGTGGTGACCCTTTCATTTCTCTTTTCCTCATATTAAGACTAAATTTTTGTAACCCAATTTCTGATGTGGGTTTTCCCACAAAGATATTTTTTATTTTCAACCTTTTATTTTAGAATAACAATTTCAAATTGCGAGGACGCAATTTATTGAAGGAGGGGAGAATGTAACACCCCAAGATTTCATAGTGTGTTATTTCTTTAAAATAGTACAATAACTTGCACTACACGCAAGACCGAGTTCAAGCACACCATGACTTACCAAACAAGACGTTCAAAAGAGGTTATGAATAGTATTAACTAAATTTTAAACTTTATATAATCCTTATAATTTTAGAATGCATATTATGTGTTTCTTAGACATAATTTAAGAACAAATTCATTTTCAGTATTGCACTTTTACCAACTTTTAATAGTGAACCCATTTTAAATACAATATTTTAAACTTTTTGAGTATAGGGGGACATCATAAAATTTAAAATGAAACATCCCAAGCTTCCACGGTACGCTTTCCTTTGAATAATACAGTAGTGTGTGTTGTACGCAACTTCGAGTTCTAACACACACCACAACCAATCAAACTAGCCGTTATGAATAGTAATACCTACTTTTTGAAATTATATATATTTTATATTTCAAAATGGACTTCATTTTTGGATTCGGAATATCGAAATTATCCTAAGGTGAAATTTTGGTACATTTCGGATAACTTTCATATTTTGATGAATAGTGAAAATTACTAAATTTTAATTAAAAACAACTTTTTTAATCAAAATAATTAATGTTGATAAATTATGAATTTGAGTGGTTTTAAATTATATTTAGAATATATTTTTACCATTTAATATAATTTTGGTCATTGGACATAATTTTACAATTAAACCGAACATAAACAAGTGTCAATCTTTTGATAGTTATTATCTCTTAAAAACACGCTTTTTGTTTTGACAGCGGGAATTAATTTTAAATTAATTTCTGCCACTTATGTGTTTTGAATTTAGAAAAATGGATTCCATATTTGGAATCAGGATTTTCAAATTGTGTAAATAGGTAACTTTTATTTCTAGACATTTTGAATAATTACTGTGGTAAATATTTTATTTACCATGGTTAAGGGTAAATCCGGTAAATAAGGGTAACAAATTAATATTATAATAATACTAAATTACCCTAAAAAGTGTCCTAGCCTTATTTTTTGATACATGTTCGACCATAGGCATATTTGGGTTGATTTTGGGACCCCATGGTTCCACTTGTAGGTGATAGGGACACTTTATTTTAATTAAGTTAAAATGAATACAAAAATGACACAAGCATATATCTTTTAGAAAAACAATTTTTACGTAGGGTTATATATGTTGGATTTTAGATTATAAATATTCATTAGAAAGATAAAACGATTTTATAAATAGTGATATTTTATTTATAATTTTTAAACATTAAATAATTTAATTTATTTGTGACACAATGATGATGAATTAATTACTATAATAGTAAATAATTAAAATAATTGATATTATAAATACCCAAATAAATAAAATATGAAACTTTTAATGAATTAAACTAATTTTCTAGGATAATATGATATATTAGGATTGATTTAATTGACTTTTTTCGAAGTAATCAATCTTTTATGAGTTTCACAAAAATCAACTATTGAATAGTGTCAAAATTGACATAAAAGAGTTCTTAAAACAAATATTATATTATTAATTGATATTAAATTAATAAAAATCTAAGGTTCGGCCAAGAGACTTATATCATGATAGGTTCATCATTAATGGACCACTTGGGGGTCTCTTGTTTGTATATAGTATGTTTATTAACCATATTATATAAAAATACAAAGAGACATTGTAAAAGTGAAACTAATTAACTTAGAGTTAATACTTAAAGATAAGGTTAATATAAGTACCCAAACCTGTCTAAATTCTATTGGTTGAGTTTTTTTCGACCCATCCCCACCTTAACATTTAAATAATAAACTTTGGAGCCATTAGAAACCGAATAAGAATTTATTATAAACTAATATTTCTAGCTTTTCCAAAGGTGCCCCTCACCCCTCTTATAAAAGGGCACTCCTCCTTCTCTTTTCTTCACACCTTAAAAGCCTTTTGGTTCGGCCAAACTCTTCCCAAATACTCTCCCAACATCCCTCACTACTACCTAGAGGCCTTAGTTTGATCAGAAAGCCAACCTAAGGAGCCCTTTTGATCAAATCAAAAGTAAGAAACCGAAGAAGAGGTAATGATTTCACCACCCTTTTCCAAGTTCCTTCTTCTTCCACTTCTTCTTACTTTGTTGTTACCATTCTAAAATAATAACTCCAGTATCATATATATACTGTGATGTTATTATAAATATGGTACAACCATATTCATTATTCTATCCACCCTTTGAATAACATGTCACCATACGTGCGTACGTACGGCTTACCGTCTCCACGTCGTGGTGTAATTGTTATTCAATATATTATTATTTGGATGGGTATAATAATGACGTGTAACTCATGTAAATAATAAATATAACATGTTAATGGTTCTGTATATATGATATAACATCCATTTATATATTATTTTAATATCAAAAGAATGATATTGTCGCTCGTACGTACGTACGGACTACCGTCTCCACGAACGCGATGAGATTCATTCTCCATCATATCCATTGAAGTATAATTATCATTTTCTGATTTAAAAATGATGTTTAAGGACTTGATATCATTCTGTATATGAATAATATACAACCTATCCATTACAAACATGGATTACGTAATAAAACATATAAAATAAAACGAGTAAGCTAACACCCGAAACAACGATAATACTAAGACATTATTAACAAAGCAAAGTTAAAAGATCATATATGATATCATATTAATATATATGATTCTTGTATAATTTAATAACAATTATTTCACTATTATAGAGGAGGTTAACCTACCCCAACCAAGTAAAAGTATAAGGTAAGGGGTTTTCATCTCACTCCTTATTCCCGTGAGATTCATGCCATATTGCCACTATTACCTTTTGTGTGGTGTATGTACTGCCCATAATTATATTATTTGTGTAATACACTCTAATTTATGTGTATTTACATATTCATTGTATGATACCTCTTTCATGGGTTGTATGTTTCATAAGTTACAAAATTGGTAAGGGTTATTTCACAATCTCTTCATTATCCGAGGCTGTTTATACGTAATAATCTACTGGGATCTCTTTATCATCCACATCCATGTTTCATAAAAATGTATTTCAAAACATTTTTGACAATTTACAAGAATATGGGTTAAAGTAATTTATACCCTTGTTTGACTTTTTATAAGAGGTTTATAAAGGAATCTTTCCGTCATTTTCCAAACAAGGTTCTTTTTAACCTTTTCGACAAAATTAAGGTAAGAATGTTTTTTTAAAACTTATACAGAGGGTGCGGCTATTTTCCGCCGTTATAAAATCGTCGAAGCTTCCCTTACAAGCTTATAAGAATATATTAAAATTGAATGTATTATTTTATAATTATGTTACTTTTAAAATGATTTAAAAAAAAGAGATATTTCTCTAAAATAGTTTTGATTTCATCTATGTCAACATCCTTTGATGGATTTTAAGCTTATTTGAAGTTGATTTATTATGATACAAAACATCCCTATTTTATTGAAGGTTTTGTGATATTTTTGACTGTGGATAAGTTATTCTAATGTCACTCATGGTTTTTGTTTAAAGTATTGACATTTTATAAGTTATTTTTAATCCAAATGTTTATGTTATATTTCAATCTTTCATTCAGATGAATGTGTTAGACAAGTATGTTCCGGGTTGGGGACCGGTAAAAGTAAGCCCTCCAGTTTGGTCTCCGGTTATTAGAGGAACTCCGGTTTGGTCTCTGGTTATTAGAGGAACTCCGGGTTGGTGTCCGGTTGTTAGAGGCACTCTGGGTTGGTGTCCGGTTATTAGAGGCACTCCGGGTTGGGTTCCCGTTACAGTTAGCCCAAAGGTCTTGGGACGAGGCCTTGACAAAGAAATTAAAGTTTAGCATTATGAATTCCATCATTATGAAAGTGGTTATTGATTTTGAATGTGATTATTCGATTAGTAGAATATCCATGTGAATAAGTAAATGGAATTATTTCATTTTACTTTTGCCATACTATGTTGAAGTTCAAGTTTAAAAGGCTTTTGTTTTAGTAATGCATTGCCTTAAATGTTTATGCTTATTTTGAATGTTCCGCTATATTGTTATCCTTACTGGGCATTTGAGCTCACCCCTTTTCTATGTTTTATTTTCCATAGGATGTGAAGAAGTAAGTTATGAATGAACTGCAGGGATATTATGAGGGGATAATAGTGTGGACTGTGGAGACATTATGTTGTTGTAATAGTTTTTCATTTTATGATGTAATGTAAAACTTTTGAATATATCTAGTGTTTCCAAGGCTACTAAACGAATAGGTCTTTTTAGATTTGATCTTTCTTGTGATCATTCCAATGTTATGTAATAATGCATCGACTCTAGGTAAATGGGGTCGGGGCGTTACAGTTGGAATCTTCTAAATAACAATAAAACCACATAAATTAACCAATAAATTTTTTGTAAAAAATCATTCCCAGTTAGAATAAAATCTTTAATCAAAACAAAAATCCAGAAAAATCATGAAGTATCAATAAACATGATTTGAATATTTTCTTTTTAAATCATATGAAAACATAACAAATCAATTTCAAAATCTTAAAACTCTTCTTGAAAAAAAATTAATCTCTACTCTTAAATTTGAAAGTTTTATTTACTATATGAAATCAATGTGTAACCTCACATAAAAATCATTAAATATGGTTGTAAATTTATGATAATTAAGTTTATTCTATCCCATTTTAGGTAACATATTTATTACTTTAAAAACTAACATTCACTATTGAAAATAAAGTTTCAATCATGACATAACATCAGAATCGGTCTATATAAGACCAATATTCCATGAAAATTTCATTTAAATAATACCAAATAACATCTACATGAAAACTAGATAAGTTTAAATCCAAATTATCTCAATATGATAATTTATGGTGTGCTAGAAACTGCACATGTATTTTCCATATATTTTTTCAGATCGTGCATTAACCATGAAACCATCACTGAAATGAAAATAAAACCAGATGTACTGGATCCACATGGTTTTTGAAACTACGTGAGATAACTACGTACTTCTATTTTATCCTACGTTCTACCCCCTAATCATTAATGAACTCAAAATCATCCATAAAACACGAATATAACCTCAAACACCATAAATATCGATCAAAAGCATTTTATAATAAATAAAGAGAACTTATAATTCAAGACACATAACCTAAAATCCCATGAAAACATGAGCCTTGGAATGAGTAAGAGATAGATAGACTCTTCCCACACCTACCTCTCTAATTTAGAGAGTAATATCTTCAATATAGCAGACACACATAAATAAAAAAGGGTTCTATGTTACCATTTTTCCAAAAACTAGTTTATGGAACCCATAGACTAGGCAGTTGATTAGGCCAATGAAATAATCTGAGGTGTCTTTTTGATTTCCTTGGCCTATTAACTACTTCTTGGGAATAAAATTTTACTGTTATGGGAACTATTTTTCTCAATGTGCATGAAGTAACATGGAACTCCCACCCAAATATATCACTTGAAAACTTTATATATCATAGATATATTCATTAGAAAATAAACAATTTGAAATTTATGTCAAATCAAACTTGGAATAAGAGAAAATAATCATCCAAAACCAACCACAATATAAATAATAATAAATTATAGACTCGAAATAAATAAATAAATAAGTGGTACAGGGATGAAAAAAATATTACAAGAGGGAAAACATGGTGAATACATCCATGGCACAATAATTTAACAAAAATATTGGACACATTATCCATGTGGCCTCTTAAGTCACTATCCAACCTCAATACTGACTCACATTATGAGAAAACATGAAATGATCTCAAGCCTAAATAAGAACCTCAAGATTACCAATGTCTAGTGGAATAGGTATGGTATGAGAATACAATCGTAGTAGGAAATAATTATGAAATTACATTTCCAAAATAATCCATTTTTTTAAATTTTAAAATATAAATATAAATTAGGATTCTATACTTTAAAGAAAACAAACCAAAATATTTTCAGGAAATCAATATTTGATCGTTAAAAAATATTTTAGAGGATCATTTAGAATCATTATTTAATTCAATTCTCATCATTTTGAAAATCACCCTTTAATTAACATTTTAGAAGACACATTAAAAGGAACACAAATGAACCAAAAGTGAAACATGAACAAAATAAATGAATAGAATAAAGAAAATATCAATTGTAACAACATGATGGGTTTCATTATTAGAAATAATGAAACTATAGGAACATAAATAGATAATAAAAACTTTGATGAAAAAAATAGAAAAAGGGGAACTAGTAGGATATATCATAACATAACAGTATTAGAACTATGATAATTAAATAAGAAAACTATAAAAGATAGGCAATTAGTTGAAATTCCGAGACATCTAGTGTGATGATCATAAATGTACTTGTGTGGGGTCATCTATCAGTATATTTATGAATCCCTAGTTTATAACAAATCATCTTCTCTCAACTAGACTCACCAGTGGAATTCCACCAAAGTATTATCCCATACACAGGGGGATATATTCTATCCCATCAAAATTAGATAGTAATTGTCCCTCAATAAAGAGGGAACCCGATGTGCATAAGAAGAATGAAACATGTGAAATTTAAAATTTTCAGTTAATATTCATGTTAAAAAATACTTAATACTCATAAAATTTCCCTAATTTCTTTAATGATCACACATAATTCAATTTTATCATGAAAAATAAAATTTCATGAAATCATAATGGTACCTTTTTCATTTGAAATCTCTAATTTGATTCTATTACTATCGATGTGTCATGGATCAAAGGCACCAAGCTATAAATCCCACCACATATTAGGGATCATTGATATATGATTCTAAATTAATATCATGGGAAATTAAACATCTTCAAGAAATATATTTGATCATGTGAAGAACATAGACTGAATTGAGAAGACGACATCGATCAAAACTTGTTATGTCTTCAAAATCTCCCTCTAAGATATTGAGTGGAGAATAGATGGTATATTCTATCTCTAAATTATTTTAAATGTTGGATATTAGAATGAAAGAGTTAAGATTAGATTTTATACTAAGGTTATACTTTCTAAAATTTCACCGTGGTCCCTAGAAAGTATTAAAATTCATTTTAGACCCATGTGCACACTTATGACTAAATTAAACTTCTCATATATGTAATTAATATTTTACCACTCACTTGAAACACTTTAATATTTTATGTGATAAAATATGAACCATTAAATTGGCCCATAATCTCCCCAAATAATTTATAGAAACCAGAACATGTCATGTTCCTTAGCAAAATTACATGTTCTCATATTCACTTTTATGATTAAAAAATATTTGAATACCTTCAGAAATAAATCAAACCATACTTATTATAAACTTGAATAATATAATTGAATTATTTTACTTGTGATCGATCACACTTGACTGTACACCAACCCCTATATGTGGAGACCACTTGTTCTTAAAATACTATTCATTCAAATATGTGGAACTTGTGCATACACTTAGTATGTGGCCCTCTGGATCCTTATATTGATAATAGTGATCCAAACCCATATAAAAGGAGTGAAATATGAAAACCCATCATATACTGTAAGGATATAAGGAATTTCATAGTTAAAACCACCTTATATGAACACGTCTGTGTAATATAATCTATTTATCTCATGATATATCATAGTGAAGGATGCAAACTTGTGTCATCATCCTTTTGATTCATTATATATTTCTAACCTTAATAAATGGAATTACCTTCCTGTACCATAAACATGGATTAAATAGAGGTATTACCATCATGGTTAACCTGGGCCCATGAGATATCTCTTCCTTAAATCAAAATATATAAATTATATCTTGATCATTCAACCAATCCCATACAACCAAAGACACACGAAATACAAGATACCTCACCATGAATTCAATGTCATGGTCTTTTCATTGCATCAAAGTACATGATAAAATGGTACACATTGATAACAATATCATGTTAGGAGACCAATACACATGTTCGTATATACAGAAAAACCAATGACACCCAAAACATGAGATGTTTCTATTGGTGGGCCAGTCCTCAGGATCTCATGTACTTGAGATCACCAAGTGTGAACTTCATGAGAAGAATATTTAATTCTTATGATCCACAACCCCGAATAGTCAGAAATAATATATGAACCATTAATATTATGTATCTAGACCATATAAAATATAATTAAGACTACTGTCATAGTTTCTCAAGTCTCTCATTATAGATGGGAATTGCTTTAACCTTTTGATATGACATGTAATATAAGGACATTACCATGTAAATAATAGATGAAGAAGTATAAATACTATTATGGTTATAATAAATAGATATACACATCAAATTGTATACATGTAATGGTAATCAACGTAAATAAGGATTTTGGTCTAGGGAACCCACTCACAACACTCCCACTTATAATATGGACAACTTCTAATAATTCTCAACCCGCTAGATCTAAAATGAATATCATTCTTTTTATAATATATGGATTTAGTCAGGGGTCATATCAAATTACCATATTTGGATAATCTATTAACCACAACTTAACCTCTAGGAGTAAAACCCCTCAACAGATGAAACTTTAGAAATATACGCTTTGTCCTTTTGTGTGACCCATACTCCTTGGAAAGCACCACTACCACACTATTATCATAGTATATTGTAATAGGGTATGTACTTATATGTATAACACCAAGATCAGAAACAAAACTACATATCTGAATTGCTTCCTTAGCTTCATCATAAGCTACTACATACCTAGATTCCACTATATAATCAATAACCATGAACTACTTTGAGTTTTTTCATCTTAATGCACAACTATTTTGGGACAATACATATCCTTACTATGATTTTAGATCATCTTGTTTTTATTGAAGCTGGAATTAGAGTATCCCCTCATGAATAGATCATTATCTTCTCTATACATCAAGAACATATACTTTTAACATCCCATGTACTATATAATAAATTTTAAAACATCCCAATACAACTCTCATAAATTGGATTGATATCAACCAATTGTTATTAAACAAAAGGAAATATAAAACATAGTACATAACATAGAATACATGACAGATCCCATGGACAAATCATAAAGTATTCTAATAATTCATTCAATATCCTTTTGTGTTTGTGGATACATCATCTTGAATATAATAATTCCACATGACACTAGAAACAATCATCACTTTGATTTTACCATATTGTACCTTTTGAGTACCATGTCAATATATGTACTTTGAATTAGCACAAGTGGACTTTGAGATCTATCATGATAGATCTTTATCCTTATAATATAGTCTACTTATCTTAATTATTTCATGGATAAGTATTCAATTAACCATGTCTTTAAAAACTATATGACTTTAAATTGTTTCCCCATTAATAATATTCCATGAATATATAATACTAGAAAAATTATGGAACTCCCACTGACCATATTATACAAACGTAGATAACATTCATTATAAATGAAACAAAATTATCTTATGGACTCATCAAAATGAAAATTCCAATATTCTTATGTATACTTTAATCCATAAATGTTTCTCTATAACTTTCATAATTTATTAGAATTATTCGCAATAATAAACCCTTAAAGTTGTGTTATATAGACATATTCAACTAAATACCCATTTAGAAAAAAAAAATTGAAATACATATTCCTAATTTCATAATCATGGAATGATGGTATTGCAATTAATATTATGATGGATTTACACATAGTGAATGGGGATAAAGTTTCATCATAGTTGATGCCTTGATGTTTCCTGAAACCCTCCACCACTAGACATACTTTATAGGTTATCATTTGACCATCCATCTCTATATTTTTATTAAACACCCATTTACACCCAATAGGATTTACATTAGTTAGTGGGTTTATAAATATCCAAATTTTATTTTGGTAAATGGAATCCTTTTCAGAATGCATGGATTATTTCCATTTAACATTATCTTTTCCATTTATTTCATCCTTTTGGTTAGAGGTTCATCATTATATAATAGTATTGTGTCTGCTAAATTGGTGAAAAGAAAAACATATCTCTCTAGTTATAAAAATTATTTAGTGGACCTATGTAATACTTGTGTCTCAGTTATATCTTCCTCTCCCACTATCTCTTATTAAGATTGTTCCCATACCAAATCTTGTGCATCTAAAGCATAAAATTCATCGAATCCAATCCTTATATAGATATTTACATTAAAAATATGTTTCCTTTATAGAAATGTAATATTTATTACTATAATAACCTTTCTATATAATGGTTTATATATTTAATACCCTTTATTCTCATTAAGATAACCTATAAAAATTCACTTCATGATCTGAGATGCTAATTTTTTCACATGTTTTAGTCTTGAAAAACATCTCTCATCCTCATATATGTATGTGATACAAATTGGGTTTCTTTAACAACCACAACATATATATAATCCCATATTCTAATTTAGTTGGTACTCAGTGTAGTACATATTCCATAGCCTTTAATTCATATTCCTAAAAGGATAATGGTAGAGTTTCCTGAATTATCATCAACCAGACCATGTCATGTGGGGTCTGATTCCTCCTTTCATTGATACTATCCCACTAAGGTGTATATGTATGAGTTATTTTGGAAACTATCCCACTATCCATTCAAATGTTGATAAATTGTTAGCTAAGATATTCTAAACCACAATTTGAGCTTAGAATATTAATCTTCTTACCAATTTGATTATCTACTTCATTATGATATTCCTTAAACATGATAAAGGAATATGATTTGTAACTCATTAAGTAGATATATCAATATCTATTATATTCACAATTAAATGTAATGAAGTAATAAAAACCATCCCTTGCATCCATTTGTGAATTGACCACATACATCAATATGAAATACTTCCCATTGCTCTTTGGACTTTTCTCATTTCCAATTTAAATGTGGTTTGGTTATTTTACCTATTAAAAATTCTTGGCACAAATATAATGTTTTTAACAAAATTAATTATAAATACCCAAATTGATGTAGTTTACTTTAATACTTTTTATTTACATGACCTATCATGAAGTTCCATAAGCGAGTAGGATATGATTTATTCTTTTTGAATTTTTCATTGATTACCATAAAATTTCTAACTCAAGTATATACAACCCATTTTTAAGATATTACATAACATAACATATGTTATCATTATAAATAATAGCACATTTATTTCTAAATGTGAAATAAAATTCCATAGTAGCTAAACTTGACACTAAGATTATAATTCAGGTAATAAATGGTACATAATAAGAATTATTTAGTATAAGATCCATTCAACTAGGAAAAGTAAGATGATAATATCTCACTACTAAAACTTCTAGTATCACATCATTTAATTCTTAGAGATCTACTTTAACTTTTATAATCAACTTGAATCTACTTGGTTCATGTATTTTAATACAAATGTGTGAGCCCTATTCAGTATCCAATACCCAACTTGTAAAAATAGATAGAATGTTTTCAATGAAAAATATACCTAAAGAAGAAGAATTAAGCCGAATCTTCTTCCCAACAATTAAATTCTTATTCTTGTCAAATTTCTTGTCACATTAAAAGAAGAATTAATCAATCTAATTTCTCTGCCACTATATTTTTTTTCTTCTTGGATGGGCGGTGAATTAGTATGTTTTATAGGTATTATCCATTGACACTTTTTTCCTTGTCTTTCTACTTCTGGTTCACCATAGGGAATGAAGAGTTGGGATTATTAATATCCTTATATAATTAGTGAACTAAATACAACAAATCTAGTAGTGAATTATTGATGTTAGTCATAATATAATTAACATTTAATGTCAAGAAGATATTTAGTGAAGAGGAAATAATGAGATAAATAGCTAGGTCTTGGTTCAATTTGAACCCAATGGTCTCCAGTATCTCAATGTACCCAATCATCATGATAACATTAAGACCTTATAGATTCTATTCAACAATAATGAATCTATATAGAGAATTGGATATCTCATATCTTTTTTACCAAGATCTCTCTAGGTATAACTCTTGGAGATAAAAAATCATTTGTAAATCAACTCTGTCCACATGAATTTTTTGAAACTCACTGGATATAGATGACAACATGAAGCACAGAACATATAGAACATCATTCATAAGATTTTTGTTTATATATTTATCCGAATTTCATTATCCCTAACGAGTCTTAGTAGGATGTAGTGATTCCAACATATAAAGATTCCTCTGGATATTATGTCTTGTCAGGATATTCTCTTTTTTGATATTAATCATAATATAAATGAATTTTTGGTTGTTAAAATTTATCCACAAAAAATAAAATTAGTAGATTATTAATTTATCTTCATTACCAATAGAATATTTAAAATTATTAATTTTATAATTCTCCAACTATTTAATCAAATCCTAGTACCCTCATTTATTTGATTTGGAATACTCAGTTTCTTGAGTATTCTAGTGGAAATGATCCAAAAATCTCAATTAATAGCCCAATATATGACATCACCACTAATAATAGAGCATAAGTTAGTATTTTTACCAGTAAAACCTAATAACTCCAAAATCCTTGATCTACTGAGTGGAGTCTCATATCCTACAAATAATTACTTTTCATCTCTCATCTCTTTGCCTCTAAATTTGCAACATGCAAGATATGAATACTCCATTACTACCTACATCAGTTAATTTAACCCACTGCCCTCATAATAACTCTATAATAGTAAGTGACACCCTCAAATAGGAATAATGCGAACCTTGAACAACTGGTTTTGTCCAAATTAAATTAACAAAAGACATTTAATGACTTAATATTTTATTTGAGGGATTTGGTAATTAAATCTTGAGGAGTGAAATAATTTTCTATTTAACATGATTTTTCTATGGGATCACACCCACAACATAGAAATACTTTAAATATAAAACATTCACCACACATATTCATTTTATCTATAAATTCTTATTTATTGTTATACTATGTGATAACGAGTAATAAATTCACATTCAAAAAATAATAAACCATGCAAAGGATAAAATAAATAAATAAACAATGATGTGATCATGATCATTTATCTATTGTTTTATCCACTGAATAGATAATAGATAAACCAAGATCCTAAGGGAATGCCTTAAGTCAATACCTGAATTGAATTACAGTGCATGTAAATCCCACACACTTCACTTTTTGGGTTTATACCAGTTCTTGACTTGAACCACTTTGCCGATAACTCCTCATATGTTTATAATGTATAATCACATGTAAGTAAGGGGAAATAGTTGTGTGACATTTCACTTTATCACTAAAACATGGAAGCACATATCCTTATTAAAATTAAATATGGAAGTATGATGTGAATATAATGAAACTAATATAATTATTAAATTTTTGAACATAAATAAAATAATTAAATTAAATAAATAATAAACCTAACATGCATTGGTTAGTCTTCGATGATGATCAGTCAACACGAAATTATATTGTATAATAAAAATTAATTTGCCTAAAATACAAATAAATGGAATTTTTAATACATTAAATTACATTAAAATAATTTTAATTAACTATTGTTATCTTTCACACCACCCAAAATAATTTTATTAAAGTCAGAATGATTATGTTGAACTTATGAATTTTTTTCATAATTTTTCTGGACTATTTGGAGCTATAGGAGATCCCGATATATTAATTTATGGTTAGTGATGGGGTTGATGGGATAGTCTAGTCACACCTGAATTATACCGGTCTCAACCAAGTCTAATTCGACATTCGTTTAAATGAAATATAATATATATATACACACACAATATTAGAATGTATATTCTATATAATATATATTATAATATATAATATATAACATATAATATATAACATATAACATATAACACATAACATAATATATATATATATATATAATAATAATATAAAAGGACAGATAGTTCACGCTCTCCATAATTGGGGATGGAAAATATTTTGTAAACCTCATGTAGGGGGTGTGGGTCCTTTTAAAAAATTTTACATTTTTTTAATTTTCAAAAACTAGCTTCCAAGTCATGCATTGTATTTTTTGGAGAATGAATTAATATACAAAAATAGAGTATATTTACAATGGACTACCCAACTATCTTTTAGTATCTCATGAAAATATGAAAAAATGCTCTCTCTATGTTTCGGCTAAAAAAGTTTCTCTCTGATAGACATCAAAGAGTAGCAAAAAATAAAACATTTATATTCATAAAAGATTTTCTGCAAAACCCACCGATCAAATATTGACCTTAAATTGGTTTTACAAACATGTATCAATGCATAATCAATTATGTTATAACTATATTGAAAATATCTATCTGAATAAAATCATATTTAATTGAAATTTTAAATTTTTCGACTTAGATAATTACAATTTTTCTCTCATCATAATATAAGTAATTCAGGGTTTAAAACAAGCATGAAAAAAGTAAAATTCAATATATTGGTTTTGGATTCATGTTAGAAATACTATATCCACAAAACCCTTTCCCTAATTTCTCGAAGGTTCATGTGCAATTCAATTTTATTATGAAGAATTAAATCAAACGAAAGCGTAAATCGTACATTGTTCGCTTGAAATATCTAATTTAATTCACTCACATTCAGTGTGTCACAGATAAAATTAACCAATCTAGAAATAATATAGATTATCCACACATTATTTTAAAATAATACTATCCTCTATAGTATATTAACACAGAACAGTACGTTTAAGCAAACCGAGATATTTTATTAAAATATTATTATTTAATTGTTACCATTAATGCCAAGCCATTAAAATTTGATATATGAATAATAGTAACAAAATTTTGAAAGTTAATTATGAAGGACAAATAAAATACATTTATAAATAATTACCTAATATTCTCTAAAATAATTATAGGTTATGAAATAACTTTTTTGTCAAAAAATGTTTTTTATTCTTTTTTTTATACAAATAATAAAATTTATTTTTTTACAATTTTAAAATTTGATTGAGAAAAAAATTAAAAATAATTTTTAATCAAAAATTTCTATATTATCATAGGTCAATTTTTTAGGATACTTGTAAAAAGTTTAATTTTTTAATAAATAGTAAAAAATGCTGGTTTAACTGAAAAATTCTTTTTATTTTAAATCATTTAAATAAATATCTTTGTTATCAAATGGTTTAAAAGTAAAATTAGTTCAAATATGTTATGAATAATCCTATTTAGTTAATTTTAATAAATTTCATGATTATTTTTTAGATAAAAACATTTTATACTTATGGAGAATATTTATTTATAAAACCATTTTGTCATCGCATGAGAGGAATTAATTATAAATTAAATTCTACCAACTCTATGAATTTAATTTGGAATAATGTATTCCATATGTTTAATTATCATAATTAATATTATATAATAATTTCAACTTATTTTTTAGTCATAAAGAATAGTAAAAATAGTAAAAAATAATTGCCATCGTTAAGGTTAAAATGAGTTTATGGGGGGGGGGGGTAAACTAAAAACAGATGCATTAAAAGTAACTAAACACATCTCCAAATATTATTTTATGGATATATTTAGGCCTTATATCATATAATATTCAATAATGAGTCATTTTGGTTCCTTTTATCACATGTTAAAGGTGGGAATGTCTTTTTATTTTCAAATATTCCAAGTGTGTCCTCTCATCCGCTTGTAAAAGGGAACCCTATATCCTATCCTATTTACACATATAAATACTTAAGGTTTAGAAAATACTTGACCATATGAATTACTTACTTTCCTCCCTACATTCTATAGTCCTTGGTTTTATCAAAAATACAATCTATGGAGCCTTTAGTATTAATCCTGAAGAGGTGGTTTGAAGAAGAGACATCCTTCTAAACCGAGCGTCTTTGTTTTATTTCTTATACTAACTCCATCAAATATTAATTATTCATGATATTATAATAACATCAGTATCTATCATATACTGTTATTTTATTACATTAATGTCATAACATAAATCCATCTCCTATTCTATCAAATGGGAAACAAAAGCATCATTCAAGTGTACGATAGACTACTACGTCACGAACCGACTTAATTCATTTTTCATCATTGCATATCAAGGATATTTATAATAGTGGATTTAATATCTATATATTATATTAATGAAATAATAATCATTCTACAAAATTACTATATCATATAATTTCTTACCTTACCATCCATGAAAAAAATGATAATATTGTTAATGTGTATGGCGGACTACCACCTGGTGAAATGATGCGATTTTATTTTTATTACCATATAACATGGATGATATATGTAATTGTATTTAGAGAAATAATATTATATTTATGATATTTTTATAATTATGGTAATATATAATAACACTTATCTTATTTACCTCATGATTTTTGTGAAGTGATAACGTTACACATGCATACATACGACCTGTCGTCTCCATGATTGAAACATAGTTAATTTTTCATAACCAAAATTCATGATTTTATTTAAAATATAATTTATTTATAAAATATCTAGTTATTTAATTGTTATTATTCTGTATATTATGGAATAATTAACCTTTTGACCATAGCCACCACACATATGCCATTTTCAAATTATGAGTTGAGCATCCTCAAAACACCCAACATGGACATAACTAATTAAGTAATCAAATAAGTCATCAAAATAAATGAAGTAAATGTTTTAATCATTAGTTATTATAATTTTCAAATGTCCTTAATAAAAAAATTAATTGAATTTTATTGTATATGTGATAAAGAAAATACATGACAATTCAGGACTTGAGGAAATGGATTTCTCATATCAGTTTTACTTTCATGAGATATATATCATATTCACCACTTACATATTTTGTGATTTGTTTATAAAACTTATTTGAATGTTATATAACTACTCTAATTATGTTCATGTTTTTTAATTTTTCATTCTAAATTACTTATTTTATAGGGGTTATGATTAAAATGTTACTAAAATTGTAAGGGGTTATCATTATTTATGATTGATTATGTTTAAGTATATCTTAGAGGAATAATTTAATAATTTCATCTTAAACCTAATATATTTTATTCTAATATGGTTATTACTTAACTTTTCAGGTAATAGTACCATTATCCTCTCTTTGATACTTAAAATGATCTATAATATTTAAAGAAAACTAAATTTATTTCTACCTTATGTTGAAAATCCTTTTTATTCCATATCAATTTTTTCAAAAAATATTTTCAGTAATAATTTTAAAATTATAAAAATTATTTATTAAAGTAATCATTACCCATTTTTTAATTTTTTAAAAACATTTTTAAATTAATATTATTTTATTTTTCTGAATAAGTTACTTTTTGACCTTTCTACAACAGAGTGAAAGGAATGTTGTTTTAACTTATAGGACATGTATTAAATTACTCTCCATAATGACCAACCAATTAATTAAAACATACATTATATGTTTCCATGGTTCATTTTTTAAGGAAAATGTTTCTATAATATTTTGTAAATTTTTAATTTTTTAAGAAGTGAATTAAAAGTTAATAGGGAATTTCCTTCAAGAAATATTCCATGAAATATTTTAAAGAAACTTTCATAAAAAATGGATACCTTTTATGTCACGGATTGAATAAAAATTATGTATATATTTATCTCATGTATATACCTATCTTATTATACCCTAAATTGATGGAGTAATACATGCCTTATGTACATTTCTCAAATGACTTGATTATCAAATTTCCTTGGATTATGAAATGAAGAAAGATTATGAAACCCATTTTATTTTCATAGGTAATTATTATGTTATGAATTATGGTTACTTTCCTAAATATGGAACATATAAATAATGACCATGTTATGATGGGTGTACCTATATCTTACTCAAATGAATTGGTTAAATAATTAGTCCCCCAAGTATTCATGTATAGGAAGAGGGAGTAAACCAAATCCATTATGGGACTTTTTCCAACTTGTGATATTGTCTAGGTAGTTATCCTTGACTCATGTTTAAGCTATGTTATGTGCTCATGCCACATTTCTTGTAATTCCATGATACTATTACACTATGTTTTTCTGTTATGCTTCTATTTGATTACTCATGATACTTATCTTTAGTGATTACATGTTATACCATTAACTCGCATGTTATTCTTCCTTATCATGTTTATCCCCTTACTAAGATTAATATCTTATCCCTCTTGTCTATGAATTACCTTGGTTATCCCATGCAATTTTAGGATCATTAAAGGATTTAGGAGCTCATTATATAGAATAAAACAATGAATTTTTATTTTGGTCTCACTTTGATGTTTTATGAACCTAGTAATCAAAAGACACTATACCTCATGATATTTTGGTTGTTATAACTTGATTTTTATGATAAAAATCAATTAATAATATGTATATGATTCTTGGGTCACTATATATAAGTGATACCTTGTGAAGTTTTCTTTTTTGGTATCTTTGGAAGGCTAGGATCATAATACTTCAAAAATAAAAAAAAACATGAATTTTTTATTCTAGTTAGTGAGATCCTAATGCAATTTGATCTCCTACAACTAAATAGGATAACCTAGGGAAATACATAATGAAATTTTTGATCTAAAAATCCCAGTAAGGGAATAAACATGATAAGGAACATAACATGTGAGTCAAAGGAATGATATGATATCCTAAAAGATATGGATCATGAGTAATCATATGGGGGAATAACTTGGATATCATGATATAATAAGATAATGTAAACATAGGAAATGTGGATGAAACATAAAAAATGAAAAAAACACAAGTCATGAAAAAACCACTAAGGAAACATCACATGGTGGATAGAGTCCCATAATGGATTAGGTGCAGTCACTAATCCCATACATGACATCGCATGATACTAAAACTTTACCCAATGAATTGGAGGGATATATAATTTTGGGCCCACCCATCACATTCATATCATGTACATGCATATTTTTTCCAAATATGTAAATAAATCATAATAAATAAATATAATACTTACTGATAGAAATAAAATGTGTTACATAATCTTGTCTCATAACATAATCAAAAGAGTTTTTTAAACAAGAAATTTCAGAAATGATCATATGGTATGTATTAACACATAAAAGAAAATGAGAGTGAGTTAGGTATACATGTTTGATTCATATATAATGAATTTTCTAGAATTATATAGCATTAAATTCAGAGGTAATGAAAGTTAGAGAGAGTGGTTATAACAAAAAGAAAATGGTTGTTTAGAGATATCCCTCACCTAGAGATCGATTAGTCATTTTCATTCATTATCTTCCGAAATAATAAAATTAAGTTAATTAATTACTATCTCAAGAAACTTTATAAATTTTATTATTATTTATATTTTATTCATTATTGATTTATATTTATTTAATTAATCATTTGGGTTTAAGTCGGATGTTTTGACGATGTTCAGATCACATATCAAGAATCACCTTGGAAATTTTTCTAAGGTCAAATAGTTTATTATTGAATCATCTGTAGAATAATAATACTGAAATAATTATCATTTTTATACATTAATTAAAATTTTAAAAATTAACACGATTTATGGTTATGAAAAAATGAACTTGGTTACAATCATGAAGATGGTAGGTCATACGTACGCATGTAAAACATTTCCATTTTTTAAAAATAAAATTAGAGAGAAGTTAATTTCCAGTTTATATTTATACTTTAATAATTATATCATAGATATTAAATTACTTCTTTGTATACACTTTTATATACCATCCACATGGTGTGGCAATAAAGAAACAAATCACATCGCTTCATGAGGCGGTAGTCTTATGTACACATGAAAAATATTATCATTCTTACATAGATAATAAGGTAAGAAAGTAAATGATATAGTAACATTAAATAAGGATTAGTATTTCAAGAATATCATATTTAAACATTGAATATATCATCATAAATATCCATGATAGTTGATTATGGAAAAAAATTACATTAGTTCACGAGGCAGTTGTCCATAGAACACATGAACGTTTTTTATTTCCCATTAGATTGAAGTGGAGATAGATTTAATTTGGAAATTAACAAAATAAAATATAAATATATGGGATATAATGACTATATTATACCAGAATGATTGAATAATATTTTAAGGAGGTTGAATAAGAAATAAAACAAAGATGCTCAGTTAAGAATAATACCTCTTCTTCAGACCACCTATTTAGGATTATACCTGAAGCCACCATAAATGGGATTTACGATAAGAAAGGTATATAATACATGGAGAGGAAAGTAAATAAGGTATTTTTATAGGCATTGGATGAAAAAAGGCCTTACAAGTGTAAATAGGAGAGGGTATAAAGTTCCCTTTTATATGTGGGGGAGATGACGTGCTAAGAATTTTTGAAATGAAAAGCTATACCCACATTTTAAATATTAAAAAATGATAAAAAATGTATCATTCTAGAGAAATATATGATCTATGGTCTAAATATGATCATAAAGTTAGCTTTTTTATTTGTTTTTAGTCCATTTTAACCTTTTTAATTTTAGTTTAACCCATGATATACCATTTGCAACTTTAACCACGATAATTAATTTCTAGATTTTTTTACTATTCATTTTGAAATAAAAATAAGTTGAAATTATTATATATTATTAATTCTGATGATTAAAAATATGGAATTTTTTTTCCAAATTACATTCATATAAGTGTTATAATTTAGTTTAAAATTAAACCAAATAAAAAACAGTATTCCAAACAATTTTTATAAGTATACAATGTTTTTATATAAAAGTTAAATATGAAATTGATTAAAATGACCTAAATTGTATTATTAATAAAATTATTGAACAAATTTTACGTTAAGTAAATTTTAAAACAAGATATAACTTTTTAAATGATTTAAACAAAAAGGTATATTCAATAATAACAAATTTTTTTCACTATTCATTAAAATATTAAAAAATTTATAAAAACCCCAAAAATTTATCCTAGGATATTTTTTACATGTTGATTCAAAAAATGAAGTTCATTTAGTTAAATGAAATTTATTATAGTGGAAAAAAATAATTATATTATTTTTTCACAAAAACCAATAAAAATTATTTTTTGAGAAAAAATTATTTTCAAAGCCTATAATGACATATTGAAAAATTAAGTACCTGTTTATCGGTATATTTTATTTTTATTTCAAAATTAATTTTCAAAATGTCGTTATTATTATTCATACAATAAAATTTATTGTATATGTTATAAATATCATCTTAAAATAATAATATTAATAGTATATTAAGGTACATTAAAGCACGGTGTTGCGTGTTCCATACACTATCGAACATAGATTTGTTTCACAAAAACGTGAGTTGTTAAATTTTTACCCCCTTAAAGAATTTCTCCCTTGAAATTTCATATTACAAATAATGGTGAAAATATGATAGGGTACTTTTAATTCTTTTATTCATATGGTTTCAAAGTTTTGTCTTCATATTTATGGTTCCACCACAATACTTTGAAAAGGTGATTCATCATGTTTCTTAGATATTTATCTCTACATCCCATGATCTCAACAAAATTCTTCACATAATAAAGATCATTTTCCAGTTATACCACCTCAAAATTCCATACATGTGTGGGATTTGATATGTACTTTTTCATGAGGGATACATAGAATATATTATGAACATGAGATATGGTTAATGGGAGTGTTGGCCAATAATCCAAAGCTATGATGTGATAAAGAATCTCAAAGGGGCCAATGTTCCTTGGGATTAGCTTTCCCCTCTTCTTCAATATCATGAATATCGAGATTACCCATCCAAGATTCCAGGATCACTAAGAGGTGTATGGAGTGAATAATTGATATGTTTTCTTTTATGTTTCCTTACAAATTAAACAATATTATTATCCTTATAAATATTTATTTCCTTATTGAAAACAATTCAAACACACATCCACAGTAACACTGAAATTTATAAGGTTCACTACTCAAAACGAGTAGCTAGATTCTTTGTATGGTTTGGAAACAATCGAAGCCCACAGAATCCACTATAAAACAATATTTTTTGTTTGGAATATAATTAGTAGGATATAACCTCAAACTCTTGTAGCACTATGTTCAATGCGATATTGCATGTGCTCTAAGTAGCATGAAATAATGTAACAAAATATTTGTAACAAATATGTTACGGTGCTTCTTGATCAACTTTCACAAATATGAACTTTAAAAAAATCTCCACATTATTACCCATTAGGTGATAAGAATATAATGTACTTCTTAATGATACTTAGTGTGATACCCCTGTTTTATTTCCATGTTTGCTTTCTTATAATGGAAATCCCAATTTTCTGCATATAGTTAGTTTGTGAAAATTTCTTTCAAAACTATTTTACTCCCATCAAGAACAACCCTGTACCCACTGTGAACAGTCCTATATCATAAAAAAAATCCATACGTCTCATGGTGTGAGTTCTTCCTATAAAATCTTCTCCAGTAGACCACCTCCTCTTCCACAGACCTCCTCTCCTTTTACTGACTACATCCTCTTCCATAAACAAACTCCAATTCCGCAAACTTCCTCTTCTTTTACAGACCAATTATGCCTAATAGATTACATTATAATATGTTGTACCTTTTCTTTTGAGATTTATATATCCTTAAAAAAACCCTTTCAAAAAATTGATCATCCTTCCGTAGAATAAATTCCTTGAGAACTATTTTTACTTCACCGAATCTTCCTTCGCAAAGAACTTCAGACTTTTCCAAATTCTCCCCAGAGTGATGATATTTTATAATGAAATTCAGACTCACTAATGATCTTATTGTGGGTATTTATATTGGTAAATATTTCCAAGAATCTTTCTTATACAAATTACCCAAAACTTATATGTGGTATATCCTTCATCGTGAATTACTATGTGGTCCGTTTGGCGCCTTAATCTTTCATGGTGACCAATGTCTTGCACAAATGAAAAAACATTGTGATAGCCTATATCAAAACCTATCAAATGAAAAAATGATATTCCCATGAATAATGGTCCCCCCAAAAACTACGAGTCCTCCCATAAACTATTTTTCACTATGCGGTCTGTGTAGCACGCTTTGTGGTCCGTATAGAACTGCTATGATGAAATATTTCTTTGCTGATTTTCCTTTTTTGTTCTACATACCTACTATGCGGTCTTCAAACTATGCTTTGTGGTTCGAAAAATCTTTTTCATAGTCCATAAACAATTATTTTTGGTCTACAAACTATGCTTTTCAAACTCCTTTGCATAAAAACCTTCTTTTTCCATAAAAATAACTCTTGATTTTGAGGACCAAAACATTGGAAAACATTGGGAAACTACACAAGCTTAAAAATATGCTTCTTCAACACCAAACATACTAATTCAAAGTCATCTGGATTTTTCAAAACACATAAATTAATAAATCTTTAATGCTTCAGCAATCAACTTACATAAATTTACTTCATTCCAAAACCACTCAATTGCTTTCATCACAAACCCTTTCTGTCATGATATATAACCTTTCTTTCCTAGTAAAAGGAATTTTTTAAGAATTGTGAGTTTTATTTCTTGAATACAACAATCAGTCTGATCATGCACTTTTATAAGTTGTGATGATTTCTTTTTTTCTCAAACTTCCTTGACAACAAAAGATAATAACTGAATATGATAATCTACTTTATCATCTAGGTCCTAACAATATCTCCCTTTGGAATTTGTTTTCAATAAAGATTCATAAATCACAAAATATTTTAACTTCAAGAAATATATTATTAATAAATAATTCTAATCTTTCTTGAGATAACTCTTTATAGGAAACACCAATTATTGAAATCAAAAACCATACTATCTAAAAGTAGTTACTCATGAAAAAATTCCTAATCTTTCTACCTCATCTTTCTTCCTCATCTTGCTTCCTCATCTATTCTACACTTTTTTAAATTACTTATAATACATTTTTTCACATAACCACTCCAAAAAATATTTAGAATAGTTCACACAATTATATGTTGGATTCAAATCTTACCCAAAACTCCCCTTTATGAATTTTTACATAAGGATATATTTATGAAAAAATTACCCCCTTGATAACACTATCCAAAATTAAGTTGATATAGGTGAAAAATAATCATACCTCAACCTTGATGAGAAATTGGTTGAACACCCATGTTCAACCTCAATTTATAAAATAGTTCCTTTGGTAAAGGTTTTGTGAATATGTTAGCAACCTATTGTGATGTAGGAATATACTCCAACTTCAATTCGTTCTTTTCCACATTCTCTTTGATGATATGATATTTGATATCAATAAGTTTTGAAGGAGAATAATGTATCATATTTCTTGTAATATTGATTTCACTTTGATTATAACAACCCAAGAGAATAGTGACTGTTTCCGACGCTTTCGTCGGGGCGCGCGCATCCGTCTGTGAGGACGCGCTGCTGTTTCCCCGCATTCCCGCTTTCCAAGTGCGGGTGGAATTCACACCTTGTTCAGGGGCGTCTACTCCTTAATCAAAACGGGACGATGGGATGTCGGTTCTTCCTTCCGTGGATTCCTCATCAGAACTCATCACCTAGTCCAGGACTCCCTCATAGATTTAATACGTTGTTCGTGAATATCATTCTCGGTGCCATATCTTCATGGATGCCGGTTAATTACACTACTTCTGGCAAGACTTTCCATAGGATCTTGACATGGTAGCGACCTTAGGTCGGAGTAGACGGAAACATCAGGCATTTCAGGGCATCTCTAGGTGCGTGGACATAGGGGATCCTATATTCTTCCTCATAAGAGGGCATCTTAAAGGTGCAGAACCTGAGGCATATATATGAGGTTTTCCTCAGCATATCGTGTTTAACACAGGGTATTCCACGAGTTTAACGTCTTACAGAGACGGTTAGGCCAAAGGCATGTCATCCGAGGTTTTCCTCAGGCTTCTCATGTTTATCACGAGGTAGGCTGTGAGTTTAACGTCTTACGGATATGGAATGAGGGTGATCAGAAAGTCCCATAGAGACGGATCAGATTGGTATATCCCTAGGAGGGAACACCTAGAAGGTTTACCAAGGGATGGATCAGAATGGCCAATGAGGATGGATCTGAGGTGGTGCGCCCCATGGAGGGGAGATGTCATGCCATAATGGTTGATCTGAACACCACTGAGGGCGGATCAGGGAGAGTACACCCTAGAATGGGGGACACCAAGGTCTACCATTGGCTGGGATTGAACCTCGTGAAGGTTTTTATGTTCCCTGTGTAGAGGACAGGGACCAAAACCCACGTAGTTCGAAGGGGTGATGAATCGGGGTGTACACAGAGAACAACGACTCAGAGACATGTTGGGGCTTACGCATGGATAACGGCCCATGTACTGCTTGGAGAAACAAGGAAGTGGATGGCATGATACCACCAGGATGTGGCGGCCCAGGTAAGAATCAGGGCAGATGATGGAAGGATGAATGAAGTGGAGAGGGAATTAAATGGGACCATCACAAGGGCGATGGTGAAGTTGGTCTTGATCCTTGAAGAGACCTCCTACGTATCCCTGTGGTAGGGAATCAAAGACCGCATAGTTCGGGATGGTGCCGGCGAGCCGACGTGAAGGCGGACATTGGCCCGATGGATGTTGGGATTGAACCTCATGAGGTTTCCTACATACCATGCCTTGACATGGATCAAAGTCCTCGTAGTTCGGGTTGGTGCGCCGGAGGACCGATGTGAATGTGGACCTTGGTCTGATAGGTGTCGTCAGCGAACTGACGTGAAGGTGGACCTTGGTCCGATGGACATCGTCAGTGAACCGACGTGAAGGTGGACCCAGGGGTCCATCAGTGGTGGGATTGAACCTCGTGAAGGCATCCTAAGTACCATGACCTGACATGGATCAAAGTCCCCATAGTTCAGATGGAATGTGGAATACAGTTTAACGTCATGCAAGACAGGGGTGAACCGATGTGAGTGAGGTCGGAACGACCGTGTGATGGGCTTTAACCTTATGGAGGCTTCCTACGTACCATGCCTTGACATGGATCAAATTCCCCGTAGTTCAAATGGTGTGTCGGTGAACCGACGCGAGCAAGGACCTTGGTCCAGATGGTATGGGGCTTACACACTAGGCTGCCCGGGTGTTGATGAACTGACGTGAAGAAGGTCGGAGTGACCAACAGGTGGTGGGCTTGAACCTCTGGGAGGCTTCCTACATACCATGCCTTGACATGGATCAAAGACCACGTAGTTTAGGTTGGACTCCGGAAGGCTGATGTGAATGAGGAGGACCAGGGGGGTCCCAGTGGTGGTGGGCTTGGACCTTGTGGAGGCTTCCTACGTACCATTCCTTAGCACGGATCAATGACCATGTAGTTCAGGTTGGTCATAATGACTTTCCACTGGACCAGAATGCAGTTTAACGTCATGCAGGACGAAGATGAACCCTGACGTGAATAAACGACGAGAGGTGGGCTTGAACCTCTGGAGTCTTCCTACATACCATGCCCTGACATGGATCAAAGAACCCATATTTCAAAGGGTCTTCTTCGGAGAACCGACATGAAGGTGAACCCGGAGGTCCACTAGTGGTGGGATTGAGCCTCGTGAGGATTCCTACGAACCATGCCTTGACATGGATCAAAGACCTCGTAGTTCGGGAATGGCGGTGGGTGTCGGCGAACCGACGTAAATGAGGGACCTTTGTCTGATGGGAGATGATCTTGAACCTCGTGAGGCTTCCTATGTACCATTCCTTGACATGGATCAATGTCCTCGTAGTTTGGGTTGGTCACAACGGCTTTGCCGTCTTACTGGAATGCAGTTTAACGTCATGCTGGATGAGGGTGGAACCTGACGTGAATAAACGACGAGAGGTGGGCTTGAAACTCATGGAGGCTTCCTATGTACCATGTATTGACATGGATCAAAGAACCTGTAGTTCAAAGGGGCTTCCTCGGTGAACCACTGTGAAGGTGAACCCGGGGGTCCACTTATGGTGGGCTTGAACCTCGCGAGACTTCCTACGTACCATGCCATAACATGGATCAAAGACCTCGTAGTTCGGGAATGGCGGTGGGTGTCGGTGAACCGACATAAATGAGGGACCTTGGTATGATGGGAGATGGGCTTGATCCTTAGGGAGGCTTCCTACGTGTTGTGCCTTGACATGGATCAAAGTCCTTGTAGTTCGGGTTGGTCACAACGGCTTGCTGTCGAACTGGAATACAGTTTAACATCATGCTGGATGAGGGTGGAACCTGACGTGAAGAAATGATGGGTGGTGGGATTGAACCTCATTGAGGCTTCTTATGTACCATGCCTTGACATTGATCAAATACCTCATAGTTCAAATGGATGTGCAGTTTAACGTCATGCCGGACGGGGGCATACAGTTTAACATCATGCTGGACGGCACACAGTTTAATGTCATGCTGGATGGTGCCCAGTTTAATGTTATGCTGGACGGCGCACAGTTTAACGGCATGCTGGACGGGGTGTTGTCATGGCCAATGCTTACTCTAAGCCCACGTGAGCCGTTCTTAGTGTGAGAAAGAAGAGGCAGTAGAGACCTGAATATCACATTACGAAGGGTGCATCTGTGAGAAACGAAGAGGGGCATATGCGTTGGGTGGCCCATGGTGCTGGGACTTACTCCAGGATGGAGGCCCGAGGAAAAGGATGTCCATAGTTTCGGGCTTGAACCTTGAAGAGGCTTCCTAAGTATCCCCGTGGTAGGGAATCAAAGTCCACATAGTTCTTCTGATGACGGATTACCTCTAAATGTGGTCGCAACAGCTTACCGCTGGATTGGGTCACAACAGCATACCGCTGGAAAAGGATGTCAATGACTTACTACTGAATGAGGTCGCAATGGATTACCACTGGATTGGGTCACAACGGCTTACCATTGGAAAAGGATGTCAACAGCTTACTGCTGCATAGGATCACAATGGCTTACCGCTGATTGGGATCACAACAGTGGATGGGGCTTACGCGAGGAAGCTACCCGGGTGCCTCTATGGAGCGGCAATGGTGAATGGCGATTACAGAAAGAAGTTGCCCGAGTGCCGCTATGGAGTGAAAATGGTGAATGGGGCTTATGCAAAGACGTTGCCTGGGTGCCGCTATGGAGCGACAATGGTGAATGGGGCTTACGCAAAGAAGCTGTCCGGCTGCCGCTATGGAGCGACAGTGGTGAAGGGGGCTTATGCAAGAAGTTTCTTGGGTGCCACAATAGAGCGGCACTGGTGAATGGGGCTTATGCTAGGAAGCTGCACAGGTGCCGCTATGGAGCGACAATGGTGAATGGGGCTTACACAATGAAGTTGGCCTGGTGCCGCTAGGAAGTGACAATGGTGAAAGGGGCTTACGCAAGGAAGTTGCCCGAGTGCCGCTATGGAACAACACTGGTGAATGGGTCTTATGCTAGGAAGCTTCCCGGGTGCCACTATATAGTGGCACTGGTGAATGGGGCTTATGCTAGGAAGCTGCCCGGGTGTCGCTAGGGAGCGACAATGGTGAATGGGGCTTATGCAAAGATGCTGCCCGTGATGTCTTCTTCATCTCTGGTAATGAGGGCATCCCAACTCACTAGTGGGTTGAGGTCTTCACATATGCGCTAGTGCACAAGTGGGATATCTCCAAGGGGCATTGGAATCATGCAACTGTAATAATGGAATTATGCGTCTTATGCTTGGAGCACAAGGCATCTCTTGTTTGGAGCAAGAGGCATCCTATATTTGGAACAAAGGGAGAACTACAGTTTAGAGTCATGTAGATAGGACTATTGGCATCTTATGCTTGGAGCATAAGGCATCTCTCGTATAGGGCAAGAGGCACCCTATCATTTGTCAGATAGGGAGGACTGCAGTTTAAAGTCATATAGATAAGACTGTTGGCATCTCATGATAGGAGCACAAGGCATCTCTCGCTTGGAACAAGAGGCATCCTATGATTTGTTAGATATGGAGTACTACAGTTTAAAGTCATATAGATAGGATTATTGGCATCTCATGCTTGGAGCACAAGGCATCTCTTTTTTGGAGAAAGAGGCATCCTATGTTTGGCACATAAGGATTACTACAGTTTAGAGTCATGTTGGAAGGACTGTTAGGAAGAAGGTGCCTAGAAATAGTTGGTGTTGGGTCTTACGCAAGGGCAGAACTTTCTAGTTCAACCTGGCATAGGATCCAAGTGATAGGGTTTGGAGGAGTTTCCTAAGGAATGGTTCGACTCAAGGTACTCGGGGAATTGATGATGAGAACCTCGACTCAAGACATAGGAAATGAACCAAGAGGAATACATCATCTAAAGGTGTTTCATGGTGTGTGGAGGAGTGTCTCAAATCATGGTATTCCAGAGGTTGAAGGTGGGAGCGCATAAGTGCGCAATGGAAAATCCCGACATCCCGGCCCGAAAAGGTCACGATGCGACTCTCCATTTTGCATGGGGGTGAGTGGGGGCGCAGCCCCCGTGGTATGGACCGGTGGGTGGGAAGGTAGGATCCTCGCGAAGGATAGGTCATCGCGAAGTTGCTTCGCGGAGCATGGCCTTGCGAAGAAATGGTCTCTCACGGAGCAAAGGGGTCTTGCGGAGAAACATCGCAGAGAATTGGCACGTGGAGCATGGACTCACAGAGTATGGTCTCGCGGAGCAACATCACAGTGCATGGACCTGCAGAGAAAGGACTCACAGATCCTCGGCTCGCGAAGCAGCAACGCGAAGGAAGCTTCTCGCGGAGCATGGCCTCGCAGAGCCGCAATGCGGAGCTCCTCTTGGCCACCCAAGGGGAGAAGTGGCAGTGGCCATCCGTCAGGAGAAGGGGGTGAGCTGGGTATTTATAGGCAGGGGCGCCGCAAAGCAGAGCTCACGCTGCGCGAAGGGGCGATGGTAGCTTCGCGGCGGGTCGCGAAGGTTAACCGGGTTCGCGGAGGGTTCCCGCCCATGGGGCTTCGCGGCGGGCTCGCGAATGTCAAGGCGTTCTCGGAGTGTTACCACCTACTCTGCTTCGCGGCGGGTCTTCGCGGTGCGTCATGAATGGAAGATGGTTTTGCGGAGCCTCTCGCCTCATTACTTCATGGTGGCGCTCCACGATCTTGGAGGGGGCTTTGCGAATGGGCTTCGGGAACCAGATTTCCAGACTAACTTCAAATGTCCATAACTCCTAATCTGTAGCTCCATTCGGGCCCTGTGACCTACCAAATCGAAGCTTGCGAAATGGAATATGATCTTTGTTCGTTTATGGAAGCATTTGGAAAATTTTGTGCATGCGTTTTCCGGGGTCTACAGTGACTTTACTTTAACAAGTACATCTTCCAACCGAGTTTTCATCCACAGAAGTTGGGTAGTAGCTTTAGAGGTAGAAACATACATAGCTTCATCCATGATAATAGTTGTATAATTATGTTTCTTTGTATGAGAACTAACAAAAGATTCCCCAAGAAAGAAAAATCCCCCAGATGTAGATTTTATATCATCAACATTACCTTCCCAAATAGCATTTGAATACCCAAACAAGTCAATACTTTTTGAGCTATCATAACCAATTCTGAATTTTTTTGTGCCTTCAATTTATCTAAGAATTATTTTTTCTGTAATTAAATGTGATTATTTAGGATAAATCTGAGATATTTCACCTATGGTAACAACATAAACATTTTCAGGTGTTGAGGTAGTATAATATAACATACTTCTAACCAGCTTCCAAAACCCTTTTTGATAAATATTCTTGTCTTCTCTATCATTATAAAACTCGGTTCCCACTGAAATCAGTGTGAAAACTAGTTTCAAATTTTCTATGTAGAAATTCATTAAAATTTCTTTAGAATAATTTTATTGAGAAATTAGAATGAGTTTCTTATTTTGTAATATTTGTTACCCAAAAATGTATTTCTATTCCCCTAACATGGATGTCTCAAACAATTTTCTCATCTTATTAGAAAATATTTCATAGGTTCTTTCATCATTCCCAGCAAAGATAATGCCATGAACATAAATAATTTGGATGATGAAAAATACATGTATTTCATTGATGTAAAAATTTCTATCAAATCTTCTTTTATTAATATTTATCGTTCTCATGAAAGTATCCAATTTGGAATACCATGATCTCAGAGCTTATTTTTTCTTATACAAGTCATTCTCCATCTTAAACACATAACTTTTATCTTTCCCCACAACAAAGCCTCACAGTTGTTCAATGTTGACTTACTCATCAAGATCTCTATGCTTTTTTCATATACATTTTAAAAAGTTTTTGACCTCACTATGAAACAATAGAAAGGAAGATTTTAATTGTTTCTAACCTTTCCACTAGAGAAAAATCCTCATCAAAATAAACACCTTCAATTTATGAGTAACATTTTCACACTAATATTTCCTTGTTTCTTATCGATTCACCTTCTTCATTCAGCATGTTTTGGAAAACGTATTTTGTTACAATAACATTTTTTTATATGGATTGGGTAAATGATTCAAAGTACCATTATTTTTTATTTGATCAAGTTATTTATTCATATCTTTCACCCATTCCAGATGATAAAAATATTCATTAACATCATTTTTTTTGAATTTTGAATACAAATAAGTGTGTGTAGTAAGTTTTTATGTTCTTCTTGTTTGAACCTTTGATGTTGATCACCAATAATTTTCTAAGACTCTACTTTCTACCTCATCCAAGGATGAATTATTCTAGTTTATTTCTCATCACTTGAAATAACTGAGTTTTATTCTTCTTCTTGAGTAGGATTACCACTAATGATAGCCTTATCAGAATTTTTAACAAAATTATCCTTATCCTGCACAAATTCTTTCTCAACACGAGTCTATTTTTCTTCCTCAACATTTTAAATAACTTTCACATCTACAGAATCAAAAATTATTTATGTTTATTTTTTTTAAACATATGTATCCTCTTCCTTCTATAGCATAACCAAGAAACATTCCATCTTCACCTCTCTGCTCAAACTTTTCAGGGTTTCAACATTTCTTCTTTATAATGCATGGACTCCGAAAAAATATCATGCTTTTCAAATATCGATTTTTATCATAAAAAATTTCATATGGATTTATATATGAACTAGGCTTGTAGAATAATTGGTTTTTGATATAAATAGAATGAATAATATATTTCCTCCAAAATTAATGTGAAAGACTATGTTCAAGTAACAATGTACCCCCCATTTCCATTGGACTTCTATTGTTTCTTTCAAAAACCACATTTTGTTTAGGGGTGTATGGTGAACTAAACTCATGAAAAATTCCATGATTATGTAGATAATTTTCAAATTCATAATTTTTATATTCACCACCATTTTCAGTTCTCAAATTCTTCACTAAATACTCACATTCATTTTCATCTTTCTTCCTGAAACATTTATACATTTTTAAGCATCGGACTTTGTTTCAAATACATAACACAAGTACTGCGATTAAATTCATAAATGAAAGCGATGAATTAATTATCTAAATTATTTTATTGTTTTCTAATTAGAACATAGATATCAAAATCAATAAGTTCAGGGGGCTATATTGAACAAATGTCAACCCTTTTATGCATTAAGTTGGTAATTTTTCCACCTTGAAAAATAGTGCAACACTAATATCTTCTTCTTGAACCATAAGTAGTACCACATACATTATCTCACTTTAATATATTTATTAGGATTCTTTGAAACATGTTTCCTCTTCTTTTATGTGGCAACTAATTTTCTTCCACCTTACCCAAGTAAAAAGAGTTTTGTATTTCACCAACTTGAAACAAGTTTCCTTTTATACATTTCTCTCTTTTAAATATCTTTCCATCTTCCTCACTTTTTAGAAAAGCACATCTTTTATGAAGATAACATTGTTACCCTTATCAAAAAAATTTAAAACTCCAAAAATTTTGTGTTTGAGCACATCAACATATAAATTATTATTGGATTTCATCTTTTCTTTCCCAATAATGGATGATCCAACACCTATGATTCTCATAGATTCATCATTTCCAAAATTCATCATTCATTATTCGAAGTATTTCATATTCTTCAACAACATTAAGTATCCTATAATATGAGAAGAAACCCCAATATAAAGATTCTAAGGCCATTATACTTTTATAACTTTCATAGTGGTTTTAACAATAAGATATTTTTCCTTTCTTTTTTTCATCACCTCCAGCTTCTAAGGATTATTAAGAATATTTTTCTGCCAGTAACAAAACAAGACAAGATTTAGAAAGATGAATATGTTTCTTACATATTTTAAAAATATTTTCTAGGTGTTGTAACCTATTCTCAACATTCACAACAACTATCTATATTTTCTTACTAACTTCCTTCTCATACTTCTTATTTTGAGAGGATTTTCTCCCCATCAAACCTTTCCTTCTATAACTTGTGGAATAATAGTAATGATATTTGTTGAAAAAACTTATATTTTACATTTCTCCTAATCTACCATAATATCCGAAATATTCATAGAAAGGGTATTTGTCTATGAAAAATTTGGATTGACCATTTTTGTGAGTATGTTTCTCAACAACATTCTTAACATAACTTTGTTGACCACCAACCATTCTATTTTCAACTATAAAATTCTTTTTTAGCTTAGTTTTTATTCCATTCATATAAGAATTAGATGTAATAGAAAGTTTTATGAACATGGAATGTTTATAAATTTTATACCCATTGTTTTTATAAACTTTTTAATTCTCTACTTTGATAATTTTATCCATTACATAACTTTCCAAGATATCATCTTCTCATGAAAAATTTATACTTTCTTTTCAACCTTTGAAGGTAATTTTTATTAATCCTTCTCATGTTCCTCCTTATGATAATATTTTCCACTTTAGAGATATATATTTTTTGAAACTTATATCCCTATGTTAATATTTAAAAGGTTTTTATTGGACATGCTCTAACACTTATTATTTTGACTTCAACTTTACCTTCACATGTTCATTAGTATTATTTTCTTCCTTAAGATATTTTTTAAATCATCAATATATTTTATCATCTTGACATTATAATTAGTAAAACTATATTGATTACTTTCTTAATGGTATTCATTCTTATATTTCATGATTTCCTGGTCTTTCCTTCCATTATTTCTCAGACATGCATTCAATTCTTTTTTAAGATGAAATTCTAATTGAGTTTCTTCTGATTAGTCAAAACTGATTCTTCAAAACAATTTATTATTCATTATTGAAATAAAATTATTCTCTCCATCATTTTCAAAATATTTTTTGTATTATTATTCACTTACTTATTCTTCTTCATCATTAGATAAAAAAATTATTCTTTTGGATTTGAATAATTTTTTATCTTTTTCTATTGAAAAATATTTATCACTAACACCATGTTTCTTCCACGATCTTATTGGACTTGTTTTTTATTCATCACTATCCACTTCTTTATTTGATCCAGGAAAATTTTCCTCAAAGTTCCCAAAAGATCCATATTCAAATAATTTAATGGTATGTTTCCCTTTACATTTACCTCCATATATTATCACATTTTTAGAAAACATGGGTAAAATATCATTAATATTTTTACATACATCATTTTTGAAGTCAGAGCCAGCAATATCATATTCCTCAAGAACCATATTTTATTTTTCTTTCTTCCCATATTTGAAATAAATGTTACTATAAATTATTGTTTTCTATTTATAATATTCTAATTTCTAATTTAATAATTCATTAGAGATATATACAATTTATCCAAAGATAATTTTTTTTGATCTCTATCTTTCAATGAAGAATCTTTAGCATCAAATGTTTCTGGAAGAATTATAAAATATATTTTAAACAAATGTACAATCCTAAAACATTTCACCAAGGTATATGATAGTGCTAACAATATAATTTACCCTAGAAAATAAGCCCCCAACAAATTCAAACTCACCCATTTTAAATTCGTCATACTTCAACATCCAAATTTTTATTTTTTTCTTTTACTTTTTATTTCATTCATAGATATTTTTTTATCTTATCCTAGATACCTTTATCTATGAATACACCTTTAAATATTTAAAACTCACTTTCATAAAGTGATGAGAGTAAATAATTTTTAGCTCTTCCATCATTCCCAAGATTCTTGTTATCGGTAGGTGTAATATAGACCTCGTCATCTATTAGAGGAAATATATATATTATAGCTTCAAGAACATAATACCTAAGAAAAATAATATTAGTAATCATTCTATCTTTCCAGATATGATTGTTATTTACATTATAGATTGAAATACATTTACCATTCAAACAATTCAAATTATCCATCACATCTTCTATTCAAATCTTCAGAAAATAATTAATAAAGGGAACCTTCATTTTTGATACCAATTGAGATTACCCATCCATGATTCATGTATCACTGATATGGGGAGGGGGTGAATCAGTGATATCTTTTTATTTTATGTTTCCTTGCAAATTTTAAAAATTCTCCCCCTATTAATGATTTCTTTCCCTGATGAAAACAATTCAAACATACATCCACATGAACTCAAGAATTTAAAAGGTTCACTACTGAACAAGAGTAGCTACATACTTGGTATGTTTTAGAAACAATACAATAAAACATAATCTACTATAAAACAAACCTTTTGTGTGGAATAAAATTACTACGATATTCCCTTACACTAGTGTATCACTGTGTTCAATGAAATAGTGTATGTGGCCCAATTAGAATGAAATTATGAAATAGATGTTTTCTAAAAATCATGTTACAGTGCTTCATGATCAACTTTCATAAATATGAACTTTAAAAATAATTCTTCAATTTCTTACCCAGAAACTGGTAAGAACTTCCCAGACATCTTTATGATACGTAGTCTGATACCCTGATCTTATTTCCAAGTCTGATTATTTACAACAAAAATCCAAAATTTATTCATACAATTATTTTTTATAAATTGATTTCAAAAAATGTTATAATATCTTTATAAACTACCTTTTTCCCTCCATAAACTGTCATATATCATATGTGAACTTCCTTGTACCTTGTGGAGTGAGTGCTTCATCGAAAAACTTCTCCTATAGACCTGCTCTTCTTCTGCAAACCACCTCTCCTTCTGTAGACTATCTATATTTTCGAATTAGTTCCTATGATTCCTTATACAAACTTGTTTGGTCAAAATAATACAAAGGAACAAGGGGGGGGGGGGGTGAATTGTGTCTTTTTGAGAACCTTCCATAGTTCTTGATTTTTAAATCCTTTTTGATTTATGTAGATATGTATTTTTTTATTGTATATGAAATGATGAGTAGTGGATAAACAAAAAGAAAGAAAAAATATTTTTATAGTGGTTTGGGGCACAAAGATCCCCTTGTACACTCCACTAACACTCTCTATGACAACCCTGCTTTTATTAAAAACTTAAACATGATTTATTACATAAAATATTCACTTGATACAACATGGAAGATCGGGAGGTCTAGTGTCTTTGGGGCTTGGGATCATTACATTACAACTTAAAACAATAAATACAACATCCTTATTGAAAACTTACTTTAATGACCACTACATTCCCTCATACTTAGCATTACATGGGATAACCTGAGGACATGGATAAGAAAAGGGTGAGCTATAAAGAACAGTAAGGGAATAATCATGGAATACATGAGGAGTACAATACATGTTAGAAATTAGGCATATCAATAGATCACAATAGAAACATGTACATAAAGGCATGATAAAGCATGATAATCATAACATGGAAATGTGTCAACAACACTTAACATGGAATTAGCATGAGCCAAGGCTCATTGCACATGGAGCATGAGTGAATAATCATTGTACATGAAGCATGAGTAAACCCTTGCTGAAATTGAATTAGCATGTGTCAATACTCATTTCAAATGAAGTATCATGATACTATACTTTACCCAATGCATTGGAGCGCTATAAAGGCTCACCCTTCTTAAACATTTCATTTCATGCATAAATGTGCCACATGGATCATAAAACATGGATTATTAAACATAATCATTTATTCCATGATAAAGGAATGTATATTTTATACATGAAACTTTATAATCAATAATTAAATGTGCATAAAGGTGAATAACCTTGATGGATAAATGGGCATGGTATTCACTACACAATGGAATTGGCTTAGAAAATCGGTGCGATTTCAGCAACGTAACGGCGTGACATAAGAATTCATAAAAATGGTTGATGAGATATAAAGGGGTTACTCATCATATTTAAATTTAATGGACAGTAATTAGTTCATATAGATACCTATCCCAACAATTGTAATGGAATTTAGATTCATGATACAAAAGTATTGCTTGAATGTAAATGAGGAGAGGGAAGTTCCTTTCGGAATTTCGGCATAGTAACAAGTGCACATGGGAAGCATATAATGAGAGAGAAAGGGGGCTCCCATCATTAAAACATAAATAGGGTAGTATGAGGGAGGTGAGAAACCATACCACTACATTCATAATTGAAATTAAATGGGCAAAACAACTTAATGAAAATTGGAAAAAAATGAGAAAGGAAGAAGAAACCATTAATTGGAAGTGTGCTTCCAAGGGATTGAGAGAGGCTTGAGAGAGGCTTCATGGGAGCTTGGGGAACCTTGGGAGGATTCTATAAAGAGTAGGGAAGAGGTTGGACGAACTCAAAAGGCTTTGAGTGAGGAGGAAGTGGGAGATTGGGTGGTTTTATATAGGAAAGGTGAGTGAATTCTTTATTATTTAGGTTTGGGACCCCTTACATTAAACAAATCCAACCCACAAAAAACCTCATGGTTTTTGCCCATGGTTTTTGAAAAAGGGGAGAGGAAAACAATATTTTATAATGCCAAAGTCCTAAATTCTTAAAATAACAGGGTTTTTTATATAGAGGATTGTCACACTCCAATGGAAAACAAATTAAAAAGACAAGGTGTTTAATATGTCTTGAAGGGTCCATTAATGCTTTGAAAAGTAAGTCAAACAAACCCAAAATCTAATTATGTTAATTTTAAAACATATATTGGCAGAAAATAAGGATTATAGTATTTTATTACATCACTATTGGGTCATTATGATGTCATAAAACACATTATATATTTAAACAGAATTTAACTTTTACCCAAAAAATTGACTGTCTCAGAAAATTATGAAAAATTCACCATTGGATAATTTCGACGTCCTGATTCCAGAAATGACATTTATTTTATCTAAATAACTTTCTAAATATGTTAATTTTCACTTTTAAAATAAAAACCGACTTTTATAAAAAAATCACTGGTTTTGACAAAAATGGCTTTCAAACCTTAATAAAAATTACAATTGCATTCATAAGATTATAAGATTATTTATTTTTAATAAAAATTAATATAATAATAATAATAATAATATTTTATTAAATATTATTTAATTCAAAAATTCAAAAATTTAATAAAATAGAATTATTAATTAAATAATAACTAAAAACACTATTTGTACTTTAAAAACTATTTAAAGTGTATCAATAATGACAGGAAGTTATATTCATTATTATATACAAAAAAAGTAATATACATGAACATATTACTAGTGATTTGTTACATAACCCCTTAAAACAGCCGCATAAGACCTAAGGGTAAGGTGCGCGTATGTGACAGACCCTTGCGGTGGCCCAGATAAGATCGCTCGAAAGGGAATCTCTATCAACTTCCAATTGTACCATAGACGGTACCGTTCGAGCCTAACATGATGATGCTCAGCTTGGGCTTGGTCAAGAGCGAAGCCCAAAGAGGCCACCTCTTTTTCGAGCTCTGACAAATGGGCTTCGTGTGGAGCAATTCTACTGGATGAGGCCATCACTTCCTTTGTCTGAGTAAATTGGATTTGTTAAAGCCCTATATTTATACTAATCATCTGATCACTATTAAACTGCTACAAAATCAATGTTCACAATTCTTAACATAAAACCAAAGAAGTTGACATTTTATATAAACATTTTACATAAATAGACATTTAACTAGATCAAGAGGGATTTCCATTAATGAAATTTTGGGTCGTTACAATATTCCCCCCTTAAGAAATTTCACCCTCGAAATTTCCTTTTTCCCACACTAAAACAGATGTGGGTAACTCTTCTTCATAATTTCCTCCAATTTCCAAGTCACTTCTTCAAACTTGTGGTTTCTCCACAACACCTTGACAAGGGGCATTGTCTTATTTCATAGAACTTTTTCACTATGATCTAAGATCTTCACTGGTTACTCCTCATAAAAAAGATCATCCTCCAACTGTACCACCTCATAAGATAGTACATGTGAAGGGTCCAGTATTTCCTTCTTTTAGAGGGATACATTAAAGACATCATGTACTTTCACCATGGTAGGTGGAATTTCTAGTCGATAGGCCACAACCCCGACACGATCAAGAATCTCGAAGGGGCCGATGTACCTTGGACTTAACTTCCCTTTCTTTCCAAACCTCATGACCTTATTCCACGGAGATATGCATAGAAAAACCATGTCTCCAACTTTAAACTAAAGGTCTCATCGACGATTATCTTCATAACTCTTCTGTAGACTCTGGGCTGCCTTGATATGCTGCTGAATGGTTTTCACCTTCTCGACCATTTCCTCGACCATTTCTGGTCCAAGCAGCTTACGTTCACGGACCTCATCCCAACACACTGGTGTTCTACACCTTTTCCCATACAGGGATTTATAAGGTGCCATTTGGATGCTCGAGTGAAAACTGTTATTATAAGATAACTCAAACAGAGAAAGATGTTGATCCCATCCTCCTTTAAAGTCCATTGAGCATGCTCTCAACATGTCCTCAAGTGTTTGGATAGTCCTCTCGGATTGGACATCTATTTGAGGATAATAGGCCGTACTAAAGTTCAGTTCAGTATTCAGATCTTACTGAAGACTCTTCCAAAACATAAAGGTGAATCTTGGATCTCAGTCAGACACAATAGATAGTGGTATTCCATTCATCTTTACCAATTCCATGATATATATCTGTGCCAGTTGATCCAATGGAAAATCCTCCCAAATAGCAATGAAGTGTGCAGTCTTTGTAAGATGATCCAAAATAACCCAGATTGCATTGTTGCCTTTGGATGTCCTTGGAAGTCCAGTGACAAAGTCCATGGTGATGTTCTCCCACTTCCATTCTGGTATGGGAAATTGTTGCATCATCCCCTTAGACTTCTACCTCACCTCCATCACTTTCTGGAACACCAGACACTTTGATGTATATTTAGCGATCTCCTTTTTCATATTATCCCACCAAAAGTTTTCTCGGAGATCTCGATACATCTTTGTGCTCCCTGGGTGAATAGACAAATTTGAACTATGTGCATCATCCAAAAGTTCATTCTTCATCTACGGACATAATGGAACACATATCCTTTTCCCAAATCGCACAATTCCTTCTTCATTAACATTAAAATCTGAGGATTTCCCTTTTTCATAGCTTCCACTTTTTCCTGAATTCCCACATCATCCTTTTGAGAATCCTTTAACATTTCCAAAAAAGATGCTTGATCAATCATTTGTTAAAGGATTGATGATGTTCCCTTCTTTATGATTCCCATGTCCATCTTCATCAAGTCTAAGAAGATTGGATCCTTCTCAATTCTCATCATTGATAGAATCACTGGGTCCTTTCTACTTAGGGCATCTGCCACTTTGTTCGCTTTCCCAGGGTGGTAATGTATTGAATAGTCATAATCCTTGATGATCTCTATCCATCTTCGCTAGCACATATTAGTCTCTTTCTGTGTGAATATATATTTAAGACTATTGTTGTCAGAATATATCTCACATTTCTCCCCATAGAGATAATGCCGCCATATTTTCAAGGCAAAGATCACCACCGCCAACTCCAGATCATGCATTGGATATTTTCACTCATGGATTTTCAACTGCCTTGAGGCATAGGAAATCACTTTATCATTTTGCATCAGCACACAACCTAAGCCTTTTTTCGAAGCATCGCTGAATACCACAAACATTTCCCCACTTGTGGGTAAAGTGAGCACGAGAACAGTGATAATCCTCCTTTTCAACTCCTTGAAGCTTTCTTCGCATTCATCACTCCAAGAAAACATTACTCCATTTAGAGTTAGCTTGGTAAGAGGGTTGGGTAATCATGAGAAATTTCTCACAAGTCGTCAATAATATCCAGCTAACCCCAAGAATCTACGGATATCCGTTACCGATGTTGGCCTCGGCCATCCCTCAATTGCATCTTTTTTTGGAGGGATCCACAGATATCCCATTGCTTGTGATGATATGGCCCGAGAATGGGACCTCCTTTAACCATAACTCACACTTGTTGTACTTTTCATTGAGATTCTCCTTGCACAAAGTCTATAGTACAGTTCTAAAATTCTCCTCATGATCCTCCATGGTTTTGGAGTATATTAGAATATCATCTATAAAGACTACCAAAAATTTATCAAGGTACCCTTTAAAGACTCTACTCATCAAGTCCATGAATATTTCTAGATCATTAGTGAGTCCGAAAGGCATTACTTTGAATTCATAGTACCCGTTTCTTGTACGAAAAGCAGTCTTGGGGACATCTTCCTTCTTCAACCTTACTTGATAATATCCCGACCGCAAAACTACCTTAGAGAAGTATTGTGCTCCATGCAGCTGATCAAAAAAGTCATCGATCTGTGGATGAGGATACTTTTTCTTTATCATGATTTTGTTAAGTTCACGATAATCGATGCAAAGCCGCATTGACCCATCCTTCTTCTTGATGAATAGGACTGGTGCACCCCATGGTGTAGCACTTGGGCGTATAAACCCTTTATCCAGATTATCCTGTAGTTGTTTCTTCAGCTCTTCAAGGTCCACGACAACCATTCTATTTGGAGTCTTGGATATTGGTAGCACCCCTGTTATAAGTTCAATTGATAATTCGACGTCTCTTTTAAGAGGAAGACCATGCAGTTCATCGGTAAACACTTCATCAAATTCCCTCACAATAGGCATTTCCTCAAGGGTGGTTTCTTCCTTGGGCTCAATCATCTAAGCCAGATATGCATTATCATAGGGCATTAATATCCATTCTTGAGATGATGGAGCTAAAGGAGATTCATCTTCCTCCTTACACTTGAAAATAATCAGGGTTCGATTCTCCATATGGAGTGTGATTTCCCTCTCCCGCGACAATTTATGTTGGCTCTATTTAAGGAAAACCAATCCATGCCAAGAATTGCATCAAATTCCACCAGATGGAGTATGAAAAGGTTTTTCCAGGAAATTAAATCCAAAAATTATAATAGGGGTGGACTTATATTCATGGGATTCAATGATTTCCCCATTTGATGTAATCACTAACATCTTCACTTCCATGACTTGTGGTGGTGTTGGGATTGTTCTACTAAACTTTTGAGATATAAAAGAATGCGTAGAACCTGAATCACAAAGTACATTCACTACTATTGAATGAATAACTAGCGTACCTTCCACCACTTCGTTGTCGGGGTTGACTTCTGTAGAAGTAATGGCAAAAGCTCTTCCTTGCTGCCTTGGAGGTTGTTGGTTGCCTCCGAAAACCCTTGGATTAGGGCGCTGATTTTCAAAATGCCCTGGTTCTTTGAAGTTGTAGCAATGAACAATGCATTGAGGTTCGAACGGAGCGTTCCTCTCCTCTGTCGTAGCCACGGGTCTTTCTTGCCGATAGTTAACAGCTAGGTGCCCTTCTCTTCCACATCTAAATTATGTCCTTGTCCCCTTGAGGCAATTTCCACGATGCTTCTTTATACACTTATGGAAAGTGGGGTGCTGGATCTTCTTAGCACCATTGGATTTATCCATCGGACCGCCAGCATTGAAGTCTGCCTTACGATTCTTGTCCCCATGATACCCCTGTGATTCCCCGATCTCCATTTTGACCTTAAGGGAGCATCAGACAATTTACTCATAGCTGTCGAAGTCACGAATCACTAATGCTTTTCGTAGGCTAGGAATCATCCCACCAAAGAAGCGGTCAACCTTGTATTCAGGGGTAACGAAAAATCCGGAAGCATATCGTGCAAGACTTGTGAAGTTTTCCTCAAATGATTCAATAGATTCTTCATCTTTTTTCTTGAGGGAAAGGAAGTCCCTTTCCATCTTAAGTTGGAGGGTGCGTGGAAAAGTTTTATCGAAAAACATTTTCTGGAAATCCTTCCATTCCAATGCCTCGATCTCCTCCTCAGGCTTCATATTTTCGATCAATGACCACCATTGATCAGCTTCATCCTCCATATGATAAGCCACCAGAAGAACCTTCTCTTTTTCAGAACATTGAAGGAAAGATAATATCTTTTCAATGGAGTTGATCCATTGTTCAACGATCGTGGTATCGGATGATCCACTAAAAGTAGGAGGCCTTTGTCTCATGAAGCTCTCCATAGTGACTTGTTCTTTCTTAGGGGGTGGGGGGTTGAACGTTCCTCTTGACCCATGTTTCTATTCAAATCTTGAGTTAACTGAGAGAGAAGCATGAAAATGTTCGTGATTCCCGCTCCCATTTGATTGGGTATTTCATTAGTACCATCATCACATTGATCTTCACATCGGTTGTTATCCCGAGTCCTCCTATTACCGGCCATTGGCTAGAATAAAAGGAAAGTTAGGGGGTAACACATAAAGGGTAATCCAAAGACAATAGTTGGTGAATTATAAATAAACTTTTATTTCCTTAACTCATGAGTCTATAGGCTTCAATCTAGGCTTTTCATGATCTACTTTCTAACATATATTCTTAGGGGAATTTTTTTAATTCCCTTAATAAGGGTTCATACTAAGCTTGTGAATTTATCAAAACATATCCCCCAGGAGTGTCATAACCAAGAGTGTAGTAAGGCCCATCTTTGTGCACCAGTTCCCGTTCAAGTCTAGCTCAAAGCGGTGTTTTCAGGTTTTACCCCTAGGATACATCAGTTCTAGAGCTGCCTCTACCTAATCGTATCCAGACAGGGATGTATTTGCTTGATAAACCACTTAATCAGTACATACCAAAACTTAGGGATGTTTATATTATACTTATTCTTGTTTCTAAGGCTTTACTAGGGTTTTCTAATCTTAATCCCAAAAATAACTAAACCTCCCTCCGATACCAACTATGACAACTCTGCTTTTATTACAAACATAAACATGATTTATTACATAAAATATTCACTTGATACAACATGGAATATTGAGATTTATAGTGTATTTGGGGCTTAGGATCATTAAAGAACAACCTAAAACTTGAAATTCAACATCCTTATTGAAAACTTCCTTTACAGGACCACTACATTCCCTCGTACTTAGCATTGCATGGGATAACCTGAGGACATGCATAAGAAAAGGGTGAGCTATAAAGCCCAGTAAGGGAATAAACCTGGAATAAATGAGGAGTACAATACATGTTATAAAATAGGCATATCAATAGATCACAAGAGAAACATGGACATAAATGCATGATAAAGCATGACAATCATAACATGGAAATGTGGCAACAACACTTAACATGGAATTAGCATGAGCCAAGGCTCGTTGCACATGGAGCATGAGTAAATCCTCATTGAACATGAAGCATGGGTAAACCCTTGTTGTACTTGAATTAGCACGAGTCAATTCTCATTGCACATGACATATCATTATACTATACTTTACCCAATGCATTGGAGTGCTATAAGGGCGCACCCTTCTTAAACATTTAATTTCATGCATAGTGTGCCACATGGATCATAAAATATTAATTATAAAACATAATAATTTATTCCACAATAAAGGAATGGGGAATTCATACATGAAACATTATAATCAATAGGTAAATGTGCATAAAGGTGAATACCCTTAATGGAGAAATGGGCATGGTATTCACTACACAATGGCAATGGCTTATAAAATCGGTGCGATTTTGGCAGTGTAACAGCGTGACATAAGAACTCATAAAAACAGTTGATGAGAGATAAAGGGGTTCCTCATCATATTTACATGTAATGGAAAAGAAGGAGGTCATATAGATACATGTCCCAACAATTTTAATGGAATTTAGATTCATGATACAAAAGTACTGCTTGAATGTAAATGAGGAGAGAGAAGTTCCTTTCGGAATTTCGGCACAGTCACGGGTGTACATGGGAGGCATATAATGAGAGAGAAAAAGGTCTCCCATCATTCAAACATAAATATGGAAGTATTAGAGAGGTGTGAAACCATACCCTATCATTAATAATTGATATTAAATGGAAAAAACTACTTAAAGAAAATTGGACAAAAATGAGAAAGGAAAAAAACCCTTACTTGGAAGTGTGCTTCCAATGGCTTGAGAGAGGTTTGAGAGAGGATTGTTGGGAGCATGGGGCACCTTGGTAGGATTCTAGAGATAGTAGGTAAGAGGTTGGACAAACTCCGAAGGCTTTGAGTGATGAGGAAGTGGGATCTTGGGTGGGTTTATATAGGAAAGGTGAGTGAATTCTTTATTATTTAGGTTTGGGACCCCTTACATTAAACTAATCCAAACCAAAAATCAGCTCATGGTTTTTGCCCATGGTTTTTGGAAAAGGGTATAGGAAAAAAATATTTTATAAGGACAAAGTCCTAAATTCTTAAAATAATTGGGTTGCCTATATAGAGGTGATTCACACTCCCATGGAAAACAATTTAGAAAGACAAGGTCTTTAATAAGTCTTGAAGGGTCCATTAATGATTTGCAAAGTAAGTCAAACAAACTCAAAATCACATTATTTTAATGTTAAAACATATATTGGCAGAAAATAAGGCTTATATTATTTTATTACATCACTATTGGGTCATTATGTTCTCATAAAACACATTATATATTTAAACAATATTTAATTTTTACCCAAAAAATTGACAATCTCAGAAAATTATGAAAAATTTACCATTGGATAATTTCGACATCCTGATTCCAAACATAACATTTATTTTATCTAAATAAATTTCTAAATATTGTAATTTTCACTTTTAAAATAAAAACCAACATTTATAAAAAATTCACGGGTTTTGACAAAAATGGCTTTCAAACCTTAATAAAAATTACAAATGCATTCATAAGATTATAAGATTATTTATTTTTAATAAAAATTAATTTAATAATAATAATAATAATAATATTTTATTAAAATAATATTTAATTAAAAAAGACCTTAATTTAATAAAATATAATTCTTAATTAAATAATAACTAAAAACACTATTTGTACTTTAAAAACTATTTACAATGTATCAATAATGACAAGAAAGCATATTCAATATTATATACAAAATATATATATATATATATGAACATATTACTAGAGATTTGTTAAATAACCCCTTAAAACTACCACATAAGACCTAAGGGTAAGGTATGTGATGGTGAAAGACCCTTGGGGTGGCTCAGATTACATCGCTCGAGTGGTAATCTCTATCAACTTCCACTTTTCCCGTAGATGGCCCCATTCAAGCCTGACATGATGAAGCTCAGCTTGGGCTTGGTCAAGAGATAATCCCAAAGAGGCCACCTCTTTTCCGAGCTCCGACAAATGGGCTTCGTATGGAGAAATTATACTGGATGAGACCATCACTTCCTTTTTCTGAGTAAATTGGATTTGTTAAAGCCCTATATTTATATTAATCATCTGGTCACTGTTCAACGACTATAAAAGAAACGGTCACAATTCTTAACATAAAACCAAAGAAGTTGACATTTTATATAAACATTTTACATAAAGAGACATTTAACTAGATCAAGAGGGATTTCCAATAATTAAACTTTGGGTCTTTAAACTCTCTCTATGATCTTGGTGAATTTTACTGGAATGATCCTCTTATCATAAGATCGCAAATCCAAATCCTAGTGCAGGTAGTTGACACCATTAAAAAAAGAATAAACACATATCCTTATGGTTATTTAACCAAGAGTTGGTTATCCACAACTTAATATAATAATCTAAAACTTCACCACAACTGAGTACAAGTATTTTATACTCTAATAAATAAAAAGAGTTTGATTTTATGGTCCAGTTTGATCTTCTTAGGTGCAGCACCAGTATCTGAAAGTAGATGGATCTTCTTCTTCAAATATGAATGTCTTTGAGAAATAATAGTTCTGAAGAGATCCTAGTTTCAAATGTTTTTATATAATAATAGTAACAAATAAAAGTAGTAATGTTACAACCTAATAATATTTAACATGTATGTCTCCAAAAAGTAGTCTCTCTTCAGAGTCAATCGATCATTGTAGCAATAATGTAAAAACTATTCAAAAGATTAAATATTTATATGTTTAGTTTTTCTCATATATTTCAAAAGGAATTATGGTAGAATATTTAGAGGAGATATCTTTCTTTGATATTATATATCCAAGAAAAAAACTTAAATAACATGAAAATTCAAATATGAATTGACCAGGGAGTCATAACATCCCTTAAGAACATGAGTGATTTTCCCCAATAAACACGGTTCTTTAGATAAATCATAATGAGCATTGAATAATCCTAATATCCTATCAAGACCATTGCATGAAACTCTAATAAAATATTGATTTTAAAATGTTGATAATGTGTAGACAAATGTTGGATTGAACCGTATAGCATATGGTTCCTTTGCATAGAATAGGGTTCCTTTGCACAGAGTAGGGTTCCTTTGTGTAGAGTAGTGTTAATTTTCATAGACTAAGGTTTATTTTCATAGTGTAGGGTTCCTTTGTATAGTGTAGGGTTCATTTGCATAGCGTAGGGTTCAATTGCATAGTATAGGGTTCCTTTTCATAGCATAGGGTTTCTTTGTGTAGCTTAGGGTTCCTACATATGTATGGTTCTTTAACCATACATTCATCTCTGCATAACATAGGGAATAAATGTAACGTAGGGATAATGATCCATACATTCATCCTTTTCAGAATAAGAATCAAACTTATCATTGATTAACTATAAAATAAAATTTCCAAACATAGTGTTGATGATGTATATGCTTAATATCCAGCGTATCCTAGGGATGATAATCCATTCATTCACTTAACGAACACAAGTTTTGAATAGTGATTCCATAACACATCCCATAGATTTTCATTCCATAAAGAATATAAATAAAAAATTATATATAGTCCTGAAACATACTTAACCAAAATTCATTAGAAAAAGGGTCTTTTTAATATCAAAATAAACATTTAATAAAGAGTATTTTTTAGACAATACATGCCCAACAATTTCCACATTTCTTATGATCACAAAAACTATAAAATAATTAAAATAAAGTATATTTTGTAAACAATAATCAAATATTTAAATTTCAGATAACTATTTTGATTAAAAAAGGTTACAGAAAAATATGTGTTTCTCAAATATTCTCCCCAAAAATAATCTCCCCATTTTTGTGATATCAAAAATAAAAATATGAAAGAAAAAATAAAATAAACCATAATGAATATAACACCGAACTATAAATGAATGTTATAGTCTACTGTTAGAAAAATAATACATGTGATATGGTAGTAAAAAGTTGAACTAAATAAATAAATTAATATAAAATTCACAAAATATAATATTAGAATAGAGTAAAGGAATTATTAAATCAAACTATGGATCAAATTTTGGAAAAAAAATGATTACATCCCAACATCAACATAAGAGGTATTCAAAATGAGGGACTCATAAGTTAGTGGTTTTATTTGTCTAAATATTCATGGGTAGTAATTTATGCAGCTGGTTAAGAAATAGTTTGAACATCACTTGGAATAACAAGAAAATTCACTAAGAGACTATGGAAATGATTATTGAAGTCATTTGTCCAGTATTGTAGCATCTTCCTTGAATATTGACCAACCTATAATCTTTCCACTAGATTCACCTTAAATAATTCATTCATAGACACATCTAATAGAATAAATTATGTCAATATATATTTGACTTGGTGAATGGCTGGTCCCAACCAGGATTCATTAGAAGATAACGGACTGATAAAATCTTTCTGATTGTCCAGAAGCACATTCAGAGGTGTAATATCACATTAGAGAGTGTGCAATCTGTTTTTGAACTCATCCATCATACTAGTAATATCTTAAAATATACTTATCATGTTAGTAGATGTTGGTTGAGGATTAGAGTATTAAGCTTGATGGATATCCTTGATATACATAAATTCTCTTCCCAATATAAGCATCATCTAATCAAAATCATACTTTTTCACAGACGCTTGTTTAAAAGATATGAACTCCTTACCTAAAGAGACGTCTAATTCTTCAACATAACCCACTGAAGTAAAATTATCATGAACATATCTAATTTGAGTTTGAATGAAGTCAAACTCAGCTCTTGTAATAATATAATTTTTGAGATCCACAAATTTCTTCTTTTCAGACTCTAATAATTTTCATAGAATCAAATTTTGATCATTTATAGTATTGAAACTCTAAACCATATCTTCAGTGTCTCTATCCAATGAATAATATGAATCAATAGATTGTTCCCTTACATGACTGAATCATACGAATTGTAAAATTTTATCTTATTCCTCACTTAATGCATAGATTCCTTCATCAAAAAATTATCAATTACTAAATACATATTTCTTGGAGTATCATGATCAACATTAAGATCAATTTCTCTTGATTTATCATCCCATTACGAAACTTCTTCAGCATTGTGACTTATATGAGACTCCTTCTCAGCAACATGTCCCATTACATGAGCCTCATGGTCTATGGATTCTAACTTCTAATCACTTATATATCATAAATCAAAATTAAATTTCCCCTCATGGGGGAAATCCATGATTTTATAAATCTTAACCGTAGAGATAGAAAACTCATTATAAAGAATCTTATATAACACTATGTCTTCATCAGATCCAAAACAAAAAGAATCATTTTGACAAAAGTCTTTTACTTATATATATAAAAAAGGAGTGTGGATATCATCAAAAATGAATTCCAACACTTGAAATCGTATAACATTCATTAACGAAACATTCATTTGATTTAGACAATTGAAATCAGTTACCATTCCTTTAAGAATATTTTTAAACTTGAATATAAAAACAAGTATACTTGGGAAAATGTTATCAACTCTTTCAGAAGTTTCAATTTCTGAAGGTTTTTTAATTTAAGGTTCAATGTTTTTGGGTTTTGGTAAATTGGAAACAGAGGTTCTCTATAAATTGAAAGGAAGTGAAGGATATGAGTGGGAGAAGACAGACAGTTCTCTCACATCATTTGAGAATGTACTCATTAGGTTTTAATTTTTACCAGACAAATAAAAAGAAATTTATGTGAAATTATTTTTAAATCATATCAATATGAAACAGATCAAAAATAAAAGTCAATAAATTAAATACATAAAACACAATTTATGTATCACACAAATAGAGAGATTAAATTAAAATAAATCAATAAATATTTATTTAAAATTAAATATTCCTAACTCCCCCTTAATAAAATCAAAACATTAATTGGGAAGTGGTTTAGTTAAAATATCAGAAAATTGATATTCAGTGTTAATAAATTCTAAAGATATATCCTTTTAAGAACATGATCTCTTAGAAAATGATGTCTTATATAAATATTATTAGTCCTATAATGACTTATAGGATTATTTTTAAATATTTATATCACTATTATTATTACATAAAATTGGTATACTATTAAAATGTAGTCCAAAGTAAAGTATAGTGTTTTTACCTACAACACTTGTGCACAAGAACTACAAACAGAAACATATTCTACCTCAGCTATTGATAGAGAAACTAAGTGTTGTTTCTTACTCGACCATGATACTAATGATTTTCCAAAGAAGTTATAGTTTCCAGAGGTGATTTTTCTATCTAATCAACAACCTCTTAAAACAACATCTGAATATGAAATTAAATTAAAATTAAAATTTTTTGGGTAAAGAAGAGATTGAAAAACAGTTCATTTTAAATATCTAAAAAATTATTTTGCCAATAGAAAGTTGATATTATTTAGGATTTGACGAAAATCTAGAAAATTGAGATACATAAAACATAATGTCTGGTCTCCTAGTAGTAAGATATAACTAACTACCAATCATACCTCTATATAACTTGTTATCGCATGGTTTTACATCTTCATACAAATTATGTAATATATTAGTACACATGGGAGTTGTAAATGACTTGTTGTTTTCTAGTTCAAACTTTTTAAACAAATCAATAATATTTTTACTTTGATTTAAATCATTTCCATAATATTTTTTAAAAATATGATGTCATAAAAAGAAATTCAATTCTCCCATCATACTCATTCCAAATTATTTTTGCATTAATTCTGGAAAATAATTACAAATGTTTTTTATTTTTTGAACAAAAAACAACATCATCAAAAGAAATTTATACTAATAAAATATTATATAAAAAAGTTTTCTTAAAAAGTGTTTGCTCTTCCAATCCAATAGTAAACCCATTTTTGAAATAAAATAACATAATCTTTCATAATGAACTCTAGGAGATTGTTTGAGGACATATAGAGATTTAGTATGTTTAAAAATAGAATTTGGATTAAGAGTGTTTTCAAAACTAGGGGGTTGTTTGACATAAACTTCCTTTGTTAAATATCTATTTAAAAAGGTAGAATTAATATTCATATGATATAATTTAAAATTCATATGATATGCATAAGATGAAATAATTCTTATTACTTATAATCTAGCTACATGAGAAAAGGTCTCACCATAATCTATACCTTCTTCATGATTATATATTTTTTCTACTAATCTAGATTTATTTATGGTTATGATCCCTTGATAATTCTATTTATTTATAAAATCTCACTTAGTTCCTATAATTGGATAATTCATTGCTGTTTATACTCGATCACAAACTTCATTCCTTATGAATTTGTTTCATTCTTATTGCATTGAAAACATCCAACATTAATCTTCAAACTCTTCTTCAATAGAATTAGGTTCTAACTGAGACAGAATGGAAAAAAATCTACTAGGTTTATTAAATTTCTTCTAGTTCTAATTCTTATTCCTAGGACTCCAATAAAAATTTCTAAAGCATGGTTCTTTAGTGTTCTAGACTGTCTAAGAAAGATACTTTCAGGTTCAAATATTTCATGTTCTTCAAAACTGGACTGAATTTTATTAATATCATTTTAAAAATAATTTTTAGGGATTTCAATTATCATGTTGTCAAATGATTCTGTAACTTCATCTACTTGATATTTTTCTTTAATAAATGGGTCAGTTTCATCAAACATCACATGAAATAATTCTTCAACAATCCATGAATTTTTATTAAACACTCTATAAAATTTATAAGTAGCATAATATCCTAAAAATATTTATTCATTAGCTTTTAGATAAGACTTACCAAGGTTTTCCTTAGTATTCAATACATAAACCCTGCATCTAAAAACATTAAAGTACTTTAATTTAGGTTTTCTTTTATTCCAATGTTCAAGGGGTGTCCTTAAAACACGCCTTATTAAAACACTATTCATGATATGGTAGGTTGTTCTTAGATATTCCTCCCAATAATAGGTATAAATACTATATTAATTTAGTATAGTACTCAATATCCCTTGAATAGTTCTATTTCATATTTCAACAATTCCATTTTGTTGAGGTTTTCATGGTGCCGAGAAGGTGTGTTTAATACCCAATTTTGAGCAAAAATAGTTAAATTATTTATTCTCATACTATCCACCATGACCACTTCTCAATTAAATTATTTTAAAACCCTTTTCCTTTTGAACAATTTTACAAAAACATTCAAAAATAGTGAAAACATCAATTTAGAGTTTTAGAAAATAAACCAGGGTAAATTAAGAATAATCATCTACTAAAACAAAGAAATATAATTTAACATTAGTGCTTGATATTAAAGAGGGTCCAAAAAGTTCCATATGGATAAGTTCTAATGGTTTAGATATTTCAAATTTGTTAATATTTTTAAAATATGATTTTTGTTGTTTACCAATTCGGCATACATCACATAATCTATCATTGTCAAAATTAAGAATAGGAAAATCAGAAACAAACTATTAATTTGAAAATTTATGTAAAGAATATATATTTTAGTGCCCAGGTATTATATGAAAAATTTATGACTCATTTCTCTTACCAGTTAAAAAATTCACTTTCTACCTATATAAATAATTTATATCCAAATTATAGACGTTATCAGTTCTAGGTTATCTAAATTTAAGAAATTTATCAATAAAGACAGAGAAGGAATTTATAAAAAATAAACATAGAAGACATCATCACTATGTTGAGAAATATTTCTCAGGTTGTGTTTCAACCCATTCTCATACAATACTTTGTTGATTGAGATAATCTTTGGATCTCCAATAGTTCCAACTCCAATATTTTTTCCTTTCACATTGTCGCTATATGTGACTAGTCCTCCATTCATTTGAGTCAACATTGGGAAATTTGATGAGTCTCCACACATGTTCCTAGAAAATCCATTTTCCATATACTATATGACTTTTCTATTCCTGTAACCTATTTACTACAAAAGCAATTATAAATGAGTTTTTTTAGTTACCCATATTTTCTTGGGTCCTGTAGTGTTGGAAAGTAATTATTTGGGAATCTAGATATACTTTATTTTTCCCAAATTTATATTACTAACTTTAGAAATAATTTAGTAACTAAAATTTATTTTAATACCACTTATTTGAAGATTTTGATAATAAATTTTTTTAGTGTAATTACATTTTTTCCAAAACAACCGATAGGTAGTTGTTGACGTCGACTTTCAGATGGGATAGGAATGGACACCATTATGCCAAAATAAGAAATAATTTGAATGGATGGAAAATTCCAAGATGCTTGAGGGAGGTGCATTCATGATTTAAAACCTGCACTCAAGGTTGGAAATGTTACGTAAAATATTTCCTGCCCAATACGATGTGAAATAGAGCCTTTCCCGGTGACCATTCAGAAACCAGCTCAGTCAATGGAACAAAAGAATATTGTTTGGAATGCAAGATTCTTATACGTGCATAAGATATTCCGTGTCAAATGCTATTTCAAATAGACCCCTGTGCATATCTCTTATTGCGCACCTCCATTGACGTTTCCAACTATAACTAGAAACGGACCCCCACCCTTTGGGGGACAGTTACGAAATTTAAATAGACACTCTATTGTGCAAAAGACATCCCTTCCATGACTATGTAATATAAATGGACTCAAGGTACCAGATCTTACACAACATGTCTCCCAGGTGTCATCCTTCAGGTGGGCCCACTTAGGATTCATCCTCACCCATTTTCTTTTACTCTATGGAATTTGAGCACAAAATATCCCTCTTGCATGCATGTTTTCACTGTGTAGTTTAGAACTTATGTGTAGGGTCTCCCCTTGCATGTAACCACCCCAACTTTTGTGCAACCTCTCATATTGTGCACACCCCTTAAATCTTACGTTTGCCCCTCCTTTTGCACTCCATGTGTCATCCTTACCCTAAGGAACCAAATCTGAGATCCCCTTACGTGTGACACCCCTGTCATGCACATTCTTCTCCTGTATGACCCTCCAGATTTGTACGAAGTGATTTCAAAGTCCCTTGTATGGTGATTCATGTGGAATTTATTTGCCTCATTCTTCTTCTCATAGGAATTCTAAAATCATTTTCTTCTTCTCATAGTCGCTCTAACGTGAGCCCCTCAATGGATCATTCCACAACCCTGTCTCCACATAGCATTTCAAGTGCCTTGACTTCACCAAGTGTTTTTAGTTCTCCAGTAATGTAAGTCCTAGGGGTGAGGATAGAATCCCCCTCATCCAAGCTGAAGGATGTTTAACTACCAAGCATCATTGTACCCAACAATTGATGTTAAACAGTAGCCTCACCCTATTCGATGTACATGGGGATCCCCACCTCAGACATTTTCCACACCCACTCATCTCTATGAGAGTGATATTTTCCTCACATGGAATGATATCCTTGTTGCATGGAATGAAATCTGCACGTTGGTAAGGGAAACCATCCTGGTGTAATCCTCTAGCCTTTCTTTCATGAGGTATCACCCTTGCTCTTCCTCTATTTTTCTATGCCAAATACCAGAGGATAGAGGGGCACATGGGACTCTTGATACCCCATCCCTATCCCTTTGGGATTTATCACCATCAGGAATCCATCCTGGAGTAAGTACCAATCTCTATCTCCCTAGGAAACTAACCACATTTAATACCTTTTCCATTCCACATGGACGCACCTTTCATGATGTGATTGTCAGGTATTTGTTGCCTCTTATTTCTAACACCAAGCATGACTCACGTGGGCTTAGAGTAAGCATCAACCATAACCCCCTCTCTAGGACTCCTTAGGGTGTATGCCCCATTCCAACTATTATCAAACTAAGTGGACTTTGATACTTTAACTTTATAACAAAGGTACGTAGGAAGCCTCCCCGAGGTTAAATCCCATCACCCATTGGCCCAGACCACTTCATATGATTTCACCCTCATCAAGTCTAACGTTAAATTGTATTCTCCTTTCATCCTACATGACATTAACTTTATTCTTTCAAACTATGTAGGTTTTATTCCTTTTCTCCTAGACAGGTTACGTAGAAAGCCTCTATGAGGTTCAACCCCAAACATTTGTAAATTTTGGTGGCCCCTTTTTTGGGACCCACGTCCATGGTCTATCCTTTAGTGGAGTCAGAACAAATCTTGGGACTCTAACCACACATAAACCCTAGTATTTTTTCAAGTCACTATCCTCTGTGCACACCTTGACTCTGTGCCCCCATCCTAGACTCCATGGACTATTATTCCCTACCATGGGGATACATAGGAAGCATCCCCATGGTTTAATACCATCATTCATTCCCCATACAAGTCTCTCCCTTGAGCCTTTGTGTTTCGGGAAGTTCATCCCCCAACCCTGAGGTTCTACTTCCTTTGGGTTCCATCCATGTGTCTATTCTCACGGGATACCTTGTCAGATATCCCATCACCCCATCGAACTAAGTGGACTTTGATTCTCTACCATGGGGATACGTAGGAAGCCTCTATGAGGTTAAATACCAACACCAAAATCATCTTTACATCAGTCCCATCCCATTAATCACATACACATCATTAAGTCATCTATCATCCATCATATTTTCACCCAGGCAGCGACATCCTAATGAGATCATGTCATCCACTTCATCAGTACTTCTTGTAGTTCTCGAGATGCTAACCACACGTAAGCCCTGGGATGTCTTTGGGTTGTTGTCCACTTTGTACACCCTGATCCCATGATTCATCCTCTCGAACAACTTGGGTTTTTATATCTATACTCTATACATGATATGTAGGAGACCTCCATGAGGTTTAATCCCAGCCAATGGTAAACTTTGGTGTCCTCTTCATAGGGACCCAAGAATTCTCATATCTATCTTCATTGGATGTTTTGATCCACTCATCCAGTAAACACCTATGGTGTTCCCTCTTGGGGATGTAACCATATGATCCACTCCTATCAGTGTTCTGATTAGTCTGATCCATCTCATGTAGAAATTTAATTTTTGGCATACCATGTGTTAAACATGACATGTTGAGGAAAGGCTTTGGGAAATGCCTGTGGCATATAATTCCCCGCATTTGACATGGGATTCCTCAGGCTTCCACACCCTCGAGAAGACCCACCATAAGGGGAAGACACCCATGCGCAACAATGTGTCAGAGTCCAGATATGCTAGAAATGTCCAACATGACTACTCCACAGATCAAAGTTTGCTTCCCTGACTTGACCTCTTATAATGTACTGAGAGAAGTAGTGTAATTAACCATAGTCAATGAAGATATGGCACTAGGGAAGAGTTTCATGGACAATGTATTAATATTTTAAGAATACCTGGACTAGGAGATGAATTATAAGGAGGAATCGAGGGAAGGAGAGACCAACATCCCATCATATTGTTTCGATCAAGGATAAAATGTCCCTAAATAAGTGATAGATGTTGTCTGACTTTGGAAAGAGGGAATGCAGGGCAACAACTAGCGCATCGCATAACGATGGCACACACCCCTATGAAAGTGTTAGAAATAGAAATAGTGATCTCAATGTGAAATTTCTTATCCTCAATGTGGATATTAGTAGCATTCAAGGAAATAGTAGATAATAATTTCAACAGATCTAACTATCTGGTGCTATATCCCACCAAGAAAATGGTGGGCCTAATGTGAAACTCCCCAGAGACTGGGGCAGTTGAACGTTGGGCATCCCAGTCTGCAACATTGTTATCATGGATCCTTCTTACCAATCATGGGATATGGGATGACGTTGGGGGAAATGGACGTCACTTTCTTCCTATTAGTGCTAATGGTCGAATCTTCTTGCATTGCAGGACCCAAGAAGCTATGTTAGGAAAAAGATCACCAGCCACCCACCAATGTAGGGTCAGGGGATACACCAATGTAGAAACCCTACATGGTTCCACATCTTCTATGACCGCCTCCACATCCACAGATGCTAGGATTCCACGCCCTATCTCACCATCAAAACTCATTCATAGGTGGTTGATCAACACCCTCGTCTGATGGTATGAGGAAGAAGGGATTATCCCAACTTGAGATATGGCCGGTCAACACCTAGAGTCTTCTACACCTCAATATCATCTCCACCCCTATAGTCTACAAAGGGATCCACTACACCCCACTTCAACTTACAACCATTTCGGGAGTCTCTCCCTGGAACAATTTGATGACTCCCTCCCTTACACAAATGAGGTAAGGGACTTTTGGGCCAGCCCAATTGTGATCCCATCCTGGGGGCCACCAAGAAGGGATCCCTAGAGGCCTATCCAAAACCACCACCCAGTCCCATAGGCTCAGGAGTAGGTGATTTACACACCTACACCACCGTCCCTAGTCCGGTTGAACTGATGCCAATGTTGGGTGCAAGATGAGGAGGACACCTACAAGGGGGCGTCATCATCAACGGCTACAACGGACCACACCACTACTGATGAATACTATAAATTACCTATTTAAAATAAATTGGGTAACTTATATGCCTCGCCCATTGTCTGCATTGGTAGTACTCGTCGCGGGCTGACCGGCGGTGATGAAATCCTACACGGAGGTCCTCTCTATTCCACTATCAATGAGAGATAAAGCCCTATACACTCCGAAGATCATCATGGATGACCTCCCCATGCCACCATCAGTTCGGGAAAAGGCCCTCCCCACCGTACTGACATCCATCACGAATGTTTCTTTCACACTCCTGATTCCAGTTATGGAGTTGTTCCTCTTATCACAGGTCATCGATGCAAAGATCCTCCACTTTTGGTCAACCATCCACACGGGGGTCTTCTCCATCTTCTTACCACAGCTGACGAAGGTCCTCCTTATCCAAAAAATTTAAGAAGAAGAGTTTTTTCCCACTTCATTGGTGCCCAACATGGAGGTCTTCCCATGTTCAGTTTGACCGGTATGAAGGCCCCCCTAATATAGTCACTGATAATCTAAAAAAACATGGAAGAAATGTCCATGCTTCCACAAACTCCAGTGGAGGTCCTAACTACTCCAACACATTCTGCATAGGTTCCCCCCGTGTGCTAGACAGTGGAAAAAAGGCCCTCCCCATGTTCCTTTTGACATTTGTTCGGGTTCTCCTTGTACTCTAACTCACCTAGGTGGAAGACCTCTCCACCCCAGTACTATTTCTGCTAAAGGTTCTCCCTGTGTTGAAAACCTACCTTGTCTTGAAGAACCATCCCGGGGTAGGAGGGAGGGTCTCCACCACTAAAGGAAGAATAGTGAGAAGTTTCAGATTGCGATTAAACATGTATGCTTTTCAGACTCTGAGGTGGAGGGTGATTCGATGAGGGAACCCTCACCCCAATATTCTATGTCGACATCTGGGGTATGAACAAGGCGTGTAATACTTATCCTTCCAAAAATTGAGGTCCAAAAAATCCATACATCTATGTGAAGAAACATACAGGAGGTCTAAGATTTGTCCCTTTCTAGGAATTGGCTGTGAAATCCTCCCTATCGTCAATAGGATCGTTCTATACCTCATCGAGAGATCACAGAGTGTTGTTCTGGGGACCAATAGAGGACGAGAAACTGCATGAACCACTGCCAATGATCGTATCCCTAGTGCAAGAAGTAGTGGTCATTAGTATGTGTTACAATGATATGGCGGCACAATCATTTGAAAAATTGGAAGATATCCCAAGATGCAGTGGCTTATCAGCTCATGCACCGTACTCTTAACCAGCCAGTCTACCATCTCAATGGTCTGTTTCAGTGTCGTTACTAGTCCCTCAGCCACCCCCATTCGATGAATGAGAAACCAAGGGTCGAATCCTGAGTCTGATCTAAGGAGCATGTGGGACATCTTTATAGTGGACTATTTCCCAATGATTTTCTTGCCCATCGCAACAACATGTTTCAATATACTGGAATCTCTCACCCAGGAGGAGGTTATTTTCTACCTCCAAACTCTCTAGGAAACACACTTCTATCTCCTTCATCGATAGGTGGATTGTCCCATGATCCAAAAACACATTGAAGACATTGGGAAAAAATGCCACATAGTTAACATGGCTCTGCTCCCCGTGGATCAATGCCCTGAGTTGCCCGATCGACATTAGAACCTCCTGCAATGATGCATCCATAGCTTTATAGTGCTCCACAGAATTATTAAGGAGGTTTCCCCTACCGCCAGATCCATGGTTGGGTGCAGTATGCTACACTTCATTTTAGTAATATCAAATGCCATCCTAACATGATAGATGATATTGAGGATATTTCTTTGGTTACAGTCGCAATTAACATAGATAACCTATTAAAAAAAGTGAATGATCTAGAAATCATTGATGAACACATACCCATGGGGGGGTGCTACACTTTTTCAATCCTTTGGTTAGGGTAAGTTGTTAGCAAAGAAACATAATGGGCCTTCCCATAACTTCTGAGTCATTGTCCTTCGGTCCAGACCCTAATATGGTTAAAGAGCATGTTAGGATTGTCAAACCCTCTAACCCATCTGTCTTAGTGCAAAAGACAATAGATGACCCTAAAAAAGATGTGTTGTGTCAGAAACTCATGAAACATAAAAATATGGTTGATGAACTTCTCACCGTACATGCTGCGGAATGGAAACCAGACTACAATAATCCTCGACCGGGGTAGTAGGGGCAGGTACATCCTCCACCGAGCGAGTTGCCTATGGGCGAACTTGATCATCATGGCCATATAAATAGGGTAGGGGACGGAGTTTATGAAAATAAGGCATGATATGAATCAACAAATCCACACAAGTTGCATGATAACCCTCCTCGAGACCCAAATTAGGTTCCCCCAGCTGCTCCACAGGTTGTTCCCCTAGAAGTCCTGTAAGTCATCCCACCAGCCGCTCCATGAGCCTTTGGGCCTTCTTATAAGGTTGAAGAACCTGCCAACACATTGTTGGATAGAGATCATTGTCATGAAAGGGAATCCCCACAAAGTTGATCCGATGGACACTCTCATTGCTCTCCTTAAGGCTTTGGGTGATCCCACCAGATGGAAAGATGTATCTGGTGTGGGTGGATGATATTACTATTACCTTGGTTTCAAAAATCATACCTTATCCCACTTTAATTGGATGGGTGATCTGCTGTAGCATCTAGACCACTTTATTTCAAAGTGTAGAGCCATGCAGGGAACTCTAGTGCAGCCGAAGGCCACCAAGATCTGGTGTTTCGTACAAATGTTTGAAGATCAAGCATTGGTTTGGTACATCCAGATACCCATTGGGTCAGTAGCTAGTTGGAAGGATCTTTATAGGAAGTTTCTCTACTAGTTTCGTTCCACCACCTAAAAGACGATTATTTTTTTCCTCTTCAAGTTAAAGCAATGGCAGGACGAGTGTGTCACAGACTTTATTGCCAGGTGGAAAGGCCTCACGTACTCACTTAATATTATGTTGACTTAGGAACAACTACTAAAAATGTTTTTGGGGAATGTGAAAATGGAATTGTCCACTAATATAATCATTCATATCTAACTGAGGAAATTTCGATATTTATCTGACAAAGCCCAACCTTTAGAGGAAGCCTTGCAGTAATCCATGAATTCATGTCCATTTCCTCCCATAGTTCCCAAGGATAAGAGATGATAAGGCCAAAAAAAACACAGTAGCACAAATATAGGCCCTCAAGAAGCTGGGGTTATTACTAATGGATCCACCTCCGCAGCCTCACCAAGGCCCACCACCTCAAGCATAGCCTCTACCCCAGCAGTTCCCACCTCAGAATCGGCAGGTTCCCCTTTGTAATGCACCACCTTCAACTAGGTAGGAAAATCAGTTTCCACCTCATTAATAGGCTCCTATATCTCCTCATTTGTTCTAGGCTCCTAGATCTCCTTTCCTAGTTTGAAGGAACCTGACCAACTTGTTTAATGAGGCTAAGGTCCCCAGTTATTTTCTATGTTCCTTGGATTAGGGAATCTTATGGTTGCCGAAATGTAGGAGGCCCAAAGAGGCAGATCTCACAGATCTGCCCAATTGTTTTTATATCAAAGAATCCTTGGGCACACCCTCAAGTAGTTATATGTGTTTAAATACTAGATACATGACTGATTTGATAAAAATGTAGTCATGTTAGGTCCATCCCTGATACAGGTGGAATGCGTGTCCATAAATCCTAATAGTGACAGTGATAACGAGGGTGAATGGCAGTAGGTTCCTAATCGAGGGTCTCAAAAATATGATGATTGGATGGATCTCATGGCAGTTGAACATGCCCGTGGTATTTTCTATGCATGTTTTAACCAACCCAAGCATTTAGAAGTTGTCGCATTACCCGCAACCACTACTTCCACATCGAAGTATTTGCCTTCACTTTCCCAGAAGGGGATGCATTGACGATGCAAGGGAAACAAGTCCCCCTCCAATTCCATCATCATATCTCAATCTTATTGATTCCATGCCCCTGGGGATGGAGATTACCCCCATGATCCACCCAATAAGGGAGGATTCTTCAGTTGATAATCAATGGTATGCTTGGATAACACCATAGAGATGGTAAACCCCTACATGGTTCCCGATGACGAGGAAAGCTGAAAGGATCCTCCCAACATCCCTAGCTGATGACAATGTCAATAGATCCATGGTTATGTGAGTCTCTGGAATGAATTGGTTAGTGATTCCATCCATGTTGTGAATGCCAATGAGACCAGGAGCATGCCCAACATAGAACTTAGCACGTGCATCATTCTCACCTTATTTCATCAGATCTGCCTCCACCATCATTTGTACTGTTTGATCAGTTGGAGCCACCATGATCATGATATGATCATACACATTTTGTTATTGGTTGACCTCAGTCATCTAGACCTCAGCCAGTAGTCACTCCACGTGGTTTGACTAGTTAGAAGCGGGACATTCCCAACACCAGTCAAAATCCACTTGTTCAACCAATAGGGATCGTCATACTTCCTTCTATAGAGCTAATTTCTGTCCGTAGAGGTTTATGCCTAGCATGGAAGTATGATATTATCAAGCATCTCCCAACCATTACTGCGAATCACTATGTCATCGAGGCTCTCCGCCTATCAGTGGATATGCATGAAGCCCTTGTGAAGGATTTAAGAAGTCCCCTATATTTTGAGATGGAGGTAGCAGCCACAAAATCCTTCCATACTAAGATGACCAAGATGCATAATTTGAGGCCATAAACTCTTTATCTGGATATGATGATGGTTCTCCTATACATGGACCCATTTTCCCACTATAAATCACGGGCCATTTTAACGACATTGAGGATTTATATTGTATTTTCGACATAGGCTCTGGAATCAAACTTATACTTACCCAGCGACTCCAAAATATGGGGCTTTCTGAGGCTGTTCTGATTCCCTCTGACCTAAAAATTCAAGGTTATGATAGGATGGAACAGACACCAATTGGAAATTTTTTCCTAAAGACCCAGTTCAGTGTCCTAGTTTCTAGCACTGTGTTCATGTTTGTCTCACAAGACACTGCTTACAATGTGTTGATGGGTAGGCCATGGCTCCACCTACATTCACGAGTCCATTATTCATATCACCAATGAATAAAGTACTTACTTAATGGTCGAGGAGGTGTACTCCAAGGTGATGTGTATCCCTTTTAATCTAATGAATCCAGCTACTTGGATGACTACTATTGAAAGAAAAAGGATAAGAATAATTAAGCTAACAAGGTTGAACACACTATGGTTAGGACCAACCCCTGGATAGACCTGGATGACACCTAGATTTTCCAAATCCACCGATTAGAGGCCACATCCCCATATTTGGGGTAATTTTTTATCCTCTCTAGAATTAATGGGAAGTGAATTCCAAAGTCTAAGGAATGTTGGATGATCACCTCATACTCCTATAGAAATAAATCTCGGGTGATCCCAGAGACCTTTACTTCAATAAGCTATCGGAATGTACACCCCATGGAAACAACAAAACATCCTACATGCTTGTTTTGTCAGGCCGAGACAAACTGGATCAAGCTGACATGCCAATATTGTTTGATATCATCAGACATGGACCATTGGGATGAAGGCTAGATGGGATCTCTTAAACATCTTTCATCGCTATGGTTTCAGCAGTGTAGGAGTCCCCCGATGAAGTTTCTACTACCACCCAGGATGGAGCCAATGTCCCGCTAGGATCTGTCAACTATGAAGAGTTGCCTCCTTCTATTGATCCTCTCATCTTGGATGAAGAATATGATATAGGAGACACCCCTCTCATATTATAATAGGGTTTCACCACCACGATCTATGAGTTTTTAAAGGTGAACCTCATAAATGAGGCGGATCTGAAACCAATGTTGTTCATCACTACTATGTCTGTCAAAGACAAACAATGATATGTTGATTTCCTAAAGTATAGTCGTGATGTATTCACTTGGAGTTATGATGAGATTCTAGGGCTAGATCCTCAGGTCTCCATCCACTGTCTTCGTCTTCCAGTAAATCATTATTTGTTTAAGTAACCTCCCAAAAATCTACACCCTTCTCACAGTTCCAAAGTCAAGGTATAGGTTGATAAGATAGTCAAATACAACTTCATCAAGGAGGTACAGTACCCCAGATGGTTAGATAATTTTTTTCCTGTTAGGAAGAATAATAGACATATTGTATTTTTCAACAATTTCTAAGATCTCAATCGTCACTTTCCAAAGGATGAATTTCCCCTTCCTACAATAGAACTATTGATTGACACTAACATTGGGTTCTAGTGTCTCTCTTTCATGGATGTTTATTCCAAATATAATAAAATATGAATGGACTGATAGGATGAGAAGTATATATCCTTTAGGGAACCATAAGTTACTTTCTGGTACCAGGTAATGCCTTTTACTCTAATGATTACTGGTTCTACCTACCAACGAGCAATGCACCGCGTATTCAAGTTGATCCTAGGAGAATTGGTGGGATGCTATAAGGATGATCTATTGGTCAAATAGTTCCAACTCCAGGACCATTTCAAAGATATTGATAAAGTGTTTGGTTTCCACTTTTCCCTCCATTTGAAGATGAACCCCTTGAAGTGTGCCTTCGGAGTCACCTCTGGAAAGTTTCTCGACTTCTTTGTCATATATAGAGGCATTGAGATCGATTTGGAGAATATCACAATGACATGTGCCTATCATGGGGTGTGACAAAAACAAATAAAACATAAGTTAAAATTCAGTAAAGTAGGTAACCTAAGTTGTCTCCAGAGAAGAGTGCACAACAATTACGTTTGTCACTTAAATTAAAGAAAGGAGAAGAGGTTCTTTTTGACAGTTGTTTAAGTTGAAAAACAAAGCAATTGAAAAGAAAGGTTGAACACTAATGAATGAAGATAGTGATGGGTTCAGGGTAGGATCACCTTTTGTAATGTCATCATAGTCACAAAGATCATCTTACCTCTCTTCCTTTTGAATGACAAATGAAAGACTCCTCGATCGAGTCATCTATCACCCTTGGTTAAAGAAGAAAATAGAACTCACTCTTATGTGCATGTAAGTTCATAAAAAATTCCTAAAAAACTAAGGCAAGTCCCGATCAGGAATTGTTGCTCCCTAGAACTCTAGAAAAAGTTTACTAGTTCCACACACGTGCCAACGATCGTTAGACACTCACCACCTAACACAATCTGCTCGATTGAGAGAAATTGCACTAGGCAGAGGGAGATAAAAAGTCTTTAACCAAAGATATTAAAAATGAATACACCAAACTCAAAACATGATCTCATTATGAGAATTGGGAAACACTAAGAATATATGTCATTCAAAAGAAAGATAAGGTTTTACATTTAATCACAAAACTCTGACATTACAAAAGATAAACTCCCCCTTCCCTGATCACTCAAAGGTTTTACCCCTCCATGTGAAGGGTATTCGATTTGAAAGGGGAAGAAGAGAGCATTATCAAACTAAGTAAAAAAAATAAAATAGAAAATACAAAAAACTTCAAGAACTCAAGCCTCCAGCACAACCCTTCTTTCACCTTCTTCAACCCCTTTGAATGGAAGTGAATACTCTTATTTATAGGCTTGGGGAGTAGAAACTTTCCCTCCAAAATTACTCCCCCGAAAGCTTGAGTCCGGTTGGCATAGTAAATGACAGATTTTGGGAATTGGTCCTTCTTGACAGTTGTTCCCCTCCATCTCTTATGTCGACCCACAATAGTTGAGCCTTCTTGGTCCACGTATGAAGGGGATATGGCCACACTACTGTGGATATTTAATTCTGTCCAGGTGACTCTTCGTATTCTAAATGACCGAGTTCCAACGCATTACTTTCCTTGAAAATGAAAGCATCAGACACGGACATATTAATGAAAGTTGTTCCTATGGACATTCTCTAGCTCCATGTAAAATTCCAGCTCCAATGGTTTGCCCATTAATGAGATATGGTCCCCACAATAAAATTATGCAGTTCTGTACACAGTTTTCGAGGCCTGACTTGTGAGCTGACTTCGAGCTTCCAAATGATGGATTGAGCTTTGGGTCCAGAACGATAAAATGAATCCCACGAGCATAGAAATCCTAAAAAATGAACCATACAATTTGGATAAAAAATATAAACGATATGCCCTAAATACAGAAGCTCCACAAAACTGCTAAATTTCCAGAATTAACCAATTTCCACAATTAATCCCATAATTCACCAACATACTAAAATGATAAAAATAAGATCAAATTGATTAATTGGAAGGGGTAAAATCATTGAAACACATATGAAAAATTATGAAAATATTATCTCTATCAATTCCCCCACACTTAGCAGTTGGACTCTGGGACAAGTCAAAATCAAAATCAAATCAAACCAAATTCGAAACACATGCCATTTAGAATCACCAATTTGACACCAAGAAATAAAAGTTATCATGCCTCATCCATAACCATTATTGCAATTTCTCGAATCAGATCATTCAATATTTTTCCTCTTTATTTATCCTCCCATGCACACAAGACACCTACCTCACATTAATTTTCTCTCATCTCACAAATATCACTTTTCAACAAAGTTTTTCTCATCCAAACCAATTCAAGGGTCACCATAGGTTTGAAAAACTCCTAATTCTCCACCCGATGTGAGTCAAGAATATTTGTTTATCATGAGTGCGTTTCAAGGTTGTTCTGTGGCTTTTGGTTGGTAGGATTGTTTTGTGAAAAATTCTGAGGCTGAATGAGGAAGGCTTGGCTGTTTTTGAAGAAAAATTGCAGAATTATAATTTTCACTCAAGTATGGTATCCTCCTCACTCCACTTAGTATAAATTCATCTCCATCATCATGAAATATCAAGAAATGTTCAAATATCTCAGCATTTATTCAGAAAAAATTTCAATCTTCTTAAGCATGATTTTCTTGAAATGTCCAGAAAAGGCACAACTTTCTTCCTCCATTAGAATCTCCAGAAAGGCACAGCTTCTTTAATCATGAAAGCTCCAGAAAAGGCACAACTTTCAATATAATGATTTTTCATCAGCACACACATCTCTTCAGCATTTTAGTTTCCACCCAAAGTTTCACCAAATGAGGTAGCACAACACAAGACAACTTCCCCAACACTTAAGTTCAACTAGATCATGCATTTTCACTTCAAGAGAAGGTTGGAAAGGGAAAATTGGCTTGTAATGAGGCTAACTTAATAGGTGGTTCATGGATTCTATGGGCTAAAAGTATTAATTTACAAGGTAGACCAGAATGAAAGGGATTATCTTGAAAAAGGGGGATTTCAAACCAAAGAAATGCCTCAATCATTTAAAACACATGTACCCCAAAACCTAAAGTTTCGAAAGGAATGAATCAAATTATGGTTAAGACAAGCATGGTCTGGTTCTCTCAAGAAGTGAGGTGAATGAAAAGAATACACAATAATGGTTCAGAAGCCTCACAGGAAAGTGATTTCAAAGATAATGATAGTGAGATGTGGCATGGGATTCAAAAACCTGAGTACTTTTCATGAAATTCCCAAAGAATTGAACTTGAAACAAAATCATTTTCAGCATTCATTTAAGCTCAGTTTTGTGGAATAAATTGGTTCACTCAATGAAATGGGTTTCAAAAACAACAATGATAATCATTTCAGCTCAAAAAGTTTCAAAAACACATCAAAAACTAAAAAATAAAAACAAAAAAATTTGAAAACACACATTTTTTTTTGAAAACAAACAACAAATGAAAATCCAAAACTACAAAGGTTCCCTCCCCCACACTTAAATGATGTAGTGTTCTCAATGAATTTAACTGGATTTAACATGTAAGAAGAATTTAGAATGAATCACAGCAGCAAACAAGTGTAAAGGAGAGGTACAACCTGATAGATCTTATTGATAGACAACTTGTAGAAGCGGGATCTCGTCCCCTGGATATGAGGGAATGGTCCCATGGAATTTCTTTAGCATGTTCCCATTAATAGTGAATGGATCCCGCTCTCTATCCTTCACAATCAGATAATTGACCATGTCAACATACCGAGGCACTTATCCTTTAACCAAGTACAGCTACTCTCCTGGAAGGTGATCATTCAATGGTTCTTTCTCGGGAATTTGAACTTCAGCAGTGTTAGGAAGTCTGCTTAAATGATCAGCCACTTGGTTCTCAGATCCCTTTTCCTCCTTGATTTCAATGTTGAACTCTTGTAGCAGTAACATCCATCTCACCAGCCTCGGTTTAGCTTCAGCCTTCTTCATCAAGTACCTGAGAGCTGCATGATCAGAAAATACAGTGACTTTAGTTCCAAGAAGATATGATCTAAATCTTTCCAAAGAAAAAATAACTGCTAAAAAATCCTTTTATGTGGTTGTGTAATTGAATTGAGCAGCATCCAAGGTTCTTAAAGCATATGCAATGACTTGTGGCCTTCCCTTAATTCGCTGAGAAAGGACTGCTCCAACTGCTTGGTTGGAAGCATCACAAAGTATCTCAAATGGTTCATCCCAATTTGGTGGCTGCATCACCAGTGGTTCAATAAATCTCCTCTTCATCTCATCAAAGGATTCCCTACATGCACCGTTGAAATCAAAATCAGCATCTTTCAAAATCAATCTAGGGAGAGGGAGAGAAATCTTACTGAAATCCTTGATAAACCTCATGTAGAATCCTGCATGTCCTAAAAAAGATCTAACATGCTTCACACAAGTTGGGTAAGGAAAAGAATTTATCACTTCAATTTTTGACTTATCAACTTCAATTCCCTTTTTGGAAATGACATGACCAAGAACAATACCACTCTCAACCATGAAATGTCACTTTTCAAAATTTAAAACAAGATTCTTTTCAATGCAGGTTTTCAGAACTTTTTCTAGATTTTTCAAACAATGGTCAAAAGAGTTTCCAAACACCGTGAAATCATCCAGGAAAACCTCCAAGAAATCTTCAATGTGATCAGAAAATATACATACCATGCACCTCTGAAATGTACCTGGAGCATTACATAATCCAAATGGCATCCTTTTATATGCAAAAGTGCCAAAGGGACATGTAAAGGTTGTCTTCTCATGATCCTCAGGAGAAATGGGTACCTGGAAATAACCTGAAAATCCATCCAAAAGGCAATAATGAGTTCTCCCAGCCAATCTGTCTAACATCTGATCAATGAAGGGAATAGGGAAATGATCTTTCCAAGTGACCTGATTCAACTTTCTAACAACAATGCACACTCTCCAGCTATTTTGAATTCTCACAGGGATTAATTAATTATTTTCATTCCTCACAGTGGTTAGGCCAGTTTTTTTGGAACTACATGAATTGGGCTAAACCATTGTGAATCTGAGATAGGATAGATGATCCCAACTTACAATAGCTTCTCAACCTCCTTCTTCACAACCTCCATTAATGTGGGATTCAACCTCCTTTGGTGTTGCCTGACAGGTTTGGAATCTCCCTCAAGAAAAATTCTATGTGGGCATATATTTGGGCTGATTCCAGGAATATCACCTAAACTCCACCCTATTCCTTGGATATTCTCTCTTAAAAGATCTATCAATGATTTCTCTTGGATTTCAGAGAGATTATTAGCAATTATCACTGGTAGTTTCTCACCCACCCTAAGGTACACATATTTCAAATCAGTGGGGAGTGGTTTGGGTTCCAAATCAGGGGGATTATCAAGGGATGAAACTAAATTGACATCTATCTCTTCCAAACTTTGGACCACCTACACCCAAGAAACCATATCATCTTCCTCATCAGTTAATAAATCATCAAAGAAATAAGATTTTTCCTCTTCCTCCCACATGAAGTCATAATCTCCAGCGTGTTGGGCTTCCACATGTTCAATGATATTTCCGATGGAAGAAGTATCTCCTAAGTCTAAGAATTCATAAAGCATACCTAATTCTTCAATAGGTTCTGCACTATCTTCATGAGAAAGTGAAAAGAGGGAGTGGTCATCCGATGGGTGCCTCATGGATTCAAAAATATTGAAGTGGATCGTGCTCTCTCCAACCTCCATGGTGAGTGTCCCATCATGGACATTGATGATGGTCTTTGCCATCTTCAAGAAATGTCTCCCCAAAATGATGGGTGAATGTGACGAGCTCCTATATTATTCCATATTGAGCACGTAGAAGTCAGCTGGGAACAAGAGATCTTTGACTTTCACAAGGCCATCCTCCAAAACTCCTACAGGGAGAACTATGGATCTGTTTTCAAGCTAGACCACCACTCTTGTGGGCTTTATGTCTCCCATCTACAAAGAAGTGTATACCGAGTGAGGAAATAAATTAATCAAAGAACCTAAACAACACACATCATTAGATAAATTTAAAGAACCAATGGTTCATGGAATAGAAAATGTCCCTGGATCTTGAAATTTGGTTGGCAATTGTGGTGTGATAAGGGCTGAGGCACTTCTTCCCAAGTTGATCCTTTCATTCCCTTGAACTCTCCTCTTCTTAGTACATAGATCCTTCAAAAATTTAGCATACTTTGGAATTTGTTTGACTGCTTCAAGTAAGGGGATATTGATTTCTACTTTCTGGAAAGTGTCCAGAATTTCTTTTTGAAGTGCTTCATCTTACAATTTCTTTGATTTAATCATCCTTGATGGAAATGGAGGGGGTAAGTCTTTCTTCTCCCTTTGTTTCCTTTGAAATGGTGTTTCTGGTCTTTTCTTCCTTGGCCTATCCTTCTCTTACTCCTCTTTCTTCTCTTCTTCACAATGAATTTTCACAGAATTTTCAGAATTTTCAACTTCATTCTCCCTCAACTCAAGTGGTCTTGTTTCAGTTTCATGGGATTCTGGTGGTGATATCTCTTTTCCACTTCTTTTTGTTATCATGATGACATTCACCTTTGGGTTTGGGATTGTTTGGGATGGCATTTTACCAGGAATTTTGGTCATGATTTCAATAAAGCAACCCACCGTGTTGTCCAGCTTGTCAACCTTATCTGCTAGGTCATCAAACATGGATTGTAGCTTCTCCACAGAAGGTTTTGTGCTGGTAGATGGTTGATCATAGGGTCTCAGTAAAGTGGGTGGTTGGTGGTGTGGAGGCTGGTTATAAGGTTGCTTCTGTTGAAATGGTGGTGGGTTTTGGAATTGTTGCTGGAATGGGGGTCTAGCTTGATTATGTTGATTTCAAAAACCATAATGAACATGGTTTGGCTCTCTACATCCTTGATTTTGTTAGTACTGCCTTGGTTGAAAGGTTTCCGCAGAAGTTTCCATTCCCTGTATTTCAGCACATTGGTCAGTGAAATGATCAGGTGATGCGCATAAACCACATACCTTAGCTGGTTCTTGTTGGTCGCCCACTTGTTTCAAGGCTATCTGTCTCACCAAACTAGTTAGATCTTCAATCTTAGTTTATAGTAAGGGTGATGGATGAGAAGTTCGTACCTCATGAATACCTCTTGTTCCAGTTCATCTTGTACCAAACTTTTGCGAGTTTTGAGAAATCTTCTCAATCAAACCTTTTGCTTCTTCTGGCGACTTGTCAATCAATGCACCTTCAGATGATGCATCAAGAAGGTTCCTATCATTATCGAGTAAGCCTTGATAGAAGAAGAAAAGAAAGTGATGATCCTCAATGGATTGATGGGGGCAGCTGGAACATAGATTTTTAAATCTTTCCCAGTACTCATAAAGGGTTTCTCCAGACGATTGTTTGATAGCATAGATCTCCTTTCTGATGGTTGTGCTTCTAGAGGCAGGGAAGAATCTTTCCATGAAGCATCTCACCAGGTCATTCCAATCATCCACATCTCCAGGTTGTATACCATACAACCATTCTTTTGCATCTCCTTCCAATTAAAATGGGAATGCCTTCCACTTTACTTGTTCCTTAGCTACTCCACGTGGTCTGAAGGTTGAGAAGACATGTGTGAACTCTTTAATATGCTTGTTGGGATCTTCACCTGCCAAACCATGAAACTTTGGAAGCAATGGTATCATATTAGGTTTCATCTCAAAATCATTTTGTAACACTGGCATGACAATTTGATTAATTTGATTAAAGAATTGTGGGGCACAATGGTCTCTGAGAGTTGGGTTTTCATTTCCAGCCATTATGACAGGCTCACAGTGAACACTTGAAGTTTCACTCGAGTCAATGAGAGAAATTTCTTCAAATTCAGATTGTAAATTGTGGTTTCTAAGCCTATTCAACAAAGTTCTTTCAATTTCAGGATCAATGGGGCAAGGTTCAGTGTTTGAGGTTCTAGTCATGCAACTTTTGAATGAAAATAAGAAAAGAAAAAAAATAAAGAAGAAAAAAAAACTGTTGGCACTACCTCCCTGGCAACGGCGCCAAGTTTTGACATGTTCCTGTCGTGGGGTGTGACAAAAAAAAATAAAACCTAAGATAAAATTCAGTAAATTAGGTAACCTAAGTTGTCTCTAGAGAGTATTTCACAACAATTACGTTTGTCACTTAAATTAAAGAAAGAAGAAGAGGTTCTTTTTTATAGTTGTTTATGTTGAAAAACAAAGCAATTGAGAAGAAATTTTGAACACTAATGGATGAAGAGAGTGATGGGGTCAGGTTAGGATCACCTTTTGTAATTTCATCATAGTCACAAAGATCATCTTACCTCTCTTCCTTTTGAAAGACAAATGAAAGACTCCTCGATCGAGTCATCTATCACCCTTGGTTAAAGAAGAAAATAGAACTCACTCCTATGTGAATGTAAGTTCATAAACAATTCATAAACAACTAAGGAAAGTCCTGATCAAGAATTTTTGCTCCCTAGAACTCTAGAAAAAGTTCAATAGTTCCACACATGTGCCAACGATCGTTAGACACTCACCACCTAACACAATCTGCTCGATCGAGACAAATTGTACTAGGCAGAGGGAGATAAAAAGTCTTTAACCAAAGCTATTAAAAATGAATACACCAAACTCAAAACACGATCGCATTAAGAGAATTTTGAATCAATGAGAATATATTTCATTCAAAAAAATATAAGGTTTTATATTTAAGCACAAAACTCCAACATTACAAAAGATAAACTCCCCCTTCCCCAATCACTCAAAGGTTTTACCCCTCCATGTGAAGGGTGTTAGATTTGAAAGGGGAAGAAGATAGAATTATCAAACTAAGTAAAAAAAATAAAAAATAAAATAAAAATAACTTCAAGAACTCAATCCTCCTGCACTTCCCTTATTTCACCTTCTTCAACCCCTTTGAATGGATGTGAATACTCTTATTTATAGGCTTGGGGAGTAGAAAATTTCCCTCCAAAATTACTCTCCCAAAAGTTTGAGTCTGGTTGGCATAGTAAATGATAGTTTTTTGGAATTGGTCCTTCTTGAAACTTGTTCCCCTCCATCTCTGATGTCTACCCACAAATGTTGAGCCTTCTTGGTCCACGTATGAAGGAGATATGGTTACACTACTCTGGATATTTAATTCTGTCCAGGTGACTCTTCGTATTCCAAAACACCGAGTGCCAATGCATTAATGACCTTTCAAATGAACGAATCAGACGAGGCCATATTAATAAAAGTTGTTCCTCTGGACTCTCTCTAGCTCCATGTAAAATTTCAGCTCCAATGGTTCGACCATTAAGGAGATATGGTCCCCATAATAAAATTATGCAGTTCTGTACACAGTTTTCGAGGCCTGACTTGTGAGATGACTTTGAGCTTCCAAATGATGGATTGAGCTTTGGGACAAGAAGGATGAAATTAATCCCACGAGCATAAAAATCCAAAAAAAAGAACCATACAATTTGGACCACAAATATAAATGATATGCCCAAAATACAGAAGCTCCACAAAACTGCTAAATTTCCAGAATTAACCAATTTCCACAATAAAGCCCATGATTCACCAAAATACTAAAATGATACAAATCAGATCAAATTGATTAATGGGAAGGGGTTAAATAATTGAAACAAATATGAAAAAGTATGAAAATATTATCTTTATCACATGACCATTAGTCAGATGTCTCCTCCAAGAAACATTCAGGATCACTGAGGATTTAAGGCCATGTAGCCTATATATTCTAATTCATTGGAAATCTGGCTGGAAAGTGTAACCCATTTTCCCAAATAATGAGAAAAGGTTTAAATTATCAGTGGGATGAGGAGTATCAGGACACTTTTAAGGAAATCAAATAGTACCCACTAAATCCTCTATTTCTGATGCCACCCATTTTTGGAAACCCACTGGTCCTTTATGTGACTACTCTAGAATGATCTTTTAGCACCCTTCTTGCTTAGAAGAACAATGAGGAAACTAAGAACTTTTTAAACTATCTCAGCTACATTTTCCTTGATATAGAGACCATATATTCCTCTATAGAGAAGAGCTACCTTGTGCTGGTATTCATAGTGAAGAAATTGTGACATTACTTGCAGCACCATGAGATACAACTATTGTCCAGAGTTGATCTGCTGAAGTACATTTTGAACCGCCCCATGTTGACAGGTATTCTATCTCAGTGGGTAGTTATCCTTCAATAGTTTGACATCATGTTTTCCCTAAGATGGATATTAAGGGACAGGGGTTGGAAGACTTAATTTCCACCAATCCATCCCCTGAAGAACAATCCCTGGATCTTGCTTTTCCAGATGAGGCAATCCTATCAGTGGATTAAGCCATATCATGTTGGAAAATTCACTTTTTTGGTTCTTCTTGAGGCACTACCGGCAGGAGACTCAATGACCCCAAACTCAATAGAGTGGGCATGGGTATCATCTTCATTATTCTTACACAGGCTATCCCGCCACACTCATTCCTATTATCAGATGGATTTACCAACATTGATGAAAAGTACCAGGCCCTCATCGATAGTCTCTAGATGGCCCTTGAGATTGACGTTCCCAACCTAATAATGAAAGGGGAATCTGAACTGTTCATCAAACTGATCAACGGTGGATACTTTGTTAAGAAGGTAGATCTCATACCACTGTTAGAGAATACCCTCCAGTTGATAGCCTATTTCCCTTCAAAGCTAGAAGTCACTCTTGTACCTCGATCACAGAATGGCCGTGTTGAAGCATTGGCCATCCCGGCTACATATCGTGAAGATACTAACCAACATGATCTAATTATCCATGAGGCACATCAAAGGGAAATTACTCCTGTCACTTTGGACAGTGATGATAGCCCATAGGTAAGCCATCTAACTTCTAATAGCTCCACATCAGGACCTCCAGGTCCCCCTTCTGTGGTTTTGGAGGGGAACCTTGACCAGAAGACTCCCTTTATCAGTATCTCTAGCATAATAATATCCCAATAGACCAGACTAAACATGAGCGAGTCCGTCGGATTGTAGTATGTTCACCCTCCAGAGTGGTCCCAGTCTTGAGAAAATCCTCTACAGACATGGTTTCAATGTGATTATCCTTCATTTCATTCAAGGATGTGAGATTTATCTGGTCATGTAGGAAGTTCATGACATTTCTTACGGGGCTCATAAGACATGGGCAAAAATCCCTCATCAGATCTAGAGATTGGGGTATTTTTTCCCACTATGATCCTTCAATGTATAAAGTTTTCTAAAAGGTTTCTTGCATGACAAATCCAGGATAATTATTTTCATCACCCTCTAGAGCCTCTAAACACTACTAATTACTCTTGGACTTTTACAGTATGGGGACGCGATGTTGTGGGACCATATCCACCAGTGACAACTCGTCAATGCAGGTTCATCATGACCACTACAGATTTCTTTTACAAATGTGAAGAGGCATTTCTACTCAAGGAAGTCAAGGCACATTCTATCATTGAGTTTTTGATCTCCAATATCATATACTGATTATGATTCCATCACGTATTCTACACTGATAAAGTCACCAACTTCCAAGAAACTGATCTAAAGAAATTGTATGCCAATTACTACATCGATTCTAATCATACCTCTAGCTATCATGCACAAGAAAAGGGGTATATCAAGGCATTAAACAAAACCCTCTATAACATCTCGCAGAATATGGTCTGTTAGAACAAGAAGAATTGGTCAGAAAAACTCTTTAAATCTCTTTGGACATACTAGATGACAACTCATAATTCCACTCATGTGACCCCAAATTCCAGGGTGTACTAAACAGAGTTAGTCCTACCTGTCGTGATTCGGTTATCTTCATTGCACATTTTTATCTACAAACAGCAGGGACCAAAAAAGTAGTTGAAATCCATTTTGATTAACTGGGATCTCTTGACGAGAATAGACTTTTTTCCATGCACAATCTGGAAAGGCATCAAAACAATATATCAAGCGATTTCAATAAAAAAAATTCACCACTCTTTCTTACAAGGTGACACGTTATTGGATCTGATAATGCCAATGATACCCGATAAGAAGTTGCCAAAGCTAGAGACCAAATTGGAAGGTCTTTATATCATTCAAAAGGTTTACCCTAATGGTGCATACTCCCTTTTCACTATGGGTGGTGGGAATATTAATCCTCCCACCATTGCTAAATTACTCAAGAAATATTTTTCTTAAGAGTCCCACATGACATTAAATTGTTCCTTCTCCACAGCACGAAAATAAATTGTGTGTTCCATCTTGGTTGAAGGATGTAAAAATACCTAGAACTCGTCTTGCATGACATTAAACTATATTTAACATCTTGAAAGATGTTAAACTGATTACACTAATCCTGGAGGATGTTAAACCACCACCCTCACCCTGTATGATGATAAACTGATAAATGCTGTGTTCTCTATATCCTAAAACTAAGATCTCCTACGTCATTGTTGTGTGGTGTTAAACTACACAATGTCTTCAAGAACTACATATGGATTGATTCCCATCCTTATGGGATACGTAGGAACAACCAGAAAATTCGTCTTTAGGTCCATCCCTAGTTTCATCAACCAATTGTTTTCAGTCCCACATGACTTTAAACTGTTCCTTCTTCACCTCATGATAATAAGTTGTGTTGTTCGTCCAGGCTAAAGGATGTAAAACTTCACAACACTCATACCGCATGATGTATAACTATACTACCTTCCCACAAGACTTAAACTGCCTACAATCGTTCTGGTGGATTTTAAACCAACACCCTCGTCCCGCATGATGATAAACAGGAAAATGGTCCGAGATCTATGACCTTAAACTAAGATCTCATACAACCTTTTCGTATGAAGTTAAACTATGAAAAATATCTAGAACAATGTATGGATTGAATCCCATCCTCATGGAATATGTAGGAACACTATGACCATTCATTCGTGGCCCAGCCTTAGGTCCCTCGACCGTTTTGGCCCCTTGGCCCATGTTATCGCCTAGGATTGTGCAGTGTGGTATGTACATTATGTCCTCGTTCATTTCATGCTATTTTTTTCATGCCACACACATCCACTTGAGACACCCCTCCATCATCTTCATCTTTACCAAAAGATGTTAAACTTCACGGGTACCACCATGCTTCACATGTCCCTCTATTTGGGTTTCCATTATATTTCACATTCGAATGTACCCCCTAGTGGCTTTGTTTCATGCCACCTTCGCTTACCTACCCTTTAGGTCCAATGTCCCGGAGGATCTCGAATGAAAATTTTACACAAGTCCCGCATTGCGAATATGGTCAGTGGTTGATTATCAATTGTTTTTCCCATTGTAGGTCACATGAGAGGGATATTTTGTTGAGAACATGGTCAGTAGTTATTCTCAACCATTATTGCCACCCCATGGTCTGCCAAAATATGGGCGCAATGATTCACCTTTTCTTCCCTTCTATCCCCCACACATGAAATAAAACCAGGAATATACAGTCCAAGATCTATGACAATAAACTAATATCTACAATGTCCTTACAACATTATGTTAAACTACACGACAGTTTAGAACTATGTACGTCTTGATTTCCATCCTCATGGGATTTGCAGGAATGCCCAGATATTTAGTTTTTTGGTCTATCCCAGGTTCATCTATTCTTTCTCTTAGCCACTTTTCCTGAGTCCTCTCATGGAAATATGAATAGTGCGGTGCATGTGGGCTTATGTACTAATTCATGTTGGGTTATTCACCACACCATACACATTCCTCTTCAAGATAACTCCTCTCCGTCCTTACCGCATGACATTAAACTTCATGGAATTTTTTGATCTATGTGTTGATTTATTCCCACCCTAATGAGATACATCGGAATGACAAGACATTTAATCTTCAGGTCCAATACTATTTTTTAGAAACCTTCTCTCCCTTCTAGCCCCTAGTCCTAAGTTCTCCTATGAGTATCTGGATTATTTGGTCTTATGTCCTCATTCATGTCAGGTTTTCAATAACCATGCCACATACCTATCTATTGAGATCACTCCATCACCTATTTTTACTCCACTCATCTCCTCAAGTCATCATCCCTCAATTGGTCCCCTCTTTTTCTATTGTGCCTCACCAGCATGCCTAGATGCACTATGGGTTAGGACCTAGAGTTTTGGATTCCATACGGACATCTTTCATCCATTTCCCTGATTCACATTCCCCTTTATTTTGGTTTTCATCATCTTTCAAATCCAAAAAGACCCCTGAATGTCATATACACTAGGCCTCATTGCTCTCCTACCATCTCCCCCACCCCTCGAGGATTTTGATTGAAAAATTGACACAAGCCTCGTGTTGTGAACATTGTTTGTGGTCAATTCCCATTTGTTGTTCCCATCTTAGGCCACATTATATGGATGTTGTGTTTCAGACATAGTCAACAGTTATCCTCCATTTTTGTGCCACCACCATCAAACCCTAAATATTGGACTCATTGTTCACATCCCTTTCCACTCCATCATGTTTAAGTGGAATTTTGACACTCTGGGTGTCATACTCTAGTGTGCATTTATGTGTTAAGAGGATGTATCAATGTCATGGTTTCATTAGAGGCTCCATGCTGTTTAACCTTTCTCTATATTCCATGTGTTGAGAAGATCTTATTTGCCCTTGTTTCTCACAACGATCACAACTCATGTGGGCTTAGGGACTTGGCCAAGGTTTATACCCACTTGGAAGAATCTCACTTATTTCAGTTCGAGCTATACTATCTTAAACTAAACCCACCATCCTTTATGTATGAAAATAAACTACACATATTTTAAGAACTACATCTGGCTTGATTCCCATCCTCATGTAACATTTAGGAATGCTCAGGCATTTTGTCTGTGGTCTAGATCAAGATCCACTAATGATTTGTTTAGTTCTTCATTTGGGACCAAATTATTAAGGGATTGCATGGTGTGGAATATGTGTACTTATGTCCTTATTCACATCTGGTATATAATAGCCTCACCACGTAATTCCTCTTATTTGTTAGTCCCTCCCATCATCGTCCTTACCACATGATGTTAAACTCCATGGAATTTTAAGAACAAGATATATCTTGATTCCAATCCTTAGGGGATACACAGGAACTCCCAAACATTTTTCCTTCAGGTCTAGCACCATTTCCTTGGTTATTTTTTGGAACCTTGGCCTGAGGTCCCCATCCCCTGGGGTTTCATGTGGTGGTGTGTGGACTAATTTCCTCATTCTCTTAGAGTATGCTTCACCATGCCATGTGTATTCCCTTTATAACATAGTTATTATATATTCATCCAATCCATATGATTTTAAATTGTGATGAATGGTCCCATATGACCTTAAACTATTTCATCCATTCCACACGACATTAAAACCCATGTTCTGGTCCTATCATATGACTATAAACTGTGACACTATCATCCTAGATGCATGATGAAAAACAACACTGCATTGTGGTGCCCTCACTTGAGGGGACCTAATTTTTGGTATCATCCATCCACCATGCCATTTCTCATGGCCTATATATGGATTGATTCCCATCCTCATGGGATATGTAGGGACACCCAGACATGTCATCTTCAGGTCCAACCTGAGGTTCATCAACCTATTCTCCCCCTTTTTTCCTGGACTTCTCAACCAATATTATTCCTTGATAACGTGCCTAGATTCACTATGGGGTAGGACATAGATTGTTGGATTCCATATGAACATTTTTCATTCATTTACAAGCTTCATGTTTCACTTTAATTGTGTTTTCATCATATTTCACATCTGAAAGGACCCCCAAACAGTATGGGTGCTTGGCCTTAGGGAACACCTACCATTTTGGGCCAACGTCCCAGTGGATTTTGAATGATATTATGTGACAGGTTTTACATTTCAAATATGGTGAGCGTTAAACCCTCATATGATGTTCCCATCTCAGGTCACACGGTATGGATGATGTGTTTTGAACATGGTAAATAGTTATCCTCCATTGTTGTGCCATCCTTGTGGAACCCAAAATATTAGAATCTTGATTTACATCCCTTTCCACTCCATCATTCTCAAGTGGAATGTCAAAACCCTTGGTGTTATCCCTCTGTGCATCTATGTGTGTTAAATTGGGTGAATAATCATAATGAGGGTCATCTTCAACTCCACACTGACTTCCCCTTCTCTGTATTCTATGTGTTGCAAAGCTCTTCCCCACACTTGTTTCCCAAATTGAGAGTAGCTTACATGGGATTGGGGATATGGGTAAGGTTATTGAATACATGGAATAACCATACTTATTTTGGTCTTAACTCTATGAAAATAATATAAGATCTTCAACCCTTTAGTTTGGGAATCATGAAGTTAATTAGTGTGAATTCTTATGGGAATGCATGGTACAATGAGGATTACTTTTCCCCATTCATGTCAGGCCGCTTTATGGAATCACATCATAGATTTAATCTTTGGGAATCCTTCTAGATTTTGGTCTAAGATCAATGACCATAAAATAATATCTATTACATATTTATCATTTGGCACTAAACTACATCTTCTGCACTAAGGTTGTGTAACAATAAATTACCTAGCCATTCTATGTCTTCACTCAATAAGATGCTTCCCCTTTTGGTATTGGCCACCTTCTATACAACCTTCAATAACTATGTATGGATTGATTCCCAACCTCATGGGATATGTAGTGATGCCCAAACTTTTTGTATGTGATCCAGCCATATCACCATGAAACCATTTGTTCCATTCCGGCCTACATTTCCATATAATTATGTGGTGTGGTGTGGACTTATGTCCTCATTCACGCCAGGTTTGCAGTAGCCACGCCACATACCTATCTCGATGGTTTTTTTATTTCTCTACCCTTACCACATGAAAATAATCTATACGAGCATGTACCACACACATGACATTAAACTGGGAACCATGCAATCTGATCTCTACGACCTCAAACTAAGATTCTTATCATCTATCTTCAAATGACGTTAAACTGCATGGCATTTTCAAAACTGCAAGTGGCTTAATTCCTATCTATATGAGAGACTTAGTGACACCAAGACTTATAGTATGTGGTCCAGTCATGACTACTTTTTCCTCCCTTTTCCCTTTTGGCTTGAGATCTCTCAAAAGGTACATAGTGCGGTGTGGAACTCTTTGGTCCTCCCCTATGTTCATCATGTATGATGCTTAAACTACCTGAGTAATGTTCTCAAATCACACATTCCTTCATTTGGGTTTTCATTATCTTTCTCATCCAAAGGGAACCCCTATCAGTATAGATTCTCAGCCTTATGGCTCGCCTACCGCTTTGGGCCATCGTCCTAGTGAATTTTGAATGAAATTATGACAGAGGTTACTCTTTTTGAATAAGGTCAACAGTCAAACCTGATTTGTTTGTTTCCATTCTATGCTAAGGAAAAACAGTTGATGTGTTTCAAACATGGTCAACAATTATCCTTCATCATCATGCCACTCCCACTTCATCACAAATATTGTATGTTGTCGCTCACATGTTCAATTCCCCATTTTATTTTTACGGATCCTCAAAACCACTAGTTTTTTAACTTCATGCATTCACACACATCGAGTCGGAATGTTGGTTCATCTTGAATTAGCCCCACCTAAAATTTACTTTTACCATTTCACGCTCTCATTATCTAAATAAGGCTTGGCTACGCTCCTTGTTTCTTACACCAAGCATGGATCACATAGGCGTAGGGGTTATGGTATGGTAGTATCAATACATGATATAGTGTGTCCCCTAGGTCCTTCCATATGGCCTTAAAATATGTCACTATCATCCTCACCACATGACATAAAATTGTAGACCATTTGAGGTCCTCTCTAGAGAGGTCTCTCTCAAAATAAGGCCTGATCTCGATTTAGACGGATACGCTCACACCGTTCACTTTCTTCATAGTGGCATAATTTCAAGATTATTGGACTTCATTCAAGAATCGCATCACTCCACCCCATGATTTTCATCCCCCCTTATTTGGATCTATTCCCTCTCACATATGAAGTAACTCCCTAATCATTAGGATGCTCGGTCTTAAGGCTCCCCTACCATCTGAGGCGAACATTCTAGAAGGTGGTGGATGAAAAAATGAGTTCGGACCCAAGTTTCAAATACGGTCAGTGATTGGACATCATTTTTTTATCCCCATTTCAGTCTAATTTGATACAGATTCTTTGTTTTGAATCTGGTAAATAGTAATCCTCTTTCATCATTCAATCCTAACTACATCCCTAATTTGGGGTATCGTAATTCACATTCTCTATTCCCCTTAGTTCAGACTTATTATAACACCCTTGGAGTCATCTCTATCAGACACTGGAGTGCGTGGGAAAGAGATTTTGGGTGGTTTGAGGACCCTATTCCCTGGTCAAGACCCCTCTCTTATTCCTTAAACTATGGGAGGTCACCCAGAAACCAAGTTTTCGAATGTTTAGTAGGCACTCTCATACATAAAGGGAACAATTATGTAATCTTATCTTGTTTCTCACACTGGATATGACCCACGTGGGCTTAGGGATGGATCTGTAATTACATTACAGTTATGGTCAGAATGGACAAAAATAATCAAGTAAGAAAATAATCAGTCAGGTAAGTAGTTTGAAACAAAAAAGAGAGAGAGATAGGTTTATGAGTTCGGTCAAAACATGGACCTTATGGATCAATGCCTTTGATGGATTTCTCCAGTGCTACCACCTTCTAGATCGTAGACTTTAGGGATTCGTTTTGATCCTTGAGCTCTCTCTCTTTATCAGCAGCTATAGAGTGGAACCCATTATCTTTGTCTTGCACTTGTGCCTGATCATCTTGGAGATCAATCATTTGACGACTCGCCCGCACTACCTGCTATGGGAATCCACCAGCTGGGCCCTGAACTATTCAATGAGCTCAGAATGGATCACAATAAATGCCGCTCTTTCATTTTCTTACTCTTCAAGGAATCTGAAATCTTCACATCTTTAATGAATTTCAGGGTATTCTCTGATTCCTTCAGGCATTAGGTAATATCAGAGCATTGGCTACTCTCCCATATTTTTCCATCCATATAATCACATATCATTATATAAAGAAGGTGAGAATCCACCCCTCCATTACATAGAAAGCATAGCCATGTTCAAAGTGATCCCATCTAGCTCATCCAGTATTCCTGTGACTAACTAAGAAAGCATTTGATTCACTTTCACTCCTTGTTCCATGTCATATGACTCTCCTCGGCCTTGTATAAATCAGGTTCTTCCATCTCCTCTAGATCTACAGGCCTATATTCATGAAAAATATCAAAGAGTATAGAAATAGGGTCCTCTTTACTATTTAGCAACCTCACCATAGCCAGTTTGGAGCTCATCCCTGTTAGTATTATCACCCATGAATATAGATTTTTTCTCACCATGTATTGATATGGGACCAGATTGAATAGTTGGCTTTGTGAGAGCTAGTGCAATCAATGGTAGGGCTCCTGCAGACGTTACATACTCGACGGTTTGTTGATCCTCCTACCTTGTGATCACTGCATTGGGAATCAATGTCTATTTCATATAATATTCCAAATAAAATATGATATCCAACGAAGGTAAATACTTAAAATAACCAAGCATGGAGGAATCTAGTGCCCATGTCATGATGGGAGCCTCCACCCTAGAATATCCCTCGACACATATTATTTCGATAACCGGTACCAGCTCCTTCTAAATGATGGGAATATCATGAGACTCAAAGGTTTCTATTTCATCCCTTCCTTTTGGTTCATCGATTACCACGTCATCCGTGGTCGGTTTCCCACCCTGTTGAATCACAAATGTAGGCTCAAGAGGATTTTCTTAGACATCCATGGGTACATCTTCTTCCCCTACAAGGAAGGATTCTTGGATATCATCGTTGATGTGTTCCTAAACCAGATAGAGTTTGGTCAGTAGATTCGAGTTATAAAAAGAGAAAGGCCAGTGGTGATAAGAGTTGAGACTCACCTTGATCTATTCATCCGATTATGCATTGGATCCTGTGATTTTTCCTCTCTCACGTGGGTTTCCCTAAAGGATGACTGTTTCAGGATGTCCCTCTCCTCTATGACCTTCACCCCCAACATCCTCTTCTCCCTCTTCCTCTTCTTCCTCCTCCTCTTCCTACCCTTCCTCTTCCTCTTCCTAGTCATCATTATCCTTGAATGACAGATTTTATGGGTCATGCTCATGGCCAAGAATCACTTTCACTAGGAGTTGTGGTTCTTCATATCACCCTCATTGACATGTTTACATATCCTTGGTTATTAAGAATGCATGTCGGTGATGAAATTTTACCCTTCCATCCACCTGGATGCGCCCTATGTCTAGTATGTCAAGCCGAGTGCCCTCCAACCTCCTTAATTGCTCTTTGGTGGACATATATTGTCGTAGTGTCCTCCATGAAGACCATAGAGATAAAAAGATGGCATTGATGCTAGGCTTTAGGAGATACCTTATTTTCATCCCATGGAGTTCCCTAGTTGGCCCATGAGGCCGCCCATGGGACGCCCCCCTCTTTAGAAGGTGGAGGTGTGTTCTCAGCTTGAGATGCTCCCTCTGATGAAGTTCCATCCCATTTAGTTCCAACCACTTGGAATATTCCTTGTCTCGCCTACACAACAGTACCTTGTCAACTTCCTCGTTGTCCAGAATCCATGCTATCTACATTGATTTTACGGATGTATTTCCATAGAATTGGCTTTGGGTATTTTATTGTCCAATAGTCGGCATACTCTGTTGAGGGATGACACTGACATCGGTAGGGGGAAGGGTGATGGCTACACCAAAACTTGCATTCGTGAACATGAGGCACATTTGGCATAGAATGAAAGGATGTCCCTCTTCCTAAACATATATATATACTTTCATTAGAATCCTATACATACACCAAAACTACATGGAAAGCCTTTACGACACATATTGTTTGTAGAAATATTTTTCCATCAATTTGGGCTACCAGCACGCCGCCCCTGATACTTTGCAAGTACTCCCTCTGATCCAATGGGACTCACCCATCATCCACCATTTGGATAGATGGGGTTTAAAATGGATGAAATTTGAAGTTGGTATGGTTGCCAATATTTATCTTAAACCTTTTTTAACACCCTAAGCTTCCATGGTTTGTTTCCTTTTGAATAATACAATATCTTTTGTTGTACGCAACTTCGAGTTCAAACACCCCAGAACCAATAAAACTAGCCGTTATGAATAGTAATTCACACGTTTTGAAATTTTATAAATTTTATATTTTAAAATATTCTTCATTTTTGTATTTGGAATATCGAAATTAGCTTAGGGTGAATTTTTGGTATTTTTATGAAAACATTCAATTTTGGATGAATAGTGGAAAACACTGCATTATTGGTTAAAACAGACTTTTTATTTAAATAATAATTTATATTATTTAAATTTATTTTATTTAAAAATAGATACATAATACCAATGAATGTTAAATATAATTCATTGGAGTAATTTTATAATAAGTTTAGATATATAAAATTTTATCAAACTTTTTACTGTCTTTTACACACCTCAGAGGAGCATTTCCAAATTTATATAAAACTTAATTTTACAACTTTTATAAGTTTACTTTCAAAAATACGAGAGATGCGGTTAATAACCGGAAGTAAAATTTGGTTCAATAAGATTATATAATTTTTGGTGAATAGTAACTTTTGACTTTTATTTACCACGATTAAAAGTAAATAGGGTAAATAAGGGTAAAATTATATCATAATTACCTTAACACATGTCTTAATTCCATTGGATAGGAACAATTATTACAAAAACAACCTTAGGAATAAAATATTATCCCCTTTGGTCAACTTGGATTAGATTAGGACATTTATTATTATTTTATTTAAAGATGAATTAAAAGAGGTAAAATCAATGTTTAATAACTAAACCATTTTTCATATGGGGTTATACATAAGTTTAATTCGACTATAAATATTAATTAGAAAGATAAAAATATTTCCTACATAATGGTACTTTATTTATAATTTTTAGACATTATATAATTAAATTTATTTATGACACAATGATGATGTAATAATTACCTTATTAATGAATAATTAATATAATTGATATTATAAATATCCAAATAAATATAATTTGGATCTTTTAATGAATTAAACTAATTTTTTAGGTTAATATGACATTTTATTGTTGATTAAATTATTTTTTGAAGTAATAATGCTGTTATGAATTTAACAAAAACAAAATACCAAATAGTGTCAAAATTGACCTAAAAGAGTTTTTAAAACAAATATTATATCATTAATTCATATTATATTCCTAATAATCTAAGGTTCGTCCAAAAGGCTTAAATAATATTATATACTTTATTAATTAACCAATTTAGGTTTGATTAGATGTTTATATAATATTTATTAACCATATAATATAAAAATACAAAGAGACATGGTAAATGTCAAACTATTTAACTAAGAGTTAAATATAAAAAATAAGGTTAATATATGAACCCGAACTTGTCAAAAACCTATTGTTTGAGTGGTTATGCCACCAATTCCCACTTTAGCCTCAAAATAAATCATTTTGGAGCCATTAGAAATGAAAAATGATTATATTATAGACTAATATTTTAATCTTTTCCAAATGTGCCCCTCACCCCTCTTATAAAAGGGAACTTCCACTTCTCTCAAATTCACACCTCCAAATTCATTTGGATCAAACATACCCTACCCAAATATCCTCAAAACTGTAATCCCTTCATCCTAGAGGCCTTATTTTAGTCATAAATCTGACCTATGGAGCCCATTTGATCAAATCAAAAGGAAGAACCCGAAGAAGATGTAAATATTTCATCACATATTTCAAGTTCTTTTCTTCTTCCACTTCTTCTTTCCTTGTTGTTTCCATTATAAAATAATAACTCCAGTATCTTCTATATAAGGTGATGTTCGTATAATTATGGTAAAATCACATTACTTGTTTTATCCATTCTATGAATGACATGTCACCATAAGTGCGTACGTATGGCTTCCCATATCCATGTCAAGGTGTAGTTGTTATTCAATTAATTATTAATTTTATGTGTATAATAATGATGTATAATTTATTTAAATAATAAATACAACATGTTAATGATTCTGTATATATGATATAAAATCTATTTACATACCATTTTAAATCAAAATAATGATATTGTCGCTCGTGCGTATGTATGAATAACCGTCTCCATAAACGCGATGAGATTCATTTCCCCATCGTAATCATTCAAGAATACTTTTCACTACTAGAAATATAGCCTATACCCACGGTTTCAAACCGTGGGTATAGCCCATGAAACCGTGGGTATAGGCTATACCCACGGTTTGATTAACTGTGCGCTGGAGTGGCGTCGGTATAGCCCTATACCCACGGTTTTGTAGAAACTGTGGGTATAGCCCACTGAAATACCATATTACCCACGGTTTACATGAACCATGGGTATACATATATACCCACGGTTTAGAGAACTGTGGGTATAGATTGTTTTTGAAGCAAAAGCTATACCCACGGTTCCTTAAACCGTGGGTATAGAAACTTTATACTGAACAAGCACACTTTACCTTTGCAAAGTGCAACCTGAAACCAAAATGCAGTGGAACTACAACCTGCAACCTACAACTGCAAATCAGAATGAAAAATCAATGAAAACTAGAATTAAAAAGTAATGAAAACCAGAATGAAAAATAAATGAAAACCAGAATGAAAAATCAAAGAAAACTAGCCATCATCTTGCTCCTACAACAAGCAAACCAATGTAACTGCAATGTAACTGCAGCTAAAAACCAGAATGAAAACTAGAATGCATTGTTTAAAATCGATGTAGTAAACTTCCTATCAAAATAGAATGAATTGTTCAATGAATAAATGAATAAACTATAATGAATTGCAACATGAAAAATCAATGTAACTACAATGAATAAAATAGAATGCATTGTTTAAAAACCAGAATGCAAACTAGAATAAAAACCAGATTGAATGATGCATTTTTAAACCACACTGAATAAGAAAAATGCAAACCAGAATGAATAATGGATTTTTAAACCAGAAAGAAAACCAGAATGCATTGTTTTCAATGCATTGTTAAAACATAAGCAGAGATGGCCAAAGTGTTCAATGAATAAAAATGTTCATAACATAAAAGTCCTAAATAAATTCATAATGACAAAGTATCAAAATCATTCATCTCTTATTAATTCTAAATAAATTCTAATAGTGGATTCAAAATTCCAAGATGAGAACTCCAAAAATAATGCTGATATAAAAATAATCCTCTCACTCCTTGCACTCACTCCCAACCGGCACCCACCCCACCCTCACCCCGCACCCAGCCCACCCCCCTGCACCCAGCCCTACCCCCTGCACCCAGCCCCCACCCCTGCACCCAGCCCCCTCCCCCCTCCCCCCTCCCCCCTCACCCCTCCCCCCACACCCAATCCACCCCCCCTGCACCCAACCCAACCCCCTGGACCCCAACCCCACCCCTTGAACCCATTCCCCACCCCCTTCACCCAGCCCTACCCCCATGCACCCAGCCCCACCCCCTGTACGCAGCCCCATCCCCCTGCACTCCCTACCAACCCGCACCCAGGCCACCCTCACCCTCACCCTCACCCCACCCCCTGCACTCCCACCCAACCTGCACCCATCCCCCCTCACCCTGCACCCAGCCCCCCTCCCCATGCACCCATCCCCACCTCCCCCCTGCACCCAACCCCACCCCTTGCACCCAGCCCCTTTTCTATATATAGATTATAAATCCATATACCAAGAGGTACTATACCTATCCACCGCAAACCATAATATAAAAACAATAAATGAGAATATAAAAACCGCAAACCAGAATAAAAACTAGAGAAAACCAGAAATAAACATCGGAAAAAAAATTCAGCTAGCTCTAACCTTCTGATCAGGAGCGATAAGAGGATGATCCATCCTTAGAGAGCTTCAAAACTTCCTCAGCAAGGAAGTAGCACCATCAAAAAAGCATGTGTAATGAAAACACGATTAAAAAACCTCAGAATTAATTCTTGGAACAAAAAATCAGAACTGCTAAACAAGTCCATATACCAGTACAACATAAAGGGTCTATCCATGGATGCTCAAATTTCCACAGCAAGGCAGAATCCCATCTGTAAAGCAGGTGAAGTGAAACAAGAAGCAAAAAACCTCAGGTATAATGAAAAAAGGAATAAAAAATGGTGGAGTTTTTGAATTATTTTCAATGCACTAGGAAAACTGTTTCAGTGTAAAGAGTATGAAGATTATCAAAGTTAATATTCTGTTAATCATACAAAATTATAATTTTCGATTGAATTTTATGAGATTACTTGGAATGGGACTCCTAGAATACCCACTGATGTTTACATGGGTGGTGAATATAGGCTCATGGTTAAGTTTATTCAGCATGTAATATGCCCACGAAAAGGATACTTTAGTATACCGAGGAATCTATACCTATTTTTCTTATACTGGAGTTACAAGGGAGAAATCTTAGAAATGTGTTTGTGGGAAGTGACTTTAATTGTTTCTTTGAGTTCTTGTATAAGTTATTGAGAAAAGGATAAGGCCACTTATTACTCTTAATATCCCCCTAGTTGTTTTCTATACTCCATAACTTCTCAAGAATTGTTGGCTATCATGGAAAACATGCCCTTAACCTCACCCTTATCACTCTCTTGGTCTTTGAGTTATTTTTACAAAAAAATGAGCAAGTTATGTAGTATGGAATCTCCTATAGTGTAGGTTCTCCTTCACACATATGGTTTCATTTAATATGTAGTTGATGTTAATTAATATCATTACTGTTGTATAATTCATCATCCCACCAATTAGTGTTTTACAATAACTGCTCAGGATACTACCATTGATTTTATTGTTTCTCATGATCCCATGGGAAAATAGATTGATTAGTGTTAAAGGATTAATAATATTGATTTATTGTTCTGGGAATCTCTCAAATTATATCCTTGGATCATAATTCCTTACAATGATTAATGTATCCTTCTTTAGCTGGATAAGTGCCATGTGGATAAATTTTAGGAGCTTTTCCTAATGTGGTTGAACTAAAGAAATTCGAAATTGATATTAGGTCAACCATTTTCCATTATATTGATTTTATATTTCACACTCCCCTTATCCATATTCATGAAATTTCCCATGTCATTACATTGAATGAAGTATTTTATTATTTTAAATTCAAATTCACAATTCCTTATACTGAAGCTGAAGCATTCCATGTATAGGATACAACAGATTATTTTTTAAAATTTTTGAAAACTCGAATGTAATATGCATAGATCACGTATTATGAAAAAAGAAAACAAAGTCTTATAGGCTAACATGGAAAGTCACACACACCAAAATGAAATCTACATTATAAAAAACTTGAGTATAAAGTACAAGAAATCCCCTAAAAATATTGAGAGGAAATATATTGAAATACCAAACATTGAATATCTTCAAATTTATTGACACTTATGTATATATTTGCTTTCTTCCAATTGTTTCTTTATACAAGCTCCCTCCAGTTGAAGCTATCTCCCAAAAATTATTTTGGTGACCTCCCAGTGGGGTCCTTATATTGCCTCATGAAATTTCATTAAGGGTCCATCTAAACTCCTCCTTGAATAGGTCTTTAAATACACCCTCTCATACTATAGAAAGTTTGATTTGTTCTTCTTCAAGTCTTCAAGTACTATTTCTATTGAGGATCTATTCTCCTTGATCACCCTAGCACAGTTGTTGCAGTGTTGGTTTTATTTTCAACCTTCCCTGACACACATGATCTCTTGTATGTGTTAGCCTTCTATTTTATTCAATTCCTAGGTTTTCATAAATGCAATTTCTTTGTCCTCCTTTGATAAACAACAAATAATATCTTAGGTTTTTATCAATATTAGGGCCTCATAATATTTATCATACATAAATATTCATATAATAATATATGAATATGATTTTCCATGATTTATGGAATTTGAATTATCCTGCATATCTGGTCATTTATAATTGATACTATTCCCAATATTATCACTTGTAGAATCAGATGAATAACCCCAACTGATTTTTGAACAATAACAGTCTTATAATCTCAACTAATCATACTACAATAATCTTTATTTAAATCTAAGCATATTTGGATATGAATTACTCATGTGTAATTTGAATTTTTGTAACCTCATTATCTCCCTTTATCTAATGAATTTAATTCTTTTAAAACATGTCTATATGAATTATAAAGCACCAAAAAATTTCCTATAAAGTAGCATGCTCTAGGTTGCACTTTTAGCATCAGGGACTTCTCAAAATGGACATAATGAATGAACAAAGACATGATCCTTGCTTTTATATTGTTACTCACTTTTCATACATCTAAGAAACCATTAACACCAAAATTCCCACTAAGATCATCCTTTGTAAGGATCATTGATTAGCGAGGATACCATTCAAGAGATAATTGAAGATTGCGAGTTTTTTTCGTTAATAAATTTTAGAATATTGTGGTAATGATGAAGTGAATGTTTTTTATAGAGTTTAGGATTATACTACGAGAGATATTTTGATGGAGGATTTACCTAAGGTTGATGGTAGGAATCTGATTAGTGAACCATCTCCCTCTTATCCTTCCCCTTCAATTCCAACATCTTCATATATCACTAAAGATGAATTAGATGTGTTTAAATCAGAGATGTTGTCAATACTCAAAAATTAATTTTAAAACATCCACAACTCTTTACATAAAGTGAGACAAGATGATATTTAATAAGTGAATCTACATTTTAATTCAAAGGCTGAGAATATTAGATCTATTAATCCTGTCTTTGAATCTTTCATGTTGAATCAAGATTATTTACTTCAAGATTTAGAGAATGTTTCAAGATTTTCTAGTGAATTCACATGATTGCGGTATATCAAAAGTATCCAAGAGTTCATATGAATACATGCAGCAAAATAGATCCTTTAAATCGGGACCTGTTATCGAGGGTTTAGGGAAATAACCTGGTAGGAAATGAGGATGAGGAGAGAAACTAGGGAGGAGAAGGAGATCTTACATAAAAATAGATCTCCCATCTTACATGCTCGCCCCATTCTGCACCTATAAATAGAAATAGAAACCGTGTGAGAATTGAAACTCAATAGATAATGGAAGAATAACTAAGGGGGGGAGTGGAGAGGAGAGGATGAATAGTTCATCTAATTGACTAAGTGTCGGATTAGGACTAATCTGACCAGAACAATTATAATATGATTTGAGTAGGTCAAAATTTTATTCCAACATGTACGCATGTTTGAAATGGAAATTTATGGACCTTGGGTAATATTATTTTAGTGATGATGGACCTTCAGGATAAGAAAAAGGGGTGATCTAGTGGATATATTTTTCACAGTAAGTGTATTGTGAGTTTATGACGATTTGATAAAGTTCTAGTAAAATAAGAATGGATAGTGTTTATGGTTATCCATATTCTTTATATCTATAATATTCTTCTCCTAGTTATGAATTACAACCCATGACATTGAAAATTGGATTAAAAGTATTTGATTCATTTTTTTAAAAAAATGGTACATATAGAAGTTATACATCGCTATTAAAATTTTTTAGTTGGATGGTTATACATGTAAATGATATATGAAAATAGATTTAGGAATGAAAGGAGGAATATAATACTGGATGTATCTCCACTCTTTATTCTATGAGACATTCTATCGAGAGACTATACACCTAGAGAAGTTATGGTAATTCATGAAGGTATGGTAGTTTGGTCAATTAGTAACAAATGAAGTTGATAAGTTTAATATATTACTCTACTTCATATCAACTGTGAAAATAAATTAATTCATGAAAACCCATCATTTTGGAAATAGGATTAATGATTCATAAAGAGTACATGCACTACTCACTTTGCCTTAACACATACTCCAATGAAGTCAAATATGTATTGTTAGTCCTGGTAGATGTTTCCTTAAATTTCAATATTGTAGAGATTAGCGTGTTGTCTCGGTCAGTGGTGGTTCTCATCACAATTAAATTCTTTAAGCTAGAATAAGGATCATGTAATGGTTTAGTTGGGTTGTTATGAGTATATCTTAGAACTAATGTTACTTGAGTGATGATAATAACCAGATGCACTAATTTATTGGGGAGGGATAGATACAAAAAAATATAAGGTGGTAAGTATGTCATATACTTTTTTATTGACAAAATCTTTATCTCTAGAGGAGTGTTGTAAAAATTGAGGATGATGTGTAGGAAAACCAGTTTCATGGGTGGTGGTGGTTTCATATTGGTTTCCAAATGACATTAAATCACATGATACTTTTTAGTCATTGAATTTTATGACAGATTAATTGCATTGTTAGATGATTAGGGAAATGGTTTTATTTATGAGGAGTATCCATATTTGTATATTTTTTTCAATACTTAGAAATTCATTACATTTTATAACTAACTAGAATGGAATTCAAGAATTGTTCTTGTCTAGAGTTCATGATGCATAATGTCAATATACAATGAGAATGTATGATAATGATATTTTTTTGTGATGAGATATATAGCATAATTAATCTCAAGAATAAATTTTAGAATCAAATGTGGATAATTAGGTGATTCTTAGATAGAACTCAAAATAATTTATGTCTTAAACTTGAGTGATGATATCAATATGTAGAAGTTGGAAATCAATGGTTGGGTGTTTTATAAAATTTTCCATGTTTGAGGAATATTTCTTTCTGAAGGATAGAATTTGTTGTCATGTCTATTATTAATACATGTATCTTGGTAGGCCTGTTATTGGTTGGATTCTATCATTAATGTTAGACCATGATGTAATGAGTTCATTGTTAGGTGTATCATTTAGTAATAATTGACGAGTATTAAGGTTTGGGTGTTGTTTTTGATGTGATAAATTCTTTTTGGGTTGATTTTTGGGGATCCAGAAGTATATACATGGGAAATAACACTTGGGAACCCGAATCGAGTCATTGTACTAGCTCCATGGAATGTATGGAATCAATCCAGTAGAAGGATATTATCATAAGAAATTAAATGAATGATATTCAATGGATATAGCTGAACAGATGGAGTTTAGTGGATGAAACACTACTAGTTGAATATAATTTACAAGAATCCTTTTATGTTAGGATTAGAAGAAGCATTCTGGAGGTTTATGTGGGTGGTTTCTAGATGTTTTTGTACGGTTACCACTTTTCTATTAAGCGAATTCTTAAAGAATAAAAAAATGGGTTGAGGAGGAGAAGGAATCTAGGTAGAAGTAGTCCATTGGATGGTTCATAGTGGAATATGATTAGTAAAAGGGGAATCTTTCAAATGATCATGGAGGTGGTATTTAATATTTTGGAAGACATAGTGACTTTAATTAAAGGGGTATCTTTTGAATTATTAATTGAAGTTACAAAGGTTATATTGATGGTTTTCTGTAAGTCACTCTGATTATAAGTCACTGAAGATGTATTACTAGAAGAATTTATCATGAATTTTTGGAAGGAGTTGTTATGAATAATAATCAGTGGAAGAATAAAAAGGTGATGTGTATACTGAACTAGGTGCTGAAGGTTGGGGTAGTGATTTATACAGGATATAAAAATTCACTAGTTCCAAGGGGTGTATTCCGGCACATGATATATAGTAGTGCTAATTTGTTAACTAGTTATGGACCTTTATATATTTTACATTGTACACATTGTTCAAAGTATTCCTAACAATTTCATACAGGGACTAAAAAATGCTAAGGTGGATCCCCCTGTAGAGAAGACAATATGGGTGCACACAAGTGTCAAAGGAGCCATAACTAAAGGATGATGTTGATATTCAGAAGGGTAGATACTGAAAGGAAATAAATGGATGATGAAACAACCAAAACTTGGTGTTGGTGAGTTATGATATAGGAGTGTAATCTGTGATGATGTGACTAGAGTTTAAGTTCTATAAGTGGTTGTGAATGATAAATAGATGTTGCAATAACAATCAGAAGAAGTAAAATTTACCTCTAAGATGAGTGATTATTGACTAAATAAACAATGAAAAACATAAATTGTGTAGTGATATAATAATAAGTGATTAGTTTAAAAATAATAAAAAAGATAAGGAGAAGAAATTCAATACCTATTTGGAATGAATTAGCCGGGAAGTTGCAGGAGGAGAGGGAGCCGAGATGGAGGAGCGTGGACGTCGCCGGAGCTGGGGGGTAGCACGGCGAAAGCATGGATGTTGAGGCGAAGGCCCAGAGTTCCTGGTTGGGAGCGGAGCCAGAGTCGGGAGGCAGAGGCCGGTGAGTGGATGAGATAGACTGGAGGTGGAGGTCGGATGGCCGGGAGGCGGAGGTCGGAGAGGGGAATAGAGGGATGGGAGGCGGAGGTCAAATGGCCGGGAGGCGGTGGTCGGGGAGGGGAGGACAGGGCCGAGAGTCAGCGGTTGGGGGAGGCTGGGGTTGAAGGTTGGCGGAAGTGCGATGGAAGTGAGGAGGAGCCTGATGTCAGGGTAAATTTAGGGGTTGAATACCCACGGTTTTATTATAACCGTGGGTATAGATAATAAATACCCATCTATCCCCACGGTTTAAAAACCGTGGGAATATATGTGTGGGGAAACATCCCCTTTCCAGTAGTGTTTCATTTTATGATTAGAAATAATGTAAAAGAACTCAACATCATTATTTATATGAATCAAATACATCCTATCCATATCAAACACGTCTTTTGTAACAAAAAATATAAATGAAAACGAATCAGTTAACCCCCAAAACGACAATAATATGAAAATAATATTAAAAAAGCAATATTATAAGATCATATATGATATAGTATTAATTTATATGGGTCTTGTATAATTTATTAACAATTATTTCACTATTATACAGGATTTTAACCTACCCTTGACCAAATAAAAGTACAATTTAAGGGTTAATTCTACAATCTCTTTATTATCTGAGGTTGTTTTTATGTAAGTATCTTCTTGGACATACTTATCATCCACATCCGTGTTTTCCGAAAAATGTATTTCAAAACATTTTTACTATATAATATACAACGAGTTAAATTCATTTATACCTTTATTTTATCTTATATGTTTTAAAGGAATATTTCTGTCATTTTCCAAAAAAGGTACTTTATGACCTTTTTGACAAAATTAAGTTAAGAATGTTTTTTTAACTTATACGGAGGGTGCCGCTATTTTCCGCCATAATAACATCATCGAAGTTTCCCTTACAATCTTATAAGAATATTTTCATAATCTTGGAGGCATGGATTTTTTTAATGGAATAAATTAGTGTTGTATTTATTTTGAAGTTGTAAAGTTGAACTTATGTCTGAATCTTGCTTCTAATAATACTAATCTGATCGGTCCTTCGGGACATGATTTCCTTGTGATCATGCCAATGTTATGTAATAATACACCGACTCTAGGTAACTGAGGTCATGTAGTTACAATTAGTATCAAAGGAAGTTTATTACAAACCTTGGAAACTAGATTTAGATAAACTATGACTAAAGAACGTTACCCTGAGAGAGACTTTGAGGATTTGTATAGAAGAACTTCCTAGAATTTTGGTAATGTAGAGATTTTGCGAGTTTTCTAAGAAATACATCCCTGTATGGATATGAGTAGGTAGAGGCGTCTCTGACATAGATGTACCTAGAGCTAAAACCCAAAAACACCTCTTTGAGCTAGACTCGAATAAGAATTAGTGCACGACAACAGGCCTTGCTACACTCTTGGTTATGACACTCATAGGGGATATTCATTGGATAATTCAAGTTTTATTTACAAAAAAATTATGAAGGATTTATGATTATATACCTTTTCAAAGAATACATTTTTATTATTATGGATTATATTCATAAAATTTTCAATTTATGTTAAGTGTTTTACAAGTTTGGGATTATGTATTGTGAATCATAAACTAATCTGTTGTATTCCATTGTTTAGAAATGGCACCTAGTTGAAGGAATGGAATCCTTATCAAGTCACGTAATCCATGTATGGATTTCCCTTTTACTCAAGATAATTATAGAAGAGCTGGTGAAGCAACAGGTGCTGAACAGCTTATCACCATACTGGGACAACTCACTCAAGTTATGAATAACAACCTTACCCGTATGGAGCATCCTGATCCAAAACGTGGAGGATCAGTGTTAGAACACTTCATGAGGCAAACCCTCCAATAATCAATGGGAGTAAAAATCCATTAGTAGCTAATAAATGGATAAACTCCTTAGAGAAAATATTTCACGCTTTGGGGAGTAGTGAAAGGGAGAAAGTTGTCATGGCAGTTTATCGCCTCACTGTAGATGCTGATCAATGGTGGTCATTGATTCAATACACAAAGGAAGATGATAAAGTATAAAATATGGAATAAAAGGAGTTTGAAGATATTTTCTTAGAAAAATAATTTCCTCATGACCATCGAGTGGATATGGAAAGACAATTTCATAGTATGAGGCAATAGGAGGTTGAGATTGTTGCAAAGTATGAGGCGTACTTTACAAGGTTATCATGGAATGAAATAGATTATATACGTAACCCAAGGAGTAATATTGATTGATTATTTGATGGGTTAAAACCATTTACCCATCGAGCATTAGTCTCACAATCCTTCTCATCATATGAACATATTGTCTCATGTGCTATCAAGACAGAAAAAGAATTATATATGTCTTATTACTTTAAAGCAAAGAAAGAGAAGAAGAGATATGCTAAACACTTGGGGATATGAAATATGGAAACTGGGAAGAAGGGAAGAGTTGTATTTCCACCCTGTGATAATAGTGGAAGGAATCACCTTGGTGAATATCGAAAAGGAAAAGGAGTATTCTACAAATGTGGACAGAAAGTCTATATTGCTAGTGATTATAAGGGGATGAATGAAGCTACCAATGTTCAATGCTACAATTTCAGGGAGATGGGACATTATTTAAATGAATTTCCTAAGCGCCAAGGAAAATTACCTCAAAAAAGGCCAAGCGATCAAGGCTAAGATTATGAAATCACTACTGCTGAGGTTGAAGCTCTGAAAGACGTGGTGATAGGTAATTTAATGGTTTCCTCAAGTTTAGAAAATGCTTTATTTGATTCTGGATCATTACACTGTTTCATATCTTCCTATTTTGCTAAGAAAATTAGATATTTCCAATTTTATTTAACAAGAGAGTTGTCAGTTAAAACTCTTAAGGGAAGTATCATTGCAACAATGTTTTGTGAATCAGTTAAAATTAAGGCACATAAAAATTTTTTATCTACTGATCTCACCATCATATCCATGATTGAATTTGATATAATCCTTAGTATGGATTGGATTTTTGACCATGATGCAAAAAATTTATTGTAATAAGAAGGTTAAAATTTTCGATGATGATAAGGAGTACCTTATCATTAGAGCCGAAACGTCACCATCTGATTCTTTTCTAGATCCACCCCAACAGCTCAAATATATTAAATTATTAGGGGGGAAGAGAATAAAATAACTATGGGTGAGGAAAAGAATGTTTAAATAGAGGATGTACATATTGTGAGAGAATATGTTGATGTGTTTCTAGAAGATTTACCTGGACATCCACCAGAATGAGAAATTGAGTTTTCCATTGATCTAATTCCTAGTTCAAGGCCCATATCAAAGACCCCTTATAGAACATCCATTGTGGAATTAGTGGAACTAAAGAAACAACTATAGGAGTTGAGTAAAAAAGTATTTATTTTCCCTAGTGTTTCTCCATGGAAAACCCTTATTCTTTTTGTCAAGAAGAAAGACAGATCTACGAGGTTGTGTATTAAATACTGAGAGATCAATTCTATAACAATAAATAACAAGTATCCCCTACCCCACATTAATTATTTATTCGACCAAATTCATGGAGCACAATATTTTTGAAATATTGACCTTCAATCAAGATATCATCAGTTGTGTGTGAAGAAGGAATACATTCCGAAAAAATCATTTTGAACCAGGTATGGGCATTGTGAGTTTACAGTAATTCCTTTTGGGATGACTAATGCACCCTTTGTTTTCATAGATCTAATGAATATAGTTTTCAAGTAATATTTTGATGGCTTTGTAGAGAAATTTATTGATGATATCCTGGTATACTCCAAAAGCTATGAAGATCATGAAAATCACTTGGCCACCATTCTGAAAAACCTCAGAAGAAATGAATTATACGGGAAGTTTAAAATGTGTGATTTATGGCATCAGAAGACATATTTTCTTGGCCATATTGTCTCTAAGGATGGAATCTATGTCGATCCTTATAAGACAGGAGAAATCTAAGAATGGCCAACACCGACGAGTATAACTGAGGTATGTAGTTTTATTAGTTTAGCAGGTTATTATCGACTTTTCGTCCATAATTTTACCCAATTGGCTAGCCAATTAACCATGGTCACTTGTAATGGGGTTAAATTTGTTTAGACAAAAGAGTGTGAAGAATGTTTTGATGAATTGAAGACAAGATTATTCAATGATCCTATCTTGACTGTACCATTGGGGAATGATGGATTTGTTATTTATAGTGATGCATCAAAGAAAGGACTTGGTTGTGTCCTTATGCAGAATGATAGGGTTATTGCCTATGCATCACGACAGATAAAAATTCATTAGCAAAACTATCCTTCTCATGATCTTGAGTTAGCAACTGTATTCTTTTCTTTGATGATATAGAGACGTTATCTCTATGGTGAAAAATGTGAGATATATACCGATCACACTACTAAAAATATGGCCTTTAACAGCGATAGAAAAGCGCTGTTAAAGCCAGCATAGATAAGGGGTGGGGGGGGGGTCCCCTTTATCAGTGCTCAAAAAAGCACTGATAAAGACCCCTTTTATCAGCACTAAAAAAAGCACTGATAAAAGGGGTCTTTTATCAGCGCTAAAAAAAGTGCTGATAAAAAGGTCCTTTATTAGTGCTTTATTTTTAGTGCTCATAAAAGAACACTTTTATCTGCACTTTTTTAAAAGTGATGATAAAACTAAAAAAAATTAATAGAAATTAAAAAAAAACTGCCAATCTTGGGGGGGCTTTTTACAGCGCTTGAGTCCACCCCCCTGTTATCAGCGCTTTCCCGCACCTCCAGCGCCCGCATGAAACCCCTCAACCCTTTATCAGTGTTATAACCCAACTTTATCAGCGCTAGCCCCTTTAATTCACCCATGCACGCGTGCCCCTGCCTCACCTGGATTTGATCTCGACACCTCCCCCCTGCGCGCTTGATGCCTTTGCCACTCCCCTATATTGATTTATTCTCTTAATTATGATATATCTATTTAATTATATATATATATTTATTTATATTTATTCGTTTAGTAATATATATTTATATTAATTTGTATATAGTTATATCAATATATATATAGTTATATTAATATATATATATATTTATAGTTATATTAATATATATATATATAGTTATATTATTATATATAGTTATATTAATATATATAGTTTGATTAATATATAGTTATATAAATATTTGTATATTGGAATTTTAAATAAAATGGATATTAGTTATTTTTTAGATAAACATGATATATTTTATTTGTAAATATGTTTTATTATTTATTTAAAAAATTAAAATTTTAGGTGTGAATATATAAAAAATATGTACATATAGTTAAATATTTGATTAAAAATAGTAGTGAATTATAAAAAACGATAAAATTTCAAAGACATAATATCAATATGAATTTAATACCTTGGAATAAATTCAGTCCCCACAAAAAGGAAATAATACCCCCCATAAACTAGGCTGAAAATCCACAAAATGTTAAAAAAGCAGAGTACCCCGACTAAAAACTCAATTTTGGAGACCTTCTTTCACTTTTTTATCCTAAAAAACCATTACCGGGGTTTCCCTAATTATAAGGGTGTATATTTCGTCACAGGCTTCGATTTGATATATGGTAGAGCTCAAACGGACACCCGGATCAAAAGTTATGGCCGTTTGAAGTTCAAGTTGTGTTTACTACAAATTTTGGGACTTTTTTTAATTTTTTGATTTTTTGGGTCTTAAAATTGTTTTTAAATGACTATTCCTCCATAATAATTAAGAAAATTATTAATTAAAAATATTTTATTAATTTTTTATAAGCCATTTTCACTAAATATCTTATATATTAAGTATATTAAATGTAAATGTATATTTATACTTATATAATATTTATTTAAAAATTAAATATTATATTTATATCAATATATCTATATTTATATATTTATATATTTATATATTAATATATTTTTTTTAATTAATTTTTTTAAGTTGACCCTTTATCAGTTCTTTTTAAAAAACGCTGATAAAGGCCCTCGTTTATCAGTGCTACTAAAAAAACCGCTGATAAAGGGGGTCCCTTTATCAGCACTTTTTTTAGGGCTGATAAAGGTTGGTGCCAGGAAAAACTATTTTTGTTGTAGTGTCACAAGAGTTTGAAGTATATTTTTTTCACAAAAATAACTCAATATGAGGCAAAAGAGATGGTTTTAAATATTCAAGGATTATGATTTCACTATACACTACCACCCAGGGAAAGCAAATAAGGTGGCATATGCTTTGAGTAGAAAGGATCATGGATTTTTGAACAAGATAAGAGTTGAAAGAGATCATATTTTCATGGATCTAGTGAAAATGGATATGGGAATAATCATTGAAGGTGAAACATCATTACTTTTTCAAATGGTTTCCAAACCATCTGTTCTAGAAAGGACAAAATGTTCGCAGACTGGTGATATGGAATTTCAAAAAAAGATTAAATCTATGAACAATGGGAGATTGGTCGACTTCGTATATGAAGTTGGAAATTTTTAATTTGGGAAGATTCATTGTGTTCCTAACATACCTGATCTAAAAAGGGAATTATTGGATGATTCTCATAGCTCCAATTTCTCTATACACCCTAGGAGCACCAAGATGTATAAAGATTTGAATGAAAAGTTTTGGTGGGACAACATGATGAGGGAGACTTCTGATTTTGTGTCAAGATGTATGGTTTGTCAACAAGTGAACGATAGAAGGAAACATCCTAGAGGAGTCATGAAACCTATTCCCATATCTGAGTGGAAATGGGATAATATTATGATGGACTTTGTCATGGGACTACCAAAGACTCTTAGAAGGAATGATGTAATATGGGTCATTGTTGATCTTCTTACCAAGTCAACACATTTTCTTTCTATAAGAGAAGATTTACCACTTGAACGTTTAATAAGACTGTATATTAATGAATTTGTAAGACTCCATGGAGTACCCCTATCGATTGTTTCTGATCGTGATCCCCATTTTAAATCATGATTCTGGAAAATTATTCAGAAAGACCTAGATACTAAACTTCGTTTGAGCACTGCCTGCCTCCCTCAAACTGATGGATAATCAGAACGAACTATTCAAACCCTATAAGAGATGTTGTGATCTTTCTCACTTCACTTTCTAGGTATGTGGGATCAATATTTACCTCTTGTATAATTTTTTTATAACAATATCTTCCATTCAAGTATTTATATGGCACTATATGAAGCGTTATGCAGAAAGAGATGTCGCACACCAACATGTTGGGATGATGTTGGTGAAATAAAACTCATAGGCCCAGAACTTTTTGAGGAAATGATGGAAAAGGTGAAGGTAATCCAAACCCACATCAAAGCATATCGAAGTAGGCAGAAGAGATATGTTGATAACCGAAGGAAGGATTTAGACTTTCAAGTAGGAGATCATGTTTTTTTGAAGGTATATCCATGGATGGGAATTATACAATTCGGTAATAAGGGTAAATTTAGTCCCAGGTTCATCGAAACTTTCGAAATTCTAGAATGAATTGGGCCTATAGCTTACCGTTTGGCAATGCTGCCAAGTCTCTCCAAAGTTCATGATGTGTTCCACATATCACTGTTGAGAAAACACATACCTGACCCAATGCATGTACTCATCTTTTAGGAATTAGAACTGGAACCTAATCTGTCTTATTGAGAAAAGTCTGTCAAGAGTCTTGATACAAGAGAAAAAGTGTTGAGAAAATGGACGACTCGTCTGTTAAAAGTCCTATGGAGAAACTATAAGATGGAAGATGCAATGTGGGAACCCATGGAACTTATGATGAAGAACCACCCAAATCTTTTTATGAAGTAATATTCTATAAATTTCAAGGATGAAATTATTTGAAGGAGGGGAGAATGTAACACCCCAAGCTTCCAGGGTACGTTTCCCTTTGAATAATACAATAACTTGTGTTGTACGCAACTTTGAATTCAAACACACCACAACCAATTAAACTAGCAGTTATGAATAGTAATACCCACTTTTTGAAATTTTATAAATTTTCTCTTTCAAAATGGACTTCATTTTTGGATTTAGAATATCGAAATTATCTTTGGGTAATTTTTTGGTATTTTTCTGAAAACATTCATTTTTTTATGAATAGTGGACAACACTGTGTTATTGGTTAAAACTGAATTTTTATTTAAATAAATATTTATATTATTTAAATTTATTTTAGGTCAAAATATACACATAATACCTATATATGTTCATCATAATTCATTTTAGTCATTTAATAATAAGTTTAGATATATAAAATTTTATCAAACTTTTTACTGTCTTTTACCCACCTCCTAGGAGCATTTCCAAATTTGTATAAAACATAATTTTACTGCTTCTGTGAGTTGAATATCAAAAATTCGAGAGACATGGTTAATATTAGGAATTAATTTTTTTTGAATAATATAGAAATAATTTTTGGGGAATTGTTACTTTTGACTTTTATTTACCATGATTAAAAGTAAATAGGGTAATTAAGGGTAACAATGATATCATAATTAACTTAACACATGTCCTAATTTAATTGAATAATAAAAATTGAGCCAAAAACAATATTAGGAATAAAATATTATCCTCTTTGGTCCACTTGGATTAGATTAGGACATTTTTTTATTATTTTATTTAAAGAAGAGTTGACCTGAAAGTTATTATTTTTATTAATTTGCGTGAAAGAAAAAACAAGGGAAGCAAGACCTCAAGGAGGCCGAAAGAAATTCAGGCCCAGGGCATCCCCTTCCACCAGATTAACACACTCTAGGGTTAACTAGTGAAGGCTATTAAATATCATAAGTGTTTCCTCCTGCCGACCTAACTGAGAAAGCTTGTCGGCCGCTAAGTTGGATTCCCTCCAGCTATGGTGAACGATCCTCCCTTGATCGGTCTCTGCCTTGCATCTCTCGATGAGGTAGACTAGGTCCCATGGTATTCCATGACTGCCATGAAGTGCCTTGACTAGCACCTCCGAATTAGACTCCACCTCAGTGATCTGCAGCCCTTTTTCTTCTACAAACCCTGAGCCCGAAATGAAGGGCCTGGACCTCATCACCTAAAGAAGAACCCGGACCATAGAAGGCACTAAAGGAAACCATGATAGAGCCCCAATAGTCCCTAAGCAAACCACCACCTCTCATGACCCCTTCCCTGTAGGAGCCCTCAATATTCAGTTTCAAGCCATGTCTCGGTGGCTGCCACTTAACCTAGGAGCCTCTTTTCCTATTCTGCATGCATGACCGATTGATGAGATTGCAAACTATCTCCGACACTAGTCCACCTTTGATGAGCAAGGAATGCTCCACGATAATAGATCGTAGTCGAACCTGCAGGGACCACGGGGAGCAAGGAGTTCTGTGACGCACCTGGTTGCGTGCCTCCCAGATGATCCAACAAATGGAGATCACGATAACCGTTATGACGCTGTGTTCCATAGTTCTGTTCTCAGTGCCCCTGATCCAAGTGGACACAAATTCCTGAGGAATCCTGGGATTTTTTCCCACCTGCTGAGGGTTGGTGAAGAGTGACCAGAGGTAGGAAGCCCTTTGTCCCTAGAAGAAAAGATGTGTCGTCGTCTCGGTTTGTGCGATCGCGCAACAGTAGCATCGAGAGGCAATATGCACTCCCTTGTTTTGTATATTCTCCTCGGTCAGGAGCACTCTATTACAATCTCTCCAAAGAAGGATGTTCATCCTTGCAGGAACTTCGCTACACCAGATAGACGGATCCCTTACTTCCAAGTTGTGATCCCATCGAAGAATCTCCCTGTACCCGCTGCTATTGTACCTTCCCGAGCTGGATTCCGAAAAGCATCATAAATCCGGTTCATAACTCATAATGATACCATCAAACTGAGACATCAAATCGGGGTTTAAGGTCACATATATAAAATCATACTGGTCACAGACATCCTGGAATGAAATATCAGGACACGGGCAGCCCCGGAAAGCAAGGACCTCACCCGCCAGTTGGCGTTCCAGAAACTTAGGTCCCCGCGGCCAACCACCCATCTTGTGTAATTGGACAAGGTTTCGAGATGAGAGAACATACATTTATCCAAAGTCATAGCCCCACGAGTGACAGCCTCCACTCACCATCTATATCGCATGTTGAGAAATTTCGCCCAGAGAAATTCCCCGCCAATGATTTCCCAAGCCAACTTTTCCTGCAATCATAGTATGGTGTCTTGGATATCGCAAAGGCCGACACCTCCTTCCTCCATAGGTCGGACCAACCGCCTACAAGATGCCCTGTGGCACGGCCCATCCCCCTTTGTATCCCAAAGAAAAGAGTTCATAACTTTCTCTATCCTTTCCATGGTGCCTTTCAGAGGTTTGATGACGGAGAAGGTGTGCATGGGAATGGACGTGAGGACACTGTTAATCAGCATGACACATCCAATAAACGAGAGAAGCTTGTTCTTCTAGCTGAAGATACTACCCAGGAGTAGATCAAGAATGTCATTGAAGTGCTATTTTCTATTGAATCCATAAGAGAGTGGAACCCCCAGGTACATCATCGGAAATCGCTTCCTTCTGCACCCAAGAATTTACTGTATCTCCCCGCACCTGTTCTCCAGGCATTTCTCTGGAATAAAAACATGACCCTTCTCAGTATTAATATCTTTCTCGATGAGACTTGCATAGCCAAACATAATATCTCTGAGGTGGAATAAGGATCTGCATATGTCATTCATGAACAACAAAATATCGTCAGAGAACATCAAGTGGGAGATACTACCCAAATTACCTCTTCCACGGAATGGTTTCAACTTTCCCTCAGCCAAGCAACGGTTCAAGTTTCTATACTGGGAATCCTGGGGAAGAACGAACAGAAATGGTGACAGCAGATCTCCCTGCCTGACGCCCCTGAAGGAAGTGAACTACCCAAAGCTTTTACCTAATAAGGAGATTGAGAGCCAAGGTGAGGAATAGCACCTGAAGCAGATGTTGCAGAACCAATCTAGAAATCCCATCTTCCTCATGATGCGAATGATAATGCTCCATTCAATGTTGTCATACACCTTGTTCATATCCATTTGTAAAATAACGTTGGAGCCCACCGCCTGTTTGTTGATGTCATGCACCAATTTGCTAGCAATACCAATCGCTCCTTGAATGCTCCAACCCTTGATGAACCTATGATTCTCCTCAGATTCTAACTTGGGTATGATCCTAGGGATTCTACTCCCAATAACCGTGGCCAAGATTTTATAAGACACGTTGCATAGACATATGGTCAAGAAGTGTCTGATCAGAGTAGGGTTTTTGATTTTCGGAATAAGGACCACCCTTGAGGAGGAGATACCTTTGTTCAGGGAGCCACCGCCAAAGAAATCATGCACCGCCTCCACAAACTGTAGTCCCACCAGTTCCCAGGAATCCTTGTAGAAGGATATCAGGAACTCGTCCGGGCCAGGTGCACTATCTACTGGCATAATCAAAAGTGATTCCCTGACTTCCTCCTCCCGGGGAACAGAAGAGAGGCATACGTTGTATGATCTAGACACCAATATAGGCAGGCTATTCAAGAACCCACCACTGTCCACTACATCAATTTCAAAGCTAGAGGAGGATTCCCCCGCCAGAAGACCGTCAAAGTGCTTCAGGGCCATACTCCCATACACACTCGCGTTTGATGTGAAAGATCCATCCTCTAGTCTCAGATTGATCTTCATGCTTTCCCTCTCCTTGATGCACGCTTGGAAGAACGTGTTGTTTCGGTCACCTTCTCTTAACCACCTAGCACTGGAACTTTGTTTAAAAACTCTCTCCACCTCCAGGAGCCTCTCTGCCAGAATAATCTTCTTGTCGCAATGAATAGCAGAGGTGTTATCCTCCCAGTTGTTTAGGAGGGATTCATCTAGTATTTCCACCTCACTTTTCAAGCTCTCTACCCCGTTCGAGGTTCCCAGTTGTTTAGTCGACCGTCTACGGATATCTTGCTTCAGGCGTTTGAGTCGGTTTGTCAATCCATCCCAAGACTACTTCACTTCCTCTTTAAGCCAGGAGTTGTTAATCAGTTTCAGGAAGATCGTATCCCGATGCCATTCACTAGAGTAATGAAAGGCCGCTCCCACCACTGCTTCGCAATGGATTCCAACCAGCAGAGGGGCATGGTCATAGATCAGGCGAGTAAGATGCGTGACCGATGATTTGGAAAGAATATCCAAGCCCTGAAAGTTGGATAAACATCTGTCCAGTCAAATCCAGATGTGCTCCCTCCCCCTACGGTTGTTTCACCAGGTGTATTTGGACCCCGAGAACCCTAAATTCAGTAGACCTTCATGCACAATTCACTCCTGAAACTCCTGCATGCTTTCATGATTAATACCAATGCCTCCCCTTATCTCTAAAAAGTCCAAAATAGCGTTAAAGTTGCCTCCTACAAACCAAGGTAAGGGCCAAGCATTCATGTCTTGAAGATGTCCCCATAACTCTCTCCTTTCAGGGCTCCGTGTACTCGCATACACAAAGGAGAACAGAAGGTCAAAACTACCAACTGAGATCTTAGTGTTGACGCATTGTGGCATCCAGCTGACAGCCTCCACCTAAATGTTTCTCTTTCAAAAAATCCAAATCTGGGGGTTGACATAACTCCCATGTAAGAAGTTAGGAAAACCAAGAGTTTTTTGCAAGCCCCGGTAGCTTATCAGAATTCGGTTTCGGTTCAATAATAACCAATATCGAGGACTTCGACATCCTTGCTTCTGCTGCCAAAAATGCACGCTTGGATTGGGCTCCCAAACCGCGCGCATTCCAGATGATGAGGGAGAGCATTATAGGTCACCCTTACAGGCCGTAAAAAGAGAGGGAATTTGAGGTTGGGATGGAGTGAAAAGGAATTTCCCTTTTTCCTTCGAACGGGTGAGTGGGCTAGACAAGCCATCCTCACACCTACCCAGCTTCGGAGAGATAATTACCTTCTTAAACGAACAACCCTCCACCTCCAGCAGCGATTTCCTTTCAGGAAAATGGAAACCGGGCGGGTCGGACTCCAGATCTCCCTGTACCAAGGAGATCAAAAAACTTTGATGAGGAGAGGACATAGCAAACAACAACTCTTTATCAACTCCTCTGGTATCGTTACTCGGCCCTCCCAGGTCCTCCAAGGACAGAGAGAGTTTTCTGGCCAGGTAATTGAGCAGCTTCTCTGGTGAGAGTTACGCCGAAACACAGACTGGAGGTGGAGGCGGTGGAAGCATCTTTGGAGGAATGCCATAGGAGAGAGCGGCACACAAATCTGACTCCCTCCGTGAAAAGATACCTGCGTGAAGGGGGGGACAGGGAGCCTCTGCCAATGGCCCCGGAGACCAGGAGATCAGGTCAGAGGCATCCGAGGTAGTAGCCGGCAGAACTCTGACCAGGTCAGAGGAAGACGCACCACGTTCTGTCGACTTCACGTGGGAACCAGCTGAAAAATTTGAATTTGGAATCACAACCTGGCGGTCAGGAAACCATATGAATATCTTACCATTCAGCACGGGTGGGTCCTGAACCGGCTCCACAGGCTCTCCCCAGTGCGAGGGGCCCGCCACCTCTCTTTGTCTCCGGAATCTCCTTTCCAGGTGGCCATGAAAACCACAACTGATGCAAAACTGTGGAATAGATTGATAGAAGATACGCTGGTCCCAGGGGAAGCCATCAACGGACTTCAACAGGACCGTGGACTGTCGCTTCACTGCTAAATCCAACTCAACGCAGAGCCGCAGGTTGGTAGCCGCCTGGAGGTACCTGGTGTTGGCATACGAGTAGAGAAAAGACCCCAGTGAGTTCCCAACTTCCTTCAAGATGGCCGGATTTTGAAGGGGAAGAGGTAAACCCGGAAGAGATAACCAAACAACACCAGAGGATGACTCGCGCCCAAAGTGGGAATCCCATGACCACTTGGTAAGAGAGAAACACCAAGAACCGCACCTCCTAATCTCCGTGGACCACACCATCACAAAGTCATCTTTGAATGCAAGGTGGATGCAGAAGGATGCCCAAGATAACTCAGACACCGCAGCCAGGAGAGACAGGTCCCAGGATTCCCCAAAGCTTTGGAAGAAAGGCAGCGAGGGCTTATTACGGCCAAACCGGGCCAAAAGGGTTAGCTCATGAAAGGCCACGCCTCCCGGAGTTCCTTGGAAGAGAGAACCATCGACGGAACCCCCTCCACAAACTCATGTTCATGCCGGTCCACCACTATCGATGGAATCTTAAGAAGCGGCACAACAACAGACGAAGCGCGCACACCAACCTTGGAGGGCTCACCGCATAGAACATCCTTAAAGGAGAGCTTCGGGAACCCTTCAGCATCAGTCCCATCCTCGTAATCCTTCGAGAAAGATGCAGTCTCCGGTGCAGAAGGGGCAACACCCAAATATGGGGGAGTAGTCGAGGGGAAAGGGGCTGCTGAGAACCAGAGCAATAATAGCCAGAGAAGATGAACCCCTGAGGTCCGGAGCATCAGCCATCGATCAGGAGGTTGAATAACGTATAATAATGATAATGGTCGAAAATCCTCCTAAACTAGAGTTACAAGAGTTAAAATCAATGTTTAATAACTAAACCATTTCTAATATAACGTTTTACATAAGAAAAATTCGACTATAAATATTCATTAGAAAGATAAATATATTTAATACATAATGATATTTTATTTATAATTTTTAGACATTAAATAATTAAATTTATATATGACACAATGATGATGTATTAATTACCTTATTAATGAATGATAATAATAATTGATATTATAAGTATCCAAATCAATCTAATATGATACTTTTAATGAATTCCACTACTTTTCTAGGTTAATACGACATGTTAGGTTTGACTAAATGAATTTTTTTATAATTAATAATGTTGTTATGAATTAAAAAAACAAAATAACAAATAGTTTTAAAATTGACATAAAAGAGTTTTTAAAACAAATATTATATTATTAATTGATATTATATTCCTAAAAATACAGGATTAGGCCAGAGGGCTTAAATAATATTATATATTTCATTAATGAACCACTTTTGGTTCTCTTGGAAGTTTATTATATGTTTATTAACAATATAATATAAAAATAAAAAGAGAAATGGTAAATGTCAAAATATTTAACTAAGAGTTAAATCTAAAAGATAATGTTAATATAGTAACCCTAACCAGTCTAAATCCTAGTGGTTGAGTGGTTTTTGAACCATACCCACCTTAACCTATAAATAAATCCTTTTGTATCCATTAGAAACTGATAATTATTTTATTATAAAATAATATTTCAATCTTTTCCTAAGGTTCCCCTCGCCCCTCTTATAAAGGGGCACTTCCCCTTCTCTGAAATTAACACCTCCAAAGCCATTTGTATCGGTCAAAACCTGCCCAAATATCCTTAAAATTGTCCTCCCATCATCCTAGAAGACTTTACATAGTCATAAATCTATCATAAAGATCCCTTTTGATCAAATCAAAAGGAAGAACCCAAAAAAGATGGAAATATTTCATCACCTCTTTCAAGTTATTTTCTTCTTCCACTTCTTCTTTCCTTGTTGTTTCCTTTCTAAAATAATAAATCCAGTATATTTTATATAATATTATGTTTTTATAAATATGGTACAACCATATTCATTATTTTATCCATCCTATGAATGACATGTCACCATACTTGCATACGTATGGCTTACCGTCTCCACGTCGTGGTGTAGTTGTTATTCAATAAATTATTATTTGTATGGGTATAATAATGATGTATAATTGATGTAAATAATAAATATAACATGTTAATGATTCTGTATATATGATATACCATCTATTTACAAACAATTTTAAATCAAAAGAATGATATTGTCACTCGTGTGTACATAAGGATTATCGTCTCCACGAACACGATGAGACTAATTTTTTCCATTGTAATCATTCAAGAATAATTTTAATTGTATGATTAAAAATAATTTTTAAGAACTCAATATCATTCTGGAAATGAATCAAATACATCACATCCATAACAAACATGTCTTATGTAACAAAACATATAATGTAAAACGAATCAGTTAACACTCAAAATGATGATCATAATAAAATATTATTAACAAAGAAATATTAGAAGATCATATATGATATAATATTAATGTATATGGTTCTTGAAAAATTTAATAACAATTATTTTACCATTATAAAGGAGGTTAACCTACCCTCAACCAAGGAAAAGTACAAGGTAAGGGTAAATTCTACAATCTATTTATTATACGAGGTTTTTTTATTTAATTATCTACTAGGACCTCTTTATCATCCACATCTGTGTTTTCATAAAAATGTATTAAATTTTTTTACTATTTACTAAGAAATGGGTTAAAGTCATTTATTCCCTTATTTGACCTTATATTTTTTTAAATGAATCTTTTCATCGTTTTCCAAACAAGGTACTTTATTACCTTTTCGACAAAATTAAGGTAAGGATGTTTTTTTATCTTATACGGCGAGTGCGACTATTTTCCACTGTTATAACATTGTCAAAGCTTCCCTTATAATATAATAAGAATATTTTCATAAATCAATGTTTTCTTTTATAATTACATGACTTTTAAATGATTTCAAAATAGAAATAGAGATTTCTCTCAAATAGTTTTGATTTTATGTATTTCAACATCCTTTGATGGATTTTAATCTTATTTGAAGTTGATTTATTACGATACAAAACATCTATATTGTATTGATTGTTTTGTGATATGTTTGACTGTGGATGTGTTATTTTTATACCATTCATTGTTATGGTTAAAGTATTGAAATTTCATATGCTAGTTTTAATAAGAATGTTTATGTTTTGTTTCAAACTTTTCATATACAGAATTCATTGGACTTAGTATGTGATGGGTGGATCCTGCTATAGCTCCTTGATGCATCAGTAGGTCTCATGAGACGATTAGACATGGAATTGGCCAAGGACTTTCCCAATTGGATATATGGTTTTGGCTGAGGCCTAAATCATTTTTAGACATCTTGGTTGAGGCCTTGACAAAATGTTTCAGAATGTCCGGTATTATATATTCGCTCAATATGAAAATAATATTGATGGTTCATGTGGTTATTGTACTATTAGAATACCCATGACTATGCTTTATTATGGAATTATTTACTCATCTCATATTCCTGAAATAAAAGTGTTCATGTTTATTATATTTAAAGGAATGTGTTTTCAATTATTCACCATGCCTAATATTTATGTAATCTTCCACTGTATTGCTTGCCCTTACTGAGAAATTGAGCTCACCCCTTTCTTATCTTTAATTTTCCCAGGATATGAAGAAGTTAATTATTAGTGACATTCAGGCATAATCAAGGAGTCTTGAATGTTTATAAGGGAATAAATTAGTTTTGTATTTCTTTTCAAGTTGTAAAGTTGAACTTATGTATAAATATTGTTTCCAATATTACTAAATTGATCAGTCTTTCAGGACATGATTTCCTTGTGATCATTCCAATGTTATGTAAAAATGCACCGACTCTGGGTAACTGGGGTCGGGGCATTACAACCTTCCTCTATAAGAGTCAGTGGGGGAATTCCAACAATATTCAGTATGGATTTTCGCAGACCATCACCTGGAGGGAAGATGAAATACGAGAAGTCATACCCACAACAGTTAGATGAAACCTTGCTATGAAATATCTAGAATGTCCTACATATCCTTCTGGGTGTTGTTCCCCTTGAGATGCATCCCAAAATTCTATACAGATTGGCCAGTACAGACACCCTCAGATTAACCTTTTCCTTTTCCACCATGATTCCGGCCATCACTAGTATTCCTGGGAAAACCCCCATTTTCATGTCTCTTACTGGAAGAAACCACACAACCAAAAATGTATCATGGAACCCATTATATTGAACATTCGCGTCCCAATGTTTGTTTATGTTGAAGACCTAGGATTGGTACACTCATACTTCCAGGACCATCAAATATGATCTCCCATTTCCCCTCTGTGATGTGTTCGGGAACTGCTTCCCTCAGCCTATCATTTTCACAACCTTTTCCTACATCATAAAGAGATTGAACCATCCCTTATAGGATATATCCTTTAGGATGTATGTTATTTTCAACTTCTCCTTATCCAATTATAGAAGATTACTTGTCAGAATAGGGGTACACGTCCTATCCCACCAGAAGTTCTCTGTTGGAAGGAAATCATCATATTGGTACCCTTCCAGGGGAATTACCCCAATGAAATTAATGTCTCATAGAATGATTACTAACTCCCCATGGTGGAGGTGGAAGGTACTGGTGGTAGGAGACCACCGGGTAAATAACTCTGGTACCATTTCTTGTTGATGGTAGAAGTGAAATTGTGATGTCCACACAACTTCAAACATCCCGATAGACCATATATTTCCCCTGAAATCCTCACCTATATGGCGTACCCAGTACACCCATTACCATTCACTCATGAAATTTCCCTTGCACCTGAAGTACCATTCATTCCAATCTTTTTTCTCATTAGTAATGATGATTTTGAAGGTGCACGCATAATGAGCTAGAGATTGCTCAGGAACTAGATCGATTCCTACAACAGTCTTAGTCTTAAGATTTAGGATGTAAATTGTTGTGTTCTGTGTATCCCTATTGGGATGACTGTTGCTCATGATATTGAACTATAGAAGGCTATCTTCATGTGTTACCCATGACCGTGGCTTATCCGTCTCAAATCCTAACATCCAACCCTCCTCGAAAATACTAAAGTTCCATATCAACAGACATTCACTTAGGATGTAATCCTTTTGACATTGCATCATCATGTTAAAAAGAATTTGATTATCAGACATGACTCTTCTTGCATAAATAATACAAGGGTTTGTGATCATCTAGCTCCTCCTTTAAGGTATGGTAGCCTCCCTCTTATCTATATTCTATTGCGAATCCATATCTCGTATATTTTCAAAGACACAAAAGGATTTTCATAAGAGAACATGGGTTCATCATGGAAGACATCCTATTGTGTGCAAGATGAGCCTTGGCCGCGTAATTATTCTGCAATGTCAAGTGTGTACAAGAATGGAAATAGGCACAAAAGAGTTCATGGGTGTGCACAAAACTCAGACCAAATTTGAGAAATTGTGCATAAAAATAATGCTTTTGTGCATGATAGTGGAGGATCTTGTCGTACGGAAAATTGGAAGTGACAACCAAGCCCCTCAGCATATTTATAGGCATGGACCAGCCATTTAACACACACAGAAGTGTTTTTCATTCTAAATGACCATTTTTTCATATACCGATGGTTAGGGGTTCTGCTTTTCATCATGACCATCATAATCCAACCTTTGGGTCCCCCTTCAGCTCTGATTCTGGGGGGGGCATTTCTTGAAGCTAAATTTTGGATGGTCCATGAACAAACACCATTTCGCTAAACTATGGCATATTTTGAATCTAGAGACAATTATGAGACACCTAAGGGAGGTGAACGCAATATTAAAAACATTCACGCAAGGTTGGAAATGGCACACAAAATATTGTGCACCTAATGCGATGTCAAATGGAGCCTTCTGCGGTGACCATTCAAAAACCAGCCAAGTCAATGACACGAAATAAGATTACCTAGTGCACAAGATTCCGATATGCACACAAGTTCTTCTATTCCCAATGAGATGTCAAACGGAGCCTTGTTTACAGGTCCTCCTATGCTCCATTGTCAAGGATTCCGGTTACAAATAGAAATTAACCCCATCCTTCGGGGTACAGTTAAGAAAGACGAACCGACTCATTGCTGCGATACAGACATCCCTTCCCCGACCGTGTGAAAGACATGGACTCAAGGTACTGGATTTGGCATGCCATGTCTCCTATGGGTCCTCCTTTGGGTGGGCCCACTAAGGCTTGATCCTCACCCATTTCCTTTACTCTAAATCATTTTCGCTTAAAATATCCCTCTTATGTGCAAGTTTTTCATTATTTTGTGAACTACTTACGCGCAGGTTCTCCCCTAGTGTGAAACCACCACATATTGAATGAAACCTATCATCTTTTTCATGCCCCATAAATCCTGTGTGTGCCCCTCCTTGTGTGCTCCATGTGTCATCCTCACCCTAAGGAACCATGTCCGAGACCCTTTTACTCGCGACACCCATTTCATGCGCATACTTCTACCGTACAAACCTATAGGTTTGTATGGAGTGATTTCAAATCCCCTTGGGTGGTGATTCATGTTATGTTGCATTGTGTCATGCTTCTTTACATAGGCATGCTAACGACTATTTATTTCATCTCATATCCACGCTAATGTGAGCCCCTCAATGGATCACTCCACAACCCCATCTCCACATGGAATTTTCGGTGCCTTCCCTTCACTAAGGGTTAAAGCGTGCTAGTTATGTAAGTCCTAGGGGTTAAAATAGATTCTCGATAATCGGACCTGTAGGACATTAATCATCCAAGAATCATCATCCCCAACACATTACTTTAAACCATATCTTCTACCCGTGTATGTACATGGGGTTCCCCTCCTCGGAAATTTTCCATGTCCACTCATCTCCAAGATAGTGAGATCTTCTTCACATTGAATGAGATACTCCTCACATGGAATGACATCTACCCATAGGAAAGGGAAACCATCCTAGTGTAATCCCCAAGAATTTCTTGTAGGAGCTAGAACCCTTTCTCATCCTCTCTTCTTTCATGCACGAAGACCAGAGGATAGACAGTCACATGGGTCTCTCGATATGACATCCCTCTCCCTTTGGGATTTATCACCATTGGGCCTCCATCCTAGAGTAAGTCCCAATCTCAATCTCTCTGGCCTCTTAACCACATGTAATCCCCACAACATTCCTCACCGACACACCTTTCAAGATGTGATAGTCAGGTATTTATTGCCTCTTGTTTTTCACACCAAGCATCACTCACATAGTTTTTTAGTAAGCATGGACCATAACCCCTTCATGTGTAAGCCACATTCCCACATTTATCGAACTAGTGGACTTTGATTCTTTACCTTTATAGGAAAGGTACATAGGAAGCCTCCCCGAGGTTCAATCCCATCAACCATCGATCCCAACCACTTCACGTCAGCTCATCCTAATCCCACATGACATTTAATTGTATTCCCCTCCCTTACCACATGACGTTAAACTGTATGCTTTCGAACTACCTGGGTTTTGATCTATGTCTCTTAGAAAAGTTATGTTGGGATCCTCCCTGATGTTCAACCCCAAAAGATAGAAAACATTTGTGTCCCATTTGTTGGGGCCCACATCTTTGGTCCATCCTTTAGTGGCATCAAACCCTCTCCTGGGCCGCTGACCATGCGTATGTCCCTATATGTTGTCGTGTATTTCTCTTTTGTGCAAACCACAATTATATTCTACCACCTTGAACTATATGGACATTGATTACCTAACACGGGGATCCATAGGAAGCCTCCTCGAGGTTCAATCCCATCATTCATTCCCTATCTTGGTATCTCCCTTGATCCTTTGTGATTCAGAAATTTCATGCCCCTAACTAGAGGTTTTACTTCCTTCGGGTTCCATCCATGTGTCTATTCTCACGAGCCGCCTCCTCAGGTGTCCCATCGCCCCCACCAAACTATGTGAACTTTGATTCCCTGCTACAGGGAAATGTAGTAATCCTCCCTTTGGTTCAATACCAACACCACCATCATTTTCACATCGATTATATACCATTCATCTCATACATGTCATCAAGTCATCCAACATCTATCCTGGTTTCACCCGAGCAGCCAAATACCAGCGAGATCATGTCATTCACTTCAACAATTCCTCTAGAAGTACCAGGGATGCTAACTACACATATTCCTCAACATGTCTTTGGGGTTTTTTTCCATTTTTTACACCTCAATCCCATAATTCAACCACTCAAACTACATTGGTTTTGATCCCTTTCCTCTATATAGGAAACGTAGGAGGCCTCCACGAGGTTCAAATCCAATCCAATGGTAAACCTTGGTGTCCCCTTCACAGGGACCCAAGAATCCTCAGAGTTGTGTTCATTGGACGTTTGGATCCAATAATAAAACAAAACCATCAAGTTATCCCTCTTGGGGATGTACTCATATGATCTACTCCTATCGGTGTTCTAATCAGTCCGATCTGTCTCCTCTGGATGTGAAACTCGTGGAACACCCTGTGTTAAACAGGGGAAGATGAGGAAAACCATAGGGACATACCTATGCAATATAATTCCCCAAAATCAATGTGGGAATCCTTGGGATTCCAGGCCCTTGATAATCCCATTCATAAGGGGAAATAAACCTAGAAATATCAGTGATTCAATGTCCATACACTCCATTGAGGTCCAATGTGACTACTCCCCTACTCGATGGTTACATCGCTAATTTACCCCTTGGAATGTCCTAATAGAAGTAGAGTAATTGATCAGCTTCCATGAAGATATGGAACTGGGTAATATTTTCACGAAAAACATCGTAATATTTAATGAATACCCGAACTATGTGATGAATTATAAGGAGGAATCCATGTAAGGAGAGACCAACATCCCATCATCCCATTTTGATCAAGGAGAAAACAATCCTGAATAAGTGACGGATGATGCCCGCCTTTGGAAACAGGGAATGCAAGGTGAAAACTAGCGTGTCGCAGCATGACGGCATGAACCCCGACGAATTAGTCAGAAATAGTATCATTTTTCGAATTGGGCACAAGAATAATTTTTATAAGGTTTTGATTTCTCACCCTTACTTACTATTCCAAATCTTTCTCTTTTAATGACATTCTTTCCAATAATTTCATATAATAATTTTTCTCATTCGATAAAAGTAATTGAAGTAATCTTATAAGATTATAATTCATCTTGAAATTCATTAATCCTTTTTTCATGATCAATAATGCTTGATGTAGAGGACTTAAACATTTTAACAAAATCTTGATGTTGTTTTAACACAGTATCAATTTCTCATAAAAAAGAATTGTGAATATTTTTCAGTGATTTATGTTTCATTAATAAAGGATCATAATTATCTTCAAACATTTCACAATATGCAGATAATATATCACATGAGAAACTATTATTACTAGAATTATAGGAGTATTAAGATTATAAATCTTCTTCTTATTTATCCATAAAGCACATATTGCCTTCCAGTTTTTGTGACCATTTATATGAATGATATTGTGAGTAGATAATGGGGTATTCATAGATACTATATGTAGACGTCATGGATCTTTTTTATTTAAAATCATAATCAACATTCTTTTGATATATATTATTTAGTATTTTTCTTCTATCTTTTAGTTGAGGGAAATCAGGTCTTATGTTACCCAATTTTTTTCATTCATAGCATCGAACACAAACAGATTATATACTATCCTTATTGAAGGATTTTAGGAATCTTATTTTATTCTTGGATAATTTTATGAACTTTCTAGATAGTTGATTTAGTTCCATTCTAGAAATTGAGAGTCTGAATTCATGTCTATTTTGAATTATTGTTTTATTTTATGTCATTGTTTCTCAAATATCCCTTTGAGAATAATATTTTAATTTATCACTAAAATATTATGATATTCAAATTCATCTTTCATTTATACATCATATATCATAATTGTTCCAATAAATTATTTCAATGTTAGATCCTTAATAGGTGATGATTGATGAATAACTCATGATATTCCATTCTATTTGGAGGGTAGTACTCTTAGTAATTTTAGAGATTGATCATATTGTTTTATAGGTTATCCAAAGGTAGTAATGTTATTTATAATCTCTATAATCCCATCATTCATCTATGTGACGCTTTCACCATAAAAAATTCTAAAGGTGTCAAACATTAGCTTTGTTGTAGCATACCTCATATGTATTATATTTTATGATCATTCATAGGAAACTACAATAGATGTTCACATTTCATAGGCATTATGACATTGTGATACACCATTAAACACATCCGGACCAATTCCATAGATAATAAAATTCATTTCTTTTCAATTGATGTCATATTCTTCTTTTGTTTTAGTAGACCAATTTTCTTGTTTCTTAGGAATCATATATGTAGTAATAATTTTATAATATAATTTGAATCCAATATTCTACAGAAAGATAATAATTATTGTTTTCCAGTATCCACAATTTTCACCTTTAAAATATAGATCACGAACGATAGACATTCCTTCTCTAGGATCATCCATTGACATATTATTTGTATAGACCTTATAATTTTTTATTGATATAACTTTATCTCAAATTCCATACTTAGATACCAATTTTTATATTGGAATAATAAAAAGAAATAGAAGAGGGGGATGAATTCTGTCTTTTCGACAACCTTAAAAAATTCTTGGTTTTGACACCCTTTATGATTTACGCAGATATGTTGTGTTTTCTTATGTATGAAAAGATAAGAAATGGATAAATATAAATAAAGAACACAATGATTTATAGTGTTTTAGGTCAAAAAGATCCCCTACTACACTCCACCAATGCTCTCTCTATGAGCTTGATGAATTTCACTAGAATGGTCCTCTTATCACAAGACCAAAAATACACAACTACGTGTTGGAAATTGATGCCTTTAAAATAAGTCTAAACACATACCCTTCTGGTTTATTAATTGATAACCTATTATACACAACCTATTATAATAATCTCACCCTTCTCCACAACATAGTATGAGAAGTTGATACTCTAATAAATCAAAAGAGTTTGATTTGATGTTTTGGGTTGATCTTCATAGCTGCAATGCCGGCTATTGAAAGTAGATGGATATTCTTCTTAAAAAATGAATGTATTTAAGAAAGTGTAGCTTTTATGAAATATTGGCTTCAAATTTTCTCAAATAACAACAACAACAACAAATAATAGAAGTAATCTTATAGCAGAATGAGAATTAACATGTATGTCTCTAAAGTATAGTCTCTCTTAAGAGTCAATCGTTATTTATAGAAAAAATGTAAAATATATTCATAGTAATAAAAATTTATATGTTAATTTTTTCTTGTATATTTAAAAAGGATTTGTCATATAATATATAGAGAAGATAGATTTCCTTCATATTCAGGATCCAAGAAAAATTCCTAAAAGAATGTTGAAATTCAAATATGAATTGACTTGGGGAGTCGTAACTTCCCTTAAAAACATGGGTGATTTTACATAACAAACATGGTTATTTCAATAAATCATAAATAGAATTTAATCATCCCACTATCCTGTCAATATCATTACATGAAACTCTAATAAAATATTACTTTCTAAAACTTTGATAATGAGTAGACAAACGTAGGGTTGAACTGCGTAGTGTAAGGTTCCTTTGCATAGTGTGGGGTTACTTTTCTAGTGTTGGGTTACATTGTATAGTGTAAGGTTACTTTACATGGCATATGGTTCCTTTTCATAGCATAGGGTTCCTTTGATTAGAATGGGGTTCTGACCAACATATGATTCCATAACATTACATTAATCTATGCGTAATGTAGGGAACATAAGTGACATAGGGATGTTGATCCATACGTTCACCCTTTTGATCAAAAAAATAAAATGTTGAATTTATTAACCATATGTTCAAATTCATGAATGTAGTTTTTATGATCCATACACTTAATATCCAGAGCAGTGTAGGGATGATAATATATACATCCATTTACCAAACATAGTGTTGGAACAATGTTTCCATAAAACATACCATATCTTTGTATTCTATAGAAAATATAAATAAAAACATGATATATAGTCTATAAACATACATATTTAACCTTAATTATAAAATAAACAAGGTTCTTTGTGAGCATCAAGGTCAACATTTAATATAGATTATTGTTGATACATTATATTCCCAACTTGCCTTCACTTTTGCGGATGACTGATACCTCATGGGTGAGCTTCTGATATATAGTTCATTTTCTTTTTTGGGATATAGATCCCTGCAAAACCCCTTTTATGAAATCAATCCTCCTTCTACAAAATCAATTCCCCACGAACTACTTCTACGTCATGTAATCTTTCTTTGTGGATAACTTCGTACTTTTTTGAATTCTCCTTAGAGCGATGATCTTTTATAATGAAAATTTCCATACCTAATGTTCTAATAAGGGGTATTTATATAGTAAAATATATCTTCGAAACCTAGTAATCCAAATTACCCAAAACATCGATGTTGTATAGCCTTCACTATGAACTACTATGCGGTCAGCATAATGCCTTAATATTGTGTGGTGACTGATGTCTTACATAAATAAAAACCTTTTATGATATCCTAAATCACCAACTATCAAATAAAAATAACGATCCTCTCATGAATGATGATATTCCTATAAATTATGAGTCCTCATATGAACTATTTTTTCTTACGCAGTCTGCGTAGCATGCTTTTCATTCCACATATAAATATACCTTTTCCGATTTTCCTTCATTGTTCCACATACCTCAAATATTGTATACGAATTGTTCTTTTTATTATGGAAACTGTGCTTCATAGTCCACAAACTATGATTCATGAATTCCTTTGTGGAAAATTTTTTTTCCATTAAATAAACTCCCGATGTTGAGGCCCAAAATTTTTGTATACATTCGGAAACTGTTCCACCATAAGAATATGTTTCAGAAACAACAACCATACAGATTCATGTTCATATATATTTTTCAACAAAAAAATAATAATACATCATTAAATATTCAACCATGTTCTTATCAAAATTCATTTCATCCCAAAATAACTCAATTTCTTTCATCGTGAACCCAATTTGGTATGATGTATAACATTTGATTGATCACCTATAATATTGTTATATTTACCCAAGAATTGATTTTAACTTCCCTTCCTTCCATTGAAATATTTATTTCCTAATCAAATGAAAATTCTTAATAATTCTGGGTCTACTTTCTTGAATACAGTGGTCCGTCTGATCATTCACTTTTACAAAGTGAGGTGATTTCTTTTCTTCTCAAACTTCCTTGACAAAAAAAGAGAATACCTGAATATGATAATATTCCTTATCATTTTGGTCATAATAAATCTATTCCATGGATATATGTTTATAAACACTTAATACCAAACCTCAAACTCTATGTTCCATCGATGATTGTCAGCATAGTTATTCAATCGACTATGGGGAGTATTGATGTGATGCTGAATGTGATTGACCTTTTTTACCATTTTCTTAACTATTATAGGTTCCAATAGCTTACATTCACCTAATTAATCCCAACAATAAGGTGTCCAGAATCTATTCCCATAAATGTCTTCATAAGAAGCCATTTTTATTCTTCATTAGAAGATATTATTATAAGAGAATTAGATTAGAGGAAGATGTTTATCCCATCCACCTTTGAAGTACATAAAAAATACTATCAACATATCTTTTAGTTTCTGAATAGTACACTCATTTTTTGATCACTTTTTTGTGGTGATAAGTTCTTATGAAGTTCAACAACTCATTTAGAGAATATTTGAGGCTCTTTTATAACTTTGATGTAAATCTATAATCTCTTTCAGATGAAATCAATAGTGGTGTTACATGTAGAATCACCACCTCTCTAATGTATATCCTTTAATGATGATCGAGTTTGAAGTCCTGTTGAATAAAAATGAAGTGACCAATGTTTGTAAGTTGATACACCACAAACGATTTGAAAATTTTCTATCTTGATGTATTGGAAATAACACTGATAAATTCTATGGTGATGTTTTCTCATTTCTATATAGGTATGGGTAATGGTTGCATCATCTCCTTATAATTATTCCTACAAACTTTAATTTTTGACATATCAGACACATTGATGTATATTCCATGATGTCATACTTCATATTATCCCAATAACAGTTCTACTAGATATCTCAATACATCTTAATGCTCCCTTAGTGGATGTAGAAAGTCGAGCTATGTGCATAATTCAACATCTCTCTCTTTATCATCGAATTTTATTGTACTCATATTCATGACCCAAATATCACAACTCTTTCTTCATCAATTTTGTTCTCCAAGTGGTTTTCATTCCTTATGGATTCCACATTCTGCTTAATTTTCATATTATATATTTTAGAATTCTTTTACTTATCTGAAATGGATGGTTGAACAATAATTTAAGAAAGGAATAATGATGTTCCTTACTTTATGGTTCCCATGTAGTTCTTTTTAAAGTCTCAGAATATTTCATCCCTATAAATTTCAATTTTGATAATGTTACCAAATCTTTGCTACATAGATAATATTCTAATTATTTTTATTCTTAGGATTGTAATTGATTGATAAATCCTATTACTTGAACATATATAACTATATTTACTGTAAAAGGATAATATCCTTCCATGTGAATATATATTTTAATCTCTTATGGTCTATATATATTTCAAACTTAACCCCATAGAGGTAATATCACCATATTTTAAATGAAAATATCAGTATATCCAACTCCATGTCATGAGTGGGGTATTTTTTCTTATTATATTTCAACTTCTTTGAGGGATGAGATATTATTTTATTATTATGAAACAAAAAACAACCCAATAACTTCTTTGAAGCATCGATATATACCAAAAATTGTTCCCCAATTGAGGCCAAAATGAGGACTGGTGCAGTGATAAGCATCTTTTCCCAATCCTTAATTATCTTTTCAAATTCCCTAGTCTAGAAAATAGTTACTTAATTCCATTTTATCTTGGTTAGTAGGTTTGAAATCCATGAGATGTTTCTCAAAAATCCTCACCATTACCTAAATAGTACAAGGAAATTATGGATCTCTATTACCAATGCTAGTCTAGGCCAGTACTCAATGGACTTTTTCTTAGAAGGGTATACTGATATCCCATTTTTGGAGATAATATTCCCTAATAATGGCACTTCCTTTATCCTAAACTCACATTTATTATAATTTTCATATAAATTATACTTTATCAAAGACTTGAGAAGAGTATTCAAATTCTCTTCATACTCTTCCCTGATTTTTGAGTGAATTAAAATGATATTAATAAATACGACCAAAAAATTATTGAGGTAATATATAAATAATATATTCCTTAATTCCATAAATATTTCGAGAGAATTAGTGAGTCATAAAAGAATAATTATGAAATCATAGTTTCCATAACTTGTTAAAAAGTTATTTTTGGGAATATCTTCATTCTTCACCCTTAATTGGTAATATCCTGACCAATGGTCCACCTTATAGAAATATTAGTCTCTATGAAGCTGGTCAAACAAGTAATCAATCCATGGAAAAAGATACGTATTCTATATAGTGATATTATTGAGCTCATGATAATTAATGCATAGGTGAATTTTACCTATCCTTCTTGTATATGAAGAAGACTAGTGTACCCCGCATTGAAACATATGGGTGTATAAATCCCTTATATAGATTCTCTTATATTTACTTATTCAGCCCCTCATGTTCAAAAATGTCAATTTTATATGGAGTCTTGGATATTGTAAATTATTCAGGTATATGATCACTTAAAAATTCATCCTCTCAACAAGGAGGATGATCGGGAAACTCTTCAAGGGGCACATAATTATAATCCCTCACAATAGGGATTTCTTAAAGTATAAACATTTCCTTAGTCTAAATCATTTGGTAATGATATTCTTGATTAAAAGGTAATAGTATCCATGCTTTATATTATGATACCAAATATGATTTATACTCCTTGAACTTCTTTAAAATTATAGGGTGATTTACTACACAGAGGGTGATTTCCTTCTCATGACATTTTTTGATGGATTTATATATGTAAATACAATCCCTTATTTGAATTACATCAAATTATACTATAGGAAGTATCATAAGGTCTGATAAGAAGATCATCCCAAAAATATGGATAAGGGATGAGTTGTATAGTTGATATGAAATAATTGGCTCATTCACCATCATTATTAATACCTTAACATCTATGACATGAGGTGGTGCTTAAATTATTTTACTAAACTTATGTAATATAAAATAATGTGTAGATATATAATCAGAATGTATATTCACTATTCTTGAGTGAATAACTAGCATACCTTTCACTACTTCATTTTCAGAATCCACCACCACAGTAGTGATAGAAATATATAACCCTTGAAATCTATTCATTGGAGTTTGTTGTCATTGGTTGTTATCAACAACCATTGGTTTAGTGCATTAGTTTTCATAATTTCCTTATTATATACTCTTGAAACATTTGAAAATTGGATGAGGATTGGGTGGAGAATTTATTTTTTATATCTCATTGGTGAGTTTCTCTTATTGGTAATAATTATCTTGGTTCCCCCCCCTTCCCACACCTAAAGAACTTTTTTTTTCACCTTCAGTAAATTCTCATGATGTTGTTTCCCATACTTTTGAAAAGTTGTATGTTTGACATTCTTTCTAATATTAGATTTCACCATCATACAACAAAAATTAAACTCCATTTTTCATTTTGTATCACCATGGTACGTATGATATTAAATTATATCCAATTAAACTTTTATTAAAAATCAGAATATTTTCACATAGCTATCAAATTATAAAATTGCCGAAGGTTTTCTAGAATAATATTTGTCCCGCAAAAAAAGAATTATACTTTAATTTTAGGAGAGATACCAAATATGGAGTTGTATCATTCATGTATTATGAATTTTTCTTCATACATATAGATGGATTAGTCATCCATTTTCTTGAGGTAAAGGAAATATATCTTTATTTTAAGTTGGAGAGTGTGAGGTTTTTTTTTGAATTTTTTTTCTGCAATTCCTTCCACTCCATCACATTGATATCTTCCATATTATTTTTATTTGTGATCAACATCCACCATTTATTGTATTCTTCCCCCATATAATAAATAGCTAGTGCAACCTTAAATTTCTCAGAGAATTGAATGATATGAATGATATTTTCAATGGAGTTGTTATATTTTTCCATTATTAAAGGATCGATAGATACACTAAAAGTTTGGTTGCCTTTGTCACATAATGGATTCTATTGAAACTTTCCCTTTCTTAGGGGGATTCAGGAATTCCTATTGATTGATGTTTTTATTCAAAACGTGAGTTATCTAAAAAAGTATTATCAGAAAGCTCCAGAATCCAACTCCTATAAAGTCGGGAATCTTATTTGGAAAGTCATCACATTGCCTCTCACATTAGTTTTTTAGTTTATTTTTCCCATTTCCATCCATGGAATGAAAATGTGGAAAAATAAGGACGATTATTTTTAAATCATTAAACACAGAAATGGGAATCCATGGACATTAGAAGGGTTAACTCATAAAAGACAGATATTCCTTAACCTATGAATTTATAAGTTTGAATCTAGAATATCCATGATCTATTCCTAATATATAATCTTATGTTCTTTTTCATTCCCTTCATAGGGTTCATAAAGGGATTCTGAATTTACCAAAGAATAACCTTCAAGAGTGTCAAACCATGCGTGAAACAAGGCCCATTGTCATTCACTCGGTGATTATAGAGTCCAGATAAACACACCATTTTCAGAGTTATTACCCCTTATTACAACTATACCAGAGACACATCTACTAGTAGTATTTAGAGAGTGATGTATTTTATTAGGAAACACATACTCTAAACTTTAACAAAATTTAGTGATGTTTTTCTATGATTAGTTTTATCCTTAAGGAATTCACTAGAGTTTTATAATCTTAATCCCCAAAATTAACTAGAACTTTCTCTGATACCAACTATAAAGGGTCAATACCTTTACTCATATAATTAAATAATTTTTAATATAAACTTCCATTATTTAAAAAACAAGGGTCGAAAAGATATATTATCATTGAAATACTAGGTTTATAATACATGAAAATGAAACTAAAAAAGAAACTTTTATTCTTCTTAGTGAGATCTAAAATCCATTTGATCTTCTAAAATATCATAGGATAACCTAGGAAAATACATAATGAAATGGGCAGGCTAGAAATACCAATAAGGTAATAAAAATGATAAGGAAATATAACATGTAACTCAAAGGTATAACATGATATCACAAAATTGAAGGATAAGGAGTAATCATATGGGAGAATAACATGAAGAACATGGTATCAAAAAATCATGGTAAGATAAGAAAAATGGTAGAAATATAAAACATGAAATAAACATGAGAAAATAATAACTACTGAGACAACATCACATATTTGGAAAAGTCCCATAATGGATTTGGTTCACTCCATAATCCCATACATGGCTTCTCATGAGACTAAAACATTACTAAATGCATTAGAGGGATATATAATTCAAGGCCCACCCATCATATTCATATAATGTAAATGAATATAAATTTTATATATGTAAATCAATCATAATTAATAAACCTCATAATTACACATGGAAATAAAATGGGTTTCACAATCGCGCCTTATATAATTATTAGAATAGATTTCTAAAGAGGTAATTTGAGAAATGATCATAAGGTATGTATTACCCAATCAATAGAAGGGAGAGTGAGAAAGGTATATTTTTAAGATATATATAGAATATAGAATCACTATTAAACATTAAATATTGAGATAATGTTAGTTAAGGATAGAGTGGTTATAACTAGAATAAAGGGGTGGTTTAAGGATATCCCTTACTTTGAGCCCAATCCATCACATGCATCATCTATCATCCTAAATAGTAAAATTAAGTCAATTATTTAATTCATTAAGAATAATTTTCTCGTTTATTATTCCTTTTAATTTATTTAGTATCATTTTATATTCAATTATATAATCATTTATGTTCAAGTTATATGTTTTTATGATGTTCGGTTCGTATTTGCGCCATCACCTTGAAAAGCTTACTAAGTTCAAAGGGATTATTATTTCATCATCTCTTGAATAATAATCACGAAATAATTTTCATTTTTAAAAATATATTTTAATTTTAAAAGTAAACATGACTTATGGTTATGAAAAATGTTCTATGTTAAAATCATGTAGATGAAATTCTGTATGTACGCATGTGAAACATTTCCATTTTTCAATGATCATACTAGAAAGAAGTTAAGTATTATTTTATTATTAATTAATGATAATTATGTCATAAATATCATATTTATTCTTTAAATACACTTATATATATCATACATGTGATGAAAAAAATGATTCACATCATTCTATGATGTATCAGTCCTCCATACACACAAACAATGATAACATTCTTCAGTGAATGGGAAGGTAAGAAGGTATATGATATATTAACCTTCATGAATGATTAATATGTATTGAATATAATATTTAAAAATTAAATCCTTCATCATGAATATATTTGATAGGTGATGATGGAAAATTAATTACAACAGTTCACGATGTAGTAGTTTGTCGTACACATGAATGATGGTTTCGTTTCCCATTTGATGGAAGTGGAGAAGAATTAACGTTATGTAATTAAAATAAGAAAATTATTATATGGGAGGTACTGATTACATTATATCATCATGATTGAGTAATATTTTATGATGGTTTAACAAAACAATGAATTTTCATAATTTTACATTGAATTCCACTGTTTTTAGGCCCACTAGAGTGTTATATTATTCAAAATTGTCAAATTTTTATGTTTTTGTGGAATTTTAAACATAATTGTAAAAATGAAATCATTTTAGGATTTAACTATTTTATTTTTATTATGTATTTTGGAAATAAATATTTTGAAACTAATTTAAATTGTTAAATTTATTTTTTTAGTATCCTAGACATCTTGGGGTAAATATCGTCTTTTGGACCATAAGCTCAATCTATCAATTGGAACTCCAAAATCCACTAACAAGACATGTCTCAAAAACTTTTCACATATCTGGAATGTTTTAAATACGAGATTATATATATAATTTGGCCATACCAATGAAATTTAAATTCAATATGCAGCTGGATAAAGAATTTATTAACAAATTTAACTAAGGAATAAACATGTGAATCAGCTGTTTAGATGAACATTAATTCATGGTAAACCAGATACATGGAATTTGGAGAGGTTGTCTGGGTAGATTAAATTCTTAGAGTGAAACAGTCATAAATATCTCCAAAAATATAAAAATATGTTGAATATTTTATAGGAGATGTAAAAGAATGCGGGGAATAACTTTCATGAAGGGGTTCATGTGTGGGCCAACCATTTAATTGGCCTAACATGTGGTCATGTTCGAAGAAAAAATATGGCCTATAAAAGGACGAGGGTTCTTCCTTCCCAAATCATTCCAATCCTGCCCATTCCATACAGGGCACCAAGGAGAGGAGGCCAAGGGAAATAATGAATATTTAGGATTTTCCTTTTATTTTATGTTTTATTTTAGTTTTATTTTCCCATGTAACATGAAATAAATTTTTAATTAAAGTGTTTCATTTTGTCCTTCCATCTCTCTTTTTTCTTCCAACCCTATTCTCATTATCTCTCTTCCATATTTCCATCATGATCTATATTCACTTTGATATTGTATGTGACTAACCCGAGGCATGGACCTGGTATAGGATTTATGGTGTTCTTTTTTAATATGATTTAATTAAAAAATTTATTCTATTTGTGGTGGATGAACTATTATTTCATGGGTGAAGCCGTCATCCACCAAGACATTATTTTATATTCCATTTCTTTTCAATGATTAATTAATTTTACCTCACTTATCTCAAGAAAACCATTGATAAGGTGGATTAGGAGTTTCTCAGAGAGATAAAATGACATACAGTAGAGTAGGGTATTTTATTAATAACATTATAAATTGAGATGTTATCCTATTTGACAATTAGAGGAGGTGTGGTTGGGTGTGCGATAGGCATGATAAAATCACCCACTCAATAAATCAAATAAAATTATTTCGTTAATGATGTTTTACCAAATTAATTGTCATATTTAATTTAAAAAATAATAATTAACAAAAAATTCTTATCTAAACCTAGGATCCGGACTTTTCTTCCCTAATTTAATTTTGTTCGCATCTGTATTTAGATTTAAATTCTAAATCGCATTATTTTAATTCCATATTTTCCAAAAACCCCAAAATTTGAGTTTTCATAAATAATATAAAAACAATAAACAAATTAATTAGTATAATTATAGTTAGTGATTGAATCAATCGTGATGCTTCTCAAGTGAGAAAACCCTTGTATACCTCTGTTCTCCATTAGTAAAATAAATTCTAATTTTACACAACCTATGATATGAATGTTTCAAAACTAGAACTATTTCCGTTGAGATAAATGTTTATTTCCATCACCTTTTCAAAACTCACTTTTTTTAAATATGTTTCTTTATTTTCTTTGTAAAAAAAATTAAAACATATATTTTTCCATGATGTTTTCAAATTTCCATTTTTTTAATTCAATGAATAATTACTCAGAGGTGAAGGATAAAGAAATAGATTATAAAAAGAGGAACTCCAACAAAGGGATGATTCTCTTATGATAATTTTTAAACAGTTTCAAATATGACAAGAGATATGGATGTCACCATAAGGTTTTATGAGATTGATCGATGAATTCCAGATTGACATGCAATGATTAAAGGCCAAGAAGGAAGTTCCACTGGTCTTTCCTGATTTCAGTGAAGGCATCCAAGAAGGTGAGGCCTAACTTTAGGTGGAAGAGCCTGAATGACTATATTAATATATAAATAGTCAATTATAAGAGGAAATTTTCACCAAAGAAGATATTAAAGCCGAACCAACTCAAGGAGATGATAAATTATTGAACTGAACCGCATTTAATTTTATTGAAACTACTTTGAGTATTACTCCAAAAAATTTTGAATTTTAAAAATTTTCTTAATCTTATTATGTATATGAGGACGATGAGAAAAAAAAGAAAGTGGGATTGTTGAGGAACACCTAGAGCTCTTATAAGACATGCAATATTCACTAGATAGATTACAATAAGAAAAATAAACCCGTGCACAAGTAGCAATGAAGGAGGATAAAGTTTGATACTTCATCCTACCCCCAACCAAGGAGATGTACATAATTGTGTAGGTGTTGGATCATGTATAATTTATCCATGGAGTCCCCCAAAATAGAGAAGAATAAGTCCAATCTAGAAGGAACCACATGTCGTGGTTCAATTTAAAGAAGCCTCAACCACCATCAGTCTTTAGATACTAGCTGATACTACATTTTAAAGGCATTAAAAATCCAGGTCCCAATTTTGGGATCATATAAAGATTTATCTTTACACGATTTCTAGGAATTTAGATTTAAATTTATTTTTTTATTACTCCAACATCCATCCCACTCCCTATTTTATTTTTGTGTTTAAATGACATTATCCTTATTCCTAATATAGAAATTTTATTTTATAGGATCATGATGGAACTAGGTAGTACCAAAAAGTGAAGGAAGGGGAATAATATTGGTTTCAAAATGGAGTTAAATTTTAGTGTTAAACTTTTAAACTCCTTAATTTTTTTCCAAAAACATTTTTGAGCTTTAAAGATAAAATTTCATGCCAAAAAATGAATTATGTTTTACTTGTGTAATATAACAGACATGAATTTATTAGGAATCATGTGATGTCATGTTTTAGATTTCAATATTAATGAAATTTAATGAGTAAAATGAATAATTGAATTTTAAATGTGAGGCATGGATACTATAATTAAGACTCATGATTTGAATAAATTTATTAATTCATGTAAATGAAATTTTCTAACCACCATTCATGAAAATTTATGATATTCATGTTCATTTATTAACTAATATTCATTCCTTGTGTGATTTTCCAATATCATATTCCCATTACTGATAGGATTTCTAGTCTAATTACTTCTTATTTTATCTTGAGCATACTTCTTGAGTGATCATGGGACATGTCACCTTCTAGAACTTGTATTTTTACTTTTCAAAGTAATGAATTTGTAAAAACTGTTTTAAAATGAATGAGGCATCTATTGAAACCCACTTATACTTAAAATAACACATTTACATAAATCCTTATTTAGCCCATAGAGACGATGAATGAGCTTTATAAGGATGGGCCATGTTTCAAGTCATGTTTATCCATTCCTACCCAACTATTGGTATTTCCAGGATATTTTAAAGTCGAATTGTGGGGGTAAAGGGATTCACGGTGGAAGGGATGATATAAATTGTATGTAATATGTTTGGGGTGATATGTTGGGTTATGATAAATATAATTTTATTTTTTCATTGTACTCAATATCATTTTCACATATTGAATGAAAAAAAATGCACTGTGATTTGGGAGAAAAAAAAGCACCATTACTAGACCGATTATTTCTATAATATGTTGTTAGGTGTTGGATATGAGGTTTGTTTCAAACATAACATTCAAACAATGAAAAAAAATTAAAAAAAAATTGACTGGAAAAAAATTCAAGAGGGTGCAAAAATCATTCATTTTGAATAATTTCATCATGACCTTACTTTGATTATTCAGAAAGGTTTGGTGTTGTTACAATTTTATGGGGATAACATCATTAAACCTTTTACTTTTAATATCATGCTTTATGCTTTATGAGTTATTCCTCCTCCTTGATATTTATTTTTAATCATCAAATCCTACCAACCTTAAGCATCACAGTAATTAGAACCTTAATTGTAATTCCCCATGATTTGTTTTTTGTGTTTTTCTCTTTACAAAGTATAGAAAGTAGTTATTTTACAATCTTATGGATATGGATAATTTTATCATGATATGAGAATAAATATATTTGGATTTTATCATTAGTGATGAGATAAAAGAATCAAATGTGAGGTGAATTATGACTTGAAATGTTTAATAATAATGAATTGAGTCACCTGAATGATTCAAAGGGGAAGTTCCATCATTTTTAAAAGAGGGAAGTAAAATACATGAATTTATTATTTATCTCTAAAATGGGAAATAAAATTTATATTTTAAGTTTAATTTAATATTTTGACTTGATATAGATAATTTCTTGATTATATTATATTGAAATTTGAATATTGATAACATTAGGTCCCTCTGATTTTTAATGATAAGATTGTATGCTTGAGGAAAAGCATGGTTTAAGTGTGGGGGAATTGATAGAACAATAATTTTTTGTAAATTTACATTGAGTTTCAATGTTTTTATACCCACAATAGTTTTATTTTATTATAAATTTTCACATTTTTATGTTTTTGTGGAATTTTGAGCTAAATTGTAAAAATGGCCTCATTTTGGGATATAACTATATTATTTTTATTCATTATTTCAGATAGAAATTTATTTAAAATTATTTAAATTGTGAAAAATTAGGATCCTGGACATCTTGTTTTATATTTCATCCTTCTTCACCACAAGCTCAATCCATCAATTAGAGGCCCAAAATCAGCTCACAACACATACCTCAAAAACTGCTCATATATTTGGAATGTTTTATAAAGGATCGGATATATAGAATTCTTCCATCTCAATGAATTGTAAATTAGAGATAAATCTTTATAAGGGATTTATTAAAAAATTAAATGAGTAAGTAAACATGTGAATAAACTATTTGGATGACCATTAATGCATGATAAACCAGATACACGGAATACAGAGTGTTTCTCCGAGCAGATTAAATTTTAAGAGAGAAATAGACATAACTCTCGATTAAAATGGAAAAATATGTTTAAATATTGAGTTAATATGTTAAATATTGTAGGGAAAATCATTCATGAAGGGGTGAAAGCGTGAATCATAAATTTAATAGACCTAACATGCGGTGGACTTAAAAGGTAAAATATGGCCTATAAGGAGAGGAGAGCTCTACATTACCAAATAATTCCAATCCACCCCATATCATCTAAAGAAACTAGAAGATGAATCCATGGACCATGATTATTATTTTGGATTTATATTTTATTTTCTTTTTAATTTAAGTTTAATTTTTCCATGAAACATGCATTCAAATTTTTATTAAAGTGTTTACTTTTATTCTACCATCTTTCTTTTTTCTTCCAACCATAATATCATTATCTATCTTCTATATTTCCATTATTATCTCTATTCACTTTGAAATGGATAGTGAAAAACCCAATTCTTGGACCTAGGTGAGGTTTCATAGTGTTATTTTTTATTATGATTCAATTATAAAATGTTTTTATTCTATTTTTGGTGGCATAAAGAGCATTTCATGGGTACCATGGTAGTTAACCATGAAATTATTTTTAATTCCATTTCTTTGTTTGATTAATTAATTTTACATCCATTTTATCGGGAAAACCCCTCATACGGTAGAGCTGGGGTTTCCCAAAAAAGAGAAATTGTCATACGGTGGAGCTGAGTATTTTAGTTATAACATTCTCAGTTCAGATGTTATCTTACTTGACTATTAAAGGATGTGTATTTTGGTGAGTGAGATACATGATACAATCACACACACAATAAATCATGGAAAATTAATTCATTAATGAGGTTTCACCTAATGAATTATCAAATTGAATTTAAACAAAAAATAAATAAATAAAAAAACAAGTGTTATCCAACCCTAGGATCAATACTATTCTTCCCTAATTTCATTTTTTTTCTCATCTATATTTAGATTTAAATTTTTAATTGCATTATTTTAATTCCACATTTTCCAAAACCCCCAAAATATAAATTTTCATAAATAATATAAAAAACAAAAACAATTAGATTAAGTGAATTAGAATTAGTGATTGAACCAATTTCGATGCTCCTCAAGTGAGATGACTATGGTTATCCTCTATGCGGCATTAGAAAAATAAATTCTCTTTTTTCATGCCCTATAATAGGTGTGTTTCAAAATCAGCGTCATTATTGGGGATATAAATAGTTATTTCGATCAATTTTTCAAAATTCACATTTTTATAAATATTTTTCTTTATTTTCTTTATAAAAAACTTCATTTATTCATATAATGGTTTCAAATGAACCATTTTTTCAATTCAAGGATCAATTACTCATAGGTTCAAGATAAATAAATTGATTATACTGAGAAATATATCCAATAAACTTTGGAATAATGAAACATGAATGTTTTAAATACTTATTTATGGTAATTACTTTTTTTCAACAGAATAAATGATTAAGGTATTCACATGTTTGGTTTGTAACACACAAGAGAAACTTTATGATATACCGGGGATCACTCATTTAGTGACCTTATTTCTAATTTTTGGTTTTTCATATTTTAGAAGGGTTATAAGGCAAACAATTTATGGAATGGTTAATGTTAAACATAGCATGAGGTGTTATAGATTAAAGTATTATCTCAAAATATGATGATTTATGCATATTTGATAACATGTGCTAATTTTTTTCTTTTGATAAAGATATATAGAATGCCTTACTAGTCAATTTATGGAATTAATGATCAAATAATGCCTTTATAATGAAAAATTCACCTTAATTTATTTGAACAATATATGAAGTTGTAATTGATCAAGGAACAAGAAGGGGAGAGGTTATCCTGAAATCATATAAGTATATATTTTCCTAAAAATTCGTCAGCTTTAGGAAAAAGGGTCCTAAAATAAAATGTCAACCTATTATCATCATTTTTATAACATCAATGACCTTTTTCAAGGCTCTTTGTGTTATGGATTTTTATTGGTTAAATTTCACCTAACCATGTTCTCAATCACTCTCCATCAGAACATTATATTTTGATTTCTCTTTAATGTCCACGTTTTTACCGGCCACAATTGTTCTGTTAAGTGGAATCCTAGTTTTGAGTTTCTTTGGGTAACCGTAACATTCCCAACGTACCATTTCTAAAGTATTTTTTATTATTAAATTTATTGATGTTGTTTTCTATTAAAGTAACTTTCAATTATTAAACATTTGATAACCTAGATGAGTTTCAAGGGAAAAATTCATTTTAAGGGGGGTAGAATTTAAAAAATTGAGATTTTGTGATATATTTCTTAAATTAATTTAATATTATTGATATTTTGAATTTCACATTACACTAAATATATCTTGTTTTATATGAAAAAACATTTTTTATTTCTTTTTACACTGACAAGTTATGATTGAGTTATATGAAACACTAAGTTGGTATGTGTTTTACACAATATTGTGTTTCTATAAATAATCATTATAGTATTATAATTATTTAAACGTGATAGTTATAACATAACTATTAATCTTATTAAAAAAATTAGTAACAATTAATTTTTAAATATGATTTATAATGTTATTATATAAATAAAACAAATTTTTAATAAAACACAATTTTTTTGGTAAAGACTTTATAGGTTTGATAATACTATTTTCTCAAATGAACTTTTTTTATGTCCTTCTTTAAATAATATTAAAATTAATTTTAGAAAAAGTAAGAAATTTAATTTGATAAAACAAAAATATCTTTTGAATTCATAATATCAAAGTTATCTTAGGGTGATTTTTTGGGGTTTTTTTTAAGAAAACATCATTTTTGGATGAATAGTAAAAAATACTGAATTTTAATTCAGAACCTATTTTTAGTATAATTTATTTAGGTTGTAAAATAATATTTTAATTTGGTTTTAATTTGTAATTATATAAAGTTTAAAAAATATTAATCCAATTTAGTTCATTGTAATGAATTTCACTTTAAAATTGCATAAAAACATTTCAAACTCAAAAACATTTTCTCATAAAACACCTGCTATCATTACACATCTAAGGGATTAATATTAAATTAATTTATACCAATTATATGATTTTAATTTTGAAAAATTGACTCCATATTTGGAATCAAAAAAATTAATAATGTATAATAATTTCAACTTTTTTTGGACCAAAAATATTAGTGAAAGTAATTAAAATTAATTATAGTGATTATGGTAAAAACCTGAGTACTTAGTGGTTAAACATTAATTTAACGGTCCAAATAATATAGAAACATATCTAAAATCCATTTTATGGACATATATTGACCATAATCCCTCTTGAATCTAATATTATAAGTTATTGGGATACTATTACACGAAAGTGACCTATATAATAAGTTAAGTAAGGGAAAAGACAAAAAGGGAACCTTCCTTAAATTTAACATTTATAAAGCCTTGAGTTATGGAAAAAGAAAAAAATTAGTTTGGTTGTATATATTATTTTTAAAGGTAAATTTTTTTTCATTTAATATTAAATTATATTTTATTTTTAGAGAAGAATTAATTATATTAACTGCTTATGGAATGCCAAATGGGGTAATTATGTAGATAATAATTAACAAACAATAAATAATACTAAAAATATTAAAAGAGAATTAAATTCATTGAATTATTTTGTTTTATCATTTTATATGAATATATAATGTTACATAGGTTTGAACTTAATAGGTTCAAATTACATCATTTCTTGACATTTCTTAAATTAAGTAAATAATGTCAAAAAAGACATTAATCTTATTTTATAATAAATGATATTTTATTAAAAGATTTAAAATTTACTAAAAATACTATTATACAAAAAAAATAGTTTGATATGTTAATAAATTTAAAATATAGTCTATTCATGTACCAATCAATATTTTATAATGAAACGTTTTACCTTCAAATAGAAAAATCATTGTTAGCGTGGTTCGGGTTAAAAAATCATTTTGTGTGTTACATATGCTTGTTTGAAAACTAATTTATAACACATGTGAGAATTTTTTTTTGAAAACTAGATAGATTTTTTATAATTAAGTGGGTAAATATTTTATAAAAAATGATACTTGAGTTTAGTATTAATGGTAAAATTACTCAAGTTAGAAAACTAGTTACCATAATAAAAACTAAAATGATAAAAGTAGGGTAATTTAAAAGTTTAGGAACAAAATTATGAATATGAACTTATTTTGGTTTTTATGAGGTTTTTATATACCATAACTCTCATTTAATCCATTTTTTTAAATTTTTGACTCTCATAAGGTAGGGTATACCTCTAAATATTGTTTACCTTTTAGTATTTACAATTATTCTACCCCTCCACCTCTATAAGAAGTCATTCACTCTTCCCCTTCCTCACACCACTAAAACCACTTTATCGCATCCAATAAATGAAAATATTATCTTTAAAATTTCCTAGTTTAATTCTATGACCCTCCCATTAGGAAGAAATAGTACAATGTGAACCCTTTGGTTCAAACCTAGAGGAGTTACCCAAAGAATAGGTAACATCTATCCAGAAGATATTTTTTTTTCTTTCTCCACCCCATAGAATATATATTAAATTATTATATAATAACATCATTATCTTAGATTTTATGATATTGTTTTTTTCAAATCGTTTATGTACACCTACACACACATCCATCAAATGGGTAGTGAACTTACTGTTTGTGAGCACGGAAGACTATAGCCTCACAAAACGGAGTTGTTTGTTTTTCCTTTACCACCTATAAAGGTTAGGAATTATGGTGAACATACTATTTCTATATGTTATTTATGATGTTTATGATGTTTTTATTCTTTTATAATTATTATATAAAACATAAATTCATTATTTCCATTTTTTGGGAATATGATAACTTTGTTTTTGGATGTGTAGACTACCCCCCTTTAATGTGATGTGATTTTTCAAAACTTTCATGGAATGTACTAAGGAAACGTTTAGTAAATATATATAATATTTATGAAATAATAATTATACTGTAATAATAATATAAAAATACATAAATTTAATTTACTTTCTTTCTTTCAATACAACAAGAAAATTGAAAAAACATTCATGTGTACGTATGACCTACCGACTCTATGAACGGTGTATTCCATTTCATATTTTTTCTATTTTATTGATTATTATAAAAATTTATATAAAAAATATATATTATATTTATATCATGCTTTAAATTATTTAATTGAGTAAATACCTATCTAATTAATAGGATCAATAATAACAAGTCAAAATATATATGAAAAATAAAGTAGATATTACCCAAAATGTAACATTAATGTGGAATTGTTAATAAATGGGTAATATAAAGTCATAATAAACTAATATATGGTATTATATAAAATAATAAAATTATTTTGTATATTTATAATTAATTTATATTCATTATACAATAAGTTTTAATGTTTACAAAGAATGTAAATACTTAAGGTAAGGATTTTCTCGTCTCCCTTTTATTTATGTGATATTTAATTCTTATTCACCACTTGTTTATTTTGTGTGGTTTATACAATGAAAATAAATATATTATATTATTATTATTCTTATATTTATGGTCATTTACATGTATATTTCATTATCTATCTTTCATGGGGTTTTTGGTTCCACAGTTACCAAATCAGTAAAGTAATTTTGTCTCAATTTGTTTTCTTTGAGACACATGCCATGCTATGAACCTATATTCTTTTACAAGGTGTATAAAAAAAATCATTAACATGTTATATAATGAATCTATTTATTTTAATTATATTTTAGGATTAATTTAATGTTTTTTGTTCTTGATGATCATGATTTAATGTTACCAAAGTGGTAACGGTTTATGGCCACGATCTCAACATTTATCGGGATTGTTAGTGATTAAGATTCCATTGATGAAATCATATGATCCAACTCTAAATAATTTTCATGATTTCTATTATACTTTTTTTATTCATGATATCTTTATTTAATTGAACTATTTTTCACTTTTCAGTACTTAATATAATTGATAAATTATTTTTAATAAAATCTATATTTATCTCCCTCTTCGGCCGAAAATTAGTATTTTTTGAAAACCATGTTTTCTAAAAATGTTTTTTTTCTAATATTATAATATTATATTTAAAATAAAATTTTAACAATTTTATAAATTTTATACAGTATGGTTTTTAAAAAGGGCTCTTCTTTTTATTTTATGATTGATGAAATTTTTTAAACTTTTGACGGTGCAAAAAAGAAATGTTCGGCATGTACGGTTTCATCTGCCACCATGACTGTCATTTCATTGAAGGTTCCTTTGAAAGTTTACAGGATTATTTTTTTAAGATTTTTTTTCCTATTATTATAGGCCTAAATTATTTTTATAGTAGTCTTAAAAAACAACGGGTTTAAAAATCCTTCATGTTCAAGATGTGTTTTAAATGATTTCAAAGATTCTGTTAAATTTTTCAAAATATATTTTCAAAGAAAAAGGTTTCCAAAAAGGTTTTATGTTTAAAAATTATATTAAAATGTTTTGAATATTATTTTATAATTTTTTAAGGAAGAATTTTTTCAAAATGATTTCAAAATTATTTTATACATTTTTAAGGAAAAAGGTTTTCAAAAGTTTTTCAAAATTTATTTATATGTTTTCAAATAAAAATTATTTCAAATTGTTTTCAAGATTAGTTTTTAAATTTTTAAGGAATTTTTTTTAATTTTTTTAATTTTTTTTATGTTTTTATTAAAAAATAATTTCAAAATGTTTTAAAGATTCATTTATAAATTTTTAAGAGAAAAATGTTTCCAAATGTTTTCAATCATACCTAATAAATTTTAAAGGTTATTTTAAAAGAAAATAGTTTTCAAAATGATTTATGCATTAAATGGTATTTTTAAAAAAAGAAAGGATATATTACTTAAGAAATTATTTTAAAAGATTTTAAAAAAAATATGTTCCATCTAAGACAATATAGTTTGTTGGTACTCATGAATTATAGTAGAGATCATCTGAGGGTTATATTTATATTATTTCTTTGAATAGTTTGTGTTTTTATCGCATGTTGGTTATGAAACCTGTTTCTATTTCATGGATTATATTTTTATGAATCCTAGTTCTCTTACACTGGTTATATTCTTATGAAACCCATTTTTCATTCATGGGATATGTGATTATGAAAACCTCTTCTATTCATGGGTTATGATTGAATGAAATTATTATGAAACCTATCTCTTTTCAATAGGCTATGATATGAAGACATGTTTATGATAGTCATTTCATTTTATGGGTGATGATATGAATGTTTATCATCTAGTAGAACACATATGTATTATTTAATTATGATATGGTTGATAAATATATCTCCCTCCAATTCATTGGGTAATGATTTATATCTCATGAGATAGACATTGTTGAAACGAGGACTAAACTCATTTTAGTAAAGGACATTGTCCACTAAGATGGTCTTACAAGTGAAGCTTGACTACTAATATGGTCATGAGAGTGAACCATGACTACCAAGATGGTTTGGGGAGTGAACCCACTCCACTAATATGGTATTTTAATTAATCCTTTACTAATATGGCTTTAATTCTTATATGCTTACTTGTCTTCCAGAAATTATATGTCATATTCCTATGTTATGCTTTCATGGATTATGCGCTTAATTCAGTTATGATTAATATATTATGAAATTAAAATATTTATAGCGTGGATCTTCTATATGATCCTAATATTCACATTATGATCTTTAAATGTTATTATCATGTTCTTATACCATTATTCTCATGTTATACTTACATATCTACTTTATTAACCCTTAATGAGTGTCTGAGCTCACCCTTTCTTGTGTTTCCATTCACAAGTTTATGAAGAATGGTTTTATATTTAAGTAGTAAAATGGATGATCTATGTTGGAACCATTGAATATATTTTACTATTTTGTAATATTTTTCTATATTTCTAAAGACACTAAACTACTACGGCCCTCAGGCAAATACTTTTGAAATTTGATGAATATTTATAAAAAGTGATGTAATATCCATGTATTTAAATCCTGGGTTGATATATGGGGAGGGAATTAAGGACGGTATTCGGGTAGGTATTTTTTTTTATCAACATGTATTTATCAATGTAAATAGTATTTTAACACCCTAATATTTTAATTAATGATTATCTTTGAATAATTATAATTTTTTAATAGCTTGTGTTGCACGCAACCGTGAGTTTAAATAAACTATGAGACACTATAAAATGAATGAAATAACATATACATTAAATTGTAATGAATTAATATTAATAAATAATTAATCAAATAAAAATAATGTTCCAAATAAATTTGATTTCATTGGTAATTTCTTAGAAAATAACAACACAATTTTTATTAAAATCACTTTTTCTTCAAAAATAAGTTTTATGAAAAATGAGCTTAATTTATTTTTATGAGTAAATATTACTTTTATAATTTCAAAAAATGTATTTAAAAAAACAAATTTTAGCGCTTCTAAATTTCCTTAATATATTTTTCTGAAAACATTAATTTTCTATTTTTTAAGGAATGTGAAAAATCTGATTTTTATGGAAAACAATATTTACTTTTAAAGTATTTATAAGATAAAATTATATTTTGGAATAGTTTTAAATCATAATTAGTTAATTTAAATATAAAATAATACAATTATGGTTTAAAAAAAGTATATACAAGAATTTATTATAAAATCCTTAAATGTTTTAAAAGAGAATTTTCTTTCAAAAAACTATTTTTAATGGAATTTTAATGATTTTATTTTAAATTAAATTATTAAACTTTTGTGTTTTTAATTTTAAAAAATTTATATTAAATTTATATTTATAAGGTACAAATTTATTAAGTTTTTTCCTTTTATTTTTTGTCTAATATAAATAATAAACTTTGTAAATTTTTATTTACCATAGTAAAGGCTAAATTCGGTAATTTAGGTTAAAAATAAAATGATAAAGACAATAAAATGACCCCAACACATGCCCCACATTTATTGGATGAAACCAATTGGATAATTAACATATATGTATCTAAATTATGTTTTTTAATGGACATTGTTTCCTAAAAATGACTTATATAATAATTAAATCATATAAAGTCACAAAATGTGTAGTGCCCCAAGCTTGATGTACATGGACATTACATTACTTTTATGGAATAATTAATACATAACCTAAACAGACACCCAAGGACCATAATAGTTTAGTGTCTTTGGAAACACAGAACATAATCTTCTAATCATAGTGAAAGATCTTCAAAAACTCCCATAAAGATATTCCCTTTTTGTTTTCTTACCAAAAACCGTTCTTTATATCCTAGGGAAAAGAAAACATAAAAATGGTGAGCTTAAATTCTCATTAAGGGTAATCATGGAGAAAATAAAACAAATCATATACATTTTAATATAAAAACAAGAACATAAATTTTAACCATCAAAATCATGAGCAATGAAATAAAACATGGCAGTACGTAAGACATAGATCATAATGGAACATTTATCATGATAAAGTATCATGGGGATAAAACATTTAACTGTGGAAAAACATTATTCAAATGATATGATTTCCATAGTATCCAAGTCATTTCTTCCAAGACCATCATAGTGAAAAAAGTCCATTACGGAATCGAGTTTACTTGTTGTTCTAGCCCTGTATTACTGAACTATATTTTACTTGTCATTCCAGCCATGTTTATCTAATGAAATATAAATCTTTACCCAATGAATTGGAGGGAGATATAGGTCCAATTGGTCTCATAATGAAATCATTCTTTCGTGTGCCACAAAATAAACATAAATCATTCATCATAACCCAGATTATATTATGGGTTTCATAAACATCATCCCATCATAACATAATTCATAAAAAACAAATGGATATAATTTCATCATAAGAAAAATCAAACCATTTAAATAATATAGACATTATAATTGAAATATAAACATACTAAATAATTTCATCTTAGATGGAAAATAGTTCTGATAAAACACCTGAAATGAATTCTTGATGAAAATATCCTTTTCTTCTTCGAAATCAGTTTCTTTTCACAAAATGATATGCAATTTTAAAATAAAAGGGTTTTTGTTTAAAAAGCTTATGAAATATTTTATAATAAGCTTCATGAAAACAAGGCATTATGAAACTATAAAAATCCATTCATATCCTATAAGTTAAAAAAACATTCTCCTCGTACTTTTTTCGAAAAAATCAAAAAGTACCTCGTATAGTAAACAAAAGAAAGATTCCTTCCATACCTTATGGTAAAAGTCAAAAAAGAGTAAAAATAACTGTTAACATATATGGGAGAATAGTAAACATTTTATGAAAACATTTTGAGAAAACATAGACATGGATGATAAACATAACCCTAGTAAATACTTATGAATAAATAATCTCGGATAAGAACGAGACTGGAATAATTATCCCTTACCTTATGTCCAATTTCTTCCATATGTGTTCGAGAATCTTTCACAATGAGTTTAAACATATTATTAACTTATAAAAGAACCATAATAATATTTATGATATCATATATGATTCACTTACGACTTTATATTACTCGTTCATTTGTCTATTCCATGTTAAAGTAGTGTTTTGGGTAAAATTGTTTCTTTTGTCACACATGTTTTGACTTCTAATTATTTATATGATTACTTAGATTATTATTACTTACTTAAAAAATGTAAAACATGATTTATATATAATATATATTCAGAATATATAATATATATAATAGATCTATAAATGGAATCAAATACACCATTCATGGAGATGGTAGGCCGTACGTACACATGAACGTTGTTTTTGTTTCTTTATTAAATTGAATGGAAGTAAGTAAATAACATATAAATAAATCCAGTATAATTATTTTGTCATATATTTAATGATTATTTTTTATAGATACTTTATAATAATTTTGTAATGGTCAACATGGAAAATGAATCTCATCACGTCGTGGAGACGGTAATCCGTACGTATGCAAGAGCGATGATATCGTTACCATAATTATTGAATCGAATTGGAGTGGATGATATAATATATAAGAATAAGTATGATGTTATAATAATCATATATAGTTACTATTTCCACCATTATACCCATCCAAGTATGGTGGTGGTGGAAAAACATATTACACTACGACGTGGAGACAATAAGCCGTACGTACGCACACACGATGATTTAATTTTTCGTAGGATGGATTGATGGTGAAATATGGTTGTTCAATATTTATAATTACATATCATTATATGAGTGATACTGATGTTATAACTTTATTTTGAAACAAATAAAGAAGAGGAAGTAGAAGAAGAAATTAATTTGAAGGAATCGGTAAATGGTATTACCTCTTCCCCAACTAGCCTGTTCTAAACCTCCTCTTAGGGCACTAATGTTGGTCTATGAAGAAGACCAGTACCTTTAGTATGTTTATAGGAAAGTGAATAAAAGAAATTTATAGGGTTTGGATGATCTTGAAGGCCCAAAGTGTTGTGAATAAGAGAGGGAGGAGATGCCCTTTTATAAAGAGAGGAGAGGGGCACTTTTGGAAATCTATAAAATATTAATTTATTATAAACTGAAACCCCACCTAAAAACCTCTAAAATGACCAAAATTAGAATATGAGATGAGATAGTATTGTAATATCATCTTCCAATTAAATTTAGACTTGTTGGGAATTTATTTTAATCCTTATCCACTTGATTTATCCTTATTTAATCTATTTAATCTTACTTGTGGTAATAATTTTATAAATTTTAAATTATTATAAATAATTACTTCTATGTTGGGAATTTTCCATAATTGGATACTTTCTGACATTTTTGACCATATAAATTTTAAATACTTTTGTGATTTTTATATAATTTTATAATATGTTATTTGTATAATATATTAATAGTGTCAATTTTGACACAATTCAATTATTTGAATTTAAATAAAATATACACAGAAAATATATTCGAACCAAAATATTTAATAGATTACTAAAATTTTATACTAATCTAAAAAATTCATGGATAATATTATTTAGTCCATATAATATTTATTTTAATACATTTAAAAACATTTATTTGATATTTCTCTTAATAAAATAATTACTACAACATTTTTGTATAATTATTTAATATACATATTTGTTGCATAAAAATTAAAAATCAAATACTATGATAAATATAAATTAAATATATTTCATAATATTACTTTTAGTCTAGTTTATCTTTTAAAACACCAAAATTTTAAAATTTTATGTCTATTAAATTATGAAGGTGACAACTTTGACATTATTTAAAATAAAATAATATAAATGTCATAATCTATTTTATAAGGCTCAAAATGGCCCAAAAGTCGACACATGGATTCATATGGTGTAGATATAATCGACCAATATATTTTGGTCAGGTGTTTGGGTCTTTTTATGGGTAATATTATTTTAATAAAAACTATATTATGGATTTTTTAGTAGATAAATAATTTCTTCCTCATTAATGTATAAGATATGAAGGTAATTAAATATTTCTTAAATATTATAAATAAATTACCATAAAAATGAAAAAAAATATATCTTTCAAATGAATATTTATAATCGAATTCATATTTTGTATAACCTTATATTAAAAACACTTTAATTATTAATGTTTGAGTGAGACATATTTGACTTTTTTTGAATAAAATAAATTAAAGGTCTTAATCACATCCAAGTGTGTTCCAAAAGATACTATTTAAACACAAGTATATTTTAGGGTAAAATATAATCATCCATTTATATTAATACACATGTTAGGGTAATTTTATAATATTATTTTTAACCATTAATTTCCGGATTAACCTTTAACTGTGGTAAATAAAATTTACCGTAGTTATTATTCATAATGTCTAAAAATAAAAAGTAGCCTATTAAAATAATTTGGACTTACTGATTAAAATATGGAATCAATTTTCCCAAATTCAATACACAGAAGTGGCAGTATTTAATTTAAAATTAATCACGTTGTTGAGAAAACGGGTTTTAAAAGTTAAAACATTGCAAAAGATTGAAATATTTTTTACTATGAATTCAATGTAAAATTAATGATAATGACATAAATTATATGAATTGGTAAAAAATATTCTATTTATACTTTACACCCATTCAATATTATAATTTAACCATATAATTTATCTCGATGAAAAAATTTGTTTTTAATTAAAATTTAGCGTATTTTTACTATTCATCAAAATATGAAGGTTATCAGAATAATGTCAAAACTTTATCCAATGTAAATTTTTATGTCCTGATTCAAAATAAGAAGTTTAATTTTTCAAATTTAACTTATAAAATTTTTAAAAATTAGATTTAAAATGGGTGTTCCATCAAAAGGAGACAAAACTGCATTTTTTGAAAAATAATTCTTTTATGTGAAAAATTAATTTTGTTCTCATAGAATGTTCTAGAATATGTGTAAGATGAATGATAATGTTATAAAATTAAAAATTTTGTAAATAATATTCATAACCGCTAGTTCATAATATTATTATAACAATATATCTTTGTTTAGTGAAACTCGGTATTGCGTACAACACACGCTATGGAGGAAGGTCGCTCTTGCATGCAACACAAGCCAAGAATAGTGTTTGTGTATTCTAAAAGACAATACATTGTTGCGTATAGCACAAGATAATATTTGTGTAGTGTACAACACAAGACATCAAATAATTTAAAAATAATATTTCTCATAAAAACTCGGGGTGTTATATTCTACCGCCCTTAAAATGAATTTCACCCTTGAAATTCATCGGGTTAATAAATGGTTTACTACTTGAACGTTTCTTTCATAGAAACCCACATCGTTAAAAATAATACTAAAACTTAATTTTAAAAACTAATATCTGAAACTTAATGTTTACCCAAATTAACCCATCACTAGGTTTTCACATAGAATAACATAGGTGAAAACATGGATATGGAAGGGAAATCTGGCCATCAAGTTATGATAGAGTGTGGTAGAGAACATGGCTATTGAAAAGCCAAAAATAACAAAGCCATAAATTTGTGATGATCTAACGTACCATCTTATTCATCGAATATGAGGGTACTAGGACAACATTTTTGGTTTTCAATTTCATTTCCCTAAAGATGAAAATTTTGAATTCGAGGCTATACTTACTTGATTTTGGTACAATCTCATCATTGGTCATTTCTTGAACAATTTCCACTTCATATCTTAAATAAATGAATTCTATTTTTTCATTCGTGAAGTGTTAGCAGATCGTGTGATAGAATGATGGTTCATTTCATTTGTCTCAAACAAAAGGTAAGAAAAAGTTATTAAATATACATAAGTACATGTATGGTGATATTAATCGTATATGCTTCCAAAAATGGACTTATACTTCATCTATCATACTGCTAAATAAAATAAAACTAATTTATACTAACCAGAGACTTCTTGTAGGCTAGTGGTAGGTGATAAAGGCCTGTCACACTTCAGTTGTGGGTTCGATTCCCAAAACCTTGTCCAATACGACGGTTTTTCGCCTGTCCTACGAGTTGTCCTTTTTCTAAAACAATACTATTATAAAATTTCAGAAATAATATAAAAAATTTATAGCCTTAAAAATACTATCTGATGACTTAATTAATCCATTCCATCCTTTAGGTTTATCCAAAATACTTCTGTCCAAACTCACAGTATAAAGAAAAATACTACTAGTGAGGTCATCTACCAAGCATGTGAATACCATCATTTATCCACCGTATATTATAAAATATACCTTGTTGGTCACATTACAAACATTTGAATACATTAATCATGTATTATTGGAACATGAATTACCATAGAACCTTAGTGAAAACACTAATTATATCAAATGATAACTCTTTTCACATACCAAAATCCCAAAATATTTATATACTCAAACCATGATATCAACTTTTCCTTATATCAGTCATGAGCTCATTAATACTATCAACCATATTATTTTCTCCTTATCCCTTATTTATGCACATATCATCTGCTTTCCAAAAATATTCCAATCACTTTTCATGGTTACCGGTACCATATTTTTATGGAAAACCACAATGGACCAATACATAGATATTTCAATATACCATAAAAGTACCTCAACAACACTATTCTTGAATTCCAATACATAATCCCTTCAATATATCCTCTTCAATGACTGGCATGTAATATGTCCTTTTTTATTTAAATGTAACCTCTTATGTTAGTGCATTGAGTTGGGTAATGCCCATGTTCTCCATAGATAAGACATTGAACCCCATAACAATCTATCACTATATGCCCCTTTTCCCCACGAAGATAAAATCTTCCCCTCCATTTGAGGAATTCCTCAAGGTTTGTTTTCCATTCTTCTTGATATGTAGAAAGCTTAGTACTCCTTCCTCTTTGTTCCTCACCATTATAAAATGAAAATAAGTCCATCTTCCTCTTATTTTATTACTTATGAATACAACTAAAGTTCACCTTGTTAATCATATATCACGATGACTGATTCTGCATAATCACAATATCTTTCATTCCAGGTATTACACAATTTATTTGATAATAGTCACCAATTTGTCTAGTGGAATCAATGTTAACAGAATTCCTTCTCTTTCCCTACATTGACTAAAACCAGAAACCATAGTGTAAGAAACAGTTAAAATAATGAAAAACCAAATTATCATAAAAAGTCACTTAGGGGGTGTCTAACTTATCAAAAATTATTTAATCGAGGACAACTTATGTTCACCCTAGGTTATCCATGATCGTCAACATAATTCTAGGACTATAACCTATAGTTATACAAAACCTTAGGGATATCCCTATACATAACATGGAAATATCTCTGGGGATCTCACAAAAGTTTTCAAATCCTAGTTTCCAAAGCTTAACTAAAACTCCCTTTGATACCAACTGTAGAGACCCAAGCTTGACATACATGGAAATTAAATTACATTTGTGGAATACTTAATACATAACATAAACAGACACCCAAGAACCGTAATATTTTAGTGTCTTTGGAAATATGGAACATAATATTCTAATCATGGTGAAAGATCTTCAACATCTCCCATAATGATATTCAACTTTTATTTTTTTAGTTAAAACCCTTCATTATATCATGGGGAAAAGAAAACATAAAAAGGGTGATATCAAATGCTTAGTTAGGGTAATCATGGATAAAATAAAATAAAACATATACATTTGTACATAAAAACATGAACATATTGTTTAAATATCAAAATATTGAGCAATGACATAAAACATGGCAGTACATAAGGCATAAATCATAATGGAACATTTATCACGATAAAGTAGCATGTGGATAGAACATGTAATTATAGAAAACCATTAAACACATGATATGATTTCCATAGTAGCTAAAGAATTTATACCAAGTCCATCATAGTGGACAAAGCCCATTACTGAACTGGGTTTACTTGTTGTTCCATCCCTATATTACTGAACCAGATTTTACTTGTCGTTCCATCCATGCCCATCTCATGAGATAAAAATATTTACCCAAATCATTGGAGAGAGATATAGGTCCTACCCATCTCATAATGGAATCATTCTTTCATGTGCCACAAAAAAAAACATAAATCATTCGTCATAACTCAAAAAATAATATGGGGTTCATAAACATCTTCCCATCATAACAGAATCCATATAAAACAAATTGATATAATTTCATCAAAAGAAAAATCAAACCATGTAAATAATAGAGACATTATACATGAAACATAAACATACTAAATAATGTCATCTTATATGGAAAATAGTTTTCTTAAAACACTTGAAATGAATTCTTGAGGAAAATATCCTTTCTTCTTCAAAATCTGTTGGTTTTCACAAAATTACATGCAATTTTAAAAGAAAAGGATTTTTGTTGAAAATAATCATGAAATCTTGTAGAATAATATTCATGAAAAAAGTCATTATGAAACCCTAAAAACCTTTTCATGTCGTATAAGTTAATAAAAACATTCTCCTCGTACTTTTTTCAGAAAAGTCAAAATGTACATCGTATTGTAAACAAAAGAAAAATTCCTTCCATAACATGTGGTAAAAGTAAAAAATGTGTAAAAATTACTTTAAACACACATGGAATAATAGTAAACATTTTATGAATTTTTTTTGAGAAAACATGGACATGGATGATAAACATAACCCTAGTAAATACTTACAAATAAACAATCTCAAATAAGAACGAGATTGGAATAATTATCCCTTACCATATGTCTAATTTCTTCCATACGTGTCTGAGACTCATGTATAGTAGGTTTAAACATATTATTAACTTGTAATAGATCCATAATAATATTTATTATATCATATATGATTCACTTACGACTTTATATTACTTGTTCAATTATCAATTCCATGTTAAAGAAGTGTTTTGGGTAAAATTGTTTCTTTTGTCGTGTGTGTTTTGAATTCTAATTATTCTTATGATTACATAGATCATGATTACATAATTCTAGAATGTAAAACATGATTTATATATAATATATATTCAGAATATATAATATATATAATATATTGATAAATGGAATGAAATACATTGTTCATGGAGATGGTAGGTCGTACGTACGCATGAACGTTGTTTTTGTTTCCTTATTAAATTGAAGGGAAGTGATTAAATAATATAAAAATAAATCTAGTATCATTATTATGTCATATATTTCATGATTATTTATTAAACATACTTTATAATCATTTTGGAATGGTTAACATGGAGAATGAATCTCACCGCGTTGTGGAGACGGCAATCCGTACGTACGTACGAGCGATGATATCGTTTCCATAATTATTGAATGGAATTGGAGTGAGTGATATAATATATCAGAATGAGTATGATGTCATAATAATCATATATATTTATTATTTCCACCATTATACCCATCCGAGTATGGTGGTGGTGGAAAACAGATTATACCACGGCGTGGACACTATAAGCCGTACATACGCACACGCGGCGGTGACTTCGTTTTTTCGTATGATGAATAGAAGGTGAAATATAGTTGATTCATATTTATAAAAAAATATAATTATATTAGTGATACACATGTTATTACGTTATTATGAAACAACAAAATAATAGTAAGTAGAAGAAGAAATGAATTTGAAGGAACCGGTAAAGGATATTACCTCTTCTTCGACGCGCCTCTTCTAAACCTCCTCTTAGGGAACTAAAGTTGGTATTTGAAGAAGACCAGGACATCTAGTATGTTTCTAGGGAAGTGGAGAAGTGAAATTTATATGGTTTTTCCGTTATTGAAGGCTCAAAATGTTGTGAAGAAGAGAGGGAGGAGGTGCCCTTTTATAAAGAGAGGAGAGGGATACTTTTGGAAACCTCTAAAATATTAGTTTATAATAAAATAAAACCCCACATAAAAACATCCAAAATGGCCCAAATTATATGATTAGATGAGATAGTTTTGTAATCTCCTCATCCAAAAAATTTATACATGATGGGAATTTATTTTAAACCTTATCGACTTGATTTATTCTTATTTAATCTATTTAATCTTATTTGTGGTAATTATTTTCTAAATTTTAAATTGTTATAAATGCTTACTTCTCTGTTGTGAATTTTTAATAATTGGATACTTTATAAAATTTTTGACCTTATAAATTTTAAATATTTTTTCGATTTTTATACAATTTAATAATATGTTATTTTTATCAAATTTCAATAGTGTCAATTTTGACACTATTCAATTATTTGAATTTAAATAAAATACACAGTGAAGATATATTCAAAACAAAATATTTAATAGATTCCTAACATGTCATATTAATCTAAATAATTCATCAAGAACATTAATTAGTTTATATAATATTTATTTTAATACTTTTAAAATCATTTATTTGATATTTCTCTTAATAAAATAATTACTACAACATTTTTGTATAATTATTTAATATACATATTTGTTGCATAAAAATTAAAAATAAAATACAATAATGAATATAAATCAAATATATTTCATAATAATACTTTTAATCTAATTTATATTTTAAAACCCCCAACTTTTAAAATGTTATGTTTATTAAATTATGAAGGTGACAACTTTGACATCATTTAAAATAAATTAATATAAATGTCATAATCTGTTTTATAAGGCTAAAAATGGTCCACAAGTCGATAGTGGGATGATTGTGGTACAGATATACTCGACCAATAAGTTTTGGACAAGTTTTTGGGTGTTTTATGGGTATTATTATTTTAATTAAAACTATATTATTGATTTTTCACTAGATAAATAATTTATGGATCATTAATGTATAAGATATTAAGGTAATTAAATATTTCTTAAAAATTATAAATAAATTACCATAATAAATACAAAAATATTATCATTCAAATTATTCTTTATAATCGAATTTATATTGTTTATGACCTTATATTAAAAATACTTTAATTATTAAAGTTTGAGTGAGACATATTTCACTTTCTTCAAATATAATAAATTAAGGGTCTTAATCACATCCAAGTGGGTTCCAAAAGATACCATTTAGAAAAAAGTATATTTTAGGATGAAATATAATCATCCAATTATATTAATAGACGTTTTAGTGTAATTTAATAATATTATTGTTACCCTTAATTTCCTGATTTATCTTTAACTGTGGTAAATAAAATTTAGTGTAGCTACTATTCATAATGCCAAAATACAAAAAGTAGCCTATTAAAAAAATTTGGAACTACTGATTCCAAATATGGAATCCATTTTTCCAAATCCAATACACATATGTGGCAGTATTTAATTTAAAATTAATCCCGCTGTTGAGAAAACTGCTTTTAAAAGTTAAAACATTGCAAAAGATTGAAATGTTTTTACCTATGAATTCAATTTAAAATTAATGATGATGAAAAAAATTATGTTAAATGGTTAAAATATATTCTATTTATACGTTAAAATCATTCAATATTTTAAATTAACCATATAATTTATCTCAATGAAAAAAGTTGTTTTTAATTAAAATTTAGCGTATTTTTAATATTCATCAAAATATGAAGGTTATCATAATAATGTCAAAACTTTATCAAATGTAAATTTTTATTTCCTGATTCAAAAGAGGAAGTTCAATTTGTCAAATTGAACATATAAACTTGTCAAAAGTTAGATTTAAAATGGGTGTGCCATCAAAAGGTGCCAAAACTACATTTTTTTGAAAAATACGTCTTTTATCCAAAAAATTAATTTTGTTCTCATACCATGTTCTAGAATATGTGTAAGATGAATGATAATGTTATAAAATTCAAAAAGTGTTAAATACTATTCAACACAGCTAGTTCATAATATTATTATAATAATATATATTTGTTTAGTGAAACTTGGTATTGCGTACAACACATGCTATTGAGGAAGGTCACTCTTGCGTGCAACACAAGACAAGAATAGTGTTTGTGTATACTACAAGAAAATATGTTGTTGCGTATAGTGCATTATAATCTTGGTGTAGCGTACAACACAAGACATCAATGAAATTAAAAATAATATTTCTTATTAAATTTCCAGGTGTTACAAAATGTTACTTCTTTGCCTTAAATATTCCTTATGTGTCAACATGGAGAAAAAAGTATCTTATGAACAAATATAAATGTGAATTTTTAAATTAATAAACATATTTTAATGATAGAAATGTATTTTTATTCTTTTTTAGCCACTTAGATGAGATTATGATATTTATAATATTGTGTTTAATAGAAATTCAGAGATGTCACATTCATGTTTTAAATAATATTCCATTTTCAATATAGGGATAACCCAATAATATATTCCACTAAAAATATTATATTTAAATATATTATATTTATATTCATAATGTTATTTTATATTTAGTTTTTAGTGAATAAATAAGTATATTAAATAATTACATAACACTAATGTAGTAATTATTTTATAAATGGAAATATCAAATAAATATTATTAAAAATATTAAAATAAATATAATTTTAGATAATTAATGTGATAAAATAAGTTTATATATTACATTGAACTCTTATTTATATAATAAAATATTTTTTTTGAATTTAAAATTTTATCTTGATATTTTTAAAAGTCCAAGTAATGAATAATGTCAAAATTCACACTAATGATATTTTATCAAAATAAAATATTATTAAATTATATAAATATAGTCAACATCTTTAATAATTCATAATAATTATTATATGGTCTAAAATTTTATAAATTTTTCATTTATTGTCTAATTGATATCACATAAGTAAAAAATCACAACCTTTTAATATAGAAAATTTTGTTACCTTTGTTAAAATTAAAATAGGTTAACTAAGGGTTAATCGAATTGATATGGTTTAAAATACAAATAAATTTCATAAAATGTATTGTTTGATCATATTACACCCTTTTTTAATATAATATTTTAATACAAGGAATTTTTTATGTATTTTGTTTGAGATTGAATTTATTATAAACTAATATTTTTAGAAATTCTAAAGTGCCCCTCACCTCAATTATAAAAGGGAACCTCCTCTCTCACTTCCTCACATCAAATTTATCCTTAAAGTTCAGCTATAACCTACCAATTTACATTCTAAACTTTCATAGTCACATTATAGATTTTTTTCCTCCTAAAAGAAAAACTCTAGTGTCTCTGAGAGGAGATCTAATGGAAGTTTTTTGAAAAAGATGTAATCTTCTTTACCGATACTTTCAAGATTCTTTCTTATTATACTTCCTCTTAAAGTGTTGTTTAAATTATAAGTTAATAACTAAAGTATAATATATATCATTTTATTTTATTTTTATTATATAACAATCATATTAAACCTTTTATCTATCCTATGAAAACAAAATTGTTGCATGTGTGTATGTACGGATTATCGTCACCATATTGCGGTGTAATCTATTTTTCATCACTAGTTTATTTAGATGGGTATAATGATAGAAATAATGTATATATATAAATATATAAAAATTATAACATTATATTTATTCTTTAAAAAATTATATACAACCAATTCTTTACCATTTATTCATTAAGGGAATAATACCATCACTTGTGTGTATGTATGGCCTACCATCTCCACGATGCGATGCAATTCATTTTCAATGTTCACCATTAAAGAATGATTATATAACAGAATATAATAAATAATTATGATATAAATTACCACAGTATCATTCTCTAAATTATGTAACTATATCCCATTCATAATAACCTTTTCTTATAGGACAAAACATACATAGGAAAATGAAGCAATTAACAACCGAAAAAGGGAAATAATAAAATATTATTAAAAAACTGGTGATAAGATGATATAATAGGATCATATGTAATATTATAAATAGTAATATAGTTCTTTATTAAGTTTATAACACTCATTAAACCATTATATATATGTTTTGGACACATATGAAGGAAATCAGACCTAACGTAATGGTTAATTTCATAATCACATTTTATTCAGAACTGTTTATATGTAAGTTTTTGCTGGGGAATACTTATTGTCACGACCCGTCCCCCAAGGACCACTTCGTGACTACCCCAAGCCCGCCTTCCATAGTTCAGGGTCTGGTGACTACCACCAAAGGCGTAATTCCCTAAAACTGGGAAAGCATTTCCTTTATAACCTGAAACACACACAACAGAGCACACAACTGGATACAAAACACTAAATAAACTATAAAACAAAAGTGTGAGGAAAAGTAAAAGGGGTTGTAAATACAAGACCAACTGTAAATTACAAGGAACTGGAAATACAAGTACAACTGAAGAAAGGAAACACAGTTTCTAGGTCTTTCTCCGGGATTCCTACCTGAAGGGTAGCTACATGTAACACCCCAAGATTTTATGAAAACTATTATTTTTAATTTCATTGATGTCTTGTGTTGTACGCTACACCAAAAGGAGCTTGCACTACATGCAACCCTGACTTGGCTTGCATTACACACAATCATGACCTTCCTCGATATTGTGTGTAGTATGCAATACCGAGTTTCACTGAACGAGATATTAATATAATATTATTATGAACTAGCCGTTATGAGTAGTAATACCCAATTTTTGAAATTTTATTTTTCAAAATGGACTTCATTTTTGGATTCGGAATATCGAAATTTACATAGGGTGAATTTTTTGTATTTTTCTGAGAACTTTCAATTTTTGATGAATAGTAAAAACATTGTGTTACTATTTAAAAACCAACTTTTTATTTAAATAATTATTTATTTTATTTTAATTTATTTTAGGCCAAAATTGATACACAATACCTATATAAGTTCAATGTAATTCATTGGAGTCATTTTAAAACAATTTTAGATATATAAAAATTTTATTGAACTTTTCACCGTCTTTAACCACCTCCTAGGAGAATTTGAAAATTTACATAAAACTTAATTTTACCGCTTCTATGAGTGGAATTTCAAAAATCCGAGAGACACTGTTAATATCAAAGAGTAAAATATGGTTCAATAATATAAAAATAATTTTTGGTAAATAATATCTTTTTACTTTTATTTACCACGGTTAAAAGTAAATAGGGTCATTAAGGGTAAAAATGATATTATTATTACCCTAAAACATTTCCTAATTCTATTGGATAAGTTTAATTTGACTGAAACCAACCTTTGGAATAAAATATTACCATTTAAATCCACTTGGATTAGATTAGGACATTTATTATTATTTTATTTAAAGAAGAATTAAAATAGTCAAGATCAAATTTAATAACTAAAATTTTTTAACATAGGGTTATACATAAGATACATTCGACTAAAAATACACATTATAAATAAAAAAATATTTCCTACATAATTCTATTTTATTTATAATTTTTAGACATTAAATATATTAATTTATTTATGACACACTGATGATGTAGTAATTACCATGTTAATGAAATATTAACATAATTGATGTTATAAATACCCAAATAAATGTAATTTTAGACTTTTTATGAATTACACTAATTCTATAGGTTAATATGACCTTTTTTTATTGATTTAATTAACTTTTTTCGAACTAATCATGTTGTTATGATTTTCACAAAAATCAATTACCAAATAGTGTCAAAATTGACATAAAATAGTTTGTCAAACAAATATTATATTATTAATTGTTATTATATTCCTAAAAATCTATGGTTAGGCCACGATACTTATATCATGATAGGTGTATCATTAATGGACCACTTGGGGGTCGCTTGGATGTATATGGTATGTTTATTAACTATATAATATAAAAATACAAAGTGACATGGTAAATGTCAATCTAATTAACGAAGAGTTAAAACTAAAGGATAAGGTTAATATAATGACCCAAACCTGTATAAAATATATTGGTTGAGAGGATTTAGACCCTTCCCCACCTTAGCTTCAAAATAAATCAATTTCGAGCTATTTAAAACCGAATATGACTTTATTATAAAATAATATTTTTAGTTTTTCCAAAGGTGCCCCTCTCCTCCCTTATAAAAAGGGAACCTCCTCCCTGTTCTACTCACACCACTTTGAGCCTTCAAGCTCGTCCAATACCTATGAATTTATATTCTCCACTTCCCTAGTATATTCTAGATGTCCTGGTCTTCTTTAATGTCCAATTTTAGTGCCCTAAGAGGAGGTTTCAAAGAGGCGTGTCAAAGAAGAGGTAATATCCATTACCAATTCTTTCATATTTATTTCTTCTTCTACATCATCTTATTGAGTTGTTTCATTATAAAGTAATAACATAAGTATAACTCATATACTGGTATGTTATTATAAATATGAAACAACCCTATTTAACCTTTTATCCATCCTACGAAAAATGAAATCACCGCGCGTGCGTACGTACGGAATACCGTCTCGACGCCGTGGTGTAATATGTTTTCGACCACCACCTTAAATGGATGGGTATAATGGTGTAATTAAATAACTATATATGATTATTGTAAAGTGATATTGATTCTGAAATATTATACATATGCTTCAATACAATTCCACGATCATGGTAATGATATCATCGCTCGTGCGTACGTACGGACTACCGTCTCCATGATGCGATGAGATTCATTCTCCATGTTATCCATTCATGAATGATTATAAAGTATATATAATGAATAATAATGAGAGATATGACATAATAATTATACTGTATTTATGTATATATATATATATATATTTCATCTACTTAATTCCATTCAATTCAAAAAGGAAACAAAAACAGCGTTCATGCATACGTATGGCCTACCGTCTCCATGAACGGTGTATTTCATTCCATTTATCGATCTATCATATATATATGTATATATTCTGAATATATATTATATATACATCATGTTTTACATTCTTGAATTAATTAAATCAGGATATAAGTAATAATATCAAGAACAACAAGTCGAAACACGTACAATAAATGAAACGATTTTACCCGAATCGCTACTTTTACATCAAATTTACAAAAGAACGGGTAATATAAAGTCATAAGTAAACTATATATGATATCATAACAATGAATATGATTTTGTAATAAGTAAATGACATTATTTTAATCATTATACAGGAGGTTCGGATACATACGAAGCATATCGGACACAAGGTAAGGGATAACTTTTCCAATGTCATTTTTATCCGAGATTATTTATTCGTAAGTATTTACTGGGGTTATTGTTATCATCAATTCCCATGTTTTATAAAAATGTTTTTATGTATTTTTAAAGTCATTTTACCAATTTTTGAAAATTACCACATGTTATGAAATGAATCTTACTTTCTTACCACACAAGGAACTTTTTGACTTTTTCGACAAAAGTACGAGAAGAATGTTTTTTTACTTATGTGAAATGAAAGGATTTTTGTGGTTTTATAATGCCTTATTTTCATGAAGCTTAATATACATTATTTCATGATTATTTTCAGAAAAATACTTTTCTTTTAAAATTTCATGTCTTTTTGAGAAAGAAACTGATTTTGAAGAAGAAATGATATTTTCCTCAAGAATTCATTTCAAGTGTTTCATCAAAACCATTTTCCATATAAGATGGAATTATTTCATATGTGAATGTTTCAAGTATAATGTCTCTATGATTTACATGGTTTCACTTTTATTATGATGAAATGATATCCATTTGTTTTATATGGATTATGTTATGATGGAATGATGTTTATGAAACCCATTTTATTCTTTGGGTTATGATGAATGATTTATGTTTATGTTGTGGAACATGTAAGAATGATTTCATTATGAGATGGGTGGGACCTATATCTCCCTAAAATGCATTGGGTAAATATTTCTATCTCATGAGATAGAAATGGATGGAATGGTAAGTTAATCCGGTTCAGTAATACAGGATTGGAACGAGGAGTGAACTCGATTCAGAAAGGGACATTGTCCACTAATATGGTCTTGCCAGCAATGCATTGGCTACTATGGAAATCATATCATGTGATTAATAGTTTCCACAATCACATGCTTTATTCCAATTCTATTTTTTCATGATTAATGTTTTTTTATGATCTATGCCTTATGTACTTCCATGTTTTATGTCATTGCCCAAGATTTTGATGTTTAAACATTATGTTCATATTTTTAAGTTCGAATGTATATGATTTGTTTTATTTTCTCCATGCTTAACCTTACTGAGCATTTGAGCTCACCCTTTATCTGTTTTCTTTTCCCCAGGATATAAATAAAGGTTTTAGTTAAGAACACAAAAGGGAAATATCCTTATGGGAGATGTTGAAGATCTTTCACCACGATTATAAGATTATGTTTCGAGTTTCCACAGACACTAAACTATTATGGTACTTGTGTGTTTGTTTTTGTTATGTATTAAGTACTCATCAAAAGTAAATTAATGTCTATGTACGTCATGATTTGGATCTCTACAGTTGGTATCAGAGGCAAAGGAGGTAGGAATGAATCTGATCCTTGGGAACTCTCACATGTGAGCGTTGGACGAAGCATGGCTCTCCACCCAAGGGCTTCATGAGGAAATGGATGCCACTGGGGATGGTGGTGTGTCCCACCCAGGGGGTGTATCCACCAATGGAGTACCCTGATAGGTATCAATTATAGTCCAATGGAAGTAATTCTAGACCGTTATATTTGGTATCAGAGGAAAGGTTTAGTTAACCTTTGGAAACTAGGATGCGAAAACATTAGTGAGATCCCTAGATATATTTCTAAGGTATTTCTAGGGATGTAACTAAGGTTAAGTATACATATAGGTTATAGTCCTAGAATTACATAAAATATATTATAATTAAACCTAAGATGTTATATATCAAAGGTACTCCCCCTTTATTATGTTGTTTTCCATAGCATGATTTTTCCTCTCACAATATTCTTTTTGGGTTTTTGACAATGGCTGGAACCCGAAGGAACCATGTTGATAAATTTAATGGACAATGCAATGATTGTCCTCTTGAACAAACCAATGTTATGGGAGATGGAGTGAAAAAGCTTATTTCTATACTTACAGAAGACATGAATCATTCTAGACTTCCAAATGAGCAGAGAAGTGAACAATATTCTATTGAGTCCTTCATGAGGAAACATCCACCTTCTTTCTGTGGGTCTTCTGATCCACTTGTTGCTGAACAATGGATTAGTACCATTAAAAAGATATTTTCCATACTTCGTTGTTCAAAACATGAAAAATTCATTCTGGCTATTTACCGTATAAGAGGTGAAGCAGATCAATGGTGGACTCTAATTAAGAATACGAGGCCCCTAGATGAAATTGAATCCATGCAATGAGATGAGTTCAGGAACTTATTTTTCAATAAATACCTCCCTCGTATTCTTCAAAAAATGATGGATAAGGATTTCCTTGAGATTAAGCAAAATGATGATGAATATTTTGGTATATATGAAGCGAATTTTACAAGGCATTCAAGGTATGCATATGGCTTTATCATCCACCCTGAAAGTAAAGTTGATCGATTCTTTAGTGGCTTAAAACCAAGTCTTAGAAGGGCATTAGCTATAAGAGACTTCAGTAGCTACGAAAAAATTGTGTGTTGTGCTATCAAGGTAGAAATATAAGTTGGTGTTACATATCCATCTCATGGTTTGGATAAGAAACGAAAGATGGAGTTCAAGGTGAAATCTCACAACAATAGTGAAAAGAAGATGAATGTTTCTTTATGCTCAAAGTGTGGAAATAAGCATAGTAGAGATTGTATTAAAGGGACTAGAAAATGTTTTTAAGTGTGGAAAAGAAGGTCATCGAGTAGCTGACTGTCTAAGTAATGGAAAAAGGTTTGCTAATGATGTGAATAAATAAAAGACTACAGAGAACACACCACCAACACTTCAATGCTTCAAGTGCATTGAAATGGGGCATTATGCTAATCAATGACCTAATCCAAGTGTTAATGATGATCGACATGAGAAACCACTTAAGGAAAAGGACAAAGGGAAGTCACATGCGATCACTATTGGAGATGTTGAATATGACAACGATGTGGTGGAATGATCAAGTGTTTATGTAACAGGACTCCAAAATAATGTTGTATATAGTATAGTGGAATATTAGAATATTTATGTATTGGTCTATTGTGGTTTTCAATAATTTTATGGTACCGGAAACCATGGAAAGTGATTGAGATATTTTTGGAAAAAAGATGATATGCGCATAATCAAGGGACAATGAGAAAATGAAATGTTTGACAGTATTAATGAGATCATGACTGATATAAGGAAAAAGTTATATCATGGTTTGAGTGCATAGAATTTTTGGGATTTTGGTATATGGAAAAAGTTACCTTGTGACAACATTCATGTTTTCACTATGGTTCAAGAGAATACATGATTAAGGTATTCACATGTTTGGAATGTGACCAACAAGATATATCGTATGATATATGGTGGATAAATGATGGTATTCACATGCTTAGTAGATGGGATTTCTAGTAATTGTTTTGTTTATACTATGAGCTTGAACAGAAGTATTTGGTATAAGCCTAAAGGTTGGAATGAATTAAGTGAGACATAAGATAGTATTTTTTTCTATTTTATTGTAGGAATGTTATTATAATGTAGTTTTAGAAAAAGGGACAACCTGCAGGATGGGTGACAACCCGTCAGGTCGGACAAGGCTGTGGGAATCGATTCCACAACCGAAGTGCGACAGGACTTTATTTTCTACCACTGGCCTACAAGAATTCCATGGTTAGTAGAAACTAGTTTTATTAATCAGTATGATAGATGAAGTATAAGTCCATTTTTGGAATCATATATGATTAACCTCACCATAGATGGACTTATGTATATTCGATAACTTTTGAAAACCTTTTGTTTGAGACATATGGAATGACCCATCATTCTATCACATGATCTGCTAACACTTCACGAATGACAAATTCAACTTCATTTTTTTAAGAGATGAAGTGGAAATTGTTCAAGGCATGAACAATAGTGAGATTATAACAAAATAAAGTAAGTATTTCTTCTATTTCAAAATTTACAACTTTAGGAAAATGATCTTGAAGACCAAAAATGTTGTCCTAGTGCCCTTATATCCGATGAATCAGATGGTACGTTAGATCATCACAAATTTATGGCTTAATGATTGTTGATTTTTCATAGCCATGTTCTCTACGACTCTCCATCAGAACATGATTGTTAGATTTCTCTTCCATATCCATATTTTCACCTATGTTCTCTTACGTGGAAACCAAGTGATTAGTTAATTTGGGTAACCGTTATGTTTCATACTTTAGTTTTTAATGATAAGTTTTTTTATTCCTTTTTACTATGTGGGTTTATATTAAATAAACTTTCTAGTAGTAAACCATTTATAACCCCAACGAATTTCAAGGGAAAATTCATTTTAAGGGGGGTAGAATGTAACACCCCATGATTTTATATAAACTATTCTTTTTAATTTCATCGATGTATTGTATTGTATGCTACACCAAAAGGAGCTTACACTACATGCATCCCTGACTTGGCTCGCATTACACATAATCACTACCTTCCTCGATAGTGAGTGTAGTACGCAATACTGAGTTTCACTAATCAAGATATTATTATAATATTATTATGAACTAGACGTTATGAGTAGTAATACCCAATTTTTAAAATTTTATTATTTTTATTTTTCAAAATGGACTTCATTTTTGGATTTGGAATATCGAAATTAGCATAGGGTGAATTTTTTGTATTTTTCTGAGCACTTTCAATTTTTGATGAATAGTGAAAACACTATGTTACTATTTAAAAACCGAATTTTTATTTAAATAGTTATTTATTTTATTTAAATTTATTTAAGTCAAAATTGATACATAATACCTATATAAGTTCAATGTAATTCATTGGAGTCATTTTATAATAATTTTAGATATATAAAAATTTTATTGAACTTTTCACCGTCTTTTACCCACCTCCTAGGAGAATTTGAAATTTTACATAAAACACAATTTTACCACTTCTGTGAGTGGAATTTCGAAAATACAAGAGAAAATTTTAATATCAAGTAGTAAAATTTGGTTCAATAAGATAAAAATAACTTTTGGTAAATAGTAACTTTTTACTTTTATTTACCACGGTTAAAAGTAAATAGGGTAATTAAGGGTAAAAATGATATTATTATTATCCTAACACATATACTAATTCTATTGGATAAGTTTAATTTGACCAAAACCAACACTATGAATAAAATATTACCCTTTAGGTCCACTTGGATTTGATTAGGACATTTATTATCATTTTATTTAAAGAAGAATTAAAATAGTTAAAATCAAAGTTTAATAACTAAATTTTTTTAATATAGGGTTATACAAAAGATAAATTCGACTATAGATACTCATTAAAAATATATAAATATTTCCTACATAATGGTATTTTATATATAATTTTTAGACATTAAATAACTTAATTTATTTATGACACAATGATGATGCAGTAATTACCTTATTAAGTAAATATTAACATTATTGATGTTATAAATACCCAAATAAATGTAATTTTAGACTTTTAATAAATTTAAAAAATTTAATAGGTTAACAAGACATGTTAGTATTGATTTAATTAACTTTTTTTGAACGAATCATGTTGTTATTATTTTTACAAAAATCAATTACCAAATAGTGTCAAAATTGAAACAAAATAGTTTTTAAAACAAATATTATATTATTAATTGTTATTATATTCCTAAAAATCTAAGCTTCGGCCAATATTCTTATATCATGATAGTTGTATTATTAATGTACCACTTTGGGGGTCTCTTGGATGTTTATGGTAAGTTTATTAACTATATAATATAAAAATAAAAAGTGACATGGTAAATGTCAATCTAATTAAATAAGAGTTAAAACTGAATGATAAGTTTAATATAATGACCCAAACCTGTCTAAAATATATTTGTTGAGAGGATTTAGACCCATACCCACCTTAGCTTCGAAATAAATTAATTTAAAGCTATTATGAACCGAATATGACTTTATTATTATGTTTTTCCAAAGGTGCCCCTCTCCTCCCTTATAAAAAGGGCACCTCCTCTCTCTTCTCCTCACACCACTTTGAGCCTTCAAGATCGGTCAACCCCTGCCAATTTCTCTTCTAAAATTCCCTAGTAATATTATAGAGGTCCTTTTATTCTTCAAAGACCAATTTTAGTGCCCTAAGAGGAGGTTTCAAAGAGGCGTGTCGAAGAAGAGGTAATATCCGTTACCGATTCTTTCAAATATATTTCTTCTTCTACTTCCTATTATTTAGATGTTTAATTATGAAGTAATAACAAAAGTATCACTAATATACTGGTATGTTATTATAAATATTAAACAACACTATTTCACCTTCCATCCATCCTACGGAAAATGAAATCACCGCACGTGCATACGTACAGAATACCGTCTCTACGCCGCGGTGTAATCTATTTTCGACCACCACCATACTTGGATGGGTATGATGGTGTAAAGAAATAACTATATATGATTATTGTAAATTGATTTTGATTCTGGAATATTATACATATGCTTCAATACGTTTCCATGATCATGCGAATGATATCCTCGCTTGTGCGTGCGTACAGACTACCGTCTCCACGACGTGATGAGATTCATTCTAAATGTTAACCGTTCATGAATGATTATAAAGTATATATAATGAATAATAATGAGATATATGAAATAATAATGATACTGGATTTATGTATGTATATATATATATATGTCATCTACTTAATTCCATTCAATTCAATAAGGAAACAAAAACAGCATTCATGCGTACGTACGACCTACTATCTCCATAAACGGTGTATTTCATTCCATTTATCAATCTATCATATATATGTATATTCTGAATATATATTATATATAAATCATGGTTTAAATTCTGGAATTAAGTAAATCAGGATATAAGTAATAATATCAAGAACAACATGTCTAAACACATACAATAAATGAAACGATTTTACCCAAATCGCTGCTTTTACATTGAATTTACAAAAGAACAGGTAATATAATGTCATAAGTAAACTATATATGATATCATAACAATGAATATTATTCTGTAATAAGTCAATGACATTATTTAAATCATTATACAGGAGGTTAGGATACATACGAAGCATATTAGACATAAGGTAAGGGATAAATTTTCCAATCTCATTTTTTATCCGAGATTGTTTATTCGTAAGTATTTACTGAGGTTATTGTTATCATCCATGCCCATGTTTTCTAAAAATGTTTTCATGTATGTTTTAAGTCATTTTTACCCAATTTTTAAAATTACCACATGTTAAGAAAGGAATATTACTTTTTTTTACTACACAAGGAACTTTTTGACTTTTTCTACAAAATTACGAGAAGAATGTTTTTTTACTTATACGGCATGAACGAATATTTACGGTTTTATAATGCATTATTTTCATGAGTCTTAATCTACATGATTTCATGATTATTTTCAAAAAAATATTTTTCTTTTAAAATTACATGGTATTTTGTGAAAGAAAATGATTTTGAAGAAGAAAGTATATTTTCCTCAAGAATTCATTTCATGTGTTTCATCAAAACCATTTTTTATATAAGATGGAATTATTTCATATGTGAATGATTCAAGTATAATGTATATTTGATTTACACGGTTTCACTTTTTTATGATGAAATGATATCCATTTGTTTTATATGGATTATGTTATGATGGAATGATTTTTATGAAAACCATTTTATTCTTTGGGTTAGGATGAATGATTTATGTTTATGTTGTGGCACATGTAAGAATGATTTAATTATGGGATGGGTGGTACCTATATCTCCCTCCAATGCATTGGGTAAAAATTTATACCTCATGAGATATACATGGCTGGAACGGTAAGTTAATCTAGTTCAGTAATACATGACTGGATCGAGGAGTGAACTCGATTCAGAAAGGGACTTTGTCCACTAAGATGGTCTTGGCAGCAATGCCTTGGCTAATATTGAAATCATATCATGTGCTTAATAGTTTCCACAATCACATGTTTTATTCCCATGCTATTTTATCATGATTAATGTTTCTTTATGATCTATGCCTTATGTACTGCCATGCTTTATGTCATTGCACAAGATTTTTATGTTTAAACATTATGTTCATGTTTTTTAGTTCAAATGTATATGATTTGTTTTATTTTCTCCATTCTTACCCTTACTGAGAATTTGAGATCACCCTTTATATGTTTTCTTTTCCCCAAGATATAAATAAAGGTTTTAGGTAAGACAACAAAAGGTGAAGATCTTTATGGGAGATGTTGAAGATCTTTCCCCACGATTAGAATATTATGTTCCGAGTTTTCAAAGACACTAAAATATTACGGTCCTTGTGTGTTTGTTTTTGTTATGTATTATGTATTTTGAAAAAGTAAAGTAATGTCTATGCACGTCAAGCTTTGGGTCTCTACACTACAGATAGTCACCTCATCACTCCACATCTGTCAGTCTCTTATGTGTACCGAATCTCCGTAAGGTCCACCTTCAGGTACCATCTTGTCCTGGTACTATCAGCCTCAGTCAGCACTGTCTGTCGTCGGCAACCAACACAATGAGGTGAGGGAATAGCTCATGCAGGGGTGAGTATAACGATAATCCGTAGGGGCCCTAAGACCCTTAAGGGGTCACAAAAATACCACAAGGATAAACCAAAAGGTAAGAAATCAATAGATAACCCCACATAGGTATATGCCCATACATATACCAATGTTATCAAGTATTCCATCTCAATCATGAGGTAAAAACAAAATTTAATGACTTAGCTCAGGTAGGATTTTTATTCACATTATAAAAACCACGGCTGCTAGATAACTCCTCCTCTATTGAGTACAGTGGGCCTACCATGACACAAAGGCACTTCCCACTAACCTTGGACTGCTCAGGTACTCCTCCTATCAAGCACCGTTGGTCTACTGCATCACCAAGGTGCTCCCCAGCATGGGTCTGCCGCCACAACAAGGCGCTCCCCCTAATAGCCTCCATAGGTACTCCTCATATCATGTACCGCGGTTCTGCCACCACAACCAAGAAATCCTCCACTGGGGTCTTCTGCAACACCAAGGCACTACCCAGTAGGCTAGTCAAGTGACTTCGAGTCAATCAGTCAACCGTCGTCAAGTCTCAACCAGCTACTAGGTCTCCGCACTCTGCTCGCTCATCACCAGAAGGAATCCATTCCATGAGCAACATGTCAAAACTCCTACTGTCACAAAGTCCGATGAAGAAGTATGTCAATGGTCTGTCTCATTATAGAGGTTTTAATGCAATAGACGGCGCGTCAATCAGATTCTCGGTCTGTGAGTTAATAGCCTTTTAGTCCCAGGTGCCCCATTGGATTCATGCACGATCCAACCTAACCGTATCTAAACTATACCTAAAACTCTACTGGGTTATACTCAAAGGGAACTCCATGCTCCAAGATTACCCGCGCCACTGATGGTTAGACAAATGGACATCCGGTGCCAAAGATATGGCCAAAAGAAAGTAAAGGGTCGGTAGTAGGCCCGGGTCCGGTCTGACCCAATCAGATCGACCCAGCCCATCCAAGTCTCGGCCGACCTGGTTCGAGTCGACCCAGCCTGACCCATTGGGTCTAGCCTAGCCTGTTGGGTGGGCTAGCCTATTGGGTTCAGCCTGGCCTGATGGGCCCAGCCCAGCAGGCTACAAGGGCAGTTTGACCCGGAGGGGGCCGCGTTGGCGGCTCGGCTTGGTGGCACGGAGTCAGTTCATCCCGTAGTGCCGTAATGGGTGAGGGAGGCCGACCCAGCCGGGGTGCCGCGAGGGGTGCGGCTCGAGCGGCTCGGCCTGGGAGCCAGGAGGTTGGTGGGCAGCCAGGATTCAGGAGGTCGGTGGGTGGTCGGGAGCCAGGAGGCTGGCGGGCGGCCAGGCGGATCCCTCGACCTAAGTGCTGCGAGAGCGGCACGGGTTGCAGAGACCGTGGGTAGCACGATCATTTCCTTTCACCTTCTTCGCCTCGTCGTTTCGTCGCCATGCCAAAGAACAAACCAGAAGAGATCGCTGATGGGAGATGATTCATATTAGTTTGGACCACACCCTCTATGTTTAGGGTGATAACAATTGGTTCATAAGAACGAAGAAAAACAACCCACTCTCAAAAGGAAAACATCCTCATTATTTTTTTTGAAAGAAAGGAAGAACATGGCACTTAAATGAACTTAAATCCCTACCTTTATTCGTTCTTCATCATTCTCTCCACACACTTCCAATCCCAGGCTCATGTGTCGGTTCGTTGACGATGATGAGGAGGGTGGGTCAGTCATCAAAGACATCCCACGTCGGTTTCCTTTGCAAGATGCTTCTGAGGAATAATCTGAAGGAGGTCGTTCTTTGTCGGTGGAGTGTTCTTTGTTGGACAGCATAATCCTCCAAGTGTTGGGTGTCGCATTACTTTAACAGTGCTTCCTCGCTTGGTGAAGCCATCCCAAAACCTCTTCCCAAGCTCTATATATATAGGATAGGGGGGAGGTAGGTAACGATCGTTGGAATTTATGGTGGTTCATTTATAAAGAACCTTCCTAAATTTTCAACGATGCTGCTACTTAATTTAAAAAGGGTCAAGACAATTAATTACGCTAGCGCAACGATGCAGTGTGTTGGAAAGATTAATGGTATGTGAGTTGGCACAATTATTAATGAAGAGGATTTGTCATAATTTAGTGTTCGGGGAGTTGAAGAGCCTCCCCTACACTTAATGGATGTTTGAGGGTTTCTCCCCATTAATGGGGAGTTTCATGGGGGTTAAAAACCCGAGTGGTCCCCACCATAATAAACATGAAGATGATGTTAGGTTTGAGTGGGCCCCACCACCATAACCTCTCATGAGAGGTTAAGGTGTGGTGGTCCCCACCTCCAACTTTTACATGGAGGCTTAAACCAACAAAATAAAAATAAAGATACAGAACTTTATTTTTATTTAATTCTTTCACTAAAACCCCAGAAACTATATTTTATTCTCGACCCACTATCGTCGAGGTGAATGTATCCTTAAGAGAATATCGGCGCTGGGAGTTCAATGGTGCCCTAAGATTTCAAATCCGAGCACCGGTTCAAAAGTTATAAAAATACGCTCGTATGTTTACTGAACATGCCCGAATAAAACATTAGAAATTGATTCTTGGAACAACGAGCATTGGAATCACCCGCTGTAAATTTTCGTGGGCTCGCAAAATTCCCATTTATTTAAGAAACAGTATTTCCATGGAAATTCTAGGTCATTACATTCTCCCCATTTTAGGGATTTACTTCCACGTAAGATAAAACTTGAACTAAGGGAACAAGTGGGGGTACTAAGCACGCATCTAAGCCCCCCACTCTCATGTGCTCTTTTGGAGGTTCCCATTCTACCAGCAAACATACACTAGAGGTATCTACCGTCCATATAGGAATTTCTCCTATTGATTCTCAATCTCCACTGGAACCTCTGTAAAATCCACCCCATTGTCGATGATGTGAGAGGGTTCGTGCACGTATCTCCTCAGGTGCGATATGTGGAAGACGTCATGCACTTGGTGCAACTGGGGTGGAAGAGATAAGTGGAATGCCACCTCACCAACTCTACTGAGGACCTGAAAAGGTTTGATGAATCTCGTAGAGAACTTTCCGCCTCAGCCAAATATCCGTAGACCTCATCAGGGTGAGACCCGTAGAAAGATGTGGTGTTCATCCTCAAACACAAGAGGTCTTCATCTCTTGTCAGCATATAACTTCTGCCTGCTCAGTGTAGTCTTCATCCACTCATAGATGATCTGCACCTTCTCTGTGGTAGCCCGTACCATCTATGGTCCCACGAGTGATGTCTCCCCCATGTCAGTCTAGCACAGAGGTGATGTGAAAAGTCTCCCATATAACACCTCAAAAGGTTCCATCCTAATGGTGGAGTGATAATTTTTGTTGTATGGAAACTACACCAAAGGTAAGTGATCCTCCCAGATGCGACCGAAGTCGACGACACAATCACGCAGTATGTCCTCGAGGGTCTAAATGGTCCACTCGGTCTGACCATCCATCTGAGGATGGAAGGCGGTGCTCAGACGGAGCTGCATCCTGAAAGTCTTCTATAACCCCTTCCATAGTCGGGAAGTAAATTTTGCATGATGATCAGAAAAAATAGAAGAAGTTACTCCATTTATCTGCACAATATCCTACACATAGAGGCATCCCAAGCTCTCTACTGAACCCTTCTATCTGATCGGTAGGAAGTGGGCTAACTTGGTGAGTCTGTCAATGATCACCCAAATAGATTCATGAACTCTGGATGTATGTGAAAGTCCTGTCATGAAATCCATGGATATCCCATCCCACATCCACTCTAAAACCTCTAAAGGCTGAACCAAGCCTGCTGGTACCTGATGCTCCGCCTTCACTTGCTGAAAAGTGAGGCATCGTGAGACAATCTCTGCAAGTGCCTTCCTCATTCCTAGCCACCAATGCTATCGTCGGAGATCCCGATACATCTTTTCCACTCGTAGATGTACTGCTTGAGGGGATGTGTCGAACTCCCTCAACACTTCTTCCTGAAGTGAAACTGGTACCATGGTATGTCCTCTGAAGAGGATGACATCCTCCCCACCTTCAGAAAATATATCAGGTGCCTGCCATGTGGATATCTTAGCATGTCGTGTCTCGCAATCAGCGTCCCCATGTTGTGCCTCCCTGACTCTATGAAGAAGTGGGGGAGTGACTGTAAGAGGCTGAAGGAAGACTACTCCATATCTATCCACAAAGGATATCTACAAATCAGCCAATTGCTATGTCGCCTCACCTATCTGTTGTATACCAGATCTCCTGCTGAGTGCATCTGCAACAACGTTCCACTTCCCAAGAGTATAGACTATCTCCAAGTCATAGTCTGGGAATAACTCAAGCCAATGTCACTGTCTTAGGTTCAGAAACTTGTGAGAGAATATATACCCAAGACTCTTGTGATTAGTGTACATAGTAAAATGTTCGCCCATTAGATAGTGTTGTCGCATCTTCAAGGTGAAGACCACTACTGCTAACTCCAGGTCATGGGTAGAATAGTTTTTCTCATGCTATCTCAGATGTCGTGAACCATAAGTGATCACTGCTTTCTCAGGAATCTAGACACATTTGAGTCTAGTCCCCGATCTGTTGCAGTTGACTACGTACCATACACCTTCCTCTAGAAGCCTCAAGATGAGGGAACTAGACATCCTGTACCTCAGCTCCGGAAAGATCTGCTATAATCTCTCCAACCATACAAAGGTTTTCCCCTTCTTTGTCAAGGATGATAGTGGTGCTGCAACTCTGGAGAAATATGGCACAAATCTCTGGTAATATGTTGGTAAACCCAGGAAACTCCGTACCTCTATCACACTCTTGGGTGGCTCCCATGAAAGTACTGCCTCAATATTCGCTGGATCCACTATAAATACAGCCTCCGAGATGACATGTCCTAGAAATTGAACCTCTCGGATCCAAAACTGGCACTTATAGAGCTTACCATAAACCTGGTGATCTCAGAGTGTGTCTAGTACTACCCAAAAATGGTAGGCATGCTCCTCCTCAGTAGTTGAGTATATCATAATGTTGTTGACGATGACTACAACAAATTAGTCAGGGTATGGCTGGAAGATCCTATTCATGAGTCCCATGAACACTGCTGGAGTGTTGGTTATGCCGAATGGCATAACCATGAACTTGTAGTGGCCATACCGACACCTGAAGGCAGTCTTCTACACATCCTCATCTCGAAATCTAAGCTGGAGATAGCTTGATCTGAGGCCTATCTTCGAAAACAATCGTGATCCCTTCAACAGATCAAATAGATTGTCAATCCTCAAGAGTGGTTACTTGTTCTTCACGGTCAGCTGGTTCAGGAACCGATAGTCTACACAAAGCCTCATGCTCCCATCCACCTTCTTGGAGAACAAAATTGGGGCGGCCCAGGGAGAAAAATTGCACCGAATGAATCCTTTCCCATAAAATTCCTCCAGCTGTACCCACAGCTCGTGAATCTCCGTGGGAGCCATCCGATACACTGGAGTAGATATAGGTTCCGTCTCGGGGTACAAGTCAATGTAAAAGTCCACCTCTCTATTAGGTGGTAGACCTGGGACATCATCAGGGAAAACATCTACATACTGTTCCATGACTACAGGATAGCTCAGACTCTCCACATCAACTGCTCTGAGGGTAAGGTAGGCCAACTGATGAGTGATTGGCTGCACCCACCTCCAGGTAAGTCCGTCCTATGATACAAAGGCTCCCTTCTCACTGGTGAAGGTAAACTTGGTCCCATCCATGGGTATACACTGCAATTTGTGCGTAATATAGTCTATCTAAGCATTGAATGTAGATAACCAATCCATACCCAAGATGACATCGTAAGGCCTCAATGACTCTACTAGGAGATCCCAGCAGAAGCTCTCGCCTCCTAAAGTAAGCTCACACTGCCAGCACCAGTGCGTAATAGTCGAGTCTGCTCCCGTAGGAGTCTCTAGCCATAAGGATCGAGCCAACTAATCCATCAGAATCTCCGAGCTTCGAATGAGGGTAGTGGAAATGAAAGAGTGATTGGCACGTGTGTTTATAAGTACTACAGCTATGATGGAGTAGACATATATTATACCTCGTATCATCTCTGGAGTGTCATGATCGTAGGCATCAACTACCTAGAGGTGAACTCTCCCCTTTCCACCGGCTCCCTGTGGTCGGGGTGGACCTCATGGTGGTGGTGGTGGTAACACATCAGAATGTCATCCACTGCTAACTGCACGAACAGATCCTCTTCCAGGTTCACCTGCTCCTTGCAGACCGCCTCGATGGAATCTATGTCTTTTCCTAGGTGGTCCTTCAACCATCAGCTGATCATCCAAATGGCAGTTCAGACAGTCATGATCCATGTGACCCTTCCTGCCGCATGAGTAACATTGCCCACTCCTGGCGTGTCTGGCTCTGTCTCCGTTTCCCCGCACAACCGATCCTGAGTCATGCGGTTGTCCACCTGTAGGTCTAGACCTCTTGGACCAATACGACATATGTCTGCTACCAGTTTCATAAGACTCTGATGTGTGTCGACTAGTGGTGGATCTCGCTGCTGGAGACTGCCCAGTAAAGAAACTCTCCACCAGGAGGGCTCTCTCTAGCACCCCCTCCTGCGTCAGGATGCTGAGTGAGATCATGAGAGCTCTGATCTCCCATCTAAGCATCTGCTCGAAGGTCCAGGATCTGAATAATGGGTCCCACACCATATCAGTGGTGTAGCATGAGAGGTCTATGAACCTCACGGAGTACTCATTTATAGTCATGATGCACTGCTATAGATGAAGTATCTCTTATATGTGCACTGCGCGAAGAGTCGCTGGGAAAAACTCTGCCCAAAATAGGCTCTCGAAGTCTGCCCTGAGAAGCATTATCTCATTGTGAACTTGGAGCATCAAGCTCCAGCATCTTCCTGCTACTGCCTGTAGAAGGATGGCAGCATGAATCACCATGAGGTCAGCTGGTCTCCCTACCAGTCGAAAAACTCTCACCACACCCTCCAGTCAATCCTCAGCCACCTGTGGGTCTGTCTCTCCCCTAAACCTAGGTGGCCCCTAGCACTGGGGCTCATGAAACACACTCAAGTGGCATGCATCGTCTACTACTGCGGATGGTGGCATCGATGGTCCAACAGGAAGTGGTACTGCTGGTGCCTCTGCTAGAGAAGGGCCCTACACCGAGGCCTTGTCACTCAGTGGGCTATCTGTGCGTACAACTCTCAAGACTCTAGATGGTCATCTGTGGGGTGGCATCCTGAATGAAACAGATGCGACACAGTCAAAAGATTATACCTGGTGAGCTAACCTGGTTGAGCTGATGTAAATAAAACTTTTCAAAACACACACTCAATCAGTGTTTTCGTGAACTGAGTCAGAAATTAAAAGTCAGGGTCATGGTGTATGGATAGGTCGGTCGCCTCACCAACACTAGACTCCCGAAAATGAGAACCACACTTAATACACTTAACACTACTGCTTCACAGAAAAGATCAAATTACAAAGTTATATGGTAGAACCAACTCCTTTGATACCAATTTGTCATGACCCATCCCCCGAGGCCCGTGCCGTGACTACCCCAACACCGCCTTCCATAGGCCAGGGGCTGGCGACTAGCACCAAAGGCGTAATTCCCAAAAATTGGGAAGGCATTTCCTTTATAACTTGAAACAAAAACAACATAGCACACAGTTGGATACAAAACACTATGTAAACTGTATAACAAAAGAATTCTAAAAAGTAAAAGGGTTCGGAAATACGAGCCCAAATGCAAAGTACAAGGAATTGGAAATTCTAGTACAACTGTAGAAATGAAAAATAACTGTTGGGTCTTCCTCCAGGATTCCTAACTGAAGGGTAGGTATAGATAGCCACCTCAGCACTCCACATCTGTCAGTCTCTTCTATGTACCAACTCGTCGTAAGGTACACCTCCGGGTACCATCCATTCCTGGTACTCTCAGCCTCAGTCAGCACTATCCTTCGTCTGCAACCAAAAAAATGAGGTGTGAGTATAGCCCGTTTAGGGGTGAGTATAACGATACTCAGTAGGGACCCCACGACCATCAAGGCCTCACAAAAATCAAAAAGGCTAAACCACATGGTAAAAAATAAATAGATAACCCAACTTAAGTTTATTCCCATACATATACCTAAGTTATCAAGTAATCCATCTTACTAATGTGGTAAACACAAAAGTTAATGACTCACCTCAACCATGATTTTTATTCACATTATCAAAACCATGACTGTTGGAGAACTCCTCATCTGTTGAGTACAGTGGGCCTGCCATGACACCAGGGGGATTCCCACTAACATTGGACTATTGAGGTACTCCTATCGAGTATCGTGGGATTGCTGCGTCACCAAGGCACTCCCCACCATGGTTCTGCTGCCACAAAAAGGTGCTCACCCTAATAGCCTACAGAGGTACTCCACCTATAGAGTACCGCGAGTATTCCAGCAAAACCAGGCGCTCCTCCACTATGGGTCTGCCCCGAAACCAAGGTACTCCCCACTGGGCTAGTCTAGTCACTTCGAGTCAATCGATCAGCAGTCGTCAAGTCTCATCCAACTACTAGGTGTCCGCACTCTGCTCGCTCTACTCCAGAAGGAATCTGCTCCGTGAGCTACTGGTCAAAACTCCAACTGTCATGAAGTCCCACGAAGAAGTATCTCAAAGTTATGTCACATTATAGAGGTCTTAACGCAATAGACGGAGCGTCAATCGGACGCCCGGTCTGTGAGTTATTAGCCTTTTAGTCCCAGGGGCCTGGTTGGATTCATGCACGATCCAACCTGACCATGTCTAAACTATACTCTAAACTCTAGTGGGGTATACTCAAAGGAACCTCCATGATCCAAGATTATCAACGCCGCTGATGGTTCGTCAAACAGATTTATGGTGCCAAAGATATGGCCAAACGAATGTAATGGGTCGGTAGTAGGCCCGGGTCTGGTCCGACCCGATCGGACCAACCTATCCCATTTTAGTCTAGGCTGACACATTTCGGGTCGACCCGACTGGACCTGTTGGGTTTGGCCCGGCCTACTGGGCCCAGCCCAGCAGGCCGCGAGGGTGGTTCAGATAGGAGGGGGCCACGTTGGCGGCTCGACCCGGTGGCACGGAGCCGTTTCGTCTTAGAGCACCGCGAGGGGTGAGGGAGACTGACTCAACCGGGGTGCCACGTGGGGCGCGACTCAAGCGGCTCATCGCAGAAGGCCGGATCGGCCAGAAGCCTTGAGGGACATGGCTCGAGCGGCTCGACCCTAGAGCCGGGAAGACGGCAGGCGGCATGTAGATGAGAGGCCGACGGGTGACCGGGATTCGGGAGGCCGGTAGGAAACTGGGAGGTTGGCGGGTGGCCGGGAGCTGGGAGCCCGGTGGGTAGCCAAGTGGTTGGCTCAACCAAAGTTCCGTGAGGGTGGTGTGGAAAACGGAGACCACGGGAAGCACAGTCGTTTCATGTCTCCTTGTTCTCCTCATCGTTTCATCTCCATACCGAAGAACATCACAAAATAGATTGATGAAGGGAGACAAGCCATCATAGTTTGGCCCTCACCCTCTGAGTTTAGGGTGATAGAAACTGGTTCATAAGAACAAAACACAACAACCCACCCGCAAAAGGAAAACATCCCCATTCTTCGTTTTGAAAGAAGGGAAGAACATGTCACTTAAACGAAATTAAACCCCTACCTTTGTTCGTTTTTCATCGCGTCCACTGTGCACTTCTAATCCCGAGCTCATGCTTCAGTTTGTTGACGATGATGAGGAGGGAGGGTCGGTCATCGAAGACATCCCACATCGGTTGCGTCCGCAAGATGCTTCCTAGGAATAACCTGAAGGTGTTCGTTCTTTGAAGGTGGAACGTTCTTCATTGGAGAGCATAATCCTCCAAGCGTTGGGCATCACATCACTTTACCAGCGCTTCATCGCTTGGTGAAGCTGTCCCGAAACCTCCTCCCAGGCTTTATATATATAGGAGAGGGGGGAGGTAGGTAACAATCCTTGGAATTTATGACGGTTCATTTATTATGAACCTTCCTAAATTCAAACGACACAGTTACTTAATTTAAAAATGGGCAAGCCAATTAATTTACGATGGCGCAACGATGTGGTGTGTTGGCAAGATTAATGGTATGTGCATTGGAACAATTATTACTGAAGAGGATTTGGCATAATTAAGTGATAGGGGAGTTAAAGAGGATCCCCTACACTTAATGGATGTTTGATGGTTTCTCTCCATTAATGGAGAGTTTCAATGGGGTTAAAATCCTGGGTGGTACCCATCATAATAAACATGAAGAGGAGGTTAGGTTCGGATGGTCCCCACCACTATAACCTCTCATGGGAGGTTAAGGTGTGGTGGCCCCACCTCCAACTTCCCCATTGATGATTTAACCAAAAAATAAGAATAAAGCTTCACAACTTTATTTTTATTTAACTATTTCACCAAAAACCCAAAAACTATATTTTATTCCCAACCCACTGCCCTCGAGGTGAAAGTCGCTTTAATCGAATACTGGCACTGTGTGTTCAACGGTGCCCTCATATTTCAATTTCGAGCACCGGCTCAAAAGTTATAAAATCCTGCTCGTAGGTTTACTGAACGTACCCAAAAAAACTTCCGAAATTGATTCTGGGCACACCAAGCCTCGGAATCACGCACCCTAAATTTTTTTAGACTCGCAAAATTCCCATGTATTTAAGAAAACAAATTTCCACGGAAATTCCTGGTCTTTACACTTATCTTCCATGTACATGTCTAATAAAAAAATTCACTATTTTTATACAATTTTTAAATTCATTTTTACCCTTTTATGAATTTTTAATAAATGGTTTGAAAATAATATTTAGGTAATTTTCCAAATGAGGTACTTTGTGAATTTTCATGAAAAAGTACAAAATGAATGTTTTTTTACATTATATAGAATGAAAGTATTTTCCCTATTTCATGTTTCCTTAATTCCTTGAATATTCCGTTACAATCATATATGGTTAATTTCAAAGAACATGTTTTCTTTCAAGAATTCAGGGTATTTTATGAAAAATAATAATTTCCAAATAGAAAGGAAATTTTCCTCAAAAAATATTTCAATCGATATCTTAAAATTAGTTTTCACATAAGATAATGTTATTCAATGTTATTTATGCTTTACTGGGGATATTTTTCAAGTATATTGTTCATATTTTTTCAATGGTTGTTTTAATTTTCTGATTGGATGGTATTTATAAAACCCATTTCCTTTTTATGGGTTATTTTATGATGAAATAATGATTATGAAACCCATTTATTTTTATGGGTTATAATATGATTAATGAATTATTATCTTATAGAACACATATATAAGGTTTTCATTATGTTATGGAGTTTACCTATGTCTCCCTCCAATGCGTTTGGTAATGATTTATATCTCATGAGATAGATAGTATTGGAATGGGATGTGAATCTGGTTCAGTAATACAAGGATAGAACAAGGCGTGAACTCAATTCAGTAATGGGATTTTTTTTTCTATGATGGTCTTGGCAGCGAGCCATAGTTAATATAAAAATTAATTTTCTAGGATTATGGGTATGTAATAATTTCATGTCTTCTGTTATGTTCTCATGGAATTTATTCTTAGATTCTTTATGAACTTATATGATTTATCCCATGACTTGATATCATGATATTTTATATCCAGGATATAATTTTCAAAAGTTATTTTCTTGTTATTATGCTGTAATTCTTAGGTTATCCCTCTTGATTACCCTTAATAAGAATCCAATTTCACACTTTTATTATGTTTCTTTTCCCCATTATATGATGAAATATATTAATTATGATGTGTCCAAATGGATTATAGTTATTAAAGAATAAGTGGAAGATGACATAAATGTTTTTTTAATTAGTTGTTTATGATTTCTAGTTTCTAAAGACACTAAACCTATGTTGTTCTGGTGTTTTTTTATGTTATGTAATGAATACTCTACTATTTTCATGTAATATATATGTATAAAAACTTTGGTCCATTATATTTGGTATTAGGGAAAGGTTTAATTGAACTTTAGAAACTAGGATGAGAAAACCATAGTAAAATCCCTAATGTTAAGTATATGTATATGATATAATACAATAGTTTTGGTAAAAATCATGAGTAACCTAGGATAGAACCTATGGTGTCCTGAATTTAAATTTTTTATGTAATTTCCCATGATTATGTGGGTTTTCCACAACGATTAGTGTCGATCTCACTAGGTTTTTAGGCTTTATTTAATGGTTGTAACCTGAAGGAACGTTGTAAATAAGAAATATAATTAGAAATGAAATGATTTTCCTCCTGAGAAACCAAATGTCTTGGGATATGTTATAAAATATCTTCCTAATATTCTCAATAAAATTCTATAGTTATTAATAATATAGTACTTTCAAATGATCAGAGGAGGAAACAACATTTTATTGAGTACTTTATGAGGAATTTCCCGCCTTCTTTTAGTGGGTATTCAGATCCACTAGTGGCTGAACAATGGATTTGTACCAATGATAATATATTTTCAATTCTCCAATGTTCATAACATGAGAAATAAATTTTGGATGTATAAGTTTGGAAGGTGAAGAAGATCGATGGTGGGATATTATAAATAATATAAGGAAACGAGACAAAAATGACTCTATGGAATGGTAGGAGTTGAAGAACATATATTTCAATATGTTATTTCCATTTATTCTTCGTATTAAGATGAATAAAGAGTATATTGAACTTAATCAAAAAGGAAGATGAATCTGTTGGTACCTATAAATAAACTTTTACAAGACTTCCAAGTTACATTTCAATGATTATAATCCTACAAGAATTTAAGGTTTATTGATTATTAAATGGATTAAAAACATTTTTTTAAAAGGAATTATCCATAAAGGACTTCAGCAGCTATGAGAAAACCATTCGACATGCTCTCAAGGTTGAGAAAAAGATCCTGGTTACTAATCAATATTATGGGTTTCATAAGAAGATAGAAATGGAATTTAAGGGAAAATATAAATAGTGGGTGCCCCATGGTTCGAGGCCACCTCGGGGTTGGAGTTTGTGTTTTGAATTTCAAATTTTGGTTTTTGGTTTTGGTCCTTGATCCCACCTAATGTATGTGGTTATGCTTAATCGGTTCTCACTAACCCAAAAAGTGATTTATTTGAAAATAAAAAACAATAAGTTTCAGTCAGGGAAAATATAAATACCATAGTGAAAAGAAGATGAGTTTTAATTTATGATCATTTTTGGAAAGAAACATAGTGGAAATTTTCTTAATTGGACGAGTAATTTTTTTTCGGAAATATAGTCCTCAAGAAATTTATTGACGAAGTAATGGAAAAAAGATAGCTAATTATGCAAATAGAGAAAATGATGCACAAAATTCATCTCCCACCCTTCAATGATTTAATTGCAAGGAACATGGGTACTATTATAACCAATTCCCAAATCTAAGGGTTAACGATGATGATCAATGTCCGAAACCTCTTAAGGACATGGAAAATGGAAAATCTCATGCGATTAGGACTGGTGATGTGGAGTATGAAAATGAAGTGGTTAAAGGTATACTTACCATCCACTCTAAAGAATATAATGTTTTATATTATTTTGGATCCAATTAGTATTTTATTTCTAAATAAATTTCTATGGGAATCTTTATATTACATCCACAATAATATGTTGAGTTAGATGTAAAAACCACTAATGGGACAATATTCCCATCACATGTTTTTAATTCTCCTCTGGTTAATGTTTTTTGGAAAGTGCTTCTTGAAAATCTTGTTATCCTTCCTTCAGTTTAGTTCTATGGGATTCTTGGCATGGATTGGGTTTCTCTATATGGATCTCATATCAATTTCTAAGGAAGGTATGTCACGTTTCATATTCTGAATGAATCCATGGTCATCTATTGATGCAATGATGAATAAGAAGTTCTTGTAAAAATCACTTCCATCTTATGGGTCTTAATGCATATAAATTAAGTTAATATATGTCATATGGAATGGGATAAACTCACCATTAATTATATACCTATTTCAAGAGAGTTTTTTTATGTATTTATAAAATAATTGAAAGGTCTTCAAGAAATATTGAAGTTCAGTTTTCAATTGAACTCATATTGGGTGTTATGACTATTTCAATGACTCCTTATATAATTTCCACAATTGAGTTGATAGAATTTAAGAAGAAACCCCTAGATAATATTGACAAGGTATTCATACACCCTAGTGCATCACCTTGGATAACACCTATTTTATTTATTAGAAGAAATATGGATCAATGAGACTCTACATTGATTATTGAGAACTTAACAAGTTCACTATCAAGAATAAATATCCTCTCCCCAATATTGATTACTTATTTGATCAACTACATGGAGATCAATACTTTTATAATATTGATCTTTGTTCTTGATATCATCAATTGAGGTCTAAAAAAGGAAGATATATCCAAGATGAAATTCCGTACTAGGTATAGATACTATGAATTTATAGTGACGCATTTTAGTCATAAAACTTCCCCTGTTTTATTTATGGATTTAATGAATAGACTCTTTAGAGAATATCTTGACCAGTTCGTGGTAGTATTTATAGATGATAAACTTGTATATTGAAAGATAAAGGAAGAATATGAAGGTCACTTGATGATTTTAATAAAGTCCCTTTGAATTGAGAATCTTTATAAAAAATTTACCAAGTATGTATTTCAACTATAGAAATCTGATAGGGGGATACATTCATCTATAAATGTAAAGTCCAAGGATGGAATGGAGTGGGAGGATCTTTCACATGAGGTAGGTCGGCCATTGATCACCAATCAGGGAACCAACTCAATGAGGATTTTGTCCTACCTCAATGTAAAAAACAAATTTGAAAGTCTATGTAATGAGGGAGAGTTTTTAGGCAACTTTAAAATTCCCTCTGAGGTTGAACATGAGGGATATGGACCACCCTTAGATGATAGAAGTTTGGGAGGGGTTGGTAAAGGACTGCACAACCAAAGAAGGAAGAAAAGAAATATGTAAAATAGGGACCCGAGGAGCTGTATTATTTCTAAAAAACCGAAATCTATGGTCCGTAAAGACAACTCTTATCTTACTATACTTATAGAGACTCGGTCGGACAAAAAAAGTGGGTAAACTAAAGGAGCATGAGATCCAGCCAGAGGCAGGAGAGGAGGATCAAGAGGATGATGTCATCGTGTCCCATGTGCAAGTGGAAGGAGGATCAAAGGCAGATGAGAAACATCTAGAGATGCATTTGGATTATGAGAAGATGATGCTGGAGAGGGATGATACTCATCCCTCCCCAATCTAAAATGTGTAGTAGTAATGTATGATATGTTACAGTGCCTAAAGGATGTGTATATTAACACTCATATGGAACTACCCATGCACTACGGCGAAGAAATGAAGGAGGATGTTCTGGTGGTCTAGGCGGTGAGGGAAGACATTGATCAAATGATGGGGATATTGATCCAAGTGGAACTTACTAGGGATAAATATGAATGGATTGAAAATGAAGATTTCATATTGATCAGAGGATTCAATATGGGAAAGATTAGTAAAGAATTATAAATGAAGGCTTGATAGTATCTTGAAAAGCACTATGAAGATAACACAAGGGAAGATCCAGGATGACAGGTAAATTCGCTAACATGGAAACTATTTAGGGAATGATATTATAATCGCCTTAGAATTGTGTTTAACAAGTCAATTGTAACCTATTATGTTTGAAATTATTTTTTATAGTGTTCACACTTCCTCCTTAAAAGTGTTATAAAATAAAAAAGTTAATTTGGGGGAGTGTATGGGTTATAGTTGATCACCTTAAGAAGTTGGCTGACTTCATTTATGTTATATTAGATTTTGTCTCTTGATCAAATTTATAGAATATATATTAAGAAATTGTAAAGATTGCGTGAAGTACCACTTTCTATGATACCTAATTGGGATATGAGTTTTACCTGGAAGTTTTGTAGTAGTATTTAGCAGGCTCTGGATACAAAGTTATGTTTTAACACTTATTATCATCCTCATATATATGGTTATTATTAGAGGGACTTTCAAACTCTAGAATATAGGTTGAGATATTTCTCTATGGATTTCAAAGGTTGTTGGGACCAACACATATCATTGACATAATTTTCATACATTAATAGCTTTTGCTCCTATATTCAGATAGATCCTTATAAATCCCTCTATGGTAAGAAGTGAAGATCTCAAAAATGAAGGAATAAAGTGAGGGAAAGAAAGCTATTGGGATCAAATATTGTTGAAAAAATGGAAGAGAAGGTCAGATCAACTCAACAACACATAATAGAAGATCTGAGTCAATAAAAACATTACACAGATAATCAATAAAATGAACTAGAGTTTTAAGTGGGTGAAAATATATTTCTATAAATATATCCCAGGAATAGAGTGATGAGATTTGGTAAGAAGGTCATCCTAATCCATAGGTATACCAGTCCTTTTGAAATTCTCGATCATGTTGGCAATGTTGCTTATCGATTGGTGCTTCCATAGAATCTCTCTAATGTTCATGATGTGCTCTATGTATCTTTCTTGAGAAAGTACATACCTGATCCTTCAAATGTACAAAAATTTTAATTCATACTTCTAGGACAAGAAATATCTTATAAAGAAAAACCGGTAGATATTCTATATTGTAGAGAAAAAGTTATACGAAACAAGACCACTCACTTGGTTGAAGTTTTATGGAGGAACATCCAATTTGAGGAAGCTATATGGGAACCTCAGGATGTGATGAGGCAAAGGTATCCTAATCTGTTTGTATCCAAGTGATGAATTTTGAGGGTTACATTCATTTTAATGGGGTTATAATATAACACCATGATATTTTAATGGGTAGGAATAAATATGAATAAATAATTTATGAAATAAAAAATGGTCCAACACAACATGAATACATTAGTAAGTTAGAAAATAATCCCACAATTTTGAGTAAAATCCCTTTATTTATCAAAAATATATTTTCTTCAAAAATGAGTTTATTTTCTTTTATATGAGAAAATAATAGTATTTAAATGTTATAGAAAATATATTTGACAAAATTAATTTCAGCAGGACAAAATTATCTTAAAATTATTTTTGTATGAAAACATTGTTTTTAAGTAATAGTGAAAATGATGATTTTTATGGAAATGTATATTTTCTTTTGAATTCGTTATAAGGTGAAATTGTATTTTTTATTAGTTTAAAATTTTAATTAGTTAATTTTATTTCAAAATAAATCAAATATTGTTCTTTAAATATTATTATATATAAGAATTTATTATAACAACATTTTTTGTTTTAAAAAGAATTTTTTCCAAAAAAATTGTTTTTCCTGAAATTTTACCTGTTATTTTTCAAATTAAATTATGAAAAATATTTGTTTTGAATTTGAAAAACGGATAAAAAAATTAGTATCTATAAGGTCCAATTTTTTTGATAGGTAGCTTTTGTTTTTGGATAATATTAATAGTAACCTTTTTAAAGTTTCTTCCCAAGGTATTGGGTAAATTTGGTAATTTAGGTTATTAATAAAATTATAATGACTATAAAATGACCATAACACAATAAAAAATTTTATTAAATGAAAATAATTATACCCTTAAAATAGAAGGATCTAAATTATGTTTTTCATGGACACTTGTCCCTAATAATGACTTATGAAATATTTAAATAAAAAAAGTCACAAAATGTCACTTTCTTTATCTAAAATATCCATTTTGTGTCCACATGGGAAAAGGCATGTTATGAATGAATATATACGTAAATGTTTTACCTAATAAAAATATTTTTTAGGATATAAATTTATTTTTTACTTTTTGGGCCACTTAGATGAGATTATGATATTTATAATATTTTATTTAATATAAATTCAAAGATGTCCCATTAATGTCTTAAATAATATTCCATTTTTAATATAGTTTTAACCAATATATATATATTAAACTATAAATATTATTCTAAAATCTATATTAGCTATATTAATAATGATTTTTTTTTTAATTTTTAGGGAACAAAAAAATATATTAAATAATTACACAATGCTAATGTAGTCTATATTTCATTAAGGGAAATATCAAATAAATGAAATTAAAAATATTAAAAAAAATATAATTTAAGTTAATTAATGTGATCAATGAATTTTATAGATTATCTTGACCTCTTAGGGATATAATAAAATATATTTTCTTTTAATTTAACTTATGATAATGATATTTTTAAAAGTTCAAGTAAGGAATAGTGTCAAAATTATCACTAAAGATATTTTTCAGATATAATATTTTATAATATTATATAAAATTAAAAAAAAGATATTTAAAATTTAAAAATTAATATAATATGGCATAAAATGTTATAAATTGTTCATTTATGTTCTAATTTAGCTCAAATAAGTAAAAAATTACAACCTTTGAATATTGAAAATGTTGTTATATTAGTTGAAATTATAATATGTTAATTAAGGGTTAATAAAAATGATAAAGTTAAAAAAACATGTCTAAAATATATTGGTAGATGAGACTACAACCTCAAAAAAAATTATCTTATAATAAAATTAATTTTTGAGGTATTTGGATTTAGATTAAATTTATTATAAATTAATATTTTGGAAATTCCAAAAGTAACCCTCACATAAATTATAAAAGGGAACCTCATCCCTCACTTAATAACATCACATTGAGCCATCAAGATCATACATACCAGGAAAAGTTACCTTATCAAATTCAATAGTGGCATTATATAGGTGTTGGTCTTCTCAAAATACCCACTCTATTGTCCCTAAGGGGAGATATAAAGGATGTTGTTCAAAGAAGATGTAATCTTTTTTACCAACTAACTCAATATTATTTTTTCTTCTACACCCTCTTTATGTGTTTTTTTCCATTTTGAAGTAATAAATTCAGTATCATATATATTATGATATGTTATTATTATTATGGAATATCCATAATCCACATTTTATCCATCCTATGAAAAACAAAATCACCATGCATGTGTACGTACAACTTATCGTCTCTACACTGTGGTGTAATATGTTTTTCATCAACGCTTTATTTGGATGGTTATAGTGATGGAATATATATATAATAATTATTAAATTATTTTGATTCTATAAAAAAATATGTAGCATACACTTCTTTACCATTACATTATTAAGGGAATGATATCATCGCTTGTGCGTACGTACGACCTACCATCTCCACGATGCGAAGCGAATCATTTTCCATGTTAATCATTCAAGAATGATTATATAGGTGTACATAATGAATAAATATGATATATATTACATTAATATCATTATATAAATTATGTAACTATATCCTTTAAAAAATAACAGAGACTTATACGACAAATAATGTATAGAAAAATGAAGTAGTTAACACCTGAAAGAAGGTTAATAGTGAAATATTATTAACATATGGGTGATAAGATGATATAATATCATCATCCAAGATTTAATAAATATGAATACAGTTATGGAATAATTTAATTAAATTCTTTAAACCATTATATATTATTTTTGGACACTCATGAAGGAAATACGATCTAAGGTACATGTTAATTTCACAATCTTATTTTATTCAAGATTGTTTATATGAAAGTATCATAAAAAGAATAAGTATCTTCCATGTCCATGTTTATTAAAAATATTTTTACTATTTATATAAAGAATTTATATTCATGTTTACCCATGTATGATTTTTTACTAAATTGTTTGAAAGGATACTTTTTGTCATTTTGCAAAGGATGTACTTTGTGACTTTTCCAACAAAAGTATGAAAGGAATGTTTTTTTAACATATACAACATGAACATATTATTACTCTTTCATGAAGCCATAATGATTTTAATATTACACTACAATATTAGAAATTTATTTTGAAATAAAATTTTTTCTTTTAAAATTCCATGTCATTTTAATTAATTTTTTAAAATAGAAAAGATATATTCCGTAAAAATTAATTCTTACGATCTCTTAAAACTATTTTTCATCTATGATAACATTATTCAATGTTATATATTCTTTAATAGCGATATTTTTTAATGATACTATCCAGATTATTTTTATAGTTGTTTTATGTTTATGAAAGTATGATATTTATGAAACCCATTTATTTTCCATGGGTTATGTTTTGATAAAATGATGATTATGAAACCCATTTCTATTTACTGGTTCTAATAGGATGAATGTACAATGTTCGTGTGGCACTAATTTATATAGTTTTGCATTGTGTGATGGGTGATACCTATATCTCCCTCCAACACATTGAGTAAGGATTTATATCTTATGAGATAGATATGATTGGAATAGGACATAAACCTAGTTTAATAATATAGGGACGAAATGAGGAGTGAACTCGGTTCAGTAAGGGATGTTTTCTACTATAATGGTCTTTGTGGTGGTCCTTGAATAATATGAAAATTATTTTCCATGCTTATATGTATTTCCAAATTCCATGTATTATGTTATTCTCTCATTTAATATGTTCTTATATTCTTTATAAAATTATACGATTTATCCCATGGCTTGACATCATAATTTTTTTATGAAGGATATAATTTTCAAAGGTTATGTTCATGTTATTATGACCTTATGCTTATGTTATCTATAATTATTATCCTTATTGATCATATTAGTTCACCCATTTATTATGTTTATTTTCCCCAGGATATTACAAAATATATTAAGTATGATGTGTCAAAAAGGGTTTTAGTTATTAAGGAATAAGTGGGAGACAATATACATGTTTTATAAATTAGTTGATTATGATTCCATGTTTCTGAAGACACTAAACCTATATGGGTTTTGTGGGGTTTTTTTAATTATGTAATGAATATACTTATATTTAGATGAAATATCTATGAATTAAATGTTTGTTCCATTATATTGAGATGATAAGGGGTTCTATTTTTTAAGTGGGGGAGATGACACTTTTGGAATGTTTGAAAAGAAAACTTTATACCCACATTTTACTAATGGAACTATTTCACATCCCTTTTCAAGATGTTTCCAACGTGGTTGATTCATGGAACCAAAAACACCCAATAGTTCCCTTATTCATCATGTTTATTAGACATAAATTCCAAAGGATGGAGGTATTCGGGAAATGGTTTCAAAAATACCTAGGGACTCACATTAGTTGAGAGTATGGGAGGTCGAGATCATCATACCTTGTTTTCAGAAATTATTGCCTAATATAGTAATCTATTATATATTTAAGACATATTCATGAATACTTTATTAAATCCAAAATATAGAATGGGTCACCCCTATGTTAACAATATATAATTTTCATGTATTGGAATAAGAATCACCTATATGTCTCAGAGGTTCTTTATCAATATAGAAATCTATATATATCTTCTGTTCTCCAATAATAATACCATTTATACTTATTAGAGATTATTATTTCATTTATTATAATGATATTGGGTTTAATCCATACAGTGGGGTGCTATGAAATTTATCATTATCCAGGGAGACAGGAGTTGTTTTAATATCGGGATTATACCCATGAGAAGGGATTCATACATATACTTATGAAAGGATTCAGAACCCTTTTAGTTCTATGAAACTTAATAGGAAACATAAAATTTTTTATAGTTATGCGATGAGGAACATACTATGTAGTTTAACATTAAATCTAGGCAGAAGGTCCCTAGCTAATGATGGTTTGGGGATTATGCTGAAATTGAAAGAGGGACTTGGAATGGACACATCCTCCTAGTTTTAATATGAACATTTTGAGAATATTTCTTATAGAATATTTCAGTGAATTTTAAGTGTTGGGTTTGAACCTCAAGGAGGCATCCTAAATATCTCGTTTTGACACAAATCAAAGCTCATGTAGTTAAAAATGTTCGAGATTCACCTATGGAGGGGGCCAAGTAGTGGCATCATTGGAAGTATTTCCATTTGATGTGGTGATAACATAGTTGGGTCTTATAAAGAATAGGAGGCCCAAGTGGATATTTTATCATTTTTATGACATTACTACCACATACCGCTAAGACAATGTGAGTCTTGAATAGTGTGAGAAACAATATGAAGCATAAGATATAGAAATCCACACAAAATCCTTCATCTGCTGGGGGGCGAGGGTGAGGATATGGAATGTTTGATAAATTTACCACATTAAAAACCATGGGATTAATCTTGGAGGGATTCTCTTATGAGGATCCCCATCGCCTTCTACTTCTACAGATAGAAGAGAGGGTGAGGGAAGGGCTATGAGCAGTAGATGTCATAGCTCAACCCGATAATCCAACCACCACCATTCCTAATATCATGATCCTTATTAACATGGAAATGAAATACGTAGAACTTTTTTAGGATTCCACTCACCCTAGAGGTTAAATACGGGGCTTTGATTACCACATGAATGCAAGAATGGATGGGGGACATTATAGTGTGCCATATCCTTAAGACGAATTAATTAGATAGTCATGGAGTTTGTCATAATGAATGAATTCTTGGGTTTTGGTAGATGAGATGTGGAGACACAAGGATGGTTCATGAAGGGTCCAATATTTTTTTGAGCACTATGTGGATGGGGGGAAGTAATGTTAGATGGGAAAATACACTAAGGAAACCCTATTACACATAATTGTATTTTCTATATGGGGTGGGGAATTGTGATGTGTTCCAAAAAGGGAACTACCTCATGATGAGCCTCTCTTAAGGGATCAAGGCCCCCCTTTACAGGTGGTGAGATAGGTCCTCTAATGAAGGAATAATTTTGTTGGTCTCCATCACATTATATAGTAGGTGAATTACCTATAGGAGTATTCTCAAGTCTTATTTGTAGTTCGTACATCCATCATCCCTATTCTTCTTCAAAGAATATGTATTTATAGGCATGATAAATAATCATTTTCCTAGGATAGCTAGTTAGAAGAATTACATACTTAGTTCTCTATGGTTGAGTGATAAAAATATTGTACACGTGACATTTTATGGTTTTCAGGGTGATGAAATGGTCACCTAATGCCGCAAATAATTTAAAATGGGTTTTGAGGATGTTAAAAAACTTTTTGTACCCCTAAAATAAAAGCTCATTTGTAGGGAAATTATTCCGAAACATATCCCTATAAAGATTTTCATTTCATGTGCAGGAGATCCTTGTGGAGTGGCAATCTAGTATAGTATGTGCACTATGTTGGGTGAATGGACTACTTTGTAGTTCAAATTAGTTTACTGATTTCAAACTCCATAAATGCCTTGGTCATTTAACTTTATGGATTTCCCAAATTCATTAGATCTTTATCAGATTCTTTCTGGATTTTATTGGGTTTAAAAATTACCTCCCATCAGAATGGGGTATGATCGACATGATGATGAGTCAATTTCAAGGAAGAAGTTAGCTAGGTGGAATTCATTTATGGGGTGAATGTGAACCCAGAGGAGGAACCACACCTATAAAATGTGTCAGTTTGACTAATTTTTCACCTAGAGACCTACAGTGCTTTGTTAACCACCCTAAGCTAATGACTTTGACATCCTTCCCAGCATAGTTATTTTCCTTTACGAACCACCTTTTACGCATACTAATGCCTTACCATCTGTTAAATTGTATTCCTGTTATCTAATTATTTTACATTATGAAATAATGGTCTCTGCATAGTGATGGGTAATACACATAGTGATTTTAGTCGTTATATGGGTTTCATAACATTTTATGCAGGTCGTGCACTATGCTATGTGGGATTTTTTAGTTTGATAAATATGATATATTTTTACCATGTTTTCATTCCATCACTACTAGAAAAACAGGTATTTGCGACGGGATCCCGTCGCAACTGGCTTTTTGCGACGGGGGCCCGTCGCAAATAGTATTCCGTATTTTTGTAAAAAACTTTTAAAATAGTTTTTGCGACGGGTCCCGTCGCAAATACCTTTTGCGACGGGTCCCGTCGCAAATACATTTTGCGACGGTACCGTCGCAAAAACGATTTTTAAAAAGAATAAAAAACTATTAATAATACTATTATTTGCGACGGGCATCGTATCCCGTCGCAAATACGGTTGATAGTATTTGCGACGGGACCCGTCGCAAATAATATTTTTTAAAAAAAATAAAAAACTATTAATAATACTAGTATTTGCGAAGGGTATAGTATCCCGTCGCAAATACTATAAAAAAAAAATAAATTACTAATAAATTATTTTAATTAATATAATAATAGAATTATAATTTACAAATGAAAATAATAAATTATTTTAATTACTATAATAATAGTAGAATTATAATTCAAAAATAAAAAATAATAGAATATTAATAAATGATTTAATTAATATAATAATATTACAATTATAATTCATAAATAAAAAAAATATTAATAAGTTATTTTAATTAATATAAAAATAATAGAATTATTTTACATTCAAATATTAAAATAATTCAAGTATTACAAAAAATATAATTAAATTATAATATTATAAAATTTTAATATATATATAAAATTTTAATATATATATAAAATTTTAATATATATATAAAATTTAATATTATAAAATATAAATAATATTATTATTCATATTAATATTGTTTTTTAAAAATATAATATTATTAATATTTTATAATGAGACAGAAACTACGAATAGAAAAAAAAATATTTTGATTTCACAAATTTTATAACAGAAATACAAACTCTAATCTGAAGGAGGGGGGGGGGGGCGGTGGGGGATCTGCAGATGGTGGTGGAGGAAACTCCATCCCTAAAGCATGAGTGAGTCGGCGCATGTACTCCATCTACTCCTGATGCTGCTGCTGCCACTGACTCGTCTGCTCCTCGTACAGCTGCTTCTGGCGTCGACGCTCCTCCTCATGCTGCTGACGCATCTGCTCCTGCTCCTGTCGGTGACTCTCTATCTGTGCAGTCTAAGATCGCAACTGATCCTCATACTGTTTAGAAGAAGATGCACGAGCTCCTCTCGAGCTGGACGCCGACATCGCAGCACTGCCACAATAATCTCCGGGAGTCAGTCGAGAGCCGATACCAACTACCCGGCCCTTCTCGAAGGCATACTGGGTGGCCTGCATCCATGCCGCCTCATCAAACTGATGGGCAGTGGTCTGATCTAATGACTCGGCCTGACTCTCAGGCCGGGCCTGTGACGCTGCGGCCTCATATGACTCCTATAGTTGCAATTTAAAATTAAAATTTTGAATATATTATATGCAGTTAATTTTTAAACTTGAAAACAAATAATACTGACCACGATGTGATGCTGACGATCACCTCTGAGCTCCCCAGTAGCAGGATCACTATACATCCTCCGATATACGTCGTACTCTGTAATATCGGGGTGCTCGACAGCCTATAAGAATAAAAAATAAACTGTTAATATTTAGAGTTATATAAAATATTTATAAATAATGTACGTACCAGATGCTGTCTATGAGTACTGAAAGAACGACTCCCAGCTCAATGATTCACCTCCTGTCTCCCCCGATTCTCCCTCCCCACCGATGATCTCCTCTGAAAGGCACCACTCAACCAGTGCGCACATAATCCATCCCATACATGGGATGAAATGTACTCTAGTCGGTGTGCTCTACATGACTCCTCAAAATCTGACACTCCTGCTTTCTTCATCGCAGCTTTTCTTAAATTGTGCAAAAACTGACGAAGGCGATCACGCATGGCCACCTCCCATGCCTCGTGGATGGCGTCACGCATGGTATCCTTGATCGGATACCAAAAACCCTACAAATAAATCAAAATATCAAGTTAGAAATGAAATAATTTTCAAAATAAAAATTATTTATTTACGTACGTACCAACCAATGGCAGAACATGGCCTGCTGCACATCAATGGGAATCTGCTCCCATGTGGTCCACGGCTGAGTGAAATTGTTGCGCAAAATAGCACTGCCCTGTCCGACTTCTATATGCGTAAAACTGAAAAAAAATAATAAACATTTAATATGTGAATAGATTAATGAAATCTTAGTCAAATCCACAGGTTATCACACAGGTTATCACACCTCCGGGTGCGCGGATCAAACCCAAGACGTGGACGTCGCTCGGGGACGGGGTCAGGAATCATCAATCGTGCAAGACCGCGCCCCCTCCGCGTACTCCCTGGAGCGCCTGCAGGCTGAGGGTCATCTGCCAGCAACTCATCCGCATCGAAAGGCAGGTCAGCCTCCACCAACTCACGAAATGTGGCCTCGTCCATCTGAAACAGAAAATGTTAATGTTAGAAAATAATTGATAATTACAATTATATATACGTATATACATATTATGATTGTATATAAATACCATGGAATTCTATAAGTGTTCATCTTCATCATCATCTTCATATATGTCAATGTCATCTTCATATTCCTCCTCAACACCATCGATATCCATTCGAGTTGCAGTTGCTTCATCTCTTACCATTTCAAATTCATGTGTGACATCATTAACATCATCGTCATCACCGACTCTTAAATGTGGGGTGTCTTCATCGATACTCATGTCTCTTTGTAAAAAAGATTGATTTTGAGTACTCTCTTGAAAAACTTCAATTCTTTGCACATCAGTGAAAGCATATTCACTTTGACTAAACTGATTGTCTCGAATTTTGATTTTTATTACACTCCACCAATCAGTCAAGTCTCTTGATGTTGCACAATACTTTGCATAATAAACTTGATATGCCTGTTGAGCCAATAAGAATGGTTCATTTACTGCGAGAACACTTTTACATTTAATATCGATGATTCCATGAATGAGCATAAATGCTTTGTTCTCTCCCATACAGTAAGGACATGATTTCTGACCATGTGTACTCCAGCCAGATAACATCCCATAAGCCGGGAAGTCACTTATTGTCCACATCAATGCTGCTCTCAGTATGAAATTCTGTTTCGTTGCAACATCATATGTACTGACACCAGTACTCCACAATAAATTTAATTCATCAATCAATGGCTTCAAATAAACATCAATATTTTTCTTCGGATGTCATGGAATTAGTAAAGTCAAAAAGATATATGGCTCCTTCATCAACATCCATGGAGGTAAATTGTACGGAGTTAAAAAAACAGGGCAACATGAATATTGACTACCATAAGATCCAAACGGACAGAAACCATCAGTGGAAAGGCCCAGTCGAACATTTCTAGCTTCTAAAGAAAAGGATGGATGCACTCTATCAAAATGTTTCCATGAATCACCATCGACTGGATGATTCAAGCTTTTATCGGTTGAAATATTCTCTTTATGCCATGACATCATTGTCGCTGTATTCTTAGACATGAATAAACGCTGAAGTCTGGATGTAAGCAGAAAATATCTCAACTGTTTTACAGGAATCAAACCAGACTTCCCGTGTTGTCCTTCTTTATATCTCAGTTGCCCACATGTGGGACAACTATCCAACGACTCATTTTCCCCAGAATATAAAATGCAGTCATTTGAACATGCATGAATCTTCTGACAAGTAAGTCCCAAATTTCGAACCAACCTCTTACTTTCATAGTAATTTGCAGGTAAAACATTGCCTTCGGGTAACAGTGTTTTCAGCAAAGAAAATATCTGGTCAAAACAGGTGTTTGACATGCCGTTATCTGATTTGATAGCCATAAATTTTTCAACTGCTTCTAATTTGCTCATCTTGCAACCAGGATATAATGCATCCTCAGCAGACTTCAACAACTCATAAAATTCAGACGGTCCCAACTCAGGATTTGAAGCTATATCAGCCGGAGATTCTGTATGTTGAACAGATGAACTTGCAACATCATGTACTAAATCTTGAAACTAGGATGGATCCGGAATCAAGTTGGTATCACCTGCTCTGGAACTGCGTTCACCATGTTGATACCAAAAAACATAATCTGCTTGAAAACCAAAACGCAAGAGATGTTCCCCCACTTTGTCAAACGTGTCAAACATTCTCAATGCACATTTTCTACAAGGGCATTTTATCTTTCCTTCTGAAAAAAATTCTGGATTTGATGCCGCAAATGATAAAAAAATCTCCACACCCTCTATATATACTGGATTTAAACCAGAACCATTTGGATTTCTACATTGATTTATCCATATGGGGTCATCTAATAATGACTGTTGACGACCTCGTTGTTCCATATTTTTCTATAAAATATAAAAGCATTACTGGTTTTGAATAATTTGTTAGAAAAAACACAAGCAAGGATTGAATATATTGAGAATAAAGCAAAACCTGTTACAAATATTGATAATTTTAATATTATATTGATTTTTTATTTTTTTTAATAATACTAATATAATTTTTTTCATAAATATTAATTATATAATAATAACATCATTACATTATTAGTATATTTTATTATTAATATTAAAATAATATAATTTTCTATATTATATACAATTCTTCTTTCATCTGTGTGTTTCACATTCTGTCTCCACATGTAATATTGGCATTCACTTTCACCTCTCCATTGGCGAGTAGGTTGATAATTTTGAAAAAGAATGCCAATATTACATGTGGAGACAGAAAAAACACAGAAGAAAAGAAAATTGTATATAATATAGAAAATTATATTATTTTAATATTAATAATAAAATATACAAATAATGTAATAAGGTAATTATTCCTAATTATTGGTAATTATTTCAAATTATTGGTAATTATTCCAAATTATTAGTAATTATTCCAAATTATTGGAAAATATTGGTAATTATTGGTAATTATTGGAAAATATTTGAAAATATTTGTGAATATTGGTGATTATTGGTGATTATTGGTAATTATCGGTGATTATTGGTGATTATCGATGATTATTGGTAATTATCGGTGATTATTGGTAATTAATACTAATTATTGGTAATTAATACTAATTATTGGTAATTAAGACTAATTATTGGTAATTAATACTAATTATTGGTAATTAATACTAATTATTGGTAATTAATACTAATTATTGGTAATTAATACTAATTATTGGTAATTAATACTAATTATTGGTAATTAATACTAATTATTGGTAATTAATAATAATAATTATTAATTATTGGTAATTATTACTAATTATTCTAATTATTACTAATTATTCTTAATTATTGTTAATTATTCCTAATTATTACTAATTATTCCTAATTATTACTAATTATTGCTAATTATTACTAATTATTGCTAATTATTAGTAATTATTGCTAATTATTAGTAATTATTGCTAATTATTAGTAATTATTTCTAATTATTACTAATTATTGCTAAATATTACTAATTATTACTAATTATTGGTAAATATTGGTAATTATTGGTAATTAATACTAATTATTGGTAATTAATACTAATTATTTGTAATTATTACTAATTATTGGTTATTATTACTAATTATTGGTAATTATTACTAAGTATTGGTAATTATTACTAATTATTGGTAATTATTACTAATTATTGGTAATTAATACTAATTATTGGTAATTAATAATAATTATTACTAATTATTGTCAATTATTACTAATTATTCCTAATTATTACTAATTATTCCTAATTATTACTAATTAATACTAATTATTACTAATTATTGTTAATTATTACTAATTATTCCTAATTATTAATAATTATTCCTAATTATTACTAATTATTCCTAATTATTACTAATTATTAGTAATTATTGCTAATTATTAGTAATTATTGCTAATTAATACGAATTATTGCTAATTATTATTAATTATTGCTAATTATTATTAATTATTACTAATTATTAGTAATTAGTGATAATTATTAGTAATTATTGATAATTATTAGTAATTATTGATAATTATTGGTAATTATTACTAATTATTGGTAATTATTACTAATTATTGGTAATTATTACTAATTATTCGTAATTATTCGTAATTATTACTAATTATTCGTAATTATTACTAATTATTGGTAATTATTACTAATTATTAGTAATTATTGGTAATTATTGGTAATTATTGGCAATTATTGTTAATTATTACTAAATATTGGTAATTATTAGTAATTATTACGAATTATTGTTAATTACTGGAAATTATTACTAATTATTGATAATTATTCCTAATTATTACTAATTATTGGTAATTAATACTAATTACTGGTAAATAATACTAATTATTGGTAATTAATACTAATTATAGGTAATTATTACTAATTATTGGTAATTAATACTAATTATAGGTAATTATTACTAATTATTGGTAATTAATACTAATTATTGGTAATTATTACTAATTATTGAGAATTTTTCCTAATTTTTCCTAATTTTTCCTAATTTTAGGTATTTATTACTAATTATTACTAATTATTGCAAATTATTGGTAATTATTGCAAACTATTGGTAATTATTGCAAATTATTGGTAATTATTTGTAATTGTTGGTAATTATTGGTAATTATTGGTAATTATTGGTAATTATTGGTAATTATTGGTAATTATTGGTAATTATTGGTAATTATTGGTAATTATTCCTAATTATTCATAATTATTGGTAATTATTGGTAATTATTCCTAATTATTGGTAATTATTGGTAATTATTCCTAATTATTTCTAATTATTCCTAATTATTCCTAATTATTTGTAATTATTGGTAATTATTGGCAATTATTGGCAATTATTTGTAATTATTACTAATTATTACTAATTATTGGTAATTATTGGTAATTATTACTAATTATTACTAATTATTGTTAATTATTGTTAATTATTCCAAATTATAGATAATTATTACTACTTATTGGTAATTATTACTAATTATTACTAATTATTACTAATTATTGATAATTATTACTAATTATTACTAATTATTGGTAATTATTACTAAATATTCTTAATTATTGATAATTATTGATAATTGTTCCTAATTATTAGTAATTAAATGAATAATTACCAATAATTAGGAATAATTACCAATAATTACAAATAATAACATTATTAGTATATTTTATTATTAATATTAAAATAATATAATTTTCTGATTTATATACAATTCTCCTTTCATCTGTGCGTTTTCTATCTCCACATACAAATAATACATTTGAAGACAGTAAACACACAGATGAAAAGAGAATTGTATATATATAAAAAATTATATTATTTTAATATTAATAATAAAATATACTAATAATGTAATAATGTTATTATTCCTAATTATTGGTATTTATTACTAATTATTAATATTTATTCCTAATTATTAAAAATTATTACTAATTATTCCTAATTACCATTAACTATGATCAATACTAATAATTTAAATTTATTAAGTAAGAAAACAATGTAAACATAATTAAATTACAACTAATTAAGAATAATTGAAACTAATAAAAAATTAAAAATAAATATTAAATTAAAATGAACATAAATACCTTGAAAATTGATCTGCTCTGATCGTTCTTCAAAACTTTAATATCAGCTCCGAAGAAAAAAATTAAACTGAAAAAAACTCAACTTTAGAAAAAAAAGTTTGAGAGCAGGAGAAGGTAGAGAATGGGAATGATTTGAAAAAAAAGGATGGGGGTATTTATATGTTAGAATATTTGCGACGGGATTCCCGTCGCAAATACATTAGCCCGCATTAATTACGGTCAACGAGTAAATAGTTATTTGCGACGGGTCCCGTCGCAAATAACATACTATTAGCGACGAGAATACTTTCCCGTCGCAAATACCTTTTACCGCCGCCGGTTATTTGCGACGGGAAAATTTTCCCGTCGCAAAAGCCTATTTATTTGCGACGGGTAAATACCCCCGTCGCAAATACCCATTTTTCCCGTAGTGCATGGGGACAAACATTGTGCCAAAATTGGCATTTAGCCACGGTTTAAACCACCACTAGATCGTTATGTGATAGTTTTGGAAAACCATTTCTAAATCGTGTGTCGACAATCAATCAATGGTGGTTTTTCATAACAGTTGTATAACAATTTTGCAGTGGTTTAAACAATTGCTAAATGGTTTGGAGTCAAATTTTAATCCTTTATTAGTTTTTTATTATTTGTAATTAAAAAAAATAATACAATATATATATTTATTTTTTAGTTAATTAAGTAATTTAATTATTTATTTTCAAATTTATTTTGTAATTAATTAATTAATTAATATTATATTTATTATTTATTACTTATTTTTTATTATTATTACCATGATCACGCCCTTGCCCATGTATATTCTATTATTACCATGCTCATGCACATGCCCATGCTATATATAGAAATTATGTGTTTGGTGAGATTTGAACCCCTTACTTATTGCTTATTCTCCAATGATATTACCACTCCAACTAACTCTTCATGTGGGGAATAAATATAATTTAATATACTTATATATATATATATATATTAACTAACAAATCCTATAATATATAATAAATAGATACAAACTAAATAAGTTTTAATCAATAATCAATAATCAATTAATAATAATTAATAATTGATAAGTACTACTAATATTTATTAATTACTAATTATAATTTACTAATTAATAAATAGAATATAAATGAAAAATAAATACATAAATAAATAATATGGTAATAAATAGTAAATAATAAATAGTAAATAGTAAATAATAAATTGTAAATAATATATAGAAAATAATAAATAGTAAATAGAAGTAAATATTAAATAGTAAATAATAAATAAAAGATACTAAATTCTATATAATATAAAATAAAAAATAAATAAAAAATAAAAAATAAAAAATAAAAAAGAATATAGAATATAGAATATAGAATATATAAGTAATGTATAAATAATAAATTAATTTAAAATAATAATAAATTAATAAATTAATTAATAAATGATAAATTAATGATAAATTAATAAATAACAGATAATAAATAATAAACCATGAATAAATATATAATAAATATTTAATAAATATATAATAAATATATAATTAATACTACATTAATAATAAATTAATAATCAATTAATAATCAATCATTATTAATTAATTTATAAAAATTAAAGAAATAATGAATTAATATATAATTAAAAAATAAATTAGAAATGAATTATAAATAAATAATAACTTATAAAGAACAAATAAATGAATCATACACAAATAAATAATATATGAATACTAAAATAATAAAATAATAAAATAATAATAAAAAATATATAAATAAATTCTAAATATTAAATATTAAATTATAAATAAGAAATTAGAAATAAGAATATAAAAATAATAAAATAATAAAATAATAAAATAATAAAATAATAAAATAATAAACATATTACAAAAAATAGATAAAAAATAGATAAATAATAAATAATAAATAATAAATAATAAATAATAAATGGATATAAATATCTATAAACATATATACATATAATAAAATTTACAAAGATATACATAAAGACACATTTATGTTATATAAATATATATACGCACACTTAGATATATAATTGTATATTAATATATATATATATATAAAGATGTATTTATAAATTTCTATATATATGTATCTACTCATATATGATATAAAAATATATAAACCTAAATATGTATAAATATTTAAACAAATATTCATGAATTCATATAAAAAGATATATATATATATATATAATTAATAACAAATTACCAAAAGTGGAGAAAAGACAATAATTTCAACATCATCAAATCAATAATAATGTAAATCAATGGAATAAAATTATAAATGGCAAAAAAAGCATATGAAGACACTCTTAAATATAGATGAAGTCTCATCGAATGTGTATGATATATATACTTAAATTTAATTAAATATAATATATATTAATATTCATTTACATATTTTAGAATATAAATAAAAATATATATTTGTTTATCAATAGTCAGTTATATATATATATAAACACTATTTATATATGTGTATATATATATTCATATCGTTTTTATGTAAATTCATTAATATACTATATTTAATGAGGATGATATATTTGTATAAAAATAAATATATATATTATTTATACACACAAATATTTACATGTAAATGTATTTATTTACATATATTAGAACACTACTGAAATTTTGGAGTTTTGTGATGGGATCCTGTCACAAAAACCCTTTTCCAATGGGGTCCCGTCGCAAATTGTTCATTGTAGAAATCAACATCACAACTAGTATTTTTTCCAACATTATATATACTAGAACCTTTCACGATGGGCCCATCGCAATAAGTATTTGCGACGAGCCCATTGCAAAAAGTATTTACGATGAGTCGGCGTCCTGTCGCAAATAGCTTATATTTTATAAACAAGTTGCGACAGGCCCATCACAACAAAGTCATTGCGACGGTAAAGCAACCTCTCGCAAAAACATTTAAAAAATATTTATATAATCTATTTGCGACGGGCCCCCCGTCGCAAGAGGCCCCATCACAAATACCTAATAAAAAAAATTATGATTAATAATAAAATAATAATATTATTATTAAAATAATAACAAATAAAAAATATTAAAATACTTAAAATTTGCAAATACTTAATAAAATAATAAAATAATAAAATTATGATTAATGAAAAAATTATATTAATATTATTAAAATAATAAAAAATAACCAAATATTAAAATTCTCAATATATACAGAAAACAAATATAAAGAAATAATAAAATATTATTATTATTATTAGTAAAATAAACAAACATTAAAAAATATAATAATAATAATAAATAATAAAATAATAAAATATTAAAACAATTATACATTATTCGCACAAATATAAAAGACAGAAACTATAAATAATTCATATTGCAACAAATGTTCAATTCAAATGTTTTTAACAGAAAAAAAAATCACTAGGAGGGATAGTCTTCGGGTGGAGCTTGAGGAGATGTGGAGGAAAATCCATCCCTAATTTACGAGTCCGACGACACATTTACTCCATCTGCTCGTGCTGTTGTTGCTGCCATCGATGCACGTTCTCCTCGTGCTGCTGCGATCGATGCATGTCCTCCCCATGCTGCTGCCATCAACGCATGTCCTCCTCATGCTGCTGCTGCTGCTGATGCATCTCATCCTCCTGCTTCTAAAAACTCTCTGTAAGCCCAGTTTGAGCTCACAACTACTCCTGATACTGTGAGCTAAAAGATGATGCCTACCCACGAGCTCCTCTTGAGTTGTACGCTGACATCACAACAGTACCAAAACATGTCCCAGGAGTCAAATGAAAGTTGATACCATCTATATGGCCCTTCTTGGAGGCATACTAAGTCTCCTACATCCATGTTGCCTCAATGAAATGGTGGGAACTAGTTTGATCAGTCGTCTCGGCCTGAATCTAAGCCCGTTTCTTGGAGTCCATGACCTCATATGACACTTTCAGTTTCAATTTGAAATTAAAATAGTGAAAATATTATATGCAATTAATTTTCAAACAGAAAAAGAAATAATAATGACAACAATGCGATGTTGGCGATCACCTCTAACCTCTTCAGTGGATGGATCAATTTACATCCTCTAATAAATGTGGTACTCTATAATATTGGGATTCTTGACTACCAATATGAATATAAAATAAACTGTTTATATGTAATGTTATATAAAATATTTAAAAAATATACTTACCGGAAGCTCTCTATGCGTACTGAATGTACAGCCACAAGCTCGATGTGTCACCTCCTATATCTCCCAGTTCTATCGAACCAAATAAGACCTCCTCTAAAATACACCACTCAACCAGTGTGAACATAATCCATCCCAAAGGTGAGATGAAATGTACTCTGGTCGGTGGGCTCAACACGACTCATCAAATATTGTCTCTCATGCTTTCTTAATAGATATACTTTTCAAATTGTGCAAAAATTGGAGGAAACGCTCATGCATAGAAACCTTCCATGCCTCATTGATAGCGTCATGTATTCCATCATCGACGGGATACCATAAACCCAACAAAAAAATTAGAATATCATGTTCTTAATGAACTAAATTTTGAAATAAATATTATTTATTTACGTATCATCCAATGATTGAACATTCCATGCTGCATATCAATGAGAATCTGTTGTGATGTGATCCATGGGTGAGAAAAATAATTGTGCAAGATAGCGCTCCCTTGTCCAACAACTACATGCGCAAAACTGTGAGAAGAGAACAAACAATCAAACAATAAGTATATAAATAAATTAATGGAAGAAAACTAAAATACCCAGGTTATCAAACATCTGTGTGTGCGGATTGAAACTAAGATGTGGACGTCGCTCGGGGATAAGGTTAGGAATCATGAGTCACGCAAGACCGCTCCCCCTCCATGTACCCCCTAAACTGCTAGTAGCCTGTGGGTCAGATGATCCCAAATCCACTTCATCCAAAGGTAGATCAACCTCCTCCAACTCATAAAGTAGATCAGGATCCATCTGAAACACAAAATGATTTTTGTTAGAAGATATTTGAAAATAATTATTACATATAGATATATATTAGTTATGATTATAACATGCATTTAACTCTTTCAATGTTTACCTTCATCATCATCTTCATATATGAAAATTTCAATGTATTTATATTCGTCATCAACATCATCAATATCCATATGAGTTTCAGTTTCATCATCTATTTCCATTTCAAGTTCATTTGTAACATCATTAACATCATTGTCACCATCGATCCTTAATTGTGTGGTTTTATCATCCATATTCATGTCTCTTTGTAAAAATGATGGATTTTGAGTAGTCTCTTGAAAAATTTCAATTCCTTTCACTTCATCGGAACCACAATCAGTTTAAGTAAACTGATTTTCTTGAGATTTTATTTTTATTATGCTGTAACAATCACTCAGGTCTCTTGAAGTTGCACATTACTTTGCGTAATTTATTTGATTAGCCTGTTATGCTAGTAAAAATGGTTCATTTACTTCAATAATACATTTATATTTAGTATCGACAATTCCATGAATCAGATGAATATTCAAGCCTCTCTCAGCATCTAACTACCAATATTTAAACATTGTAATATAATTTTTCCCTAGATAACACAGTTCAAAAATTTAATCCATCATACCATAAAATTCAACTCTAGTTTCTCTATGATGAGATCCTTGTAAGAAAACTCCACTGTTTATTGTTTTTTATTCCCCATATGCATGTGTATGAAATCCAAATCCTTTCACCACAAATGAATTGTAAGATTTAACCATTTTGGATGGCCCGTTGCTCAATATACACACTCGCTTATCAATTTTATCAGCATGTTGAGACACCTGAAAATTTGTAAAAAATTATCAATATAATATATATTAATGTGAATTGATATGTTAAACTATCAATAATTTATGTTACTTGTTTTTAAAACCATTGAGAAATTTTTTTCAGTTGGTGTTCCTCAAGAGCAGCAGATGTAATTTGTGGAAGTTGTTTGAGGATATGATTATCATATAACCTACAAATAAAATAATTTTACTTACTATAACATAAATTATAGAATAAGTGACAGAATCACTCACAGTAAAAATGATGTAATTTATTCACTATTGAACAGAGTATATGTATGAGCTCTGTGATGTTCATCATCAGAAAGAAATCATTCATGAACTCCAACGAAGCTGGGATCTGGATGATTAAAAAATGATAATTGATTATACATTTCATTATTAGTATTCCACTCATTCTGTACCATGAGGTTGTGTTTTGGGGGATATTCAGATTCAAAATAATGAGAGAAAAAAAACCAATTTCCTCTTGTAATAAGCTTTAGAAATTGAGCCTTTAAATGATGCTTTGTTATGTAATTTTTTAATAAATTTCCGCATGCATCTATCGAATGGGTATAGCCATAAAAAATGTACTAGACCTCAAAATTTATCTTTTTGTGGAAAATGTAATATTATATGTTCTATTGAGTCAATGAATGCCGGTAGGAAGACTTTATCTAGTTAACATATAAAGAAAAAAAATATTCTTCCAGTTTACTTAGTGAATCATTGTCTGTTTTCATCGCACAAATGTCTTGAAAAAAATATAATATGTCTATTATAGAATCCCAAATCATAGAATTCAACATCCCTATAAATCCAATCAGCTTAATTCTTTCCATTATAACATGAAAATCATGATTTTTTAATCTGGTAATATGACCATTCTTAACACAGCTACCCAAATTGGATTCATAGCCATCTGGAAGTCTCAAATCTGCAATCCATTAGAGAAAATAATAAGAGACTATCTTTTTACAATGTTTAAGTTTCTTTTGGATTTATTAACCTATGTGATCTAACATTTTTAAATAGTTCAAGTTCCGATCATCTGCAAATTTGGGCAAGATCTAATAGGTGAATCCAAAACTGTTTGAAATAAATTATCAAAATATATCATCTCAATATGAATTACATACAACATGTGGTGGAACAAAAAATCATACCAATATGGAATATCCCAAAAAAATACTCTATTTTATCCAATTATGCTCTTTCCCAAAGCCATGAATTTTCTTTTTTTTACTGTTGGCCCAAATGCCACTACTACAGAAATGAGCAAGGGAAGCGCCACCCTTTATCGACACTTTTTTAGGAGTGCTGATAAAGGGGGGATTTATCAGTGGTTTTTCCTAAAGCTGATAAAATTTATATTTAAAAAAATCATGAAAATTAATATATTGTTATATAAGTATATTTATATTCATATAAATATAATATATATTTTTTAAATAAGTTTTAGATAAGTATAAATCAATTATTATGTTTAATATATAAGAAATTTAGTGAAAATGGATTTAAAATATTTTAAAAAGTATTATTAATTAAAAAATTTCTAATTATCATCGATTAATAATCATTTAATAACAATATTAAGACACAAAAAATAAGAAAAATGAATAAAAGATCTAAAATAAGTTGAAAATGTAACTCAAACTTCAAATGGCTATAAATTTTGATCTGGGTGTCCGTTTGAGCTCTACAACATATCAAATCAAAGCCAACGATGAAATATACATTCTAGCAACCGAATAAGAACTTCGTTCTCATTTATAGAGGCACGAAAAGGCCCAGAAGGCCTCCAAAACAGAGTTTTTAATTGGGATACTCTAATTTATTAACATTCAAATAAGTATAACTTCAGATCCGGATGTTTTCTTGGCATGCATCACATATCATATCGAATATTGTTTCATTTTCTTTGATTTGACTAGTTGTGGAGTTGAAACAGGCTTATGGACTACAAGTTATGGTCGTTTTAACATTTTTTTGGCTTTTTAAATGCACAAATATATGTATTTATTCGTATATATATATATGTATATATATATCTCTGTGTGTGTGTAGGTGTGTGTGTGTGTGTTGTATATATGTTTGTATGTATTTATTTATTTATAAATACACATAAAAACATATTTTATAAATGTATTTAAAGCTAATCTTATAAATATATATTAATATATAAATAATTGTATGGATAACCAATTATAACTAAATATATATATATAAATAAATATAAATATAAATTAATATACGAATAAATATATATACTAATATATGTATAAATATAAACATATTAATATAACTAAATTTATTTATATTAATATGAATCTATATTGATATACGAATAAATATAACTATATATATATATTAATATATGAATATATATATATATATATATGAATAAATGAATAAATATATATGTATTAATATAGAAAAATATATTTATATTAATATGAATCTATATTAATATACGAATAAATATAACTATATATATGTAGATAAATCATTAAATAGAGAAAAAAATGAAATGTCTTAGTGGTAAAGGTGTATTCCTGCTAGGGGGGAGGTCGTGGGTTTGAGTTCAGGTGGAAGCAAGGAGGTGCACATGGGCATGTTAGGCGATGTGCGGGCAAGGGCAGTGCACAGGAGAGCGGTAGGGGGTCTGCCTAGCACTGATAGGGGGGTCAAGCACTGTTAAAAACATACTATATATATATTTTTTAATATTTTTTAATTTTTTTATCTATTAGCAGTGCTTTTTAAAAGCGCTGATAAAAGGTGTCCTTTATGAGGGCTAAAAAATGTCCCCTTTTATCAGCACTTTTTTTAGTGCTGATAAAGGGGTCTTTTATCAGTTTTTTTTAGCACTGATAAAAGGGGTGTTTATAAGTGCCCTTCGGAGCGCAGATAAAAGGGACCCACCTCTATCTTCTCCTCGATTAACAATACTTTTTTTAGCACTATTAATGCACTTTTCTATCGCTGATAAAGGCCATATTTTTAGTAGTGTGTGATGGGAGGTAATGAAAATACAATTGATTTTAACTCTGTACTTAAGATCATTTTTGGAGGATCATCCCTTTGAATTGGGCCTTTTCAAAAATGAGATTTGTTCCTCCAAAAAGGATGATCGGTAAGAAGAAATATGAGATGAAAGTCAAAATAGAAATGTTTTTATTCCATTGATGAACATAAATTCTTTGTTGTATTTCATACAGTAAGGACATGATTTCAGACCATGTGTACTCCAGCAAGATAACATGCCATATTCCAGAAATTCAATAATCATCCACATCAATGAAGCTTTTAAAATGAAATTTTGTTTTGCAGCAACATCAAATGTACCAATACTATTACTCTGTAATGAATTTAAGTCATAAATCAATGGTTTCAAATAAACATCAATATTCTTTTTCTGATGTCCTGGGATTAATAAGGTCAAAACTATATAGGGATCCTTCATCAACATCAATGGAGGTAAATTGTATGAAGTTATAAAGAGAGGGAAACATGAATACTAACTACCATAAGAACCAAACAGACAGAAACTATCAGTAGAAAGACCCAATCGCACGTTTCAGGCTTCTAAAGAAAAAGATTGATGTAGTTAGTCAAAATATTTCCATGAATCACCATCAGAGGGATGATTCAAGATTTTATCTGTTGAAATCGTGGTTTTTTCCATGATATCATTAATGTTGTGTTCTGAGACATAAACAAATACTGTAACCTGAGTGTAAGGGGGAAATATCTCAACTGTTTCCTAGGAATTTATCCATACTTCATCAGTTGAGTTCTTTATACCTAGATTGTCTACATGTGGGACAACTATCTAATTACTCATTTTCAACATAATATAAGATGAAACCATTTTCACATTCATGAATCTTACTATAACTATGGTCTAGATTACAAACCATCCTCTTCCTCTTATAGTAATTTACAGGAAACACATTTCCTTCAGGTAATAGTGTTTTAACCAAAGAAAATATCTGATCAAAATAGTTGATTGAAATTTCATTATCTGATTTAATAGAAAAAAAATTATGTAATCACTTATAATTTTCTTATCTTATATCCAAGATATAATGCATATTCATCATACCTCAACAACTCATAAAATTCAGATGGTGCCAACTTAGGAGTTAAATCAATAGCATCTTGAGTTTTAGTTTGTTGAATAGAAAGACCTACAACATAATGTACTAAATTTTGAAACTATGATGGATTTGAAATCAAGTAATTAATATATTCTCTAGAACTGTGTTCAGTGTCTTGATACAAAAAAACATAATCCAGTTGAAAACCAAACTGCAAGAGATGTCCCCCGACCTTGTCCAATGGGTCAAACGTTCTCATAGTACATTTTTTACAAGGTCACTTAATTGTGCCTTCTGAAAAAGTTTTTGGTTTTGATGATGTAAATGATAATAAGTCTTCAAAACCCTAAATATATACAGGATTTAAACCATAACCGTTTATATTTTTGTGCTGATTTATCCAGGCGTGATCATCTAATAATGACTATTTTTGACTTCGTTGTTGCATATTTTTCTACAAACTATAAAATCATTACTGTTTTTAAATAATTTGAAATTAGAAAAACACTATAAAAAAGAGGATAAATAATTACAACTACTTATTGATAATTACCATTAATTGCGGGTGACACAATTTTACAGTGGATTGATGACTACTCTTTTTTACAATGGCTCATTTAATTAAATCTTTTTCAGACTGCAGGAGAATGCATAAGCGTACCTCCAAGCAGATTCTTCTTTGTGATTTTAGTGTAACAAATATGCAAGTAAATGACCTGTCAAACAAAAGATCCCCCTTTTTGTTGATGAATCTTCTTTCTTACGACTATCATCGCTAGAAAACAATATAAAAAATGTGGTCCTACGAATTCATATTCAAACTCATGCATACAAAATTGGATATGCATATGTAAAAGCATACTTTTCATAATGTTTTGAGTCTGTGAGAGTTGAAAGGAGAAGAGTCATCAAGCAAAAGGAGTGTCGTCAATCCCATGAAAATTGTTCCAGGTTATTTAAATTTATTACAATTTATTTTATAAATAATTATTACTAATTATTGTTAATTATTTCTAATTATTGCTAATTATTTCTAATTGTTTCTAATTACTGCTAAATATCGCTAATTATTACTAATTATTGCTAATTATTGATAATTATTTCTAATTATTGCTAATTATTGCAATTTATTGCTGATTATTGCTATTTATTGCTAATTAATGCTAATTATTTCTATTTATTACTAATTATTACAAATAATTTCCATTTATTACTAATTATTACTAATTATTACCAATTATAACTATTTATTTCTATTTATTACTATTTATTAGTATTTATTAGAATTTATTTTTATTTATTAGTATTTAATAGTATTAATTGTATTTAATTGTATTTAATAGAATTTAATAGTATTTAATAGTATTTAAAAGTATTTAAAAATATTTATTACTATTTATTAGAATTTATTACAATTTATTAGTATTTATTAGTATTTATTAGTATTTATTAGTATTTATTAGTACTTATTAGTATTTATTAGTATTTATTAGTATTTATTAGTATTTATTAGTATTTATTACTATTTTACTATTTATTACAACTAATTACTATAATTACTACTAATTACTACTAATTACTAACAATTACTACTAATTAGTACTAATTAGTACTAATTATTACTAATTAATACTATTCATTACTAATTATTAATGTTTATTAATAATTATTACTATTTATTATTATTTATTACTATTTATTAGTGTTTATTACTAATTATTACTATTTATTACTATTTATTACTATTTATTACTATTTATTACTAATTATTACTAATTATTTCTAATTATTACTAATTATTACTAATTATTACTAATTATTACAATTTATTAATATTTATTACAATTTATTACAATTTATAACAAATTATTACTAATTATTACTAATTATTACTATTTATTACTAATTATTACTAATTATTACTCATTATTACTAATTATTACTAATTAGTACTAATTATTGCTAGTTATTACTAATTATTTCAAATTATTACTACTTCTTTTTAATTATTACTAATTATTAATTATTATCACTGATTATTACTAATTATTAATAATTATTAATAATTATTAATAATTATAACTATTTATTACTATTTATTATTAATTATGTCTAATTATTACTATTTATTATTGCTTAATACCATTTATTATTATTTAATACTATTTATTAGTATTTAATACTATTTAATAGTATTTTATACTATTTATTACTCTTTATTACTATTTATTACTATTTATTAGTATTTAATTTTATTTATTAGTATTTATTTATATTTATTACTATTTATTACTATTTATTAGTGTTTTTTAGTATTTGTTACTATTTATTACTCTTTATTAGTATTAATTACTATTTATTTGTATTTTTTACTCTTTATTAGTAATTATAACTATTTATTACTAATTATTACTATTTATTACTATTTATTACTATTTATTAGTATTTATTAGTATTTATTTGTATTTATTACAATTTATTGGTATTTATTACTATTAATTAGTATTTATTACTCATTATTAGTTTTTATTACAAATTATTAGTATTTATTACTAATTATTAGTATTTATTACTATTTGTTTCTATTTATTTGTATTTATTACTTTTTATTACTATTTATAGTATTTATTACTATTTATTAGTATTTATTTCTAATTATTACTGTTAATTTTAATTGTTACTAATTAGTGTGAATTACTATTAATTGCTGCAAAATATAGCTACTAATTACTAATTACTACTAATTATTTATATACATTACTAATTATTGTTAATAATTATTAATTATTACTAATTACCAAGAATTAGTACTAATAATTTAATTTTATTATTACATATAAATACTAAAGACAACACAATTTAAATCTAACTTAATTAAAACTAATCAACAATAATTAAAATTAATATAAAGAAATGAAATGAATACTAAATTAAATAGACCATAAATACCTTAAAAATTGATCTCTTATAATTTTAGGCGGCTTCACAACTTCTTCGTAAAAAAAAACTAACTATCAAAAAATTTCACTCTAAAATTTGAGTTTACAGAAGTAGAGGAAGAAGGAATTCAGGAGGAGAGAAGAAAAAATGGAGTGGGGGTATATATAGGTTAGATTAGATCCGACAGAACTATTTACGATGAGATTCCCGTCACTAATAGTTTTTTTGCGATGGGACCCATCACAATTACCGTCGGCCACATTAATTACAGTCAGCTGTTAAAAGGTTATTTTTGACGAGCCCCATCGCAAAAAGTGACATTCCATCACACTATTTGTGACAGGACAACATCCTGTCACAAATAGGTTTTTACTGCAGCCGGTTACTTGCGACGAGTCCCTGTTGCAACTAGGTTGACTCCCCAGAGGGTATTTGCGACGGGCGTGGCCTACCTGTCACAAATATCCTTTCGCGCGGTTTGGCGCGCAAACTACGCCAATGTTTTTGCGATGGGGCGCCTATTCCTGTCGGGAATAATTGATTAATTATGACGGGTTGACCAACTTGTCGCAAATAACAGGTTTTCCCGAATTGGAATACACACATAAATATAACTTTTTTATTGAACCACACATATATTTATATAGAAACTACATATATAGGTATATATATACATAAAAATTCATTTTTATAAGGTAACTAAAGTCATTTTTTTATTTTAAATGAAATGAATAATAACTATTTATTTCTATATTGTTTATCTGTTTAAAAATACATTTCTAAGTAAATATATATTTATAAAGTGACTTATTATCAGTAAATATAAGAAAATATGAATATAGTTAATTAAAAATAAAACTAGATTTTAAAAACCAATAAAATTTCAAAACCATAATATGAATATGAATGTAATCCATGGTAATAAATCTCGTCCCCTCTGAAAATGGGAAACAAAACCCCCTTAAACAAGGATAAAAATCCATTGAATGTCAAAAACATTTGGCACCCCAACTACAAAATTAGTTTTAGGGGCCTTCTGGGTCTCAAAAAAAAATGTGACATAGGCTTTCCTCTATCACAAGAGGCATAGATATCACCATATGATTCGATTTTATATAAGGTAGAGCCCAAACGAACACCCGAATCAAAATTTATGACCATTTGAAGTATGAGTTTGATTAATAAATTTTACTAAAACTATAATAAATTTTATTCTTTTAATTATTCTGAATTTTAAATCTAATTTGGTTTTATATCATTTCACAAGCTTCTAATTGACAAGCTGTGGAGCTAAAACTCACTCTGAGATAAAAAGTTATGGTCATTTGATGCCGAAGTGTGATTTTCAACTTATTAAATATTTTTCTTCACTTTAAAATTATTATTAACTAATAATTTTAAATATTTAATAATTGAAACATTATATGTATTTAAAATTATAAATAATAAACTATATATTATAATAATTAATAATTAATAAATAATAATTAATAAATAAATATATTTTTTTAATTTTTTTCTGTCAACTTTGTGGCAGTTTTTGGAAGAACCGACGTTATTTCACGGTGATTTTTTTAAAAACCCTCCGCTAAAAATAAATGTAATTATTTTTGATTTTTTTTAATTGTAAAAAACATCTTAAAAATTTTTAGCAGTGGTATTTAAAAACACTGCTAAATATGCCACTAAATTTTATCCTGAAAAACATTTAGTGGTGATTTTGGAAACTGCCATAAAAACCCCACTGTAAGATCATTTTATTCCTATAATGAAAATGGACACAAATAAAATTATTTTTGTTGATGATGGGAGGATATAGGCCATGATTCAAAGATTTGATCACGGTGAAACACATGATGTTAAACCACATCATCAACTCCTAATAGTGCTCATTGGTGTTGGCATCAAAAGCTATCTTGTCTAAGATAGGCCACCCATTTTTGAATTTGAATTGCAATCTAATATCCCTTTCCTGGCTCGATATCAAAAACCGAAACCCTTTGATTGGATCTAAGGGGTTTGTTTTGGGAAAAGCACCTTTATCCCTGGAGGAAGATATATTACCACCAAATATAGATACCAATTTCTATCAATCAATTATAATGAAATTGATGGACAATGAAAAGTTAGGATGATCATCGAAATGGGATCTTCATCCTAGAGGATCATTCGGTCTAGAAAGATATCGACTTTTTGAGTTTTCCAAAGCAATATAGAATTTAAGGAGGAGTTGTAGGTCGTATGACTTTACAAGTATGTTTAGGTGTCACATAATTTTTCAAAATGGAATAGATCCACCATTCTTTATTTTCATTGTAAGTGGAGTCTGGATACCAATAAATTCCCCCAAGTGCATGGGGATATTTATATCAATCATTAGGATGTTTGGATGATCATAGGGGCACTCATCATTGATGATATGTATGATGAGTTCCTTTCTACTTCTTCAGTGTCATATGACATTGAGAGGACCCCTCCACCTATGAGGGAGATACTTAACATAACAAATAATATTTGGTAGTTCGATCCCCTCCCCAATCTAGATGTAACTTCTTCCAACTAGATTTACGTTTTTTTACACCCAACAGTCATGAGCCCCATGCGAGGAGGTTGAGGATGTGACCTAATCAAAGTACGAAGATATGTGATGGTGTTTATTGACTGATCAATGAAGAATGTCACATTGATTAATGGTTTAAAAAGCCTCTATTAGAGTTGATCCATTAGTTCGATTAGTAGCTTTCATGGAAATATTTTTAAGTGTATGGTTGCTACAGGTGAATGAGTCAAGCACTAGCATTAGAGTTACAACCCTCATAATCGTAGTCCTATTGGAAATTAGGAGACATGTTAAACTAGAGGTCCTATTATTGACATAGATATATCACATTCTGGGACATATTAGTAGGGTACGTCTCCCTATAAGTCCGTAGGCCCCTTACATACCCTCTGGTGATGGGTACAACCTCATCTAGAGGGATATGAGGTTATTAATGACCAACGGAATATAGACACTCGATTCAGGTCTTACTTATAATGTATAAGTGGTTTCAATCCATTAACATTGGGGTAAAGTGATATAACGGACAAGGTCAACCATTATGACCATTTTTAATATTTCTCTTACTCTTATCCTACTAGTACCCTGGTAGATGATGCATCTGGTAATAATAAATGATGAGGATACCTCATTTCCTTGAGGGAGGGTTTTCTAGTTACAAGAATTGATGGAAAACTAGTATGTGAATGACATTCACCCTACATAACTGGGAATCAATTTCACTTCATCCAAAAGATTATTCCTTAGTCGATTAACAGTGCATGTTACGAAAAGAAAATATTTTTCACTCATAAAACTTGGTTGATGTTCATATGGGAGGGAATGTGATCTTGAATTGAACTCCCACCCACAAGTATCAATTTTGGGCTTGTGATGTCGTGTGTTGAGGCTTGGATTTTATCATACCGAAATTTTTATCTTGAAAAAATAGTACCCACTATTAAGGGTGTTCTTTTAACTGATTCTTGTGAAGTAAATGAGCATGCAATATAGGAAATTATGTATGGAAAGGGTATTTCACTGTGAAAACACATTATTTGAGAAATATAGAATAAGTGGTTAAATATTTGGGATCCATCCCCTCAAAACATTGTTTTCAACACATGGAACAAGATATCAAACCATTTCCCAAGTTCCCATACCTATAGAGAAAATATATCCCATTTTTTAATGGGAGTGGGACACCAAGAGAATTTCCATGCCTATTAAAGTAATGTGGAACTTCCTTCAAGGGATGGAAATCATTTTGACTAGTTATAAATGAATATATTCACTTGACAGTAGTTATTATAAAGTGAAACCTTACATGGTGGAAGCTTATATCTGGGATCATTATGCCTCAATTCATTCGACTCAAGATCAATTCATGTTTTTATAATGGGTAATAGAGATGTTGAGACCATATGGAATCAAGTGCGAAGAAAATGACAATGGTTCATAGGGAACTAATGAGGCATATTTTTTTATTCCACATGAACTTGGTGATATGCCTTTGTCCACTAAATTAGGGCCTCGAAAGAGCCCCTCTCTAAAGAGAGTGGTACCTGAGATGAAAAATAATATGGTACAATAACTTGATCCCAACCCTACCACAAGGTTGGTATGCTTTTAATTATCCATCCCTTGGATAGAAACATTTCTCGAGGCTTAGAGAAAATGGGACACATGGAGAAAGATTGTTCATTCTGAGGTATTATGAGGCATGCTTTAAGTAGAGGAAATTTATTTTCCTATATATGAGATTATTACCATACTCAAACATATCTCATTCATAAAAAATTACAAATAGGACAGTTCCTAATATAAGGATATGGATTCATCCATCCATTTCATCATAGTTAGGATCTATTGGTTCGATCAGGTACAAGAAATACTAGTTGAAAGGGTGGAAACAACCAATTCATGTAGAGAGGAAGCATGTGTTCTTATATAAACTATATTTTATCTCTTAATGAAATACTTAATCCATATTCTCCCCTTTTTAGAAGATTATGGGGGAGTTTTCAACCATTCCTTCTTCAGAATATTTTGAGTGATGAACCACTTTTGGGATGGATGCACCTTTGGATGAAATGGTAATAAAAAATGGATATCTCTAGGAAGCTGAGAATATGTAGGAGGTAATTGAAAACCCAAAAAATATTTTTCTCTCCCCCTAAAACACATACTGTATTTCTTGTCAGAAAATATTTATGGGTGATCACAAGTAGTATGTAACTGAGAAAGCTAGAAATTCATATCTGATTGGAGAAAACAAGTGAGCGTTGTACACTTCTTACCTATTTTTCATGTCTTATTTCATACCATGTTGATGAGTCAACTTATTAACGAGTAAACATAGATTCCAAAAGTTAGGTAATACTATTCATTTGAAATTAGGTGTTTCTAGCGGGGTTTGGATTAAATAAGGATCTGAGGCAAATTGGTGACATTATAGAGATTCCCAGTTCCAAGGTGTTAATTCTTCAATTTGAAATGAATTTTACCCCATTAGAAGAGGGTATAATAAAATTTAAACTCATTATAGATTCATTTATATCATTTATTCAAAAGGAAAAAATGTGGAGGATGTAGTGACTCAGGACCAAGGCGGGTTGATGCCAACTATCACTTTGAGTTCCCTAACAGTCATTCCTATAGGTTCAATGTATCTACATGACCTATTAGAGGTTACTGATAATCCAAACATGTACATGTTATAGATAACCCCTATAAGGTTTTTCTCATAAGGTCAACCCACAAGATGAAGATGAAAAACCTATCATGTCTTCCAGTGATGTGATGATGGCCCAGGAGGTCAGTGCCCCAACAGGTGAAGGTGATTCTATCAGCTTCTTGACCAGAGAATATTTTTCCTTACTAAGTATTGATAAATAAATAATCATTTAAGGGTAATTGGTTTAATTATCTAAGATCCCAAAACATTAAAATTTCTAATCAACTAAGTTTAAATTGACTTAAACTATTGTAGAGCCTTCTCATTTTAAAAAGGTCAAATATAAACATCTTGTCATTGACCTGGTCCTAGAATACGACATTACCTTTAAAAGTGATTTTGATGCAGACTAGAATAACCTTTACAATTTATACATTTTCCATAAAATTGTGTGGATGGCTATATATAAATTCATTTATCATACCCCCTTATAAATTTGACCATCAAAATTTCCCAAGCTACATCACATATTCTTTGTTCTTGGTTATGGGGGGTTTGACTACCGCACTATACACATAAAGGTGAAAGAGTTGGTTTACATCCGAGAGAGGGAGAGTGCACTGAAATATCAACTCACAACTGCAAAGTATATGGAATGTTTTTTTGTAACCATAAATATACATCTTAATGAGACCATTAAACAAGATCAAGTAGCCACCTAACACTAATGCTGAGTTTGAGTATAGAGGATATTAGAGGAATAACTTTGTCAAGAGTTAAATCATATTAATAAATAATTGGATCATGTTGAATTAGTGGATGATAATGAGGTGAAACTAGTGTTGGAGGTGGAGATGGCTGGAGAAGATGCCATTAACAAGGTAGAATAATTACAGTCAAACATATAAATAGAGGTTACAACATTGTATAAACTATGAAAGAGATATAATACTCTGATTACGTAATTATTCAACACTTTTAATTCATCATGTGGGAATTGTAATAGCATAGGTAATGTTGTGTGGTGAGGCTCCTAAATTTTGGATGTTACCCCCTCCCCCTTCAACTTTTTTCAATGAATCAAGACATGATTAGTTTCAAATATATATATTTTTTATTTCCATCATGTCACTCCACATCAACATGTAGTGTTTCAAAATAGAAATATAAAGAGATACTAAATCATTCGACTGATTACCATCATAAAAAACCACAATTTTCTTATTTTAGAGAATGAATGATCTTATATATAACATTTTCAATATATGAATTGAAATGCCGTGAAAAAATATTTTCTACACTATGTTATTTTCTTGGGAACTAATATTCCTTTGGTTGATAAGAAAAATTTTGGGAATACATTATGAAGAGCGACATTTGGGAATATTATGAATTTTAAACACAAAGGTCCTTAAATTTAAACACTATTATTATTAATAGATGAGGGAGAGATTATAGAGATCCCAATTTCTAAAGGTACAAAGTGTGTTTTATGATTGTAATGTGCATGAGTATGAAGGGAAAATTTAAGCTGGAATTGGCTAGGAATCAGTAAGTGCTTCATATAAAGGCCTGACACATAATTAATAATGGGGATCAATTCTTATTCTTTGATATGACAATCTCCTTTTATATTGTTAATCACCAAATTAGGGTCACCTTTGATTATCCGATGAGTTAATTTTATTTTGAAATCAATTACAATCCTGAAATGAGGGATTGGTATTGTAAATCAATGTTAGTGAAGCCTTATGATCGTAGAAAATAGTAGGGTGGAACATTATTTACTGGATAAATGTGAATGACTTCCACCCAACTTTTTTGATCTTGGATTACTCCATCCTATTTTTTTTTATTTTTTTAGGTTCACTATAAATGTATATTTCCCATATTTTGGTAAATTGATGGCTAGAGAAGATTACCTCATCTGGAAGTTCTTTAATCACCAAAACTTCTCTTATAGATGGTTTTTCTTCTAGGAAAGTTTCTAAGGCCCTTACTTTTATCATATTTTATGGTATAGACATAATATCAAACTATTACAGAATGAATTCACATCATGCTAAGAATCCAGTCAACATGCGATGATTGTAGACATATTTGAGTGGGTTATTTCGAGATATAAATAGCTATCATGGTTCTATAGATAATGTATTAATTTATAAAATGTAAACATCAGCTCCAAACAATTATTCTCGATATCTAAATATCGAATCCTAGTGTCAATCATGGAACAAATGATTTAATAATGTTTTTTATTACTAGAGTTTTTGTGTGTGTGAGGAAGGCCCCTAGTGACCATTATATCACTATCACCTTTAAGATGGGAGAATTTCCTCCAATTATCATCTTCATAACTGGTAGGATCAAGAGATATTTATTGATGTTATAAAATTATTCTTGGATATCATTAGTCCATTGAAATTAGATCCATTTATTCATCAATATGTTTATGGGAAAACACTTTCTTTTGAGTATTTTTGTGAACCATTGAATATAGGCACAATATCCTAATAGAACTCTCAAATCTTTGAGGTTTTGAGGGGGTAAAATTCCTTGGCTTTCATTGGTCATTTCATGTACTAATTTAATGACATGATGATATACTACAAAGATGAAAATTCTTTCAAAATTGGTACTAAAATCATATTTCGGTGGTTCTTTTTAGATTATGTTGTCACAATTATTTGAAAATATTTTCCAATTCGGCAAGGTGATCATAAAAGTTCTATTATTTTACCACCAAATAATCAACATAACACTCGTTTGATTTTCCTAAGAAGGTTTTGAGGATTCTATTCATGGAAAAATAATATGTAGTTCCAGCATTATTTAAACCAAAGAGCATCATCTGGTAGTATAATATTCCATAGGGGGCCTGTAGGTAGTGTATTATTCATCTTCTAGGTCCATTCATATATGGTTGTTCTTAAATATCCATCCATGAAAAGAAGTATATATGGCAATCAATTTCCTCAATAAGAAATTTTATAATCGGAATCGGGAAGTCATATTTTAGACAGTACTGGTTAAGGTCTATGAAATCGATGCAAACTGTGATTTTCCAATTTTTTTGGACGGGGACAATGTTGGAAAGAAATTTTGGGTACTAGAATTCCTTAATAAAGATATATTTCAGAATATTATCAATTTTAGAATTGTCCTTGGTGCATGAGTTGGATGTGTCCTTCTAGATGCCTTTTTGTTGTCATGACTATTTTCAGGTAAACCCAGGTGATGGGTAGCCACATTCGGATCAAGACTTGGAATTTATTCTTAATTCTAAGAAAAAATATCCTGATGTAGCATTAAAAAATAGGTGTAAATTTCTTACTAATGTAGGGGAATAACTTCATTGATCAATATTGGTTGTAGATCCTCCTCTGTACCTAGATTAATCTATTCACATTCATAGATAATGGTGGATACTCCTTCATCAAATGATTGAGGATCATCTCTTAGGTCGCCTTCTTCATACTATTTATCATTCTATTCCTCCTCCTCTTCCCCCATATCCATGTCATGATGAATGAGATAAAAATGTGAATTATTGAGGTTGGGGGGTCAGTGTTTTAAAAGTTAACTTCCATTGGTGATATTGACTTCCTTTTATTTTTATGATGAATCAGTTACTTTTTGATGTTTGGAGATTAATTTGAGGCATTTTAATTTGACATATTTCCACTATCCCAGAAATAAAATACTTCTTCAATGCCCTCAGATTCAATTGATTTGGATGATATCATAAGTAATGAGGAGAACATCTATATATCTAATCTTATGTATTCAACTTAAATAATGTATAATAAGTATTCATAAACACAGTCTTTTAATGGGTTAATATAGGTCACGGATAAACCATTTTATGTGGTAACCTGAGTGGAACCATCCATTATGGGTTGTCTCGCCTCACATTAGTAGAATCCTACATCAATATATTGAGATTGACACGATTCAAAATGATATTTATCACCATATAATGTCTCAGCCATCCAACTGATACAATATTTTAGGCATTGATTATATAATAAATGTATCACCACATGATGGTGCATCCAAGAACTTCCTAGAAATATATTAAAAGTTGTATCTTATAGGATGACCAATAATTCAGATTCAGACACCAAATATGAAAACATAACTCTGATATTAATTCTACTACAAGGTTTTTAGTGTCCTTTATCATACCCCTGATGTCTTAGAATAGAATGGTACAAATCAACTTCAGTGTATACCAATAGATGGACTCTTCTGACTAGAATCAAATTGACTACCGATGCATTGTTGATGAAATCCTGTTGAATGGAATTGTTATCTAATATTCTAGATATGTACAAGGACCTACATTGTTTTTATAAAAAAATCATGGTTCTTTTCTGTGAAGGAGAAAACAACATTACATTATGAAGGGTCAATCTCTATAGGATATACCTCAATGGTATAAACGTTAGATTAAAAAACATGAGGGATAAGTAGATCCTCTATAATTGATTCTCATAGATCATTTGTTATGTTGAGAACATCTATATTTTAATTTTTCACTAGAACCATGACCAACTAATTTAGGATATCATATTTTTTCATCAAAGGCCCTCTTCTTATTATGGAGATCTTCACCATAGTGGGCATTTTAGAAACAAACATTCCTATGTTAGATGAGTAATGTGGTTTAAAATATGGTTAAGGAATATTTTCTACTAGATTAGACCATTTCAACCTAGCTACCTTTCTGGGTTGATGAGACTACTACACCCCTTCCATTATATCTTCTAGAATTATCAAGCTCAAAAGAATCTTTTGAAGGTAGGGTCATTTCTATGATCCTTCTATACTCACTGAAGGGATATTCCATGACCCTGATAGCATAAATAACCCTTGAGGGGATGTGTCAAGGGTATTGGTTCTGACCACAACTGTATCATCCCCTACCTCCCTAGCTTCTATGACCTCGACCTAGTTTTTCCCAATACAACATAGGGAATTAGAGTTCATAATACTCTTATTTATTAGAGAATAGATATGTTAGGTGAATCCCATTAATAGAGATGATAATTAATTCCTAATATAATGAGGATTCTATCTAGTGGGATGATTTTTGTGTACCATTTTTTCAGGTGGTGCTCATTATACCATTTGGTTGGGTGACGCCAATTTTCTTCTGGATTAAAGCAAGATGTTTGAGAGATTAAGTGCTATTGTTGACCTTAGTGAGAGTTAATATTCTTTTTTTTCTCTTCTAGACATGTTTTTTCTTAGAATACTATCCTTTGGAGGGATGTGGCATTGATAGAAGAAGTGGTTGGGTCATCAATAGGATGTTTTAACTATGCTCAGAGGAGGGAATGTGTTCATTTAATTTTTTTCTTATTATCCAATCAATGAACTTTAGTGAATTATTGTTGGTAACTTCCGACCATTCACTATCTTCCTCTGGAGTGGTGGTGGAGATACATGCTACATATTCTGGTGGTTTTCCAAGATTCAATTTCCCAAAATCAACCATCTTTTACATAACATCCTTGAAAATGAAATAGTCCTGGATGGTGTGAACCAATATTTGATGAAAGGGGTAATATTATGGGTGATCATCAAGAATAACTTGGTCAGGTTTCTTGGGGTATTGCAGTGTTAACCAATTGTTTCCCAATGCTTCTATGAATTATCCAAGAACTTTATCATCTTAGGAGGAGTATACTTTTTTCTTCCATTTTCTAGACTGGGATCATTTCAAATCATTCCCTTTATACCAATAAGGTTCATGTTATTGGTTTTTCCTCCCGGGAGGGGATACTAAACAAGGAGGTGTGATCTTTGTAATATGATCTTTTTTAGAGTCCGATTTTAATGTAACCATTGTTATTTCCACTCAACCCATCCCCTTTCTTTGAGATGTAGGAATGAGATGAGAGTTATCCTTGGTTCATAAAAACGAATCTTTAAACATTTTTTCAACCATATCATGATCATAAAAGACACCTAGATACTTTAATAGGATAAATAATGTTCATAGTTCATCACAAATATTTTTAATTTGAAGATATAATAAATCTTTTTGAGAATGATGCAAGTTCATGGGATAAGTAAAACTATTCCTCCTAAAAATGAAATATGAAACCCCCTCATTTTCTCATTGTATGAATTTTTTGAGTTCAAGGACTATTTTATTCTATAACATAGAGATTAATTGATAATGTAATATTTGGTTATGATCTTCATGTCTGCTGATTGATCCTACTGGTAGACTTGTATGTCATGTGAAGGATGGTCATTATAAATTATGTACAAGACATTAGAGATTAGATGTATCTTGAAACTCATGTGTCCCCATAATGGGGACTCACTGAGACATGAAGTGCATCAGATACTATTCCAACTCCCTTGAACCACTAGAAGGATCCGAACATAAAATTTCCAAAAACAATTGGGGGAATATTAGCATCCATCCATTCATGGAAAGGATTACATTCAAGTTATACTAGTGCACATAATCCTTCCATATATTTTAATCATTCAGTCATAGTTTTAAATGTTTTGATAATATGGGAATGAATAACTAAATTAGTAGGAGACTAAAAAATAGGGACAATAGGTTGGGGCGACTTTGGCGGTTCTACTTGTACTCATGGTGGGTAACCTATAGGGGCTAGCCTATAAGGGTTCATCTGACCTAGCTCTGGTCATGTACCCAATGGAGTAAACTCATGATATGCCACGTTAGTGTTTTCTAAATATGTTGGGTTTTAATACAACACATATAGAATATGTTATAACTCTATTTCATTTTCTACGACGAATGATCTTTGTCTAGTTACGTCAGATGGAAGTGAGAGATGGGGCTCTTCTTATAGAACATATAATGTAGTGATGTGTCCTCGGAGTAGTTTTGCATTGAGTTTTCTCAATTCCTTTATCTCTTCCTTATTCTATAAAAATACTTCTTCAAGTGTGATAGTTTCAACCTCTTCAGGTGGGGGTGAGATATAGACAAACCTTCACCAATTTCCTTGATAGATAATCTTCAAAGATGTGGTAGTAGAGAAGATCAGGGAATCCAAAAATTCAGTTCAAGTTTTTGGTTTTAGGTACACACACAATCTTCAATCATTTAAATGTAGACCATATTATGAACAAAAACCTCCTCTTCTGGTTCCTCTATATCATCCTCACATTCTATAACATATATATGGGTGGTTTTAATAGTGTTGACCAATGCATAACATATTGCAGGAGTCACATTAGTACTAGAATGATAATAGGATCAGGTGTGTGAAGAATAACTATTTAAAGAACTGTGATCACCAATACTAATTTTATCCTTGAGATATTACTTATATCTATGCCTTCCATGGGGAATCATCATCTCCTTCAATAGTCACGTTTAAATCATTTGGTGAAGTATTATCCTATGGGAATATCTAGAACATTTTGTTGTTTAGGTGTCTATTAAGGAAGTCGGGTCACAAGACAAGATGAACTGGAAGGATTCAATTTTCAATGCTCCCCTAAAAAGGAAAAGACTGAATTTCATTCCAAAATAGGTTGAGGTAAAAAAATCCTAGCCTTGTGAGATTGGGATGTTTTAGTTTCATTTTCATAACATTTTAGGCTGGGGTTGTCATCCTTAAAGGTATTATTAAAAATACCCCATCCCTACAGGTTGGGGTTTCTATTGTGTTTATACAACTGTAGATAATATGGATACTCTCTTGATTTTACAATGATTTTTTCAATCATGGGTTCAGTTAATTATATGATTTCCCCCCAATTTATCTGATTCTAAATATATTGTAACTACATGATGATTGGATTTGCTTTAGTAGGAGGCTTTCTAAATATTTCTAAATTCATGATACAAGATTATTTTGTGGCTCACTCTCTTCATTCTGGATATATTTGAGAGTCATTCAAGGGTGTGTTTTTATTGAGAATAATATATATTTTGAGTAGATAATTTTTTTAATATGTCTGAATGAAACAATTTTACATGTCATTACCATTGGAAGGAATTACTGAACAATGATCTAGGTTAATCACAACACCATTTGGTCACCCATATCTTGATTTGAATACTCTATGGGGAATCCGTGATCAGGTGAAATAACTATTTTAATGAATTGAAACATGCAAACTAACAGGATCCTTTCTACTTTCCTAGTATTTAGTGTCACAAAGAAAGAAGGATTTACTAGTCTATTTGATGGAATATCTATTCTATTATGTTGACATGACCTGGATATTCATCACAGGGAAAGAATTTGGTTTACATACGATGAAGCATATTCCATAAATTTAGGTGGATTTCATGAACACATTCTTCAAAAAATGAATATGTAATGTTATTTTGGGGAGTGGATAAAGGATAGAACATGATGGGTATATTTTCTTTGTCCAACTATCACCTCATGTGAAATATGTTCCCCTTGTATTTTCTAAGAGGTTCTTTAACCTAATAAAATAAAAGAGGGAATTTCTATATTTTTTATTATAAAAATAACGGTTTTTAGGGCATTACTATATCATATTGGAAGGAAAGAGAACCAAGGGTGTTTTGGTGAATAACAATTTTCTTGGTATATCTTTTGATAGAGTAAAAATATCACTTATCAATGATGAGCCATATCTCATGACTGACCACATTTTCTCAAGAACCTAATAATAGGAGGGATTTACCATAGATGATTCATCAAGGGGGACTTTTCTGAAGAAATAAAGTGTCACTGGGGGGTGGAAATTCGTAGTGAATTCCATCATGGAAAGGATTACCATCATTGCTTGACGTATAACAGCAAGGGGAATTTATACTATATATACCCTGTGTAGGACCTTCAAGGTTGATGATAGTGAGAGAAGGGAGTTTTTTTATGTTCCATATTTTATCCATGAGGTGGGTTTCGATGACACTCATCAGGGGGTTATCTTTTATGATCAACCAGATTGGGGACATAAAATAAGCCGTCATGGTAGGTTGTCCGCAAAGGAACTCTAGAATCACTGGTAGAAACGTTTTGGGGAGAAATTTCACAATTACAACTAATATATTCTTAATTTCGTAGCATATGAGTAGGATTTGGAGCCACTATAGATAAAAATTTAAAATCTTCATGAACACCATCTTTGTTTAGAGAGATATCATTGACTGTCTCTTCATTTTCTAATTACCTTTAGTGAGATTTATTTTTAGATGTTCTCTTACAGAAGACTGGGGATTCCTACTATGGATAATAACTTTTATATATGAGGGCTTATTTTAGTATATCCTATGTTTCTATCATAATTTATTTAAATAATTCACGAATTTTGGTTAGGATATATGCCTTCCCTAAACTTTCCACTAGGATAAACCGATGACCTCCAATTGGATTGAAGATATGGGCCTAAAATGATTTTCCATTTATCATGGGATTTTTCCAATGACCCTACCATAATTGATAATGAATATGTGTATGCTCCAAAGTGACACAAAAATTATGTAGATGAGTCACCCCAATTGCAGGGGAATGGTTTTGTACAATCCCATTTACCACTTTCACCACTTTCATTATATCTTGTAAGGTTTTTAGGATGTGGTATCAAATTTTCATATACCCTTTAATCATTTCAATATATTTTTGGTTCCTTAAACAACTAGAATAGATCGATAATACCATTATGTGGTTGAATAATGGATGTACACATGCTCTTATCCTCTATTTATTTTTATTATATACTAATAGTATTTGTATGTGGGGGTGAATAAATGGGTCTTCCCTCAGTTCTCTGTAGTAATTTCTTGGTTGGTTTCTATGTGTGATACAAGATTGTACATGAATTCTTGATATACAAAAGAATGTATTTTCATCTTTTTGTTGGTTTATTTTGTGTTTTGTTGAAGGGTTCTGTTGGTTGCTTCCAAATTGTGTTGGTATGTTTGGTATGTACGTAAATGAATTCTCATATGCTCGCAAGTGTCCACCATTTTTTGTTGGTGGGATTCTTTAGCAGGAAGAGGCATGTCTTCCTATCCCAGATGCTTTTATTTCCAATATTGATTGGATGACTTGGGCTCTAAGGTCTGAATGACTGGAGCTGGAGCCCATGGGATGGTATCCTCATCATGTTGAGGACTCTGTGTATTGAGAAAGTGACTGTAGTGGCTATTGGTAGGATCCCCCAGCCAGGAATCCTGTATTATTAGTATGAATCCATTGGTGGCCTCTTGATCTGCCTCCCTATGATATGTGAGGAATTTATTACTTCAATCCAGGGAGAGGATCCCAAAAAGTTTGAAATGGCCACTTGTGCATCTTGATTCTTCGCCACCAACCATTTTTTGTTGGATAAATGGTGGTGATATATTCCACGGGGGACTTCACATACAGCCTCAATTGTAGGGATAATACCATTGAGGTGGTACTCCCTAATAAATACATTTGATAGATGACCCTGGAGATACAGGGCTGGTGATAAACAGATTTGATTAGGTGAGCATCTAACTTGAGTGTTAAAGAATTCATAAGTTCGGGATTGTTGGAAGGATTCCATTTATATTGAATAGATTTATAATGAGAGGTAATGAGTATACATGACAAACAAAAACAAAAAAAAACTATCAAATAAGTATCCCAATAAGAAAAAAATCATAATTGATTGTTTTAAATCCATGTTTTTCCTACATTGATTTTATGATAGTCAAAAAGGGGATTGAAATATGGGATAGACATCCATTTTGGTTAAGGATTCATGGCAGGTTCCCGATTTTTTATTTTGAATACCTTTTTGGGTGGTTTCCACTGGGGTTTTATAACACCCAAAGCTTCCACAATATGCTTCTCTTGGAATAATACAATAGCTTGTGCTATACACAGCTCCAATTTCTAGCACACTACGACCAATCAAACTAGCCGTTTAAAAAGTAGTTATGAATATGAATACCCACTATTTGAAATTTTATAAATTCTATTTTCCAAAATGTGCTTCATTTTTGGATTCAAAATATCAAAATTAGATTAGGGTGAATTTTTGGTATTTTTCTAAAAACGTTCAATTTTTGATGAATAGTGAAAACACTGCGTTATTGTTTAAAACTAACTTTTTATTTCAATAATTTTTTTAATTTAAATTTATTCTAAATAAAAAATAGATACATAATACCTATATTAGATCAATTTAATTCATTATAGTCATTTCATAATAAGATTATACATATAAAATTTTATTGAACTTTTTAATGTCTTTTACCGACCTTCTAGGTACATTTTTAAATTTGTATAAAACATAATTTTAAAACTATAATGAATTGAATTTCAAAAATCCAATAGGCATGGTTGTCATCAGTATGTAAAATGTGGTTCAACAGTATGAATTTTTTTAGTGAATAATAACTGTTGAATTTTTTTACCACGGATAAAAGTTAGTAGTGTAATTAAAGGTAAAAATAATATTATAATAATATAAAATGACACCAACACAAGTCGTAATTCTATTGGATAAGTTTTTTTCAACAAAAACCAAATTTTTGACAAGAATATGATCCTTTTTTGATCCACTTAGGTTAGATTAGGACATTTATCGTATTTTATTTAAAGATGAGTTAAAAGTGTTAAATTCAAATTTCAATAACTAAACCATTTTTAACATAGGGTTATATAAAAGAAACATATGACTATAAATATTAATTAAAAATATAACAATATTTCATACATCATGGTATTTTATTTATAATTTTTAGACATTAAATAATTAAATTTATTTATGACACAATAATGATGCAATAATTACCTTATCAATGAAAAAATAAAATAAATGATTTTATAAATATTAAAATTAAATTAAATTTAAACTTTTGATGCCATCCAAAAATTTTATCAGTGAATATGAAATTTTAGGGTTGATTTAATGTATTTTATTCAAAGTAATCAAGTTTTTATGGCTTTTACAAAAACCAATTACTAAATAGTGTCATAATTGACATAAATGCATTTTTAAAACAAATACTATTATATTAAATTATATAATAGTTATAAAAATTTTATATTCATCCCAATGACTTAGTTAATGTTTCATATGTTAATAATGAACCACTTTAGGTTCTCTTGGAATTTTATAGTGAGTTTATTAACAATGTAGTGTAAAATTACAAGAAGACATGGTAATAGTTAAACTATTTAACTAAGGGATAAATACGAAAGAGAAGGTTAATATGATGACCTAAACAAGTCTACAAACAATTTGTTAAGATAATTTCTACCCATAACCATATTAGCATCTAAATAAATCAATTTTTATGAATTAGAAACCGAAAATCATTTTATAATAAATTAATATTTCAAGCTTTTCATAAAGTGTCCCTCACCTCTCTTATAAAAGGGAACCACAATTTATTTTTAATTCACACATGAAAAGGAATTTGGATCGGAAAATCCCTTCCAAAATATCCTCCCAACTAACCTAAATTCAACCTATAGTCCATAAATTTTTCAGAATGCCAACCTAAGGATCCCTTTGGTTCAAATCAAAAGGAAGCACCTGAAGAAGCGATAATTATTTTATCACATCTTTCAATGTTATTTTCTTCTTTCACTTCATATTTCATTGTAGTTTCCATAATAAAATAATAAATACAATATTTTATACATACTGAGATGTTATTATAAATATGGTACAACCACATTCATTATTATATCCATCCTATGAATGACAAAGTCACCATGTCTGCATACATACGACTTACCGTCTTCACGTCGTGATGTAGTTTGTTATTCAACAATACATTATTTGGATTGGTATAATAATGAGTATAATATTTTTAAATACTAAATATAACATGTTATTGATTATATATATATAATATTCCATCCAATTAAAAACTATTTAACCATCTATAGATTGTCATTGTCACTCATGCATATATACGGCTTACCGTCTCCACAACGCGATAAGATTCGTTCCCCATCCTATCCATTCAAGAATAATTTTAATTTTATGATTAAAAAATAATTTTTAAGAACATAAAATAATTACAGATATTAATAAAATACATATTATACATAAAAAACATGACTTACGTAACAAAACATATAAAGGAAAACGAATCTGTTAACACCCGAAACAATGAAAATACTGAAATAGTATTAACAACATAATATTAGAGGATCATATATGATATCATATTTATGTATTCGTTTCTTGTATAATTTAATAGAAATGATTTAACTATTTTACAGGAGGTTAATATACCCTCAATTAAGGAAAATTACAAGGTAATGGTTAATTTTACAATCTCTTTATTTTCTGAGGTTGTTTATACGTAAGTATCAACCGCGACTTCTTTATCATCCACATCCATGTTTCTTAAAAATTCAATCAAAAACTTTTTTAATATTTCCTAGACTATGGGTTAAAGTCATTTATAACTTTTGTTTTTGTTTTTTTATGAAATTTTTTGAAAAGAATCTTTGTGTCATTTTCCAAACGAGGTACTTTTTGGCCTTTTCAACAAATTAAGATAGGAACGATTTTTAAGTTATACGGAAGATGCAGATATTTTCCACTATTATAAAACCATAGATGATTCCCTTACAAGATTATAAGAATATTTTTCAAAATAAATGTTTTATTTTATAATTATGTGACTTTTAAATGATTTCAAAGTAGGGAGAGATATTTCACTCAAATATTTTTCGGATTGATTTCATCTATGTCAACATCTATTGTTGTATTTGACGTTTAATAAAAATTTATTTATTATGATACAATATCCCATATTTTATTGATAGTTTTATGATATGTTTGACTTTGGATGTAAAATTTTTATGTCATTCACTTTTTATGGTTAAAGTATTGACATTTTGAATTCTAGTTTAATACGAATGTTTATGTTATGTTTCACCTTTTTCATATAAAGAATGCATTGGACGTAGTAAGTGACAGGCAGGGCCCACTATAGCCCCTCGATGGATTGGTAGGTCTCATTAGAAAAACTAGTGTTTTGGAATAAGTCCTTGACAATATTATTTTTAGTCTTGGCACAAGGCCGTGACAATTTGGTTATGATGTCCAACATTATGAATTCCATCATTATGATATTAACTATTGATATTACATGTGATTATTCAAGCAGTAAAATATTTTTGTGAATAAGTAAAAGGAATTATTTGATTTATCTTTTCCATATTATACTGAATTTTATGTTTAAATGGCTTGTGTTTTAGTCTTATACATTGACATAAATGTTTATGCTTATTTATGATAGTTTTTTCTATATCGTTATCCTTAATGAGCATCTAAGCTCACCCATTTCTTATGATTTATTTTTCCCAGTATGCAAAGATGTATATTATGACTTACCTATAAGGATATTCTATATGATATGAGTGTGTTCAAAGGAGACACAATGATTCTTTTTCATTTTATAATGTAATTCAAAACTTATGTACATATCTAGTACTTCCAAGGATACTAAACTGGTTAGTCTTTTGGGACAAGTTCTTTTGTGATCATTCTAATGTTATGTAATAATGAACTAACTCTAGGTAACTAGGGTCTTGGAGTTATAGTTATTATCATAGGTAGTTTAGTACAAACCGTGAAAAATAGATTTAGAAAAACCCTGATTAAAGAACATTACCCTAAGATAGACATTGAGGATCTGTATATACGAGCATTCAAAATTTTTGGTAATGTAGATATTATGTGGGATTTCCAATAAATACATCCATGTATGAATACTACAAGTGGATATGGTTCTGGCACAGATGTTCCTAGGAGTAAAAACTCCAATAATGAGTTTTGGGATTGACCCGAGGTATCATGGTACATGACAACGGGACTTACTGCACACCTTTTTTAAAACTCTTGGGGGATATTCTTAGGATAATTCATATTCTCTTTAAAATCCATTATGAAGTATTTATGAGTAAATACATCCCAAAAGAAAACATTTTTATGATTATGGATTATATGCATAAATTGTTCAATTTATGTTAAGTATTGTACAAGTTTGGAATTATGCATTGTGATTCATAAACTAATCTAGTGTATTCCATTTTTTAGAAATGGAGCCTAGTGTAAGGAATGGAAACCATATCAACACACATAATAGATGTAGATATTTCTCTCCTATTATAGATAATTATAGTGGAGTTGGTGATGCAACTGGTGCAAAACTACTTATAACCATACTGGGACAACTCACTCAGGTTATGAATAATAACCTTACCCATATAGAGAACCATGTTCCACAACGCATATTATCAATTTTAGACCACTTCATGTGGAAACAACAACCAACATTCAATGGGACTACAATTCCATTTGTAGCTGGGAAATGGATAAGTTATTTAGATAAAAAATTTCATGCCTTGAGGTGTAATGAAAAGGAAAACGTTTTCATAGCGATTTATCACCTCTTAGGAGATGTAGACCAATGGTGGAAATTACTTCAAAACACAAATGAGGATTAATAAGTATAAAATATGAAATGATTGTATTTTAAATATATTTTCATAGAAAATTGCATTCCTCGTGAACATCGAGCGGATATGGAAAGTTAATTTCTATGTATAAAGAAAATGGAGGATAAGAATATCACAAAGTATGAGGCTAACTATACAAGGATAAAAAGGCATACTGCATATTATATACGTAACCCAAGATGTAATATTGATCGATTATTTAATGGGTTAAAAACATTTTCTAATGATAATTAGTCTAACAATCCTTCTCTTCGTATGAAGATATAGTCTCATTTTCTATCAAGATATAAAAGGAATAATATAAGTCATATGAATTTAAAGTGAAGCACGAGAAGAAGATATCTTTTTAGCCATCCGTAAAAGGGAATAATGGTAAGAATGGAAAAGATGAATTTCCACCCTATAGTAAATGTGGGAAGAAACACTCGAGTACTTTCCTGAAGGGAGTGGGAGTTTGTTATAGGTGTAAAGAAAAAGGACACAAGGTCATGATTGCAATTGGAATAAATAATCTACCAATGTTCAGTTATATAATTGTAAAGATATGGGATATAATACAAATGATTATCTTAAACATCAAGGAAATTTTCCCCAGAAAAATCTGAGGGAGAAATTCCAATCTTATGCGATCTCTACTACTGAGGTAGGAGTTCCTAATGTCATGGTTGTGGGTACATTAATAGTTTCCTCAAAATTATCCAATGCTTGATTTGATTCCAGATCATTGGATTCTTTCATATCTTCCCAGTTTTCCAAGAAAATTAGATATTTCCAATTTTACCTAATAAGGGAGTTTTCAATCAAAACTCCTAAGAGAAGTATCATTGTAAAAAAGTTTTGTCAAGTAGTTACCATTATTGAATATAAAAGTACTTTATATACTAATTTTATTGTCATACACAAGATTGAATTTCATATAATCCTCAGTAAGGATTGATTTTCAGACCATGATGATAATATTTATTGTAAGAAGGAGGTTATAATTTTTTATGACGATAAAGAATCCCTTATCTTGAAAGAAGAATCATGTCCATATGATTCTCATCTAGATACAACCCCAATATCTCTACTAAATTCAATTATTGGGGAGGAAGGGAGTGAAATAACTATGGGTTAGGAAAGGAATGTTCAAATAGATGATGTACTTATTGTGCAAGAATATATTTATTTATTTCTAGAAGATCTACATGGACATCCCAAAAAATGGAAAATTCAGTTTTCCATTGACGTAATTCTAGGTTCAAGGGCCATATCGAAGACCCCTTATAGAATAGACACTATGGAATTAGTGGAACTAATGAAAAAAAAATGGAGGAATTGAGTAATAAAGGACTTATTCTCCCTATATTTTCTCTATGGGGAGACCATATTCATTTTGTTATGAATAAAGATAGATCCCTGAGGTTGTTCATTGACTAAAGGGAGATCAATGCTATAACAATAAAGAAAAAGTATCCCCTAACTCACATTGATGATTTATTTTCTCAACTTCATGGAGCTCATTATTTTTCAAAGATTGAACTTTGATCTCAATATCATCAGTTGTGTGTGAGGAAGGAAAACATTCCAAAAACAACATTTCGAACCAGGTATGGGAATTACAAGTTAATAGTAATATCTTTTTAACTGACTAATGGACCCCCTATTTTCATGGATCCAATGAATATAGTTTTCAATTATCATCTTAATGAATTTTTAGTGGTATTTATTGAAAATATCTTGGTATAATTTAAAATCTATGAAGATGATAAAAATCACTTATGTGCTATTTTGAAAATTCTGAGAAGAAATGAATTATATGGGATGTTTAGCAAGTGAAAATTAAATCTTTAGGAAATTTATTTTCTTGGCCAAATTTTCTCTAATGATGGAATCTATGTTGATCATTATAAGACAAGGGAAATACAATAATGGATATAACCAATAAGTACAACTCATGTATGTAGATTTAATGGTTTATTAGGTGACTATCGACATTTCTTCCAAAACATTTTCCCTTTGTATAATCCATTAACCAAGCTCACACGTAAAGGAGTTAAATTTGTTTGGAAAAAAGAGTGTGAATTTTTTTGAAGAATTGAAGATAATATTAGTCAATGATCCTATGTTGACTCTTTTATAGGGGAATGATGGGTTTGTTATTTATAGTGATGCATCAAAGAAAGGACATGGTTGTGTCCTTATGTAGAATGATAGTGTTATTGCATATGCATCATGACAGCTAAAAATTCATGAAAAAAACTATCCTACTCATGATATTGAGTTATAATATGTAATATCTTCTCTGAAGATATGGAGACACTAGTTCTATGGTGAAAGATGTGAAATATTTACTGATCACAAGAGTTTGAAGTATATTTTATCATAGAAATAACCCAACACGAGGAACATGCGTTGGATTGAACTACTTAGGGATTATTACTTCACAATACACTACCACCCGAGGAAGGAAAATATGGCAGCATATACTTTGATAAGAAAGGATCATGGAGTTATGAACAAGATGAGAGCTGAAAGGGATCATATGTTCATGGATATAGTAAATATGAATATGATAATAATATGGGAAGGTGAAATAACAATAATTTTTCAAATGGTTTTCAAACCATCTTTAATAAAAATGATAAAAAGTTCTCAGACTGATGATGAATAGTTTCAAAAGAAAATTAAAGATGTAAATGATGGGAGATTGATTGACTTTGTATGTGAAGATGGAATTTTGAAATATGGGATGAGGATTTTTGTTCCCAATATACTTGATATAAAAAGGGAATTGATGGATGATTCTCATAGATCTGATTTCTATATACACCCTAGTAGCACTAAGATATATAGAGATTTGAAGGAACTTCTTTGGTGGGATGACATTAAGAGGGATATTGTTGATTATGAGTCAAGATATATGGGTTTTCAACAGGTGAAGGATAGAAGACAACATCCTATAGGATTCAATAAACCTCTTTCCATACCTGAGTGTAAATGAGATAATATTAAGATGTACTTTATCATGGGTAAAGCAATGACTCCTAGAAGGAATGATTCCATAATGGTCATTGTTGATCATTTTACCAAGTCATCACATTTTCATTCTATAAGAGAATATTTACCACTTGAACATTTAGAAATAATATATATTGATGAAGTTGTAAGACTTCATGGTGTACCCCTATCGATTGATTCTGATTGTGATCCCCATTTCACATCATGATTTTGGAAATTTATTTAGAAATCCCTTGATATTGAACTTCATTTGAGAACTGCCTACTACCATCAAACTGATGGCCAATTAGAATGGACTATTCAGACCTTAGAACACATGTTGAGATCCTATTCAATTGACTTTCAAGGTATGTAGGATCAGTATCTACTAATGGTATTATTTTCATATAACAATAGATTATATTCAAGTATTCAGATGGAACCATATGAAGCAATAAATGGAAAGAGATGTCGCACACCAACTTGTTGGGATGATGCTCGTGAAAGAAAACTTGTAGGCCCATAACCTGTTGAGGCAAAAATGTACAAGGTAAAGATTATCCAAACCCACATTAAAGCAGCTCAACGTAAGAAAAAGGGATATGACGATAACTGAAGGAAGGATTTATAATTTCAAGTAGGAGATCATGTTTTATTAAATATATCTCTATGGAAGGGTGTTATATAATTTTGTAAGAAGGGTAAATTAAGCCCCAGGTACATTAGACCTTTTGTAATTCTTGAACGAATTGGGGTTTTATTTTATCGATTGTCAATGCCACCAAGTCTCTCCAAAGTTCATGATGTGTTGCACATATAATTATTGAGAAAATACATGCTAGAAACAATGCATGTACTAACCTATGATGAAATAGAAATGGAACCCAATCTATATTATTGTGAAGAGCCTATCAAGATTATTGATACCACTAATCAAGTGTTGCGAAACTAGATAACTTGTTTTGTAAAAGTTCTTTGGAGAAACCATAAAATGGATGAGGCAACATGCGAATCTAAGGAACTTATGATGAAGAACCACTCAAATATATATATGTAGTAATATTCTTGAAATTTAAAGGATGAAAATATTTTTAGGATGAAAAATGTAACACCCCAAGATTCCATGATATGCTTCTTTATGAATAATACAATAGCTTGTGATGTACGTAGGTCCGAGTTCTAGTACACCACTACCAATCAATATTTCTATTTTAAAATGATGTTATGAATTGTAATAGTCACTATTTGAAATTTTATAAATTTTATTTTTCAATATGGACTTCATTTTTGGATTTGGAATATCAAAATTAGCTTAGAGTGATTTTTTGGTATTTATCTTAAAACATTCAATTTTTGATGAATATTTAAAAACAAAGAATTATTGTTTTAAATTTAGTTTTTATTTAAATAATTATTTTTATTTACATTTATTTTAAATAAAAAATAGATATATAATACTTATATTAGTCCAATTTAATTCATTAGAGTCAATTTATAATAAGATTAGATATATATAATTTTATTGAACTTTTTAACGTCTTCTAACAAAGTTTTAGGCACATGTGAAAATTTGAAAAAAAAACATAATTTTAATACTTCTATGAATTGAATTTAAAAAATCCAGCAGAAACGATTGTCATCAGTAAGTAAATTTTTTTACTAGGATGAAAATTAGTTTTGGTGAATAGTAACTTTTTAATTTTATTTACCACGGTTAAAAGTAAATAGGGTAATTAATGGTAAAAATAATATTATAATCATATACAATTATCCCAAAAACATGTCCAAATTATATTGGATAAGATTATTTATACTAAAATAAACCATAGGAAAATATATGATCCCTTTTTATCCACTTGTGTTAGATTTGGATATTTATTATATTTTATTTTAAATAAGAGTTAAATGTGTTAAATTCAATCTTTAATAACTAAACCATTTTTAATATAGGGTTATACATAAGATAAATTCGAACATAAATATTCATTAGAAATCTAAAAATATTTTATATATCATGGTATATTATTTATAAATTTTAGACATTAAAAAATTAAATTTATTAATGAAACAACGATGACGCAGTAATTACCTTATTAATGAACGATTAAAATAAATGATAATATAAATATTATAATAAATCTAAATTGAAAATTGGTATTCAATACACAAAATTTTGAGGTATATATGACATGTTAGGGTTGATTCAATGTATTTTATTTGAAGGAATCAAGTTTTTATGACGTTAACAAAAACCAATTACTAAATAGCGTCAAAATAAAAAAAATGATTTTTTCAAAAAAATACAATTTTATTAAATTATATAATAGTTATAGAAATATAATATTTAAGAAAATGACTTAGTTAATGTTTTATATTCCATTAATTAACCACTTGAGCTTCTCTTGACATTTTACAGTAATTTTATTAACCATGTAGTATAAAAATACAAGAAGACAGTGTAAGAGGTAAACTATTTAAATAGGGGTTAAATATAAAAGATAAGGTTAATATGATGAACAAAACATTTATAAAACCTATTTTTTGAGATTATTTCGAAAAATAACCATATTAGACATGAAATAAATCAATTTAGATCTATTAGAAACTGAAAATCATTTTATGATAAATTAATATTTCAAGCTTTTCCTAAAGTGAACCTCACCTCTCTTATAAAAGGGAACCTTCCTTTATTTTTAATTAACACCTCCAAAGCCATTTGGATCAGAAAACCACAAAAAATCCTCCTAAAAAAATCCTCACTTAAACCTAGAGTCTTGAAATTTATCAGAAAGCCAACCTAGGGTTCCCTTTTGTTCAAATCCAAATAAGTACCCGAAGAAGAGGTAATTATTTTATCACCTTTTTCAAAGTTAATTTCTTCTTGTACATCAACATTATTGATTGTTTACATACTAAAATAATAAATCTATTAACCTCTACATAATGATATGTTATTATAAATATGGTACAACCACATTCATCATTCTATCCATTATATTTATGACAAAGTCACCATGTGTGCGTACGTACAACTTATCATCTCCTTGTCATGGTGTATTCTGTTTTTCAACACTACATTATTTGAATGGGTTTAATAATGAGTATAATTGATGTAAATAATAAATATAAAATGTTTACTAATCATTATATATAATATAACATCCAATTACATATTATTTCATTATCAATAAAATGATATTTTTTCTTGTGCGTACATACGGCTTACCGTATCCACGATGCGATGTGATTCATTCCCCATTGAAACCATTAAAGAATTATTTTTAATAAATTAGTATAATTATATATATGAATAAAATAAATCCTATCCATAAAAAATATGACTTGTATAACCAAACATATAAAGAAAAACGAATCATTTAACACCTGAAACAATGTTAATACTGAAATATTATTAACAAAGAAATATTAAGGGATCATATATGATATAATATTTATGTATTTGGTTATTGTATAATTTAAAAACAAAACCTTAACGATTATAAATGAGGTTAACATAACCTCATCTAAGGAAAATCATAAGGTAAGCGTTAATTTTTCAATCTCTTTATTATCCGAGGTTGTTTATAGGTAAGTATCTACTAAGACTTCATTATCATCCACATCAATGTTTCTTAAAAAAGTAATTTCAAACATTTTTACTATTTTATAAATTATGGGTTAATGTAATTTATACCCTTTTTTTGAATTTTTGTAAAATATTTTGAAATGAATATTTCTGAAATTTTACAAAAAAGGTACATTATAATATTATCAAAAAATTAAGGAATGAATATTTTTTTAACTTATACTGTGGGTGAAGATATTTTCATCCATTATACCACCTTATAAGCATCCCATAAAATCTTATAAGAATATGTTCATAAAAAATTATTTCTTTTATAATTATGCGAATTTTATATTATTTCAAAGTAGAAAGACATATTTTTCTCAAATAGTTTTTGGATTGATTTAATCTGTTTCAACATATATTATAGGATTTTATGTTTAATTGGGGTTGATTTATTATGATACAATATTCCATATTTTATTGATTGTTTTATAATATGTTTGACTATGGATGTGATATTTTTATGTCATTCATGGTTTATGGTTAAAGTATTAACATTTTTTATTCTAGTTTAATACGATTTTTTAGGTTTTGTTTCACCACTTTCATATAAGGAATGCATTCGATGTATTAAGTGAAGGGAGCACCCGCTATAGCCCCTCGATGCATCAGTTGGTATCATCAGAAAAACTAATGTCTTGACATAAGGCCTTGAAAATATTTTTATTTGTAGTCTTGGAATAATGCCTTTACTATGTGGTTACGATGTCTGAAATTATGCATTCCATAATTATGAGATTAGCTATTGATATTCTATGTGATTATTAAACTTTTATAATATCCATCTGAATATGTAAATGGAATTATTTGATTTAAATAATCCAAATTATGCTGATTTTTATGTTTAAATGGCTTGTGTTTTAGTCTTTAAAATTCCCTTAAGTTTTTATTCTTATTTATACTAGTTTCTGCTATATTTGTTTTCCTTACTGAGAATCTGAGATCACCTCTTTCTTATATTTTATTTTTCCGATGATGTAATGAAGTATATTATGATTGAACTGAAGGGATTGGCTAAGGGATATGAGTGTGTTAAATGGGAAACACTGTTTCTTTTTCATTTCATAATGTAATGTAAAACTTATATATGTATCTAGTACTTACAAGGATACTAAATTGATCGATATTTCAAGACATGTTCTTTTATGATTATTCCAATGTTATGTAATAATTCACCAACTCTAGGTAACTAGGGTTGGGGAATTATAGGTTTATTTATGGATTCGGAAACACCCAATGGTTCCCTTATTAGAAATGTTTCATGAAGACTCTATCCAATGCTAGGTGGTTATTGGAAAATCGTTAAAAAACATAGGGACTCACATTGGTCAAGAGGATGGGAGGTTGGGATAATCATACCCTGGGGGGATTATTTCATACTATGGGACACTCTTATAGATTTTATAATTATTCATTAATCATCTTTTAAATTACAATATAGTACATGTAACCCTTATACCAACAGTCAATTTTTTTTGTACTGGATTTAAAATCATTGCACTTTATATGAGGTTCTTAATCAATTGGGACATCTGCACATATCAAACGTTCTCCATATATGGTATAATTTATACAGATTAGATATTGTTATGTATTTTATTACTATGATGTTAGTTTTAATCCACACAGTTGGGTGCTTTGGAATTTTTCCTCATCCTGGGAGATTGGATTTTTTTTGACGTTGGGATCATACCCATGTGAAGAGATTCATACGTATAGTTATGAAGGGAATCAGAAATATATATTTTAGTTCCACTTAAAAAGAAATATTATACCTTTTAAGTTCATTTAAAGAGTATTAGATCATGCAGTTTGATATCGTGTGACCAGTACAACTAGGTGGAAGGTTCCTAGAAAAGGATAATGTGGGAAATACCCTGAAATGACAAAGGGTACTTAGAAGGGATGTATCCTCCCAATTTGGATGTGGCCCTATAAGGAATATGGGATAGATAATATTAGGGTGTGTTTGTGATGTTGGGTTTGAACCTCATGGATGCTTCCTATCGATCACATTTACACACGAATTAAATCCCACGTTGTTCAGAAGGTTGATGCTTAAACCTATGGAGGTGTCCTAATGGGTTTCCTTATATAGAATATGTCCCTTTTAGGTGGTGAAAAAAGGGTTTGGGATTATATCAAATAAGTTGAACACTTGGTTATTTGATTGTGCTGATGACATGATAATTAAAAACTTCTAAACCCATGTAAATCATGCTTTATTTGAGAAACAAGAGGATGAAGAAGATATTTAAATCTTTACAATCTCTTTATTCTACTAGTGGAAGAGGGTGAGGATATAGAAAGCATTAGGAATTCCCTGATTTAAATACAAGGGTATTATTCTAGGAGGGATTCCCTTATCAAGAACCACTTCCCCTACCCTTTATATATATGGAATAGTGGTAATGATTGGGACTATGAGTAGTAGATGTTGTGGATCGACGTAATAATCCATAAAACACCATTACTAAGGCCTTGAACCATATTACCCTGAGAATGAATGAATTTTAACTTTATGAGGATACTAACCACTAAGGAGGTTAAATGAGAGGCTTTGATTAACCTAATAATGTAATAATTTATGGGGGGACAGACTAGCATTTCCTATCCCTAGGAGGAATTAATTAAGTGGTTGTGGATGAGGTCTTAATGAAATTATTCATGGGTTATAGTAGGAGAGACATGAAGACATGTGGATGGTTCACAAAGAAGAAAATATGGGTCTAAGCACAATATGGAAGGGGGGAAGAAAGGATGGAAGTTAAAAATACACTAAGGATACCCCATTCCTCATATTGGTCATCACTATATATAGTGGGGAATAATAAAGGGTTTCATGAAGTGGGATACTTCATGGTGAAACTCACTTTTGGGTGTAAGGATACCCTTTGTTGGTGGCCATATAGGTCCCCTAATGAAGGATCCATTTTGTGGGTCTCCCCAGGGTATGTGCTTGGTGAATTACCTATATGAGTCTTCTCTAGTATTCTTTACTTTTTATAAATCCATCATCCCTATTCTTCTTCAAAGGCCATGTATTTATAGGAATGGTAAATAACCATTTTCCTGGGATATGCAGTTGTCCACATATAATACCCGAAGCCATGAATTTGAGTCATAGATTTGTAATTTTCAGGATGTTTTGTGGATTACAGGGTTGTGAAAATGACATATCACATTACAAGAAAAGTAATATTGTTTACAGGGGGTGTTAAATAATGGTATTCCCCTCAAATGAAAAGTTCAATTTTGGGGGGTGTTAAATCACCACATGTACCCACAAAAAAAGGTCATTTGTACTTGGCATTATTCCACCACCTCGACTTGCAAACAATTTATTTTCATTTGTGGGAGTGCCAAGAGGAGTGGTGATCCCATATAGAATTTTCACTATGCATGAGGTATGGTCCTATTTGTTGTTCTAATTTATTTACCAAATTTAAAATACATGAATTTCTGGTCCGTTTAATTTTTTTGGCTATCCTAAATGTATCATAGTTTTATAATATATTTTTTTGAATTTTACCGACCCCGATAACCACAAGGATAAAAAATGGATACCTATCAAACCATAGATGATATAATTCAAAGTAAGGATATATAATAATATTTAGATATGTTTTTAGGTCATTCATCCATTTTATTTTAGTTTAATTCCAGATAAACCTATTTTAATCATAACCATGATAATTATGCTTTACATTTTTTACTATTAAATATGAAAAAAATTAATTTTACCTCATCATATAATATAAATTATGGTGATTGCAAATATTGAACCATTTTTACAAATTAAATTTTCACATGTTGAAAATTTTAAATTAAAATTAATCCTGCGGATATGACAAAAAATAATTTTCCAAAGAAGATGTTTTCATAAGTACAAAAAGTTTTTATATAAAAAACCAAAATGAAATTTATTCCAACGTCCAAAATCAGAATAATAATAAAATAATTGAAATAATTTTACTTTTAAACTATTTTTTAAATATATATAACTTTCTAAATGATTTAATAAGAAAAGCAGTTTTTCATAAAAATTAGTATTTTCACAATTCATTAAAATATTAATCTTATTAGAAAACACATAAAATTTATCCTAATATAATTTTTACATTTTTATTCAAAAAATTAAATTCATTCTAAAAATATGTTTTATAAAATTGTAAATTTTTTTTTATTTTTTTCACAAAAAGAAATAAAAATCCATCTTTTGAAAACGTATTTTTGATGCCTATAAGGACTGTTCCAAAAAAATTAATTACTTCTTTATCAATATATTTTCTTTATCCTTAATAATTAATTTTAAAAAAATATTCTTTTTAATAATACAAACTTTAATGGCTATGTTATAATGGTCATTTTTAAATAATAATATTAATAGTATTTTGGGGCTTGTTATAACCAAAGATAATGAGGACTCTTGAGGAAGTTAAAGGATTATCAAAGAGATGATGTGAAAATTCAGAAGAATATTGAAGACATAAGAAAAGGTAAATCCTCAGAGTTAAAAATCCATGAAAAAAGATTTTTAATATTTGGGTCATGATTATGTTTAGCATCGAATATGAGGATAAGCAAAGATCTACTGAATGAGGGACATAGGTTTATCTTATCCATCCACATAGGGAGAAAAATGATGTATTAAGATCTCTGAGAGAAATATTTGTGGGACAATAAGAAGAAATAGATCACAGAATAAACATCAAAATGTCTAGAATGTTAATAAGTCAGAGTGTAAATGAATGAGTCTAAGGGGATGATGAAACTATTCCCCATACCTATATGGAAATGGGAAAACATCACAATATACTTTTTCACCAGTATTCCAAAGACATCAAGTTAAAACAATTCCATATGTGTTATGGTGGTTCATCTTAAAAATATTACTCACTTAATTTTATTTATAGAGGACTTATCACTCGATCATCTAGCAAGGATATATATTACAGAGGTGGTGGGGCTTCATGGAACACCACTTTCTATTTTATCTAATCGAGATCCAAGATTTACCTCCATGTTCTAGTGGATATCCAATAGGATCTAAATAATGAGTTGAACATCAGTACATATTTACAACCTCTAACCAATATCAAATATGAGTATACTATTTAGTCACTATAATATATATTGATAGAATGTTCCATTGATATCAAAAGTGGATGGGATCATCCCCTTCCTCTAGTCATGTTCTCATACAATATTATCCTCCACTCAAGCTTCCAAATTGAAATTATTAAGTCAATTATGTGAATATATTTAGAACACATTTTTTTGGGTTGAAGTTGGTGAAATAATGCTATTGGGACCTAAAATGGATGAGGGAATAGTATAAAAGGTCAAGACTTTTCAGCATAACATCAGGACTGCTCAAAGTTGACAGAAGAGCTATAGTAATAATCATCGATGAGACCTAGATTCTGAGGTTGAGTGGGGGGGGGGTAAATGGATTATCTGAATATCACCATCTAAGAGAGCTATGATATTTTTGAATAAGGTAAATATAATCCCCAGGTACATCAACACCTTTGAGATTCTCTATTACATCGGAGCCATGTCTTATTGACTAGCACTACCATAACCCTTTCTCAAGTACAACAAGTATTCCATGTATCCCTTTGGAAAGAGTACATACTAGATCGCTCATATTTACATAATTATGATGTTTTATATCATGAAAACTATCGCACTTGTGAATAGTATTAAGTGATGATCATGGACCATAGAGATAATCTTCTACACAACAACACGACTCATCTTGTCAAAGTGCTATGTCAGAACCATACATATGAAGAAGAAATGTAGGAACTGGAAAAGAAATGAAGAATAAGTACCCAAACATGATTTAAAATTTATTTTTAATAATAAATTTTGAGGTTGAAATTTTTTTTGTGGGTAATAATGTAACACTCTGAGTTTTTTAGAAAATAATTCTAGGTTCGATAGCATATACAACACACAACATCGATTTTTATTAAACATTAACATAATATTAATATTATTATGTAAACATGACCATTATAACCTAGAGATTAAATTTTGTAGTATTAATAATAGTGAACACATTTTTAAAGTTAACCATGTTTTATAAATAAAAAATATTGATAAATAAGTATTAAATTTTTGGTAATGTATTATAGGTTTCAAAAATACGTTTTTTCTCAAAAAAATATTTTTTATTGATTTTTTCCAACAAATAATAAAATTAATTATTTATAATTTTAGAAAATTTTCTTTACAAAAATAGATTCATTTTTGGAATCAAAATTTCAAAATTATATTAGTATGAATTTTTTTATATTTTTCAAAAAATATTTTTTAATGAATAGTTAAAATACTTGTTTTTATTAAAAAAAGCCTTTTTATTTAAATCATTTACAAAGTTATATATATAAATTTTATAAATTGTATAAAATTGAAATTAGTAAAATTATGTTATTAATAATTAAATTTAGGTCATTGGAATCTATTTTATGTTGAATTTGTATATAAAAATGTTTTATACTTACAAAAACATCTTCTTTGGAAAATAGTTTTTTCGTTATGTTTGTGGGATTAAATTTAAATTAAGTAATTCCAATTATATGAATTGAATTTAAAAAAGATATAATATTTTTAATCATAATATTTATTATTAAAAAATAATTCAAACTTAATTTTTGGTCAAAATTAATAGTAAAACTAGTAAAAATTAATTACCATGGTGAAGGTTAAAATTGGTTTATCGAGGGGGGGGGGATAAAATAAAAATGGATAAAATAGAAATATAAGTATTAAAATAGCCTAAAAACTTGTCCAAATACAATTTTATTGAAACATTTAGACATTATATCATCAAATTGTCTTGGATGATCCATTTTGTATCCTTTTTTATATTTAAAACATGGGTATATCATTTTCAATTAAAAAATTTTAAGTGTGTCCTCTCCACACTAACAAAAGGGAACCCAATATCCTATCATATATAAAATTACAAATCCTTTTGGTTCAGCATACACATACATACATACCTTACATACTTCCCTACACACTTCCTAATGTCCTTGTACTTATAGAAAAATACCCTATACGAATGGTTTGGAACTATTAGTATAGGTCTCCAAACCATTAGTATAGCCTATTCCAACGGTTTGGAGGACCTTTGGATAATTTTGTGTTATTATAGGTCTATACCAATGATTTTGGGAAAAATGTTGTTATAAGTCATTTGAAAAACCTATACTAACTGTTTCATCAAATCGTTGATATAGGTAATTGATAAAATAAATCTCGACTTGGTTGTGATCCAAAAACCTCACGTTTATAATCCGACGACCTAAACACCGACCTAACATGACTTTTGTGAACATAATTTCATAAATATATATATATATAATTATATTCATAATAATTTTAAAATTTTCTTTATTTAATGTTATTTGAAAAAATAATCCATAAAAAATATGGGTACCAATGCCTATGGTTTTGAGAACCATTGGTATAGGTTCTTTGATTTTTTAGCTATACGAATAGTTTTGATGAAACCGTTGGGATAGGGTGGACCTATGCAAACATTATTGTCCAACACCATTGGTTTATATCCATATAATTTACTTATATGAAATATTTTTCCAAAACAATTAGTATAGGTCCTAATTAGTTACATATACAAACAATATTGAAGAAACTGTGGGTATAGGGTGGCTATAAGAGACATATACTAATGATTTCATAAAAAAATTGATATAAGCCTAATAATGTACTTATTACAATGGTTTTGTAATTTTTTTTATTGTTACATTGGTATAGATCCTGTTTCTAGTAGTGTTGGTTTGAATAGAAATCCAATCTTTGTGGAAATTTGGTATAATCATAAAGATGTGGTTGGAAGAATTGGTATTGTTCTTAAACGATCACCCCTATTTTAATTGTTCAAACACATCCTTAAAATCTTACTGAATATTTATAAAATAACAAAATTATTATATACCATATAATATGATGTTATGATTTTTTCAACATAACTTAAATCCTTTTCCTCATTTATCGAATGGGAAACAAAACCATCATTCGTGTATACGGGGGACTACCGCCTCACAAACCGATGTTATTAAATTTTTATCATAAAATATCATTTATATTGATGATTATGGATTTAATATTTCTTTATTATATTAATTAAATATTATTAATTTTTTAAAATTAATATGTAATATAATTTCTTACCTCACCATCCATGGAAAAATGATAATGTTCGTGTGTACGATGGACTACAACATTACAAAGAGATGTGATTCATTTTTTATTAACACATCCCATGGATGGTATATGTATGTGTATTTAAATAAATAATATGACATTTATGATTTTATTATTAGACTATAAAGATATAATAACACTCATATTCTATCTTTCATGATAATTGAAAAATAGAAGTGTATCACATGAATATATATGACCTACCGTCTCTATGGCTGTAACATTGTTCATTTTTTCATAACTATAATACATTTTTATTTTTAAAAGTATAATTTAAAAATAAAAATTATAATTATTTCATAATATTTATTTTGGATATGATGGATTAATGTCCTCTTTGACCACTTTCAGCATCCTGATTCTATATCTAAATTATAAGATGAGCATCCTCAAAACACCTAACATGCACATAATTGATTAATTAATTAAATACATTATAAAAATAAATGAATTAAATAGATTAAGTGTAAGTAAATAATCCTAGATAATTTTATTATATAAAAAATAATTGATATAATTTTATTATACTTGAGATAAATTACATATATGACAAGTTTGGACTTGTGGAAATGGATTTCTCATCTCACTTTTAGTTTAATAGAAAATATCCCATATTCACCATTTATTTACTTTATGTGGTGTATATAATTACCCTTTAAATTTTATATCATTAATCTCTGTATCTTAATCGTATTTAATGATTCAATTTAATTCACTTCTTGCATGGGTGTTATGATTAAAAATTAGTAAAGTGGTAAGGTTTTACCATTATTTATAAATTATTATGTTCAAGTATCTCTTTGATTAATTTTTTGATATTAATATATTATACCGAATATATTTTCTTATCCTATGGCCATTCATGATATTTTTATGCAATATTACCATTTTTTCATATATGATTTTCAAAATTCTTATACTAAATGTTCAGTTTTTTATATCTTCTATTAAAATCCATATACTTCCATATCTTTTTTTTAAATTTTTTTTTCAATAATGTGTTTAATATTATATAAATTATTTATTATAGAAATTATTAATTATTTTTTACTTTTAAAAAAAATTGTTTGAAAATAATATTCTTTTTTTTGAACAAGGTACATTTTTACCTTTTTGCAACAAAGAGAAAGGATTGTTTTTTTATATTATATGACATGTGTGTATTTACCTATCATCAAGGAAATTAAATTATTTGAAACATAATTTATAATTTTACATAGTTAATTTTTAAATATTTATTAAATATTTTATTAATTTTTGATTTATATGAAATTATTTCAAATTAAAATGGGTGTTTTTATTAAGAAATATTCCATGTAATATTTTAAATAAACATTATTCAATGAAGAATGTAAAGCCCTGACCCTATAAGACCAAAGTTGGTGCCTTACTTTATTATATTAGCATGATTACAAGTTATTAAATCCTAATGTACTAATAATTCTATTAGTTTTAGAATACTGTTTTATATAAATGAAACCCATTTTAAATTGGGAATAAAGAAAATAGAATATATAAAAAAATAAAATTCACAACATACTGAAAACCCATTCCAAGAATTCATCATCATTACCTAGATAAAGTGGAAAAAATAAGGGTGAGATCAAATTATTAGTAATGGTAATGTTTATCAGAATATATCATGAATTAATAACGAATAATCAATATGGAAATAATAAAACATGATTGAATAATTCTATATAAATAATCACATGATCTTAAAACATGACCATGGATATTCTAGCTAATCAAATAATCAAATTGCATTATAATAATGAATAAATGTATAATGTTTGATGTTTGAACAATCAAGATGTATGCTCAAGATAGTAACTATATAGATCCATCCTCATGAAAGTTTAGTTTTTGGGGTAGAAAGTCGTTTAATTTGTGTTAAGATATATCCTCCAAAAAATTAAAAACTGCTTGCAAACAAACATGAAGGGTTTGTCGCCAACTGATTTCATCCCATGAGACTATCGATGCATTGATGGTATTTCATTAACTAGTGCCCAAATCATATAATTTTTTCCAAAACATTCCCCATATACAGAAAAATCTATTTAAATCAAAAACAGTATGCCTTATCAAATATACATATTGATTAAAGGATACAAATTTATCAACATTTCCCCAATAAATCATATACATTTAAAAGTTAAAACCTAATGAAAAAATGTTATAAATTTTCGAGAATAATCATATACATCATTAAATAATATATATGTTAAAAATAAACATAATTTTCAATGAAAAATTAATACATTAAAGTTATTGTTTTAAGAGAAAGTTTACAATCACAAAAGAAAGGGGGACTTCACAAAAAACTTTTACCACTTCGAAATTTTAAAATCAATCCCCTTGGATGATATAATTAAAATTTATACTTATAATAAGATGATATATTATTTAATTGGGATAATCAATTAAAATGGTGTATAATATACATCACAAAAAATAAATAAGCATTGAAAATGGTGTATGCCTCATGGAAGAAAAGTGAGACAACAATCCCTTACCTTGAGTCCAACATGTCTTGTGTATATTTATCTTAATGAATAATAAAATTATGTTAATTATTTAATTTATTGATTATCATTTTCAAGAAAATTATTAATTTTAAATGAATTATTGCAATTTTTTATGCCACTACATAAACAATTAAGTTTACGTCCGGTGTTTTGAATAAATTCGGTCCATGTGCTAAAAATGAATTTGGAAGCTCGACTATGGTCAAAGGGGTCATTATATAAACATTTATAGAATTATAATCATGAAATAATTATGATATTTATACATAAATTATTCTTTTAAAACCAATCAAGAAATATGTTTATAAAAAACCAACATACTTTACAATCATGGAGATAGTAAGTTATACGTACACATGAGTAACATTTCCATTCTTCAATGATTCTTATGGAAAGAAGTTAAGTAAAATTTTATTATAACATAATGATAATTATATAATATATTCAATTTTATTTAATCATATATTTTTATATAAATAATTCTGGTGATTTAAAAAGAATCACATCGCGTTGAGGAGGCAGTAGTCTACATGTCCACGAATGACGTTATAACTCTTTTAGCGTGTGAAAAGGGTAATAAAGAATATAGTATATTATATTTTCAGAAATGTAATTATGTAATGAATATAATATATGTATTTTTTTAAAATATGTTTAATTAAATATATCCCCAATACATTCTATGTAATGTTTTAACGTATCACATCGCTTTGAAGAGGCGGTAGTCCACACATCCCCAAATATTGTTGTTGAATTTAGAAAAAAATGGGAAGCATAAAGTTATGTTTCATATAAAAATTAAATAAGTTTTAAGAAAACAATAAATATCATATATATCATATAAAACTATTTTTTCTATCATAATTCCCAACCATTGGAGGTGGAAAAATAAAAAAATGAATTACATCATTTCACAAGGAGGTTGTCCTCTATAGACACAAACTGTAAATTCATTCCCCATTTGATTGAATTGTGTTTAGGTGTATATATAATCCATAATATTATATAATATTAGTATATTGAGTATACATGTGTTCTTATATAATCATGGAATTATAATAATTGAATGGATCCAGAAAGAAATAAAGAAAAAGTGATCAATGAAGAATGTTACCTATTTTTCAGGTTATCCATTTTTATTTTCACCAAAGTAATTCCATGGATTTATTTACTCCAAAAGTTGTGATTATAGTTTTAGGAGAGGGATTATAGGATATTATTTGGGTAGGTCTTGGATGAACCAATGTGTATTGAGAGGTTTGGGTAAAGAGAATAATGAATGCCTTTTATAGTCGAGGAGAAGTTGAATTCTAGTAAATATAAAATGGTAAAAAATATTGGGAGGTATCCCTTACCACAAATGCATTTAAAATTGAAAAGTAATGGATTAGAGTTAAATAATAGTAGATAAAAACATCTAAATCACAAAAATATGTTCATTCTTGTAATTTTTTTCCTTCACTTATATCTTTCCTCACTTATAACATATTGGTTTTTATAAAGGTAACTAGTTTTCAAACCTAAGTAATTTTACAATTAAGACTTAATTAAAGTGATATTTATTATAAAAATCATATCCAAGTAATTATAAATATGGTATCTAATTTAAAAAAGAAAAATTCCATGTGTGTTGGATATTAAATTTATAACAAGCATATGTAACGCACAAAAACATAACATTAACCTGAACTATGCATATAATGTTTTTTACTATTTTGGTGTAAATATATTCCTTATAAAAGATAAAATGGAATATTAATAGACAACATTTAATATTTATTAAATTTTATATATCAATTTTTAGAATTTATGATTTTTATTAATTTTAAATATTTTAAATAAAATACCATTTATTATAAAATATCATTAGTATCAATTTTGACATTATTTACAAAATTTAAATTAAAAAATAATAGGAAAATGAAAGAATTAAAATATATTATGTTATATAATATGGAAAATTACTTATTAATATACTAAAATAAGGGAAAACTATACTTTATTAAACTTTTTCCACTTTTAATATTTTTAGTATCATTAATTTTTTTAATAATTAACTAAATAATCATTATATTGGATTTTCATAATAAATTTAAGTAATTAAATCATATATAAAAATTAATTATAATTTATTATGATAAAAAAACTTATTTATCTTTCAAAAGAATATTTGTAACAAAAAATATGTTGTTTTTTTTTCATATGTCAAGGATTTATAAATTTTAAAGGTAAGGAAGGTTCGTTTTTTGACCTTTTCATACTTAACTAAATATTAAGGCCACTTTCATGGAATATTATCCTTATAACTCATAAAATTTTAGCCAATATGGGATATGGTTCAAATTTGGGCATCCAATGGATTTTGGACAATCATCTAGGTCATTTCCACCATAAGAATAATGTTTCACCACTAAGTAAACTATTTTCACCTTAATCGATATAAATAATTTCAATTACTTTCACTAATATTTTTGGTCCAATATTAACTTGGGCTTATTAGACTATAATTATTATATTAATTATAACAATGCATATCTATTTTTCAAAATTCCATTTAATTAATTGGTAAAATAAAATTTAAATCTAATCCCATGGATGTGGCGAGAAAAATGGGTTTTAAAGTGGAAATGCTCGAAATTTCATTAAGATTGTATATATAAATTCAATATAAAAATGATTCCTATTATATTAATTAAATTAATAGATGTATAATTGATATATTATGAATTTAAAAAATATTAATATTCCTATGAATATTTTCAAAGATAGGTGGTGAGACGATGAGCGATTCTGAGGCCCGGTGAGCCCAAAAATAATTTTATGAAAATATTAAATATATTTTATATTGAGCATGCACATTTTTCATGAAAAGTTTAATAACTCTTGAAAAAAGTATCAGGTTGGAAATATAAGACCATGTTTGAGTTTGTAATGTGGTTTTTACCATAGGCATGACATAACATAGGTCAGCATTGGGTGTTTGGATTGAAGGTCAATGTGGGTGAAGTAATTAAATAAACAGAAGTATTTATTTAATTATTTTAATAAAGAGAGTATCCTATATCTCCTATATAAATATTCCATTATAGAATTTTACCATTTTCAGTCATATAACCCTATGATTATTTTTAGAGGATCTATGAAGAGCTTTGTTGGAGGACAGAGACCAAACATCGACCAGTGATCAGATCGAGGTGAATTGACAGGTGGTAGATGTAGCAGAAGATCTTCCTCAATAGCAGATGAATTTATTTTATGATTAAAATATTGAGCATAATATATATTAAAATTTCCATTAAATTTTATCATGTATAGAAATAAATTATTATTTCAATTTATTTCTTATATATTCCATGTTTCTCACCCCAATTACCCTACTATGAGTTTTTTCCAAGAATGAATGACCAAAGATTTTTATCACCTTTTTTATTTTTGTTCCCACACTTTTCTTTTTAAAATTATTCAATAGACCATAGGATCATGATTAGACATTACGAGGGCAGGTTCGAGTATGATCGATCCCTCAGAATTATTGCAGTGGCACGAACGACACACTTATTGATGGTTTGGACGTATGATGATAAACAAGAGGGATGTTGTTTTGTGAATGGATCTGATCAACACTGTGGGTATGAGTTAGTTATTGGATTAGGATCGGGATCAGATCAGTGATCCCCATTTTCTTGGTGGGCATGTGGTGATGACATGTGGGTTGATGGGATTGGTTCCAAGTGAAGGCTGCACACAGGGTCTCATTGTTGGGGATGCTTGGTGTGAACATGATGGTGGATGGGCTTGGATCTTCAAGAGGTGGCTAGATGTAGTAAATGTGGTGGGTGTTAATAATAATAATATTATTACTATTATCATTAATGGTGATGAGTTGATAAAAATTAAATGAGGATATGTTATTATTATTATATTAAATAATAATAATAATAATAACGGTGGCATAGAAAGTGTGATTGGATAATAAAATTAAATGTTTTAATTTAATGGGATTTGTATTATTATCATTGTTCATAATATTAATGATATTAGGAATTAATGAAATTTGAAATAAATAAATATGATAGATGAACGAGCCAACTGAGGTGGTGCATGTGGAGGTTCCTGCGTGAGCCCATAGCCTTGTTTGATGTTTAAAATTTTTAATATGAATATTAATAGAAATTAAAGGGTTAAATGACTTAAATATATGAAGGATAGACTAGGATTATCCTAATGTGATGCAGGGGGGGTACGTGATCCTAAAAAAAGTATAAAAAACCAAATTAAAACAAAATAATAATAATATAAAGTGTTATTGTTATATATTTTTTTTTTGAAAAACCTAAATCCAGTCACATCTTTTTCATATGATTTTGGATTGAAGATGTAACACCACAAGATTTCATAGTGTGTTATTTCTTTAAAATAAAACAATAACTTGCACTACATGCAACAATGAGTTCAAGCACACCATGACTTACCAAACAAGCCGTTCAAAAGAGGCTATGAATAGTATTAACTAAATTTTAAACTTTATATAATCCTTATAATTTTAGAATCCATATTATGTGTTTCTTAGACATAATGTAAGAACAAATTCATTTTCAGTATTGCACTTTTACCAACTTTTAATAGTGAACCCATTTTAAATACAATATTTTAAACTTTTTGAGTAAAGGGGGACATCAAAAAATTTAACATGAAACATCCCAAGCTTCCACGGTACGCTTTCCTTTGAATAATACAGTAGTGTGTGTTGTACGCAACTTCGAGTTCTAAAACACACCACAACCAATCAAACTAGCCGTTATGAATAGTAATACCTAATTTTTGAAATTATATATATTTTATATTTCCAAATGGACTTCATTTTTGGATTCAGAATATCGAAATTAGCCTAAGGTGAAATTTTGGTACATTTCGGATAACTTTCATATTTTGATGAATAGTGAAAATTACTAAATTTTAATTAAAAACAACTTTTTTAATCAAAATAATTAATAGTGATAAATTATGAAATTGAGTGGTTTTAAAGTATATTTAGAATATATTTTTACCATTTAATATAATTTTGGTCATTGGACATAATTTTACAATTAAACCGAACATAAACAAGTGTCAATCTTTTGATAGTTATTATCTCTTAAAAACACGCTTTTTGTTTTGACAGCGGGAATTAATTTTAAATTAATTTCTGCCACTTCTGTGTTTTGAATTTAGAAAAATGGATTCCATATTTGGAATCAGGATTTTCAAATTGTGTAAATAGGTAACTTTTATTTCTAGACATTTTGAATAATTACTGCGGTAAATATTTTATTTACCATGGTTAAGGGTAAATCCGGTAAATAAGGGTTAAAAATTAATATTATAATAATACTAAATTACCCTAAAACGTGTACTAGACTTATTGGTTGATACATGTTCGACCATAGGCATCTTTGGGTCGATTTTGGGACCCCATGGTTCCAAATGTAGGTGATAGGGACACTTTATTTTAATTAAGTTAAAATGAATACAAAAATGACACAAGCATATATCTTTTAGAAAAACAATTTTTACATAGGGTCATATATGTTGGATTTTAGATTATAAATATTAATTAGAAATCTAAAACGATTTTCTACATAGTGATATTTTATTTATAATTTTTAGACATTACATAATTTAATTTATTTGTGACACAATGATGATGAATTAATTACTATAATAGTAAAAAATTAAAATAATTGATATTATAAATACCCAAATAAATAAAATATGAAACTTTTAATGAATTAAAATAATTTTATAGGATAATATGATATATTAGGATTGATTTAATTGACTTTTTTCGAAGTAATCAATCTGTTATGAGTTTCACAAAAATCAACTATTGAATAGTGTCAAAATTGACATAAAAGAGTTCTTAAAACAAATATTATATTATTAATTGATATTAAATTTCTAAAAATCTAAGGATCTGCCAAGAGACTTATATCATGATAGGTTCATCATTAATGGACCACTTGGGGGTAGTTTGGATGTATATAGTAAGTTTATTAACCATATTATATAAAAATACAAAGAGATATTGTAAAAGTGAAACTAATTAACTTAGAGTTAATACTTAAAGATAAGGTTAATATAAGTACCGAAACCTGTCTAAATTCTATTGGTTGAGTTGTTTTCGACCCATCCCAACCTTAACATTTAAATAATCTACTTTGGAGCCATTAGAAACCGAATAAGAATTTATTATAAACTAATATTTCTAGCTTTTCCAAAGGTGCCCCTCACCCCTCTTATAAAAGGGCACTCCTCCTTCTCTTTCCTTCACACCTTATAAGCCTTTTGGTTCGGCCAAACTCTGCCCAAATACTCTCCCAACTTCCCTCACTACAACCTATAGGCCTTAGTTTGATCAGAAAGCCAACCTATGGAGCCCTTTTGATCAAATCAAAAGGAAGAAACCGAAGAAGAGGTAATGATTTCACCACCCTTTTCCAAGTTCCTTCTTCTTCCACTTCTTCTTACTTTGTTGTTACCATTATAAAATAATAACTACAGTATCATATATATAATGTGATGTTATTATAAATATGGTACAACCATATTCAGTATTCTATCCACCCTTTGAATAACATGTCACCATACGTGCGTACGTACGGCTTACCATCTCCGCGTCGTGGTGTAATTGTTATTCAATATATTATTATTTGGATGGGTATAATAATGATGTGTAACTCATGTAAATAATAAATATAACATGTTAATGATTCTGTATATATGATATACCATCCATTTATATATTATTTTAATATCAAAAGAATGATATTGTCACTCGTGCGTACGTACGGACTACCGTCTCCACGAATGCGATGAGATTCATTCTCCATCATATCCATTCAAGTATAATTATCATTTGCTGATTTAAAAATTATTTTTAAGGGCATGATATAATTCTGGATATGAATAATATACAACATATCCATTAAAAACAAGGCTTACATAATAAAACATATAAAAGAAAACGAGTAAGTTAACACCCGAAACAACGATAATACTAAGACATTATTAACAAAGCAAAGTTAAAAGATCATATATGATATCATATTAATATATATGATTTATGTATAATTTAATAACAATTATTTCACTATTATACAGGAGGTTAACCTACCCCAACCAAGTAAAATTACAAGGTATGGGGTTTTCATCTCACTCCTTATTCCCGTGAGATTAATGCCATATTGCCACCATTACCTTTTGTGTGGTGTATGTACTACCCATAATTATATTCTTTGTGTAATACACTATAATTTATGTGTATTTACATATTCATTGTATGATACCTCTTTCATGGGTTGTATGTTTCATATGTTACCGAATTGGTAAGGGTTATTTCACAATATCTTCATTATCCGAGGCTGTTTATACGTAATAATCTACTGGGATCTCTTTATCATCCACATCCATGTTTATTAAAAATGTATTTCAAAACATTTTTGACTATTTACATGAATATGGGTTAAAGTAATTTATACCCTTGTTTGAATTTTTATAAGAGGTTTATAAAGGAATATTTCCGTCGTTTTCCAAACAAGGTGCTTTTTAACCTTTTCGACAAAATTAAGGTAAGAATGTTTTTTTTAAACATATACGGCGGGTGTGGCTGTTTTCCACCGTTATAAAATCGTCGAAGCTTCCCTTACAAGATTATAAGAATATGTTAAAATTGAATGTATTATTTTATAATTATGTTACTTCTAAAATGATTTAAAAAAAAAGAGATATTTCTCTAAAATAGTTTTGATTTCATCTATGTCAACATCGTTTGATGGATTTTAAGCTTATTTGAAGTTGATTTATTATGATACGAAACATCCCTATTTTATTGAAGGTTTTGTGATATTTTTGACTATGGATATGTTATTCTTATGTCACTCATGGTTTTTTTTAAATTATTGACATTTTATAAGTTATTTTTAATCCAAATGTTTATGTTATATTTCAATATTTCATTCCGATGAATGTGTTAGATAAGTATGTTCCAGGTTGGGGACCGGTAAAAGTAAGCCCTCCGGTTTGGTCTCCGGTTATTAGAGGAACTCCGGTTTGGTCTCCGGTTATTAGAGGAACTCCGGGTTGGTGTCCGGTTATTAGAGGCACTTCGGGTTGGTGTCCGGTTATTAGAGGCACTCCGGGTTGGGTTGTGGTTACAGTTAGCCCCAAGGTCTTAGGACGAGGCCTTGACAAAGAAATTAAAGTTTAGCATTATGCATTCCATCATTATGAAAGTGGTTATTGATTTTGCATGTGATTATTCGATTAGTAGAATATCCATGTGAATAAGTAAATGGAATTATTTCATTTTACTTTTGTCATACTATGTTGAAGTTCATGTTTAAAATGCTTTTGTTTTAGTAATGCACTGCCTTAAATGTTTATGCTTATTTTGAATGTTCCGCTATATTGTTGTCCTTACTGGGCATTTAAGCTCACCTGTTTTCTATGTTTTATTTTCCCCAGGATGTGAAGAAGTAAGTTATGAATGACCTGCAGGGATATTATGAGGGGATAATAGTGTGGACTGTGGAGACATTATGTTGTTGTAGTAGTTTTTCATTTTATGATGTAATGTAAAACTTATGAATGTATCTAATGTTTCCAAGGATACTAAACCAATCGGTCTTTCGAGATTTGATCTTTCTTGTGATCATGCCAATGTTATGTAATAATGCACCGACTCTAGGTAACTGGGGTTGGGGCATTACAGTTGGTATCAGAGGAAGTTTAGTACAAACCTTGGAATCTAGATTTAGATAAACTCTGATTAGAGCACATAGATTTAAGATGGACTTTGAGGATTAGTATAGAAGAACTTTCTAGAATTTTGGTATTGTAGATATTTTGTGAGTTTTCTGAGAAATACATCCCTGTTTGGATACGAGCAGGTAGAGGCGGCTCTGGAACAGATGTACCTAGGGGTAAAACCCAAAAACACCGCTTTGAGCTAGACTCAAACGGGAACTGGTGCATGACAACAGGCCTTGCTACACTCTTGGTTACAACACTCCCAGGGGATATGCTTAGGATAATTCTTATTTTCTTTACAAACCATTATGAAGGGTTTATGTGGATTTACTTCCTCAAAGGAGAAATTTATATGATTATGGATTATATCAATAAACTCTTTAATTTACGTTATGTGTCTTACAAGTTTGGGATTAGGTATTGTTATTCATAAACTAATCTACTGTATGCCATTGTTTAGAAATGGCGCCCAGTAGAAGGAATGAGAACTCCAGAAATGCACATGATCCAAAGAGAAAGAAGGATCATATCTTTCATGGCCTTAAGCCAAAATTTATAAGAGAAATAGTCTCCCATTTATTATCATCATATGAAGAAATAATATCATGTGTTGATAAGATAAGTAATGATTTTACTGAGTCCTATGGCTTTGAAGGGAAGCAAGAGAAGAAAAGGATGGAAGAGAGAAAGATGGATAAAGGGAAGAGGGAAAAGAAGAATTTTCCTATATGTGATAACTGTGGGAAGAAACACCCTGGAACTTGTCTGAAAGGAATGGGAGTTTGTTATAAGTGTGGGGGAAAAGGGCACAATGTACATGACTGCAAGGGTAAGAAAATGGTTTCAAATGTACAATGCTTCATTTGCAAGGAGTTTGGACACTATGCGAACCTATTTCCCAGTCATCAAAATATGCCGCAAATGATGTTATTGGATAATAATCAAGTTATGATACTACCATAGATGAAGAGGAATGATTAGAGTTCTTATGTTGATTATGTCAATTGAGTGTTATATCAACAATGTACTTGTTATAATAATTATGGAGTATATAAGGATTGTACTCTAGTACTATTTCATTAAGGACTTGAGATTGTGTGGAACAAAGAAAAGTGACTCAATAGCAGGATAAATGTTTGGAAAATATATGGTTGAGAGAATGATAAACCATAATATGGTTCTGATACCAAGGTAGTGATTTTAGAATAATACATGATTGATTTGGATAAATTATATTGGATATTATTGACTACCATGAAACTAATTAATGATTTGTATATTCCATCATTGTTGGGGTTTAAAACATTTTTGGATTGATGAAGTATATCCAGCATTCTATATGGAATAAGGGAGCATGAATGTAATCAATATGGATTATGGTAATTCAGGATGTTTCATTGTTTTAAAAGAATACATGATGAAGGTATTCATATGCTATTACGTGGTAAAAAGGATCTACATTATGTTTAACTTCCTTATAAATGTTGGACTGTGAGTTTGGTCAGAAGTATTTTGGATAAATTCTAGTTTGAGATTAATTTTGGATTGCCATAAAAGGACAACCCGGAGGTCGGGCGGCAACCCGTCACGTCCGGCAAGGCCGCGAGACTTGAACCCGCAACCGAAGGGCGACAAGGGTGTATCACCTACCACTGGCCCAAGAGATGTCCTGGATTAAATAATGTAGTTTTTTTTAAAATATCTGGTAGATGAATTATAAATTCATTAATTTTGGAACCCTGTACGAATAGTACAAATAGAATTTTTTTACGAGTGAAAGATGAGTTTATGGTAGAAATTTATTAATGGACAAAACTCTAATTTTAAAGTAAGTATATCTCCTTATGATCTTAGCCAATCTCATAAATAAATTCCTCAACATTAAGAAAAGGAACTTAGAACAAAAATTTTGTCCTAGATGGTACCTTAAATCATCACTAATTTATGGCTTTGGGATTGTTGGCCTTTTCATAGCCATGTTTTCTACCACTCTCCATCAGATAATTGATGGTTAGATTTCTCTTCCATATCCATATTTTCCTACATGGAACCCTAGTATGTGTTATTTTCAGTAATCTTCATACTTTCCACTCTTTATTTTAAATAGAGGCCTCATTAATTCATTTTTTGATGTGGGATTTCAACTAAGATATTTTGAAACGTCAAAAATGTGTTATCCTAGTACCCTATGTTTTGTTGAACCGATGGTATTTCAAATCATCATAGATTGATGAGTTTAAGGACCTCAATTTTATACTTGTTTGTGATTTATGACCTCAATCACTACCTATAAATATTTACGTTTTTCCTCCAATTATTTGTCTCTAATTTCCACCAATGTTATCCTAATCGAGATCATAATTTGGTGGTGACCCTTTCATTTCTCTTTTCCTCATATTAAGAATAAATTCTAGTAACCCAATTTCCGATGTGGGTTTTCCCACAAAGATATTTTTTATTTTCAACCTTTTATTTTCGAAGAAAAATTTCAAATTGCGAGGACGCAATTTATTGAAGGAGGGGAGAATGTAACACCCCAAGATTTCATAGTGTTTTATTTCGTTAAAATAATACAATAACTTGCACTACACGCAACACCGAGTTCAACCACACCATGACTTACCAAACAAGCCGTTCAAAAGAGGTTATGAATAGTGTTAACTAAATTTTAAACTTTATATAATCCTTATAATTTTAGAATCCATATTATGTGTTTCTTAGACATAATGTAAGAACAAATTCATTTTCAGTATTCCACTTTTACCAACTTTTAATAGTGAACCCATTTTAAATACAATATTTTAAACATTTTGAGTAAAGGGGGACATCAAAAAATATAAAATGAAACATCCCAAGCTTCTACGGTACGCTTTCCTTTGAATAATACAGTAGTGTGTATTGTACGCAACTTCGAGTTCTAACATACACCACAACCAATCAAACTAGCCGTTATGAATAGTAATACCTACTTTTTGAAATTATATATATTTTATATTTCAAAATGGACTTCATTTTTGGATTCGGAATATCAAAATTATCCTAAGGTGAAATTTTGGTACATTTCAGATAACTTTCATATTTTAATGAATAGTGAAAATTACTAAATTTTAATTAAAAACACCTTTTTTAATTAAAATAATTAATAGTGATAAATTATGAATTTGAGTGGTTTTAAAGTATATTTAGAATATATTTTTACCATTTAATATAATTTTGGTCATTGGACATAATTTTATAATTAAACCGAACATAAACAAGTGTCAATCTTTTGATAGTTATTATCTCTTAAAAACACGCTTTTTGTTTTGCCAGCGGGAATTAATTTTAAATTAATTTCTTCCACTTCTGTGTTTTGAATTTAGAAAAATGGATTCCATATTTGGAATCAGGATTTTCAAATTGTGTAAATTGGTAACTTTTATTTCTAGACATTTTGAATAATTATTGCGGTAAATATTTTATTTACCATGGTTAAAGGTAAATCCGGTAAATAAGGGTTAAAAATTAATATTATAATAAAACTAAATTACCTTAAAACGTGTCCTAGCCTTATTGGTTGATACTTGTTCGACCATAGGCATCTTTGTGTAGATTTTGGGACCCCATGGTTCCACTTGTAGGTGATAGGGACACTTTATTTTAATTAAGATAAAATGAATACAAAAATGACACACGCATATATCTTTTAGAAAAACAATTTTTACATAGGGTTATATATGTTGGACTTTAGATTATAAATATTCATTAGAAAGATAAAACGATTTTCTACATAGTGATATTTTATTTATAATTTTTAGACATTAAATAATTTAATTTATTTGTGACACAATGATGATGAATTAATTACTATAATAGTAAAAAATTAAAATAATTGATATTATAAATACCCAAATAAATAAAATATGAAACTTTTAATGAATTAAACTAATTTTATAGGATAATATGATATCTTAGGATTGATTTAATTGACTTTGTTCGAAGTAATCAATCTGTTATGAGTTTCAAAAAAATCAACTATTGAATAGTGTCAAAATTGACAAAAAAGAGTTCTTAAAACAAATATTATATTATTAATTGATATTAAATTCCTAAAAAACTAAGGTTCGGAAAAGAGACTTATATCATTATAGTTTAATCATTAATGGACCACTTGGGGGTCTCTTGTATGTATATAGTAAATTTATTAACCATATTATATAAAAATACAAAGAGACATTGTAAAAGTGAAACTAATTAACTTAGAGTTAATACTTAAAGACAAGGTTAATATAAGTACCCAAACCTGTCTAAATTCTATTGGTTGAGCTGTTTTCGACCCATAACCACCTTAAAATTTAAATAATCAACTTTGGAGCCATTAGAAACCGAATAAGAATTTATTATAAACTAATATTTCAAGCTTTTCCAAAGGTGCCCCTCACCCCTCTTATAAAAGGGCACTCCTCCTTCTCTTTTCTTCACACCTTAAAAGCCTTTTGGATCGGACAAACTCTGCCCAAATACTCTCCCAACTTCCCTCACTACAACCTAGAGGCCTTAGTGTGATCAGAAAGCCAACCTAAGGAGCCATTTTGATCAAATCAAAAGGAAGAAACCGAAGAAGAGGTAATGATTTCACCACCCTTTTCCAAGTTCCTTCTTCTTCCACTTCTTCTTACTTTGTTGTTACCATTCTAAAATAATAACTCCAGTATCATATATATACTGTGATGTTATTATAAATATGGTACAACCATATTCAGTATTCTATCCACCCTTTTAATAACATGTCACCATACGTGCGTACGTACGGCTTACCATCTCCACGTCGTGGTGTAATTGTTATTCAATATATTATTATTTGGATGGGTATAATAATGATATGTAACTCATGTAAATAATAAATATAACATGTTAATGATTATGTATATATGATATAACATCCATTTATATATTATTTTAATATCAAAAGAATGATATTGTCGCTCGTGCATACGTACGGACTTCCGTCTCCACGAACGCGATGAGATTCATTCTCCATCATATCCATTCAAGTATAATTATCATTTGATGATTTAAAAATTATGTTTAAGGACATGATATCATTCTGGATATGAATAATATACAACCTATCCATTACATACATGGCTTACGTAATAAAACATATAAAAGAAAACGAGTAAGTTAACACCCGAAACAACGATAATACTAAGACATTATTAACAAAGCAAAGTTAAAAGATCATATATGATATCATATTAATATATATGATTCTTGTATAATTTAATAACAATTATTTTACTATTATACAGGAGGTTAACCTACCCCAACCAAGTAAAAGTACAATGTAAGGGGTTTTCATCTCACTCTTTATTCCCGTGAGATTCATGCCATATTGCCACCATTACCTTTTGTGTGGTGTATGTACTGCCCATAATTATATTCTTTGTGTAATACACTCTAATTTATGTGTATTTACATATTCATTGTATGATACCTATTTCATGGGTTTTATGTTTCATAAGTTACCAAATTGGTAAGGGTTATTTCACAATCTCTTCATTATCCGAGGCTGTTTATACGTAATAATCTACTGGGATCTCTTTATCATCCATATCCATGTTTCAAAAAAAGTATTTCAAAACATTTTTGAATATTTACAAGAATATGGGTTAAAGTAATTTATACCCTTGTTTGACATTCTATAAGCGGTTTATAAAGGAATCTTTCCGTCATTTTCCAAACAAGGTGCTTTTTAACTTTTTCGACAAAATTAAGGTAAGAATGTTTTTTTTAAACTTATACGGCGGGTGCGGCTATTTTCCGCCGTTATAAAATCGTCGAAGCTTCCCTTACAAACTTATGAGAATATTTTCAAATTAAATGTATTATTTTATAATTATGTTACTTTTAAAATTATTTAAAAAAAAGAGATATTTCTCTAAAATAGTTTTGATTTCATCTATGTCAACATCCTTTGATGGATTTTAAGCTTATTTGAAGTTGATTTATTATGATACAAAACATCCCTATTTTATTGAAGGTTTTGTGATATTTTTGACTATGGATAAGTTATTCTTATGTCACTCATGGTTTTTGTTTAAAGTATTGACATTTTATAAGTTATTTTTAATCCAAATGTTTATGTTATATTTCAATCTTTCATTCAGATGAATGTGTTAGATAAGTATGTTCCAGGTTGTGGACCGGTAAAAGTAAGCCCTCTGGTTTGGTCTCCAGTTATTAGAGGAACTCCGGTTTGGTATCCGGTTATTAGAGGAAGTCCGGGTTGGTGTCCGGTTATTAGAGGCACTCCGGGTTGGTGTCCGGTTATTAGAGGCACTCCGGGTTGGGTTCCGGTCACAGTTAGCCCCAAGGTCTTGGGACGAGGCCTTGACAAAGAAATTAAAGTTTAGCATTATGCATTCCATCATTATGAAAGTGGTTATTGATTTTTCATGTGATTATTCGATTAGTAGAATATCCATGTGAATAAGTAAATGGCATTATTTCATTTTACTTTTTCCATACTATGTTGAAGTTCACGTTTAAAAGGCTTTTATTTTTGTAATGCATTGCCTTAAATGTTTATACTTATTTTGAATGTTTCGCTATATTGTTATTCTTACTGGGCATTTGAGCTCACCCCTTTTCTATGTTTTATTTTTCCCAGGATGTGAAGAAGTAAGTTATGAATGACCTGCAGGGATATTATGAGGGGATAATAGTGTGGACTGTGGAGACATTATGTTGTTGTAGTAGTTTTTCATTTTATGATGTAATGTAAAACATATGAATATATCTAGTGTTTCCAGGGCTACTAAACCAATCGGTCTTTCGAGATTTTATCTTTCTTGTGATCATGCCAATGTTATGTAATAATGCACCGACTCTACGTAACTGGGGTCGGGGCATTATAGAAGAACTATTAGTGACAACTTGACCCTAACATCAAGAAGGTAATTTCAAGGACATTGATGGATTCCTTTTTTAGGATCATGACTTGGGTCCATGAAGTGACCAACATTATTATTATTATTATTATTATTATTATTATTGAGAAATCTTTTATCTATCATAACTCTTTCAAACAATGTCAGATTCGGAAATCAACTATAGTTTTTAATCCTAATATGGAGATGTATGTTTCAATAAAATATCAGGTAATTAATTCTGACTTGTGGATCGGGCCCATGAAGAACCATTCATATGTTATGTGGTGAAATGTGAATTTTTCACCGAGTGTCTGATTTGGGAATGTGAATTTCCAATCTTGTCCATTTTTCTTAGAGGGTTAAAACAATGTGATCTTTTTTCGCCATCTGGTTCATTTTAAAATTCATATCATTGGAATTTTATTTTTTAACTTGGACTGACAATGAGAATTTTTCATTCGTTGTACTTTTAGCTAGGACATGTCATCTAGTACCCTTACATGACATGTAGTACTACATAGACAATAAGTTGTGTGTTGGAGAGGACACTGACAGAAAGTAAAGTGGGACCACAGACTATGTGGGTCCTCTACACTCCATGTTCCTCCATTTTAGGAAACTTCATCATCTTGTATGTCCTTCATTTGGAATTAGATTTTGGACTGCGATTAGCCTATACGGACTGTGCTTCCACATAAAACACAAGGGTTCCCTTGGTTATGTATTTTTGGATATGATGTGGAATGTTCCACGAACATTTCGTGGTTAGATGATGCTCGAAAAAGGCAATGATAATTCATGATTACTAGAGGCATCACAAGTGAAACCCTCTAGTAATGTTGGGGAATGTTTTCTCTACTAAATCTTGAGTGGAACCCCCCGCAGTAGAGATTTTTAGTGGTTCCTTGATGAATTTTGAGTGAAAACCCTATATAGAGGTTGAAAGTGGGTCCTTGATAAATTCTGAGTGAAACCCCACAATAGAGTTTGGAAGTGTATCCTCAATGACTTCTGAATGGAACACTTAAGTAGAGCTAGGTAGTGGGTTCTCTACAGACTCCTAAGTGTAACCCTCCAGTATAGGTGGGTAGTGGGTCCTCAACGAATTCCATGTGGAACCCTCTAGTAGAGTTGGGAATTGGGTCCTAGATGGCTTCTGATTCGACCCTTTAGTAGAGTATGATAGTGGGACCTTAATAAATTCTGGGTGGAATCGTTTAATAGAGCTGGGATATGGGTCCTCGATGAATTCCAAGTGAAACCCTACATTAGTGGTGGGTAGTGGGTCCTTGAGGACTTCTGGAGTGGAACCCTCCTACTAGGTATGGAATGAATCGTCCATCAACTATTATAGTGAAACTATCCTATTGTTCCAGGGCATGGGTCCTATACCTAGAGATTGTGGACCCTCGACTATGTTGAACAGTGATGAGGAATAGCTTGAATTGGATTATTACTTCTGTGAAGACACATGAGATATTAGGCATCATTGATGGACTTCTGGAATTATTGGAGAATCTTATTTCTTGGCTTAGTTATAATATAGAGATCACCTTTCTCCCTTATTTGGGATTCTTTGACCTAGTATATATATAGATATATCTATAACTATACCTTGGAATTTGTTACACTCATGCAATGGGTTGAAAATATTTTCAGGGTATTCCACATGATTTCCATGTTTATTTTCTCATGGTTGAATGAGTTCAATCACTTACTATGAGTGGAAAAGAATCTATATGCAGTTCATCTACACACCATTTTGAGCTCCTTATACTTGGATGAGGTTACTCTTTCTATGTATTTCGATTGAGGTACATCCTGCCTACTATTATAGAATATTTCATTTAACTTTTTAGCTCTTACTAATCTCCCTTTTAGGTTACATGGTTTCCTAAGGGGTATATATATAGTCACCCCTGCATGGTATTTTTCTACAAATGTTGTGTCTTATACAGATGATGGATAGGTCAGCAGTTACTTTATAGGATCATAGGTATACATTGTACATTGGACCATGTATAGTGGTCAAAACTTGGAGATCACGAGCTGGGCTCTCTCAATAGTTTAATATTTCATTTTTTTCATGTTGGGACATATTTCATGATGGGAGTGTATTTTTTCCCATTACTTTTCAATTTAAACTAGTGTACTATAGTACTATCTATAGTTTCTCATGCATGGACTTTCCATTATATTTATGGTTCATTTACTTTAATTCAATCTCTACTTTTCCATCGAGATGGAAGTGTGTGTACATATAGGTACGTAGTAAAGGGCCTCCTCGTGTTAGTTTTTACTTCAGTGTTGATCTCTAGCCCATGGCCTATGGAGGCAGGCTTGGGGTAGTTTTGGATCGAGCCCTATCTTGTTGGGGTAACAATAGATTAGTGTAAGAGGTGGTTCAATCCTTGGGATAGTGTTTGGAGTAGTCCCCTTACATGGAACTTAATTAACAGTAAATATAACTCCATTTCTTTCCTCCAAAATCGCTTCCTAGATAAGCTCAAATCCATTAACTTGAGTTCTGTTAGATCTTCCCTCTGGCCATCCATTAGAAATTCATTTATCAATATCATGCACAATTCTAGATAGATGGTCTCTTCTGACTCAACTCTGATATTATGGCTTGAAAACTGGGTTGGCGTTCAACTCAATTCGATGAATTCATCAAACGTTGCTTTTGATTCTATTAACTCCACCATAAAGGAAGTTATTCATTCCCACCTCTTAGAGCTCCCTGATCATATCAATCTTTTAGTTGAGGGCTACACCGTCTCAAATGATGAGGACAGTATTATTTGGAAGCCAGCTCACAATGGGATCCTGGACTCCAAATCCCATTACAAGCATCATTTCTCCTCCTCAGAATCCAACTTCTATTGGTTGAAACCATTCGATAAACCCTAGATTATGCTTTCTAGGATTAACCTGGTCTGGAGAATTGCGCACAAGTGACTACCCATGGAGGTTTGCCTTCAATATTTTTGTGTTTAACTCATCTCTATATGTCCCCTATTTCATCAACATAGAGAAGACATCAATCATTTATTTTTTTCTTACGCCACGACATCTTCTCTTTGGAATTTTGTTACTGACATTTTTGATTGCCGATGGTTAAATTATGACTCTATTTTCTCTTTAATCAAAAACTGTGTGAAGATGGATCTCTCGAGGCGGATTAAAAACCTCTTCCTTTGCAATGTTGCAGAGCTCCTCCACATTATCTGGTATGACATGAATGATATTATCCACAATGGTGTCTCACTTAATCCTAATGTAGGGTGATCAAGAATTGTGATTTCTATTAGGGACACATCCACTCTTCAAAAAACCACCTATGCTAACTTGGTTGGTGACTTTGGCATTCTTCGTGGAATCTACAATCAACCGAAGCACTGCTTTAAAGTGTTCTGGCAGGCTCCGATCCCTATCTAGATAAATATTAATGTAGATTGCACCTCAAAATGAAACCCTAGTCCCACGGGTTGTGAAGCCATTTTCAAAGACTACCTTGGTCAGTTTCTTGGCTTCTTTTATAGTGGATGTGGTTTTGTCTCCGCCCTAGAAGCAGAAATGTTGGCAGTGATTCATGCAGTCAACATTGTCAAGTCAGAAGGTTGGGACAATATTAGGATTTAATGTGACTCCACCACCATCATCCAAGCCATTTGGAATGGTGTGCTTCACCTTGATTGGTCTCTTACCGCTCATTGGAATAATTTCCTAAGCTCTCTCTAAGATATTAGATACATTTCCACCCATAACTATAGAGAAGCAAACAAGGTGGCTGATGGGCTTTCTAACAAAGGAATCAACCAGGACATTACGTGGAGTGATACATTGTCGGTTGAGATCCTTCCATTTTATGAAAAAGATTGTAACAAAATTTCCTCCTTCAAGCTTTTTTAAGCTTCCTTTCATTTATATATAATAATTTGTGTCGTGGTCTTTTACCAAGACATTGAATTTAAAAAAAATGTTTCTCGAGTGTGGATGACAAGTTAACGAATCCAATGCGGGTATGGGAAGCTGGAATAACTATTCCCCATGACCTCAACTATCTATTTTTCAACTCAGAATACCATGACATTGGTTACATGGATCAATGGTAAATGCATCATATATGATTGTGACTTTGACTATCCTTGTTGAGTTTGATTCCCATTGTTTATATGTATATGATCATTTGAACATGGTACATCCTTATCATTTTCATAATGAATCTTCATAGACATCCATCCCGGATACCATTTTTAAATCATGATGATTATCTAACGATTGATGAGGCCTCATTTTACAGTCCATCCCATGATCTTTTTTTTCTGGAACGTAGGTACCAATACCCCCTCCCATCAAGTAACTGATTTTACCAGCATATCAGGTTGAGGATGCACAAAAAATTAGTACACTCTGTGAGTTCTAGTGTTAGGGGCTATTCTGGTCCAACGATGATCCAAATCCTGAGGTAACATAGGATTAGTCAAAGTTGGTGATCCAAGTTTTTAGGCTTGTACAAATCCCAACTGATCGAATGGTTTCACTCGAAAACAATTCCCTTTATAGAGAAGAGGTTGGTTCTAGTGGTACCAACATATTATGTACCCATGATGAATTTTCATTTTGGGTTATATATAAAGAGATTTCTCATGCTATGTGTTAATCCAGAATCCCTTCTCAAGTCATTGATGTTAGGTTCGATCCTGTATTTTGGATATCCTACTCGGATGAATTCCCTTTTGATGGTGGTCCTCATTATGATATTTATCCTAGGTGACGCAAGAAGTTGGTATATCCCAATGTTAGTGATTCTAGGTATGGGATTATAAATGCAAAAAATAGGGACATTTATCCCACTAAGACATGTTCTTGAGATGCGATCTAAAATTGTGTGGGTGAGTCAGTGTCATCCCAAAGAAGATAGTATCGAGGTGTTGTGGAGGATTTTATTTTTCTCCTGTGTTTGAGGTAATATTGATCTAATAAGGTTTCAGAGAGAGCCCTGTTTGTGGTGAGAATATAGGTAATGTAATGGATAGATTTAGTTGGTAGAATATTGAGGATCAATGGCTTAGAGTGTGGTTTGAGGTACAACATGTGTCTCCACTGCTTCAGCTATAGTTAGTGAACATTGTTTTAAACCACAATTCTTTATAATTAGCCCCTCTTAGAGACCTATATATACCAGTGGAGTCCCTTTTTGATCAACCCTTATGTTGATGCCCCTGTAAAGAGGATCTATGGTCACAAGTTTCTACTAATGGGGTGAGCTTACTCTTGGAGGAGAGAGATATCCTCACACAAAATCTTTTTATTGTGGTAGTGAGACCCTAAATTGTTTTCCTCAACATGGATTGATAGTTTACCATCCATGATAAGATGATTTCTACTAATGAGTATGGTAGTGCTTCCAGGTGTTTGGATGGATTTTTCCTCCTTGATGAAAAGTGATCCCTGGGCAGGGTAGGATGAGCTCATTTTTAAGAGGTTACAACTAATTCCTTATCATTTGGATAGTATTACCCTTAGATTAGAAAATTCTATAAACTTTTAGTTTCCTATGATAGTGTAAGAGTATGTGGAAAACCTTCTTGAGGATGTGTCTGGTTTACCCCACCATCAAGAGTTTTCATTCTTAATGGACTTGTGCCAAGGATGACTCAAATTATGTGCTAGCATATAAGATGACACAATGTAGCTAAGAGATCATGATGTCATGCGTGGATTGATGTCTCCTAATCTATGTGACTATCTTGGAGGATCATACACCTCTTATAATTGATGAATTATTTAACTAGTGTATTGGATTGAAGTGGTTCTCAGTGTCTTACCCAAAGAAGGGTTATCATCGGCTATAGGTTTAAGATGTGGACATACCGAGCATAGATTCCTAGTACCGCTACAATTTCTTTGAGTTCTTGGGGATACCCTTTGGAATTTTGAACACCATAGAAGAGTATGAAAGTCTTAAAAGCTGGATACATAACCCTTATTAGATTAGTTCTTGGTAGTTTTCTATGTTGGTACACTCATATCTTTGGCATCAAAGTTGGATCATGTGAGACATAAGATCATGGTTAGAGACATTCTTCGGGAGTGCTAGTCATAAAACAACTATGAGGGAGTTGGTTCTAGATTAAAAGTTCTAATTCTTGGGATATGACTTCTCAGACATAGGAGTGATAATGGAACCTACAATGGTTGAAGCGACATGAGCTTGAGGGCCATCCAGGGAGTTTCTGTGGAAACAGATGCTCATGATGATGTTTTCCATCCGCTACTGTTAAGAGAGGTGATAAATCTATTGAAATATTTGTTGTTAAACCATATTCGTGGTACTGTCCAAATTCTACAGGTGAGGAGGTATGTGCATAAATCATTTAACGATATAGACCAAGTAATATGGGTCATGAGAGTGGATGTTCTTTTTTCAAGTATCCACTGGTGTTGATAACTTGTAGAGAAAGAACCTTTATGGGAAAGTGTTATCCTTGGGTGTGTGTTTTTTGACATCAAATTAAACCATTAAGGGAGTTCGTGGGAGAAGGAGAGCCAGATGTGGGATTATTTTGCACACCTTTTCCCTTAGTTTTTTCTTTTTAGGGATGAAATGATTTGAATAAGGTAATAATATAGAGACATTGGGTTTTTCATGTAAGACATTAAAATATTCCTATGAATATTTTCAGATACAGGTTAGAAGATGATGCATGATTCCATGGACTGGTGAGAACCAAAGTAATTTTATAAAAATATTATATATATTTTATATTGTGCATGCACTGATTTCCTGAAAAAGTGTAATTACCTCTAAACGAAGTCTCATGTCTGATATATGAGACCACTTTTGAGTTTGGAATGTGGTGTTTAACCTAGGTTCATCATTACCTTATTCGGTATTGGGTGTTTTATGTGAGTTCCAAAGTGGGATAAATAATTAAATTAATTGAAATATTTACTAAATTATTTTATTAAAGATACTAAACTATATATTCCCTTTAAATATGACATTATGAAATTTCAATTGGGTTAGTTGCATAACCCTATGAGGTTTTTGAAAGGAGCTCTGATGACCCTCATTAGAAGATTATGAATGTGCAATGACATGTTATGAGATCTATGTGAATTGATATGTGGTGGATGTATATGATCATCTTCATCGCCGGAAAATGCATTCTTCACCAATGATCAATCCATAATCGAGGTGGGACTCATCATCCGTGGTTCCTTACCTTATGATTAAACCATTGATCAAGATCAAATCTATTTTTTTATCATCATTTAAATAACTTTCTAATGTTCCCATGTATCAAAACAAATTATTATTTCAATTTATTTCTTATCTATGCCTTGTTTCTCACTTTGGTTTCCCCTCCCTGAAATTATTGGCCAAGAATTCTTGCCCAATGATGATTGTCAGCTTTTTTGTGCTACCCACCTCCAATATTCATATCATTATTCATCATTGGACCACGGGGTCACGATTTGACATTATCGGGGCGAGTTCGAGTACGATTGAACCACCTGTTTCATTGAGGTGGAATAAATGACACATAGATTAATGGTTTATGGAAAATTTTATAAAAGAATGGGATACTATTTTGTGAAAAGATTGGATCAGTATTTTTGACGAGAGTTAGTGATCAGAGGTGGTTTGAGAATATATTAGTGATCCACATTTTCTTAATTTGTATGTGGTGATGACATGTGATGTGACAGGATTGGTTCTGAGTGAAGGTTGTGCATAAGATCTTATGGAGGGGGTTTCCCAGCATGAATGAAATTGTGGTTGGGATCCGATATCTGATGGGGTTTTCGGGCGTGGTCAAAATGGTTTGCATTAATAATAATAACAATAATGTTTATGAGTTGATAAAAATTAAAGGGTGATTTATTATTATTATTATATTAAATAATATTAATAATAATGGTGGCATAAAAATAATGGCTAGATAATAAAATTAAATGGGTTTAATATAATCATTGTTTTATTATTAATATTTCTCATAATATTAATGATATGATGAATTAGTGAAATTTAGAAGAAATATATATGATAGATGAAGGAGGCGCATGGGGTGGTGTGCTTGGAGGTTCCAGCATGGGCCCATAACATTGTTTAGGGTCTAAAAATATTAATGCAGATATTAGAATAATTTGAAGGGTAAAATGAATTAAATATTTAAAGTTCTAACAAGGATTCCCCCAATGTGAATTAAGGGGGAGGAACCTATGTGAGCTTAAAATAATTTTTTAGAAAAAAAATAAAAATATAATGATGATAATATAAAATATTATTATTATCTATTTTTACTTATAAAACCTTAATCTGGTCATATCATTTTCATACAACATCATATTGATAAGCCATCGGTGGTATTGTGACCCTGAAGTCAAGATATTCATTTCAAGAGAAGTGATGAATAACTTTTTAGGCTCATTACTTTGGTCCATGAAGTGCCTAATATTATTATTTTAATTATTATTGTGGAATATTGTATCTTTCGTAACTCCTTTATATGTTTCAGGATTGGAGAACCACCTACATTTTTATAATTGCAATATTGAGTCATAAATTTCAGTATGGTTATCAAGTATTTATTTTGGGATAATGGCTCTATCCCATGAATAATTGATTACACTTTATTTATTAAAATAAGACATTCTCACCGGGGTCCTATTTGGGAAACTGAATAGCATGTAATGAGCATTTATGCTTGAGGTTATCAATAGTATGATCTGTTTGGGAATTCGAGGCAATTTTTAGAGGCATATCTATTAAATTATATTTCTTCCCTTAGATCGGTGATGATACTTGTTCCTTCGTTAGACATTTTACCAAGACACATCGTGTAGTATACTTATAAAATATTTAGTACTATATGGCCAGAAATATGTATGTTTTTGAGGACAGATCCAATAAGTAGAGAAAGACCATACACCCTACGGGTTCCCTACACTCTATGTACCTCATTTTGATGAAACTACAGCATATCACATCTCCTTCATTTGGACTCAAATTTTGACCCAAGGTATCCTATCCTGAGTTGTTTTTTTAATTTTGAACATGATGGTGCCCTAGTTTGTGGATTTTAGGTTATGATGTGGAATTTTATAGGCATTACACTTGGTTAGGAGATGTTCGACGACAAAAATGATCTCATAGGATCACCAGAGCCATCCTTAGTGGAACCATCTAGTAGTTCTGATAAATGGGTCGTCTTATAACTCCTAAGTGCAACCATCCAGTAGAGTTGGGAAGTGGTTACTCAATAAATTTCAAGGGGAATTCTCTTGTAGATGTATGTAGTAGGTCCTTGATGACTTTTGAGTTGAACCATCCAGTAGAGATTTGAATTGGGTCCTCAATGACTTCGAAACTGGAACCCTTCTGCTCGGCAGGACATGGGTCTTATATCAAATATGAGAGTGGAATCCTACTATTATAATAGGGTGTGGATACTCAACCTAGATAATGTGGGCCCGCAATAGTGAGGCACACTAAAGAGGTTTGTATTCACTTGGACATTTACTTAGGGGAAGATGTGTGAGATTATGGGCATCTTTGATAGACTTGTGGAACTATTGGTGACTCTTCTTCATGTACTAATTTGTGAGATAGAGATCCCATTTATCTCTTTTTTGTCTTCTTTGACTAAGAATATATATAGATATATCTATATCCATACCTTGTACTTATTTAATCTCTTTCCATGGGGTGTGAAGACATTCATGGTATTCCACATGATTTCTATGTTTAGCTTCTCATGGTTGGATGAGTTGACTCTCCTTCTCTAAGTAGAAAAGAATCAATGTGTTGTTTATATACCCACCTTGTTGAGCCCTTCTGCTTGGAAGAAGATACTATTTCTCACAATTTGGGCTTACCTATATCCTTTGTACTATTCTAAAGTCTTTCTATTTTCTTATGTATCTCTTACTACTCCCACTTTCATCTTTAGGGGTGTCTTACTAGGTATTTATATACTCTCCCATGTATGGGATTTTCCCACACATTTCATACCTTATACAGATGATAGATTAGTCAACGGTGACTTTAGAAGAGCTTAGGGATACCTGTTATGTTGGACCACATATAGTGGTCACATCTTGTAGATTAAGAGATGTGATCTCTCAACAAATTACTTTTCTAGTTTTGTTAGAATGGGACATATTTCGGGTTAGGCCTGTGTTTTACCTTTGTATTTTTTAGTTTACACTACCATTCTCTTTTAATATTGAGAGGTTTTGCAAGAATGTGTATTCCCTTAACATTATTATTCTTTTACATTTAATTCATATTCCCCTTTTCATAGAGATCGTTGTGTGTATGTGCTTACAGGTACTTTAGTAAAGGCCTCTCCGTATTAGTTATGTCTTTGGCATTGGTCACCAACCCCTAGGCTATGGTGGCGGGCTTGGGGTAGTTATTTTTTGAAAATTGAATTTGGTCAGGTTCTGAAACAAAAAAATTAAAATATAATTTAACATTAATAATTTGTTAAATGAAAATGGACTTTTAAACTAAAAATCATTATTTTTCACTAGAAATAAAAAAATAAAAATTCTCATCAAAATACCAACAATTCATCCAAATATAATTTTGACATTATGAATTGAAATATTAAGTTTATTTTGACAAATAAAATTAATAAAAGTGAAAATATTCATTTTTAAATTAGGTTCAATATTAAAATTAAGTAAAACTACCTATAGAAAAATACATCTTTGTATACATAAATTGGAATTTTTCTTATCATATGTCTATAAAATTTATTGTATGAATGTAAAAAACATATATTAAATATATAATATATATATTTTCATGACTATGTTAATCCTATTTATAACCACCAATTTAATGGCTAAGAGATATTTGTTAAATGAATAATATTATGGTAAAAATCATTCTTTCTTGTAACTCAAGCTAACCCATTATTTCATGTACAGTATTCTACACATTGTGTTGAGTATAAATAAATTAAAAAACATTGAATTTATTCTAAAATGATAATATTTTAAATTCATGGGATGTTACATTCTCACCAACTTAAATAAATTATATTATCACAATTCAAACATGATTTTGGTAATCTAGGGTTTAATATTTGAAATTCCCCTTTCTAAAATACCACATCACGAGTAAAGTTAATACAATATCCTCTTAATAAGTGAGAATGATAATTAAAATTGTTATATGGAATAAAATTTTACTAGGTATCTATGTAGGCGAAATTTGTGTCATGTGGAGATACATATAAGGAGTAAAAGAAAAATTTTTATAGCAGGTGATTGAGGTCATTGATTACAAACAAGTAAATGATAAATAAAACATCTAGGGAATTAAAGACATAAATCTTTGATGATTGAACAGACTATAGGTTCAATACAAATGAAGGTATTGGGATGTAATGTTTTTGTAATATGCTTTTCATAATGTTGTGTAATTATTTTGTTGACTCAGAATATAAGGAAATATACATACTTTATATGTTTTAACAATTTCATATTTTGGTTTTGAATTTACTAAATTCAATTTCATCACTTACTCCATGAAATAAATATCACAAAATGAACATTTTCTTATTCCTAAAGCACTAAAATTTACTTTTAAAGGATCATAAGACCCATAAAAGAAGTCTTTATATCATTCTATAACTATTTTCTAAAACCAATAAGGTTAATATATGAATCTCTAAACCAAAAACAATAACTTTATTGCTTTATAATTAATATTTATCTGCAAATTGTTTAACTAAAAATAATTACACCTTAACAACGACACTGTGTAGGCCATTGGTAGGTGTAAAACCCTTATAATCATTAGATCATGGGATCAAGATGTATCACCTTATATGATTTCCTTTTTTAAAACCAAATTAATATTATTTCTAAAGTAATTATGAAGGACATCCTTGAAATTTAATCATTTAATGATCTTTTTTCTATGGTTTTCATTACAATATAATTTTTTAAAATCCGAATAATCTTATTTGAAAATTATTATAATGTAATTAATGATTATAATAACATAAAAGGTTATAAATACCCTTAAACTAAAGTATATAATATGTAAGGGTATTATTCCTTAAATTAATTTTCCACTAAAAAAATATTAAACTAATGAGATCTATTTCCATAAATTTATTCCAAAATATCATTAATCTCAGTAGACACCCATTAAATAAATCCTAAAAATTGTGTTTTACAAGTAAGAACAAATAAAGATCCTTCATCTCATAATCATATAATGGTATCTATAAAAATTAAGTTAATCAAGTCATATGTGATTATATGCTAATCCTCAAAGTCTATCTTAGGGTTATGTTCCCTAATTTTGGTTTCCCCAAATCTAGTTTCCAATGTTAATACTAAATCCCTTCTAATACCAACTGTAAAGCCCTGACCCAAGAATCATAGAGAGAGTTCCATAATTTATTACATTAGCATGATTACAAGGAATAAAATATTAAAGGACTACTCAATTTTTATGTTTTTGAAAACTAGGTTATATACATGGAATTCATTTTATGTTGGGAAAAATATATTATATAATAAAATAAAATTCCCAAAATCCTTGAGACTCATTTCAATAATTTATATTCATACCATGTGGAAAGGTAACAAAAAAATTGTGAACTCAAATTCATAGTAATGGTAAATTATAATGGTAGATATAATGAATTAATAATTAATAATCAATATGGAAAGAATAAAATATGATAGAATAATTCCATACAAATAATCAAATCAGTTTAAAACATGACCATGAATGTTATAACTAATCAAATAATCATAGGGAATGATAATAATGATGATGGAATGGATAATGTTGGGCATCTACACTATCAATATCTATCCTCATGATACTTTATATCAAGACCTACCCTCAAAATAGTTTAGGTTTTTGGGTAGAAAATCATCTGATATGTGTTAATGTGTATCCTACTAAAAATTTAAAACTAAATTAAAACAAACAAAAAGCATTTTTTTAACTGATTTCATCCCCTGAAACTATAGATACATCTAAGGGATTGCAATAATTAGTCCCAAACCCATATAATTTATTTTCGAAGAATTCATCATATATTGAAAATCAATTTTAATCATAAACAATATAAATTATCAAATATTTTTATTTAGTAAATGAAATAGATCAATTAACATTTCCCCAAGAAAAACATATAACCTTCAAAGTGAACACCGTATGTAAAAATATAATACTATTTAATAAATAATCATATCGATCGTAAAATAATGAGTATATTTAATGAAATATAATTTACCATGAAAAATTATTACAAGAAAGTGATTGTTTCAAAAGAAAGTTAACAATCACAAAAGAAAGTGAGATTTCAAAGATAACTTTTACCACTTGAAAAATTTCAAATCAATCCCCGAATTTAGTGTCCCATGTCACTCGTCCACTGTTGATCCCAACCCTAATCTATGGTTTTAGTTTTGGATTGACTCAGGTCCCTTCTATGGTGAATGCGTATGCTATCCTTGGAAGGTATTTCAGCCGAGAGTGGTGTTGGCTCTTCCTTGCATCCATTCGAAATCTGGATCATTGTATTGGGTTTCACTTTGGTGGGTCTTGGGTTTCAGGGGATCTGCAGAAGTTTCTTTGGTGGTGGTGGGGTTGGAAGCATGCTCATCTACATATTTTTCTAAAGGTGCTCGGGTTTTGGTTCGGGGCTGGTGTGTTGGTCCTACCACGGGCATTGGTTCGTGTTTCCTTTTCTATTTTCAATGCGATGGATTTATGGTTTTTGGTTTTATTTTAGGAAGATTATTTTTGATAGATATCAGTGATGGTGATGATGGTGGTTCATATGTGCTGCCTTGAATGTTTGATCATTGAATTTGATCGTATAGGGATGATGGTGGTGAATGATTTTTTCTTCCGCTGTTGTTCCGATGACTAGTGAAGGATTCATGGTGCACGAGGTCTTTCCTATGTATGGTTTAGGTGCTTTGATTTCTTTTGAAGGAGTTCATGTTATGAATGTTGGAATTTGGTTGTTTGTATGGTTTGTTCCTGAAGGTTGGTAGTCAATGAAACCAGTCTCAATTTCATGGAGCATGCCCCAAAGGGGGATTAAGAGCCGATTGTTTATCTTTGCAGAGATTTATGGATTTGGTCATTTGAGAGGGTATGGAGTTAGCCATCTGATTGGGAATATACTTTGATACAGGACACTTGTTTGCTGAAATGCCTTGAAATGGTGGAATACTTCATCGTGACAAAATTTTGGTGAGGGGAAGTTCCATGTTGTTAGTCAAGATTTACTTTTTTTGTTCATCAGGTGTGATTTTTATTAAGTTCATGAAGTCTGTTTGGGTTTCACCCTTCCTCCCTTAAAAGGGGGTTTTATAAAAAAACATTTTAAGGCCTTCATACCATTGGATGATTCATGTGTTAGAAACAAATTTTGTAGGTCGACTATGGTCAAATGGGTAATTATATCAACATATATAAAATAAAAATGAAATAATTATAAAATTTATAAAAATATTATTATTTTAAAACTAATAAAGTCATATGTTTATGAAAAATGAACCAATGTTACAATCATGGAAACAATCAGTCACACGTACTCATGAATAACATTCCCATTTTCTAATGATCATTATAGAAAGAAGGTAAGTAACATTTTATCCTCCATTAATGATCATTATATCATAAATACCAATTAATTTAATCATGCGCATAGATATATATATATATATATATATATTAATTCTGGTGATGTAAAAGGAATCACAACGCGACGAGGAGGCGGTAGTCCACACGTCCATGAATGACGTTATCAAATTTTTTATAGTGTGTGAAAAGGGTAATAAATAAATTGATATATTATATTTCTAGAAAGGTAATTACGCCATGAATATAATATATATTTCATATCTGTCACAAATATTATATTAATCCACCCTTAACACATTCCATGTAATGTGTGAACGAATCACACCACTTTGAGGAGGTGGTAGTCCGCACGTGCACAAAATATGTTATCACATTTACAAAAAATGGAATGCATGACTGTATGTGTTATATAACTATTTAAAAATTATTAATAAAACTAAAACATCATATATATATATAATATCAAAATATTTTTTCCATCATAATTCCTATCCATTAGAGGTGGTAAAGGAAAAACAAATGTCATCGTTTCGCGAGGTAGTAGTCCACCGTACACAAGAAAAATAAATGTGTTACCCATTTGTTGGAAGAGTTTGTAAGTGTAGGTATAACCCTTAAAATTAAAACATATCACTATAATGAGTATACTAATGTTATTATATTACCATAGAATAATAATAATTTTATTGGTTGAGAAATAAAAAAATGAAAAAGTGATTGGTGAAGAATGTTATCTATTTTTTAGGTAAATCCTTTTAGTTCTCACCAATGTATTTTCATGGATTTATTTGATTAAAAGAAATGTATTCTAAGTTTAGGGTACAGATTTTGGGATATTATTTTTTTAGGGTTTTTACAATAGAAAGTGTCTTGAGAGGTGTGAGTAAATGGAATAGTGAATGCCTTTTTATAGAGGATGAGAAGTGGAATTCTTATAAATATTAAAAGGTAAATGATATTAGAATGTCTTTTTTACCTCATGTGCCTCCAAATTTGGAAAATAATCGATTAAATTTAATTTATGGTTGATAAAAACATCCACTACATAAAAATATGTGCATTTTTTTTAATTTTGTTCATGGACTTCGATATTTCCTCACTTTGACCATTTTAGCTTTTATTAAAGTAACTAGTTTTCTAAAATATGAAATTTTACGATTAAGTACAAATTAAAGTGATATTTATTAGAAAATATATATCCAATTAATTTAAAATATGATATATATGTTATAAAAAAAAATCCAACATGATTTTAAAATTAATTTTAAAACAAGAGCGTGTAATGTGTAAAAACACTACTTTAACTAGAAATGTGGTAACACTATTTTTTACTATTTAAGGGTCAATATGTTCATTATAAAAGATAAATTGGACCATGAATATACCATATTTGATATTTTCTAGCATTTAAAAATAATTTTTCAAAATATAGGGATTTAACATATTTTAAATCTTTTAAATAATATGTCATTTATTATAAAATAACTTTAGTGTCAATTTTCACATTATTTACATTATTGAAATTAAAATATCAAGAAAATGGTGGAATTAAAATATATTAATTTAAAATATATTTAACATGACATATTAATCTAAAACAATAATGGAAAACAATAATTAATTAAACTTTTTCCACTTTTAATATTTTTTGAATCATTTATTTTATTTAAATATTTACTGAATAATCACAATTTTGGCATTGATTATGATTTTAAGTAACTTAATCATATTTAAAAATTAATTATAAATTATTAAGATAAAAATAAATCATTTATCTTTAAAAAATTTATGTATTACCGAAAATATGATGTTTTTCCATATCCTAAGGTTTTATAAATATAAATGGTAAGGAATGTTCCATTTTTGTCTTTTTATTTAATTATCATATTATATAGGTCGCTTTCATGGAATATAATCTCAATAACTCATAAAACTCCAACCAAGATGGTATTGGTCAAAATATTGGAATTAAATGGATTTTTGAAAAGTGTCTAGGTCATTTTCCCCTTAAGATTAATGTTTAAACACTAAGTAAACTATTTTTTTACCTTAATCGCTTTAATTATTTTTATTTACTTTCACTAATATTTTTGGTAAAAAATTAAGTTAATAATATTATTATATAAATATTATAATTATTCCAACTATGCATATCTAATTTCATAAATTAAATTCATCAATGAGGCTAAATTATATTTAAATCTAATCCTGTAGATGGGGAGAGAAAGTGGGTTGTTAAAATGAAAACATTCTAAAGCTAAATAATTTTTCATATCTAAATTCAATATAAACATTGATAAAATAAAATTAATTGGAATAGTAGATGTATAATTGAAATATTTTGACTTTAAAACAAATTTAAAATTTAATTTTACATTAATAATTATTTAAATAATAAGACAATTTTCAACCAAAATACAGTATTCATCATTATTAATCAAAAAATGAAACTTCTCAGATAATTTACAAAAAATTACTCAAACACATTCTAGAAATTCCGAATTCAAAAATGATGTTTGTTTTGAAAAATAAAAAAAATAAATGAGTGAAAGTTATGTTTTAGTAAAGGTTATCCCTTAAAAGGCGTTAAAACTGTTTGTAAAAAAATATAACTTTTTTTTTCATAAATTGGATTTGTTCATATCATATGTATATAATCATTATTAGATGAATGTAAAAAAAATTGGGTTGAATAATATATATATATATATTCATAAGTGAGTTAATCCTATTCATAACTTCTATTTTAACGGTTTGATGATAACTATTAAATTAATAATATTTGTGGTAAAACATGGTCTTGCGTGTAACACAAGCTAAATTAGTATTGTGTTTATAATAATCATACCATGTTGTTGCATATAAAACAATATAGAAAAAAGATTAAATTTATTATAAAATTAAAATATTGTAAATTCTTAGGGTGTTACAATAACAACCATTGATTTTATGAATTTATTCTAAATCATGTACATATTTCTCTAACATATATATCTATATTTTTCGACCTTATTTTTATGGGGTAATACATGCCTTATGTTCATTTATCAAATAATTTTATTATAAAATTTTATTTGATTATGATATGAGGTAATATTATGCAAAAAATTTTATTACCATGGGTAATTATAATCTTATTCCTTGTGGTTCATTTCCTATATATGGCACTCATAAATCAAATTTTTTTATGATGGGTGTTCTTAAATAGAACTCCAATGCATTGGGAAATATTTAGTCTCATGAGGCATCATGTATGGGATTAGGGAGTACACCTAATCCAATATTAGACTTTTTACACTATGTGATATTATCTAGGATGTTACCATTGACTCATGTTTATGTCATGTTATATGATTCCACCACATTTCATATGATTTCATGCTATTATAATTCCATGCTCTTTTTTTTATTCTTCTAAGTGATTTCTCATGAGCCATATCTTTTATGATAAAACATTATACCTCTGAATCATAAGTTATTATTACTTATTATGTTTATTAACTTAAATTGATTTTTATCTCACCCATTTTTTCAATGAATTCCTCAAGTTGTACCATATAGTTCTATGATATCATAAGGATTTAAGAGAACATTATGTAGAATTTAATAAAGGGTGTTATATTTTAGTCTCATTTTGATGTATTGTGAATCTATTCTTCTAATGACACCTGACCTCATGATCTTTGGGTTTTAATCAGGATGGGAAGAAGGTAAGTGTTATTTTTTCTTTCTATAGTAATTATTATAACATAAATATCATATTATTTATTTAAATACACTTACACCATCCATGTGATGTGGTAATTAAAATAACTGAATCATATTGCTTCATGAGGTGGTAGTCCCTCAAAGACACAAATGACGCTATAATTTTCACATGAATGGTAAGGTAATAAATTATATGACATATTAATTTTACAGAATGATTAATATTTCTTGAATTTCGTATATAAATATTAAATCCATCATTATGAATATCCATGAGAGGAGATTATGGAAAAAAATTACATCGGTTCGTGAGGCAGTAGTCTGGTGTACATAGAAACGATGATCTCGTCTCTCTTTTGATGGAAGAGAAGATGAATTTAAGCTTTTATTATAACATAATAATATCACAATATATGGGATTAATTGATGTTATCATATCATCATGATTGAGTAATATTTGAAGGAGGTGGAAGAAGAAATAATAAAAAGATGCTTGGTTAATAATGATACACCTTCTTTAGAGCACTGCTTTAGGATTATTCATAAAGATTCACTAGATTGGATTTATGATAAATAAAAGGACTCTCAAAGTTAGGGAGGGGATTAAGGATGATATTCGGGTAGGGATTGGATAAAACCCATTTCTTTTAAAATGTAAAGTGGAGAGGAGAGTTGGTTTCCTTTTATATGTGGGGGAGAGGACACACTTGAATGTTTTGAAAATAAAAAGATGTACCCACGTTTAACACATGAAAAAAGGATACACAATGGTTAGTTATAAAACCTTATATGGTATAAGATCAAAATATGGCCGGAAATTAAGACTTAGATATGTTTTTTAGTCATTTAAACCCATGACTTATTAGTTTAACCCTCAAGTAAACCCATTTTGACCATAACAACAGTAATTATTTTTTACTATTTTATACTTTTAATTGTGATAAAAAATTAAATTGACCATATTATGTAATAATAATAATTTTTATTCCAAATATGGAATCCTTTTTTACAAATTCAAATCATATAATTGGATGGGCATAATTTAAAATTAATCTAACAAATTTGACGAAAAATTTTTTTTCTAAAGAATTTTTTTCCACAATTATTAAACGTTTATATATATAAATTCAATGTTAATTTGATTAAAATGAACAAAATTATATTATTTATAACAAAATTTTACAAATTTTTCTTTTAAACTATTTTAAAATGAAATATAAATTTATAAATGATTAACATAAAATGCAGTTTTAGATAAAACTGAGTATTTCTCACATTCAATAAAAAATTAATCTTTTTACCAAAATACCAAAATTTAATGCTAATCTAATTTGAAATTTTTATTTTAAATATGATTTAAATTTTTTAAAATACATTTTTCTAATAGTGGAAAAAATTAATATTATTAGTTATTCACAAAAACCAATAAAAAGAATTTTTTGTTAAAATTGAATATTTGAGGGAGAAATTATTTAAGGGGGGATAATTTAACACCTTGAGTTTTCTATAAAAATAAATCTATGTTGAAAAACTTATGAAACATACGAAACCAAATTTTAATGAAATTCAATAAATAGTTTATATTATTATTTAAAAATGACTATTATAACTTATACATTAATTTTGGGAGTATGTATAAAAATATACACATTTGGAAAATTAATTATGAAGTATAAAGAAAATATATTTATAAAGATGGAATAATTTTTTTAGAGTCTTTATTGTATTCAAAAACAATTTTTCTAAAAAAAGTTTTTAAAAATCTTTTAGTGAATAATTAATATTTTTTAAAATTTTATAAAATATTTCTTAAATAATTGTATTCATTTTTTTAATTAATATTTCAAATTTATCATACGATAAATTTTTGATATTTTTCTACAATGTTTAATTTTTTATTTAATAGTGAAAATGAAAGTTTTTAATGAAAACCACCTTTTTATTTTAAAAATTTATTTTTTATTTTAAAATGGTTCAATGGTAAAATTACTTAAATTAAGTTATGATTAATAAAATATAATTTATTATAATCAATTTCAAGTTGAATTGATATACAAACTTTTTATACTTATGTACATGTTTTCATCGGAAAACAGTTTTTTTTCATATCCACATATTTCATTTAAAATAAATTTATAAAAAATCTATGAATTTAATTTGTAAATATAAATTCCATTTTTTCAATATTAAAAATTAATTTTATATAATAATGGTAACTTAATTTCTAGTCCTAATGAATCGTAAAAATAATAAATAATAATTATTGTGGTTAAAGTTAAAACATGTTTACCAAGGGTTAAACTAAAATGATAAGTGTTAAAATGTAATAAAAACTCATTAAAATATTATTTTATGGTAATATTTGAAACTTATATCATCTAATGTCTGATAATTATCCATTTTAGATCCTTTTTCACATGTAAAACATTGGTATAAATTTTTCTTTTCAAAAACTCCATGTGTGTCCTTTCCCCCACTTATATATGGGAACCTACTCTACTCTATTATTTAAACATATAAATAATATTGTTTCAACAAATACCAATGAAAATACATTCACAAATTTATTTAACATATCCTAGATCCCTTTTTTGATTGGAAATTCAATATATGGGGGTTTAAGGTATAATCCTAAAGAGGTGGTTTGAAGAAGAGGTATCGTTCTTAACCAAAAATTATTTATTTTTTTATTCCTAAAAATCCTTAAACTATTAATAAATAATTATTATAAAATAAAATAATAAAATAATATATAATATTATGTTATTATTTTAATGTAATAACTTAAATATATCTACAATTTCATCAAATAGGAAATGAAACCATCGCTCATTTGTACAATGGTGTACCACCTTACGAACCAATGTAATTAAACATAAATAATTACCTATCAAGGATTTTAATGATGATGTATTTAGTATTTATATATAATATTAATGGCATGTTAATCTTTTTTGAAAGTTAATATATCATATAGATTCTTACCTTACCATCCCTTGAAGAATGATAATGTTATTTATGTGCATGGCAGACTACGACCTCGCGAAGCGATGCATTTTTTTATTACCACATCACATTGATTGTATAGGTAAGTGTATTTAAATAATTAATATGATATTTATAATTTAATTATAATTGTATAATAATAAAATAATACATACCTTATTTCTATTAAGACTGTTGAAAAATGGAAACATTTCACACGTATACGTAAGGTTTCCCATCTGCATGATTGTAATTTAGTTTATTTTTTTAAACATGGATCATAGTTATTTATTAAAGTATATTTATGTATAAAATTTTAATTATTTCATGATTATTATTCTGAATATGATGAAACTGTAATTTCTTTGACATTAGTTAATCTTCAATGGTGATTTTCAACCTAAGATCCAAAAATTGTGAAAACAACAGAATTATTCTTAAATGATTATGTAATTGAATATACCGTGATAATTAATAAAATAGAAGGATTAATAAACTTGAATTTTTTTCATAATAATGTAAATAATTAATATAGTCTTACTATTCATGAATTTAAAGAACACAGATGACTAATTGGGCTTGAGTAAAGGGATCTCTCAAAACTAACCTTTTCATTGGGCTATAACCACTCTCTATAACTCATATTATCACAGTCATTGATGTTATAGAATGATTCTAATATATATATATATATATTACATATGTACTTATCTCACTCTTCCTTCCTTTGATGGGGTAATACATACCTTATGATCATTTCTCACATGCCTTATTTATGAAATTTCTTTTGATTGTGATATACGACATTATTATACAACCCATTTTATATGTATGGGTAATTATTATGTTAATTAATTTTTAATTATTTACTTATAAGAAATAAATATTCATGTACATGATTTTAATTTTATAGGATTTCCTCGGATTATATAGCCCTCCAAATAATTGGGTAATGTTTTAGTCCCATGAGACATCATGTATGAGATTTAGGAGTGAACCTAGTCCATCGTGGGACTCTACCCACCATTTGATATTGTCTTTATGGTTATAATTAAATTATTTTTATGTCATTCATTATATTACTTCCATATTTCTTATTTTTCCATGTTCTTAGGACACCATTTTCTTTATGTTATCCACCCATGTGCTTACAAATGGGAATTTTTTTTATGAAACCACTTTGTACATATGACTCACATGCTATGTTTCTTTATAATTTTAATTCCCCTATGATTGAATAATTGTTAAAGGATAATCAAAAATACATTTATAAACTGAAGAAAAATCATATTGGCTAACCTAAGAGCCACTATCAAGGAAGTGGGGTTGAATACCCTAGATTTTTTTTCAAAAAATATTTTTCCGTTTTTAAATATATTGAAAACATAAAGTAAAAAAATAGTGATAAAAATAACATTGGTAGTGGGAGGAGAGGGAAAAAACTATGAATATGAACAGAAACAATTAAAACAAAATAAGGAATAAAAAAATAAGACTTAAATATTGAGAATAATGTCAGCAAAAAAAAGGCCAGACCCAGGTTGATCCACCCTCATCTACCCTTCATGGATCTTAAAAATAAATAAATCTATAACTCTCATCCTTAGTAAATGCATGATCATTGGATTGATGCACACACATTTTTCAATCAAAACATCAATTATTCATGTGTATAATCAATTGAAACACATGATCACTCTTCCAATGTAAAGAAATATCCTAATCAAATAACTCGAGGTGATAATTCCATCATAAACAAAGTGATCGTCAAAGGATAAAATATCACACAAACTTACTAAACCACTCGATAAAAAAATTAAGAGAAAAAGGGAAAATTGATCAAGGGAAAAGGATAATAAAACTCATATAGTGTGAGAATACACTGTTCAACACCCAAAAACACCTTCATAATTTTCTTTGGTTAAAGAAGAGGTGTCAATCACAATGAAACTAAAATCTCTATGAAGCATCGAGATTAACTTCCTCAATTAAGCCCCATTAATTAGTTCTCCATTGCAGAAGATTAGTGATCATAACACAATTCAAGGAGGAAGGATTAAAACATCCAACTTTTAATTACAAAATTGAGTTTGGATTATGAAATTTACAAAACAAAAACATGAATAAAAATAGTGAAAATGGAAGAATAAGTGGGAAGAAGGTTACCATATCAAGGAATCAAGATGATTACCATGTTTGAAGAATACCATAAATAGAGGATGAGCTCATATTATTCAAGAAACAAAAAAAATAATGACAAAAAACCTTAATAGGTAGTGAATACCACATGGAAAAATTTAATGTGATTGTCCCCAACTATGAGTAATATCTAAATGATAATAGTCGGCCCGCCACAATGATTTTTTCCCCACTCAAATATGTAGTCCAATGTAAATGATCAGAACTCACGATCACCATCACCCTTGATCACTCCCCACAATCACCTCTTGAATCTTCCATAAAATAGAAGGAAAGAGACATTGATGCATTTTGAAATAATAATAATGATATTTTGATGTCTCATACATCAACACCAGAGAATATTTTACAAATTATTATATATATTATCAATATATTATATAATTAAATTATTATTATATATATTTATATATATGAAAATGTATATTTTTATATTCTAATAAATTATATTTATGGTAATAATTATATAATATAAATAAAAACATTTACAAATATATATACAAATATATAGTAATTATTATAAAAGAGAAATAAAAACATTTACAAATATATTTGTATACAAATATACCTATATATATATATATTTATATATACTTACTGTTATTAACTATATATATGTTTATATATACTTATTATTAATAATATATATATAATAACTATTATTATTAAAATAAAAATATTTACAAACATATGTGAATATTATATATATATTAGTAATAAATACCTCTTATTATTAGATATATATATTATTATATTTATTTATATTTATTTTTTATTATTAATATTTTTATTACTTTTTTATTAATATTATTATATTTCTTATCTCTAGCCATGACATATGGGTGGCTTCTCCAAATGTGTGGTGGAGCTCATATCAGCTTGAGTCGGAAGTCTCTTCAGACACTGTGGTGTAAAACTCTAGGAGGGGGCCCAATTATGGTCAAATCGAATTCTTTTATTGGCAGTAGTTATGACATCACCTTTCTCATGAATGGTGGAAGCATCGTGGTGGTCGCCTCCATCTAATTTGGTTTTATTGATGTCTGAAGAAGGTGTGGTACTTGTCTTTCACATCTAAGACAGTCTCATGGTTTCATCCCCCTCAGTGGTTAGTGGATCTGCCGTGGGGGGGTCATATGATGGTGTCTTCTCTATTTTTATTGGCAAGATCAAATTAGGTGTGGGTATGAGATTTGGTCGGGATATTCTTGAATGTAAGAGGTCTGGAGGGTTTTTACTTTTGATTTCATTTATTTAAAATTTTCTTCTTGATCTAGTGTAGTTTCTATCTCTGATTCAGTGTGTCTAGTGGCTTGGTATCGATCTATGGTGGTCAATTTTGGATATGGGAGAGGCTACTACTAGTGGATGTAGGGTGCTTCTCATAGATTTTGTAGAGGTCACTACAGATGGAGGCCAATGGTGTATGAGCACTATCTATAGAAATAATTAGAGAAATAACCTTGTAAGGTTGTCCCAATAATAGTTTATGGTCTATCATTTGAATGGTGTACCAATGGTAGATGATTTTTGTGGTGAAATATAGCCAATGGTAGAAGGAGGTTTGTATGCTGGTGGTGGCAGGAAATAGTGGATACTCTATTCTTGGTGGTGGATCAATGAATGTGTATAGTGGAAGATGGATCCGTAGTGGATATTTTGTTTTTATGGTAGATTCCACTATTGACAATAGATGTATAGAGATATGGAATAACCAAATATCATCTTGAAAAATGATTAAAATAAAAAATTGATTAATTTTTTTTCACAATAAATAAAATAATTACAAAAAAAAGAATGAATTTAGTTTTGTGAAATTCTTGGAGTTGAGATAATCAAAATGAATAAATTCAATTACAAAGATTAATTTTTTTCCAATAAAACTTTTTGGATGAAAAAAATCAAAGAAATAATATAAATTTCAACCTTTATATAAAAATTAAACTTCCATAAAAAATAAAATTCTAAAAAATAATGTTTAGTAAAAATATGTAATTTTTTAGAGCATTTATTTCAATAAAATTCAGAAAATTCATTAAAAAATTAGAAAACCATTTTTTTAACAAAAATCACCAAATTAATATGCATTAAATATTTTTAAATTCATAGAATATAAAAATAATTCAATTAATCACCCAGAACACAAAATTTAATAAGATTTTCAATAAATATAGAACATGAGTTCAATATATCCACAATCAATTAATTTCCATCAAAAATACAATTTCAACATTCAAAACGCAATAAATTTCTCAATAATAGATTTGAAAAAGTGTTTGAAAACAGTCCACATCAAATTCCCATACACATAAATATTTTTTTGTTTCTAAAATAATTCCATGTTTTTTTCGAAACAGACACATTTTATTCATTTGCTCAAAATGAATCATGTCAAAAAAGTATTTACAGAGGAACAAAATCTGAGGAGGGCTAGGTTAATTAATGAATGATCACAGAAGGTCCAATCTAAATTAAAATACACACTGTAATTATAAGGGGAACTAAATCATTCACTATTTAATATGTCATGTCTCTTATATGAATCCACCTAATTTCTTACTTAAATTCAAGTTCAAGATCCAATTATAAGAGTGATGAAAGATTTGATATAAGTAGAAATAAAATCATAACAAAAGAAACCTTCACTTTTTTACTTTCTCTTAGGTTTAAAAAAATCATTTTAAAAATTTATCACTTAATTTAAAAAATTAAAATGGTATTCATATAAGTCAATTGTCTCCTTATTTATATGTGTTGAAAATTCGTCTCACCTTAACGAACTTTTTTTTACTAATAATCACTTTATTTGATTTTCTATTTTTTTTAAATTTTACCCAGATGTGAATTCATATAAGACTATATAAATACACTAATTATATTTAGTTTTCAATGTACTTAAAAAAAGTATCATGATGATTAATTTTTTACAGCAATAGTTGAAACATGGTGAATTCAATGGGTACAAGTAGGTTTCACATTAGGATCAAATTGGTATTCAACACGTTAGTATGTAGAAATTTGACACCTAGTTTAGATTTTAGGTCACAAGTTTCAAAAGATCATGGGGTATCCCCCACACTTACTTCCTAGAAATATTCATCAAAAAATGGAGCCATAAATTTTAAAATTAGACTCCCCTTATGCAGAAGCTTTGAAAACCTGTAATTCGTGCATGAAACCCCCCCAATTACTTTTTGAAAGTTCTAATGATTCTTTATTAAATTACCTTCAACATATAAAAAATTTGACATTAAAATAACGTAGATTATGTTAATAAATTTAAGCAACTAGATATTGAGTTTAGAAGATTAATCCTATGATTTTCAATGTAAAGATTCTATTTTACTTGATTGGTTTCCACATGGAATCTTTGACTAATTATTATCTTCTAATAAAAATAACCAAAATTAGAAAAACCATTAAGAAAATTAAAAAATAAAATAGAATATATAATATTGAGATAACCCCCTCAAGGGGTGCTTAATTTTAACTTTCTAGAGTTGGAAAATATTTATATCATACGGAGTCTGTTGTAGGATGTGAATTTTTTCTTAGAAAGTACCATATTATGTTCTTCAAATTTTTAGTGATTTTCCATTTGTGGAGTAACACATGTTCAACTTCAATAAATTCTCTCTACTTAATATTGAACTACTTATGAAATAATGGTAGGGAAAATAGTGTAAAGGGGTACTTCCCATCTTCTACATCTTGAGGGATGATATGTACAGGTTGTGAGAATGAAAATCATGGATTTTCCTTAATCTCTAGTTCACGAAAATCTAGTATTTTCTCCTGGATAATTTTTTTTTCTTCAGACACTTCATCAGCCACAAACAGTTCCGAAAACTCATATTTAACAAATAATAATTGATAATAACTCAAATACACGATTATATCCTTCAAGGATATCTAGAAATTCAAAAAATGGAGTTTATTCATCAATATATAAACAGGAAAAATAAAAACTGGAATTAACATAAAAAATAGATCTATTAAAACAATTTAAATGTTTCTCCATAAAATTATCAAATCCATTAATATGTTAAACTTATTCTTATATAAGAGAAATCGGTGGCCCTGGGAGTATGTTTTTGGTAAGAGTGAGGTAGTCATCCTCCTCAAGCCTCTACTCAATGAAAAGGACCTATGGTGTGGTGTGTTCTAAGGAAAAAAATTAAAGGATTTAGGATTCTTGTTTGATCTTTTGAATTATTAAAAAATAATTATAAAAGTGAATTATATCAAAATAACTATAATGAATATTAGGTTAAAATGATTATCAAAACATTTTCAAGGATCTTCAATTTCATCATGTCCCATCTCTTATCATCCCTTAGCATAGTTCTTGGCCTGAGGATTTTGTAACTCAAGTAGTGTGTCATAGGTTAATTCAATCTCAATTTTTGACAAATCCAATTTCTTATTTCTTTTTCTTTTAACTTTTATTATAAGTTTCTTCTTATAACGTTCAAATTGAGTGGGATGATGGAGTATTTCTCTATCTACTTGGTTTTATTTGATCTTACCCATTTCTTACTGCATCATTTTCATGATTTCATGATAATAATTTGTTTCTTAATTAGTAATATCTCAATGTTACTTCTCTTGTAACAAACATTGAAATGTAGTAACAAACTCCTCATTTTTTGAACCATATTAAATAGTGATAATGAATCAATATCATTACAGTTCATCACTATTATTTTTATTGTGTTTTTATTGAAATTATAGAAAAATTGGGAAAATTACATTGGAAAAAATTGACTCCCCAGAAACAGAGCCAAAATTTGATGTGTACTTACTATGAGGATGGTCAGATATACATTTATAAAACTTTGATATATCAAAATAGATAACCTCATCCTTCCTCTCACGGAAGCAGTGTCAAATGTCCTAGTGGTCTTTCAAAAAATATTTTATGTTTTTAAATATATTAAAAACATCAAGTTGGAAAAAGTGATGAAAATCACATAGGATTTGGGGGAGGTATAAAAAAATTGAGAAGAAAAAACAAAATAAAGAAAACAATAAAAGGAAAAAAGAAAAGAAATATTGAAAGATAGAGAATAAAGTTAGTAAGATAAAGGAAAGACCCATATTAATCCACCCTCAACTACCCTTCAAAGATAATCAAAATAAATAAATCAAAAACACTTATTATCACTCAGAACATAGGGGATGTATCGACACACACACATACACACACATTTCTCGTCCAAAAGATTGAGTATTCATGTGTAGAATCACTTCCAACACATGATAACTCTCTAAAAGTGAAGAAATATCCTAATCAAATCACTCTAACCAAGAATTTTTTCATATCCAAAGTGATAATTGAGGGATAAATAATCACCAAATGACGTCTAAACACTTGTTTGGGAATGTTAATTGAAGAAAGGGAAATGATAAATGGGAAAAGATAAGAAAACCAATACAGTGAAATAATGATCTCTCTCACACCCCAAAACACCTTCAAAATATGCTCAGGGAAAAGAAGATGCATCGATCACCATAAAACTCAAATTTATAAGTAGTGTCGAGATTAAATTCTTGGATCAAGACCCAAACATTAGTTCTCCATTACCATTAATTCAAGAACACAACATAAATCTAGTAATAATGAACAAAACATCCAAATTATAATTACAAAAAAGAGATATAATTATGTAAATTTTAAAATATAAACACACAAAGAAGATAGTGAAAATGGAATAACAATTAGGAATAATGTTTATATTTCAAGGAATTGAGACGAATAATGTTTTGGGGAATGCATTTAATAGAGGAGGATGAGATACACTTATTTAGAAAAAGAAAACATAAAGAGTAAAAAAATTCCTAACAGGCAGTGAATACCACATGGCACACTATGATGCGCTCATCCAGATCTCTGAGTAATATCTTCATAATAATATTCATATTTCCACAGTGATATGTACTCCACTCAAATACGACGTCTAATTCCCATGAGTAGTAACCATGATCACCATCTCTCTCAATCAACACCCACGATCACCTTCCAACTTTTCCCCAAAATCAAGATTGAAACATTGAAGTATTTGGGGGGGGGGGTCAACTCGGCTTTGGCTAAAAGGCTCTTAAAACATGGTAGTGTCGACGTTCCGTAAGGGAATGATGATGGTCGACTTAAATTATTCTGATGACAACAATTCTTGATTCACCTTCCTTATGATGGATTTGGGCATTGTGGGGGTCTCCTACATCAGATATGGTTTTCTTGACGTTCGAGGCAGGAATAGGCTTCAAATTTCTCATCTTTAGTGGTGGCTTGGTTTTTCACCCTTAGTGGACAGTGGATATGGGGTGTGAGGGTCATAATGTAGTGGATTCTTGATATAGTGTGACTTATATCACTGAATCATTTTGTCCAATGGTAGTAGTGCTGGCTCGATTTGGATTTATGGTGGTCGATAGTGTATATGGGGGAGGCTGATACCAGTAGACATGGGGTGCTACCTATGGATTGGATGGCGAATCATTGTGGAAGGAGGCAAAGGATTGCTAAGTGATTGTGGTAGTAGGAGAAATGGATTTAATATTTGTAGAGTCACCCAATGGTATATAATGATCTACCATTGGCAGGGTTACCAAATGGTAGATGAGCTACAGTGGTAGATTCTAGAAAATGGTACCCGAGGGTTTGAAGACTGGATGTAGCAGGCGACAGTGGATACTTTTTTCTTGGTGGTGGATCATTACAGGGGCTGGAAGTATATGAATCAATGTTGGATCCTCTATTTTTTTGGTAGATTTCAATTTTTATGGTAGATGTTTATAGATATGGTAGAACCAAATATTATCTTAAAAGATGGCTAAAATAAAATTTTGATAAAAAAAATTGTGAAAAATAAAAATTTAATTCCAAAAAAAATTAATGGATTGAATTTTTGGATTTTCAAGGACCTCAGACAATCAAAATGATAAAATTCAATTACAATTTTTTTTCTAATAACAATCTCATGATGCCAAAAATTTCAAAAAAGAGAATAAATTTCAAACTTCTTTAAAATTTAAAACTTTCATAAAAAAATTTAACTCCACAAAAAACATTTTCTAATTTTTTTTAATTTTCTAGAGAATATATTTCAATAAAATTCACAAAATACCTTGAAATAATTTCAAAAATATATTTTCAAAAAAAATCATGAAAATAATATGTATACAATATTTTTAAATTCACAGAACATAAAAATAATTAAATTTATCTCCCAAACCAAATAGTTTAATGATATTTTCCATTAATTCATAACATGGGATCAATTTATCCACAATCAATTAATTTCCATCAAAACAAAATTTCATCATTAAGAAACAAATAAATTACGCAAAATGAGATGTGGAAAAATGTGTAAAAATAAGAAACATCACCTTACCATGATTTTTAGGTCACCCATTTCTTTATGTATTTCCTTAGGTTATCCAATACAGTTTTTAGATCTCAAATGAAATTAGTATATCACTAATAAGAATAAAAATTTATTTTGTAATTAATTTTTATGTGTTATAAACCGAGTCATCCAAATTAATAATTCCTTCTTTATCCTTGTTTTGTAATTTAATAGATGTTTATGTCTGAAAATAATGTTATATTATGTGAAAAAGGATTGGGTCACCATATTTGGTATCACAAAAAGGTCTAGTTATTTTTCGGGATTAGGAATAAAATAGTTTTGTGATAACCCTAGGGATTATTGTAAGGATTAGACTAAGTATAGTGAAATATACATGAATTTTTGTGAAGTATAGAGACAGTGGGTTCCACGAAATTACATCCCTATCTAGGCACAACAAGTGAATGTGTCTTTAGAATAGTTGTACCTAGGGGTAATAAGCCCAAAATGGGAACATTCAGAATGACTTGGTCATCACCTGGTTCATGAAAATGGGGATTTCTACGCGCCTGATTTGACACTATTGGGTGATATACTTTACAAATTCACAAAACTCTTGAGAAACCATTATGAATGTCTTGAAAATTAGATTGTTAGAAAAACTAATAGCTAAATTACAATGGATAACCAGGATTGAATCCTAGATACTCTTAAACTCTGATGTACTTATCATTTAAAATTTTTTCCTCCAAAGCTTGTAAGTTTTCATTTTATTCATGTATTAGTTAATGTATTATCTTATTATTTTTCTTATTTTAGATAATGATACGAAATAAGAGAAACCATTCCAACAAAAAACATGATAGGTGATGTTATTATCTCCCCAATGATATGCTTAATCATTTGGGAGTGGTAGATGAGAACATCATGGAAGTAATAGCTCATGTATCTCAAGATATGAATAATAATACAAATCATATAGAATGACCCAATCCCCATAATAAGTAGAATGTATAAATTGATAGATTTATAAAAAAATAGTCTCCATATTTCTATGGTTATTCTGACCATTTAGTCATAGAACAAAAGATCAACCTCATTGAAAATATATTCGCTATTATACAATGAACTGTATAAGAGAAGGTTGTTCTGGATTTTTATTATATGATGGGAGAACTCAACCAATGGTGTTCATTGATAAAAAATATGAATCCTAAGGAAGATATCAATTTTATGGAGTGGAAGGAATTATGGAAAATGTGTTTTTGAGAAAGATTTTCCTCCAACTCTTAGACTTAAAATGGAGAGGTATTAATTTAGCCTCAATAAAAGGGATGGTGAATCCATCAAGGGGTACAAAATAAAATTCAGAAGACTTGCATGATAATCCTCCATATTTTACATCCAGAGAATGTAATGTTAACCGCTTCATTAGTGGGATAATCCTATTCTATGAAAATCATTGAAAATTCTAGACTTTGACAGTTATAAGGAAATTGTTTGATGTGACTTCAAATTGAAAATTTCAATTTCAAAATCTCAGGGTTCTCATGTGGATAAGAAGAGGAAAATGTTGATTAATTATAGTGGTAAGATAGAGAAATACAATGGTTGTAAAAAAATATAACATCTTATTTATAAAAAGTGTTCGAAGAAGATTCCTAAAAATTTCTTGAAGGGGAAAAAGGATGTTCTTTAGGAGTTGGAAGGAAGGGAACCTGGACAGTGATTATTAATGGGAGAAACTAACCAGTGTGATGGAAAAAATTAATTATTATACCAAACCTTATCTTATATTCTAATGTTTCGATTACTAGGAATAACAAGACAATAAAAACCAATGCATTGCGCCATGTTTTGTTGATGAAAACCGGTGATAACAAACTCTAAGGCCTAGAGAGAAATATTTTGCTCATTCTGTTAGTATTGTGGAGGATGATCCTGAAAATGAAGTGGTTATAGTTACACTAGTTATTCATTCGAGAATAAAAAATGTGATTTTTTATTCTTGATCTATACATTCTTTTAAATCATGAATTTTTAGTAGAATGATCCAGGAAACACCTCAAAACATAGAGGTTGAGTTATTAGTGAAGATAGAGAATGGGAAAATTATTTAATCCCAAACATATAACTCATCCCATGAATATATTTGTGGGATAAATATCCCAACAAACCTTTTTGATACTTCCTTTTGTAGAATTTGATGCATTTCATAGAATGGATTTGTTTTCCTTATATTGATCCAAAATAAAATACCATGAGAAAAAGATAGCCCCCCATGTATTGTGAATCACTCTTAGATTCTTTGTAAGTGAAAATATGATAATGAAATCTATTTGTTATCATCATTTGAATCATGGATATTTTTTCCTTCTGAGAAATCATTTCTTTCTCAAAAGAGTTAGACTAAGGAAAAAATCATGCTTAAAGATATTCCCATTATGAGTGATAATATAGATGTATTCCCCGAAGAGTTTAACAGTCTTCACCCAAGATGAGTGGTTGAATTTTAAATAAATATTATACCTATATCCTTACTAATATCCAAGAATCTATATAGTATGACTGTTGTTAAACTTGTAGAGCTAAATAGGAAATTACTAGAGAATACAGATAAACGGTTTATATGCCCAATTTCTTCACCATGGGGTGAGCTATCCATTTTCATTACGAAATATTATTTTTCAATATGCCTTTTCATTTATTATCATGATCTCAAAATGGTAATAATAATGAAAAATTATGCTCTTCCAGGAATTGATGAGTTGTTTGATCAGCTACATGGAGCCCAATATTTCTCTAAGGTGGACCTTAAGTCGAGATATAACCAGTTAATGGTGAAAAAGGAAGATATTTCAAAAAATACCTTTTAAAAAGGTATGGACACTATGAGTTCATAGTGATTCTCTTTAGAATAAAAAATTCTCTAGTAATATTTATGGAATTAATGAATAGAGTTATTAGAGATTACATTGAAAAATTTGCGGTAGTCTTTATAGATGATATTCTGATTTACTCCAAAATCAAGAGGAGCATGATGAGAATTTGAATATTGTTATAAAGGATTTGATAAAGTATAATATATATGAAAATTATAATAAATGTGAGTTATTGATGAAGAAATTATCATTCATAGAGAATATTGTCACCAGTAAAGGGATATCTACAGACCCTTCTAAGATAAAGGAAATTGAGGATTTACCAAGACCAATATCGGTAAAATATATCTATAGATTCCTTAGACTAGATGAGTATTACCGATGATTTCGGAGAAAATTTTCAAGATTTTTAAACTCACTAACCAATATAAAATGAAACGGAGTAATGTTTTTCTAGAACAATGAATGAAAAGAGAGATTTAAGAAGATGAAAAGTGGATTATCACTACACCATTCATCACGCTACCCAAATGTGGGGAACATTTTGTGTCATAAAATGATTCTTTAAAGAAGTACATAGGAAGTGTACTGATGCAGGATAATGAAGTGATACCTTAATACTCTAGATAGTTGAAATTTCATGAAAATAATTATTACACACATGATTTGGATTTGGATGCAGTGATATTTATATTGAAAATCTGATCGACATTATTTCATTAGGGAAAGGTATAAAATATATGAAGACTATAAGATCCTATAATATATATTCATATAGAAAGAGCTTAATATGTTCCAAAAAATAATGTTAGAGCTAATCAGAGACAATGACTACTCAATCCATAACCATCCCACTAAAGAAACAAAATGATTAAATCTCTAAGAACAATGTATCCAAAAACTCTATCGGTGATGATAATTTAGAAGAATATAATGTTCTTAGACTTTAACAGGATAGAGATGACAATAATGGAGAAAGGAACATCATCATTCCTTTCTCAATTTATTTCTCAACCATACCTTCTGGATAAGTTGAAAGGATAATTAAAGAGATGATTTGAAAATTTTGAAGAAGGTGGAAACCATAAGAAATGAGAAATCCTATAATACAAAATTGATGAATATGGATTTGTATAATTTGGTTTATGACTATGTGTACCATAGAATATGGAGATAAATAAAGAGCTATTGAATTATGCACATAAATCTAGCTTCTCTATCCCCACAGAGACCATGAAGATGATAAAGATCCCTAATAGCACTATTAGTTGGATAATATGAAGAAAAAGATGATGGAATAAACATCAATGTTTTGGTTTAATAACAATTGAAGTTTGAAAGGTAGAATTCAATGTGGAAAATGAAACCATTATCTATACATATATAGAAATTATAAAAATCACCACATACAATGTTGTCGATCTTCCGAATCCATCAAGAGGCAACAATGCAAATGGTTTTTGGTGAATCATGTTACAAAGACTACTCATGTCATCGAAATTCAAGAATACTTCGCACTCTATAATCTTGTAAGGATATATATATATATATATATATATATATATATCTATAAAATAGGTTGTGAGGCTACATGGAACACCACTATCGATTTTATCTGATCAAGATATCATATTTACCTTTAAGCTCTAGAAGAGACTCAAAAATTATCTATATACACTATTTGAACATTATTATGACTTATCACCCCCAAAATGATGGGAAATCTCAGGGAGGGAATATTAAAACATTGAAATACATATAGAGAGAAAATTTAATGGAATTCCAAGTAAGATGGAATCACCATCTTCCTATTTTTATACAATAATAAATTCCAATCAAGAATCCAAATGGATCCTTATAAATCCCTTTATGGGAAGTGATGAAGAAAACCTTCTTATTGGAATAATTTTGGTAAATGTAAGATGTTGGGAACTAAAATGGTTGAGGAAATGGTTGAAAATATCAAGTAAATTCAATATAACATTAGGACAACATAAATTTCATAGAAGTTCTATGTTTAAAATCATTAACCAAACCTAGAGTTTGAGGTTGGGGATGAAGTTTCTATCCAAATATATCCACAGAAGAGAGTCACAAGATTCAATAATAAAGGAAAGCTAATAACCAAGTACATCATCGTATTTTATATTCTCAATCACATTAGAGTTATGGATTATAAATTAGAAATCCAACCAACCCTTTCTTAAGTCCATGATTTATTCAATATATCCCTCGTTAGGAAGTACATACCAAATCATCACATATTTAGAATTAAGGGGAGGTGTAGTTGAACATGATCTCTATTATGAGGAGAAACCAGTCAAGATCTTATACCATTGAGATAATGTTTTATGTAATATGGAAACCCACCGAGTTAAACTACTACAGGGAAACCATAAATATGAAGAGGAAACCTGGGAACTAGAGGAAGCATTGAACAAAAATTACCCTCACCTACTTTCACCTTGACCCATAGTATGAAATTTTAAGGGATAAATTCATTAAGTGGGTAAGAATGTAGCACTATTTTTTTTCTAATAAATAAAAATATGATTGATTGAATATGAAAAAGGAAACATATAATTTTAATGAACCATTAAATACTAATAAAATTAATATTTCAACATTAATGTTATGACCAATCTATTAAATTTGGTTATGGGAATATAAATATCAATTTTTTTAAAATAATTAATTATGATTGAAAAAAATATATTGATAAAAATTATTAAATTTTCTGTAATGTCTTTATAGGCTTTAAAATTTCTTCTTACTCAAAAAATGTTTTATATTGTTTTTTTAAATATATTAAAAAATAGTTTTTTATACATTTATAAAATTTAATTGAAAAAAACAACTTCATATTTAGAATAAAAATTCCAAAATCATCATAGGATTATTTTGTATGATTTTTCTAAAAAAATTATTTCTTAAATGAATAGTAAAAAATCAATTTTTTTGGAAAACTGCCTTTTAATTAAAATGATTAATATGATATATTTTGTTTAAAGATGTTTTAAAGTATAAATAGATCAATTATGTTAGGATTAATCCAATTTTGGTCATTATTATAAATTTCATATTCAATTTCGACATAAAAATGTTTTAAACTTATGAAAACTTCTTCTTTGGAAAACCATTCTTTACGGTGTCTATAGTTTTAATAATAAAATAAATTATTACACTACTATGGATTGAATTTTTAAAAACAGTCTTCAAATTTTGAATCATAATAAGAATTATTATATAATAATTTCAACTTTATTTCGTATCACAATGGGTAGTAAAAATCGTAAAAATTAATTATTATTGTAAAGGTTATAACTATTTTTCTAGAGGGTTAAGCTAAAAAGATAAAGATTAAAATGACCTATTTTTTCAAAATACCATTTTAAGGAAAAATTAGACCTTATATAATATTAGGTTTCATAATTATCATTTTCATATCCTTTAGCATATACATAATTTGGTTATAACTTTCTGGTTTCCAACATTCCAAGTGTGTCCTCCCCCCACTTATAAAAGGAAACCCCCTTTACTATATTATTTACAATTGTAATGAAATTTTGATTGGTAAAGTCATAATAGAAACCATATTTACTTCCCAAACCACATCCTATAAGAAGTATTTATCATAAATACAATCTATTGAGGTTTTAGGTATAATCCTTAAGAGGTGGTTTGAAGAAGAAGTATCGTTCTTAAATGAGCATGTTTGTTTTACTTCTTCTTACAACTCCTTAAAATATTAATAATTAGTTATCAAAAATAAAATAATTATATAAAATATAATAATAATTCATTATGTTAATTTTATAACTTAAATCCATATACACACTCATCTAATGGTAAATGAAACCATTGTTAATGTATACAACGGACTACCACCTCGCAAACCGATGTAATTCATTTTCTATCATTATCTCTCACAACTATTATTTATGATGTATTTAATGATTATATATGATATTAATTACATATTTATATTTATTCAATTTTAATATATCATATAACTTCTTACCTTACCATCCATTGAGTAATTATAACATCGTTCGTGTTGACAACTGACTACCTTCTCGCAAAGTGATGTGATTCATTTTTTAATTACTGTGTCACATGTATGATATATGTAAGTGTATTAAGAGAATTAATATGAAATTTATGATATAATTATAATTTTATATAGGTATAATAACACATAACTTCTTTCCATTATTATCTTTTAAAAATGGAAAAATTTCACATGTGTACGTACGATTTACAGTTTCCATGATTGAATTGTAACTCATTTTTCATAAGAATAATTCATATTTATTTTTAAAAGTATAATTTATATATAAAATGTATAATTACTTAATTATTATTTTTATTTATATTGTTAAATAATAATCTTCAGGACCTTAGTCAACTTTCCATGGTGATTTTGAACAAATGATCCGAATTTTCTCAAAACATCCAACTTGAACTTAAATAATTAAGTAATTTAATATAACATGATAATGAATAAAGTAAAGGGAATATGAAACTTCAAATTTTATCATAATAAATTAAATAATTAACATAATTTTAACTTTTAGGAAGATAAATAACACATGTGAATAATCAGGATCGAGGTAAGGGATGTCTCTAAACCACTCTTTTCATCATGTTATGACCATTCTATCTCTGACACACTTTATATATATCTTTAATGTTATGGAATGTTTATAAATTTTTTATATATGTCTCTTAAAAATATACCTAGATAAATCTACCATATTTTAATGGAGGAAATAAATTCCTTATAATAATTTATCAAATTCCTTATTTAATTAATATTTTTTATTATATGAGGCAAGATTATGCGATTCCATTTCCTTCCATGGGTAATTATTTATTTAATTACTTATGATTTATTTCCTTATATGGAACACATGTTAATGTATATGATATGAATTTAATGTATGGGCCTATAATAATTCCATTTAATAACATTTTATTATCTCTTATCATTTTAGTCCCTTACTTGGCATTTTAGATCACCCCTTAATGTTTTCCCTAGGTTATCGTATAATATTTTAAGAGACAAAATGGATTTAATGGATCACTATGGAGGATAAGAATTTCTAGTTTTAGTTTTTTTTATATGTATTATGAACCTATTATTCAAAATACACTATTACTTTTGGAACTTGTTTCATAATTTAATGAATGTTTTGGTTTATTACTTGATTTTTAACATAAAAATACATTAGTTAAAAAATAAGGATGAGAGAGGCCTAGAATCTCTAGAAGACTAGATTCATAATATAACAAATTAAAACTAGAAAAAGATTTTTTATTCTCTATATTGAGCTCTAAAATCCATTTGAGAATCGAAAATTGTATAATATAATTTGGGGAAATACTTAAAGAAATGGGCGAGCTAAAAATCATAGTATGTGAATAACCATGATAAGGTAACATAACATGTGAATCAAAGGTATAACATGATATCATAAAAGGGAAGGCACATGAGTAATCATATGGAATAATAACACATGGAATATGGTATAATAATATCATGGAAGAATTTTAAATTTGGTAACAACATAAAACATGACTTAAAAATTAGTAAAGGCCAACTATTAGGACAAATCACATTGTTGACAGAGTAACATAATGTATGAGGTTCACTTCTTAATACCATACATAAATTCACATGAGACTAAAAAATTACATAATGAATTGAAGGGACATATAATTTTGGTCTTACCGATCACATTTATATCATGTTAATTAATATGTGTGCCACATAAGGAAATCAATAATAAGTCTTAAATATAAGAATTACCTAGGGAAAGAAAATGGGTTGCATAATCTTTCCTCATATCATATTCAAAAAAGATTTATTAAAGAAGGAATTTGAGAAATAATCATAAGGTTTGTATTAGCCCATAAAAGTAAGGGGAGTGAGCTATGTATACATGTACGATACATATATATATAATTTATAATCATTCCATAATATTAAAGATATAGATAATGTTATTTAGAGATAGAGAGGTTATAACCCGAAGAAAAGGATGGTTTACAAAGATCCCTTACCTCAATCCTGATTCACCACATGTGTTTTTTATATTCTAGTATGGTAAAACTATATTAATTACTTACATTTCTAATAACAATTTTAAATTTAATTATTCTTGTTTATTTTTTAATTATCAATTTATATTCAATTACTTAGGAATTTGGGTTCAGGTTGGATGTTTTGACGATGTTCAGATCATATCTAGAAAATCACATTAGAAAGGTTAATAAGGTCAAATATATTGTTATTTAATATTTTTTAGAACAATAGTCCTGAAATAATTATCATTTTCATAAATAAATTATACATTTATAAATAACCGTGAGTTATGATTATGAAAAATAAACCATGTTACAATCATTGAGATGGTAGGTCATACGTACGCATGTAAAACATTTCTATTTTTAAATGATCATAATCGAAACAATTTAAGAGTTATTTTATATTTAAATAATTATGATTATATCATAATTATAATATTAATTCTTTATATACACATAAAAATACCATCCATGTGTTGCAATAATAAAAAAATATGAATCACATTACTTTGTGAAGCGGTTGTCCACCGTACACACGAATGAATTTATCATTCTTCAATGGATAGTGAGGTAAGAAGGTATATTCTATATTAAATTTAACTAATTATCATATGTCATTAATATAATATATAAACATTAAATCCATCATCATTTCTATCTTTGATGGGAGATGATGGAAAATTAATTGCATCAGTTTGTGAGATAGTAGTTCACGTTACACATGAACGATGCTTTTAATTTACTATTTGATGGAAGTGGATATGGATTTATGATATGTAAATAAAATGATAAAATATTATAATAGGGGAGATAATTTTGTTTTAATATCATCCTGATTCAGTAATATTTGAAAAAATTGGAAGAATAAATAAAAATAATAATGCTCAATTAAGAAGGATGCCACTTGTTCGGGCCAGCTCTTTAAGATTATACCTAATGCCTTCCTAGATTGAGTTTATGATCAATACAAGGACTCTAGGATGTGGTGAGGAAAGTTAATAAGGCATTTTTTTATTTTCTGAACCAAATGGCTTTATAAGATTAAAGTGTTGAGTATAGTGGTTCTCTTTTATAAGTGGGGGAGATGACACACTTGAAATTTTTGAAAAGAAAAATTTATACCAAATTTTAAAATATCGAAAAAGGATAAAAAACAGATTATTATAGAACATTTGATGAATTAAGGTTTAAAATATGTCTAGAGAAAAATATTTGGAAATATTTTCCGGACAGTTTAACCCTTTTATTTCTAGTCTAACCCCTAGTAAACCCATTTTACCATAATTATAATAATAATTTTTTATTGTTTTTACTAATCATTATAAAACAAATTATGTTTAAATTTTTATATAATTTTAATTTTTATTATTAAAATGGAATAAATATTCCAAATTCAATTCTCAAATGTGGTATAGTTTAATTTAAAATTAAACCAACAAACATGATAAAAAAATTATTTTCCAAAGAAGACGTTTTCATTAGTATAAAACGTTTTTATATAAAATTCAACATGAAATTGATTAAAATGATATAAATTATAATATCCATATAATTATTGAATGAATTTTAATTTTAAAACATTTTAAAAAATATATTTTTTTGTAAATTATTTTTAAAAAAAGGTAGTTTCCAATAAAAACCAGTATTTTTCACTATTCATTCAAAAATGAAATTTTTTTAAAAAATAAAATAAATCATCCTAAGATAATTTTGAGATGTAGATTTCAAAAATAAAGTTAATTTTTTTTCATATAAATTTTCTAAAAGTGGAAAAACTTATTTTATAACTTTTTCTCTAGAAGAAAGAAAAAATATTATTATTCAGAAAAATGTATTTTCATTGAATATAAAACTTGGCCAAAAATTAACTACTTCTTTATCAATATATTTTATTTATCCTTTACATTTTTTCATGATTTTATTATTTCTATTCATACGACTAAAATTAACAGATAGGTTATAATGACCATGTTTAAATAGTAATATTAATAGAGAATTGAGGATCGTGAAAACACAACATTATGTGATGTATAATCTATCCAAGATTGCATTATTTTTTTAAAAAAAACTCAAGGCATTAAATTATCCCAAAAATTAATGAATTTTAGCCTTGAAATTTAATATTACAATTGAAGGTGAAAATAGGTGAGGGTACTTATACTTCATTGATTCCTTTGATTCCTGGGTTTCCACGTCATATTTCTGGTACGACTATAAAACTTTGACTAGGATAGTACTCTTGTTGCGTAGAACCTTATCTCCATGTTCCAAGATATTTACTAGATACTCCTCTTAATAGAGATCATTTTCCAGCTGCACCACCAATTAATTCAATAAATTTTATGGATTTGGAATGTACTTCCTCCAGGTAGAGTCATGGAGTATGTTGTGTACTTGACAAACGTTTAGTGGGAGTGCTAGTCAATGAGCCAAAAATCCAACATTATAGAAAATATCAAGCAGTCCATTGTACTTGGGGATTAAATTTCACTTATTCTAGAATCTCAAGACTCTATTCCATTAATAAATGTAGCGAAACACTTTATCCCCAACATCAAACTCCAGGTTTCATCGATGATAGTCATCATAGATCTTCTGTTGACTCTGACAATTCCTGATGTGAAGCTGAATAGTCATGAACTTTTCTATAATATCCCCAATAATTTCAGATCCCAATATATTCTATTCACCAAATTCAACCTAGAATAAAGGTGATGAGCATCTATTCCCATAAATGGGATTTATTAAGATACATTTAGATATTTTATTGGAAGATATTATTTTATGAGGACTTGAACATAAGAAGATGTTGATATGATCCTCCTTTCAAGTCCATTGAACATCATGTCAACATGTATTCTCATGTATGAATAGTTTGATTATATTATCCGTCCATTTAAGGGTGATAATATGTACTGATGTTCAATTTAGTATTTAGAGCATGTTGGGGCTCTTCAAGAACATGAAGGTAAATCTTGGATCTCAGTCAGATACAATCGATAGTGGTTTTCCATGCAGCCAGAACACCTATCTAATTCATATCCTTACAAGATGATGTAGGGGAAAGTCCTATTTAATTTCAATGATGTAAGAATTATTTATACGATGATACAACACAACCAATATAGCATTTCTTCCTCTTGATATCTTGGTAAGACATTTTAAAAAATCAAAGGTGGTGTTTTTTCATTTCCATATAGTTATGGGAAATGGATTAGTCACCCCTTATAGTTATTCCTTTTATCCTTCACTTATTAACATAATAGACTCTTTGATGTATATTCTATAATTTCATTCTTCATATTGTCCCACCAATAGTTCTCTTGGAGATATTGATACATATTCATGTTCCCTTGGTGGAAGGAGAAGGTCAAGCTAAGAAAATTAATCAAAAATTAGTTATTTATATCTAGATTTATGGTAAAAAAATTCAATAAGAAAATATTACAAATCTATAATTAATTATTATCTTCATGTATTTTCTTTATGTATTCCACCTTCATCCAAATTACCATATAAACTCTTTGATAATCCTTTAACATATCCAAAAGATATGGTTGAGAAGTCATTCGATAAATGAATGATGATGTTACTTATTTCATAATTACCATATTTATAATTTAAAATTTTAAGAATATTGGTTTCTTATTAATTATCATAACTGATAAAGTCACAGTATCCTTTTTACTTAGATCATCTTTAACATTTTTTGATTTACTAGGATGATACTGGATTGGGAATTCATAGTCTATGATTAAAACTAATTATCTCTACCTCTGTTTATTATGATTCATTTATGTGAATATATATATGAGGATCTTATGATTTTTATATATTTCACACTTCTCCCAAGAGAAAATGTCACCATATTTTAATTTCAAATATCACTACAAGAAACTTTAGGTCTTTCATGTGATTGTCTTCCCCATGAACATTTAAATTACTAGAGGAATAAGTGATCCATTTTTCATTCTGCACCAGTATACAGTTGAAGCTCCAAATTGAAGCATCATTATATAGAAAAATAAATTCCCCACTTGAGTGAATTATAAGGATGAGTGCATTGATAATCCACTACTATAAATGGGATCCATACTAATGGACATATACCAATTGTTTTTCATAACAGTTGGTGTAGAATACATATATTTAGGGTATAAAAATATTTTTTAGAATCAATGGTATAGGAAAGTCTATACCTGTGATTATTCTTAATTATTGGTATACATTTCCAATGTATAAGAAGGATACACCAATTAATTTCTTGAAACATTGTTATCGGTGAAGGATACACCAACGATTTCCATTGAAAATTTCAACAGATAGTATACATTGAAGGCTATACTAATGGTTCTGGGAAACCATTGGTAGATAAAATGAAACACCAATAGTTTTAGAAAAACAGTTCTTATAACCTCCCACATAAATTATAGCAATTAAACCTCCCCCACATCCCATCCAGATCAAACCCTTTTACGATGGAAATTCCATTTTATTCACTATCCTTGGTGATACATACTCCATTTGTGTTTTCATTCTATTTATCATGAATATCAAGTTGGTGAGTTCATAATCTATCATATATTGTTTCAATAATAATTGTGAATTTTAAAGGTATATAACACTAACCAAGACTTATTTATGAGATTAGTTTTTCAAATTCACTAAATAAGGGTTAGTATTGATCATATTTTAAATTTGATTTCATAATAAATATAATTACTAGGGATGTAAATTTTAGAATTTAGTTGTTTCCCACTTCTATATCAACTAGTATTCCCCCTTTTCACCTACACTATATAATATTTTTGATTTCTTTAAAAGGCAATTTTTTTGACATGGATTATAAAGAAAATCATATGTGAAAAACATCTTATCAATATTTTATCATTGATTTTAAGACTATTTTTAAATTGAAAAATCTCCATAACAAACAATTTCTCTATATAATATGTATGATAATTCATTTTTTACATATGTAAGAAATTTAAAAAACCATGGAATTATTACACGTAAAAGGATAACAAATTGAAACTCAATATTGGTGTAGCTGATCCAATAATTACTAAAATACATGATAATCCATTTTTTACACAATCTTGTATCATGAAATAAAAAAAAAGTGCTGTCATGAATACCTGACAAAGGATACTGAATCTGACTTAAAGGAAAAATATTCCATTCTTGATATAGAAAACCATAATCAGAAAGGAATTTAATATTTTGGGCAGAATATCCTGGTACACATACTCATAGATTGCTGTGCAATCCATGGTTTCCTACTGAAAATGTTTTTCTATGAGTTCTTTTATAGAATAGGTAAAGTTTATATTATATGAAATCAGAAACATTTATACTATATGAAATTCAAAGAATATATTAAAACAACATTTTATTGAAAAATAGTTGGACAAAATAATGAAACATGTACATGGGGATGTCTTAGAAAATGCATATTACATAAAAATTAATAGATATAAAAATGATTAGTACTGGAAAATATATCTTCCAAAGGATTTGGAATCCCACATCCACTTAAAAATTTAAATATATGTTAAATAGAAACATGCAGTAATGCATAGTAAAACCTTATACTTAAATTTAAGTATGTTCAAACTAAATTTTACAAATCCTAGTGATTGAATACTATAATTAAGAAAGCATTTTGAAAATATACATTTAAACTACATATTAGTGTTATTGAGTGAAAACATAATAGTATTTTCGATAGTTAATTTTATAATATATGGTTTGAATATATAGATTGATATTTATTTCATAAATCGTGAATATGGATGGACTTTTTTTGTCACATGAACATTTTTATTAAATTATCTTAATAATATAGAAAAAGTATTTATTAAATTAAAATCCAAATTATATAGTTTTTTTTCTATTATATCAAAATCTTTATATAGACTAGTATTTAAGTTATGTTTTTATATAATGTGAACAATTATCATTAAAACTAGTATATTAGTTATGGTATTATATAATGTGAACACTTCTTGATTCCTTAAATGTAATTTTTTCCAAGGTAGGAAATGAAAAAAATTAGAGATATGGAGGAAGAGGATTACTGATAATAATCACTGCATGAGTGTGATGGAAGTTCCTTCTATTGATCATGTTATGAGTACACTATTTCAAATATATATCAATAACATATTATGCCATGTCATTAGTCATTTTTTTAAATGTTAATTAGGAACCATCTTCTAGGAGAAAACTATTCTCTATGTGACCTAGTGGAAGTAGTTATCATCTTGAAAATTTGAGAGGGGTGGTACTAAAGCAACTCACACTAGTTGTCACACTTTATCACACTCCCACTACATTAGAGACACCATATAACATAGTTTCTGTTAGGTCCACTAGGTCGAATACCCTAAGAGGGGGGGGGGGTGAATCAGGGTATGGTAGATTAAAACATTTTTCTTTTGGATATTGTTTCTTTGTTAGAAAAAACTCAATTCTCTCTTCCTCACAAGGAGATATAAAAAATGATATGAAATCATGAAAAGGACACAATGATTTTTACTTGGTTCACCCTCCCTAGGCTATGCCAAAGGATCATACAACGACAATGTACGGATGTACTGAATTCATTAAGGCTCACAACCAATAATAAGTACAATGTATGAGCTAGATCTTCTATACCCAGGCTCACTGCCTTTATAAGGATTAGGTCCTTTTCATTGCATTCCCAAGTGTCACTCCATATGCCTCTTTATCAGGCCCACTATTGGTGGAAAGCGTCACTGTCTTCCTCTTCCTACACTCACTACTCTTGGAAAGGAATCTACTCATATATTATCAACTTGTATGTCAAACATAGTTTATAGACATGTAGGTCCCTTCATTTGATTGAATACCCACATCCTCAACTATAGGTAGATGCAATGTTGAAGTTCCTTTTTCACCCGCAGATGATGTCCACATCCTAGGTACTGTTAGGTACTGAAAAATACCATCGCAAACTGATTTGAAGCTTTCCCAAGCTTCCTAGTGCAAATCGTGAACCACCTTGTCTCTCATGAGCATTGAGTACCGGGTTGGGTACACACATCGCCTTATCCATGTGCTTCTGTATCTTCCACGGACCTCTTCTTTCCACAAGCTTCATCCTCCTTCGCAATCACGTACCGCTACCGGATACTGATTCCATGAACCTCCGTTTCAAATCACCCTATTTCCGTAAACTGTTCACTGTTCACGAAATGCCTTCGCTTCTGCATACCAGAGCTCTCCCTCAATGTACCACTTGCAGAATTCACTCTCTCACATACCGTAGATTCCTCCTCTGTGTACCGAGTCTTAAGTGAACACAACTTTCTACTTAAATCCTTCAGTGAAATTTCTTCCACATGAACCACTATATCCTTCGCGGGATTATCCCTCACAAACCACCTTTATACTTTTCTGAAATCCTAGATCAAAAAGTTGTTCTCATTATATTTGACCTCCATAGTAAGAGGTGGGATTATAAAATCTTATATAGGAAATGATACCCTAAAAAAAACTAATTCAAGATATATCAAATCTTTGATTTAGCCTCCACCACATACAGATTCTTCTACCACTATGAACATCAAGCCACCCGAAAACCATTTTTACATGAATTCATCATACCGCCTCTACTCTTACACGGTCAGTTTGCTCCACCGACATTAATCTATTTATATACCATAGTGCCTCTCAGCCATGATTAATTTTTGGTTTCGTGAACCACATCTGCTTATCATTACAGTATCTCTTCATACCATTCACAGAACATGGTATTTGGCCCATGAATAATGGTACACAGTTCTCACCCTTTGCCAATTTTCTTCATCATTCTTCATACAGTTCACTCATATGAAATAAATCCTTCCTTTTCCAGCATCAAACTCCCGATTTTGTGGCCTTAAAATTTGGAAAACAATGGGAAACTGTGCAAACTTAAAAAACTGTCTTCGAAAAACACCAACCATTCTCATTTGAGGTTATTTAGCCTTTTCAACAAATAGAGTCACCCGCAAAACATACCGAGGGAAAACCATGGCGGTTTTTTTCCCAATATTCCCTTATCCCATGATTCCATTAGAGGAACCAAATATATTTTGTCCAAATAAAATTAATCCACAATTTACATTTGATCCTCCCTATATATCATTTCCCTATATGATAATGTCTTATACTCCAAATCTATGTTATCCTTCACCACAGAATTCCATGACAACTACATTTACTAATACTTTTTTCTCTCTAGGATTTCATGTTTATGCTTATTAAACATATAATATGGTGCATTCAGAACATCCCAAGCATACCATTCATCATGATAATACATTGGACACCACTATTACATAGGTCAATTATTCTTTACAGATAATAAATCCAATGGTATCCACTAGTCATCCTAGCTTATGTATATGTATAGAACCATAGTAATTTTTTTGACCATAATTTATTTTAATTATAAGATGAAGTAATTTAATATTTTTGTTTTATTCTTTCACCATTTGATCTTCCACTATAATATTGTGTGGATGTATAATCTTGTGTAAATATTGGAACCCCCAAACATATGTTATGGTTGAGAATAATCATGATAATCAGATGATTGATAAAATAGGAAGAGAATATGGTATTTTTTATGGAGTCTCTTTCTAAATACTCTAAAATCATTCCTTTCAAAGCACTCTATGAGAGACACCTAGAAAATTTAGTGAAATATAATTCATGGGTTGAAATTTGGGTAAATAAATTAATTATATTTAATGTTATATTATTTTTTTATTTATATGTATTAATATTTTTGTTGTAGCTTAATTATAATTTTCCAGATGTTCATGCTATGGGGACTCCATGACTAATGGATTTAGGTGAGTTAATGATTTGTATAATGGTTAGGCTTATGTATTTTTAATGGATCTAGAGGATATACCTATCATGAATTAGTGTACAATGACCAAGTATCGGGAAATGATTTCTCATTAAAAGAGTTAGTAGTTTAAGTTATTAGAAAAATTAGTTTTTGATTTGAAAATTATGATGATTTCCATTAATATCATCTTACTTATTTTTGACATTTTTTTTCAGAATAATAGAAAATAAATAAAAAACAATGTTTCTATGAACGATATCCACACTTTGGGCTGAATGAAGATGCCAAAACATGAGAGGTCACTTGTATTTTTTCATAAAAAAATTTAAATATTAACTTAAGTATAATTTTTTTAATTATTTGAAATGATGATTTTCTCACAGTACAATTACGAGTGATAAGATGAAAATAAAAAAATAATGACGGGAAAAACTACCCAAGAGAGTCAAATTAGGCTCTCCATTTTAAAAACAAAAGGTTGATAATTAGAGTGACCAATGAATCAAAAAAGAATCACTCAATACTAATTGTGTAGAGAAAATATTATAATTAAAAAAATAAATAGATTTTAGTAGAACATTATGAAAATAAGGTAAATAGAGTGAGCAGGAAGAAAATTAAGATGTTTTCATTTAATAAATATATGGAAAATCTATAACAACTCATCCCTCGTGGCTCATGCTATGACTACCCCAAGACCACCTCCCAAAGGTCAGGGGACGGAGACTTGCGTCGAATGCGTCAAATTGTATGAGGGAGGCATTTTCCTAAGTACCTGTACTCACAAACACACGCACAACCAAGTACCACACACAGAAAAGGAAACAAGTATCACTAAAAAAGAATTTGGGCCTCACAACGAAAGCCAATGGGCCCAGTATTTGATAATTTTTATCAGTGGGACGAATGAACTAATCACCAACAATTATTCATGCCCAAGATAGGAATAACGATCTCACATAAATTTTAAAGAGCACAAAATAAAATTGAAAACGTATCCGTTTCAAATCCAAAGTTGTGGTGAAATGCAACTAGTCGATGGAAATCGTCGCATGATGGATCCAAAGTAAGAACCCTCTAGATCATCCAAATGTTCTTCAAAAACCCGTAGGAGTGTCGATCTTCGAATTCTAGGTGCTATCACAGAGATCCGACAGTGCTTACAATGTCTCAATGATCACCGAATCAGGATGCCCTTGATGCTGAAGAGAGATCTTGATCTGAGCTTCTTGGATCAAGAGATTCTCTCTCTAAAGAGTGGGAGGAGAGAGAGGCTCTTAATTTTCTTTTCATGGAAGTTAATGAATAGTTATTAGCCACACATGAGTGTTATCTACTTCTTATATTTATTGTGGAGTTCATAAATACCGGATTGGGTTCCTAGGCCCCCGTTTATTTCAATGTCCACTAAATAAATAATTTTGATGAATTAAATTGCATCAATATTATTTATTATTTTATCACATACTTGTAAAATAATTTATAATATATTACGTGATAAAATTTGATCCATTTTACTTGACTTGGTATCCCCCTTTACATTAAATGAACCTTGAATATTAAAATAATATTTTTTCAATTAATATTTTCTCGTATTTACTAAAGTTTCAAATACATTAAATGAATTCAATCAAAAATATTCATAACTTTATTATAAATGAATTTATTTAATTCATTTGGTGATCGATAACATGGACAACACTCAGACCCTATGGTGGGGCCCACCATGTCTATATACCTATTCAACTGAATAGGGAATATTCTTGAATATTCTACTATGTGTGACCCTCTAGGACCTTATCTCGATAATAATGAATAAAATCCATAGACCAAGAGTGCAGTTTAACAACCCATCATGGCCCCTAAGGAGATAAGGATAGTCATAGAAACAACTACTAAACTATGAATACAGACTATGTACTATAATCTCTTTGTCATTAAATATATCATAAAGTAAGACGCACACTTATGTCATCACCCTTTTATTGCTTTATTATTTGTTGATATTACCAAATGGATTTACCGTTTTACTTCTTTGGGAAAATACTTATGAAGGAAACACCATCCTGATCAACCAGGCCTGAGATATACAACTTCCTGAACTTGGAAGCATCAAATACTTTCTTCACCATTCAACAAATATCGTACCTCCAACGGTGCACCCAACACAGGCTACCTCACCATGATTTCAATACCATGGTTTTTGTCTTGCATCAAAGTATGCAATCAGATGATACAAATTAGTAATTGTATCATTTTAAAAGACCAATACACATGTCTGTAAATAGGAATTACCAATGACAAAAAAAATGTGGTGTTCTTATTGGCTTTTTTGTCCTCATGATATCACTACTAGAGATCACCATGTGTGAACTTTATGAGAACAGTTCTTAATGCTTATGATCCCCTATCTCCATATTGTCAAAAAGCTATTGTTTCCCCTCATTAAGATGTATATAGAACATAGAAAATATATTTAATATTAATGTCATGGTATCTCGAAGTTCTCATTATATCCTAGGATCTTCTATAACCTCTTGATATGATAATTAATCTTTGGACATTACAATTATAATAGTATATGTAGAAAAGGATACACTATAATAGTAAGATGACATCATGTATAACTAACTATAAACATGGTATGGTAATCAAATGCAATCCATATTTAGGTCTAGGGAACCAACTATTTCCACACTCTAACTTGTACTAGAGCCAACTTGATAACCAATCTTATTAGCTACTCACATTATAAAGATCATGCTTCTACTGTGTAATGGATTTAACTACTGGTCCTACCATGTTTTTGTTGTGTGGCATATCTGCTCTATGCGACCTCATTTCCTTGAGTAAACCATCTCTAGACAAGGTATCCCCATGTATATCCCTTTTATCCATTCTCACAACTTGACAACTTGGATAGTAAAAATATCATAATTTACATTATGATAAAACTCTTATCACTAGGTGCAAATCCCAAAAAAGGAACAAATTGTTGTGATTGATATCTACTTCTCACATTCCTTAAACTCTATGAAGTACTTAGTATTTGTATATATAGTTACCACTGGCTTTTATAAGCTTGAGTTTCTCATCGACTTATCATAACTACGATACTAGATCAAATTGATCTAAGGAATACTAGTTTGTGTCCTCTAATAACTAGTATACCCTTATTCTCCATATACCAGGTATATATTATTTTTAATTTCCTAAGTACAAAAAGATAGTTATAACTGATTAAATTGTTGGGTTCTAGGATATAATTGATATCTACAGACAATAAAGTATATCTTGGTATTATAAATTCTTGTACATATTATGGCATATATGATTGATCCATCGCTGAAGCGTATGGAACTCAACTTCCAACTTTAATCTCTTCCATGTTACAAACATGTCAACCTGAAGAGATTAAGTCATGGGACACTGACTACAATTATGAACATGAATTTTTTCCACTTGTATATTTCAATACAATGTCATTTTATGTTCGATTGACTAGGTCCAAGAAACCGTCATATCTACTTTGATTGATCTAGTTACCTAGAACTCAGGTTTCTACTTTAAGTCAATCACTGGAGAATAAATTTTATCCTAAACATATCTAACTGCAAAGACCGATATCATTTTTCCTTATGTTTTCAAACATATTTCACTTGGAAAACTTTGGCACTCCCACTAACCTTTGGTAGACACAAGGTAATGATTCATTTGATATGAATGCTCTAAGATGTTGTTGCTTACATTAATCTAAAACTGGATTTCAATAACTTGCATCCTTCAATGGAATTTGATGGTGTCATCATCCCTTTCTGGTTGCGTCGTATAAACACCTTCGATGAATGTTGATCTCGACATCAAATGACCAATAGAACGATATTAGAAGTTTAGCTATGAAAAGTAAAATTATAATGAATTTAGGCATAACAACATGGTGTAACCAATCGATCCTTATTAGTACCATGCTTGTACAATCCATGTATCATATCATTTGAATAACCATCGCAATATTCAATTTATAAGACACTTTCCAATTTGATATATGGAATCCATTAATTGAATTTTAGTTGATCTTGTCAATCTTAGCTCATTTCAATATACTTCTTACTGGTAGTAATTATTATTCTTAAGGAATAATTTATCACTGGCTGTAGTGAAAATAAAAAAATCACCATGGTTTCTCCTTCCTATGAAATATGTGTCTCTGGAACATGCCTATTCCACATGTACATGTGGAACTTGTTCCAATGTCAACCATATGTGAATCTCAAGGATTGACTTAACCCAAGTCAATATTTCTCCCACTATCTGTAATAGATATGTCAAACCTTATATAGAAATTTAGTCTAATACCTGACTGTATCTTTTCAATATTATGGATTTATGTAATATCCTAAGCAACATTTTGGATATTTATTTATATGCACCATGTGTTTAGCATAATGCATGTTTTATATCTTAACAAACTCTTTTTATAATAACACATGGTCTATGAAATAATGGATTTCATCATACTAGGACTCATACGATATCCATTTGATGGAAGTTATTTTAGGTTGTAACATTTATACTCTATACATCACAGCTTTGTTGTATAAAATGTGTGTTTAGAAATTTCTCCATGCTATATTTTCTTGATCAATTTTAACATTTAAGACTCCTCACCAATCCTCCTTATAAACATTAATGTCATAATGTAGATAAGGTAACAAGAGTTTAGGAATTACTCCACACTACATTATCATGATTGATGAATGTTTGGCCAAGATATTCTTCGTCATGCTGATATGAAGAAACTCATATCTTCTGAACAAACATATAATTCACTATTATAATCCATAGTGACTTAAAATAATATTATAAATTATGTTTTCGTCTATCTTTCCTTTGTAATAGTTTACACTGTCTTGTTAAACTAACCCCGGAAGCTTTGTGGCATACATTTATTTCAAAAGGATTCTTTTCCTATACTAAATACGTCAATAATATCAAAGGTTTTTAGATGTGCCTAGCCTAAATACCAAACACGGTATTTCATTGAAATCCATTTTTAGTTTTACTTGACAAATAATTTTATTACCACAACTGGGTAAGGATTACATTTATATATTCATCCCTTATTGCCTTTGATTCATGTATGTCAGAACAATTTGTTGAGTATGAGATACCATAAAACAATTCATTCCGAAACTTAGAATAATGTCTCATTATGTCCAAAGGGCATGTGAGGTATGTTTTTTGGTTATACTCAACAACTTTTTCAATTTGAATCAATCACTTGGAAATTAGAATATATTTTTTTCTCACTGCTGACTTAGGAGTCAACATTTCTCTGCTACTTGGAGAAGACACATTATTTCTTATAATGTTCATATAGTTAGTTGGATACTATATTTGAATACATATAGGTGAAAAGAATTTTTTACTTAATACCTAGGAACTTTGTGAGAAAACAATAGTTTTATTTGATGAATATAAACTGAATGAGAAGAAGGTATCCTGTAACTCCCCAACCCCAGTTTCCCAGAGTCGGTGCATTATTACTTAACATTGTCTTGATTACAAGGAATCAAGTCTTAATAGACCGATCAATTTAGAATTCTTGGAAAATAGATTACACAAATGAACATTACATTACACATTAGAAAATAAAACACAATGTAAATGTTCCTTTGAGAATGCCATTAATCGCATAGCTTAACCCTACTTATCAAATATAAAACACTTCTTGGAATTCTAAAAAAATTAAAATATAGAAATGGGTGAGCTCAAATGCTCAATAAGGGTAAGCAATACAGCGGAAGATGACATAAACAATAGTAATGATGAATAATTGAAAACACATGCCTTTATAAATAATAGACATGAACACTTTATGGTAGAAATTTGAGCTATGTAAATAATATTAGAATAAAACATAGTCATGGGTATTTTACTAGTAGAATAACCACATGAATCATCAATATTATTTTTATAATGAGAGAATGTATAATGCCTGACATTCTGGAACATTTTTTCAAGGCATTAGCTAAGACGTCTAAAAATGATTAAGGCCTCGGCCAAAACCATATATCAAATTGAGAAACGCCTCATCCAATTCCACATCTAATTGTCTCATGAGACCTACTGATGCATCGAGGAGCTATAGTGGGCTCTACCCATCACATACTAAGTCCAATACATTAGTCATATGAAAATGTTGAAACATAAACATAAATATTCGTATTAAAACTATTATACGAAATGTCAATACATTAACCATAAACCATGAAGGGTATAAAAATAACACATCCACAGAAAAACATATAATAACTCATTCAATAAAATATTGAAGATTTTATTAATATTAAATCAACCTTAATAAAGAATAACATCCAAAAAAAATGTTGACATAGTTGAAAAGGATTTGTAAATATCTTTGAGAGAAATATCTCTTTTCATGAAAAAATATAAAAGTCACACAATTTATAAAGGAAGAAATTAAAAAAAATTCGAATCAAAGTGTCCCATACCACTTTGAAACTTTTTAAAGGAATTAAAATTTTAAAAACATACATGTCTATATAAATAAATTCATAAAAACCATTTTGAAAACATGGACATTAATGAGAATGATTTAGAAGAATAAATATTTAAAACATTTAAAATTATGTTTCAGTAAAAAAATCACATAAAAATAATCCACTTGAAAAATCTTTTATGAAACAGGGACATTGATAATAAATAGTTCCTAGTAGATACTTACGTAAAAGCAACCTTGGATAATAATGAGATTGTGAAATTTACCCGTACCCTGCACTTTTCTTTGGTCGAGGGTATGTTTAACCTCTTGTATAATGAATATAGTATGTTATTAAATTATACCTGAACCATATTAATATTTATGATATCATAAATTATTCATTTATGAAATTATACTTCCCATTTAATAATAATTTCCATGTTAAATTAACATTTAGGGTAATAATCGCTTTCTTTACCGTATGTGTTTTAACTTGTTATTCTTGATTGTATCACTTAGATCATGATTTAAATACATCCAGAATATAAACCATTATTTATATATATCATATATATTTACAATATAAATATGTATAATATAAATATATATTAAATGGAAAACACCATTTATGGAGAAGTTAGACCATACGTACGCATAAACGCTGTTTCTGTTTTAATATTGTATGGAACAGAACTGAGTGAATAACATATATGTAAGTACAAAAACACAATCATATATATATATATATATATTTATATATATATATCCATTAGAATTATTATTTCATATATTACATACTTATTAATGATATATATTTTTTATAATCATCGTTGAATTGTGAACATGGAAATGAATCTCATCGCGTTGTGGAGACGGTAATCCGTACGTATGCACGAGCGACAATATCATTATATTGATGGAGAAATATAATGTAATAGGATGTTATATCATATTTAAATAATAATTTACATGTTCTATGTTTTATTTATATTAGTTATACTCATTATTATATTGATCCAAATAATGATGTGTTTGAATAACAAACTACACCACGACGTGGTGACGGTAATCCGTACGTATGCACGTACGGTGACTTTGTCATTTATAGGATTGATAGAATAATGAATATGGTTGTATAATTTTTATAATAATATCATATTATAGAGAAGATACTGGATTTATTATTTTAGAATGGAAACAACAAAGATAGAGGAAGTCGAAGAAGAAAATAACATGAAAGAGGTGATGAAATATTTACCTCTTCTTCGGAATCTTTCTTTTGATTTGGTCAAAATGGATCATTACGATGACATTATGACTAAAGGAAGGCCTCTAGGATTAAGGTAGGATATTTGAGGGGATATTTGTGTAGGGTTGTGTTGATCCCAATGGCTATGGAGGTGTGAATTTGAGATAAGGGGAAGTTCCCTTTTATAAAAGGGGTGAGCGAAACCTTAGAAAAAACAAGAAATATTATTTTATAGTAAAATTCTTTTCAATTTATAATGGATCCAAAATTATTTATTTAGATGATAATGTTGGTATGGGTTGAAAACCACTCAACCAAATAGGTTTTAGGCAGGTTTGGGTTACATTATTAACATAATATTTTAGATTTAACTCTTAGTTAAAAAGTTTAACTTTAACGTGTCTTCTTGTATTCTTACACTATATGGTTAATAAAGAAACTATAAACTTCTGAGATAACCTCAAGTGGTTCATTAATGACATATATAATATTATTTAATCCCTTTTTCCAAATCATATATTTTTAGGAATATTATATCAACCAATAATATAGTTTCTGTTTTCAAAACTATTTTATGTCAATTTTGACACTCTTTGGTATTTGTTTTCTGTTAAAATCATAACAGCATGATTACTTCGAAAAAAATTTATTGAATAAACCCTAACATGTCATATTAACCTATAAAATTAGTGGTATTTATCAAAATTCTCAAATTAAATTTATTTGGGTTTTTATAATATAAATTATTTTAATGTTTTATTAATAAGGTAATTACTACATCAACATTGTGTCATAAATAAATATAATTATTTAATGTCTAAAAATTATATATAAAATACCACTATGTATCAAATGTTGTAATCATTCTAATGAATATTTATAATTGAATTTATCGTATGTATAACCCACTATAAAAAATGATTTTGTTATGAAAACTTGAATTTAACACTTTTAACTCTTCTTTAAATTAAATAATAATAAATTTCTTAATCTAATACAAGTAGACCTGAAGGATAATATTTTATTCCTAAGGTTGTTTTGGTCAAATTATACTTATATAATAGAATTAGGACATGTGTTTGAGTAATTATGATATCATTTTTACCCTTAATTACCCTATTTACTTTTAACAATGGTAAATAAAAGTCAAAAAATATTATTCACCAAAAATTATTTTCATCTTATTGAACCAAATTTTACATCCTAATATTAACTATGTCTCTCATATTTTTGAAATTCAACTCATAGAAGTGGTGAAATTATGTTTTATACAAATTTTGAAATGCACCTAGGAGATGGGTAAAAGACGGTAAAAAGTTCAATAAAATTTTTATTTATCTAAAACTTTTATAAACTATTTACCGTGAATTAAATTGAACTTATATAGGTATTATGTATCTATTTTGACCTAAAATAAATTTAAATAAAATAAATAATTATTTAAATAAAAAGTCAGTTTTAAACAATAACTCAGTGTTTTTCACTATTAATAAAAAATTGATTGTGTTCAGAAAAATACCAACAATTCACCCAAATATAACTTTGATATTCCAAATCCAAAAATAAATTCTATTTTGAAAGATAAAATTTATAAAATTTCAAAAAGTGGGTATTATTATTTATAACGACTAGTTTTATTGGTTGTGGTGTGTTTGAACGCGTATTTACATACAACACAAGGTATTGTATTATTCAAAGGGAAATGTACCATATAACATTGGGGTGTTATATTTTACCCTCCTAAAAATAATTTCATACTCGAATTTTGAGAATATTACATCATAAAAAGATTCAGGTGGTTCTCCATCAGAAGTTCCTCGGGTTCCCACATTGCCTCTTTCATCTTATGGTTTCTCTATAGAACTATTATTAGACGAGTCGTCTGGTTTCTCAACCCGTGTTCTCTTGTATCAAGAATCTTAACAAGATCTTTGCAATAAGACAGATCGGGTTCCAGTTCTCATTCCTCATAGGAGAGTACATGCATTGGGTCTGGCAAGTATTTTCTCAATAGTGATATGTGGAATGCGTCAGGAACTTTGGAGAGACTTTAGGAAATTTCCAAACGGTAAGCTACAACCCCAATTCGTTCTATAATTTCATTAGGTCTGATGTACCTGGGACTCAATTTACCCTTCTTACCGAATCATATAATTCCCTTCCATGGAGATACCTTCATGAAAACATGATCTCCTACCGGAAATTCTAAATCCTTCCTTCGGTTATCAACATAACTCTTATGCCTACTTTGAGCTGCTTTGATGTGGGTTTGGATTACCTTCACTTTTTATATCATTTCATTAACATGTTATGGGCCTATGAGTTTTATTTTACCAATATCATCCCAACAGGTTCATGTGCGAAATCCCTTTCTGTATAACGCTTCATATGGTGCCATCAGAATACTTGAATGAAAGCTATTGTTATAAGGAAATTCCACCAGAGGTAAATATTAATCCCAAATACCTTGAAAATCAACTGAGAAAGATATCAACATGTATTCTATGTTTTGAATAGTCTGTTCTGATTGTCCATCAGTTTTAGGGTGGTAGGCAGACCTCAAACGAAGTTTAGTATCCTGGGATTTCTGAATACTTTTCTAGAATAACGATGTAAAATGGGGATTACGATCATAAAAAATCGATTGGGGTATTCCTTGAAGTCTTATAAATTAATTAATATACATTATTGATACATATTCAAGTGGTAAATATTCTCTTATAACAAAAAAACGTGATGACTTGGTAAGACGATCAACATTGACCCATATTGCATTATTCTTTCTAGGCGTCTTTGGTCTTCAAGAATATCCAATATAATTTATCCAAATCAGCCATCTCTTATTCAAAAATTACTTCCTGAGTATCAAGAACATATTAAGGTTTATCTTTTATCTAACCATGTATTTTCAAAAATGTTTAACTTATTGTTGAGTCACTTTTCATAGAACCATATAATCTCAAATCCTTAATTAAATAGTACTACAGTACAATCATTATTTATTCCCCTAATTCATATAACTGGTATATCATCGATACAACACTAAAATGAAATTATTCTTTAATAACAACATAAGAACACTAGTAATTATTCTTCATCCGTGGTAGTGTCATAACTTTATTATTATCAAATAGCATCATATGTGGTATACTCTGGTGATTGGGGCATTGGTTCATGTAATGTCCCAACTCCTTGCAGATGAAGCATTTTACATTTGAAACCTTTTTCTTACCCTTGTAATAACATACTTGGTGTACTTTTTCTCCACACTTATAACATACTCCCATTACCTTCTAGCATTTACCAAGGTGATTCTTTCCAGAGTTATCACATATGGGAAAATCCTTCGTTCCCCTCTTCCCTATGTCCATCATTCTCTTTTCCATCCTTTTATTATTTTTGTTCCCATCAAATCCATAAAACTCAAAGAATTTTTTACGTATCTTATTAACACATGATACTATTTCATCATATGTTGAGAATATGTGGGAGACTATTTCCATTCTAAATGTTGGCTTAATACAATGAAAGATGTGATCTTCTTACTTTTTGGATCATACATATTGCTGGAGTTCTCATTCCTTCTACTGGGTGACATTTCTAAATAATAGAATACACTAGGTTAGTTTATGAATCACAATTCATAATTCAAAACTTGTAAAATAACTAACTTAAATTCAAAATTTTATGGATATAATCCATAATCATAAAAAAAATTCTTTGAGGAAGTATTTACTCTTAAATCCTTCATAATGGCTTGTAATGAAAATGTGAATTATCCTTAGCATATCCCTCGGGAGTGTCGTAATCAAGAGTGCTGCAAGGCCTGTTGCCGTGCACCAGTTCCCGTTCGAGTCTAGATCAAAGAGGTGTTTTCGGGTTTTACACCTAGGTTCATTTGTTCCAGAGCTACCTCTACCTGCTCGTATCCAGACAGGGATGTATTTCTTGGAAAAATCACAAAATATATACAGTACCAAAATTCTAGGAAGTTCTTCTATACTAATATTGAAATTCTATATCAGGATAATGTTCTTTAATAAGAGTTTATCTGAATCTATTTCCAAGGTTATTACTAAACATCCTATGATACCAACTGTAACTCTCTGACCCTAGTTAACCAGAGTCAGTGCATTATCACATAACATTTCCATGATTACAAGGAATCATGTCCGGAAAGACCGATCAGTTTAACAGTCTTCAAAAATAGATTACATACATGAACATTACATTACACATTAGAAAATAAAACACAATGTAAATTATCATTTGAGACCGCTATTAATCGTCTAGCTTTAACAATCTTATCAATCAAAAAACACTTCTTAGAATCCTAGGAAAATTAAAACATTGAAAGGGGTGATCTCAAATTCTGAGTAAGGGTAAGATATACAACAGAAAATAACATAAACAATAGGAATGGTGAATAATTGAAAACACATGCCTTTACAAATAATAAACATGAGCACTTTATGGATGAAATATGAGCTATGTAAATAATTCCATAAAAAACATAGTCATGGGTATTCTACTAGTCAAATAACCACATGAAAAATCAATATTATTTTCATAATGAGGGAATGTATAATGCCATACATTCTGAAACATTTTTTCAAGGCCTCGGCCAAGATGTCTAAAAATGATTAAGGCCTCGGCAAAAACCACATATCAAATTGGGAAAGGCCTCATCCAATTCCACGTCCAATTTTCTCATGAGACCTACCAATGCATCTAGGAGCTCTAGCGGGCTCCATCCATCACATACTAAGACCAATACGTTCCTCATATGAAAAGGTTGAAACATAACATAAGCATTAAAATTAAAAATATCATACGAAATGTCAAAACATTAACAATAAACCATGAATGGTATAAAAATAACACATCCATAGTCAAACATATCATAACTCATTCAATACAATATTTAAGATTGTATTTATTATAAATCAACCTCAATCAAGAATAACATCCAAAAGGATGGTGAAATAGTTGAAAAACATTTGTAAAAATCTTTGAGAGAAATATCTCTTTTTCAAGAAAATATCTACAAGTCACACAATTTAGAAAAGAAGACATTTAAAGATATTTTTATTCAAAGTGTCCCATACCACTTTGAAACATTTGAATGAAATTAACATTTTAAAAACATTCATGTCCATATAAATAAATCCTTAAAAACAATTTTGAAAACATGGACATTAATGAGAAAGATTTAGAAGAATAAATATTTAAAACATTTAAAATGATGTTTTAGTAAAAAATTCCATTAAAAATTATACCTTTGAATTTTTTTTATAAAAAATGGACATGTATATTAAATATGTCCCAGTAGATAATATTGTAAAAACAACCTCGGATAATAATGGGATTGTGAAATTAACCCTTACCATGCACATTCCTTTGGTCAAGGGTACGTTTAACCTCTTGTATAATGACCATAGTATGTTATTAAATTATAATGGAACCATATTAATATATATTATATCATAAATTATACATTTATGACTTTATACTACCCATTTAATAAAAATTTCCATGTTACATTAACATTTCAGGCAATAGTCGCTTTCTTTATCATACGTGTTTAAACTTGTTATTCATGATTGAATCACATAGATCATGATTTAAATACTTACAGAATATAATAAATTATTTATATATATCATACATATTTATAATATAAAAACTTATAATAGAAATATATATGAAATGGAAAACACCGTTTATGGAGACGGTAGGCTGTATGTACCCATAAACGTTTTTTCCGTTTTCATATCGTATTGAATGAAACTAAGTGAAGAAGATATATGAAAGTATATATATATATATATATATCTAGTAGAATTATTATGTCATATATTACATACTTATTAATGATATATATATTTTTATAGACATCTTTTAATGGTGAATGTGGAAATGAATCTCTTCGCGTCGCGGAGACAGTAATCCATACGTACGCATGAGTGAGAATATCATTATATTGATAGAGAAATTGTATGTAATTGGATGATATATCATATATACAGAATCATTAAAATGTTATATTTTTTATTTACATCAGGTATACTCATTATTATACCCATCCAAATAATAATGTGTTTTAATAACAAACCACACCACGACGTGGAGACGGTAATCCGTACGTACACACGTATAGTGACTTTGTCATTTATAGGATGGATAGAAAAATGAATATGGTTGTACCATTTTTATAATAACATCAAAATATATAGAATATACTGAATTTATTATTTTATAATAGAAACAACAAAGAAAGAGGAAGTGGAAAAAGAAAAGAACTTGAAAGAGGTGATGAAATATTTTCCTCTTCTTCGGGTTCCTTATTTTGATTTGATCAAAAGGGCTCCCTAGGTTGGATTTATGACTAAAGTAAGGACTCTAGTATAAAGTTAGGATAGTTGCAATGATATTTGGGTAGGGGTTGGATGATCCAAATTGCTTTGGAGGTGTGAATTTGAGAGAAGATGAAGTTCTCTTTTAGAAGATGGTGAGGGGAACCTTAGAAAAAACTTGATATAATATTTTATAATAAACCAATTTTCGGTTTATAATTGCTCCAAAATGATTTACTTAGAGTCTAATGTGGGTATGGGTCGGGAAAAACTCAACTAATAGGTTTTAGACAGGTTTGGGTTACACTATTGACATTATATTTTAGATTTAACTCTTTGTTAAATAGTTTAACTTTTTTTTGTGTCTTCTTATATTCTTACAATATATGGTTAATAAAATTACTCTAAAAATTCAAGGGAACTTAAAGTGGTTCATTAATGACATGTATAATATTAATTAAGCACTTGGGATAATCCTTAGATTTTTAAAAATATTATATCAACCGATAATATAGTTTTTGTTTTAAATACTCTTTTATGTCAATTTTGACACTATTTGGTATTTGTTTTTTGTTAAAATCATGAAAGCATGATTACTTAGAAAAAAATTGATTGAATCAAACCTAACATGTCATTTTAACCTATAAAATTAGTGGGATTTATCAAAAGTCTCTAACTACATTTATTTGTGTATTTATAATATCAATTATTTTAATGTTTTATTAATAAGGTAATTACTGCATCATTATTGTGTCGTAAATAAATTTAATTATTTAATGTCAAAAAATTATAAATAAAATACCATTATGTAGGAAATATTATTATCTTTCTAATTAACATATATAGTAGAATTTATCTTATTTATAACCCTATATTAAAAATGTTTTAGTTAAGAAAACATGAATTTAATACTTTTAACTCTTCTTTAAATTAAATATTAATAAATATCCTAATCTAATCCAAGTGGACCTAAAGGATCATACTTTATTCCTAAGGTTTTTTTGGTCGAATTATACTTATTCAACAGAATTGGGACATGTGTTATGGTAATTATGATATCATTTTTACCCTTAATTACCCTATTTACTTTTAACCATGGTAAATAGAAGTCAGACATTACTATTGACCAAAAATTATTTTCATCTTATTGAACCAAATTTTACTTCCTAATATTAACTATGTCTCTAAAATTCTTTAAATTCAACTTTAAAAAGTGGTAAAATTAATATTTATACAAATTTTGAAATGCTCCTTGATGTTGGGTAAAAGACGGGAAAATGTTCAATAAAATTTATATATATCTAAAATTATTATAAACTGACTCCAATGAATTAAATTGAACTTATATAGGTACTATCTAACTATTTTGACCAAAAATAAATTTAAATAAAATATATAATTATTTAAATAAAATTCATTTTTAAACAATAACTTAGTGTTTTTTACTATTCATAAAAAAATTGATAGTTTCAGAAAAATACAAAAAATTCACCTTAAGCTATGTTCGATATTCTGAATCCAAAAATGAAGTCCATTTTGAATTATAAAATTTATAAAAATTTAAAAGGTTGGTATTACTATTCATAACAGCTAGTTTGATTGGTTGTGGTGTGTTTGATCTTGAAGTTGCATAAACACACAGAAATTGTTTTATTCAGAGGGAAATGTAATGTGGAAACTTGGGGTGTTACATATCTTATTCTATTATTTCAGTTATTTAAACATCCATGAATTTATAGATGAACAAAATTAGGTCTTTGAAGAAGACCAGGACCTCTAGTAAGTTTCAAGGGAAGTGTAGAAGAGAAATGGGTAGGTGTTGGCCAAGCTTGAAGGCTCAAAGTGGTGTGAGGAGGAGAGGGAGGAGGTGCCCTTTTATAAGAGAGGAGAGGGGCACCTTTGGAAACATAAAAAATATTAATTTATAATAAATTTAAAACCCACATAAAAATCCTCCAAAAATGACTACATTCGAATATAAGATTATATAGGGTTTTAATCCCATGAAACAATAAAATTTAGACATGTTGTGAATTTATTTTAAACCTTATCAACTTGATTTATCCTTATTTAATCTATTTAATTTTATTTTTAGTAATAGTATTCTAAATTTTAAATTGTTATAAATAATTACTTATGTGATCTGAATTTTCCATAATTAAATAAATTACTACATGGTCGACCATATATTTTTAAATTTGTAAATCTTTAATATTTTTTTGAAGTTTTAAACATTTTAATAATATGTTTTTTTTTATAAAATATCAATAGTGTAAATTTTGACACTATTCAATTATTTGAATTTAAATAAAAGCCACACAGAAGGAATATTCGAATAAAAATATTTAATAGATTCCAAACATGTCATATTCATCTAAAAATATCATCTATCACATTAATTTGTTCATATAATATTTATTTTAATATTTTTAAAACCATTTCATTGATATTTCTCTTAATAAAATAATTACTACAACATTATTGTATAATTATTTAATATAATTATGTATTGCATAATAAATAAAAATAAAAAACTTTTATGAATAAAAATCTAATATATTTCATAATAATAACTTTATTAGAATTTATCATCTAAAAATCACCACATATAAATTGTTATATTTATTAATTTATGATGGTGACAACTTTGACATCATTTAATATAAAATATTATAAATGTCATAATCTATTTTATAAGGCTCAAAATGGTCCACATGTATACACTTGGATGCTCAGTTTATATATATACTTGACCAATGTGTTTTTGTAAGGTGTTTGAGACTTTTTATGGGTAATATTATTTTAATAAAAAATATTTTATTGATTTTTCACTAAATAAATAATTTCTACATCATTAATGTATAAGATATTAAGGTAATTAATTATTTCTCAAAAATTAAAAATAAATTTCCATAACAAAGGAAAACATTTTAGCTTTCATATTAGTATTTAAAATTGAATTTATATTCTGTATTAACTTGTTTTAAAAATACATTAATTATTAAAGTGTGAGTGAGACATTTTTCACTTTCTTTAAATAAAATAAATTAAGGGTCTTAATCATATCCAAGTGGGTTCCAATAGATTCCATTTCAACCCAAGTATGATTGAGGGAAAAATATAATCATCCAATTATATTAATACATGTGTTAGGGTAATTTTATAATATTATATTTACCCTTAATTACCCGATTTATCTTTAACTATGGTAAATAAAATTTACCGTAGTTACAATTCATAATTCCTAAAAATTAAAAGTAGATTATTAACATAATTTGGACCCACTGATTCCAAATATGGAATAAAGTTTTCCAAATTCAAAATATAGAAGTTTCATTATTTAATTTTAAATTAATCCCTCTGTTGATAAAATGGGTTTTAAAAGTTAAAACATTGCAAAAGATTGAAATGTTTTTACTTATGAATTCAGTGTAAAATTAATTTTAATGACTTAAATTATATTAAATGGTAAAAATATATTATATTTATATATTAAAATCATTCAATATTATAATTTAACCATATAAATTATCTTGATAAAAAAGTTGTTTTTAATTAAAATTTAGCGTATTTTTACTATTCTTCAAAATAAGAAACATATCAGAAAAATATCCAAAATTTATCCAAAGTAAATTTTTATATCCTGATTCCAAATAATAATTTTATTTTGTAAAATTTAACTTACAAACATGTCAAAAACTAGATTTAATGTGGGTGTTCCATCAAAAGACGACAAAACTACATTTTTTGAAAAATACTTATTTTACCCGAAAAATTTATTTTGTTCTCATACCATGTTCTATAAAATGATTAACATGAATTATAATGTCATAAAATTAAAAATGTAGATACTACTATTCATAATGGCTAGTTCATAGTAATATTATAACAATATATCGTTTTTAGTGAATCTCAGTATTGCGTACAACACATGCTATTGAGGAAGGTCACTCTTGCGTGCAACACAAGCCAAGAATAATGTTTGCGTATACTACAATATAATATGGTGTTGCATAGAGTGCAGGATAATCTTGGTGTAGCATACAACACTAGAAATTAAATAAATTAAAAATAATATTTCACATAATATCTCGGGGTGTTACAAACTTATACCTCACTTCTTGGATTATCTCCTTTATAAACGATGTAAATCATTTGAGTGATGGTCTTTTGAAAATTAAAAAACCTTTTTATGGAGGATAGTAATGTGGAAGATATTAATTATAATATTTTAGGCTGAAATAATTTGTTTTTGGTGTAATGATAAGTGGGGAGAGGAGATCCTCTTTTATATGTGAAAAGGGAAGATATTTTTATAATACCCATGAATTTTCAATAATGTGAAGTTATAATTAAGAAAAATGGATTAAAAATTGATAATTAATAGAGATTATAAGTGATAAGGATTACAAATTACTAAAACACACATCCCACATATGTTTTAACTTATTTAAGGTATTTTACACTTAGATTCTTTACTCTTACCATTTTTTCTTTTACCATGGTAACTAGTATTTACATAAGGTAACTTAATCTCTATGCATAAAATAAAGTGGTCATTATTATAAAATTTGGAAACAATAATTATAAATTTTAAATCAATATAATTTTATTCAATTTATAAAAGTGATAAATATTAATTTTAAAATAAAATATATGATGTAAATAATTTTTTTTGAGAAAATGTTACTCATGATCTAAAATATCAAATATTGGTTTGTAAATCAAAACAAAAGTTTTTAAAATTATAAATTAATATATAATATATATATTTATATTATAAAAATGTTTTATTAATTTCCTATTCATACTTATATACTAATAGTGTCATAAAATTCATGTTATTTGTAAAATTGGTATTTTCACTATTCCCATAAAAAAATTACTTTTTAGAAAAATACTAAAAATTATACTTAAGAATAAATTTTTAATATTTATGAAAGAATTATGTTCAATTTTTCAAATGAATTTTTTTAAAATTTTATAATTCATTATATATGTCAAATCAAAAAATATAGTGGAAATTACTCATATTGGAAAATAAATTTTTTAAAATTTTACTATTCATTATTCATATTTCCCATAAATTAATAATTAATTTATTTTTAATATATTTTTCATAGCATCAATATATTTTATTATTATATAATTTTATTATACTTTGTTTATTTAAATAAAACAATAATTTCGAGAAAATATATTCCTTTGTATAAAACGATTTTATAATTATCTTATGTATAATAATTGAATTCATATTAAAATTATATTTTATTTGATTTTTATAAATATTTCATAAAGTGGTTATTTTTATTCATTAACAATAATTCAATTACTATGGTTTGGATGTCATACTTAAAATTCATATTATAATTTAAATATATCACATTTTCATTTTGGTTTAGTGATGTTTGTGCAATATGATATCAAACTCATTGATTTAGTTAAATGAAATAATATATTAAAATATTTAGGAGTTACATATGTCATTTTCACATGAAATTAAAAGTAATGATACCTAAAATTTTTTCATGACTTGATTCTTGAATAGTACTTTATGTGATGTGACATCTGGACCATATATTTGAGACACAACCAAAAACCAACATCTGTATTCAATTTTTTACAAGGGATTGTGATTTACTAGATTGGGTACACTCAAGTATAGAATGATTCAATCACCTATTTTGAATATCTTTCTTGAAAAATTATAATTTTACTTTTGAGTTTTTAGATCATCAAAACATTTCCGGCTGTTTAAAATAAGTATACTCAACTTCAAAGGAAACTTATTATTTACAATACATACATGCTCCAATTCGTCTTGCATATATGAATCCATTTTTCCTACCGACTAGATGCATTACTTCACAATGGGAGGGACCTATAATATCTATATTTCTGAAATCTTTACAATAGAACCCATAACTAAAATACGGCCATGGGTAAATCTTTGTGTACATGTCCCATATCGTCACTCATGATCCAAGAAGCTTGATTCATGATTTTCATCATCATCACTATACTCTATTCAAATGTTGTTGGGATGTCATCATTTAACAAAAGACACAAATATGGATACTTTACACAATAACATATTAAGGTTTATTCGTCATGAATCTAATTTGAGTACACACACATTGAGGTAATACATGATGGAAATGAGATATTCACTAACATTATGTTTCACCATTCCATTTCGGTATAGATTGCCTCACTTTATATTTTTCTAAACTATATGAACATAAAGTCATAATTCTCAATAAAATATACATAATGTTTAACTATATCTCTACGTTGTCCAAATTGTGTAACTGAAAAAAACATTAGAGATATTCACAAAACTTTTCATGTTGAAAATTCATAATGGGTGGTCTGAGAAAAATTCAAGTCTCCACTTTCTAAGACAATCACTTTCAAGAAATAGGAAAAAGTTAGAATATATATCAGTAAATGTAGAAATATCATATATCTATACATGTAAGTAAAAAAATACAATTTTTACACACTGGATCCATTGGTCTTGGAAAGAGAAATGATATATCATATCCCATTTCCACAATATTTTTTTTGTAGACGATGAAATAATTTTTTGGGTACCAAAAACCTACTTTAATCCCCCTTTATCCATAAAACAACTCATTTCTCTAGTTTTTGACTCTTTAAAAACAATTCATGGTTATTGATTATGATAATGATCGAGTACAAGGGATACTTCTATTTTGATTTGCACACATTTCTCAATAATTCTATGCATATATGCCGACCCATTTTGTCCTGTCAACCATAAGCATCTCCTTCTAAGATAAGGGACATATAATCTTCTTATACTATTATAGAATTGGATCAAAACCCATCATCTATATATACTGAGTGGTCATCCTTCTTTACTTGTCTCATCTCATCATCCATGGTCAAAAAAATTTCATGTATGATTTTAAAATCCCATAACCCTACCATTTATGTGGATTTCATATCCTCTTTGTTACACCTTCATGCACTATACTCATTCTCATTTAAAGAATATAAAATTTCATTCATGATACTTTGGTGGTGATCATTGTATGATATTAAACCACATAATAATTTTTTCTAAGTGTTATGAACCAAAACATCATTTGGAACCATGTAAAATTAGTTAGGAATTAAATACCAACCTCTATATATCATATTTCCCAATCCATTAAATTGAAATGGAATGATAAATAGTCCATTAGAAGCTGAAAACCAATAAAGGACTATCTGTAATTTTTTTCCCTTTTCTTTCAAGACATGCTCTATGCATGATTTAGGTAAAATTGAGAATGATAAATTTATAAGGCAAAAAACATGAGAGGCTAATGACTAGTAAGGGAAGGGTAAATAAGATCCATGTTCGTTCCCATTAAGCTTCCCCTATATGAGGAACAATAATACTTTTGGGTTATTACACTATATAAGAAATAAATATTTAGGGGGGTCCACAATATGACCCTAGTATAATTCATGCAATATTCTTTAATCCCCTTTTATAATTAAAAATATAGAGAATTTATCCTTAATTTTTGGATAATGATCCACATTGGGTGAAATTAGTCATCTAAATATACCCTCTATTCTGTAATGTGATAACATTTCTTCCCATACCTATCCATGACCCACACCCAGGAGAAATTACCAATAACTCAACTAATTCATGAATTATGATTGATAGTTATCATTCTAGAGTGATGATTAAATGATCCTAAATTATTTTTAAGATTTCATTTGAAAGGTTCACATGAAATCATGTGGAATATTGTATAGTAAAACAATAGAAAAAATGAAAATATTATGGAGATAAATCTATTTCCATTGATAAAATAAAGGGGAGAAGATTCCATAACTTGGAATATCTCATGATATTTATAGACAAAACAAATATTATAAAAATAAATACATGAGGTTCTGATGAGAAGAAATTTTCAAGTTATCCAATGCTCGATAGGTGATGTGAATTGATGGTTGAAAGTCCATTCATGTTTCATATTTATCTAGGTTTAATTAGTTTATATCCACAACACAAGAGTCTAATTATTGATCCTTCATATTAAAGTCTCTATTTTTATGGTAATCACTGGATGTTGTGTTTTTTCATTGAATAAATGATCCATATACTAAATATGTTTTGAGTTATATGGAACCATTTGATCAGGAAACTGTTATTCTTCAGAAACATAATTGATTGGTTCATTCATATCAACCCCATGGATTCCATTGAATTTTTATGACTATGAAATGAAATGGAGTAAATATCCTAGACTATCAATTACTCATGAGTGAATAAAACATTCCTTATGTGAACATGTATGATACTATAATTATATCACACTACACCCATGAGAGAAAAAATTCAAAAAAGGATTTTAACCTTATTAATGGTGTTGAACAATAGAGTCTTTATGATATTGGAACAAACATGGTGATAATCCCTCTACCTCACTATCCAATTTTCATTATAATCTCTAAAATATTCATGTGGTTTACTCATAGACACTAAAATATATCTAGGAATTAATTTTTTAATAGAGGAAATAGATCAAGTTGTTGTGGTATGTATGCGTAAAAATTTAACTTCCCCTCCTTGGTAGTTTCCATTGGATGATTTTTCAATATAATATTTCACTGATGGATTATTTACAATTGGAATCATAAAAATAATATCATACACACATTCTATATCTTTTAACATAAGATTTTTAGATCTTTACTATCATGATATAATGAAAATTTGAGGTTGAGGACTCCCCAAGATTTATAGGATTCTTGGTTTATGAATTCCAAGGCTTGAAAACATGATCCAATATGGCATTGGGTAGTGGAATATGAGAGGGAAATAGTCTACAAACTCATATAACATCTTGTACCATCTCACTATTTTGAAAACACTCAATACACACATTGATATAATATTGTGAAAACTGGATGGGAGCTCTGGTGTGATTAAAAATGATCCCATCATTTATATCTTCTCACATTTGCATCAGTTGAATATGTAGAAAGATTACCAAGTGTTTCACACTCTAATATCTCGTAAAGGAAGCGACTATATCCTATGTAAAACCAAAATTTTCTTATGAAAATGTAAGGAGTATATTTCCCATAGATAATCCATTCATTTAGTTGATCCATTAGGACCCCATCCATTACGGAAATTATAAAGGACCACTCATTATGGGAATAATTACAATTATCAACAACTGTTCTCAAATCCAAGACACTTTATGGAGAATATATAAAATTTTAATGATTACATGATATGACATTATCATTTTTTACACTCAATGTACTAAAATGAACATAAAAAATGTTGTTACACTTATAAAAGAAATTAGAACTTGGAACTTCTATAGAATTCATCAACTCATAAAAATGAAGGTGTTGGGATACCCAAATATATATGAATTGTAGTAATATTCTTAAATAGTAATTGTTCATTCCTTCTTATATACGGCCCAACATGTTATATATCTGAATTTGAACTGGTACTATTAGGTTGATTGGTTGGCCTACTATTAGCGATACCACCATAACCAAGTTGAAGAAACTAACACATTACATGGAATCCATTCAAAGAAAGAGCCACCCATTATGATGAACATGGATAGGGGCCTCACTAATTGAAAGGCAAGATCCAAATTTGGCTATATTGTAAACCTCTATGAATGGCATTGATCCACTCCCATAATATTCTAATTAGATCTTTTGATGTCTATAGTTTATTATTGAGGGTGTCTTCTTGAATGAGTGAATCCAAGAATTGGTCCACTAGGTGAAAAGAATGATTTATCCATTATTACACTAAGATTAGCGTGTGAAGGTTGAAGAAATTTTAAAGTATTCTTTTTGATGATATTAGTAGATCCTTTAATAGGGAAGGATTTTTTCCCTTGTATTTCCAAACAATAGTTATAGAAATGGATTCTTAATACATCTTCCCAAAGATCATGATTCCCCCCATGTTTATTTAATCCATATTGAAAAATTCATCCCTTTCTTTGTTGAAGATGGAAAGTGTTGGTTATTAGACACCAATGGCTGAACAGTTATAGGATGAGTTCATCTGGTATGTGCACTATGAACTGAGAGGCCCAGAATAACACATATAGGTCACTATTTGTAGCTGTTTAGTAAACTCTTGACAACTCTAGTGCAGCTAGAAATCTCATTCTCATTCATTTAAGAAACTACCACTTGGGATTATTTTCTACAGTATAGTCCACCCTTAAATGTGATTTTCAAGATAAATTTCCATGATATATAAATAGTCTTGAGAAATAGGTTTCTAGAGTTGATTTTGATTATGATGGGTAATATTTGAGTTGTTAAAGATATATATAGTTCCTTGACGGGGATCTTTGTTAATTTCACCTTTATTAGAAATTGTTTCTTAAATATAGTGAGAGGAAGATTCATACCATGTTGTTGGTCGATTATGACTAGGTGTGGGAATAAAAACATCATCTCTGAGACTGAAATTGTATATAATAAATCTATCAAATATATGGTAGTCTTTACATTCTAGAGAATGATGATTCCAAAATTATTCATTATAAAGAATATAAAGATATCAAAGGTTGTATCTAATATTATGGTAAATAAAAAACCTTCTTTCATATTTAATAATAAAATCATATAGATTAGTAGGTCCATAAGACAATGTTTCTATAGATAAAATGAAATAATATAAGAAAATATCATTGTCCTTAAAATAATCTTCCTAATGTTCCGTCACACAAACCACTTGGTTAACCAAATAAACTAATATGGTAACCATAAAAACAACAAGGGTGACCACATGAACCAATAAGGGTTATATAGTCTGTAATGACCATGTGATCTGTGAGGCTGATGCATGAGCCGCGAAGTCAACTCACAAACCATGAAATGATTCTTGTTATGGTGTCTACTCATTCTATATATCGAGTTATAGAAAGGATAGATTTCATTTATAATAGAGACTAAATCAAGTATCTATATATAGGAGTTCCTTAGAATACTTTTGAAAACAATTTATCAATGAATTCCAACAACTCACAAATTTGTAAGTGTCCACAAAGTAATGCACCACATGAAAATTATGTGAGCCTTTTCTAATTCATCGTATTTTACTTCTCATCATTATGAATAAACCCAATAGGGGTAAATTTTTTGACATCCATATAATTAGGAAAAAACTAGTTTCTAAATAATTTGGAACAATACTTTTTCAGAGGAGAAAAGGGATCCTAGGACATAGTGAGGTCCCAAAACAAGAGACGTCAATCCCTATGGGATAAAAATTCTACAAGATACCATGAGTTAACCACCAAAAAGGAGTTAAAAACATATGATCATGGACTATCCTTCAAATATTATTAGTTTAGTCCTTATCCCACCATGTGATCCAACTACATGATAATTGGGTAGATGGTCTGATGTTCTTAGCATCCATATGGAATCATATTCACCTCTATCAACAGACCAAGTTCCTATAAATACAACACCCTCACTCCAAAAAATAAATGAAGAAGGAAAATATAAAATTGAGTGAGAAGATAATGTGAGAAATTATTCTTGTTTCCATAACATTAACCTCTCACACTCTATTATAAATCAAAGGAAAACTTTCATAAAAATAAACTAGGAAAAGAACACACATATGGCCATGTCCAAGAGGTCATCCATTTGCAATCAAGACCAAAATTCCAATCACATGAGGCTAGAATCATCAATATGAGTTAACCTTACAGAGGCCTAGTTGTCCACATGGGGCCAAGTAGAGATCACAGAAGTGAGGTTAACATCCTAGAGTTTGAATGAACCCTTTGAATTCCTAATCATGAGGTCTTCCTCACAAGGCCCACTATGAAAGATCACCTTTGGAATAATCTTAACTTATTTTGAAATCATGTCTTACTATGACATTATTTTTCTTCTAAAAAATATTCTTAATACCTATACATAAACCTTTTTCCATAGTAAAAACTTTATAAAGGCCAACCTAAATCCCCGTCCATGGCCACCTAAAACACATTATTGGGGAATGAACACTAGATCCCACCCCATTGATCATAGATTCCATTGTTAACAGGAGGATCTAGGTTGATTATAAAAGTGTGAAAAACCCTCATATAAATAACAATCATTGATTCAATTGATAATATGGGACCCTATTTGGATGATACTAGAGTTGAAACTCCTAGTTTATTATGTATTTATCATTGGTTCAAATGCGTTTGGTAAGATAAGGGAAACTATCATGGATTAATCAAATAGTATTTCTTAAGGATTCCATAATCCATCATTGATACCCTTTTTCCTACTAAAAAATAATAAAATGGGAGGATTAGATTCCCCTTTGGCTATAAAATCCTATATGGTTTCTTTTGGAAACACCGTTAATGAGAAAGGGATATCTCACAGTGTGTTTCTTTTTCAGGTATAATTTACATCCAAATATAATTGTGTGATTTTATTTATCTTATTTCATATATTTATTCTCACACTAATAATGTATCATATGAGAATAAATATTTTAGTTTATCATTAAAAATAATTTAAAAATAGTTTATATCATATTTCTCAAATTGTCCAAGAATCACAAGGGTTTAGAGATTTTAATTGATCATTCCATTAACACAGTGAAAAATTCATCTAATACATTTCACCTCCATTGTTTTAATCATTACCCACATCCTTATGGGATTATTATTAACGTATACTAACCATAAAAATCTAATTGTTCAATGTGATAAATATTTTAGCATATTTCGGTTTTACATTGAGCATGAATCACATGATATTTGAAATCTGAGTGGATTAGGAAATTAATGAAATTAAAAATTCATCCAATATGGACCCTTGCCTTGGGATTATTCCCCAATAAATCTCTAAATGGGATTTATATTTAAGTATCAGCCCCCAACAAATCATGTTATGTAATATGTTTAATATTATTTAATATATTGTTTCTCACGCAAAGAAAAACTCACATAGGCTTTGATATTTGAGATGGTTACACTATTTTTGAAATTAAAACATGTACAGTATGAGACTCATAATTAATTGTAATACCCAATAAAAATAACAACTAAAAATATTTTTTATATTTTTCCTTGAAAATATCTTCTCCTTCTCAAAGGGATATATTACCTAAAGATACATTCCTTTAATGGTCTATATCTTTAATGAATAAACATGGGGAAGCATTATCTGTGTAATTCCCTCCCAACATCCTGATGCTACATCTTTTACAACATATAATTCCAGACATTATAACATTAAAATACATGAAAAAAGTCTTAGTTTCATAAAATTAAACAGCAAGCCAATTTATATATTGCATGACATTAAGAAATTTTATATTGTCTCAACATACAAACATAAACTATTTCACTCAAACTATATAGAATCTGATTCATACCCATTCATATTACATGGGACACATTTCAAGGCCCAAACCTCATATTACCATATCACTAATATTTTATAGTTTCCCCAAATGGGAAATACTCCCAGAAAAACTAAATTCCATCACCAAGATATATCCTTGATATTATCATGCCCCACATGGAGGGCCTTATTCCATTTGGGTATCACCATATTTCTTTTTTCATGATATATTTTAGAAAAAAATCATATTATGCTTACCGGTCCATAATACTACAATCCAAATAAACCCTAAACCACACTAGGCTGTTTACCTTGATAAAGAAACCTATTCACATTGGGCTATATTCACATTCATTTTAACTGAAATAGAAAACATATGAACAAGTCATACACCATCCATTGTTAGGAACATTTTTACCAAATAATTATGTTAATAATGACATAAAACTACTTGGAATTGATCCTTATCACACAACTTTAAATGGTATGACTTGTATCGTTAGGTGGCATCGAACTACATAGGGATATATAAAAATCCAACATAATGGGCCCAATCATATTACACAACAAAAATTGTATCTGTTGTTGACATTAATTCCAAATTTCATGATAATGATGGATTAAACTAAAATATCATCCCTTATTCAGATAACAGAGGAGTTATTGATCTAATTATATATATATATGTATTCACTCAATAACACATGTAACTAACTAACAATTTTATATGATTGTAACTAGGAGTGTTATTAACATTACATGGTAAGATTCTTGAAAATATATTAAATATATAAGAGTGTATTAGAGTAGTAAATAGTTCTCCCAAAAAGGTTTGGATGATACCGACCTATAATTTTCATGGTTTAATGCACATTCATGTAGTTTCTGATATGCTTCAGCAACCACTTTCCTTTGGAAATCATGATTGTAGAATAGAAATAAAAAATACAGTGTGAATATATGTCCAAAATAGAATTTTATGTTCCTTGTGATTTTTTCATTGTTACATAGTCTTAATAATTTCATAAATATCAAATATATTTATTATATACACTTTTATAACAATCCATGTAATGTGGTGATAAAAAATATACATCACTTCTTGGAGGCTGTTGTCCCATCATACTCGTGGGAATTGTTTTCACTTCCCAATGAATGTGAATGAATGATATTATACAATAGATTATATTTATATAATAATAATTATGAAATAAATAAAATATCAATTCATTAACTCCATTTATATAACCATCCACATGTTTTGGTGATAATAAATGAAATATTTTTCTTAATAGAGGTGGGAGTCTGCACATATGAATGATTTTTTTTGTTTCAAGTTATATAGAATAGTGGTTAATAATGATTATTCAAAAATCCTAAAATTTCATTATAATAATTTTATTAATTAGTTATGTTTATGTAGTTATTGATTATTTGGAGGAGTTGGAGTACGAAAAAAACTTAAAAGAATTTAGGTAAGAAGACTATGTTTTATTGAGATATCCTATTTTTGATATCTCCTTAACAATTCATAATTTGATATTTTAGTGAGACTTAAACCTCTTGTAGGAGTGTATGAGAGTTTAAAATTTATTTATATAGAGTTTGGTTGAGAAAATGTACTCATTGTATGTATATAAGAGAGTTGAGGAGGTTCTCTTTTATATGTTTGAGGAGTCTCATGGTTGTAAATATTAAATACTTTTAAGTACAATAAAATCCATAATTATGTAAAGTAAAACCAAAACTACCAATTATCAAAGATATGATAAGGGAGGAAAATATTAAATGAACCAATAATATTTTGTATATGGTTTTGTAATATTTTTATTCCTTATCTCTTTATTTTTATCCCTTTTAATCCATTTTTACCATTATTGAGGTGACATAATTTTTACCATGGTTAATTATTTTTTATGAATAAAAATAAAAATCATCATATATAAAAATATCAACATTTTGATTCAAAATATTGATCCCATTTTAATATATTATGTATTTATATGAAGAATAACTTAATTTTAATATATATACAAAAAATGCATAAAATCCATTCTTAGAGAAAATGTATTTTTAAAGAATAAAGTTATTTATTCTTATTCCATGAGTAGTAAACCCAATTATATGGTTTTTAATTTATGTAATTTAATATATTATCTATAAATTCCATTAAAATCATTTATCTATAGTGATGTTTATATTTATTACGATTTAAATACTTTTCACAAAATAATAATCGCGTTTTGAAAAATATATCTTCTTAATTTCCAATGCTTACATTGTGAATTATAAAAAATTTATAATATATGAATTAATGATAGTAATTTTTTATAAATCTATGAAAAATAATTTTTTATTATTTAAATTCCTTAAATAATAAAAATTAACTTTAAAATAAAAAAATATATATAATAAAATAATGATTTTAAACAAAAAAAAATTCTCTTTTGGAAATAGATATTAGTATAGTATTCTTTACCATTACTTAAATATTATATAGGTATTATTAATTAATTTTAATATTTATTACTTCCATTTTATCAATAATTGTATGTGATATCATTCTTCAAAGGTATTAAGTTTAACAAAAACAGACAAATCAACAAATAAGTTCAAAATGGTCTCCTTTGGATCAATTGTATTTTATTATGTAATTTTTACCAAATTTATGTTATAATGTAAATTAATTACTAATTTCATGATATATCAAGTAATTTTTTACATTTGGAGGTTTTTTAAATCATTATTCCATAATTTTTTATTTTTCATGCAACATAATCAATCAAATACTTCAAATTTATTTTATAAAAAAAGTATTCTAAAAACCCACAGTGTTATATTCTACACCTTATAAGAATATCACCAAAAAAATTACATTAATATGACAAAAAATTTAGGATACTTATACTGTAATACATCCTCATGTTCCTAAATAGATTACTCAAAGTTATAGATTTTCCATAAAACTTTTACATGGGCGGGGTGGTCTTATTCTAAAAAAAACATATTCGATCAAAAATATCTACTAGTTGTTCCTCAAAGAAATAATCATACAATAGAGTCAAAACATATTAGTATAGTATGTGGAAAGGAATAGGTATAAAATTCCTTAGAATATAAACTTGTAACACATCATGAACTTGATAGAGTTTTAGTGGATGTTCCAAGTGATAAGATACCATCCTGATACGATCAATTGTCTCAAAAGGAATGATATATCATGGAATCAACTTTATTATTATTTATATTAACATAATTATGAGGAAAGATTTTACGGAATAAATTATCACAAACACCAAACTCAGGATCTCACTGATGATTATTAGTGTAACTTTTCTACGTAATATGAGCTTAAGAAATGTGTTGCTCAACTGATCTTACCTTATTTTCCATTCCTTTGTCTAAATTATGTCCCACTATCTTTCATTCTCCAATTTTTTCCCATCGTATTGAATATATTCACTTATTTTCATAGATGGATTTAAAAAAATTCATCAAAATTCTTGATCAAAAGAAATATTTTTTTAAAATTATACCATAGGAAGGTGTTGCTCCCAACCAACATTAAAATGAATTATTAAAACTTTCAGAATAACTTATAGGGTTCAGATGGTCCTCTCAGGCTGACCATATATCAGAAGATGATATATTGTGCTAATGTACAACTATTTATTGAATTATTATTAGGGAATTATCCAAAACATAAAGGTAAACATTGGATCTCGTTCAAATTAAATTTAGAGTGGTATTCCATAAAACATTACAACACCCTTAATGTATATACTAAAAATATGGTCTAGTGTAAAATCATCTCTAATAAGAATGAAATGTAAGGATTTTATAAGGTGGTTAACTATAACACTAATGGTGTAATGGACTTTAGATGTAAAGGGGATTCCTATGATGAAATATAATTCAATGTTTTCCCAATTCCATACTTGTATAGTAAGTTTTACACTACCCACTTAAAATTTAAGAACCTGATGCTTCCTTTTAGGTACATGTATATTTTTTCAGGTTGTTTTTGAGAGAATGGGTTAAAACATGCCAAGTGCAGGCTGAAAACTATTACATGACTTAGATTAGGGATACACGGCATGTAATCCCAAGTACATTCCATGTAGAGTGTCCATGTGTGATGTCCATTCATGGCATGTAGGGATGTCAAAAAGGAAGAGAGGACCAACCATGTACATGTTGTGTACTCCCAGTACATTCCATGTAGTCATATCAGTAAGAATTTTTCATGACCTGAAATGTAAGTCAGCGAAACAAGAAACATCATCCATGTTCAAGATCTGTATATATATATAGTACACAATGTGTACTTTCTAATGTTTTTTAATGGATAGTAGCCTCATTTTTTAAATTCTAGATATAAACATCATGAAACATCCGGTCAATCCTCATTTTGGATATTGATTCTTCATATTATGTCTAATTCGAACTTCTTAAGATCCATTGGAACCCAATTGGTAAGATCTTGATTCCACTTGAGCCATTATTCATTATATCCTTTCTTGACCTAATTATAGGACCTTGAGCATTTATTCTCATTTTGTAGATCTACCTTGTTCTAGGAAGAATTAGAGGACGATGCTGGATGAGGAGACTCATACAAGTACGAGGTAGGTGGTGTTAGGACCAAGATGGCTTATGAAGTTGTGGATGAATGAATTATTACCTTATTTTTTCAATAAAGTTTGAGATGAAAGGAAATCACTTCACTTTTTATAAGTGGGTGAGGAAAGACAAGAATGTTACAATAATCTCCATGGTAAATATAATGATGCTCTTATGGTATGTATTTCACAAAGATGAAATGTTGGTTATAAAATTTTTGATGAAATAATCATAAAGGAAGGGGGGAGAAATGATGCATCAAATCAGCATGGTTGGTCTTGTAGAAGCAGGTGTCTAAGGTTGTGTAGTTTCCCAGTGTGTGACAAAGTTTTGGTACAAAAAGTTTGGAGTTGGGCTAGCATCACGAAAAGTGGATTTTCTTGAAGAGAATATCCAAATATGGAAAAGGAATTAATTTCACGAATATGGGATTCATGAAGTGTATTTCATGAATTCATGAAGAAATTTGATGGTGTTCTTCGTGATTACGAGGAGCTTCAAGAATGGTAGAGGTGAAGAGCTTCACAAGAATGTTTTGGGGTGAAAATGTAGAAGGAGAATCGTGGTGCCATGAAGGAAGAAAGAGAATTGCGAAGGTTCAAAGGATGAAATAGCATTGCAGAAGAAAAAATTATTTAAAGGAATGATTAATGATTATGATGAGCTTTATGAATCCAGAAAATAGACATGGCACTTCGCGAAACAGAGTGAATTTTGGTGGAAATTTTGGAGCTCCATGATTTGATGTTGATGTGGTACTGAGGTGGAGGGGAGGTTCAAGAGTCTGTGGGAAACACCTATAAATAGGCCCCTACTTCATCGAATGATGTAGAGAGACTTAATGATAATTGTAGATCTCTCGAATTGTGAAGAAGGTAGGTGGATGAAGCGATCTCTTCGAAGACAATAAGCTCCGTGAAGGAAAGGGGATTTGTGGCGATCCATTGAGCTTTGCAGAATAAGAACTTTTAAAAGGCCAATATGTGCTCCATGAAATAGTGAGCTCTGTGATCTAATGAGCTTTGTGAACTGGGGATATTTACGAACTACATTGCTACCAAATCAGGGAGTTTTGAGAAGGAGCTTCAGGAAGGAGCTCTGTGAGCTAAATATTTATATTCCCAAATTTAGTGAGAAGTGCTTTCATGTAGATCAAGATATGTCTAGAGTGTATGAATATGTATCATTACAAAGTCCAAGTTTTTCTTATTTTCTTCTGGATAAGAAAGAGAAGACAAGTTTTCAAAGATCAGATTTGTGAATGGTTATCAAGAATCACATAGATATTTCTTTACCCTATCTGTGATAAGAGGGTTCACACATATTTGAGGATTATCCCACAAGTAATACACGAGTGAAAGGGAATATCCTACTCATTTTATTCCACGTAAAAATATTTTTTTCTAGTGGATTGTGTGGAACTGGATTATTTCTTTACCATACCAAGGATGTAGCTACTCTTGTTGAGTAGTGATCCTTGTAAATCTTCTGTTCATGTGGCTATGTGTGTTCAATAGGGAAATGACTATTTAACAGGAGACAAAGATTATTTCAAAAAGGGGGAACATAAAAAAAAAGATATCACTGATTCACCCCTCCCCCTCTCAGTGATACTTGGATCCTGACTCGGTATCTTCTGGTGGTGAATACATTGTTTTGTGTTTTTGGGGGATTTTGGGTGGTGCAAACATTGGCACATATTTTGGTATTTTGAGATAAAAACCTATTTAATCATGTTCAATTGAACATAATCTTTGTGTGATGACATTGATCATTCCCTTACCTTGATTATGTGAGTGAGTTTGGGCTACAGTACATCTCTCCATGGGACATTTTGGCCACGGGTGACCAAATGTTTATAATTGTTTTATTTTGTTTTGAACTCGTTTGTTTAATTTGTTAATGCATGATTATTATTGATAGATGCATTCATGACATCAGTGTTTTCATGTTATAGGTGATAATTATTTCAATTCATAATTTGTAAATTGAATTGATTTTTTAATGTATTCTAATGTGATTATGTATATGTAATTACTGAATTTCATTTTGCTGAGACTCATGGGGTTTTGAAGAGCTTGATCCGAGGTTGGGATGACATGAAATTCTGGGTTTAGAGATGATATTGATAGGTTGGGCTTAGCCTAGATACTTAAGTTTATTTAAAATAGAATTGGGCATTGTGGATGTCAATTTTAGGTAGTTTAACTGTCAGGTTGGGCATGGCCAAGGATACATTGATTTAATAACCATCGGAATTGAGTGACATGATCACAAGGGTATGAGGTTCTAGAGATGTTGTGGATTAGGAAACTTTTTGTTGATTCCCACTCACTAGTGATGTCCAAAATTCCTCCTGAGTCGTGTGCACATAGGTAGACTCCATTATGAGGTGGTTTTGACCACTAGTGTGGGTAAAGGCCCCTGATATTTATGGTTTACGTAATACTAGTTTGGGGTTGTTTGCTGTAGAAATCCACATGGATGGTGAGGATCCTTCGGTGGATAGAGATGGGGATATTTTTTAGGTGATACAGATCTCATTTATGGAGGATGTGGTCTTGGATATTCATTTGAGGACAAACATCATTTTTACTATGGTTGTTGTATCATTGTATGATGTGATATTACAAGAATGAGCCTTTTTTGGATTGTGATGGGGCTATTTGGTTGGGGGATAAGGCTCTCTATGATTGAGGATGAGGTCCTGGATCTTTATTTAAGGACATACATAATTTTCTTTTGGTTTTGGAGCCATGGTACGATGTGATCTTACAATCATGGTCCCTTTTGTCCAAGATACTATTGTATGGTAATTCCTTCAGGACATCAGTACATTGAGACATGAGGTGTAAGGAGTCACAAGGTGTTTGGAAGCATGTGTTGGTGGTCTACGCAATTGAGGTGGAACAATATGATTTTCCAAGATTTTGTAACTATAGGATTACCTTGGGCCATTGGCCATAGACTCCCTTTCCTTCTGGGATTCTTGTGATTTTCGAAGTAGGTGACAATCCCTGGTGGCTACTGAGAACCACTGGAGGTTGTGTTTATTTATTTTATCATAATATTTATTTTTATTAGAGATGAATGTATAACACTCATACTAGGTGTACACCATTGGGTGGTATCCTATTGATATTCATCTCACACCCTACATGAGACCTTCAGGATGTCTCTAGACTTTATGGTTTTATGTACAAGTAAGGGATCAACCTCATGATATGAATCATATTACTTTTTGAAAGGGATATTCGCATGTAACTTGATGTCATATCTAGTTGATGTTTCGTTATTGTTTAGATTTATTTTCTGTATCAGCATGATTATTTTTATATTTAGATATTGTGGTTATGCATGGGAACCCTTTGGTTATTCACATGGTTTAACCTCTCTGGATTAATGCCTTGTTTTTTAGTAATATTTATAAGTGGTATTTAGCATGATGTTCTATTTACTTTCTTTTGGAGTTTTTTAATGTTGCTTCCACAGTTTATTGATATTGAATATGATTTCGCTCTTCGGAACTAGTATGAGTCTTTCGATTCCTTTATTTCTACCACATGTTATATATTATTATAATCAGACAAATGTTTTAATCTTTTCATAGAGGGTATATCCTTCCCACTAAAGAAGTTTACACCCTTACAGCTAGTCGGAAGCCTTTTCCATTTAGGGAGGTGTGTCTAAGGTCAGTGAATCCCATCCCTATAGCACTTTTCAGGTGGCTATTCAGGTCTAGTCTATAACAATGTGGAATCAGATGAGTTTCTTTTGGTTATTTTTTAGTATTACTACTCTTTATTATGGTCAATTGGAGACAGGTTGTTGTTAGAAGTATATTTCGAACTCGTTCTTGGGTTCCTATAGCCCAATGTATGAGTGATAAATTTAGTTACCATGGGTGGGATTTTTTTTTACTTTTTCACATATTATAGTGTATATTATTTCCACCTTGGTGGAACACTTCGTTTGTAATGATTATTGGTTGTGATATGTTAACATTGACTGGGTGTGGTAAGTGAGAATTGGACCTTGGACTGGTAAGGAAAGGCATGGTTTTTGGAATTTTAAATGGCATATTTCCAGGGAATTTAAATTTAAAATATGCACATACTCATTATGAATTGATAAAACCATGTGATATATGTCAATTTCCATGTGAAATAAAGGTGAAATGCCAGATTTAATTGCATGTTCTATGAAATGTGATATTCCATGACTTAAATTTATGTGAAGTTTCATTTGGAAGGGAACTTGGGTCTGGATCTTATATGAGCATTAAGGTAAGATGGTTGAGGTGATTTTAATATCTATGATTTAGTGACTCAGTCATCGGATTGAGGAAATGTTTGTTATTATGACTGGTGTGGACCAGAGATTTTGTGATATCTAGTTTTGTTGACGGTGTGTAAGGAGACCATGTGGCCGAGATGACATGGGTCATGGTTGCAGTGGGGTAGAGTAAGAGTAGTTGTTATAAAATTCCTTCTTAGTACCTTAACTATCCATGTTATATATATTGTAATATATGTGGGATGTCTGACCATTTATTTTATTCGATGAGGTCCTCCTATATAGCTCGATGGAGCGACATGTGGATGATCTTACAGTACCCCTTGAGCATGATTAGGTTAAGAACCCTGAGGGTCAGTTAGATCATGGACAACATGTATAAGATCAGTCACAAGATCAAGTTCAAGATGTATTGTAGGTAGGATAGTTGTCGGGTTTATTAGAATTTGGTTCGTGGCTTGATGATAAGCTCCGATCAAGCCTGATACATGTTTTGTAGGGGATTCATAGAGATGATCAGGGAACAGAGCCCTCTATGCTTACATTACCTCGGTGTTCTAGTCCCAGCAACCACCACCTTTTCAGGGTGAGGGTGTCCCACAGGTAGATGAGAACTAGATAGAGAGATTGTAGATGATTTGAGAGAAGCTTGAGATGCCTCCAGTGTGGCGGGTCAAGTTGGAAACATATATTCTTAGAAGTCTAGTGAAGCACTTGTGGGATGTGCAGGCTTAGGATCATAGAAATGATGGACTGGCCTGAAAGGACATTGAAGATAGATTATTTGAGCTCTTTTTCTCGAAGTCGCTGACGGAGGACTGTGATGGGGAGTTCTTGAGCCTTTAGTAGTTTAAAATATCAGTCACTGACTATGAATAAAATTTCAATGATCTATATTTATTTCAATTGGGTATGGTAAGTGATGACAACTCAAGGGTGAGGCACTTCGAAGATGGATCACATCATGCCATCATGGTGCATGTAAACATTTTTAGGTTGACCTCATTCACATACGTAGTGAATCAGGTGCTCATAGCCAAGGGACACCTGAAAGACCTGTCTCACATCATCTAGGTGGCGGCATCAGGTGGTGGTGAAAATAGTTGGAAATGAGGTCGGTATGAGTTCTAACTGGGTGGTCCAGCCATGGACCCACCAAGGCCACATCATGGAAGTTCATGAGTGGTTTTATTTCAGTGTGGGAAACCAGGGCATGTACGGACTCAGTGCGATAGGCCTCCAAAACAGTTTTGGGTATGTGGACATGTTTTTTAACTCAAGAGGTTCTATAGGAAGCCTTCTCAAATAGATGTTAGACAGGTACCGAAGCAGGTGCAGGCTTTAGAGGCCAGACTATGATTGGTAACATGTGAAGGTAGCTGACGTTCAAATGCATATGGAGGATGTGGAAGTGTTAATGGTACCCATCTGTGGGTTTAGTGGCCAATGATTGGTGCATGAACACAGGTCGGTCAGGCTTCAAATAATTATGTGTCAGGCCAGGTGCACACCGTAGAGCTTCCAGGGGATGAGCAGGCTGGTGATCTGACAATAGTTAGAGGTACGTCATGGTTTTGGTCATAATTATTTTTTATTTAGTTTGGAATAGCCAGTGGAGGAATTTCTATTTTGATTGAATGAGGTGCATAGGATTTATATTGACTGACCAGACGTCGGTCAGTGGGTTGACACAATCTTGGGTGCATGATTATATATATATATATATATATATATATATATATGAACTTCTTCGAATTAGTAGAAACATTGAGTAAATGTTTTGAGGTAACTTGGGAATCAGGAAATCCATGGGATGTGGGTTAATTGAAGTTACATGGGAATCTAGGCATCCATGGTATGTAAGTTACTTGAGGTGCTTTAGGAATCGGGGCATCGAGGATGCGATGGTGAGTGAGGTTCAAGGAACCAGGATGATTTGAGAATACAAGGGATGAAAGTCCTAATTTTTCCATGGGTTACATGGGCTTGAGGTGGACACTAATATGGTGCAGTATATGATTGGGTTTCAGAAGCGACACGGGATAACTAGATGGGGTGCGTGGGTGAAGATGTGTCACGTGAGGACAGTGGGACAAAAAATAGGTCATTGGACCTTGATTGATTTGAGAATTGGTCCTGAATTGTTCTAGTTGTTCCCCCACCACCCTTGGATGATGAATTTAGGGACGGATATCTTTAAGGGGGAAGTTTGTAATAACCATGTTCTTCCTTTGAGGATCAATTTTTTTGGGTTGTTTTTTAGAGAAACGGGGAAAAATTCCATGTACTTGCTACAAAACTATTACATGACTTGGAATAGGGTTACATGTTGTGTAATCATGTGTACACACCATTTAATGTGGATGTGTACGATGGACATACATTGTGTGCAAGGATGTCGACAAGGAAGTGAGGACTAACCATGTATAGGCTGTGAACTCCCAGTACATGTCATGTAGTCATGTCGGCATGAATTTTTAATTATGTGGAAATTAATTCGGTGAATGTGGACACAACACTCATATACAAGGCTTGTATATATATAGGAAAAACCATGTAATTTTTAATTTTTGTTTGAAATGGGTAGTATCCCTATTTTTTCAATTCTAGATAGAAACCTCGTTAATAAGTAGGAAAAAAATTGTTTTGGAACTTGACTTTTCGACTTATGTCCGATTCAAATGCTGTCAAAACTATTGGAACCCAATTAGTAAGCTCGTGATTCCTCTTGATCGGTTCGTCATTATTTATTTTCTCAAAATATTTATCGGAACTTTTTCTTTTATTCTCATATTTTAGATCTACAATGTTCTAGGAAGAATTTTAGGCTGACACTGGATGAGGAGACCTATATGAGTCTGAGGTAGATGGTTCATAAAATATTTTTGTATTTTGTGGTCTATTGGGTGGTGCGACCTTTTGCGCATCTTTGGGAAGTTTTAGTGAGACCCCTATTTACTCATATTTAATTAATTTTATGCTTTGTTGGATGTTTTTGGGCATTCCCTTATCTCAATTATGCAAGCGAGGTCGGGTTAGAGGCTGTCGCTCCATGGGTAATTTTGGCAGAGGGTGGAAAATTGGTTATAATTCATTTGTTTTGTTATAAACCAATATGTTTAATTATTTAAATCAAAATTAGGATTTTTAGAGGAATTCAAGACATCACTACTTCAATGTCATAGATTCTAGCTAGTGAAATTCATAATGTATAAATTGAATTACTTGTTTAAAGTGTTTTAGTGTTATTATGTGTAACATCCCAAGTAAGTAATGAATAATAGATATTTTTATCTATGCCTATAAATGAATTAGATAGTGTTTTAGAGGCTTAAAATAAAAATAAATCCAATCTTAAGCATGGAATACAGTAATATTTTTAAAAGATTGTTTTGCTGCATTTAAATGGAAAACCATTTTTAAATCTATCTTTTGACAATTTTATAAGCTATGTTTGTCAAAATAAACTTATTCTTTATTATTGGGACATCAAAATTTACTTTGTGTGAATTTTTTGTATTTTTTCGATAAAGTTCATTTTTTAATGAATAGTGAAAAATGTTGTATTTTAATTCAAAACCTCTTTTTAATCTAATTTATTTATATGATTATATTATCTTTTGAATTGTTTTTAATGTGAAATTAGAATATATTTTTACCATTTAATCCAATGGTGGTCATTGGAATCAATTTAACTTTGAAATGGGACTTAAACTAGTGTCAATCTTTTGATACTTATTGTTTCATAAAAAGACGCTATTTGTCTTGACAACGGGAATTAATTATTAAATTAATTAATTCATCTTATATGTTTTGAATTTTGTAAAATGGACATCATTTTTGAATTCAGAATATCGAATATGGCTTAGTGTGAGGTTTTGGCATTTTGCTGAAAAACCTCAATGTTTGATGAATAGTGAAACCACTAAGTGGTAGTTAAAGAAACTGATTTTTCGTTTAAATGAAACTTTTCCACTTCTGCGATTTGATTTTCAAAAATCCGACATACATGGTTTTCATTAAGAAGTAAAATTTGGTTCAATGAGATTAAAATAATTTTTTGGTGAATAGTAACTTTTAAGTTTTTAATCACGATTAGAGGTAATTAGTGTAGTTTAAGGTAAAAATAATGTTTTAATAATATGAGATGATCTTGAAACATGTCCTACCCTCATTGGATGTGTCATGGCCGACCAAGAAAATCCATGGGTGAACTTGGGAACCCCATGGAGCCACTTTGGATGGGAAATGACATAAATAACTTTTTATTTAATGTTAAAGTAAAAATAACACAAACATGAGATTCTTTACTAAAACAATTTTTACATGGGGTTATACAAATCAGAATTTTGATTATAAATATTCATTGGAAAGATTAAAATATTTCCTACATCAGGATATTTATTTTATAAAATTTATACTTTAAATAAATTAAATTATTTATGACATCATGATGATGCCGCAATTACCTCATTAATAAAGGATTTAAATTAAATGAAATGATAATGTAAAATCTATGACCTAAACATGTCAAAAACCTATTGGATGGGTGGATTTATAACCCATATCACCTTAACCTTGAATTATATCAATGTGGGACCTTTTTAATCCGAAACACATTTTAAAATAAAGAAACATATCTTTACTTTCCAAGAGTGCCCCTCCTCTCCTCTTTTAAAAGGCCCCCACCTCTACCTCCTTACCCACACTTCCAAAGCCATTGGCTCAGCCAAACCATTCCCATTTTGTATCTTCACTTCCCTATATTACTATGTGAAGCCTCACTTTGGGCAGAAGTATTCCCAAGGAAGCCTTTGAGCTCAAACCAAAGGGAGTTACCCGATTTTAAGGTAATGTCTTCACTTGAGTCATTTTGTTTTATTTTGCTTCTCCAACCCCCTAAACTCTTTTTATTCATTTCTTTTGTAACAAATACAATATCTTAAATATACTAGGATGTTGTTATAAGAAGTATTTGAGCTACACTTACACACACCTACATCTAATGGTTAAAGAACATACTGTTTCCGTGGATGGAGAATTTCTGCCTCCCGAAACGATGATTGTTCAACATTCTTTTAACACCTTCAAAGGAGGCCATTAAGATGGAAATATATTTATATATAATATATAATATGTTTATGTTTTCCTTAAGCTTCTGTATTTTTCATTTTGGGCATACCTTTATGGTTTCCATTATTAGTAAACACGATATCTTCATTTAAGGAAGTGCGGACTACCGCCCCCTCAAAGTGATTTGATTCGTTAATACCATATGTGGGACGTATAAAGGATGGAGTTATGATATTATATATTATATTACTCTGGAATTACAATATACCTTTATATCATTATGATTCTATTCTATAAAATACGAAATAGAAATGAAAGTAGCGTTCATGCGTACGTACGGCTTACCGTCTCCATGAACGGTGCATTTCGTTTCGTACCTCAAAATGATTATGTAATATTATAAATGCATGTATATACTGGATATATATGATATATATTATATATACATCAAGATTATAATTCGGGATATAATGGATACATGAACAACTTGTAATTATAAAGGGTTTATTTTTGACTCAAGTATCATTGATCGTTAAAACGACCGTTATTAACATAAATAATTACATAGTGTTCATGACATGGAAATAAGTTATATAAAAGGAATAATGAACTTTAAAAAGGTTCTTAAACAACTAGAAATTAACTCAAGTTTATTATTTTGGAGATTAAAGAACGACCGAGTCAAGTCGGACCCGAGGTATGGGACTTCGTCTCAATCTCCTTTCATTGAGACATATTTTGTTTTATACACAACCTTCTTTTATACGGTGTATAAATCCCTTTTAGTTTTACGTTTATCCAAAAGGAATCTTTTTTATACAAAGAGTTTTACTAAATGACAAAAGGGAATGTTTTTGTCGTACGTATGTGGCGACAATGACTTTTCCGCCACCGTGACCATTATTTGAGTTTCGGCTTCCTCTACAAGACATACCTTTTTTTAAAAGATAAATAAATACCATGTTTTACTTTTCACTTATTTTGGTATTGAAAATGGTTTTCATAATGTTTTTATATCAATGTGTTGTATTGATATCTTGTGATCGAAATGTGGAAATGTTATGTTTCATTTATTCATGTTTTATGTTATACGATTATGTTGAGGTTCTTGGGCATTATTATGAAGACGGGTGGTTCCGTGATAAACTATGGTCGGGTGAGCCCGATATAGCTCTCCAATGCATTGGGTAATGCGAAGGAGTGAAACGTTAATGTTTCTCCGAAGAGATTTAGGGAATATACTGTGATGGGTATTCCAAACGTAACAAAGAGGGTTACTGCCTACGTAAGAATGTTATGAATGCCTCAAGTTACCTTTATGTCTTATGATTTCTATGATTTATTCATGATTTGATGAGGTATGTTAAAGTGCTTATGTATTATGGGTAAAGTATGATTTCATTCTTATGTGTATATGAACTTATGTTTCCTTTCCATATTTTTATAACCCATACTGAGCTTTTTATGCTCATCCTAAGTTTTTTTTGAAATGTTTTTCACAGGTCAAGGGAAAGGTACATGATATGATGATAGTGTCAAGGAAGTGTCAATAATGAATCCATGTCTTATTTTAAATATGTTTCCATTGATGGGAAAAATGAATACTATCTTTATGTAACCACTTTGTTTATATGTGAAATGTAATGAAAGTTTTATGTTCTAATTCTCTAAAACTCTAAACCTGAAAAGATCCTCAATGTGTAATCTTGTAATAACTCAAGATTAAGTAAAGTTTAATTCAGGGGCCTTATAGTTGGTATCAAAGGGAAATTTATACAACTTTAGGAGTTAGAAAATGATTAAATTAAAAATTAATTTATGGTATGATTGAAAGGATATAGTATTTGAAGATTACCATGTTGCTTCTCTTAAGATATTTATGTGTTAAGAATGGTTTTTCATAGAGGAAACAGAATAGATTTTCTGGGAAGGCATACAGAGGGAAATGACCTTTTAAATCAGTATCTTGAGATAGTCAGAATCAGAACTAAACAGTTTGTTGCAGTGATGGCTCAGTTGAATCAGGTGATGGTAAGTCCAAATTTGATTTACAGTTAGTGAAATTTTTTAAGTGCAATGAGATGGGTCACTATGAAAACGAGTGTCCGACAAAGAGCTTGAGTGATGGGAAGCAGTTAGAATACAAGTAGAAAGGGGTGGTGAAATCCTTTGCAACTACTTCAGCAGATGTCGGGCCATCAAATGAAGTTGTATCAGGTACTTTGTTTGTTTCGTCAGATTATTCCAGTGTGTTGTTTGATTCAGGGTCTACACATTCTTTCATCTCTGAAACCTTTTATAGTAAAATGGGAATACCATCTCAATAAATGACTCCTGAACTTGTGGTAAAAACACATGGGGGAAATGTTGAGGCAAAAATAATTTATAATAATTTTCTTATCCTTATCTGTGGAAAGAAACTACTTGAAAACCTTATTATTTTACCTCTAGTAGAGTTTGATGTTATCCTGGGTATGGATTGGCTCTCTATTTACCATGCTAATATTGACTGTAGAGCTAAAGAAGTTTCTTTTCAGAAAGACTTTCAGTTTGTGTACAAGAATGAACCCTGACTTTTGATAACTTATCAAGAGGCCGAGAAACTTGTAAAATATGGAACTGAATGTTACCTTGCACATATTGTTGAAAACAAGGGAACTGTTCAGATTAATGATGTGCCAGTGGTAAATGAGTATCCTGATGTTATTCCTGATGAGTTTCCAGGAATAATACCAGATTGGGAAGCTGAATTTACTGTTGACTTAGTTCCTGATGCTAAGACAATTTCGAAACCCCCTTATCGAATGGCTCAAATTGAACTTTTAGAGTTAAAGGATCAATTGAAAGATTTATTAGAGAAATGTTTCATTCAACCTAGCACGTCACCATGGGGTGCTCCTGTTTTATTTTTTAAAAAGAAAGATGGTTCTACTAGACTTTGCATTGATTATAGAGCCTTGAATAACATCAACGTCAAGAACAAATATCCTTTGCCTCATATCGATGATTTGTTTGATCAGCTCCAGGGAGCTCAGTTTTTTTTCAAAGATTGACCTGAGATCGGGGTACCATCAGTTGAAGGTAAAGGAAGCAGATGTTCCGAAGACTGCGTTTCGTACAAGATATGACCATTATGAATTTGTAGTAATGCCCTTTGGGCTAACCAATTCACCTGATGTATTCATGGACTTAATGAATATAGTTTTCCATGAGTTCTTGGATAAGTTTTTGGTGGTTTTCATTGATGATATTTTGGTGTTTTCTAAAAGTAAAGAGGAGCATGAAAGACATTTAAGGGTTATTTTGCAATCCTTAAAAGAAAAGAAATTATATGGGAAATTCAGCAAGTGTGAGTTTTGGTTGCAACAAATTTATTTCCATGGTCACATTGTTTCTAAAGATGGGATAACCGTTGATCCGGCAAAAACAAAGGTTGTTGAAGAATGTCCAAGACCCACAAATGTAAGAGAGATTCGTAGTTTCCTTGGTTTGGCAGGATATTACCGAAGGTTTGTTAGAAATTTTTCACAGTTATCTAGTCCAATGACTAAGCTAACTCGGAAGGGTGTAAAGTTTATCTAGACAAAAGAATGTGATGATTGTTTTCAGGAACTGAAAAGAAGATTGGTGAATGCTCCAGTTTTGGCACTACCTTCCAGGAATGGTGAGTTTGTTATCTACAGTGATGCTTCATTGAAAGGACTTGGTTGCATCCTAATGCAGAATGATCAGCTAATTGCTTATATTTCACGACAGTTGAAAACTCATGAGGTAAATTACCCTACACATGATTTGGAATTAGCTGCTGTTGTTTTTGCTTTAAAATTTTGGGGCATCATTTGTATGGAGTAAAGTGTTAAATATATAATGATCACAAAAGTTTAAAGTATATATTCACTCAGAAAGAATTGAACATGAGACAAATGATATGGCTAGAATTAATTAAGGATTATGATTATACAATTCATTACCATCCAGGAAAAGCAAATAAAGTGGCTGATGCTTTGAGTCAAAAAAGTAATGCTTCATTAGAAATGTTTCCTTTGGAACGTGATCCTTTGGTTAAGGATTTGATGAACTTTGGAATAGAAGTTGTTGGTGCAGGATGTTCTTCTGTTTTGTTTCAGGTATCAGTGAAATCTTCTCTATCAGACAGAATCAAGCAAGCACAGAAGCAAGACAGTGAGTTGCAGAAAAAGATAGAGCTGGTTCAGAAAGGTATGTTGCATGAATTCAAAATTGATAATGATTGTGCTTTGAGATTTGGGAAGAGATTGTGTGTGCCTTGTGATTCACAGTTGAAGAGGGAGTTGTTATGTGAAGCTCATAGTTCTCCATTTTCAGTTCATCATGGCAGTACTAATATTTACAGAGATCTATTGGAGTATTACTGGTGGGATGGAATGAAAAGAGATATTGCTGATTTTACTGTTGAGTGTTTGACTTGTAAACAGGATAAAGCAGAGTGGCAGTTACCGAAAGGGATGCTTCAGACTTTACCAGTGTCAGAGTGGAAATGGGAGAATATATCCATGGACTTCGCTGTGGGATTGTCGAAGACCCCTCGAGGTAATAATGCAATCTTGGTTATTGTTGATCGCTTGACTAAATCTGCTCATTTCCTTGCTATACAAGATACTTTTTCCCTAGATCAACTTTCTCATTTGTATCTTAAAGAGATAGTCAGGTTACATGGAGTTCCTCTCTACATTGTATCTGACCATGATCCCAGGTTCACTTCTAACTTTTGGAAAGGCCTTCAGAAGTCGTTGGCTACTGAATTAAATTTTAGTACAACTTTTCATCCTCAATCAGATGGGCAGTCAGAACGAGCAATTTAGACCTTAGAGGATATGTTACGAGCTTGATCGATGGATTATCAGGGAAGTTGGGACCAACATCTTTCTTTGGTTGAATTTTCATATAATAACAGTTCTCATTACAGTATACAGATGGCACCATTTGAGGCATTATATGGGAAGCCGTGTCAAACTCCAGCTTTATGGGATGAAGTGGGTGAAAGGAAGTTGATGGGACCAGATTTGGTAGAAGAGTTGGCAGAAAAAGTTCAGCTGATACAGAAACACATGAGAACAACTCAAAGCAGGCAGAAGAGTTATGCGGATAATCGGAGGAAGGATCTATCTTTTGAGGTAGGTGATCATGTTTTTCTCAAAGTCTCACCATGGAAAAGTGTGATGCGATTTGGAAAGAAAGGAAATTTGAGTCCAAGGTTCATTGGACCATATGAAATTCTGGAGAGAGTTGGATCAGTTGCATACTGGATGGCTTTCCTCTGAGTTTATCTCAGGTACACAATGTTTTTCATGTTTCGATGCTGAGAATGTACATGCCAGATCCATCTCATGTTTTGAGTCCAGAGGTAGTTCAGCAGGAAGAGAACCTATCTTATGAGGAACAACCGGTCTAGATTCTTGACCACAGGGAGAAAGTGTTACAGAATAAGGTGATAAATCAGGTAAAGGTTTTGTGGAAAAACAACATGATGGAAGAGGCAACATGGGAATCTGAAAATGAAATGAGGGATAAGTAACCCGATTTATTCGATTAGTAAATAAATTGCGGGGATGCAATTTTCTAAAGGGGGGAAGGATGTAATGTCCCAAGTAAGTAATGAATAATAGATATTTTTATCTATTCCTATTAATAAATTAGATAGTGTTTTAGAGGCTTAAAATGAAAATAAATTCAATCTTTAGAATGGAATACACTAATATTTTTAAAAGATTGTTTTACTGACTTTTAATGGAAAACCATTTTTAAATCTATCATTTGACAATTTTATAAGCTATGTTTGTCAAAATAAACTTATTCTTTATGATTGGTACATCAAAATTTACTTTGTGTGAATTTTTGGTATTTTTCCGATAAAGTTCATTTTTTAATGAATAGTGAAAAATGTTGTATTTTAATTCAAAATCTCTTTTTAATATAATTTATTTATATGATTATATTATCTTTTGAATTGGTTTTAAAGTGAAATTAGAATATATTTTTATCATTTAATTCAATGGTGGTCATTGGAATCAATTTTACATTGAAATTGGACTTACACTAGTGTTAATCTTTTGATACTTATTGTTTCATAAAAACACGCTATTTGTCATGACAGCGGGAATTAATTATTAAATTAATTAATTCATCTTATATATTTTGAATTTTGTAAAATGGACATTATTTTTGAATTCAGAATATCGAATATATCTTATGGTGATGTTTTGGAATTTTTCTGAAAAACTTCAATTTTTGATGAATAGTGAAACCACTAAGTGGTAGTTAAAGAAACCGATTTTTCGTTTAAATGAAACATTGTTTCTTCTGTGATTTGATTTTCAAAAATCCAACATAAATGGTTTTCATTAAGAAGTAAAATGTGGTTCAATGAGATTAAAATAATTTTTCGGTGAATAGTAACTTTAATGTTTTTAATCACGATTAGAGGTAATTAGTGTAGTTTAAGGTAAAAATAATGTTTTAATAATATGAGATGAGCTTGACACATGTCCTACCCTCATTGGATTTGTCATGGCCGACCAAGAAAATCGATGGGTTATCTTGGGGACCCCATGGAGCCACTTTGGTTGGGAAATGACAAAAATAATTTTTTATTTAATGTTAAAGTAAAAATAACACAAACATGAGATGTTTTACTAAAACAATTTTTACATGGGGTTATACAAGTCAGATTTTTTATTATAAATAGTCATTGGAAATCTAAAAAGAGTTCCTACATCATGATATATTTTTTTAATTTTTATACTTTAAATAAATTAAATTATTTATGACATCATGATGATGCAACGATTACCTCATTAATAAAGGATTTAAATAAAATGAAATGATAATGTAAAATCTATGACCTACACATGTCCAAAACCTATTAGATGGGTGGATTTCGAACCCTTCTCACCTTACCCTCGAATTATTTCAATGTGGGACCTTTTGAATCCGAAACTCATTTTAAAATAAAGTAACATTTCTTTACATTCCAAGAGTGCCCCTCCTCTCCTCTTATAAAAGGCCCCCACCTCTACCTCCTTACCCACACTTCCAAAGCCTTTGGCTCGCCCAACCCCTGACAATTTTGTCTCTACACTTCCCTATCTTACTCTTTGAAGCCTCACATTGGGCATAAGTCTTCTCAAGGAAGCCTTTGAGCTCAAACTAAAGGGAGTTACCCGATTTTAAGGTAAGGTCTTCACTTGAGTCCTTTTGTTTTATTTTGCTTCTCCAACCTCTTAAACTCTTTTTATTCATTTATTTTGTAACAACTACAGTATCTTCAATATACTAGTATGTTTATATAAGAAGGATTCGAGCTACACTTACACACACCTACATCTAATGGTTAAATAACATACTATTTCTGTGGATGGCGAATTTCTGCCTCCCGAAACGATGATTGTTCAACATTCTTTTAACACCTTAAAAGGTGGCCATTAAGATGACACTATATTTATATATGATATATAATATGTTTATGTTTTCCATAAGCTTCTGTATTTTTTATTTTGGGCATACCTTTATGGTTTCCATTATTTGTAAACACGATATCTTCATTTAAGGAAGTGCGGACTACCGCCCCCTCAAAGTGTTTTGATTTGTTAATACCATATGTGGGACGTATAAAGGATGGAGTTATGATATTATATATTATATTACAATGGAATTATAATATACCTTTATATCATTATGATTCCATTCTATAAAATATGAAATAGAAATGAAAGTAGTGTTCATGCGTACGTACGGCTTACCGTCTCCATGAATGGTGCATTTCATTTCTTACCTCTAAATGATTATGTAATATTATAAATGCATGTATATACTAGATATATGTTATATATATGATATATACATCATGATTATAATTATTGATATAATGGATACATGAACAAATTGTAATTATAAAGGGTTTATTTTTGACTGAAGTACCAATGATCGTTAAAATGACCGTTATTAACTTAAATAATTACATAGTGTTCATGACATGACAATAAGTGATATAAAAGGAATAATGAACTTTAAAAAGGTTCTAAAACAAGTAGAAATTAACTCATGTTTATTATTCAGGAGATTAAAGAATGACCGAGTCAAGTCGGACCCGAGGTATGGGACTTCATCTCAATCTCCTTTCATTGAGACATATTTTGTTTTATACACAACCTTCTTTTATACAGTGTATAAACCCATTTGAATTTTATGTTTATCCAAAAGGAATCTTTTTTATATGAACCGTTTTACTAAATGACAAAAGGGAATGTTTTTGTCGTATGTATGTGGAGACAACGACTTCTCCGCCGCCGTGACCATTATTTGAGTTTCGACTTTCTCTACAAGCCATACCTTTTTTTAAAGAAAAATAAATACCATGTTTTACTTTTCATTTATTTTGGTATTGAAAATGGTTTTCATAATGTTTTTAAATCAATGTGTTGTATTGATATCTTGTGATTGAAAGGTAGAAATATTATGTTTCCTTTATGCATGTTTTATGTGATACGATTATGTTGAGGTTCTTGGGAATTATTAGGAAGACGGGTGGTTCCGTGATAAACTAATGGCGGGTGAGCCCGATATAGCTCTCCAATGCATTGGGTAACGAGAAGGAGCGAAACATTAAGGTTTCTACGAAGAGATTTAGGGAATATACTATGATGGGTATTCCAAACGTAACCAAGAGGGTTAATCCCTATGTAAGAATGTTATGAATGTCTCAAGTTACCTTTATGTTTTATGATTTCTATGATTTATTCATGATTTGATGAGGTATGTTAATGTGCTTATGTTTTATGGGTAATGTATGATTTCATTCTTATGTATATATGAACTTATGTTTCCTTTCTATATTTTTATAACCCATACTGAGCTTTTTATGCTCATCCCAAGTTTTTTTTTGAAATATTTTTCACAGGTTAAGGGAAAGGTACATGAAATTATGATAGTGTCAAAGAAGTGTAAAGAATGAATCCATGTCTTATTTTAAATATATTTCCATTGATGGAAAAAATGAATACTATCTTTATGTAACCACTTTGTTTATATGTGAAATGTAGTGCAAGTTTTATGTTCTAATTCTCTAAAACTCTAAACCTGAAAAGATCCTCAATGTGTAATCATGTAATAACTCATGATTAAGTAAGGTTTAAGGCTGGGGCCTTATATTATGTATATGTAATTGATGAATTTTATTGTGGTGAGACTCTGGGGGTTATGAAATTCTTGAACCGAGGTTGGGATGCAATTGACATCAGGTTTTATTGATTCTTATCCTAGGTTGGGCTTGGACCTGATACTTGAGTGGTTTGACCATAGGATTGGGCATCATGGACATCGGTCTGAGGTAGTGTAAATATTATATTGGGCACAAACCAAGATACTTAGATGGAATGACCATTAGAATTGAGAGACATGTTTATAAAGGAACAATTTTCTAGAGTTTAATTGGATTAGGATACTTATTAGGGATTTTCGCTCACCCGTAATGGCCAAAATTCCACTTGAGTCATCTACGCATAGGTAGCCTCCATGATGAGGTGGTTTTGACCACTAATGTGGGTACATTCCCCCAATAGTTTTGGTTTAGGTAATATTTGTTTGGGTGATGCTTTTGGCAGAAAGCCACGTCAAAGGTGAGGATCCTTTGGTTAATTGTGATTGGGCTATTAGGTTGGGGGCTGAGGCTCTCCGTGATTCAGGTTTTGGGCCAAGATATTTATTTTAGGACATTCATTTTTGTTCCTTCAGTTTTCATTTCATGGGCCGATGTGATTTTTTGAGTATGGGCCCTTTGGACTGGGATAATATTGTTCGTTCCTGCCTTATGGATTTGTGTACTCTAAGACACGAGGTTTCAGGAGGGGCAAGTGGCTGGGCTATGAGATTGAGGTGGAAACATAGGATTCACCAGGACTTTGTGACTATATTAGTACCTTGGTCCATGGGCCTAGTACTCTCTTTTCATAAAAGATTCCAGTGATGGATGAAGTAGCTGCCATTCACTAGTGGCTGGTGAGCACCAATGGAGGTTTGTTTATTTATTGCATCATACTTATTACATTTCTAAGAGATGCATGTATTCTTAAATACTCATACTATGTACACACCATTAGGTGCTATTCCATTAAGATTCGTTTCACACCCTACACAGTCCCTTGGGGACGCTTGTAGGCTTTATGGTCTAACATAAAGGTAAAGGATCAGCCTCAGGAGATGGATCATAGTAAAATTAGTCATGGAGATTGGTCTGGACCATGAGGTCATTCTTAGAATAAGTTTCAATTTTGTTTATATTTCAATTCTGTATTAATATGCTTACTTTTATACGTAGCTACTATGTTAATCCATGGGAGCCCTTTGTTTATTTACATGTTTGAAAATCTCTAGATGCATGCCTTGTAAAGCCCTGACCCCAGTTACCCAGACTCGGTGTGTTATTACATAACATTGGCATGATCACAAAAGATCAAGTCTCAAAATACCGATTAGTTTATTAGTCTTGGAAACAATAGATTCATTCATAAAGTTTACATTACATCATAAAGTGATAAATACAACAACATATTTTCTCTACACTCATATCCCCTTATACTGTCTGAAAAAGTCATTCATAAAATACTTTTTCACATCCTGGGAAAAATAAAACATAGAAAGGGGTGAGCTCAAATGCCCAGTAAGGATAACAATATAGTGGAAACTTTCATAAATAAGCATAAACATTTATGGAACTGTATAATTAAAACAAAAGCCTTTTATACTTGAACTTCAGAATAATATAAAAAAAATAAAATGAAATAATTCCATTTACTTATTCACATGGATATTCTACATGTCGAATAATCACATGCAATATCAATAACCACATTCATAATGATGGAATGCATAATGCCAGTCTATCATAACCACGTAGCCAAGGCCTCGTGCCAAGACTACAAATAAGATTTTTTCAAGGCCTCGTCCCAAGACACTAGTTTGTTTAATGAGACCTACCAATGCATCACGGAGCTATAGAGGGCTCCACTCGTCACATATTATGTCCAATTCATTCCTCATATGAACAGGTTTAAAAATAACATAAATATTCGTATTAAAAATAGCATACGAAATGTCAATACTTTCTCCATAAAACATGAATGGTATAAAAATAACACATCCACAGTCAAACATATCACAAAACCTTCAATATAATATGTATGTTTTGTATCATAATAAATAATCTTTAAATAAGCTTAAAATCCATCAAAGGATGTTGACATAGATGAAATCAAAACTATTTGAGAGAAATATATCTGTTTTTTAAATCATTTTAAAGTCACATAATTATAAAATAATTTATTTACTTTGAAAATATCCTTATAATATTGTAAGGGAAGCTTCGAAGATTTTATAATGGCGGAAAATAGCCGCACCCGCCGTATAAGTTAAAAAAAGACATTCTTACATTAATTATGTCGAAAAGGTTAAAAAGGACCTTGTTTGGAAAAAGACGGAAATATTCCTTTATAAAATACTTATAAAAAGTCAAAAAAGGGTATAAATGAATTTAAACCATATTCTGTAAAATAGTAAGAATGTTTTGAAATACATTTTTAAGAAACAAGGATGTGGATGATAAAGAGGTCCCCGTAGATAATTACGTATAAACAACCTCGGAAAATGAAGAGATTTTGAAACAAACCCTTACCTTATGCTTTCCCTTGGTTGGGGGTAGGTTAAAATATTTTATAATATTGAAATAATTGTTATTAAATTATACAAGAATCATATACATTAATATGATATCATATATGATCTTTTAACATTGCTTTGTTAATAATATATTAGTATTATCGTCGTTTCGGGTGTTAACTTACTCATTTTCTTTTATATGTTTTGTTACATAAGCCATGTTTTTTATAGATAGGTTGTATCATATTCATATCCAGAATTATATCAAGTCCTTAAAAATTATTTTTAATCATCAAATGAAAATTATACATGAATGGATACGATGGAGAATGAATCTCATCGCGTTCGTGGAGACGGTAGTCCGTACGTACGCACGAGCGACAATATCGTTCTTTAGATATTGTAATAATATATAATTGGATGTTATATCATATATAAAGAATAATTATCATGTTATATTTATTATTTACATGAATTACACATCATTATTATACCCATACAAATAATATTGATTTGAATAACAATTACACCACGACGTGGAGATCGTAGGCCGTACGTACGCACGTATGGTGACATGTCCTTCAAATGATGGATAGAATAATGAATATGGTTATACCATATTGGTAATAACATCAAAGAATATAGAAGATACCAGAGTTATTATTTTGGAATGGAAATATCAAAGAAAGAAGAAGTGTAAGAAGAAAGGAAGTTGAAAGAGGGTGGTGAAAACATTACCTCTTCTTCGGGTTCTTCCTTTTTATTTGAACAAAAGGGATCCATAGGTTGGATTTATGATCAAAATAAGGCCTCTAGTTTTAAGTGAGGGTAGTTGAGGGAGTATTTGGGCAGGGTTTGGAAGATATAAAAGGCATTGAATGTGTGAATTAGTGAGAACGAGGAGTGCCCTTTTGTAAGAGGGGTGAGGGGCACCTTTGGAACATCTAGAAATATTATTTTAAAATAAATAAATATTCGGTTTCTAATGGATAAAAAGTGTATTATTTAATGTATAATGTGGGTATGGGTAGAAATTCTTTCAACCAATATATTTTAGATAGGTTTGGGTCATTATATTAACCTTATCATTAAGTTTTAACTCTTATTTAATTAGTTTGACATTTACCATGTCACTTTATATTTTTATATTATATAGTTAATAAACTTACTAAATACATACAAGAGACCCCCTAGTGGTCCATTAATTATACCTCTATCATGATATAAGTACCTTTTCTGAACCGTAGATTTTTTTGAAATTGAATATCAATTAATAATATAATACTTGTTTTAAAAACTCATTTATGTCAATTTTGACAGTATTTAATAATTTATTTTTGTTAAAATATTAAAAACTTTATTAATTAGAACAAAATTAATTTATGCAATCCTGAAATGTAATATTTACCAATTACATTCATGGATGTCATAAAAACTTTCAAATTATATTTATTTTAACATTTATAATACCAATTATTTTATACTTTCATTAATAAGGAAATTACTCCATCATTATTGTGTCATAAATAAATTTAATTAATAACTTTCTAAAAATTATAAATAAAATACCATTATATAGTAAATCTTTTTATCTTTATAATTAATATTTATAGCCGAAAATCCACCATATATAACCCTATGTAAAAATTGTTTTTCTAAAAGTTATATGCCCATGTCATTTTTTAATTTATTTTAACTTAATTAATATAAAGTGTCCTTATCACCTACAAGTGGATCCATGGAGTCCCAAAATCATCCCAAAGATTCCCATGGTCTGACATGTATCAACCGATAATGTTAGGACACGTTTAGGGACATTTATTGTTATTATAATATTATTTTTCTACCCTTATTTACAGGATTTACCCTTTAAAAATGGTAAATAAAATATTTACAGATGTAATTATTCAAAATGTATAAAAATAAAAGCTACCTATTTACACAATTTGGACATCCTGATTCCAAATATGAAATCCATTTTTCCAAATTCAAAACATAGAAGTGGCAGAAATTAATTTTAAAATAATTCTCATTGTTAAAACAAAAAAGCGTGTTTTTGAGAGATAATAACTATCAAAAGATTGGCACTTGTTTATGTCCGGTTTAAATGTGAAATTAGGTCCAATGACCAATATTGTATTAAATGTTAACAATATATTCTAAATATACTTTAATACCAGTCAAATTCATTATTTATCACTATTAATTATTTTGATAAAAAAAATTGTTTTTAATTAATATTTTGTAATTTTCACTATTCATCAAAATATAAAAGTTATCTGAAAAGTACCAAAATTTCACCCTAGGCTAATTTAGATATTCCAAATCCAAAAATTAAGTCCATTTTGAGAGATAAAATTTATACAAATTCAAAAAGTGGGTATTACTATTCATAACGGCTACTTTGATTGGTCGCGGTGTGTTAGAATCTCGAAGTTGCGTACAACAAACACTACTATATTATTCAAAGAGAATCGTACCGTGGAAGATTGGGGTGTTACATTCCCTCCTAATTCAAATGATTTTATCCTCAAAATTTCTAGAATACTACTGCATGAAAAGACTCAGGTGGTTCTTCATCATAAGTTCCTCAGGTTCTCACGTTGCCTCTTCCATCTTATGGTTCCTCTATAGATCTTTTACTAGACGAGTTGTCCGGTTTCTCAGCACTTGCTCTCTTGTATCAAAAATCTTAACGAGCTCTTCGCAATAAGACATATCGGGTTCCAGTTCTAATTCCTCGTAAGTGAGTACATGCATTGGGTCAGGCATGTATTTTCTCAACAGTGATACGTGGAACACATTGTGAACTTTGGGGAGACTTGGCGGCATTGCCAAACCGTAAGCTACAACCCCAATTCGTTCTAAAATTTCGAAAGGTACTATGTATGTGGGACTCAATTTAACTTTATTGCCAAAATGTATAACTCCCTTCCATGGATATACCTTCAAGAAAATATGATCTCCTACATGAAATTCCAAATCCTTCCTTCAGTTGTCAGTATAGCTCTTCTTCCTACTTTGAGCTGCTTTGATGTGGTTTCGGATTACCTTCACCTTCTCCATCATATCCTCCACCAGTTTTGGGCCTACAAGTTTTCTTTCACCAACGTCAACCCAACAGGTTGGTGTGCGAGATCTCTTTCCGTATAATTCTTTATATGGTTCCATCTGAATACTTTAATGGAAGCTATTATTATAAGAAAATTCCACCAGAGGAAAATATTGATCCCACATACCCTGAAAGTAAAATGAGCAAGATCTCAACATGTCTTCTAAGGTTTTAATAGTCCGTTCTGATTGTTCATCTGTTTGAGGGTGGTAGGCAGTGCTCAAATGGAGTTCTGTATCCGGGGCTTTCTGAAGACTTTTCAAGAATCATGATGTAAAACGAGGATCATGATTGGAAACAATTGATAGGGGTACTCCATGAAGTCTCACAACTTCATTAATATATTTTCTTGCTAAACGTTCAAGTGGTAGATCTACCCTTATAGCAAGAAAATGTGCTGACTTTGTAAGACGATCAACAATGTCCCATATTGCATCGTTATTTCTAGGAGATTTGGTAGTCCCATGACAAAGTCCATCGTAATATTATCCCATTTCCACTCTGGTATGGGAGGAGGTTAAATGACTCCTCCAGGTTGTTGCCTTCCAGCTTTCACTTGAAGATAAACCATACATCTTGACACAAAATCAGCAATCTCCCTCTTCATGTGGTCCCACCAAAAATGTTCCTTCAAATCTCTATACATTTTGGTGCTCCCAGGGTGTATAGAGAAATCGAAGCTATGGGAATCATCCAAAAATTCTCGTTTTATATAAGGTATATTGGGAACACAAAGTCTCTTCCTGAATTTCAAAACCCCATCTTCATACACAAAGTCTGTAACACCCCAAGATTTCATAGTGTGTTATTTCTTCAAAATAATTCAATAACTTGCACTACACGCAACACCGAGTTCAATTGCACCATGACTTACCGAAAAAAAAGCCATTAAAAGAGGTCATGAATAGCATTAACTACATTTTTAACTTTATATAATCCTTATAATTTTAGAATCCATATTATGAGTTTCTTAGTCATAATGCAAGAACAGATTCATTTTCAGTATTGCACTTTTATCAACTTTTGATAGTGAAACCTTTTTAAATACAATACTTTAAACTTTTTGACTAAATGGAGACATCAAAAAATTTAAAATGAAACATCCCAAGCTTCCACGGTACGCTTTCCTTTGAATAAAACAGTAGCGTGTGTTGTACGCAACGTCGAGTTTTAACACACACCACAACCGATCAAACTAGCCATTATGAATAGTAATACCTAAATTTTGAAATTATATATATTTTATATTTTGAAATGGACTTCATTTTTGGATTCGGAATATCGAATTTAGCCTAAGGTGAAATTTTGGTACTTTTCGGATAACTTTCATATTTTGATGAATAGTGAAAATTACTAAATTTTAATTAAAAACAACTTTTTTAATCAAAATAATTAATAGTGATAAATTATGAATTTGAGTGGTTTTAAAGTATATTTAGAATATATTTTTACAATTTAATATAATGTTGGTCATTAGACATAATTTTACAATTAAACCGAACATAAACAAGTGTCAATCTTTTGATAGTTATTATCTCTTAAAAACACGCTTTTTTGTTTTGACAGCGGGAATTAATTTTAAATTAATTTCTGCCACTTCTGTGTTTTGAATTTAGAAAAATTGATCCCATATTTGGAATCAGGATGTTCAAATTGTGTAAATAGGTAACTTTTATTTTTAGACATTTTGAATAATTACTGCAGTAAATATTTTATTTACCATGGTTAAGGGTAAATCCGGTAAATAAGGGTTAAAAAATTAATATTATAATAATACAAAATTACCCTAAAACGTGTCCTAACCTTATTGGTGGACACATACCCGACCATGAGAATCCTTGGGTCAATTTGGGGACCCCTTGGAGCCACTTGTATGTGGTAGGGACACTTTATATTAATAAAGTTAAAATAAAAATAAAAATGGCATAAGCTTACATCTTTTAGAAGAATAATTTTTACATAGGGTTATACATGTTGGATTTTAGATTATAAATATTCATTAGAAAGATAAAAAGCTTTACTACATAATGATATTTTATTTATAATTTTTAGACATTAATTAATTTATGTTATTTATTACACAATGATGATGCAGTAATTACTATAATAGTGAAAAATTAAAATAATTGATATTATAAATACCCAAAAAAATATAATATGAAACTTTTAATGAATTAAACTAATTTTCTAGGATAATATGATATATTAGGATGGATTTAATTAACGTTTTTCGAAGTAATCAGTCTTTTATGAGTTTCAAAAAAATCAACTATTGAATAGTGTCAAAATTGACATAAAAGAGTTCTTAAAACAAATATTATATTATTAATTGATATTAAATTCCTAAAAAATCTAAGGTTCGGCCAAGAGACTTATATAAGGATAGGTTCATCATTAATGGACCACTTGGGGGTCTCTTGGATGTATATAGTAAGTTTATTAACCATATTATATAAAAATACAAAGAGACATTGTAAAAGTGAAACTAATTAACTTAGAGTTAATACTTAAAGATAAGGTTAATATAAGTACCCAAACCTGTCTAAATTCTATTGGTTGAGTGGTTTTCGACCTATCCCCACCTTATCCTTTGAATAGTCAACTTTGGAGCCATTGGAAACCGAATATGAATTTATTATAAATTAATATTTCTAGCTTTTCCAAAGGTGCCCCTCACCCCTCTTATAAAAGGGCACTCCTCCTTCTCATTTCTTCACACCTTCAAAGCCTTTTGGTTCGGCGAAACTCTGCTCAAATACTCTCCCAACATCCCTCACTACAACCTAGAGGCCTTATTTTGATCAGAAAGCCAACCTAAGGAGCCCTTTTGATCAAATCAAAAGGAAGAACCCGAAGAAGAGGTAATGATTTCACCACCCTTTTCTAAGTTCCTTTCTTCTTCCACTTCCTCTTTCTTTGTTCTTACCATTCTAAAATAATAACTCCAGTATCTTACATATAGTGTGATGTTATTATAAATATGGTACAACCATATTCAGTATTCTACCCACCCTTTGAATAACATGTCACCATACGTGCGTACGAACGACTTACCGTCTCCACGTCGTGGTGTAATTGTTATTCAATACATTATTATTTGGATGGGTATAATAATGATGTGTAAATCATGTAAATAATAAATATAACATGTTAATGATTCTGTATATATGATATACCATCCATTTATATATTATTTTAATATCAAAATAATGATATTGTCGCTCGTGCGTACGTACGGACTACCGTCTCCACGAACGCGATAAGATTCATTCTCCATCATATCCATTCAAGTATTATTCTCATTTTAGGGTTAAAAATAATGTTAATATCATTATAATTATGAATAAGATATAATACATCCATTAAAAACATGTCTTACGTAACCAAACATTTAAGAAGAACGAATCGATTATCACCCGAAACGACGATAATACTAAGATATTATTAATAAAGCAATGTTAAAAGATCATATATGATATCATACTAATGTTTATGATTCTTGTATAATTTAATAACAATTATTTCACCATTATACAGGAGGTTAACCTACCCCAACAAAGGAAAAGTACAAGGTAAGGGTTATTTCACAATCTCTTCATTATCCGATGTTGTTTATATGTAATAATCTACTGGGATCTCTTTATCATCCACATCCATGTTTTCTTAAAAACGTATTTCAAAACATTTTTATTATTTACAAGAATATGGGTTAAAGTCATTTATACCCTTTTTTGACTTTTTATAAGAGGAATCTTTCCGTCGTTTTCAAAACAAGGTCCTTTTAACCTTTTCGACAGAATTAAGGTAAGAATGTTTTTTTAACTTATACGGCGGGTGCGGTTATTTTCCGCCGTTATAAAATCTTCAAAGCTTTCCTTACAAGCTTATAATATTATTTTCAAAGAAAATGTTTTATTTCATATGGCTCTCAAATGATTTCAAAAATAGAAAGAGATATTTCTCTAAAAAGTGTTTTGATTTCATCTATGTCAACATCCTTTGATGGATTTTACGCTTATTTGAAGTTGATTTATTATGATACAAAACTTCTATATTGTATTGAAGGTTTTGTGATATGTTTCACTGTGGATGTGCTATTTTTATACCATTCATAGTTTATGGTGAAATTATTGACATTTCGTATGCTAGTTTTAATACGAATGTTTATGTTATGTTTAAACCTTTTCATATGGGAATGCATTGGACTTAATAAGTGACGGGTGGAGCCCGCTATAGCTCCTCGATGCATCGGTAGGTCTCATGAGACAAACTAGTGTCTTGGCACAAGGCCTTGACAAAATCTTATTTGTAGTCTTGGCACGAGGCCTTGGCTATGTGGTTATGATAGTCTGGCATTATGCATTCCAACATTATGAAAGTGGTTATTGATTTTTGCATGTGATTATTCGATTAGTAGAATATCCATGTGAATAAGTAAATGGCATTATTTCATTTTATTTATGCCATACCATGTTGAATGTTCATGTTTAAAAGGCTTTTGTTTTAGTTATACATTGCCTTAAATGTTTATTCTTATTTATGAAAGTTTCCGCTATATTGTTATCCTTACTGGGCATTTGAGCTCACCCCTTTTCTATGTTTTATTTTTCCCAGGATGTGAAGAAGTAAGTTATGAATGACCTGCAGGGATATTATGTGGGGATATGAGTGTGGATTATGGAGACAATATATTGTTGTAGTAGTTTTTCGTTTAATGATGTAATGTAAAACTTATGAATATATCTAGTGTTTCCAAGGCTACTAAACCAATCAGTCTTTCGAGATTTGATCTTTCTTGTGATCATGCCAATGTTACGAAGTAATGCACCGACTCTGGGTAGCTGGGGTCGGGGCGTTACAGTTGGTATCAGAGGAAGTTTAGTACAAACCTTGGAAGCTAGATTTAGATAAACTCTGATTAGAGCACGTAGACCTAAGATGAACTTTGAGGATAAGTATAGAAGAACTTCCTAGAATTTTGGTATTGTAGAGATTTTGTGAGTTTTCCGAGCAATACATCCCTGTCTGGATACGAGCAGGTAGAGGCGGCTCTGGCACAGATGTACCTAGGGGTAAAACCCGAAAACACCGCTTTGAGCTAGACTCGAACGGGAACTGGTGCACGACAACGGGCCTTGCTGCACTCTTGGTTACGACACTCCCGGGGGATATGCTTAGGATAACTCTCATTTTCTTTACAAATCATTATGAAGGGTTTATGAGTATATACTTCCTCAAAGAAAACATTTTTATGATTATGGATTATATCCATAAATAGTTCAATTTATGTTAAGTGTTTTATAAGTATGGGATTATGTATTTTGATTCATAAACTGATCTAGTTTATGCCATTGTTTAGAAATGGCGCCCAGTAGAAGGAATGAGAACTCCAGAAATGCACATGATCCAAAGAGAAGGAAGGATCATATCTTTCATGGTCTTAAGCTAGAATTGATAAGAGAAATAGTCTCCCATGTATTATCATCATATGAAGAAATAATATCATGTGTTGATAAGATAAGTAAAGAGTTTACTGAGTCCTATGGCTTTGAAGGGAAGCAAGAGAAGAAAAGGATGGAAGAGAGAAAAATGGATAAAGGGAAGATGGAAAAGAAGAATTTTCCCATATGTGGTAACTGTGGGAAGAAACACCCTAGAACTTGTCTGAAAGGAATGGGAGTTTGTTATAAGTGTGGAGGAAAAAGGCACAAAGTACGTGACTGCAAGGGTGAGAAAATGGTTTCAAATGTACAATGCTTCATTTGCAAGGAGTTTGGACACTATGCGAACCTATGCCCCAGTCATCAGACTATGCCGCAAATGATGCTATTGGATAATAATCAAGTTATGATACTACCACAGATGAAGATGAATGATTAGAGTTCTTATGTTGATTATGTCAATTGAGTGTTGTATCAACAATGTACTTGTTATAATAATTATGGAGTATATAAGGATTGTACTGCAGTACTATTTCATTAAGGACTTGAGATTATGTGGAACAAAGAAAAGTGACTCAATAGCAGGATAAATTTTTGGAAAATATATGGTTGAGAGAATGATAAACCATAATATAGTTTTGATACCGAAGTAGTGATTTTGGAATAATACATGATTGTTTTGGATAAATTATATTGGATATTCTTAACTACCTTCGAACTGATTAATGATTTGTATATTCCATCATTTTTGGGGTTTAAAACATTTTTGGATTAATGAAGTATATCCAGCTTTCTATATGGAATAAGGGAGCATGAATGTAATCAATAAAGAATATGGTAATTCCGGATGTTTCAGTGTATTAAAAGAATACATGATGAAGGTATTCATATGTTATTACGGGGTAAAAAGGTTCTACATTATGTTTACCTTACTTATAAATGTTGGACTGTGAGTTTGGATAGAAGTATTTTGGATAGTTCTAGTTTGGATTATTTTGGATTGCCATAAAAGGACAACCCGGAGGTCAGGCGGCAACCCGTCGCGTCCGGCAAGGCTGCGAGACTTGAACTCGCAACCGAAGGGCGCCAAGGGTGTATCACCTACCACTGGCCCACGAGATGTCCTGGATTAAATAATGTAGTTTTTATTAAAAGATCTTGTAGATGAATTATAAATTCGTTTATTTTGGAACCCTATACGAATAGTGTAAATAGAATTTTTTTTACATTATATTATCTTTTAAAGTGAAAGATGAGTTTGTGGTTGAAATTTATTAATGGATAAAACTCTAATTATAAAGTAAGTATATCTCCTTATGATCTTAGCCAATCTCATAAATAAATTCCTCAACATTAAGAAAAGCAACTTAGAACAAAAATGTTGTCCTAGATGGTACCTTAAATCATCACTAATTCATGGCTTTGGGATTGTTGGCCTTTTCATAGCCATGTTCTCTACCACTCTCCATCAGATAATTGATGGTTAGATTTCTCTTCCATATCCATATTTTCCTACATGGAACCCTAGTATGTGTTATTTTCGGTAATCTTCATACTTTCCACTCTTTATTTTAAATAGAGGCCTCGTTAATTCATTTTTCGATGTGGGATTTCAACTAAGATATTTTGAAACGTCAAAAATGTGTTATCCTAATACCCTATGTTTTGTTGAACCGATGGTATTTCAAATCATCATAGATTGATGAATTTAAGGACCTCAATTATACACTTGTTTTTGATTGATGATCTCAATCACTACCTATAAATATTTACGTTTTTCCTCCAATTATATGTCTCTAATTTCCACCAATGTTCTCCTAATCAAGATCATAATTTGGTGGTGACCCTTTCATTTCACTTTTCCACATATTAAGACTAAATTTTAGTAACCCAATTTCCGATGTGGGTTTTCCCACAAATATATTTTCTATTTTCAACCTTTTATTTTCGAAGAACAATTTCAAATTGCGAGGACGCAATTTATTGAAGGAGGGGAGAATGTAACACCCCAAGATTTCATAGTGTGTTATTTCTTCAAAATAATTCAATAACTTGCACTACACGCAACACCGAGTTCAATTGCACCATGACTTACCAAAAAAAATCCATTAAAAGAGGTCATGAATAGCATTAACTACATTTTTAACTTTATATAATCCTTATAATTTTAGAATCCATATTATGAGTTTCTTAGTCATAATGCAAGAACAGATTCATTTTCAGTATTGCACTTTTATCAACTTTTGATAGTGAAACCTTTTTAAATACAATATTTTAAACATTTTGACTAAATGGAGACATCAAAAAATTTAAAATGAAACATCCCAAGCTTCCACGGTACACTTTCCTTTGAATAAAACAGTAGCGTGTGTTGTACGCAACGTCGAGTTTTAACACACACCACAACCGATCAAACTAGCCATTATGAATAGTAATACCTAAATTTTGAAATTATATATATTTTATATTTTGAAATGGACTTCATTTTTGGATTCGGAATATCGAATTTAGCCTAAGGTGAAATTTTGGTACTTTTCGGATAACTTTCATATTTTGATGAATAGTGAAAATTACTAAATTTTAATTAAAAACAACTTTTTTAATCAAAATAATTAATAGTGATAAATTATGAATTTGAGTGGTTTTAAAGTATATTTAGAATATATTTTTACAATTTAATATAATGTTGGTCATTAGACATAATTTTACAATTAAATCGAACATAAACAAGTGTCAATCTTTTGATAGTTATTATATCTTAAAAACAAGCTTTTTGTTTTGACAGCGGGAATTAATTTTAAATTAATTTCTGCCACTTCTGTGTTTTGAATTTAGAAAAATGGATCCCATATTTGGAATCAGGATGTTCAAATTGTGTAAATAGGTAACTTTTATTTTTAGACATTTTGAATAATTACTGCAGTAAATATTTTATTTACCATGGTTAAGGGTAAATCCGGTAAATAAGGGTTAAAAAAATAATATTATAATAATACAAAATTACCCTAAAACGTGTCCTAACCTTATTGGTGGACACATACCCGACCATGAGCATCCTTGGGTCAATTTGGGGACCCCTTGGAGCCACTTGTATGTGGTAGGGACACTTTATATTAATAAAGTTAAAATAAAAATAAAAATGGCATAAGCTTACATCTTTTAGAAGAACAATTTTTACATAGGGGTATACATGTTGGATTTTAGATTATAAATATTAATTAGAAAGATAAAATTATTTCCTACATAATGATATTTTATTTATAATTTTTAGACATTAAATAATTTATTTTATTTATGACACAATGATGATGCAATAATTACTATAATAGTGAAAAATTAAAATAATTGATATTATAAATACCCAAAAAAATATAATATGAAACTTTTAATGAATTAAACTAATTTTCTAGGATAATATGATATATTAGGATGGATTTAATTTACTTTTGTCGAAGTAATCAGTCTTTTATGAGTTTCACAAAAATCAACTATTGAATAGTGTCAAAATTGACATAAAAGAGTTCTTAAAAAAAATATTATATTATTAATTGATATTAAATTTCTAAAAATCTAAGGTTCGGCCAAGAGACTTATATCAGGATAGGTTCATCATTAATGGACCACTTGGGGGTCGCTTGGATGTATATAGTAAGTTTATTAACCATATTATATAAAAATACAAAGAGACATTGTAAAAGTGAAACTAATTAACTTAGAGTTAATACTTAAAGATAAGGTTAATATAAGTACCCAAATCTGTCTAAATTCTATTGGTTGAGTGGTTTTTGACCTATCCCTACCTTATCCTTTGAATAGTCAACTTTGGAGCCATCGGAAACCGAATATGAATTTATTATAAATTAATATTTCTAGCTTTTCCAAAGGTGCCCCTCACCCCTCTTATAAAAGGGCACTCCTCCTTCTCATTTCTTCACACCTTCAAAGACTTTTGCTTCGGACAAACTCTGCTCGAATACTCTCCCAACATCCCTCACTACAACCTAGAGGCCTTATTTTGATCAGAAAGCCATCCTAAGGAGCCCTTTTGATCAAATCGAAAGGAAGAACCCGAAGAAGAGGTAATGATTTCACCACCCTTTTCTAAGTTCCTTTCTTCTTCCACTTCCTCTTTCTTTGTTCTTACCATTGTAAAATAATAACTCCAGTATCTTACATATACTGTGATGTTATTATAAATATGGTACAACCATATTCAGTATTCTACCCACCCTTTGAATAACATGTCACCATACGTGCGTACGAACGGCTTACCGTCTCCACGTCGTGGTGTAATTGTTATTCAATATATTATTATTTGGATGGGTATAATAATGATGTGTAAATCATGTAAATAATAAATATAACATGTTAATGATTCTGTATATATGATATACCATCCATTTATATATTATTTTAATATCAAAATAATGATATTGTCGCTCGTGCGTACGTACGGACTACCGTCTCCACGAACGCGATAAGATTCATTCTCCATCATATCCATTCAAGTTTTATTCTCATTTTAGGGTTAAAAATAATGTTAATATCATTCTAATTATGAATAAGATATAATCCATCCATTACAAACATGTCTTACGTAACCAAACATTTAAGAAGAACGAATCGATTATCACCCGAAACGACGATAATACTAAGATATTATTAATAAAGCAATGTTAAAAGATCATATATGATATCATACTAATGTTTATGATTCTTGTATAATTTAATAACAATTATTTCACCATTATACAGGAGGTTAACCTACCCCAACAAAGGAAAAGTACAAGGTAAGGGTTATTTCACAATCTCTTCATTATCCGAGGTTGTTTATATGTAATAATCTACTGGGATCTCTTTATCATCCACATCCATGTTTTCTTAAAAATGTATTTCAAAACATTTTTATTATTTACAAGAATAGGGGTTAAAGTCATTTATACCCTTGTTTGACTTTTTATAAGAGGAATCTTTCCGTCGTTTTCAAAACAAGGTCCTTTTAACCTTTTCGACAGAATTAAGGTAAGAATGTTTTTTTAACTTATACGGCGGGTGCGGTTATTTTCCGCCGTTATAAAATCTTCAAAGCTTTCCTTACAAGCTTATAATATTATTTTCAAAGAAAATGTTTTATTTCATATGGCTCTCAAATGATTTCAAAAATAGAAAGAGATATTTCTCTAAAACGTTTTTTGATTTCATCTATGTCAACATCCTTTGATGGATTTTACGCTTATTTGAAGTTGATTTATTATGATACAAAACTTCTATATTGTATTGAAGGTTTTGTGATATGTTTGACTGTGGATGTGCTATTTTTATACCATTCATAGTTTATGGTGAAATTATTGACATTTCGTATGCTAGTTTTAATACGAATGTTTATGTTATGTTTAAATCTCTTCATATGGGAATGCATTGGACTTAATAAGTGACGGGTGGAGCCCGCTATAGCTCCTCGATGCATCGGTAGGTCTCATGAGACAAACTAGTGTCTTGGCACAAGGCCTTGACAAAATCTTATTTGTAGTATTGGCACGAGGCCTTGGATATGTGGTTATGATAGTCTGGCATTATGCATTCCAACATTATGAAAGTGGTTATTGATTTTTGCATGTGATTATTCGATTAGTAGAATATCCATGTGAATAAGTAAATGGAATTATTTCATTTTATTTATGCCATACCATGTTGAATGTTCATGTTTAAAAGGCTTTTGTTTTAGTTATACAATGCCTTAAATGTTTATTCTTATTTATGAAAGTTTCCGCTATATTGTTATCCTTACTGGGCATTTGAGCTCACCCCTTTTCTATGTTTTATTTTTCCCAGGATGTGAAGAAGTAAGTTATGAATGACCTGCAGGGATATTATGTGGGGATATGAGTGTGGATTATGGAGACAATATATTGTTGTAGTAGTTTTTCGTTTAATGATGTAATGTAAAACTTATGAATATATCTAGTGTTTCCAAGGCTACTAAACCAATCGGTCTTTCGAGATTTGATCTTTCTTGTGATCATGCCAATGTTACGAAGTAATGCACCGACTCTGGGTAGCTGGGGTCGGGGCGTTACAAAGTCACTCAATCTCCAATCATTCACGGCTTTCATCTTATTTTGAAACTCTTCATCATCGGTCTGAGAACTATTTATCATTTATAGTAATGATTTTTTGGCAACCATTTGAAAAAGTATTAATGTTTCACCTTCCATGGTGACTCCAATATCCATCTTCACTAGATCCCTGAAAATAGGATCCCTTTCAATTCTCATCATGTTCAAAACTCCATGATCTTTTCTGCTCAAAGCATCTTCCACCTTATTTTCCTTCCTCGGGTGGTAGTTTATCGTGCAATTATAATCCTCGAGTAATTAAAGTCATCTCCTTTGACTCATGTTGAGTTCTTTATGTGAGAAAATATATTTCAAACTCTTGTGATCGGTATATATCTCACATTTTTCACCGTAGAGATAGTGTCTCCAAATCTTTAGAGAAAAGATTAGAGTACCTAAATCAGGATCATGAGTAGGATATTTTTGCTCACGAATTTTCAGCTCTTGTGATTCATAGGCAATAACTCTATCATTCTACACAAGGATATAACCAAGTCCATTATTCGATGCATCACTACAAATAATGAACCCATAATTCCCCGATGGTAGTGTCAATATAATTGCATTGACTAATCTTCTCTTTAGTTCTTCAGAAAATTCTTCACACTCCTTTGTCCAAACAAATTTAACCCCTTTACGTGTGAGGTTTGTTAATTTTTTAGCCAATCAGGCAATGTTCTGGACGAAATGCCAATAATAACTTTCTAAACCAATAAAACTGCATACCTCGGTTATACTCGTTGGTGCTGGCCATTCATTGATTTCCTTGGTCTTATAAGGTTCAACAGATATTCCTTCCTTAGAGACTATATCACCAAGAAAAGACATATCTGATAGCCATAATTCACACTTAATAAACTTCCCATATAATTCATGTCTTCTAAGAGTCTTTAGGATAATGAGGAAGTGATTTTCATGATCCTCATAGCTTTTGGGGTATACAAAGATATCATCAATAAATACTACTATAAAATCATCAAGATATTCCTTGAAAACTTTTTTCATTAGATCCATGAACACAGATGGAGCATTAGTCAACCCAAAAGGCATTACTGTAAACTCGTAATGCCCATACCTGGTTTGAAATGCTATATTCGGAATTTCTTTCTTCTTCACACACAACTGATGGTATCCAGATCAAAGGTTAATCTTTGGAAAGTATTGAGCTCCATGGAGTTGGTCAAATAAATCATCAATGTGAGGTATGGGATACTTGTTCTTTACTGTTATAGCATTGATCTCTCTATAGTCGATACATAACCTCATAGATCCATCTTTCTTTTTAACAAAATGAACATGGGCTCCCCATGTAGAAACACTAGGGAGAATAAATCCCTTATTACTCAATTCCTCTAGTTGTTTCTTTAGTTCAACTAATTCTATAGTGTCCATTCTATAAGGGGTCTCCGATATAGGCCTAGACCCAAGAATTAAATCAATGGAAAACTCAACTTCTCGTTCTGGAGGATGTCCAGGAAAATCTTCTGGAAACACATCTACATATTCTTTAACAATAGGAACATCCTCAATTTGAAAATTCCTTTCCTTACACACTGTTATTTCATTCTCTTCTTCCCCAATAATTTAATTTAGTTGAGCTACTACGGGTGGATCTAGATAAGAATTACGTGGGGACGATTTTATCTAAAGATAAGGTGTTCTTTATCATCATCATCAAAAATCGCAACCTCCTTCTTCTTACAATAAATATTCACATCATGGTCCAAAAGCCAATCCATACTGAGGATTATATCAAACTCAATCATAGGTATGACGATGAGATCAGCGGTTAATGAACCTTTATGTGCTCTAATGGGTATTGATTCACAAAACAATGTTGCATTGATACTTCCCTTATGAGTTTTAACTGAATACTCACTTGTTAAATCAAATTAGAAATATCTAATTTTCTTTGAAAACTGGGAAGATATGAAACAATGCGATGATCTAGAATCAAATAAAGCATTTTCTAAACTTGAGGAAACCATTAAATTACCTGCCACCACATCTTTCGGAGCTTCTACGTCAGCAGTAGAGATAGAATAAGCTTTGCCTTGATCCCATGGCCTTTTTTGAGGAAAGTTCTGCTGACACTTAGGACATTCATTTGCATAATGTCCCATCTCTCTGAAGATGTAGCATTGAACATCGGTAGTTTCTTTCTTCCCCTTCCAATCACGAGCTTGGTGGCCTTTTTCACCACATATGTAACAGACCCACATTCCCTTCAAGAAAGTACCATGTTGGTTCTTCACACATTTACTGCAGGATGGATATTCAAATTTTCCCTTCTTCCACTTATTTCCATTCCCAGAGTGATCAGAAGATCTCTTCTTCTCTTGCTTTGCTTTAAAGTCATAAGCCTTAGAGAATTCTTTTTCTGTCTTGATAGCACATGAGACAATATCTTCGTACAACGAGAAGGATTATGACACTAATGCTTGATGATAAAATGGTTTTAACCCAGCAAAGAAACGATCAATATTACTTCTTGGGTTACGTATATAATCTCCAACATACCTCACTAACCTTGTAAAGTTAGCCTCATACTTTTCAACATTCTCATCCTTCTTTTGTCTCAGACTCAGAAATTGCCTTTCCATATCTGCTCGATGGTCACGAGGAAAGTATTTTTATAATAAAATCACTTTGAACTCCATCAATTACATATTTGATACTTCATCATCTTCCCTCATTTTTTGAATCAATGACCATCATTGATCAGCATCTCCAGTGAGGCGATAAACTGCCATGATAACATTCTCTCTTTCACTACTCCCCAAATCCTGTAATATTTTTTATAGGTAACTTGTCCATTGATTAGCTACTAATGGATTTTTAATCCCATTGAATGTTGGTGGTTTTTGCCTCATGAAGCGATCTAAAATTGATCTTTCACACTGTGGATTAGGGTGCTCCATACGGTATGGTTATTATTCATAACCTGAGTGAGTTGTCCCAGTATGGTGATTAGCTGATCAGCACCAGTTGCATCACCAGCTCCACAATAATTATCTTGAGCAGGAGGGCAATACCTACATGGAGTGTGTGCATTGATATGGTTTTCATTCCTTCCACTAGGTGCCATTTCTAAACAATGTCATAAAATAGATCAGTTTATGAATCAAAATACATAATTCCATACTTGTAAAACACTTAACATAAATTGAACTATTTATGGATATAATCCATAATCCTAAAAAAAATTCTTTGAGGAATTATATATGCATAAACCCTTCATAATGGTTTGTAAAGAAAATGAGAATTATCCTGAGCATATCCCCTGGAAGTGTCGTAACAAAGAGTGCAGCAAGGCCCGTTTTCGTGCACTAGTTCCCGTTCGAGTCTAACTCAAAGAGGTGTTTTCAGGTTTTACCCCTAGGTACATCTGTTCTAGAGCTTCCTCTACCTGCTCGTATCCAGACATGGATGTATTTCTCAGAAAATTCACATAATTTCTACAATACCAAATTTCAAGGATGTTCTTCTATACTAATCCTCAAAGTCCATCTTACATCTATATTCTCTAATCAGAGTTTATCTAAATCTAGATTCTACGGATTGTACTAAACTTTCCATGATACCAATTGTAACTCCCAGACCCCAGTTAACAAGAGTCAGTGCATTATTACATAATATTGTCATGATCAAAAAAGAGAAAGTCTTGAAAGACTGATTAGTTTAGAAGTCTTAGAAACACTAGATTCATTCATAAAGTTTACATTACATCATAAAGTGAAAAATACAACAACATCTTGTCTCCATAGTCATATCCCCTTATACTATCCCTACAGGCCATTCATAAAATAATTCTTCACATCTTGGGAAAAATAAAACATAGAAAAGGGTGAGCTCAAATTCCCAGTAAGGATAACAATATAGCAGAAACATTCATAAATAAGCATAAACATTTAAGGCAATGTATAATTAAAAAAATCCTTTTAAACTTGAACATCAGCATAATATAGAAAAAATAGTATGAAATAATTCCATTTAATTATTAACATGGATATTCTACTAGTCGATTAATCACATACAATATCAATATCCACATTCATAATTATGGAATGCATAATGCCAGACTATCATAACCACGTAGCCAAGGCCTCGTGCCAAGACTAAAAATAATATTTTGTAAAGTCCTTTTTCCAAGACACTAATTTGTCTCATGAGACCTACCGATGCATTTAGGAGCTATAGCGGGCTCCACCCGTCACATATTAAGTCCAATGCATTCCTCATATGAACAGGTTTAAACATAACATAATCATTCGTATTAAAACTAGCATACGAAATGTCAATAATTTCTCCATAAACCATGAATGGTATAAAAATAACACATCCATAGTCAAACATATCACAAAACCATCAATACAATATGGATGTTTTGTATCATAATAAATAATCTTCAAATAAGCATAAAATCTATCAAAGGATGTTGACATAGATGAAATGAAAACTATTTTAGAGAAATATCTCTTTTTTTAAATCATTTAAAAGTCACATTATTATAAAATATAACTTTTACTTTGAAAATATTCTTATAAGATTGTAAGGGAAGCTTCGAAGATTTTATAATGGTGAAAATTAGCTGCACCCACCCTATAAGTTAAAAAAAGACATTCTTCCCTTAATTCTGTCGAAAAGGTTAAAAAGGACCTTTCTTGGAAAACGACAGAAAGATTGTTTTATAAACTTCTTATAAAAAGTCAAAAAAATGGTATAAATGACTTTAACCCATATTCTGTAAAATATAAAGAATTTTTTGAAATAAATTTTTAAGAAACATGGATGTGGATGATAAAGAGGTCCCTGTAGAGACCCAAAGCTTGACGTACATGGACATTAAATTAATTTGGAGGAATACGTAATACATAACAAAAACCAACACACAAGGACCATAATATTTTAGTGTCTTTGGAAACTCAGAACACAATCTTCTAATCATGGTGAAAGATTTTCAACATCTCCCATAAAGATCGTCCCCTTTTGTTTTCGTACCTAAAACCTTTCTTTAAATCCTAGGGAAAGGAAAACATATAAAGGGTGAGCTCAAATACTCAGTAAGGGTAATCATGGAGAAAATAAAACAAACCATATACATTTGAACTTAAAAACATGAACATAATGTTTAAACATCATAACCTTGAGCAATGACATAAAACATGGCAGTATATAAGGCATAAATCATAAAAGAACAATAATCATGATAAAATATCATGGGACTAAAACTTGTAATTGTGGAAAAACATTAAGCACATGATATTATTTCCATAGTAGCCAAGGCATTGCTTCCAGGACCATTTTAGTGGACAAAGTCCCTTACTGAACCGAGTTTACTTTCCGTTCCAGCCCTCTATTACAGAATCAGATTTACTTGTCGTTCTAGCCATGTCTATCTCATGAGATATAAATCTTTACCCAATGAATTGTGGGGAGATATAGTTCCCACCCATCTCATATTGAAATCATTCTTACTTGTGCCACAACATAAACATAAATCATTCATCATAACCCAAAGAATAAAATGGGTATCATAAACATCTTCCCATCATAACATAATCAATATAAAACAAATGGATATCATTTCATCATAAGAAGAGTGAAACCATGTAAATAATAGAGACATTATACTTGAAACATACACATATTAAATAATGTCATCATAGATGAAAAAATGGTTTTGATAAAACATTTGAAATGAATTCTTGAGGAAAATATCATTTCTTCTTCAAAATCAATTTCTTTTCACAAAACATCAGGAAATTTTAAAAGAAATAGATTTTATTGAAAATAGTCATGAAATATTTTGGAGGAAGATTCATGAAAATAAGGCAGTATAAAAATGAAAAAATCCTTTCATGTCGAATAAGTAAAAAAAAACATTCTTCTCGTAACTTTTGCCGGAGAAGTCAAAAAAGTACCTCGTAACATAAACAAAAGAAAGATTACTTACATACCATGTAGTAAAAGTAAAAAATGGGTAAAAAGGAGTTTAAACATACATGAAACCATTTTTAGAAAACAGGAACATGGATGATAAATATAACCCCATTTAATACATATGAATAAACAATCTCGGATAAAAATGAGATTGGAAAAGTTATCCCTTACCTTAGTTCTGATATGCTTCGTACGTATCCAAACATCCTGTATAATGATTTAAATATTTTCATTGAATTATTGAAGAATCATATTAATTGTTGTGATATCATATATGGTTCACTTATGACATTATATTACCCGTTCATTGGTAAATCCAATGTTAAAGCAATGTTTTGGGTAAAACCATTTTATTTATCGTACGTGTTTGGGCTTGTTGTTCTTGATGTTATTATTACTTATATAATGATTTAATTACTTCCAAAATGTAAATAATGATGTATATATCATATATATTCATAATATATCCAGCATATACATGTATTTATAATAGTAGATAACATATGGAGGTAATTAATGAAATGCACTGTTCATGGAGACTGTAAGCCGTACGTACGAATGAATGCTACTTACATTTCTATTTATTATTTAATGGAATAGGTATATTATAATTCCTGTATAAAATCATATATAATATCATTAACTCCATCCTTCATAGATCCCACATAAGGAATTAATGAATCACATCACTTTGAGGGGGCGGTAGTCTGTACTTCCTCAAATAAGATTATCGTATTTAGCCACTATGGAAACCATAATGACTTGATATAATTGGGAATTAACGAAGCATAAGGAAATAATAAACATAATATATATCATATATAAATACAGTGCCACCATAATGGACACTATGATAGGCGGTAGGAGAAAATCGAACAATCATCGTTTCGTGATGCATTAGTTTTCCATCCACAGAAACATTATGTTCTTCATCCATTAGATGGAGGTGTGTGTAAATTTAGTTAGAATACTTCTAATAAAAACATCCTAGTAAATTTTGGATACTGGTTTTGTTAAAAAAAATAAAGGATTAAAAAGTGTTTAGGGGTTGGGGAAGTAGAATAAAAGAAAACAACTTAAGAGAAACTGTTACCTTTAATTTGGGTAGCTTCCTTTTGTTTGAACCAAAAGGACTTCTTGAAGTTCCTTCTGCCTAATGTAAGGCTTATAGGGGGAGTATAGGGATGTAGAGAGATTAATTGGGCATAGTTTGGATGATCCAAAAGGATTTAGAGGTGTGAGGAATTGGATAGAAATGGTCTCCTTTTATAAGGGAGAGGAGGGGCTCTTTAGGAAAAGTGAAAGTATTATTTTATAATATAATGATATTCAGTTTCTAATGGTCCAAAAATAATTATAGTCGAAGATAAGATGACTCATGGTCGAAATTTAATCATCTAATCATAATTGGACATGTTTTAGATAATATTTTAATCACTATAATCTTATTTATTTAAATCATTTATTAATGAGGTAAACACTGCATCATTATTGTGTCATAAATAATTTAATTCATTTAATGTCTAAACTTTTTGAACAAACATACCATGATGTAGGAAATATTTTTATATTTCTAATTAATATTTATAGTAAATAATATGACTTATATAACACCATATAAAAGATAATTTACTAAAAGTTTTTTGTAAATGTCAATTTTGTCTTTACATTAAATTAATTAATCCAAATATTCATTATCACTACAAAGTGGATTAATGGGGTCCCAAAATTGACCCAAGGATGCCCATGGCCAGACACTACTAATAAAATAAAGTTAGGACAAGTTTTAAAGAAATTTTTAACTATTATAATATTATTTGGACATTGAATTACCACATTTAGTTTTAATCGTGGTAAATAAAAGTAAAAAGTTACTATTCAAAAAAATTTATTTTTATCTTATTGAACCACATTTTACTCCTTGATATTAACCGTGTCTCTTGGATTTTCAAAATTCACCTCATAGAAGCAGTAAAATTATGTTTTACGAACAATTGCAAAAGCTCCTAGGAGGTGGGTAAAAGACGGTGAAAAGTTCAATACAATTTTTATAAATAAAAAATTATTATAAAATGACACTAATGAATTTCGTTGAACTTATATAAGTATTATGTGTCTGTTTTGACCTAAAATTAATTTTAATCAATAAATCATTATTTAAATAAAAAGTCTGTTTTAACCAAAAACTCAGGGTGTTAACTATTCATCAAAAATTGATGTTTTTCAGAAAAATACAAAAAATTCATCCTAAGCTATATTTGATATTATGAATTAAAAAATGATATCTATTTTTCCCAATTCAAAACATATAAGTGGAATTAATTATTTTTAAAAGTAATTCCCGTTATCAAAACAAATAGCGTGTTTTTAAGAAACAAAAACTATCAAAAGATCGACAGTTGTTTATGTCCAAATTCAAAGTGAAATTAATTCCATTGACCAACATTGGATTAAATTTTAAAAATATATTCTAATTACACTTTATAACCAATTAAAAAGTTAATCTAACCATATAAATTATTGTGATGAAAAAAGTTGTTTTTAATTAAAATATAGCGTGTTTTTACTATCCATCAAAATATGAAAGTTATCAAAATAATATGTAAAAATTATCCAAAGTAAATTTTTATATCCTAATTCCAAAGAATAATTTTATTTTGTAAAATTGAACTTATAAACATGTTAAAAACTAGATTTAAAGTGGGTACGCCATCAAAAGGCTGCAAAACTTCATTTTTTGAATAATACTTATTTTACTAGAAAAATTTATTTTTTTCTCATACCATGTTCTAGAAAATATTTAAGATGAATAATAATGTAATAAAATTAACAATGTAGTTAATACTATTCATAATGAATAGTCCGTAATAACAATATATCATTGTTTAGTGAAACACAGTATTGCGTACTACACAGGCTACCGAGGAAGGTCACGATTGCGTGTAATGCAGGCCAAGTCAGGGTGAAGTGTAATGAAATAATCATTTGTTGTTGCGTATAACAAAATACAACCATATTTCATTTATACATTAAACAAAATATATAATTAATGTTTCATAGAATAATTTCTATAAAACGAACTTGAAATTGTGTGTAACAAGAGCCAAGAATAGTGTTGCATATACTACAAGCTAATACAGTGTCGCGTATAGTGAAAGATAATCTTGGTGTAGCATAAAAGAAAATACATCAATGAAATTAAAATTATTAATTCTAATAAAATCTTAGGTTGTTACATTATACCCCCATTAAAATTAATTTCTCCCTCGAAATTATTGGGGATTATAAATGGTTTACTACTTGAAAGTTTTTTCATAGAAACCCACATCATAAAAAGGAATACTAAAAAGTCATTTTAAAAAGAGAAGTTAGAATCATAACGGTCTCCCAAAGTAACTCAGAACTGGGTTTCCACATAGGACAACATAGGTTGAAATATGGATATGGAAGAAAAATATAACCATCATGATCCGATGGAGAGTGGTAGAGAACAGGGCTATGAAAAAGCCAACAATCACAAAGCCATAGATTTGTGATGATCTAAGGTACCATCTGATTCATCAGATATAAGAGTACTAGGACATCATTTTTGGCTTTCACGATAATTTTTCTAATGTTGAAGAATTTTTGAATTAAAATAAATTCTTACTTGATTTTGGTAAAATATCATTATTTTTCATGACTTGAACAATTTACACTTCATATCTTAAATAAATGAATTTGAATATGTCTTCCTTGAAGTGTTAGCGGATCATGCGTTAGAATGACAGGTCATTCCATCTGTCTCAAACAAAAGGTTAGAGAAGGTTATCAAACATACATAAGTCCATATATTGGTAGGTTAATAGTATTTGATTATAAAAATGGACTTATACATCATCTATCATACCACTTAATAAAATAAAACATGTTTCTACTATCTAGGTTCTTCCTATAGGCCAGTGGTAGGAGATAACGGCCTGTCACACATCAGTTGTGGGTTCGATTCCAACAACCTTGTCCAACGCGATGAGTTGTCTCCTATTCTGAAGGTTGTCCCTTTTCTTAAAATACACTATTATATCATTCCAAAAAAAATTATAGCCTTAAAAAACACTAACAAATGTTCAACATAATCCATTCCAATCATTAGGCTTATCCAAAATACTTCTTTCCAAACTCATAGTATGAAGAGAACAATTAATAAAAAGGTCATATAATAAGCACATGAATACCATAATTTATCCCTCATATATCACAAGATATATCTTGATGATCGCATTCCAAACACGTGAATACCTTAATCTTCTATTCTCTTGAAAAATGAATACCCATTGAACCTTAGTGAAAAAATGAAAGCTGTCAAGATTTAACTCCTTCCACATACCAAAATCCAAAAATTCCTATATACTCAAACCATGATATCACTTTGTCCTTATTTTAGTCATGATCTCATGATTACTATCATATTATTTTTTCCTTATCCCTTCATTATGCGCTTTTCATCTGCTTTCCAAATATATTTCAATCACTTTTTCATGGTTACCAGTACCATATAATTATTTAAAACATATACATAGATAATCCAAAATTCCACAATACCATAAATGGGATTCGATGATACTATTTTGAAACCCCATTAAATAAACACTTAATCATTACAAAATAATATTTTCATACTCAACATCACAAATAGTGATCGCATGAGACGTCCCTTTATCCTTTTCCTTAAGAGATTGCTCACATTGATCATCATTAACCCGTGTATTAGGGAATTTATTAGCATAATGCCCCATTTCCTTACATATGAAGCATTGAAGTGTTGGTGGAGAGTTCTCTGTAGTCTTTTCTATATTCACATTGTTAGAAACCTTTTTCCCATTACATCGACAATAAACTTCTCGATGACCTTCTTTTCCACACTTAAAACATTTTCTATTACGTTTTAGGAAATCTCCACCATGCTTCATTCCACACTTTGAGCATAAAGAAACATTCATCTTCTTTTCACCATTTTTCCGATATTTCTCCTTGAACTCCATCTTTTTTTCTTGTCCAAACCATGAGATGGATAATTAACACCAACTTCCATTTCTTCCTTGATTGCACAACGCACAATTTCATTATAGCTATGAAGTCTATTATAGATAATGCCCTCCAAAGACTTGGTTTTAAGCCACTGAAGAATCTATCAACTTTACTTTTAGGTTGGACGATAAAGACAGATTCATACCTTGAAAGCCCTGTAAAATTTCCTTCATATATACCAACAGATTCATCATCATTTTGCTTAAGCTCAAGGAAATTAATTTTCATCTTTGTTCTAAGAATACGAGGGAAGTACTTAATGAAAAATAAGTTCTTGAACTCATCCCATTCCATGGATTCAATTTCACCTTGGGGCCTTGTATTCTTAATTAGAGTCTACCACTGTTCTGCTTCACCATCTAAACGGTAAATAGCCAGAATGAATTCTTCATGTTCTAAACAGTGAAGTATGGAAAATATCTTTTCAAAGGTACAGATCCATTGTTCAGCAACAAGTGGATCAAAAGACCAACTAAAAAAAGGTGGACGTTTCCTCATGAAGGACTTAATAGAATATTGTTCCTTTCTCTGCTCATTCGGAAGTCCAGAATGATTCATAGCATGTGTAAGTATAGAAATAAGATTTTTCACTCCATCTCACATAACATTGGATTGTTCATAAGGACAATCATTTCATTGTCCATTACATTTATCAACACGGTTCCTTCGGGTTCTACCCATCGTCTAAAACCCCAAAAGAATAGTCTGAGAGGAAAAATCATGATAGGTAAAAATACATAATAAAGGGGGAGTAACTTCTATATCTAATATCTTTGGTTTAATTCTAATATCATTAATGTAATTATAGGACTATAACATATACTTATACTTAACATCAGGGACATCCCTAGACATACCTTAGAAATATCTTTAGGGATCTCACTAAAGTTTTCGCATTCTAGTTTCCAAAGGTTAACTAAACCTTTCATATGATACCAACTGTAGAGACACAAAGCTTGACGTACATGGACATTACATTACTTTGGCAGAATACTTAATACATAACAAAAACCAACACAAAAGGACAATAATAGTTTAGTGTCTTTGAAAACTTGGAACATAATCTTCTAATCATGGTGAAAGATCTTCAACATCTCTCATAAAGATCTTCCACTTCTGTTTTATTGCCTAAAACCTTTCTTTATATCCCGGGGAAAAGAAAACATATAAACGGTGAGCTCAAATTCTTAGTAAGGGTAATCATGGAGAAAATAAAACAGACCATATACATTTTAACTTAAAAACATTAACATAATGTTTAAACATCAAAATCTTGAGCAATGACATAAAACATGGCAGTACATAAGTTATAGATAATAAAAGAACATTAATCATAATAAAATAGCATGGGAATAAAACTTGTAATTTTGGAAAAACATTAAGCACATGATATGATTTCCATAGTATCTAAGGCATTGCTACCAGGACCATATTAGTGGACAAAGTCCCTAATTGAACCAGGTTTACTTGCTGTTCCAACCCTATATTACTGAACCAGATTTACTTGCCATTCCAACTATGTCTATCTCATGAGATATAAATCTATACCCAATGCATTGGAGGGATATATATGTCCCACCCATCCCATAATGAAATCATTCTTACTTGTGCCACAACATAAACATAAATCATTAATCATAACCCAAATAATAAAATGGGTATCATAAACATCGTCCCATCATAACATAATCAATATAAAACAAATGGATATCATTTCATCATAAGAATAATGAAACCATGTAAATCATAGAGAAATTATAATTTAAACATACACTTATGAAATAATTTCATCTTAGATGAAAAATGGGTTTGATAAAACATTTGAAATGAATTCTTGAGGAAAATAACCTTTCTTCTTCAAAATCATTTTTTTTTTCACAAAACATCATGAAATTTTAAAAGAAAGAGACTTTTTTGAAAATAGTCATGAAATATTTTGGAGGAAGCTTCATGAAAAGAATGCTTTATAAAACCATAAAAATCCTATCATGCTGTATATGTTAAAAAACATTCTTCTCGTACTTTTTCCAGAAAAGTCAAAAAAGTACCTCATAATGTAAACAAAAGAACAGTTCCTTACATTCCATGTAGTAAAAGTAAAAATGGGTAAAAAAGAATTTAATCATACATGAAACAATTTTTAGAAAACAGAAAAATGGAGGATAAATATAACCCTAGTGAATACGTACAAATAAACAGTCTCGGATAAAAATGAGATTGGAAAAGTTATCACTTACCTTAGGTCTGATAGGCTTCGTATGTATCCAAACCTCTTGTATAATGATTTATATAATGTAATTGAATTATTAAAGAATCATATTCATTGTTATGATATCATATATGGTTCACTTATGACTTTATATTACCCGTTCTTTTATAAATCCCATGTTAAAACACTGTTTTGGGTAAAATCATCTTATTTATCGTACCTGTTTGGACATGTTGGTATTGATGTTATTATTACTTATATCATGATTTACATACTTAAATAATGTAAATAATCATTTATATATCATATATATTCATAATATATCCAACATATACATGTATTTATAATAGTACATAACATATGGAGGTAAGAAATGAAATGCACCGTTCATGGAGACGGTAAGCCTTACGTACGCATGAATGCTACTTTCATTTATATTTATTATTTAATGGAATAGGTATATTATAATTCCAGTATAATATCATATATAATATCATTAACTCCATACTTTATACATCCCACATAAGGAATCAACGAATCACATCAATTTGAGGGGGCGGTAGTCCACACTTCCTCAAATGCGATTATCGTATTTACCCACTATGGAAACCATAAAGACTTGATATAATTGGGAATTAAAGAAGAATAATGAAATCATAAACATAATATATATAATATATAAATACAGTGCCATCATAATGGCCACCATGAGACGATGTAGGAGAAAATCGAACAATCATCGTTTCATGAGGCGTTAGTTTTCCATCCACAAAAACATTATGTACTTCATCCATTAGATGGTGGTGTGTGTAAGTTTAGTTAGAATAATTCTCATAAAAAAATCCTATTATATTTAGGATACTGGTGTTGTTAAAAAAAATAATGTATTAAAAAGAGTTTAGTGGTTAGAGAAGTAGAATAAAAGAAAACAACTTAAGAGAAACTGTTACCTTTAATTTGGGTAACTTCCTTTGGTTTGAACCAAAAGGATTTCTGGAAATGCCATATGCCTAATTTAAGGCTTCTAGGGGGAGGGGAGGTATGTATAGATATTAATTGGTAAGACTTTGTATGAGCCAAAAGGCTTGAGAGGTTTGAGGAATTGGATAGAAATGGTCTCCTTTTATAAGGGAGAGGAGGGTCTCTTTAGGAAAGTGTGAAATATTAATTTATAGTATAATGATATTCGGTTTCTAATGGTCCAAAAATAATTATAGTCGAAGATAAGAAGCCTCATGGTCGAAATATAATCATCCAATCAGAATTGGACATGTTTTGGATAATATTATAATAATTATAATCTTATTTACTTAAATCATTTATTAATGTGGTAAACACTGCATCATTTTTGTGTCATAAATAATTTAATTTATTTGATGTCTATAAATTATGAAAAAATACCATGATGTTGGAAATTTTTTTATCTTTATAATTAATATTTATAGTCTAAAATGTGACTTATATAACACCATATAAAAATTAATTTACTAAAAGATTTTTGTCCATGTCATTTTTGTCTTTACATTAAATTAATTAATCCAAATTGTCATTATCACTTCCAAGTGGCTCAATGGGGTCCCAAAATCGACCCAAGGATGCCCATGGTAGGAAAATACTCATAAAATAAAGTTAGGACATGTTTTAAGGCAATTGTTATCTATTATAATATTCATTTAACCTTAAATTACCCTATTTACTTTTAACGATGGTAAATAAAAGTAAAAAGTTACTGTTCACCAAAAATTATTTTTATCTTATTCAACCATATTTTACTCCTTGATATTAACCGTGTCTCTTGTATTTTTGAAATTCAACTCACAGAAGTGGTAACATTATGTTTTACGAACAATTGCAAAAGCTCCTTGGAGGTGGGTAAAAGATAGTGAAAAGTTCAATATAATTTTTATAAATCTAAAATTATTATAAAATGACTTCAATGAATTTCATTGAACATATATAAGTATTATATATATATTTTGACATAAAATAAAATAAAATTAAATAAATTATTATTTAAATAAAAAGTCAGTTTTAACCAACAACTCAGTGTTTTCACTGTTCATCAAAAATTGAAATTTTTCAGAAAAATACCAAAAATTCAGCCTAATCTATATTTGATATTCCGAATTCAAAAATGATGACTATTTTTCCAATTCAAAACATAGAAGTGTCATTAATTAATTTTAAAATTAATTCCCGTTATCAAAACAAATAGCGTGTTTTTAAGAAACAATAACAATCAAAAGATCTGCACTTGTTTATGTCCAAATTCAAAGTCAAATTAATTCCAATGACCATAATTGGACTAAATGGTTAAAATATATTCTAATTAGACTTTAAATCCCATTAAAAAGATAATATAACCATATAAATTATTGCGCTGAAAAAAGTTGTTTTTAATTAAAACATAGCGTGGTTTACTATTCATCAAAATATGAATGTTATCAGAATAATATGAAAAAATTATCCAAAGTAAATTTTTATATCCTGATTCTAAAGAATAATCATATTTTGTCAAATTGAACTTATAGACATGTTAAAAACTAGATTTAATGTGGGTGTGCCATCAAAAGTCGGCAAAACTGCATTTTTTTTAAAAATACTTATTTTACCTGAAAAATTTATTTTTTCCTATACCATGTTCTAGAAAATGTGTAAGATGAATAATAATGTTATAAAATTCAAAATTTAGTTAATAATATTCATAATGGCTAGTCCATGATAACAATATATTGTTGTTTAGTGAAACCCGGTATTGGGTACTACACACACTATCGAGGAAGGTCGTGATTGCGTGTAATGCAAGCCAAGATACGGTTACTTGTAATGAAAGACTCCTTTTTTGTTGCGTATAAAAAAATACAACCATATTTTATTTGTACATAAAACAAAATATATTTTAATGTTGCGTAGAATAATTTCTATAAAACGAACTTGAAATTGTGTGTAACACGAGCCAGGAATAGTGTTGCTTATACTGTAAGCTAATACGGTGTTGCGTATAGCATAAGATAATCTTGGTATAGCTTACAACATAAGACATCAATGAAATTAAAAATAATAATTCTAATAAAATCTCGGGTTGTTACAGTCCCAGTAGATAATTACGTATAAACAACCTCAGAAAATGAAGAGATTGTGAAATAAACCCTTACCTTGTACTTTTCCTTGGTTGGGGGTAGGTTAACCTCCTTTATAATGGTTAAATAATTGTTATTAAATTATAAAAGAATCAAATACATTAATATTAAATCATATATGATCTTTTAATATTGCTTTGTTAATAATATCTTAGTATTATCATCGTTTTGGGTGTTAACTTACTCGTTTTCTTCTATATGTTTTGTTACATAAGCCATGTTTGTTATGGATAGGTTGTATCTTATTCAAATCCAGAATGATATCAAGCTCTAAACCATTATTTGTAATCATCAAATGAGAATTATACTTGAATGGATATGATGAAGAATGAATCTAATCGCGTTCGTGGAGACGGTAGTCCGCACGTACGCACGAGTGACAATATCATTATTTTGATATTATAATAATATATAATTGGATGGTATATCATATATAAAGAATCATTATCATGTTATAATTATTATTTACATGAATTACACATCATTATTATACCCATCCAAATAATAGTGTTTTGAATAACAATTACACCACGACGTGGAGAAGGTATGCCGTACGTACGCACGAATGACGACATGTCATTCAAAGGATGGATAGAATAATGAATATGGTAATAACATTTTTATAATAACATCACAGAATATAGAAGATACTGGAGTTATTATTATTATAATGGAAATAACAAGGAAAGAAGAAGTGGATGAAGAAATGAAATTGAAAGAGGGTGGTGAAAACATTACCTCTTCTTCGGGTTCTTCCTTTTAATCTAATCAAAAGGGATCCTTAGGTTGCCTTTTTGATCAAACTAAGGCCTATAGGTTGAATTGAGAGAAGTTGAGAGAGTATTTGGGATGGTGTTGGACCAGACAAAAGGCTTTGAATGTGTGAATTACCGAGAAGGGGGAGTGCCCTTTTATAAGAGGGGTGAGGGGAACCTTTGGAAAAGCTAGAAATATTATTTTATAATAAATTCATATTCGGATTATAATGGCTCCAAAGTGGATTATTTAAAGTCTAATGTGGGGATGGGTATAAATTCTTTCAACCAATAGATTTTAGACTGGTTTGGGTCATTATATTAACCTAATCTTTTAGTTTTAAATCTTATTTAATTAGATTGACATTTACCATGTCACATTGTATTTTTATATTATATAGTTAATAAACTGAATATATACATCCAAGAGACCCCAAGTGGTCCATTAATGATACCTATATCATGATATAAGTCCTTTGGCCGAACCATATATTTCTCGGAATATAATATCAATTAATAATATAATACTTGTTTTGAAAACTCATTTATGTCAATGTAGACACTATTTAATAATTGATTTTTTTAAAGTCTTAATAACTTTATTAATTCGAAAAAAATTCATTTAAGCAAACCTAACATGTAATATTAACCAATATAATTCATGTATGTCATATAAACTTTCAAATTATATTTATTTTAACATTTATAATACCAATTATTTGATTCATTCATTAATGATGAAATTACTGCATCATTATTGTGTCAGAAATAAATTTAATTATTAAATGTCTGAAATATATATATAAAATACCATTATGTAGGAAATAGTTATATATTTATTATGAATATTTATAGTCGAAAATAAAACATATATAACCCTACGTAAAAATTGATTTGCTAAAAGTTATATGCCTATGTCATTTTTGAGTTTATTTTAACTTAATTAATATAAAGTGTCCTTATCACCTACAAGTGGATCCATGGAATCCCAAAATTGACCCAAAGATGCACATGGTCAGACATGTATCAACCAATAAGGTTAGGACATGTTTTAGGGTAATTTATTATTAATATAATATTATTTTTCTACCCTTATTAACCGGATTTACCCTTTAACAATGGTAAATAAAATATTTACCGAAGTAATTATTCAAAATGTGTAAAAATTAAAGTTACCGATTTATAAATTTTAGAATTCCTCATTCCAAATATGGAATCCATTTTTCTAAATTCAAAACACAGAGTGGCAGAAATTAATTTAAAATTAATTCCCGTTGTTAAAACAAAAAGCGTGTTTTTAAGAGATAATAACTATCAAAAGATTGACATTTGTTTATGTCCGGTTTAAATGTGAAATTATGTCCAATGAACAAAATTGTATTAAATGGTAAAAATTTATTCTAAATATATTTTAAAAGCACTCAAATTCATTATTTATCACTAACAATTATTTTTATTAAAAATCTTGTTTTTAATTTAAATTTAGTAATTTTCACTATTCATCAAAATATAAAAGTTATCCAAAAAGTAACAAAATTTAACCCTAGGGTAATTTTGATATTCTGGATCCAAAAATGAAGTCCATTTTTAGAGATAAAATTTCTAAAATTTTAAAAATTGGGTATTACTGTTCATAACGACTACTTTGATTGGTCGCGGTGTGTTAGAATCTTGAAGTTGCGTACAACACACGCTACTCTATTATTCAAAGAGAATCGTACCATGGAATATTGGGGTGTTACATGACTTTTTTTTGGTAGTAGTTACAAGAAATATTTATCATGTTGTTCTGTTTACCTTCCACAATAGTTGTTTCAGTATTTCTTCCTCTATTTATTGATATTGAATATGCTTCCTCTCTATGGGACTGGTTTGAGTCTACTGATTCATTTATTTTTTCCATTGGTTATATGTTATTATTCTCAAACTAGCGTTTTAATCTTTTCCAAAATGTTATAACCTCCCCAATATACATGTTTACAACCTCGCTGCTAGTTAGAATCCTTTGGAGTTTGGGGAGGTGAGCCAAAGGTCAGTAACTGCTGGTCCGATAGCACTGTTTGGGTGGTTGTTCAAGTCTCAAAAATTATATAAAATTATATATTCATCTTTTACTTCCTAAAAAATTTGGAATCAAGATAAATACTCTAAAATATCCTCCTTCTTATTATCCCTAAAAAAATAATATTTGGGATCTATATACATCATTATACTTCTAGGATAGATAGAGAATGATGAGATATGTTCCTAATCCAATTTCTCCATATTTTAATATAGTATTGAAGGGATATATTTTCTTGTACTAAATAATTTCATTAAATTATGGTCACATTTTAACTCTAGTACAATCCATACAATCTTTTATAGATTTAAATAATCCTTCCATGCGTTTTTAATATTCTCATGGGTGGATGGTTAAACATTCATTTGACCAATATATTATTTATTCGCCTGCCTATTTACATCAAGGACCATCATCTAAAAATCCATAAGTATTAAATCTCTTTCAATCCAGATTATAGAAAAGCTAGTTTGAACCTTCAAACTCAAAGAATCAACAAAATATTTTGACTTCTTAAGGGTGGTAATGTACTATGTATTCATAACAATTAATCAAATCAAGCAACCTCCTTTGGTTACTATTCAACTCTTTAGATGAAAATACATAATTAATGATTTTATGATCAATATAAATATCTCATCATTAACCATATATGTAATTCTCCTATATTTTCTCAAAAAAATATCACTTACAGATCCAAAAAACATGTTCAGTAATTTTGATCATGAAACATCAATTGGTGTGAGACATATGTTTCCAAAATTATATTTTCCATGAGGACACATCAAAATAACTTCATTTATGCATCATCTTATGTAACAAATCTTTTTTAATTGCAGGATAGTTTATGTATTACTGTATTGAATGAATTTATTTTTAGCATATGAAAATTATTTTCATATTAATGTATATAATGGATATTTTCTCCCTTATATAACAATATATTTGTAATGCCCCGACCCCAGTTACCCAGAGTCGGTGCATTATTACATAACATTGGCATGATCACAAGAATGATCAAGTCTCGAAAGACCGATTAGTTTAGTATCCATTGAATAACTAGATACTTTCATAAAGTTTACATTACATAATAAAATGAAAACTACATCAATATAGTCTCCATAGTCCACACTCTTATCCTCTAATACTATCCCTACAGGTCATTCATAAAATACTTCTTCACATCCTGGGAAAAATAAAACATAGAAAGGGGTGAGCTCAAATGCCCAGTAAGGATAACAATATAGCGGAATCTTTCATAAATAAGCATAAACATTTAAGGAAATGTATAACTAAAACAAAATCCTTTTAAAACTAGAACTTCAACATAATATGGCAGAAATAAAATGAAATAATTCCATATACTTATTCACATGGATATTATACTATTCGAATAATCACATTCAATATCAATAACCACTTTCATAATGATGGAATGCATAATGCCAGACTATCATAACAACATAGCCAAGGCCTCGTGCCAAGACTTCAAATAAGTTTGTGTCAAGGCCTTGTTCCAAGACACTAGTTTGTCCCACGAGACCTACCGATGCATCAAGGAGCTATAGAGGGCTCCACCCGTCACTTATTAAGTCCAATGCATTCCTCATATGAACAAGTTTAAACATAACCTAAACATTTGTATTAAAAATAGCATACGAAATGTAAATACTTTTTCAATAAACCATGAATGGTATAAAAATAACACATCCATAGTTAAACATATCACAAAACCTTCAATACAAAATGGAAGTTTTTTATCATAATAAATAAACATCAAACAATCTTAAAATCCATCAAAGGATGTTGACATAGATGAAATCAAAACTATTTGATAGAAATATCTCTTTTTTCGAAATCATTTAAAAGTCACATAATTATAAAATAAAACTTTTACTATGAAAATATTCTTAGAATCTTGTAAGGGAAGCTTCTAATATTTTATAATGGTGGAAAATAACCTCACCCACCGTATAAGTTAAAAAAAGACATTCTTACCTTAATTCGGTCGAAAGGATAAAAATGACCTTGTTTAGAAAATGTCAGAAAGATTCCTTTATAAATCTCTTATAAAATGTCAAACAGGGGTATAAATGACTTTAAACCATATTATATAAAATAGCAAGAATTTTTTGAAATACATTTTTAAGAAACATGGATGTGGATGATAAAGGGGTCCTAGTAGATATTTACGTATTAACAACCTCGGATAATGAAGAGATTGTGAAATAACCCTTACCTTGTACTTTTCCATAGTAGATGGTATGTTAAACTCTTATATAATAGTTAAAAATTTGTTATTAAATTATACAAGAACCATATACATAATTATGATATCATATATGATCTTTTAACATTGATTTGTTAATAATATCTTAGTATTATCATTGTTTTGAGAGTTAACTTACTCGTTTTCTTTTATATGTATTGTTACATAAGTCGTGTTGGTCAGGAATAGGTTTTATATTATTCATATCCAGAATTATATCAAGTCCTTAAAAATTATTTTTAATCATTAAATGAGAATTAGTCTTCAATGGATACGATGGGGAACGAATCTCATCGCGTTCGTGGAGATAGTAGTCCGTACGTACGCACGAGCGACAATATCATTCTTTTGATATTAAAATAATATATAATTAGATGGTATATAATATATAAAGAATCATTATCATGTTATATTTATTATTTAAATTAATTACACATCATTATTATACCCATCCAGATAATAATATATTGAATAACAATTACACCACGACGTGGAGACGGTAAGCCGTACGTACGCGCGTATGGTGACATGTCATTCAAAGGATGGATAGAATAATGAATATTGTTGTACCATATTTATAATAAAATCACAGTATATATAAGATACTGGAGTTATTATTTTATAATGGTAATAACAAAGAAACAAGAATTTGAAGAAGAAAGGAACTTGAAAAAGGGTGGTGAAAACATTACCTCTTCTTCATGTTCTTCCTTTTGATTTGATCAAAATGGATCCATATGATGGATTTATGATAAAACAAAGGCTTATAGGTTGTAGTAAGGGAATTTGAGAGAGTATTTGGGCAGGGTTTGGCCGAACCAGAAGGCTTTGAATGTGTGAATCAGTGAGAAGGGGGAGTGCCCTTTTATAAGAAGGGTAAGGGGCATCTTTGGAAAAGCTAGAAATACTATTTTATAATAAATTCATATTCATTTTATAATAGCTCCAAAGTGGATTATTTTAAGGTTAAGGTGGGGATGGGTCGAAAACCACTCAAAAAATAGGTTTTAGATAGGTTTGGGTCAATATATTATCCTTATCTTTTTGTTTAACTCATAGATAATAAGTTTGACACTTACCATGTCACTTTGTTTTTTTATATTATATAGTTAATAAACACACTATATACCTCCAAGAGACCCCCAAGTGGTCCATTAATGATACAACTATCATGATATAAGTCTCTTGGCAGAACATTAGATTTTTAGGAATTGAATATAAATTAAAAATATAATATTTTTTTTATAAACACTTTTATATCAATTTGACACTATTAAATAATTGATTTTTGTTACATTCTTTACAACGTTATTAATTTTAAAAAAATTAATTTAAGCAATCCTATAATGTCATATTATAAAATAAAAGTCATGGATGTCATCAAAACATTAAATTATATTAATTTTAACATTTATAATACCAATTATTTAATTCTTTCATTAATAAGGAAAATACTGCATCATTATTGTGTCATAAATAATATAAATTATTAAATTTCTAAAAATTATAAATAAAATACCATTATGTATGAAACCTTTTTAGATTTCTAATGAATATTTATAGTCCCAAATCCAACATATATAACCCTATTTAATTTTTTTTTTCTAAACGATATATGCTTATGTCATTTTTGTATTTATTTTAACTTAATTAATATAAAGTGTCATTATCACTTACAAGTGGCTCCATGGGGTCCCAAAATAGACCGAAAGATCCAAATGGTCAGAAATGTATCAATAAATATGGTTAGGAAACGTTTTAGGCTAATTTATTATTATTATAATATTATGTTTTAATCTTATTTACTGGATTTACCCTTTAACCATGATAAATAATTTTTTTACCGAAATAATTATTCAAAATGTCTAAAAATAAAAGTTTCCAATTTATAGAATTTGGACATCCTGATTCTAAATATGGAATCCATTTTTACAAATTCAAAACACTGAAGTGGCAGAAATTAATTTAAAATTAATTCATGTTGTTAAAACAAAAAGCCTGTTTTTAAGAGATAATAACTATCAAAAGATTGACACTTGGTAATGTCCATTTTAATTGTGAAATTATGTCCAATGACCAAAATTTTATTATATGGTGAAAAAATATTCTATATATACATTAAAACCACTAAAATTCATAATTTATCAATATTAATTATTTCAATTTAAAAAGTTGTTTTTAAATAAAATTTAGTAATTTTCACTATTCATCAAAATATAAATGTTATCCGAAAACTTCCAAAATTTTACCCTAGGCTAATTTCGATATTCCGAATCCAAAAATGAAGTCAATTTTGAGAGATAAAATTTATAAAATTTCAAAAAGTGGGAATTACTATTCATAAGGGCTGGTTTGATTGGTTGTGGTGTGTGTGTTAGAAATCGAAGTTGCGTACAACACACAATATTGTATTATTAACAGGGAAGCGTACCGTGGAAGCTTGGGGTGTTACATTCTCCCCTCCTTCAAATAATTTCATCCATGAAATTTATAGAATACTACAGCATGAAATGACTCGGGTGGTTCTTCATCATAAGTTCCTTGGGTTCCTACGGTTCCACATCCATATTATGGTTTCTCCACAAAACTTTTACCAGACGAGTCGTCCGGTTTCTCAGTACTTGTTCTCTCGTATCAAAAATCATGACAAGATCTTCATAGTAAGATAGATCGGGTTCCAGTTTTAATTCCTCATAGGTGAGTAAATGCGTTGGTCCAGGCATGTATTTTCTCAATAGTGATACGTTGAACACATCGTGATCTTTGGAGAGATTTGGCGGCATTGCCAAATGGTAATCTACAGCCCCAATTCCTTCTAGAATTTCTAAAGGACCGATGTACCTGGGACTCAATTTTCCTTTCATTCCAAAACGTATAACTCCCTTCCATGGAGATACCTTCAAGAAAACATGATCTCCCACCTGAAATTACAAATCCTTTCTTTGGTTGTCAGCATAGCTCTTCTGCCTACTTTGAGCAGCTTTGATGTGGTTTTGGAATAGCTTCACCTTTTCCATCATTTCCTCCACCAGTTCTAGGCCTACAAGTTTTCTTTCACTAAAGTCATCCCAACAGGTTGGTGTGTGACATCTCTTTCTGTATAACGCTTCATATGGTGCCATCCGAATACGTGAATAGAAGCTATTATTATAGGAAAATTCCACCAGAGGTAAATATTGATCCCACATACCCTGAAAGTAAAGTGAGCATGATATCAACTTGTCTTCTAAGGTTTGAATAGTCTTTTCTGATTGTCCATATATTTGAGGGTGGTAAGCAGTGCACAAATAAAGTTCAGTATCTAAGGATTTTTGAAGACTCTTCTAGAATCTTGAAGTAAAACGGGGATCACGATAAAAAAAATCGATAGGGGTACTCCATGATGTCTCACCTCTTCATTAATATATAGCATTGCTAGACGTTCAAGTGGTAAATCTTCCCTTATAGCATGAAAATGTGCTGACTTGGTAAGACAATCAACAATAACCCATATTGCATCGTTCCTTCTAGGAGCCTTTGGTAGTCCTGACAAAGTCCATCGTCATATTGTCCCATTTCCACTTCGGTATGGGAATAGGTTGCATGACTCCTCTAGGTTGTTGCCTTCCAGCTTTCACTTGTTGACAAACCATACATCTTGACACAAAATCAGCAATCTCCCTCTTCATGTTGTCCACCCAAAAATGATCCTTCAAGTCTCTATACATTTTGGTGCTCCCACGGTGAATAGAGAAATTGCTACTTTGAGCATCGTCCAACAATTCTCTTTTTAGATCAGGTATATTTGGAACAAAATGTCTCTTCCCAAATTTAAAAATTCAATCTTCATACCCAAAGTCATTCAATCACCCATCATTCACAACTTTAATCTTCTTTTAAAACACTTCATCACTGGTCTGATAACTATTTATCGTTTCTAGTAAATATGGTTTGGAAACCTTTTGAAAAAGTATTGATTTTTCACCTCCCATGGTAATTCCCATATCCATCTTCACTAGATCCATGAAAATAGGATCCCTTTCAATTCACATCATGTTCAAAACTCCATGATCTTTTCTGCTCAAATAATCTTCCACCTTATTTGCCTTCCCCGAGTGGTAGTGTATCGTGCAATCATAATCCTTTCGTAGTTCAAGCCATCTATTTTGCCTCATGTTGAGTTCCCTTTGTGAGAAAATATACTTCAAACTATTGTGATCAGTATAAATCTCACATTTTTCACCGTAGAGGTAGTGCCTCCATAACTTCAAATAAAATATCACAGCTGCTAACTTGAGATCATGAGTATTATAGTTTTTCTCATGAATTTTCAACTGTCGTGATGCATAGGCAATAACCCTATCATTCTGCATAAGGACACAACCAAGTCCTTTCTTCCATTCATCACTATAAATACTGAAACCATCATTCTCCTATAGTAGAGTCAATATAGGAGCATTGACTAATCTTCTCTTCAGTTCTTCAAAACATTATTCACACACTTTTTTCCAATCAAATTTAACCCCTTACGTGTGAGCTTTGTTAATGGGTTAGCCAATCGGGCAAAATTCTGGACGAAATGTGGATAATAACCTACTAAACCAATCAAACTGTGTACCTCAGTTATACTCATCGGTGATTTCCGTTCTTGGATTGCCTTGGTCTTAGAAGGATCAACAAAGATTCTATCTTTAGGGAAAATATGGCCAAGAAAAGAAATCTCCTGATGCCAGAATTCAAACTTTCTAAACTTCCCATATAATTCATGTCTTCTAAGAGTCTTCAGGATAATGAGAAAGTGATTTTCATGATCTTAGTAGCCTTTGGAGTATACCAAGATATCATCAATAAATAACACCAAAAAATAATTGAGATATTCCTTAAAAACTCTATTCATTAGATCCATGAATAAAGAGGGTGCATTAGTCAGCCCAAAAGGCATTACCATAAACTCGTAATGCCTGTACCTTGTTCAAAATGTTGTCTTTGGAATGTCTTCCTTCTTCACACACAACCGATGATATCCAGATCGAAGGTCAATCTTTGAAAAGTATTGAGCTCCATGCAGTTGGTCAAATAAATCATCAATGCGAGGTAGGGGATACTTGTTCTTTATTGTTATAGCATTGATCTCCCTCTAGTCGATACATAACCTCATAGATCCATATTTCTTTTTAACAAAAAGAACAGGGGCTCCCCATAGAGAAACACTAGGGAGAATTAATCCTTCATTACTCAATTCCTCTAGTTGTTTCTTTAGTTCAACTAATTCCACAGTGGCCATTCTATAAGGGGTCTTCGATATAGGCCTTGATCAAGGAATTAAATCAATGGAAAACTCAACTTCTCGTTCTGGAGGATGTCCAGGTAAATATTACGGAAACACATCTACATATTCTTTAACAATAGGTACATCCTCTATTTGAACATTCCTTTCCTTACCCACAGTCATTTCATTCTCGCCCTCCCCAATAATTGAATTTAGTTGAGTTACTGGGGGTGGATCTAGATAAGAATAAGGTGGTGAAGATTCTGCTCTAAATATAAGGTGTTCCTTATCATCATCATCAAAAATCGTAACCTCCTTCTTCTTAAAATAAATATTTGCATCATAGTTTGAAAGCCAATCCATACCAAGGATTATATCAAACTCAATCATAGGTATTCCAATGAGATCAACAGATAAAGAACATTTATGTGCTCTAATGGGGACCGATTCACAAAACATTGTTGCAATGATACTTCCCTTAACAGTTTTAACTGACAACTCCCTTGTTAAATAACATTGGAAATATCTAATTTTCTTAGAAAACTGGGAAGATATGAAACAATGCGATGATCCAGAATCAAATAGTGCATTTGCTAAACTTTAGAAAACCATTAAATTACCTACCACCACGTCTTTCGGAGCTTCTACCTCACCAATATTGATACCATAAGCCTGGCCTTGATCCCTTGGCCTTTTCTGAGGTAAGTTCCCCTGACTCTTAGGAAATTCATTTTCATAATGTACCATCTCCCTGCAATTGTAGCATTGGACATCGGTAGCTTCCTTCTTCCCCTTGCAATCATGAGCTTGGTGTCCTTTTTCAGCACTCTTGTAACAGACTCCCAATCCTTTTAAGAAAGTACCGGGGTGTTTCTTCCCACATTTACCATATGATGGATATTCAACCTTTCCCTTCATCCCCTTATTTCCATTCCCAAATTGATCAGCAGATCTCTTCTTCACTTGCTTTGCTTTAAAGTCATAAGAGTTAGGGAATTCCTTTTTGTCTTGATATCACATGAGACAATGTCTTCGTACGATGAGAAGGATTTTGAGACTAATGATCGATGGATAGATGGTTTTAACTCATCAAATAAATGATCAATCTTACTTCATAGGTTACGTATATAATCTATAGCATACCTTTCTAACCTTTTAATGTTTGCCTAATACTTTGTGACATTCTCATCCTCCTTTTGTCTCAAACTCAGAAATTGTCTTTCCATATCTGCTTGATGCTCACGAGGAAAGTATTTTTCTAAAATAAGATATTTGAACTCCCTCTATTCCATATTTGATACTTCATAATCTTCCTTAATGTTTTTAATCAATGACCACCATTGATCAGCATCTCCAGTGAGGCGGTAAACTTCCATGATAACTTTTCCCATTCACTACTCCCCAAATCCTGAAATATTTTCTCTAGGGAACTTATCCATTGCTCAGCTACTAATGAATTTTTACTCCCATTTAATGTTGGTGGTTGCTATCTCATGAAGCGATCTTACATTGATCCTCCACGCTGTGGATCAGGGTGCTCCATACGGGTAAGGTTATTATTCATAACCTGAGTGAGTTGTCCCAGTATGGTGATTAGATGATCATCACCGGTTGTGTCACCAGCTCCACTATAATTATCTTGAGAAGGAGGGAAATCCCTACATGGAGTGCGTTCATTGATATAGTTTCCATTTCTTCCACTAGAAGCCATTTCTAAACAATGGCATAAACTAGATCAGTTTATGAATCAAAATACATAATTCCATACTTATAAAACACTTAACATAAATTGCACTATTTATGGATATAATCCATAATCATAAAAAATGTGTTCTTTGAGGATTCGTATACTCATAAACCCATCATAATTATTTTTAATGAAAATGAGAGTTATCCTAAGCATATCCCTTGGGAGTTTCGTAACCATGATTACACCAAGGATTGTTGTCGTGCACCGGTTCCCGTTCGAGTCTAGCTCAAAGCGGTGTTTTCGGGTTTTAACCCTCGGTACATCTGTGCCAGAGCTGCCTCTACCTGCTCGTATCTAGACAGGTATGTATTGCTATGAAAACTCACAAAATCTCTACAATACCAAAAGTCTAGGAAGTTCTTCTATACTAATCCTCAAAGTCCATCTTAGGTCTATGTGCTCTAATCAGAGTTTATCTAAATCTTGCTTCCAAGGTTTGTACTAAACTTCCTATGATACCAACTATAACTCCCCGACCCCAATTACCCAGAGTCGGTGCATTATTACAAAACATTGTCCTGATCACAAGAAAGATCAAGTCTCGAAAGGCCATTTATTTTTGTAGCCATGGAATAACTAGTTACTTTCATAAAGTTTACATTAAATCGTAAAATGAAAACTACAACAATATAGTCTCCATAGTCCACAATATTAACCCCTCATACTATCCTACAGGTCATTCATAAAATACTTCTTCACATCATGGGAAAAATAAAACATAGAAAGGGGTGATATCAAATTCCCAGTAAGGATAACAATATAGCTGAAACTTTCATAAATAAGCATAAACATTTTAGGCAATGTATAACTAAAACAAAATCCTTTTAAAACATGAACTTCAGCATAATATGGCAGAAATAAAATGAAATAATGCCATATACTTATTCACATAGATATTCTACTAGTCGAATAATCACATACAATATCAATAACTACTTTCATAATGATGGAATGCATAATGCCAGACTATCATAACCACATAGACAAGGCATCATGCCAAGACTACCAATAAGATTTTGTCAAGGCCTTGTGCCAAGACACTAGTTTATCTCATGAGACCTACCAATGCATCGAGGAGCTATAGCGGGCTCCACCTATCACTTATTAAGTCCAATGAATTCATCATATGAATAGGTTTAAACATAACATAAACATTGGTATTAAAACTAGCATACGAAATGTCAATACATTTTCCATAAAACATGAATGGTATAAAAATAACACATCCACAGTCAAGCATATCACAAAACCTTCAATACAATATGGAAGTTTTGTATCATAATAAATAAACTTCAAATAAGCTTAAAATCCATCAAAGGATGTTGACATAGATGAAATCAAAACTATTTGAGAGAAATATCTCTTTTTTTTGAAACTATTTAAATGTCACATAATTATAAAATATAACTTTTACTTTGAAAATATTCTTAGAAGCTTGTAAGGGATGATTATAAAATTTTATAACAGTGGAAAATAGCTGCACCCACCGTATAAGTTAAAAAAAAGACATTCTAACCTTAATTCTGTCGAAAAGGATAAAAAGGACCTTGTTTGGAAAATGACGGAAAGATTCCTTTATAAACCTCTTATAAAAAGTCAAACAAGGGTATAAATGACTTTAACCCATATTCTGTAAAGTTACAAGAATGTTTTGAAATACATTTTTAAGAAACATGGATGTGGATGATAAAGGGGTCCTAGTAGATAATTACGTATAAACAACCTCGGATAATGAAGAGATTGTGAAATAACTCTTCCCTTGTACTTTTCCTTAGTCGATGGTATGTTATCCTCCTGTATAATAGTTAAAAATTTGTTATTAAATTATACAATAACCATGTAACACCCCAAGATTTCATAGTGTGTTATTTCTTTAAAATAATACAATAACTTGCACTACACGCAACACCGAGTTCAAGCACTCCATGACTTACCAAAAAAGCCGTTCAAAAGAGGTTATGAATAGTATTAACTAAATTTTAAACTTTATATAATCCTTATAATTTTAGAATCCATATTATGTGTTTCTTAGACATAATGTAAGAACAAATTCATTTTCAGTATTGCACTTTTACCAACTTTTAATAGTGAACCCATTTTAAATACAATATTTTAAACTTTTTGAGTAAAGGAGGACATCAAAAAATTTAAAATGAAACATCCCAAGCTTCCACGGTTCGCTTTCCTTTGAATAATACAGTAGTGTGTGTTGTACGCAACTTCGAGTTCTAACACACACCATAACCAATCAAACTAGCCATTATGAATAGTAATACCTACTTTTTGAAATTATATATATAGTATATTTCAAAATGGACTTCATTTTTGGATTCGTAATATCGAAATTAGCCTAAGGTGAAATTTTGGTACATTTCGGATAACTTTCATATTTTGATGAATAGTGAAAATTACTAAATTTTAATTAAAAACAACTTTTTTAATCAAAATAATTAATAGTGATAAATTATGAATTTGAGTGGTTTTAAAGTATATTTAGAATAAATTTTTACCATTCAATATAATTTTGTTCATTGGACATAATTTTACAATTAAACCGAACATAAACAAGTGTCAATCTTTTGATAGTTATTATCTCTTAAAAACATGCTTTTTGTTTTGACAGCGGGAATTAATTTTAAATTAATTTCTGCCACTTCTGTGTTTTGAATTTAGAAAAATGGATTCCATATCTGGAATCAGGATTTTCAAATTGTGTAAATAGGTAACTTTTATTTCTAGACATTTTGAATAATTACTGCCGTAAATATTTTATTTACCATGGTTAAAGGTAAATCCGGTAAATAAGGGTAAAATATTAATATTATAATAATACTAAATTACCCTAAAACGTGTCCTAGCCTTATTGGTTGATACATGTTCGACCATAGTCATCTTTGGGTCGATTTGGGGACCCCATGGTTCCACATGTAGGTGATAGGGACACTTTATTTTAATTAAGTTTAAATGAATACAAAAATGACACAAGCATATATCTTTTAGAAAACCAATTTTTACATAGGGTTATATATGTTGGATTTTAGATTATAAATATTCATTAGAAAGATAAAATGATTTTCTACGTAGTGATATTTTATTTATAATTTTTAGACATTAAATAATTTAATTTATTTGCGACACAATGATGATGAATTAATTACTATAATAGTAAAAAATTAAAATAATTGATATTATAAATACCCAAATAAAACGAATATGAAAATTTTAATGAATTAAACTAATTTTCTAGGATACTATGATATATTAGGATTGATTTAATTGACTTTTTTCAAAGTAATCAATCTGTTATGAGTTTCACAAAAATCAACTATTTAATAGTGTCAAAATTGACATAAAAGAGTTCTTAAAACAAATATTATATTATTAATTGATATTAAATTCCTAAAAATATAAGGATCGGCCACGAGACTTATATCATGATAGGTTCATCATTAATGGACCACTTGGGGGTCTCTTGGATGTATATAGTATGTTTATTAACCATATTATATAAAAATACAAAGAGACATTGTAAAAGTGAAACAAATTAACTTAGAGTTAATACTTAAAGATAAGGTTAATATAAGTACCAAAACCAGTCTAAATTCTATTGGTTGAGTTTTTTTCGACCCATCCCCACCTTAACATTTAAATAATCAACTTTGGAGCCATTAGAAACCGAATAAGAATTTATTATAAACTAATATTTCTAGCTTTTCCAAAGGTGCCCCTCACCCCTCTTATAAAAGGGAACTCCTCCTTCTCTTTTCTTCACACCTTAAAAGCCTTTTGGATCGTCCAAACTCTGCCCCAATACTCTCCCAACTTCCTTAAATACAACCTAGAGGCCTTAGTTTGATCAGAAAGCCAACCTAAGGATCCCTTTTGATCAAATCAAAAGGAAGAAACCGAAGAAGAGGTAATGATTTCACCACCCTTTTCCAAGTTCCTTCTTCTTCCACTTATTCTTACTTTGTTGTTACCATTATAAAATAATAACTCCAGTATCATATATATATACTGTGATGTTATTATAAATATGGTACAACCATATTCAGTATACTATCCACCCTTTGAATAACATGTCCCCATACGTGCGTACGTACGGCTTACCGTCTCCACGTCGTGGTGTAATTGTTATTCAATATATTATTATATGGATGGGTATAATAATGATGTGTAACTCATGTAAATAATAAATATAACATGTTAATGATTCTGTATATATGATATAACATCCATTTATATATTATTTAAATATCAAAAGAATGATATTGTCGCTCGTGCGTACGTACGGACTACCGTCTCCACGAACGTGATGAGATTCATTCTCCATCATATCCATTCAAGTATAATTATCATTTTCTGATTTAAAAATGATGTTTAAGGACTTGATATCATTATGGATATGAATAATATACAACCTATCCATTACAATCATGTATTACGTAATAAAACATATAAAAGAAAACGAGTAATTTAACACCCGAAACAACGATAATACTAAGACATTATTAACAAAGCAAAGTTAAAAGATCATATATGATATCATATTAATATATATGATTCTTGTATATTTTAATAAAAATTATTTCACTATTACACAGGAGGTTAACCTACCCCAACCAAGTAAAAGTACAAGGTAAGGGGTTTTCATCTCACTCCTTATTCCTGTGAGATTCATGACATATTGCCACCATTACCTTTTGTGTGGTGTATGTACTTCCCATAATTATCTTATTTGTGTAATACACTCTAATTTAAGTGTATTTACATATTCATTGTATGATTCTTCTTTCATGGGTTGTATTTTTCATAAGTTACCAAATTGGTAAGGGTTATTTCACAATCTCTTCATTATCTGAGGCTGTTTATACGTAATAATCTACGGGGATCTCTTTATCATCCAAATCCATGTTTCATAAAAATGTATTTCAAAACATTTTTGACTATTTACAAGAATATGGGTTAAAGTAATTTATACCCTTATTTGAATTTTTATAAGAGGTTTATAAAGGAATCTTTCCGTCATTTTCCAAACATGGTGCTTTTTAACCTTTTTGACAAAATTAAGGTAAGAATGTTTTTTTAAACTTATACAGCGGGTGCGGCTATTTTCCACCGTTATAAAATCGTCGAAGCTTCCCATACAAGATTATAAGAATATTTTAAAATTGAATGTATTATTTTATAATTATGTTACTTTTAAAATTATTTAAAAAAAAGAGATATTTCTCTAAAATAGTTTTGATTTCGTTAATGTCAACATCCTTTGATGGATTTTAAGCTTATTTGAAGTTGATTTATTATGATACAAAACATCCCTATTTTATTGAAGGTTTGTGATATTTTTGACTATGGATAAGTTATTCTTATGTAACTCATGGTTTTTTTTAATGTATTGACATTTTATAAGTTATTTTTAATCCAAATGTTTATGTTATATTTCAATCTTTCATTCAGATGAATGTGTTAGATAAGTATGTTCCGGGTTGGGGACCGGTAAAAGTAAGCTCTCCGGTTTGGTCTCCGGTTATTAGAGGAAATCCGATTTGGTCTCTGTTTATTATAGGAACTCCGGGTTAGTGTCCGGTTATTAGAGGCACTCCGGGTTGGTGTCCGGTTATTAGAGGCACTCCGGGTTGGGTTCCGGTTACAGTTAGCCCCAAGGTCTTGGGACGAGGCCTTGACAAAGAAATTAAAGTTTAGCATTATGCATTCCATCATTATGAAAGTGGTTATTGATTTTTCATGTGATTATTCGATTAGTAGAATATCCATGTGAATAAGTAAATGGCATTATTTCATTTTACTTTTGCCATACTATGTTGAAGTTCAAGTTTAAAAGGCTTTTGTTTTAGTAATGCATTTCCTTAAATGTTTATGATTATTTTGAATGTTCCGCTATATTGTTATCCTTACTGGTCATTTGAGCTCACCCCTTTTCTATGTTTTATTTTCCCCAGGATGTGAAGAAGTAAGTTATGAATGACCTGCAGGGATATTTTGAGGGGATAATAGTGTGGACTGTGGAGACATTATGTTGTTGTAGTAGTTTTTCATTTTATGATGTAATGTAAATCTTATGAATATATCTAGTGTTTCCAAGGTTACTAAACCAATCTATTTTTCGAGAATTGATCTTTCTTGTGATCATGCCAATGTTATGTAATAATGCACCGACTCTAGGTAACTGGGGTCGGGGCGTTACAGTTGGTATCAGAGGAAGTTTAGTACAAACCTTGGAAGCTAGATTTAGATAAACTCGGATTAGAGCACATAGATTTAAGATGGACTATGAGGATTAGTATAGAAGAACTTCCTAGAATTTTGGTATTGTAGAGATTTTGTGAGTTTTTTGAGCAATACATCCCTGTCTGGATACGAGCTGGTAGAGGCGGCTCTGGCACATATGTACCTAGGGGTAAAACCCAAAAACACCGCTTTGAGCTAGACTCGAACGGGAACTGGTGCACGACAACGGGCCTTGCTGCACTCTTGGTTACGACACTCCCGGGGGATATGCTTAGGATAATTCTCATTTTCTTTACAAACCATTATGAAGGGTTTATGTGGATTTACTTCCTCAAAGGAGAAATTTATATGATTATGAATTATATCCATAAACTCTTTAATTTATGTTATGTGTCTTACAAGTTTGGGATTAGGTTTTGTTATTCATAAACTAATCTAGTGTATGCCATTGTTTAGAAATGGCGCCCAGTTGAAGGAATGAGAACTCCAGAAATGCACATGATCCAAAGAGATAGAAGGATCATATCTTTCATGGCCTTAAGCCAAAATTTATTAGAGAAATAGTCTCCCATTTATTATCATCATACGAAGAAATAATATCATGTGTTGATAAGATAAGTAAAGATTTTACTGAGTCCTCTGGCTTTGAAGGGAACCAAGAGAAGAAAAGGATGGAAGAGAGAAATATGGATAAAGGGAAGAGGGAAAAGAATAATTTTCCCATATGTGATAACTGTGTGAAGAAACACCCTGGAACTTGTCTGAATGGAATGGGAGTTTGTTATAAGTGTGGTGGAAAATGGCACAAAGTACATGACTGCAAGGGTAAGAAAATAGTTTCAAATGTACAATGCTTCATTTGCAAGGAGTTTGGACACTATGAGAACCTATGTCCCAGTCATCAGAATATGCCGCAAATGATGTTATTGGATAATAATCAAGTTATGATACTACCACAGATGAATAGGAATGATTAGAGTTCTTATGTTGATTATGTCAATTGAGTGTTGTATCAACAATGTACTTGTTATATTAATTATGGAGAATAGAAGGATTGTACTGCAGTACTATTTCATTAAGGACTTGTGATTGTGTGGAACAAAGAAATGTGACTCAATAGCAGGTTAAATTTTTGGAAAATATATGGTTGAGAGAATGATAAACCATAATATGGTTCTGATACCGAGGTAGTGATTTTAGAATAATACATGATTGATTTGGATAAATTATATTTGGATATTATTGACTACCTTGAAACTAATTAATGATTTGTATATTCCATCATTGTTGGGGTTTAAAACATTTTTGGATTGATGAAGTATATCCAACATTCTATATGGAATAAGGGAGCATGAATGTAATCAATATGGATTATGGTAATTCAGGATGTTTCAGTGTTTTAAAAGAATACATGATGAAGGTATTCATATGCTATTACGTGGTAAAAAGGATCTACATTATGTTTAACTTCCTTATAAATGTTGCACTGTGAGTTTGGTCAGAAGTATTTTGGATAAATTCTAGTTTGAGATTAATTTTGGATTTCCATAAAAGGACAACCCGGAGGTCGGGCGGCAACCCGTCGCGTCCGGCAAGGCCGCGAGACTTGAACCTGCAACCGAAGTGCGACAAGGGTGTATCACCTACCACTGACCCAAGAGATGTCCTGGATTAAATAATGTTGTTTTTTTAAAAGATCTGGTAGATGAATTATAGATTCGTTTATTTTGGAACCCTGTACGAATAGTATAAATAGAATTTCTTTTTACGAGTGAAAGATGAGTTTGTGGTAGAAATTTATTAATGGACAAAACTCTAATTATAAAGTAAGTATATCTCCTTATGATCTTAGCCAATCTCATAAATAAATTCCTCAACATTAAGAAAATGAACTTAGAAAAAAAATGTTGTCCTAGATGGTACCTTAAATCATCACTAATTTATGGCTTTGGGATTGTTGGCCTTTTCATAGCCATGTTCTCTACCACTCTCCATCAGATAATTGATGGTTAAATTTCTCTTCCATATCCATATTTTCCTACATGGAACCCTAGTATGTGTTATTTTCAGTAATCTTCATACATTCCACTCTTTATTTTAAATAGAGGCCTCATTAATTCATTTTTCGATGTGGGATTTCAACTAAGATATTTTGAAACGTCAAAATTGTGTTATCCTAATACCCTATGTTTTGTTGAACCGATGGTATTTCAAATCATCATAGATTGATGAGTTTAAGGACCTCAATTTTATACTTGTTTGTGATTGATTACCTCAATCACTACCTATAAATATTTACGTTTTTCCTCCAATTATATGACTCTAATTTCCACCAATGTTATCCTAATCGAGATCATAATTTGGTGGTGACCCTTTCATTTCTCTTTTCCTAATATTAAGACTAAATTTTAGTAACCCAATTTCCGATGTGGGTTTTCCCAAAAAGATATTTTTTATTTTCAACCTTTTATTTTCGAAGAACAATTTCAAATTGCGAGGACGCAATTTATTGAAGGAGGGGAGAATGTAACACCCCAAGATTTCATAGTGTGTTATTTCTTTAAAATAATACAATAACTTGCACTACACGCAACACCGAGTTCAAGCACACCATGACTTACCAAAAAATCTGTTCAAAAGAGGTTATGAATAGTATTAAATAAATTTTAAACTTTATATAATCCTTATAATTTTAGAATCCATATTATGTGTTTCTTAGACATAATTTAAGAACAAATTCATTTTCAGTATTGCACTTTTACCAACTTTTAATAGTGAACCCATTTTAAATATAATATTTTAAACTTTTTGAGTAAAGGGGGACATCAAAAAATTTAAAATGAAACATCCCAAGCTTCCACGGTACGCTTTCCTTTGAATAATACAGTAGTGTGTGTTGTACGCAACTTCGAGTTCTAACACACACCACAACCAATCAAACTAGCCGTTATGAATAGTAATACCTACTTTTTGAAATTATATATATTTTATATTTCAAAATGATCATCATTTTTGGATTCAGAATATTGAAATTAGCCTAAGGTGAAATTTTGGTACATTTCGAATAACTTTCATATTTTGATGAATAGTGAAAATTACTAAATTTTAATTTAAAAAAACTTTTTTAATCAAAATAATTAATATTGATAAATTATGAATTTGAGTGGTTTTGAAGTATATTTAGAATATATTTTTACCATTTAATATAATTTTGGTCATTGGAAGTAATTTTACAATTAAATCGAACATAAACAAGTGTCAATATTTTGATAGTTATTATCTCTTAAAAACACGCTTTTTGTTTTGACAGCGGGAATTAATTTTAAATTAATTTCCGCCACTTCTGTGTTTTGAATTTAGAAAAATGGATTCCATATTTGGAATAAGGATTTTCAAATTGTGTAAATAGGTAACTTTTATTTCTAGACATTTTGAATAATTACTGCGGTAAATATTTTATTTACAATGGTTAAGGGTAAATCCGGTAAATAAGGGTTAAAAATTAATATTATAATAATACTAAATTACCCTAAAACGTGTCCTAGACTTATTGGTTGATACATGTTCGACCATAGGCATATTTGGTTCGATTTTGGGACCCCATGGTTCCACTTGTAGGTGATAGGGACACTTTATTTTAATTAAGTTAAAATGAATACAAAAATGACACAAGCTTATATCTTTTAGAAAAACAATTTTTACATAGGGTTAGATATGTTGTATTTTAGATTATAAATATTTATTAGAAATATAAAACTATTTTCTACATAGTTATATTTTATTTATAATTTTGAGACATTATATAATTTAATTTATTTGTGACACAATGATGATGAATTAATTACTATAATAGTAAAAAATTAAAATAATTGATATTATAAATACCCAAATAAATAAAATATGAAACTTTTAATGAATTAAACTAATTTTCATGGATAATATGATATATTAGTATTGATTTAATTGACTTATTTCGAAGTAATCAATCTGTTATGAGTTTCACAAAAATCAACTTTTGAGTAGTGTCAAAATTGACATAAAAGAGTTCTTAAAACAAATATTATATTATTAATTGATATTAAATTCCTAAAAATATAAGGTTCAACCAAGAGACTTATATCATGATAGGTTCATCATTAATGGACCACTTGGGGTTCTCTTGGATGTATATAGTAAGTTTATTAACCATATTATATAAAAATACAAAGAGACATTGTAAAAGTGAAACTAATTAACTTAGAGTTAATACCTAAAGATAAGGTTAATATAAGTACCCAAACCTGTCTAAATTATATTGGTTGAGCTTTGTTCGACCCATAACCACCTTAAAAGTTAAATAATCAACTTTGGGGCCATTAGAAACCGAATAAGAATTTATTATAAACTAATATTTCTAGCTTTTCCAAAGGTGCCCCACACCCCTCTTATAAAAGGGCACTCCTCCTTCTCTTTTCTTCACACCTTAAAAGCCTTTTGGTTCGGCCAAAATCTGCCCAAATACTCTCCCAACTTCCCTCACTACAACCTAGAGGCCTTATATTGATCATAAAGCCAACCTAAGGAGCCCTTTTGATCAAATCAAAAGGAAGAAACCGAAGAAGAGGTAATGATTTCACCACCCTTTTCCAAGTTCCTTCTTCTTCCACTTCTTCTTACTTTGTTGTTACCATTCTAAAATAATAACTCCAGTATCATATATATACATTTATGTTATTATAAATATGGTACAACCATATTCGGTATTCTATCCACCCTTTGAATAACATGTCACCATACGTGCGTACGTACGGCTTACCGTCTCCACGTCATGGTGTAATTGTTATTCAATATATTATTATTTGGATGGGTATAATAATGATGTGTAACTCATGTAAATAGTAACTATAACATGTTAATGATTCTGTATATATGATATACCATCCATTTATATATTATTTTAATATCAAAAGAATGATATTGTCGCTCGTGCGTACGTATGGACTACCGTCTCCACGAACGCGATGAGATTCATTCTCCATCATATCCATTCAAGTATAATTATCATTTTCTGATTTAAAAATGATGTTTAAGGACTTGATATAGTTCTGGATATGAATAATATACAACCTATCCATTACAAACATGGATTACATAATAAAACATATAAAATAAAACGAGTAAGTTAACACCCGAAACAACGATAATACTAAGACATTATTAACAAAGCAAAGTTAAAAGATCATATATGATATCATATTAATATATATGATTCTTGTATAATTTAATAACAATTATTTCACTATTATAAAGCAGGTTAACCTACCCCAACCATTTAAAAGTACAAGGTAAGGGGTTTTCATCTCAGTCCTTATTCCCGTGAGATTCATGCCATATTGCCACCATTACCTTTTGTGTGGTGTATGTACTGCCCATAATAATATTCTTTGTGTAATTAACTCTAATTTATGTGTATCTACATATTCATTGTTTGATACCTCTTTCATGGGTTGTATGTTTCATAAGTTACCAAATTGTTAAGGGTTATTTCACAATCTCTTCATTATCCGAGGTTGTTTATACGTAATAATCTACTGGGATCTCTTTATCATCCACATCCATGTTTCTTAAAAATGTATTTCAAAACATTTTTGACTATTTACAAGAATATGGGTTAAAGTAATTTATAACCTTGTTTGACTTTTTATAAGAGGTTTATAAAGGAATCTTTCCATCATTTTCTAAACAAGGTGCTTTTTAACCTTTTCGACAAAATTAAGGTAAGAATGTTTTTTTTAAACTTATACGGCGGGTGCAGCTATTTTCCACCGTTATAAAATCGTCGAAGATTCCCTTACAAGCTTATAAGAATATTTTCAAATTGAATGTATTATTTTATAATTATGTTACTTTTAAAATGATTTAAAAAAAATAGATATTTCTCTAAAATAGTTCTGATTTCGTCTATGTCAACATCCTTTGATGGATTTTAAGCTTTTTTGAAGTTGATTTATTATGATACAAAACATCCCTATTTTATTGAAGGTTTTGTGATATTTTTGACTATGGATAAGTTATTCTTATGTCACTCATGGTTTTTGTTTAAATTATTGAAATTTTATAAGTTATTTTTAATCCAAATGTTTATGTTATATTTCAATCTTTCATTCAGATGAATGTGTTAGATAAGTATGTTCCGGGTTGGGGACTAGTAAAAGTAAGCCCTCCGGTTTGGTCACCGGTTATTAGAGGAACTCCGGTTTGGTCTCCGATTATTAGAGGAACTCCGGGTTGGTGTCCGGTTATTAGAGGCACTTCGGGTTGGTGTCCGGTTATTAGAGGCACTCCGGGTTGGGTTCCGGTTACAGTTATCCCCAAGGTCTTGGGACGAGGCCTTGACAAAGAAATTAAAGTTTAGCATTATGCATTCCATCATTATGAAAGTGGTTATTGATTTTGCATGTGATTATTCAATTATTAGAATATACATGTGAATAAGTAAATGGCATTATTTCATTTTACTTTTTCCATACTATGTTGAAGTTCAAGTTTAAAAGGCTTTTGATTTAGTAATGCATTGCCTTAAATGTTTATCCTTATTTTTAATGTTCCGCTATATTGTTATCCTTACTGGGCATTTGAGCTCACCCCTTTTCTATGTTTTATTTTCCCCAGGATGTGAAGAAGTATGTTATGAATGACCTGTAGGGATATTATGAGGGGATAATAGTGTGGACTGTGGAGACATTATGTTGTTGTAGTAGTTTTTCATTTTATGATGTAATGTAAAACTTATGAATATATCTAGTGTTTCCAAGGCTACTAAACCAATCGGTCTTTCGAGATTTGATCTTTCTTGTGATCATGCCAATGTTATGTAATAATGCACCGACTCTAGGTAACTAGGGTCGGGGCATTACAAACCATATACATAATTATGATATCATACATGATCATTTAACATTGATTTGTTAATAATATCTTAGTATTATAATTGTTTCGGGTGATAACTTACTCGTTTTCTTTTATATGTTTTGTTACATAAGTCATGTTTGTCAGTGATAGGTTGTATATTATTCATATCCAGAATGATATCAAGTCCTTAAACATTATTTTTAATCATTAAATTAGAATTAGTCTTGAATGGATATGATGGGGAATGAATCTAATTCCGTTCGTGGAGACGGTAGTCCGTACGTATGCATGAGCGACAATATCATTATTTTGATGCTAAAATAATATATAATTGGATGGTATATCATATATAAAAAATCATTATCATGTTATATTTATTATTTACATGAATTACACATCATTTTTATATCCATCCAAATAATAATATATTGAATAACAATTACCCCACGACGTGGAGACGGTAAGCCATACGTACACACGTATGGTGACATGTCATTCAAAGTATGGATAGAAAACTGAATATGGTTGTACCATATTTATAATAGAATAATAGTATATATAACATACTGGATTTATTATTTTAGAATGGGAATAACAAGTAAAGAAGAAGTTGAAGAAGAAAGGATCTTGAAAAAGGGTGGTGAAAACATTACCTCTTCTTCGGGTTCTTATTTTTGATTTGATCAAAAGGGATCCATATGATGGCTTTATGATCAAAATAAGGCCTCTAAGTTGTAGTGAGGGAAGTTGAGAGAGTATTTGGGCAGGGGTTTTCTGAACCAAAAGGCTTATAAAGTGTGAATTGGTGAGGAGAGGGAGTTCTCTTTTATAAGAGGGGTAGGTGGCAGCTTTGGAAAAGCTAGAAATATTATTCTATAATAAATTTATATTCGGTTTATAATGGCTCCAAAGTATATTATTTAAAGGTTAAGGTGGGTATGGGTCGAAAACCACTCATCCAATATGTTTTAGACAGGTTTGGGTACTATATTAACCTTATATTTTAGTTTTAACTCTTAGTTAATTAGTTTGACACTTACCATGTCACTTTGTATTTTTATATTATATAGTTAATAAACATACTATATACCTCCAAGAGACTCCCAAGTGGTCCATTAATTATAAAAATATCATGATATAAGTCTATTGGTTGAACCATATATTTTTAGGAATTGAATATAAATTAATAATATAATATTTGTTTTAAAAACTCTTTTATCTCAATTTTGACTAAATTCAAAAATTGATTTTTGTTAAAGTCTTAACAACGTTATTAATTCGAAAAAAATTAATTTAAAAAATAATATAATGTCATATTAAGTAATAAAATTCATGTATGTCATAAAAACTTTCAAATTATATTAATTATAACATTTATAATACCAGTTATTTGATTGTTTCATTAATAAGGAAAATACTACATCATTATTGTGTCATATATAATATTAATTATTAAATTTATTAGAAATTATAATAAAAATACCATTATGTAGGAAATATTTTTAGATTTCTAATTAATATTTAGAGTCTAAAATCCAACATATATAATACTATGTGAAAAAAAATTTCTTAAAGATATATGCTTATGTCATTTATGTATTTACTTTAACTTAATAAATATAATGTGTCATTATCACTTACAAGTGGCTTTATGGGGTCCCAAAATCGACCCAAAGATGGAAATGTTCAGACATGTATCACAAAATAAGGTTAGGACATGTTTTAGGGTGATTTATTATTATTATAATATTATTGTTTTACCCATATTTACTGGATTTACCCTTTAACCATTTTAAATAAACTATTTACCAAAGTAATTATTCAAAATGTCTAAAAATAAAAGTTAACTATTTACACAATTTGGAAATCCTGATTCCAAATTCAAAACACATAAGTGGAACAATTTAATTTAAAATTAATTCCCATTGTTAAAACAAAAAACGTGTTTTGAAGAGATAATAACTATCAAAAGATTGACACTTGTTCATGTCCAGTTTAATTGTGAAATTATGTCAAATGAAAAAAATTGTACTAAATGGTAAAAATATATTCTAAATATACTTTAAAACCACTAAAATTCATAATTTATCACTATTAATTATTTCAATTAAAAAAGTTATTTTTAATTAAAATTTAGTAATTTTCACTATTCATCAAAATATAAATGTTATCCGAAAAGTTCCAAAATTTTACCCTAGGCTAATTTCGATATTCAAAATCCAAAAATTAAATAAATTTTGAGAGATAAAATTTATAAAATTTCAAAAAGTGGGTATTACTATTCATAACGGCTAGTTTGATTGGTTGTGGTGTGTGTGTTAGAACTCGAAGTTGCGTACAACACACGCTACTGTATTATTCAAAGGGAAGCGTATCGTGGAAGCTTGGGGTGTTAAAATATTAAATAGGTTTTATATAAATGATAAATTTATCATAATCATTCAATATTTTCCAACCAATCAGAGAAAACTATGGATCTCAATGATCATAGCAATTCTAGTTCATTATTTAATAACCCTTGTATTTAAGGGAACATTGAATATAACATCACTTGTAATTATATTAAAAAAGTGAGTATATCTTGTTCTTCCTTGATATTAGAATATATAATAATATCACCAAAATAGGAATCTTCAAACTAATCATGGTAATCCTAAATACACTATTCATATGATCTGTGATGATAGAAGGGGAACTGGTAAGTCTAAATAAAATCACTAAAAATTTATAAACTTCATACATCATATAGAAGGATATACTCGAAATATCATCCATGTTTACCCATTATTGATGAAATCCAAATCAATGATCAATCATTTACAAGTAGTGAGCCTCATTTAGAAGGTCAAACAAATAATCAATCCTAAGTAGAGGATAATTTTTCTGGATAGTTATCCTATTATGAACCTGATAATCAATGAAAAGAAACATTGACCCATCTATCTTCATACAAAAAGATCAGATTCTCTCAATAGTGACACACTATGGAGTATGAATCCATTTTTTGGATTCTATTAGAGTTTATTCATTAATTTATATAACTCAATAAGGTCCATTCTATAAGGAATTTTTGAAATACATTTAGATTCGAATAAATATACTATTAAAAACATAACAACATGATTTAAAGGAATACCAGGGAACTCTTTAGGAAATACAATTCCATATTTTCATACAATAGGTATGTCTTCAATATTGATTATTTCTCTAAACATCTAGGTTATATACCACTTATGAGTAGGTATTAGGACCCATATAATAGATGTAATTACCATTGAACATTTCTATTTATCCTTGGACCAATAAATAAACATAAGATGATTTAGGATATTAAATATGATATCCCTTTCCGGGTAATTAATATGGGAACAATATATAATGATCCATTCAGTGCTCAAATTCACATTAAATCAAACTATAGGAAAAATAATAAGACATTTTTTATACAAATTACCTCAAATTTTAACTAGAGAGGAGTTATATACTTGATATAGATTCATTGTGACATTAATACTTTTAATCGATAATTTAATATTTTTTTGGTTGTGATATAATATCATTAGAAATTTTACTGGATATAAAAGTTTGTCTATATCCTAAATAAAATAAGACCTTTTTAGTTCTAGATGTTACAAAAGTTTACCTTTCACAATATTTTTCACATGACCCACTTTAGTGATTGTATTGGAATTCCATTATTTCCATTGGCTTAGGAGGTTTCTAATACTAATTTTGATCATTAACCATTTGATTCATGAACTAATTCTCATATCACTAATACTCATAATAATTATAGAATTATAGTGTAGGTTGTATAATTGATTATCCGTTCTTTTAGTCATCCTCATTGATCATCCCCTTAGTAACTCTTCAATATTAATTTACTATCTTTACTTCTTTTCTAAACATGAAAAATTTAACTATTCATTTAAAGTAATTTTATCTATAGTTAATTATTCATTTTTATCGTAAGGAAATATTAAATTTATTTCCTCCATGGTTTTTAATATATTAATTTCCTTGAAAGTATAATTTTCTCTTCTCTTATGCTAAATAATTATAACAAAAACTATATCTGATATTCATTCCAACATTGTGATAACATAGAACAATTTCTAAATCGATATAAAAGTATCCTATATAGAATTAAATTTAGAGAAATTATTTTATTCCACTAAAGAGTTGATCAATTTTTATATTAGGGTTGATGATAAATCCAGAAGCATTTTTTTCATTGGCGGAATACAATTCCTCATATTTACTAATGGACACACCATACTACTAATTCTAGTATAGGAAATTATTCTTAAATTTATTTCTAAGAGTTTAAGAAAAATAATTATTGAAAAATAACTTTGAAATTTCTTCCCATGTCATGGATTCTATTTCTTTTAATTAACCCATATAATTTATAATATTATACAATTGGATAGCTACACCTTTCAAATGATACATAGCTAAAATAAAATACTCATAGTTCAATACATAGTGAAAAAAATATCTTTTCTATTTCATTGATCAATTTATCAATAATTAGTGGTTCATTAGTCCCATTAGTGGAAGGTGGAACTTTACATATGAATGGATCTATAGTGAGGTATTATTTCTGTTGACAAATTTGATGATAAATATGATTCATGTTATCATTAATAATATCCTAGAGTTTGTTTAGTGTAAAAACAATATTTTTATCCCAAATTCCATTTAGTTTGGTTTCTCCCATGAATTAACACTACATTATCCATCAAATTTGTACTTAACATGATTTCTATTTGTTCTAGAAATTCTGTAAAATCAAAAAAGTCTACATGAGTATCAATCAAAATTAAACAATAGATAACTCAACCATGCATGACCAAATTTGGTGTCTACTACCATTATATTAGCATGGTTACAAGGAATAAAATTTGGATGTACAGATTGGTTTAATATTATTGGAAAACTAGATAAAATCATGATTTATTTAATATAAATGATCACACTAATTACAACATCATGTTTTTATTTCATTCATGGATACATTTAATATATCTATTGTATCATTAAATATCTTTCTTCGAATAGCTCATAGAATTGTAGGGAATGAAACAAAGTAAGGGTGAGATAGTGATCAGTAGGGGTAAATTCTAGAAAAATAAATAAATAATCAATGGTAATAGTTGATATGAATTGGAAATAAATGAAGAAACATTCCATGTAATCAATAAACTAATAAATAGACGTTCAAACAATATAGAAGGGTAAATAACAAAAAACACATTCCTTTTAAATAACAGGATAAGGAATAATCAATATGAAAATACAATAAACTAAAAAAATATTTAATTAATAAACTAGGAATGATGTTAATCCATAGAATTTTCCATAGTGTAAATATTCTGGATAATAAATACTAAATAAAAATGAAGGTAATGATTTACTATTGTGCATCATGTCTGAGGTACATAAAAACATATACCATCAAGATATTTTATAAGATGTTGTAAAACTACAGGTAGAAACCTATATTTTCGAAACTAATTTGTATCATGAGTACTCATTGATGCAAGAAGGGGAAATATATATTCTAGTTTCCACATGTCACTTGCAGACTAAATCATTCCAAATATTGAATAATAAATTTAATTAATAAACAATATTGTTTTTCAAATATCTATATTTAATAAAGAATTCAAATGTATCAATATTTTCCTAGATATTAAAATAACTATCAGAGTAAACACCATATGTATAAATGATAGTGGTTTTAGGAAAAAAAGATCCATGATAATTGATATGGATAATTAGGGTAAATTTAATGTCTATTGATCATAGGAATTAAATATTTCTAGGGGACTAACAAAGGAATAAATGAATTGAATATCAATACTACCCCTGGAAATATCTTTAATAAAACATATATATAAATAATAAGGATGGTATCAACACAACATATCCCAATTGTGGAAAAAATAAAGTTCTGTTGTCATTTATCAATGGAAATAGTATAAAAGGTTTTTATAAACACATTCTCGTGGAAAATATCCATTTTATTTTGACATTTTTAAAGTCATTATCGTTGAAAATCAATTTTGAAAAAAAAATATGTGAAAGGAAACATTTTAAACCTATAAATAATTCTTCAAATAAATGATTGTTGGTAAATTTGTACATGGGAAACATGGTAAAAATAACATTTCTTTTGCATGGAAAAAAGGAAATAAAAATGTTATGTTCAGAAAGAGACATAAAGATTCCTTTGAAAAAGATTATAAAAGGAAGAAAAGGGGTAAAAATTGATTCAGTAAATCATATTGAAATGGTTACAAACATTTTTGGAAAAACATTAATAATAAATGGTTTTTAAAATAAAACATGTTCTCCAATTAAAGAGAAATAATATGTTGGGTTTTTATAAAAAAAGTTTCAAAAACATTTTGAGTACCAAAGAGTGAAAATTTGGTATTATTAATTGAAATATGTTATTAATGAACATAGGAGAATAAAATGAAATGTTTTTTAAATAATGATGAAATAATTTACTCTAATTTAAATTCAAGTGTTAACATCCCCGAATAAAATTGGATTGTGAAGTAAACCTTTGAAAACCCATAATATTGAAGTGATGGTCAATAACATAAAATATTATGTGTATAAATTGTAAATACATATATTATAAGTGTAAAAACATAAATATATATTCAAATTAATTATAAAAATATTAATAAAATAATAATAATAATAAGGAAGTATGATAACCTAATGAAAAAGAACATAGTTATGAAATTTCATTCCCACTTGGTAATTTTATGCTAAATTCCCATTAGTTGAAATAATTAAAAATAAATATAAAATACAATGAATAATAAATTATATGTTGTATTGCTTTTTAAAGTGAATTTATATACACCATATATAATAAATTATCTTCTCAATAATAAAGTATTCCCCAAAGAATGGAAATTGAGATGAAGTCCCTTCACACATTGTAAATTTTGAATCATAAGCCCCATGAAATATATAAAATAAAATGAAACATTAAATACCCTTAAAATAAGAGAAATAATGATATAATATATCGAAATGGGTATTATATACACCACAAAAAATATGTAAGTTCTCAAAATGGTGTGCGGCTCATGGAAAGAATAGCGAGACAAGAACCCCTTATCATGCCTTTCCTTTTTTATGGAAAATCATTTAACCTCAAGTATAATGGTTTAAAGAATGTCACTAACATGTTAATGAACAATATTAATATTTATTATATCATATATTATCTTATATAATATATTATTTTCCATTTGTTAGTAATCTTTCATTATTTTTACTATTTTGGGTTTTAATTTCCTAGGCTTTTTATTATATTTTGACTTTTACTTTATTCCTCCTATTAATTAGATCACGATTTCATCATCTATATAATTTATAAAATAATTTAAATATTATTTATATATAGTAGATATTTATTTAAAATAATCCACATTATTTTGAGATATGAAATGAAATTCACCATTTATTGAGATGCTAGGTCGTACGTACGCATGAACAATATCATTTTTTCTGCATTAAAGAAACGAAATTTAATTTATATATTTAAATTATAATTATTGTATCATATATATTTTATATATGTTACATAATATTATTAAAAAATTATTTTATACATTCTATTTATAGTGTGAATGAATCACATCTCTTTGAAGAGATTGTAGTCCACATTTCCACAAATGATGTTTTCATATTCCTATTAAATATAAACCATAAAGGTATGTTCTATATAGATATTAAATAAGAATAAATAAATTATTTATATCATATATATCATATAAAAATAGTTCATCCATCAAAATTCCAAACCTTGAAAGGTGGTAAAGGAAAAGATAATGACATCCTTTCATGAGGCGATAGTTCACCGTACAAAGGAATGGTAAGTTCATTACCAATTTGATGGATGTGTGTGTATGTTTTGGTAGGAAAATTAATATAAAAACATATAATTATATTTATTATACTGATATTATTATTTTTAAATAGAATAATATCATTAGAGGTTATAGATAATGAAAATAAAACAAAAGAGCTTTAGGAAAGATGTTAACTCTTCCTTTAGTAACTCCTCTTGTTTTGCACTGAAGGGATTCCATAGGAAATATTTTTTTCCAAAAGTGAGGATTATACTATGAGGGGATGAAATTTTGGAAATTATTTGGGGAAATTTTGGTTGATCCAATAGTATTGAGGGTTGTGAATAATGGTTAGGGTTGAGTTCGTTTTTATAGTGGATGAGGAGAGGCGTTCTTGTAAATTTTTGAAAAGGGAATTACACCCACGTCATTCCCATGTCAAGTGCCTATATTAATTGAATAATTATATCTATGTGAGTATATATTCAAAATATAAACAAAAAATTTATTTTTACAAGTTTCTAGGTCATCATTTACCTTATGTTTAAGGTGTAGTCCTTAGTTAAGCAATTTTTTTTCTATTAATCAGTTTAATTAATTATAAATAATATCACCAACCATGATGAACATATTATATATTATAAATTATTATGAATTCAAGAAATTTATTTCACATAACTGGAAAATATTAATTATAATTTATTCCGACTGATGGGATGACTAAGTGTGTTTTTAATGTAAAGACATTCACAAGATTGTTTGGTTTTTATATAAAATTGGAAATATAAATTGATTAAAATGAATTTAATTGGATTAATATATGTATAATTTATCTAATTAATATTTAAAACCAATAAAATATTTAGTTTAAAATTATAAATAAATTAGTTGAAAATGCGGTTTTGAATTAAAATTCAATATTTTTCACTATTCATCAAAAAATGAACCCTTATAGAAAAATTAAAAAAATTCACGCTAAGAAAAGATTCATGTTCCCATTACAAAATTGAAATATATTTTAACATATAAATTTTATTTTTACATATAATACTTATTATTGTTCCAAAAATTGGATTTAAAATAGGTTCTACATTAAATGGCCTTAAAAGTGTCTATAAAAATATATTATTTTAAGCATGAAATTGATTTGTTACTCATGTTATAGATAGAAAATAATTTGGATGAATATAAAAAATAATTAATTGAATATATAAAATATATATTTATTTAATATCATTAAATAATAGTAATAATTTAATATATTAGGATAAATCACTATTATAATCATAAAAATATTTCCTTTATATTTGAATGGTTATTATATTTATTTTTAATAAATTTATTACCAATGAATTAATTTTGTATATCTGTAGACCATGTGTTTTTATACATTAATTAATAAAATTCATAAATTACAATTTAATGGCTAGTAACATCTCATTATATTAAATAATATTATTCTGAGAATATATTTCTTCTGGTAAGACTAATACATGCATGTAACGCAAGCTATCGAAGGAAGTCATTGTTTCTTCTAACAAACTATAAATCAGTATTACACGAATTGTAATCTATATCATAGATTAAAAATATTTTAAAAAGTAATTATATTGAAATGTCCAATGATATTATATTCCCTTACAATATTGGCGTTGTGTGTCATACACACTATCAAATACAATGTTCTTATTTTAGAATTTCAAGGCATTACAATTTTCCCACATTAATTAAAATGCATCCTTGAAATTTAAAATTCACCTTGGTAATAATTTTTTTTATGTTTCCTATGTTTAAATCCTATATCATGACATGGATTTATAAAACATCCTTTGTACATGTGGTAATGGGAAGTAAAAATGTCACATGGACCAACATATAACTAGGACTCTAAGTAGGAGAACATTAGTTGCATGTGGAGATACGTACATGGAGTAAAAAATTTAAATATTTATTAGGAGTGATTGAGTTCATCAATAAAAAACAAGTTAATGATCAATAGAATGTTGATGACCTCAAATCCATACATTAATGAGATTTAAGATAACATTAGTTCAAAAAAAAATTAAGGGATTAGGACTAGATTGTTTTGACCATTTTCTTAATTTCGAATAAACATTTTACTACCTAAGAATATATAGAAATATAATTATTTGATATTTTTAAATTTCATATAAAAACTAAATTTTTTGGTTCTGATTTTATTAAATTTTAATTCATCCCTCACTCTATTAAATAGATATCCTTGAAAGGACTCTTTTTTGAAGCACTAAAATCATCTATTTAATGGATCGTAATACCAGTAAAACAAGTCATTATATTGAAATATAACTATCTTCCAAAACCAATACAGTTAATACATTATTATCTCAACCTAAAAAGTAACACTACTGGTTCCAAATTAATAATTATTCTAAACAAATTTCATATTATCCTGAACATTTCATAGACTAGTGGTAACATGAAACCCTTATCATCCTTCAGTCATGGGTTCAAGCCCCACATCCTTTCCAGACATGATGTGTTTTCACATGAAATATAGTTTATCATTTTTTATAACCTTATTAATATAATTTAAAATACGAATATAATTGATATCCATTAAATTATATACCATTTTAAAAATGGTTTTATATATAACTTATTCTCTTTTCACAAAAATACTACTAATATTACATGATAATAATTCTGATGTCATTATTAATTATATAATCCATAAAATATGTCAATACATTTAAAATTACATCTATTAAATATAAATACATTATTCTACAAGTATCTTTTCCACTGAAACATTGTTACTAAAATAAATCATAACCACTATATGTTTAATTATTTTTACTACCAAAATACCCTTAGTAAATTACATAAAAACAATTTATTTATTGAATTCAAAAAAAATACACCATCCATGTTATTTCAAAACAGTTCCTTATTTAATATAGGGTTTTATTAGGTCATTTATTTTCATTATATACTCAATCCCTTGATATTTTTTTGTAATGAAACTATGAATTATCCTAAGAATATCCCCCAGGAGTGTCAAACCAGGTGCATTGTAAGGTTTGTTATTGTATACAATGTTATACTTGAGTCAGGCCAAAAACACCTTTTCATGGTTATTACCCATAGGTACATATATTCCAAAACCATGTACACCTTTTGCAATAAGACACGGATGTATTTATAGGAATATGCACATAATCACTACCTTACCAAAATTCTAATATTTTCTTCTATACTTATCAACAAATTATACCTCAAGGTTATGTTATGTAATATATTTTTTCTAAATATAGTTTCCTAGTTTTCTAATAAACCATATTCGAGACCAAATATAGTAACCCAACCCCAATAAAACAAGAGCTTGTGTCTTTAATAAATGAGGCTTTGACCCCAACCTTTTAAAAAAACCTAGTGCTGGTTTCTTATACCATTACAATGACATGATTACAAGGAATGAAATATCAAATGACCAATAAGTTTAATAGTCTTGGTAAACTAGATACATATACGAGTGTTTTATTAAAAATTCATACACTAATTAAAAGATAATTCATTTCTGTATTTTGAGGATATATTTATTCCATATAGTACATCCTATTATTTCATTCACGGTACACATAATAGAATTTTAGGGAAATAAACCATATAAGGGTGAGCTCAGATCCTTGTTAATGTTAAAGTATAGAGAAAGAAATAACAAATCAACAAGAATAGTCAATATGGTAAGGTAATAACTGATGAGATATGCCATGTAATTAATAAACTGAGAATAAAGAGTGTAAATAATATGCCATATAAAATAACTAAAAACACATTCCATTTAAAGAAATAGACTATGGATAATAAATATAGAAATGTAATAATCTAAAAAAATCCATTTAAATAATAAAATGATAATTAAATGAATCCATAGGCTTTTTCACAGGGAAAATATCATGTATAATAAATACTAAATAAAAATGAAGGAAATTATTAATTATTGGATGTCAAGTTTGAGGCACATGAAAAACTATACCATTAAGACCATTCACAAGACAATTTAAAACTATAGTTAGAAAAATATTTAATTTTAAAAAATAAGTTCTCTAATGAGAACATGTCGATGCATCAAGGGGATATATAATGTCCTAGACTCACCCATCATTGCATGTCCAAAGTATTCCTCATATCGAATAATCAATTTAATTAATAAAGAATATTCATTATAAAATATCATTATTGAATAAATAATATTAATTTATAAATATTACTCCAGATAATTAAATAATGTTCAATGTAAACAACATATGTAAAAATTATATTTGGTTTAGGTAATAAACATATCCTGGATAAATTATGTGGAGAATTAGGGGAAATTCAATATTTAGTGATCATAGGAGTTGAATATTTCAAGGGTACTAACAAATGAATCAAGGAAGTGAATGTTAATAATATACATGTCCAAATAAATCATAAACAAATTATAGAATGAATAAGGATGGTATGAATAAAACATATCCCACATAGAGTAAAAATAAATAGTCAATATTATTGAGGAATATAAATATATCAACAGAACCTTTAAACAAAATCATGAGGAAAATATCCATTTTATATTGATTTTTTTTGGAAATCCATTTCATTTAAAATCAATTTTGAAAAATTTTATATAAAAAATAACATTTATAACTATAAAATTAATCTTTGATGATATGAAAATGGTTAAATCTATTAAAAGGTAAAAAAAATCTATTTTCATGGAAAAAATTTTAGAAACATTCCTTGTTCAAAAAGTGACAAGATGACTCATTTAAAAATAGTTTTGAAATAAAATAAGGGGTAAATTTTACTTTAATAAATTATGTTTCATTGTTAAAAAATAGTTTTTGAAAACATTTTACTAAAACATTGTTTTTATAGGAAAAAATATTTTATGTGAAAAGAGAAAAATGAGGTCTGGTTTTCTTAAAAAAATTCGACATCATTTTTGAGTACCAAAGAGTTTAAAAATGGTATGCTTACTAAAAAAATGTCATGAAAAACTAGCAGAGAAGAAAATATAATGGTTTATTAGAAAATGATATAATTATTTCCTCTAATTGAAATTCAAGTGTAAACAATCCCGAATGAAATTAGATTATGAAGTAAACCCTTGAAAAGGAAAAAAATAATTAATTGAGAATCAATTAATGAATACATAATGTGTATAAAATATAAATACATATATAATATGTTTAAAGACATAAATATATAGTAAAATTCATTTTACACATAATCATTTAACATTAACAAAAACGACGTAGTAAGATAACCCAATGAAAATGAATTGAGTTATAAAATTTCCTTACAACTTTGAAATTTTAAGATCAAATCCCCTAATATGGAATAATTAAAATTGAAACTCAAAATACCATGAATAATTATGTATTCCTGTTATTATATTTCAGTTTTTCTATATGTACACCATATAAAAGAAATTAGGTACAGAATAATAAAATATGCCTTAATGAATGGAAATTGAGATGAAGTCGCTTACTACATAATAATTTTTGAATCATAAGCCCCAAAAAAGATATAACTTTATATTAAAACTTATTCAACATGAGGAAAAAATAATTCCTGATATAAAAAATTAAATGTGACATTATATACACCACAAAAAATAAATAAGTGGTGAAAATTGTGTATGCCTCACGGAATGAAAAGGATAAGAAGAACCCTATAGATTGCGTTCCTTTTGGGAGAAATAATTTAAACTCTTATATAATGGGTTTTAAAATGTTAATAACCTATTATATAACCATATTAATATTTATGATATCTTATTTTATCTTCTTCTAATCTCTTATTACATTTTTGTTAGTTACCTTTCATTATTTTCACTATTTCTTGTGAGAATTGCCTATTTTTTGAGTAATTTTAAACTTGTACCATGTTGTTCCTATTAATTAGATCATGATTTCATAATATAAAGAAATAAAAACCTGATTTTAATATCAATGTTATATATTATATATGTATTTATAATAATCTATAATATTTTCATATAGGAAATCAAATGCACAGTTCATAGAGACGGTTCGCTGTACATATTTATGAACACTACTTTCATTTATTCACAGTATGAAAAGAAACAAGAGTAAATAATATATTTGATTATTATAATTATATTATCATATAATTATCATATATGTTACATATTTTTATTAAAAATATCCTTTAAACATTAAATATATAGTGTGAATGAATCACATCACTTGAGAATGCGGTAGTCCACACTTCCACAAACGATGTTATCGTATTCCCACTAAATGGAAGGAATTAATGTATTTGTTATATAGATTTTTATGAAGAATAAATAAATTATATATAACATATATATCATACAAAAATATTTCGTCCCTCACAATAACCTACCATGAAAGGTGGTAAAGGAAAAGAAAATCACATCTTTTCGTGAGGTGGTAGTTCACCGTACACACGAACGGTATGTTCTTTACACATTTGATAGAAGTGCATGTAAGTGTAGGTATAAAACATAATATTAAAAAATTTAATTATATTTAGGATAAATATTTTATTTTTTAATCATGTTATAATAGTTTTCTAGGTTGTAGAGTATGAAAATAAAACAAAAGAGCTTAAGTAAGGATGTTACCACTTCTTTGGGTAACTCCCTTTTGATTGCACAAAGAGGCTTCTTTGGATATATTTATGCCTAAAGGGAGGATTATATGAATAATTGAGGGAATTTTGGATCTAATTTGGGTTCTTTTTTGGATATACAAAGGGCTTGGTAGGTCTGAATAAGTGGGAGGCTTGCGTTCTTTTTTATAGTGGAGGAGTGAAATTCTTGTATATTTTTGAATAGGGAATTACACCCATGTTTTTCCCATGAAAAAAATGATCCAATAATGAACCCAATTATAATCATGGGATTATAGGGTATAAATATGAAAATAAATTTTTATTTCTAGTTTCTTAGTCATGTTGGCCCCTAAGATTAAGGTTTAGTCCTTTGTTTGGTTAATTTTTCTCATAATTGATGTAATTAAATTTAATTAAATTCACTAATATGTTTTCTAAAAAACAATTTTTAAATGATTATACATTTTACTTTATGAGGATTCATAATATTTATTCTAATTTTTCAAATTCTAAAAAAAATTGAATAAATTATTTTAAATTTATTCCCACAGACGGGAAGACAAGTGCATGGTTTTCAAGTAAAAATAGACAAAAGTATTCAATATTGTTATATCTAATTTTAATTTTAAATTGATTCAAATTCCTAAATCGTCTTAATATATGTAAAATATATCTGATAAATATTTAAAAACAATACAAAATATAGTTTAACCATATAAATAAATTAGATGAAAATGAAGTTTTGAATTAAAATGTAGTATTTTTAACTATTCATCAGAAAATGAATCCTCGTAGAAAAATACTAAAAATTCACCCTAATATAATTTTGGTGTCATTATTTAAAAAAAAGAATTTTATTTGGAAATATTAAATTTATAACATTCCAAAAATTGGATTCAAAATAGGTTTTCTATTAAAAGGCGGTAAAAGTGTCTTTATAATAATATAGGTTTTCATATGTGAAATTGGGTTTGTTTTCATATTATTTTTATATAATAATTTAGATGATTATAAAAAATATTTTTTTTGAGAATATAAAATATATTTTTTATTTATATAATTCATTAATAGTAATAAATATAATTTATTTAGAAAAAAACCTTAGTGAGTATAAAAACATTTCATTTATATTTGATTGGTTCATATATTCATTTCTAATAATTTGTTTACCAATGAATTAATTTTATATTTTTGTAAAAGATTTATTTTATTAAGATAGGTAATACTATTCAATACGACTAATTTAACAGAAAGGGAATATTCTATTATGTTATATAATGACATTTTAATAATATTTTTTTCTCAATAAAACTTGGTCTTGAGTGTAACATAAGATATCAAAGAAAGTCTTTGATGACTGTAATGCAAGATAACTCTATATTTCTAGAATTGAAAGATATATAATATATTAAATTTATTTAAAATAGTAATTATATTTTAAAGTCTCAGGATATTATATTCCCTTATGCACTTGGTGTTGCATGTCATACATGATTTTGAATACAATGTCATTATTTTAGAGTTTTAGGGTGTTACATAATCAGTGTACGAAATCATAAAATAATGAAAATTTTACCTAACATGTATTAAATTATTACACCTTCTTTCAATTCATGGAATTCTAGGTTTATCAAATATCACATTTACTATTGTTTGTATTAGGTTGTGTTAATTGTTTTTTATTTGGAGACTAGATATATAATCAGCTTATTTAATGAATAATATTTAATATATCTTGTATCACACTATATATTTAGTACCCTACATAGAAATTTAATATTTAATAATTTTCTTTATATCATGTGGAAATTGAAACATAAGAAATTGTGAGCTGATATTCTCAATAAGTGTAAACATGGGATATAGAAATCAATGATCCTTAGTGATCATAAGACAAGAATCTGGGTTTGAGAATATAATTAACATACATTAGCATAAAATTTATAAATCACACCCTATAATCCATTGATTATAAACCATGAGTCAGAGAATAAGGTTTTTACATAATGTAATACATGAGTCAAAGGAGTGTAAAAATAATGAGCCTTAAAAGTATACCATGTGTATAAAGAATTAGAACAAGAGTGTGGAATGAACATAATAATAGAAAACCACTCCCTTTTTCAAGGATCACTACCAAGACCATCATTACATAGTGTATAAAGTCACATAGTGAATTTGGTTCACTCCCCATTCCATATAAACCTCATTAATCATATTATTTTAGTGCATTTATTTATCTCTTAAAATCCATTCAATATGTTTTCATGAGATATCAAGTTTGTTTATTTTTTACTTAGTTACATTTCGTTATTTTCTAAATTAGAATACCATTCAAATGAATTTTATTTAATTTGGAATTTTTTATAATTTTTTTAGGAAGAAATATTTTCAGAAATATTATTTCTGGAAAAAATGAAAAAGATTGAGAAATCCTATTATCTAATCATTTTTTCTAGACTTCATTCATCAAATAAAAATCACCATATCTATTCTGATAACTTCTTTGGTTAGTGTAGTGAAATTATGTGTATATTGAATAATTTTGAAGCTTCTGCCAATACAATTAAAAATAACTCATAAAATTATGAAAAGTCATACTATTTGAGTTTGATAAAAAACATTTTATAAATAGATTAAAAACATCAAGAATCCTATTAATAATAGTAATCAAGTATTAAAAAAGTCTCTGGTCATTTTTATTTTTGACCAATATTTTTTTTCATTGACTATCTCTGATTAGTGTATATGTTTTATTTCTAAGTGTTTTTATAACAAAATATGTTTGTAAAGGTTTCATTATAATTATATTAGTATTCAAATTATAATGGTTTATTTACTTATCCTACATGATTGGGTGATTATAGGGATATGAATACATATTTTTTAGGGATAAAATATTATATCTAGAAATATGTTAAGTTATGGATTTCTTGGGAAAGGACGGTAGAACACCTTTAAAATGTTTAAAATCCAAGATACATAAAGCCTTGTATTAAAACATCCCAACAACTAAGGTTGTTTTTTTAAATATAATTTTATAGGATTATTTAGTATTTTTTTCCATTATGATACATTTTTATAAACATAAAATATATTTACATTCTGAAATTATTCTAATTTAATTTTCTATTTTATCATTTTACATTAGTAATATTTTATATTTTTATGCATTAGATAAAAATAATTATATATTGTTTTCTAAATTTTCTAAATTTTATATTTTCACTAAAGGATATATTTTTTACTTTTGTCATTGATTTTATTCGTATATCATAATTCTAGTCAACTAAAAATCTTGGGATGGAATAAAAATTGTAAGTTATCTATTTAACCCACATTTGACCACCTTATTGTTGTATTAATTTAATTCATTCTCAAGAATTTATTTAGTATTAATGAAAGTATACTGATAATTCTGGGTTATTTTTTAAAATTTTCTTAGTTCATTTTAATTTCATCTCAGTTTCCTTACACTAACTAGACCAGTAGAGAAATTATTTTTTTATGAAATAAAATTTTTTATCATTGAAACTTCTTATAATTTAAATATTAAAATACCACCAATTTCAAATTCTACTAATTATGAATAATATCATGAAATTATAAATTAATTTATCATTAAAACCAGTGTTGATAATTTTTTTATGATGACTATAAATAACAATGTTCTAAAGAATGAAATTTTTTATTTTTCAGTTGATAAAAAGCTGGAATATCTAGTAAATCATAATGTTTGAAATAATTTATTATTTTCCTTGACCAATAAACTTTAAAATTAAATCTCATATTTTTATATAATAAAAATATTTTGAAATATATTTCAATTACAAAATTTTAAACTTCCATGGTTTTCATAACTCAGAGGAATATTAAGAGCAGATTTTCATTCTTTTGGTTTTATTCTTGGTGAAATGGTAGAACAAGTACATCATTATTTTATGAATATTTTGAAAAGTATACATTTCTTTTTAGGAGAAATAATTATATGAAGATTACCATATTAATAATAATATTTAATATTATTATGAAAGAATGTGAATCAAATATGACAACTATTGGTTACACTAGACATTTGACTAAGCTGTGTCATGATTATGTGATTCACACACTAATGAAAAATGAATGAAGACTATGGGGAGATGTTTAGATTTGGAATAAGAATAATTTAGTTTATTTTTTATTCACTTACAATACTTTTAATCCATGTACTAATGTTATTAATCATATTTTTTATGTTAGAAATGTAAAAACAATTATCAAAGTAACCCTGGTGATAGTGAGAATGAGATTCCATAACAATATTGCAGAATAAATATATTTTTTCCTTAATATTAAACTTTGTCATAATCATTTAAAAAATAAATTATAGTAATTAAAATGTTTCTTTAAACAGTTAATGCTATAATTGTAAGAATGAAGATTAAATTAGACCTTATTGTACAATGTTGAAGAGGAAAAACTCAAATTAAAAGATATATTATAAAATAAAATGTAAATGGAGTTTAATTTATTGGGTCACCAATAACATAATTGTAGAAATTACATAAGATATCATTTCGTAAAAATAAAGTGTAAAATAATTATATAAAATCATTTTATTTAAAGCAGATATACAAGAAGAAGAAATACGCCTCATGGCCAAGGTAACCACTGAATGATTAAGAAATTTAACTATTTATTATAAATTCACATATTCTTTTAAGGATAATTATCCAGCTTCATCATATCTTGAAAAAGATAATTCATTATTTAAGGAAAATATTAATTTATTAGAAAATGAGGATTCATTACAAACATTTGATGAAATTTATAGATATGTTAATAACCATAGAAATAAAATGTTAATTTGAAAAATAAATATGATTTTTATAAAAATAATAGTATCAAAGATAAAAAGATAATCTCAGTGATAACCTATGTTGTTTCAAAATAAGGCCTTTTTTATTTCGATAGTTATGAAATTAAAGGATTTTTTCTAGTATTTATTAAACAAAATGGTTTTTGAAATGTGACAAAATGAGAAGAAGGGGTTCCCTTTTATAATATAGGGTATGTGAACTCTTGGAATTTCATAAATTATTAAGTTAATATAAATTAATTTTGATATATTCATGTATCCAAATTGATAATAATAAAGGATAATAATATTATGAGTCTAAATAATATAATAAAACAAAACTGAGACAAGCTAGATAATATTTTGTCTCTTATCATTTTTTAACCTTTCATTAACCCATTTGACTATATGGTTGATGTCAATGTTTTTATATCTTAAGGGGATGGAATTTTTATCTTAAAAGGTAAAATGGACCATTAATGGAATATAAATTATATTTTAATTCTTATCACAAAATGTTTTATTATTATGTTATTTTTAAGAATTTAGTATCATTTAATAAAATATTATTAATTATAAAACATAATTAATGTCAATTTTTGAACTATTCATTTAATTTGACTTTTAAAATTATAATACAACAATTTATTTTAAAAAAATGAATAAAAATAATTATAGTGTGATATTTTTATCAAAAAAAAATCTACGATCACCAAAAATCACTCAAATAAGTTTTTTAATATTTTCAAATTCATTAATTTTGTTTTTCCATTAATTGAAAAATCACTACATCGGTGTTGTGCAAGGTTTTAATGTTAATATTTCATCACTAATTTTATTAAAAAAATTACCATGATAAAAAATTCATTTATATTTCAAATTAATATTTTTAACTATTATTATAATCTTATTTATCCACATGTTAAAATTATTATAGTTATGAAAATCAAGAGTGTGACAATTTTGGATGTATATTCACTTAAATATTATAAAGGTAAAAAGAATATCAAAATGGAAAGATGTACATATATTATAATTTTGGTTTATTATGGATGATTTATACTAATCCAATATAATTAATTTAATATTTAGGGTTATTTTCTTATTCTAATAATTTTATATTTAACTTTAGTTACACAATTTATATATTACTAGGATAAAAAAAATTATTAAGGTTTTTATTAATAATTAAAAAAATAAAAGGGACATATTTAAAAAATATAAAAATTTTAATTCTAAAAAATTAATAAAATTTTCAATATTATAATAATAGAATATGTAGAATTTAATATCTAATTAAAATTAAAAAATTTGATAAAATCAATTTTTCCAAAAAATTATTTTTTGTAGTATAAAATGATTTAATAATACTTTAATTTATAAAATTAATTTAAAACAATAATTATATTATTACAAATAAAAATTATATAATAAGAAATTTAGTCTATTCCAAAATATAATATTACTTTCTAAATAATAGAAAATAACACACACTTTCCCATAAAAATCAGTTGTTTTGATTATTTATGGAAATATAAATCTATTGGACGATTCCAAAAAATTAAACATAAGAAAATATTTTAATGATTAACATAAAACATAAATTTTTTTCAAATTAAAATTCATTATTTTTGAAATTATACATTTAAATAAACCAATATAAGAAAATAGTTTAACGAAACTAATTTCTTTTTGATTTAAAAATTACATAATTTTTTATAATGAATATAAATATAAATCTCAAGAGTACCAATGAATATGAAAATGATTTATTATATCCCTACCTAGGTTTTTATATTATTCTTTGTTTTTATATTTTGTCCTTTCTATTTTATTCACTTATTGAATAAGTGGGAATATATTCCCCTCATATCATTTTATGATTCCCATGTTTCTTTTTAACCATATGATTTTTTCACAAAATCTTAACATGATGAGTTACCTTTTCCACAACACTTTATATTTATAGTCAAAAATATGAACTGGTTATTCCTCAAAATATTTTGTACAATCTAATTGAACCGCCTAATGTACCACACCAAGAGATGAATCTAAAACATATTTTCTTAACATCAAAATTGGAATTACATTATTAACCATTGATACAATCATAGGCGAGGATACTCAGTAAAAACATGATCCAAAATTCCCTAGTATTTCATATGGTCTAATGAACAATAGATCTTGGTTCACTTTTTTACCAAACAAGTCACACTTTTCAAAGGAGATACTTTAAAAAAACATGACCACCTACCTTAAAAGGAAGATATTTCCTATGATAATACACATAACATTTATAACTACATTGATTCAACCTCAAATACTACTGAATCATATTCCAATTATCATCCATTTCATTGAACAAATTTGGTCCCATTCAATTCCTTCCACCAACTTCATCCCAAAATACTATATTTTGGCATCCATTTCCATATAAATCTTCAAAATACTTTCCCTACATACTAGAATGAAAATTATTATTATAAAAAATAAAAATCAGAGAAAGATGCTGACCCCATTTTTCCTATTAATACATTTAATAAGAACATTAAATGTATTGTAAAGTATGAATCATTCTCTTAAACTCTCTATTTGAATGAGCATGAACAGATATATTGAAACATAATTCAGTTCACAATGAATTCTAATATCCTTTCCAAAAATTAAATTTGAACATGAGACCATGGTCAGATACAATGGAGGGGGAAACTCCATATAATCTGACTATATTCTTGAGGTATAGTTAATAATGTTTATCTAAATACATAGTATCATGACGCGGAAGGAAACTAAAATGTCACTTTCACCTTGAGATGTATTTGGAAATCCCATTATGAAATCCATATATAAATTTCCCTATTGACAATCTAGTAATAGAAATAGTTGAACCATCTCCTTTCATAAAATTCATTCTTCTTTATCTTATTGAAAATTCAAACATTTTAAGGTAAATTCTACAATATCGCTTTTCATTTCATCCCACCAATAATACTAATTATGGTCTTTGTACATGATTGTGCTTTTAGGATGAACGAAAAATATGGAATAATTAGTTTTACACTACAATTATCTCATTAAATGAGAATAAAAATACACACAAAATAAAATTCCAAATAGTAAAACACATTCTTTGTCAATATTAAATATAGGTCACTTACCCTTCTTAACAAATTTTATCATTTTACTATAACTCATGAACATCATTTTAGGATCTTTTAACTTGAGATGACAGAGATGATTGTACTAACACCTAAATGAAAATTCGGGAAGTTCCACCATCCACAATTTCATGGCCAAAATTTATAAAATAATTAACCAATGGGTCATCTTAAAATTTAACATAGTTAATGAAGAATTTTTTATATAACTCCAATAATTAGTTATGTTATTTTATTTTATTGAATGAAAAGAAATTTGGTAGTCATAATCTTTTAAAAATTTATAGGCATCTTCTCCGAATCATGTTTAACTATTTCTGAGTAAATATATAATTTAAACTATTGTGATCATTATATATTTAAAAATTTACTCCACATAAATGATTCCATTAAATTGATAAATAAAAACCAAAATCGGCTAATTCCAGGTCACCCATAGGATAATTTTACTCATGAGGGCAAGTTATCATGAAGAATAAGCCACTAACTGATCATTATATGTCTAGACACAAACATGCTGTTTTGAAGAAGAATCACTGCAGGGGATTAATTCTCCATTTCTAAAAGGAAAGGAAAAAAACTAGATCATTCATGAATTTTGTTTTTTATATCCAAAAAAATAATCACACTCTTTTTTCTATGTGAATTTAACTCCATTCTATGTTAATTTAGTTAATGGACCATTGTTGACACTTTGTTCTATCAAAGAGTCTAAAAATAAAAATCAGAAATACCATAAAAATAAAATTGAAAAATACATGAAGAAAATAAATATTTTAAAAGGGATGAGTTTTGGGATGCCTTAGTCAAACCAAACGAGTTTCAGCACATAACCTACATACTCGCACCTATGTGGAACACAACCTACTTCGGCGCCCAATTCCATTTCGCCCAGGGTCCTATTTTTCCAATAAATAGACCCATGGGGCCTTCATTTTCTTGAACAAAACTCCTTGAATCCCAATTGATGCTCTGGTATCCCTAATGCTTCACCCAAGTCTTCCTAACCTTTCAAGGTAGTTCTTCAACACCTTGAGTGGTGGATTTAAAGTAAGATCATTGAACTAATATCCTTTTAGTGTTCAAAAACCATAACACTTTCATGCATAAAGCACCCAACCTCCCTAAATTAGAAACACTAGCATGCCTCATATTACTTTCATATGAACTTGAGCACACCACTTCTTGGACCACCTTTGAATACTTCTAAAATCTTGAACCACATCTCTCCCAAGTATTACCATATTAGTTGTTTGTCGCTTAACTGAACATACAGTCACCCAAGCCTACTTTGACGCCTATACAAGATCACCCATATCTACTTGAGCACCCCTCTTTGATTCACTTAGTCTATTTACTATACAAGCCATAAATAATTCTTCAAATCCATTCACATCAAGGCTTCTTCTTCCTTGGATCCCTTGTCTGAATGGGATTTTGTTGAGACCTCCATGAAAACCTCCAGAATTATCTAACCTTTGGGAAAGCGTAGAGACCCAAAGATTGACGTACATGGACATTAAAATACCTTTTCAAAATAATTATAACAAAAACAAACACTCTAGGACCGTAATAGTTTAGTGTCTTTGGAAACTTTTAATATAAACTTCTAATCATGTTGAATGATCTTCAACATCTCCCATAACGATCTTACCCTTTTTGATTCCTTACCTAAAACCTTTCTTTTAATCCTGGGAGAAAATAAAACATAAAACGTGTGAGCTAAAATGATCAGTATGGGTAATCATGGAGAAAATAAAACAAACCATATACATTTGAACTTAAAAACATGAACATAATGTTTAACCATCAAAATCTTGAGCAATGACATAAAACATGGAAGTACGTAAGTCATAGATCATAATGGAACATAAATCATGATAAAATATCATGGGAATAAAACATGTAATTATGGTAACCATTAAACACTTGTTATTATTTCCATAGTAGCCAAGGCATTGCATCCAAGACCATCATAGTGGACAAAGTCCCTTTCTGAATCGAGTTCACTCCTCGTTACAGTCTTGTATCACTCAACCAGATTAACTTACCATTACATCCATGTATATCTCATGAGATATAAATATTTACTCAATTAATTGGAGGGATATATAGGTCCCACCCATCTCATACTGAAATCATTCTTACTTGTGTGCCACAACATAAACATATATCATTCATTATAACCCAAAGAATAAATTGGGTTTCATAAACATCATCACATCATAACATAGTCCATAAAAATCAAGTGGATATCATTTCATCATAAGAAAAGTGAATACATTTAAATAATAGGGAAATTATTATTGAAACATACACATGTGAAATTATTTCATCTTATATGGAAAATTGTTTTGATAAAACACATGAAATGAATTCTTGAGGAAAATATCCTTTCTTCTTGAAAATCATTATCTTTTCACAAAATGCCATGAAATTTTAAAAGAAAAGTATTTTTTTTGAAAATAGTCCTGAAATATTTTATAGTAAGCTTCATGAAAAAAAGGCGTTATAAAACTATAAAAATCTGTTCATGCCATATAAGTTAAAAATAACATTCTCCTCGTACTTTTGTCGAAAAAGTCAAAAAAAATCCTCGTGATGTAAACAAAAGAAATATTTATTACATAACATGTAGTAAAAGTCAAAAATGGGTAAACAGGACTTTAAAAATACATGAAACCATTTTTAGAAAACAGGGACATGGATGATAAATATAACCCCAGTAAATACTTACGAATAAACAATCTCAGATAAAAATGAGATTGAAAAATCATCCCTTACCTTAGGTCCGATATACTTCGTACGTATCCGAACCTACTGTATAATGATTTAAATAATGTCATTGACATATTATAGAATCATATTCATTGTTATGATTTCATATATGGTTCACTTATTTCTTTATATTACTCTTTCTTTTGTAAATCCCATGTTAAAGCAACGTTTTGGGAAAACTCATCTTATTTATCGTACGTGTTTGGAATTGTTGTTCTTGATGTTATTATTACATATATAATGATTTCATTTCTTCTAGAATGTAAATCATGATTTATATATCATATATATTAATAATATATCCAGAATATACATGTATTTATAATAGTACATAACATATGGAGGTAAGAAATGAAATGCACCATTCATGGAGACGGTAAGCCGTACGTACGCGTGAACACCAATTTCATTTCTATTTATTATTTAATGGAATAGTTATATTATAATTACAGAATAATATCATATATAAAATCTTTAACTCCATCCTTTATACATCTCATATAAGGCATTGACGAATCACATCACTTTGAGGGGGCGGTAGTCCGCACTTCCTCAAATGAGATTATCGTATTTACCCACTATGGAAACCATAAAGGATTGATATAATTGGGAAGTAATGAAGAATAATGAAATCATAAACATAATATATATCATATATAAATATAGTGCCATCATAATGGCCACCATGAGAGGCGGTAGGAGAAAATCGAACGATCATCGTTTCGAGAGGTGTTAGTTTGCCATCCACAGAAACATTATGTTCTTCATCCATTAAATGGAGGTGTGTGTAAGTTTAGTTCGAATAATTCTCATAAAAACATCCTAGTATATTGAGGATACTGGTTTTGTTAAAAAATAAAGGATTAAAAAGAGTTTAGGGGTTGTAGAAGTAGAATAAAAGAAAACAATTTATGAGAAATCATTAATTTTAATTTGGGTAACTTTCTTTGGATTGAACCAAAATGACTTCTTGGAGTGCCTTCTGCCTAAGGTAAGGCTTATATGGGGAGTAGAGGGATTTTGGGAGCATAATTGAGCAGATGTTGGACGATAAAAATGGCTTTATAGGTGTGACTAATTGGATAGAAGTGGTCTCCTTTTATATGGGGGAGGAGTGGCTCTTTTGGAAAGCGTGAAAATATTATTTTATTATAAACTTATCATCTGTTCCCAAAGGACCAAAAATCATTAAAGATGAATATAATATGGCTAATGGTAGAAATTAAATCATCCAATCAAAATTGGACAGATTTTGGATAATATTTTAATCATTATAATCTTATTTATTTAAATCCTTTATTAATGTGGTAAATATTGCATCATTATTGTGTCATAAATAATTTTATTTATATGATGTATAAAAATTATAAAAAAAATACCACCATGTAGGAAATATTTTTATCTTTCCAACTAAAATTTATAGTCGATGAGCAAATTTATAGAACCCCTTATAAAAACTAATTACTAAAAGATTTTTGTTAATGCCAATTTTGTCTTTACATTAAATTAATTAATCTAATGTGTCATTGTCTTTCATAAGTGTCTCAATGTGGTCCCAAAATAGAACCAAGGATGACCATGGTCGGACATTACTCATCCAATAATGTTTGGACAAGTGTTAAGGTAATTTTGAATTATTATAATATTCTTTTAACCTTGAATTACCTTATTTACCTTTAACGACAGTAAATAAAAGTCAAAAGTTACTATTCCACAAAAATAATTTTCATCTTATTGAACCACATTTTACTTCTTGATAAAAACCATGTATGTCAGATTTTTGAAATTCAATTCACAGAAGTGGTAAAATTTCATTTAAATGAAAGATTCATTTTTTTAAACTACCACTAAGTGGTTTCACTATTTATCAAAAATTGATGTTTTTTAGAAAAATACAATAAATTATGCCTAAGATATATTTAATATTCTGAATTCCAAAATTATGTCCATTTTTTCAAATACAAAATATATAAGTGGAATTAATTAATTTTAAAATTAATTCCTGTTATCAAAACAAATAGCGTGTTTTTATGAAACAATAACTATCAAAAGATCGACACTTGTTTATGTCCAAATTCAAAGTGAATTTAATTCAGTGACCAAAATTGGATTAAATTGTAAAAATATATTGTAATTACACTTTAAAACCAATTAAAAAGACAATCTAACCATATAAATCATTTCAATGAAAAAAGTTGTTTTTAATTAAAATATAGCGTGTTTTTACTATTTATCAAAATATGAAAGTTATCATAATAATATGAAAAATTTATACAAATTAAATTTTTATATCCTTATTCTAAGGAATAATTTTATTTTGTCAAATTTATCTTATAAACATGTCAAAAATTAGATTTAAAATGGGTGCGCCATCAAAAGGCGGCAAAACTGCATTTTTTGAAAAATACTTATTTTACCCGTAAAATTTATTTTGTTCTCATAACATGTTATAGAAAATATGTAAGATGAATAATAATGTTATAAAATTAAAAATTTAGTTAATACTATTCATAACGGCTAGTTTATAATATTATAATAATATATCATTGTTTAGTGGAACTCGGTATTACGTACTACACACGCTATTGAGGAAGGTCGCGATTGCGTGTAATGCAAGCCAAGTCAGGGTGACGTGTAGTGAAAGACTCATTTGTTGTTGCATATAACAAAATACAACCATAGTTCATTTATACATTAAACAGAATCTATACTTAATGTTTCGTAGAATAATTTCTACAAAACGAACTTGAAATTGTGTGTAACACGAGCCAAGAATAGTGTTGCATATACTACAAGCTAATATGGTGTTGCGTATAGCGCAAGATAATCTTGGTGTAGCATACAATAGAATACATCAATTAAATTAAAAATAAAATTCTAATAAAATCGCGAGTTGTTACGTTCTACCCCCCTTAAAATGAATTTCTCCCTCGAAATTCGTTGGGGTTATAAATGGTTTACTACTTGAAAGTTTCTTTCAAGAAACCCACATCGATAAAAGGAATACTAAAACCTCATTTTAAAAAGGTATGTTAGAATCATAATGGTCACCCAAAGTAACTCGGCACTGGGTTTCCACATAGGACAACATAGGTGAAAATATGGATATGGAAGAAAAATCTAACCATCATGTTCTGATAGGGAGTGGTAGAGAACATGGCTATGAAAAAGCCAATAATCACAAAGCCATAGATTTGTGATGGTCTAAGGTACCATAAGATTCATCAGATATAAGAGTAATAGGACAACATTTTTGGCTATCAATATAATTTGCCTAATGTTAAATAATTTTTGAATTAAAATAAATTCTTACTTGATTTTGGTAAAATCTCATTGTTGTTCATGTCTTGAACAATTTCCACTTCATCTCATAAAGAAATGAAGTTTAATTTGTCTTCCTTGAAGTGTTAGTGGATCATGCGATATAATGACATTTCATTCCATATTTCTCAAACAAAAGGTTAGAAAAAGTTATCAAACATACATAAGTCCATCTATGGTGAGGTTAATCATATTTGATTCTAAGAATGGACTTATACTTCATCTATCATACCACATAATAAAATAAAACTAGTTTCTACTAACAAAGGAATTCATGTAGGCTAGTGGTAGGCGATAAAGGCCTATCACACATTGGTTGTGGGTCGGATTCCCATAGCCTTGTCTGATGCGATGGGTTGTCGCCCGTTCTGCAATTTGTCCTTTTTCTAAAATTACATCACTATGAAATTCCATTGATAATATCGAAAACAATTATAGCCTTAAAAAATACTAACTTATGTCCAACATAATTCATTTCAAATATTTATGCTTATCCAAAATACTTCTGTCCAATTTAATATTATAAAGTAAACAATTACTAGAAATGTCATCTACTGAGCATGTGAATACCATCATTTATCCCCGATATATCTTGTTGATCACATTACAATCATGTGAATACCTTAATCATGTATTCTCTTAAAAACGAATATCCACTGAACATTAGTGAAAACATGAATGCTATCAAATGTTAACTCTTTCCACATACAAAACCCCCAAAATTTCTGTATACTCAAACCATGATATCACTTTATCCTTATTTTAGTCATGATCTCATGATTACTATCATATTATTTTCTCCTTATCCCTTCATTATGCGCATTTCATTTGCTTTCCAAAAATATTTCAATCACTTTTTCATGGTTACCAGTACCATATAATTATTGAAATCCAATACATAGATATTCCAAAATTCCACAATACCATAAATGAGATTCCATGACACTATTTTGCAATCCCATTACATAAACACTTAATCATTACACATCATCATTTTCAAACTGAACATCACAAATAGTGATCGCATGAGACTTCCCTTTATCCTTTTCCTTAAGAGGTTGCTCACTTTGATCATCATTAACCTGTGGATTAGGGCATTTATTAGCATAACTCCCCATTTCCTTGCACATAAAGCATTGAAGTGTTGGTGGAGCATTCTCTATTGTCTTTTCTCTATTCACGTCATTAGAAACCTTTTTACTATTACTTCGACAATCAACTACTCGATGAACTTATTTTCCAGACTTATAAAATTTTCTATTCCCTTTAAGAAAATATCCACCATGATTCTTTCCATACACTGAGCATAAAAAAATTCATCTTCTTTTAAAAATTGTTTTGAAATTTCTCCTTGAACTCCATCTTTCATTTCTTGTCCAAACAATGAGATAGATATGTAACACCAATTTCCATTTCTACCTTGATAGCACAACGAACAATTTCTTCATAGCTACTGAAGTCTCTTATATCTAATTCCCTTCGAAGACTTGGGTTTAAGCCACTAAAGATTTTATCAACTTTACTTTCAGGTTGGATGATAAAGCCAGATGCATACCTTGCAAGACTTGTAAAATTTTCTTCGTATATACCAATAGATTCATCATCATTTATCTTAATCTCAAGGAAATACTTTTCCATATTTGTTCTATGAATAAAAGGGATATACTTTTTGAACAATAAGTTCTTGAACTTATCCCATTCCATTGAATCAATTTCACCTTGGGGACTTGTATTCTTAATTAGAGTCCACCACTAGTCTAATTCACCTTCTAAACGGTAAACAGCCAGAATGACTTTTTCATGTTCTGAACAACAAGGTATGGAAAATATCTTTTCAATGGTACTAATCCATTGTTCAGTAACAAGTGGATAAGATGACCCATTGAAAGAAGGTGGACGTTGCCTCATGAAGGACTCAATGGAATATTGTTCACTTCTATGCTCATTTGGAAGTCCATAATGATTCATAGCTTGTGTAAGTATAACAATAAGATTTTTCACTCCATATCCCATCAAATTTGGTTTCTCATGAGGACAATCATTGCATTTTCCATTACATTGATCAACACGGTTCATTCGGGTTCCAGCCATCATCTAAAACCCAAAAAAAATAGTGTGAGAGGAAAAAATCATGATAGGTAAAACAACATAATAATGGGGGAGTATCTTTAATATCTAACATCTTAGGTTTAATTATAATATCATTACCATAATTATAGGACTATAACCTATACTTATACTTAACCTTAGGGACATCCCTCTAAATACCTTATAAATATCTCTAGGGATCTCACTAAAGTTTTCGCATCCTAGTTTCCAAAGGATAAATAAACCTTTCCTCTGATACAAACTGTAGAGACCCAAAGCTTGATATACTTGGAAATTACAATACTTTTTCAGAATACATATAACAAAAACAAACACTAAAGGATCGTAATAGTTTAGTGTCTTTGGAAACTTGAAATATAAACTTTTAACCATGTTGAAAGATCTTCAACATCTTTCGTAACGATCTTTCCCTTTTTGATTCCTTACCTAAAACCTTTCTTTTAATCCTGGAGGAAAATAAAACAAAAAAGGGTGAGCTCAAATTCCCAGTAAGGGTAAGCATGGATAAAATAAAACAAACCATATATATTTGAACTTAAAAACATGAACATAATGTTTAAACATCAAAATATTGTGCAATTACATAAAACATGGCAGTATGTAAGGAATAGATCATAATGGAACATAAATCATGATAAAATAGAATGGGAATAAAACATGTAACTATGGAAACCATTCAGAACTTGTTATTATTTCCATAGTAGCCACGACATTACTTCCAAGACCATCTTAGTGGACAAAGTCCCTTTCTGAATCGAGTTCACTCCTCGTTCCAGTCCTGTATCACTGAATCATATTAACTTACCATTCTAGCCATGTCTATATCATGAGATATAAATCTCTACCAAATGCATTGGAGGGAGATATAGGTACCACCCATCTCATAGTGAAATCATTCCTACTTGTGTGCCACAACATAAACATAAATCATTCATCATAACCCAAAGAATAAATGGGTTTCATAAACATCATCCCATAATAACATAATCCATATAAATCAAGTGGATATCATTTCATCATAAGAAATGTGAAACCATGTAAATCATAGAGACATTATACATGAAATATACACATGTGAAATAATGTCATCTTAGATGGAAAATGGTTTCGAAAAACACTTGAAACGAATTCATGAGGAAAATATCCTTTCAACTTGAGAATCAATTTCTTTTCAAAAAATGCCATGAAATTTTAAAAGAAAAGGATTTTTTTGAAAATATTCCTGAAATATTTTAGATTAAGCTTCATGAAAATAAAGCGTTATAAAATCGTAAAAATCTGTTCATTCCGTATAAGTTAAAAGCAACATTCTCTTCATACTTCTGTCGAAAAAGTAAATACGTTCCTCGTGATGTAAAAAAAAGAAAGATTCTTTACATACCATGTAGTACATATACAAAATGGGTATAAAGGACTCTAAACATACATGAAACCATTTTTAGAAAACAGGGACATGGATGATAAATATAACCCTAGTAAACACTTACGAATAAACAATCTCGGTTAAAAATGAGATTGAAAAATCATCCCTTACCTTATGTGTGATATGATTTGTATGTATTTGATCCTCTTGTATAATGATTTAAATAATGTCATTGACTTATTACAGAATCATATTCATTGTTATGATATCATATATGGTTCGCTTATGACTTTATATTACCCGTTCTTTCGTAAATCTCATGTTAAAGCAACGTTTTGGGTAAAATCATCTTATTTATCGTACGTGTTTGGATTTGTTGTTCTTGATGTTATTATTACTTATATCATGACTTACTTACTTACAGAATGTAAATCATGATTTTTAAATCATATATATTCATAATATATCTAACATATACATGTATTTATAATAGTACAAAACATATGGAGGTAAGAAATGAAATACACCATTCATTGAGACGGTAAGTCGTACGTACACATGAACGCTACTTTTATTTCTATTTATTATTTAATTGAATAGTTATATTATAATTCCAGTACAATATCATATATAATATCATTAACACCATCTTTTATACAAATCATATAAGGCATTAACGAATCACATCAATTTGAGGGGGCGGTAGTCCGCACTTCCTCAAATGAGATTATTGTATTTACCCACTATGGAAACCATAAAGGCTTGATATAATTGGGATGTAAAGAAGCATAAGAAAATAATAAATATAATAAATATAATATATAAATACAGTTCCATCATAATGGCCACCATGAGAGGCGGTAGGATAAAATCGAACAATCATCGTTTCGAGAGGCATTAGTTTGCCATCCACAGATACATTATGTTCTTTATCCATTAGATGGAGGTGTGTGTAAGTGTAGTTATAATAATTCTCATAAAAAAATACTAGTATATTGATGATACTGGTGTTTTTACAAAAGAAAGTATAAAAAGATTTTAGGGGTTGGAGAAGTAGAATAAAAGAGAACAATTTAAGAGAAAATGTTACCTTTAATTTGGGTAACTTCCTTTGGTTTGAACCAAAAAGACTTATTGGAGTGCCTTTTGCCTAAGGTAAGGCTTCTAGGGAGAGGAGAGGGATATAAGGAGAGTAATTGGGTAGAGTAAGGACGATCCAAATGGCTTGAGCGGTGTTAGGAATTGGATAGAAGTGGTATCCTTTTATAAGGGGGAGGAGGGGCTCTTTTGGAAAGTGTGAAAATATTATTTTATTATAAACTTATATTCAATTTCAAAAGGTCCAAAAATAATTAATGATGAAGATTATATGACTCATGGTCTAAATAAAATCATCCAATTTGAATTGGATATGTTTTGGATAATATTTTAATAATTATAATCTTATTTATTTAAATCATTTATTAATGGGGTAAATACGACATCATTATTGTGTCATAAATATTTTATTTATATGATGTCTAAAAATTATAAAACAAATACCACCATGTAGGAAATATTTTTTAAATTTCCAATGAATATTTATTGTCGAAAAGATACTTATTATAACCCCTTATAAAAATTAATTACTAAAATCTTTTTGTTTATGGCAATTTTGTCTTTACATTAAATTAATTAATCTAATGTGTCATTGTCTTTCATGGGTGGCTCCATGGGGTCCCAAAATCGACCCAAGGATGCACATGGTCGGCCATTACTCATAAAATAAGGGTTTGACAAGTGTTAAGGTAATTTTGAATTATTATAATATTCTTTTAACATTGAATTACCTTAATTACCTTTAACCGCAGTAAATAAAAATCAAAAGGTACTATTCACCAAAAATTATTTTTCATCTTATTGAACCACATTTTACTTCTTGATAACAACCATGTATGTCGGATTTTTGAAATTCAATTCACAGAAGTGGTAAAATTTCATTTAAATGAAAGATTTAGTTTTTTTTAACTACCACTAAGTGGTTTCACTATTCATCAAAAATTTATGTTTTTCAGAAAAATACAAAACATTCATCCTAAGCTATAATTGGTATTCTGAATTCAAATATGATGTCCATTTTTTCAAATTCAAAACATATAAGTGGAATCAGTTAATTTTAAAATTAATTCCCATTATCAAAACAAATAGCGTGTTTTTAAGAAACAATAACTATCAAAAGATCGACACTTGTTTATGTCCAAATTCAAAGTGAAATTAATTCCAGTGACAAAAATTGGATTAAATGGTAAAAATATATTCTAATTACACTTTAAAACCAATTAAAAAGATAATATATCCATATAAATTATTGCGATGAAAAAATTTGTTTTTAATTAAAATATATCATGTTTTTACTATTCATCAAAATATGAAAGTTATCAGAATAATATGAAAATTTTATCCAAATTAAAATTTTATATCATGATTACACGGAACAATTTTATTTTGTCAAATTAATCTTATAAACATGTCAAAAACTAGATTTAATGTGGGAGCGCCATCAAAAGGCGACAAAACTACATTTTTTGGAAAATACTTATTTTACCTGAAAAATTTATTTTGTTCTCATAACATGTTACAGAAAATATGTAAGATGAATAATAATGTTATAAAATTTTAAATTCATTTAATACTATTCATAACGGATAGTTTATAATATTATAATAATATATCGTTGTTTAGTGGAACTCAGTATTGCGTACTACACACGCTATCGAGGAAGGACGTGATTGCGTGTAATGCAAGCCAAGTCAGGGTAAATTGTAGTGCAAGACTCCTTTGGTGTTGTGTATAACAAAATACAACCATATTTCATTTATACATTAAAGAAAATCTATAATTAATGTTGCGTAGAATAATTTCTACAAAATGAACTTGAAATTGATTGTAACATGAGCTAAGAATAGTGTTGCGTATACTGCAGGCTAATATGGTGTTGTGTATAGCACAAGATAATCTTGGTGTAGCATACAACAGAATACATCAATGGATTTAAAAAGAATAATTCTAATAAAATCTCGGGTTGTTACAGAAAGACACATTATCGGGCCTCCTATATGTGTTTATATATCCACAGTCATAGGTTTTCCACAGTTGTTTCACAATGGGGTTAGGATTCATGGAGTGTCTGTGGATTTTTATATCAAAAGTCACATGGAGCTTTCTCTCAGGAAAAGTGTTGGGAAGTTCTTGGTTTGGATGAGGGTTTGGGTTCAGGCCTCTCTTTTCTCAAAGAAACTCATAGCATAATGCCTTTTGGTAGGGAAGATACGGTTCCCACCTATATTTCCTTTTGAAAAATGGAGAAGCCTCCCTACCATACCAAGATTAATTTAAGGGAATCCATCCCAGTGTAAGCCCATTATCCTTCATCCCTTCATCCTTTCATTGGACCCTTTTCCAATGTAAAGAGAATAGAGGGACCACTCATCGCCTCCCCCTCATCCACCCTGGCCACCATAGGCTTTCCCTCCTCCACCAGTAGAAGAGGAAAAGTGTATGTGTCACTGATGAATCCTTCACATCCTCTTGATTCCCACACCGAGCATGACTCACATGGGCTTAGAGATTCATGATGATTACAAAATTTTCACAAACAATCACTAAAATGAACTACGAAAACTTTGATTCCCACCGTAATTGGGATACGTAGGAAGCCCTAGTAGGGCCTGAGGGCACTAGATATCATCTTCAGGAATCCATCCCTAGTTCCCTTAATATGGGAATCCTCCTTATGAATAACCCCCAAATTAAATCCCCAAATCATCAAGGAATCCTTTTCAGGAAGTAATCCTAAACTCATTTCTCTCAAAAGACTATATTTTCCTTTGAGACTTATCGAACTACGTGGGATTTGATTCCTATCCACCTGGGATATGTGGGAAGCCCCCTTGAGGATCAAACAGAACATTTCAAATTTACCATGTTCTCTTTGGGCCATATTACCAATAGGGTATAATGTTACATGGAAACCAATATCCTTTCAATGTTCATTGGGATTCTTTGGCATAAGTCCCACACTAAAAGAGAGTCCCAGAGTAGACAACAATTCCCCCCAATAAGTGATTGTAAATTCAAATGGAAACAGACTTTATACTTGGTGAATTAATAAGGATTCATGAAAATATCTTAAATTTATAAAGAGAGTCCTAGAGTAGACAACAATTCCCCCCAATAAGGGTGTGATGAGTCCGACCTCCCATCCTCTCGAACAATGCACGTTCCTGAGTATAGTAAAGTTTAAACATAATGGATTCATGCCTATGGAAAGCAGGTCCCCTTTGGATAAAGATATGTTTGATGTTTCCAGTTCCATAAAAAATCAAATGGAAACCACATAGAAGTAGTGATTCTAAAAACTAGGACATAGGTTTCAAGGAACTACAAAACAAAAATAGTGAACTCGACATGAATCCTTAATTAAGTTAAAAATGTTACCCACCTATCAGGCCCCTATAAGTTGATAATGAAAGGCCAGAAAAAGTAATAAATCATGCATATATCCATCTAATATATTTCTCTTTAATGGAATTTATTTTTTTGTTCATGTTTTCGTTAGAACTCCCTTTAGTCCAAAATGGATTTCTTCAAGATGACATCTGTGAACTTCCAACCCCTGCTAAAGCTAGTTCCTCATCAATGGGATGGAAGTTAACACCCACCAAGCATATTAAATGTTGATTCTCTAATTTTATGATAAAGTAGTATTGTAATAATGGTACAATTCTAACTTTGGAGGCTACCAGACAAGACCTTCAGGTCAATAAAAATCCTCGAACATCCGTCTAATGATGACTGATGATCAAGATTCATATAGTGCCAACCACCATCTTCAACCATTTTGGGTCTTTATCCCCATAACTCAACAAAAAATCAATCCCAAACTATAGGTAAGTGGATCAAGAGGTCACTCATGGCCTCAATTCAAGAATGCAATGGTCCTTCCTAAGGACTCCCACCAACAATTGCCACTCAGAGAATCACGTGGTAGTGAACTCATAACATGATGGGGGTGTTTCCTCTGGATGTTCGTACCATGTTTCTCAGAACTGGACACATAAGATAAAATATCAGGGATAACTACCGATCTATAGGGAGCAGGTTCTTACCTCTTCCCCCTTTGGAGAAGTCCATCAACCTAGCTTGATGGGGAATAATGAGCGGTTATATACACCCGCCCGTCCTAATTTTTCAATCCATCGGACTCATTTGGAAGTAACCCACCAATCCCACTAGATATACTTAGTGGAGTACTTTGAACAAACACATACACCTAATTAAAAGTTATCATCTAGTTAGAAGGGTTTTCTGACTGCATTTAAAGAATCCAATCAATCTAATGTGGCGGCAAATGGTAAACAAGAACATACACCTTAATAGAATCCCTTATTCTGGAAATAGACTCGTCTTCCAGTATTGAAGGAAGTAAATATACCATACATTATGGTAAATTTATAGTAGGCACATAAACCTTCTAGCAATCATCAAGCTTGCCAACAGTCTCATTTGGCAGCACCCAGAGAAGTCAGTCAGAAAGCTCCAAAGAAAAATCTAGGGCAGACCCAACTCTTTGCCACTACGCATGAGTATTGTCAATACCCATTTATAGGTAAAGCAGGACAAGAGCAAAAAAATAAACCCACTAACGATACGGAATGGATTTATATTCCCGTTCCATCCACTTATGTCACCAAACACATCTTATCAATGGTGAAAGGGTAGACGCAAATTTTTACCAATATTCTGGAAGCATACCAGGATATTATAAAAACTTTTTCAGTAGTACCAGGGGAACATACACATTAATATATCCTCTTATATAGTATGACACATTAGTAAGCCATCCCGGAGTAGATACACACCTTTTTTCCTATCTAGTAGGGTCATGGGGCTTACTCCCCCATATCATACGGACAATTAGATCGGGAATATACATCCTTTCCAGTTGGAGGTAATCGGTCTGTTCTGATGGCCGCTCTAAGGCAGGCACATACACCAGCCCATGATAACCCCTTCTCCTAGAATGTGACCCCAACTAAGTATAATAGAACATCCATGAAGAAGTCACTCCAAACACTATTGGAAAATCAAGAGTCAAACTAAAATTTGGATCCTCTTAATGCTGGAGTTCTTGAAGCCCCCAGACATTTATCTATTGTAGATCAATATTATATCCTATAATTATAAAATTATGGGAGTGTTAGAAGTAATTATAAATCGACTAATCAGACAATTCATCATGAAGGCTTTCTTCATGAAAATTTGGTCAATCCAGAGTGTATATATCTATATGAGAGCCACAACAACCCTCCATATGGCTAGAAGGCCAAGGAGCAAGAGAATTCATCCCTTATTGTAATCCACCATAGTGATCCTCCCCATGATGGAATTCTCTAAGAAAGTCCTCTCCATAGTAGTATTTCGCATAGTAATGATAATTCTATAATTTATAATGTAGCTATGAGAAAACCCTCCAATCTTGATGCAATTGAAAAATCAAGGCCAGTCATGTCTGATGCCTTGTCATTGACAGTTGAAACACTTTCTCAACCAGAAGAAATCATAAGAGAACAATCATTCTCCAAACCTCCCTTGGGTCATTTGACTTCTAATACAGAGCATCCACTTTGGTCAGACCATGTTGAGAAATCTCTAGTAAAAGATGACGATGATATGTTAATCATGAGAAAACAATTGGCTAAAGGGGAAATACCAGTCATGTTATGGCCATTGGGAAATTCTAAGTATAACATTCCAGAATTCATGGAAGAATATTGTATTCAAGATATCTGCCTCAACATATGGAATAATCTTTTTCATTTGAAAACCAAAGTATATCCATATGATGAATATCAAAATCACGTAAAGGTAATTGAAGGGTTGCAATGCCAAGTTGACTTGTCATATCTCCCAGTTTCCTGACATCCAAATGCTGAAAAACAGCTGAGAACCGTTCAGTATGCATGACTAAATTCTATAAATAAGCTAATCTAGTTAATTTATAATTCCCAATCAGGTGTTCGTATTAGAGGATGGGGTGAAAGTGGATCATTTCATTTCACTACACTCTGAAGTCAACAATGTCTGCCAAAATTGGTCGCATGCAATGTTATTTCCCAAGGTCGGCCACAATCAGTAGATTTTTTATGTAATAAAATGTACGTCAATAACAGGTCTCAACCAGCTCTCATCAGAGTCAGGCCCAAAGAAAATAAGTTTTTGAGTTACATTAACACCAAGCATTTGAGAAGCCTGAGAAGGAATCCCTCTTAAAGAATGTCAGCCGTTATAGAATGAAAATGTATGAAATAACACAGTGATCTTCCGAAATCGGTTATTTGAGTGACTTTCAGATAATCCACCTAGCTAATTTCCAAACCAAAATTCGCAATATCAGAAGATAAGTTGTATGAATTTCATCCATAATAGTTAAAGAATCACCTCAGCAAGCAAGGATGATGGATTATTTAATTAAGCCCTAAAAATCATTAAACAAAGTTCATAAGTTTAAAGAAGAAGAACATGAATAGCCCCAACCTACAAGGCCGGGGGATTTTCCATATCTATAATCCCCTCCTCAATAGAAGTCAATTTTCCCTCGATTAAGGAAGAACCCACAAAGAGAGAGCATAAATAAACTATATGAGGATTCCCATCTGGTTACATTCCATCTAACAACTCCTGAAAATCCATCATATAGGAGAACATAGTCTCAAGGAAGATATAGAGGGAGACGATCTTGCAAAGATACTAACAGAATGCAATCAATGCATTATGTGTCAGTAAATGTCCTTAACAAAATTAGAGGAGATCTTCCAGAAAATGAGACTATTTTAGGGGAATAAAAATATGAATTTGTTATCCATAATATGGTACACACTGAGGAAAATGAAGGTTTACATGCCAATAATCAGAGACTTACCCGTAATCTAGGTATTCCTTCAAATAACCAACTTCCCCCCCCCCCCATAGAAAGGCATAAAACAATGGGAATGGAAGAAATCAGATTTCATATCACTTTTCAACTGGAGAAGGTAAATCTATTTCACTTGAAGAGTTATTTTCATAGAATTAGAGGAAATTAAGGAGTTGAAAAGACTCAATACATAGTAACTTCTAAGCCGAATTTATGCTAAACGTACTTCCCATGCAGGTCATTAACTTGCACATTCTGCAGGAGCTCCTTAATAGATAGGATTTGTAGTAACTACAAATACAGATAATGAATTACCTATATTATGTACACAAGAATGGTAGGACCATACACATCCTGATAGGCATGTTCCCATGGGATATGTAATATAAATACCACCACCACCACTAGTGGTGTTTCCAGTTGTTACACCATATCATGCTCCAGTTGTTGTACCTGCATAGCTTCCAACTCATCCAAATATTCCCCAAATGCTTATGAAGACAATTGAGTCATTAAGTACTTTATTGGAAGCTATATAGAAATGATGTGGGTAAGTTCAGATGAAAAGTAATACTTACCCTAAATGGGTGGACCTGATTTGTCTCCCACCAAATTTTATTGATACCACGTTTCCAATCATTAATGGTTTGGGAGATCCGGAACAAAATTTAACACATTTTGTTTCTCATTGTGATCCCATGATGGTAACTCCTCAACTTCATGAATCAGTAAAGCATAGGTGTTTTGTGAAAACATTATAGGGACCATATTTTGTCCGGTATTCAAGTTTACATTCTTGATAAATTAGTGGATGAAAAGTTCTCCACTAGAAATTCCTTTTCTAATTTAGCTCAACGTTACCGAAGAAGAATTTTTTTGATCATACCAATTGTAAACAATGGGGGAATGAAATATTTTTAGATTTCATTAAATCACATAAAGAATTAACATATTCATTAAGTCTGGCACTCCCTCAATAAGAGTTGTTGCCAATTTGTGTAGCAAATCAACATGATGAGTTACACACATCACTGATCCCTATAAAATACATAGGAGGGTTTTGAGACCTTACTTAAATTTCTCAAAAGATAAAAGATTATATTATAGAAACTAATGCTAATACTCATGCAATTCAATTAGCTATAGGAAGAAGAACAGGGAAATCAACGGCTGCTACCGTTACCGTCAAGCAAGCACCTATACATACTTATACATCAAAACCTTCATCGTATCGAAGGGATCTCCCTCTAAATCGTCGAAGGAAATGACCTCCTCGTCAAGGTGATCAAAGAGATCAAATGAGGAAATAGTTTTAGGAATTTAAAATAAATGTTTAATCCTTCAAGAACAAAAATGTTCCCATTTACTTCATCCGAGCTCTAGAAAACAATTTGGTTTAGTTTCCAAGCCCGAAGAAACCAAACAGAGAAAGAGATTAAGATCTTCTAAATTGTTGTCCCATTAACCAAATTATAGGTAATTCCATTAAGGAGTTTTGTTTTCAAGTAACTCTGGTCGAAAATGGTAGAATTTGGACAAGTGAAACTGAAAAGTTCATCATCTGAAGTAGCATGTGTTACTGCTACTGATCTAGTGGAAGAAGGAGAATAGAAGGAAGTAAAAAAGAAAAAGTGTGTATAAATATGATGACTGGATGATTAAAATAATGATCAACCAATCTTGTGCCATTTTACAAACACATTTGAAACCATCGATTATGTCTTCCACCACTCCTGTAACAGTAAAAAAACATTATCTACAGTTCAATCTTCAGAGAAACTAGATGATCATAAGGACAAAGAGTAGTCAAGAGAATATGAGATCATGTTAAGGCAAAATTTTTCCTTTACCCTGGAAGATTTCATTCCATCCACTTAAAAATAACGGGCACTACCCCGCCAAATGACACAACCAAAACCAACCTATCAGGAACAATCTTCATCGGATGAAGAATTGATCTTTGGTTTTGTCAATGTTATGCCCTTAACGGATCCTTATGCCAATGGTGATTCAGATTATTATGAGCCAAAGTTCCTTGTACCTAATTGGGGAACCAGAGGAACAGACCAAGGTAGAGGATACAGGGGAATAAGTGGGAACTCTGAAAACCACCATTTTAACTCTACCTCTGCTCGAACCATTTATGTTGAAGAAACTCTTGGAAGAGACCTTCAGTGTGCTCAACAAGAATAATGAGTTTCTACCATGCAATATAGGTTCAGTTCTGACATTATTATTTTGTAGGACCGATTAGAAGTCACACCATCTTCCTATCAACAAGTATATAGACCTAGTTAGTCTAATCTACCAATTCCATGGGTATTTTTAGATTCTTCTCCGACATAGGGTACATCTACATCAGAAGCATCAACTTCTAAGACACGTACAAAACTGCATTTCCATGCTTGGAAATGTAGACCTCTATATCAAAAGTATGATGTTTTGAAACAACTGAACCATGTACCGGAAAATTTATCAATTATGGTTGCCTTGAATTTGTCAAAAGATCTTTGAGAAGCAATTATTAAGGATTTGTCAAGTCCTCAAGAGTTTGAAATCGAAGTTTCTACTGATGAGGATTACCGTATAGAGAATGATCCTGCAGAATGTCATGAAATAATATATTTTATAAATGAATATGAAGATGATTTTTTATATGGACATATCATAACCTTCTATTTATCCAGCAAGGTTAATGGCATTGATATCTGATGACCTTTCATTGAAAATGGATTTAGAGTCAACCTTCTTCCCATTCGTACACTTCGTTGATTGGGCCTGACTGAATCTAGCTTATCTCCTTACACTTTAAATTTGCAAGGATATGAAAAGAATGAGAAAGAACCTCTTGGAGATGTTTCACATAGAACTCAATTTATATATCTAGTGTCTAATTCAGATTTCATGGTTATTTTTAGGATAGAGCCTTCAACATTCTTCTTAGAAGGAATAGGTTGCATCAACATGCGGCCATAACTTGTCATACAACTAGTGTCTGAAGTACTATTTCAATGGTCAGATAGGGACATTTTATGGTGACAAGGATCTATTCAAAATGTGTGATTCTTAATAAATTGAGGTATTGTTTTATCACACAAAAGGAACGAGGTACCTGACAAAGGAAATAACCAGAGTTAATGCTCCAAATGGTTGTAAAATATTCCATAAAACCCAGTAATACATTTGATCACAGATTTTTTATTACCTATTAATCAAATTGAAAAGAAAAACCAAAATCCAAGAACTCATCCAGTAAATTCCATAATGTCAATTGCAACAACTGAGCCTGATAGCATGAGAGAAACTGTTGACTCACCAAGTAGTGATGGAAGCTTAAATGGAGATTTATTCATTTCATCCAGTGACCTATAACAATCCCCTACATTTTCAATCATATTAGAAGATGTTTTATCATTGTTAGAGAAAGAAAAATATTTCAATTCCCAATCCATCATCTCATCTTTATTACCACAAGAAGACCCTTCATCATCAGTAGGGTAAGAAATGGTGGATTTTTCTTCAGGATGTTCAAATACTGACTCATCCACCATATTTGGAAATATTTATTTGTCATTTACTATGAAAGTAGTAAAAAATAGGTAAATAATAATGAAGATGAATAAGAAGATATCCGGGATACTCATCTAGCATTTGAGGAATGTGTCTCGACCACTATGGGTGAGTTTAAAGAAATAAATATGGGTACATAAGATGATCCACGCCCCACTCTATTTGGTTCGACCATGAATTCTGAAGAGAAAGAGGTGTATACCTAATTTCTAAAGCAACATCGAGATATATATTATTAGAATTATACAAAAATTTTGGGACATAATCTTGATGTAGCAACCCATCATTTGGTATTTCCAGAAGAACATCACGGATTTAAGCAGGCATCAAGAAGAACACACCAAACTCATGCCTCTAAAATTGAGGCCGATGTTGATAAGATTATAATGGCTAACATTATCAGGGAGTTCAGTATCCCAAATATCTAGCCAACATTGTCCGAGTGAAAAATAATAATGGACCAATCATAGTTTTCATTGATTTTAGATATCTTAACATGCATTGTCCAAAAGATGATTTTTGAGTTCCGATCATAGACCTATTAATTGATGAAACAGTATGGATAGACACTCTGGGTATAATAAAATATATATGTCCCCAGAGGCTGAAGAATATACCGCCTTCAGAGCCCCTCAAGGCATGTTTTTCTATCAGGTAATTCCCACTGGTTTATAAAATGCGGGTGCAACATATCAACGTGCCATGAACCATATCTTGAAACCCTTATTAGGGAAATTTGTTTAAAATTATGTGGATTATTTGGTGGTAAAATAAAGACAATGTTTCAATCACTTGGCTGATCTGGACACCATATTCAATAAATATTGATAACACAATTTGAAGATTAACCCCTTGAAATGTGATTTCAGGGTAACCTCAGGAAAGTGTGTTTGATTTTTGTATTCCATCATGGTGTTGAATTTGATCCATAGAAAACAAAATCTATCCTTGGGATATCACCTCCTAGAAATTTGAAGGAATTAAGAGGACTTCAAGGAAATTTGGTATAAATTTTGAACTTTATTCACAATTTGGCAGGCAAGTGTTTTCTCTTCACCAGATTAATGATGAAGGGAGTCACCTATCAACGGAATTAAGACATCGAAGAAAAATTTGATACCTTCACAAAATATCTAATGAGTCCACCGATATTAATTCAACTTGTTGAACTAAGAACACTTATTCTCTTTGTGACAGCTTTGGTGTGATCACTAGGTGCCTTCCAAGCTCAAAAGAATGATGAATGTAATGAAAACAACCTTTACCATCGCAGTCTAACTATGATTTATGAGGAAAATAGATATTGAAGTATTGAATGGTTTGTCTAGAATTAATCTTTGAATTTCAAAATTGAGGTACTACCTACAACATCATTAGGTCAATTTGGGTTCTCGCAATAACCCACTAAAATTTATCCTCAGTCTCCCTATGCTTATAGGGTTTCTGGCACGATGGGTGGTTATTCTACAATAGTTTGATATCCAGTTTTTTCTTTAGAAGGAAATAAAATGAGAAGATATGTATGGCTTCCTTACTGAAAATACATAGGTGGAAGATACATCATTAAATACTGAACTTCCTAATGAAGATGTCTTCTCTATTCATCATAATTCCCTAACATTGGAGATGTACTTTGATGGTTCCTATAAATGTCCAACAGGGAAGGGAATAGAACACCCTAAACAACACAAAGTAGGGTTAGGAATTATCCTTATTTCCCCAAAAAAAGAAGTGTTGCCTTACTCCTTCCTGTTGTCAGAAGGTGGTTCCCACAATGAGGCACAATGTCAAGCTCTCATTACTGGTTTGGAATTGGCCCTTCAGGTGAAAGTTAATCACTTAAAAGTGAAAGGTGATTCAGAATTAGTAATCAAGAAAATAAATGAACAATATTCTATCATTGAAGAACAGTTAATCCCTTTATTTGATTATGTTAGAGGGTTAGTGGATGAATTTACCTCCGAGCCAATATTTTCTTATGCCCCTTGATAAAAAAACTCCCTATTTGATGCACTAGATAATAAAGCTACAGCTCTGGCAGATACATATCAGGATGAGGAAATGATTAGAACAACCCATCAAAATGTGGTCTCACCATTCGTTCAACCCCAGAATAGAGGAAATTAATGATATTAGCCAAATTTCTAAGCCATATGGTCATTCCCTGATATGGAGTACACTCATTGTGAAATAACTAGTAAATGGGGTAATTCCACTCGATAGTGCTGAAACAGTACAGATCTGATGATTAACGGTCAATTTTATGAATTATGCTAGTCCAAACCACTAGAAGATCCTTTAAAAACAAGGCTTTGATGGAATCCTACAATGATATATTTATGGAGAAGAAACTGCAACAATCATAAAAGAAGTGCATTTTAGAGCTTGTGGTTCCCATCATTCTGGGCACAAACTCACTAATCATATCTGAAGTCTTGGATAATTTTTTCTTTCAATGATGCAGGATTGTACAGATTTCACTAAGAAATGTCATACCTTCCAAGTAAACTCCAAATTCATTCGTCATCCCATAGAGTTTTTATATACATCTAAATACACTTGTCCATTTTCCACATGGGGAATGGATATATTAGGACCTTATCATCCAGCTATATATAAGTTGTTCAAGTATACCCTTACTACTACCGACTTCTTCTTCAAATACGATGAGGCAATAGCACTCAATGAATTCAGAGCCAAAATCATTATTAGTTTGTCAAAACTAATATAATCACTATATTTAGTGTCCCTCATACTATTTTGATGGGAAATGGAACCGATTTTTGTTCTAATGGGGTAAAAAAGATATATTAGAAACATAATATCAAATCCAACATGTCATCTCCCTATCATGAAGTGGCCAATTGATAGATAGAGGCCTTCAACAAGACCCTTTCAAATATACTTCAGAATATGGTAGATAATGAAAAGAAATCAAGGCATGGAAAAAAATTTAATGCATTATGGGCTTATCTAACTACTACCCGTAATGCAACCCAGAAAACTCCTTATTCATTGGTATAAAGAATAGAAGTAATTTTACAAATTGAAATTAAATTTCCGTCACATAGAGTAGAAATCCATGATTATTTGTCTATATATTAGAGGTTTCAGAAATGGTTCAATGAGTTGGAATGATTAGATGAGAAAATATCTCATACTTTTCATTATATAAAAGTCTATCAGAACAGAATAGCGTGATATTTTAACAAAGAAATTTCTCCTCTGTTTATTTCATCATGGAGAATTGGTATTGGTATTGTGTAATCCATTGATATGAGGAAATAAACCTCCAATGCTTGAGCCAAAGTGGGAATGACCTTATTCTATACTTAAGGTATACTCAAATGGAGCTTATGCCTTAATTTGAATGGATGGAGAGCTTATTACAACTCCAACCAATGCATGATTCTTGAAGAAATACTTTGTATAATTTCACATATCGTCCTCACTGCAAGACTTAAAACTATAGTGCTCCCATGTCCTTACTAGAAGACTTAAAACATCATAGTACAATGTCCTCACTGCAAAACTAAAAAATGCATAGCTCCCATGTCCTTAATGCAAGACTTAAAACTATACAGTACAACGTCCTTGCTACATGACTGAAAACTGCACAACTCCCATGTCCTTACTGCAATATTTAAAACTGTACAGAACAACGTCCTTACTGCAAGACTGAAAACTGAACAACTCTCATGTCCTTACTGCAAGACATAAAACTGCATGGTACAACATCCTCACTATAAGACTGAAAATTACACAGCTCACATGTCCTTACTTCAAGACATAAAATTGCACAATACAATTTTATCTTTGCAAGACAGAAAACTGCATAGATCTCATGTCCTTATTGCAATACTTAATACTGAAAAATACAATTTCCTCACTCCAAGACTGAAAACATCACAGCTCACATGTCCTTATTGTAGGACATAAAACTGCACGGTACAACATCCCCACTGTAAGACTAAAAAATGCATATTTCCCATTTATTTATTGCAAGACATAAAACTACACAATTCAATGTTCTTACTACAAGACTGAAAACTGCATAGCTCCCATATCCTTACTACAAGACTTAAAAATTCACAGTGCTATGTCATAATCACAAGATGTTAAACTACATGACATCATTTGTCCTCATTGTATGACATTAAACTTTAATGATAACACCTTCTCTACATGACATTAGGAGCTTCCATATGTAAGCAGCATGAACATCATTACTACTCCTTAGTGTCACACGAGTCCCTCCATTCTCTATTTCTGAATAAGATTTTCATAGGAACCACGTTTAAAGAACTACGTACAGCTTGATTCTCATATATGTGAAGTACATAGAGACGCCTGGATCTCCAATCTTGGGCCCAGCTACAATCACAAAATTTTTATTTCCTTTTTTCTTCTCCTGTATATGAACTAGATCTATACATAGTTCTATTTTAAGATACATGATTATATTTTCATACTATCTTGTGTCTTAAATATAATCATTCTTCTAGAATGTGTTAAATCACCCCGTCTCTCATGTCAAACACAATTGGTGTGGGAAATGATTGTTTAAATAACAATGTATGGCTTGATTCTCATCTATATGAGATACATAGAGACACCAAGATCTTAAATCTTGGCCCCAACCATAATAAAAACCCATTATTCCATATATAAGAATCAAAACTACATATGGAATGTATAAATAATTACTTATAGCTTGATTCTGGCCCTCATCAATACATGTAGTGATACTTGGGGATTATCCCTCAGTCCAGATACAAAATGTCATTCTTTTTTACATTGGTTCATCTTTGACCATACCGCATGATGTTAAACTGCATGGAAATCTAACACCCATAATCTTCACTTGTGTCACCTTTGTGTTATAGAATAATCCATTATAGATCCTTATTTCTCACACCAATCATAGATCACATGTTCTTAGGAATTCGGTTAAAGGTTTCTTTACATAAATAAGGTGTCTCAATTTATTGTGGGGCTATCAATGTCCTCACTGCATGACTTAAAACTTCATAGTATAATTTCCTGACTCCATGACTTAAAAACCGCACAATAGAATGTCAATTCAATGAGAAACAAAGAAAGACTCCATTTTACATATGATTCATATCTATGTAAAGGATGTCAAATAAATGGCCAATATTGATTAAAATATTTCTTATGTGCATTGAGCATTACCCCCTTATGTATTTCACAATCTTAATAATGAATATTTCCATATCTTCATAAATATTCTTACAATTTTTGGTGAAAATATTTTTAATACCTATGAACTATTTTTTCTGACAATGCAGCACGTGCCCTTAGGTAGCTTTGCATAAGTTTCCTACATAACAGGCATGTTAGTAAAAAAATATCACTATTTTTCCATGCAGTATTTTTCCCAGTTGGAACTGCATGATACAACCCCCATACCATGTTTTTCAAATAATAGTAATTTCTTTCGTGGTTGTAGTTTATTTATCCCCTTAAAACTTTGATGACAATATACAAGAATCTATATTTTAAAATAGTCATTTACGTATATTTTTCTCATTATTATTCTATCGATCTAAAAGTCTTCAAGACCATGGTTTACACATTTTCCCCTAAATATGTTCAAAGAAATATGAAATAACCTTGGAATCACTTGTCCACTTATCATATACTGCTTCCAATTCTGGTCCTAATTGTATGACTTAAAACTACAAACACCATACCTTTTACATTTGAGTCAGACCTTCATAGAAGTTCAATTCCTTTGATTCTTTGGAAATATTGTTTAGAAATACCCTTTCCATATTCAAGTAACTTTCCCCATAAGCCAAACTCCGGGATTTGGAAAATTGGAATCTCCATTAACTTTATTCGGATTTTAGAAATATAATTTCATACGTTTGAGAGCTCTTTTTCTTGACTATGAAACACATTCTCTTAGGTGGCCTTGAATAATTTTCCTACATAATGGGTCTGTCAGTCAAAAGATGCCACTATTTGGATATGCAACATATTCCCCAGTTGGCCCTACATAACACAACCCTTATATTCAGTTTTTCAAATAATGGTTACTTCATTCTTGAAAAAGACTTCCTCTAATGCATTTATCCATTTTTCTATATTATTCTTCAGATTTAGAAATTTCCAAATCACACTTTACAAATTGAAGAGAAATTGGATGAAGTGGATCTTGAGATAGTAGATCATTCTTGGATTCTTTCTGAGGATCCTAGGAACATTAAAGATAGCATTCCTCATCCAGAGACGTCAAACAAAATTTTTTAAACTGAGGATATTAGAGAGGAGCCTTCTCAAGCTGCTAATCTACAGTTAGGTAAGAGATATTGATATCTTGATTTTATTAATAGTTCCTTGAATCTTATCAGTAGTTTCTTTCAAAAACATAAACAGAATAAACACCTGTAATACGAAGAAGGTTACACACTTTTTCATGATTAAATTCTAAAATTCATGATTATCAAGAAGACTTACCACTATTAAGAAAGCATTTAACCATGAATCTCTTTCTTCAGTGCTTTTGTTTTTTTGACTTCATAGGAGAAATTGAGTCATCATCTCCAAAGACAGGTATTGGAGTTCCCAATACCCTCTCATTTCATCCTCCATGGCTTGTTGGCCTGGAGATATTTCTCTCGATTCAGAGGGTGATCTGGTAGCTCCAATAGAAGTTCCTTTGGGGCTATACATTGGTGAAGAAACATTAGTTTTCTTTCTTCTAACCAGCTGCAAGGTAAAATTATATTTTCCCTAAGTAACAATTCTTTGACTAAAATTAAAATTTCAAGGAAGAAGATAGTGTGAGAGAAAGGAAACATACATCCTTCGGATCTATAAAGTCATGTCATTCTTTGTCTAATCAATGATTAATCCCTTTGGTGGTACCATGATCTATCTTTTTATTCACCCGCATTCTGGTAGGAATTGATTCATTGGTGGAATATATGAGTATTTATAGCTCTCAAATGTAGGTCCTCACCCCATTGGGATTATCATTAAAAATAATGTCAGAATAATCTCATAAATACCATACTCCAGGAATATGTAGTCCTTCACACAGATCCATCCACATGGTTTCAGAATTAAAATACATACTCTGCCATGTTTGAACAACATATGGTCATATATATTCAGAGTTTATGTTAGTGGGTTGTGAAAAGGATCCTACAACATTGGATTTGAGTTTCTTCCCAGACCCCACAGTCATGAATGAGGGATGAAAAAATGGAACTCGTCGCTCTTCAGAATGATGGAGACCAAATCGCCTTGATACAACTTCGATAGGGATTGATGGAGTATCTTTCTAAATTTTGGATGGAGGGTTACATCTTGCAGGAAGACTATTTAGTGGATTTTTAGCATCATCACCTCCAACCTCTGATTATTGCGAGTCGGCCCCTGATGATGAAGAATTATATTCTAAATGAAGGGGGTCCCTCCTGATACTTCTCTTCACCCCAATTGATGTACAACATTATTTAATACCCCTTAAGGGTAAGATGCAACCCAGTCTTCGGCATACAATATATTCAGTCTCCATACTTCATTAGTGGAGAGTAAATTAAATATTTCCCCAGTCTTCTACATGGATGTCAACAACCATAGTTATCAGGAAACCATCAGATAGTGCTATAATCCGACATGAAAAGGAGGAGATATGAAATTTTGTTATATACATTTGAATTTATTTGCAAATCTATGAGGATAATATGCCTCACATGTGATTTCACTGTCAATCCTTGTGGCCAATACACCATCTCTGCAAACTAGTATGTATGCCCTAAACTCTAAACTAGTCATCCCATCATCAGAAAATCTCCCTGTTGGTGGGTTTCCATAAAGAAAGAAATGCAAGTCCTTATGCATTCCTAATCATGGCTTTATTTCATAAGCTTTCAGGGATAAAGGTGAAATACTATAAAATCCTGAAGAAATGGTCGAAATGAACTTCCAAAAAATTGTAATTCACTTTGTACAACATAAGTTCTGATGTGAGTAGCAATCCATCCCCAAAATTCCTGGAATGGTCCATCTATTCTAAATGGATAATTCCCTTTGTAAATTTGTTGCGTACTTCTATGAATCTTGGCCAAAACAGGAGTGGCCAATCCTACAATCCTTTTCTCCAACATCATGGCTGCAATAAAAAAGGTTCCTAGACTCACTCATCCTTTGGAGTCTCGGACTAGTAACAAATACACATTGATCCACATAGAAATGAAACCTACCATACGTGTCTTTCAAGTAATATTTGGATTGACTTTATATCCCCATTGGTCAAATTCTCATTTCTCCAATGTTGGCCAGAATGTGTCAGGATTACCTCTCTTTTCTCCCCTTGGATAGCCGGTCGGACAGGTGTTAGTGGGACCTTTTTCCTTCTTCTTTATAAAAAATACTTCCATATATTCCTCTGGATAAATATCTCCCCTTATGTGAGACTTTATGGTGGTCCTATTCTAAAGTTTGTTAAATATTTTCATCAACTCAAAAACCAAAGTTGTTTCTTCTCCGAGTCATTCCATGTCACATTGGGTGGAATAAACTTATCATACATGTCTCCATGGATTGGAACTCCTTAAATCTTGTAAATATCCCACAAGAGGATTACTACCTTTCCATGTGTTAAATAGAAGGACTTAGTCTCTGGACTCCATCATCTTAATAATTCCAGCACGAAACCATCATTCATGTACAGATATGTTTTCCCAACCCAGACGACCTCATAAATTCCAACACCTTTCAATTCATCTATAAATTATGCACAAGTCTTACGAACCCAGTATTCCCACATCCATGCGGGTTTTTCACCTCCTCCTGGGAAGAAATCCCAACTTTTCTTCCATCCCCTAGACTGATCCATATTGTAATCCTGAAAGATAGATGATTAATAGTGTGGATGAAGGTTGGGTTCATGTGCCTTCAAATCTGGAGCCCACGGGCTACGATGCATGATATGAGATTTCTTTACTATTTTGCCATTACTAAATGAGCTCTCAATGGAAGAAAACATAGATGACAAGTTGATATAATCAGAAAACAGGAAATGTGGGACATAGTTCTTCGGGTCCGGAATATTGACATCCTGCAGACGACCTTAGCTATACAAAGGTAGATTGGATCTTCGGGGAAAGTTAACCTGATTCTTCTTAAAATATTTTTCTATGTTTGGAAGGGTGGTATCACAAACATCAAAGTAGTCACGATTGAAGACATTCATCATGTCATCAATTCTCTTGTCGGAAATCTCATCAGCAGTTCCAATTATTTTGGGAGCCATTGAACCTACAAAAAAGGCAGAAATCATCTTTTATGTAAGTTCATTTTTCGTGTTTAAAAAAAAATTGGAAATTGAATTAAGGCGCGCAAGTATAAACATGCAAGGCATGAATAAATCAGTGCACAAGTATGGATCATCGTGAAAGTATGGTTCTCCGGTTATAGTGCACAACTAAAAACATATATAATAAGTGCGGAAAAATAGAAGCATCTGAGTGAAACAATACTGGCATGGCGAGAGATAAAATTTCGGAAGTCGTGAGGCATTTCTCGGAAGTGAAGCCATTATATATTGACAATGCATGTCACCCTGTGCGCCAGAATATAGTGCACTGAAAACTATCATAACGAGTTGTCTTACATGAATAAAACTTGCACACCCCGGTGCTCTCTTCTTTCTCCTTCATTACTTTACTTTAGTATATGATCCTCTTTTCATTATAGATCAATTTTTAAGGGGGGGATTTTGTAGACACTCCATCCCATCAAAGAGTCTAAAAAATTACAAAGAGAAATACCTTACAATGAAAAGGGAAAAATACATGAAGTAATTCAATATTTGAAAAGGCATGAGTTTTGGGTCGCCTTTGTCAGACCAAAAGAGCATTGGCGCGCAGCCTACCTACGCGCACCTATATGGCACGCATCCTACTTGAGTGCCAAATTCCATTTCGCCTAGGGTCCTATTTTTTTCTATAAATAGACCCTTGGGGCCTTCATTTTCATGGAAAAATTTTCCTAAAGCCCAATTGCTTCTCAAGTCACCCTAGTGCTTCACCCAAGTCCTCCAAAACATTCAAAGTAGTTTTCAACATCTTGAGCGGAGGATTTAATGGAGGATAATTATAATTAATTCATTTTAGTGTTTGAAAACTATAATACTTGCACGCCAAAATTGCCCAACCTCCCTAAATCAGAAACGCTTTCACGACACCTATTCCTTTCCTAGGTACTTGAGCGCCCCACTTCTTGGACCACATATGAATACTCATGAAGTATTGAGCCAAGTCTCTCTTATGTACTAACATACAAGTATTTCATATCTTAAGTGAATATCAGGTCACCCAAGCCTACTAGCATGACCATACTTGCACTCCCTTATCTACTTGAGCACCACTCTTTGATTCACTTACTCTCTTTACTATACAAGACACCACGCCTTCCTCAAATCCATTCATGGAAAGGCTTATTCTTCCTTGGCTCCCTTTTCAAAAAGAGATTTTGTTGATACCTCCATCAAGACCTCTTGACTTATCCAACCTTTGGGAAAGGCATAGTAGCATGTCTTCTATTTGGGTTTTTATTTCTGTAGTTAGAGTTTTCCCACATTTTTTTCACAATGGGGTGAGGATTCAGGGAGTGTCTGTGAATTTTGATATCCACATTCATGTGAACCTTTCCCCCAAGAAAAGTGTTGGGATGTTCTGGGGTTGAAGGATGGTTTGGGTCCTGACCTCTCCTTTCTCAAAGAGACCTAGAAACATAGGAATTTTGGAAGGGAAGGTATGGTTCACACCTTTATTTCCTATTGAACAAAGGAGAAGTCTCCCTCAACTACTAGGATCAATTTAAGGGAATCCATCCTCGTGTAATCCCCTAAACCTTCATCCCCTCTTCATTTCAATGGACCCTTGTCCATTGTGAAGAGATTAGAGGCAGGGCTCATCAACTCACCCTCGTCTACCCTGGCCACATCATCCCTTCCCTCCTCAACCATCAGAGGAGGAAAAGTGTATGTGTCATTGTTTAATCTTTAACATAAAATTGTTTCTCACACCGAGCATGAATCATGTGGGCTTAGAGATTTGTAATGATTACAACATTTACACAAATACTCACTTTTAAAAACTACAAGACCTCTGATTCCCACCATAATTGGGATATGTAGGAAGAATTATCAGGGCCCGAGCTCATTAGATATCCTCTTCAGGAATACAAACCAAATTACCTTAATTTGGGAATCCTTCTTATGAATAATCCCCTTATTATGCCCCCAAGTCATCAAGGCATCCTTTTCAGGAAGTAAACCCAAACACATTTCTCTCAAAGGACTATATTATCTAATGAGTCTTATCGAACTCTGTGGTCTTTAATTCCCATCCACATGGTATACGTAGGAAAAATCCTTGAGGTTCAAACCCAACACTTCAAATCAACCCTGTTCTCCTTGGGACATATTCCCAATAGGGTATAATTTTACATGGAAGCCCATATCCTTTCCATGTTTATTGGGCTTCTTTGACATAATCCGCACAGGAAACATTGACTAAGAAAATTATGATTAGATTTCCTTACCACATGACATTAAAATGTAGGGGGAGGTCCTTATCACATGACCTTAAAAGGTATCAGGTGTCCCATTAAGTGGTACCGAACTATGAGTTTTTTTATTCTTTTCAGAAGGATATGCAGGTAGCCCAATTTATGGGTACGATCCCAATATCAAAACAATCCTTCATCTCCCTGGATGAAAATAAAGTATAGAGTGTCGTTCTGAGTGGCTTAAAAATTTGTATCATCATAATGATGATTAAAATAATCATGAAATAGTATATTAGAGGATACCATTGATGGAGAACCTAGAATACATATGGATATCTCCATTAATGAAGAACCTTGAATACATACTGATGATTCTAAATTTTACACATGTTAATAAGTGATTTCAAATTCTATGGGAAAATTTTGTTATAGTTGGTAAATTGATAAGGATTCATGAAAATATCTTAAATTTATAAATAGTGTCCCAGAGTAGTAAAAAATGACCCCAAAATGATGTGATGAGTTTGACCTCCCATCCTATCGACCAATGCATGTTCTTAGGAATCATAATGTTTTAACATAACAGATTCCTAACTTTAGATTATATGTCCCCTTTAGATAATGAACTGTTATATGTTTACGGTTCTATAAATAAATCCAACGGAAACTGCCCAGAAGTAGTTATTCATAAAACTAGTACACATGTTTCAAGGAACTACAAAACACTCATGCAACTGATAAATGTTTTCTATAATACACCAGTGTGGAGTCACTAATTCAGGAAAATAAAAAATGTATATTAACTATGTAGGTAATCACTTTTCTTCAACAAAATTCTTTTTAAGAGGGTCAATAGTTGTTCTTGAGAACTAGTTTTTGCATAGAAATAATTTTTTCCCACCATAATTAAATCTTAGTAAATTTTACATAAATTTTATTTTATATTAGGGTTTATAAAATAAACCTTAAGTGTATTTCATGATAGTCTTGAATTTTAGAATATACAAATATCACTTAAATAATAACAACCAAAAACATATCCAAGAAATCATAAAAACCTATATTCATAAGGTCTAAAAATACCAATGGTGTATTCGAAAAACAAAAGGCTATAACTACAAACTCATTATTCCAATATGTAGTGTGAAACATAGTATTTATAACATTTTATTGCATCACCTTCAACTGATGGTACCCTAATCCGAGACCAATCATTAAAAAAATACTTTTCTCCCTATATTTGAGTAAAAAATCATTAATATGAGGAAAATGATACATATTCATAAAAATTATGTTATTCAAGGATCTATAATCAACCAAAGGTCTCATAAGAACCATATTTATTTTTAGAAAACAATACAAGAGAACTATATGGTGAATTTATTTGATGAATGAATCCTTTATCTAGATAATTTTTTAACTTATTTTTAAATAAAAAAATTTATAATTGAGGCATTCAAAAAAGATTATTTCAAATTGGATTAGCAGTGGGTAACAATTCAATTGTAATATCAACCTATTGATCAGGAATAACTCTAAGAAATGCACTAGAAAAAACATCTAAATATTCATTCACTACTAGATCATCACTAGTTTGATTACTATCTTTTTTTAGACAATATGATGTTGGTATCATTCATTGCCAACACTTATCAATTCCTTAGATTCATGGAAGGTTACCAAAGGTATTAAATAATTGAACAAAACTTTATGGGATTCATAATCTATCTAGCAATGATAATTAAAAATGAAATCCATACCAAAAAATATCAAACTCTATAATTTTCAATGGAAAAATATTTTTAACAAATATTAATCTACTAATAACATTAGAAATATCTATATAAATAATTTTTTCTTTAATATTCCCACTTATAGTTTTTCCCAAATTTATACCTTTTTCCCCAATGATGTGATATTTCTATTTTTCATGGAATTTTATCACAAATTAATGAATGTAAAAATATTTAGTCAAAATGGTTATTTTAATAATTTATATAAACAATTAACATACATTTAACCAATTGATTTTATGGAACAACACCATCTATAGTTATATAAAATGATATTAACACTACCTTTATATTTCTAATTTTAAAAAAATATATCAAATATAACTAGATTCAAACACAAATTAGGATTGTGAAACAAATACAAACAATTAAAATTTATTTCTAGAATATTATCATTATTTATTTAATCATTAAACCTGCAGTTACGAGCCACATGTAAAAATTGATCACATCGATAACACATCATAGAGTTTACAAGACATTTCCCAAGATGATTTTAACAGAATTTTCATAAGATCAAAACTCAATTTTCTTGGATTTTGATATCATTGTTGAAGGACTACCCATTTCCTATAATCCAATCGTTTATTTATTCTTATTCTCATATAATACATGATCATAAAAATAATCTATTTACACCATCTCAGAAAACCAAACATGCCCCTAAATTTTTTTGAATTCAAGGGATGCTAAATCCTTTTAATAACATGGTTTCAAAATTGAATAAAACCAATTAATCTGTTGTGGAAAACATCAGGACCAATGAAGTGAATAACCTATCACATAAGAGTATAATGGAAAAATAGTCAAATGAAAACACAGATATTTACATGGTTTAGGAATAATCCTTATATCCACAAAGGGGTAGAATTTCACTAGTTTTGGGAGAACAATTAACATGGATTATATCAGGGTTCTCACTCAGAAACCCTAGTCTGAAAGGGTATATAAAAGGAGGAAGAGGATATACTATTCCACCAACCACACATGTAGTTTGAAATGCTATAGTGAAAGGGGGCCACCAAAGTCAAAAGTGCTACATTTGTTGGTGGCTAGAAGTCCAAATATCTACAGTACATTTCAATCCAAATTCTTACCAGCTACAATGCCCTATTAGCCCAAACCTCATCCAAAATGGATCGGGCTACACCAATCCAAAATTCTCCCACATGGAGCCTAATCCACTCTTCTAACCTTCTTTGATGCCATTGACTATGATAAATTACTTAATCTGAGCGTCTCATCTTCTTCACTTAATAGTACCCTACTTTCCCTTCACAACATTAATTTCAAGATAAAGTTTCAGGAAATAACAATTTTTTTTCCATTATACTCTCATTATGTCCTCCCATATTATTCCTTTCATCTTGTGTTCATCAGTGGACACCAAAAAAGGCCTAAAAGTTCTTCAACTTCAATATTACAATCATCTTCATTAATTTGCCTTCCAGATTATTGGTTTCACAAATATTCTGATATGTTAGTAACCTATCCATTATCAAAACTCTATTTAAATGATACTTCAACTAAATGGGATTCATATGGGCATGAAACATTGGGTTCATTAAAATATGTATAGAACTATGAATGTCATAGTGTAATACTTTTTCCTATCTCTTTCTTCTAAAAATGTCCAAGTAGTTCTCCAACCAACCCAAATCCTTTACAGCTTCTGTTACATCAATATATTCTGCCTCTATTGTGGATAAAGCCACCAACATATTCCATTTTGGTATCAAGCATACTGCAGTTATTCAATAGGAAAATACACAACCTATGGTACTCCTATTATTCTCAACATCACCTCTAAGGTCAGCATCAGCATACCCCTATAATGAATTTACTTTCACAATGTATATAGATGCTTCCATTCTTCCCTTAAAATACCTCAGTATCCACTTCACAGCTTCCCAATGTTACTTTTTAGGGTTAGAAATATACCTGATCACAAATTCCACTACATGACCTATGTTAGGTTGAGTGCATTCCATGACATACATCAGAATTACAAAAACTGATGCGTATAGATCAATTTCTATATACTTAACATCTTCTCCCATATTTAGTGATTTCTCCTTTGATAGTTTGAAATGGACCACCAATGGAATAGAGACATCCCTTGTTCCAACTTATCAAATCTTCTTAAAACCTTACAAATGTAATAAGCCTGTGATAGCATCAATGTTCTAGCTATGCGGTTTTTCTTGATCTTCATCGCCAAAATATTTTTAGCTTCACTGTGATCCTTCATTTCAAAATCCTCAATGAACAACCCTTTTAGATCATCAATCCATTGAATACATGATCCTGCATAGATCATGTCAAACATATACATAGGAAATATAATATATTCATCAAAAGAATAATTTATTTAAAAACATTTATCCACGAAACATCATTTTTACAAAATGTTTAGTCATGGATGAATCAAACATTAATGTTCCACTGCCTAAGTGCCCTTTTCATCCCATATAAGCTCTTTTGGAGTTTCCAAGATATTACTTCCTAGAATCAATATATCCATCTCACTTCTACATATATATGTTATCCTCTAAATATCTATGATGGAGATCCATATTCACATCACGATAGTCAAGATACAAATCTTCTAATGCCACATTGTCGAGAACCGCCCAGATGATTGTAAGCTTCACTACTGGTGAGAATATTTTAGTGAAATCCACTCCCTCCTATTGTTGGAATACTTTAACCACCAACCATTCCTTGAACATTTTATTTCCATCATGTTTTTTCTTAACCCGATATACCAATTTCTTCTATAATTCATTATTCCACTTATGGAAGATGTGTCAACTCCCAAGTATTGATGTCATGTAGTGAAGAAATTTCATCATTCATGGCTGACTCCCACTTTCTCAACTCCTTCAAATTTATTTCTTTTTCAAAGTATTATGGTTCTCTACTATATGTCAATAATAGATAATATAAGGATGGTTAATACATTTGTACATTCATTTTTACCCTTTTTCATCTCCTCAACCATATTGTAGTAGTAGGTTCCACCGATTCTGATGTCTCATGCTCAGGTACACCTTAAAGCACCACTTTCTCTTTACACTCTAATTATTTTTTTTCCACTTTCATGTTTAGCTACATGTCGATCCTTGTATATTAAACTTTCATTAAATACCATGATCTGGATCCTAATTATCATCTTATTGAGATCATCTCAAAAGTAGTAACTGAACTAATCAATAACAATAACCAATAAAGAAAAATATTTTGGAATTTTCATCAATCTTGTACCATGTGTTAACATCTACATGAACATATTCCAAACTACCAGATAATCATATATGTGAGAGCCTTTCCACCATACCATACTAGATCCCCTTGTGTAGAAATTCTACCATCAGCACAGATGGACTCATGTTGGTGAGAGATGCTTTAATGTTTACTGCCTCATCCCAAAAGGTCTTGGGTAACCCTGAGTGTAACCTCATACTCGTGGAATGTTCATTCAACATCCTATTCCTCCTCACTGCCACACAATTCTGTTGTGATGTAAATGGAATAGTCTTCTCCCATAGAATTCCATTATTGTAACTAATCTCTACGAACTCTTGACTCCCATAGTCTCCACCATTTTTATACCTCAAACATTTCTTATTTTCTACTAACTCATTATACACCATGAATTTCCACTTTTGGAACATCTTAAACACATCATATATTCTTTTCATAATGTAAACCCATAAATTCATCATTCAGTCATCAATAAATGTCACATAATATTGTAAACCTCTTAGGGAATGTACTAGTGTAGGCCCCCAAACATTAGTGTGGACCCAGTCCATCTTCGTCGCCTTTGGTGTTTTACCACATTTTTTAAGCGATACCTTCTTCTTCTTCCCATGTACATAATCTTCACTTAAACCAAATTCCACCAAATTCAGCTCGGGTTGTAGCCCTTTTGTTTCCTTGACCTACATCCCCTTCCCACTCATTTGGCCTTGCCTATAGTTCGACAATTGAGAATCCCCGATAGAATTTACTAGCGCCGCCATGTTCATGAATGTATCTCTCATGCTGTATAGAGTATCCTTTTTTACTCCTGGAGATATGACCATATCCCCCTTAGAAATCTTCTTAGAACCACCAGTAAACATGGTACTAAAGCCTCTATCATCATGTTCCCCAATAGAAATAATATTTTTTCTTAAACCATGGATATAACTCACATTTCTAGAACTATAAAACTCTGAATGTTGGTCTTAATCTACACATATCCTTTACCTAAAATCTTCATGGTTTCTTCATCAGAAAGATGTACCTGGCCAAAATTTCAAGATACATAATTTTTCAGAAAACCATTATCCAAATTCAAACGAAAAGACACCTATATGTCTAAAATACAAGACTCCATAGGTCTATCCATGATTAGTGGAAACACATCATCAGTTTCTTCAGCTATAATGTTTTATCCACTGGTTTTAGTTCTGTTCTTTTTTTAGCTACACTTCTTCATGACATTTCCTTTCTTCCCCAAGTCTACCAGAAAATACCATACCCTTTTCCCCTTTACCAAATATGTCCTCTTGACAGTAATCATCATTTTTTAATCTATCGCTTCACATATCTTACTCTTACTTTAATGTTCATAGCATAACTATAGAATCGGCCTGATTCTATTATTTGAATATCCTCACTGGATATCAGGTCATGTACATTCTTCATAGCCAAATTAGTATTCCCTGATGAACTGATCAAAGTTGTTACTGTTACGTCACAACTATTAGGTAAAAAATATAGTAAAATGATTTAACATACCTGATCACCATGATCAATGTCAACAAATGTCAGATGACATATCATAGTGTTGAATTCATTGATGTGATCCATGAAAATTATCCCTTCAATAATTTCAGGTTGAACAACTGTCACATCTGGTGCACTTTGTTTTCGGAAAAAATATTCTCGTATATATTATAATGATATTTAATCAATCCAATTGTCTTTTTATCCTCTATCATGTTGAAATCCACGTTTTTGGACAATATAAGGTGAAAAACTCTTAGATCCTGGTGATCCATCAGATCCCACATTGACTGCTCCCTATCCATTGGATTCTGACCCAAAAGTTAGACGTTCCTCTATTGTTGATAATGATAATCCATGATCTGCATTCTCTTGTAACTGAAGTTAGTTCCATCAAAGTGATTAATCTCTACCTTTGATTGTTCTATATCCATCATTGGAGATTCTCGAACTCAACCTCTTGTACCAGTGGATGTAGAAAACATTAGGATAATTGAGGTGAAAAACAAATCACAGAAGAATAAAAGGGAAAAATAACATAAGGAAAAAGAGATTTATGTTGTTCAGGAATAATCCCTACATTCAGAGAGAGGAATAATTTCACTAGTTTTAGGAGAAATATTTATAGCGAGTATCTCAAGTTTCTCGCTTAGAAACCCTAGCCTTATATGGGCTAAAAAAGGAGGAATATGATATAATAATCCACTAAACACACAGGAAGTCCACATATCTAAAGTGAAAGGTGGAAACCAAGTGAAATGTTCTATAGTGGCTAGTTGATGAAATTCTAAGGAGATACAATACTGTTGACTCCAAATTACAACCAGCTACAGTACAATATTAGTGTCAGTTGGTCGACTATGCTCCAATGGTAAGATATATACAGTATGAACCTTAAGAGTTTGGACCAAACATCAACCACAATGGATTAGGCTACACTAATCCAATATAACCATGTGATCAAAATTCTAGATAAGATATTGCACACAAATTTCCAATCTTTTAACAATTTCATCATACATGGCTACTAAATCTTCATATTTTTTTGATTGAATTTAAATAGTTATTTCTCTTTTATTATTCTCACAAAATTAAGGATATATTTTTCTAGAAATATTTTATTTAATGTATTCTATTCCTTGGAATCAATATCACTTCTTTCTATTGTATTCTTAAATAAATACTATCATCATTCAGTTTCACCTTCAAAATGATACATTATAAGGTTAATATTTTGGTGTTATGAACACCCTAAGATTTCAAATATATTTTCTATAGAATTTATCGATCCTTCATTTACCATTGGGTTAGATGATCCACTAAATATTGGGGGACATTTTCAAATAAGATGCTCCATTATAATCATTTTCCACTTTGTTAGATCTAGCTGCACTCTAGAATGGATACAGAAACTATTTGTAACATGAGTTAATAGATCCATTACCATAAACATTTACCCAGTTCCATCTCCAACCATTATGGGATACTTATTTATTATGAAATTATTCTCTTGGTTCTTTCCCAATATGGATTCATTATTTTCGTCCATGGAAAAAAATTATGAACGAACCTAGTTTTTGATAAAGCAACTAGGTAATATCCAAATTGTATATCATATTATCTAAACTATAAAAACATTCAATTTAATTATTTTAATGTTTTCCAAAATAATAATTTTCTCTATAAATTTTATTTGATTACAAATATATGTACCCAACCTTAAAAAATAAATATTCCATTATCTTTAGACAAGAACTCATTGTTTATCATTCCTAAAGATCATTTAGGATTATTTTTTTTGGTGAATTAGTCAATTATCATTACACAAAAAATATTACATTACTAAGAGGAAACTTCCACTAGGAATGAATTTTTATAAATATATAAAACTTTTAAAAAAACATTATTACTTTTCATGAAAAATATATAGGACTTTAATCTCGATATATTATTTTCTCATACCCATCCTTCAACCCTATGATTTTTTAAACATGGGATGAACTGAAAAATATTAGTTTGGAGAATAAAAAGAAAATAAATAAACATGTTTTTCTATTTTAAAGCAATGATATCATATAATGTAGTTTTCTTTTAAACTATGAGATCAATGAAATTTGATTTAATGCCCAATGATTTTCCAAAAACACATTAAAAGAAAAAATGAGGTAAAATCATAACTATGATTCTTTCTAAGAAAACATCATAACCTATGAACATTATTTTCATCAAAGATACCATTTTAAACAATGGGTATATTACATACATTAAAAAAATTATATTTATCTTAGTTTTTAAAAAAATCTACTACCATGAAAACTCATAATCATGCATAAAAATGTAATATAGGTATAATGACCCATAATTTACACACATAGAAGTCATTTCAAAAATTTATTAATTTTCATTAATAAATATAACAAATCCATGATAGGATCGTATATATATTGTGTTTTTAAAACTAAAAATAGAAACAATTAGATTATATGAAAACTTAATTGTCTCCCACTTATTTCATCATAACTAAGCACTTTTTGACATTTCATATTTAATACCCTTGTTCCTGACCTGGGAAAAAGAGAATATAAAAGGATGAACTCAAATTCTTAGTAAGGGTAAACAAGGTCCATGTCAATGATATCATAATCATAAGACTTAAGAACATAAATTTTGAAAATATCACCCTACAAATGAAGTATTGTGATATTATTCCATGAGATAAATCATAATATTTTATGAGAATCACTGAATGTAATCCCAAAATTCATAACATAAGAAATGATATTTTTTTGGTTTACACATAAGAAAAGAAAATAATTTTTTACTTGTTAAGGGGAATTAACATGGCCATCATAGAAGACAAAGTTTATTACTGAACCAAGTTCAGTCCTCATTCTATACCTGTACTGTTGAACCGAGATCATTTCCCATTCCATCAATGTCTATCTCATTAGATATAAATAACTACCCAATTCATTGGGGTGATATAGTGTTCCCAACTATATCATAATTAAATCCTTTTTACATGTTCCACACAAACATAAATTCCTCATCATAGCAGAACCCAATCAATGAAATGGGCTTTTTAAACATCATTCCATCATAACATAATCTATATAAAACAAATGGATTTAATAAATAGCATTCCATCCTAAACACAATAAAACCATTAGAATAGTAAATATAGTATAATATAAACATATCCTTATTAAATAATGTCATTTTTACATGGAAAATAATTTTTATAAAACAGTTGAAATTATTTCTTTAGGAAAATAATCTTTCTTCATAAAAAACATTTTATTTTCTCAAAATTTTGTGAAATCATAATAGAAAAAAATTTATTTAAAAATTAACCAAAAATAATGTATTATAAAATAAAAGGAAATATGGAATTTTGAAAATCTAAAAATCCATTCATTCCATCTAATTTAACAAAAATATTCTCCTCTTAGTTTTTTAGAAATATAAGAAAGCAGATCCTATCGAAAATACAAAAGATTCCTTTCATACCATTTAATAATAATTCACCAATGGGTAAAATATACTTTAAATAATTATAAAATAATAGAATGAATATTTTTTAATATATATTTAAAAATCATGGACATGGATGATAATTATATCTCAGTGAATACTTATGTATAAACAATCATGAATAATATTGTGATTGCGGAATTATCCCTTACCTTTAGTCTGATTTATATTGCATGAAACTGAACCTCATGTATATTGATTTTAATAATGAAATTAACATATTTAATAATCATATTAAATTTAATGATATCATATACGATCATATTATTATCAATTTTTTTGTTAAATTATTACTCATCTATTGATTGTTAACTTCTTTATTTTCTTACTCATGTTTATCCAGAAAACATCTCGTTCCACTTATTCGTGTATAGTTATATCATTTACAAAATTATATTATTATGAAATATATTTCATATTTATTAATTGCATTCATTTATATAATCATTCTTTAATTACAATTATGTAGAATGAGTCACATCACATCGTGGAGATGGTTGGTCGTACCTACGCACGAGCACCGATATCATTCTTATAATTGTTGACTGGTATTTAATTGTATAGTGTATAATATTTCAAAATAAATATAATGTTATAATAATAATATATATTATTAATTTCTATCATTATAACCATCCATGTATGGTGGTGATGAAAAACAAATTACACAACGGCATGGAGATGGTAAGTCTTACTTACGTACGCGTGATGATTTTGTTTTTTCATAGGATGAATAAAAGATTGAATATTGTTGTTTCATAATTATAAAAAAATATCAGTATATAAGTGATATTGGAGTTATTCTATTATAATGAAACAACTCATGAAGTGGAATTAGAAGAAGTACGATGTTTGAAAGAATCAGTAGAGGAGATTACCTCTTATTTTATGTGCCCCATGTAAATATCCTATTAAGGGCACTAGAGTTGGTATTTCGAGTATACTAGAACCACTAAAATGTGACTGAAAATATTTTAAGGGAAATTTGTAGGTTATTTTTGATCATGAAGGATAAATTTGAAGTTTAGATGCGAAGGAGGAGGTTACCTTTTATAATTTAGGTCAGAGGCACTTTTGGGATCTCTAAAATGTAAATTTTGTTATGAAAATCAATCCCAATTAAAATAGCTCCAATATATACTATATTTGAATTAATAAGGGTTTTATTAACATCAAATAATAAATTTTAGACATGTATTTATATCAATTTAATCCTTATCATTTTAATTAACACATAATTAATTATTTTAATTTTTTAATATGGTAACAAATATTCTAATATTAAAACGGTGCAATATTTACATATTTAATGTTAATTTGACCATAAATAAATACCTTAGATAATTTTAAACCATATAATAATTATTATTTATTTTTAAAAAATGTTTTATTTCATTTAAATAATTTAATAAAACATTATTTTGATAAACAAACAATAGTTTCCATTTTGATTCTATTCAATTCATTGATATTTAAATTTTTTTATATAATACGTTAACTACAAAAAAAATATTTTATTATATTCATAGGAGGATGATGTAATCAATTAAATTAATTAAACATATTAACATCCCCAAATAATATTTATTTTAATATTTTTAATGACATTTTTTTGATATTTCCCTTAATAAAATAACTACTGCACCATTTTTTATAAATATTTAATATCTATATTTTTGGAATAAAAATTAAAAATTAAATACTATGAAAAATATCTATTCTATATATTTTAGAAAAAATTATAATTGAATATATTCCATGTATGATCCTATATTAAAAATGTTATATTAATTAAAACATGAATGTGACAACTTTGACATCAGTTTAAATAAAATATTATATATGTCATAATATATTCTATAAGGATTAAAATGGTCAATAACTCAAACCTTGGATGTTTATAGTGGAGATATAACTAAAAAATAATTTTTTTTCAATTTTTTTTGTTTTTTTAATGGTCATTATCATTTTAATAATTATTATTTTATTGATTTCTAAATAATTAATTTTTTTTTCATCATTAATGTATTAGTATTTAAAGCAATTATTTATTTCCTAAAAAATAAAAATAAATTATAACTATCTAGAAATTTGTTTTTGAATAAAAATGTGTCTTTATAATCAAATTTATCTTTCGTATAACCTTATTTTAAAAATGTTATAGTTAATAAATATTGAGTAAGACATAAATTTTTTAAAATAAAATAAATTATATTTCTTAATATCATCCAAGTGACTTTGAAAAGACTCCATTTTAACCCTAGGATGATTTAGGTCAAACCAGAGTCATCAAATTATATTAAGACAAGTTCAATTGTTATTTCATAATAATATTTATACCCTTAATTTCCCGATTTACCCTTTTACCGTATTAATAAAAATTACCAAAGTTAGTATTTATATTTCGTAAAAACAAAAGTAAACTATTTACATACTTTGGACATACTGATTCCAAATATGGAATCCATTTTTCAAAATTCAAATCTTAGAAGATGTAATAATTAATTTAAATTAATCCCATTTTTGGAAGGAGAAGACATGTTTGAAAAGATAAAACATTATAAAATATTGAAATGTTTTTACATCTGAATTCAATGTAAAATCAATTAAAATGACATAAAATATATTTTTTAATTAATATATATATTCAATTTGTTATTTTAAACCATAAAATTGTTCACGACCCGTCCTCGGGGCCCGTGCCGTGACTACCCCAAGCCCACCTTCCATAGGCCAGGGGCTGGCGACTAGCACCAAGGCGTAATTCCCAGTAAAAAGGGAAGGCATTGCCTTTGTAAAGTAAACAAACACCACAGAGAAAGCATGCAGAAGTAAATACTAAGTAAAAACTGGGTACAATAGTAAGTGTGGAAAAGTAAGTGGGCCAGAATACAAACCTAAAATGAAAGTAAAGTACAACTAAAAAAGGGAGTACAACAACTGAAAAGTAAAACCGCAGCCTCGAGCTGTCCATTGAAAGTCCCACCTGAAGGGTGGGTTCATATAGCCTCCATAGCTCCTCGGGTCCAGTTGTCCGCTCCGAGTACGTCCCGCCCAGTGGTCCACCTCCAGGTACCGTCCTGCTCTGCAAACCTCAACGACGATCAGCACTGTCCGTCATCTGCAACCAATACAACGTAGTGCAGGCATATCCCATGCAGGGGTGAGTATAAGCTACTCAGTAGAGACCCCGAGACCCCCGAAGGTCTCCCAGAATCCACAAAGGATAATCCACAAAGTAAAGATACAATAATGAAGTAACATCCAACACTACTTTGGTATATGCCCATACATATACCTAAGTCATCAATTCTTGTTCGGCTCCAACATCCAAGCCCAAGTACAACCTAGTCCACACAGTAAAACACAACAAAATCCACACAGGAAAGAATAACGTAATCCACACAGGATATCAAGTCAATCTTATCGAAGATAAGGATTGAAAATCAAGACTCAGCTCACATAGGTATACTTCTTCGTAAGACGATAGAGATGATCAGGTGTAGCCACTGATTCATCTAAGTCATCAGACCCACATAGGATCGATATATACTAACCCCCACAATGACCCACAATGGATCGATAGGTAACTAACCCCCACAATGACCCACAAAGGACCTGACCCACACAGGATCGACATGCAACTAACCTCCGCAATGACCCACACAGGATCGGACCCACACAGGATCTGTAGGCGCTGGCCCACAAAGGACCACTGAGCGCTGACCCACACAGGATCTGACCCACACATGATCGGTAGCACTGATCCATGTAGGATCGCTGGGTGCTGTAGTCGTTTTCGTCGAATCCACGGAGGATTTCTGCACAGTCGTCACCGTCGTCGCAGTCGCAGCCAGCTCTAGGGTTCCCACACACAGCAAGCTCATTTGAGAGGGTCCTATCCACGAGCCGAGGGGTTGATACATCAACTGACACGAAGTCCGGAGTTGATGTATCCAAAAGTTTCGCATCGTCAACAGGAACTCAACACCACAGATGGCGCGTCAATTGGACGCTCGGTCTGAGAGTTTTTGGTGTTTTTGTCCCAGGGGCCCGGTTGGTTTTTAAGTCAAAACAAACCCAAACATACTCTAACTGTGTCCAAACCTCAAGAGGAGTAAGCCAAAAGGTCCGTCTCACTAAGAGGAATCCATCAAAGTCGACGCCACGTCAATCGGACGTCCGGAGCTCATGTTATAAGCATTTCCGCTCGGAGGGCCCTGTTGATTTCGTGTACGAACCAACCCGAAAGAACCCAAAGTACTACAAAACCTTGAGTGTAATATACCAAAACGACCGTCGCGATCGAAGGATCGCTACATAGCTGACGGTGCGTCGATCAAGGGTCTGTAGCCCAAGATATGTGAAACAGACCGAAACCGTTCGAAAATGGGGGGTCTGGGCCCGGTCCGACCTGGCCCAACACCCCCTGAGTCGGCCCGAAACAGGTCGACACGACCTGGGTCCGGGTCCGACCAGGATGGGCGCAGCCCGGCCCGACGCCGGCCAAGCGGGTCAGCTCAGCGCCGGCCGAGCGGCCGTGCGAAAGGGGGGTGCCACCCCCATGGATGAAACCGCGACCCCAGCGTGGGGGCCGCTCCTTTCCAACGGACACGGCCGAGCGCCGCGTCCCGCCTCCTCGGTCCCATGCGGTCGCGAGACCAACAGCCTGCTGCCGCGGCTGAAGCCGCGACGGCGCACTGGTGGGGTTTTCTGCGGACCACCGGACGCGCTCTGGTGGTCCATTTTGCCTGCCGTCTTCACTAGCAGTCCTCCCGAGATCGTCTCTTCACTGCAAAGACCTCAAAATGCCCTTGTGGCCTGCTTCGTCATTGACCGCCGATCCACACACCAATAATGAAGAAACAGCGGGTTCGGACTTGTTCGTTGGTCTGCACCCACTACATTAGTGGTTTAAATGGATTCTGACTAATTTTAAACACATGCCGAGGATATAAATCACATAGATTTAATTGAACCAAAAACCCCTATCTCAAGAGTCCTCGAGCGAGGGTTCGTTGCGGAATTACACGTCGCGGAATAAGGCATCACAGAAGGGGGATCATCGCGTCGCGGAGAAAGGATTCATCGGTGCCGCATCGTCGATCTCCGAGGATCCAGCGTTCTTGTCGACCTTCGTCAGAGGCTGGTGTTCTTCACGTTCTTCGCGTTCTTTGCGTTTTTCGCGTTCTTCGCATTTTTTGCGTCCCTCGCGTTCTTCGCGTTCTTCATGAGGAAGGTATGCTTCACGGCTTGAGTGATTTATCCCAAACATCTCACAACCCAACAACCCTTAATAAAATAAGAGTTGTGTTATTTTATTAACACACAAGGCAACGTTTTAAATTTCAAAAATGAAACAATCAATTATGTGAATTAATTGCAACGTTTAAACTGCCAAATTAATGAGGCGTTTATTATCTAGATTAAACGCAAGGGTTGACTTCATTAAAAAGGGGTGCAGGTGTGTTACCTTATTAAAGGAGAGGGTTTAGGAAGAAAAGAAACGGTGGGGCTCGTGTGGGTCCCACCTCACAAACATCCTACCTAGTGGGTATGATACTGTGGGTCCCACATCATCTTCTTAGCTAGGTTAAACAAAAAAAATTGGTTGCACCACTTTTATTTTATTTCTTTACTTAACCCCAAATTTTTTTTAAAACCACACCGAGCAAACGTAGCTCCGGAAAAGGCGTTTCCAAGCAATTTCCGGCGCTGCGATTCCATCGGTGTCCTCAGATTTCTATTTCGAGCACCGGTTCAAAAGTTATAAAAACCCGCTCGTTCATTCACTGAACGTACCCGAGCGAAACTTTGAGAAATGATTCAGGGCACAACGGGCCTCAGAATCAGGTGCTGTCAGAAACTGCGTTCTTGTAAAATTTCCAAAAAAATAAGAAAAAAAATTTCCATGAATTTTATGGGTCTTTACAAAATATTATAATTTAACCATATAAATTATTTTGATGAAAAAATTTGTTTTCAATTAAAATTTACTGTATTTTTACTATTCATAAAAATGTAAAAGTTCGTAGAAAAATATCAAAAATTCATCCAAATTAAATTTTTATATCCTAATTATATAGATGAGTATTATGTTTTCATATAAAAATTATTAATATTTTGAAATTTTACTTTAAAAAGGGTCCTCCATTAAAAGGCTATAAAAATACCCTTTTGAAAAATATAGGTTTTTATACATCAAATAGGGTTTATTCATACCCAATGAGAAAAATATCCAATGGATGAATAAAAAAAATATTTTATTACATAAATAACATATATATATTTCATTAATTTTATTTACTAATATTAATTCACACAAATTATGAATATAAAAATAAAAATATATTTTTGGTTTATATTTCTTTTAACATAATTATAATCCAATGAATTCACCATACATTTTCATAAGTTAGTCATATTTATTCTTGATAACCAAACGAATAGGTAAAAAAGGTCATTTTTTACTAAATAATTATAACAGTTCATTAAAACTCATGATTTCATGAAATTAATGCTATTGAAGAATTAATCATATTTAAAAAAAATATTTCAAAAAAGCATCTGGGTGTTACAATCTTCCCCCCATAGACTGAATTTTTACCTCAAAATTCTTCATTTAGAAACAAACCGATGAAGATACTTATGCCTCATCACATCCTCAAGTTCCCATGTATCTTTTTAAAATTGATTATTCTTCCACAAAAAAATTACTAAGAGAGTCGTCTTGTTTCGTAGTACTTTTTCGCTACGGTACAAAATCTCCATAAATCGTTCTTCAAATGAAAGATCTTTCTCCAGTGGTAAAACTATTGAGTTTTTTAAATTTGAGGGATCATGTATGTACTTCCATAGGTGAGATACGTGGAAGACATCATGAACTTGAAAGATAGTTGTTGGAAGAACCAATATCTAAGCTAAAATCCCAACACAATATATAATTTCAAAATGATTCACATACCTAGGGATTAGCTTTCCCTTCTTTAAAAATACCATTACTCTCTTATAGGAAGACATTCATAAGAAAAATATGTCACCCACTTCAAACTATAGGTCTTTTATTTTGTTGTTAGCAGAATTTGTTTTCAACTATGAGATACTCTTATGTGTTGTTGATAGATCCATCCATTTCTACAATTTCATCAATAATATAAGGTCATAATAGATTTCATTCCCCAAATTCATCATAGAAAGTTGGATTTCTGCACCTATTTCCATATAGGTCTTCATAAAGAGGCATTTGAATACTATAGTGAAAGCTATTGCAGTATGAAAATTCCACTGAAGGCTAGTGTTGATCCCAACAACCTTTGAAATCCATAGAGAAATCTCTAAACATGTGTTCTAGAGTTTGAATTTTCCTCTCACACTGACCAATATGAGGATGATAAGCAGTGATGAAACAAAACATCATATCTAGAGTCTGGTGAAGGCTTCACCAGAACTTGAATGTAAACCAAGGATCCCGATCAGATATAATGTAAAGTGGTACTCCATGTAATCTTTCTACTTATTTACATATATCCTAGAAATCTAATCAAGAGAGAAATCCACTATAATAGTAATGAAGTGTACCAAATTTGCAAGGCGGTCAACTATAACCCATATAGAATTATGGCCTATATATGTTTTCGGAATTCTAATTTCAAAGTCCATAGTGATGTTTTACAATTTTCATTATGAAATGGGTAATGGTTGTAACATCCCCTTCAACATCTGTCTACTAGACCTAACTTTATGTCCAACCAATAAATGAGATACATATTTGACAACATTTTCATTCATTCCATCCCACTATAAATACTATTTCAGGTCCCTATACATATTTTTTCTTCTAGGGTGAATAGATAATGACGAATGATGGGCCTCATCAAATAGCCCCTTACTTAATGATGGTATAGGAGGAATATAAACCCAGTTTCAGAACCTTATTACTCCATCAAAAACTAGGATAATTTTAGGACCATTTCTCACCTTATTTTGTATTTATACATCATACTTTTGTGCCTCCTTAATCTTCAATGGTATAGATGAAAGAATATTCATTTTAGAAAGATAATATTTTTCCCCTTATATTAAAATTTCACTATCCATCCTTTTAAAATTCATAAATATTAGAACTTTCTTAATCCCCATCATTGATAGGCTATCATAGTCATTTCGACTCAAAGAATCTTCCACCTTGTTTACTTTACTAGGGTGGTAATGTATTGTTTAATTTGAATCATTAATCAACTCCAAACAACTTATTTGGAACATATTCAACTCATTTTGTGTGAAAATATACTTTAATCTTTTATGATCAGTATAAGTATAACACCTTTTACCATAAATATAATACCTTCATATATTAAATGAAAATATTATCACATCTAATTCCAAATCATGAATTGTGTACTTTTTCTCTTGTATTTTCAATTGTCTTAAGGAATAAGCTATCCCCGTATCATTTTTCATGAGAACACAACCCAACCACATTTTGGATGCATCACTGTAGATCACAAACCTTTGTCCACTACAAGGTAGTGGGGACACAGGTCCACTAGGTGACCTTCTTTTCATCTAATTGAAATTAAATTCAAATTCTTCCAACCACATGAACATAAATCATTTCTAAGTCAACATGGATTTTGGATTATATAATATTGAAAAATATTCCACAAAACGTCAATATTAACTAGGAAAACCAAGAAAACATGGGATCTCAGTTACCGTTGTTGGTATCTCTCAACATTCAATAACTTATATTTTTTTATATCTATAGATTATAACATCCCAGATAAATAAGGAATAAGGAACTTTTCATATTTATTAATATTTGTGAATTAAATATTAATTATTCATTAAAGGGGACGCTATGTTCGATGGCGTACCCAATACACAACAACGAGTTTCTTTGAAATCATATGTTGCACACTAATAATATAATATTATTATTTTAAATGGTAGTTAATTCATAGACATTTTATTGGTGGAAATGAATAAAACTAACTAAAATATGAATATATATGTTTGTTAAATGTTTTTTCAATTATCTAATAAAAGTTAGGGGCTCAAAATATAAATGAATCTATTTTTAAGCATGAATACTCTAATATTCAGTAAAAGGTCGATTTACCGCCTTTTGATGGACAACCCACATTAAATCTAGTTTTTGTCATTTTTATATGTTCTATTTTTTAAAATAATATTCATTTTTAGATTCTATAAATCAAAATTTATTTTGAATATTTTTCAGATAAAGTTCATTTTTAATGAATAGTGAAAAATACTTTATTTTAATTCAAAATTGAATTTTAATCTAATTTATTTATATGGTTAGATTAACTTATTAATTGGTTTAAATGTGTAATTAGAATATATTTTTACCATTTAATCTAATGTTGGTCATTGGAAATAATTTCATCTTGAAATTGAACATAAACAGGTGTCAATATTTAGATATTTATTATTTCTTATAAAGACGCTATTTGTTTTCACTACGGGAATTAATTTTAAATTAATTAATGCAACACATATGTTTTTAATATTTTAAAATAGACATTATTTTTGAATTTCGAATATCAAATATATCTTAGGCTGAATTTTTGGTATTTTTATAAAAACCATAAATTTTTGATGAATAGTGAAACCACTGAGTAGTAGTTAGAAAAACTGACTTTTTCATTTAAATGAAATATTACAACGTCTATGAATTGAATTATGAAAATACCACCTACATGTTTGTTATTAGTATGTAAATTTTGGTTCAATAATATGAAAATAATTTTCGGTGAATGGTATCTTTTGACTTTTATTTACTGCGCTTAAAGGTAAATGGGATAATTTAATGTAAAGAGAATATAATAATAATGATAAATTTACTTAACATTTGTCCTAAACATTTTGAATGAGTCATGCCAACCATGGTCATCTTTGGGTCAATTTTGGGATCCCATGGAGCCACTTAAGAGTGATAATGACACGTTAGATTAATTAATTTAATGTGAAGGAAAAAATGACAAAAAGAAATATCTTTTAGTAAAGTAATTTTTACGTGGGGTTAATTATGTTATATTTTTTACTATAAATATAAATTGGAAAGCTAAAAATATTTTCTACATCATGGTTTTTTTTTATTTTTACACAACAAATAAATTAAATTATTTATGACACAATAATGATGTAGTATATATACCTCATTAATAAATGGTTTAAATAAATAAGCTTATAAATATTAAAATAACATCCAAAACCTGTCCAATTATTATTGGATGATTTTATTTAGACCAGGAGTCAACTTATATTTGACTTTAATTAGTGTTGGACCTTTATAAACCGAATATCATTATATAATAAAATAATATTTTCACACTTTCCTAAAGAGCCCCTCCTCCCCCATATAGAAAGACACCACTTCTAACCAATTCCTCACACATATAAAAACTATTGGCTCATCCAAAAAACTACCCAATTAAGTTCCATAAGATCTCTATCCTCCTCCTAGAAGCCTTAACTTAGTAATAAGGCACTTCAAGATGTCCTTTTGGTACAGACCAAATGAAGTTCCCCCAATTGAAGGTAACAATCCCTCTTATATTATTTTCTTTTATTTTACTTCTCCAACCCCTAAAATATCTTTATTCCTTTAATTTATAACAAAAACAGTATCCTAAATATACTATTATGTTCTTATTAGAATTATTTTATCTAAAATTACACACACCACTATCTAATGGATGAAGAACATACTGTTTCTTTGGATGGAAAACTAACGCCTCATGAAGCGATGATTGTTCGATTATCTCTTACTCCCTATCATGTTGGACATTAAGATGAAACTGTATTTATATATGATATATATTATTTTTATATTTTCTTTATGCTTATGTATTTTACATTTATATCCTACATTTATGGTTTCTATAATTGGTAAATGCGATAATTTCATTTGAGGAACTGCGGACTACCGCCCACTCAAAGTGATATGACTAGTTAATTCCATATGTGAGATGTATAAAAGATAGTGTTAAAGATATTATATGTGACATTATACTGGAATTATAATATACCTATGTATCATTATGTTTTAATTCCATTAAAATATGTAATAGAAATGAAAGTAGAGTTCAAGCGTACGTATGACTTACTGTCTCCAGGAACGGTGCATTTCATTTCTTATCTCCAAAATGATATGTACTATTATAAATACATATATATACTGGATATTTATGATTTATATGATATCTAAATAATTAATATAGTTATGGAGAAAATGGACTGTTTACCACATGGACAATGTGTCATTATAAGGTGTTCATTTTTTACTCAAGTACCAAATATTGACCAAACAACCATTATTAACATAAATGATTTCATAATGTTTTATCATTTTAATAAGTGGTATTAAGAGAATAATACACTTGAAGAAGGTTCTTAAGAAAGTATAAATTAATTTTAGTGAATTATTTAGGACGAAAAATTAACAAAAGAGTCAAGTTGGACATGAGGTATGAGATTTTGTTATCTCACTTTTAATTCCATGAGATTTCCATTGTTCGCCACTTATTAATTTCATGTGGTGTATTGTGTACTAAAAATTGATATATATATTATCATGATTATCATTATATTCATGGTATTCTATGATTCATTTTGTGGTTATTTACTTTTGGTCATACGACTCAGTTGATTTCAACGTGGTGAAGGGTTTCATCTTACTTTTTATTTCTGTGAGATTCATGCTATATTAGCCACTATTTTATTTAGTGTTGTGTATGTAATTCCCATGATTGTACACTTTCTTTAATTTAATTTCATTTACGAGTATTTTACATATTCATTTTATGATCCTTCTTTCAGGTGGCGTATGTTTTGTAAGATACCAAATCGGTAAGGGAACCTTTCACCCTCCTCTTTTTAAAAGACTTCTTTTTGTTATGTCTTTTAATTTACATCTTATTAGGTTGGGATATGTTCTTATATATCATTTTTGATGTAAAATTTATGTCCAAGTGATTATATACCCTTTTTATCTCATCAATTAATTTTCTGAATTTTAAAGTGACGTTGTTAGGCTGTAGAATTTTTACAAGGGAACTTCTTAACCCAATTTCATTTCTTTGGTTTCAACTTGTACTTCATGAATATTTCGTCCTATGAATTTGTGTTAATGACCTATGATTGTTTTAAACTTAATATACACTTATATTTGGTGTATTTGTATTTTTCACACATAATTATGTGATTGAATAATCCTTAATTTAAGGATACCATCTTTTTAAGGGATTTCATCTCAATTTACATTTCCATTGAGACATTATTTATGTTATGCACCAATTGACTCCTATATGGTGTATATACATTCCTTTGACATATTATATCATGAATACCTTTATTCTCATGGTATTAAAACATTTTTATTAAATGTTATTCCTCAATTATTTGTATTCAAGAGTCTCTCATATTGTAAAAAACTCTTTAACTAAAATATTATTTTAAAATTTTTCATGATTTATTATTCTAAATCATTATATTTAATGTAAATGTTTCAAAAATGATTTGGATTATTTATTTATATTGACATTAATGTTTTAAAATTATTAAAAGCTTCAAAGTGGCATGAGACACTTTGATTAAAAAATCTCATTATTAAATATTTTAAATGGTTTTGAAAATGATTTGATAAAGCATGGTTTATTTCAATATCTTGATTTGATATATTGGAATGTGGAAATTTTTTATTTCCTTTATAATTTGGTTATGTGTTATGATTATTTTGTGGTTATTGGGAATTTTTTACGTATAAGGGTGGTTCCGTGATAAACCTAGGCTTGGTGAGCCCGAGGTAGCTCTCCAATGCATTGGGTATCATGATTGAGGTAAACGTGATGTTTCTACTAATAGATTTAGGGAATATACTGTGATGGGTATTCTAAGTGTAACTCCCTACTTAGTTGTGATATCTACGATGTATGTTTGATATGGATTCCATAAGTAACTTTTATGATTTATGATTTGTGGGTGTTATTCATAAATATTATGATTTCGTAACATATGTTATGATTGAAAAGTATGGTTTCATTGATTAGTATTTATTGATGGAATAATGTTTTCCTTCCTTATTTTATAACCCTTACTGAGCTTTTTATACTCATCCAAAGTTCTGGAAATGTTTTCCACAGGACTTAAAGATGAAAAGGGTCTACAGTGAGATCATGGAAAAGACATGCTGTCTAAAACATGGAGCTAGACATGTTTCTTTTTAAGAGTTTTTATTTTATAAAAAAATGGATACTGAGTAGTAGTGTCTACATGTAATATTCAAGTTGTTATGTAATATATATGGAGTAATTCTCTAAAACTCTAAACCTGAAAATATACTCAATGTCAATTATTCCTTTAAAAAAATATTATGTAATGTTTTAAGGCTAGGTCCTTATAGTTGGTATCACATGTCGGTTTAGACAACTTTATGGATTAAGAGTTTTCTTTAAAGACATGGTTTGGCCCTAAGTCTATTATTTCAGTTAAATCCTTCTTTTATAACATTTTCATATCAAGGAATGTCAGTTACAAATGGAAGGAGAAGGATATCAAATGACATTCCTATCTCATCCTGATGACTTTATTGTATAAATTATTGCAAAGTCATGTACAGATGATTGTGAAACATTATCTATCATAAAACTCACTTGAAAGTAGTTTTTTGATATATAAAACACCTCCAGTATACCTTTGTATCATCCTTGATCATGAGATGTATTTAAAAAAAATCCTATTTTCACAATATTCTCATATTTTCAAAAAGGTAAATATTATCAAGGAATTTACAAATATTTTACCTTATCACAAGATTTGAAGCATATTATTATTTTAAAAAGTGCTGAAGAAGGAGACCCTTGTGAAATCTATCTGTATTTGATTTTATAGTATAGTCTCTCAATACATAATTATGGTATTTTAAAAGGACCGTTACTTGAAATTTTCAACTAAAATTCGGTCCGACATTTTTATAGAAATCATGATTTGTCAGATGTTTTGAAATTATATATCATTCATGATTATTTTCGAAAAATATTTTTCTGTGAACACCCATTTGAATCATGTTGTACAAGATGTGTTCGGATGGAGGAAGAAAATGATTTTGAAGGATCTATAAATCATTATTGCAATTCATGGACCTTCTACCAACATGAACAAGACGACAACGAAACCAAATGGACACCATGATCAAGGTATGGTGTTCTTCATTTTGGGTATCATTTTATTTTATCATATGTTGGTGAAATAAGAATTCATGAATTAATAATTTGAGATAATAATGAATTTGGATGAAAATGAGAGGTATAAGGAAACCATTGAGGTTAAAACATGTTAGGGTTATTTTTAATTTTTATAAAAAGGACAACCCATAGGATGGGTGACAAACCGTTGTATTCGGAATGGCAACATGAATGGAACCGAAAACCGAAGGGTGACAAGGGAGCATTGCCTACCACTAGTATAATTGAAGTCCCTTATTAGTATGACTTATTAGTTTAGTAAAATGATTTTATGGAAGAAGAATAAGTTTAATTTTGGAACTTTTGTTTTACCAATGGATATACATAGTATAGAAAAATGATTTAGTGATTAAGTGATAAAGGTTGTTGTGGAAGATGTTCTCTCTTTTCAAGAAAAACTATATGCCTAAGGAAGATAGAATACTACGTGATTTCAATTGTGGAATAATGGTTGATGTTTTAGTTTGGATGAATCTATGTTTTTATTGTGGATAAAAGGTTATTTGGGTTATTTATGGAAATGACTGACCTATCATAGAGAATATGTGATTTGGTTAATTACACTTCAGTATGAGACTTTAAGTGTAATCCATGTTTTGGGGGATAAATATTAAGATTTACTATGGAAGAATATATGATTTAAATCCTTATGTGTTTTGTGTTTCAATATTAGTTTTGATTATTTTGTTGAATATTAACGACAATTGTGTATTGAATGGTCTCTCTTGAACTTTTTCGGTACTTTTTGTTGAATTTTGGATATTATTAGTAGTATTTCTATTTTTAAAGGATTATACTTTTGGGGGATTATATAATCTCTCACTAACCATTTTGGTTTTAGTTTATATATAAAGACAATGGAAATATATAGTTCTTATTTTTTGGATTATGTGAATCTCTAGAAGATGATTCTTGTGCTTTGGATGTGACCAAGTCATTTTGAATTTTCTTTTCTTGGAGAGATGATCGGTTTTTGGTTGAAACATATTGAATGATAAAACTCTACTTGAAGGTAAGTATTTTTCCTTATGTTCTTATTATATATAGTAAAACAATTCCTAAAAATTATGAAAAGGAATGTAAAACAAAAACATTGTTGGTTTACGTTTCCTACTAAGTAATCAATGACTATTTAACACATCATATTTTTGTGATTTTCTGGTGGTTAACAATCTCCTAATCATGTTTTCTATAACTCTCCATCAGCACAAGACCATTTGTTCTCTCTTCTATATCCATGTTTTCTTATATGGAATCCTAGTATGGGTTATCTCGGGTGACCTTTGTATTTCTCTTTCTTTCTTTTAAAGTGATGGTTTTTACTGACTTTTTTCTGATGTGGGAATTTTAAAAAAGTTTGAAAGCCCAATTTCAAAATTGTGGGGACGCAATTCCTAAAAGGGGGGAATGATGTAACATCTCAGATAAATAAGAAATACGACACTTCTTATATTTATTTATATTTGTGAATTAAATATTAATTTTACATTAAAGGGGACGCTATGTTTGATGGTGTACCTGATACGCAACAATGGGTTTCTTTGAAATATTACGTCGTACACTAATTATATAATATTATTATTTTAAATGGTAGTTAATGACTAGTCCTTATATAGGTAGGAATGAATAGAACTAACTATAATATTATAACATATGTTTTTTAAATGTTTTTAAAATTATCTAATAAATGTTAGGGGCTTAAAATATGGATGAATATAATTTTAAGCATGAATACTCTAATATTTAGTAAAGGTTCTATTTACCGCCTTTTGATGGAGAACCCACTTTAAATCTAGTTTTGTTCATTTTTATATGTAATATTTGACAAAATAAATTTCTTCTTTAGATTTCGGACATCAAAAGTTTCTTTGGGTAAATTTGGTGTATTTTGATGACAAAATTCATTTTTAATGAATAGTTACACTACTATATATTAAGTGAAAAATTATTTTTAATCTAATTTATTTATATGGGTATATTATCTTTTTAATTGGTTTTAATGTGTAATTATAATATATTTTTACCATTTAATCTAATTTTTTTCATTGGAAATAAATTCATTTTGAAATTTGACATAAAAAAGTGTCAATCTTTTGATATTTATTATTTGTTAAAAACATGCTATTTGATTTGACAATGGGAATTAATTTTATATCAATTAAAGAAGTTTTTTTGTTTTTAAATTTGAAAAATAGACATTATTTTTGAATTCGGAATATCAAATATATCTAAGGATTAATTTTCTATATTTTTCTGAAAAACATCAATTTTTTATGAATTTTGAAACCACTTAGTAGTAGTTAAAAAAACTGTCCTTTTTCATTTAAATGGAATTTTACTACTTCTATGAATTGAATTTCGAAAATCAGACATACATGGTTATTATTATTAAGTATAATGTGGTTCAATAATATGAAAATTATTTTTGTTGAATCGAATCTTTTGACTTTTATTTACTACGGTTAAAGGTAAATAGTGTAATTGAATGTAAAAATGAATATCATAATAATACAATATTACCTTAATAATTTTCTTAATCTTATTAAATGAGTCATGTCAGACAATGGGAATATTTGGGTCAATTTTGCAACCCCATGGAGCCACTTAAGAGTGTTAATGACACTTTATATTAATTAATTTAATGTAAAGGCAAAAATTACACGAACAAATAACTTTTAGTAAAATAATTTTTATATGGGGTCATATAAGTTATCTTTTAGAATATAAATATTTATTGGTAAGATAAAAATATTTACTACATCATGGTATTTGTTTTATTATTTTTAGAAAATAAATAAATAAAATTATTTATGACACAATAATGATGCTGTATATACCTAATTAATAAATAATTTAAATAAATAAGATTATAAATATTAAAATAACACCCATAAACCAATCCAATTCTTACTGAATGATTTTATTTATACCATGAGTAATATTATATTCGACATTAATTAGTTTTTTACTTTTAGAAACCGAATATCATTATATATTAAAATAATATTTTTACACTTTCCTAAAGAGCCCCTCCCCCCCTTATAAAAGGACACCACATATAACCAATTAATCACACCTCTCAAGATATTTGGGTCATCCAAATTCTACCCAATTAAGCTCCCTATAACTCTATCCTCCTCCTAGAATCATTTCCCTACGAATATGGCACTTCAGGAAGTCCTTTTGGTTCAAACCAAAGGAAGTTACCCAAATTAAGGGTAACAGTTCCTCTTAAATTATTTTCTTTTATTTAAATCTCCAACCCCTAAACTATTTTTATTCATTTATTTTATAAAAATAACAGTATATTCAATATACTATGATGTTTTTATGAGATTTTTTTATCTACACTTACACACACCTCAATCTAATGGGTGAAAAACATACCGTTTCTGTGGATGGAAGACTAACGCCTCACGAAACGATGATTGTTCGATTATATCAAACCGCTTATCATGTTGGCCATTAAGATGGAAATATATATATATATATGATATATATTATGTTTATATTTTTTATGCTTCTGTATTTTAAATTTATATCCTACCTTTATGGTTCCAATAATGGGTAAACGTGATAATTTCATTTGAGGTAGTGCAGACTACCGCCCCCTCAAAGTGACATGACTCGTTAATGCCATATGTGGGATTTATAAAAGATAGATTTAATGATATTATATATAATATTATGCTCTAATTATAATCTAATTATGTATCATTTTTTTTAATTCCATTAAAATATAAAGTAGAAATGAAAGTTGCGTTTATGCGTACGTATGGCTTACCATGTCCATGAACAGTGCATTTCATTTCATATGTACAAAATGTTATGTACTATTATAAATACCTATATTTAATGGATATATATGATTTATATTATATCTAAATCATGGATATCATTATGGAGATAATGGACTGTTGAACACAAGGAAAACATGTAATAATAAGGTGTTCATTTTTGACTCAAGTACCAAATATCGACCAAATGACCATTGTTAACTTAAATGATTGCATAATGTTTAGAAAAAGGTAATAAGTGATATAAAAAGTATAATAAACATTAAAATGGTTATTAACCAAGTATAAATTAGATTTAGTTTATTATTCTGGAAGAACATGGAACAAACGAGTTATGTCGGACACGGGGTAAGGAATTTTTTATCTCACTTTTAATTCTGTTAGATTTCCATTGTTCACCACTTATTCATTGCATGTGGTGTATTTTGTAATTAAATATTATATATATTATAATTTTTTCCATTATATACATGTTATTATATTATTCATTTTGTGGTTATTTACTTATGGTCATACAACTCAGTTGATTACAACGTGGTAAAGGGTTTCATCTCACTTTTTATTCCTGTGAGATTCATGTTATATTTTCCACTATTATCTATTGTGTGTTGTATGTACTTCCCAAGATTATACTCTTTGTGCAATATAATTTCATTTATGGGTATTTACATCTTCATTTTATGACCCTTTTTTCTTGTGGTGTATGTTTTGTAAGATACCAAATCGGTAAGTGTACCTTTCACCCTCATCTTTTTAAAAGAATTATTTTTTTATGTCTTTTAATTTACATCATATTATGTTGGGATATGTTATTCTCTATCCTTATTGATGTAAAATTTATGAACAAGTTATGAGATACACTTTTTATCTCATCAAATCATTTTCTGAATTTTAATGTGACGTTATTAGGTTGTCGAATTTTTACAAGGGAACTTCTTAACCCAATTTCAATTCTTTGGGTTCTACTTGTACTTCTTGTGATATTTCATACAAAGAATATGTTTGAATGGAATTTGATTGTTTTAAACATAGTATACCCTTATATTTGGTGTATTTATAATTTTCAGAAATAATTATGTGATTGATTTATCCTTATTTTAAGGATACCATCTTTATAAGGGATTTCATCTCAATTTACATTCCTGTTGAGACTTCATTGTTGTTGTGCACCAATTCACTCTTATATGGCGTATATAATATCCTTTGAAATATTATATCATGAATCCCTTTATTCTCATGATATTATAAAGTTATGATTATGTCTTATTCCTCAATTATTTGTATTCAAAAGTCTCTCATTTTGTTAAAAATATTTAACTAAAATATTGATTTAAATGTTTTAAATATTTATTATTATAAATATTTATCATTAAAGAACATGTTTTAAAAATGGTTTTGATTATTTATTTATATGTACATTAACATTTTAAAATTATTAAAAGCTGCAAAGTTGTATGGGATACTTTGATTCAAAAATCTCTTTATTAAATATTTTAAATGGTTTAAAAAATGATTTTATAAAGCATTTTTTATTGAAATATCATGATTTGATATATTGGAATGTGGAAATGTTATATTTCCTTTATAATTGTGTTATGTTTTATGATTATGTTATGGTTATTGGGAATTTTTTACGTATATGAGTGGTTCCATGATAAATCTTGAGTAGGTGGGCCTGAGATAACTCTCTAATGCATTGGGTAACATGACAGAGGTAAACATGATGTTTCTCCTAAGAAATTTAGGGAATATACTGTGATGAGTATTCCAATTGTAACTTCATACGTAGATATGATGGGTACAATGTTAGTTTTACATGGATTCCATAAGTAACCTTAATGATTTATTATGTGTGTGTGTTATTCATAAATATTATTATTTTGTAACATATGTTATTATTGAAAAGTATGGTTTCATTGATTTATATTTATTGATGGACTAATTTTTTCCTTCATCATTTTATAACCCTTACTGTTATTTTTATGTAGATCCTAAGTTTATAAAATGTTTTCCACAGGAATTAAAGATGAATGGGGTCAAGTATGGGATGAAGGAAAAGTCATGTTGTCTAAAATATGGAAGTAGACATGTTTCTTTTTAAGAGTTTTTTATAAGAAAAATGGATAATGAGTAGTAGTGTCTACATGTAATATTCATGTTTTTATGTAATATTTATGACCTAATTCCCTAAAACTATGAACCTGAAAAGATCCTCAATGTCAAGTATTCATTTAATTCAATATTATGTAATGTTTAATGGTTGGGTCCTTATATAGATATCCCCGTTCCTAAAATTATTTGACCATAAAATGAATTTTTCTGAAGCCAAAAATTATAATTAGTAATTTTTTCATAAATATTCTCATTTCATAGGGTCTTCAGTATAATTATCAATTGATCTTCTTTTTCTTACTTACTATTATAATATACATTAATATCATCTATAAATAATACCATAAAATTATCAATATAGACTCAAAAAATTATATTTGTTAGATCCATTAACTTAGAAGGGGAATTAGTAAGACCCAATGACATCACCATAAATTCATAGTGTTTATAACTTGTACGTAATGTATTCTTTGGTATATCCACCTTATTGATCCATAAATGATGATATTCTGAATGAAGACAAATCTTGGAAGAGTACTGAGATTAAAGTAGTTAGTTGAATAAATCAAAAACATGGGGTAGATGATTTCTTTTCTTTATAGTGATATTGTTAATTTATCAATAATCAATACAGAGTCTCATTGATCCATCATTATTCTTATCAAACAGAATTGGTGCACCCAAAGGTGATGCACTAGAGCATATAAAGCTATTTTCAAGATTCTATTGGAGTTTCTTCTTCAATTCCTATAACTAAATTGGGGCCATTCTATATAGAGGCTTTAAAATAGTCATAACACCCGGTATGAGTTCTATTGAAAACTCAACGTCAAGATTCGGTGGAAGACCTAGAAATTATTATGGAAAGATATAATAAAACTCTCTTTTAATGGGTGAATTATTAATTGTGAGTTTCTCTAAAAAAATTTAGAAAGATAAACTTCATTTATATGAATCACTAATAATAAGATTGACAAAAGTTTCACTAAAAGGTAATACTAATATTTAAATAAATAAATGATTAGAGATTTATCATGAATACACAATGTGACTACCCTTACATGGAAATTTATATCAGATCCATATACATAAATCCAATCCCTACCAAGGATCAAATAAAATCCCACTATAAGAAGGATGAAATGATTTTCAGGAAGCATATTCTAAAAAAGATCAATCGTAGAATAAGTATAAACTTTTGAGGCATTTGTTTTCCACTAGGAGTTGTTACAGCTAACTGAACATCTAATTTTTGAGGTAATAAAATGATACCCTGAGAAAATTCTTCTAAAATAAAAGATTGGGTGGATCCAAAATCAAATAAAACATTTTATACTTTAGAGAGGATGGTAAGTATACCTTTCAGCACTTCATTATCATACTCTACATCACCACCACCGATTTCATGTTAATTTCCTTTTTCATTGGCCTTAAGAGTTTGTTGACATCGATCATCATTAATAACACATGGTTTATGGATGTTATTGGCATAACACCCCATTTTCTTGCACCTGTAACATTATACTGTAGGAGGTTCATTATGTGTAGCATTTTATTTTTTTCAAATTTTTAAACATATTTTCCCATCAATTAGGAATTTTACTACCCAATGATTGTCTTTTATATAGTTAAATACTTTTATAGTCCATTTAAGATAATATCCTCCATGTTTCCATCCACACATTGAGAATAAGGTAAAACTCATCAACTTTTCTTTGTGGCCTTTATATTTTCAATTGAATTCTAGTTTTCTCTTCGTATCCAAACCATAGGACTGATGGGTTTCTGTAATATCTATATCAACCTTGATAGAAAATTGAATGATATCCTTGTATAAATTTAAGTACCTTATGGCTAATGATATTCAATGAAATGGTTTTAATACACTAAATAATCAATCAATTTTACTCTGAAGTTGTATAATAAATCTAGATTTATTCCATAAATATCTTGTAAAATTTTTTTTGTAGGTACAAATGGATTCATCCCCATTTTTATTAAGTTCAAGGAACTCTTTATCCATATTTGTTTTAAGAATACATGTAATGTTCTTATTGAAAAATATATTCTTGAAATTTTCCCATTCCATAGATTCAATTTCATCTCTTTCCCTCATATTCTTGATAAGTTTCCAGCATTAATCAGCTTCACCATCCAAATGATAGATTACTATGATGAATTTATCATATTCTAAACATTGCAGAACTGAAAATATAATTCAATGACACTAATCCTCTTTTTATACATAAATGGATTAGAAGACCTACATAAATAAGGGGGATGATGCTTTATGAAGGATTAAATAGAATTATTTTACCTCTTTTGTTAGTTTGGATGTCTGGCATGATTCATATCTTGAAAAAGTCATGTGAGCATAACAACAAGGTTTTTAATTACATCTCCCATTAAATTTAGTTTCTAATGAGTAAAATCATTTCATTTCATGTCACATTTAGTATTAACATGGTTCCTTTGGGTTCCATCCATTGAAAAAAACCAAGAATCATAGTATGGGAAACAATAACCATACTGGGGAAAACACATAATAAAGAATAAAATTTCAATTTAGAATATTTTTGGGTTTATCCAAGTTTATTGATGATTATTTATAAAACACTAGGATTGTAACCTATAATTTTTCATAACCTTATGGTTCTTCCTAGGGTATTAGTATCCTAGTTTCTAATGGTTAACTATAACTTTCATCTGATACTAACTATAACGACCCATACATTACATACATATATGTTACATAAAATATTGAAGAATAATCATAAAAAAAATAACAAATCCATGAACGGACCATATAAGTAGATTGTAATTAGAAATTGGGAAACATACACAACTGATTCATAAGACATCTCCTATGTCTCCCACTTATTTCATCATTACAAGACCCATTTTTAACATATCTTATTTAACACCCTTATTCATAAAATAGGGAATATAAATATATAGAGTGATGATATAAAATGGTATGTATGGGTAAATAAGGGATATAACAATCATATCATGATCATAATACATAAAAACATATTATTTTATAATATTACTATGTATATGAATGATCATGATATTATGCCATGGGATAAATAATAAATTTTATAGGAATCAATGAATGAAGTCCAAAAAGTCATAAAATATGAAATTAAATTTTATGGAATAAACATAATGATAAAAAATCATCTCATATTAGTCAAGGCTTATTTCAAATACCATCATAGAAGAAATGTCAAATACTAAACCGAGTTCACTCCTCGTTGATGACCTATAATACTAAACTGGGATCATTTTCTACTCTATATATATCAATATAATAAGATATAAATCATTACCTAATTAATTTTAAGGATAAATAGGTCTCACCCATCTCATAATGAAATCGTTCTCATGTGTTCCACAAAAAAATAAATCATTCATCATTTCATAACGTAATGAATAAAATGGGTTTCTAAACATCATTTCATCATTTCATAATCCATATAGAACAAATAGATTTAATAAATAACATTCTAATATAAAAACAATAATACAATAATAATAATAGGTATATAATTATTGAAAAAAATACTTATTAAATAATTTCATTTTAGATGGAAAATAATTTTGTTTAAACACTTGAAATTAATTCTTGGAGAAAATATCCATTCTTCTTCAAAAATATTTTATTTTCTCAAAATGTCACACAATATTAAATGAAAATAATCTATTTGAAAATGAAAATAAAATATTGTAAATTATGCTAAGTGGAAATAAGGTATTATGAAAACTAAAAAATCCTTTCATGCTGTATATGTTAAAAAACATTCTCCTCATTCATTTGTTGGAAAAGTCAAAAAGTGCCTCAAATCGAAAACAAAACAGATTCATTTCATACCATTTAATAAAAATTAACCAATGGGTAAAATTTAGATTAAAAAATTATGTAATAATATAATTAATATTTATGAATACATAATTATGAAACATGTACATGGATGTTATATATACCCCATTAAATACTTATGTATAAATAATATCGAATAATACTGAGATTGAAGAATTATACTTTACCTGAGTTCTAGTTTTCTTTATATGTCTCAAAAACTCGGGTATAATGATTTCAATAATGTCAATTAATTATTTCATAATCAGAGTCTTTTTTATGACATCATATATGATCATATTATCATCCATTTGTTAGTAATAGTATTAATCGTAGATCAGGTGTTAACTTCTTTATTATCTTACACATGTTTTTTTGGATAATTTATTTTTCTTCTTCTTAAGTTATAATTATATCATTTAAATAATAATATAAGTATAATATATACATAATATTTTTAATTCCACACATTTATATAACCATTATTTAATGAAGATCATTTAAAATGAATCACATCGCATCACGGAGACATTAGTTTATACGTACACATGAGTGATGATATCATCCCCATATTTATTGAATGGGAATGAAGTAATTTGGTGTGAAATTTTTCAGAATCAATAATAAATTATAATAATCATATATATTTATTATTTCCATCATTATTCTCATTCAATTAAGGTGGTGATGAAAAATATTACACCACATCATAGAGATGGCAAGCCGTACGTACACATGTGTAATGATTTCATTTTTTCATTGGATGAATAAAAGATGGAATATGGTTGTTTCATAATCATTATAACATTTTATTATATATGTGATAATTTATTTATTACTTTATAATGAGAAAAAAAATATGAAGTAGAATAAGAAATAAGTTTGAAAGAATCGGTAGAGGATATTACCTCTTCTTCAACATGCCCCTCTAAATATTCAGTTATGGGAAATAGAAATGGTATTTAGAGAAGAAAAGAACATATAGAATGTAACTAGAGATGTTTAAAAGAGAAATTGGTAGGTAACGACTGATCTTTAAGGCTCAATGTGAAGTGGAGAGGCGAGGGAAGATGTGCCCTTTTATAATTGAGGTGAGGGGCACTTTTGGGATCTCCAAAGATATTAATTTATAATTAAATAAAATCCCTTTTAAAAACATTCAAAATTTAAAAATTTAATAGATGATATGAGATATGGTTTTGATATCATCAACCAATATATTTTAGACATTCATTTTTAACAAGTTAAGCCTTATTCTTTTAATTAACACTTTATTTATTTTAATTTTTAACTAGGGTGAAAAATATTTCAATATTAAAAATGATGAAATATTCCCTTAATTAATGAAAATTAGACCATAAATAAATATAATTGATAAATATAGATCATATAATAATTATTATATATTATTAAAACATTATTTATGAATTTTAAATAATTTATGAAAACATTATTTTGATAAACAAACAATAGTGTCAATTTTGACACTATTCAATTCATTGATTTCTAAAAATATTAAGTTACTAATTTCACTTATATAAAACTATTTTCTTATATTAATAATAAGTCGTGTTCATCTAGAAAATTAATTGTACATATTAATTATCCAAAATTATATTTATTTTAATATTTTTAATTACATTTATTGGATATTTCCCTTAATAAAATTTCCACTACAACAATATTGTGTAATTATTTAACGTTATTATTTGTTTAATAAAATTTTAAAATAAAATAATATTAAAATTATAAATCCTAGAGAATTATTAATACAAATTATAATTTAACATACCTTCTGAAAAATCCTACGTAAAAAATTTCATATTTATTAAAACATGATTGTGACAATATTAAAGTCATTTTAAATAAAATATTATAAGTGTCATGATCTATTATATAAGTCTCTAATTTTTATATAACTCAAAACATGGATGTATAGGGTCAATATATACTTTAATAATAATATTTGGTTATGTTCTTGGGTATTTTAATGGTTATTATCATTTTAATAAAAATTATTTTATTGCTTTCTCATGAAAAAATAATTTATGCATCATTAAAGTAAAATTATTTAAGGTAATTATTAATTTTATAAAAATTACAAATAAATTATCATGTGATTGAAAAAAAAATTTATTTAAAATGAGTATTTATAATATTATTTAACTTCTATATAACCTTATTTTAAAAACGACATGGATATTAAAATTTGAGTAAGACATATTTTATTTTTCTTTAAAGGAAATAAAATAAATTTTATAATCTCATCCTTGTGACATACAAAAGAAAACATTTCTACCCAATGATATTTTATGTTAAAAAACTCATCCAATAATATTAATATATGTTTTAGGGTAATTTCATAATATTATTTTTACCCTTAATTACTTGATTGGCCCTTTTACATTATTAATAAAAATTAACGAAGTTATTATTCATAATGAACAAAAATAAAATTATATAAATTAAATAATTTGGACTTACTAATTCCAAATATGGAATCCATTTTAAAAAATTCAAAGAATAGAAGTTTATGTAATTAATTTAAAATTAATACCATTTTTGGAAATTGAGAACAAGTTTTACGAGTTAAAACTTTGCAAAAGATTGAAATGTTTTTACATCTAAATTCGATGTAAAATTAATTATAATTACATAAATTATATTTAATGATAAAATTATATTATATTTATACTTTAATACCATTAAATATTATAATTTTACCATATAAATTAATTTGGTGGAAAAAATTATTTTGAATTAAAATTTATTGTATTTTTTACTATTCATCAAAACATTAATGTTTTAAGAAAAATATAAAAAATTGATACAAAGTAAATTTTTATATCCCAATTCCAAATAAGGGTTTTATGATGTCATATAAAAATTATTAATGTTTCAAAATATTACTTAAAAATGGATTCTTCGTTAAAATGCGTTAAAAATACCCTTTTAAATAATATTTTTTTGTATATCAAATAGGGTGTATTCAAATCCTATGAAGAAAATATCTATTGTATTCAAATAAAAATTATTTTATTATGTATATTACATATAAGTTTCATTAATTTAATTTACTAATAGTAATCCAATTCATTTATTAATACAATAATACAAATATAAAATTGGTTGATATATTTATCAAAAATAATTGGTAGCCAATGAAGGAACCATACATTTTCATAATTTCTTTATATTTATTTCCACTAACCAACATCTAGGTTTAAATAATAATTTTATACTAAAGTCATATTAAGGTTTGTTTAAACTCAAGAATAGGTGCAATGAAAACTATTAAAGAATTTAAATTATTTAAATAAAATATTTCATAAAACCATTTGAGAGTTATAGTAAGTGGATTGAAAAGTTATATTCATAGAAACCTTAAATAACTATTTTAATAACCATATTATTGACTTCCAAAATATTAATTTGGATAGGATAATCATAACCTAATGCGTTGGAGAGCTATAATGGGTCTCGTCCCTTGTATCATAAGAAATAATGGGGATGAAACCATTATATAATGGGATATAATGGGTTTCAAACCATTATATAATTTTTATTGGGATCCAAAATTATCATAAAACTTTTAAAATTATAATATATTGAATAATAAATTTCAATATTTCTCATTTTCATCATAAAAGAATGGAAAAATATTTTATACAATCTACAAAACATTTTCAGATACCAAAATACAATTTCCTTTTAATAAGAAATTTTCAAAACATAATATCATTTAATATTGGAAAGATGATATTTATTTAAATAAAACATTAAATATTTTAAAGTAATTCAAATATAAAAAATGGTTTTGGTGATAGGAAAAGTCATTGTATCCATTGACGTTAAAAAATAACATCTCTTCCCTCTTTTTCTAAAAATGTTCCATATAAAACATGTAAAACATTCCTTTTTAAAACCATTAAAATTTTATCATAATATACCTAAGTAGAACTTTATAATTCTTTAATACATATATAAAAACATTAGTGACTTATTTTTCAAAATATAGACATGGAAGGAAAAGTTCATGGAAGGGAAACATTTAAGGAGGATTTTTTTAAAGAATTTCCCTAACCTAAAGTCCAACACATCGATTATATTCATTATCTTACCAAATAATAAGAAATACTATTTATTTTGATTAATAATAATTTTTTAAATTTTATTATTCTATTTACCAATTTATAATCGATTATCTAATCTATCAAGTTCTTGTCAGACATTTTGACAATATACTACTTATATGTTCAAAATGACTTTGGTAGGTTTACTATGGCCAAAGATGTCATATTACATAAGATAATTAAATATAATAACAAATTAATAATAATTTTTATACATGAATTTTAATTTTAAATCCAATCATTAAATATGTTTATAAATAATGAACTATGTTACAAACTTGGATACAGTAGGCCATAAAAATGCATGAGTATAATTTATATTTTTCATTGTACTTTATCAAAATAAGGTATGTATTCATATATAATTTGAAAATAATTCATTATATTATAAACACAATATTATAATTTAATAAATAAATAAATATATATATATATCATCCATGTGATGTGGTGATGAAAAATGAAACACAGCGCTTCGTGGAGGTGGTAGTCTACATGTTTGCACGGATGGCATTATTATTTTTAAGTGAATAAAATATAATAATGTCCATGATATATTATATTTTTAGAATAATAATCATGTAATTAATATAAAATATATAAATTAATACCATCATTTTAACCAAATGTGAAATATGGTGATGGAAAATGAATTACATCAGTTTGGGTGGTAGTAGTCCACCGTACAAAAGAACGACAATTTTGTTTCCCATTTTATAGAAGTGAAGATAGTTATAAGTTTTGAAATTAACATGAAACCACCTATAATTATTTAATAAAATTTTATTATTATTATTTCATCATGTTTTTATAATATTTTATGGTGGTATGAGATGAAAAAAAAAATCTCAATTAAGAACTATATATATTCTTCAGACAACCTTATTTTCTTTATGTCTAAAGACCTATAAGGTTTGTATTATTCCATAAAAAGGCCTCTATGACGTGGATATGGATAAAATAAAGGTATTTTGTAGTTAATAGATGAATTAAAATGTTTTTATTTGTGAATATGTAAGAAGAATAGTCTCCCTTTTATAAGAGAGGGGAGAGGCACTCTTGGAATTTCATAAAATATTATGTTAATATCAATAAATTTTGGTTTCAAAATGAATCCAAATTGAGAATATTAAAATATAATATAAATATGATTCTAAATATTCTAATAAATTTTAATTTTGAAAATTTTGGAACACATTTTTACCTTTCTTGTTTAGTTGTAAACATTCGTAATCCTTTTGGAAAATTGAAATGATATCAATGTTTTTGAAAATTAAAAGGGTTAATATAGTTACTATAAAATAAAAAATACCATGAATGGAAGGTGGTTTATATTTTAAAACATAAAAAATAACTTTTCCAAATATAGGATTATTTGTAATTTAGGATCATTTAAAAATAATTATTTATTATAAAATAACATTAATGTCAATTTTGAAACTATTCATTTAATTTTCATTTAAAACTACGATAATACAATGAAATTCAAATAAAATGCATCCAAAAATTTATTATATTTTATTTTATATTGATAATCACAATGGAACACAAATAATCACTCATATAATTTAAATCTTAAAATTATAAAAATGATTTATTTTATTATTCAATTAATTATATAATTACTTTGTAAGCATTTTGTATTCTTTTAAATTAAATAGTTCATTAAAAAAATTAAAAATATATTGAAATGATAAAAAAACATATTAATTTTAATATAAAATTTATAATTGAACAAACCCTTTCTTATCAGTATGTAAAAATACTCTAAATTTTCAAATCGAGACTGTCATTTTTGGCATTAAATAAACTTAAATATTAAAACGGTAAAAATTATATTAAAACAGAAAAAGGACATATATTAAAAATTTTCACCATTATGGGAAATCTATTCTCATAAAATAAACTATAGTTAAGTTTTAGGGTTATTTATTGTCCATATCATTTTATTTTTTATATTAATTTTCATATTTACCCTTTATTGTGATAATGAAAATTAATAATGTTACTATTCATACTATTTTAAAAAAAGGACCTATTTTCAAAAAAATTAATTCTGGATTACAAATTTTTAGTCCATTTTTTATGATTAATAACACACATCATTCATAATTTAATATAAAATTGAACTTTAACATTTCTAAGAAAACAATTATTTGGAAAAATGCCTTCTTTTAAGAATAGAATCATTTTATACTAAATAAAATTTGTAAATTATATTAAAAACCAAAATTGAAAAATAAAAAATAAAAATTAACTAATAAAAGATTCAAAATATTCTAAAACATACTTTGAATTTGTAAATAATCGAAAAGAATATACAATTTTCGATAAAAATATGTATTTTTACTTATAATTAAATGATTAATCATTTTAGAAAATTTTATAAAATTAGTCCAAAGATAAGTTTGTGATAATTAATTAAAAAACTAAATAAATTTTCAAAAATTAAAATTATATAATTTGAAAATTTCTATTTTAAATAAAACCTTATAAGAAAAGAGTATAATAAAAATATTTACTTTTTGAATTAAAATTTTGTTAAGGTTTAAATAATTAATTTTACAATATATCTCATGAAAAATAATAAATATAAAAATAATTTATTCTATAATTAATAGGTTGTTTCAATATTTTATTAAATAAATGGGGTTTTTAAATAAATTTCCTGAACATTACAATGTGAGTATTAAATTACTACCAACTTCTCAGTCGAGGGTATGTGTACATCTTGTTATATTATTAATTACGTTTTACAATGGAATTTTCTTAATATTACCCCTTCTGAGTTTTACACTTTAATAAATCGAAAACATTCTTATTTCAATTTTTTTTGATGTAATGTAATTATTTTTAATACTAATGATAAAATTCATAAATTAGTTACATTAGATGATGAATGTATTTTTATTGGTTGTTAAAGAACTAGTTATATTTATAATTATTTTAATAAATGAAAAAGTATTATTGAAGAAATTTTTCATGTATGTTTTTATGAAATAAAACTTTTTTTTACATAGAAGACATATAGATGTCACAACGACCTGAGCCCGAGCTACTAGACTTCACCTTATAAATGCAGTGTGTTTTTCAAATATAGAAGATACATAAACCAATACACAACATTTATTGCTTCAGATGACCTTTTACGAGCCTAGGGTCTACATTATTATATCCAACCATACATTTCAACAAAACTATACAATAATGAAATAAATAAATAGGTGAATCTTCAACAGGTTGCCTCCACACAAAAAAATTACATTGCCTCAATATTGTTAGAACTATTAAAATGATTATAATATGTATGGTGAGCATTAATTATACCAAGTAATGGGATTTGAAAAAGACAAAAAAACCTATAAAGAATATTTTTTAAAATTAACATTAAATTTTTTAATATATTAAAATACATAAACATCAAATTATATTTCTATATCATTGAAAATCCTTATTTTTCGAAAATAATGCTTTCTAAAAAAATAATTATATATGAAAAATTAATTGTGAATTCTCTATTAAAAATAATAATTTTTCTATTTGATCACTCCCTTATACATTGAAGACCATTGTAAAACCATAATGTAAGGTCATTAGACATAAATCATGTGTAAAATGTTCCCTTATATACCATGGGTTTACTTCCCATGTCATAACTATCATCATACCGGTGCTAGTTTCAATAAAAACATTTTTTATTGAACTTCCATTCTTATTTCAAACCCAAAACATTTCTAAATTACATAATTATAATTATATTATTTTCTTGAAAATAATTTTACTTATAACATGACATAAACAATTCATTAATATAGTTTTCTAAAACCATTTAATAGAATCACATACTTGTAGTAATCATTACCATTTAAAAACTATAATTGTATAAAAAGTGTAACAAGTTCATGAATGATGTCATGATTCTTGGAATGTCACATATGATCTAGATGAGGGAAATACCTATCCATTAATGAAATTTTAGGGGATGTAGATGCAATTTTTCCCATAAAAAATATATTGACTAATAATTGTACATGAAATGATATGTATATGTACACACACACACACATATGTAAATCCGTTTATAACAAAAAATATCTTGACACAACAATTAAATCCATACAAAACATCAATTTTATAAATTAAATTTAAAAGAAAATCCATTCAAATAATAAAATATGTATGTTTATATATGAATGTATAAAACACATGTATATGTATATATAACACCTTTGAAAAATAATAAAAAAAATTTAAGCCAATATGAACCAGCACATATATATGTTTTACAAATAAGGTATTGGTAAACAAACCTTAACTCGTATTTATATATATATATACAGAAAATAATAAGTTATATATATTTTAATTTATATACATATATATACACATATATATGTAACACCCATTATTTGAAAAAAATAAACCATTTCAAACCAGAAGTTTTAGAGATAAATATTTAAAATAAAAAACCCTTATCATTTTATAAATATTAATCTATATAGATAGACATGATTTCATATATATATATATACATATATATTTTTATAACAGTAAAATTTGAACAAAACAATTAAACCCTTATATGAAAGAGGAAACTGAAGGGGAAAAGGCCATCTGTTGATTGCTTAAGAGCTTAAACATAATGAGAGGTTTTATTTGAGACTGGTGACCATGGAGGGGGGGTTCTCCCAAGTATCACTTATTTATAAAAAAATCAGGTTTTTAAGATTCATAGAAAAACTAAGTTATTGCATTTTTTTAAAACAAAACTAAAGGTATACACATAATCAAGTGTTGATTTCTGATTTTTTTCCTATCTACCAATCATTATAATTATATTATATATTATATTTATTGTTTTTTTATATTTCCCATGGGCCATGATCTATTTCTAAATCATGATTCATCCTAAAAAAAATACAATACAGTTTCATATATTATCATCCTCATTTTGAATCGTTTTATTCTCTTTTTATATCATTTTTGTATCGTATTTTTCATATGTTATCAGTTTCTCTGTCTCTTTTTTCAACTTGTCACTCTAATTTTTTATTATCATCCCAATTTTTTTTCATTTCGATGTCATCATTTTCTTTATTATTATAAATTCTTATTTTTCAACTCTTTATTTAACTCCTAAGTCACCATTTTTTATGAGAACATGTAATATTTTCATACATGAATAACTTCATTTTTTTTGTAAAATTAAATATAAATATAAATATTGAAAAAAATAATGTGTTTATATACATAGGTATAAATTCATATTTTTTTTGTTATATTATATATATTTTTAATTTTAAAAATATAATAAAATAAAATCATTAATATTATTTCATATATTTTTTTATAAAATATATTATCTTAATAATATTACTAAATTTCATTGAAAAGTATTACAATTAGTTATTATTACTATTATTATTATTATTAAAATATTCTTACGGAATAAAATTTGTTTCATAAGTATTAGATATTTATATATGTGAACGTTTTATCATTTTAATTTTTCGAACCATTTTAGCTAAAAATATAATTAGCTTAATGTATTTATATTAATATATTATTTTTAATAAATTAATACCCCATTTGAATATATATATATATATAATAAAAATATTTTTTTCCGGAAAAAATAATAATATATTAAAAAAATTAAATATTATAACATACTAAAGAAAATATTTTAACTTATTTTAAAAAAATGCATTTATTTAAAGAAAATAATATTTCTTGAAAATTAGTATTTTATAAAAATGTCTTAGATTTATAAATATTTTTATTAAAACTGTTCTTAAATTTTTTTAAATTATAAAAAAATTATTAAATTAAAACTTAATTAAAATTTAAATTTCTTGGGATCTAACATTATTCACCCTTAACTGAATTGTGAACTCAGAATTAAACCTTACACATAGGAAAAATAATTTTACAAATGAGGCATACTTGAATAATTAATTTCCATCTAATGTCTCAAAATTGTCTAAGCTGTTCCTCTGATACCAACTATAATGACTCAAGACTGGTCTACCAAACTCCACCTTATAAATGATGTGTATTATTTAAATAAAAAATAAACATAAAATAATACACAACATTTATTACTTTAGAGGACATTTTACTGGTCTAGGTTCTAGAGAATTAGATAAATCCTTACATTTCATAAAGCTGTACAATAAGAAAATAAATAAATATATAAATCATTAGTGCACTGACTCCACAAAAATAAATAAATTGAAACAATATTTCAAGACCTATAGAAATGATTATAATATATAGGGTGAGTATTAATTATACCTTATAGGGGGTTTTGAAAGTGCTAATGAAAACTATTAAAGAATATTTTCGTGAATTAATCTTTTGTTTGAAAATATTTTTAAATACATAAAATTCAACGTATATTTCTAAATAATTGTAAATCCATATATTTCTGAAATAATATTTTCAAAAAAATAATTATATAAGAAAAATAATTTAGGGAATTATCTTTTAAAAATAAATAAATTTTCTAGTGGATTACTCCCTCATACGTGGAAGACCATTATAAGACCAAAACATAAGTCCACAAGACATAACACATTTTAAAAAGAGGTTCCTTAAATCTTATGGGGTCACTCCCCATATAATAAAATTCACCATACTAGTCCAATTTCGAATAAAGAAATTTCTAGGGTACTGTCATTCTCAGTTCTAACCAAAATCACTTCTAAATCACATACATATAATTATTTTCATTTCTAGAAAATAATTTTACTTATAACATAACATAAACCATTCATTAGTGGAGTTATCTAAAACCATTTAAGAGAATCCCATACATTTAACAGTCATTACTATTTTATAACCATAAATGTATTAAAAGTGTAACAAGTGTGTGCATATTCTCATGATGCTTGGAATGTCACAAATGAGCTAGATAATGGCCATACCTATTCATGCATGAGATGTTTGGGGATACAGATGCACTTTCTAACAAAAAATAATATCTTGACTTATAATTACATATGAAATGACAATTATATGTACACACACACACATAGGCACACACAAACACACACACAGACACACACACACACACACACACATATATATATATATATATATATCTGTATATATGTATATCCTTGTATAACGAAAATAGTATTACACAACAATTAAATCCTTTCAAAACACCAGTTTTAGAAATTAAGTTTAAAACAAAAACCTTTAAAATAATAAGAGATATATGTGTATATATGCATGTATAACACACATGTATATATATAACACCTTTTTAAAACAATAACAATTTTGAAACCGAAAATGATCCCAGACATACTTAAGTTTTAGAAATAAAGTTTGGGTAAAAAACCCTTAACTCATATATATATATATATAAATATATATTTAGAAACTAATTACATATATATATGTGTATTTTTATACATATACATTCACATACATATATGTAACACCCATATTTTTTAAAAAATACACCCTTGCAAACCAGAAGTTCTAGAAGTAAATATTTTAAATCAAAAAAAAAATTATCATTTTTTAAAATTTTAAACTATATATATTGATATGATTTCATAAATACACTCACACACAAACACACACACACACACATATCATTTTATAACAAAACAAAATAAATAAACCCTTACATGATAGTGGAAACTGAAGGGGAAAAGGTAATCTGTTTCTTGCTTATGAGATTAAACCCATGTAGAGGGTTGATATAAGACATGTGATCATGGAGTAGGGGTTCTCCCAACTATCACTTATTTATAAAAAATTTAGTTTTTTAATCTTTTTAGAGAATCTAAGTTATTACATTTTTTAAAAACAGAACTAAAGGGATGCCCATAATAACAGTTTGATTATTGATATTTCCTATCAACAATTCATTATAATTATATTATATATTATATTAATCATTTTTTTTAAATTACCACATGTCGTCATCTATTCCGGAACCATGATTATTCATAACTAAAAAGACATGCCAATGACATATATTATTATCATCATTTTTAATCATTTTATCCCATTTTTGTATCAATATTTTTGTATCATTTTCCCTATGTTTTCACTTCATCTCTCTTTTTTTTATTCCATACATATCCTTATTTTTTTTATTAACATCTTACTTTTTTTCCATGTTAATGTCATCATTGTCCTTATTATTATAAATTCACATTTTAGTTATTCTTTATATAACACATAAGTCACCATTATTTTATGGAATCATGTAACATTTTAATACAGGAATAAATTTATTTTTTATATTATATATATATATATTGAATAAAAATTGTATTTATATATATATATAAATATTTATTTTTTTGTAATATTATATATATTTTTAATTTTAAAAATATATCAAAACAAAATTATTAATTTAATTTCATATATTTGTTTATAAAATAGATTTTCATAAAAATATTAATAATTTTCTTTAAAAAGGTTTACAATTAATTATTATTACTATTATTATTATTATTATCATTAAAATAATCAAACAAATAAAAATTAGTTTTATAAATATAAAATATTTATATATTTGAACATTTTATCCCTTTAATTTTCAAACCATTTTTGTTAAAAATAATAATTATCTAAATGTATTTATAAAAAAATAATCATTTAAATAAATTTATGGCACATTTTAATATATATATATATATATATATATATTCAAAATAGTTTTCTTGCCAAAATATTAATATATTAAAAATATTTAGTATTAAAAAATACTATAGAATATATTATAACTTATCTCTAAAAAATACATTTATTTAAAGAACCCAATATTTCATGAAAAGTTTTATTTTAATAAAATCTCTATGTTTTATAAATGATTTTATTAAAAGCTTTCTTATTTTTTTTAATATTATAAAAAAATTATTAAATATGAACATAATTTATATTCAAATTTATTAGTGTTTTACAGATTTACACCCTCCTGATGATGTTATTTAAAAAAACCTATTAGTTCAATAGATTTTGATTATTAACTACCTATTAAAACCACTGAATGATTGATATTAATATTTTCATTATTCATAAGTTACATAAATGAAATATATATAACCATTATTTGATGATAAAATTTTATCTTAACATGAAAAATGATAAATCATAATCATTCATCATACTAATAAAATTTTGGTGATGTTATTCAACAAATAAAAATTAGACTTTCCTTAAGAAATCAATGTGAGAATCATTCATTCATAACACAATTTGAACATAAACTGAAAAATGGAGCCATAGGTGATAAATTTGGAAAAGATAAATCTTAGAAGAGACTAATAAATTTGAAATAAATCATGTTTATACCATAGTTGAGGGACCTAAATATTTTCTACGAATTAGGAAAAAATGGGCTTTTAGAAACAGATGTTATGAAAATGGAACTATTTTAAGAATAAACAAGGAATTATTAATCATTATTATTTTCTATAGGATTACGTAGATTTTCTTCGTACTTTTACCCTAATATCTTCACTTAAATATATTGAAATATTAATATCCTTTTACAACATATATCAATTTTAATTTATTCCAAATATATTTAAAATGTGTGTTTCTTAATAAATATGTTCTTGATGAGTTTTATCTTAAAAACCTTCTAGTTTTGATGATATTAAATTTCCACAAAATGAATTTGAACATACTAGAGCACTCTATAAAATTAAACAACACCAAAGGGATTATTATGATAGAGTTACTTTATGTTAACTTAAAAATATTTTTATTAAATTTAGTGTTGATCTCAACCTTTTTAGGAAAACGTTTTTTAATGGAAAATTTATTTGTTCACTTTTATATAGATGATATTATTTTATGTTTAACTAAAAAATATATTTCTGATAGTTTTTTTGAAATTTATGACAATATATTTACAAATGGGTATGATCGCTATACTCATATTTATTTCTTAGATTTTAAATTTCCCATAACCTAGAAGTAAATATTTTATCTCAATATTAGATCAAGTATAACATCTCTAATAGAAAAATATATCAAACTTGATACTCGTGATTTTGAGAAATTGATGGATTAAAAAATCTGTAGAAGTAAGATAAGAAATTTAATAAATATGATATAAATTCTACATTTCAATTTGTTTTTAGTGTACTTATGTCATATATATAAATAAAACAAATTTAATCCCATTTTAAAGGAGTAAAATTCATTTTTTTATACCAAAAAGAAACCACAAAACATGGGTTATTTTATTCTTCTCAAAAGGATTTTTTATCAAATGTTATGTAGATGATGAATATGGAGGCTATAGAATAAATACAAAGGTTACTTATATAATATTTTATTTCTTTGGATAAGATTTATTTTCATGGTATTCCATTGAAAAAAAATTTATATCACTTTTAGATTCTAAATATGAATAGGTATTTGTTGGAAACTATTGGGATCAAGTGTTGTAGATGTGACACACAATTATATATTTTTGTTTCGGTTCTACTCCAAGACTAATACATTGTGATAATACTAGTGCTATTTCCTTGTATAGAAACCTATAATATCAATATTTATCTAGTCATATATATTTTAGACATCATTTCCTTAGGGATCATAACAAAATGAGATATAGATATTGAATTTATCAAAATAGAAAATATGCTTGATGATATAATTTGAATAAATTATATTACGATAGATTCAAATACATTAAATTTATGACAGGAATGATCAATATAGAGTTATATTTGGTACATTAATTTTTTATTATATCCTCTTACATTGAAAAAATAAGAAAGAAAGAGGGAGGACATTTATCTATTTTCATTGATTCAATCATCAGTTTTTAATCTATATTTCTTTTATTTTCATCACTATATTATCATAGTTTCATCACTATTTGGATGTTTTTCATATTCATTAGATTTATTATTCATCTTTGTGGATTATTATAAATTGAAATTTAAATATTTTTTAACCATCCTTAGCATTGGAAGATTATCAGATGAAAGGGGAAGATACCTTTTTGGTAGATTTACATTTAGTAATCAAATCTTGGACTATTTTACTTTAATTATTACTTATTAATATGATTCTTAATATATAAGAAATAAAATTATTATTTTTGTGAATATTAATATTTTTGATAATCATATAATTTGAATTAATAAACTATTAATTTTTTTTGAAAAGTTATCTTATTTTCCCATCTCCCTTTTTATAATAAAAATGTGAATAAGAATTTTGAAAAATGTATCCTTGAATTTATTAATTAGGTTTTATATAATAATAGAAGAAAAAGAAAAGAAATATCTAATATTTTTATTGTATTTCGAAAAAAAATTAATTTATCTTAATTAAACTTCATTTTTATATTAAGTTAATAATTATTATATTTTATTTTCTTTGATATGAAATTCATAATGGGGGATAAATTTGTTAAATTAGGTTTTAGTTACCTTTAATGAATGAATTTATTCTTTTATATTTTTTAAATGATTATTACATTTTTTTGTGAATAATGAGACTGGAGTGATAAATCCACACTACAGAGGTTTATAGGGGTATTCATTAAATTTACTTTAAATTTTTCAATTTTTCTTACATGTTTTTTTCATTACAAAAGTTGAATTCAATTGAGTTATTGAATCACTTTATTTAATTTTTTATAAATCACAAGACACTTCACATGATTTTTATTTAACTCAAGAATTTTTTTTATTGTTTCTATACATGATGAATTTCATGAATCTTTATTTCCAGAGGATGTGAGAATATTTGTGAAAATAAAGATATATCGAAATTCACGATAGAGTATATTAATCGGATTAATAAGAAAAATAATGGGTCTAATAAATTTATCGATAGATGTGGTAAAATTATTAGTTCATTAGAAAACGGATAGGTTTCTACCAAAATAGTTACAATTTACTCGGATGATTATATAAATATAAGAAATATTGTTTGTCAAAATAATTTCTATAAATAAAGATTTAATTTTGGGTGTTAAAAGGACAAAAATAATCAACAACTCCTAAATTATATAGTCTATTTTTAGAATATGGAATTATTTATTAGTGAGAGAATTTTTTCTAAATGTAATGTTTTCATTCTGACAATTTTTATAAGAGTTATTTTGGAATGGTTTTATAATAAACCTCTTAGTATTTCATTTAAATTATTCAGTTACTAATCTTACATGATTAAAGTCTTGTAGGGATTGGAACACAATACACATTTAGATTATTTTAAATTCCAATATACAAAAAGATAGTTCTATCAACATTCATATCTCTAAGGTTAAAGAGTTTTTTTTAATAATATACTTTTATAGTATTATTATTATTATTAACCAATAGAATTTTTTTTTCAAACATATGATATATCCATATTTTTAATTTCCACTAATTTATATTTTCATTTTATTATATTTAGATATCTAATATAGGATCTTCAAAAGCATTCAAGAAACTTATATCCAATAGGTTACCTATATTTTATATTGTCTATATTTTCTTTCAAAGAATTATTATTATTGTAACCAATGATTCAGTCATTATTTTTGAAACCCAGTCAAATAAATCCAAGAGGGTAGGGTGATAATTTTAAGGTACCTATTTATATACAATTCACCAAATTATTTTTACTATTAATCTTCATTATAGGGTCTATAAAGATTTTATTAATTAATTTTAGGGATGTATAATTTAATTCACACCCATTACATAATAAAACTGATACTTATGTGTGAAATTATATCATATAAACATTTATTATTTCTTTATAGCATAAATAACCCATTGGAATGAAATAGGTTCCATGAAAAATTACTTAGAACATTACCATCATAATTCATACATACAATTAAAGTAGATGGTATCAATAGATCATATACCAAGTAAATAATTATATTTATTAAAGTAAGTTAACATAGATGAAAAATAATTTTACAAAATCATTATAAAAAAATATAAAAAATGATCGAAAACATACTTTTATTTTCATAAAATATATAAAATTAAAATTCTTCAAATAATGGTAATAATTTTTTATTTGAAAAAAAATTATAAAATTGTAAACTAATTTTCATAATAAATAACATATATGATGATGTGAATAAATTATATAGTAGTAATTTTCAAAGCGAATATATTTTTCCCAACATTTCAGTGAAAGCCAAAATAACACATAATAAAAAAATTAAAATATTTATCTTAAAAATATTTTTTAAAATTCAAATTATAGTTAAAAAACTCTATAAAGAGTCAATTGAGGAAATAAATGGACATCAATGGAACAATATAATGAATTTTTACATGGAATAAAAAATTCTCGACCAAACAAAATAGATAATTTAGATTTTTCTTAATGAAATTCAATAAACAATATTTAGTAAAAAAACTGGGGGAATATGGAATGAATAATTTAAAAATAGTGAAATAATTATTATATAATAAAATAGATGGGTTTATGATAGAAATAACATATTTTTCCTCTCAACATAAATTCTAATATAAAAAATCCCCACAAAATGATAAATTTTAACATAAACCATTACATAAATATTTTTATTAGTTGAAAATATCTACAACAATATATTATAAATTTATTCTTATAATACATATCTATTAAAACCTTTTTTTTTCATTTATATTTTTTATAACATTAAATTATAAATTCTTATATTATATATATTTATTATTAATTGCTAAAATCAATATTTTTGTCTTTAATCTTCCATTATCCATTAATGTTTTGGTCTGAATGTTCTGGTCCTTTCATCTGTAGTCAAGGTTACATAATATTAATTACTTTGTAAATATAATATTTATTTATTATATTAACTTTTATAAAAATCCATGTAATGTGACGATAATAAATTTAATACACCTTTTCTTGGAAGCGGTAGTCCAAATGTATTTTTCGATGATATTTTCATTTTTAAATGAATGGGATTAAAAGAAATTAATGAAAATTTCGTCTTTATAAAATAATAATAATTTTATAAATATCATATATATTTATTTAGAATATATTTATAACCAATAATGAGAGGTTGTTTTGAAAAATTAAATTCATCAATACATGGAGGCGATAGTTCACATGAATTCATAAGAGGGTATTTCATTTTCTATTAGATTAAGAGGAATTTGTTGATGATTTTTCCATAAAAATAATATAATTTAAGTAAAATAATTAACATAATTCCATTATAATTATTTTTTCATAAAATATTTGGTGATGTCTGAGGAGAAATAAACATGAGAGAATTTGTTTCTGATGATTACATAATTCTAGGGAATCCTCCTTTGAAAATCATCTGAAGTATTTTAGCGATGGTGTATTGGTGTGAAAAAAACTATAAGATATAGGGAGGATATTTTGGATATGATTTGTGTATATATTATTTGAGATAATTTTCACAATGTGTGTTAAGGGGTGAGGAGTTGAGGTTCCATTTTATAAGTTAGATTAGTGGATCTTTTGTATATATTGAGCAATTTTAAATACAAAAAATGACATTCTAAAGTCAAGTGTCAAAAAAATTATAATTTATAAGACGAGTCTAGTTAATATTCAATAAATAAATATTATTAATTATATTGTTTAGTCTTATTCTGAGGGCATATACAATTTAAATAATTTTTACCATTTTATCCTATACTGAGGTAGTTTTTTTACAAAGGTCACTTATTTTTTATGAGTAAAAATAAAAATGAAATAATAATGAAATAAAAAAATTATTATTCATAATATATAATAAATTTTATTATATTCAATATATTATGGATTCATAAATTAGTTCTAATATCAACGAACCAAATGGGTAAACACTATTTTTATAAAAAAAATATTTTTGAAACATAAAATGATGAAGTTCTTATTCATTACCCCATAATAACCATTATATGAATTCTAATTTGTTTAATTTAAAATATTATTAACTTGTATAATCTAATTAATTTAATAGTAGTGATTAAATAATGTTATTAGGATTACAATATATTGCACACAATAATATATATTTCTAAAAAATAAATATTGTTACCAAAATAATGATTATATATCCATTTATAAATAGTTTATAATAAATTAAAGACTTTATATTAATTTTATTCATGTAGAAAAACAATTAAGCAATTTTAATACTCAATGTACTATAATAATATTTTAAATAAAAAATATATAATTTAACAAATTTTGAAACCCAAAACATCAATTTAGAGAATAATTATTATACTAGTAATCACTATCACTAAAAAACCGTCAAGTGATTTAATTAATTGATATTATTCATTATTACCTCAAATTTTTTAATTTTTTATTAAAATGAATCCTCAAAATTACTAAATTCAAAAAGATGTATAATTCAACAAAATAGATCAATGCAATCTCTATATAATAAATGGTATTTTTTAAGTGAATTTAAACACTTTTATTGTGCACTGTGATTTATTTATCAATTTTATTTAACTACCTAGTAATTTAACCCATTTTCTATATTATGAAAACATTTATTATTTTTTTTTTGTTTCATGCATCATAAAATATCGACCAAATATAATTTATTTTAGAGGAAAATATATTATAATATAATTTGGATTTATATTTTATCCCCCTTGTAATATTTTTAAGTTGAAATTATATTATTCTAATGAAATAATGAGGATATTTCTAACTCAATATATCTTTAGGTTCCAACATAGCTTCCTAAAACTTATGGTTTTCCACCAAACATTGACTATGTGGGTGAGAATGTTTTAGGGCACTCAATCACATTAATCCAAAATTATTAATGGGTTTTTTCATAAGAATTATCCTTCTAATATAGTATAAAATATTTGTTTTGAACATTTAAATTATATATCATGAACTTCATTATAATATAAATATAAAATAAATCATGAACTTAAGAGAGGATCAATGGAAGTTCCATGTGATAAGATATCAACGTGATATGATCAAGAATATTAAATGGACCAATATATATAAGACCCAACATCCCCTTATTTCAATGTCTCAATTTTGATTCTAAGGATATATTTGAAGGTAAAACGTTTCACAAAACATGATCTTTATATCTCACCAATGATTTATTTCATAACTTTTCTATCAACTCACATTTTTCTAGTTATTCATATGAATAAATCTTACCTTCTCTTCCATTTCTTCAGCTAATCCAAGGACAAAAATCATTCATTATCCAAATTCATCCCATCATGTTGTAGGTCTAAACATATTTATATATATATGTAAAATAGGATCAACATTAATACCTGATGAAAATATATTACTACACGAATGTTAAAGTCAAGGAATGTTTTCTTCTCAAATAAATTTTAAATCTATAGTGAATGCTCCCAATATATATTCCAGGGTTTGAGTTTTACTCTCAAACTGAACATCTATCAAAGGATGATATGTTGTGGTAAAGTTCAAATATATATTTAAGCTTTATTGACTACTACTCTATAAATTTCAGGTAAGACTCCGATCACAATTTTATATATTTTATTACAGTATTCCATGCAACCTTACCACATCATTAATGTATTTTTTTGGACATTTAGTAATGTGATAAATATTCATAGGTAACAATAATATATATTAAAATCAAAAGGTTATTGTATACCACCCAATTGATAACTTCCAATTTAAATGTATTGGGGAGTCCAATGATGAAATCCATGGTGATTTTTCCTATTTCAAAACTAGTATTGAATAGGGTGGAATTATTGCCTAATATATAATAATATACTCGAAAATATATCTCTACATGTTTTCAAACCATAAATGGTATTTTTTATGTTTATATGTGATGGGTAATGAATTTTTACTTTTTTGCTTCATCAAATATCATGCTATTTTATTATTGTATTTGAGGGATATATATTCAGGTTATGAAATATAAATTTCTTTCATTTTCACGATAGAAGACTAAAAAATTTATTACACTCTTTTTCTATTTAAAAGCCTCTTTCAACAGCTATTTACATTCCACAAGGATGGATTATTGAATATTATTTTGGAAAATATAGGATTTTTATCAGTCTATTATGACTTTTGTATGTTTTGAGTGTAGAGGAAGCACCGGAAAGATAGTGCCCAACATTGTTAATTTACATTATCAATGAACAATATAGGATGTAGAGATGATGAATGATATCATCTATGAATTTGAATTAAAGAAATATGAATAATGGTTATAACCCAAAACCGAGAAGAGATGATAAATAAATATTATTTATAATCAATTTAATTAAATAATAATTACCTACATGATGATTCATTATTTTTTGATGCATCCAGATAGAGATCTAGAGTGTGTAGTCATTGAGTTGTATAGATCAATGGTAGATCTCCTCTTTTTGTGATTCCCACATGTTTCATGTATCTCTTGAAATTACTAAAGGAGTCTCTATGTGCTAGAACAAAATATCCTTGACCTTGAGATGTCCACCTTTGATCACCTTGAGAACTGCTTCCAAAGCATTCTCCTTGATCAAGTGGATGAGGATCTCTCTCATTTTTGACAGAGTTCTTGAAGAGGGAATAATTATCAATGATTGAGAAAATTATCCAAATCATTATGCACAACCCAATAGGAATTTCTTAGATTTCCCTTGGCTATTGAGTGAATAATATGACATATAATTTATTTCACTTGGGTAATAATAAATAATTTTTACAAGTACCTTTAATTATTTCAATAAACGTAGAAAACCCCTTATAAAATAATAACAAAAATATTATTATTTCATAACATGCGCTTAACCTGTGAGTTGTAATTAAATATTATTTAATCAAACAATACTCTATATTATTATTCATCACTAGACTATTAATATTAGTCTACCAATCCACCTCGATATTGATTAATCCTTGAATAATTCCTATTTATTTATTAAATAAATATCACTTTATAATTTTCTAATAAATAAATAAATATTATATTAAATAAAAATAAAATAAATATTTATTAATTATTCTAGAAATAATATATTCTCTTAAATAACTAGTGTAAAAATAAAAGCGATAAGGTATCCATGAATAACTATTAAACCACAACTGTGAATACACTTTATTCATCTTTTTAAAAATTAAATAATATATTATTTAACTATGATACTAGAAACACTTAATATGTGACCCTCTAGGCCTCTTTCTCAGTGGAATTAGGTAGAGTAGTTTAAAGTCCAAGGTTAGTGTATAGAAACATGCCAAAGTTCCCATAGAGAAAGAATATAATTCCCAAAAAAATTAACCTCATATTAACTCATACGATGTAATATACTCTCTTTGTCTCGATATATCCAATCAAGTGGGTATCATGCAAGTTCCATCAACCCATGTGCTCTATTTCTCATCCTTTGACTTCCCAAAAATTGAAAATGCCTATAGAACACCATGGAAATTAATTTATTTAGGCTCTATTATTTCCATCCAAGGGTATGAGATATCAACTTCTGTTATGGAACCAAAGTGAAAAATATTTTCTTGAATTATTCATTAATGTACTATTACTCAGGTCACACTAAACAAATCATACTTCACTATGAACATATGTTATCACAGTTTTCAGTAATATATCTAAGGTAGAGTCATAACACCAAATAATAATCATCATAATGTATAGTGACCAATACACACATCTACAGGTAGGAATATCCAACAACACATTTAAATGTGGATTTCCTACTGGTGGGTTTTTTTCTCATGATATCCTCCAGGGAATTACCCAGGGCTTAAACCACGAAAGGGTGCCTTAAGGACCTATGAGTCTCCACTCCAGATAGCCTGTATCATTTTTGTCCCTTCAAATGCATTCATACGACTATAGAATATATATATATATGTTCAAGAATAGTTTCATGTCACATCTGAGTTCTCATCATAAAAGGAATCTTCTATGAACTTTTTGTGAGAAAACTACTCTTACAACATTATCACATATAATTTCATGCATAAAAAAATCATGATGTGATAAAGATTTTATTCATATCCATCCCATGAATACAGGTTTATCATAAATTACCAAGACGTTGTTTCTATGTAACCAAATATAATAAACCCCCAGTTGTTATAGATCCAACTCCTATCAATATTTAGTCCACTAGCTATCACGTGATATTCATGCTTATACTGAGATTGGACTTTAGTCCAGGGGTCCTCCATGTTCTCTTCCATGGATACCATTTTCACTGCATCTTCACCACATTGATATAAATTCTTCAAGAGGTGATATTTCTAGAGTATTTTCTTTGTCCATTAATGCGACCTTTTCTCTTTTCCGAGATCCATCACTGTATTTTTATCACAATAAAATGTGATAAGGTTATTACTTAAAGGTACCAAATCAAGATTATGGACAATGTTTTGAATCCATATGGCTTCGTTGTATGCATCAAAAGTTGTTATATATTCAGACTCCAGTGTATAATTAGAGAAAAATGACATCTTTGTACTCTTCCAGCTCAACATCCCTCCATTGAGGCAGAAAACATACCCTGATTACGATCATTCTAATATTTCTAAAAACTAGCATCAGTACACCCTCTAATGACAATCTCCTAATATCTTCTATACACAAAGAAAATATTCTTAGTTCTTCTCATATACTTAAGGACAGTATTAGTAGAACTCTAATATTGTTCTCCAAGATCTTATTGATAATAGAAAATCATTCTCAATGCATAGGAAACATCGAGTCTAGTTCATAACATGGCATAAATTATTTATCCTATCATCGTAGCCTATTTGATCTTACTCATTCTATATTTCTCTTATTGTTTCATGGGACACATTTTCATAGATATATGTAAACCAAGTGACATTGAAACCAATCCCCTCTTAGATTGTTCCATACTAAATCTCTTCAGTGTATGGTCAATAAATATACATTGACTTAGTCCAATAATCCTCTTAGATCTATCATGAACGATCTTGATCCCTTGATTGTAGGCTTCTTATCCTATGTCTTTTTTACAAAATCACTTTTTCAATCATTTCTTAACTGACTATAATATTGGTATGTTGTTTCCAATAAATAATATTTGGTCAACATATATTTTATAGATAAAGACTGCATTCCCATTAATCCATTTGTAAAAACATGGTTTAAACTCATATTTAATGAAAATAAATTACCTTATAGATTCATCGAATATAATATTCCATGACTTGATTCTTTTTGAATGCATAAATTGTCCATTGTAACTTGAAAACCCGTTTCTGATCACTTCGTGTAACAGAACCTTCTGGTTGTGTCAAACAGACATCTTCTTGTAGGTTATCATTAAAGAATTCAGTTTTCACTTCCGTCATACAAATCTCATAGTCATGTTTAGATAATATAGAAATTAATAATCTTATGGATTTAGATAAGGAAACTAGTGAAAAGGTTTTATCGTAGTAAATTCTATAAAACTGTTTAAAACCATTAGCCACTATCCTTTCTTTATAGGTACATACTTAATGTTTGGTGTCCAGTTTCTTCTTGAATACCCATTTACAAACAACATGTTTTATATCAACTGGCACATAAACCAGGAACCAGAAATGATTCCAGTATCAAGAATACATATCAAAATATATAGCTTCTAGCCATATTGAATCTTATGAGAACTCTAATACCTCCTCATAAGAGAGGGGTTCATCATTGTCCAATAATAATGAGTCACATTCCATGGTTACTAGAAAACCATCTCTTTTGAGCTCATATATAGTACATGGGTTTTAGGAACTACTTATTCTATGGGGACCTATAGAATTTGTTCCTATACCAACTGTTATATATATTTAGCATCAACATCATCGAATTCAATCTTTCTCCTACTATCCTTTTCAGGGATTTTTCCCCTCTCACGAAAATGGAATTTTAGGGAGATAATTAATTTCTTATCTGAGTGGTTATATTGGTAGTATCCATTTGTTTCTTTGGGATACCATATAAAGATACACCTCATGACCTAGGGTTCTAGTTTATTTCATGAAAAATCCATAACAAATGCCTCACATCCCCAAACACTTGTATGCGAAAAAAATTGGTTTCTTTCTACTCCATAACTCTAAGGGAAAACCATTAGCAACTTTAGTTAGTACTCATTTTAATGTGTATGTACCAGTTTTTAATGAACATCCCCAAAATGATAACGTTAGTTAGTACTCATTTTAATATGTATGTACCGGTTTGTATAATGCACATCCCCAAATGGATAATGGAAGATCTTAATGACTCATCATCAACATTACCATGTCCAATAAGGTACGGTTCCTCCTTCCACTAACACCATTCCACTATTGTGTATACGGTGGAGTGATTTGAGATAGAATCCAAAACTCCCAAAAAATGTTGATGAAATCATTGTTAGGATTCTATTTACCTTGATATAATCAAATATTCTTTATCCTCTTACAGAGATAATTATCCACTTCCTTCATGAATTCCATGAATTTCTCAAAGGACTCGAACTTATACCACATCAAGTAAATATATCTATATCTACTCGTGTCATGGGAAAAAATTATGAACAATGAATACCACCTCTATATTCTACTAGAAATGTTCTATACAAATTAGATTGTATCAATACTAGAAGCTCTGTGGCCCTTTCCACCTATCCACAAAATGGCTGTTTAGTCATTTTACCATATAAAAAATCAAGACATCTATCAAGTGGTTTTATCTCATATGAGTCTAAATAACTATATTGACTGTGATTTTTCAAACACTTCTAGTTTATATGACTGAGATAGTGATTCCACAACATTTTGTTATATGATTCTTGTGAAATTTATTTACTATCAATTACCAACACCTAGTTTTCATAATTTATCACAAAAGACTATTATTTAAATCCAACATGCCATATCATATGTTATTCTTACAAAAGAAACTATTTTTATTTTCAAAAATGAAATTTAAACCATTTTTATCCAAAATTGATATAAAAATTTTGTTTTTGGTAACACTAGGTACATAATAACATCCAGGTAAAAAATTATTCCCATTGAAAATGTGAGGTTGTAGTCACCAATAGAAAGATATGTTATCCTCACACCATTGGAGGCTAACAAATCCACCTCTCGTCTCGCAATTTTCTAGAATGTACTTGGATCGTTCATTTGAATAATTATATGTTAGAATGAAAAGTTTTATCAGATACCCAATTTGTAGAAATGGGATTATTTTAATCTATATTGAATGAACCATTTTCTTACCCTTTCCTCTAGGTGTAGTTCCTATTCCAGTGGTCTAACATGACACATACAAAGCATACTGCCACTTTTTACTTTCCCTAACATTTGATCCTCTTATTTATGGTCTGAGTGTTCTTAGGGGATTTAGACAATTTATAATTCTTTGGCCTCATTTACATGTCATTCATTTTCATATTGTCCATAAATAATGTTGTGTTTTTCCACCCTATGTCCTTATCCACTTCGTGAATTGAAGTAAGATGTTTTGAAAGAATCTTTTAATTATTTCTCATATTATAATTCATAAAAAATAAATAGGGTATTTGGAAATGATGATAGTGTGATATCAGTTTGGAACTCATCTAGGAATTTAATCCATAAGATGTTCAGATTCTCAATTTAGCAAATAATCTTGACTACATATGGCCTAGTGGTAAAAGACATTAAAAGCATAGTGGTGAACAAAGAATTGGTGATCTCACATTTCTCTTGAATCGCCTTTTATTGATAGAGTAATCAACATTGAGGCATCATGCTATATGAATCAATTTCCTCATGTTAATTCAAGAGATAATTGTTCATGGATGATAGAATGAGGCACTGAACATCTATAGAATCATTCATATGTTTCTCATACAAAGAGATATCCTCATTACGTACCTCATTTCCAGGAGAAACTGATAAAGGTTCTTCTAGAACATATAGTGTCCTATCATGGAGAAGGATGACATGAAGGAAACTTTTACACTTCTAGAAGTTATTGTTGGTGATAAGGTTATCCTTCTAGTGTATGAATCAAAATGATATGTTTAATGTCCTTTTTAATTCCCCTTCTCGAAATAATATGAATATAGTTTTAGTAATTTAATGGGAACAATTAAGAAAAATTAATGAATAAATATTCATTAGTAGCCCAATGTTTTATAGAAACCTAATAGCCTTAACAATTGGCCGTCAAAATATCATATTACGTAGACATTCTAGTGGAAAGGGTACCTATTTTCCATTGATTTACCCCAAATTTTCATCGTTAAGAAATTTCAATGGTTTTAGGTTGGAATTCCAAATTCCAACTGCATTAAATTACAACTCCTTGATCTGTTGAGTGGACTCCACAATCCTAAAGTCCTTAATTTTGGATTTTCTCACCAATTGAATCTCAGTTACACTATGTACAACATTAAATGTCAACCCATGATGGAAAGTCATTCATTTCAACTAAAAAACTAAAATTATAATTACCTAATAATTAAAAGTACACAAAATTTGTCCGGTCATGAATATTGAATTACGGTTCGATTATAACTTATGTAATTGATGGATATACCAACATAATATTTTATTGAGGTATTTTATCCTTTATACATGAATTTACATTTATTATCATTTCACATTATTGTTAACATTAAATCGGTTATTCTTGAGTGTTTAACTATGTGTTAGAAAATTTTGACGCATAAGACAGTTTATTTTAGTTCTATCTTCCATTCTCTTTAACTCATTAATTTTGTGGCCGTGAAAAAAAAACCCCATAATAAATAACTATACAACTGAAATAAATGAAATAAATGGTCTGATTATTATATTTATCTAATGGTTAATTTATCTAGTGGATGAGAAACAGACCGCTGACCTATGGGAGAAACACCCTTAACCAATTAGGTTTGTGTTTACAACTTTCCAACTATCAACCCATGTATCTCCTTGGATTGGTTTTTACTCAACTCCTACTATGAAATGACACCACTAGCTTGGTATCTCTATCCATTACATATTATTTTACTCAATCATTGGTGAGGGGTAAAATAGGGTTTATATAATACAAACCACGAACATTCATTCCCTACATATTGATGAGGAGAAATGTAATGCATGCCAACACATTAATTTAATAAATTATAAGGAACCTAATAAAAAAGTAATGTTATATCAAATTATCATCCACATGATTGTTAATATTATAAAAAATGTTATTCCCACTCAGATACCACTTGTAGGTTCTGGTCGTATTGAAGTCGCGAGAGGTCAATTTACCAACCTTGAAAATTGCTATTATCAATGAACAATCTGGGATCTAGTGATGATGAATTCCATGATCAATGTAATTGAATCAAAATAATAATAAATAGGAATATAACCTATAATATAGCAGAGAGGATCAACATATTTTGATTATAATTAATTTAATTAAAAAAGAATTACCTAATAGGTGATTCTGTTTTCGTTGATGCATCCATCTAGAGATCTGGAGTGCACAATCATTTTATTGTAGAGATCAAGGGTTGATATTCTCTAGTGGTGATTCAAAAATTTACCACATATCTCTAGATGTCACCGAAGGAGTCTATTGGTTCTCGAACAAAAGATATTTGTGACTGATATTTCCGCCTTTGATTTCCTTGAGAACTGCTTCCAAAGTGTTTTCTATGATTTGGGGGAGGAGGATCTATCTCATTCTTGAGAGCTTTCTTAGAGAGGGAATAACTCTCTAGGATTGAGATATTTTTTCCAAATCATTGTGCACAACCCAATATGAATCTATTACCATGACCTTGGATAATGAGAGAATAATATATCTGGGTATTTATTTCAATAGAGTAATAATAAATAATTTAAAAAGTGTGTTTAATTATTTCATTAATCCTAGAGATACCCCCATGTCAAATAATAAGAGAAAAATTATTATTTCATGAAATTCACTTAACATGGGAGTTATAATTAAATATTATTTAACCAATTAAGATTCAATATTATTTAATCAAATAATACTGTACATTATTATTTCTCACTAGACCATTAAACTCGATCCTGTAATCCTCCACAGTATTTATTGATCCTTATTAATGAGTTTTTATTTATTAGATAAATATCAATTCATTATTATCCAATAAATATATAAATATTATATTCACTAAAGAAAAAATAAATATTTATTTATTATTCCACCCATAATATATTTTCTCAAATAAATTGTATCGAAATAAATTTGATAAGACATCAATGAATATCTATTAAACCACAACCAAGAATAAAATTTATTCAACTTATTAAAATAATAAATAATATATTATTTAACATAGATATTGGATACACATAGTGTGTGACCCTGTAGGCCTCTTTCTCAGTGGCATTAGAAAGAGTGACATAAATTCCAAGGTTAGCATCTAACAACATGCCAATGTACCCAGAAAGAAATAAGATAATGTTGCAACCATAGGTCTCCTAATATGAAATATTATCATTTAATATACTATCTTTGTATCGATATCTATAATAAATCAGGTTTCATGAATGTTCCATCAACCCATGTGCTTGATTATTTATTCTTTGACATCCATAAAATTGAACTTGCCTATAGAACACAATGTATATGGATGTACATTGGATATATAATTTCCATAAAAGGGTATGAGATATCAACCTTCATTATGGAATAGAAGGGACATAATCTTTCTATCATTATTAATTAATGCAATATTACTCATGACACATCCAACAAATCCTACCTCACTGCTAACATATATCTCCATGATTGTTGCCAATACATCTAAGTGTGTTAGTCATAATACACATTAATAATAATCTTGAAGTCTGAGGACCAATACACACATCCATAGGTAGGAAAATATAATGAATATTATAAATGAGTATTTTCTACTAGCAGATATCATTCTCATAATATCCTCCAAGACATTACCAATGGCTTACACCATGAGAAGGTTCAATAAAGTCATATGATTATACACCCATGATATCCAATATAATTTGTTTCCATTCAAATTATATCATCCTAATGTTGAATATATATATATATATATATATATATATTCAAGAATAGTTTTATGGAACTTTTGGGTTCCAATCATTGCAGAGATCAGGTATGAACTTTTAGTGCAGGATCTACTCTTAGGACATTATCACCTACAATGTCATGTAGAAGAACAATCATGATGTGATAAAGAGTTCATTAATATCCATAAAATTAATAAATGTTTATCAAAATGTAAAAATAAGTTGGTTATATGAAACCAAATACATAAATTTTATGGTATATCCCTTATAAATCTATAAGTATTAGATCCCTTAAATCCTAATTATCGACAAATTGAAATGATCATTCTAACTCCAAGAATCAGGAACCATTTTCCTTCCTTGTGTGGTAATGTATTGAGTTGTCATTATATTTAATCTACTACAACCATATCCGTTAGATTATATTCATACATTTTAATGTGAATATATACATAATTTTTTTAATTCATATATATATATATCAAAACATTCTCATAAAAGGCAATATGTCCATATTTTAAATTTAAAAATTATAACTTCTAGCTCCAAATCATGATTCAGGTAATTTTGATCACGAATCTTCAATAGGGATGATAATTATACATACACCATGGATTTTTTTCCTAATGTTACTTCCTAATCCCATATTTGATGAATCAATGCATATCAATAACCACAGTCCACTATAATGTAGTGTAAAAACATGTGAATTGACTAACCTTCAATTTAATTACAAAAATATGTATGGCCATTTATCAATCCAAAAGATCATAGAGAAATTCCATGTCAACATGGTTAGTGTATTTCATAACCATGATAAATTTACCACAATGCTTCGATAGTATCCAAAAGTCCCTGAAACCTATGGATCTCTGTCATCATGTATTTTCTAGAACATTGTTCAATAACCTTAATTTTTTTATGGAATAATAGGTACACCACTACATGTAATTACATTATTAATGAATAATATATTCTATAGACATTATTTAAATTTTTAATATATATTTTCTTTTCTCAGGATCTTCACTAAAAGTGACTGATGATCATAATGATCATCCATGATCTTAGAATATATGAGAATATCATCTATAAATATTACCAAACAACTAATCAAGGTAAACCATAAATATGATATTCATCATAAACAAGACTATTTATGTGGAATTAGTATGTTAAAATGGAATTACTAAAAATTCAAAATATTTATACCTCATAAAAAATGATATCTTCAGAATACACTACCTCTTATATCATATTAGACGATATCTAAATCAATGATAAATCATGAAGAGGCACATATCTAATGTAGTTGATAAAAAAAAATTTCAATATGGGGTACATGATACTTGTTTTAACGAATGATATTTTTAGTTCCCTATAATTAATGTAAATATTAATTGACATATCTTTCTACATAAAAAAGAATAGGATCTCCTAATGGAGTTACACTAGGGAATATGGATCCATTTTTCATGTTTTGTTATATTTTCTTCTTTAATTAATGAATTTCAATTATAAATATTCTATGAGGATTTTTTGAAATTATTATACAACAAGGAATGAACTCTATCAAAACCCCAAGATCATGATTTGATGGAAGATTTTTATTCACTTCATGAAATACATTAGAATTTTCCTACACAATAGTAAAGTCTTATTTTTTGAGTCCCCTGAATACTTTTTTCCAAATACCCATCTGGAATAGGCATTACAACCCATAACCTTGATATAATTTCTATTTAAATTTAATATTCTTACTCACATCGATAGTTAATCATAGTTTGATTTATGATTCAAAATGTGACTTCCCTTCCTCTAAAATTTATATAGTATATATATAGAGAGAGCCAATCCTGTCCCAAAATGTCATCACATATAAAAAGAAAGAGAATAATAACGTAAAAACCAAGTCAATTATGGAATAATAAATCTAATATTTATTAATATGAATTAGACAGATATATATATTTGTTATGATAATATGAAGCAACATTTAATCAAAATGGAAATTGTTTTAATAAAACAACTTTTTTATAAAATTTTATCATGATTTATAAATATTAGAATTTTCATTTAATAAAATGATTATCAATTTTAAAATAAAAATAAAAAAAATTACATTGGAATAATTTTTTTGGATTTTTTGTAAAATATTGATTTTACATGGAATTGTGAAACATACCAATTTTTGCAATAAATTCATTTGTTTTAAAAAATTAAGTAAAATAAAATTATAAATGTATTTTCAATATGTTCTAAAGTAACCTATTAATTATTATTTTATATTTAATATAATTAATTACTTTTGAGTTATCTTTATATTTGGTTTTAATATAGATTTGATTTCGGGTAGAAAACAGTTTTTTTCTTCTTAAACTGTTTTAAAATGAATTATATTTATAATTTCTAATTAATTATAATAATACATAATGGGAATTTTTTAATTAAAATTTATAGATTAAATATAATTTAATATTAATTTATTTTTATATAATGATTATTATTATTCATAGAGTTTATATATAAATAATCTTTTTCTAAAAAATACTATCATTAAAAACCTATTGTCTCGTCACGATTGTGTCATTAATATTAAATTAAATTTTATCACATATGTGAATTGTATTTGGAATAATATATTTAATAATTTGAATATCAATAATATCTAATGTGTAATAATTTGAAATTAATTTTTATCCAAATATATTATTGAAATCAATTAAAATTAATTACAACGATGAAGGTAAAAACGAGTTTACATAGTGGTTGAACTATAAACATTAGGGCCCAAATGACTTAAAACATATAAAAACCACAATGGATAAAAATATTTCGACATTATCCCTTATATTATATTTTTTATGCATTATTTGATCCACTTTAAATGAAAAAATGTGTTTTGAATTCAACATTTCAAAAATTTACATGTTTTCCACTCACCCAACTTATAATAGCCCCCCTATCATCCTCTATTTATATATCTCAAGATCTTTCTATAATAAAATACCTAAAAATAATTACTTCTAAACTTTTATAATTTCATATAGTAATACTTCATATTTGTATAAATTCATCCAAGGAATGATTTTGGTGGAAACCAAATGTAGTTACTTGAGGAAGATATAACGTTCAACAATGTGAATTATGCTTTATTTAATTATATACCTCATAATATTATTATCATAAAATGAGTTTATAATAAAATAATTATATAAAATATAATGATATGTTTTTATGTTATTTTTATGTACTACTCACACACACACACACACTTCTATCAAATGGGTTTTGAAATTATCATTCATGTGTAAGGTAGACTACCTCCTCACGAAATGATGTCGTTCGTTGTTATATTACCACATCTAATGGGTGGGAATAATGAGTGAAATAATTTATACATATGATAATTAAAACATAATTATCTATATGAATTAATTTTATCATATACACTCTTTTTACATTTTATACTTCAGGTGATACAATAAAGTCACCAGTGTATACGACGGACTACCACCACTACAAGTGATATGAAGTGTTTTTTACTATAGGTCTGAATGGAAGGTAATATCGGTAACTATAATGAATATATATGATATAAATTAAATTATTATTTTATTAGTTAAATGACTATATTTTTTTGGAAATAAAATATATATTTATATTTTTACCATTTCAAAAAATGAAAAAGTGATAGCGTCGTTCGTAGACATGTGAACTACCACCTCATTAATTTGATGCGATTATTATTTTTTCATCACAAAATCAAAATATTAATATATATATTAGTTTAAATAATAAATTATAATTGTTATTAGGATATAATTTTCATTTATGGAAGAGAAAATACTACATACCATTTTTCTATAATGATCATTGAAAAATGGAAATGTTACTCATGCGTGCGTAGGACATACCATCTCCATGATCATTACATTAGTTCATTTTTAAGTAACATATTCCGTTATGAAGATTAAATGAATATTATTTTTAGAATTATGATATCTATTTCATGATTTTAATTTTTTATATGTTTATATAAGGACCTCATTAACATTAGTCGACCTGCTAAAGATAGTTTTGGCACATATGCCGAATATGGCCATATCATCCGATATAAACTTAATTGATTATTTAATTGTATAAAATTAGTTATGAGTGAAATAAAATTAATAATATACTTGAAATATAATACCAATAAATTAAATAATTAATTTAATTTTATTACTTACGAATATAAGTACACCCATGAATAATCAGACCCAAGGTAACAGACTTTGTCTGAATTTCATTTTGTTAAGTCATATCAAAATTTTATACACCTATATTAATTTCTTAGTTGTATATAAATAAAAATTTTCATGATATATCAATTATTATATTATTGAAATCATTTTTAAATTTTATTCTTTAATGCTACTTATGACTCATGAGTTCCCAAATGAAAAAGAAGTCTTCCTTTAGAAAATCAACTATTAATGTTTTTCCTTAAAAATATTTTTATATTTCATGTGTATGATTTTAAAATTATTTTGTGATAGTTTTTATGTAGATGTAAATTATATATATGGTACAATTTATAAATTATTTTACTTTTTTTAAATGGAATATTTTAATGTGTTTTATACGGAATTTTTTGACAAACGAAAAAAAGAATGTTTTATTATTAACAAACATGGAAACAATGATTTTTCCACCTCAGTGACCATTATTTGATTTCTAGATTCTTTTTCAAGATTTAATGTATCATTCAATGAGAACCCCATTTTTATTTTGTTTGGGTGTATTTTTATTGAAAATAGTTTTTTTAAAAAAATATGTTGAAAATGGGTCTTTATAAGAAAACAGAACTTTAATATCCAAAAAGTGATTTTATTATGAGTTTAAAAGTTTTTTTAAAATGTTTTTAAAATACCAAAGTGAAAACGTAAATTTTTATTATTATATGGTACTTGGTAATTATACAAGTGAAAGGTGTGTGCCTAGATAACACTGGGTAATCCCTTTACATCTTAAACATGGGGTGGACCAAATATCACAGGGTAAGCCGATATAGCTTAAACATGGGGCAACCCAGATATCACCAATTAAGGCCATTAAATCTTAAACATGGTGTGGCACAAAGAGGATAGTTTGCTACCATTATAGTTTAATGATTAGTGAAACAATATAACACTCAAAATCATTGGGTAATGATAATATTGGAACTTATACGTATAGTTATTCTAATTAAAAAGTTTTGAAAAAGATTTAATTTACATGATGCTTTATGTCACAAAATTATATTTTAACTGATTTAGATGGGTTTTAAGGATTTTAATTTCGAAAAACATTTTAAATTCATTCATGTGGAAATTTTTATTTTATATGATCAAAAAAATTGATCATGACGGTAAATATTATTTGAGTTTTCACATTTTTAAAGGACTAACAGTTCCCTAATTTTTGTATACGTTACTGAGATTTTTGTGCTTATACCACAAATTATGTTGAAAATTCAGGATTAAATATGATTAAGGGAAAGGAATATATCAATTTTAATGTGATATTTATTTAATGTAATGAAATAATGTTCTTTTTAATCTTTTATATGGTGGGTGAAATGGATGTGGAATAGAAGTGTCCACTATGTATTTTATAGTTTTCAAATGATTGAGTTATGTCCTAATTCTATAACAGTCTAAACCTAAAAATATATTTAAATGTAAGATAAATAAATATTTACTTAAAACTCAATATTCTATAATTTTAACAGATGGGGCCTGATAGTAGGCATCAGAGGTTAGTTATGATAACTTTAGTGTTTAGGAATATTTTAATAACTTGGAATTGAAATATCTTACCTTATAGTCAAGTTAAAATGATATATCATTTCAATATTACCATGTTGATTCATCTAAAATACATTTATTCAGAATATTTTTCTATAGAGAAACATGGGAAAATGTTTTGGAAAGACAGCTAAAGAAAAATATTCTTCCAAATTTAGATCTCAATATGGTTGGAATCAGAATAGAACATTTTATTTCAATGATGGACTAGTAGACACAACCTATAAATGATAGTGGTATCCATGCTCTAGAGAAACCTAATCTACCACGAATAAATATGTATTTAGAAGATCATTTCAATATGAGACATACCAAATATTTTTATGGATCATCTAACCCCGTTGTAGTCGAAGGATTGATCATTTATCTGGAGAAGATTTTTGATGTTGTGGGATGTTCATAAATTAAATTTGTAACTCTTTCCATATATCATTTTGAAGGTGAATATTATGGATGAATTTATTTGGTTAATAATAATATATTTAAATGAGATATTGATACCATGGATTGAGAAATATTTAAGGATATTTATCTTCATAAATATTTCCCTAATGTTTATCAAACCCAAAAAAATGATTCCTCATATTATGGTAAATAAATAAAGATTTGATAGCTTCATATGACGAAAAAATCAAAAGATTTTCCAGGTATGTGTTATATTTGATTTGATACACTAATATGAAAACTAATAGGTTTTATTTATTATTGAAACTATGTATATGAAAAGATTTGGATGCATGAAAATTTATAATCTATAAGAATGTTATTCTTTTTGCTAAAAAGCTTGAGATGGTGTTTTCTGAATTTTATTTTTGTGATGGTGAAATTAAGAAGTTGTTAGGATTGAAGGGGATATAGAAACATGCATATATGAAATATAGATGTAATAAATTGATGTTATCATCATGTAGTAAGTGTGGTAAAAAGAACCAAGTAGAATATTATAAGATTTTTGGGATTATTTACTGATGTAGAAATTTTGGACCAATCGCATGCGAATGTATGGAAAATAATCCTGAATAATCAAAGAATTGGTTAACTGATATCCATCCAATGGTCAAAATAATTTGTTGTAATGTATTAGGTAATTATAAGAATTCATTTTCAATGTTAATTTTGCAGGATGGAAATCATATATATCAAACATAAAAAGGTTTACAAAAGGGATTTACTAATACTATAGATGATATTGGGACATCAAATGAAGTTGTCATAGGTATGATACTTGTGTATTTGAATTATTAAAATAACATGTTTCACTATAGATCTTCACATTATTTCATTTCTGAGATTTTTTCAAGTAAATTTTTAATATCACCTAAATAAAGTAAGATATATATTTTAGTGAAAAATCTCTATGGATGTATTAAAGATACCATGAATTATATAAATTTTATTGTTATTACTAGTGGGATGGTAATTCTTGAAAATCATGTTGAACTGGCCATAATAGAGTTTGATATCATTCTTAATGTGGATTGAATTTTATTTAACCATGATAAGATAGATTTTAGTGTTAATAAAGACATTATCAATGATTTTATGCCTTTCATAACTTACACAAAAGTTAATAAATTAGTTAGTGATGATATTGAATCTTACTAAAATCATATTGTCGAAAATAATGAAACTGTTTATATTGGTGATGTGCTTGTAGTAAATGAATAAATAAATTTTTTCCTACATGTTTTTCCTGGTGTTATTCTTGATTAGGAAGTTCAGTTTACTATTTACATAGTTCTTAATACTAGTCCTATATATAAACAATATATTTAATGGATCATGTGTGACTTTTAAAGTTGAAAAAAATCATGAGTTATTAGATAAAGGTTTAATTGGACCAAAAACTACCCCATGGGGTGTTGTTATCTTTTTTTTTAAAAAGAAATATGGTTCAATGAAATATTTTATTGATTAAATATCCTTGAATAAAATCACTCTTATGAAAAATAATAATTTTCCACATATCAACAATTTTTTTGCTCGCCTATAGGGAGATTAGTATTTTTTATGGTTGACCAGACGTTGGAGTATCATCAGTTGAATGTAAGGGAATAAGACATTCCATATTATGTATTAGATTAGATATGGGCTCTATGAGTTTCTAGTTATCCCATTTGGGTTATCTAATATACCTTCTATATTTATAGAAATTATAAACAAACGTTTTCAGGAGTTCATTGACATGATATTGTTTATTTATGACATTTTTTATATTATAAACATCAAGTGGTACATGAATGAAACCTAATGGGTTTTTTAGAAACATTAAAAGAAAAGAAAATATATTGGAAATTTAGAAAGTGTGATTTTTGGTTGAAAAAATTTCTTTCATTGGATATATTGTTTCTAAAGTTGGTAAAATATTGATCCTAGTAAACCAAAATGTTTTTGATGAATATAAAAGGCCCAAAAATATCATAAAGATTCATAATTTTCATTAATTAGTGGGTTACTACTAGGGTATTTTTGAAAACTATTCTCATTTTTCTATCCCACAGAATAAGTTAACTCAAAATGGAGTTATTTTTATCTGGATAAAATAATTTCATTTTTGTTTTCAAGAACTAAAAAAAAAGATTACTGAGTACTCCATTTTTGGCCCTGGCTTCCAAAAGTGGTGATTTTTTTATCTAAAGTGCCGATAATTTGAAAGGAATTTTTGTTTCATAATTTAGAATTATTAGGTAATTTTTATGTTTCATGTTCGATGAAATTTTATTTGTTAAATTAGCCAACATGTTATTTGAGATTGGTTTCTATGGATTTTGCTTTGAAATTTTGGATGTGTCACTTGATAGAGTAAAGCTTAAAATATATACGTATCACAAATGTCTATATTATATATTCACTTAAAAAAAATTAACATGCGATTGAGAATATGGATACAACTAATCTGAGATTATGATTACATGATTTATTACCATCTTATAAAGGAAAACAATGTTGATAATCCTTTGTGTCAAAAATGTAATGTCAAGTTATCCATGTTATGTTTGGAACCTGACCCTTTGGTTAATGCTTTATTATATTTTGTCCTATAATTTTTTGATTCAAGGATTCCCTCTATTGTTTCATATTTATTGCAATAAACATTTTCATAAAAAATAAATAAATTTCAGAAAGAGGATAAATCATTGATGGAAAATTAATTATATGTTAAGAATGGTAAGTTTTCTGATTTAATATTGATTAAGACTATGTTTTATGATTTGGAAAAATATTATATATTCATTATGATTCTAATTTAAGTAATTATTTTATATAAACTTTTAGTTATCCATTTTTCGTTCATCTAGGAATCACTAATATATATAATGAACTTTAGGGATATTATTTATGGGATCGAATGAAAATAGATATTTCTAAATTTACCATGAACTATTTCAATTTTATAGGCACAAAATCGTATGATTCAACATTCTCCACTGGCAAATTAGAAATGGGAGAATATATCAATGGTTTCCATAGTAGCATTGACAATGAATTCTCAAGGTAAAAATGTGACTTGGGTTATTGTTGACTGATTAATTAAATATGCACATTTCTTTATCATTTGAGGTGAAATGTAATTAAATTATCTTTTCAAAATATATCTAATAAAGTTATTTAGGTTACATGTAGTTCATATATTTATTATATCAATGAGTGTTCCAAGGATCAGATGTAATTTTTGGAAAGGACATCAGAAGTCATTGGGTTCTAAATTAAATTTCAGTATAGATTTCAATCCACAATATGATAGAAATTCTAAGGGGACAATTCAAACCATGGAAGATATGATTTTTTATTTTTCAATTGATTACCAGGGATGTTGGTATTAAAAAATTTCTTCATATTATTTTTTATTATAAAAATAATTTCATTCTCGTAGAAAGATGTCACCATTTGAAGAATTACATAGAAAGAGATGTCTGAAACCAAGATTTTGGGATGACGTAGGAGAAAAGATTTTTATGGGACTATAGTAAGTAATAAAAATGGATAATATTGTGTAGTTTATTTAGAAACACGTGAGGATTTCTCATTATAAGAAGAAATGTTATACACATAATGAGAGGAATTATTTTTCTTTCATGGTAGGTGATCATTTCTTCATCAATGTTTTAAATAGAAAATTGGCATGAGTTCTGTTAATAAGGGGAAGATATATCCATGGATAATTAGACCCTATTAAATCCTATATATATTTTTTTATTTTCATACTGATTATATTTACCACTAATTTTATCTGAGGTACAAAACATATATCTTGTTTCAGTGCTAAGTAAACATGTGTTAGATTCATCTCATGTTTTGAGCCCTAATGTAGTTCTATTAGAATGGAATATTTTCTATGAGGCATAAAAAGTTCATGTACATGATCATGTATAGAAATTAACTTTGAATAAGGTTACTAAAAAAGTTAAAGTTTTATGAAAAAACCCATATGGTTGAATTAGTAACATGAGAATCTGAAAATGGTATGAGGGAAAGATATCCACACTCGTTTAATAAGGGAATAAAATAGTGATGATGAAATTTATAAAAGGTGTTAATGATGTAACAACATAATTAATGATATAATAAATTTTTTTCATATTTATTATTTTTAACTAGATAGATATATTACATATAAAAATATCATCTAATTTTTAAGAAAAAAAAATTGTTTTAATTAAACACTATTCTTATAATTTTTTATTTAATAGATAAATTTTTAAATGTTAGATATTATCTTTCTAAAAATGAATATTATTTTTCAAATCGTCATATCAAAAATTAATTTGGCCGAACTTAGGGGACTTTTTTGGAAAATATTGAATTTTCAGTGACTAGTGAAAAATACTGATTTTTTATAAGATGGTATGTATTTAAAAAAATTAAGTAAATTAAAATATCAATTTTTTTAATATGTTGTAACATAAACTAATTTTTAATTAGTTATATCTAATCCAATTAATTAATTTTTATTTATATTTATATTGGTTTTTAATATAACATTGTTTTTGGATTCAAAAACTGGTTCTTCTAAGAATTGTTTTAAAAGGCAATATGTATGTTCTTTTTAATCGATTCAAGTAATCCATAAAGGTTAATTTTTTTACATTAATTTAAAATAAATAAATTATTGAAGATTATATTGTATTCAAACAATGTTTATTATTAGTAATATTGTAATATAGAATCATTTTTTTCTAAAAAATACTCTTATTGAAAACCCGTTGTATCATTGTAACTGTAGGATTAATATTAAGTGAAAATTTTATTATTATTTTAATTGAATTTGGAAACATGGATTACATATTTTTAATCATAATAATTTATATTCTCTAATAATTTCTACTTACTTCTATTACAAATATATTAGTAAATGCAATTAAAATTTAATATAGTGATTAGGGTAAAAACGAGTTTATTTGGTTGTAAAAAATTAATCTTAAGGGTCCAGATGACTTAGAAACTTCTCAAGAACCCATTTTATGTCCCTATTTCTACCATATAACTTTTATTATTGAGTTTAGTTCATTATTGGTGTTTCACTTCAACCTCAAAACTCATATTTGGTGCCTTAATTTATTACATTTATATGATTATAGGTAATCAAATCCCAAATGATCAACCAGTTTAGCATTATTGGAATAATAGATTTCATACATGGAACCATTTTTTACATTTGGAATAGAAAAAATAATACATAAAAAATAAAATTCACAACATCCTTGAAACTAATTCCAAGAATTCATATTCATACCCTAGGGAAAGAAAAAAAAATAAGGGTGAGCTCAAATAATCAGCAACGGTAAAGTAGAACTGAATTGTTCATTAATTAACAATAAATAATTAATATGAAAATATGGAAATATTATCAACTAATTAAAAATAAATAATCACATGATCTTAAAACATTACCATTGATATTCTAACTAATTAAATAATGTCATGGAATATTAATAATGATTGATGTAATGAAAAATGTTGGATGTGTTCACTATCAATATCTATCCTTAATATAGTTACTTTCAAGATCTATCCTCAAGAAAATTTATATTTATGGGTAGAAACTCAATTTTTGTTTTTCAATATATGACCTCTCGACAATTGAAAACTTCATGGAAACAAACGAGATTGATTTTCCACCAACTGATTTCATCCCATGAAACTACTGATCCATCATGGTCACTAAATTTACCAGTCCCTCACCAATATATGTTATTTCAAAATCATTCTATTTATATTTAAAATTCAATTTAAAACATAAAAAATATTCCTTATAAAATATCACTATTGAGTAATTGATATATATATATATTTATATATCAATATTTCCCCATTAAATCATATAACTTACAAAGTGAAAAGTGTAGTTAAAAAAGGTATATGGTTTATTAAATAATCATATCGATCATAAAATAAGATGGATGTTAAAATAAATATAATTTATATTAAAAATTGACTATAATAAAGTGATTAATTCAAGATAAAGTTAACAATCACCAAATAATGTGAGATATCAAAGATAACTGTTACCACATGGAAATTTTTAACACAAACAACTAGGATGATATAATTCAATAAAAACCTAATTAGACCATGACATATGACTGAATCATGATATTAAATGAAAAAAGGGTAGAATTTACACCATAGAATGAAAATAATTCATGAATATGGTGTACGCCTCAAGAAAGAAAAATTAAGACAAAATTCCCTTAGGCTGAGTTCGATTGGTCACATGTATCTTTATCTTCCAAAATAATAAAATTATATTAATTATATAATTTATAGTAAAACTATTTCAATATATTTATTATGTTTATTTCACTTATTCCAATTTCATTTACAAATACTTTAAAAAAATTAAATTTGCATCAAGTATTTTGAATGTTTTTGTTCATAGGTTAAAAACGTCATCGGTAGGAAAAAATTGGTCAGACAAGTTGTTAAATAAACATATAAATAATAATAATCATGAAAAAGTATCATATTTATCCACAAATTATACTTTTAAAACCAATCCTGAAATATGGTTATGAAAAATGAACAAACATTGCAATCATGGAGATGATAAGTTGTATGCACACATGTGTAACATTCTGATTATTCAATGATTATTAGGGAAATAAGGTGAGTAATATTTTAAATTTACAAAATTATCATTGTATCATAAATAACATTTTATTTAATTATATGTACTTATATATATATAATTCATTGGATACAAAAATAATCATATCACTTTATGGAGGCTATAGTCCACACATCCACAAACGATGTCATCACATTTTTTAATTTTTGAAATGGGTTATAGAAAAAGTTAAATATTATTTCAAAAAAGTAATTACATAATTAAAATGATATATATTTCATTTATTTTACATATATTTAATTAAAATCATCCACAATAAATTCCAAGTAACATGTGAGCATATCACAGTGCTTTGAGAAGGAGGTAGTCTACAAATGATGTTATCATATTTACAAAAAATGGAAAGAATGATGGTTTGTGTTACACAAAAATTATAGATGTTTTAAGAATACATAAATATCATAAATAAAACATAAATATAGTGTGACTATCCCAATTCCAATCCATGAGAGGTGGTAATGGAAAACATGAATGACATCATTTCATGAGGAGGTACTCCGCCATATAGACAAATGCTGATTTCATTACCCATTTGATAGAAGTGTGTATAAGTTTACATTGAAACCTTAACATAAAAACATATAATTATATAAAGGATACTCATGTAATTATATAATCATTGAATAATAAAAAATTAACTCTTTGAGAATGAAATAAAACAAAATTTATCATGGAATACATTTACCTCTTTTTTTCGGGTGACTACTTTTGGTTTTCACTAAAGGACTCCCATGTAATAATTTTATATAGATGCGATGATTATATGTTTCAGGGTGAGATGTTGGGAGATTATTTGGTCAGGTTATGGTAGATCCAAATGTCTAGATAAGTTTAAGGAAGTGGGAGGGGTGCATCTCTTTTTATAGTAGAGGGGGAGTGATATTCCTATAAATAAAAAAGGTAAGCACTATTGGGAGGTCTCCCTTATCTATTTTACATAAATAATTGATAAATAATGGATTATTGTGAATTTATGGTCTAGAAAAACCACAATCGCACATAAATTATATCACTTTTATAATTTTCCCCTTAACTTCTATGTTTCCCCGCATATACCATTTCAGTTTTTATTATGGTAACTTGTTCTCTAACATAAGTAATTTAACCATAAATACTAAATTAAAGTGATAATTATTTGAACATATATACCATCTGTATTATAAATAAGATATATAATCTATTAAATAAAAATACCATGTCTATTGTAAACTAATTTTAACAGAAGCACATATAATGCTCAAAAAAACTTATTTAACCTCAACTATGCTAACAATGTTTTCACTATTCAGTGGTCTTATGTTCAATATTAAAAGATCAATAGGTAAATAAATAAAATTATTTAATATTTATTAACATTTAAAAATCAATTAGAAGAATATATAATTGTAATAATTTTAATTCTTTTAATAGATATAATTTATTTAAATATACTATTAATGTCAATTTTGACATTAATTACAAATTTTAAATTATAAAATATTATTATGATAATGAAATTCAAATATAGGTATCATGACCTATTCATCTAAAAAAATAAGGGAACATAATAATTGATTCAATGTTCTTCAATTTAAATATTTTTATTATCTTTTATCTTATTTAATTATTAACTAAAAAATCAATGTATTGGTGTTTATTAAGTATTTTATGTAAATAATTATCTCTATAAATTAGTGATAAATTATTAGGACAAAAATAAAGCATTTATCATAAAAATTGAAATTTATAACTAAAAATATGTTGTTTTATTAATACCTCAATGATTTTTTATGGTTAAAGGTAAATAAATTTAATTTTTTGGACTTTTTCTTTACATAACTTATTTAATAGGTTAAATTAATGGATAATTATCCCAATAACTCATAAACATATATCTAAGATGGGATATGGATGATATATGGGTGTGAAATGGATTTAATAAATGTTTCTAGGTCATTTCCTCTCAAGATTAAGGTTTATCAATAGGTAAACTAATTTTTACCTCCAACACTATAATTACTCTAAACAGACTAAATGCCTTTAAATTTTTAATTATTTTTGGATAATCTCTTTTTAAATTGGATTTATGGGAAACCCTTAAAAGGAACATAGTTTCATTCATTGCAGTTAAATTTAATTAAACTCGCTAATATTTTTGGAAAAAAATTATGTTGATATTATAAGACAATAAATATTACACTCATTCCAACTATCTATACCCTTTTTTCAAAATTCTATTCATAGTATTTTCTAAACTAAATTTAAATATAATCCCATATTTGTAGAGAGAAATTAATGATTAAAAGTTAATATTTTTAGAAGTTCATTTTGTTTTTATGTCTAAATTCACTATAAACATTATTCCATTGACCTAAATTGGATTAATATATGTATAATTTATCTATTATGTCCTTAAAAACAATTTGAAATATAATTTAACATTAAAAATTATTTAATGTAAAAGTCAATTTTCAAGTGAAATGTAGTAATTTTTCACTATTCATCAAAAAAATGAAATTTCTTAGAAAATAACAATAATCATCCTACAAAAATCATAAAATTATGAATTCAAAAATTAATATTATTTCGAAATTTTTTTTATAAAAGTTTGATTTTTTTTTTCTAAAATAGGTGCACCATTATAAGGTTGTATAAATCAGCCTTGTGTGTAACATATGCTAACTCAGGTTTTTTTATGTTGTAAGGGTTACATGGTGTTGAATATAAATAAATATAGGAAAAAATTAAATTTATTCTAAAATTAAAATATTAAAATGTCTTGGGGTGTTACATTCTCCTTATCATAATTAAATTATCTCCTCAACATTTAAAATTGATCATGTTAGTCTAGGGTTTGATATTTCAAAATACTATTATTGAAAAACCCACATAATAAATAGTTTTAATAACACATTCTCTTAATAAGTGGGAAATAAAAATTAGAAGGCCACCAAAAAATAGAATTTATAATATGAGAAATTTTTTTAAAACATTGACATAGAAGAAAAATGTTACTACCATGTTCCGATTGAGTGTGATAGGGAACATGTTCATGTGGATATTTTTTTTACCACAAATACATAAAACTATGTGTCCAAACGGTCATCTATATCAAAAAATGATGATAATATATTTTTTTTGTTTAAATACCATTTTCCTGGAGCTGATAGATTCTTTTACTGTAAAAGAATATAAGTAAATATACATACATCATACATTTCTCTTTCAGAAACAAAATATTCTTCTTTTTTTCTTCCTCGAACTATTTATTCTTCATCTCATAGAAAAGGTTGCATCATATGGTGAATTAATGCATTAAAAACTAAAACCTTGACCGAACTTCAACTTAAACTAATTCCAAAATGGTTGTCCATATGAACAATCCACGTATTATGATCTAAAACTTCAGAATTATTTCCCAGGTAGTTAATAGTATCTAATTTACATTATCCATATCAATCATATCTCTTTCCAAACATTATTGTGTCATCATTAAGAACATATTAAAGGCTATCTTTCAGTTAACCATGTGTTTTCCAAAAAGTATAACTTGACATTGAGTCACTTTCCTTATACTATCCAATATACACTTTTAAATACATAATAAATGTAATATAATATAATTCATAAATATTTTATATTTCTCATGAATAGTAACTTACTCAAATAAAAAAATTATATAATATAAATAGAAATATACTAATAATTCATCATCATTTTTTGTAGTAGTAAGAGATTGACGATGATTCATTAGCCTCTTTTGGGGGTATATTCCTTTAATAGTTGAGACATTGATTTTTTGTAGTGTCTTGTCTTCTTTTAGTTAAAGAATTATACATTTGAACCCATTTTTTCATGTCCTTGTAATCACAAGAAAGTGTAATTTATCTCCACACTTGTTGTAAACTACCATTACATTTAATCATGTACTTTGGTGATTATTTCCAAAATTATTACATGTAAGAAAAACAAATATCCCCTTCTTCCCTTTATCCAACATTTTCCCACTGTCCTCTTGTTCTCTAGATTCCCTCCAAAGCTATATTACTTTTAGACTCATTATCTATCTCATTAGCACCAGATATTATGTTCCCAAATAATTATAATCCTTAGAAGACTGGTTCCCTTAATTTATTTCTTAAGTCCATTAAAGAAATTATCATTCTTACTCTTTGGATCATGTCCATTGGTGAGGTTTATATTCCTTTCTTCTATGCACCATTTCTAAATGAAAAAATAGTCGTTTTTAGATCTTGTCAGGTATAATACCCAAACTAGTGAAATACATAACATAAATACAAAAATTAATGGGTTTCTAACCTTATAATAATAAATGTCATTTATTTGGGATGTTCAACTATACATATCCTTAGAGTCAATCATATGATCATGTTATATAATATATGTTTTCCCACATTACAATTCCAAATATTCTACTAAACTTACTCTGACACCAACTATACCATCCTGATCTCAAAATATCAAAGCTATTTATTTAATATGTTATATTTCAATGATTTCAAGGAATTAAATCCTAAAGGATTAACCAGTTTATCTATTTTATAAAACTATATTACATACTTAGAATCCATTTTACAGTGGTAATAAAAACCAAAATAAATGATTAAATAAAATCCTCAACATGTATGAAACTAATTCGTAGAATTCATCTTCAAACCCTAGGGAATCTAAACAAAATAAGGGTGAACTAAAATTATCAATAACGGTAATGTTTTATAGAATCAATCATGAATTAATAATTAATAATAAATAAAAAAAGAATAAATTACGGTCAAATAATTCCATATAAATAATCAGCTATGTTTGAAACTTGATCATGAATATTAATACTAATCAAATAATCACACAGAATAATATTGATTTTGAAATGCATAATGTTTGATGTCTACACTATCAAGACTTATCCTCAATATAGTTAGTATCAAGATATATACTCAATAAAATTTATATCTATTGATAACAACCTCTCTGATTTGTGTCAAGATCTATCCTTTGGACAATTTAAAAATGGTTAGAAACAAAGGTGAAGGGATATTCACCATCTCATTTAATCATATAACACTAATGATGCATTGAGGGGATTGAAATAACCGATTTAAAAAAACATATGCCTTATGTCCAAACCATTCCTTATATATTCAGAAATCAAATTAAATCATAAATTATACGCCTTATCAAATATCCGTACTGAGTAAAGGATACAGATTTATCAACATTTCAACAATAAATGATATAACATTAAAAGTCAAATCCATATGTAAAAATTTTATATGGTTTCAAAAATAATAATATCTGTAATAAAATAAAATTAATATTAAATGAAATATAATTTATATTGATAAAGGTTGTAACACCCATATTTTTTATAAAATATTTTATCGAAATATTTTTATGTCATCAATAGCTTGCATTGCATGAAATTATGAGTTTAAATGAACCATGATATTACCTTAGTATAAAATGAACATTTTATATATCATTTAGGTTATAGGGGAGAAATATAAAGATCTTATAGAAATTTATGGTGAAGTCATTTACTTCCAATTATTTATGAAAAATATATAAGTCAATTATATATTTTTATTTTTTTATTAATAAATTTAGTGAATTACTATTAGTAAAAAAATAATGAAATATATATGTTATATACTTAGTAAAATATTTTTTGATATTAATCCAATAGATATTTTGGTTATAGGTTATGAATAAACCCTATTTTATGTATAAAAACATCTATAGTTTAAAAAGGTATTTTCTCGCCTTTTAATGGGAAAAACCTTTTAAATTAATATTTTAACACATTAATAATTTTCACATTAAAAAATAAATATGTTATTTTGATGTAGTATATAAAAATTTTCATTGTATGAAATTTTAATATTTTTATGATAACATTAAAAGGTTGACTAATAGTAAAAAGATACTTTATATTAATTGATTTTTCTAATTGAAATAATTTATATGGTAAATTTACAATATTTAATTGTTTTAATCTATAAATAGAATATATTGTTATCATTCAATATAATTATGTCATTGAAATTAATTTTACACTGAATTAAGATGTAAAAAAGTTCAATCTTTTGCAATGTATTAACTTTTAAAACTCTTTCTCTCTTTCAAAAAATGGGATTAATTTTAAAATAATTGCTTAAAATTCAATATTATGAGTTTTGAAAAATTATTTCCATATTTTGAATCAGAATTCTTAAATTATTTAAATTGTTTTGTTTTATTTTTAGGCATTACAAATATTTACATCCAATATCTTTTTAATATGGTAAATGGGTAAAACGAGTAATTAAGGGTAATAATAATATAATAAAATTACTATAACACTATTATTAATAACATTGGATGAGTGGGTTTCAAACAAAAACATCCATGGGTATAAATGGTTTCATTTGGAAGCCACATTGATGAGAATAGTACATTTAATTTATTTTTTTAATGAAAAGTTAAATATGTCTCACTCAGAGTTTAATAAATAAATTAGTTTTTATATAAAGATATATAGAATATAAATTTTATTATAAATAATAATTTTAGAGATAAAATATTTTTCCTCTTACATGGTAATTTATTTTTAATTTTTAGAAAATAAATATATACCTTAATCACATATACATTGATGATGTAAAAAAATAATTAGTCGATGAGAAATCTATAAAATGATTTTTATTAAAATTATAATAACCATAAAAATGCCAAAAGGCATGACCAAATGTTATTTTTCATGTATATCTCATCCATAACCATCCAAGTTCTGAGTTAGTGACCATTCTGATCCATATAGAATATATCATGACACTTATACTATTTTATTTAATGTGATGTTAAATTTCCCATATTATTAATTTAATAAGTATAACATTTCAAATGCTGGATTTTCCAAAAGATAAATTATACTACATATATTATTCTGAAATCTACTAGATTTATCTTCATCATAGTATTTGTTTTTAATTTTTATTCATCCAATAAGTATATAATATAATTTCACAAAATTGACGTAGTAATTATTTTGATAATAGAGATATGCAATAAATGTTATTAAAAATATTAAAATAAAACAAATATGGCCAATGAATTTTATTTATTCACATGACCCCTTATTAAAATAATAAAATATTTTTTTAATTTAACTTTTTATATTAATATTTTTAAAAAATAAATTATTTGAATACTATCAAAATTGATATTATTTATTGTTTATCGGAATAATGTTTTATTAAATAAGATAAAAATAATAAAATATTTTTAATAAATATAGAATAATTCTTATATGGTAAAAATGTTATAATTTATAGATTTATGGTCTAATTGACATTAAATAAATAAATATTCCACCATTTTTATATTGAAATATTTTTTATCATAATTAAAATTATTTATAATAACTAAGTGTTAATTTAACTTATAATGTATAAATTGATATAAAAACTGATATAAAATTTCTTATTTGGTGGTATTACAAACCTATATCATATCATTTTTAAAATTGGGACATTTTTGAATTTTTTGGGTATGTTTAGATTTTATTATAAAATTAATATGTTGGGAGATCTCAAAAGTGCCTCTCACCTCAATTATAAAAGTGTACCCCCCATCTCACCTCTTAAAATAAATTTTAACATTCATGATTTGACATACCCTCACCTTTTATCTTAAAAACATCCCTAGTAACATTATAGAGTTTGTGGGCTTCTTCAATGACCAACTCTAGTGCATTAAGAAGGGATTTAGAAGAAGCACATCGAATAATAGGTAATCCCCTCTACCAATTCTTTCCAACATGTTTCTTATAATACATCATCTTTATGAGTTGCTTTATTAAAAAGTAAGAAATAAATTACCACTTATAAACTAAGATGTTATTAAAATTATGAATTAACTATATTACATCTTTTATCCATCATATGAAAAAAGAAATCACTACACTTGTGTACATACATTTTACTATATCCACACTGTGGTGTAATATGTATTTCACTACCACCGTACATGTATGGGTATAATGAGGGAAATAATAAATAAATATGATTATTATAACATGATATTAATTATTAAATATGGTACACCATCTAATTCAATATTATTCAACAAATACAAGAATGATATCGTCGCTCGTGCGTACGTAAGACCTACCGTCTCCACGATCTGATGAAATTTATTCTATATTATATTCATTAAATAATAATTATATAAATAAAAATAATGAATAAATATGGAATATATTATGTTAATATAAATTTTAAATGATATAAATATGACCTAAGAAATATAACCATAACTTATTCTACAAAACATGCATAGGAACATAAAGTAATTAAAATCCAAATAATGAGTAACAATGAAATGTTACTGACAAATAGATGATAATATGATCATATATTATATTATCAAAATTACTATGATTCTATAATAATTCAATGAAATTATTTAAATTATTATACAGAATGGTCAGATACATACGAAAGATATCATACCTAAGGTAGGGGATAATTTTGCAATCTCATTATTATCTAAGATTGTTTATAAATTAGTATTTACTAGGGTATATTACCATCTACATCCATGTTCCCAAAATATGTAATACTAGTTTCATTCTAATAAAATTGTTTAAATTTAATCATTCCCACTGGATAATTTTTACTAAATTATATGAAATAAATCTGAAGAAACTTTATGGTGTTTTTTTGAAAAATGATTCATATTTTTTGACAACTAATCGTTTTTTAAAGAATTTTTTTTATACACATGAAGACAGAATTTATTGGGTTTAAGGACGTTCTTGAGATTAATGAAATAATTTCTTGAGTTTGAAAGTTATTGTTGAAGTTTAAGAAGTTATAAAGTTTCCCAAACATTCTGAACAATGAAAAAGATGCTTTGCTATCTTAAAGTTATCACAAATCATGAAAAGTTTCATGATAAATGATATTAAATAAATGGTGAAGAGTTTTGATGATTATTACTTAGAAACATTCTTAGAATATTCATAATCAGATATCTAAACCTGATTCCTGAGAAAACCAAAAACTGTTTTCTGAACCCGATTCCTGAGAAAAACATAACCTGATTTTTGAACCTGATTCCTAAGAAAACCAGACCCTGATTTCTAAACCTAATTCTTTAGAAAACCATAACCTGATTTCTGAACCAGATTCATGAGAAAAACAAATCCTGATTTGTGAAACTAATTCCTAAGAAACTAGAACCCAATTTCTTAACCTCATTCTTTAGAAATCCAAAACCAGATTTTGGAAACTAATTTCTAAGGAAATTCTCAACCCATGTTATGAACAATTCTGAACCTTAATTCTACACATTTTGAAACAAGATTTCTTTGTAATTCGGAACTTGATTTCTGAACAATTCAAAACCTGATTTCTGGATAAATAGGAATCTGATTTTTGAAAAAATTTTAAACTGATTTCTTTACAATTCGGAAAATTATTTCTGAGTAATTTGGAATATAATTTCTGAAAAATTCAAATTGCGATTTCTGCACATTTTAAATCATTAATTCTTTACAATTCGGAACCCGATTTCTGAGAGATTCAGAACCAAATTTCTGGAAAATTTGGAACTTTGAATTCTTAATAATTCAAAACCAAATTTCTCAACAATTTGGAACCTCAATTCTACAAAATTTGTAACCATATTTCTGAATAACTCTGAACCTAATTTTTGTATAATTTGGAACCAGATTTTTGCACAATTCAGAAACATATTTCTGAGCACGTTTATGATAAAATAATAACCATGATCCAGCATTATCATTCTGAGAAATATATGAAGAGTTAATGAAAGAAAACATGAATATCAACATTGAATAAATCTCGATGAAATTTAAAGTGGTTTGGAGACGTCAAATATTTTAGATTAAATGCTATAGATTTGTGGATTTTTTGATATTTTAGGAAGTAAGAAAGATTTTCAAGATTCCTGCCATTGTTTTCTAAGTTTCCTATAAATATTTTCTTAGATCATTCTCTCATTTGTAACTTTCAAAAATACGGAATAGGTGGAGCACCAGAGATTTCAAATTGAAAAGTTCCCAATAACATTGAATAAGATTTTATTTGATTGTTTAATGAATAGAATAATCAAAACCATCCGTACATTACTGAGAAGATTGGAATCAATAAATATGGACTGAGGATTCGGACTGAGCATCTATGAAGCAGATTCGACAAATATTTTATTCTTTTGCATTTCTCATTTGTTCATTAAGAAAACATTATAAACTAATGGGAGTTAGTTTAATTTTTCTTATCGGGATATAGAAGTTGTCTAATTATAGTTGGCACAAGCTGTATTCAATTCTAAATTGTAATGGATTTCCATAGACCCACGGGTGTGGCTATGGAAAGGATGTAAGTTATCACATTGAGGGAGAACCTTATAATTTGTGTGTTATTAACTTGATTTAATATTCTTTCATGCTTAAGTATTCAGTATAGGTTGATAAGGAAAAAAATATTAACAGGATTCAAGGGTTAAGTTTCTTATTGTTTTGAAACTTACATAAAGTGAACAACTAATTCACCCCCAACCCTTAGTTGTTACTTTATCCTTATAACTTCAAGTAGAATAATTGGGAGGATCCCTTGTTTAATAATTATCATAGTGAATATTAATTCTATCAACAGTTGAGTTATTCTTACATTTTATTGCATGAATTATTATGGATGAAAAAATAGGATGATTCTTTATCTCGTATCTCTTGTCCTTGAAGTTTTTGATGCTGGTACTATTGGATTTCCACCTATTAAGAAAAATGTTCCTATGAAATTTTCTAATAAGAGACATAGAATTTGATGTAAGGATAGAAATTATACTCTCATTTCCTTATAATAATATGTTTATCAAAATTTGATTGGTCTTACAATATTGAAAACCATGTGGGAAAATCTGGAAAGTGTTTTCAATGGAAATACAAATGTCAAGGAGGCAATGATACGAATCTGGTTTAGTAAGTTTGAAGAAATCTAGATGATAGATGATTGAAAAATTGATGAATACTTCACTAGAGTTAATTAAATTGTATGAAAAAATATAGGATTTGGGGAAGACTTGGAATATTCCACAATTGTGATGAAACTTATGAGAAACATTTCGGACAAGTTCGATTCTAAAATTTATGCCTTAGAAGATTAGGATGATTTAACTCTTGATGAAATGAATAACTTTATAGTTGATTATGAAATGAGGAATGATTAAATCTTTAATATGAATATAAAATATGAAATGTCTTTTGAATCCATGAGAATGATGAATATAAATGATGTTGATAAAGTCAATCCTTGTGAATTTTATGAAAAGGAAGATGATGATTTGAATGAAAATGTCATATCCCATATATCTAAGAACTATTGTAGTGGATGAATAAAGTATGGAGGAAAAATTACTCTCAAGTGTTTTGAGTGTGGTGGGATTAGGAACTTTGCTATAAATTTCTTTAAGAGGAATGTTGGAGAATATCGAGATGATTTCATTGAAAAACATTGATGGAAGAAGTTGGAAAAAAATGATAAAGAAGAAATTTATTCCAACAAATTAAAGAATAAGTCTTTCTAAAATAAGAGATTCATGTTGAGCAGGAAACATGAATTAGACTCAAGTAGATATTATTCATCTAAAGACAAATGTTCATTGAAATTTAGAACCTTTATTGCAAAAGATGACAAAATAAAAGACTCTTTAGAGAATGAAGAAAGTTGTGAAGAATCTTATAGAGAGTATTAGCTCAGAACCAAACTTCTTTCATGACTTGAGAAAAACAAATCTCTCAAGAAAGAAATTAGGGTAATGAAGAAAGATCATGAAGAAGTCGTTGATGGATGAAAAAATTTCATTAAGTAGGAGGATGAATATATTCAAAGCTACAAACTTAGAAATGATGAGCATAAAAATCTAATTGAAGATCTAAGCAATAAGTTGGAATCTAATGATGAAAAAGTAAACAAGTTGCAATAAAAACACCTAGAGTTTTAAAATTCATTGAGGAAGATGAATGTGAAATTCCACAATGATACATAAGTAAAAGTTGATACGTCTAACATTGCTAAAAAGGCTTACTAAGAGAATTAGGTGAAATCTTCTCCTAACAAAATTAACTATTTGTCTGACTCTTATACATTTTCGGGTCTGGAAAATGTGTTGACATAGCATGGGTGGTAAAAGGTTCTAATAAGACTATCAACCTAAAAAATGTTTAAATCTCACTCAAAGGGAAATATGGTCCACAACCTAATAATTCTAGGGCGGAAAGAGGTTACCTAGCTCAATAAAGTTTCTATAGAGAAAGATCATTCTTTAATATAAAATCTAGATTTGAAGACTGTTGTAGGCATTGTGGAATCTATGGGAATATAGTTTATAATTGTTGTCATAATTTATCTATACCCAGAAGATAGTTTGAACAAACTGTAAGAAACAATGAAAGAAGAATGAGTAACATTCCCCACTCACTGAAAATTGAAAAGGTAAATTCTCAAGATATCAGAAAAATTCACACAAAGAATCAATTTAAATGTCTCAAAGAAGTATGTGGAAGATGTTATCAGTCTGGCCATCATGCTAAAAGATGTATGAAACTCCATCCAGAACAATATTTTTATGATAAGAAAGAAATGAAAGCTAAAAATAAGAAGGTTGATGAGAGAGCATTCATTTTTTAGACATCTTTGTAAGAAATTAAGAGGAACAAACCATGTATTATTAATATTGGTTTTTCTTCATGAAAGATAGTTGATACAAAAATCTTCGAACATGTTGAGAGTCATGATGGAGGAGTGGTTACATTTGGAAATGATAGTTCCTTAAAATGTCATGGAATTAGAACATCATAGATTGAATCAGTGAAAATAAATTTTAAGTATGTCTGGCTTGTTGATGGGATAAAACATAACATATTTAGTGTAAGTCAACATTGTGATGATGAGAAAAAAGTAATCTTTAAAAAGAATTCTTGTATCATCAAATGTGTGAAAAATGGAAAATTCCTTACAGAAGGAGAAAGAACCAGTGGGAATCTCTTTCAAATTGGAGAATCCAATAACACATGTTACTTGAGTGAAAAAGATGTGAAATAGTTGTGGCATAGAATACTTGTCCATATTACGTAGTAGAACAAGAACACTATATATAAATTTGATGCTTTTATGAATTTTCAATAATTGAAAAGAAGATATGAAGATGTTTTTATTACTTTCTAGAAAGTAAAGATGACTAGAAAAACTAATAAAAGAGTTGAGACTCAATCTAGAAAACTACATGAACTTATTCATTACGATCTATTTGGGTTGATGAGACATCACTACACTAAATGAGTTTTATACTTTATCACTTTTATTGATGAGTTCACTCAGATTAAAAACATCATGTTCATGAATCATAGGTCAGAAGCTATTGAAATGTTTAAATTATTTAGAAATGTTGCTGAGAATTAATTGGGGGTTTCTATAAAGAAGCAAAAAAAGAAAATGGTACTCAATTAACAAACAATGCTTTTAAAACTTATCTAATAAATCCAGGTATCAAACATCATTATAGTGCTCCCTATACTCCAAAAATGGAGTAGAAGAAAGAAGAAACAGGAGATTGGTAGAAATGGGAAAAAGTATGTCATTTGAACACAATAATTTAAAATTCTTTTGGAGAGAAGCTGTTAGTACTATTTTACTTGTTCAAAATAGATTCTTTTCGAGACTAAAAACCAACATGACTCCTTATAAAATGTGGTATAAAAAAACCCTCATTGGAGTACTTTAAAATATTAGTAAGTCCATGTTTTATTAAATTCAAAAATATGGATTTGGGAAAGTTTGATGAGAAAGCTAAAGAAGGATCCTTTATGGGTTATTCACCAAATTGGATAAGTTACAAATGTTGGAACAAATGTTAACAAAGGTTGGTGTAATCATATGATATGAAGGTAATTAAAAATCAATCTTCCTTAACAAAAGTTTTTGAGAATTCAAGGGACGAAACATTAGAGAAATCCAGCAATAGTGAATGTTATCAAGAACAATCTCATCATGATTTAGATGGGTCATGTAGTGAATAATGTGATGCTGGGGAAAAAACCATGATATTTCATACCCTATAAAAGCATGTTGAATCTGAAAACATTATTGGGAATCCTAAGGATTCATTTCAGACAAGAACGAAGATGATTTTAGAAAATTAGACTTCACAGAGCTCAAAAATTGAAACAGAATCAGTTTCATAGGCTAGTCAATATAAATAATGGGTGGATTCTATGAAAGAATAGATATATTAGATTGAGAATAATGAAATATGGGAACTTGTTCTAACGCCAGAAAATAAAAATGTTATCAGAACCATGTGGGTTTATGGAAATAAATTTAATGGTCATGGAGATGTTTCATGAAACAAAGAAATACTTGTTTGTAAAGGATATACATAGGTAGAAGGTGTGTATTTTGATGAAACATTTTCCCCCATTGCATGGATAGAAAGTATTGGAATGTTTCTTATAGTTTTTTCCCATTGGAATTGCAAAGTTTATCAGATAGATGTAATGACATATTTCTTAAATGGTGAAATTGTAGTAGATGTTTTCATTAAACAACCTTGTTGGTTTATACTTGATGACGATGAAAACAAAGTTTGTAAATTTAATAATGTTTTTTATGGGTTGAAACAAGATCCATATGATTGTTATTTAAATCATGACAATTGTTTCTGAAATATGGACTTTTCTAAAGGAATAGTTGATAGTAACTTTTATGTGAAAGATGTTGACTACAGAACATTAATTGTAATTGTTTTTGTGGATGATAAAATTTTTGTTGGGGATGAAGAAAAGGTTTGTGATGAATTTTCTGAAGAGATGAAGAAGATTTTTGAAATTTCATTGTTAGGGGGATTAAATTTATTACTTGTCTTACAAGTTCAACAAAAAGAAAGATACACTTTCTTATATCAAGAAAATTATGCCAAGGAATTGTTAAAGAAGATTGCGATGGTAGAATTAAAATATGTTTCCACTCTTATTTCAGTGAGCACAATGTTGAACAAAGATGAATCTAGAACAATTATGAATTAGAAATATTTTCAAAATCTCCCATGAAATCTTCCTTACCATACATATTCACAGCCTGATATTGTTTATGTTTATACTTTATGTGCAAGGTATCAATGTAATCCTAAATAATCACATATGTTGGAAGAATAGAGGATTGTGAGATATGTCAAAGGAAAAAAATCATATGGGTTGTTATACAAAAGAAAAAGTGAGTTAATTTTTCATGGTTACACTGATTCTTATTGGGCAGGTGATTGTAAGGATAGAAAATCAACTTCTAGAGGAATAATTTTCTTAGGTGAATGCTATGTGAGTTGGCATAGCAGGAAAACAAGTTTTCTAACTTTGAGAACTAACGACTTAGAATATGTTGTAGCTACTCATGATTTTACTCAAATGATGTGGAAGAAAGTTTACCTCGAGGATTTGAATATAAAAGTTTCTAAACCATTAAATATACTTTGTGATAATTAGAGTGCAATTGATCTTTATAAGAACCCTATCCAACACACAAGATTAAAACACATTGATATAAAATTTTACTTCATAAAATAAAAAGATGATGATGGATTGATTTTGTTAGAATACACATAAAAAAGATTTCAGATTGATGATATCATGAAAAAATCAATGTCGAAGGAAAGGTTTGTCGAATTAAGGATGAAACTCCATGTTCAGACCCCTCCTATGTCTTCCTAAACCTCATAAAGAAATTCCCCCATTGTGCTTTTTATTATATTGACAAATGGGTATATTAATAAACGCTTTTTCTATGAAGTGTTTTCTTAACTTTCATTTTATGATTTTGATGATGTTGTTATCATATAATGGGGGAGAAAAAAATGAGAGAGAGAAATAAAATTGAGAAAGAGAAAGGTAAAAGTAAAAGGGGATTTTGAGTAAGGGGAGTTTATCTTAACATTCCAACAAAACTTTCTTGCTAATGAGGGATGGAAATACTTCAAAAACATTACTTTACCCAGTAGTGTGGTGTCAGGACACTCTTTTTTGATAAAGGTTATGTTTTAATAAAAGTTAAAATATTCTAAGAGTTGGGAAAGTTGTTAAACCAAGGATGTAAATAAATGAAAAGGGGAATACTGAAGAACCTTTGTGGTGATTTTATTATAAAAAAGTTTTTTATTTTTTGACTAGTAACCTTTTTGTTAAATAATGTTATTGATATATAGGAAGAATGATATTGTTTTGTTTAAGAATGTTGCTCATCTTAATGAAATAAGTTACTGAGTTTGAATATTTTTGTTGAATATTCCATAGTTAGAATGTTCCCCAAACATTATAAAAAATAATGTGATGATTTTATGTATTTAAAGTTCTCATAAATCATAAAAATTGTCACGATAAAAGAAGTTGAAGAAATGGTAATTACATTTGAAGACATTCACTAAGCAACATTCTGAGAAAATTTGGATCCATATTTCTAAAATCGATTCCTACGAAAACCAGAACCTGATTTCTAAACCTGATTCCTAAGAAAACCAGAACCTGATATATGAACCTGATTTATGATAAAACTAGATTCTGATTTCATAACATGATTTATATGAAAAATCAGAACCTGATTTTTGTACAATTCAAAACTTGATTCTGAAAAATTCAGAACATTATTTCTTAGTGATTCAGAACATGATTCCTAAATGATTTGAAACCTTATTTAAGAATATTTTGGAACCTGATTTCTGAAAAATTTGGAACCTGAATTTTGCACAATTGATAATGTGATTTTTGAGTTATTCATAACCTGATTTCTGAACAATTCAAAACATTATTTCTACACAATTCGGAACATGAATTTTGCAAAATCCCGAACCTTATTTCGGGGTAATTAAAAACTTGATATCAAAACAATCTAGATCATTATTTCTACATAATTTGGAACCTAAATTCTACAAAATTCATAATTTGATTTCTGCACAATTCATAATGTAATTTATGAGTAATTCAGAACCTGATTTCTGAGTATGTTTCTAAGAAAACCAGAACCAAAATCTATAATTATCATTTTGAGAAAGATAAGAAGAGTTTAAGCAGGAAACCCTGAATTTCAACTTTTTGTAAATCAAGGAGAAATTTAAGGTGGTTTGAAGAATTCAAATATTTAAGATTAAATGTGAGATATTTGCAAGGTATTTGAGATTTTAGGAAGTGGGAAATTTTTTCAAAATTATCCCCTTGGTTTTATGAGTTCCCTATAAATATGTGCTCAGTTCATTCGACCATTTGTAACTTTCACAAATGTGGAAAAGGCACGTCACTGGAGAATTCAAGGTGAAATGTTCCCACCTAGTTTGAAGAAGCTTTTCTTTGAGTGTTTATGGAACAAAATAATCAGAACCATCTGTTCCTTTCTGAGAATATTGGAATCATCAAAATAGGACCAAGGATTCAAAATGATCATTTATAGAGAAGATTCAATAATGTTATTGTTATTATTTTCGGCTCATTTGTTCTTTATAGAAAAATCGTAAACTAATGAAAGTCAGTATAATATTTCCTATCAAGAAATAGAAGGTGTCTAACAGGAGTTGGCACAAGTTGTATTCACTTCTTCATTATAGTGGATTTCTATAGACCCATGGTAGTTGAAATATAAAGGATGTAGGTTCTCACATTGAGGTAAAACCATGTAAATCATGTGTGATTTACTTTATTTACTATTCTATCATACTTAAGGATTTGATATAGGTTGATAAAGAATGAAATCATAATATGTTTGAAGGGTGGAGTTAAAATTTAGAAACATAAATAAACTGAATAATTGATTCACCCCCCCTCTTAGTTATTACTTGATCCTTGGAACATTAGAATAATTATTCATTATTTGATACGAGGTACCTTTTAACTTCTCTAGAAAAAGTATCAAGAAAATGTTTTTTTAACTTATACAACATGAATTTATTTTTACTTCTTCATAAAACCTTATTCTATTAATCATACTCTACATTATTTCAAGTTTATTTTCAAATAAATTTGTTTTTTTCAATTGAGTGTAATTTTAAGAAAAAAAATGTTTTTGAAGAAGAAATGTTATTTTCCTCAAGAATTAATTTCACGTGGTATATCAAAAATACTTTCCATATAATATGAAATTCATTAATATAGTCATGTTTCAAGTATAGTATACTTACTTTTCCAATGATATTATTGTGTTTATGATGGAATTCTATTTATTAAATCCATTTGTTTTTCAAGGATTATGTTTTGGTGGAATAATTTTTAAAGAAACCAATTTTATTCCATTGGTTATGAGGAATGATTTATTTTATTGTGGAATATGTAATAATGATTTCATTATGATATTGGAGGGACCTATATCTCTCTCAAATTCATTGGTGAGTGATTTTTATCTCATGAGATAGACATGGATTGAATAGGGGATGATCTCAATTCAGAAATACATGGCTGGAATGAGAAGTGAACCTGGTTCAGTATTGGACTTTTTCCACTTTGATGGTATTGGAAATGATCCTTTAATAATATAACATTATTTTCTATACTAATGTGTAAGCCACTAAACATCATGTATTCTATTATGAAGTTTTCTATTATGTTCCTTAAGTTGTATGACCTTTTTGGAATAATCCATTAGCATGATATCACAATATTTCATATGCAGGGTAAGATTTTCAAAAGTTATGTTCTTATGTTTTATGATTATGATATGATTAATAAATCTCATGTTTACCCTTACTAAGAATTTGAGCCCACCCATTGATATGTTTCTTTTCCCCCCATCATGAAAAAGGGTATTAAATAAGATATTCCAAAAGGGGTCTAGTTATGAAGACATAAGTGGGAGACAATGAAGATATATTATGTACCAGTTCATTATGTTTCCCAATTTCTAAAGACACTATACCTATAAAGCCCTATCATGGTTTTGGTATTTTTTAATGAATATTAATAAATTTTGATGTAATATAAATGTATGTAATGTATGGGACGTTATATTTGGTATCCAATGTAGGTTATAGCTAGCCATTGGAAGCTATGATGATAGAACCCAAGGAAGAACCCTAAGGATATATCGATGTATATAGTACAATCCTAGTTCTTTATAAATGATCCTGAATAATTTAGGAGAAAACATAACATGCCCAAAATTGATCTTTTAATCTTGATTATGTGGTTTCCACATTATGATTAGTGTTTCTCAAACTATTCTTATTGAATTGATTTAATTCCCAGAACTCGAATGTTTTGTATTAACGTTGAATGTGATGGGTAATGAAATGATTTTCCTTCTAATCTACTAAATGTTATGGAACTGGAATGAAAAATATATTAGCTATGCTCACACAACTTTATGAAGATATGAATAATGCACGACTTATAAATGAGAAATGGATGGAACAAACTTATGTTGAGTCCTTCATGAGGGAGAATCCACTTTCTTTCAATGGGTCTTCTAATATATTTGTGGCTAAAATATTGATCAGTACCACTGAAATGATATTTTCAGTTATCTAATTTTCAGAACATGATATAGTCATCATAGCGGTATATTGTTTGAAAGGTAAATCTGATCCATGGTGGCACCATATTAGTAAAATAAGACAAAGATATGAAATTGGATCCATTGAATGATATGAGTTCAAGTAAATATTTTTAATAAGTAATTTCCTCATATTCTTTAAGAAAAGATGGATAAGAAGCCACTCGAACTTAAAAAAAAGGATGATGAATCTGTTGGTACCTACGAAGAAAACACTATAAGATATTCATGATACACTTCAGGAATTATTATCCAACCTGAGAGTAACATTTACAGATTATTTAGTGGCATAAAACCAAGTCTATAAAGGTTATTAGCAATAAAGGAATTCAAAAGCTATGAAGAAATTGTTATATGTGCTCTCAAGGTTGAGATGATGATTAGAATAACCCATCACTCCTATGGGTTTTATAGGAAGAGAGAATGTAATTCGAGGGAAAATCTAAGCACCACACTGAAAAGATGATAAGTTTCACTTATTATCATTGTGTGGAAAGAAACCTAGAGGGAATTGTCTTAAAAGGACTAGTAAAGTTTTTATGTGTGGAAAATAAGGTCATCGGGTTGTTTAATGTCTAAGTTAGGGGAAAAAGATATTTACTAATGTGAATAGAAGAAAGGATACATAGAATACACCTCATACACTTCAATGATACAAGTGCATGGAAATTAGGCATTATTCTAATAAATTCTCTAATCCAATTGTTATTAATGATGATCAATGCCACCCAACTCTTAAGGCCATAGACAAAGGCAATTTACATGTGATCCCTATTGGTGATGTGGACTAAGATAATGAAGTGGTTAAAGGTACACTTACAATCCACTATAGAGTAGAAAATGTTTTATTTAATTATGGATCCACCGACTCTTTTTTTCTGATGAATTTTCTATCGGTATTGTTGTATTACCTAAAAAATTATATGTTGAGTCAGCTGTGAAAAATCATAATGGCACAATGGTCGCATAAAAAGTTTATAATTCTTCTCTGGTTGAAGTTTGTGAGAATATGCTTCCTGCAAATATTGTGATCCTTTATATAGTTGATTTTAATGTGATTCTTAACATGGATTTTCGTTCTTTATATGGATCTCATATAAATTTCCAAATAAGGGAAGTCACATTTCATTTTATAGATCAATCAATGATCATTTATCGATGCATGGATTAATATAACCTTCCTATATAAATTTCTACCATTTTATGAATCTTGACTCCTATAAATGGTTGTTATATACCTCAAATGGTTATGGAGAAACTCATGACTAATAATACACCCATTGTATGAGAATTTTAAGATGTATTTATGGAATAATATATAGGTCTTATACCAAATCTTTATTTTTAGTTTTCAATTGAACTCATATCGGGTGTTATGCCAATTTTAAAGACACTTCATAAAATGACCCCAATTGGGTTTCTGGAATTGAAGAAGAAACACCAAAAGATTCATGAAAAGGGATTCATGCATCCTAATGTGTTACCTTGAGAAGAACATGTTCTATTTATTAATAATAAATATTGATAAATGAGACTCTACATTCATTATCAAGAACTTAACAAGATCACTATCATGAAAAAAACACCCTTACCCACATAGATGACTTATTCGACCAACTATGAGGATCTCAATTCATTAACAAGATTGGTCTTCATTTAGGATATCATCTATTTAGGGTCAATTAGGAGGATGTACCAACAACATAATTACATACAAAGAATAGGCAATAAAAATTTACATTGATGCCTTTGGGTCTTACTGATTCCCCTGATATCTTCAGGGATCTAATGGATAAAGTATTTCGAGACTATCTTTATTAGTTTATGGTAGTAATTATTGATGTTATTCTTGTCTATTCAAAAATAAAATAAGAAAATTAATATCACTTTAGAATTGTACTAAATTACATGATAAAGGACAGTATGTATGAAAAATTTACCAAGTTTGAATTTTGTATTAAGAATGTATTTTTGGGTCACATATTCTCAAAAAGAGGGTATATTAATGGATCTAATAAAAACAAAAGTTTTTTTAAGTTGTTCAAGACCAAAAATAGTAACTGGGATCTGATGTTTTCATGGTTTGGCTGGATATTATCTACATTTTGTGAAAGTGTTTTCAAAATTATCTAATCCACTCACCATGTTGAGTCGGAATAGAGTTATGTTCATTTGGAAAAAGGAATGTGAATATATTTTCCAAGATATCAAAAGATGGTTAGAAAGTGCACCTATGTTCACAATATTTTGTAGTGGAGAAAGGTTTGTCATCTATAGTTATGCTTCCAAAAAGGGGATCGGTTTTTTCCTCATTAAAAATGATACGGTGATAGCTTATGACTCATGAAAATTTAAAATTTATTGGCCAAATTACCCAACTCGTGATTTGGAGTTAGCAGCGGTAATATTTTCAATAAAGATAAAGAGTCCTTATCTTTATGGTGAAAGATGTGATGTTTATACTGATCATAAATGTTTACAGTATATTTTCTGAAAAAAGGATATAATTAGGTATCAAATATGATGGTTGAAGTTGATTAAATATTATGACTACTCAATACATTACCACCTTGTGAAATATAACACAGTGGTGTATGCTTTGACTAGAAAGAACCATGTTTTCCTATCCATGACGAGGATCGCAAAATATCAAATATTTTTGGATTTTCAAAGGATGGATATTTAAATTTTAATGTGTGGGGAGACATTTTATCTTTCTAAAATGAATGTTTAACCATCTATACAAGTGAATACTAAGGAGGCACAGAAGTAATATGTGGAGCTACAAAATATGGTATGAAATGTTCTCGAATTCAACCTTGATTTTGATGGAATAATACGGTTCAAGAATCATGTTTTTATTACTCCCACAACTTAAATAAATAAGTATCTATTGGATGAGGCTCATATTTATTCATTCTATAGTCGCCCTCAAAGAAAAAATATGTATATGGACCTGCAGGAGTATTTCTGGTGAGATGGAACAAAAAGATATGTTGCAAAATATGCCTTTCAATGCATGGTTTGTCATAAAGTTAAGGCTATGAGACAGAAGTCTAAGGGGGTGTTACAATCATTACCCATACCTAAATAGAAATGGCAAAATATCACTATGTATGTTTTTTTCATACTTTCCAAAATATCCAAATGCAATAATGCTATTTGGGTTACAGCTGGTCGCCTTATGATGTCATCCCACTACATTTGTTTTAGAGATGATTTCTCTCTTGATAATATTTCTATGATATATATATATAAAGGAAGTGGAATGATTTCATGGAGAACCACTTTCTATTATATATGACTGGGATTCTAAATTTACCTAGATGTTCTGGTGAATTATTTAGCAGAATCCGGATACAGAGTTATGCTTCAGCACTGCTTATCATCCTCAGACTGACGATCCGTCTCAGAGAACAATTCAAACTCTAAAAGACATGTTGCGGAATTTCTCTATGAATATCAAATGTGGTTGGGATAAACACCTACCTTTGGTAAAATTTTATTACAACAATAGCTTTCAATATAGTATTCAGATTGATCTTCATGAATCCCTCTATGGAAACAATTACAGAAGTCCAACTTGCTGGCATGATGTTGGAGAAATAAAACTATTACGACCTTATCTTGTCGATGAATTGGGAAGAAAGTTCATATATATTCAACAACACATAAGAGCAGCTCATCGCCGGAAAAAATGCTATGGTGAAAATCAATGAAAATATCTTGAGTTTGAAGTGGGTGATAAGGTGTTGCTACGAATATCTCCCTCAATGTGAGTAATGATATTTGGAAAGAATGGAAAGATGAGCCCTATTTATATCAGTCCTTTTAAAATTATGGATCTTGTTGGGAGTGTAGATTACCAACAAAATATATCTCATGTTCTTGATTTGTTACATAGATCCATCCTAAGAAATTACATACCCGATTATTCACATGTACTAAACTCAGAAGTCGTACCGTTTGAGCATGATATTGTTTATTAAGAACAACTAATAGATATTCTGGATCGTAGTGAGAATGTTCTGCAAAACAAGACCCCTAGATTAGTTAATGTTTTGTGGAAGAGCCAACAACTTTTGGAATCTATCTGGGAACATGATGAGATAATGAGGGATATATAACCTCATTTTATTATCCATGTGATGAGTTTTGAGGGAAAATCCAGTTTATGGGGGGTAGAATTTAACTCTATAATGTTTGAAAAAAATTATCTAAATATTTTTAGTTCCTCAATAACATGAATTTCCTAAAATCATTAGTTTAAACAAACAAGAATATGCCTTTAGTATAAAATTAAAATTTTAAAATATCCATTAGTTTAATGGGATGAAATATCACTAACTTGTTAAAATGTATTGTGAATACATTCACTTCCAAATATTTGTGAAATAATATAAACCAATTACATATTTTTTATTTTTGTATTAACAAATTGACTGAATTATCATTACTAAACAAAATTAACGAAATATATATCTTATATACTTAATAATTTTTTTTACGTTCATCCAATATATATTTAGTTCATAGGGTTTGGATAACCTCTATTTGATATATAAAAACCTATATTTTTCAAAAGAGTAATTTTCCTCTTTTTAATGACGAACCCCTTTTAGATTAATATTTTTAAACCTTAATAATTTGTATATGACAAAATAATTTTTTTTTCTATATAGGCATATAAATACATACTTTGGATGAAATTTTAATAATTTTCTGATAACATTAAAATTTTGAAGAGTAGTAAAAATACACTAAATTTTAATTGAAAACAATTTTTTTCATCAAAATAATTTATATGGTTGAATTATAATATTGAATTTTTTTAAAGTATAAATAGAATATATTTTTATTATTCAACATAATGTATGTTATTATCATTAATTTTACATTTCATTAATATGATAAAACATATGAATCTTTTGCAATGTTTAAACTTTTAAAACTCATTCTCTCTTTCCGAAAATAGGATTAATTTTAAATTAATTAGTGGAATTTATGTGTTTTGAATTTTGAAAAATGGATTATATATTTGGAATAAGTTTGCCCAAATTAGTTAAATATTATTATATGATTTTTGGGTATTATGAATAGTAACTTCTATTATTTCTATTAACACTATAAAAGGGTAAAACAAGTAATTAAGGGTAAGAATACTATTATAAAATTACCCTGACATATGTATTAAAAACATTGGAGGAGTGGGATTTTACCTAAATCATTATTTGGTCGATATGGTGTCTTTTAGAAGCCATTTAGATGATATTAAGACATTTAATATATTTTTTAAAATAAAAGTTTAATAGGTCTCACTCAAATCTTACTAACAAAATCATTTTTTATAAAAGCTTATACATAAGATAAATTATATTATAAAAATTAATTTTAAATTTAAAATATTTATATTTATCATGGAAATTTATTTTTAATTTTTATAAAATAAATAATTACTTTAAAGACTCATACATTGATGATGTAAAAAATAATTAATTAATGAGAAATTAATAAATCATTTTTTTATTAAAATTATAATAAACATAAAAAGGCCCAAAATATTGAAAAAATATTAATGGTCATGTATATATCTACCATAATAATCCAAGGGTCTTGTTAGTGACCATTTGGTGCCTTATATAATGTAATGAGACACTTATATTATTTTATTTAAAGGGATGTTAAAGTTGTCACATTCATTATTCTATAAGTATAACATTTTAAATGTTGTATTTTTCAGAATAAAAATTAGAATACTTATATTAATATAAAATATATTAGATTTATCTTTATCTTATTATTTTATTTTTATTTATTATTCAAAAATTATGTATACTAAATAATTACACAAAATTGATTTAGTAATTATTTCATTAATGGATATATCAAATAAATGTTATTTAAAATATTGAAATAAATATAATTTGGGTGAATTAATATGTAAAATGAATTTTATGCATGATATTGACCTCTTATGTACATAATAAACAATTTGTTTCAAAATTTACTTGTTATATTAATTTTTCAAAAAATCAATGAATTGAATAGTGTCAAAATTGATAGTATTAATTATTTATGAAAATAATTTTTTATTAAATTATATAAAAATCTTATTTTAAAAAAAATATATAATAATTATTTTATTGTCTAATATGTTATAATTTACTTATTTATGGTCTAATTTATATCAAATAATTAAATATGTCACCCATTTAATATTGAAATAATGTTTATCTAAATTAAAATTAAATTGAGTACCTAAGTGTTAAATAAAATGATAATATTTAAATTGCCTTAAAAACCTATATAAATTTTGTTGGTTGATGCAATTACAACCATATATTATCTCATATTTTTAATTGGAACATTTTGGTAGTTTTTGGGTAGGGTTTGATTTTATTATATATTAATATTTTTGGAGATCCCAAAAGTGCCCCTCACCTCAATTATAAAAGGGAACCTGCTCCCTCACCTATTCACATCACTTTGAGATTTAAAGCTTTGAAATCCTCCAAAATTTCCTTTATAATCTACCATAGTATCATTATAGAGGTTATAGTATTCTTCAAATACAATCTTCAGTTATCTAAGAGGAGATTTGGAGGAAGCACGTCGAAGAGGTGGTAATCTCCTCTACCGATTCTTCCAAACGTCATTCCTCTTCTATTTATTCATCATGAGTTGTTTCATTATAAATTAATATCTCTAGTATTAATTATATTCTCATATGATATAATAAATATGAAACAACCGTATTACACCTTCTATCCATCATATGAAAAATGAAATCACCACGTGTGCATACGTACAACTTGCCATCTCCAAGCCGTGGTGTAATCTGTTTCACCCAAAACATATTTTTATGGGTATAATGTTTGAAATAAAAAATATATATTATTATAATTAAATTATATTAATTATGAAATACTATAATCCATCCAATTCAATACCATTCAACAAATATGAGAATGATATCATCGCTCAGGCGTTTGTATGGCCTACATCTCCATGATGCGATGTGATTAATTTTACATGATCTTCATTAATTAATAATTATATAAATGTTAAAAATGAATAAATGTGGTATATATTATGTTACTAAAAATTTCAAATGATATAAATATGACCTAATAAGGATTAACATAACTTATTTGACAAAACATTCATAAGAACATAATGCAGTAAATATCCGAATAATGAGTAATAATGATATGTTACTAAAAACGGATAATAATATTACCATATATGATATAATAAAAATTAATATGATTATAGAATATTTCAATGACAATATTTAAATCAATATACATGAGTTTCAAATACATATGAATTATATTAGACTTAAGGTAAGAGATAATTTAACAATCTCATTATTATTCGATATTGTTTATACATAAGTATTTACTGAAGTATATTTATCATCCAAATCCATGTTCCAAATATATTTAATACTATTTATATTATTATAAAAAATTTTAAATTAAAATTTACCCATTGGGGAATTTTTACTAAATGGTATGAAAGGAATATTTTATCGTTATTCAATACGGGGTACTTTTTGAGTTTTCTGGAAAAAGTATGAGGACAATGTTTTCTTAAAACGTATACAACATGAACGGGTTTTTATATCTTCATGAAGTCTTATTTACGAGAATCATACTCTAAAATATTTAATGTTTAATTGAATATAAATTATTTTATTTTAAATTTTTGTGGCATTTTGGAAAAATAAATTTTTTTTAAAAAAGAATGGATATTTTCCTCAAGAATTAATTTCAAGTGTTATATTAAAATTATTTTCCATCCAAGATGAAATTATTTAATAGGTTTATGTTTCTTGTATAATATAAATATTGTTAATATGATATTATTGTTTTTATAATGTGATTATATTTATGAAATACATTTATTTTACAAAAATTCTGTTATGGTGAAATGATTTTTAAAGAAAACCATTTTATTCCACAGGTTATGATGAATGATTTATGTTATTGTGAAACATGTAAGAAAGATTTAATTATGATATGGGTGGGACTTATATATCACTATAATTAATTGGGTAATGATTCATATCTCAAAAGATAGACATGGATGGAATATGAAATGATCTTGGTTTAGTACTACTAGGATATAATGAGGAGTGAACTCAGCTTAGTAGTGGACTTTGCTCGATTTGATGGTCACAGTAATGAGACTTGATTAATATGAAATGATTTCATATTATTATTTTTATTCCAAAAAACAGTTCATATTATTGTATGACTTTTTTCATTATGGTCATTGATTCCTAAGTAATTTTATGATTTATCATGTGGCATGTGCTCATGATATTTCATATTCATGATAAGATTTTCAAATGTTATGTTCTTATGTATTATTATTATCATATGATTGATATCTCACTTTTTTACACATAATGAGAATTTGAGCTCACCCTTTCATATGATTCTTTTCCCTGGTACATGAAGAAGGGTATTAAATATGATATGTAAAAAAGCGGTCTAGTTTTGAAGATATAAATGGGAGATAATGAAAATGTCTTATGAACAAGTTGTTTATGCTTCCCAATTTCTAAATACACTATACCTATACAGTCCTACTGTGGTTTTGATATAATTTTTAAATAATATTATTCAATTTCAATGTAATATAAATTTATTTATTGTATGAGGTGTTATAAAGGTTTACAATAAAGTGATTGTTTCAATAGAATGATAATAATCACAAATGAATGTGATATTTAAAATATATCTTTTACCACATGGAAATATTAAAATAAAAACCCTTGTATGATATAATTAAATTTGAAACATATAATTCCATGAAATATGAGTGAATAATGATATTAAAAAAAATTCAGAATATACACCACAAAAAAGAAATAAGAGGTGAAAATGGTGTATGCCTAAGAGAAGAACAAGTGGGGCAAGAATCTCTTAACTTGAGTATGACTTGTAATGTGTTTCTTTATATTACTAAATAATAATCCTATGTTAGATATTTAATTTATTTAGAATCTTTTTAAGGTCAATTGTTACTTTTACTTCACTATTAACAATGTTGTATGAATCTATTTAAACAATTATGTTTACATCTGGTGTTTTGACCAAATTCAGTTCATGTATTAAAAATTACATTGGTAGGCCAAATATGGTCAAATGGGTCATTATATAGACATATAAACAACAATTTTATTAAATAATTATCATATATATATATATATTACTTTTAAACCAATCTTGAATGATGGTCATGAAAAGTAAACCAATGTTACAATCATGGAGACGATAAGTTGTATGTATGCATGATTAAATATAGTAAGAAATATTCTATAGTTTTATAATTATAATTATATAAAAAATAATAGTTTATTTAATCGTATATACTTATATATATAATTATTTTGATGAAAAGGTAATCACACCGCGTCGAGGAGGTGGTAGTGACATGTCCACGGGCGACATTATCACTTTTTTTAGTGTATGAAAAAGTCATAGAAAATGAGATATTATATATAAAAAAAGATAATTATTTATCTAACACAATATATAATTATTTTATTTTACATAAGTTTATTTAAACAAACCCCTAATACATTCCATGTAATTTGTGAATGTATCACATTAAATTAAAGAGGCGGTAGTCCACAGGTCCCCAAATGATGTTATCATATTTATAAAAAATGAAAAAATGAATGTATGTGTTATATACAAAATAAATAATTATTAAGACATCATAAATATATTATATATATAATATAAATAGTGTTTCCATCATGAAACCCAACCATGATAGGTGATAAATGAGAAATTATTGACATCGTTTCGGGAGGCAGTAGTCTGCCTTATAGACGAATGATAATTTTCCATCCCATTTGATGGAAGTGTGTGTATGTATAGGTATATGACTTAAAAAATTACAATATATTTATTATAATTATTTTTTTATATAATCATGGAATAATTATAAGTGAATTTTTTTAAAAATAAATAAAATAAAAGTTATCATTGAAGAATTGTTCCACTTTTTCTACTAACTCCTTTTGGTTTTCCCAAATGGAAATTATTGGATTAATTTATTACAAAATAGAGGATTACAAGTTTAAGGGAGTTATTTTGGGAGATTATTTGGTAAGGCTGTGTATGATACAAATGGATAGATATTTGTGATGAAGTAGGAGGGGTGAGTGTGTTGTTATAGTGAAGGAGGAGTGGAATTCTTATAAATATAAAAAGGTAAACACAATTGGGGGAACTCCCTTACCTAATGGGGATAAATAATAGAAAAATAATTTATTAAAACTGAAATTATGATCTAGAAATACCCCCCAACAAAAAAAAGTCATCGTTTTTAATTTTCTCCCATAACATCTACGTTTCCCCACATTTACCATTTTGGTTTGTATTATGTTAACTAGTTCTGAAAACTAATTATTTTAACCATAATAAATACATTAATGGAAAATTTATATGAAATTATTGAACCACTAAATTATAAATATGATAAATAATTTAAATAATGAAAAACACATTTGTGTTGGAAATTAATTTTAAGAGAAACCCATATAATATGAAAAGAAATGCTTTTAGTCGAACTGTGCTAAAAATGATTTCACTATTTTGGGGTCAATATGTTCATTATAAAAGTAAAATTGGTTTATTAATAGATGATATTTGATACGTATTATCATTTAAAAATAAATGGTAATAAGATCAGATTTTTAACGATTTTAACGCTTTCAATAAAATATCATTTATTATAAAAAAACATTAATGTAAATTTTTGAAATATTTACGTAATTTAAATTTTAAAATATCATTAAAATTACAGAAATAAAATATATTAAGTTTAATGTTTTGTAACATGACCTATTAATATGGAAAAATAAGGAAAATTATTAATTCATTCAACTTTCTTCACTTTTAAAATTGATAGTATCGTTTATTTTATTTAAATATTAAGTAAATAAGAACTTTTTTGAAATTTATTAATCATTTTATGTTATTGATTAAACTATAAAAATTAATGATATATTATCATGATAAAAAATTAATTTATCTTCTAAAAAGATTTGTATAAAAGAAAATATGATGTTTTTTTCATATCTCAAGGCTCTTTGTAATGACCTAAAGTTTTATCAATGAAAATTACCTTCTTATAATTATGTCATATAGTATAAACATATAAAATAAAATATAAAACACAATAAAAATAAAATAAATGATGAGTTAATGGGATAAAACTAATTTCGTGAAGTCAAAGAACATATACCAAAGGAATAGTAACTTGACCATTTAAAAATAACATGACCCTTATGAATTGTCAACAAGAAAATTGAATAGTAACCTCACTAATGAAGTTATAAATAAAATTCATCCATCTTTTAAGTGAAAATATGATATAATTATATAATTGTATATGTAAATAAATATTTTAAAAATTATCAATTAAGTGTTTTTATTTTTTTACGTCATAAGTATTTAATTACAATGTTATTATTAATTTAATAATTTAAATGAAATTTAATTTTCAAAAAATTTATTCTGAAATTAATATTTTTCTGTCTTCCGATTTTATGAAAATTTTATTGGAGTTTATGTAATTTTTTAGTGTAATAAAATCATTTATAATTTTAAAATTTATATTTTACAAGTAAATGATGATTTTAATTAAAAATAAAATTTCTCTTTTAAAAAAAATAATTTTCATAATATGGAGTTAATTTTTAAATTCTACACGTCGAAAAATGATTGGAAATAATTTTTGTGATTTTTGTGAAATACTTGATTTTTTTTGAATTGTAAAATGCGATAATTTATGATAAATACAAAATACATGATTAATGGAGTCATAGATGATGTATGTTTGATTTAATACCCAAATCTAGAACTATCAATATTTTATTTAATATTATTGGTGATAATGGTAAAAATATTCATTGTCCTGATCCAAATTAACAAACTATTGATTAAAATATGGAGAAAACACCCCTCTCATTCACTATAAAAACCAACCCTCACTACTTCTTTCCCCCACACATTTAAGTCATTGATTCATATCCAAATGTTTTCCAATAATCATTCCAAACCACTCCCGCACCTACAAGATCTTTTGGTCTTATAAAAAAACAAAAAAAATCCCTTAAGGAGGCTCTCAAGAAGTATAAATCAAGAGGTAAAACCCTCTTCCTTTTATTTTAATTTTTTTTTTCAAGTTATATTCATTTATTATATTCTCCTCACTTACCCATGTAAAAGTGGAATGAAAACTACACTATCTAAAATATAATTTAACTTTATAATATTTATGGAATAATTCTTCATCAAATCACAACTCCTCTATCTTTTATTTTAAGAATGAAAACATCGTATGTGAGGTGTCGATCTACCACCTTCATGAATGAAATGATTTCATCTTTCAATCACACCTTGAAGAATAGTCTTGAAACCAATTATTGTTGAAACAGATTTTAATATAGTAAAAATAACCTAATTAGTGTTTTGGAACCAGTTGATATACATGGTATTTAATAATATAAAAAAAATTAGTTTTTGATGATAACAAAATGAGAATGTAATCTAAATGGATATTGTTAATGATTTATCTAATGAATAATACTCACACATGAAAAAAGATGATATTTTAATTTTCTATATTTTCATTAATAAAATATATGTTTAGTTCTAAAAAAATTTCCCCATTCTACATGATTTTTCATACACATATACAAGTAAACTGATTTTGAAAACCAAAGAATCTAACACCCCTAAATGATGAAATTGAATATATTAACCCATCAAAAGGTTCATAAATAAACATTATAAAGTTATAATAAATTAAATACATCTATAAAGGGTATTTTCACTATTAATTAAAAATCAAATTTTATTATTTAGGACATTAAGATCAAGTGTTGAATCGTTTCATACATAAGGTAAGGGATTCTACATGAACCTCCATTACTCATTCGGGTTACTCATCCTTTCTTTTTACCCAAATTATTTTTTAATTTTTATGTAAATATTAAAAATTCTATTTATATGTTAAAAAATCATGTATCAAGTTCAATTCATCCTTCTTTTCTGGGATATACATGCTTTTAAAAGGTTCACACTCAATTATTTTTGAAAAGAAATCCCTATTTAAGAGAAATTATTGAATTCATACCCATTTTAAAATGAACTCCAAAATATCTTTCAATACACCATTGTTTAAATAAAATAGATCATTTTATTATGAGAAACTACCTTGGTTCAATTTTTGGTTTATAAAAACAATTATTCCTTTTCCATTTTTAAGAATCTTTATAGTTTCCCCTTAAACCTTACTAAAATGTTTTATTTCAAGACATTCTTAAACTATTTTTGAACATCATTTTGACATACCATATAATGATATATTCCCATATTTACTTATCAATATCCACATATGATTTAAATCCTTCATTTCAAGAAAACTACTATGATATTCCCTTTTATATTCCTTTTGAAAAAAATATGATACCCAATTCATTCTATCAGAAAGCCTTATGTTTAAGTTTTATTGCTTATGTGTGATTATTTAAGTGGAAAAAATATTCATGAACATGTTTTGATGGGTGAATCCTGAATGCACTCTAATAAATTGGGTAATGTTTAGTCTTATGAGACGTTATGTGCATCAGTCTTGGTGTTTATCCTTGACTTGTGCTTCTTGTACAATGGTCATAGTGGTTAGCATTGAATAATTGTCTTATATGTGTAACAAGAATTGAATAATAATCCTATAAATAAAATCATCTTTGACTCATGTTATAGTTAGGTTTTATGATCCTTCCACATTACTATGAATCCATGATTATATGATCCCAGGTTCTTATTTATTATATTTAATAATGTTCCAAGCCTTTTTATATCATTATGTAATCAATTATAAACCATGTGTTGATATTTATTCATATTTGTATTCCCTTATTGGTATTTTTAGATCATCCCTTTTTCCATGTTATCCCTAGGATATCCTATGAAGTTGTAAGGGCTCAAAGGACTTCAAGAGCTCTTTATGAAGAAAAAATTGAACATTTTCTTATTTTGGAATCATGATGTCTAATTAAATAACTAATGAACAAGACACTAGACATTATGATACTTGTATTGTAATTTTAGGTTTTGTTATACTAAAAATCAAGAAACAATATTTGTAAAATGGATGTTTTTTTATAGATGGCATCAAAGGAAAATAATAGTTATTCTTTTAGAGACTAGGAATAGATAACCGTAGTAAGAAACTTAGGGATAAGACTAAGAATGAAAAATTTCCTTTAATATTGGTAAGTATAGAGTAAGTGGTTTATCAAGAAAATACATCCCTGTATGGATACTAACAGTGGATCTATTTCTGGCATAGATGTACCTAGGAGTAATAACACTGACAAGGTGTTCTGGGACTAACTCATGATAACATGGTACATGATAAAAGGCTTCATTGAGCACTTAATTTGACACTCCTAGGGGATATTCTTTTGGTAAATTCATATGATCATTATGAACCATTATTTAGTGGAAAATACCATTACAATATATGTTACAAAACTCATCATGGATAACCGGGATTTTGATATAGGGAATCACAAGTTAGGATATAATTTTCATATATAAGTTTACCCCTTTACAATCAATGATTACTTTTATTATGATTATTAGCTAATAGTTTAATCTCCCTAATTGCAATTTATTTTTCTTAGATAATGTTGGGAAATAGAATAACACTTTCCAAAAATCAATGTGATAGATAATGTGATGATTTACCTAATGAAATGAAAAATATGATGGGAATGGGGGTGAGAAACATCACGATAGTACATAATCAACTAGCTCACGTTATGAAAAATAACATGAATCATATAAAACTCCCTTATTCTCTAAGGAATGATAAGGTTGTCATCAAATCCTTTCGAAAGAAAATGCATCCCATTTTTTGTGTATCATTCGATCCCCTCATCATGGAATAGTTTATTAACTCAATTTAAAAGATATCCATTATACTCCAGTCCGCAGAATAAGATAATATTGTTTTGGTTGTCTATCGTTATAATGGGGAAGCTGATCAATGGTGGAAACTAATGAAAAATAGGATGTACAAGGAAGAAATTGATTCCATGGAATGGGAGGAATTCAAGAAAATGTTTTTAAATAAATATTTTCCACAAATCCTCATCTCATGATGGAATGAGTGTTCCTATGACTTAAGTTGAATGAAGATGAGTCTTTTAGGGTGTATAAAGAAATCTTTACAAGGCTTGGAAGATATGCCTCCATAATTTTCCTGAACACCGAAAGAAAGGTAGAACACTTCTTTAGTAGATAGAAGTCTTGTCTACAATAGTTATTGGAGATTCAATACATTGAGAGTTATAAGGATATTGTTCTCCATACCCATAAGGTTAAAATGGAGATAAGAGACTCTCAATGGTCTCATGGACCCGAAAAAAAAAATAGAAAATGGAGATTAATATGGGTGTATTAGTAAATAAATTACATGATAGATAGAAGACCTAATATACCATGTTTCAAACTTATGGGAAGAAGCATCCTAGGAACTGTCTAAAGGGAACTCAAAAATGCAAAAAATGTGGAAGAATTGTGCTTCTGGCTAAAAATTTTTGTAGGGATATAAAGAAACCCAGTAATGTGGATAAATAAAAGAAGGTTCATACCCATTCCATGGATTTAATTTCATCCCCTTTCCTTTTATTCATGAAAAGTGACTACCATTGATCATATTAACCTTATAAAAGATACAAAACTAAAAAAACCTTCTCATGGTATGATACCTTGATAATTTAATATATATTTTTTGTTACATAAATCCATTACTCAGAAAATAGAAGATCAGAAGTCCCACTAAAGAAGAGTGGACATTACTATATGAAATAATCAATGGTGAGTTTTTCCTTAATTTTATAATTGAAATGTTTATCATGATTCACGTTACTATTAATATATTATGATATTTGGATTTGAATAACCACATGATTTTATATCCCATATCCCATTACATTTGGACTCTCATTGGTATGTTTTTTGAATTAGTCAATATATTTTTTGTTGACATGATTCATCTAGATTTTGGCTATTTAATAAAACCAAAAGTGTCAATGTGAGTTTCATTCAACAATAATCAATGTAATAAATTTTAGGATAATAATAATAATTCCTAAGATTCCCTAAATTATGACACCTTATTTCAACATATTTCATTATAATATTTTATTCTTCATAAACTAATATATAATAACTTCTAAAACCTTCTATAATACCCATTGAGGTGACCCAACCATAAAATATATTAAAATTCCATTATTTAAGCTAATATCATAATAAATTTCACATTAATTCATTCCCACAAACCATAAATTATTGATATATTTAGATACTAGATAAATAAACTACTTATTTTCTAAAATAACATTATAATATCTAAAAAATTCATTCACACAAATTATACTTATTAAAAACGTAAGTCTTAAAACATTTTATCACACCATGGGGAAATTAGAACATAAGAAGGGGTGATATCAAATTCATACTAAGAATAAAAATTGCAGATACGAATAAATGATCTTAAGTGATCATATAATTATCATCAAGGTAGTATAACATAATCAAAATATATGATCTTAACATTTAAAAATTAAACAGTCTAATGTATACATTAAAAATCATGAATTATGGAATAAGGGTTGGGAATAAAAATATACATGAGTCATAAGAGAGTCAAAAACAAGATCTAGGACAGTATAACATTGGAATATGAATGCATCATAAGAGTGTTTCATACACGTAATAATTTAACATCATTTCTTTTGTAAAATCTCATTTATGATACAATCATCACATAGTAGAAAAAGTAGTATTGTGGAACGGATGTCCACCCCATTCCCTTTAAACTATGGTGGATAGTGCCCCACAATAGATCGATTTCTCTCCCAAAAAATATTAAATATTTTATGAGGATATACCAAGACATACATAATTACTTTTGATTTTATATAATTCTATGACCACCAGTCACAAAATAAAAAACATTCATATGTGTACCTTATGATCTAAAAGACATTCATCCTTTCTTCACACCTTAATTGACTAATGTGAATGAAAGGGGTTTCTTAAAATCTTTATTAGAAGATTATAATCATTAGATATCTAAAAAATGGGTTCTGATCAAATTATTATCGAATTTCACTATATAATCTTATTATTATTCAAATTTTACCAACATTAATGAAATATAATTCGATAAAGGTGTCAGAAATATTCTTTTAAAAAAGTAGAAACATGATTTTCTTCTGGTAATATTTAAAAACTAAAAATTCTAAAAAAATATGAATGTTATTTTCATTGAAATATAATGTAAAACATTAATTTAATATTCATAACTAATAATTAACATGATACTAGTAAAAGGTGGTCAAGTGGAAAAAGTTAAAAAATGTATCTTTTCACACTTTTGTAAAGAACTCCATGATAAAACACACTGAATATATGGAAAATATTCATTCTTAAAAAAATTTTGATATTCTAAAATATAGTTTTCACTTACTATAAAAATCATTGGATAAGACTGATGAACATTCTTCAAAGAATATAAAAAATAAAAACATCAAAGAAAATTATTTCCAACCTAATAGGAGAGATACATTTAACCTTTTGGAAAACATTTTTTATTAATATTAAGTACCACAAAGAGGTAAAAGGAAAAAATAATTTAAAAAATTTAAATAAAACTAGTTTATGAAAGGATATGTTCTTTAAGAGAAAATTATCATATAATTTCGTACAATGTAATTTGAAACATAAACGGATACTATAAAAATCATGATTGAAACATAAACCTTTACATTGGAATTCTATTTAGATGAGCACAGTAATGACCCAAAATTTCCATGTAATTTTTTTTTAAATTTAATGTGAAATTTACAAGTCCATGAAAACTGACGGCGTGTGATTCTGATGCCCGGTGTGCCCTAAATGAATTTCTAAATTTTTTTTCTTGTACATTTTGTAAACGTGTGAGAGGGTTTTTGTAACTTTTGAACCGGTGCTCGGAAATGAAATCTGAGGGCACTATTGGACTCACAACACCGGTATTCTCTTAAGGAGACCTTCACCTCGATAACAGTAGGTCGAGGGTGAAAGATAGAATTAGGGGGTTTCCTGAAAGAATTAAATAAAATAAAATTTTGTAACTTTTTATTTTATTTGGAACTCCCATGTGGATGTTTAGTGGTGGGGACCACCTGAACTAAACATCCCATGTGAGCGTACGGTGGTGGGGACCACCCGAGGCTAAAAACCCCTTGAACTCCACTCTAAATGGTGGAGAACCCTCTAAAATACCCCAATTAATTTTATTTATCAATATAAAATTAAATGTTAAGTTATCAATTAATTTTATGTGCCAGCATAAAATTAAATATTAACTAATTATTTACTTTTTGTGTTGTCTATTTCATTTCTTTTCTATGGAATTGGGTAAAGGATTGGTGAAAGGGAATTGTTAGAGAGCTTAGAGTATTATTCTCTATAATTAAGAACATGTTCTCCAATGAAGAATGTTCTCCCCAATGAAGAACGCTCACACCGACAAGGAACATCTTCAATGACAAAAACCGATGATCGAGGAAACACCAACATCACCAACGTCCGTCTATTCCCAATGAAATCATCTCTTTAATTGCGGCCTCTACCGACAAATCTTCGAGTTAGGGGTTTATTTCTATGTGATTACCACATACCATATTCTTCCCTTCTAAACTAAGAATGTGGATCAACTCTCATAAGCTAGTCGATCTGCAGATATTTTCTTTGGCGGGATTGGGAATAGTTATTGATGAAGGTTTTGGGGATTGATGTTTTTAAATATCTTCCATACATTTTCTTAATGAAAATTTGTGAACCAATTGCAACCGCTCTAATGCGGAGGGTGTGTGCCAAACAAACATGGCCCGATCCCTCATCCATTTTTCTTTTGTGTGTTCTTCATGATGGTGATGGTGACAGGTGCTGGCATTTGGCACTGCTGGAACATGAGAACGGCGTATAGCGCCCCCGTAGGTCACGATGAAGACAACTACGTCACCCCATGGCCACTGCGCCGCATGCGGACCCCACCGTCCGTGGCCCCGAGCCGCCGTTGACTCTGCCGCCCACGATTATCTACCGCACCGCACCCCGCGGCCGCGCCGCGCTGTCTGCGGCGTCGCGGCGCCGCCCCAAGGATCCGCTGCCCCGTTCCCTCTATGTCGTTCCGCGTCGCCTAGTCGGGCCTCCCAGCACGGGCTGGGCCGAACCATGTGGGTTGTGCCAGGTCGAATCAAACCGTGTTAGCCCAGGCCGAGTCGGGCAGGGTCGGACCGGATCCTGACCCAATATAGCCCATTTGTGCTCTTTTGGCTATAACTTTCACACCGAACGTCTTTAGGATGAACCTTCACCAGAACTAGAAACCATCGAGTGAGAGGGTCCCTTTGATTATACCTCACTGGATATTTGGATAAAGTTGGAGTACAGTCAGGTTGGATCGAGCACGATTCTAACCGGGACCTCGGGACTAAAAGGCTAATAACTCACAGACCGAGCGACAAATTGACACACCGTCTATTGCGTTGAGACCCCTATGATGTAGCATTCCTTTAGGATACTTCATCATGGGACATCATGGCAGTTGGAGTAACTTACAGCGTCTTGAAAAAACATACCATACTAGAGACGAGCGAGCTTAGCATGAGAACCCTGTAGCTGGCTGTGACGTGAAGAATGAAGAGTGATCCTGTGTGGGTGAACACCTAGCGATCCTGTGTGGGTCATCACCGAGAGATCATGTGTAGGTAATCACATAACGATCTTGTGTGGGTTTGCACCGAGCGATCCTGTGTGGGATAGCACATAGCGATCATCTTTGGGTCAGCACTGAGCGATCCTATGTGGGTCTGCCCATAGCGATCCTGTGTTGGTCATCACCGAGCTATCCTGTGTGGGTCAGCACATAGGGATATTGTGTGTGTCCTCACCGAGCGATCTAGTGTAGGTCATCACCGAGTGATCATGTGCGGTTATTCCTCTTAGAAGAGTAAGATGATTTAATATTAACATCTAATCATCTCGACTACTGTATTTAGGTTATACCTGGTGTGAGTTGTGTCCTTGCCTGAGTGGTACATTCCTTTGTGGAAATACCTTGGTGTTATTATTCTGTGTGGTGTACATGTGTGGTACCAACCTTCGTGGTATTATTTCCTTTGTGGAAAAGTTGAGATTTGGGCATTGAAGTTGGACTCACTATTTTCCTCATGATTGAGATGGGTTTACTTGATAACACATGTATATGTATAGGCATATAACTAAGTAGGGTTTTCAGTTTCTTTTATCCCTTTTTGTTCATCCTTGGTGGATTTTGTGAGGCCCTGAGGGTCTCGGGGTCCCTACTGAGTATCTTTTTACTCACCCTTGCACGGGTTATGCCCGCATCCTGCTGTGTCTAGTGAAGACGACAGACAACGCTGACAGAGGACGAGTGTACTAGGACTGGAGCTATCTCAGAGTTCGACATGAGACGAGGCGAACCACAGAGACGAGCATTCATGAGCTGTACCTACCCTTCAGGTAGGAACCATGGTGGAAGATCCAAGAGATGCTTTTCACTTATCCGTCATCTTGTACATTCCATTTTACTTTTTTTCCCGTTTCTTGTACTATAGTGTTGGGTTTGTATTCCAGCTCCTTTTTACATTCAACACTCATTTGTTATATAGTTTACTTGTTGTTTGTACCATTTTATGTTCTTGTTTGTGTGTGTTTACAGGTTATACAGGAAATTACTTACCAGTTTTAGGGAATACACCTTTTGGTGCTAGTCGCCAGCCCCTGGCCTAAGGAAGGCAGGCATGGGGTAGTCATGACATGGGCCCCGGGGGATGGGTTGTGAAAAAGTGGTATCTAAGTTGGTACCCAGCCTTAAGTGCAGCACACTGCCTGGGTTGAGTTGTAGGGCCCACAACATCGACGTTGTGCTCTAGGGGGGGGGTGATTGTAACACAACAGAATGAGAATGGGTTACATGACTAAATGATAAGATTCATGTCAACAAGGTGCACCTTCCTTTTTGGGAGCCCATATGATTACAACTCCATATTTAAGCGTGCTTGGAATCGAGTAGTGATCAGGATGGTTGACCTTCTGGGATGTTTCCCAGGGTTTTTGTGAGTGAGGACAAAGCCCACTAGAATGGAAATTTTTTTGTCCGTTGGGGAAACCATTAGTCAGATGACCTGTTCAGGCACGCGGTGAGCCCCAGGGTGGAGACGACGTGTCTGTGGGGAAATTGGTGGTCGAATCCCAGTTGTTGCATGTGGTATTAGAGGATTTGGTTCTACCATAAAACATAGGACTCTGATCTTTTTAACAAAAATAGTGTTAAGTGAAGCGAGTGTGGTTATAAATTTAAGGAATCCAGTATTGGTGCGGTGACCGACGTATCCATACACCAGGACTCTGACATCTGGTTTCCGACTCAGTGCATGAAAATACCGATTGCATGTGTTTTTTGACGATTTTTCATTGTGATATCCTGGAGTTAGCTCACCCGGTATTACTTTTTGACCATGTAAAACCTATTTGTTTGTAGGATTCCTCCTTAAAGACAGCCAGCTAGGGTTTCGTGAGTTGTACACACTGATAGCCCATCGGGGGATGATGCATTGGTGTAGGGACCTCTTCCACTAGAGGCACCAGTGGAGAAACTAGCGGTACCTTACCCATTGGGTCACCTATGCCAGCAGCCCCAACAGCAGAGGGTCCACACCACATGAGCATGTTGCATGATTTACAACACCAGAGGCCACCTAGGTTTAGGGGAGAGATGGACCAACAGGTGGCTGAGTATTGGTTGGAAGTTGTGGTGAGAGTCTTTCGACTATTAGGGAAACTAGCCGATCTCATGGTGATCCTCGATGCCAGTCTTCAACAGCATCAATAGGCATATGGTGGAGCATGATGCTTCCGGCTCACGATGAGGTGACACTTCTCTGGTAAGACTTAGAGATCATGTTTCATGCAGAGTTTGCCTCAAAAACTCTTAGCAAAGTGTGAATTTAGGAGCTTCTTTATCTGCAATAGGGTAGCATGACTGTGGCTCAGCACTCAGTGAGGTTCAATGAGCTCTCACGCTACTACTCAAATATGGTGCATGACCAATTATTGAGGGATTGGAACTTCTAGCAGGGACTCAGGCGGGATATCAGGGCATCGACAATCTCCCTCAGCATCCCGACGTAGGCGGGGGTGTTGGAGCGTGCGCTTTAAGTGGGGAGTTTCTTAGTTGAGCAGTCACCAGTAGCGAGACCCACTACCAGTCATCACGTAGAAGAGTCTTTTGGAGCTGGAAGAAGATATATGACACATAGGTCCAAGAGGATGGGACCAATTTGTGGATGACTATAGGATTCAAAGTCGGTTGTGCAGGGTACCCAAGGTAGAGCCGGTCATACTGGGAGAGGGCATTGTTACGTGTGTTGTAGGTAGGGTCACAAGTCTTGTGACCGTATTACCTGTCGTACGGATGATTATCATATGGTTGAAGGACCGCCCAGTTAGAGACATAGATTCAACTGAAGAGGTCTGTAGGGAGTAGGCAGACGTGGTAGAGGAGCTGGTCAGGCAGCTGGCGGAGGGGTACAATACAAGATGTTATCACCACCACCCATAGGTGGTCCACCCCGACCACAGGGAGCAGGAGGATAGGGGTGAGCTCATCTCTAGGCAGCTGAGTCCTATGATCATGTTGCTCCAAAGATGATACGAGGTACGATATTTGTCTACTTCACCTTAGCTACAGTACATATAGACACAGGTTCCAGTCATTCTTTTATTGCCACTTCCCTCATTCAGAGCTTAGAAATTCGGATGGAGTTGTTGGATCAATCCTTATAGATAGAGACTCCTACATGAGAAAATTCGATGATTATGTCGTGGTTCTAGTAGTGGAAGGTTACTATAGGAGGTGAGAGCTTCGACAGGGATCTTCTTGTAGTGGCATCGAGGCCTTACGATGTCATCTTAGGTATGGACTGGTTATCTACAGTCCATACTCAGATTGACTGTATTAGGTGAAAATTGATGTGTGTCCACATGGATGGGACCAGGTTTAGCTTCACCTGCAAGAAGGGAGACTTTTCAGCACAACATGGACTTACCCAGAGGACAATGCAGCCGATCACTCATCAGTTGGCTAGCCTTACCCTCGAAGCGGTTTATGTGGAGAGTCTGAGTTATCCTGTAGTAGTGGACCAGTATGTGGATGTTTTCCCTGATAATGTTTCGGATCTACCTCCTCATATAGAGGTAGAATTTAACATTCCCTTTAACCCCGATATGGCATCGTTATCTACACCAGCGTATCAGATGGCTCCCATGGAGCTTCGTGAGATGTGGGTACAACTAGAGGACTTGCTGGGGAAGGGATTCATTTGGCCAAGTGTTTCACCTTGGGTAGCCCAGATTTTGTTTTCCAAGATGGAATATTGGAGATTGAGGCTTTGTGTTGACTATCAGTGCCTCAACATGGTGACCATGAAGAAAAAGTACCCACTTCCAAGGATTGACAACCTCTTTTATCAACTAAAGGGAGCACGGTGGTTCTTGAAGATAGACATCATATTAGGCTATCACCAGCTTAGAGTACGGGATGAGGATGTGCAGAAGATTAATTTCATATGTAGGTATGTCCATTACGAGTTCTTGGTTATTCCATTCAGTGTAACCGACACTCTAGTAGTGTTCATGGGACTCATGAACATGTTATTTCAGCCACACCTTGATCACTTTGTAGTAGTCTTCATCGACAACATTCTGATCTACACGGCTACTGTGGAGGAGCTTGCCTATCATTTGTAGGGAGTACTGGACACACTCAGAGAGCCTCAGATTTATGATAAGATCTCGAATATCCAATTTTGTATTTGAGATGTTCACTTTCAAGGACATGTCATATCAGAGGATGGATTTGTAGTTGATCTAGTGATGATTGAGGCGGTACTAGCTTTGGAGCCACCTAGGAGTGTGACAGAGGTACGATGTTTACTGGGTTTGGCTGGATACTATCAAAGGTTTGTGCCAGATTTCTCTAGTGTTTCAGCACCTCTATCAGTGTTGATGAATAAGGGGAAACCCTTTTTTTGGTCGGAGAGATTCTAGTAAAGTTTTCGGGATTTGAGGCAAAGGCTGACTAGTGCATCCATCTTGAGGCTACTGGAGGAGGGCATAGGTTATGTAGTCTACTGTGATGCATCAGGGATTGGGCTCAGATGTGTCCTGATGTAGGAGTGAGTGGTGAACCCATTTGGTTCTCGACATCTGAGAAAACATGAGAAGAACTATGCTACCCATGACTTGGAGTTAGCAGCAGTGGTATTGACCTTGAAGATGTGGAGACACTATCGGATGGGTGAGTGTATTACATGATACTTAATCAAAAGATTCTCAGGTATATCATCTCAAAAAAGGACATGAACTTGAGACAAAAACATTGGCTTGAGTTCCCCCAGGACTATGACTTTGAGATAGTCTATACTGCTGGGAATGGGAATGTTGTAGCCGATGCACTCAGCCGAGAATTTGGTATACAGTTGCTAGGTGAGGCGACGGAGCAGGTTTCCGCTTTGTAGATATCCATTCTGGAACATGATGGAGTAGATTTTATACAGTCTCTTACAATCACTCCCCCACTTCTTCAGCGAGTCCAGGAGGCTCTACATGGGGACGCTGACTGTGAGGCTCGACATGCTCAGATATCCATGGGATAGACACATGATGGATTTTTTTATGGTGGGGAGAATGTCATCCCCTTCTGAGGACATACCATGGTACCAATGTCGCTTCGAGATGAAGTGATGAGGGAGTTCCACACATCTCCTCTAGCGGTTCATCCAAAAGTGGAGAAGATTTACCAGGATCTCTGAAGATAGCACTGGTTGCTGAGAATGAAGAAATCAGTAGCAATGTTTGTCTCTCAGTGCCTCACTGGTCCGCAAGTAAAGGAAGAGCATCAGGTACCAGCAGGCTTGGTTCAGCCATTAGAGGTCCCAGAGTGGATGTGGGATGGTATATGAATGGACATCGTGATAGGACTTCCACATACATCCAGAGGTCATGACTCTATCTAGGTGATGGTCGACCGACTCACCATGTTGGCCCACCTCCTACTGATTAAAGATATTGGTTCAGTAGAGAGATCGGGAACCCTCTAGGTGCTGGAGATAGTGTGGCTATATAGTGTACCCTTGACTATTGTCTCCGATCGTGATACATGTTTTACTTCCTGGATATGGAAGGGGATGCATGATGCTTTTAGGGCACAAATTCATTTTAGCACTGCCTTCAATCCTCAGAAGGATGGTCAGACTGAGCAGACCATTCAGAAATTCAAGGACATTCTACATGCTTGAATCCTCGACTTTATTCGTATTTGGGAGGATCACTAGCCTTTGGTGGAGTTTTCATACAACAAAAAGTATTACTCCACCATTTGGATGAAACCTTTTGAGGCGTTTTATGGGCGACCCGGCAGATCACTTTTGTGATCGACTCACCTAGGGGAGTCACCACTAGTGGGACCAGAGATGGTATTGGCTACCATAGAGAAATTACAAATCATCCAAGATCGGATGAAGACTACACAGAGAAGGTATAATTTATATGCCAACCAGAGATGGAGACCTCTGGAGTTCGAGGATGGCGACCATGTCTTTCTACGGTTCTCACCCCGATGAGGATTATGGAGATTTGACTAATGACAAAATGTTATCTCTGTGGTTAATCGATCCTTTCCAGGTCCTCAGTAGATTTCGTGAGGTTTCTTACCCCTAGCTCTTCCACCTCAGTTGCACCAAGTGTAGGACTTCTCCTATGTATCCTTGCTGAGGAGATATGTGTACAACCCTTTTCACATCATCGACCATGGTGAGCTGGATGTCGATGATGGGGGGAATTTTATGGAGGTTCCAGTGAAGATTGAGGATTGACATGAGCAGATCCTTCATGAGTGGTCGATACCTCTCATTCTTGTTCGTTGGCAGCACGGGAAGCTCCGAGAGAGCACATGGGTGGGGGAGGTGCGAAATCGTGTTCAGTTCCCCAACATGTTTTCCTAGTTTTGAGTTGTGGCTTACGCGGATGCAAAGACCAGAGTTGGGGAGAATGTAAAGACCCATAATTTCCTTGTAATTTATTTAATTAAATGGAAAATTTATGATTCCATGAAAATTGACAGTGTGTGATTCTGAGGCCCGGTGTGCTCGAAATGAATTTATGAACTTTTTTCCAGTACGTTAAGTAAACCTACTAGCGGGTTCTTGTAACTTTTGAACCGTTGCTCCGAATTGAAATATGAGGGCACCATGGAACTCACACCACCTGTATTAGAATAAGGAGACATTCACCTCGACCGCAGTAAGTCATGGGAGAAAGATATAATTTGTGTTTTTCATGAAAGAATGAAATAAAATAAAATTCTGTAATTTTTAATTTGATTTGGAACTCCCATGAAAATGTTGAGAGGTGGGGACCACCAATACTAAACCTCCCATGTGAGGTTCTGGTGGTAGGTACCACCAGAATTAATCTCCCTTGTGGGTTATTGTGGTGGGGACCACCCGTGGTTAAAACCCCTTGAACTCCCCTCTTAATGGGAGAGAAACCTCTCAAATCCCCCCAATTAATTTTATGGGTCAACATAATATTAAATGCTATGTTATCAAATAATTTTACGCATCAACATAAAATTAAATGTTAAGTTATTATTCAATTTTTGTGTTGGCTATTTCTTTTCATTTCGGTGGAATTAGGGAATGGATTGGTGAAAGGGAATTGGGAGAGAGCTTGGAGGATTATTCCATCCAACGAAGAACACATTCTCTAATAAGGAACATGCTCCCCAATGAAGAACTGTCAAGCTGACGAGGAACGTCTTCAACGATAATTAACTGACGGTCGAGGAAATGCCAACGTCACTAGAATATGTCTATTCCCAAAGAAATCGTCTCCCTCTTTGGGGCCTCCTACGACAAATATTCAAGGTAGGGGTTTATTTCTATGTGATCACCACTTCCCATTTTATTCCCTTGTACACTAAGAATGTTGATCAACTCTCAAAAAATAGTTGATCCAAGGATGTTTTCTTTTGCGGGATTGGGAATAGTGATTGATGAAGATTGTGGGGATTGAAATTTTTAAATAACTTCCATACAGGTTCTGGATGAAAGTTTTTGAACCACTTGCTACCGCTCTAACGCAGAGGTTGCGGGACAAATAAACATGGTCTGATCCCTCCATCATTCTTCTTTTGTGTGTTCTTCACGATGGTGATGGTGACCGGTGCCAGCGTATGGCACCGGTGAAACATGAGAATGATGACCGTCACCCACCGACCGCGATGAAGACAACAACGCCGCCCCATGGCCTCCACGCCACCCACGACTACCACCATGCACGTCCCTATGGCCTCCACCGCCTCGTGTTCACCATGTTGTCGCGACCTCCACCTCCCTACGACATCCACACCCCATGGCGCTCCGCCACCCCGCGACCTCACCGTCGGTGGCCCCGCCACGCCGTCCCACGACTCTACCTCCCTGAGGCCCCGTTGTGCCATCCGCGTCCCCGCCACGCCATCCCCACCCCCGCTGCACCACCACGTGTCATTTCTACTTTCACGACCCTATGACATCAATGTCTTCCCATATGGCCAGGTCAGGCCAACCGGGCCAGTCCGGACCCAGACCTACAACGACCCATTAACACTCTTTTGGCCATAACATTAGCATGGGATGTCCATTCGAAAAACCATCAATGGTTCTAGAAACCATGGAGCGAGAAGGTCCCTTTGAATATACCCCACCAGAGATTTGGATAATGTTGGTGTATAGTCGGGTTAGATTGAAAACGAATCCAACCGAGACCTTGTGACTAAAAGGATAATAACTGACAGACCATGTGACCGATTGACGCGTCGTCTATTGCGTTGAGACCCCTATGACATGGTGGTCCTTTGGTATAATTCATCGTGGGACATTATGGATGTTGAAGTATCGGCCAGAGGAATTAAGAGAAGACCCTCCCGGAGACAAGAAAGTATAGCGCGAGAACCCTTTAACAGGATGTGACGTGAAGAATGAAGAGATATCCTATGTGGGTCACCACCTAGTGATCCTGTGTAGGTCAGCACCGAGCGATCTTGTATGGGTCAGCACCGAGTGATCCTCTGTGGGACAGAACCGAGCGATCCTATGTGGGTCAGCACCCAGCGATCCTGTGTGGGTCAGCACCGAGTGATCCTTTGTGGGTCATCACCTAACGATTCTATGTGTGTCGGCACAGAGCAATCCTATGTGGGTCAGCACCTAGCGATCAGGTGCAGGTAAACACTCAGTGAAGTTGTGTGGGTCAGCACCGAGTGATCCTGTGTGGGCCTTCATCTTAGCAGAGTAAGATGATTCAATAGTTATATATAATCATCTATACTGCTGTACTTATGTTATACTTGGTGTGAGCTGAGTTTATACCTGAGCGATACTTTCTTTTGCGGAAATACCTTGGTGGTATTCTTCTGTGTGGAGTACCAATTTGGTACTTACCTTCACGGTATTCCTTCCTTTGTGGAATAGTTGAGCTTCAGGCTTTGAAGTTGGACACTGTGTTTTCCTCATGACTGAGATGGGTTTACTTGATAACATATGTATATGTATGGGCATATACCTAAGTAGGATTTTTAGTTTATTTAATTCCATTTATTTCATTCTATTTGGTTTTGGCAGGACCTTGAGGTTCTCTGGGTCTCCACTAAGTATAATTTTACTCACCCCTACATGCGCTATGCCCGCACCCTATTGTGTCTGGTGCAGATGGCAGACAGTGCTGAAGGGGGACGAGAGTACCTGGACTAGAGGTAGCTCGGAGGTGGATGTTAGACAAGGAAAACCACAGAGATGGTCATTCGTGACATGTACCTACCATTCAGGTAGGATTTGTAGCGGATGATCCATGAGATTCTTTTCACCTATGATTCATCTTGTACTTTCTAGTTCACTTGTACTTCCATTTTCTTTTACTTTACTGTTGGGCTTGTATTCCAGCCCCATTTTACTTTCAACAATCTTTTATTATATAGTTTACTTGTTTTCGTATCTTGTTGTGCTCTAGGTTGTGTGTGTTGACAAGTTATAAAGGCAATGCCTTCCCAGTTTTAGGGAATATGCCTTTCAGTGCTAGTCACCATCCCCTGGCCTATGGAAGGCGGGTTTGGGGTAGTCATGGCACGGGCCCTATGGGACGGGTTGTGACAAACACTCTTTAAAATACAATAAAATAAATTTATACTTATTATATATATGTATAAGAACCATATACACATTAATATAACTATATCCCATTAACTTATAGATTATTATCACCCATTTATTATGAATTATTTTTTAATATCAGTATTTTGTATTAAACTTGTACACTGTTAATTCTTGTTTATGTTTAATGGTTCTCATACATTTTTATTGAAAATGGTTCCAAAATCTTAGTCATTTAAATAATATTATATTTACTTATTTTATACTCATTTATAAATTCCTATATAAGATGATGATGAAATATTAAGTGCATCACATCATGGAGGTGGTAGTACGCACGTGCACAAATATATTGTTTTAATTTTTAAATGAATGGGTGTAATAGAATTAGAAAATTGTTGATGTTGCATTTTAGGGATACAATTTGACGCATCACATCTTGGAAAATATCATGGTTTTTTGGAATATAATTTTTTTTTATTTCCATAATAGTGAAATATGTATCACTATGTCCTAGAATTATCATATGAGGAATATTTGAATAAAATTGAGGATTTCTAGCACTAAATTGATAAATTGTGTTCAGTTTTATTTTTATATTAATAAATAATAAATTAATTTAAATTGGGGTGATCTATAATTGAAAAGATATTTTAAAAAATATATATATATATATATATATATATATATTAAATTACATGTTTTTATATTAATCATTATCATTGGAATTACTTTATTTAAATTTTATTTTCAGTACAATACATTCATAATTAAATTATTTGTTTGATTTTTTAATTTAATTTTTTGACTGTATAGTGTTCATTAATTTTTAATTTTGTGTGTTTTGTTAGATTTTTTTAAAGATACGGGGGAGGAATGAGTGAGAATTCTTGTTTGAAAAAAGAAACTATGTCATAGCTTCGATGGTCGAGTGATACCAATAAAAATGTGTATGTAGCAAACCTACCTTTATTGATAATGTACCCTTTTGTGAGTGCTAGAAAAATCATAGATAAAGGGTGTCTTTTATCAATGATAATAAAAACATAGCTAAAGTGGGACCTTTATCAATAATACTAAATATAAATTATAAATAGTGCACTTTATGAGTTCTAATTAAGAACTGTTAATAATGTGGGACCCTTTTTCTCAGTTACTAAAAAGCACTAAAAAATGGGGACCATTATCAAAACTAGTAAAAAAGTTATAATAAGGTGGGATTTATCAATTCTTTTTTACTATCATTGATAAAATCCCCCTTTATGAGTCCTTTTATTCTTTCATTGTCTAAGGGTATATCCCATAAAAGTATATATCATTAACAATAATATATCATTATATAAATATATTTATATTGATATGAATTTAATATTTTAGAAAATATATTTAGATAACGATAAATACACATATAAACATAATTTAAAATATATTTAAAAAAACTTGATAATAAATAATTTAATGAAATATTAATTTATAAATTTATAATTGTAACGCCCCGACCCCAGCTACCCAGAGTCGGTGCATTAATTACATAACATTGGCATGATCACAAGAAAGATCAAATCTCGAAAGACCGATTGGTTTAGTAGCCTTGGAAACACTAGATATAATCATAAAGTTTTACATTACATTTCAAAGTGAAAAACTACAACAACAACAAAGTCTTCATATCCACACTATTAACCCCTCATAATATCCCTACAAGTCATTCATAATTTAATTCTTCACTACCTGGGAAAAATAAAACATAGAAAAGGGGTGAGCTCAAATGCCCAGTAAGGATAACAATATAGCGGAACATTCAAAATAATCATAAACATTTAAGGCAGTGTATAACTAAAACAAAAGCCTTTTAAAATTGAACTTCAACATAGTATGGCAAAAGTAAAATGAAATAATTACATTTACTTATTCACATGGATATTCTACTAATCGAATAATCACATGCAATATCAATAACCACTTTCATAATGTTGGAATGCATAATGCCAGACTATCATAACCACATAGCCAAGGCCTCGTGCCAAGACTACAAATAAGATTTTGTCAAGGCCTTGTGCCAAGACACTAGTTTGTCTCATGAGACCTACCGATGCATCGAGGAGCTATAGCGGGCTCCACCCGTCACATATTAAGTCCAATGCATTCCCATATGAAAAGGTTTAAACATAACATAAACATTCATATTAAAACTAGCATATGAAATGTCAATACTTTCACTATAAACTATGAATGGTATAAAAATAGCACATCCACAGTCAAACATATCACAAAACCTTCAATACAATATAGAAGTTTTGTATCATAATAAATCAACTTCAAATAATCTTAAAATCCATCAAAGGATGTTGACATAGATGAAATCAAAATTCTTTTTTAAAGAAATATCTCCTTTTATTTTGAAATAATTTAAGATCCATATAAAATAAAACATTTTCTTTGAAAATATTCTTATAAGCTTGTAAGGAAAGCTTTGAAGATTTTATAACGGTGGAAAATAACCGCACCTGCCGTATAAGTTAAAAAAAACATTCTTACCTTAATTCTGTCGAAAAGGTTAAAAAGGACCTTGTTTTGAAAACGACGGAAAGATTCCTTTATAAACCACTTATAAAAGTCAAAAAGGGTATAAATGACTTTAACTAATATTATAGTAAATAGTAAAAATGTTTTGAAATACATTTTGAAGAAACATGGATGTGGATGATAAAGAGATCCCAGTAGATTATAACGTATAAACAACCTCGGATAATGAAGAGATTGTGAAATAACCCTTACCTTGTACTTTTCCTTGGTTGGGGTAGGTTAACCTCCTGTATAATGGTGAAATAATTGTTATTAAATTATACAAGAATCATATATATTAATATGATATCATATATGATCTTTTAACATTGATTTGTTAATAATATCTTAGTATTATCGTTGTTTCGGGTGTTAACTTACTCGTTTGCTTTTGTATGTTTTGTTACGTAAGACATGTTTGTAAAGGATAGGTTGTATATTATTCAAATCCAGAATGATATTAAGTCCTTAAACATCATTTTTAAATCATAAAATGATAATTATACTTGAATGGATACGATGGAGAATGAATCTCATCGCGTTTGTGGAGACGGTAGTCCGTACGTACGCACGAACGCTACTTCCATTTGATTTTCATTTTAAAAGAGTCAAATCCAAATGATACATAGGTATATTACTATTCCAGTATAATATAATATTTTATATATGTTACTTAAGTTCATTAACACCATCCTTTATACGTTCCATGTGTGGTACGAACGAGTCATATCATTTTAAGGGGGCGGTAGTCCGCACTTCCTCAAATGAAATTATCGTATGTATATACAACATGAAACGAATAATGGAATGAAATAAAATGGAATTAAAGAAGCTTATATATAAAATATATATCATTAATATCATATTTAATTACAGTGCCATCATAATGGCCACCATGAGAGGTGGTAAGATGTATTTGAACAATCATCGTTTCGTGAGGCGTTAGTTTGCCATCCACAGAAACATTATGTTCATCATCCATTAGATGGAGTTGTGTGTATGTGTAGTTTTAATCCTTCTTATAACAACATCCTAGTATATTTTGGATACTGGTGTTGTTACAAAAGAAAGGAAATAAAAAGAGTTTGGGGGTTGGAAAAGCAAAATAAATGAAAATAATTTAAGAGAAATCGTTACCTTTAATCTAGGTAACTCACTTTGGTTGGAACCAAAGGTCTTCTTGAAATGCTTTCTGCCTAAGGGGAAGCTTCAAGGAGGAGGAGAGGGATGTGGGGAGCTTATGTGGGCAGAGTTTGGACGAGCCAAGTGGCTTTAGAGGTGTGAGGAAAAGAGAAGGAGGAGTGCCCTTTTATAAGAGGGGTGAGGGGCACTTTTGGAAAAGCTAGAAATATTAATTTATAATAAATTCATATTCGGTTTCCAAAGGCTCCAAAGTTGACTATTCAAAGGATGAGGTGGGGATAGGTCGAAAAAAACTCATCCAATAGAATTTAGACAGGTTTGGGTACTTATATTAACCTTATCTTTAAGTATTAACTCTAAGTTAATTAGTTTCACTTTTACAATGTCTCTTTGTATTTTTATATAATATGGTTAATAAACTTACTATATACAACCAAGCGACCCCCAAGTGGTCCATTAATGATTAACCTATCATAATATAAGTCTCTTGGCCGAACCTTAGATTTTTAGGAATTTAATATCAATTAATAATATAATATTTGTTTTAAGAACTCTTTTATGTCAATTTTGACACTGTTCAATAGTTGATTTTTGTGAAACTCATAACAGATTGATTACTTCGAACAAAGTCCATTAAATCAATCCTAATATATCATATTATCCTAGAAAATTAGTTTAATTCATTAAAAGTTTCATATTATATTTATTTGGGTATTTATAATATCAATTATTTTAATTTTTCACTATTATAGTAATTACTGCATCATCATTGTGTCATAAATAAAATAAATTATTTAATGTCTAAAAATTATAAATAAAATATCATTATGTAGGAAATCTTTTTAGCTTTCTAATGAATATTAATAATCTAAAATCCAACTTATATAACCCTATGTAACAATTGTTTTTCTAAAAGATATATGCTTGTGTCATTTTTGTATTCATTTTAACTTAATTAAAATAAAGTGTCATTATCACTTACAAATGGATCCATGGGGTCCCAAAATTGACAAAAAGATGCCCATGGTCGACCATGTATCAACCAATAGGGTTAAGACACGTTTTAGGGTAATTTAGTATTATTATAATATTATTTTTTAACCCTTATTTTCCGGATTTACTCTTAACCATGGTAAATAAAATATTTACCGCAGTAATTATTCAAAATGTCTAAAAATAAAAGTTACCTATTTACACAATTTGAACATCCTGATTCCAAATATGGAATCCATTTTTCTAAATTCAAAACACAGAAGTGGCAGAAATTAATTTAAAATTAATTCCCGCTGTCAAAACAAAAAACGTGTTTTTAAGAGGTAATAACTATCAAAAGATTGACATTTGTTTATGTTCGGTTTAATTGTAAAATTATGTCCAATGAACAACATTATATTAAATGGTAAAAATATATTCTAAATATACTTTAAAACCACTCAAATTCACAATTTATCACTATTAATTATTTTGATTAAAAAAGTTGTTTTTAATTAAAATTTAGTAATTTTCACTATTCATCAAAATATAAAAGTTATCCGAAAAGTACCAAAATTTCACCCTAGGCTAATTTTGATATTCCGAATCCAAAAATGAAGTCCATTTTGAAATATAAAATATATATAACATCAAAAAGTAGGTATTACTATTCATAACAGCTAGTTTGATTGGTTACGGTGTGTTAGAACTCGGTGTTGCGTACAACACACGCTAGCGTACCGTGGAAGCTTGGGATGTTTCATTTTAAATTTTTGATGTCCCCATTTAGTCAAAAAGTTTAAAATATAGTATCTAAAAAGGGTTCACTATTAAAATTTGGTCAAAGTGCAATACTGAAAATGAATTTGTTCTTACATTATGTCTAAGAAACTCATAATATGAATTCTAAAATTATAAGGATTATATAAAGTTTAAAATTTAGTTAACACTATTCATAACCTCTTTTGAATGGATTTTTTTTAAGTCATGGTGTGATTGAACTCGGTGTTGCATGTAGTGAAAGTTATTGAATTATTTTGAAGAACTAACACACTATGAAATCTTGGGGTGTTACATTCTCTCCTCCTTCAATAAATTGCGTCCTCGCGATTTGAAATTGTTCTTCGAAAATAAATGGTTGAAAATAGATAATATATATGTGGGAAAACCCACATCGGAAATTGGGTTACTAAAATTTAGTCTTAATATGAGGAAAAGAGAAATGAAAGGGTCACCACCAAATTATGATCTTGATTAGGAGAACATTGGTGGCAATTAGAGACATATAATCGGAGGAAAAACGTAAATATTTATAGGTAGTGATTGAGGTCATCAATCACAAACAAGTGTATAATTGAGGTCCTTAAACTCATCAATCTATGATGATTTGAAGTACCATTGGTTCAACAAAATATAGGGTATTGGGATAACACATTTTTGACGTTTCAAAATATCATAGTTGAAATCCCACATCGAAAAATGAATTAACGAGGCCTCTATTTAAAATAAAGAGTCGAAAGTATGAAGATTACCGAAAATAACACTTACTAGGGTTCCATGTTGGAAAATATGGATATGGAAGAAAAATCTAACCATCAATTATCTGATGGAGAGTGGTAGAGAACATGGCTATGAAAAGGACAACAATCCCAAAGCCATAAATTAGTGATGATTTAAGGTACCATCTAGGACAACATTTTTGTTATAAGTTTCTATTATTATTGTTGAGGAATTTATTTATGAGATTGGCTAAGATAATAAGGAGATATACTTACTTTATAATTAGAATTTTACCCATTAATAAATTTCTATCACAAACTCATCTTTCACTCTAGAACGTAATTTTTTTTTTCTATTTATACTATTCGTACAGGGTTCCAAAGTAAATGAATTTATAATTAATCTACCGGATCTTTCAAAAAAAAACTACATTATTTAATTCAGGAAATCTCGTGGGACAGTGGTAGGTGATACACCCTTGTCTCCCTTCGGTTGCGGGTTCAAGTCTCGCAGCCTTGCCGGACGCGACGGATTGCCGCCCGACCTCCGGGTTGTTCTTTTATGGCAATCCAAAATAATCCAAACTAGAACTATCCAAAATACTTCTGTCTAAACTCACAGTCCAACATTTATAAGGAAGGTAAACATAATATAGATCCTTTTTACCCCGTAATAGAATATGAATACCTTCATCATGTATTACCATATTCTTTATTGATTACATTCATGCTCCCTTATTCCATATAGAATGCTGGATATACTTCATTAATCCAAAAATGTTTTAAACCCCAACAATGATGGAATATAAAAATCATTAATTAGTTCCAAGGTAGTCAAGAATATCCAATATAATTTATCCAAAACAATCACATATTATTCCAAAATCACTACCTCAGTATCAGAACTATATTATGATTTATCATTCTCTCAACCATATATTTTCCAAAAATTTATCCTTCTATTGAGTCACTTTTCTTTGTTCCACAAAATCTCAAGTCCTTAATGAAATAGTACTGCAGTACAATCCTTACATACTCCATAATTATTATAACAAGTAAATTGTTGATACACACTCAATTGACATAATCAACATAAGAACTCTAATCATTCCTCTTCATCTGTGGTAGTATCATAACATGATTATTATCCAATAACATCATTTGCGGCATAGTTTGATTACTGGGACATAGGTTCGCGTAGTGTCCAAACTCCTTGCAAATGAAGCATTGTACATTTGAAACCATTTTCTTACCCTTGCAGTCACGTACTTTGTGCCCTTTTTCTCCACACTTATAACAAACTCCCATTCCTTTTAGGCAAGTTCCAGGGTGTTTCTTTCCACAGTTACCACATATGGGAAAATTCTTCTTTTCCCTCTTCCTTTTATCCATCTTTCTCTCTTCCATCCTTTTCTTCTCTTGCTTCCCTTCAAATCCATAGGACTCAGTAAAATCTTTACTTATCTTATCAACACATGATATTATTTCTTTATATAATGATAATACATGGGAGACTATTTCTCTTATAAATTCTGGCTTAAGACCATGAAAGATATGATCCTTCTTTCTCTTTGGATCATGTGCATTGCTGGAGTTCTCATTCCTTCTACTGGGCGCCATTTCTAAACAATGGCATACACTAGATCAGTTTATGAATCAAAATACATAATCCCATACTTATAAAACACTTAACATAAATTCAACTATCTATGGATATAATCCATAATCATAAATATTTTTTTCTTTGAGGAAGTATATACTCATAAACCCTTCATAATGATTTGTAAAGAAAGTGAGAGTTATCCTAAGCATATCCCCCGGGAGTGTCGTAACCAAGAGTGCAGCAAGGCCCGTTGTCGTGCACCAGTTCCCGTTCGAGTCTAGCTCAAAGCGGTGTTTTCGGGTTTTACCCCTAGGTACATCTGTGCCAGAGCCGCCTCTACCTGCTCGTATCCAGACAGGGATGTATTGCTTGGAAAACTCACAAAATCTCTACAATACCAAAATTCTAGGAAGTTCTTCTACACTAATCCTCAAAGTTCATCTTAGGTCTACGTGCTCTAATCAGAGTTTATCTAAATCTAGCTTCCAAGGTTTGTACTAAACTTCCTCTGATACCAACTATAACGCCCCGACCCCAGCTACCCAGAGTCGGTGCATTAATTACATAACATTGGCATGATCACAAGAAATATCAAATCTCGAAAGACCGATTGGTTTAGTAGCCTTGGAAACACTAGATATAATCATAAAGTTTTACATTACATTTCGAAGTGAAAAACTACAACAACAACAAAGTCTTCATATCCACACTATTAACCCCTCATAATATCCCTGCAAGTCATTCATAATTTAATTCTTCACTACCTGGGAAAAATAAAACATAGAAAAGGGGTGAGCTCAAATGCCCAGTAAGGATAACAATATAGCGGAACATTCAAAATAATCATAAACATTTAAGGCAGTGTATAACTAAAACAAAAGCCTTTTAAAATTGAACTTCAACATAGTATGGCAAAAGTAAAATGAAATAATGCCATTTACTTATTCACATGGATATTCTACTAATCGAATAATCACATGCAATATCAATAACCACTTTCATAATGTTGGAATGCATAATGCCAGACTATCATAACCACATAGCCAAGGCCTCGTGCCAAGACTACAAATAAGATTTTGTCAAGGCCTTGTGCCAAGACACTAGTTTGTCTCATGAGACCTACCGATGCATCGAGGAGCTATAGCGGGCTCCACCCGTCACATATTAAGTCCAATGCATTCCCATATGAAAAGGTTTAAACATAACATAAACATTCATATTAAAACTAGCATATGAAATGTCAATACTTTCACTATAAACTATGAATGGAATAAAAATAGCACATCCACAGTCAAACATATCACAAAACCTTCAATACAGTATAGAAGTTTTGTATCATAATAAATCAACTTCAAATAATCTTAAAATCCATCAAAGGATGTTGACATAGATGAAATCAAAATTCTTTTTTAAAGAAATATCTCCTTTTATATTGAAATAATTTAAGATCCATATAAAATAAAACATTTTCTTTGAAAATATTCTTATAAGCTTGTAAGGAAAGCTTTGAAGATTTTATAACGGTGGAAAATAACCGCACCTGCCGTATAAGTTAAAAAAACATTCTTACCTTAATTCTGTCGAAAAAGTTAAAAAGGACCTTGTTTTGAAAACGACGGAAAGATTCCTTTATAAACCACTTATAAAAGTCAAAAAGGGTATAAATGACTTTAACTAATATTATAGTAAATATTAAAAATGTTTTGAAATACATTTTGAAGAAACATGGATGTGGATGATAAAGAGATCCCAGTAGATTATTACGTATAAACAACCTCGGATAATGAAGAGATTGTGAAATAACCCTTACCTTGTACTTTTCCTTGGTTGGGGTAGGTTAACCTCCTGTATAATGGTGAAATAATTGTTATTAAATCATACAAGAATCATATATATTAATATGATATCATATATGATCTTTTAACATTGATTTGTTAATAATATCTTAGTATTATCGTTGTTTCGGGTGTTAACTTACTCGTTTGCTTTTGTATGTTTTGTTACGTAAGACATGTTTGTAAAGGATAGGTTGTATATTATTCAAATCCAGAATGATATTAAGTCCTTAAACATCATTTTTAAATCATAAAATGATAATTATACTTGAATGGATACGATGGAGAATGAATCTCATCGCGTTTGTGGAGACGGTAGTCCGTACGTACGCACGAACGCTACTTCCATTTGATTTTCATTTTAAAAGAGTCAAATCCAAATGATACATAGGTATATTACTATTCCAGTATAATATAATATTTTATATATGTTACTTAAGTTCATTAACACCATCCTTTATACGTTCCATGTGTGGTACGAACGAGTCATATCATTTTAAGGGGGCGGTAGTCCGCACTTCCTCAAATGAAATTATCGTATGTATATACAACATGAAACGAATAATGGAATGAAATAAAATGGAATTAAAGAAGCTTATATATAAAATATATATCATTAATATCATATTTAATTACAGTTCCATCATAATGGCCACCATGAGAGGTGGTAAGATGTATTTGAACAATCATCGTTTCGTGAGGCGTTAGTTTGCCATCCACAGAAACATTATGTTCATCATCCATTAGATGGAGTTGTGTGTATGTGTAGTTTTAATCCTTCTTATAACAACATCCTAGTATATTTTGGATACTGGTGTTGTTACAAAATAAAGGAAATAAAAAGAGTTTGGGGGTTGGAAAAGCAAAATAAATGAAAATAATTTAAGAGAAATCGTTACCTTTAATCTAGGTAACTCACTTTGGTTGGAACCAAAGGACTTCTTGAAATGCTTTCTGCATAAGGGGAAGCTTCAAGGAGGAGGAGAGGGATGTGGGGAGCTTATTTGGGCAGAGTTTGGACGAGCCAAGTGGCTTGAGAGGTGTGAGGAAAAGAGAAGGAGGAGTGCCCTTTTATAAGAGGGGTGAGGGGCACTTTTGTAAAAGCTAGAAATATTAATTTATAATAAATTCATATTCGGTTTCCAAAGGCTCCAAAGTTGACTATTCAAAGGATGAGGTGGGGATAGGTCGAAAACAACTCATCCAATAGAATTTAGACAGGTTTGGGTACTTATATTAACCTTATCTTTAAGTATTAACTCTAAGTTAATTAGTTTCACTTTTACAATGTCTCTTTGTATTTTTATATAATATGGTTAATAAACTTACTATATACAACCAAGCGACCCCCAAGTGGTCCATTAATGATTAACCTATCATAATATAAGTCTCTTAGCCGAACCTTAGATTTTTAGGAATTTAATATCAATTAATAATATAATATTTGTTTTAAGAACTCTTTTATGTCAATTTTGACACTGTTCAATAGTTGATTTTTGTGAAACTCATAACAGATTTATTACTTCGAACAAAGTCCATTAAATCAATCCTAATATATCATATTAGCCTATAAAATTAGTTTAATTCATTAAAAGTTTCATATTATATTTATTTGGGTATTTATAATATCAATTATTTTAATTTTTCACTATTATAGTAATTACTGCATCATCATTGTGTCATAAATAAAAAAAATTATTTAATGTCTAAAAATTATAAATAAAATATCATTATGTAGGAAATCTTTTTAGATTTCTAATGAATATTTATAATCTAAAATCCAACTTATATAACCCTATGTAACAATTGTTTTGCTAAAAGATATATGCTTGTGTCATTTTTGTATTCATTTTAACTTAATTAAAATAAAGTGTCATTATCACTTAAAAATGGATCCATGGGGTCCCAAAATTGACAAAAAGATGCCCATGGTCGACCATGTATCAACAAATAGGGTTAAGACACGTTTTAGGGTAATTTAGTATTATTATAATATTATTTTTTAACCCTTATTTACCGGATTTACTCTTAACCATGGTAAATAAAATATTTACCGCAGTAATTATTCAAATTGTCTAAAAATAAAAGTTACCTATTTACACAATTTGAACATCCTGATTCCAAATATGGAATCCATTTTTCTAAATTCAAAACACAGAAGTGGCAGAAATTAATTTAAAATTAATTCCCGCTGTCAAAACAAAAAACGTGTTTTTAAGAGGTAATAACTATCAAAAGATTGACATTTGTTTATGTTCGGTTTAATTGTAAAATTATGTCCAATGAACAACATTATATTAAATGGTAAAAATATATTCTAAATATACTTTAAAACCACTCAAATTCACAATTTATCACTATTAATTATTTTGATTAAAAAAGTTGTTTTTAATTAAAATTTAGTAATTTTCACTATTCATCAAAATATAAAAGTTATCCGAAAAGTACCAAAATTTTACCCTAGGCTAATTTTGATATTCCGAATCCAAAAATGAAGTCCATTTTGAAATATAAAATATATATAACATCAAAAAGTAGGTATTACTATTCATAACAGCTAGTTTGATTGGTTACGGTGTGTTAGAACTCGGTGTTGCGTACAACACACGCTAGCGTACCGTGGAAGCTTGGGATGTTTCATTTTAAATTTTTGATGTCCCCATTTAGTCAAAAAGTTTAAAATATAGTATCTAAAAAGGGTTCACTATTAAAATTTGGTAAAAGTGCAATACTGAAAATGAATTTGTTCTTACATTATGTCTAAGAAACTCATAATATGAATTCTAAAATTATAAGGATTATATAAAGTTTAAAATTTAGTTAACACTATTCATAACCTCTTTTGAATGGATTTTTTTTTAAGTCATGGTGTGATTGAACTCGGTGTTTCATGTAGTGAAAGTTATTGAATTATTTTGAAGAACTAACACACTATGAAATCTTGGGGTGTTACAATAATTATTATTGTGTAATATTCATTTAATAACAATTGTATGAAATAAAAATTAAATTAATTAATGAAAATTTTTAGATAAGTTGAGGTATGAATTAAAATTCAAACGGACATAACATATGTTTTGGGTATCTATTTGTGCCCTACCACATATCAAATTAAATCCTACAGAGAGATATGTGATATTCTTAATATGGTATCCCCAATAAATTTTCTTTTCTGGGCTAAAAAACCCAAAGTCCACCAAAAGTGATTTTTTGTTGTTACACCCTATTTTCTAATATTTCAGATTTATTTACGAGTGTATTTTTTATGTTATCATTGGGGAGTGAATTTATTCACAGGTATTACATTCATATAGATATTATGGTTTTAAAATTTTAAAAAATTTTATAATGTATTTTTATTTATAATTAATTATAGACATACTTTCTTATATGTACATATAATAATTTTTTTTCAAAACAGATATTTTAACATATTTAAATAAAAATGTATTTGTGAATATATAAAAAATTACATTAATATTTATTATTTATATTATTTATATTAAATAAATTATCCACTTTATTTACATTATTAAACTGCATTAATATGAATATAAAATTATTATATACTCATATATTTGTGTATTAATAAACATATATATTTATATTTATGGTCAAATAAATGTAAATGAATATTAATATATGATATATCTAAATAAATATAATTGTTTTAATATATCACACACTTATAAATATATATATATATATATAAATAGAAATGTAGTAAAATTTAAAAAAACATGCATGAAAGACTGTTAAAGGGAATCTAGTCACATAAGAGACTTCAAGGGATCAAATCCAGGCACACACATATATTTGGGGGAGAAATTTAGTTCTGAGGAAGGAGGTTACAGTGCATGATGGAGGTTGTGGAGTAGAAAGTACTACGAAAGGGGGGATGTAAGCAATGAGAAAGAGGGGGTTGGGGGTGCATCAAAATAGTACATTTTTTCAAATTATTTAAATAGTGTTTTATTCATGAAAATAAATGGTGCCTCTATCATTACTTTTTTATAAAATTTAATGGAACATTTTATCATCTTTAAAAGAGAACTCTTAATTTCACACATTATTAGTTCTAAAAATTCACTAATAAAGCCACCCACTATCGTTGCTAAGAAAAAGCTGATAACATGTGTCTTTATCAATGATCTTTTTAGCATTAATAAGGGATAATTTTAAAATTTCCAATAGTATCATTTATTTTTAATCACTAATATTACCATTTTACTATATAGTTAAAGACCATACATGTATATATGTGTTGAACTGATGCTTGAATATATTATGGATAGATTATCAACTATTGGTTGACGACACATGAGGAGTTTTATTTGTAATGTTGATTATTGATTGATACGTAATTTAATTTCACTGAGGCTCATTTATTAATTATTCATGATAGAAAAACAATAATAAAAACTGTTGTGATGTTAGGAATTTTTTAAGAAGTGTCGTGACCGATCTCACTCATGATGATCACCGATTATTTTCACTACTAGTTATTAAAATGAATGATGTGTGAAAAACATTGATTAACACACATGAAGTTGTTTCAATAAATGACGAAAACAATTACGATAAATAATATCACCTATATGATGTTGAGTATTTTCATTCTCAAGTGTTTATTTCTTATTTCAGGACTAATTTGAAGATATAGGGGACCATATAACTCCCTAATGTTGCAATTGTAATTTTGTTTTTGAATAAACATTGGGTGTGCAATATTATATTCCAAAGGACAAAATTCATTTAAGAAGAAAATAGGTTGGATGGGGAAACGTTGGTCAAAAATGGAATCAAGGAGAGTTTAATAAATCAATATTAATGTGTATCATCCAAGACTAATAAATATAACAATGAAAAATTTATTCATCTCATGGAAGGTGCTAAATAAATTAAACAGCATTGGGACAATCAATGAACTGAAGTGTTCTATTGTAGATAATGGAGACTGTGTCAATATCTATATGAGTGTGATATCACTATCTTGATGAATAATATAACCTTTCACAAAAGTGTAATATAGTTTGGAGGAAGCTAAAAATGAGACGTCTAATAGTTTTGAAGTAGATGATTTTTCTTTCTAGAATATATGCCATGTTAATTAGTGTTTCATATTTTATATGTATTGGTCATAAGATACTATTGAAATGTATTGAGGTAGAACATAAAACATAGGGATAATACATAGTGTTTAACTAAGGGTACAATAATTTCACTTTACAGTCATGTAAACATCCACAAGGCCAAGATCATTTACTAAAAGGTATAAAAAATTAATTAAAACATTAGTGAACTAAAATTATTAAGTGGGAAGTAAAATTATAAATGAGATCAACAATATAATTCTTGGATAATGTAAGGTTTTTAATATTATCGAAACATCTTATGTGTTAATAAAAAATCACATCTAGATTTAATTGAATGAGAATGAATGTGGGACTACCACATTCAGTTAGAGATTTTTTCTTGAATTATTGATGAAATAAGATCTACATTGATTATATAACACATATATACCACTAATGAAAATTTATAAGTTTTTTTCTATGAGATGGTTACGATACATAAATTTTCCTGGGAATTAAGAGGATAAATATTATCCAAAGGGAGACTCATGATCCCCATCCATTTGATAGACACATCCTAGAGGTATGAAATTGAGTGTTGAGTTTTACCATGAGTAGATCACTCGTAGATGTTGATTATGATATTGATATTGATTATGGAGAAGATCCAATCAGTGTAGATTTATATTCTATTTATTTTCAATTTCTGGACTGCTTTATTGATACAAATTCATTGAATAGTCTTTTTTAGTTCATTTAACAAGTTTATTTGACACTGACTGGATTAGGATGATAAAAAATATCTTTTTGTTATTCTCATATTGGTTCATATAATTGATGTTTTTGATCTTCATAACCTATTTATTTTCTAAATTATTATATACTAAATAAATCCTGCTAGAATAGATACCTTTTTATTTGAAAATTAGTTCAATATAGCTGGAAATTTTCACTGTGGCCTCTTTAATTCAGTGATTTATTTTTCGAATCATCATGAGAATAATTACATCCCTACTCCATTTACTAGTTATTGAAGTGTATTTCATTATTTTTCACTTATATCCTCAACCAAGTAATGTAAAATCATGAGGATCTATTTTCTCTATGATGGATCATACTTATTCTCAGATTTGGTAGAAATATCATCCCTCAAGAGAGATCGGTGGGAAAAGTGTTTCACATAATTATAGTAAAGTGTTAAAACATTCCATTAAGACAACTATCCAATACATTCATGGTTGATTACAATGAAAGTACAATGATAACTCTCTCAATTAGGATATTTTATATCCATCTAATATCATTCCATATAAGACTAATATTTACATGATAATTCCATTAATAATTAATAAAATATGTTTACTATTGTTTTTCCACATTCAGAATTAATTTACACCATTAATTAATATATATTTGTTTGTTTTTTTTTGTGAAACCAAATTCAATTTTCTTGAGTAATTAAACATTCTCACTAACATTACTTTCTTTAGGTTGGTTAGAAAAAATTTATTTTACTATATTGAATATCATATATATAAAATTTCAGCATTGTTCGCAGGAATGGAATGTGTGAACAAGTTAATAATTAAAAGACATAATAAAGAATCTGTTTCTAAAAAAGTTATAAATAAAATATATAAGAGTATGATTTTTTCACTCACTATTTTGTGGTGTTTTTTGAATTGATTATTTGAATAATAGATTACACATTATATTCAATTTAGAAGTGGAGTTATAGAACATATTTCAAAAAATTATTAACAATTAACATACCATAAAAAATAAAAAAATGATAAATGGATTAATTAAGAGTAGAAAGAGTTGAAAATTAAAATTTTAATTACAATACACCTCAATTTTATAAATCTAATAGAAGTGAGGCTCAAAATTTGGGATTTACAACATTATGTATTTTCCAAAAACCCTTTTTATATGCAGTTATGTACTAGGACTAGGAATTATAAGAAAAAGAAGTCCAACCTCTCCATGTTAACCTATTTTAATGGATGTATTAGCGAGGATTCATTAATGTTTATCAGATACTTTTATATCATGGTTCAATAACTAACTTTTAAAGGGATTAGTGTGGTGAATATTAGGTTAATAGTTTTTTCTTTCTATTTTAGGAATGAGGCAAGATGTTGATTTGTGAATTTATATGAGAAAATTTTCAATACATGGGGACCAACATGTGAATTCATTTGTCGGGATATTTTATCCATGAAAAACACCAATTAAGTGAGGCATAAAATCATTGTGTTTTTATATTATGAGGGAGATATATTTCCTAATTATTGGGAAACATTTTGGGTATTCCTTAAGTAGTGTCTCAATAATTATATTGTCACCTATCTTCTTTTGGATAATTTTAATAATGGTGTACCCCTTACAAGTAAGACATTATTGATGAGCCCTTAGGTGGTTACTATTTCAATATGGTAGTTGAAAATATAAAACTCATTTTTGATAAACATGCTAAAAATACCAACATGAATATTCTAGAATGTGAATTATACATAGGAGTGAGACCAACCCTTAGGAGTAAGTATTTAATGAAAATATACTTATAGAGAAATGTGATCATTGTGGAATTATTAGGCACTTAAAAACTTGCTATCCTAATTTTTATTTTCATGCCCAACAACATGAAATGCTAAATTATATATATATAAGACTTTAATGATGTTTTGAGATTATCTATTTTCAAAACATTATCCAATGTTTTAGGAATCACCTCAAATTGTAATGGGATTATAATTTAGTATTTAAAATCCTTTTATATCAATATTTAAATTGTATCCTAAAACTCATTTTCAAAATGAGTATTGTGGAGAGTTGTTAAATGAAAAAAGTAACTCAGAGGGAATTTTTCATATATTTTTAACATTATGGATTCGCAATAATACTAGCATAAAGACACACTTAGGCCACAAGATTCTATGGATATGAATGAAATTTAGTCACAAAAATCTTCTCTATAATCTAAGATGGACAATCTGATAAACCCTTTGATTCAATTGGAAAGAGATATTGGAGGAACGTAAAAGCGAATTATACCCAACACAACAATTATGAGTTGAGGATAAAATTTAATGGTCATTAATAATTGATTAGTATTAAATACACAAAAAAATATGACAACATAGTCTTTATAGGATAATATGATGATTTTAATTGAATAATAATTGAGAATATAGAAAAATTTGAATTTTTAAATTTATGGGGAAATTTTAAAACAAAACGTTATGTTAAAACTTCACTTGAAAAATAAAACCAAAAGTGGAAAATGAAATGAGGAATTATAAAATAATGTAAAAAATTTGGTCTCAAAGTTAAGTTTAGAAATTATCCTACACTGATAAATTATGACACTCCCATTTTCTTTTTCCAATGCTTCAAAAATAATGAAAAAACTAGATACATGGAAATCTTCAGAATATTTGGAACTATTGTTTCCAATATTCCTTTCATGGAATCCTTAAAAAAATCCATTCTTATGTCAAATATATAAAAATGTTTTTGTATAAATAATGGGAATAAGGATAATTTACCACCATTAATATTACCACGGATTTTAGTTGTGTCCTTAAAATAAGTTACCTCTACATTCAAAATAACCTAGAAGCATTTTCATTTCATAAAAATTAAGTAAATGTGAGGAGTTCAATTTCCTATGTGTCCTAGGAGCTAGCTTCACTCTTATGCCTTACTGTTCATTTCAAACATTAGGTCTTTGTTGGATGAAACCAATATTTGTCTCTCCAAAATTGGATAATATTCAGTTACTTATCATTATAGAAGAGTATATGACCTTTTAGTCAATGAATGGATGTATACATTTTCAATGAATTTTCATATTCATGAAATCGATTATGATGATAAATTACCTATCATTCTAGGAATAATTTCTTATCCACTTGTGGGGTATTTATTGAGAATTAAAATACAATAATTTACCTTTAATAAAGTTGGGATCAATAAGACTCACATGTTTTTTAGGAGTCTCTGCTAGAGACGAGTTGAAAATTTAAATATTTTATTGAGAAAGTATTTAGAGCTATGAAAATGAAGTAAAGCCATGACCCTTTTGATGAAATAATCAAATAATCCATTAATAGATATTTTAGAGCCTGTTATATTGAATTTTAATCCTCAAATAAAATATATATATTATGGATATGTAAGATGGGAATTAAGAAATTTATTTTTATGGATTATGAAGTCTTACATCCTAAATGAAACATTTTTTTATGATAATTCTCTTGAATATATTGAAAAGAGATAAGATTTTCCATCAAAAGAAGAGAATTGGTGACTCATGCCCATCAATTATAGAATAAAACATAGAGTTTGGAAATAAAATCCATGATTTCTAGATATATGAAAACATTATTCATGAGCCACTAGAGTTATTGCACAATAGGAGATAATCATTTCAATTTGGAATGTGATGAATACATGTCCTAGATTTATGCCATTGAGCTACAATTAGGATGTTTATGTATATACTTACTTTCCCCAATTTCATATCAATGTATTTTGGGGATATATTTTTCATGGAATTTTGGATAAAAGATATAATCAACATCATAAAGACCAATATGATGAAAGATATTTATAGAACTCACACAACATTGATGGATAAAAACAACAAATTACATTTCCCTGAATTAAAGAGTATATAATAGAGTATAATATATATCCCAACAATAAAACTTGGTATAATTAAATTCCAAATAGATAGATAGAGGACCTCAATATAAATATTTTAAATATCCTTCAAAATATAGTAAATGAAGACATGGACTATTTACTGAACAATATCCTATATGATTTATGGTATTATCACAACATAACTCATACCACCACCCAATAAACCACATTCATGATTATATTTGGGTCCAATCTGGATCAAACCATTCTGGTCGAATTTCACTCAATTGAATCGTCTTATATAATCAATTATCTGAAAAAATAGTCTTAGATTTGAATTAACATGTTGGATATATGTGATGGGAAAATATTGTGCATGGTTTAAAACCAAGATTCTGATTAAATATTATTCAAGTGAGAATTTATTTTGATGGATCACCTATACTCGTTCATATAAATAGAACATGGGATACCTTTGAGAACATCCATGATGACATGAAACAAACCTATGAAGGTTTTACCTAAATTATAAGGATCCTACACAATTTATATATTCCACACTTGTGAATAATATTCCAATATCATAATATACTGAAGTAATATCATGCATAACACTAATACGTCATTTTTAAATAAATATATCACATGATTTTCTATTGGATGGAAAACATTATTATCACATGATGTGTAATTGCACAACAATTTCCTTATTGAATGATGAAAAAACGTGTGACAAAACCCTTTATCTATGATTTAAAACATCACGAAAAAGACATTTCTACAAAACTAAATTATAATATTCCTTTACCCATTTAAAATTATGCTAAGCTCCATAGTGTATAAACCATCCTATAAGATAATAAATTTCTTTAGAGGTATGGTTTGATGAGATGTCACTTACATATGTACATTCCATATTTATATTACAATTCCATGTATATGTTTCTTTATCCTTGACCCAGTTACATGAAAAAATATACCACATATATGATAATTTTTCTACAATATTTGGGCCCTCTCATCCTTAACTAATCTCATAATGACTTTATATTTGGATTGAATGATCTCACTATGTCCTGAACTGAGTTTTCATTTATGATGGATTCCATCCTTAGAACTCGGCAAAAAATATTTCATATTTTTTATGATATTGTACTATGAAATGTTCCACATATAGTTCCTCAGTGTATGAACTTAAAATAATTTACATCCATGTTTTAGCAACATTACTATAAACTACACAGAACATTGTCCTTATGAGATGATGTTAAACTCCAAGTCTTATGATTAATCCCACATGAATTAAAAAACATCAAATTGGTCCATCCTAAATGAACTTAACTATTCGTAGAGATACCTATATCATGCAATATTAATTCAAAAATGACTCAATGTATATGAGATTTCACTATATATGATTATTCTGTACATGGGGATTTAATAAATATGGTGACACTCAACAAACATAAATTCATGGGTCTCCTCTAATATAATTAAAATTACCATATATGAACTACATGTGGATTTATTATCATTTTTATTGGATATGTAGTGACATATAAATATAATAACCTAGGGCCGTCTATAGATTCTACTTCCACATGATTCTTTTATTTGGTGATGAGACTTTTATTCATTCACACGAGGTTTCTATCATTTATTTTACTAAAAAAATTATCAATTTAAACCATTCCATCATGTACATAAGCTAGATATGTACAATGATATTATATATCAAGGATTATATGTTTATTGATTCAAAATACTATGGAATAAATAATGATATTGAGATCCCATATCCCAATCCTAGTTACATTTTCAAATCTAATGTCGATCCTAGCCAAGAAAATAAGACCTGTAGAAATTCAAAATATTTATTTACATATTAATGCATTAATATGGGAAAACATCAGGTTTTCTTGGTGTTGAGACTCCACTAAGGTTGGGTTTCTTTCCATATAACACATTCATATCCCTTGAATTCATCACTATTCCATAGGTATAGGATTTAGGCAAATGTAATGATATTTCAAGAATAAATTGTGGCTTGATTCCTGTAATATATTTTTTATATAGTGATATAGGATCCCTTATCATAGACCCAACTATAAATTCTATTATGCTTAACCCTATTTACATCATAGAAATTATAATGATTCATGATTAGTTTCTCAATGTCCATATATTATATTAATGTTATCTTCATCCTTGTCTTGTACATGAGCTTAATTTATGAAGATGATTTTATAGTTGGTATTATACATGTCATGATTCCTATAATTGAAGGATGTATAAAAGTTCCTATATTATCTTTCATGGATGGAGATTTATGTTTTACACCCATTAAACTCTACCTTATTTTTATCCTTATAGGTACCGACGATTCATGTTGGGTTTTCCATCATGGGTCCTACACTAAGAAAAATCTCTTTTATTTTATGAAAAGATAAATATTTGTAAAACATTCAGCATAAATCTCCCCATCAAATGAATATAAGCTATAAAATATCTAATTACTTATCACATGATGTTAAAATAAATTTAATATAGTTTTCTAAGAAATACCTTAATCATTTTAGAGTGATCCGTCCTATAGGACCTCATTTTCACCAATGAGAGAAACATCCATGTGAGGTTGTCAGGCATAGGTCTTATATCCATAATCATAATTTACATAAAAAACCCCAATCATAAGATTTATTTCATTTTTCACTGAATTTAGATATTTACCTTAATATCCCATCCCATCCATACACTGAGGAACTATTTAGAGAATGCAACACCTCCTATTCTAAGTATATTTATAAAAACATTTACAGTTTTTTTCCAATATATATAAAAATGTTTTCTCTTTTATTAAACAGATGTGTATAATGTCATGTTATGTCACAAGATGTGTAGTGATAGCATGATATCTTATCTTACACCTATGGATAAATTTTATCACCATAAAATCCTTTATTTATTCTAGTTTTTTAACCTTACCATTTCTATGAAGTCCCCCAAGAACCACACTTTAAATATATTTATTTTTATATAATAAATATGTTCAGTTTTATTGTATTAATATTATGATTTGTACTAAAAACTACATTATCTATCATGTCTACAGAAAAATTTTCATCATAACCAAACCCTCACATAATATTTACATATAGGTAATCATATAGTCATATCGTGCATTCTCTCATTACTCATCTCTATGATGAAACAAAAATATTTTGTTCAAGGGGAATATGAAATCATCCTATTACCATACACTATATAATATCTAATTATTTATCATGTTATGTTAATCTACATGAAATATTGTGCATAATGTAAGACTTTAACCAAGTTTGAGAGATACAATATGACCCAAACCAATTAATCCTAATCCAGAGAATTGTAAAAACCTTTAGTGTATGGTTCATTTTATTTAATCCAATAGTAGAATAAAATTTCACAATCATGAAAGAACTATGTCATAATTTTGGGGCCACTATAATCCATTTCAAGATTTAATCAACCCAAAATTTTCCTACAAATAGAATCACTATATCATTCCCATGCACATAAGATTGATATATATAAATACTCTTTATCAATTAACAATGTATGTCTTAATCCCTATTGTCACTTGACATGTTTTGCGATCCCCATTTTGGGTCACCCACACTGATGTAGCTTATAACATTCATATTAGAAAATTCAATTACATTTTTTATTACTTCATGCGCATTATACTAGTTGTAATGAAATATACATGAATTTACCATATTTCTAGATGATCCACCTTGTTTTTAGTAAAAAATTTACTATCATAAGCATAAACCTTCAATGGGTGTGACTTCATTAACAAAAATACCAAAAAAATGAGTTATAATGTTTTATTAGGATAAAAACAATTAAAGGGTAGCGGAAGAAAAATTTTATTTTCCACTTGATAATCTATTCCTCCTCATAGTTTTGGAAAAATATTGAGTTTAAAATGAAAAGTGGAATTAAATGTTTTTTGTCCACTATATAACCCTGTAAAAATTTATTCTATACCCACTAGACCAACTTGTCAAGGAAAAATCAAGATAAGATCTTATTTTTTTTCTACATACAGAATAGAGATACACCACAGGGGAATTTCTATTAAAGATGATTGAATTTATTCCCTTGAAAAAGACCATCCAATTAAAGTTATCAATTTATCCTCAATTATAATACTTTTCCCCAAGAATGTCTTCATTACAAAACCCCAAATCTTGTAGGGTGATTAAATCCTTCTAGAATATCCTTTTTCCCATAAAACCTACTTCACTCATCAGGTGTTTGATTCCTTATATTCCTTTTATGGATACTTTTAATGAGAATATTCAACTTCAAAAGACACCCCTACTGGTTACATGTTTCAATGAAACCATATCTATCCTTTCATTTAGTGGAATATTTTCATCCATAGGACATGGTCCTTTAACCCCATGTGACCTTACAAAAAATTATATTAGAACTCATTAGTAAATTTGGTTAATTATCATCATCAATATAGATATTCAATCACACTATTTCATGATGGAAACATATCCTTTTATGATTCATATATTCTATGATCCAACTATTCAAGTGGATTCAAATACCCTAGATGTAGTTCACTTGTGAATTGTACCTTTTTACAAAGATATGTTATGTCTTCATGTTCTCGTAAACCCTTAATAAAAAGAGAAACATTTGTTATGATGAACAATAATGTAATGAGTTTAATCACACCTCCTCAAAAAATATAATAATAATGTATTCATTGATTCCAACAATAATATGATATATAGTGTTTAATGATCCATATACCACACACCTTACCATATATAATTATCCTCCTCCATTATCCCTTTACCACCCATAACATCCCAAACAAATATAGTTTATGAATGGAATGTTCCAATCATTTTTGAATATCCACTTCCCTTAGATATACATCATACCTCAAGTGTTTATATTACAATAAATCCCTCAAGGATAATGATAATGAGTACACTTAACTCCATGGGATACCATTTGATGGTAATGATATATGTGTAACGATACTCATCCTCTCAACTAGGTTTTTTTCATTTTGAGGAGAAGTCCATCTAACCCATTGTGCACCGTAAAAAATTGTGGTGGAACTAGTAATAATAATTTGGTATGTAGTCATCCTTTATATAATATTACATTTCATCACTTCTTAATTAATGTACCCATGGTTTTTATTAATACCATCTATACTCAATATTCATAATATGTTGGAGCACACCTAACTCTAGATCCCCATTTTGGTTATCACACACTATCATCATTGTTCCATGAAGAAAAACCATAAAATATATAAACCCATATCTAAGATAGTACATATTAACATCACTCTCCCTATTCATGATGAATTTACCTTTACCTTACATTATAATATACTATCATATTTCATTATAAATTATTTATATCTTTAAAAAAAATTAATTAGTACAAATTTTATGTCCTTATACAATGAAAGGGTAGAGATGTAAGACTCACCCATGTGAAACCCCAAAATAAAAATCATATGAAACATTACAGACATCACTCAATATTTTTGATCATTTCATAGTTCAAGAGAACTATTATGAATTAGAAATTAAAAATTTAATAAAAAAAATTTTGATGAATGTTTATGTAGTGAAGCCTTGGTAGAATCCATTATTCATTCTGAGCATACTATTCCCCATCTATGCATTAGGAAATGTAAAGGTGAAAGAAGACAAAAATATTGTGGTATTGAACATATAAAATTATGAAAATCAAATCCATGATTTTCATTCCCCTCATCATTGAAAAAAAATTACAGTACCCCTATCTTCCTATCATATTGGTTTATATGATTTTTTATAAATTCATAAATGTGTAATTTCATGGTATATAATCCCTTATTACCATTGGAATCCTTATTAAAAAATACAACTTCATGACTTTCATTATATTGAGTCACTCATTTACATTATACAAAAATGTATTTAACATGTCTTAAATTCATGGTAAATGTTCTATTTTACTTGAAATGAATGTATCTTCTTATGTGTAAATGTTTATGAGAGAATCTTCTCTCAAATCCAAATGATCTCTCCTTAGATTATAATGATGTTACATTTTCTTATATGTCTATCCCTCATATATTTGTGTAATTAAACATGCTCTGGAGGACAAGAAATCCCATTATATTTTATCTCATTAACTTTCCCTAGCATATATTGATGGCATAATGGATGTCGTATTTGACCCAATTATATCCATACAATTGTAAATGAATAAAAGATAATGATTTGACTCATATTTATTCCCATGATTCAAGCCATTTTAAAATTTGGTTTAATTGATCAATTTACATAAAATTACCATGTGGATTTAGTTATCATAGAATCACTCTTTGTCACTTTCCCACATTATCATATATTGATTGGATAAATAATATGGAAATCAATGAATTAATAGATGTTTAAATTAGAAAATCATATTTATTTATTGATAAAAAGTAGTGTAACATCCATAATTTAGTGTCACCTAATTACATATAAAGGAATCATTAATTGATATGATAAAATTATGTTTTATTATGATACCCTTGTTTTAAAATCGTCTCGCGGTCGGTGTGTGCATCGTTGTGGTGATGCATGCTTGTGGACTCATGTTCCAACATTCCAAAGGCAGGTGACAGTCATCACCTTTTCAAACATGTATGCTCCTTGATCAAAATAGGATAATGAGATGTAGGTCTCCACTTCCGTAGATTCATCCATAAAACTCATCACATAATCAAGGTCTACCTCATAGAATTGAGTCATTGTTTTTTGAACTCATTCTTAGTGAAATCACTTTGTGGACACTGGTTAATTACACTGACTCTATTTAGACATTCCAAGGGGTCCTTATAAGGCCCCAGCCTCAAACCTTACTTAATCTTGAGTTATTACAAGATTACACATTGAGGATCTTTTCGGGTTTAGAGTTTTAGAGAATTAGATCATAAAACTTGCATTACATTCCACATATAAACAAAGTGGTTACATAAAGATAGTATTCCTCATTCCCATCAATGGAAACACATTTGAATTAAAACATGGATTCTTTTTGACACATCCTTGACCCTATCATCTTATCATGTACCTTTCCCTTGACCTGTGAAAAACATTTCAAAAACTTGGGATGAGCATAAAAACTCAGTATGGGTTATAGAAAACATGAAAAGGAAACATGAGTTCATATGTACATAAGAATGAAATCACACTTTACCCATAAAACATAGGCACTTTAACACGCCTCATAAAATCATGAATAAATCATAGAAACCATAAGACATAAAGGTAACTTGAGGCATTCATAACATTCTTACGTAGGGAGTAACCCTCTTGGTTACGTTTGGAATACCCATCACAGTATATCCCCTGAAAATCTCTTCGGAGAAACCTTAATGTTTCACTCCTTCGCGTTACCCAATGCATTGGAGAGCTATAACGGGCTCACCCGCCCTTAGTTTATCACGGAACCACCCGTTCTTCATAATAATGCCCAAGAACCTCAACATAATCGTATCACATAAAACATGCATAAAGGAAACATAAAATTTCCACCATTCAATCACAAGATATCAATACCACACATTGATATAAAAATATTATGAAAACCATTTTCAATACCAAAATAAAAGAAAAGTAAAACATGGTATTTATTTTTCTTTTAAAAAGAAGGAATGGCTTGTAGAAGAAGCCGAAACTCAAATAACGGTTACGACGGCGGAGAAGTCGTTGTCGCCGCATACGTACGACAAAAACATTCCCTTTTGTCGTTTGGTAAACGCTTCGTATAAAAAAGATTCCTTTTGAATAAACGTAAAAGTCAAAGGGGTTTATACACCGTATAAAAGAAGGTTGTGTATAAAACAAAATATGCCTCAACGAAAGGAGATTGAGACGAAATCCCATACAAAGATAATTTTTAAAATAAAATAGATACATTATGTGTATTCACTATAAGTACACATAAATAAAGTAAAAATACAAGATACGACATAATAATATAATGGCATAATTTGAAAGTAGGAGATTAACCCAAAGAATGGAAATTGGGTTAAGAAGTTCCCATACCTCGTATCTGACTTGACCCGACCGTTCTTTAATCTCCTGAATAATAAACTTGAGTTAATCTCTACTTGATTATGAATCTTTTTCAAGTTCATTATTCCTTTTATACCATGTTATGAACATCATGTAATCAGTTAAGTTAATAATGTTCATTTTGTCGGTATTTGGTTCTTAAGTCAAAAATAGACCTCTTACACTTACGTGTTGTTAATTTGGTCAAAGGTTCATTATATTCAGAATGTTATTCATGATGTAGATATCATATATGTCATATATATCCAGTACATTCATGCCTTTATAGTATTACATAATCATTTAGAGGTAAGAAATGAAATGCACCGTTCATGGAGACGGTAAGCCGTACGTACGCATGAACGCCACTTCCATTTCTATTTCATATTTCATGGAATGGATTCATAATGGTATAAGAGTATGTTATAACTCCAGTATAATAACATATATAATATCATTAACTTTATCCTTTACACATCCCACATATGGTATTAACGAATCAAATCACTTTTAGGGGGCGGTAGTCCGCACTTCCTAAAATGAAGATATCGTGTTTACCCATAATGGAAACCATAAAGTATGACCAAAATGAAGAAAAACAGAAGCTTAAGGAAAACATATACATAATATATATCATATATAAAAATAGTGACATCATAATGGCCACCTTTGAAGGTGTTAAATGAGTATTGAACAATCATCGTTTCGGGAGGCATAATTTCGCCATCCACGGAAAACGTATGTTCTTTAACCATTTGATGTAGTTGTGTGAGAGTGTAGTTCAAATAACTCTTATAACAACATCCTAGTATATTGAAGATACTGGTGTTGTTACAAAAGAAGTAAATAAAAAGAGTTTAGGGGGTTGGAGAAGCAAAATAAAACAAATGAGCATGAGAGGATGAATTACCTTAAAAAGTGTAACTCCTTTTGATTTGAGCCTAAAGGCTTCCTTTGAAAGGATTCTGCCCAAGGGGAATCCTCTAGGATGAGGAGAGGGATGTGGAGAGAGCAAATGGGCAGGGGTTGGCCGAGCCAAAGGCTTGAGAGGTGTGTGAAATGAGGTAGAGGTGGGGGCCTTTTATAAGAGGAGAGGAGGGGTACTTTTGGAAAGTAAAGAAACATTACATTATTTGAAAATGTGTTTCGGTTTTAAAAGGTCCCACATTGATGGAATTCGTGGATAAGGTGATAAGGCATCGAAATCCATTCATCCAATTGGTTTTGGACATGTGTAGTTCATAGATTTTATTTTATCTTTCCATTTTATTTAAATCGTCAAATAATGATGTCATCGCTGCATCATTATTATGTCATAAATAATTAAATTTATTTAATGTCTAAAAATTATAAACAAATTACTATGATGTAGGAAATCTTTTTAGCTTTCCATTGAATATTTATAATCAAAATTTGGACTTGTATAACCCCACTTAAAAATTGTTTTCGCAAAACATATTATGTTTGTGTCATTTTCACTTTAACATTTAATAAAAAGTAATTTATGTTATTTCCCAACAAAAGTGGATACATGGGGTCCCCAAGTTAGGCCATGACTTGTCTTGGTCGGCCATGACACAACCAATGAGGTTGGGACATGTGTCTAGGTCATTTTATATTATTAAAGCATTATTTATACATTAAACTACCCTAATTACCACTAATCGCGATTAAGAACTTAATAAGTTACTATTCACCAAAAAATTATTATAATCTCATTGAACCACATTTTACTTCTTAATGACAACCATGTATGTCGGATTTTCAAAATTCAATACACATTAGTGGTAAACTTTAATTTAACTGAAAAAAACAGTTTGCTTGATTACCACTTAGTGGTTTCACTATTCATCAAAATTGAAGTTTTTCAGAAAATTACCAAAAATTCACTCTAAGCTATATTTGATATTACGAATTCAAAAATGAAGTCTATTTTACAAAATTCAAATCATATAAGTCACATTAATTAATTTAATAATTAATTCCCGCTGCCAGAGCAAATAGCGTGTTTTTACAAAACAATAAGTATCAAAAGATTGACACCAGTTTAAGTCTAATTTCAAATCGAAATTGATTCCAATGACCACCATTGGATAAAATGGTAAAAATAGATTCTAATTTTACTTAAAAACCAAATCAAAACATAATCTAATCATATAAGTAAATTAGATCAAAAAGAGGTTTTGAATTAAAATGCAACATTTTACACTATTCATAAAAAAAATGAACTTTATCAGAAAGGTACCAAAAATTACACAAAGTAAAATTTGATGTCCCGATTCTTAATAAGAGTTTTATTTGGTCCAAAAGAATGTATAAGAGTGATCAAAACTATATTCAATGACGGTTCACCATTAAAAGGTGATAAGTGAACCTTTAGTGAAAATTAGAGTATAAAAGCCTAAAATTGAACTCTTTCCGTATTTTAAGCCTTTATCTTTTATTGGGTAAATGTAAAAACATATAAAAACATATCTATTCATATTTTAGTAATTTCTATTCATTCCCGCCAGTACAACGACTACTTGTTAACTAACATTTAAAATAATATTATTATATTACTAGTGTGCTACGTAAGTTTCAAAGAAAATCATCGTTGCGTATCGGGTACGCTATCGAACATAGCAACCCCTTTTAATTAAAATTCATATTTAATTCTCAAATATTAATAAATATGAAAATTATTTATTCTTTAATTACCTGGGATGTTACATCCTTCCCCCCTTTTGGGAATTGCGTCCTCGCAATTTTATTCACTTATCAAAATAAGTGGGGGTATTTATCCCTCATAGCATTTTCAGATTCCCATGTTGCCTCTTCAATCATGTGGTTTTTCCACAAAACCTTTACCTGATGAATCACCTTATTCCGTAACACTTTCTCCCTGTGGTCAAGAATCTAGACCGGTTGTTCCTCATAAGATAGGTTCTCTTCCAGCTGAACTACCTCTGGACTCAAAACATGAGATGGATCTGGCATATACTTTCTCAACATAGAAACGTAAAAAACGTTGTGTACCTCGAAAGATAGATCCTTCCTCTGGTTATCTGCATAACTCTTCTGCCTACTCTGAGCTATTCTCATGTGTTTCTGAATCAACTGAACTTTTTCTGCCATCTCTTCTACCAATTCTGGTCCCATCAACTTTCTTTCACCCACTTCATCCCAGAAAGCTGGAGTTCGACACCGCTTCCCATATAATGCCTGAAATGGTGCCATCTGTATACTCGAATGGAAACTATTATTATATGAAAACTCAACCAAAGAAAGATGTTGGTCCCAACTTCCCTGATAATCCATAGAACAAGCTCGTAGCATATCCTCCAATGTCTGAATTGTTCGTTCTGACTGCCCATCTGATTGAGGATGAAAAGCTGTACTAAAATTTAATTCAGTACCCAACGACTTCTGAAGGCCTTTCCAAAAGTTAGAGGTAAACCTGGGATCACGATCTGATACAATGGAGAGAGGAACTCCATGTAACCTGACTATCTCCTTAAGATACAAACGGGAAATTTGATCTAGATAGAAAGTATCTCGTATAGAAAGAAAATGAGCAGATTTAGTCAAGCGATCAACAATAACCCAGATTGCATTATTACCTCGAGATGTCTTCGGTAATCCAACAACAAAGTCCATGGATATATTCTCCCATTTCCACTCTGGCACTGGTAAAGGCTGAAGCATCCCTTTTGGTAACTGCCGATCTGCTTTAACCTGTTGACAAGTCAAACACTTCACAGTAAAATCAGCAATATCTCTTTTCATTCCATCCCACCAGTAATACTCCCGCAGATCTCTATACATCTTAGTACTGCCCGGATGAACTGAAAACGGAGAACTATGAGCTTCACATAACAACTCTCTCTTCAACTGTGAATCACAAGGCACACATAACCTCTTCACAAACCTCAAAACACAAACACAAACTTATCCAAGAACTCATGGAAAATTTTATTCATAAGGTCCATGAATACGGCAGGTGCATTGGTTAACCCAAAAGGCATAACTACAAATTCATAATGGCCATATCTAGTACGGAACGCAGTCTTCGGAACGTCTGCTTCTTTTACATTCAACTGATGGTACCCCGACCTCAAGTCAATCTTCAAAAAAATACTGAGCTCCCTGGAGCTGACACCACTTCATTCGATGGCCCAACATCTGCTGAAGTAGTTGCAAAGGATTTCAGCACCCCTTTATGCTTGTAGTCTAACTGCTTCCCATCACTCAAGCTCCTTGTCGGACACTCGTTTGCATAGTGACCCATCTCATTGCACTTATAACATTTCACTAACTGTAAATCAAATTTATTCTTACCTTCACCTTGATCCTTTTCAGTGCAATCACGCGCCTTATGTCCCATCTTACCACATCGGTAGCACTTCCCAGAATTCAGAAGACATTCCCCAGCATGCCTTTTGCCACATTTATCACAAACTGGAAACTTAGTTTTCTTACCATCAGACTTTTTTGAAGAATTCTTACCTTTCTCTTGCCACCTCGGTCTCTTCTTCTGCTGGTTGTTATAGAACACTTGGTCATCGATAAACTCCATTTCCACCTTCTCAGCACATCGAAAAAGCTTTTCATAACTTTTAAACTCTCGAGAAGCTAATGCCCTTCGATACTTTGGCTTTAATCCTGAGTAAAAACGATTGATTTTACTATCAAGGTCCCGAATAAAATTTGGAGCATACCTTGCCAATCGAGTGAACCTTTCTTCATAGGCAGCCACTGATTCTTCCTCTTGCCTCAATTCCAAGAATTGCTTTTCCATCCTAAGTCGAACAGCCTTAGGAAAATACTTCTCAAGAAACATACCTTTGAATTCATCCCAGTCAAGAGCATCAATCTCATCGGCGTCCCTGATATTTTTAACCATAGACCACCACTGATCTGCTTCACCCTCCAAACGGTAAATAGCAAGACTAACCTTTTGATTGTCTGAACACCCCATGACATCAAAAATCTTCTCCAGTGCTTTAATCCACCCTTCAGCTTGCACAGGGTCAGATGATCCTCTGAATGATGGGGGATGTTGCCTCATGAAATGTTCCACCATTGACATGTTCCTATGCGGTTGATCTGGCTGATCTCGTGCATGGATACCACCACCATTTATAGCCTGAGTCAACTGTGCCATCACTGCAACAAACTGTTCAGTTCCGATTCCAACCATCTCAGGTTGCTGATTTGGAAGGTTGTCTTCCTCCTGATGTCGTCCCAACATAGCTGCTTTGTTTCCCCTACGGAAAACCATTCTGAACATGGAAATATCTTAGGCGAAGCAACATGGTAATCCGTAAATGCTATATCATTTCAATCATATTATAATTTAACACTTTTCTAACTCCTAAAGTTGTCTAAACCGACCTCTGATACCAACTATAAGGCCCCATCCTCAAACCTTACTTAATCTTGAGTTATTACAAGATTACACATTGAGGATCTTTTCGGGTTTAGAGTTTTAGAGAATTAGATCATAAAACTTGCATTACATTCCACATATAAACAAAGTGGTTACATAAAGATAGTATTCCTCATTCCCATCAATGGAAACACATTTGAATTAAAACATGGATTCTTTTTGACACATCCTTGACCCTATCATCTTATCATGTACCTTTCCCTTGACCTGTGAAAAACATTTCAAAAACTTGGGATGAGCATAAAAACTCAGTATGGGTTATAGAAAACATGAAAAGGAAACATGAGTTCATATGTACATAAGAATGAAATCACACTTTACCCATAAAACATAGGCACTTTAACACGCCTCATAAAATCATGAATAAATCATAGAAACCATAAGACATAAAGGTAACTTGAGGCATTCATAACATTCTTACGTAGGGAGTAACCCTCTTGGTTACGTTTGGAATACCCATCACAGTATATCCCCTGAAAATCTCTTCGGAGAAACCTTAATGTTTCACTCCTTCGCGTTACCCAATGCATTGGAGAGCTATAACGGGCTCACCCGCCCTTAGTTTATCACGGAACCACCCGTTCTTCATAATAATGCCCAAGAACCTCAACATAATCGTATCACATAAAACATGCATAAAGGAAACATAAAATTTCCACCATTCAATCACAAGATATCAATACCACACATTGATATAAAAATATTATGAAAACCATTTTCAATACCAAAATAAAAGAAAAGTAAAACATGGTATTTATTTTTCTTTTAAAAAGAAGGAATGGCTTGTAGAAGAAGCCGAAACTCAAATAACGGTTACGACGGCGGAGAAGTCGTTGTCGCCGCATACGTACGACAAAAACATTCCCTTTTGTCGTTTGGTAAACGCTTCGTATAAAAAAGATTCCTTTTGAATAAACGTAAAAGTCAAAGGGGTTTATACACCGTATAAAAGAAGGTTGTGTATAAAACAAAATATGCCTCAACGAAAGGAGATTGAGACGAAATCCCATACAAAGATAATTTTTAAAATAAAATAGATACATTATGTGTATTCACTTTAAGTACACATAAATAAAGTAAAAATACAAGATACGACATAATAATATAATGGCATAATTTGAAAGTAGGAGATTAACCCAAAGAATGGAAATTGGGTTAAGAAGTTCCCATACCTCGTATCTGACTTGACCCGACCGTTCTTTAATCTCCTGAATAATAAACTTGAGTTAATCTCTACTTGATTATGAATCTTTTTCAAGTTCATTATTCCTTTTATACCATGTTATGAACATCATGTAATCAGTTAAGTTAATAATGTTCATTTTGTCGGTATTTGGTTCTTAAGTCAAAAATAGACCTCTTACACTTACGTGTTGTTAATTTGGTCAAAGGTTCATTATATTCAGAATGTTATTCATGATGTAGATATCATATATGTCATATATATCCAGTACATTCATGCCTTTATAGTATTACATAATCATTTAGAGGTAAGAAATGAAATGCACCGTTCATGGAGACGGTAAGCCGTACGTACGCATGAACGCCACTTCCATTTCTATTTCATATTTCATGGAATGGATTCATAATGGTATAAGAGTATGTTATAACTCCAGTATAATAACATATATAATATCATTAACTTTATCCTTTACACATCCCACATATGGTATTAACGAATCAAATCACTTTTAGGGGGCGGTAGTCCGCACTTCCTAAAATGAAGATATCGTGTTTACCCATAATGGAAACCATAAAGTATGACCAAAATGAAGAAAAACAGAAGCTTAAGGAAAACATATACATAATATATATCATATATAAAAATAGTGACATCATAATGGCCACCTTTGAAGGTGTTAAATGAGTATTGAACAATCATCGTTTCGGGAGGCATAATTTCGCCATCCACGGAAAACGTATGTTCTTTAACCATTTGATGTAGTTGTGTGAGAGTGTAGTTCAAATAACTCTTATAACAACATCCTAGTATATTGAAGATACTGGTGTTGTTACAAAAGAAGTAAATAAAAAGAGTTTAGGGGGTTGGAGAAGCAAAATAAAACAAATGATCATGAGAGGATGAATTACCTTAAAAAGTGTAACTCCTTTTGATTTGAGCCTAAAGGCTTCCTTTGAAAGGATTCTGCCCAAGGGGAATCCTCTAGGATGAGGAGAGGGATGTGGAGAGAGCAAATGGGCAGGGGTTGGCCGAGCCAAAGGCTTGAGAGGTGTGTGAAATGAGGTAGAGGTGGGGGCCTTTTATAAGAGGAGAGGAGGGGTACTTTTGGAAAGTAAAGAAACATTACATTATTTGAAAATGTGTTTCGGTTTTAAAAGGTCCCACATTGATGGAATTCGTGGATAAGGTGATAAGGCATCGAAATCCATTCATCCAATTGGTTTTGGACATGTGTAGTTCATAGATTTTATTTTATCTTTCCATTTTATTTAAATCGTCAAATAATGATGTCATCGCTGCATCATTATTATGTCATAAATAATTAAATTTATTTAATGTCTAAAAATTATAAACAAATTACTATGATGTAGGAAATCTTTTTAGCTTTCCATTGAATATTTATAATCAAAATTTGGACTTGTATAACCCCACTTAAAAATTGTTTTCGCAAAACATATTATGTTTGTGTCATTTTCACTTTAACATTTAATAAAAAGTAATTTATGTTATTTCCCAACAAAAGTGGATACATGGGGTCCCCAAGTTAGGCCATGACTTGTCTTGGTCGGCCATGACACAACCAATGAGGTTGGGACATGTGTCTAGGTCATTTTATATTATTAAAGCATTATTTATACATTAAACTACCCTAATTACCACTAATCGCGATTAAGAACTTAATAAGTTACTATTCACCAAAAAATTATTATAATCTCATTGAACCACATTTTACTTCTTAATGACAACCATGTATGTCGGATTTTCAAAATTCAATACACATTAGTGGTAAACTTTAATTTAACTGAAAAAAACAGTTTGCTTGATTACCACTTAGTGGTTTCACTATTCATCAAAATTGAAGTTTTTCAGAAAATTACCAAAAATTCACTCTAAGCTATATTTGATATTACGAATTCAAAAATGAAGTCTATTTTACAAAATTCAAATCATATAAGTCACATTAATTAATTTAATAATTAATTCCCGCTGCCAGAGCAAATAGCGTGTTTTTACAAAACAATAAGTATCAAAAGATTGACACCAGTTTAAGTCTAATTTCAAATCGAAATTGATTCCAATGACCACCATTGGATAAAATGGTAAAAATAGATTCTAATTTTACTTAAAAACCAAATCAAAACATAATCTAATCATATAAATAAATTAGATCAAAAAGAGGTTTTGAATTAAAATGCAACATTTTACACTATTCATAAAAAAAATGAACTTTATCAGAAAGGTACCAAAAATTACACAAAGTAAAATTTGATGTCCCGATTCTTAATAAGAGTTTTATTTGGTCCAAAAGAATGTATAAGAGTGATCAAAACTATATTCAATGACGGTTCACCATTAAAAGGTGATAAGTGAACCTTTAGTGAAAATTAGAGTATAAAAGCCTAAAATTGAACTCTTTCCGTATTTTAAGCCTTTATCTTTTATTGGGTAAATGTAAAAACATATAAAAACATATCTATTCATATTTTAGTAATTTCTATTCATTCCCGCCAGTACAACGACTAATTGTTAACTAACATTTAAAATAATATTATTATATTACTAGTGTGCTACGTAAGTTTCAAAGAAACTCATCGTTGCGTATCGGGTACGCTATCGAACATAGCAACCCCTTTTAATTAAAATTCATATTTAATTCTCAAATATTAATAAATATGAAAATTATTTATTCTTTAATTACCTGGGATGTTACATCCTTCCCCCCTTTTGGGAATTACGTCCTCGCAATTTTATTCACTTATCAAAATAAGTGGGGGTATTTATCCCTCATAGCATTTTCAGATTCCCATGTTGCCTCTTCAATCATGTGGTTTTTCCACAAAACCTTTACCTGATGAATCACCTTATTCCGTAACACTTTCTCCCTGTGGTCAAGAATCTAGACCGGTTGTTCCTCATAAGATAGGTTCTCTTCCAGCTGAACTACCTCTGGACTCAAAACATGAGATGGATCTGGCATATACTTTCTCAACATAGAAACGTAAAAAACGTTGTGTACCTCGAAAGATAGATCCTTCCTCTGGTTATCTGCATAACTCTTCTGCCTACTCTGAGCTATTCTCATGTGTTTCTGAATCAACTGAACTTTTTCTGCCATCTCTTCTACCAATTCTGGTCCCATCAACTTTCTTTCACCCACTTCATCCCAGAAAGCTGGAGTTCGACACCGCTTCCCATATAATGCCTGAAATGGTGCCATCTGTATACTCGAATGGAAACTATTATTATATGAAAACTCAACCAAAGAAAGATGTTGGTCCCAACTTCCCTGATAATCCATAGAACAAGCTCGTAGCATATCCTCCAATGTCTGAATTGTTCGTTCTGACTGCCCATCTGATTGAGGATGAAAAGCTGTACTAAAATTTAATTCAGTACCCAACGACTTCTGAAGGCCTTTCCAAAAGTTAGAGGTAAACCTGGGATCACGATCTGATACAATGGAGAGAGGAACTCCATGTAACCTGACTATCTCCTTAAGATACAAACGGGAAATTTGATCTAGATAGAAAGTATCTCGTATAGAAAGAAAATGAGCAGATTTAGTCAAGCGATCAACAATAACCCAGATTGCATTATTACCTCGAGATGTCTTCGGTAATCCAACAACAAAGTCCATGGATATATTCTCCCATTTCCACTCTGGCACTGGTAAAGGCTGAAGCATCCCTTTTGGTAACTGCCGATCTGCTTTAACCTGTTGACAAGTCAAACACTTCACAGTAAAATCAGCAATATCTCTTTTCATTCCATCCCACCAGTAATACTCCCGCAGATCTCTATACATCTTAGTACTGCCCGGATGAACTGAAAACGGAGAACTATGAGCTTCACATAACAACTCTCTCTTCAACTGTGAATCACAAGGCACACATAACCTCTTCACAAACCTCAAAACACAAACACAAACTTATCCAAGAACTCATGGAAAATTTTATTCATAAGGTCCATGAATACGGCAGGTGCATTGGTTAACCCAAAAGGCATAACTACAAATTCATAATGGCCATATCTAGTATGGAACGCAGTCTTCGGAACGTCTGCTTCTTTTACATTCAACTGATGGTACCCCGACCTCAAGTCAATCTTCAAAAAAATACTGAGCTCCCTGGAGCTGACACCACTTCATTCGATGGCCCAACATCTGCTGAAGTAGTTGCAAAGGATTTCAGCACCCCTTTATGCTTGTAGTCTAACTTCTTCCCATCACTCAAGCTCCTTGTCGGACACTCGTTTGCATAGTGACCCATCTCATTGCACTTATAACATTTCACTAACTGTAAATCAAATTTATTCTTACCTTCACCTTGATCCTTTTCAGTGCAATCACGCGCCTTATGTCCCATCTTACCACATCGGTAGCACTTCCCAGAATTCAGAAGACATTCCCCAGCATGCCTTTTGCCACATTTATCACAAACTGGAAACTTAGTTTTCTTACCATCAGACTTTTTTGAAGAATTCTTACCTTTCTCTTGCCACCTCGGTCTCTTCTTCTGCTGGTTGTTATAGAACACTTGGTCATCGATAAACTCCATTTCCACCTTCTCAGCACATCGAAAAAGCTTTTCATAACTTTTAAACTCTCGAGAAGCTAATGCCCTTCGATACTTTGGCTTTAATCCTGAGTAAAAACGATTGATTTTACTATCAAGGTCCCGAATAAAATTTGGAGCATACCTTGCCAATCGAGTGAACCTTTCTTCATAGGCAGCCACTGATTCTTCCTCTTGCCTCAATTCCAAGATTTGCTTTTCCATCCTAAGTCGAACAGCCTTAGGAAAATACTTCTCAAGAAACATACCTTTGAATTCATCCCAGTCAAGAGCATCAATCTCATCGGCGTCCCTGATATTTTTAACCATAGACCACCACTGATCTGCTTCACCCTCCAAACGGTAAATAGCAAGACTAACCTTTTGATTGTCTGAACACCCCATGACATCAAAAATCTTCTCCAGTGCTTTAATCCACCCTTCAGCTTGCACAGGGTCAGATGATCCTCTGAATGATGGGGGATGTTGCCTCATGAAATGTTCCACCATTGACATGTTCCTATGCGGTTGATCTGGCTGATCTCGTGCATGGATACCACCACCATTTATAGCCTGAGTCAACTGTGCCATCACTGCAACAAACTGTTCAGTTCCGATTCCAACCATCTCAGGTTGCTGATTTGGAAGGTTGTCTTCCTCCTGATGTCGTCCCAACATAGCTGCTTTGTTTCCCCTACGGAAAACCATTCTGAACATGGAAATATCTTAGGCGAAGCAACATGGTAATCCGTAAATGCTATATCATTTCAATCATATTATAATTTAACACTTTTCTAACTCCTAAAGTTGTCTAAACCGACCTCTGATACCAACTATAAGGCCCCAGCCTCAAACCTTACTTAATCTTGAGTTATTACAAGATTACACATTGAGGATCTTTTCGGGTTTAGAGTTTTAGAGAATTAGATCATAAAACTTGCATTACATTCCACATATAAACAAAGTGGTTACATAAAGATAGTATTCCTCATTCCCATCAATGGAAACACATTTGAATTAAAACATGGATTCTTTTTGACACATCCTTGACCCTATCATCTTATCATGTACCTTTCCCTTGACCTGTGAAAAACATTTCAAAAACTTGGGATGAGCATAAAAACTCAGTATGGGTTATAGAAAACATGAAAAGGAAACATGAGTTCATATGTACATAAGAATGAAATCACACTTTACCCATAAAACATAGGCACTTTAACACGCCTCATAAAATCATGAATAAATCATAGAAACCATAAGACATAAAGTTAACTTGAGGCATTCATAACATTATTACGTAGGGAGTAACCCTCTTGGTTACGTTTGGAATACCCATCACAGTATATCCCCTGAAAATCTCTTCGGAGAAACCTTAATGTTTCACTCCTTCGCGTTACCCAATGCATTGGAGAGCTATAACGGGCTCACCCGCCCTTAGTTTATCACGGAACCACCCGTTCTTCATAATAATGCCCAAGAACCTCAACATAATCGTATCACATAAAACATGCATAAAGGAAACATAAAATTTCCACCATTCAATCACAAGATATCAATACCACACATTGATATAAAAATATTATGAAAACCATTTTCAATACCAAAATAAAAGAAAAGTAAAACATGGTATTTATTTTTCTTTTAAAAAGAAGGAATGGCTTGTAGAAGAAGCCGAAACTCAAATAACGGTTACGATGGCGGAGAAGTTGTTGTCGCCGCATACGTACGACAAAAACATTCCCTTTTGTCGTTTGGTAAACGCTTCGTATAAAAAAGATTCCTTTTGAATAAACGTAAAAGTCAAAGGGGTTTATACACCGTATAAAAGAAGGTTGTGTATAAAACAAAATATGCCTCAACGAAAGGAGATTGAGACGAAATCCCATACAAAGATAATTTTTAAAATAAAATAGATACATTATGTGTATTCACTTTAAGTACACATAAATAAAGTAAAAATACAAGATACGACATAATAATATAATGGCATAATTTGAAAGTAGGAGATTAACCCAAAGAATGGAAATTGGGTTAAGAAGTTCCCATACCTCGTATCTGACTTGACCCGACCGTTCTTTAATCTCCTGAATAATAAACTTGAGTTAATCTCTACTTGATTATGAATCTTTTTCAAGTTCATTATTCCTTTTATACCATGTTATGAACATCATGTAATCAGTTAAGTTAATAATGTTCATTTTGTCGGTATTTGGTTCTTAAGTCAAAAATAGACCTCTTACACTTACGTGTTGTTAATTTGGTCAAAGGTTCATTATATTCAGAATGTTATTCATGATGTAGATATCATATATGTCATATATATCCAGTACATTCATGCCTTTATAGTATTACATAATCATTTAGAGGTAAGAAATGAAATGCACCGTTCATGGAGACGGTAAGCCGTACGTACGCATGAACGCCACTTCCATTTCTATTTCATATTTCATGGAATGGATTCATAATGGTATAAGAGTATGTTATAACTCCAGTATAATAACATATATAATATCATTAACTTTATCCTTTACACATCCCACATATGGTATTAACGAATCAAATCACTTTTAGGGGGCGGTAGTCCGCACTTCCTAAAATGAAGATATCGTGTTTACCCATAATGGAAACCATAAAGTATGACCAAAATGAAGAAAAACAGAAGCTTAAGGAAAACATATACATAATATATATCATATATAAAAATAGTGACATCATAATGGCCACCTTTGAAGGTGTTAAATGAGTATTGAACAATCATCGTTTCGGGAGGCATAATTTCGCCATCCACGGAAAACGTATGTTCTTTAACCATTTGATGTAGTTGTGTGAGAGTGTAGTTCAAATAACTCTTATAACAACATCCTAGTATATTGAAGATACTGGTGTTGTTACAAAAGAAGTAAATAAAAAGAGTTTAGGGGGTTGGAGAAGCAAAATAAAACAAATGAGCATGAGAGGATGAATTACCTTAAAAAGTGTAACTCCTTTTGATTTGAGCCTAAAGGCTTCCTTTGAAAGGATTCTGCCCAAGGGGAATCCTCTAGGATGAGGAGAGGGATGTGGAGAGAGAAAATGGGCAGGGGTTGGCCGAGCCAAAGGCTTGAGAGGTGTGTGAAATGAGGTAGAGGTGGGGGCCTTTTATAAGAGGAGAGGAGGGGTACTTTTGGAAAGTAAAGAAACATTACATTATTTGAAAATGTGTTTCGGTTTTAAAAGGTCCCACATTGATGGAATTCGTGGATAAGGTGATAAGGCATCGAAATCCATTCATCCAATTGGTTTTGGACATGTGTAGTTCATAGATTTTATTTTATCTTTCCATTTTATTTAAATCGTCAAATAATGATGTCATCGCTGCATCATTATTATGTCATAAATAATTAAATTTATTTAATGTCTAAAAATTATAAACAAATTACTATGATGTAGGAAATCTTTTTAGCTTTCCATTGAATATTTATAATCAAAATTTGGACTTGTATAACCCCACTTAAAAATTGTTTTCGCAAAACATATTATGTTTGTGTCATTTTCACTTTAACATTTAATAAAAAGTAATTTATGTTATTTCCCAACAAAAGTGGATACATGGGGTCCCCAAGTTAGGCCATGACTTGTCTTGGTCGGCCATGACACAACCAATGAGGTTGGGACATGTGTCTAGGTCATTTTATATTATTAAAGCATTATTTATACATTAAACTACCCTAATTACCACTAATCGCGATTAAGAACTTAATAAGTTACTATTCACCAAAAAATTATTATAATCTCATTGAACCACATTTTACTTCTTAATGACAACCATGTATGTCGGATTTTCAAAATTCAATACACATTAGTGGTAAACTTTAATTTAACTGAAAAAAACAGTTTGCTTGATTACCACTTAGTGGTTTCACTATTCATCAAAATTGAAGTTTTTCAGAAAATTACCAAAAATTCACTCTAAGCTATATTTGATATTACGAATTCAAAAATGAAGTATATTTTACAAAATTCAAATCATATAAGTCACATTAATTAATTTAATAATTAATTCCCGCTGCCAGAGCAAATAGCGTGTTTTTACAAAACAATAAGTATCAAAAGATTGACACCAGTTTAAGTCTAATTTCAAATCGAAATTGATTCCAATGACCACCATTGGATAAAATGGTAAAAATAGATTCTAATTTTACTTAAAAACCAAATCAAAACATAATCTAATCATATAAATAAATTAGATCAAAAAGAGGTTTTGAATTAAAATGCAACATTTTACACTATTCATAAAAAAAATGAACTTTATCAGAAAGGTACCAAAAATTACACAAAGTAAAATTTGATGTCCCGATTCTTAATAAGAGTTTTATTTGGTCCAAAAGAATGTATAAGAGTGATCAAAACTATATTCAATGACGGTTCACCATTAAAAGGTGATAAGTGAACCTTTAGTGAAAATTAGAGTATAAAAGCCTAAAATTGAACTCTTTCCGTATTTTAAGCCTTTATCTTTTATTGGGTAAATGTAAAAACATATAAAAACATATCTATTCATATTTTAGTAATTTCTATTCATTCCCGCCAGTACAACGACTACTTGTTAACTAACATTTAAAATAATATTATTATATTACTAGTGTGCTACGTAAGTTTCAAAGAAACTCATCGTTGCGTATCGGGTACGCTATCGAACATAGCAACCCCTTTTAATTAAAATTCATATTTAATTCTCAAATATTAATAAATATGAAAATTATTTATTCTTTAATTACCTGGGATGTTACAGTCCTAGTAGGGAATAACCGTTTAGTTAGCGTAGATGGTGACATTATTCATTTCAGGGAGTCTATATATTATTGAATGTTGGTCACTTGTATGTTCCCATATAATAGGGCTTCTCGAAGGTACAGAGCCCAAGGAATCCCATATTGGTTGTGGGGTATCTTATACTAGAGGAATGTATTCAAGATTTATCTTATATTCCCCTATTTAATACAGAGAATGTCATGAGTTTAATGTCTAGCAGAGATGGTTACACCAAATTCATTCTCTATGAGGTTTTTGTCAGGTATCTCATAGTTAACAAGATGTAGGAATTGAGTTTGAGATCCTACAATGATGGATTGGAACGTCTTATAATGAAATATTGAGGAAAAAGTTTAATGTTCTGTGGAAATAGAAAGTGATTGATTTGGACACCACTAAAGGCAGAATAGGGAGGTTCACCAAGAAAGTGTTTTACCTAATAGATGGATAATAAATCCCAGAACTAGAGTGGTGTATCCCAGAAAGCAGTCACCGAATAAATGAATCAAAATTCACAAAAATGCCAGACCCAAGGTGGTGTGTCTCATAAAGTGCTGACGTCACACCATCAAAGATGATCTAATCACCACTGAGGGTGGGTCACAGATGTAGATCCCAAAAAGGTGTTTTTTAATTATATGTATTAGAATTCCCAAGAAGAGAGGACCTATTGTAGTGCGTCCCATAAATGGATCACTGAATAGACGTATCAGAACACTTAAAAATGGAGGAAAATAAGGTGGTGTTTTCGTAAAGGGATGATGTCACACCTTGAAGGTTGACTGGAACACCACTAATGGTGGATCGGGGAGGTTGACCAAATAGATAGGTACACCACGGTTTACTATAGGATAGGATTAAACCTTAAGGAGGCTTCTTATGTACCATATGTAGATGATAGTGGTCAATACCCATATAGTTTGAAAGGGTGATTTGTTGATTACATCTAGATAGCTTCCCTTCAATAGAGGGGAACTCTTGGTTTAATTATATGGATTTATCATAAAATATATAGGGTTAGATGCCTGATTTCTATTAGGATCATTGAGGAAGTGGGTGACATGATCTCAACAAGATGTGGCGGCCCGGGTAAGAATTCAGAGAGATGATGGAGTATTTGACGAAGTAAATGAGATGAGAGGAATGTAAACAATGTGAAGATGATAGTTTTGGGCTTGAACCTCATGTAGGATTCCAATGTATCCTAACTACTGGGAATCAAAGCTCATTTAGTTCTAGAAGGGGCAATGAGACACTAGAGTATCTGTCTTGTGAGAATGGGCGCATGGATGGGGACTCGAAAGAAATTGAACATTGGGGTTGGGAATGATATTCCTAATAAAAAATGGTCGAATATATTACTATGATGGGATATGGGAAATGGTATTTAATGTAGAGGAGGCATCCTATGTATCCCATTGGTTGGGAATCAAAGATTACATTTTTCTGAATGGGTTCATAGAAGCACAGTGTAAAAAATGACAGTTACCTGAAGATGTGCCAAGGGCTTACTCATGGTTAGCAGCACTTTGCACGAGAGACACTATTAGTTAGAGTAGTATGGTGAAGTGTAAGGGGATTATGCATGGTAAGATTCTCAAGAGGGTGTATCAGAATAACTCATAGTGTGGATCTAAGAGAAACATCCCAAAAATGGATGGTGTCAGATCAAGAGTGTACATTACTAGAAAGAGAAATAGAGTTTACCATTATTTGGTATTTAACTTTAAAGAGTCTTCCTACATACATGAATGAGATCAAAACCTTCATTATTTGGAGCAGGTGATTTAATTTCATGGGAGATGAGTGAGTCAAAGTGAATTATCCATAACAAATGGATTGTGGAGAGTTATGGGATTGAACCTCATGGGGACTTACTACAAACCTTGTAGAGAGAATAAGGATCAAAGTCTTGGTATTATGGTAATAAATATTGTATAACATTATATAGGATAGGGGAATGAGGGTTAATCATTGTTAAAAACCCAAATTATATATGGGTCATTCACATGGTTAGTGGCCCAAAGAGGAAATCATGGTTTTTGTTTACTCTAAGCCCCCATGAGGCGTGATCGGTGTGAGACACAAGAGGTAACAACCAACCAGATGACCATGTCGCAAAATGTTTGTCCACGAGGGATGGTGTGGGGATTATGAATGGATTGAGGACCAAAGATATGGAGATTGGAACTTTATGTAGGAGTGAATATCGAGAAGGCGGTTTAGGACTTATGTGAAGAATATCCGGGTTATTCTAAGAGTGACTATAGTGGATGTGGATTATAAATGGAAGCTATCCATGTGCCACTAAGGAGCAGAAACAATGGATATAGAAAACACATGGAAGATGCATGTGTGCCTCTAAAGAGTGGGCAAGGTAGAAGGGGATTACATGTGGATGCTTCCCATCATATCCTCCTCATGATAGGTCACAGGGGAATCCCATTTCATTTCAATAGGTATGGATTTAGTTTAACATCAGGTGAATGGACGAGTTGTTCATGGATTATGCAGTGAGCTACCCATTATATCCTCCTCATGATAGCCCATGATGGAATATAGACTTGAGTATGTGACAAGGATTATGGTTGGATCATTCACATTAAGAGGAGTCCCATATTGGTTGTATTCTATTCATCTCATGATGAGGCATCATATGATTAATGAAAAAGGCATCTTATTCTTGAATGATTGGGTATGCTACATTTTATAGTCTTGTAGTGGGAATAGTTGGGAAGAATATTCATAGAAATTAAAGGTGTTGGGACTTATGCTAGAGAATCCATTTCTGGTTCAACCAAGCATATAATCCTAGTGATGGAGTTTGAGGAGTTTCTTAAATAATTAGTCAACTCAAGGCACTCAGGGAATCCAAGATAAGGATGTAAACTCATGACACTGAAAAGGTACCAAGAGGAATATATCAACTCAAGGTGTTTCATAGAGTTTGGAGGAGTATCTGAGATTAGGGTATTCTATAGGTTAATGTGGGGTGTTCATAAGGGTTCAAGGTAACATATTTGTGACACATCCTGAAACGTTTGTGGTGTGAATGTCGATATGTAATGGGGTCAATGAGGGTAGAAAAGGGAACGGTACTACAACACAACACAAATGTCAAGAAGGAGTGTGGGGGCTTCACCACTACAGTATGAGATAGAGGGTGCATTCTAGGTCATTTTTGGACATAATGTGGGCTACGTACTGGATTGTATTACGTGTCACTATTTCGCGCAAGATTTGGTTTGCGTGCAAGAGGCAGTCATGCACGTACTTGACATTGGAATAAAAGAGGTTGGTTGAGGTTAAAACCAATGTGGTCCAATGAGAAGGTGTACCCATATAGGAAATGTCATATAAGATCTCTAAATGGATGGTTCCATTCTTCTGTGATTGCGCAGAATAGGCAATCGTACATACAGAAGAGTAGTGGACGACCTCCGAAGGATTAACCTGAGGGGAGGGGTACCCTTATATTTATAGGAAAAAATATCCATGATGGCATGTAATAAAAAATACACATAAGTGTTATTTTGATGTCATATTAGGTGCATAATTGTCTTGCATGCACATTCCAATCATACAATTCCACCTCGAAACTTGTGCTTACCATACAATACAATTCTCAGGTGGCCGTTGTGGAAGATAGACCTTTCATGTTGCTTTGGGAGTGTAATACTGTTTCAGTTTGGGTTGTGAAAAATATTTACTTATTGTGTGAAATATTCTATTATTTTATGAAAAACATACGTTCTTTCTTGCAAGTCCAAACTTTTCCCCAAAACCAACCTGAATAGAAATTTTCAGTAGTCTAACTTCGAACTGCCCTAACATATAACCCCTAAATCCAGTCAAGCTTGAAAACCATTCATATATACGCCTTTGAAACAATAAATCCTCTTAGATCATATTTGGAATCATTCGATGCATTACATGAATTTGTTTTCTGGTTTGAAAAACCCTTTAATTTGAATAATTGATTCATAAAGTCATTGATTTCAAAGCATAACTCATATAACATTTTGGATTCCAATTTTTCATGAGACATCATTTGTTTTAACCAACCTTCATAAAGTAAATGTTTAATAAATTTCATTCCTTATTAATTGGCAATAATTATAGGTTACTATGTCATATTAATTATAAGAATATTATGTAAGTTTTTTATTAAAGGGGAAAATGTTTTATTTTAGCCAAATTAGGTTTTCATGCATTATATGGTTTTATTAAAATATTTATTTCAAAATTATAGTGTTTTAATTTTAAAAAATTAATTTAGGTTTTTTAAATAATTGTATAATAATTATCATGGCTTTAATTCTCGATAATTTTCTACAATGCTTTATTTTTCAATAAATATTTAAAAATAGTGTTTTTATTGTAAAATAATTTTTCTTATCAGGTATTTAAAAAAAATTACAATTATATTATATATTAGTTTTAAAATATAATTGGTAAATTATTATTAATAAAATCCGATATATTTTATTTTAATCAATATTATAATTTAATTTTGTATAAAAACATTTCAATAGTTAAAAATCCAATTTTTCAGAAAATCTATTTTTCATCAGGTTTTATAGGTTTAATTTTAAATTAAGTACTTACAATTATATAATTTGAATATTTTAAATTGGATTTAATATTTAGAAATAGAATAATTATTATTACGAAATAATGAAAATTTTATTTATAGTGTTAATGAATAATAAAAGTAATATAAATCTATTACCATTTTTATGGTTAAAAAAGCTTACTATAGGTTAAAGTAAAGTGATAAGAGTTATAATAACCATAAAAAGTGCATAAATTATTTTAAATTTACACATTTCTACACTATATTATCAATAATTTTATAATGGTCAACTTTGGAGTAAATTTTCATTATTAATATATTAATATATTTTAATATTTTTAAAAATTTCAATTGTGTCCTCTCCCCCACTTATAAAAGGACACCCAGGTACGATTTTAATCACACATATAAATATTTTATGGTTCATAAGATACCTACCCAAATTAATATATTAAAAACCTCACCGAGTCATATAGGCCTCATTTTGATCATAAAACCTACATACAATGGCTTTAGGTTTACACCTAAAGTGTTTATTCGAAAAAGTCGTATAGTTATAAACCAAGTGTTTTCATTTTATTTCTTATTATACCACTTTAAATTATTATAAAACATGATGAAATAATAAAAAAATTATCTTATATTTATTGATATGTTTTTATGTTAATCTAATATCATATATACATCTCATTCTTCCATTAATTGTGAAATGAACCAATTTTTTATGTGTACGAAAGACTTCCACCTCATGAACTGACGCAATTCTTTTTTCATCACCGCCTCTCATGAATTGTTATAATAATGGAGGTAATGTTTATATATATTTATATGGTATTAATTAAATATTTATCATTCTATAAATATAATATATTATCTAATTTATTATATTTCTGTACATTGAAAATTGATAATGTCATTCCCTTGTAAGTGTGGACTACCACCTCTATGAAAATATTTGATTTTTTATTCATGAAAAAATTACATGGATTCTATTTATAAGTTAATTCAATGATATACTAATATATATATATATATTATAATCATTAATATATAAATTTATAACAATTCATACCTTTTTTAGTCTTGATTTTTGAAAAATTGTAACACTACTCAGGTGTATATACGACCTACCGTCTCCTTGACTGTAACATGGATAATTTTTTAAAATCATAATTAATGATTGGTTATAAAAATATAATTGATGTATTAAAATTGTAATTAATTATTATATATTATTATTAATCTGATGTAATAAAAACCACTATGACCATAGGTAACTTTCTAAATTCATTTTGGTCATATGTGTTGAATATCACTAAAACATTGGATGTGAACATAATTTATTATTTAATTGTATATAACATGGTGTAAAATAATGTAGATGGAAAAATAAACATGAAAAATAATATTTAGTACAAAAATAGTAATGAAAATATTATTATTTTGGAGGATAAATAATGTACTTGATGAGTTGAACTTAGAGTAAGGGGAACATTAATATAAAAACCTAGGTTTTAATGTTTTAATGATTTATTTTCATAATATTTTTCTTCTATTTTGGTGTTATTTAAATTTATTTATTTTTCTATATATAAAAAATTAAGGAACTATAAATGAAATTATATTTCTATTTTATAATTTCATTTATTGGTTTTCAAAAGGAATATTTTTTTGGTATTTTATACAGAATGTTCTGACATTATTTTTAAAAGAAAAAGGAATGTTTTATTTTAATGTATATTGAGTCAACATAATCTTCCCCCATAATAAATATTTTGTTATGTTTGTATTAAATTTCAATATTTCACATTCGCATCAAACAAAATTTCTTCATTCCCTTTTCTCCGTTATATTAGCTTTAAAATTTTTGATTCAATGAAAACGGAACAAAAAATATTAAAAAAATAATTATGGCTTCAGAAGTATATTTTTTGAGGTTGATGACAGAAATTATTATTTTTATATATTTCTTGTTATGGTGATTTTATGTAAATTCACTAATAATTTTTACCGATACATGAATATATTGAACAGGTTTTTGAATTGTAAATTCCTAATTTAATAAAAATTATCACATCATGTTTCATTCAATTAATTAGTGTTTACCACTGCTAAAAAGTGAAATTTTACTTTTTTTTACGATTACATTGTTGGAGGAGGATATTTTAAGAACCCATGATGAACATGGAGAAAAATGGGCCAATCTGTGCAAGACCCCAAGAACACATGTGGATTCAAATTCACACTTCTAAAAATAAATACATCCAATTGCACTGATTTCGTTTGAGCTAATCAAAACATAATTGGGATAAAATTCTCCTTATGACACCAAATCTCAATTAGTAAAACAAGTGGCCTAAAAAAACTAATCCCTCATTGAAATTGAATATGATCGAAGTCAAATGTTAGATTCTTTATATTGTAAATATATACAATTTTATAAATTAGATGGCTGCCTAAGTTTATATATAGATATCCAATATATTGTGAAGTAATGTTTTCATTTTTAAGAATTTGAGATATGGTCGTTTACTAGCCCACAACCATGGGAAAATTCATATCTCAAGATATAGGTTCCCAAAACAACATACCACTATTCTTATAAATAGCAACCTTGTGCACCCCATTTGTATGTTTGACTAAATGAAAATTATATGCCATTTTGAATCACCAAAGAGTCCTCTCTTTATCTAAGATTTTTTGGAGTCCCCTATCTTCACGAGGAGGTCAAGGATTAAGGTGATTTTCCACTATAGCCTCATCCTCCCCTCAATGGTTAGTTAAACAGTGAATGATCATTTTTAGGGAGCTACATACACTTATAGAGGGATATCTAACAGTTATTTATCTGATGGTTTAGTTTGATTTGTGTTCGTAAAATTTTATTTCAGTTTTATCTTTACATGATTCTCATTTCATTTAATTTTTTTTGTTATAAATATTTGAAACTCTTATCATTTCAATACCAATAGGGTTGATATTTCAAGTGGTAATATTAGTTTATTTTGATTAAGAAATAGAAACATCCTTTTTCACATTCACATGCATGATATTTCGGTATGCATTAGAATCACTTATTAAATTATTGATGACTAAACTATGAGAAAACTATTCTTATATCAAGGTTTAGTTCTTTTGGAATAATTTAAAACATAATTAGTGGAAAAAATTATTGATTACCCTCCACTAAATTATTTCATTAAACCATGAGTTATTTTAATAATTGTGAACTAACTAAGATGTGCAGTGAACAAGAAATGACATATTTCTCATATAATTTTAAAAAAACACATTTATTTTTAAAATATTATAGTCTTTATTTAGATCAGACTACTTTTAAATCTATTTTAAAAACGACCCTAATATTTTATCAATTTATATTTATGATTCACATTTTAAACCTCCAATGCTACCTAAGAGAGGGACTATGATCTTCTCTATGATATAAATCAACATTAAAAACATAATCAGTTTGATATTTCTGGATAATATGTTCAATTGTTTTCACCATTTCTAGGGACTTATTTTATGTGTAGTGTGTGTTTCTCTATAATAACATTTTTTTTCATATCAGTGTGCTTATTTTCTTCATCCCCTTTTTTATGTTGTTTTCTAAACTATTCCTATTGTTGGCCTTATGAGGGATTTGATCTTCATCAAATGAACTACCTATTTCAGAACATGAACCAGATAGGATCTTGCATAATCAACACCTAGAATAAATTAATGATCCATTTAAGAAGGACACAGAAAAAATTTCCACTTTCTCGATCCTTATTCCTCTTCTAGAACCCACATCTAGGATAAAATAAAATAACATAATATGGATGAAAATAACCATAAAAGAAAACAAATAACAACACCTTATGTTGATATTCATCTCATTTACATTCATAGATATAGTAAAACACCAAATAATGAACGTAAATCTAGACTCATTCATATATTATCAAAATTTCATAGACTTTATAGATAAGTCCCACATAATAACTTAAAGGTATTCCATATTGTATGTTCAAAATTAAAACATAGTAATGTGTAAAATTATTTGGTTAATATTAGATAATTCCAATTCGCTTTATTAGATACTGAATATGTCTAGTTATACTATGTCAACTCCCAAATTAGAGGCTGGCCTAACACAAAACCACTTTTTTGTGAAAAATAACCAACTGCCTCTAAAGATGAAAAAAATATCAAAGGATATTTTTTAAATAAGAAAATATAATGGGGAAACACTTTATGAGTATTGAGAATATTTTAAAAGGATTTTTTTCATGTTTTCCCTACATTCAAATAAGAAATAAAAATTTAACACAATACATTTTTTATGGTTTAATTTAAATCATTCGTAAAATGATTGATGCTACCATAGGTGTCTACCTAGTGGAAATACCCCAATAACTACAGGAATCCTCATTAAAAACATTTAAAAAAACACACAAAAATTTAGTTCAAGGTCCATTATACCCATTCAAGGTATCCATGAGGTGAAAAGCTTTGAATTTTAGAATAATTTGGACATGAAGTTTGAAAAGGTAAGTACCCTACTACAATAATATTCTCTTTCCAAAGTTATTTTTAAACCTCCAACTCAATTCTTTGCCAAATTTAGGCCCACCAAACCCACTATTCCAACCAATTACCTCAATAGAGAGAAACATCTGAGAGTTGTGAGGTAATGTTTCTCGGTAACACTAATAACCAACCTATTTGAAAAGAACCATACTTTCAATTAAACTCTGGACTAAAGGATAACCAATACTAAATGAAAGTAGGGTATTATAAGAAAACCTCAAGAGTAATAGAATAACACAGGGATCTATAGTCAAGCACAACCACCACCAAGAAATTTTCAACCACCCGTATAGGACTTTAAAATAACCCCCTAAAAAGAATCATATCTTTGAGAATATGGTGATGATAATGAACAAAAACAATTATTAATTCAAAAATATATATCCAATCATCCATACAAGGACTAAAAATTCAATTACGAAATCCTTCATACTCAGTTGCAGAAATCCAAATTGATTGGTTAGGATGACTATCATACCAACCTATTACTAATAATAAGGAATAAGATAATACTTTTTCTATCACACTTCATATTTGTAAATGAAATTATCCTTCTAATGATCAGACAAATAATATATATCACCCTCATTAAAAATAGATTTATCTACCCTAAAAATATTTATGTTAAGAAAAAAGTGAAAAAAAGTTATCAATGAGGAATCACCTTAAAAATCAATTCCTCTTCCCATTCCTAAATTATAATCAAAATAAAATAATATTTGTGATAATTAAAATTTTAAAGATATTTTGGATACCTTTAAGAAGGTACAAGATAACATTACTCTATTGAAATTATTTAGATAAACTCATCACTTTACAAAATTTATCAAATAAAATTACACCCAAAGACGAAGATTGAAATGGAATGAAAGAGTCATCCTTGGATAGAATGTCTGAGCTTGATACAACCTGCGATTCCTACCAAATGCAAGGATTTATCAACTTTTTCAATTCATTGAAATATAGGGGAGCCAATATTTTTTGATTTATTTCTTGATTTACATTATTCGATTAATATGATGCCTCAATCCAGGTATACATCTCTATAGTATAGTGAGCTCCATGCAATGAGCATTGTATTGTAGCATTCCCACCAGAGAAAAAACACCCAAAATTAGTGATTGAGGACATTTGCATGCATTTAGTGAACCTCATCTTCATTTTAGAATTATACATTTTTGAGATAGAAGATAACATGACCAAAGAATATGATACTCTCATAATTGGAAATACATTCCATAAAATTGAAAATAAAATGGTCAATTTTTTTAATGGTACGTTGTCCATAGATTGGGGGGGTAAGTTTTAATATACTTGATTATATGAAACACCATATTGAATATGAATCTTCTGTTACTGGATGTTCTGTCTATTAACACACACACACACACAAATACATCCTCAACTAAAACATAGATTCATTTTTATTTTCTTCACTCATCAATGATTTGGGATGTAATTACTATTTTTAGTGTTGTATGGGGTTTTAAAAGTGTAATTTTTTTAATTTAATTGACGAGTGTGTTCATTCTAAGGCACCTAGGTCTGTAATTGATTATACAAATATGATTTATGTTTATTCTCTCTCAAAAGAGAATAAACACGAGTAGATAGTCAGTTTCATACATAACACTTCCCATAAATCCATTCCATTTATCAATAAATATATAGTATTGCAATTAAAACCACTTCAAATTTAAATTTTTTTTATCATGAGGGTGTTGACCAATTTTCAATCATTGATTCCAATAACCTCTCTACAGCATGTGAATCAAAATGGATATAAATTTTGAGAGATTGCAACGAAGAGGCATGTTAGAATTCGGTGGATATTACTAGAATCAGAACATATATTTTGATGCAGCATATACATTTAGAATATGAGGACAATTCCATAAGGAAATTTCAACATTTGTAAAATCAAACCGTCCATGAGGTGGTAAATTTTGATGATAGTAAATTGTTTGTTACTGGGATCATCTATCCCTAATATGGTAATAAATGGTTAATCCAAGTAAAAATTGTTTCTACGAAAACTAGAATAATATTAGTATTAAATAAATAAAATGAATTGGTTCAAACATGTGGGAAAAACAGTTGGAGAGTCTATATTAACTACTATCGACAAAATCAAGACACATGAAAGGACCATATTCCTCTATCTTCCATATACCATATGTTAGAAATTTGGGCTAGTAAATCCCAATATTTTTCAATAATGGATATTTGGGTTATTTTAATATCCATATAGACACTACAGATCTGTAAAATAATACTTTTTGTTTTTTTCGAAGATATTTATATAAGATGATTCAATTTGGTCACTGTAATTCTCTTAGTATTTTTTTCATTGTATGTCAAATATTTTTTATGAGTACACTGAGAATTTTATAGTGGATTTTTGGGATAATTTCATTGTTTATGGATATTTCTTGGATGATTTCTTTGGAAAAATAAGGTTCTATTATCCACTGTTGTATTAAAAAATACCACATATAAATTTTTTAGAAATTACATTTATTATAGAGTGATGGATAGTTTAGGTTCATGTAATTTCAAGTAAGTTAATTCATGTTGATAAATTAAAAAATTGAAATAATTTAGACCCTTTCATATCTAAAATTCATTTGTTAGGTATGATCATTATTGGGTAATTTTGGTTTTTACAACCAATTCATTATAGAAATTAGTAAGACTGAACATCCCTTATCTATATTCTTACAAAAATATTCTGTGTTGGATGTTGATAAACAATAATAGTATGCTTTTAATTAACTAAAAAGGAGTCTCACATCACCACCCATAATCCGTCCACCAAGGTGGGATTTCCCCTTCCTAATTTTGTTGGATTTCTAGAACTCTACAGTTGGGGATGTTTCATCCCAAAGTGTTGAGAGGGATCCTTATATAATTATATACCCTTGAACCTATATAGGAAAATTTAACAACCACTAAAAATTAACTTCTTTCTGTTATGTTTTACTTGTAATATTTTTGTTCATATATATATAGGTCATTATTTATTATATTTTATAATCATTTTTCCTATAGTTTATTGTTAACAAACCCAAAGCTATACCCCGACACATATAGTGGATAGTCCTCATTTAGATGTTTGACCTTGATATTCTATATTATAGAGGAAAGGAAAATGTAATTATTATACACATTAGTTGGATTTACCCACAATTGGATCACCTGGTAGGCTCATTCCTCCCCATTATAGAATTATTCCTCAATGAGAACCTCTGTGATATAGTAGACCTTACCTCTTGGTATATGGATATGGAAAATTGTTTTCATCACCTAGGGTCTCTATATATTTTTTCACTTCACAGTCACAAAGTCATAAAAATGATTCATGATTGTTTATTTGGGAAGACCCATACCTGTAGAGAATTTTTAGAGACCAGGTTGTTCATTTGTGTATCCCAAACCATGAGTTAACCTTTGTTTTGATCACCTACCACAAATTGTTTTACAGGGGTAACTTTTGATTTCAATATATATTTTGAAATGTCCTTGGATTTAGTAATTATTATAATGTATTATATAGTGACTCTAATTGGTTTTTTTAATCCATTAAAATCATGTTAATTGACAAAGAATATCTCATAGGGGAATGAAATGACCCAATATCCCATATTATTTTCAGATATCTTGAATTCATTGTGAATTGATATTATAGGGACTTTTCAAAATACATTTGTCTTATTAGAAATATTATTTTTTGTTGTATATGACTATAAATTGGTAGAAGAAAATTCTACAAGGACCCTTGAATGTTGAGTGGATATCAATTTTACGATATCTTCTATTTTCATTTGGTTTTGATTTCTAGAATTCATCATTAGTGATCATGGTTAACATTATTTATAATCAAATCATAAAAAAATGATACATATGTTTAGGTTTTTATATAAATTAACTACTTTATATCACCCCAAAACTAACATATAACTATAGACATAAAATTAAAAATTTAATAAAACATGGAAAAAATAGTACAAGAAAAATGAAGGATTGTTGTTTACAAAAGGAAAATTTACATAGGGAATATGATTAATCTTTTAAAAGCCTAATAAGAATGTCACGATATAGGATTGTATTTGTAAAGGATTGTTAACTACTTATGGAGGTGGATAATCAAGATAATTATGCTATTAAACAATGTAATATGAACCTATTAGATGAAAGTTAGAATATGAAGTTACATATATATGAGTTGGATGAAATATGAAGAGAATCATATAAAAAATCCTAGATTTATAAGGCATGAAAAAATTAAAACAATAAAAACTTCATCCTTCATTTTCAATTCTATATTGGGTTGAAGGAACAATTTTTCAATGAATAGTTGTTGTTGCACCTAGGTAATCTTCGATCTCACTGGATTAATCCATACACAATTACCATCATCTATTAATTTGGTGTTGTACAAGATAAAAAATGAAAAAAAACATTAAATTTTATTGGATAGTGAATGAATCACCTTCATGAAAAAATTCTAGAGTCCAAGATTGAGGAACTCCACATTGAAGAAGAATCCTATTAGTGAAATTTTCCATGTTTTATCTTCCTTCCCAAAATCTATTTTATTTTGGTAAGGAAACTAAACAATCTATGTGTGTGTGTGTGGGTGGGGGTGATACATTCCCTATTTAGTCATGATTTGTTATTATATTTCATCCTTTTTATATTTTTTGCTTACTGTATAATATTTTTACTTCTCCCCACTATCCAGATATAATTGGTATTTTCATCCAATTTATTATTTTTCTCCTTTTTCCATATTTCATGGTGTTTTCACATTCCCAGATTCGTGTTCTATTTTTTCTGAAATAATCATTTTTCATTTTGAAATAATTTGGTTAATTATTGAAAAGGCATGATGAATTGCACTATTTCATATTATTTTAATATTTAAAGAAGACATCATTCACTGATGGAAGGTGATATTTATCATTAATTTAACATTGAAGTGTAATTTTTATATTTAATTGTTTATTTTTAGAATATATAAACGGTTGTATCTATATGAATCCTTTTAGATGACTAATACCATCTATGTGGGTAGTTTATAGGTTAATAATGTCACAAAATTTCACCAAACTACATTGCACTAAACTATTACTTGTGAATATAATTACATAATATAAGATAAATACAAGTTAGGTTAATGTTTATCAGCTTTCAAAAATTATATTTGCAGACATTCATTCCTTATCTAATCTATTTCATTACTATATCAGATTGAAAAATGTTTGTGTCCTGTTATCTTACTTTTGTACGACCTGAAAAAAGAACAATGAAAATAAAATAATAAATAAATAAATAATGGTGGTAGTGATGAAATGTACAACTTATGTGGTTTTATGGGTTAGGATCATGATGGGGTCCTGAAATGTTATTGTAAAGGATGTAGGGTAGGCTCTATGGATTGAATTAGGGAAGCCAAAAAAATTATAATTTCCAATATTTATTGAATACAAACTGGAAATAATTTCACGAAATGGTTATCACACACAAATACATGTGGAGTGTTATTGATATGGCTTACATTTTAATTCATTTCTCAGAGAAGTTTTATAAAAATCATTGAATTTCATTCTGATATAATTTATGAGACATATTTTTTGTGGATTATCAAGAATAAATCCATGGCGTGGTTTTCTCTCTAATCACATTGTTATCAATAAATAAATATTAATTTAATTATAAATCTTCCTTAAGGTGGTAATATCAACATGCATAATTTTTTTAAATAATACTTTTCCCTTGATTAAAAATTTTTATGTGTGAGGGTGTGATCAAATAAAAATTCACTAATCATTTCAACCCTTATACCACTATGTCAAACATATTTTGTGTTGTAAATTTCAAATATAATAACAAAATTCACTTAAAAATTAAATCAATTATTTAGTTTTTATTTCTATTTAAAATAAACATTGTACTTATTATTATTATTTTTGTAGGAAGAGCTTATTTAGATGACCCAAGATGAAGTTGAAGAAAAATGGGTCAATATGTGCAAAATACCAAGCCGGCATGGGGAATAATATTTAAATTTTATGCATTCAATTGGGCTAACGTTTTCGGTGAAAATCATAAACAAGTGTCATAAAATTATTATGGAGACACCAAATCACCATTCACCCAAATATAGGCCCATCTAAACTTATCAGTCCAATAAACAGAATATTCTTGAGGTCAAAATATTGGGTTTGTATTTTGTAAATATATCCCATTTATTAAATTTATTGGCCAAGAAATATGATATTTAGATATTAATGATGATGGAAAAAAATTCCTATATTTTTTCCATGTCAAGATAAGGGAGTTCATGAGCCCAATAACATGGTAGAATTGGTATATTAAAATATTGGTTCCCAAAACCACCTCCCACTTTGTTTATAAATTTTCCCCTTGGGCACCCAATTTGTGAGATCTACCAAGGGGAAAATCTATTCCATTTTTTATTCCCAAATTTGTCCTTTCTCCATACTAAATGTTATATATCCCCATATCCTCATAGGGAGACCAAGGATGAAGGTGAAGCTCTACAAGAGCATCATCCTCCACTTGATGGTGAGCTAAATGGTGGACGTTCATTTAGAGGATTCAGTACACACTTGGATATGGAGTTCTGATTTGTTTTATTCTAATTTATTGGTTTAATATATGTGTGGAACACTTTATGTATGTTTTATCTTAACATGATGCTCCTTTTAGAGCATTGTTTTGGTATAATTAAGTGAATAATTTTTCATTTCAACACCAATTATCATGATATTTCAAGTGGGAATCTTTGGTTGTTCTGATTTGGACACACATGAATCTCATTCATATTCACATGGATGATATTTCAATATGACTTGGTGGTTCTCATACAATTATCTATGTCTAAAACCTGGAAAGGCTATTAATGTGTCAAGGGTCAGTTCTTTGTGCATCGTTTTAAAATTAATGAGAGGAATAGAGATATTGATTACCCTCCACCAAATGATTCCATTAATATATACATAATTTTCAGAACATTTAACTATAATTGATGTATATTGAACTATAAATGAAATTATTCTGGCATATTTTTAAAATACCTCCTTTGTTTTCTAAAAATCAAAAATTTTAATTATGCCTTTTTATTTTTAATTATATTTCAATCCCACCCCCACATTTAGTACTTTTTATTAAAGAAACTCACATTAAACCTATAACACTCCTTAAAAGATGATCTAGGGTAGACTATATGGTATAAGTCAACATTTAAAATATAATCAATTTGATATGTCATGAATACAAGAAAAAATAGGCTCTTGTAAATTTTTTAATAATTAAGAGTTCGCTCAATACATCTTGAATTATGGTTGGGCCCAATATATCACTTGAACGAATTATTTAATGATTAATCTCTCTAGAAAATTGTTTTTAAAGATAACCATATTGGATTTCACAGTTATAAGGATTATTGTATGGTTTATATGAAGTTTTTTTTACAAGTTACCTTCATCTGTTTTCTATATATTTTAATGTGTTTTCATGGAAATAATTTGATTTCAAAAAGGAATCTAATGATCTTTTTTAATGGAATAATTATTATCTTTTAAGGTAAAAATGTATGCTATTTTGATTTTTTTCCATGGGTTGTCTTGTTTTCAAAGAAACCTTCATGATTAAAAATTTTCTATTATTCCTTCTTATAAAGTGTTATATGAAAAAATTTGGGTATAAAAGCTTTTTTTGATATTAAACAATCATTTGACATGAATGTTTTTTATATTAAATGAAAACTCTCTTTTGTAATCCCACATTTCTAAAATGGTATAAAATGATAATTTGTTCTTTTTTATTTCCCTTACTAATACTAATTTCTCATAAAAAAATTTCAAAAGTATGTCATGGTTTTTAAGAATGAGTAGGAATAGAGAAGAAGGCATGTTAATAATTATACATAATTTTCATGAAAATAACATGTTTTTTAAAGGTTTTTTTGTGAGTAAAATTTACACTAAGATGATTTTTCAAACATGTAACTAATGGGTTTGTTATAAAATAATTATTACTATATTATCTAAAACACTAAACAATAAATTATATTCTTGAATGAAATAATATGAAATAATTTTTTAAAAAGATATTATTTATTTAATAAGGTTTTGGCCTCTATAGTATGCATCAAAGGATGGTTTAGATAATTTTAGAGTTTACGTTATTTTATTTGGGTACCCTCAAGAAATAATAATTTATGATTATCATGATTATTCATCTAATATATGTCTTCTTAGAATTACTTACCATAGAGGAAACAAAAAATTTGAAGTTGAATGACACCAAGAGGATAATATCCTTTCAAACCATGTTCATGGAATGTTTGGAATTTGAACAGAGTAGTTTGTTACTATAATTGATCTATTCAAAAAGTTAATAAATGTTGGTGGTATCCATGTGAGAGTGAATCCACGTTCACCTACTATGAACATATATATAGTGAAGCGTTTTAGGAAATGAAACCCTCTAGCATTAAATGAATTATCTGACCATGTTGTAGATGAAGTATGGGTTAAAGAATTGAAAACTATATTCAAATTATTGGGTTCTTTAGAGAATCCAGTGGTAAGTCGTTTAATTTACTATTTTCAAAGTGAATACAATCAATGGTGATCAATGATTAATGAATAATATAGAGATAAATGATAGAATCCATGTAACGGGTTACATTACCCAAATTTTCCTTGAGAAATATTTTACTATGGTTGTTCAACATCAAGAGGGGAAATAAATTCTTGGAATTGGGGTTGAAGGAGTAATATTTATGGGATACTTTTGAAGAGAAAAATATTTTTTATCAAGGTATGCAACAAATTATATCCATAATATTGAATGTAGAAAATAATTAGATTTACTATAGATTATAGCCAATATATCAAAGGGTGTTAGCTTCACATGAATTTATAATTTATGAGAAACTTTTTTCGATTTGTTGAGATGGTTAAAATATTGTTTTCCAATTATCATGTTTTGAAGTGGAATGAAAACATGAAACATTGGTGGGGGGAATATAAAGGTAATAAAATCAAATTTGTATATCATGATAATTGTATGAACGTGTACCTTGGAGAATGTATTAAAAAATTAGGAATCATTTTCAATGTGGTATGATTGGATGTTTTTCATATGACTAAAAGTATAAGGATCATAGTAATTATTAGAAAAATAATTAACGTATGAGAGTAAGATGTTCTAATTGTAAGAAAATGGGCGACAATTCGAATAATGTATACATGTTGTCAAGATCACAAGTAGAAATGTATCTCTAAATCATTTATAGATACTACAATAGATGTGGGACTATACGATGATTTAGTGTCACATACATTAATTATATAATTAGATTATTAAAATTTCTTATCTTATTCAACGTTTAGTCATTCTTTCATTTCTATGAAATTTACGGATAAATTAAAAAATTTACCTAAAGAAAAAAAATTAGATTTTTTTTAAAAATACATGGGTAGTGTTAAGAAAAATGTAAATTATAAGAATATTTCAGTTTTTTTAAAATGGAATTACCTACCAATATTATTTTCCTTCCACATTGTGGTATTTGAGTTATTACTGGAATGGAATGAGTTTTAATTTATCACGATTTGATAAATTGTTGAGATAAGGATGTTGTTTTCCAAAATGAGGTACAGTTTATATATAAGAATTAGTTAATTACACTGATAATATATCATGTTATTGAGAAACAATTAAAACATGTAAATTAATGTTATATTTCTCATATTATTGAAAATAAGGGATCTATTTTGATTAATTATTTTCCAATGGTATAACACATCTGGATGTTTTTATGGATGATTTTATTGGAATTATATAGGATTGAGAAGAAAAATGAAATATTAACTTATTACCTTATGTTAATAAAATTTTAAAACCCCATTATTGAATGGATTAATTAGAACATATGGAATTAAAATTTTGAAGCAGGGCTCTCTTGATAAAGTAGCCATTAATTCTAGAACATCAACATGGGTTGATCCTATTTTATTTATAACATTTAATTATGGTTAAATGAGGCTTTATGTTGATAATAAATTATTAAATAACTTCATTGTTAAAAATAAGTATCAGTTTCCCCTTATAGATGAGTATTTTGATCAACTCCAGGAACTCTATTGTTTTTAAAGGTTTATCTTATATACAGGTACCATCATCTAATAATAAATTAGTATCAAATTCCAAAGATGGATATTCAAAATATGTATATATAATATGAGTTTTTGTTTATGCCCTTTTGGTTAACATTTTAATCTCCAATATTTATAGATCATATGAATATAGTTTCCTAGGATCTCATAAAATCAAACTGATTGTATTTATTGACATTATCATTATTTATTCTAAATTTTATGATGATGATTAGAAAAATGTAAGTGTTTTTATTTAAACCATGAAAGTGGAAAATAAGAATAGAAAAGTTTTTAAATTTGAATTATGGTTTTGAATTATTTCCTCTCATAGACTAATTGTTAATAATAATTAAACAAATATTCATCCAGCTAAAACTAAATTGGTTGAATAGTGCTCAGAGACAAAAAAAAGTCATAGATATTTGTTATTTCCGTAGTTAAATGTGATACAATCAATGGTTTTCTGAAAATGTGTCTTAAATATCTTTCCCAATAACATGAACATGAGTTAGACATATCGGGATTAAGGAATATAATGAATGTTTCTAGGGATTTAAAATAATAATAATGAATTATCCAATTTTGGACCCACCATCTAGAAATGGTAACTTTGTTATCTATAAAGATGCTTCATTAATGGGAATTTTTATATTCTACTACAGAATGATGTATAATTTTCTTATGCTTCATAATAATTTAATGCACAAGAGATTAATTATTTTACACATGAAATAGAATCCATTTTTATTTTATAAATATAGAGAAGTCATTTATATGGAGTAATGTGTGAAATATATACTGATAATACAAATTTCAAAGTAAATATTCACTCAGAAAGAGTTGAACAAGAGAAAAATAATAGTAATGGAAATAATTAAGAATTAGGATTTCATGATTCACTTCGATCTATGAAAGTAAAAAGTGTAACTATTTTGTTAATTTAAAATGATAATGCATCATAAACAATTTTTCATTTGAAACACGGCCCTTTTAATAATGATTTGATGAATTTTATATTAGAAATTGTGCATGTTGTATCTTCCTCTCTATTGTTTTAGGTGTCTATGAAATCATATTTATTAGACATAAATACAAATTATCTTAAGGAGGATAATTTTTTATATGAAAATATTGAAATGGTCTTGAATTTTATGTTTAAAAATTCTAATATTAAGAAAGAAGGTGTTCATAGATTCAAAAAATGTTATTTCTTTCATGTGACCCATAGTCAAAGAAAGTATTACTGAGTGAAGCTCATATTCATTTGTTTTACTTTCATTGTGGTATCACTAATATGTATATAGAACTTCATGAAGTATTTTGGATGTATTTAATGAAAAGTGATATTGATGACTTTACCCTGAAATGTTTAACTTGCCAATAGGTTAATTCAGATGATAATTAATGATGGGTACACTTCATTCATTTGTAGTTTCAAAGTGTACATTTGAATATATATATATATATATGGATTTAATGGTTGGTAACTAAATAAATCTCAATGTAATAATGTGATATGGGTTATTATTTATCGTTCAACTAAATCATAGAATTTTATTCCCATTCATGAAATATGTATTTAGACCACCATTCTCAACTATATATCAAAGAGCTAGTTAAGTTACATTGATTTCCTCTCCATAATGTATATAATTGTGATCCGAAGTTTTCCTATAATTTATGGAAAAGTATTTATAAGTCCATGGGTACTGAGTTAAATTTCAGTATATATCATAATCCTTAATATAATGGAAATTTTGAAAAAATGATTAAACATTTAAAAGATATTATTGGTGTTTATTATATGGATTACTAGAAATGTTCAAATCATCATATTTTTTTGTTAAATTTTCTAATAATAATGGTTTTCATTCTATTATACAGATTAAAATTTTTGAGGATTTATAAGGAAAGTAGTGTCAGGGTGTATGTTATTTTGATATTTTCATTTAATTAATGTAATTAGAAAAATACATGGAAGAATAATTTTTTTAGAAGGTGAATATGATTCAATAACAAATGAGGAAACCTATGATTTGCAATAAAACTAAAGCCTATAACCAGCCAAAACATCATTCATTCGAGGAAGGAAATCATAATTTTTTTAAAGTATCTCCACTGAAATGTGTTAACCATTTTGATAAAAAGATAAATTTGCGTCCACGATTCATTATAAAATATAAATCCATGATAAAGTAAGTTCATTAACCTATCATTTTTATTTAACTATAATTTTATTCCAAGTGCATGATGTGCTTCATATTTCAATGTTACAAAACTATATCCTCGATGCATATCATGTTTTCTACTAGGAAATATTTTATATGAAAGTGAATCATTTTCACAGTGAATAAACTATTTATATTATTGAACATATAGAGTGGTTTTTATAGAATAAAATTATTTATAGGTTATGTTTTTTGGTAAAATAGCTTATGATGGAATAAGAAACATGGGAATCCGAAAATTCTTTGACGGAAAAAGTGCCCACTTGTTTAACTAATGAATGAAATTATGAGGTCTTAATTTCCAAAAGGGGGTAAGAATATAACAACCCACATAATTTTAATTGTAAATAAACTTAATTCTGAAATAATATTCATTAATTACATTTTTTATATTTATATTTATTATTAGAATAGTAGTTAATTGTTCATCCAAAAGGAAAAAAATTTTATCTCTACCCATATAGGGTTATTAGGAATTATATGATTTTATTCAAAAAATGTATTTCCAAATTCATGAATTTAAATATGAAAAAATTGCCTTGATTTTTCAATTATTTATGTTAATTTTTTATCAGATTATCTTTTGTTAATTTTATGAAATATTTTCTTTTTCAATGAATTTTGAAAAATATTGATTTTTATTAAAAAAAATTCTTTTCATTTTTTGTGTTTAAAAATAAAATTTATCTTTTTTATTAGTTTTAAAAAATCATAAAATAATCCTTGAAAATTTATTTTATTCAATATCATACTTGAATTTGGTATAAAAAATTTTTGTACTTAAAAATGAATTTTAATGAAAAATGATTTTTTCGTGTTTTGTAGATTTAATTTAAATTAAATTATGAAAATTCTACAAATTGAATTTTATACAATTTATTTACAATTTTCAATTATAATGATTTATATTAGGTATTATGATCTAATTTATTTATGTTTGATAATGAAAATAATATATAGTAAAAAAATTATTGTGCTTAATGTTATGACAAGTTTATTGGGGATTAAACATACATGGTAAGGGTTAAAATAAACTATTAAATTTTATAATTTCAAAATTTTGTCCATATTTTGAATATATATCCTCCCATATATTTTTTTGATCCATTTTTGATCCATATTTCTTGTGTGAGACATTAATATGTTTTAATATTTTTGAATGTTCCAAGTATATCCTCTCCCACATTTATAAAAGGACACCAACTCTCCTCTTATCCACACATAAAAAACTATTTTTTAGCCTATACCTATCCATGTCACTTCATTAAGTTCCTAAAATTTTCCTAGATTCCCTATTTTGATAAAAAACCACCTTAGGGAGGCTCTAGGTATTAACCTAAAGAGGTTTTCTGAAGAAAAGGTATAATTATTAACATAGCATTTTCATTTTATTTATTCCACTGAATCCATAAAATATTATTCAATCATGATGAAAGAGTTACAATAATATATTCTATGTAATTATATATTCTAAATTTCATGTAATAACCTATATCCACATCATTCTTCCATAAAATGGGAAATGAATGTGTCATTTTTTTAATGATAGACTACCGCCCACGAAAAAATGTAATACATTTTCTATGAACACCTATCATGGATGGTTATAAGTATGTATTTAGTGTATATATACAATATTAATGAAATATTTTAATTTTATAAATTTAATATATTATCTATTTTCTTACTTTTTTATACATCAAAAAATGGTAATGTTGTTTGTATGCACCTGTGAATTACAACCTCCATGAAGCGATGAGATTCATTAATATTGACCAAATCACATGACTGATATGTATAATTATAATTATAAAAATATTATATATATTATATAATAATAATATTTTAATGATAAAATGATGATGACATTCTTTTTATCATGTTCATTAAAAATTTGAAACGTTACTCATGCGTATGTACAACCAACCATCTCTAGGATTGTAACATTGATAATTTTTTAACCACCTATCTATTTTGTGAAATTTTTTAATTATTGTATAAATATAATAAATAGTTCATAATAATTATTTTAGAGATAAAGGAATAAGAACACCTTTGACCATAGTCAATTTACAAAAGTCATTTTAAACATATTAGTTGAATATCATCAAAACTTCTAATGTGGGCATAATTGATATATTAAATGTATATAACAAAGAAATAAAAAAATATAAGTAATAAAAAACATGAAAAAGTATCTTAAGGATAAAATAATTGATATAAATATTTTATTTAGGTAGATAAAGAACATATGTGACTATTCATACTCGAGGTAAGGGACACATTACTTTAAAAAAATAATTTCAAATGTTTAAATATTTTTTTATTTTTTCTTCTTCCATGAAAATATTTTTTTAAATTTTTTTATGGATGTGTGGAAATAAATAACTTTTAAATATTACATAATGTATCTTTTTACTCTCTTTCAATAGTTTTTAAAATGAGTCTTTTTTCGTATTTTGTGGGGAATGATTTGAAATTCCATACAAAAAGGAAAAATGTATTTAAAATCAAAATATTATTACACCATAATAAAAATTATTTTATGTCTTAATCCATTTATAATGTTTCATGTTTCTTTAATGAAAACCCAACATTCCTTTTTTTGGAATGTTTATCTTGGATGGTTGACTTTTAATGATATGGGATATATCAATATTGGAAAAAAATTATAATGGGTTCAAAAGTATATTTGTATGTGTTCAATGATGGATATGAATTATTTTATATTTTTTGGAACATTTTGGTCTTGGGGAATTTTTTTAATAATAATGGGTTTTCCTGATATAGCTACGATAATGGGAGAACCTAAAACAGATCTTCAATTCATTGGGTAATAGTTATGATCTCAAGATAATTTTGTTTGAAATTGAATGTATTGTTTATTTCAAATATAATGTGTAACATCATGACCCAAAATCCACTTAACCCATGCCCCAATCCGATGGGTCACATGGAATCATGATTATATCCCTATACATCAGAGGTTGTCGACTAGTAGTGAGGGTGTGAGGGTGGTATGGTGGGGAGACTATACCCTCATATTATAGCGGAACAATGGATAAAATAGATAACAAACAACAACATTATAATAATATAAGAAGAAGGAATAAATAAAGGAATGAAAGAATAGATAACTAAAAAATTGAATAATAATCAAAATACACTAGTTAGTTTTATATAAATGGATGCATGACATGATAATATACAAAAATGAAACAATGGACATGCATAAACAATCAAGCTATACAAAAAAAAATAACAAAAGGATCCTCTACTATAATCTCAAGTGTATGCTCTATCCTCTACTCCTATTCTCCATCTATAAGAAAACTATATCAAGAATTTGACGAAAGGTGATTTCCATTTTCCATTCTTACAGTCATATAACTTCTTGGGTATTAAATGAATCCTCAGTAATGAGTGAGAGAAAATCTCATTAGGCCACCACCAACTGTGTCTATAGTAATCCTAGTAGTTCTCATAACTAATCAGTGTGTAGTAATAAGAAATTAATTAACAATGCTGAGTAAATAAATAACCACCGACTAAGATTCTGAAGGGATGCCCAGGGGATTTACCTGCATCGGCTCATGGAAGGAATAGAAGTCTAATCAGTAGATATATATATATATATATATAACATATATATATTTATATACTACAGATATATATATCATCCACCTATATGAACCAAGTACGTATAGATGTAGGTTTCCCAAAACCTAGAATACTAGTTTCTCATTAGACCATGACATCACTAAAACATCCATAACAAGCCTAATGAGGCTATAACCTCAAGAAAGAGGGTACATTCCCTAAATCCCATAATGATTGTGAGATTTCATGCTCTTCACTGAGGATGGTGAGTGTTCCATCGTGTCAACACATGATCAAGGGATTTGGAATGTCAATCCCACCATATGAATAGTGTCCAAGGAGTAGGATGTCATGCTCAACACCTGATATAAGGGAGAGTTATACATTCATTATCATGAAAACCCTTACCATCTTATCACAACCAATATCATAGTGTAACCATGTCTATAATAGTAATCATGCTATATTACCTATCATGTAACCTTATAATAATGTTCAATTATAACAAGGCATGAAAATTCACAATAATCATTTAATGGAATAGAAAAAATGGACTGTCCTTACCATCCCATATAATTCATACCACTCATATTATTCTATTAATTTATGGAAAAGAAGAACATATTTAATAATCCAACCCATAAAAACAATTCGTTTAATTAAATTAACATTGTATTCCCATTTACAATTCTCCATGATCCATTTAGAATGTTCCATGTACAATAAAGAAATTTCCAACATGGGAAATTCCAATTATATGATTGGAAAAGTACTTTTAAGGTACCTTGGGATCCCTGAAGTATTACATGATAGGGGGAATTCCATTTTAAATATAATACGACTGATTAAACAGAATTCTATGAAATTAAACAATTATCCAAAAGGGTAAAATAAGATGGGACACCCCAGGTGGGTCAATAACTGCATTTAACATCATCTAAAATTATAAATAGGGATGAAAGTGTTTGTTTCAAGGTGAATTTATAAATATTTTATGAAAAACTGAATGAAAAGGAGATTATTGTAAAACTTAAACATGTGAAACAACAGAAAATCTATGACACATCAAAAATAAGGGGTGAAACAATGGGACCACCTACCTTACTGCCATTAATGACTCCAAAACTGATGGAACACTCAGATTTGAAGCAGGTTAGATGAAATTAATGAAACGGTCTAAAGTCCTGAAAATAGGAAAAAATAGCTTACACCAAAAAAAAATGGATCCGATGAAAATATTGAATGGAAAAAATAGAGGAGTATAGATCTTATCCACATAGGTTAAATCCTTATGAAGAATCTCGATTTAGAGTCCATATATTTTTGTTCTCTCAATGACTATGTTAAAGGAGAAGAAAAGATACAAGAAGAGGAAGGAAGGACATACACTAGAGAATGAAGGAGGGAAGGAAGTAAAATAGATAAGTAGATTTTATTAGTTAAAATCAGTAAATTTCACACTCAAAATATAGGGTTTAGGGTTAAGGCCCATTTTTTTACAAACAGTTACCAACCCATGAGCCAGTCAGTAATTAAATATTTGAACCACAAGGTTAAGGTGCACGATTTCCAAAACCATATGGAAACTCTGAAAAATTCCATTATCAAAAGTCTATAGTTTTTTGGGAAGTCATGTGCCTGGAGCCTCAAGGGTTTACAAAAACCATGTGGCTATTACTGCACATCCTTTTAACCCATCACAGTTAGAATAAAACATGTGGTATGGGCCAAAGAGTTTTTACTAACTGGTTAGCCTTTTAATTTTTCCCATTTTCTATATCTCTATGGTTTGAAAAAACCATGGATTCTCCCAGGACCTTCCATAGGGTGTAGTTTATATTTATCATGACTAAAAAAAGGATTCAAATTGAAAAAAAATGAACCATACCTTCATGAAGAGAAGGTTTGTTGCATCCTCCACACCTTAAAGAAACTCATCCCCATTTTTTCCATCTAAGGGTAAAGTGGTATCATTAGGAAAATGTTCTGGCCACTGAGCTCATATATCAGCTTCTCTTTCATTAGTCTCATTTGGTACTTAGTCGTGCTTCCATAACACCCATACCAACAGAACCTATCATCCTTGTTGTTCCATCACATTTCCATCAACAATAAGAAATAGATACTCTTCGAAGGATGCATCCACCTATTACTCATCCTCATCTGGATGAATAATTTGTGATGGGTCCGGATGATATTGGTGCTGTTGAGATTCATGGATGACATCATGCATATAATGGTATCACTAAGGAAGGGAAAATTTTATTCCATTGATTCGATCCATTTCACAACATCAAAGCGTCTAAAAAACCATAGTGAGAGTTTACACTATCTCTGAATACATCTATATCCCTACCCGGGAGAGACTCACTAGAAAACCCGATCTCTAAATATAAAGTAAAGAGGTCACCAAAATATATTGACATAAGACTATATATGGATTAATCTATCATCTTATGTTTTCTAATGATCTATTCTTGTGACACCCTAATCTTCCATGGTACGTTTTTCTTTGAATAATGAAATAGCTTGCATTGTACGCAACTTTGAGATTCTAACACACCATGAACAATCAAAGTAACCGTTATGAATAGTAATAACCACTTTTTGAAATTTTATAAACATTACCTCTCAATATGGTCTTAATTTTTGGATTTGTAATATCTAAATTAGCCTAGGGTAAAATTTTTGTACTTTTCGGATAACATTTATATTTTGATGAATATTGAAAATTAATAAATTTTAATTATAAACAAATTTTTTAATAAAAATACTTAATAGTGATAAACTATGAATTTTAGTGGTTTTAAAGTATATTTATAATATATTTTTACAATTTAATACAATTTTGGTCATTGGACATAATTTCATATTTAAACTGGTCATAAACAAGTGTCATTGTTTTGATAGTTATTATATCTTAAAAACACGCTTTTTTGTTTTAACAATGGGAATTAATTTTAAAATAATTTCTGCTACTTTTGTGTTTTGAATTTAAAAAAATGGATTCCATATTTGTAATCAGGAGGTCCAAATTGTGTAAATAGGTAACTATTATTTTTAGACATTTTGAATAATTACTTCGGTAAATATTTTATTTACCATGGTTAAAGGGTAAATTCGTTAAATAAGGGTAAAACAATAATATTATAATAATATTAATTTACAATAAAACGTGTCCTAAACCTATTGAATGATACATTTACAACCATGGTCATCTTTAGGTCGATTGTGGGACACCATAGAGCCACTTCTATGTGATAAGGACACATTATATTAATTAAGTTAAAGTAAATACAAAAATGACATAAGCATATATCTTTTAGAAAAACAATTTTTACATAGGGTTATATATATTATCTTTTAGACTATAAATATTCATTATAAATCTAAAAATATTTATTATTTAATGGTATTTTAATTATAATTTTAAGAAATTTAATAAATAAATTTATTTATGACACAATAACAGTGTAGTATTTTCCTTATTAATGAAAGAATCAAACAATTGGTATTATAAAGTTAAAATAATATAAATTGAATGTTTTTGGGAAATACACCAATTTTATTGGTTAATATGACATTTTAGGATTGATTAAATGAATTTGTTTCGAATTAATAAAGTTGTTATGACTTTAACAAAAATAAATTATTGAATAGTGTCAAAGTTGACATAAATGAGTTTTTAAAACAAATATTATATTATTAATTGATATTCTATTCCTAAAAATATAAGGTTCGGCCAAAGGATTTATATCATGATTGGTGTTTCATTAATGTACCACATTGGGGTCTATTGTATGTATATATTATGTTTATTAACTATATAATATAAAAATACAAAGTGACATGGTAAATGTCAAACTAATTAACTAAGAGTTAAAACTGAAAGATAAGGTTAATATAATCACCCAAACTAGTCTAAAATCTATTGGTTGAAGTTATTTCGACTCATCCCCACCTTATTCTTTGAATTATCCAATTTGGATCCACTATAAAATGAAATGAATTATTTATAAATTAATACTTTAGGTTTTTTTAAAGGGCCCCTCATCCCCCTTATAAATGGACACCACTTCTAACCAATTCATTATACCTACAAAGCCTTTTGGTTTGGCCAACCTCTGCCCAAATACCCTCTAAACTATACTACCTTAATCCTAGAGGCCTTACTTTAGTCATAAATCCAACCTAAGGAGACCTTTTGATCAAATCAAAAGGAAGAACCCGAAAAGAGGTAACTGTTTCACCACCCTCTTTCAAGTTCCATTCTTTTTCAAATTACTCTTTGTTTATTATTTCCATTCTAAGATAATAACTCCAGTATATTCTATATACAGTGATGTTATTATAAATATAGTACAACCATATTCCGTATTCTATCCATCCTTTTATTGACATGTCACCATACGTGCGTACGTACGGCTTACCATCTCCACGTCGTGGTGTAATTGTTATTCAAAACATTATTATTTTTATGGGTATGATAATGATGTGTAATTTATGTAAATAATAAATATAAATTGAAAATGATTTTTTATATATTATATACCATTTAATTATATGTTATTTTAATATCAAAATAATGATATTGTCGCTCATGCGTACGTATGGACTACTGTCTCCACAAATGTGATGAGATTCATTCCCCATCGTATCCATGCTAGTATAATTCTCATTTTGTGATTAAAAATAATTTTTATGGATTTGGTATCATTCTTTATATGAATAAGATACAACCTATCCATAAAAATCACGACTTATGTGACAAAACATATAAAAGAAAATGCGTAAGTTAACACCCGAAACGACGATAATACTAAGACATTATTAACTAAGAAATGTTAAAAGATCATATATGCTATAATATTAATGTATATGATTCTTGTATAATTTAATAACAATTATTTCACCATTATACAGGAGTTTAACTTAACCTCAACCAAGGAAAAGTACAAGGTAAGGGTTTATTTTACAATCTCTTCATTATCTGAGGTTGTTTAAACGTAATTATTAACTGGGACCTCTTTATCATCCACATCCATGTTTCTTAAAAATGTTTTCCAAATGTTTCTTACTAATTTACAGAATATGGGTTAAATTCATTTATACCCTTTTTTGAATTTTTATAAGAACTTTATAATGGAACCATTCCGTCATTTTTCAAACAAGGTCATTTTTAACCTTTTAGACATAATTAATGTAAGAATGTCTTTTTAACTTATACGGCGAGTGCGGCTATTTTCCACCATTATAAAATAGTCTAAGCTTCCCTTAAAATATTATAAGAATATTTTGAAAGTAGATGTTTTATTTTATAATTATGTGACCTTTAAATGATTTCAAAATGAATATTTTAAGTATTTGTGAAAGGTACTCTTTATCAAGATCATAATTTTAAATGTTTTAAAGATTTATCTTTATAAATATTTTTAATTAATGTCCATGTTTTCAAAATGATTTTAAGGATTTATTTATATGGACATTAATGTTTTGAATTGTTATTTATTTTCAATAGTTTCAAAGTGGTATGGGACACTTTTATTCAAAAATCTCTTTTAATTTACTTCCTTTATAAATGTGTGAATTTTAAATGATTTCAAAAAAAGAGATATTTACCTCAAATAGTTTTGATTTCATCTATGTCAACATCCTTTGATGGATTTTAAGATTATTTGAAGTTGATTTATTATGATACAAAACTTCCATCTTGTATTGATGGTTTTGTGATATGTTTTAATGTGGATGTGTTATTTCTATACCATTCATGGTTTAAGAGAAAGTATTGACATTTCGTATGCTAGTTTTATTATGAATGTTTATGTTATGTTTAAACCGATTCATATGAATAATTAATTGGACTTAATAAGTTATGGGTGGAGCCCACTATAGCTCCTCGATTCATCAGTAGGTCTCATTAGAGAAACTAGTGTCTTGGTACAAGGCCTTGACAAAATCTTATTTGTAGTCTTGGCACGAGGCCTTGACTATGTGGTTATGATAGCCTGGAATTATGCATTCCATCATTATTAAAGTGGTTATTGATATATCTTGTGATTATTCGACTAGTTGAACATCTATGTGAATAAGTTAATGCAATTATTTTATTTTATTTTCACCATGTTATGCTAAATTTCAAGTTTAAAAGGCTTTTGTTTTAGTTATACATTTCCATAAATGTTTAAGTTTATTTAAGAATGTTTCCGCTATATTGTTATCCTTAATGAGCATATGAGCTCACCCATTTCAATGTATTATTGTTTTCCAAGATGTGAAAAGTATTTTATGAATGACCTATAGGGATAGTATGAGGGATTATGTAGAAAATACTTTTTTGTAGTTTTTTACTTTATTATGTAATGTAAGACTTATGAATGTATCTATTGTTTCCAAGGATATAAAACTAATCCGTCTTTCGAGACATGATCTTTTGTGATCATGCCAATGGTATGTAATAATGCACTAACTCTAGTTAACTGGGGTTGCGGTGTTACAGCTGGTATTAGAAGAAGTTTAGTACAAACCTTGGAAGCTAGATTTAGATAATCTCTGATTCGAGCACATAGACTTAATATGGACTTTGAGGATTAGTGTAGAATATCTTCTTAGAATTTTGGTATTGTATAGATTTTGTGAGTTTTCAAAACAATACATCCCTATCTGGATACGAGCCGGTAGAGGAAGCTTTGGCACAGATGCACCTAGGTGTAAAACCCGAAAACACCCCTTTGAGCTAGACTCGAATGGGAACTGGTGCACGACAATTGGCCTTACTACACTCATGGTTACGACACTCCCAAGAGATATGCTTAGGATAATTCTAATTTTATTTAAAAACCATTATGAAGGGTTTTTGAGTGTATACTTCCTCAAAGAAGACATTTTTATGATTATGGATTATATCCATAAACAGTTCAATTTATGATAAGTGTTTTACAAGTTTTGATTTATGTATTACGATTCATAAACTAATATAGTGTATTCCATTGTTTTGAAATGCTGCCTAGTAGAAGAAATGGAAACCGTATCAATGCACACACTCCATGTAGGGATTTCCCTCCTACTCAAGATAATTATAGTGGTGCTGGTGATGCAACTGGTACTGATCAGCTAATCACTATACTGGGACAACTCACTCATGTTATGAATAATAACCATACCCATATGGAGCACCCCGATCTGCAGTGCGGTGGATCAATGTTAGATCAATTCATGAGGAAACAACCACAAACATTAAATGGGGGTAAAAATCCACTAGTAGCTAAGAAAAGGATATGTTCCCTAGAGATAATATTTCAGGTTTTGGAGAGTAGTGAAAGAGAAAAGGTTATCTTGGTTGTTTACCGCCTCACTGGTGATGCTGATCAATGGTGGTCATTAATTCAAAACACAAAGGACAATGAAGAAGTATCAAGTATGGAATGGAGGGAGTTTAAAGTGATTTTCATGGAAATATACTTTCCTCAGGACCACCGAGCATATTTGGAAAGGCAATTTCTCAGTCTGAGGAAAAAGGAGGATGAAAATGTCACAAAGCTTGAAGCTAGCTTTACAAGGTTAGAGAGACATGAAACAGATTATATACAAAACCCGAGAAGTAAGATTGATTGTTTCTTTGATGGGTTGAAACCATTTCTCTGTCGAGCATCAGTCTCACAATCCTTCTCATCATACAAAGACATTGTCTCATGTGATATAAAGACAGAAAAGGAATTCTTTAAATCTTATGACAATAAAGTAATGTAAGAGAAGAAGAGAACGATGGAAAAAGAGAAAGATAAAGGGAAAAAGGGAAAGAATTATTTTCCATTATTTGATAATTGTGGGAAGAAACACCCTGGTACTTGCCTAAAAGAAATGGGAGTTTATTTAAAATGTGAAGAAAAATGTCACCAGCCTCCAGATTGCAAGGGAAAGAAAGATGCTGTCAATGTTGAATGTTAAAATTATAAAGAAATGGGTCATTATGTGAATGAATTAACTAAAATACAAGGAAACATTCCTCATAAAAGTCCAAGGGATCAAGGCCAATATTATGTTGTTACTACAATTGAAGTGGAATAATTAATGTAGTTGTGTTTTTGGACTCAAGGATTATATTCTGGTTATAGGAATAATTTGATATATATAAGGATTGTACTGCGGTACTTGTTGTTTTCATTAAGGTTTTAATATGACTAAGGTAATAATATTTTCATTATGTCACAATAAGATAAACATTAATTTTTATGGGGAATCTGATGTGACAATTGATTTTGGAATTTAGATACCTTTTATAGAGAGTCTAGACATAGGTACTTTGAATAACTATAATGTTTGGAGTGGATTAAGTTGAACATTGGTTAGTATTGTTTAAGGTTAAAACAATTATTATGATCAATTTTTGGAATATTATGATACTATAGTTTTAGGAAAAGGACAACCAGCAGGTCGAGTGATAACCCATCACGTCGGAAAAAGCTGTAGGAATCGAACCTACAACCATAGTGTGACAAGCCTTTATTACCTACCACTAGCCTGCAGGATGTCCCTGGTCATTACCAAGTAATTTTCTTCATTTTAAAGGTATATGTTAATGATTGGATCCTTATTAGATTAGGATTAATATAATATTTTTGAGTTCTATTATCTTTTGTAGTGAAAGATGAGTTAGTGGTAGAAATTAGTTAAAGGATGAAACTCTACTTGTCAAGTATATATATATGTATATATATATTTCTCTTATTCTATGAATAAATTAATTCATAAACATTAGGTAAGGGATATTAAAACCAAAAATGTGTTATCCTAATACCTTATGTTTTGTTGAACCAATGATATTTTAAATCATCATAATTTGATGGCTTTGAGGCCCTTAATTCTACAATTGTTTGTGAATGATGACTTCAATAAATCCCTATAAAAATTTACGTTTTTCCTCCAATTATGTGTCTCTAATTTCCACCAATGTTCTCCAAATCGAGATCATAATTTGGTGGTGACCCTTTCATTTCTCTTTTCCTCTTATTAAGACTAAATTTTATTAACCCAAATTCCGATGTGGGTTATCCCACAAAGATAATTTCTATTTTCATCCTTTTATTTTCGAAGGACAATTTCAAATTGCGAGGATAGAATTTATTGAATGAGGGGAGAATGTAACACCCCATGATTCCATGGTATGTTTCCTTTTGAATAATGCAATTGCTTGCATTGTATGCAACTTCGAGATTCTGACACAACGCGACCAATCAAAGTAGCTGTATGAATAGTAATACTCAGTTTTTGAAATTTAATAAAATTTATCTCTCAAAATGGACGACACTTTTGGATTTGGAATATTGAAATTAGCATATGGTAACATTTTGGTACTTTTCTGATAACATTTATATTTTGGTGAATAGTGAAAATTACTAAATATTAATTAAAAACAACTTTTTTAATAAAAATAATTAATAGTGATAAATTATGAATTTGAGTGGTTTTAAAGTATATTTAAAATATATTTTTACCATTTAATAAAATTTTGGTCATTTTACATTATTTTTACATTTAAACCGGAATAAAAAAGTGTCAATCTTTTGATAGTTATTATCTCTTAAAAACACACTTTTTGGTTTTAACAACGAGAATTAATTTTAAATTAATTTCGGACACTTCTATGTTTTGAATTTAGAAAAATGGATTCCATATTTGGAATCAAAAGGTCCAAATTGTGTAAATATGTAACTTTTATTTTTATACATTTTGAATAATTACTTCGGTAAATATTTTATTTACCATGGTTAAAGTGTAAATCTGGTAAATAAGGGTAAACAAATAATGTTATAATAATATTAATTTACTATAAAACGTGTTCTAAACCTATTGTATGATATATGGCCGATCATGGGAATCTTTGGGTCAATTTTAGGACCCCATGGAGCCACATGTAGGTGATAAGGGCAATATATATTAATTAAGTTAAAGTGAATACAAAAATGACACAAGCATATATCTTTTAGCAAAACAATTTTTACATAGGGTTATATATGTTATCATTTCGACAATATTTATTCATTAGAATTATAATAGGATTTACTAAAAAATGGTATTTTATTTAATGTTTTTATACATTTAATAATTAAATTTATTTATGATAGAATAATGGTGTATTATTTTCCTTATTAAGGAATGAATCAAAGAATTAGTATTATAAATGTTAAAATAAATAAACTTTTACAGTTTTTATGATATACTCGAATTTTATTGGTTAATATGACATGTTAGGATTTATTAAATTAATTTTTTTAGAATTAATAATGTTTATATTTCTTTAGAAAAATTCAATTATTGAATAATGTCAAAGTTGACATAAATGAGTTTTTAAAACAAATATAATATTAATAATTGATATTCTATTCCTAAAAATATAACGTTTGGCCAAAGGACATATATCATGATAGGTGTATCATTAATGCACCACTCTGGGGTCTCTTGGATGTATACAGTATGTTTATTAACTATATAATATAAAAATAAAAAGTGACATGGTAAATGTCAAACTAATTAACTAAGAGTTAGAACGAAAATATAAGGTTAATATAATGACCCAAACCAGTCTAAAATATATTTATTGAAAGGATTACGAACCATACCTACCATAGACTTTTAATAATCCACTTTTTAGCCTTTATAAAACGAATATGAATTTATTATAAATTATTACTTTATGTTTTTCCTAAAGATCCCCTCCTCCCCCTTATTAAAGGACACCACTTATAACCAATTATTAATACCTTAAAAGCCTTTTGGTTCAACAAAACTCTACCCAAATAACCTCTAAACTATCATCCATTAATCCTAGGAGCCTTACTTTAGTCATAAATCCAATCTATGGAGCCCTTTTGATCAAATGAAAAAGATGAACCCGAAGAAGAGGTAACTTTTTCACCACCATCTTTCAAGTTCCATTCTTCTTCAAATTCTCTTTCTTTATTATTTCTATTATAAAATAATAACTTCGGTATCTTATATATATTTTGATGTTATTATAAATATATTCCAACCATATTCAGTATTCTATCCATCCTTTGAATGACATGTCACCATACGTGCGTACGTACGGCTTACCGTCTCCACATCGTGGTATAATTGTTATTCAAAACATTATTATTTGGATGGGTATGATAATGACGTGTAATTAATGTAAATAATAAATATAACATTATAATGATTTTTTATATATGATATACCATCCAATTATATATTATTTTAATATCAAAATAATCATATTGTCGCTCTTGCGTACGTACGGGCTACCGTCTCCACGAACGCGATGAGAATCATTCCTCATCATATCCATGCAAGTCTAATTCTCATTTTATGATTAAAAATAATTTTTATTGACATGATATCATTCTGTATATGAATAAGATACAAATTATCCATAACAAACACGAATTATGTAACAAAACTTATAAAAGATAACGAGTAAGTTAACACCCGAAACGACGATAATACTAAGACATTATTAACAAAACAATATTAAAAGATCATATATGATATAATGTTAATGTATATGATTCTTGTATAATATAATAACAATTATTTCACCATTATACAGGAGGTTATCCTACCCTCAACAAAGGAAAATTACAAAGTAAGGGTTTATTTCACAATCTCTTCATTATCCAAGGTTGTTTATACGTAATTATCTACTGGGACCTCTTTATCATCAACATCCATGTTTCTTAAAAATGTTTTTCAAAAAATTCTTACTATTTTACAGAATATGGGTTAAAGTCATTTATAACCTTGTTTTAATTTTTATAATATGTTTATAATTGAATCTTTCCATCTTTTTCCAAATAATTTCCTTTTTAACATTTTCGACAGAGTTAAGGTAAGAATGTTTTTTTAACTTATACGATGGGTGCGGCTATTTTCCGCTATTATAAAATAGTCAAAGATTCCCTTACAAGCTTATAAGAATTTTTTGAAAGTAAATGTTTTATTTTATAATTATGTGACCTTTAAATGATTTCAAAATGAAAATTTTAAGAATTTTTGAAAGATACTCTTTATCAAGATCATAATTTTAAATATTTTAAAGATTTATCTTTATAAATCTTTTTAATTAATTTCCATGTTTTCCAAATGAGTTTAAGGATTTATTTATATGGACATTAGTGTTTTGAAATGATATTTCATTTCAATAGTTTCAAAGTGGTATGGGACACTTTTATTCAAAAATATCTTTTAATTTACTTCCTTTATAAATGTGTGACTTTTAAATGATTTAAAAAAAAGAGATATTTCTCTCAAATAGTTTTGATTTCATCTATGTCAACATCCTTTGATGGAATTTAAGCTTATTTGAAGTTGATTTATTATGATACAAAACATCCATATTGTATTGAAGATTTTGTGATATGTTTTACTGTGGATGTGTTATTTATATACAATTCATGTTTTATGAAGAAAGTATTGACATTTCGTATGCTAGTTTTAATATGAATATTTATGTTTTGTTTAAACATATTCATATGAGGCATTCATTGGACATAATAAGTGACGGGTGGAGCCTGCTATAGCTTCTCGATGCATCGGTAGGTCTCATGAGACGAACTAGTGTCTTGACACAAGGGCTTGACAAAATCATATTTGTGGTCTTTGCATGAGGCCTTGACTATGTGGTTATGATAGACTGGAATTATGAATTCCATCATTATGAAAGTGGTTATTGATATTGCATGTTATTATTCTACTTGTAGAATATCCAAGTGAATAAGTAAATGGCATTATTTTAATTTATTTTTCCATGTTATGCTGATGTTCATGTTTAAAAGGATTTTTTTTCGTTATGTATTTCCTTAAATGTATATTTTTATTTAAGAAAGTCTCCTCTATATTGTTATCCTTACTAAGAATCTGAGCTCACCCCGTTCAATGTTTTATTTTTCCCAGGATGTGAAGAAGTATTTTATGAATGACCTATAGAGATAACATGAGGTAATATGAAGAAAAGATTTTGTTGTAGTTTTTCACTTTATTATGTAATCTAAGACTTATCAATGTATGTAGTGTATCCAATGATACTAAAATAATCGGTCTTTTGAGACTTGATCTTTTGTGATCATGGCAACGTTATGTAATAATACACCGACTATGGGTAACTGGGGTTGTGGCATTACAATACCTACTCTGTTGTTTCCTGAATGAGATATGGTTCATGTATAGCTACCTTCCTGCCTCTATCCAACATATAGGTGAGAAAAAAATTTATCCATATAAGGCTTCATAAGGATACATATTTATGGTAGACTAAAATCTATTGTTATAAGTGAACTCAATGGCTGGAATCTATTTCACCCATGAACCCCCAATGTCATGGAAACATGTTTGGTACATTTCCTCTAGAAGTTGAATCATATGATCTATATATCCATCAGTCTATGGGTGATAGGCCATGCATAGAAGCACTAGTGTACCAAAATCCTTATTTGACCACTTTGAGAACTATGATGTAAATAGGTAGTCTTTTTCATAAATGATATAATAAGGTGATCGATGAATATGTACATCCTCTCTTATATTCAGCCTCCCTATCTCATCTTCCAAGAGGGTCTTTTTCATACATATGAAGTGTGAGACCATTGAAAAAAGGTCAATTAAAACCCACAATGCATTGTTTTCTTGAGGTGATCTAGGTAGATCAGTCATGAAGTCCACTGAAACATCATCCCATTTCAACTTGGGAATTGATAATGGCTGTAAAATACCTTACAGATGTTGAACTTCTACATTCACCTACTGAAATGTGGAACAATTATAGATGAAGTCAGTAATCTTTTGTTTCATACTAGGCCACTAATAAAATCACCATAGATCATAAGACAACTTGGAGACACTGGGATAAACCACCCACGACGAGGCAGGAAACTATTGCATCAACACCTCTCTGATGTCTTCTAAAAGCCCTAAATTCCTATGTAATTTAAAATTACCATCCCCATCCATGGTCCAACTTAATGATGTATCATCATCTATGATTAGTTTCCTCAGTATAAGGCCATCAGGATCAGATAGTTATCTCATTCTTACCCATTTTAGAAAATTATAGTTAAATTCTAATAATGTGAGGATACTCTGACCATGGTCCCCATGAACCTCAATGCACATCTCCGATAACGTGTCCATAAGATTCCATGTTCAACCAGCCTCATTAACCACCTGATTACGAATATTTTGACGCAGATCTTGGACTATATTAGTTTCCATTTAGGTGTGTAGGAATGATTGATGTCAAAATAATATATATACTCGAACCCCCTATTATTACTAAAATTCAGATCTTACTGAGTAAATATATTTCCCAATGTTTTTTTATATATCTATAACAAAAAATTATCTCCATGTAGATATTGTCTCCAACAAAATTGAGAATCAACTACAACAACTATCTCGAGGTCAAATTTCAGGTAATACGACTTATGAGGGGTCAACTAAAGAGACCCACATATGATAAATAACTCATCCTACATTAGAAAAACTCTTGAACTAATAACTAGTGCACCATTATAGACTCTATTGCTCATGCCTACCTCTAAAAGAATCAGGATCAGTGCTGAAGTCAAATATCCTTTTAACACCTAAAAGGATTCGTCACAAGATTCTGAGCATATGAATTTAAAACAATCCTTTTTAAATCTCGTAAGGAGTTCTGATAGATGTGAGAAATATAATATGAAGTATCTATAATACCCAACTATCCCCAAGAAGCGTCATATATCAAAAATATTCTTGGTCTTCTCCTATGAAACAACGGATCTGAATTTCTCTAGGTTCAATGAAACTCTTGACTATTAGATAATATAAGCCATTAAGTGGTCATTTTTCATCCAAAATTGGAATTTAATGACATTATCATAGATATGATGATATCTTAGTGTTTTCAGAATGATCTCAACATGGGTTTCATGGTATTGTTAATGGCATCAATACAATAAAATATCATCAAAAAATAAAACTATAAATAAATCCAGATGTCGGTGGAAAACCTGATTAAATAGAGTGATGAAGACCAAAAGTTCATTCTTATGTCTTAACGGCATAACTAAGTACATGATCACCTAAAATATATAGAAGGTATGTTTGAGGTCCTGACAAACACCTAATTATATCTTGACATTGGAACTATCTTGGAGAATACCCTCTGTCCACATAGATGATTGAAGAGGTCATATGTTCAAGGTAGTGGATACCAATCATTTTCAATAAGTTGAATCATACGATGATAATCCACACATAGTCATGGGGTAGCATATTCCCTTAAAAAAAGGATGACTGAACCCCATGGAGATGTTTTGGGGAATATGAATCATTTAGACCCTAGATACTTTAATTGATTCGTGAGTTTCATAATCTCCGTATGTTCTATCTTATAAGGAAAAATATTTAATAGTGCATATCCGAGCACTAGCTCAATATTGAACTCTATCTATCCACAAAAGGGAGAAAAGGGAATATATCATCAAATACATCAGTTAAATGCTACACTATAGTTGTAAAAATAACAGGTCATAACCCGTGGTCATCTAGGAAAATAAAGGAAATATGAGATGTCCCATTACCCAACCTCCACTACTTAGGCCCATCTCTAGTCACAGTAACATCATATTATCCATTATGTGTGTGTTTAACTACCTATATTGATATAATTGTCACCCTCCCATGATATTAGTCTATATGTTCTCGATAGGAAACTAATAGTCTATCATGATGATTATGTCAAATCCTATCCTATCTAGGATGAAAATATTTCATATGAAGAGACATCAACCTATATTAAGGGAAAAACCTTTCAACAGCTATGTCCCTCTAAGAGGATACCTAACAAGGGAATCTAGGGTCATGAAACCAAAAAAAATCATTCTCTCATGGTCTAGAAATCCCAAAATGGACTCATATATAAATTAATGAGACAAGAATGTGTCAAATAAAGTAGACACTAAAGTAGAGTCTACTAGAATATTACCTCACACATTAGATGGTTCCATGCTCTTCTCCTATTAAATAAGCTAGAATACACATAACTAGAATGTACAATGGTCCTGTGTGACCACCTGAATACCTTGTGCCAGCCCACTCAGCTAGCATTGAGTTCCATGAGTCTGGCTACCTCTTCCCTGACTGCCACCTCATCTAGAATGACCAATGGTGTCTCATCATCATTATTTGTGTGATCCTACTAGCCCTACTCTTTAACGTGCGGTAGGAGTAGATCCATGCATTCTAGGAACTCATGGGAATGTTCTATAGAAACACTAGATATGTCCCATTGATCCTTGGCTTATTAATTCCATTATATCTCAAAAACCATATGGTTTCATGTGTCATAGAGTCTTGTACTAGTGACAAATTAGGAAGTTATCAGCATGAGGAGACTGACTCTTCCAACCTCCACGAGTTGTCTCAAAACTTCTCTTTCACCCAAAAGAAGAAGTAATTATATTTATAACTTTCAAACCACCCTGATTTTTACCATTAGATTCCCTCAAATGAAACTCTCTAATAAGGTCCTGGTTGATGATTTTAGAAATTTTAGTAATCCTAACTACATTAACCTGTGATCTGATAGCGTATACTAGACCATCCTCGAATCATTAGGAGGTCAAAAAATCATCACCCACTAGAGTAGGAGTGAACGACTATAACTCATTGAAATAAGTGTATTGTTATATAAAAATCATAATTCCATCAATAAGGTTCATTAATTATCTATCTTTGTCATCCCTCATAGTCTAGGGAAGTAAATAGTTATAAAATATTGTCTGGAAATCTACCCAGACAACATATAAATACCGATCTTCTCCATTATTAACTCCCCACATTTCATGGAGGAATTGCATTGAATATACTCAACATGCTTAATCCTACATTATAGAGGCATCTATAGATTATCAAATATAGAATGAAAATATTGTATCCATAACATAGAAACATATGGTCCACCATCCCCCTATAAGGTGAAAGGATTTTGATGTTGGAACTTCTAATTCGACTCTTCCATTCCCTGAGTAAGTGGAATGATACCTTATATATTATAAACATAAATAGAAATCATTCTCATAATAGGGAAATCAGTTCCCATGTCGGGAATAGGAGGAGGTTCCATAGATGGTACTGTAGCCGTTATCACTGGAGGATCAATTCATTCTGCCTCAGGTGCATGGTCATCTCCACCTTTAGGGTGTGTAACTAGAGTACATTAATGATTAATGGTAATACAATGAAAAACATAGGTCTGAAAAAATATTCACTCCTCTGAGAAAATTTCACATAGGAAACTAGGAAATGTGAAACACCTTCCAATAGAGACTACCACACCTATCTGCCTATAGTATAATCTAGGTCTAGGTGTTATAAGAGACCATAATGGACACATGAACATAATTGATACACCATACCCACTACTAAGGGTAGGTACAAGTCTATGTATTTGTTTAGTAAGTACAATATGGAAATTTGAATAGTTAAAGTCTAATTAATTTCAAATTTTGGCTGGTTCAAATATTTAAATCACATTAAATGGTTTCATTAGTTTGATAACCATTTTCCATAACTAAGGGGCCATACTCCTTAGGAACCAAAATATGGAATATAATTAACCAATACCATAACATGTTCCTTTCCATGAGACCATTGTTCCATGGATCAACATTCCATAATTAACTACTTATGGTGTCTACTTTAACATATATAGGATAACACTGATATGTTAAGGAAGGCAGTTTAAGTGTCAATTATGCTTTCCAATTCTCTATAAAATATTTTATGTATATCTCAATACATAATAATCATGGAACTGATAATATAAAACTAGTAAATTCATGCTGAAAATAAACATGGCATGGAAAAAGTGCATGGAATATTTGTTTTATGGTGACTATAATGATGCATGTAATTAAAGTCCCTCATTTTATTGGGCTATGGTAAAGAAATGTTATTACAATCATTCTAACAATGAAAAAACCATACAAACAAGTGTGCCACCCAATTATGAAGCCATGTCAACTATAAGTGGCATAATCATTAACTACAATTTCACATCCAAGGTTATCTGGGTTTCCCATGTATATGGGTTAGGTACTTCAAAATACATGGTCATTTCCAAACTACATTAACTCATAGTCTCGTGTCTAATACATGAACTATATGAAATTGAAAAAATAATATACCTGATATAAATGTCTAACATCTTGACCTGAAATCTAGATAACCCATTCCATGAGCTAGTGGTTCACATTTCATAAAGAAAACCTCCCCGTACAACAGAGGATGTTGAATAGAAACAAGGGTCTAATGGTGTTATAGCGGGGAGATTATAACCCTATATTAGAGTAAAATAACATATAACACAGATAAAAAGAAACAATAGTTGCATCATATAAGAAGAAAGAATAAATAAAGTTGTGTAAGAATAGGTAACTAAACAATTGAATAATTATCAAAAGCCACTATGATTTATCATATACATGAATGCATGGAATGTTGATATACAAAAGGAAATAGGAGACAAGTATAGACAATCATGATATACAAAATCATAAAAAAATAAAAAAAAGATTCTCTACTTGATTCTTGAGTATATGATTGGTCCCCTCCTCCTAATATCCATATATAAGGTAATCCGATCAATGATCTGAAGAGAACCACTTTCCTTTATCCAAAAATGTAGTCGTGTAATCTTATCAAGTACCAAACGAATATTCAGTATGGTGTGAGATAAAATCTCAATAGGACACCACCAAGGGTGTTTAGAAGTAATAAAAGTAGTTCTATTTACTAAATAGTGATTAGGAATAAGAAATTAATTAACAATGAAGAATAATTGAATATCCACCTACCCAGGTTCCGAAAGGAGACCTGGCAGCTCTACCTGCTTGAACTCATTGTTAGAAAAAAGTCTAATCAATAAGTATATATTTATTTTAATTATATATACATATATTTTATATTATAGTTATATATTTCATCAACCTATATACTCCAAGTAAGTGTGGATGTAAGTGTCAATATACCTAGAATTCTAGTTGCAGGATGAAACATGGCATAAATCAGACATCCACAACTAGTCTACTTTCCTATAAAGTAATGTAAGAGGGAACATTACCTAAATCCCATAAAGAGTGAGATATGTCATGAAAATAACTATATATGGTGAGTGTTCCATCATGTCAACATTTAATCAAGGGGAATGGTGTTTCAAGACTATCATCCAATTTGTGTCAATGGCGAGAGACGTTATGTTCATCACCTGATGTAAGGGAGCGTGATACCATGTTGCTAAATAGAAACCTTACCATCATATCACAAACTATATGAATGTGCACCAATATCTATAATATAAATAATTATGCATTACCTCTCATGTACCACTTTATTCATGTTTAATTATAGAATTCCATCTAAATTTTCAATTACAATTTAATAAATCATAACAAATAGTGTGGAATTAAAACCCCTAATAATTCATTTCATTCTGATTATTCAATTCAATTATGGAAAAGAAGAACATCATGAATAATATATCCCATACAAATAAACAATTTAATTGACAATGCATGGAATTCCCATTTATAATGCTCTATGATCTATTTAGAATGTGTCATGGTGAAGAAGGCAATTTACAACATGGGAAATTGGAATTATATGTTGGGCCAAATACCTTGGAGGTACCTTGTTTTCAATAAAAAATTTAATGATATGGGAAATTCCATTTTAAATATATTATTAATTCTTATATGGAATTCTATGCAATTAAAAAAATATCAAAAATGGAAAAAAGAACTAGGACACCAAAGGGGTGTTCATAAAAACATTCAATATCCTCTAAACTACTAAACATGGTTCAAATGATGTGTATCAAGGTGCATTAATGAATTTGAAATGAATAACTCAATTAAAAGGTGATTATTGGAAATGTTTGACATGAGACATAATGAGAAAACTATAAAACATCAAAACATGTGGGGAAAACTATGAGACCACTTACTGGAGGGATGTCTCAGACACCTTGTCTGATGGAATCCTCGTATTTGAAAAAGGTTAGAATAAATCGATGAAGTGGTCTAAAGCCCTAAAATATAGTAAAATAAAATACACCTAAATGGAGAAATGGATCATAAGATAAACTAGAATATGAAGGTAGAGGATTATAGATTATACCGAGATGGATCTGATTATTTTGAAGAATCATGAGATAGAGTACAAACATGTGAGATACCTCATTGCCTAGGATGAAGAAAAAAAAGATATAGCAGGGGGAATGAAGGCCATCCACTGGATAATGAAATAGGTAAGAAATTAAAATAGTTAAAGAGATTTAATTAGAGGAAAAAATAAATTTTATACTCAAAATAGGGGTCGCATGATTATGTTTCCTGGTTTAACAAACCATTCCCTAGTCAATGCCTAAGTATTTTTCCCACATTTTTATGTTTTAATGTTTCCCAAACCATGTTAAAACCATGAGAAATACTACTATCTAATGCCTATAGTTTTTCACACAATTGTGCACCTAGATTAAGATTTTTTCATAAAAACTGTGTGGCTCATGCTTCATCAATATTTCACCTGTCATAGATAGAAGAATTGGTGAGGTTTGGGATACATAGTTTCTACTACCCATGCATCATAGTCATGTTCCAATTTTATGAAACTATAGGCTTCGAGACATCCCCAAAAACTCCTTGGACATTCCATAGACCATAGTACTTATTTATCAAGACTAACCCACATATTTAATTAGGAAAAAATTATACAGGCTTTCATGAAAATATTTTTTGTTACATAAGGGTTCTATGATGATGATCTAACAAGGTACCTAAAAGAATTTTTTTCATTATAATGAGTTTAAATGGATATAAATTTGTTTCAAAATGTATTATAATGATCTTTAATTTAATGAATTATTATTCAATTTAATTTTAAAAAGGATTGTTCATAAACAAATCATGGGTTTTTCTATTTTTAACAAAACCATCATGATTATGATTTCTCTTTAATGATTACTTGTAATGTGTTTCATAAAAGAAATTGGGTTGTAAATCTGATTTCATGTGTATATAAATAATAATTTAATCATGATTTTTTTATGATAAAGAAAAAACTCATTTCCTGATGTCATGGTTTTAAAATGGAGTAACAATTTTTGTTCTTATTTTTATGTCCCTTAATGATATTTTTGTGCCTGCATGATTTTTTAAAATGTAATTCATAGTTTTCAAGGATGGTTATGAACAAATAAAAAAGTTATTTTGAAAGTAAAAATGTTTTTTATGAAAATTAAACATGGTTTACATTAGAATTGTTGTTTTTTGAAAAAAAATGAATGCTCAGAGGAAGTTGCTAACTTATAATGTATGGGTTTGTTATGTAAGAGTTATGTGTTAATTCTAAAAAAATGTATTCTTGATAATATCTTTGGGAATTATATAAAATAAATTAATATTTGAAAATGAAATTATGTATTGAAAATTCTTATATAATTTTAATAAACAATGAATATATATATATATATTTCAATTTTTTATCCTCCTTGACCATCATTTACTACTACTATACGTTTCCCAACATTTTCCATCTCCAAACAGAGTTAGTCTACTAGGTCCCTCCCATAGTTGGTTTGAATTTTTTACTCTTATTAATACATCATTTTTTGGGAAACATCATTGGGTTTTATAGTTTTATATTAATATATTTATCCCTAGATTCGGTTGTTGAGATATTCTAGTAGGGTTCATGAAATCACATATGAGCTATAGGCACTTACTTCACACTGGAATAGACAACATGATATTAACATGTTTTACTTCTAGTAGTGATTTTTTGATGTTTATTTAATTATCATATTAGCTCACCCCGAGGAGTATCAGAAACAATTATTATTATTCTTTTTTGCATGAACGGTTTTGTACACTATTTTATTATAAACTACATTTGCTCTAAATCAAATTACTTCCCAGGGATAAATACATAATCTACAACATAGTGACATATGGAAGTTTCAAAAATGATCTCTATTTTGTTAATTGTCAAGAAACTAGTATATAACTATACACCTTATGTTGATTGAGAAACCAATGAAGAGACTATTTGGATTTCCATAGACCGGGGAAAGTCTATTTAAATTGATATCTGTAACATGTCAGTTGCTAAAAATTAAATAAGGTTACATGGTAATATATTTAGATGTATACCACCTCACACTAAAGAATATACCTCTTTAAATATTTTCGCCTCATTAGTGGGTGCAACATGGGGTTCCTCACATTTATATGTATACATGATTCTAAGTCAACATTAGAGTGCACTACACCAACTAACGAGGCTAGATTATGATGAAATCATTGACCATGGTGTATCTTAAATAACATCATAAATGGATATATGAGGAGACTAATGTTAATTAATAAAACCATGTAATTAATTAAATTAATAAATATAACTCAAATTTATATAAAAATCATAGAATGTAGCAAGATCAGGTTCAGAATATTCATCTTGATTCCTATCCTCTATAAGGTTATCTACTAGGCCTATACAAGACATCATGTTTTTAGTGAATTTATGTTAGTGTATTTCTATTATTTATCATAGTAATTTTAAATTTTCATCCCAATGAGGATTCCTATTGTTGTTTTAGAGGCTATGGTATATTTATTAGTAAACGTCCAATGGTTTATCACATTTAAGTAGATATACATGTAAGATAAGGTATTGGTATGTAATAATGATGGATCATTTAAAAGTAATGTATACATAGTATATAGCATATCATATTTTGTTGGGATTGAGTGGGAGAATCCTTTACTACTCTCATAGGTGGACCTCCATGATGGAAAATACCTTGGGAGGAGAAACTGGGGCTGGAACAAAGAACAGTCCCAAATGGTCAGAGGAGACAACCCTAATTTTCTTTATTTGAGTAGGAGATCCTTCTTATTTCACCATATTTCTTGAGTAACTTATTGGGATAATAAAAATATATTTGGTTTAATACTCTAGATATATAATAGGTGGACACACCTCTTATTATTCCTATAGAAGAAAAAATTGGAGTAAGTGATGGTATTGAAGATATAAAGTAAACTAAAAGTGAGAATGTGTTTTACCTCTTCCATAGAAAGTCACTGAGTATACTATTCTTCATCATAAATTTACCTCGAATCAAGAGGAAATTTATCATTGAATCCATCCATAGTACTACCATATTTCTAATTAATCATTTTATAAATAGATTTTAGTACTGTATCCAAAAAAATTGTTCCAAAATATAGCGATTTAATTACAGCTTAAAGATCTATATTGTAAGATTACACATCATTAGGGAGATCCTTGTGAAATATATTGGTTGATATGGTCAGATATATGATCATAATCTAGAAAATTTCTTCTACATCTACTGAATCATAGATATATTTACTATATAGGTGAATCCTAATAAACTCCCACTGCCTCCTAACCTCTTAGAGTTCAATATCTATAGAAATAAGTCATAAAAGAGATATCACCCATATTAAGGGGGAATGATCCAAGGGAAATACCCATTTTCTAAGAATCTTGGCCAATAGTGGATTTATTAATGTATTCTTTATATGAGTTTTTTCCACATCCATTGGTTTCCTATGCTATTTTCCACCTTTAGTTATTGGTGGAACCTTAAATTGAGACACCAGGCCAGGTAACTACCCATTGTGACATAATTGAATTTAATCCTCATAATATTTTTTGTGTAAACCAATGATGGAATCTTATATCAAGAGATTGATTTTTATTTAAATCCCTTATTAATTAACAATTATCCTAAACTAGTATTCCACAATGGGATTTTGTATATATTATAAACATTAAAGAGTAACAAATCACTTCTTATTAATTGAATGAAATTGTGACTAGAATTGACATGGTGCATACCCCTAATAAATATTGTCTACATTGATTTTAGATGCTATTAAATAATTTCATAGAATGTCATGTATCAACAAAATATATATATATTAATCAAATTGTTAGTAATGAAATCCATTGGGGCTAATTATGGTGCTAAAATGAGTTGGCTGTAGTGGATTAGAATTTTTATCATATCACATTTAATCACAAAGAGAGACCTAATTGTATCTATTCACTAAAACTGTATCCTAAATATTGAATCAATATTTAAATATTTATTTATTAATCAATTGACTCCGATATGTGTAAAAATCTAATTCCATAATATCTAGAAGGGTTTTACCATTATTAGTAGGTCATTCCAATGGTAGATATTACTAAAATACTAGTACATATTTGATAACATTGCCAACACCAATTAGATATACCTACTAGTTTCAAGTTTAGCTACAACCATAAAGTCCCTAATCCTTACCCTGATGTGATAATAATTCATTATGAGAAAATATCCACTGATTAAAATTTTCACGGATTTATTTTGTATAAGTGATCAATTATTGACCCAGGCAGTGACATCCCAATCCCACATGATGTAGTTGAATTCTTCTAATACTAGCTGGTAGGAACATGGAATACCCCAATACATTCATGTAGATAATATGTAAAGATTCTTTATTTATTTTTATTATCTATTTAGTATGGTAATAATATCAACAAAGACACTAAAGTGAACATCAATTCATGGGTCTATATCCTCAACCATGGAATTTCTCACTAGATGAAATAGATCCCTTTCTAGTGAGGTATTCATCTATATATCATCATATGAAATGGTAAGAGGTATTTAATCAACAAACATATCCCCTATATTTAGATCCCATTTTCCCATTTTAATATCCCATTGGTTTATCACAACCTCTCTATATAGAGGGTGGAATGTGTTCATGCTGGGGATCCAGTTACAGATCATATCTATGATGAATTCCATGTTGTGGTAAAATAAATACTAACATTCCAATACTATTTAAAATAACCCAAATACCCCTAGATCATTATAAAATTCTAAATATCTCTATTTTCACCATAATGGCCCATCCCTAGTCAATGCTGAAAACACTTTTGGGGTAAAGACCATATCTGAAATCTCATTCAAATCTCTAGCTAGTAGTATACATTTCATGGATAAAATCATAACATTAATCATTTTTATGTAATATTATTCACATAATTTTGTGTTTAAATAGGTATATTTGAGTAAAAATCTGTCTACATGGTTCACATCCATGATGATTCATTTCATTATAGAAATTTCAACTTAGAATTGTTCGTAATGATGACTAATTTTTCCCACTGACTGATTCCCTTATCATGGTACTGATATCAGTGCATCACCAACGATTCAAAATATATATATTTAAAAACTCTTTGATAATTAGTAGTCTCAAAGACCCACTCCGATGATCTTTGATATTAGTATATGTCTTGGGTATATGGGTCGACATCGGTTGATGTTCACACTTTTAACTATCTTCGTTTTCGCATAGTATCAACTCTAGCATATTTTACAAAATTTATTTCTAAAAAGTTCCACAAGAAAAATTTTGTTTTTAAAAAATAATTTAATAATGGAAAATAGATGGATTTCATGTAGAAAATATGAAACCATATAAAATTTATGTGAATATGGTGATTTTTCATATTTTACATGAAATAAAAATGGTACTGAAAATAATTATGTTATTTCTTATAAAGTGATGAAGTTATGTTTTTAGAACTCATATTTATTGAAAAAATGATTCTTTTGTAGAAGATGTTGGCCATGAAGAACATAGTCTCTTATTTATAGAAGGTTTCAAAAGATAACGGAGCGTAAAAGGTGCCCCAAGATCTATATATAGATGTGAGTAATCTTATGTGAAAAATAATTTATCTTATTCGAAACATTTATAAATTTTCTAGGACACCCGTAATCTATAATATTAGCTTCTCATCTTTCTAATTATACCCAATCCTGAAGGGAAAATCTATTGATTCCCATAATAGGGTAGATCACCCATTCCTAGAATATTGGAATAGAAATCATCCAATTGGATATTATTATGAATAAACCCAGTCATTCATTAAAAAATCAATTATTTTTGATGTAATATAACATACCTGAAGAATACTTTACATTAATGATGGATATGTTTTGAAAAAAACCTCTCTATGTGGAGAGTGTGGTAAATCTCTTTATAGTCATGTGAAGTATTTATAGCCAGGTATTGTTTTGTGAAAACATGAAACATTCAATTTATAGAATAACTTTATTATTTAATAATAAATGTGTAGTCAAGCATCCATAGTGGAAAGGTAAAAATTTTACCATGCGGTTTCATAGAAATTGTTTGACATAACACTCACTTTATGACTTTGATATATGAATCATTTTTAAGCTTGTGATATTCTCATATTATAGAAGGAATACAATGATTCTTCATTACCACATGAATCTTACGCAACCTTATATTTTATTAATCTAGTTATTAATTGATTCCTATAAATAACCTACATACACTGGAACATGGGGAGATCAAGAATCAGAATCTAAGATATCGACAAAACATCAAAATTTATTTTCATCTACAATATTATCCACATGAGAATAACTGATTTATTCAATAATCAATCCATTTTTTGAAACATTTATGTATTAATCAAGTAAAATTTAATCTCAAATACTAAGGTGTGAGATTTTTCTTCATGTATGGCTCAAAAAATTAATCTACACCCATATAGAACCTTCACATATACTCCTATAAAAAATCTATATTTGAATTTATCCTATAAGACTTCATTGTGAAGTTCTCCCATGAGGCTACATAGTGGAGGTGTGTTCATGAGATTCATTCAATGTGGATCATTAATATTAATCCCACAATAAATATCATTAAGATATAATAACTTCAAAAAACCCTATACACTCACATAGGACTCCAATTTTATATGAAATTTTTTATTTGAAAGAATATCTCATCCTTATACCATTTTTTCCAAACCTTGAATGCAGGGGATTACTGTGTGTAATTTTGTGAGGGAATCCATTATAGAAATTATTGTTTTCAAAAATTCCCCTCTTATACCTATGTCAAACCAGTCTAGGGGAAATTAATAAAAATGACCTCATTCGATGCATTTTTCCATGGTTTAAGACCTTAATAGAAATTTACATTAAGTTATCTTCTATACCTATCGGAGATACATGATAAGTAAATGTATGTCATCACACACCTCATCTGTCACACATTCTGCTGATAATCAATCTGAATTGATTTTCACCCCTAATTGATATGTCACATAGGATAATTACATTCTTGTATTCTGTTAATAACAAAAGTCCCTATCATTATTCTATAGGTGATACATCTCTTGGATTGTGATGTACATACTAAAAACCCTATATAAAGAATCGTATCAACACCAGTATCTAATAAACCCCATTAATCCATTAAATGATCTATGGTTCCGTATGGGCATCCTAATTGGTGTAACCCCCAAACATATCCTCTTTTTTAGCCGCATCTTTTTTATCATATAAATGAGTTATCCACTCAAAATGTTATTCCTACCTAGTATAATATCCAATCGTATCCTCATTTGTGTATATATCCCTTTAGTATACTTATTGAACTATCCAATATTAATTGGTGTCCTAACTTGTGTATGACCCATTAATATAATTTTCGGTGGCCACATCCCTTGATTCCACTCAATTATCAATCCAATTACAAGGGTTCAAGTACCTAGTGAATGAACCAATGATATACTCATTAGTTTCCTTATACTATTAGTACACTTAGTGAACCATAGAATCATTATAGGCTTACTACTAGGTGTAAAACCCATTAATATCATTATTATTTTCATAATCCATATAGTCTACTAAATACGGACTCCAATCAAAATGGACTTTATTCTATGTGTAACATACAATTATATCCTCATTGTGAGAATTAATCCTTATTTCCACTCAAAAAGCCATCCACTACCTTTGGGAATCCAATTCAATTTACTTCTTGATTCATGAGTAAACATAAGACATCATCAATATTTAACCAAAAAGGGAATCACATTCATATGACCCAACTCTTCAACAATGGGATAAATCCACCAAAATAGCATTTTCATCAATTTTCCATATCCCAATAAGAGCATCTTATTTATCAAGAAATATTCCAAAAAGTATATCATTCCAAAATTAACCATATTCCCAAAAAATGTTTCTTCCCAAATGGTCCATATTTTCATTTAGTGACACTTTATAAAGTATTTATATTCCCTATGTGAAATCATTTATCAATGGTCTATATTCAATAGGTGGTGGTCCCATCATAAATGGGAAATATTTCATCTGATTAACTATTTATAGATTGGGAATATCTCATGGGAGTACCTCTTAATCATTAACCAATATACATGTTTAAATGGATCTTTGATCCACCTTATTTTTTATATTGATATAATTAATAAATATTCCTTATTCCCTCTAACATGGGGATGATAAATAATCATTGAATAGTTTTCAATTATTTCCTTTTGTATTTTTTACCTTTACACATCTTTTTTTATAGTTTCAATATCATTTTGTGAATTTATTTCATTTACCATTATGTGGGGTATACAAATGAAAATATATCATGACATAGTGATTATTGCAACCATTATACATCACTTATTTTTTCTAGTTTACCTATATGAATCCTATTGAAAATAATAATTATCATCTAAAAAATGATGAAGAGAAATTTATATAAATATAATAAATAGATGTACTGTGATGTTAACTAATGTTCCATCTCATGAGTAATGCATTAACATCAATAATAATGATAGACCATATGTATTAATAACTGTCTATGAATGAATTAAACTTAAGATACTTTATCGACCATGTCAGATAAGTGACCCTAAAGGATCAACCACACAATATTTCTAATCGAGCATAAGTGAAATTTTTTATGTTATAAATCGGCCACATTCGAATGTTGAATAACTTTAGGTTGAATGGATCAAACACATATTCAAAAAATTGATCGCCTGATGATTCTATTACAATAACAATTTTGGTCCTTCTATGAGGTAGGGCCAATAAAAATTCTTGATCTACCACAATACTTGACCAACCACAAGTCCTAACCTATAATGATTCTTGAACTACCTCAATGATATAAACCGTATATATTTTTCCAAGAATTCCAATGCTATTTTTTCAAAATTTTCTACCTTTATAATTTTTATTCTCCTACGTGTATGTTTTTAGAAATTCATTTATCTAATTATTTCATAAAAATTTAACAATTGTTTGTATAGAAAAAAATATATTCCAATATTTTTCTATATGTTTAAATCCTAATCACATGGATGGATGACTGATACTTCTTTCTTTAAAATCATGAGTTTTATATTTGAAATTTTTGTAATTTGACATGTTTCCCTTATATTCATTAGGGAAATTTTTCAAGGAATTTTACAATTTGTATTCTATATTTTCAATAAAAAAGTAATTATTATAATAATTTACATTGTATAAATTTTTTAAATTTATAGATTATATATGGGAACCACATCAGAATATTTTTATTATGCATCTAATGAAGAAAGTGTATATTTATTTTAGGAAATATAAATTGAAATTGTGTTAATATTTATAATTTTTAACAATTTGAGGATCTTAATCGATTGAGTTCAATAAAAATGGTCAAAAATAATGTGGTTAAATATATATATTTGTACATTACATTATGAAATTCCTTGAAATTACACTATAAATATTGGCTAGAATGGAACCATTTCATCCATTAATACTAGAGAGAATATGGATTCCTTGAAAATCAAATATTAACTTGTTCATTTAGATTATGTGATTCTTAATTCATTATATCTATTGTAAGGTGTAAAATTGTAATTTAAACACTACCAATTAATTGATGGAATATCAGGTTATACCACCCCATGAAAAAGGTATATGTGGGTTGGGACAAATAGTAAAATGTAGTGGGATTTATTTTACCTTGGTATCATGAAAGAAATATTAGGGTTTTCCACCAACTCAAAACAATAATTGTTGGGTTGTGACATAATATGAAAAAATATGAGTCCTAGGTTATGACTTTAGGGTGAAAATAGATGTTGTAAAACATTGTGCCTCAGTTTAAAAAAGATAGAAATTTATTAGTTGGTGGGTTCCATTCCACTATATAATTGAGGGGATTGATGTTTAGACATAGTATCATTTAGACCTGATCTATTAAAATAATTCTTTGTGTTCATTATTAAAATTTTGATGCAATAATTAACATTATTGTACTATGTTATTTAAAAATATTTTATATGGGAAATCCACCCCCTCTTTTCTATTTGGAGATCCTCATATTAGGATTAATAATACATGGGGATTCAAACCATACACTTTCACATCTAATCATAAATTGATAAGATGAAATAGTAGGGAAATATATCATATAGGACTCAATCAATATTTTATTGACTCCCCTTTCATTATATAAACACACTTAGTAATAGATGATAAACTTCATGTACCAATCATTAAGCCTAAACTTATACTATATAATTCAACTTATTTGTAATTTTATACTTATTAATAAAGATACATTGACTTCTACCTTGAAGTTTTTTACCAACACATCATAGTTCATAGATGCATGGAAATAAAATGTTCTTCATTGGATTATGGATACATAACCATATGAGGCATGAAATTGGTAATTGTTACACAACTTTAAAAAGTATGCTGTGTTTCAGTATGAAACATAAACAATTATAGGTTCTCATTACTTTCATAGGTGTAGTTAGGAATACTATATCACATGCTAATCCCATGATTAAAATAGCTACCAACTCCCTTGATGGGGATAGATTTTATAGAAAATATATTTCTAGCTTTAAACCATGTTATTACCTTATATAAATGGTATATAAAGAATCTATAATATATAAAAAATTTCAAATTCCTATAATGTTTTGATCTATCACATGTAAAGAGGTAACCCATATTATTATTATTATTCAAATTGATTAAGGAATAAATAATTAACCATAAAATGGTTTTGGAAGTAGGAAATAATTCCCAAAAAATGGTTGACATGTTCCCCACATCCCATCCCTTTTTCCAATGCACAACTGAAATTATTTATACTAAATTCCCAAAAATATCATTCATATGAAAAAATGTTCTGAAACAAATATAAATTCACATTCACAGGGGAAAATTTAGAATAAGACTATATGAAATCAAAATTTATATAACCACTCTACCATTGTTATGTTGGACGAAGAATGGGAGAATGGAGTTGTAATATAAGACGTGAATTCTTTAAATAAATCCATATCAGTATACCATTCATTAAAAAAAATTATATATACTTATCTGTGTCATGTTTTTGAAAGTGTTATTCTCAAAAAAATAAAAAAATAGAGGACCTATGAGTTATATTCTTGAGTTAATAATGATTGTTTTTTTATAAAAGGATAATCCTTATAAAACTAATATACCTTGGATAGTTTCTCACACATGAATTATTGGATTATACACAGTTGTTAAGGAATTTGTTAAATGGGAGACAATGTCAATCATTGACCCCTAGATGTTTTGAAAATTTGGATTGAACAATTTTTTGTGGACGAATTTTAGAATAGGATGAATTATATGAATTCCTATAAGGATAAAAATTATTCATTGGGGGAAAAAAGATCTAGGTTCCCAAATCTAGAAGAAACTTAGACACCCTATCCTTAATAAACCTATGGGTAATGCATTCCATTAATTCCACTACACTGGATGCCAAGACCATGTCCTGCTCACATTATGTTCTTGGATTAGAAGATTCTGGTACCCAAGTGGTTTCCATGTGTATTTTAAGACCCATATCTAGTTTTATATATGAGGTCCCTAATATGAACAATTTATATATTAAGTGTGATGTTATATAAAATGAGCATGATGGAAAATCAATAGTGACACCTTTTTGTAAAGAATCTACTCCCATGTCCAGAAAGATCCCAATTAGGTGTGTTTTTTGTCCAAACTATTAGGATGATGAAGAGAAAGTAAGTTGATGATATTTATTTATTTTAATGGATATGACTATTAAAGGACCCCAAAACCCAAGTCATCTCTAATAATAGTGTGAAGGACCCTCCTAAATGGGTGAAAAGAAGACCATAGTATGCTATATAATAACTTTTTCAATCACAAGTTGCGTCACACAATATTCAACAAAAATATGTTTCAATGAGGTCCCCCAAATTTGTTCACACACTACTCCCCCAAAGAGATTGTTATGATATCCTTCTATATAGACTATAATAATTTCCTCCCAATGTGAACATGCCCTAGTCTCCCGATGTGGAACCCTTACAAGGCCATATAAATGGGATACATATTCACATAGTTCCCAAAAAGTTTTACCATGTTTCCAAGGTCTCATAACTAGGCATCATATTTACCTAGATCCCTTAACTGAGGGAAAAATTCACACATATTCAATACTAGGGTGAAACATTTACATATTTCCATATATGATTTCTAGTTCACTAAATCCCTCGATTTGATACCCAATTTTCTAGTTACAAACTCCCGATTAACCTGAATTCCACCAAATCCCCTAATAAATAGCTTATTTTAATTAAGATTCGAATTATTACCCAAAATATCTAAAAACACTATATTTTATAGACTAACTAAACATAGAGTTACCACTATTTAGATCTCATCCATGAACTCATGATGTTTATGACTTGGTTTTATATTCAATTTTTATCCCCTTCAATCAATAATAGAAATGATTAATAGGATGATCCACCAATGTGGGACCCTTCCATGATTTTTCTCCATAACATATAAAACCATATGGTTTTCTATGGTCTTGTAATATCTTGAAAATGGGTGTCCATATCAATTAGATATTGATGAATCTACCCTGGGCTAATTATGTGCATCTCGATATAACCAATCAAAAAGATGAAGGATAAGGACATTATTGAACATTATAGTGAAACACACCATATAGATCTACTAAGTATAATTACTAAAATTCTTCCATTTGATAAATTTCTAATAGAGAGAACATCAAAGCCTTGAACCTCATAATATAGATTTTTCATATAGTTTCTATTATTATTAGTTATTTTTATCAATTTAAATGTGCTTAATTTTTTCGGTTCATACTACCCATTTTACGTACGAATAGTTTGTTATACCACCCTATACAAAAGGTAAATGTGGTTTATTCCAAACTATTAAAAAGAGATGGGATCTATTTTACATTGGCATAGTGAAAGGAATTTTTTTTTATTCCACCACCTCTAAAGGATGAAAATTGGGTTTTGAATCTATTTGAGAAAAATTTAATCATAGGATGTGACACTATGGTTTAAATGGATTTTGTAAATGGTTTTAAATCCCCATAAAAATTCAATGAAAACATAGTTAGTGGGTTTTATTCCAATCTACATTTGATATTAGAGAAGAGTATATGTCGGTTCATTTATTACTAAATATCTATAAATATTTTCTGTGTGGATTTCATTATATCCACTATAAAAATTTAATTAATTATTATATTTTCCTAATAATCATTAAGTATAGGAAAATAATATCGTCTTCCCTATTTTTTCATGCTCAAATAGGGACTTAACAATTTTTATCAATGCATAACCCTTAACATTGAATATTTAAACATTATAATACTAGTAAATTCTTATCTTAATAGTCATAGGAAAATATCTATTTGAGTTGGGAGGATCAAATAAAAATGAAGGAAATATTTCAAATGACCACCATTATTTTATAGAGTAGATTACTTATCGTAGAGAAATTTTATGGAAGCTTGTATTAATCACTTGATAATTGGTAGTTTGACTATCATGATAAAATAATACAAAATTATTGAATATGACCCTACATATTTCACAACCATTGATGTTTTCATTCATGTCCTCCACTTCATGGTAATATACCATTTATGTTGTAAAATATGAATAAATGTATACTATCATTTATCTTCACATAAAATAGCTCATGAAATATAGAAAATACACATCTATGCACATATTGGTTTGAATAAATTAAAAGAACATAGTTATGCATGTTAGGAGAATACGACATAGAATTTAATATGTGTAAATTATAAATGGTTAATCAAAGAATTCATATATTTTCATGTATTTTATCTGTCATTAATTTCATGGGAGAAATATTGAATAATTAAATTTTAGTTGAAATGCATTTAATTTCTTTACCAAAAAAATGGAATTATAAAAAGGTAGAAATCGAAGAAAGCATTAATTTCATTGAATATAAAATATATGATATTATTTTATAATTTTTAAAACATATATTAGAACTCATAAATACTAATTAGGAATAAATTTTAAAAAACAAATACATTAATTTAAATAAAAATATAAAAATTACTCTTATATAAAAGATTTATGGTATAGTTAAAGAGTAGGACCTTCTAATTTTCCAACAAATGATATGTATTGAAAAATGGTTAATATCTATGATTCAAAAAGGATCATCCAAAAAATTAACACAAGGAGAACAAAAATGGTTTTTACATTTTTAATAAGAAATTTAAAAATATATGTTATGATTGTAGATATAAGGGAACATCAAACCAAACATACTAATAATAAATAAAGATAACCAAAAATTGGTAACTACATAATGGAAAGGAATAAAATAGTTGTTGGATGGAGTAAAAATTTTGACTCCCATTCGAGTAATGAATCTAATGCGCAAAAATAATCAGGAAATGCGTGTGTAATGGATTCATTGAGAGGGGTAAATGAGTCAGATTATAACACTTATAATGAATTTTATTTTGACCCACCAAATTATTATAAGGACCCGACCATAAAAAATTTCATAATATTGAATTAAATGAATAATTCACATTGAGTGTCTCTTTAGGTTTAGAGATTTAGTGAATTAGCCCATAACTATTACATAACAACTTGAATATTACAGGTAGATACTACTACTCAGTATCCATTATTTTCATAAAATAAAAACTCTTAAAAAGAAACATGTCTAGTTTCATGTTTTAGACTACATGACAATTCCTTGATCCCATCCTGGACTCTATTCATATTTAACTCTTGTGGAATACAATTAAAAAACATGGAATGAGCATAAAATGCATAGAAAGGGTTATACAATAAGGAAGAAAAACATTATCCCATCAATAAATACAAATCAATGAAACCATACTTTTCAATCATAACATATGTTACGAAATCATAATATTTATGAATAACACACACAAATTGTGACATCCCGGACCCGACTGTCCCTCAACCCGAGCCCCGAGCCCGGTTAGGCAGATAACCCCTGACACGTCTCCCCACAGACCAGGGGTTGCCGACTAGCAGCGGGGGTGTAATGGTAAGTTAGTGGGAATACTGTACCCCCATGTCAGAGTACACAGCGGAATAGTAGCAAAATTTGGAATAGTGGAAGTAATGGATAAACAGGAGAAAAGGGAAAACATACAAACCAAACTACAGAAGTAAAGTAAATCTGTATAACATACAAAAGCCTCATCGGCTGTATCCGATACAACATGGATGCATGGAATGCTGATACAAAAGTAAAAAATAGGCTGGCATGCTATAAGAAGTGAAAAAGGAACAAATGGTAGTCCACGAGCATCCCTAGCCATGCTTGGTCCTCTGTTCTGGAACTCCAGCTAGAATGTACAAGTATCAACCACCTGCAGTAGGGGCCATACCCCTACTAGTACCTGTGGCAGTAAAGTCTACACGATTTCCCTGGAGGCCACTCGGGTAGGGTGTGAGACAAGTCTCAGTAGGCCACCACCAACGATGTCTACGTGTAATCTAAATAGGTGTTCGCAGTAATAGTGAGAAATATAGTGCAAGTAAGTAAAACAAGAAATAAACAACTATCCTGCTCAGGTTCCATAAGGACACCTGGTGGGTCTACATGCTTTAAATCACGGCTGGTATGTCTATATGAATCACCTGCTTATCTAGAGATAAATATGTATATATATACCTATATCTATAATACGTTGGGTAGGACCGGGACGGAACTCATGGACGTCATTAACCCAGGGGTAGCGCTCTCGATCCTACCCCTGGCCAAACCTTAATAATCATTCAAGGGAGCTCTCACAGTCTACCCTTAGCCCGAAGCCATAACATAGGAGAGCTCTCACAGTATACCCCTGGCCCGAAGCTGTATCATTTAATTAATGGAGCTCTCACAGTCTGCCCTTAGCTCGAAGCCGTATCATAGGGGTGATCTCACAGTCTACCCCTATCCTGAAGCTTAATCATTTAATTAGCATAATTTATATGGCATACACTTCTTATAACATTCATAACAATAAAACATTGCATTTCCATTTCACAATATCACATAATCACATTTCAGGAAAACATGCATTTAAAATAATAAAAGGGGTTTAGGCTAACTCATCATAGCCAAGCCCTAACCAAAACATCCCATTTGCCTCACATGGAAAATGGATTTGAAGACATACCCATAAGGTCCAAAGGTGAAAAAGGGCTATAAATGATGGTATAACACCTATGGGTGTCCATCCCGAGGCCATAAGGTACCCAAATAACCAAATGAGGGTAGTTCACATACCCTCCTATCACAATGGTCATTTAGACAGTAAGAAATCAATATAAATAAGGGGTTTGAAAAAAAGGAAAACCACAGCATGACAAAATGAACTCATGAATGATGAAAACCCAAAAGGATAACACATGACCACCTACCTTAGGGTTGTAGACGTATGCTCGCTTTATATCGACATTAGATTTGCAACAGGATGGAAGAGATCTAAGTTTTAGTCCAAAGCCCTGAAAATAAGTCATATGAGCTTGTATCAAAATAACAAAATAGTAGGAAATATTTTCTAAGGAGAAAGGGGTGCATGATGTTAGTCGTACCATGGGTGATCCAACACCTTCGATGGATCTAAGAACGAACACTGGGGGAAGAAACGGCAACAGACAGAGTGAGGACATGGTTATGGATCTCAAAGAAGTCTCCCATATGGTTCTGTCCGCGAGAAGAAGAATGAATGGGTTTTAGTCTTAAATAGAATTATGGGAAAAATTGAAAATTTTTATCGAGATTAGGGTCACACGGTTTAGGCGCATGTTTTACCATACCATGCGCAAACCGTGTGCACCTCACTGCCTCTAGAATGCAGGGCTGCATGGTTTACCCAAACCGTGCGACTTTACTATTCATGTCATGTGCAAATCGTGTGCCTCAGTCTGTAACTCCAAATATCAAACTCCCGGGCTCCGAACCAACCCCTAACACTCCCCGAACATTCCTTAGAATATTAAACACATTAAGTAAGCTTAATGGAGATTTTTGTAAGCAAAACTAACGATCCGTACCTTTTACAATGAGTTGGGTCATTACAATCTCCCCTCTTTAAAAAAAATCATCCCAAAGTTAGCCTTATGATGGTAAAGAGGTGTCACTAGCAAAAAGCTCCGGCCATTGAGATCATATATTAGCCTCCTGCTCCCAGGTCTCATCTTGTACCCGACCGTGCATCCATATCACCCGTACAAGAGGAACAGACCTGCCTCAGAGTGTCTTCACACTCCGGTCGACAATTCACATCGGATACTCCTTGAAGGAAGCACCCATATCCAGTTCAAACTCATCAGGCTAAAACACACGATTCAGATCTGAAAAGTACCAGTGAAGCTGAGATTAATGAAATACATTGTGCATGGCCTATTAACTCCGTAGAAGTGCAAGATGGTAAGCTACATGCCCGATCTTCTTCATCACATCAAAGGGTCCTACGAACCTCAGTGAGAGCTTACCATGCTTCCATAAACGTCTCTTCCCCAACCTGGGTGACACCTTCAAGAAAACCATGCCCCAACCTCGAACTCAAGTGGTCATCGGTGCTTGTTTGCATAGGACTACTGTCTAGACTGAGCTGTCTGCATACACTTCCTAATAAGCTGTATCTACTCTATATTCTCCTACACCAGATTTTGTCGTAGAACAGCTACCTCCCCTTCTTCAAGCCAACACAATGGTGAGCGAAAAGTCCTACCATATAAGGATTCATAGGGATCTATCTCAATGGTAGCTTGGAAGCTATTGTTATAACTGAACTCGACAAGAGGGATGTGTTTCTCTCATGAACCTCCAAAATCGAGAACATAGGCACGTAAAAAATCCTTTAGTACCTGTATAGTGCTTTGGGTATATCCGTCAGTCTGTGGGTGGTAGGTCATGCTCAAAAGTACCTGCGTACCCAAGGCCTTCTGTAAACCCTACCAGAACTGAGACGTAAAACGAGGATCTCTGTCCAAGACAACAGAACGAGGTGCTCCATGAAGGTGCACTATCTCTTTGACATACAGTCTTCCCAAGTCGTCATCTGTAAAGGTTTCAAGCATAGCTATGAAATGTGAGACCTTTGTCAGGCAATCAACGATAACCCATACTTCACTTTTCCACGAGGTGAGCTGGGTAATGCAGTTACAAAGTCCATAAAAACATCTTCCCATTTCCACTCCGGAATGGACAACGGCTGCAAAAACCCTGTCGGACACTGATGTTACGCCTTCACCTGCTGACAGGTGGAACAACGCCTAATGAAACCGGCTATCTCCTGCTTCATGCTATGCCACCAGTACTTTCATCGCAAATCAAGATACATTTTGGTGATGCCTGGGTGAACTGTCCATACTGAGGCATGGAAATCCCTCATCAGCTTCTTTCTAACGTCTGCGGGGACCCATACACTCCCACATTACAATAAAGTATCACCTTCTTCCATGGTCCAATCTGTTGAGGCATCATCAGTGACACTTTCTCGTAAAACAACGCATTTAGGATCCAATAACTGTCCTTCCCTAACCTGTTCCAAAATAGTAGATGTTACCGCTAAGTAAGAGAGAACATTCTGACCCTGACCATCCAGAAACTCAATGTGCATCTCCGAAAAGAGGTCCATCAACTTCCACTCTTCATCAGTTTCCCGAACTACTTGTGACTAAGTTTTCTGACTCACCGCATCGGCAAATGAATTTCCTTTCCTAGGAGTGTAGGCCGATTCGAAATCATAGGATTGCAGGTACTCAACCCACCTACGTTGCCTGAGTTTTAGATTTCACTGAGTGAAGATATATTTGAGGCTTTTGTGGTCAATTAATACCACAAAACACTCTCCCAAAAAATAGTGTCTCCAACAGCGTAAGGCATGTACAATTGCTGTGAGCTCAAGGTCGTGTGTCAAATAATTCTGTTCATGAGGCTTTAACTGACGAGAACCATATGCAATGACTCACTCGCCCTGCATCAAGACAGCTGCAAGCTCGATACCTGATGTGTCACAATAGACTATAAAAGCCCTGCTCGGCTCCAACAAGATCAGTATCGGCGCCAAAGTCAGTCTGCCCTTCAGTTCCTAAAAAGATACTTCACAAGGTTCTGACTAATCGAATCTCACCCCCTTTTTGGTCAAAGCTGTAAGCGGTGCTTCTAGGCATGAAAACCAGAATGAACTACCTATAATACCCAGCAAGCCCCAATAAACTCCTGATATTGAAGAAATTATTGGGAGACTCCCATTAGACTACAACACTCACCTTCTCAGGGTCAACGAAAAATCCAGACTCAGAAATAATGTGACCCAGGAAGTGAACATTATTTATCCAAAAGTGGCATTTATTGAGCTTAGAAAAAGCTAATGCTCTCTTAGTGTATTCAGCACAATCCCAAGATGGGTTTCATGGTCATGTGTCGAGCGTGATTAGACTAAGATGTCATCCACAAATACAACCAGAAAAGAATCAAGGTAAGGGTGAAAAATCCGATTCCTAAGAGCCATAAACACTACAGGTGCATTCGTAAGCCTAAATGGAATGAATAGGTACTCCTAGAGACTATACATACTCATGAACATCGTGCGTGGTATGTCCGAAGTCCTAACCCGCACCTGGTGATAGCCCGACCTCAAATATATCTTTGAAAACACCTTCGCTCCTCAGAGATGATCGAACATGTCATCAATTATAGGAAAAGGATACCGATTCATAATCGTCAGTTGATTTAATTTATGGCAATCCACGCAAAGACGAATGGTACCATATACCTTCTTAGCAAAGAGAACTGGTGATCCCCAAGGAGAAGTGTTGGGATGTATAAATAATTTTTCTTCCAGGTCCTCCAGCTGACTCTTGAGCTCTAGCAGCTCTATAGGTGCCATCCTATAAGGAAGAATGGTCACTGGTGATGCTCTTGGAAAAAGCGAAATGGTAAACTCCACCTCTCCCAATAAAGGTAGAACAAAGAATTCATCAGGAAAGAAATCTCTAAAGCGCTCCACTATAGGAGGATAATCAGTGGATTGTATCCCTTGTTCATCGAGATAATGACTGGAAACCTGTGTCGTGACACCACCTAAACTCTGGTGTTCTAGTCCTTCTCATGTCTAACTAAGATCCCATTCTACCTTATGCACATGTGTGTCGCCCTCTGGTGACGTAAACGCCACCCTCCTACGATATCAGTCAATTTGGGATCTATATTGAACTAACCAGTCCATCCTGATTATTACATCAAAACATGTCATATCCAGAACATACAGGTTCCACCCAAAAAGGTAACCACACACCTTGAGGGGACAATTCTGACAACGACGAGTTCCCTATGAATGGATACCTTATTGGGTATCTAATGTGATCATACCATGATAAGAATAAATTTCGAGGCCCAAATGTACAACAATAGCCTCAAATATGAACGATTGAGTAGCGCATGTGTCAAACAAAGCAGATAATAACATAGAGGCAACTAGAATCGTACCTCATACAATAGATGTTCCAGAATACTTCTCCTATGGTGTAGGCTTGACTGCATACAACTGATCGGTACCATGGACATGAGTCATAGCCTGACTACCCTGAGTAGACCCACCCTACTGGTGCTGAGAGTCATATGCCTGATTACCCCTGCATCGGCTACCGCCACGACCAGATCGGCCGACAATATTCGAGCTACCTGACTGAAGTGATCTTGCCGATCCAGTGGTAGATTGTATCGCAGGCACAGATCCCTACTCTATAGACCCTGGGGGAAACATCCTGCAGAAGCGGTGGAGATGACCCAACCTACTACAACCTCTGCACTCCAATGGGTTTTGCGTACACTGCCTCTTCATATGACTTGTCACCCAACATTGGTGAAAGATAGGAGTACCACCTGAGAAAAGGGTCTGACCACCACTAACACCACGAGAGTCCTCAAAACGCTGCTTCTTACTAGAAGCAGATCCACTGGAACCCTTAGGTGTTGTACCACCCTAGTTTGCACTATCTGTATCTCTCAGATTCCTCTCTCTGATCAAATCCTTATTGAAAATCTCTAAAATGGTCGTCAACCTGAACACGTTAACCTGTGACCAGATAGTGTAACACATCCCATCCTCAAATCGCCTGGCGTCCGTGAGATCATCAACACCTAGTGTAGGAACAAAATGCTGCAACTCAGTGAAACGAGATGAATATTCCATGACTGTCATGGTCCCTTGCTTCAGATTCATACACTCCCTAGCTATTTCAACCCTCAATGTCTGTGGAAAGAAAATGTCATAGAAGACGGTCTGGAAATCCGCCCAGACCATCTCTCTCTGCTGTCCCGACTAGGTGATGACATCCCACCACCTCTTAGCTGAACGACATAGCATATAAGCTGCGAGCATGACCCTCCGATCTGGAGGTGTCTCCAGGCGATCAAATATGGTTAGAATAAACTCCAAATATGACTCCACAACAAAAGGTCTGCCATATCCCGTAAACGTTGGAGGATGCTGCGTCTGAATCTCCTTGGACAAATCTTCCATACTCGGGGCAGGTCACACTCCACCTTGCACACTCTGCATCAAACGCAAAAATCTCTCATGGAACTGGGCATGTCACTCATCTCATGAATAAAAAGAGGAGCCACAGCTGGCTCGACAGGAAGACCGGCTGGCGGCTCAGGACCAGCCACCTCAGGAACATGATCGTCGTAGCCTTCAGCACACTCGACTCGAGGAAGTCTCAGAGGCATAGTGCTACAATGCCAAACGAACGTCTCAAAAGAAGAAACCAACAAGTTAAAAGTTTAAATCTATAAGTCAGGACTGGTACTAACCCTTCTTACCACTAAGATCACATATCCACAATCATATTAATTCTTATAAAAACCCACAATTTCTCAAATTTAACTTCATATAGTGATAGGGCATTTCCCAGCCCATAAGGGCCCATACTCCTCATGAACTGAAACATGACACACACTTGAATGTCATTTCTCATTTACTACTACTAAAAAAGAATTTGAATTTTCTTTTAAAGCAAATGATTGGTTTCGTTGGAATGTCATTTTCCGATCCATAAGGGCCCATACACCTTATGAACCAAAGAGTGACACCCACTAAAACCACCTCATTCCTCAATTCACAACATGTAAGGAGGGTTAGCACAGTTGCACACATATTGGAAAGGAATGTTTATAACCAACAAGGAATGCTCGCTGAAAATTTAGACGTGGAATGGAAAAATGCATGACCTTATAATATTGTGCCTTACATGATGCATGTTCTAATGCATAACCCTCATTTCATCAAGTTGAACAGTGAAACACAAACAACAATCTCACAAAAGTCATTAACATCACAAATCATGTGAAGCACCCAACGGTGAAACAGTATCAATAGTAAATAGTAGAATCAATAACAACATAATTTAGGAAACATGGTCTCTTCCCCGTACGTGGGTTCGCGATGCCCAATAATGGCTTATTACTAAGTCCCTAAGAATTCCCAGTCTCCAAGTCTATCATCTCCAAATAGTAAAGAAATAAATAAATAAAACCCTATGATACCACTTTGTGACATCCCGGACCCGGCTGCCCCTCAACCCATGTCCCGAGCCCAGTTGGCCACATAACCCCCGGCTCGTCTCCCCATAGTCTAGGGGCTGCCGACTAGTAGTAGGGGTGTAATGGTAAGTTAGTGGGAACACTGTACCCCCATGTTAGAGTACACAACAAAATAGCAGCAAAGTATAGAATATCGGAATCACAAACAATGGATAAATAGAAGAAAAAGGGAAACATACAAACCAAACAAAAGAAGTAAAGTAACCATGTATAACATACAAAAGCCTCATAGGTAGTATCCTATACAATATGGATGCCTAACATGATGATATTAAAGTAAAAAAAAGACTAGCACGCTACAAACAGAACAAAAGGAACAAAAGGTAGTCCACGAGCATCCCTAGCCAAGCTCAGTCCTCTGCTCTGGAACTCCAGCTAGAATGTACAAGTATCAACCACCTACAGCTGGGGCCTTTCCCCTAATAGTACCTGCGGCAGTAAAGTCTACACGGGTGCCCAAGAGGCCGCCCAGGTAGGGTGTGAGACAAGTCTCATTAGGCCACCACCAACGATGTCTACATGTAATACAAATAGGTGTTCGCAGTAATAGTGAGCAATAGAGTGTAAGTAAGTAAAACATGCAATAAACAACCATCCCGCTCAGGTTCCAGAAGGACACCTGGTGGGTCTACTTGCTACAGCTCACTGCTGGTATGTCTGTATGAATCACCTTCTTATTTAGTGATAAATATGTATATATACATACATATATATATAATACATTGGGTAGGACCGAGATAGAACTCACGGACGTCCTTAACCCAGGGGCAACACTCTCGATCCTACCCCTGGTCCAACCTCAATATTCATTAAAGGGAGATCTCACAGTCTACCCTTAGCCCCAAGCCGCAACATAGGGGAGCTCTCACGGTCTACCCCTAGCCCGAAGCAGTATCACTTAATTTGTGGAGCTCTCATGGTCTTCCCCTAGCCCGAAGCTATATCATAGGGGAGCTCTCACATTCTACCCGTGGCCCGAAGCTTAATCATTTATTATAATATGTTTTAAGGAATACACTTTTTATAAAATTAATGACAATAAAACATGGAATTTCCATCTCACAATATCACATAATCACATTTCAAGCAAACATGCATTTAAAATAATAAAAGGGGTTTAGGATAACTCATCCAAGCCAAGACCTAACCAAAACCTCCCAATTTCCTCACATTCCAAATGGCTTTCAAGACATACCCATAAGGTCCAAAAGTGAAAAAGGGCTAATACTCAAGGTATAACACCTATGGGTGTCCATACCGGGGTCATACGGTATCCAAACACCCAAATGAGGGTAGTTCCCATACCCTCCTATCACAAGGGTCGTTTAAACAGTAAGAAGTCAATATTAATAAGGGGTTTGGAAAAAGGAAAACCACGACCAAAAAAAATAAACTCAAGAACGACAAAAACCAAAAAGGAGAACACATGACCACCCACATTAGGGCTGTAGATGTAGGCTCACTTGAAATCGACCTCAGATTTGTAACAGGTTGGAAGAGATCTAAGTTTTAGTCCAAAGCCCTAAAATAGGGATTATGAGATAGCATCAAAATAACACAATGGTAGGAAATATTTTCTGAGGGGAAAGGGGTTTGTGAGGTTTGCCATACCCAGGGTGATCAAATGCCTTCGACAGATCTAAGAACAGACACAGGGTGAAGAAACAGAAATAAAAAGAGTGAGGATAGGGTTTTGGAGCTCAAATGAGGTTCCCCTCTGGATCTGTCTACGGGAAGAAGAAAGAATGGGATTTAGGCTTAAATTTAATTAAGGGAAAATTTGTAAAATTTTACCCAGATCTAGGATGCCAGGTTTAGGGGCACAGTTTACCAAATCGTGTGCAAACCATGCGCACCTCACTGCCTCCAGAATGCAGGGCTTCATGGTTTACCCAAACCGTGTGACTTTACTCTTCAGTTCATGCGCAAACCGTGCGCCTTAGTCTGCAACTACAAATATCAAAATCCCGAGCTCCAAACCAACCCCTGACACTACCCAAACCATTCTTATAATGTTACACACATTAAGCAAGCTTAACGGAATGATTTGAAAGAATAAGTAATGATCTGTACCTTTTCCAAAGAGTCGGGTCATTACACAAATCATAAATTATAATGGTTACTTATGGGATCCATATCAAACATACATTGTAGCTATCACATATACGTAGGGAGTTACACTTGGAATACTAATAACATTATATTACCTAAATCTCTTAGTAGAAACATCACATTTACCTCCGTCATGTTACCCAATGCATTAGAGAGCTATCTCGGGCTCACCCGCCCGGGGTTTATCATAGAACAACCCATATGCGTAAACAATTCTGAATAACCATAACATAATATTAACACACAAAACATGTATAAAAGAAATATAACATTTACACATTTCAATATGTCAAATCATGATATTGAAATAAACAATTCTTTATCAAATCATTTTCAAAACCATTTGAAATATTTAATAAAAATATTTTTGAATCAAAGTGTCTCATAACACTTTTAAGCTTTTAATATTTTTAAAAAATTAATGTATATATAAATAAATTATCAAAACCATTTTTAAAACAAGGACATTAAAGATAAATATTTATAATAATAAAACATTAAAACATTTAAAACAATATTTTAGTTAAATAGTTTTTAACAAAATGAGAGACTCTTAAATACAAATAATTGAGGAATAACATTTAATCATAACATTATAATATCATGAGAATAAAGGAATTAATGATATAATATTTCAAAGGATAGTATATACACTATATAAGAGTGAATTGTTGCATAACAACAATGAATTATCAATGGAAATGTAAATTGAGATGAAATCCCTTATAAAGATGGTATCCTTGAAATAAGGATAAATCAATCACATAATTATTTCTGAAAATTATAAATACACCAAATATAAGGGTATACTAAGTGTAAAACAATCAAATGTCATTCAAACATATTCATTGTATGAAATATCACAAGAAGTACAAGTTGAACCCAAAGAATTGAAATTGGGTTAAGAAGTTCCCTTGTAAGCATTCGACAGCCTAACAACGTCACATTAAAATTCATAAAATGGGTTGATGAGATAAAAAGGGTATCTCATCGCTTGTACAAAAATTTTACACCAATAAGGATATATAGGAACATATCCCATCATAAGAAGATGTAAATTAAAAGACAAAACAAAAAGAATCTTTTAAAAATAGGAGGGTGAAAGGTTCCATTAGTGATTTGGTATCTTACAAAACATATGACACATGAAAGAAGGATCATACAATTAATATGTAAATACTCATAAATTAAATTATATTACACAAAGAGTACAATCAGGGGCACTACATACACAACAGAAATGAAAATAGTGGCAAATATAGCATGAATCTCCTGGGAATAAAAAGTGAGATGAAACCCGTTACCACGTTGTAATCAATTGAGTCGTATTACCCGAAGCCAATAACCACCAAACGAATCATATAATACCATTAATATATTTAGAATCAGGATAATATATATCAAATGGTAGTAAAAAATACACCACATGCAATGAATAAGTGTCGAACAATGGAAATCTCACGGAATTAAAAGTGAGATAAGAAAATCCCTAACATCGTGTCTGAATTGACTCGTTTGTTCCTTGTTTTTCTTGAATAATAAACTAAAGTTAATTTATACTTTCTTAAGAACATTTTTCATGTTTATTTTCATTTTTATATTACTTATTACTAGGTTATAAACATTAATCAATCATTTAAGTTAATAATGGTCATTTGGTATATATTTGGTACTTGAGTAAAAAATGAACACCTTATAATTACAAGTTGTCCTTGTGGTCAATAGTCCACTATATCCATAATTATATTCATGATTTAGAGATCATATAAATCATATATATCTATAATATATCTATATTTATAATAATACCTAACATTTTGGAGATAATAAATGAAATGCACCATTCATGGAGATGGTAAGTCGTACGTACTCTTGAATGCTACTTTAATTTCAATTTCATATTTTAATAGAATTAAAACATAATGATACATAGGTATATTATAATTCCAATATAATATCATATATAATATCATTAACTCTACCCTTTATAAATCCCGCATATGGCATTAACGAGTGATATCACTTTGAGGGGGAGGTAGTCCGTACTTCCTCAAATGAAATTATCGAGTTTACCCATTATGGAAACCATAAAGGTAGGATATAAATGTAAAATACATAAGCATAAAGAAAATATATACATAATATATATCATATATAAATATAGTTCCATCTTAATAGCCACCATGATAGGCGGTAGGAGATAATCGAACAGTCATCATTTCATGAGGCATTAGTTTGCAATCAACAAAAACAGTATGTTCTTCACCCATTAGATGGTGGTGTGTGTAAGTGTAGATAAAATCCATATCATAACAACATCATAGTATATTTAGGATACTAGTTTTGTTATAAAATAAAGAAATAAAAGGTTTTTATGAGATGGAGATTTATAGTAAAAGAAAAGAAGTTAAGAGGAATTGTTACATTTAATTTGGGTAACTTCCTCTGGTTTAAACCTAATGGACTTCTTGAACTCCCTTCTACCTAAGGTAATCCTTATAGGATGAGGACATAAATGTAGGGAGTTTAATTGGGAAGAGTTTGGACAAGCCAAAAGGATTGAGAGGTGTTAAGAATTTGTTAGAAGTTGTGTCCTTTTATAAAGGGGAGGAGGAGCTCTTTAGGAATGTATGAGAATATTATTTTATTATATAAAGATTTAATGTTTCTAAAGGTCCAAAACTAATTCATTTCAATGATAAGATGACTAATGGTAGAAATAAAATCAACAAAAAAAATTTGGACATGTTTTAGATGTTATTTTAATATTTATAATTTTATTTATTTAAATCATTTATTTCTGAGGTATATACTGCATCATTATTATGTCATAAATAATTTAATTTATTATGTCTTCTAAAAATTATAAAACAAATACCATGATATAGGAAATCATTTTAGATTTCCAATTAAAATTTATAGTTGAAATGATAACTTATATAACCCCATTTAAAAATTAGATTACTAAAAGATATTTGTTTGTGTCATTTTTGCCTTTACATTAAATTAATTAATCTAAAGTGTCATTATCACCCTTAAGTGGCTCCATGGGGTCCCAAAATGGACCCAATGACTCCCATGGCCGGCCATGAATCATCCAATAATGTTAAGAAAATTGTTAAAATAAATTATTGTTATTATGATATAATCTTTTTACATTGAATTACCCTATTTACCTTTAATCGCAATAAATTAATGTCAAAAGTTACTATTCACCAAAAATTATTTTCATCTTATTGAACCAACTTTTAATTACTAATAAAAACCATGTATGTCAGATTTTTCAAATTCAATTCATATAAGTGGTAAAATTTAATTTAAATGAAAATGTATGTTTTTTAACTACTACTAAGTGCTTTCACTATTAATTAAAAATTGATTTTTTTCAGAAAAATACCAAAAATTCAGCCTAAGCTATATTTGATATTATAAATTAAAAAATAATTTCTAATTTACAAAATTAAAAACATAGAATTTTCAATAATTAATTTAAAATTAATTCCCGTTTTCAAAACAAATAGCGTGTTTTTAAGAAATAATAACTATCAAAAGATTGACACTTATTTATATCAAGTTTCCACATGAAATTATTTCCAATGACCAAAATTAGATTAAATGGTAAAACTATATTCTAATTACTCTTTGAAACCAATTAAAAAAATAATCTAACCATATAAATAAATTCTATTAAAAGGCGCTTTTTAATTAAAATATTGTATTTTTCACTCTTCATTAAAAATGATCTTTATAAGAAAAATACCCAAAATGTACCCAAAGTAAATTTTGATGTCTCGAATCTATAGAAGAATTTTATTTTGTCAAATAGAACATATAAAAATGACCAAAACTATATTTAATGTGGGTTCACAATCAAAAGGCGTTAAATCGATCTTTTACGGAATATTAGAGTATTCATACTTAAAATTTGATTCATTCATATCTTAAGCCCCTAAATTTTATGGGCTAGTTGTAAAAACATTTAAAAAACATATATAATCATATTTTAGTTTGTTATATTCATCCCCACCAATACAACATCTATGTATTAACTACAATTTAAAATAATATTATTATATTATTAGTGTGCAACTTTAGATTTCAATGAAACTCGTTGTTACGTATTGGGTACGCCATCAAACATAGTATCCAGTTTAATGTAAATTTATTATTTAATTAGAAAATATTAATAAATATGAAATGTTTCTTATTCTTTATTTATCTGGGATGTTACATCCTTCCCCCTTTTGGAAATTGCATCCTCACAATTTTAATACTGGGCATGGAAACATCATTAAAAGACCAACATAAGAAAAGATTTAGTAAAAACAATCTCTTTAAATGAAAGAAAGATAAGTACAAATGCCACTAGAGATAACCCAAACTAGGATTAAATATAGGAAAACATGGATATGGAAAGGAGAACATATAGTTATGTTCTGATGGAGAGTAATATAAAACATGATTAGGAGAATGTTAACCACCCAAAAATGACAATCTTATGATGTGCTAAACAATCATTGATTACTTAGGAGTAAACGTAAACCAACAATGTTTTTGTTTTACATTCCATTTAATAATTTTATGTAATTTTTTTACTACATAGAATAATAACAAAAGGAAATATTCTTACCTTCATGTAGAGTTTCATCATTCAATAAGTATCAACCAAAACATAATCATCTCTCCAAGAATATAGAATTCAAAATGACTTGGTCACATCAAAAGCACAAGATTAATCTTCTAGAGAATCACATAATCCACAAAAGAAGAACTATATATTTCCCTTGTATTTGGACATCAACTAAAACCAAATTGGTTAGTGAGAGATCAGATAATCCCCCAAAAGGATAATCCTTTAGAAAAATAAATACTACTATTAATCTCCAAAATTCAAAAAAAAGTACCCAAACTTCAAGAAAGACCATTCAATACACAATTGTCCTTAAAATTCATCAAAATAATCAAAACTAATATTGAAACCCAAAATTCAAAAGGATTTAAATCAAATAGTCATCCACATTAAATCTTAATATTTATCCCCAAAAACATTGACTACTCTTAATGTCTCATACTGAAGTGTAATTTACCTAATAACATATTCTCTGTGATTGGTTAATCATTTCCCTAAATAACCCAAATCACCTTATGTCTACAATAAAAATATAGATTCTCCAAACTAAAATTTCAACCATTATTCTACAATTGAAATCACATAGTATTCTATGTTCCTTAGGCATATAGTGTTTCCTCAAAAGAGAGAACGTCTTCCACAACAACCTTTATCACTTAATCACTAAATCATTTTTCTATACTAATCATATCCATTTTATAAAACATAAGATCCATAAATCAACTTATTACTATTTCGTAAAATCATTTTATTAAAACAATAAGTCATACTAACCAGGGACATCATGTAGGATAGTGGTAGGTGATGCGCCTTTGTCGCCCTTTGGTTGTGGGTTGGATTCATGAAGCCTTTCCAGATGCAATGGGTTGTCACACAACCTACAGGTTGTCCTTTTTATAAAACTCAAAAATATCCCTTACATGTTTTATCCTCAATGGTTTCCTTATACCCCTCATTTTCATCCAAATTCATTATGATCTCAACATCTTAATTCTCGATGTTTTATTTCACCACCATATGATAAAATAAAATGATCCCCAAAATGAAGAACAACATACCTTGATCATGGTGTCTATTTAGCTTCATTGTCATCTTGTTCACAAAGGTATAAGGTCCATGCATTGCAACAATGATTTAGAGATCCTTCAAAATCATTTACTTCTTCCATCCAAAACACACCTTTTATAACATGGGTAATTTAGGTGTTTAAAGAAAAATAGTTTTGGGAAATAATCATGTATGACATATAATTTTAAAACATCTGACAAAACATGATTTCAATAAAATAGTTGGACCGAATTTGAGTTGAAAAATTCAATTAATAGTCCTTTTAAAATACCATAAATATGTTTTGAGAGACTATATTGTAAAAGAAAATATAAATATGTTGCGTAAGGGTCTCTATAATCAGCACTTTTTTTAAATCAAAATATTCTTCAAAATATTTTGGTATGGTAAAATATATTTAAATTCCTTGAAAATATTTACCATTCATGAGAATATGAGAATATTGTAAAAATAGAATTTGTTTAAATATAACCCAGTATCCACGATGATAATGAGGTATACTAGAGCTATTAGATATCTGAAACAACTTCTTTCAAGTGAGTTTTATTGTAGAGAAAGTTTCACAATCATCTGAACATGAATTTGGAATAATTATTGCAAGTAAGTCATCTAGATGAGATAGGAATGTCGTTTGAGATCCTCCTCCATCAATTTTAAACTTACATTCCTTGATCTGATAAAGTTGTATAACAATGATTTAACTGATATAAGAGATATATGGACTAACCATGTGTTTAACAAAAACTCTTAATCCCTAATGTTGTCTAAACCGACCTCTGATACCAACTATAAGGACCCGACCTTAAAACATTACATAATATTGAATTAAATAAATAATTCACATTAAGGATATTTTTAGGTTTAGTGTTTTGGAGAATTATGCCATAACTATTACATAACAACATAAATATTACATTTAGACACTACTACTCAATCTCCATTTTTTTCATAAAATAAAAACTCTTAAAAAGAAACATGTCTAGTTCCATGTTTTAGATAATATGATTTTTCCTTGATCCCATCCTTGACCCTATTGAACTTTATGTCCTATGGAAAAAATTTCAAAAACTTGGTAAGAGCATAAAAATCTCATTAAGGGTTATAAAATAAGTAAGTAAAACATTAGCCTATAAATAAATACAAATCAATGAAACCATAATTTTCAATCATAACATACGTTACAAAATCATAATATATATGAATAACACACAAAAATTATAAATCATAAAGGATACTTATAGAATACATATCAAATATAAATTGTATCTATCATAGCTACATAGGGAGTTACACATTGAATAGCCATCACAATATATTACCTAAATATCTTAGGAGAAACATCACGTTTAGCTCTGTCACGTTACCCAATGCATTCGAGAGATATCTCGGGCTCACCTACACTAGGATTTTCATGGAACCACACATATACATAAACAATGCCCAATAACCATAAAATAATTATAATAGATAACTCAAGTATAAAGGAAATATAACATTTCCACATTCTAATATATCAAATCAAGATATTTAAATAAATAATGCTTTATCAAATCATTTTCAAAATCATTTAAAATATATAATAAAGAGATTTTTGAATCAAAGTGTCCCATAACACTTTGAAGTGTTTAATAATTTTAAAAAATTAATTTCCATATAAATAAATAATGAAACCAATTTTAAAACATGTAAATTAATGATAACAACTTAGAATAACAAACCATTAAACCATTTAAAACAATATTTTAGTTAAAGAGTTTTTAACAAAATGAGAGGCTCTAGAATTCAAATAATTAAAGAATAACATTTAATCATAACATTATAATATCATGAGAATGATAGGGATTCATTATATGATATTTCAAAGGACAATATATACACTATATAAAAGTGAATTGGTGCATAAAAACAATGAATTCTCAATGGAAATGTAAATTGAGATGAAATCACTTTTAAAGATGGTATCCTTAAATTAAGGATAAATCAATCACATAATTATGTGTGAAAAATATAAATGCACCCAATATAGTTGTATATTATGTATGAAACAATAATTGGTCATTCACCCATATTTATAATATGACATATTCATGAAGTACAAGTTGAACCCAAAGAATTGATATTGGCTTATGAAGTTCCCTTGTAAAAATTCAACATCCTAACGAAGTCACTTTAAATTTCAGAAAATCAGTTGATGATATAAGAAGGGTATATCATCACATGGAGATAAATTTTACATAAATAAGGATATATAAGAACATATCCCAACAAAATAAGATTTAAATTAAAATACATAACAAAAAAAGTCTTTTAAAAATAGGAGGTTGAAAGGTTCCCTTACCGATTTGGTATCTTACAAAACATACGCCACATGAATGAAGTATCGTACAATGAAGATGTAAATACTCATAAATGAAATTATATTACACAAAGTGTACAATCATGGGCAGTACATACACCACACAGAAGAAAATAGTTTCAAATATAGCATGAATCTCACGGGACTAAAAATTGAGATGAAACCCTTTAACAAGTTGTAATCAACAGAGTTGTATGACCAGAAGTTAATAACCACCAAATGAATCACATAATACCAAGACTATAATGAGAGTCGTGAAAATATATATAAAATGGCAGTACAAAATACACCACATGCAATGAAAAAGTGTCGAACAATGGAAATCTCAATGAATTAAAAGTGTGATAAGAAAATCCCTTACCTCATCTCTTACTTGACTCATTTGTTCCTTGTTCTTCATTAATAACAAAATAAAGTTAATTTATACCTGATTAAGAACCTTTTTAATGTTTATAATTCTTTTTATATCACTTGTTACCATGTTATAAACATTATGTAGTCATTTATGTTAATAATGGTCGTTTGGTCGATATTTGGTACTTGAGTAAAAAATGAACACCTTATAATTTCACGTTTTCCATGTGATAAATAGTCCATTACCTCCAAAATTAGAAAAATTATTTATATATCACATAAAAAATATATATCCAGTATATATATGTATTTATAATAGTACAAAACATTTTGGGGATAAGAAATAAAATGCACCGTTTATGCAAACGGTAAGACGTACATACACATAAACACTACTTTCATTTATATTTATTATTGTAATGAAATTAAAACATAATTATACTTAGGTATGTCATAATTCCTGTATAATATCATATATAATATCATTAACTATATCCTTTATACATCCCGCATATGGAATTAACGAGTCATATCACTTTGAAGGGGTCGTAGTCCGCATTTCCTCAAATGAAATTATCACAGTTACCTATTATGGAAACCATAAATATAGGATATAACTATAATATACATAAGAATAATGAAAATATAAACCTAATTTATATCATATATAAATATAGTTCTATCTTAATGGCCACCATGATAGGTGGTAGGATAGAATCTAACAATAATCATTTCATGAGGCGTTAGTTTTCCATCTTCAGAAATAACATGTTCTTTACCCATTAGATGGAGGTGTGTGTATGTGTAGATAAAATAATTCTCCTAAAAAATACTAGTATATTTAGCTTACTGGTGTTGTAATAAATAAAATGAATAAAAATATTTTATTGGTTTGAGAAGTAAAATAAAAAAAATAAGTTAACAGGAACTCTTACCATTAATTTGGGAAACATCCTTAGGATTGAACCCAAAAAAACATCTTGAAGTGCCTTCTTCCTAATGTAAGGATTCTAGGAAAATGAGAGAGATTTAGAGAGCATAATATGAATGATTTTGGATGAGCCAAAAAGCTCGAGAGGTGTGATGAATTGGTGAGAAGTGATGTCCTTTTATAAGTGGGAGGAGAGGCTCTTTAGGAAAGTGTGAAAATATTATTTTATTATATAATGATATTCATTTTTTAAAGTTCCAAAACTAATTAAAATAGAAGATAAGATGAATAATGGTCTAAATGAAATCATCCAATAATAATTGGATAGGTTTTGGATTTTATTTTAATATTTATAATAATATTTATTTAAATCATTTATTAATGAGGTATATACTGCATCATTATTGTTTTATAAATAATTTAATTTATTTGTTGTCTAAAAATTATAAAAAAATACCATGATATAGGAAATAGTTTTAGATTTATAATGAATGTTTAGAGTGAAAAAATAACTTATATAACCCCATGTAATAATAAGTTTACTAAAAGATATTTGTTTGTTTATTTTGGCCTTTACATTAAATTAATTAATCTAAAGTGTCATCACTACTAAGTGGCTCCATTGGGTCCCCAAATCGACCCAAATATGCCCATGGTCGTCCATTAATCATCCAATAAGGTTAGGAAAAGTGTTAAGGTAATTATTGTTATTATGATATTCATTATACATTTAATTACCGTATTTACCTTTAACCGAAGTAAATAAATGTCAAAAGTTACTATTCACCGAAAATTATTTTCATCTTATTGAACTAAATTTTAATTTCTAATAACAACCATGTATGTAAGATTTTTGAAATTCTATTCACAGAAGACGTAACATTTCATTTAAATGAAAAAGTCAGTTTTTTAACTACTACTACGTGGTTTCACTATTCATAAAAAAAATTGACGTTTTTTAGAAAAATACCAAAAATTCAGCCTGAGCTATATTTGATATTCCAAATTAAAGAATAATTTCTATTTTAAAAAATTCAAAACATAGATTTTGAATTAAATAATTTAAAATTAATTCCAGTTGTCAAAACAAAAAGCGTGTTTTTATGAAATAATAACTATCAAAATATTGACACTTGTTTATGTTATATTTCAAAATGAAATTATTTCCATTGACCATAATTAGATTAAACTGTAAAAATTTATTCTAATTAAAATATAAAACCAATTAAAAATATAATCTAACCATATAAATAATTTAGATTAAAAGGAACATTTGAAATAAAATATATTATTTTCACTATTTAATAAAAAATGAACTTTATCAGAGAAATACCCAAAATTTACCCAAAGTAAATTTTGATGTCCCAAATCTAAAGAAGAATTTGATTTTTTCAAATGAAAAACATAAAAGTGACCAAACATATATTTAATGTTGGTTCTCCATAAAATGGTGGTAATTCGACCTTTTACTGAATATTAGAGTATTCATGCTTAAAATTAGATTCATTTATATTTTAAGCCCGTAACTTTTACTGGATAATTGTAAAAACATTTAACAAACATATAATATCATATTTTAGTTAGTTCTATTAATTCTCACCAATAAAATGGATAGGAATTAACTACCCTTTAAAATAAAAATATTATATTATTAGTGTGCAAAGTAAGATTTTAAAGAAACACGTTGTTGCGTATTAGGTGCGACATCGAACATAGCATCCCTTTTAATGTCAAATTAATATTTAATTCAAAAATATTAATAAATATGAAAATTGTATTATTCTTTATTTATCTGGTTTATTACATAGATGATTAATAAAATTATATATAAAGAATCAATCCTAATATTAAAAAGATAACTAGATTACTCAAAATTCCCATGAATAACATATGATAGCTCGTGAATATAATAAAAAATGAAAAATTCTCCTTTGTGAACCAATGATAATTATGTACTAAACTGTACAAATATTAATATGAAAATATCAATCTTATTTATTATCTATGTAGAAGTAATGAAGCTCAAACTATTCATTTCAATTATATTTTGGAGGATAATGAATAGATTAGATATGAAATTGAATGAAGGAAAAATTATTATTGAAAATCTATTCCAGCAAAAAAAAGTTATGATAAATTGATGATTTTAAAGAAACAAAACAAAAACAAAAATTGATTTGGCTACTATAACATTTTACAAAATAAATTATAATATATTCTTATTAACGGATGACGAGGAAATTTTCATGTGGTGTATGATTTAGATGATAGTGGAAGGAAAATTATGATAATGAATGTCCATTGATATTTATATAATATATTGGTCAGACAATGTATTTTATTTATAAATAAATTCCTTTTGCATAGCCTAGTAAATAATTATTTAAAATATTTTGGGTTTATATACAATAATTTGTTATCCCAATTTGACCCAAGTTTCCAAGGGTAACAAAATTCTCCTGACTCTTTTTCATGAAATAAGACCTAGAAGTGTGGAATAATGATGTATAATATATTTATAATGGGTTTTACAATGATATTACTTGTTATATCACTAAATTTATATCCTTTAATAAGTATGATGGTTTTAGTGTTACCTTTGGTGAAAATTCATAGGTAAATGTAAAATGTTTTTTTTGCAGTTGAAATTTCAAATTCTATTATTATTTAGAAGGTTTCATTTTATAATGGAATAATTATTAATTAGAATAGTATATCTCAAAAATGATCTTATAATATGAATGTGAAAATTTAAAATTTAAAATATATTTTTTTAATATGAATATTATTTATTTTTTGAAAATATAAAAGATAAAATGTAATTAATTAATTTTAATGAGATAAGTTAGAAAAATTTCAAATGATTAAACTGAAAATGTTTTATGGCATAAGTGATTGGATCTTGCATGTTTTAAGTTATAGAAAAATATTTCGATAAATTAATAGGTTTTGGAAATTCTAAACAAAAATATAGAAAGTAAATATATACGTGATTCCTTCTAAAAAGGTAGGAAACACATAAATTTTTTAAATCGGTTTAAAAGGTAAGAATTTATCGAAATATTCAACTTTTACATTTGGATTTTTTATTACCATAAAACTATTATTATCAGAGTATAAATACTTCAATTTGACTATATAGTCAATTATAATATATTTATAGGGATTTATTTTCTCCCACATAAATCGTCTACATTGTCTAAAATTATTATCCATTGTAAATTGATTCAAATTGAAAAAGTCCATATGATTTTGTAAATTAATAGTTATATGTGATATGAATTTTAAAATATATAATTTCATAAATTTTGTTATGATAATTTAAAAAATAATTAATTTCGAGCCCTTGGATACCATAAGTAGATTGTACCTTGGAAAGGAAAATAAGAACCTAAATGAAATAAAAAATTAATTTCGAAATGTATACAATTTTCCAAAATACACATAGTAAAAAGTTATCAAATCCATTACTACTATTTTTAACATAATTATTCTTATAATTTTATTAAACTAAATAATTTTATGAAAACTCTAATGGAACGAAACCTAGAACTGGCTATTTTATAGTATTTGGTTTCAAATATTACATCTTTAAAACAAAATTGTCTAGAAAATTTTTAATAAAAATAGTTTAATTGTATTTTTTGGTATATTATAGTTCTATATAGTCATACATAGATTAAAAAATAATGACATTAATTAATCAATAATCTATTCATTTTAAAATAAATATTCATTAATTCAGTCTAAGATTAGGTAGTGTTTATATATTTAAACATTGATGTATATGAAAATTTAGAATTGTATCCATAAATTGAGGGAGAATGTCCCTATAATGTGCAAAAAATAATATTCTATTGATTTCATCCTCTTGAAAAACTAACTGGTGATGTAATTGGTAGTGTACAAACATACAATTATTTAATAATTATTTATACATATCATGAATTTACTGCATGTATTGTGCCTAAATTTATAGATTAATCATTATATATTTCAAAATGGAATATGAAAATATATTAAAATTTTAATGTTTTATAGAAAATATGTTTGGTCCTTAGTTTAATCTTTTATGGATTAAAGCATTATTGGAACCAAAATTAATATTTTGAAACAAATTAGCAAAATCTTGAAAAAATAATTAAAAATAATGTATTATTAGTGGATCAAGGATAAAACCAAGTAAAATGAAATTATTTTGGCGCATAATATCCCCTAATTTCTGAATTATAGTCTATAGCAATTCTTTTGTCATATTCATCTTATAAAAGAATCAAAAAAATCAAAATGGATGTGAAAAGTGTTTTTTGAATGGGTTTATTTTAGGAAATGTTATAGTAAGAAACCTCATAGATGTTAAAATGAAAAATTGATAAATCATATTTCATTATTATCTAATGATATAAATGAATGAAAATAATCTTCTTCGGGTTTTTTGAAAAGGATATATAGTTCTCCTTTGAATAATGATTTTTGGAAGGTGAAGGTTGGCCTAAGTTTTTTTTAAAAAAGAGATCTAATGAACTTTTAGTTATTGAAATAAATATTGGTGGAATTATATTTGGATATTAATGTGATATTGATTTTAATTAATTTTTATATTATATTAATTTTGAATTTTATATGAGCTTAATGGATGAACTTAAATTGAATCAAGGTCTTAAAATTTATCAATTTTATGAGTGATGTTTTGTCAATCAATCTATATAATCTATATATTTCATCAAAATATTTTGTTTAGAATTTTATAAAATTAGTAATAATATTATTTATTTAATAAGTATGATAAGAAAAGTTAAATATAGAATATATAATAATGGTAAATTTTATAGAGGCATGATTTGTAGATTATTATACTTAACTTCATCCTGGCCTAATTAATTTTTTTTGGGTCTGCATGTTTGAAAATTTCAATGTAACACTAAATAATTCCATTTATTAGTTGTTAAATATATTATAATGTATGATAATGGATATGTAATCTTGGATTATTATACCATACTAGTATCTAATATAATTCAATTAATTATAATGATTGTTGAGACCCAGGTTTTTTCTTATAAGACGTTGATTTTTTTTAATATTATTATAGAGATGGGTGCTAAGGCAGCGTGTGATTATGAGGCCTAGGGTGCCTCTAATTATTTTCTGATATATTTTATATTATTAATAAATAAATAATTAAATAAAATAGGATAACTCTTAATGGTTTCTCAGATAAAAAATTAGAGACAACAGTTGGATCCGAAATGTGGTGTTTACACTAATCACGACATAAATTGAGTCAGCGCAGGGAGTTCAAACCACTCAATCATTCGAATAGGATTTCTTTTGAGTGATTTAATTAAATAAAGAAAATTAATTAAATAAAAGGAAATATTTAACCCTAATTTGAGGCTATAAATTCTTATTTTTTAGAATTCCTCTCATTATCATGTTTCTACAATGATGACAACTGCTTCCTCTCCTCTCCTCTCCTCTCCTCCCATTAACGAAGAATGATGAAGAATCCTTCGATTTAGGCTGATTAATTAATAGAGTAACCTCCCCATTAATTTATGAATGCTTTCTACATCAATGGTGAGTAATTGAATCCATGTCGGACCCGTTCTTTTCGTTTTACACCTTGAATTAAATGTTGATCATTTTGAATCTCCTTACTTAAACCCACTACTTTGGATTCAAACTTTGCTTTAGGCGGAGTACCTATTTTCAATTATAAATCAATTTTTTTATCCCAAATTGAAAAATGATTATCATTTGGCCAAAAATTATTGGCCAATTATCTATCCCTTTTAGTTTTGATAACTTTCTCCCACCTTTCTTCACTATAGCCACTATCTCATTCCTGTGGATCATAGTTCAACTGATTTTTGGGAATACTGAGCTCGTTTGGGAACCCGGGACGAGACTGGTTTAATCCAGATTCATCAAAGGATAAGGAAATCGTGAATGAGGCATAGTTTTGGGAACATAATGACATGAATATGAAGAATTTTGATGTTTTTGTGATGATTAGTTGAGAAACGAACCCGCAACAACCCTCATAAGATCCGGGCAAACCCTCATCCACAAGTGGGACTGATTCACGATGAACACAAAAGAATTTATCAGTTCTCCATCAAAATAAGATGGTTTCATAGGATGGCATGGTGGGTCCCGAAGTGGTTATATGTAATTAAAAACATGAGAAAAGATCTGACATAGATCAGGAGTTTCAACGAATAAACCCAACTACACACCGTGTTTAACAAAGACCAACCAATGTGTATCCCTCCCTCAACTGTGAAACTTGGGATTGGAAAAATTTGGTGATAACATGCCATATATTCCTGTGACATTTTTTTCCATTCTATGTGAGGAAAACCATGTAGAGGATCACACGGCCATGTGATGAGCACATGGACATGAATGGGCCATATGGAAAGCAGCCCATGTTGACCAACTTGTAATGTAACAGTTGTATCTATTACTTCTTCCCCTTCAACTTTTCAGTGATTCCTACTAGGTATGTATATATTCACACTTTCATTGGATTTTACCACCACATTTCGTGAATTTTTCAGACGACAGACAGTTCATTTGTGACTATAGAGGTTCATAATGTTACGGGCTGTGTAGACCACATATGACGGTTGGGTTCGAGGGTAAAGAGATGGGAACTCCTAGTATTCTCTTTTACCGGTTTTTTTATGTTGGACATATTTATAGACTGGGCATGTGTTTTTTCCTTTTTTCCATGAAGTTTTATGATAATACGTTTTACTATCTCGAGGTCCATGAATGTTTACCTTACTTTATAGTAGTTTCATCTTTTATTTATTTTCTCTCTTCTAATTTTCATTGATTTAGATTTTCATGTGTGTTTAGGCATTTAGGAAAAGTCCACCCAATGTTTTTATGGCTTCAACACTAGTCTTCAATCCTTGGCCTATAAGGGTAGGCTTGGGGTAGTTGTGGGTTGTGCCTGTGTTGGGTCATGTCCTTACAAATTGGTATCATGGGAGGTTCATTCATCAGGAAGTTTTTCAAATGGTATCCATTAAAATGATTGGTTGGCATTATGGAAATGATTTCGAAGTGTATCGAGAGAGGCTCTCTCAACAAAGAGTTCGGTGTTGATGTGGTGGCTGACGTAGCCATATACCAGTAATCTAATTACCCACATGTCGAATCGGCACCCTTAGGCATTGGTTACAGGGAATAATGGTTCATGCATCATATATGATTTGAGTCTTTGTCTATCCTTATTGATTCTGCTCCCTGTTCTTTATTAAAATATAATATATCCTCATCTAATCATTATACTACTTGACAGTTATTATGATGCCTCTGCGGACATACCTAGCCAGGATTCCTGCTATGGTTTGTGACAATGACCCGATAAGTGGAGAGACCTCAATTCAGGGCCCATTATTTGACCCCCTTACTCTAGGTGGATAGGTAGCAGTTCCACCACCCGCAGTGTATCATTTGGTACTAGAATTATTGGTTGAGTACATGCACCTATTGAGCACAACTCATCTGTTTCAATGATAATTACCACTACGGTTTCATGGAGATCCCGATCCTTAGGTGGAAGAAGACTGACTGCAGTCAGCAGACCACATGTTCGAACTGGTGGATACCCTATAAATCATAGAGTTTCCTTGGAATATGGCCTCTTTCATAGAATAACTAGGTGCTGGTGGAGCTTAGTCACCCAGATACGTGATGAGGTGATGCTCACATGGGACAAATTTCATCAGCTCTTTTGCGAGGAGTACTACCCCTCCTGTTTTTTCTCCTTTCATATCCATGAAATTCGAGAATTAATGTACGGTGGGATAAATATGGTGGATTATGCAGTGAGGTTTACTGATCTTACCCGATAATCCCTGGATATGTTCATAGAAGAATACTCAAGTGCACGTATGTTTGAGCATGTCCTCCCTAGATAGATCTGATCCAGAGTAGTGTTCCCCTACATCCCCACCTATGATGGGGTGTTAAATCGAGAACTTTTGAAAAAGTGATTCCTGGTAGTGGGATTCCAGGTAGTTGGAACTGGCGGTAGGAACGAAAGATCTATGTCTTCTTCAACAGTAGGCAGGCTCTAGGGATCATGGGAAAAGAGACCATTCAGTGATCATAATCAAGGGGGTGGTCTTGCGGTTCTTAGAAAATGCAGATCCCTAGGGTATCTTGGGGAGGGATGATTTTATATATATGACAGATATGGTCACATGGCCTTAGACATCCCGACTAGGTGTGTTTATCATCCTTGTAAGGTGGAAAATGGACCACCACATCAAAGGGAGAACCATGACCAAGGGTCTCCCAGGCGGGGACTGGTAGGTCCCTAGGGAGGCAGATCTAGCAGAGGAGAGGGTGGAGCTACTGGTGGGGGAATAAAATATGAGTTATATGCACCTCCACCAACACTATGTGTCCCACTTCAGGCTGAGAGAGCTGGCGGTCGGGGTCACCGACAGCTGTCAGATATTTACATTCATGATCTAGTGGAACACTAGATGATTTGATGTACGATTAGTGTTTTGTCATATATTGCCTGAGTACTAGTCAAAACAGGCTATATCCACCTTTTATCACTCGACTCTTTGTGTGGGAGTTGGAGATCCCATTAGAGACACCAACACAACTGTTGAACCTTGTGTATCCTACTGAGAACGCTTCCTTTGTATCTTCCATTAGCCGATAGTGAAGGATGTCTCTTTGAGGATAAGGGTTCATGTGGGACCTACTGGTCATCATGATGGACCCCTACGATGTCATCTTGGGCTTGGATTTTCTTTCCATGGGTCACCCCAGATTGAGATTTACTGGTGATCAGTCATATGTGTTCACGCTAATGGGATGAGGTTCTCTATTTTTCAATTAGAGAGACCTTGTACCAGAACTAATGGGAACTTTGAGAATAAGGTCAAAGCATATCACCCATTTTATAGTGATTACGATCCATGGAATAGTAGAATAATCTAGAATCTGTATTCCATTAGTTCTAGAGGATTATATTGATGTCTTTCCAAAAGATCTTATAAGACTACCTTCTAGGAGGGATTTTGGGTTCTACATCGACATGCCGGTAGGGACTACCTCTATATATTCTGTAGCATATCGGATGACACCCACTGATCTCCAGGAGCAGTGGTTATAGTTATAGGACCTTTGTGATAAATGATTCATCAAACCATGTGTGTCTTCTTAGGTAGCTCTTGTTTTATTTGTAAAGAAGTAAGACATGATCATTCCACTATGTGTAGATTATCATTTCCTGAACCCATCCTCAATAAAGAACTAGTTCCCCTTACCGAGGATCGAAGACCTCTTCGAATCGCTACGAGGTGAAATATGGTTCCCAAAAATCAATCTCAGATCCCACTACCACCAGTTACGAGTTTTTTAGGGTTATATCTCTAAGTTTCTCTTTTTGGGTATCTATGTGCACTATGAGTTTCTAGTGATTCCTTTTGGCATGACTAATTCTCCCATCATCATCATGGATTTGATGAAATAGATCATCCAGCTAACCAGAGATTATTTTTTCAGTGTTTTCATCAACTACATTCTCATCTACTCTACTACTGAGGTGGAACCTATATATCACATTAAGAGGGTCCATGATTTTTTTCAATAGAACCATATTTATGTCAAGCTCTCAAAATGAATATTATGGATGCAACATTTTAACTTCGTTGGACAGGTCATTTTCGATTAGGGCATAATGATGGATCCCAAAAAGGATGAGGCAGTTCTTTCAGAGGAACCACCCAATAATGCATAAGATTTGAAAAGCTATCTTGTCCTGGTAGGATACTACAAGAGATATTTGAAAGGATTATCCATAATTGACGCTCCATTGACTAGCCAAAAAAATAATGGGAAGATTTTTACCTAGTCTGGGTAATGCCAGAAGGCCTTCATGAAGTTGTCACAGAGAGTGTTCTATGTTTATTATGACACCTCAAGAACTAGGCTTAGTTTCATGTTGATACAATGTTTGGAAGTCACAGCATATGGTCCAAGACAACTGAGACCCCATGAGAAGAATTATGTGACACATGATCTAGAGCTAGCAGCAGTATCCTTCTCTTTGATAATGTGATAGCACTACCTTCTGAGAGAGAACATTGTGGTTTACTCAAACCACCAGAGTATCAGGTATTTCATCACACAGAGTGATATGAACCTGAGAAAATGATGATGGTTTGAGTTCCTGCTGGACTACGACATCAAAATAGTTTATAATTTGGGGAATGAAATTTTTGTAGTAGATTCCCTTAGAAGGAAGTTCCAGATTCGCCTTGTGTGGGATGTTTCAGTGAATTTTTCTCTATACAGCTGGCCCTGGTGGAGCAGGAGTGTATGGTTTTCCTTCATTAGATAATATTGACCACTATGCTCCCTTAACATGTGAAGGAGTCTCCACTAGGAAACATTGATTATGGGGGTCATCATGATCATGTACCCCTAAGAGATGCTCCCAATGGATATTCCGAACGAGGTAATTATGAGATCCTGTTCGAAGGGTAAAAATTAGTTCCAGTAGTAATGTGGGAGGAAGTGATGCATGAGTTCCACACTTCTCCATTAGTTGTACATCCTGTTGTGGGAAACATGTACTTGGATCTTTAGTGATGGTTTTGGTGGTCCATAATTAGATGTAGTGTAGCTGAGTTCGTCTCATAATGGCTCACCTATCAATAAGTGATGTATAATTATCATATTCTGTAATGTTTTTTTACAGTCTCTTGGTATCCAAAAATTTATATGGGATAATATATCCACAGACTTCTTAACCGGGCTTCCACATGTATCCATGGTCCACAACGCCGTCTGGGAGGTAGTTTACCAGCTCACGAAGTTGGTTCAGTTCCCTTACATCAAGTATGAGAGTTCGGTTGAGAGTTTGGGGTGGATATACATACAAGAGATCGTCCAACTTCACTGGGTTGCCTCAATGATTATTCTGATCATAAAGTGTGGTTTACATCACAATTATACAGGGGCCTAAAGGAGGCATCCAGGACCCAGCTGCCGATTAGTACAACCTTTCACCCCCAGAATGATGGGCAGACCAAGCACACTATCCAGGTTTTGGAGGATATGTTGAGAGTGTACATTCTATATTTCGCTTAGTTCTGGGAGTATCACATACCTTCTATGGAGTTCATGTACAATAACAGCTACCACTTCAACATCGATGTGTCACCTTTTGATGTCTAATATGGTAGATCCTAGAGGTCTCTCATGTACTAGACGGAGATTGGAGAATCCTCTCTTTTGGGACAAGAGTTTGTGCAGGCGATGACAGAGAGGGTGCATGCCATTCGTGAGCAGATGAAGAAAGCCCAGAGCGGACAAAAGTACCATGCAGACTAACATCATAGGCTATTGGAGTTCGAGCAGGGAGACCACATATTCCTGAGAGTCTCTCCTGGATGTGGAATGTAGAGCATCATCTGAGGAATAAATATATCCCTGATGTTCGTTGGGATATTCTAGATCATGTGAAGGATTGGTGAGGTTTCCTACCACCTCGCCTAACCCCCGCAATTGGATCAGGTGCATGAAATCTTCCATGTGTTGTGGAAAAGGAGATACATTCATAACCACACTCATGTTATCGACATGGAAAAGATGTACATTGAGGATTGAGCCACCCTTGTGGAGTACTCTGTGGAGATCGAGGGACGACAGGAGCGTGCCCTTTGAGGATGTGCCATCCATATGGCGTGAGTTATGTGGTAGCACGAGAATGTCCTGGAATGTTCCTATGAATGGTAGATCCAGACATAGGATCAGTACCCCGAGTTGTTTGTTTTGTTTTCATTTCTGGGGATGAAAATATTGAAGGTGGGAATGATGTAGATACCCAGGTTTTTTCTAATAAATCATTGAAACTTTCATAATATTCTTCTAGACCCAGGAGCTGAAGTGTCATGCTGTTATGAGGCCCATGGTGATTGGAATAAAATTTAAATATATTTAATATTACACACACATAGTTAAGGAAGGAAATTAATATTCCTCTTAAATGGTTGCTCAGATCAAAAATCAAGAACGGCGGTTGGTTCTGAATAGTGGTGTTTTCACTAATCACCAAATAAAGTAAGTCACCACGGAGAGTTTGCACCACCCCTCTTGTTGGAAGAGGATTTCTTTAAAGTGATTTAATTAATTAAAAAAATTAATTAAACAAAATTAAATCCCTAACCATAATTTGAGAATATAAATTCTTATTTTTGTTAATTGGTCTCATTTTCATGTTTCACAAACAACAACAACCCTTTACTCTCTTATGCTCTCCTCTCCTCTTGTACGAGAATAATGACAACGAATCCTTTGATCTAGGTGGATCAAAGTGCAATGGATCACCCTCCTTTATTGACGAATGCACTCTACATCAACAATGAGTGATTGAATCTGGGTAGTCCTCATTATTTTATTTTTATGCCTTGAATTATATGTTGTGCATGTTGAATCTAATTCCTTCAACCTTCAACTTTGGATTCAATATTTTCATGATCTAGTGTAGCCATTTTCAATTCTCCGTTGGTGGTTGTAACCCAAAATTCAAAATGATTATCAGTTGGTCAAGAAATCGTGGCCAATGATCTAACCCTTTTGGTTTTTGTGTGTTTCCTCCTCCTTTATTCACAATTGTCACTATCAAGATCATGTGGATCATGATTCGATAGATTTTCAAGAAAACTGATCTCGTTTGGGCACCCTAGATGAGATGTATTTGGGAACAAATCATCAAATGATGGAAAAATCATGAGTGAGGCATAGTATTGAAAACTACATTACATGAAGATGAATAATCTAGAAGTTTTGCGATGATCCGATCAGAAACAGACCTACTATGGCACTCAAATGATTTTGAAAACCCCTCATCCATGACCATGACCAATTTTTTATGAATGGAAATTAATTTTTTTTATTCTCCATCTAGATGTGAAGGTTTAAGAGGAAGATGTGGTGGGTCACGAAGCAGTATGACCTAATTTGAAAGCACGAAAGATGATCAGGAATATATCGAGAGTTTCTGCGAAAAACCCAAATACATGCCATTATAAACATTGAACACACGACATGTAGAACTCCCTCAGTAGAGACTCTAGGGTTTGGGAAATTTTAGCTATAACACATCATGTTTTCCCTTAACACACAATGTTTTACCTTTATGTGTGAGGAAAACCATGTGAAAGAGCACACAGACTTGTAATGAGAACACAAACATGTGTTGGCCACATGGGAAATATCCCACATTGGCCACATGGGAAATATCCCACGTTGACTAGTATGTCATGTACCAGAATACATTGACATGGAGTATGGGAAAATAGACAAGGCTAGGTGACAAAACATATCACCCGGATAAACAAGGCATGTTGTGTAGTCCCAATACACGGCATGTTCCACTACATGGGATGAACTCATGTCTGACTAGAGACACGAACAGGCGGTGAAGAGGGGTCATACAATATATGAGTACCCTAACATGATGTGTACTTATTGATCCCAATTGAGTTATCTTTAAAATTGTGTATATCTTTTGTTTGGACACGGATTTGAGCCCGTGTGATTCATTTCCTGAATGTTTTTTCACATAGAACATGGTGGTTGCTTCATAAGTGTATTTTGTGATATGATTTGAATGTTTAGTATTGGCACACACAGAGAAAACAATTGATGATGACAGTGTAAGGAAAGACTCAATAGAACAGTACTGTCTTACCCTACAGTTGTGCTTGGCAGTGGAGTTCCCTAATGGTAATTTCGGGAAGACCATCCAGCAGGGCTGGGAAGTGGCATTCTGTGATGATTGTTTCAGGATTAGCCACCAGTAGGGATTGAAAGTGGCATTCCCCAAATGATAGTTCTGTGCTTACTCTCTAGTAGGTCTGGGAAGGGGAATTCCCCGATGATAGTACTGAGTTTACACTCCAACGGGGCTTGGTAGTGGTGTTCCTCAATGACTACCAGATTAGAACCCTCTTCTATATTGTACAATGATGAGGTGAAGTGTGTATTACTTAATGAATCATGATAAATAGGGAACTTTAACCACCAAGAAGCATCATTGTGTTGTGACCCAAAACCTTTTGGGTGAGTCAGTGACACCCAAAGTGGATAGTATTGAGGTGTGGTGATTTGAGCCTTTATGACTTGAGTCTGTTAGGTAGTTTTGATGAGATGAGAGACGTCGTAGATGGTTTTTACCTTGTAACTGATGACTACCCACTTTCCTTGGGGTGTGATATGGAATAGAGATACCCTTACATGCTTGTTTGGGTTTCATTGAATGAGAATATATATTTATGGGTGGAGTTTTACTCTTATGTTCAATTTTACTATACGGTTTTCCAACTCTGCATCATTATAGTTGTATCTCTTACTGCTTCCCCATTACCTTTTCTACTAATCTTACTAGTTATGTATATAATCACCCCTACATGAGCTTCATCCAACAAATTTCATGGCTTTTGCAGACGACGGGAAAGTCAATTGTGACTACAGAGGTGCGTAGGGTTAGAGGCTGTGTGGATGGCGTAAGATGGTTAGGGTCAGGATTCGACAGTTGGGCACTCCCTATAGAAACATTTATAATTTTTTTTTCAGGTTAGACCATTTTCTGGTTTGGCCATGTGTTTTTTCCATTTTACCTTGTAGTTTTCACTAACTTACATTGTACTATATAGAGGTACATGCATGTTAAATTTTATTTATAGCAGTTTCATATTTTATTTATTTTCCCTAGTAACTTTTCCATTGAGTTTTATATGTGTGTTTTTATAGGTGTTTAGGAAAAATCCACAACGAATTTTTATTCCATCGACATTAGTCACAAACCCTTGGCCTATAGAGGAGGGCTTGGGGTTGTTGTGGTTCATGCCTGACTTAGGTCGGGTCATGACTATGATGCTATATTTGGTGGATGAAAATAGGTAGAAAAAATTCACCTATTATGTGTCACATTTATGAAAAAATCATGGTCTCATAGAGTTCAATAGAAAAAATCAGTATCTTTATCCACTATAAAGAGTGATTATATAATTTTTACATCATACTATTTATAGAATTTATGGGTTATATAATTGATTTAAAATTTTGGATTTAATTTTAAAAATATCCTTATATATTGAGACAATAAATATGAAATTTATATTTGTAAAACCCCCATAATATATTCTAGGATAAGAAACATTGATTTTTTAAAAAAATTCATAGTGATTTTGAAAAAAGGAATAACACTCTATAATATGTTTCCTAATTAAACCATCTTAATGATATACGTAATAGGTCATGTGATTTTTCAATGATTAACAAGTACAAATTTTAACTTGGTATGATGAAAAATTATTTTTTAGAAAATATATTAATATGTAGATAAATTATAATTAAACGATGAATATTTAATAATATTTTATTCAAAGATAGTGTGTATGTTAAACTGTTATATGGTTCATTGAAATGTTCTTTATTAGTTTATTCCCCCTTAATTCATTAAATATCACTATTTATTATTATTTAACTATTATTAAATTTATTATGGAACCTTGAGGTTACTAAAATATTTTTAATAATATGTATTGAATAATATCAACATGAATAAATTTAATCTCACATAAAGTAGTTTAAAGATATATTTTCTTCCATATTTTTTTTAAATGAATGAATTCAAGCAGGATTTTCAGTATTGTAAAATTATATGAATTATATTTTTTCCATAAAATTATAATTTCTTTTAGGGGAAAGTTTTTACGAGTTTGATGTAACATTAAAAATAGTGTTTTCTAGTATACTCATTTTAGGGGAGTTTTATATGCTTGATGTCACACATAGAAGGGTTAATTTATTTCCAATTGCAGAAACTTGATACATGTATTTAATGAACATATTTTTGGGTGTTTTAATATATTGAATTATATATTTAAATGATTAATTTGGTCATATTTGGGATGAATTTACTTGTTTTCTATTTTATGGAAGAAAATGGAGGGACACCGTATTTGTAGAGATGAAGAAGAGCTAAAAGAAGATGAAAAATGAACCACACATCATGTTCCACAAGTACATATCATTATACATGAGACAGGTCATGACAAGCATTAGTAGTGTGAAATCCATGTACAAATCATGTACTTACAGTGAAAGTTGTGATGACAGTCATACCTACGTACATGATTTTCATGTATTCAATGCAGAGGAGAAAAAACCAGATCTAAGGTACATGTCGTGTATACCAAGTACACGTCCTTATGACGTCGACACGTAGATAAAAATCAGGTGATGTTGGCCATTGTTTTGGATGAGAAACACCTATAAATAAGACATTCTTCCACCCTCCCAACAAACACAGAGGCAGAGGACAACCATCCACCCCAAGGCTCGGCCTCCAGACTATGGAGTGATGATCCAAGGTCCCACATCACTCCCATTCTTCCTCTGGTATCCAATATTCTTTCCTCCTCCATGAGCGAGTAGTCCTTCTAGTGTCGAGTGATGTGATATTTAGGGGGATGTGATGCTAGTGATCATTTTCATCATTTATTCATGTTTTTTATTGCTACAAGCATTAAATTAAATCCCAAATATCCTTCATTTCGTATTTCATGACCATTTCTGCGTTCTGAAATCTTTCTTTTTATTACATCAATTAATTGAATTAGTTTTCATATAACCATTATGAAATCTATGTCGATTATGTTTAAACTAGGTTTTGGGTCACCTATTTCTATGATTTTTCTATGTAGGTGACCATTACCAAAGTGAGATCATAGGTCTAGGATAGGATACCAAGACCAAGGAACCTCGTTGACCCAATTCTGACACAAAACTAAATAATATTACTCACACGTAAATCACTAGTAAATTCCCATGAAAATCATTTAACCTGGCATTCTCCCCATCTTGATTCAAACCACAACCAATCCTATTATTTTTTCTCTTTTCTCGCAAAAAACTATTAAATTTAAATTCCAATTTCTTAATTAATTTTGATATAATCTCTATCCATGTGGCTTTGACACCCAGATATACTGTATACTACACTTTGAGTTAAGATTGTATGAGATTTATAAACTGGTTTTTTAATAGCACCGTAGCGAACTAACGATGACTTGCGGGGAAGTCAAATATATATTAGTGAGAGAATGTCTTCTAATAATATATATATATATATATATAAATAATATTTATCCATTTTAACTAATTCCAAAATGGTGTATATTTTTTGAATTTGATGTCTTAATTTTTCATTATCAAAATGTTGTAGAATATTAATGTGGATCCTTTGTCAAAAAAATTTATTATGTATTTATAATTAGAAAATTATTCCTTATTAAATCTATCATGGGTATGATAAATAATCATAATAATGTTTTCAATTTTTGGGTGATATTTTTTAACATTACACTGCATTTTTATTATGTTAATACCATTACATTAATAGTTTTCATTTCATTTTACCATTAAGTGGGGTATATAAATACAACCGATCACTATAGAGTAATTATACCAAAATTTAAGAAACACTTAAATGTTTTTTTATTTGAATATATAACCAATAAAAAAACTAATTACTTGTATACATAATAAAAAAATGGTCATTATGTGAATACATAAAATAGATTGATCATGAAGATTACAAAGGACCAACATCATGATTAACACATCAACAACATGAATAATGGTCATCCATATGTGTAGAAGATCAAACATGATGGAATCAACAAAATGAAATTTTATGAACTGCATCAAATAGGTGAATTTTAAAATTCAATCACATGATTTGTGTAATGAAAAAATTAAAAATTATATAGCCATATATTGAAAACACTTTTAAAAACGACTGACTACATATTGAACAGATCATCCAAAAATTCACCCAATCAAACATAGGATGATTATAGAACTGAAAAAGTCTATAATTAACCTGAAATATAACATATCACAAGTTTATACCTATGGTGAGACTTGACCTATTGTACATCTAGACCCTACATAACATATGACCAACTGCAAATCCATCAACCATATGGAAAATTCTATGAGAATTATAATGCACTATTTTTTTTATTCTCATATGTCTTTATATATTTTTATTTACTATATGTTTTCAAAATTACCTTAATTGATTTATGTTTTTCTAAAATAATTATTAATTAATTATATACTAAATTTTTATGATTAAACGGTTTTATTTTGGGTTTAAATAATCATTAAATGGATTTAAGACTCACACAAATTTCATAAACATCACGATTTTCAAATTTGAAATATTCTACATTTTTTCCTCACATGCTTTATGGGTTTCATACAATGAATTTTAATGTTGTTTATCATGGGTTTATATTATCAAAATAATTATTCTAAAAAGTTACATTATATATCCTATTTTAAATTTACATATTCTTAAAGTGAATCAAAAATGATTGTTTTTCTTACGAATCCAATAATGAAATAAATTATTTATTAGAGATATAATAAACTCAATAGACTCCATATTATGATTTTTTTGCTCTATGGGAATCAATATATTGTGATTGAAAGAACCATTCCAAAAAATTGGGTTTAGAAATATTCTTTAACATTACTCTATGAAACACTTTGGCATTCAGCTACTACTATTATCTAAACTTTTTCAGTTTGGTATATTATTAATAGAGGGAATGATACTTCCTTAACACTCAGATCTTAAAATTTTCATCAGATTGCTATGTTTCTTACTTCTTTCTATGTATTTATTTTTTCTTCTTTATTATTTATTATACTACCCATTGATGGAAGGATTTTTGGGTTATACCACCTCATAAAAAAGGATATGGTTGGTTGGGCCTAATGGAAAAATGTATGGGGATAGATTGCACATTTTTCAGATGAAATGCATATTTGTTTTCTTGCACCACCTCCAAAAGAATATAGTTGTGTTGTTACTCCATGTGGTAAAAAGTTAATCATGGGTTGTGACTCTAGGGGTCACAAGATATTTGTAAATGTTTTTAGATCCCCATAAAAAGTGAGACATTAAATAGAAAGGGAGTTTTATTATCATGTTAATTATATATTATTAAATTGTATACATAGGATCATTTAGATCTGAAGTACATAAAAAATTCCCCAATTTCATCAATTTGTTATAACACTCCGTAAATTCTAAAAGATTAAATTTTATTTGAATGCATATAAAATCTCTAGAATTTATGGTGTATTTAATATTTTAAATAAATTAAAAAATTCTATATCGTAAAATTAAATCAATAATGTGTTATCTAGCATCTCACACCACAACAAATTTACTAAATAACATATGTTACACATAATACCGAGTTTGAATGAATAACAATATATTATAAAAAAATTATTATTTAATATAATAAGATATAATCTATCCATTAAATTAGTATTTGTGAATATTATTTAATTAATTATGAAAATATATGGTAACTTAAGTAGTCATTAATTAATTATAATTAATATAAGAACTAATTGAATATAGAGGGAATGATTTTATAAAAAACTAATTTTTTGCTTAAAAAGGTGTTTTATACTAATAAATTAAATTAATTACTATTAGTTGATGATATTAATGAAATATATATTTTTTATATTAATTTAATTATTTTTTATATTTATATAATAGGTTTTGAAATCATAAGATAATAAAAAATCTAGTTTTAAGCAGCAATATTGTCTTTTTCTAAAAACCATTTTAACCAAAATTTAATGGAGAACAAATTTTAAATCCAATTTATTAATCTTTTATAAATATTATATGTAATAATAAAATAATTTTTTTAAATTTTAACATCATAATTATCATTGGGTTATTTTTTTTATTTTTCTACGAGGTTTCATTTTTTTGATAAATAGTGATAAATAATGAATTTAAATCAAAAACATCTTTTTCATATAATTTATTTATACAATTAAATTATATATTAAACCAGTTTTAAAGTAAAATTAAATCAAATATAATTCAATGAATAAAATTTATCTTATTTTAATTAATTTTTATGTGAAAAATGAATATAAAACATAGAAAATATATGAACATTTTTTCTTTAAAAACCCGGTTTTGTTGTTCCGTCTATTGGAATAAATTTAAATATGTTTTTGCAACATCTGTGATTAGAATTTGGAAAAATGATTAAATATTTTATATGACAATAATTTATAATTTATTTTATGTTAAACATAGTTTTTTTTCAAAAATATTATTTAATGTGATTAAAATTGATCACACCGATTAAGAGAAAAATTTGATTAACAAAAGAATAAACCTTATACCTAAGAACCAAAATGACTTATTCACTTTTCCAAAATCCATTTTATTTACATATATATACCATATACTCCCTTTAATATAATTTAATCAATTATTGGTGCCACATTACATGGTAAAACATATGATGAATTATTTTTTCCATAATTTACTAGAATTCTACTCCTCCATCAACATAAAATGGAACTCACCTATCCCACTTATTGACACATATAAAGATCTTTATTAGACCAAAATGTACCCAAATAACCTCAAAAAATCTCCCAACTCATCCTATAATCCTCACATTGGTCAAAAATTAAATTAGGAATCCCTTTGGTGGTAACCAAAAGGAGTTACCTGAAAAGAGGTAACATTATTCAATGTTCATTTTTTTATTTGATTTTTCACCCAATAATTTCTTATTATTACATTATTATATAACAATAAAATCTCATTAATATATTGGGATATATTTATTTTAATGGTTAGACCTATTCCCACCCACACTTTCTTTAAATGTGTAACTGACCTACCCTTCGTTTATGTAAAACTATCACATCATGAAACGTTGTTCTTCCAATTTCAATTATCACCTCTCATGGCTGGGAATTATAAAGGAAATGATGTTTTTATATGATATATAAGATATTTTTGATTTATTAATTATTTTGGAATTTTTATATAACACATACCTTTCATGATTTACATTTTGTTTAATTACGATAACATCATGTGTGGACATTTGGACTACCATCTCCTCAAAGTGATGTGATTTATTTTTGCTACAAATGGAATGTATAAATGATTGTTCTAATAATTATATGTGTCATATTTGAAATAAATATGATACTATAATTATAATATACATATATATATGTATCATTTAATTTTTATTATTTTAAATATATTAAATAAATGGAAGTATCATTCTTGTGTATGTAAATCCTACCATCTCTATGAACGATGCGTTTCATTTCCTATATCCAAAAATTATGTATTTTTCCATATAGATTTACAATGAATATAAGTGATATTTGAATCATTTTTTATATTATTTAAAACAATAAATCATGATAAAATTAATAGTTATAATAAGTAACAAGTGAAAACCTATTAAAAACAAGAAAAATCACACCCTAGGGCTTATGGCTGATCTGGGTATGATTATAAAAAAATGTAATGTGGACCCTTATATGAGGAAGGTTCTTCAAAACAAGTTCAAAGAACATAATGACAACTGTAGGGTTTTTATAGGGTGTTGGATTTGCTGGAGGCCACTAGCTGAAGGGTTAATACTGAATTTGGATAGGTCTTGTGCACTGGGTATTATGAAGGGTGGTGGGGTGATCCTGAAATCAAGAGGTTGTGTGGTGGATGTGTATAGTGCATGGTTTAGCAATGGATATTCCTTGTAGGTAGAGTCCTCAGTGCTTCTCAAAGGCATTAAATTCATCCTGACCCATAACATGACTCTTTCTATGATCGATACTAATTCAAGAATCCTCTTGGATGCACTTGAGGGTTGAAGATCCACTCTGTAGACTACCTCAAACCACTTATGGCATTGTAGTATTATTATTGACAGAAGAAAAATCATAAGTAATACTTGGCATGAGGGTTAAAAGGTGACAGAATTACTTATGTAACGGTTTTCACTTGATGTTTATTTTTTATCCTTTTCCAACTTCAGTTCCTTTCCCCCGGAGTGTTCTAGAATTGTCCAAGGTGACTCCCGTGGTGTTCATTATTTTCATCCCCCATGTGGCGGCTTGGTTTTCTTCCATTCCTTCCCTATTTCTAAGATTTTTTCTTTGTACGCATCACACTCTTTTATAATAAAATAATATGTTTGTGTGTTAAAAATTATAGATAAGATATTATATGAAGATAATATATGATTTTATAAATATATGTATTGTTATGGAATAATTTATCAACATTATTAAATCTATTATACGTGTAGTTAAAGTACGTTCACCTGAAAGGTAATGCAAGTCATGATTTTCTTATCTCACTTTAACTATTTTGAGGAATAAATCATTATAACTTCATTATTTTTATGTGGAATATTCACATCCCATTTTGATATATTATATCACTAATTATTTATATTCATGGTATATTGAGTTTCAATTTGAATTATTTCATCAGGGGGGATTTGAACAGAAAATTACCAAGTGTTATAGGAATTTCATAACTCAAGTCCTAGTTTATATTTTTTCCTCATTTTCATTATCATTAAATGATTATGTGTATTATTATATTTTATATATTTTGTCGTATTTATAATTATTATATGACTATTTACATTTTAAATAGAAAATGTATTAATTTATTGATTCTCACAACAATGTTATGGTCTTTTAAATGGTGTACTTCACAATCCCAATTTTTTAGAACACTATAAAGATGAATATACATTAGATGAAATTATTTTATAATTGATTAATAAAACCATTCAATTTATTTTCCTAGGTTTATTCATGAACATTATCAAGTAGTAAGTACAATTTTTATACACTTTGTTAGTGAAAATGTTTTGATGAAAACCCATCATAATTTATCTTTTTATTTAGAGAACCTATTTTCTTTTAAAAAACCTATTTTCTAAAAAAAATTAAAATATTTTTTAGCCTTTCCAAATTATTTATTAAACACATTTTAACCTTTTTTTATTAAATTTTTGTTTAATGGAATATTCTTCTCTCATTTTAAAAGTTAATTTTCTATCCTTTTTTCATGTGAATGGAAAGTTTTTTACCTTTTATCACATGTAAGAATTTTCCTACCAAAATTTCATATAAGAATAAATTTCAGGTTTAAAATTATATTTCTAAAATTAAATGTTTCAAATGGCGATTTTCAATGAAAAATATTTTCAATTTTTTTATAAAATGAAGGAGGATATTTTCCTCAAGAATGTTTCTTAAATGGCCTTTTTATATTATTTACATTCATAAAGGACAATAAACTTTGGTTTTTAATCCACTTATAATATATAGTATTAAACATATCCTTATTCTTCTTCTGGCCTGGTTATTAAATATTCTTCCAAGGATAACATTTACATTCACTTACTAGATTCATTTTACAATTCCCCTTGAAATATTCATCTTCATATGATCATTAGATATTTAATTCACCCAAATTATAAATATTGTATTTCATGGATATATTTATTAACTAAACCATATATAATTTTTACATATAATGTTTACATTGATAATTATTGTATTATCTGTTTAAATATTGGTAATCTATCTTCTTTATTCAATATGGATATGTGATAATCCATATTGCTTATTTATTAAATTGATTACTTGATATGAGGAATTATATGGATATCTAGTGATGGGTGGGGATCATATATTATATATCCCCTCAATTCATAAACAATTTATCATGAGAAAATGTAGTTGGGAAAATTAAGCGGGGTTCTACCTATTGTTTTAAACCATCTTGTTAATGGTCTTGACGGTAGGGGTTTTCATGTGCCTGAGAAATTTTTTCCAAAAATTAATAATTGCCATCATTTTTATTAATCTGGTATTATTTAAGATATGTTCACAATGACAAAGTACATAGATGCATTTCATTCTCTGTTTATTGATTAAATGGAATGTGTTTTAAGTTTCTTTCATTTTTATATTGATTTCCCCTTATCTAGTACTTAAAATGAAATGTATTTTCAGTTATTTGTATTTACATATTGTTTATGAACAGTCTATTATTTTATTGATTACATGGAATTTTTGGTTAGTAATAAATTTTACATATTGATTATTCTCATTGAATCATTATTTATTATGCTATACATAACCCTTAATGAGAATTTTATCTAACCCATATTTGTTTTACTCTCCCCATGAATCCAAGAAGTGTACAAAGAAGGATTTTAAATAATACACAATATGGAATAATTATATTATCCAAGAATGAAATAAAATATTCTTTAGTTGGTGTATTAATTTTCAATACCAGACTCATGTATGTATATAGTTTATGAAAACTACTATACTCTATAATTTTTGAGTAGTTGATTCCTTATAGTCATTCCAATATAATGGTAGCATGGATCGAAATCTAGGATTACTGGGCTTAGGTGACTATTATTTGTATCCAAGGAATTTTATTAAAAACAATGGGAACTAGATTTAGAAATACTTTGATTAGAGGACATGTCCCTAATGTAGAATTATAGGATAGGTATAGAAGAACATCCATGAGTTTCGGTTAGATAAAGATTATGTGATTTTCCTAGAAATGCATCGCTTTCTAGATACTACTAGTTGATGTGGTTCTGGAACATATGTTTCTAGAGGTATAAACTATGAAAATGTTCATTCATCCTGACTCGAGTGTAACTTTGTTCATGACTAAGGATTTATTGTGCACCTCATTTGACACTCCTGGTGGATACTCTTAGGATAATTCAAATTTTTTAACAAAACAATATGATTAATTTGAATATACGATGAAAATGAATGAACTAGGATAAAACCTAAAATAATAAAGAAGATATTTTGAAATAAAATAGATGACGTATTTTTTTTGGGATTTAATAGTTAATTTGTCAACATATATTACTACTGGTATTTTGGTTATAGTAATTGTGAATGATATAATCACTAGACATGATTTTGGAATCATATATTTTAGGGGAAAAGTTATTTTTGGAACAATGGATTTATATTTTATAAATATAAATTTAATGTTATTAGAAACCTTCAGGGTTCATATGATCAGTAATGAAATCGTAATAATAGTCATGTAAGATTATTTGACTTTTTGGAAAATGATTAGGTTGTATAAAAACCCATAGTTAAAATGGAATTTAATTTCAAATATGTCCATCATATTAATTTTGGAAATTATATTAGTTATTTTTAAAAAAATGGAAACCAATATATCGGTTGACAACCCATCGAGTGTGTAAAGGATTTGGGGATTGAACCGATGAATGAAGGACGAAAAGGGTTTCGCACCTACCACTAGCCTATGTGATGTACATGTAAATATATCATTGTTTTTAGTTAAATAGGTTGAAAAATAAATGTTATTAATGAAGTAGGGGTATCATTCATTAGAGTTATAGATTAATTTATTAACCATATTGGTTTTAGAAAGTAGTTCTATATAATCAATTGTTTTATATGTATTATGATTTGTTATAATTAATATTTAGTTCTTTAGGAATATAAATTCACGTTCGAATATTAACTACATGGAGTCAAGAGATTAATTTTAAATTTATCAAAGAAAAACAGAAGGATAAAATTGTTTTTATAAAATATATCAAGTAACCATATATCCTTATAAACTATGGAAGTTATAGAATTACTCAAACATTAAGAAAATGATATGAAAAAATGATATCTTAATACCTTAGTTTTTTCGAACCAATGGTATTTTAAATAATTATAGATGTATGGTTTTGTGGCCCTCAACATTCCATTTATAATTTAGTTGTTTTTTATCTATGACCACAACAACCACTATAATTATTGACTCTTTTCCTACATGTCCATATTTTCACTTTCCAATAATGTTCTCCTACATAGAAACCTTGTTATATGTTATTAAATGTGACATTGTTACTTATCATACACACATATTAACATTATATTTTATTATCCCTTATAGTGATGTGGGAATTCAACAAATGAATTTTGAAATATAAAACCCTATATTTTTTAGATCAACTATAAATGTCAAGGATACAATTTATTTAAGTTGAGTAGAAACTAACACCTCGTAAATTCTAAAGGAGTATATATTATTTGATATCATATAACCACTCAAGTATTTATGGTTTATTTAATATATTAAATTAATATAATACATTATATATCTTGAAATGAAAGTAATGGGTTTTTATCTTTCATTGAACAAATCAACTAGTTTCTTCAATAGCTTACGTTACATGCAAGACTGAGTTCTACCTTTAGTTTCAAACTATATTGTGAATGATCTTCGTGGTATAGATTATCACGTGCCTCAAACATAACATGAAGAAATTATGAATCACATTAATTTTGATTCATCATTTTTTATACTTCATATTTTCACTATGACAAAGTATATGAATGGATTTTATTATCAGTTTATGGATTAAATTCCATTTTTTCAATTTCTTACCTTTTCATTTTGGTTTTTTATTATCTAGTATTTAAATAAAATATATTATTAGTCATTTTACTTTCCATATTGTTTACAAATTCCCCCTCAGTTTTTTGATTAAATGAAGTGTGTTTTCATTTATTAATTTTGTATATTAATTATTCTCTTTGATCCATTATTTCTTTTACTATACAAAAACCATAATAAGAATTTGATCTCACGCTAAATTTTTTCCAATTCTCCAAAATTCAATATATTTACTATGAAATATATGTAAGGATACAGTTGATGGAATAATGTTATTATACAAGAAAGAAAAAAATATGTCGTAATATGTGAATTAATATTTAATAGATGGATCATGTATGTATGAGATTTACCAAGAATACTAAAATTTTCAGTTCTTCGGGTTTTGATTAGTTATAATCATCCCAATGTAATTGTATCATGAGACTGGATCTATGATAGATTGGTTCGGGTTTCTACATTTATTCCCACTATAATGATTTATTTAATATTAATTAGTTCAAAATAATATTTACAATAGGGAAATCAACCCCTGTCTTACCCATTTGGATATCCTCATATGGGGACCTAAAGATCCATATCAAGTCAAAAAATAAAATTTCCTATCTAATCATCAACATATGATATCAAATATATTGGTCCTCCAACATGTAATAACCACTCAATCAATTTTTGTTACCCAATTCTATACATAAAAATCCATACCAAAAACATTAAACATTATTTACCAGTCTAGCCACGTGACCTTAAACTATATAACCCAAATTCTATGAGAATGTATTCTAGTTAATGCAGATACATATGATTTCACCTTGATGTTTATTCCCAAACCAAAATAGGTTTTGGATGAATGGAATTATAAGGAACATTGTTGGAGAATGACTACAATATAGTAAGAGGCACTGAATTAGTCTTTGCCCCATTTCATTAAAAGTAATGATACCTCTTATTATAATGTATAGAACTATATGGACTGTAATTCCATTAATAAGGATAAATTTGAAGCTTGTATCATATGTATTATCCCTACTCCACATCACCCACCACCTACATTTATAGTAATTAATTCATAATATCTGTGTTTTATTGCTTAAATATATCATATAATCACAAGTAAAAGTGATATTAAGAACCTATTACACATAAATATGTTCTCATTGATGAGTCTTTTTGATCAATAAAAAGAACTAATGTAACCAATTGAAATGTTATTTTTAGTAAGGATTTATGAATACATAAAAACTATCTAAGTAGATATGGATATAGTAAATTATTTCCCTCAAACAGGGTGAGTTAAGCCCAACCACCTATCCTATCAAACATTTCACAACCCAAAACATTGCTAGTAAAGTACCCAAAAGTACCATCCTTTACAAATAAGGTTTTAAATTACTCAAATTCATGGTTTCAAAGGTATATTACAAACAACAATATAATATATTATAATCTTATATGCCCATATATTATTCCTAGAAAAGATAAATTAAGTAATAATGAAGTTCTCATATAATTAATTCCATGAAATCATTTAAAAACATCATATCAAAATTACCTTTATAGAATAAATTGCACATTTAACATACTATGTATGTTTTTTGAAGGGTTTTATCTCAAATAGAATGAAATTTTAAGATTTATGAGTTATTCACTATAGTGAATATTTTTCAGGTATCGATCAAGGAGTTATCCTTCTAAAAGTAAGAGATATTATATTCTTTTTCTTACCATGAACTAATGGATAGTTACTGCATGGGAAAGAACCTTGTAAAATGGGATCTGGTTCTAATATTATACATCTACCTATTTTGATAAATTGGATGTAATTTTTTTGAACATTGTGTTTTAGAAAATGGATAATTTGACAAATACATTGAAAGTAAAAAAATTAATAAAAGGGGGAGAAACTATTTTGGTACCAAAATCAAGAACAAACTCACATACCTGATCCCCAAATAAATTGTGTGTTCTTCGTATCATAACATTGGACTATACATCTTGTAAATAACTGATCACACTTGAATTATATTATCAACTCATAACAGTTGGGCCCTAAGTGAATACCATTGGTTAATTGGGTACCAATATACTATTGCTTATAAAATAATTCTCAGTTTCCCAATTTAGACATTAAGTGTGAATTTCTGATAATTTATTAGAATGATGAAGAATAAGTAACACCAGAGCATAAAAAATTCCAACTCTTCCAAGATCCCCATTAGGTTAGTTTGGGAACCAAACAAAGGGGAAGGGGAGAGGAAGTAAGGGGAGGGTATTTGTGTATTTTAATATATATTTCCATTAGAATCTTAGTTTCCATAAACCATCCCTAAAATTTGGTTTAATTAACCTCACTGGTAGGTGAACCAAATATACTAGGTAATACCATCAAAGTGCTCTATCAATCCAAAATTGGGTCATAATAAGTTCATACCAAAGAGGATTCACCATGATTCTCCAATGTGGGTCCATTCCATGTACTCCATATAGACCACACCCATTTACACAAAAATATGTTACAAATAGGTCATATCAAAGAGTTCATTCCTAGGTATCCCCATGTAGAACAATTCCAGGGTTACATAACTGGTTTCCATATACACTCATGTCCCAATAATGGTTTCAATTATTTTTAAGGTCTCCTAAATAGGTGCTATATTTTACAAAGTACATTACTTATTCGATATATTGCACACAATTTTTCTATAAATTATTATTATTTTGGTTAAATTAAATTTCAATGATAGCTTGGGCTAGATTACATTCCTTTTTGATATTTAATTACTCACGACACTAAATATTATAAACACATGATATATTCTTAATATTATTATTTAAACATGACCATTGTAACATAACAGTTAAAATTATGGGCATGAATAGTAATAAATAATTTTTAAAAATAATTTATAATGGATTTATAAAAAGAAACCATATTGATAAAAAGTACATACATTTACAGAAAATTATTCATATGCTTCGAAAATAAAATTTTCGAAAATAGATTTTTTAGAAAAGTACTTATATGTAATTGTAATGAATATCTAACTATTCATTTCAATTATATTTTGGAGGATAATGAATAGATTAGATATGAAATTGAATGAATGAAAAATAATTATTCATAATCTATTCATGGAAACCAATGTTATGATAAATTTATTATTTTAAAGAAATAAAACAAAAAAAAGATTTGTCTACTACAACACTTAACAAAATAAATTATAATATATTCATTATTAATGGATGACGAAGAAATCTTCATGTGGTGTACGATTTAGATGGTAGAGGAAGAAAAATTATGATAATGAATGTTCATTGATATTTATATAATATATTGGTCACACAATGTATTTTATTTATAAATCAATTCCTTTTACATAGGCTAGGAAATAATTAATTAAAAATATTTTGGGTTTCTATACAATCATTTTTATCCCAATTTTACCCAAGTTTCCATGGGTAACAAAATTCTCCATATTTTTTATAAGAAAGAAAACATCCAAGTGTGAAATAATGATGTATAATATATGTATAATGGGTGTTCCTAAGATATAAATAATTATATCAATAAATTTATATCCATTAATAAGTATGATGGTTTTAGTGTTACCTTTGGTGACAATTCATAGGTAAAAGTAAAATGTTTTTGTGAAGTTGAAATTTCAAATACTATTATTATTTAAAAGGTTTCATTTTATAATGGAATAATTATTAATTATAATAGTATATCTCAAAAATGTTCTTATAATATGAATGTAAAATTTTAAAATGAATATGTATTTTTTTAATATGAATATTATTTATTTTTTGAAAATATAAAGGATAAAATTTATTCAATTTATTTTAATGAGAGAAGTTAGAAAATTTTCAAATGATTAAACTGACATTGTTTTATGGAATAAGTGATTGGATGATACATGTTTGAAGTTGTAGATATATATTTCAATAAATTAATAGGGGTTGAAAATAATAAACTAAAATACATAAGGTACATATATATTTTATTCCGGCTAAAAAGGTAAGAAACACATAAAATCTTTTAAATCTGTTTAAAAGGTAAGAATTTATAGACCTATTTGACATTTATATATGGATTTTTTATTACCATAAAATTAGTATTCTAGGAGGATTAATACTTCAATTTGATTATATAGTCAATTACAATATATTTATCAGGATTTATTTTATCCCACATAAATCGTTTACTTTGTCTAAAATTATTATCCGTTGTAAATCGATTGAAAATCAACAAGTTGATATTATTTCGTAAATAAAATATTATAGAGGTTCTGATTTTTAAAATATATAATTTCATAAATTTTGTTAAGATAATTGAAAAAATTATAATTTTCGAGCCCTTGGATACCATATGTAGACTATGCATTGGAATGGAAAATAAGAACCTACATGAAATTGAAAATAAATTTCAAATTGTATATAATTTTTCAAAATACTTTTAGTAAAACATTTTTAATTCCCTTACTTATATATTTAACATAATTATTCTTATAATTTTATTAAAAAATTATTTTATGATAACTCTAATGGAAAGAAACCAAGAACTGGCCATTTCATAGTATTTGGTTTCAAATATTACATCCTTAAAACAAAATTTTCTAGAATAATATGAATAAAAATAGTTTGATGGAATTTTTTGGTCTATTCTAATTCTATACATTCATATTTAGATTAAATAATAAGGACATTAATTAATGAATAATCTATTCATTTTAAAATAAATAATCATTAATTCAGTCTCGGAATACGTAGTGTTTGTATATTTAAACATTGATGTATATGAAAATTTATATTTGGATCCTTAAATAGAGGGAGAATGTCCCTATAATGTACAAAAAATAATATTCAATTGATACCATCCTCTTGAAAACATAACTGGTGATGTAATTGGTAGTGTACAAAAAAAATTATTTCATAAATTTTTATACATATCACAAATTTACTTCATGTATTTTGCCTAAAATTATAGATTAATTGTCATATAATTAAAAATGTAATATGAAAATAAATTAAGATTATAATCTTTTTGATAGAAAATATTTTTGGTACTTAGTTTAATCATCAAATGATTAAAACATTATTGGAAAAAAATTAATATTTTGAAATAAATTATCAAAATATTGAAAAATATTTATAAATTAGGCTATATTAGTGGATCAAGGATAAAACCAAGGTAAATGAATTTATATTGAAGCATAATATCCCACAATTTCTGAATTAGAGTCTCTAACAATTATTTTTTCATATTCATCTTATAAAAGAATCAAAAATCATATGGATGTGAAAAGTGTTTTTTTAATGGGTATATTTTAGGAAATGTTATTGTAAAAAACTTCCTATATGTTAAAATGAAAAATTAATAAATAATTTTTCAGAATTATCTAATGATTTAAATGAATTAAAATAAGCGTATTAGGATTTTTAGAAAATGATATGTAGTTCTCCTTTGAATAATGATATTTGGAAGGTGAAGGTTGGCCTATGTTTTTTATTAAAATGAGATAAAAGGAACTTTTAGTTATTAAAATATATATTGGTGGAATTGTATTTGTATATTCATGTGATATTTATTTCAATTAATTTTTATATTATATGAATTTTGAATTTTATATGAGCTCAATGGTTGAACTTAAATTCCATCAAGGTCTTCAAGTTTATCAATTTTATGAGTGATGTTTTGTCAATAAATCTATATAATCTATATATTTCATCAAAATATTTTGTTTATAATTTTATAAAATTTGTAATAATATTATTGATATAATAAGTAAGATCAGAAAAGATAAATATAGTATATACAACAATGGTACATTATTTAGAGGAATGGTTTTTAGATTAGTATACTTAACTTCTTCTTGGTCTAATTTATTTTTTTGGGTCTGCATGTTTGAAAATTTCAATTTAACACTAAATAATTCCATTTATTCATTTTTAAATAGATTATCATGTTTGTTAATGGATAACTAATCTTTGATTATTATACCCTACTAGTAGATAATAAAATTAAATTATTTATAATGATTGTCGAGGCACATGTTTTGTCTAATAAGACATTGAAATATTTGTGAATATTATTCTAGAGATGGGAGCTAAGGAAGCGTGTGATTATGAGGCCTAGGGTGTCTGGAATGATTTTTTAATATATTTTATATTATCCAAAAATAATTAAGTAATGAAAATAAGATAACTCCTAAATGGTTTCTCGGATCGAAAATCAGAGACAACAGTTGGCTCTGAAATGAAGTGTTTACCCAAATCACGACATAAATTGAGTTGGTGCAGGGAGTTCGAACCACTCGCCCATTGGAATAGGATTTATTTTAAGTGATTTAATTAATTAAAAAAATTATTTAAATAAAAGTAAATCTTTAACCCTAATTTGAGTCAGTAAATTCTTATTTTTGAGAATTCCCCTCATTATCCTGTTTCTACAATGATGAAAACCCCTTCCTCTCCTCTCCTCTCCTCTAATTGGTGAACAACGATGACAAATTCTTGGATTTAGGATGATCAAAGCACAAAGGAACCTTTCCTTCATTTAAGAATGATTTATACATTAACGGTGAGTGATTGAATCTATGTAGGGCTCGTTATTTGCGTTTTACACCTAGAATTAAATGTTGAGCATTTTGAATCTCCTTCCTTTGACCCACAACATTTGATTCGAACTTTTCATGAGACCGAGTACCAGTTTTCAATTATATATTAGTTTTTCTAACCCAAATTTAAAAATTATAATAATTTTCCCCAAAAATCTTGGCCAATGATCTAACCCTTTTTGTTTTAATTCCTTTCCCCAAATGTTCTTCACAATTGCCACTTTCTCATTCCTATGGATCGTAGTTCGACTAATTTTCTAGGAACCTGAGCTCATTTGGGAACCTGGGACGAGGCTCATTCAATGGGGATTCATCAAATGATAAAGAAATCGTGAATGAGGCATAGTTTTGGGAACATAATGACATGAATATGAAGAATTTGGATGTTTTGAGATTATTTGATGAGAAACAAACCTGCAAAAACACTCAAAAGATCCGAGCAAACCCTCATAGACAAGTGGGGCTGATTCACGATGAACACAAATGAATTTTTGAGTTCTCCAGCCAAATAATATGGTTTCATAGGATGAAACGGTGGGTCACAAAGAGGATATATGTAATTAAAATCATGATAAAAGATCCAACATAGATTTGTAGTTTCGAAGGAAAAAATAAACTACACACTGTGTTAAATAAAGAACACACAACGTGTATCCCTGCCTCGTCGGTGGCACTTGGGTTTGGGAAAATGTGGCGATAACATGATGTGTATTCCTTTGAATTTTTTTTCTATTCTATGTGAGGAAAACCATGGGGAGGAGCACACAGCCATGTGCTGAGCACAAGGACACAAGTTTTCCATATGGAAAGCATCCCATGATGTCCAACATGTCATGTAACAATTGTATCTATTACTTCTTCCCCTTCACCTTTCAGGGTTTCCTACTAGGTAAGTATATATTCACCCTTTTAGGGGATTTTCCCACCACATTTCGTGAATTTTTCAGATAGCAGACATGTTATTTTTGACTATAGAAGTGCGTAATGTTACGGGCTGCGTAGACTGCGTACAATGGTTAGGGTTGGGATTAAGTATATGGGAACATCAAGTATACTCTTTTACCAGTTTTTTTAGGTTAGAAATATTTATTGTTTGAGAATGTGTTTTTTTCTTTTTACCCTGAAATTTTTATGACAATACTTTTTACTATCTCAAGGTCCATGAATGATTACTCTACTTTCTAGTAGTTTCATATTTTATTTATTTTCCCTCTTCACTTTTGCATTGATTGGGCTATGAATGTGTGTTTTCGAATTTAGGAAAAGGCCTCCCCATGTTTTTATGGATTCAGCACTAGTCTTAAATCCCTGGTCTATAGGGGCAGGCTTGGGGTAGTTGTTGCTCGAGCCCGTCTTGGGTCATGTCCTTACAAATAGGTATCATGGGAGGTTCATTCATAAGGAAATTCATCAGATTTTACCATTTAAAATGATTGGTTGGCATTAGGGAAATGATATTGAAGTGTATCAAGAGAGGCTTTCTCACCAAGGAGTCCAGTGGTTATGTGGTGGTCGACATATCCATTTACCAGGAAACTAATTACCCACTTGTCGACTTGGAACCCTTATGAATTGTATGCAGGGAATAATGGTTCATGCATCATATAAGATTCGAGTCTTTGTCTATACTTATTGATTCAACTAACCAATATTTGTTGAAATATAATATATCCTCATCTAATCGTTATACTTCATGAAAATTATTACGATGCCTTCGTGACCACACCTTTCCAGGATTCCCGCTCTGGTTCATGACGATGACCCGATGTGTGGCGAGACCTCAATTAAGGGACCATTATGCAACCCCCTTACACTAGGTGGATAGGTAGCAGTGCCTCCACCCATCAAGTAGCATTTGGTACTAGCAGGATAGGTTGACGACATGCAAATATTGAGCACACTTCATGAGTTTCAATGACAGTTACCACTATGCTTTCATGGAGAGCCCGATCCTTAGGTGGAAGAAGACTGACTGGAGTTAGTAGAATACATGTTTGAACTAGTGGATACCCTAAATAATCATAATGTTTCATTAGAATATGTCCTCTTTCTTGGAATAACTAGTTACTGGTGGAGCGTAGTCACCCATATACATGATGAGGCGATGCTCACATGGGAAAACTTTCATTATCTCTTTTGTGGGGAGTATTACCCCTCATGTTTGTGCTCTTTTTGGATCCAGTTAATTCGTGAATTAATGCAGGGTGGGATAATGATGGTGGAGTATGCATCGAGGTTTACTGATCTTACCCGCTACTCCCTGGATATGGTCAAAGAAGAATACTTCAGTGCACTGATTTTTGAGCAGGTGATCCATAGATTGATCTACGCAGGAATAGTGTTTGTCTACATACCCACCTATGATGGGGTGTTAAATCGAGAACCTGTGACAATGTGATTCCTGGTAGTGGGATTCTAGGAAGTTGGAACTGGCGGTAGGAACGACAGAGCTAAGAATACTTCAATAGTAGGTAGGCTCCAGATATATTGGGATAAGAGACCCTTCCGTGAGCAGAATCAAGGGCGTGGTTATGCGGTTTACAGAAAATGCAGATCCCTAGGGTATATTTGGGATGGATTATGTTATGATTTTGACAGATATAGTCAGAAGTCCCTAGACATCCCGACTAGGTGTAATGAGAATATAAAGAAGGCGGTAGATGGACTGCCATAACAGAGGTAGCACGATGTCCAAGGGTCCCCTAGGGGACTGGAAGGTCCCTAGGGAGGTGGAGTTAGAAGTGGAGCGGGAGCAGCTACTGGTGGGGGCCAACAATACGAGTTACACCCACCTCCACTACCACTAAGTGTCCCACATCAGGCTAAGGAAGATAGCAGTCGGGGTCACATAATGCTGTAGGATATGGACATTCACGATCTAGAGGCACACTAGATGATTTGAGGTAAGATTTGTGTTTAGTATAATATAGCTTCTGTACTAGTCGAAACATGCTCTATCCACCTTTTATCACTCGAATCCTTGTGTGGGAGTTGGATCTCCCATTAGAGACACCAGAACAGTAGCTATGCTATGCAGATCCTACTAGGAATGCTTCCTCTATATCGTTCATAAGATGAGACTGCAGGTTCTCTATTTGAGGATAAGCGTTCATGTGGTACCTACTGGTCATCATGATGGACCCATATGATGTCAACTTGGACATGGATTTTCCTTCCAAGGGTCACCCCAGAATGATATTTATTGCTGATCAGTCAGATTTGTTCATGCTAATGGGATGACGTTCTCCTTTTTCGATGAGAGAAACCATGTACCAGAACTAATGGGAACTGTGAGAATGTGGTCAAGGAATATCACCCTTTTTGTAGTGAGTATGATCCATGGAATAGTAGACTATTCTAGAATCCGAATCCCATTAGTTCTTGAGGATTATATGAATGTCTTTCCCAAAGATGTTATAAGACTACCATCAAGAAAGAGTTGGAGTTCTGCATCAACATACTGCTAGGGACTACTTATATATCATCCATAGCATATCGGATGACACCCACTGAGCTCCAGGAGCAGAGGTTAAAATTATAGGACCTTGGTGATAAATGCATCATCAAACCATGTGTGTCTTCCCGGGCATCTCTAGTTTTGTTTGTAAAGAAGGAAACATGATCATTCCACTATGTGTAGATTATAATTTCTTGAACCCATCCTCAATAAAGAACAAGTACCACTTACGGAGGATCGACGACCTCTTCAATCAGCTACGTGGTGAAAGATGGTTCCCAAAAATCAATCTTAGATCCCACTACCACCAGTTATGAGTTTTTAGGGTGATATCACTAGGTTTTTATTTCTGGGTATCTATGGGAACTATGAGTTTCTAGTGATTTCTTTTGGCATGACAAATTCCTCCATCGTCATCATGTATTTGATGAAGCAGATCATCCAGCCAACTATGGATTATTTTTTTAACGATTTCATCGACTACATTCTGATCTACTCTGCTACTGAGGAGAAAACTATAGATCACTTTTGTAGGGTCCCTGATTTTCTTCAAGAGAACCATATTTACGTCAAGCTCTCAAAATGGAATTTTTGTATGCAACAAGTTCACGTCCTTGGACATGTCATTTTCGAGTAGGTTATAGCTATGGATCCGATAAAGGCTGAGCCAGTGCTTTCATAGGAACCACCCAAGAATGCATCATAGGTGAAATGAATTGTTCTCCTAGTAGGATACTACAAGAGATTTGTGGAAGATTTATTCAGAATTGAAGTCCCTTTGACTACCCAAACAAGGAATGGGAAGATGTTTACCTGGTTTGGGTAGTGCTAGAAGGCCCTCATGGAGTTGAGAGAGAGAGTGACGAGCACTTCAGTTCTTTGGCTACTAAAGGAGGGAGATGAGTTCCGAGTTTATTGTGAAACCTCAGGAACTAGGCTCAATTTTATTTTTATACAGTCTCTGGAAGTCATAGCATATAGTTCAAGGCAACTGAGACCCCTTGAGAAGAATTATGTGACACATGATCTGGAGCAAGCAGCAGTAGCCTTCTCTTTGAGGATGTGGCAGAACTACCATCTGAGAGAGCACATTGTGGTTTACTTAGACCACCAGAGTCTCGTGTATTTCCTCACTCAGATAGATCTGAACCTGAGACAATGATTATGGATGGAGTTCGTTCTAGACTACAACATAAAAATAGTTCATACTTTGGGGAAGGAAATTTTGTAGTAGATTCCCTTAGAAAGAAGACCTAGACTCGCCTTGTGTGGGATGTTTTAGAGAATTTTCCTCTATACAGCTGACCCTAGGGGAGCAGGAAGGTATGGTTTTCATTCATTAGATAATGTTCACCCCTATGATCCCTGAACGTGTGATGGAGTCTCGGCTAGGAAACATTGACTTTTGGAGACTTCGTGATCATATACCCATATTAGATGTTCCCTATGGATATTTCGAAGGAGGTAATAGTGAGATCCTATTCCAGGGGTAAAAAGTCGTTCTAGTAGTAATGTGGGAGGATGTGATTCGGGAGTTTAGCACTTCTCCTTTAGTTGTACATCCTGTTGTGGAAAACATGTATTGGGATATTTAGTGATGGTTTTGGCGGTCCAGAATTAGACGTAGTGTAGTTGAGTTCATCTACTGACGCCTTACCTATCAATAGGTGAAGGATAATTATCATATTTTGGATGGTTTATTACAGTCTTTTGGTATCCATAAATTGATGTGGGATAATATATCCATGGAAATTATCACTGGGCTTCCACAAGTATCCATGGGCCACAAAGACTTATGGGTGGTATTTGACCTGCTCAAGAAGTCGGTTCACTTCCATTACATCAGGTATCAGAGTTCGGTGGAGAGTTTGGGGTGGCTGTACGTACGAGAGATCTTCCAACATCACTGGTTAGCCTCAGCGATTGTCTCGAATCATGAAGTGTGGTTTACGTCACAATTGTGGTGGGGCCTACAGGAGGTATTCAGGACCTAGCTGCAGATGAGTACAGCCATTCACCCCAAGAATTATGAGCAGACTAAGCACACTATCCATGTTTTGGAGGATATGTTGGGAGTGTACATTCTATATTTCGGTTAGATCTGGGAGGATCACCAACCTTTGGTGGAGTTTATATACAATAACAGATACCACTTCACTATCAGTGTGTCACGTTTTGATGCCGTATATGGTTGACCCTAGAGGTCTCCCTTGTACTAGACGGAGATTGGAGAAGCTTCTCTTTTGGTCCGAGTTTGTGTAGGCGATAACGGAGAAGGTGAATGCCCTTTGTGAGAAGATGAAGATAGCCTACAATAGACAAAAGGCCTATGCAGAATAACATCATAGGATATTGGAGGTTGATAAAGGAGACCAAATCTTCTTGAGAGCCTCACCATGATGTAAAATTTAGAGCATCATCTGAGGAATAAAGATATCCCTGAGGTTCATTGGGATATTCAAGATCATGTGGAGGATTGGTAAGGTTTCCTACCACCTTTCCTTACCCCCACAGTTGTATCTGGTGCACGATGTCTTCCATGTGTTGTGGAAAAAAAGATATATGCATAACCACACTCATTTTATCGACTAAGAAAAGATAGAAATTGAGGATGGAGCGACCCTTGCGGAGCACCTGGTGGAGATCGAGGACCGATAGGACCAGACCCTGTGAGGATATTCCATCCATCTGATGTGCATTCTGTGGCATCACAAGAATGTGCAGGAAAGTTCCTATGAATGGTAGATCTAGAAACAGGATCAGTACCCCGAGTTTTTTTGTTTTGTTTTAATTTTTGGGGATGAAAATATTGAAGGAGGGAATGATGTAGATACTCAGGTTTTTTCTAATAAGTATTTGAAAATTTTCATAATAATCTTCCAGAGGTAGGAGCTGAAGTGACATGCTGTTACGAGGACCATGGTTCTTGGAATAAAATTTGAATATATTTAATATAACACACACATAGTTAAGGAAATAAAATAATATTCCTCTTAAACGGTTGCTCAGATCGAAAATCAAGGATGACAGTTTGTTCTGAAAAGTGGAGGTTTCACTAAGAACCACATAAAGTAAGTCAATGCGGAGAGTTTGGACCCTCCTCTTGTTGGAAGAGGATTTCTTTTAAGTGATTTAATTAATTAAAAAAATTATTTAAATAAAACGAAATCCTTAACCCTAATTTTATTATATAGATTTTATTTTTGATAATTTTTCTCATTATCGTGTTCCGAAAAAAAACGACAACCCTTTACTCTCATTTGCTCTTTTCTCCTCTTGTATGGGAAGAATGACAGAAAATAATTTTTTCTAGGTGGATCAAAGTGCAACGGATCACCCTCCTCTATTGATGAACATGTTCTACATCAACATGGAGCGATTGAATCTGGGTAGAACTCATTATTTTCTTTTTATGCCTCGAATTTTTTGTTGTGCATATTAAATCTAATTCCTTCGACCTTCACCTTTGGATTCAAAATTTTCATGAGCCTGAGTACTAGTTTTAAATTTGCTGTTGATAGAGGTACCCTGAAATTCACAACGATTATCAGTCGGTGAAGAAATATTGTCCAACGACTTAACGCTTTTGGTTTTGGTGTGTTTCCCTCTCCTTTATTCACAATTGTCACTATCAAGTTCCTTTGGATCATAGTTCAATATATTTCAAGAAAACTGAGCTCGTTTGGGAACCCAAGATGAGATGGATTTGAGGAAAATTCATCAAAATATAGAAAAATCGTGAGCGAGGCATAGTTTTGGAAACAACATGACACGGCGATGAAGAATCTAGAGGTTTCATGATAATCTGATGAGAAAAAACCTATTATGGAACTCATATGATCTGGAAAACCCCTCATCCGTGATCAGGACAAATTTTTGACGAATAGAAATTAATTGTTGCATTCTTTATCTAGATTTGAAGGTTTCAAAGGAAGATGTGGTGGGTCACGATTCGGTTTGACCTAATTCAAATCACAGAAGATGATCTGGAATATATCATGAGTTTCTGTGAAAAACCCATCTACATTCCATTCTAAACATTGAACATATGGAGCGTAGCACTTCCTCAATGGCAACTCTAAGGTTTTGAAAAATTTAGCTGTAACACATCATGTATTCCCTTAAAACACAATGTTTTACCTTTCTGTGTGAGGAAAACCATGTGGAGGAGCACATAGACATGTGATGAGAACAAAAACATGTGTTTTCCCCATGGAAAATATCCCATGTTGACCAACATGTTGTGTACCAAAATACATGGAAATGGAGTATGGGAAAATGGACAAGTCTAGATGACAAAATTTATCACCCGGATAAACAAAGCATGTTGTGTAGTCCCCATACACGGCATGTTCCACTACATGGGATGAACTCATGTCTTACCCGAGACACGAACAAGCGAGGAAGAGGCGTTATACACTATGTGAGTCCCTTAACACGATGTGTACTTCTTGATCCCAACCGAGTTATCTTCAAAATTGTGTATCACTTTTGTTTAAACTCGGATTTGAGCCCGTGAGATGCTTGTCCTGAATGCTTTTTCACATTGAACATGATGGTTCCTTCATAATTGTATTTTGAGACATGATTTGAATGTTTAGGATTGGAACACATAGATACAACACTCAATGATGGCAGTTTACAGACAGACTCAATAGAATAGTACTGGGATTACCCTCTAGTTGTGGTGGGCAGTGGCGTTACCCGATGGTAATTTTGGGAAAACCCACCAGTAGGGTTGAGAAATGGCATTCCCTGATGATTGTTTCAGGATTAGCCACCATTAGGGATTAATGTGGCATTCCCCAATGATAGTTCTATGCTTACTCTATAGTAGGGCTGGGAAGGGGCATTCCCCGATGATAGTGCCATGTTTACACTCTAACAGGGCTTGGTAGTGGTGTTCCTCGATGACTACCAGATTAGAACCCTCTTCTATATAGTACAATGATGAGGTGAACTATGGATTAATTAATGAATCATGATAAAAAGGGAACTTTCACCACCAATATTCATCATTGTGATGTGACCCAGACCCTTGTGGGCGATTCAGTGACCCCCGAAGTGGATAGTATCAAGGTGTGGTGATTTGAGCCTCTTTAAATTGTGTCTCCTAGGTAGTTTTGATTAGATGAGAGACATCGTAGATGGTTGTTACCTTGGAAATGATGTATACTCCCTTTCCTTGGGGTGATATATGGAATGGAAATCCCCTTACTCACTTGTTTGGGTTTCATTTAATGAGAATATATATTGATGGGTGGGTTTGTACTCTTATGTTCACTTTTACTGTACGTTGTTCCAAATCGGCATCATTCCAGTTGTATATCTTACTGGTTCCCCATTTACTTTTCTGTGAATCTTACTGGTTATGTATATAATCACCCCTGAATGAGCTTCATCCAACAAATTTCATGGCTTTTGCAGACCAAAGACAAGTCAATTGTGACTACAGAGCTGCATAGGGTTACAGGCTATGTGGATGGCGTACGATGGCCGGGGTCGAGATTCGATAGCTGGGCACTCCCAGTAGAAACGTTTATAATTTTTTTTCATGTTATTCCTTTTTCTATTTTGGGCATGTGTTTTTTCAATTTTACCTTGTAGTTTTCAGTACCTTACATTGTACTATCTAGAGGTACATACATGTTAAATTTCTTTATAGCAGTTGCATATTTTATTTCTTTTCCATAATAAATTTTTAATTGAGTTTGATATGTGTGTGTTTATAGGTGTTTAGGAGAAATCCTCCATGATGTTTTATTCCATCGGCATCAGTCACCAACCCCAGTCTTATGGAAGAGGGCTTGGGGTAGTTTCGTTTCGAGCCCGACTTGGGTCGGGTCATGACAATGATTCTATATAATGAATTTCTAATTTTGGATTTAATTTTGAAAATATCCCCATATATTGAGATAATACCTATGAAATTTCTATTTCTAAAACCCCCAAAATATTATCTAGGACAAAAAACATTGACTTTATAAATAAATATCATAGTGATTTTGAATAAATGGAATAACACTCTATAATATGTTTCCTAATTCAACCATCTTAATGATATACTAACTAGGACATGTGATTTTTCAATGATTAACAAGTAAAAATTTCAACTTGGTATGATGAATTTTTTGTAAATAAATATATTAATATGATGATAAATTATGATTCAAAGATGAATATTTAATAATATTTTATTCGAAGAAAGTGTGTATGTTAAACTATTATATGGTTCATCAACATGTTCTTTATTAGTTTTTCCCTCTTAATTCATTAAATATCATTATTTATTATTCCTTTAGTATTATTAAATTTATTATGGCACCTTTTGGTTACTAAAATATTTTTAATAATCTGTATAGAATAATATCAACGTGAATAAATTTAATCCCAAATATAGTAGTTTAATGGTATATTGTCACCCTTAATTTTCATTAAATTAATGAATTCAGGCGAGATTTTCATCATTGTAAAATTATAAGAATAATATTTTGTGAAAAAAAATTACTATTTCATTTAGGGGATACTTTTTATGAGTTGGATGTAACATTTAACTTAGTTTCTTATAGTATAATAATTTAAGGGGAGTTTTCCATGCTTGATGTCAAACTTATAAGTGTTAATTTATTTCCAATTGAATAATCTTGATACATGTATTTAACAAACATATTTTTGAGTGTTTTAATATAATAAATTATGTATTTAAAAGATTAATCTTTCCATGTTTGGGATGAATTTACTTTTTTTCTGTTTTATGATAAAAAATAGTGGGACATCCAATTTTTAGAGATGAAAAACAGCTGAAAGCGGACGAAAAATTCAACAAACGTCATGTACCACAAGTACGCGTCATTATGAGTGGGACAGGTCATGACAAGCATGCATAGTGTGAAAGCCGAGTACGCGTCATGTACATATAGTACATGTTGTGTTGACAGTCAATCCTACGTGCATGATTTTCGTGGATTCAATGTAACAGAGAAAAAACCAGACTTAAGGTATATGTTGTGTACCCCAAGTACACGTCGTGATGACGTCGATGGGTAGAGAAAAATCTGGTGACTCTGGCCATGGTTTTGGTTGAGAAACACATATAAATAAGACATTCGACCACACTTCCAACACACACAGAGGTAGAGGACATCAAGCCACACCAAGGGTAGGCCTCTAGTCTATGGAGTTATGATCCAAGGTCCCACATCAATGCCATTATTCCTCAGGTATCCAGGATGCTTTCCCCCTCCATGAGTGAGTAGTCCTTCTAGTGTCGAGTGATGTGATATTTAGGGGGATGTGATTATAGTGATCATTTTTATCAGTTATTCATGTTTTGTATTGATTCAAGCATTAAATTAAATCCCAAATATCCTTAATTTTGTATTTCATGACCATTTCTATGTTCTGAAATCTTTCTTTTTATTACATTAATTAATTTACTTAGTTTTCGTATAACCATTATAAAATCAATGTCTATTATGTTTAAACTAGGTTTTGGGTCACATATTTTTATGATTGTTCTATGTAGATGACCACTACCAAACTGCGATCATAGGACTGGGATGAGATACAAAGACCAAGGAACCTCGTCGACCCAATTCTGACACCAAAACTAAATAATATTACTCACACATAAATCACCAGTACATGCCCTTGAAAATCCTTGAACCTGGAATTCGCCCCATCTTGATTCAAACCCCATCCAATCCTGTTATTGTTTCTCTTTTCTCACGATAAAATATTCAATTTCAATTTCAATTTCATAATTAATTTCTAGATACTCTCTATCCCTGTGGGTTCGATACTCAGAAATACTAGATACTACACTTTGAGTTAAGATTGTACGAGTTTTATAAACTTGTTTTTTAATATCACCGTAGAAAACTAACGATGAATTGTAGTGCAGTCAAATATATATTAGTGCGATAATGTTTTCTAATAATCTCTATATATATATAATATTTAACCATTTTAAATGATTCGAAAATGGTGTATTTTTTTCAATTTTACGTCTTGTTTTGTCATTATAAAAATGTGGGAGAATAGAAAAATGGATCCTTGGTCAAAATATTTTAATATGTATATATAATTACAAAATTATTCTTTATTACATCAATCATGGGTATGATAAATAATCATACTTATATTTTCAATTTTTGGGTGTTATTTTTTTACATTACACTGCATTTTTATTATGTTCATACCATTACATGAATAGTTTTCATTTCATTTTACCATTATTTGGAGTATGTAGATTCAACCGATCATTATAGTGTAATTAAACAAAAAATTAAGAAACACTTAAATGTTTTTTTCGAATATATAACCAATTGAAAAAAAACTAATTACTTGTATACAAAATAAAAAAATGGTCATTTTGTGAATATATTAAATAGATCAATCATGAAGATTACAAATGAACAACATCATGAAAGGATCAAAATCATGATTAACACATCAAAAAAAAGAATAATAGTCGACCAAATGTGTAGATGATCGAACATGGTGGATTCGAGAAAAATAAATTCTATGAATTGCATCAAATTAGTGGATATTAAGGATCAATCACATGATATGTCCAATAAAAAAATTGAAAATTCTCTAGTCATAAATTGGAAACACTTTTAAAAAAGACTGACTACATATTGAACAGATCATCCAAAAATTCAACCAATCAAACATAAGATTATTATAGAACTACTAATAGTCTATATTTACCATAAAATATAACATATCACAAGTTTGTACCTACGGTGAGGCTTGACCTATTGTACATCTTGACCTTACATAATATATGACCAACTGCAAATCCATCGACCATATGAAAAACTCAATGAGAATTACAATTTACTATTTTTTGTATTTTTATGTGTCTTTATATATTTTTATTTATTATATGTTTTCTTAATTATATTCATTGATTTATGTTTTCTTAAATACTTATTAATTAATTATATACTAAATAATTTTTATTAAAGGAATTGTTTTGGGTTTAAATACTCATAACATGGATTTAAGAGTCACACATATTTCATAAACATCACGATTTTCAAATTTGAAATGTTCTACATTTGATTTTTTGCCTCACATGCTTTATGGGTATATTAGAAGGAATTTTAATGTTTTTTATCATGGATTTACATTATTAAAATAACTATTCTTAAAAGTTACATTTTATATCTGATAGAGCAAAAAATTTCAATTAATTTATATTTAATATCATTGTTTTAAACCCATAAAATTGTTCCTCTAAGATTAATTGTTTCATTTTTTTGATAATGGTGTTATTTTGAGCTGAATAGTAAAAATTGGCCATTTTGGATTTTTTAACAGTTTTAAATTATTTCGGTAGTTTGGCCATAACATTATCTACAATGATCCAAATTCAAAAATTATCTTTTTTCCAGATTCTAGACATCCAGGGATTCATTTAATATATTTGGACTAAAATCTGAATCGGCCATATAGAATCTCAAAAGAAGCTCACAAGTTGGCTCAAGAAAACTGTTTTCAGTTCTTCCTAGTTTTGATGTGGGATCCATAACTCATCCACTGTGGGCCCAAAGCTTGTAAACTTCGGTGGGTGGACGCACAAAGTGTTTTGGAGAATCTTTTATGAAGGAAGCACCGAGTGAAGTGGCCATTTATGGTGTCATTAAAGCACCTTAATTCGGAGGATTTCGTTTTGGAGAGTCTGACTGGACAGAATAAATTCTCATAGTAAAACGGCCATAACTCTCGAAATACATGTCCAAATCCGCGGGAATTTTGAGGGGACACGACCAAGGGAATTATGAACAAAATTCAGGAAGGGCTCAACGCGTGAATGGTCCTTTAATGGGGATACAACGCGTTGACATTCGAGGTAAGCATTCTGGCTATAAAAGGAGGAGAGCTCCACCCTCTCAAGGTATCCATTCTGCATCCCATTTTCCATCCATTCCTTCAAGGCACCAAGGAGGAGATCTCCACCGAGGGAGGCCGGCTGAAAATCTTCCACCATTCTTTTATTTTATTTATTTTATTTATTTTTAGTTTTTAATTGTAATTTAGATTTCTAATAAATTCATGCATTGTTTTTATTTTTTGTGTCCACCGATTCACCCTCTTTTCTTCCTCTCATCTTACCATCGTGAACTATAAAACTCATGATCATGAGTAACTAATCCGAGGAATATCCCGAGGGAGTAATCAGGTTCTTGAACCCAATACCATGTTTTTAATATTCTTTGAGTTAATTCTAAGGATAATTTATAGTGGGTGTAATCCTCAATATGGTTGTCTAAAGAATAACTTCTTAATCTACAACCATTTTCCCTCGATTGAGGAGGTGGATGGAAGGTGTGCTTGTCGATCGCTAAGTATAATTTTCATTCATAACCGGTGTAGAATAAGGTGTGCACACATACGATGGAGTGTGTAAACTAAGAATATTTGAATCTGGCCAATGAAGGTGCTCCCTGAATATTCTCTAAGGAGAACTTCCTTTCTTCCCTAATTACATTCTGTTTAGCATTGCATGGTAATTTAGAATTAAATTTTAGTTTCTTGTGATTTATGAATTTCATTTATTTTATTAAATTACATTTATTTTATAAAATATTAAACAACAAAAAAAGAATTAGATTAGGTGGAATAGAAGTAGTGATTTATTAACCACAAAAGCTCCTCAAGAGAACGGCCTAGGTCAGCCCCTGTGATGCACTTAGCTATAAATATTTTTGAGAGCGTTCACGACAACAATTCATCAAAATTGGCGCCGTTGCCGGGGAGGTAGTGCCACAATTTATTTGTAAAGATTTCACATTTTCAAAATTAATTTTTTTAAAAAAATATTTTACCATGTTTTTTTCAAATGATTATTTTTTTAATTCACAGAACAATTACCCACAAGTGAGAGAACCAGTTATTGAATCACCTTGGTCTATAGAGTATAAAGTTTCTTTCTTGGCTAAACAAATTCGGGGAGCTCGAATCCAAATCGTAACCGAGGATGAATTCAGGGTTCTCATTGAAAACCTTAAAGAGAACCTCGAATACCCAGTGTTGGAGGGATTGGCCAGAGAATTAATTGAACTTCAGCAGTATTTTCCGGAATTTTATCAAGACATAATCAGTGTAAAACACCATGAAGAAGATCTTCACAAAGATATTGAATCCCAATTTGAATGAATTTGTCAAACAGGTCAAAACCTAGAGACCTCAATACAGTGGATTGCGGAACAAGTACATGCATCCCAGTATCAACAACAAATGGAGCCCGAACAAGAACCAGAACCAGAAAAATTGATGGAAGAAGTATCCCCACAAATCCTTCAAGTTGAAGAACCCATGGAAGCATTGATGAAATTAAATGAAGATCCATTGAACCCATCTCAATCAATGTTGGATGAGATTGATGAAGAAGATTTAGCACTTGAAATACATATGGGAGATCAAAAAGATCTGGATAACTTCTGGAATGAGTGTGAGGAACTTCTTGAGCCAACTATTCCTCATAATGTAGATGATTCACCAACATTGAAGGAAGAAACCAACAAATCAGTGAAATTTGAAGAGAAGATAGAGGAGTCTGACTACCTACCTCTATCTAGGGAAATTCAACTTCATGAAGAACCTCCCATTGAAGAACCAATTGAAGCCAAACAAGATCAGGGAGTCAATCTTTTTATAAACTCATTATCTTTTGATTTTTTTGAAACTAAATTGAGTATTGCCTCCCCTTGTTTTAATTTTTCAGATTCATCCAACACTTGTATTTCCTTGGATGGAGAATATGCATCTGAAGAGGAACATCTAGAGATCCCCAAACCTATTGAACATTTAATGGAGGGAGTACATGAGAAGATCAATGTGGTGTTTCTGGAGGAAAATGAGACACAATCTACTTGCTTTGAAAGGAAAGAATTTGATATTGATTCTTCATGCTTTAATTTTTTTCAAATAGAGTTAAACTCTGACATTCCATTTGATTTTTCCCTAGATGTATCATACCTTCAGCAAGCACTGGAGAATAAAGAAGATGTTGTTCATGGAGAACCCAAGAAAGATGAGGACTCATTCATTGTCCTAACCCCACCATTCATGTTGTATCTCATTACAAAGAGGGTGGACATGGTGAATTTTATTGATGGAGTCCTCAAGAAAAAGGAAGACATTCATCCTGGAAAGAAATGTTTTTGTTGGTTCATGAGAAAGAAACCTCACCCACCATCAGATTGGGGATAACTTATTAGAACTGCCCCTCTGGAGGCAGTCAAAACCCAGGGCCCACTTGGGGGATTAAACCAAGAATTATCCTTTTTTTATTATTCAATTTCTATTTTCATTTCTTTTAAAAAATTTCTTATGTTATGTTTTTTTACTTTTTTTAGGTTTTCAAAGAGCAACACTTAGGAATCAAAATCAACGTTGCATTGCCAATAATCCAGGTTGTACCTCTCCTTCACACTTGATTGATGTTGTTATTCATTTTAAAATTGTATTACATGTTAAATCAACTTAAATTCATCGAGGACACTGCATCATTTAAGTGTGGGGGAGAGAACCTTTGTAGTATAGGATTTTTATTTGATGTTTGTTTTCAAAAATTAAAAAAAAAATTGTGCGTTTACAAATTTTTGTGTGTTTATTTTTCAATTTTTGGTGTGTTTCTGAAACTTTTGAGCTGAAATGATTATCAATACCATTTTTGAAACCCATGTCAATGAGTGAACCAGTCTATTTCATGAAACTGATCTTAAATGAATGCTGAAATAACTTTGTTTCAAGTTCAAATCTTTTGGAAATTCATGAAAAGTACACTGATTTTTAAATCTCATGCCATATTTCACTGTCTATATCTTTGAAATAACTTTCCTGTGAGGCTTCTAAACCATTTTTGTCATATTCTGTTCATTCACCTCATTTCTTGAGAAATCAGACCATGCTTGCTTTAACCAGAATTTGATTTATTACTTTCAAAACTTGAGGGTTGGGGTACGTGTGTTTTAAATGATTGAGACATTTATTTTGTTTGAAGCCCCCTTTTTTAAAATAGTCCTTTTAATTATGGCCCACCTTTACATTTATCCTTCATTGTAGCCCCTAGTATCCATGAATTGCCTGTTACGTTAGCCACATTACAAGCCAATTTTCCCTATCATACTTGCTCTTGAAGTAAAATTGCATGATCTTGTTGAACTTACGTGTGGGGGAAGATGTATTATGGTGTACTACCTCATTTGGTTATACTTTGGGTGGAAAATAAATTGTGGAGGAGATGTGTGTGATGCTGAAAAATTATTCTGTTGAAAGCTGTGCCTTTTCTGGAGCTTTTATGACAAGAGAAGTTGTGCCTTTCTGGAGCTTCCAATGTAAAAATAAAGCTGTGCCTATCTGGAGAATTAAAAAGAAATAATGTTTGAAAAGATTGAAATGTTTGCTGCTGAGCTGATTGAATGATTATGGAGCCTATTTTCAACAAAGGGGAAGCGAAGGAGACCATATTTCAGTGAAAATTAGAATCTTGTAATTTTGCTTCAATAAGAGCCAAGCCTTCCTTTTTTCGGCCTCAAAACTTTTAACATCTAAATCCTACCAACCAGAAGCTACAGAACAACCCTGAAAAGTACTCATGAGAAACACATGTCCTTGACTCACATCGGGTGGAGAAGTATGAATTGATCAAACCTATGATGACTCTTGTGTGAGTTTGGATGAGAATAGCCCTGTTCAGCCTTTACATTTGTGAGATGAGAGAAAATTCATGTGGGGTAGGTGTTTTGTGTGCATGGGATAAGAAATGAAGTGGAAATATATTAAAATCTTAAATAGAGAACTTGAAATAATAGTTTTAGATGAGGCATAATATCTTTTTGTTTCTTGAAATTGATTTGATTGATCTCATTGATATGTGGTTTGGATTTGATTTGATTTGATTGCTTACTTGTCCAGGAGTCCAAGTGCTAAGTGTGGGGGAATTGATAGAGAAAATATTTTCAATTAATTTATATTGAATATCATTGTTTTAAACCCATAAAATTGGTTCTATAAGATTAATTGTATCATTTTTTTGATAATGGTGTTATTTTGAGCTGAATAGTAAAAATTGGCCATTTTGGATTTTTTAACAGTTTTAAATTATTTCGGTAGTTTGGCGATAACATTATCTACACTGATCCAAATTGAAATATTATCTCTTTTACAGATTCTACACATCCAGGGCTTCATTTAATATATTTGGACTAAAATCTGAATCGGCCATATAGAAGCTCAAAAGAAGCTCACAAGTTGGCTCAAGAAAACTGTTTTCAGTTCTGCCTAGTTTTGATGTGGGATCCATAACTCATCCACTGTGGATCCAATGCTTGTAAAATTCGGTGGGTGGACGCGAAATTCGTTTTGGAACATCTTTTACGAATGAAGAACCGAGTGAATTGGCCGTTTATGGTGTCATTAAAGCACCCTAATCCGGAGGATTTCCTTTTGGAGAGTGTGACTGGACAGAATACATTTTTATAGTAAAACGGCCATAACTCTCGGAATACATGTCCAAATCCACTGGAAATTTGAGGGGACACGGCCAAAGGAATTGTAACCAATATTAAAGAAGGGCTCAGTGCGTGAAGATTTCATTTAATGGGGATAAAACGCGTCGACATTCGGGGGAAGTATTCTGGCTATAAAAGGAGGAGAGCTCCACCCTCTCAAAGCATCCATTCTGCATCCCATTTTTCCATCCATTCCTTCAAGGCACCAAGGAGGAGATCTCCACCGAGGGAGGCCGGCCGAAAATCTTCCACCTTTCTTTTATTTTATTTATTTTCTTTATTTTTAGTTTTTAATTGTAATTTAGATTTCTAATAAATTCATGCATTGTTTTTATTTTTTGTGTCCACCGATTCACCCTCTTTTCTTCCTCTCATCTTACCATCGTGAACTATAATACTCATGATCATGAGTAACTAGTCCGAGGAATATCCCAAGGGAGTAATCAGGTTCGTGACCCCAAGACCATGTTTTTAATATTCTTTGAGTTAATTCTAAGGATAATTTATAGTGGGTGTAATCCTCACTATGGTTGTCTAAAGATTAACTTCTTAATCTACAACCATTTTCCCTCGATTAACGAGGTGGATGGAAGGTGTGTTTGGAAATCTCTAAGTAGACTTTCCATTCATAACCGCTGTAGAATAAGGTGTGCACACATACTATGGAGTGCGTAAACTAAGAATATTTGAAGCTGGCCAATGAAGGTGCTCCCTGAATATTCTCTCGGGAGAACTTCCTTTCTTCCCTAATTACATTCTGTTTAGCATTGCATGGTAATTTAGAATTAAATTTTAGTTTCTTTTGATTTATTAATTTCATTTATTTTATTAAATTACATTTATTTCATAAAATATTAAACAACAAAAAAAATTAGATTAGGTGGAATAGAAGAAGTGATTTATTAACCACAAAAGCTCCTCAAGAGAACGACCTAGGTCAGCCCCTGCGCTGCACTTAGCTATAAATATTTATGAGAGCGTGCACGACAATGCTTCATCAATATAATATTTTAAATGTACATATTCTTAATGTGAATCACAAATGATTATTTTTCTTTATAATCCAATAATGAAATCATTTTTTTATTAGAGATAGAATAAACTCAATGGACATCATATTATGTTTTTTTTCTTGAAGAGACTCAATATATTGTGATTGAAAGAACCATTCCAAAAAATTGGCGATGGAAATATTCTTTAACTTTACTCTATGAAACTATGGGGCATTCAGCTACTACTATCAGTTAAACTTTATTAGTTTGGTATATTACTGATAGAGGGAATAATACTTCCTTAACACTCAGATCTTAAAATTTTCATCATATTTCTATGTTTGTTACTTCTTTCTATGTATTTATTTTCACATCTTTATTATTTATTATACTACCCATTGATGGTAGGATTTTTGGGTTATACGACCTCTTAAAAAAGGTTATGGTTGGTTGGGCCTAAAGGTAAAAGGTATGGGGATCGATTGCACATTTTTCAGTTGAAAGGCATATTTATTTTCATGCACCACCTCCAAAAGAATATAGTTGTGTTGTTACACCTTGTGGGAAAAAGTTTATCATGGGTTATGACTCCAGGGGTCACAAGATAGTTGTAAAGGTTTTCAGATCCCCTTAAAAAGTGAGACATTAAATAGTTATAGAGTTCTATTATAATGTAAATTATATATTATTAAATAGTATAAATAGGATCATTTAGATCTGAAGTACAAAAAAAATTCCCCACGTTCATTCATTTATTATAACAGTCCGTAAATTCTAAAAGATTATATTTTCTTTGAAAGAATATAAAATCTCTAAAATTTATGGTGTATTTAGTATTTTAAATAAATTTAAAGAAATATATATCATAAAATGAAATCAATAATGTGTTATCGTGTATCTCACACCACGACATGTTTCTTGAATAACATACATTACACACAATACCGAGTTTTATCGAACAACAATATATTATTAATAAAATTATTATTTAATATAATAAGATACAAACTAGCCATTAAATTTGTATTTATGAATAGTATTTACTTAATTACGAACATATATAGTAACTTATGTTGTTAGTAATTAATTATAAATTAATATAAGAACCAATTGAATATTGAGGGAATGATTCTATAAAAATATATTTTTTTGCTTAAAAAAGTGTTTTATACAAATAAATTAAAATAATTACTATTAGTGAATGACTTTAATAAAATATATATATTTTATATTCAATTAATTATTTTTTATATGTATAAAATATTTTTTGTAATCATATGATAATAAAAATCTAGTTTTATGCTAGAATATTGTCTTTTTCTGAAAGTCAATTTTACCATAATTTAATGGAGAATCTATTTTAAATACAATTTATTGAACTTTTATAAAAATTATATTTAATAATAAAATAAATTTTTTAAAATTGAACAACAAAATTATCTTTGGTTTATTTGATCTTATTTTTCTATGTGGTTTCGTATTTTGATAAATAATGCAAAATAATGAATTTTAATCAAAAACATCTTTTCATATAATTTATTTATATAGTTAAATTATACATTAATATTGTTTTAACGTAATATTAAATCAAATATAATTCAATTAATAAAATTTATGTTATTTTAATCAATTTTAATGTGAACAATTAATATAATACATTGAAAATATTTGAAAATTTTTACTTTAAAACCCCAGTTTTGTTGTCCCATCTATTGGAATAAATTTAAATAAATTTATGCAACTTCGTTGATTAGAATTTGGAAAAAGTATTAAATATTTTAAATAACAATAATTTATAAATTATTTTATCTTAAACATAGTTTTTTTTGTCAAAGATATTATTAAATGTGATTAAAATTGATCATAACGATTAAGAAAAAAAATTGATTAACAAAAGAATAAACCTTATAACTAAGAACCAAAATGTCCTATTCACTTGTCCAAATTCCATTTTATTTACATATATATACTATATACTCCCTATAATACGATTTAATCAATTATTGGTGCCACTTTACATGGTAAAACATGTGATGAATTCTTTTTTCCGAAATTTACAAGAATTCCACCCCTCCATCACTAAAAGATTGAACTCACCTATCCCACTTATTAACACATCTAAACACCTTTTTCTAGAACAAAATCTACAAAAATAACCTCGCAACATCTCCCAACTCATCCTATAATCGTCACCTTGGTCAGAAATTATATTGAGGAATCCCTTTGGTGCTAACCAAAAGGAGTTACCCGAAAAGAGGTAACATTTTTCAATGTTCATTTTTGTTTTATTTGAATTTTCACCCTATTATTTCTTTATATGACATTATTATATAAGAAAATAATTATCATTAGTATATTGAGATATTTTTACGTAAATGGTGAGAGTTATTCCCACACACACTTTCTTTAAATGGGTAACTGACTTAGCCTTCGTGTACATAAAACTATTACATCATGAAACAATGTTCTCCCAATTTCAATTATCACCTCTCATAGATAAGAATTATGAAAGAAATGATGTTTTTATATGATATATAAGATATTTTTTGATGAATAATTTTGGAATTTTTTTATAACATATACCTTCATGATTTCCATTTTGTTTAATTACGATAACATCATGTGTGGACATTTGGACTACCAACTCCTCAAAGTGATGTGATTTGTTTATTCTATAAATGGAATGTATAAATTATGGATCTAATAATGATATGTGTCATATTTGATATAAATATGATACTATAATTCTAATATATATATATATATCAATTAATTTTTATTATTCTAAATAAATCAAAGAAATACAAGTAGCATTCATATGTATGTAAAACCTACAATCTCCTTGAACAGTGCATTTCATTTCCTATATCCAAAAATTATGGATTATTCCATATAAATTTATAATGAATATATGTGATATTAAAATCATTTTTTATAGTATTTTAAATAATAAATCATGATCAAATTAATTGTTATAATAAGTAACAAGTGAAATCATATTAAAAACAAGAAAGTTAACACCCGATGGGTGGTGGCTGATCTGGGTATGCTTATGAAAAAATGTAAAGTGGTCCCTTAGATGAAGAAGTATATTCAAAACATGTTCAATGCACCTAATGAAAACTGTAGGTTTTTTGGAGGGTGCTGGATTTCTTGGAGGCCACTAGTTGAAGGGTTAAAACTGAATTTTGATAGGTCTTGTGCACTGGGTATTATGAAGGGTTGTGGGGTGATCCTGAGTTCATGAGGATGTGTGGTGTATGTGTATAGTTAATGGTTTAGTTATGGAGAATCCTTGTAGTCAGAGTCTTGGGTGCTTCTCAAAGGCATTAAATTCATCCTTACCCATCACTTTCCACTTTATATGATCAAGACTAATTCAATAATCCTCTTGGATGCACTTGAGGGTCGATGATCCACTTCGTGGACTATCTTATACCACGTATTGAATTGTTGTATTATTATTGATAGATGAAAATTCATAAGTCATACATGGCATGAGAGATAAAATGTAGAAGGATTACTTATGTCATGGTTTTCACGTGATGTTGATTTTGTATCCTTTTCCAACGTTAGTTCCTTTCTCCTGGAGTGTTCTATAATTGTCCAAGGTGGCTCCTATGGTCTTCATTATTTTCATCCCTCATGTGTTAGCTTGTATTTTTCCATTGCTTCCCTATTTCTGAGATTTTTTCTTTGTATGCTTTACACACCTTTATAATAAAATATGATGTTTTCTTGTTAAAAATAAGAGATAAGATATTATATGAAGATAATATATGATATTATAAATATATGTATGGTTATGGAATAATTTATCAACATTATTAAAACTACAATACATTTATTTAATGTACGTTCACATGAAAGGAAATACAATTCATGAGTTTCTTAACTCACTTTAACTATTTTTAGTAATAAATCATTATCACCACATTCTTTTTGAGTGGAATATTCACAACCCAATTTTATATATTATATCATTAATTATTTATATTCATGGTATATTGAGTTTCAATTTTAATTATTTCATCTGGGGGGATTTGAACAAAAAATTTCCAAGTGGTATAAGAATTTCATAACTCATTTCCTTTTTCACTAGTTTAAATTTATTCCGCATTTTTATTAACATTAAATGATTATGTGTATAGTTATATTTTTTTATATATTTATGTATTTCTAATTATTATATTAGTATTTACATTTTAAATAGATAATTTATTAATTTATTGATTCTCACATCAATGTTATGGACTTTTAAAAGTTTTACATCACAATCACATTTTTTCGGAACTCTATAAACTTGAATATACATTAGATGAAATTATATTATAATTGATTAAAAAAACTTTCATTTTATTTTCCTAGGTTTATTCATTAACTTTCTCAGGTAATAAGTACCATTTTCCACACATTGTTAGTCAAAATGTTTTAGAATGTTTTTTTGTTGAAATCCCATCATCATTTATCTTTAATTTGGAGAAACTATTTTATTTTAAGAAAGAATATTTTCTAAAAAAATTTCTACTATGTTTTAACCTTTCCAAATGATTTATTAAATACATTTTTCCCTTTTTTCTTCGTAAATTTATGTCCAATGGAATATTCTTGTCACTTTTCGATAAGTAATTTTTCTATCCTTCTCCATGTGAAAAGAATATACTTTTAACCATGTATGACATGTACGAATTTTCCTACCACAATTTCATATAAGAATAGATTTCATGTTTCAAAAAACATTTCTAAAATTAAATGTTTTCAAAGGTGATTTTCAATGAAAAATAATTTCAATTTTATTATAAAATGAAGGAGGATAATTTCCTCAAGAATATTTCCCTAATGGAAATTTTATAGTATTTTCATTCATAATGGACAATATCCTTTTGTTTTTACTCCACTTGTAATATATAGTATTAAAAATATCTTTATTATTTTTCTGGCTATGTTATAAATTATTTTTCCAAGGATAGTATTGACATTCACTTACTGGATTCATTTTTTAATTCCCCTTGAAATATTAAACTTCCTATGATCAGTATACATTTAATTCCACAAAATTATACTTAGTGTTTATCATGGATATTTTTATTGACAAAACCATATATAATTTTTACATATAATGATTACATTGATAATTATTTTATTATCTGGGTAAATATTGGTAATCTATATTATTCATTCAATATGGATATGTGATAAGACATATTGCGTATTAATTAAATTGATTACTTGATAAGAGGAATTCTATCGATATGTAGTGATGGGTGGGGCTCATACATTATATAGCCCATCAATGCATAATAAAGTTCTCCTGAGAAAATGTAGTTTTGAAAATTAAGCGGGGTTCTACTTATTGTTTTAAACCATGTTGTGAATGGTCTTGACGGTAGTTGTTTTCATGTTCCTCATAAATTTTTTCCAAAAATTAATAATTTCCTTCGTTTTTATTAATCGGGTATTATTTATGATATTTTTACAATGACAATGTACATCAATGCATTTCATTCATAATTTATTGATTAAATGGAATGTGTTTTAAGTTTCTTTCATTTTCTAATTGTTTTTCACTTATCCAGTATCTAAAATGAAATGTATGTTTAGTTATTTATCTTTACATATTTTTTATGAACTCTCTATTATTATTTTGATTACATGTAATTTTTGGATAGTTATTACTTTTACATATTTATTATTCTCATTGAATTACTATTTATTCTTCTATACATAACCCTTACTGAGAAATTGATCTCACCCATATTTGTTTTACTCTCCCCATGAATCCAAGAAGTGTTCTAAGAAAGATAATAAATAATACACAATATGGAATAATTATATTATCCAAGAATGAAAAAAATGTATTTTAATTAGTGTATTAGTTTTTAGTAAAAGACTCATGTTTGTATCTACTTTATGAAAACTACTAAACTCTCTGATTCTTGAGTAATTGATTCCATGTAGTCATACCAATATAAAGGTAGCATGGAACCAAATCTAGGATTACTGGGCTCGGGTCACTATTGTTTGTATCTGAGGAATTTTTGTAAATATAATGGGAACTAGATTTAGAAATACTATGATTAGAGGAAATTTCACTAATGTAGAATTAAAGGATATGTATAAAAGAACATCCATGAGTTTCGATCAGATAGAGATTATGTGATTTTCCTAGAAATGCATCATTTTCTAGATACTACTAGTGGATGTGGTTCTGGAACATATGTATCTAGAGGTACAAACTATGAAATGGTGCATTCATCCTAAATTGAGTGTAACTTGGATCATGACTAAGGCTTTATTGTGAACCTCATTTGAAACTCCTGGTGGATAATCTTAGCATAAGTCACATTTTTTACAAAACATTATGAGTAATTTGAATATATGATGAAAATTAATGAACTAGGATAAACCCTAGAATAAGAAAAGAAATATTTTGAAATAATACAAATGAATTATTTTTTTGGGATTTAATAATTAATTTGTTGAAATATATTACTAGTGGTATTTTGGTTATAAGAATTGGGAATGATATAATGACTAGACATGATTTTGGAATCATATATTTTAGAGGAAAAGTTACTTTTGGAACAATGGATTTATATTTTATAAATATAATTAAAATGTTATTGGTAATGTTCAGGGTTCATATGATCAGTAATGACATCATAATAATAGTCAAGTAAGATTATTGGACTTTTTTGAAAAACGAATAAGTTTTCTAAAAACCCATAGTTAATATTTAATTTAATTTCAACAATGTCCATCATATTAATTTTAAATATTATGTTAATTATTTTTCAAAAAATGGAAACCAATATGTCGGTTGACAACCAATCGAGTGTGGAAAGGCGGTGGGGCTTGAACCGATGAATGAAGGACGATAAGGGTTTCCCACCTACCACTAGCCTATGTGATATACATGTTAATATATCATTGTTTTTAGTTAAATATGTTGAAAAATAAATATTATAAATAAAGTAGGGGTATAATTTTTTTGGGTTATAGATTAATGTATTACCATATTGGTTTTGGAAAGTAGTTATATATAATAACTTATGTTATAGGTATTATGATTTGTTAGAATTAAAATAAAGTTATTTAGGAATATAAATTCATGTTTGGATATTAAATACATAGAGTGAAGAGATATATTTTATATCTATAAAAGAAAAACCAAAGGATAAAATGGTTTATATAAAATATATCTAGTAACCATATTTCTTTATTAACTATTTAAGTAATAGAATTACTCAAACATTAAGAAAATGATCTGAAAGAATGTTATCCGAATACCATAGTTTTTTTGGACTAATAGACTTTTAAATAATGATAGATTTATGATTTTGTGGCCCCCAACCCTCCATTTATAATTTAGTTGTTTTTTATCTATGACATCAATAACAACTATAATTATTGACTCTTTTTTAACATGTCCATATTTTCCTTTTCACTAATGTTCTCCTACATAAAATCCTTGTTATATGTTATTAAATGAGAAATTTTTTCTTATCATACTCACATATTAAGATTATATTTTATTAGACCTTATATCTATGTGGTATTTCAAGAAATTAATTTTGAAATATAAAAACCTATATTTGTTAGATAAAATTTAAATTTCAAGGACAGAATTTATTTAAGTTGAGGAGAAACTAACACCTTGTAAATTCAAAAAGAGTAAAATGTATTTGATATCATATAACCACTCTTGTATTTATTGTTTTTTTAATATATTAAATTAATCTAATACATTATATATCTTGAAATTAAAGAAATTATTTTTTCTTTCATTGAAAAAATCAACTAGATTCTTCAGTAGATTACGTTACACGCAAGACCGTGTTTTACCGAATAATAATATATTATTAAAAAAATTAATTTTTAATATAGTAAGATATTAGCAAGATGTTAAATAAGTATTTATAAACAGTATTAACTAAAATTTTAAAATATATTATCAAATTCAATGATGAAAAATTAATTAGAAATGAATATATGAATAATTAAATGTAAATTGATTGTTTTTATAAAAACTAATTTTTTCTTTCAAAGGTGTTTTATCCTAATAAATTAAGTGAATTACTAATAAGGAATGATATTAATTTTATATATATATATATATTATATTCCAAATTTTTTTTATATTTATCCTATATTTTTTATAAGCATAGGATAATAATAAATCGAGTTTTATGCCTAAAAATTGTATTTTTCTAAGAAGTAATTTTTACCGGATTTTTATGGAGAAACTATATTGAATATTTTTTTTGGAAATTTGATAAATTATATATTTCATAATAAACATAATTTATAAATGAGTAATGTAAAATTATCTTTTGTTTAATTTTTGGTATGTTTCTATGAGGTTTTATTTTTTGATGAATAGTGAACAATACTGAATTTTAATTCAAAAAATCTTTTTTGTATAAATTATTTATATAGTTACATTAAATTTTAAATAGGTTTTAAATAACCAGTATTTAAATTAATCCAAATTAGGTCATTGAAACAATTTAAATTTGAAATTGAATAAAAAAACATTTGAATATTTTTACATTCAAAACGTGCTTTGTCGTCACATCTGTGAAATTAAATTTAAATTAATTTATGACACTATAGCAGTTATAATTTTTAAATATTTATTCCATGTTTGGAATCATAAAAATATATAATTTCTAATAAGTTTAATTTCATTTTTTACCAAAAAAATTAGTGAATGTGATTTAAATTGAATACAACTATTATGAGAAACATTAGCCTAACAAAGGACTAAACCATAATCATAATTGCTAAAATGACATATAAAATTTTCCAAAATCCATTTAATGTCCATATATAGACCATATAATCCATTTTATCATATGATTCCCATTTTTGGATCCACTAAACATGGGAAAAATGTGGGTGGAATTTTCTTTTCCAAATTTTATATGAATTCCACTCCTCTTTAGCTATAAAATGATACTCACCCCTCCTACTTATTATCACCTATAGAAACATTTTTATTTCAAAAAAATTACCAAATAGTCTCTCAAAATCTATATCTTAAAATTCAAAACCTATCCTTGGACAAAAATAATTCCAAAGATGCCCATTAGTGAAAATCAATAGAAGTTACCCGAAAAAGGTAACATTCTTTCATGTGCATTTATGTTTTATTTGTTTCTACACCCTTTCATTTTTTTATTTTTTATTATTATATAATAAACCACTAAAGCTAATATAATATGTTGTTGTTATTATGTTTATTCCATCTACACCTACATAAACTTCCATAAAATGGGTAACAAACATACTGTTTTTGTACAACAAACTGTCGCCTCACGAAATGATGTTCTGGGTTTTTCCTTGATCACCTATCATGGTTGGGAATTATAATGGAAACACAGTTTTTATATTAAATATCAGATAATTATTCTTAATTAATACTTATTTATTTTTTTATATAACACATACCTTCATTGATTCCATTTTGTGTAAATACAATAATATCGTTTGTGGATGTATGGACTACAACCTCCTTATAACGATGTGATACGTTCACACCATATATGGAAATTATAAATGATTTTTTTATTAATAAAATGTAACATATATGACATAAATATGATATTGGAATTATAATATGCATATATCATTTAATTTAAATTCTCTTAAATATGAAAAACAAATGGATGTAGCGTTTATGTGTACGTATGACCCACCGTCATCCTGAACGGCGCATTTCATTTCTTATCTCCAATAACTATGGATTATTATAAATACTTATATAATGAACCCATATAATAATTAAATTTTGGATTAAATTATTTATATGATTAAATCATTATCTAATTAATTGGGATAACAACTATAAAGTTCCAATCATACTTAAAAACTAGTCAATTAACATGAAAAATATTGAAAAAGTGATTTATTGTTAATAAATGAGTAAAAATATATTTTAAGAAGATAATATTTCATACAAAAACTAAAATTATGTTTCTCTAATATGTTATTAGAATGATTAAAACCATTAATATATGTGTTTAAATGATGTTCACCCGAAATGAAATGAATGGTAAGGGATTATTTTCTCACTTTTACATTTCATGAGGCATACATCATAATCAAAAATATGATATTTTATGTGGTGTATCCCCTTCACATTTTGATATATTATATCATGAATTATTTTATATTCATGATATATTTAGTTTAAATTTTAATTATGTCATCTAAGGGGAAATGTACTTATTAATACCATGTGGTAAAGAAATTTTATAACTAAATTCCATTTTCATTAGGTTGTATTAATTATTCATTTTCATTAACATTATATGATTATTTGTATAATGAATTTGACTATATATTTATTTATATACAATAAGTATATGCGTATTTAAATTTGACACACACAATCTATTCATTTATTGATTCTCACTGTAATGTTTCTATCTTATCAATGGTTTACTTAACTATTCCATTTTATTTAGGATTTTTTACACTTGAATATTGATTAGAGGTAATTATATAATCATAATTTAATAAACTCTTTCATTTTATTATAAACTAGTTATTCTTAAAATATACCAAGTAATAATACCATATTTTAATTCTTTGGTAATCAAAATATTTTAATCTTTGCTTATAAGAAAACTTCAATTAATTTTTCATTTTATTTAGAGAACCTGATTTCTTCTAAAACCTTGATTTGTAAAAAGGAATCAAAAAATATTTTATCCTTTAAAAAATTATTTATTAAATAATTTTTTAAATTTTTTTCTTCTATAAATGATTTAAAATGAATCTTTATATAAATTTATGAACAAGGAAATTTTTTAAAAATATTACGCATCAAAAGGAATGTACATTTTATCTTTTACAGAATGTATGGATTTACTGAATGGTGTTTATTCAAAGATTTCAACACAATTTTAAAAGGGTCCCCTTTAAAGAAATTATTTTCAAAAGAAACTGTCAATGAAAAGGATTTTAAAATTTTTTTTCAAAATAATAATTGATATTTTCCCCACGAATGCTTCTTAAAATAGGGTTTTATAGTATTTCAATACAAAAATGATAAAAACACTCTATTTTTACAACACTTGGAATATGTAGTATTGATAGAATAATAATTCTTCTTATGGATTTTTTATGATTTATTTGGAAAAGTATAGTATTGAAATTCACTTCGTTGATACATTTATCTAGTACCCTTGAAGTATTCAATTTTATATGTTCGTTAGACATTCAATTTACCTTATTTATCAAAATAACTTATCATGGATATGGTTATTTCCTAAATTGTTTATCATTTTTTCATATGGTGCTTACTTTGATAGTAATTTGATTATCTTGGGAAATATTGATAAATCTATATTCATTATTCAACATACATATTTGATAAGGAATATTGTTTATTAATTAAATTTATTACTTGATATAATGATTTATTTAGACAAAAAGCGACAAGAGTGGACCGTATTTTATATAGACCATTGATGAATGAACAAGTTCTCATTAGTCCAATTAGTAGCACAAATTAAACAAGATTCTACCTTTAGTTTTAAACTATCTTCTGAATGGTCTTTGTGGTATAGATTATCTTGTTCCTCAAACATAATGTGAAGAAATTATGAATTGCATTAATTTTGATTCATCATTTTTAATCCTTGATATTTTCAATATGAAAACGTATATGAATGAATTTTATTCCCAGATTACAGATTAAATTCAATGTTTCAATTTCATACCTTTTCATATTGAATTTACATTATCTAGTATTTAAATAGAATATCTGATTAGTCATTTAACTTTACATATCGTTTACATACTCCCTCCCAGATTATTGATTAAATGAAGTGTGTTTTAATTTATTAAATTTATATATTAATTATGCTCACTGATCCATTATTTCTTTTACTATACGAAACCACTAATGATAATTTGAGCTCACCCTAAACTTTTTTCAATTCTAAAAAATTCAATACATTTACTATAAAATATATTTAAGGATACACTAGATGGAATAATTTTATTATCCATCAAAGAAAAAAAAACTGTTCTAATTAGTGTATTAATTTTTATTACAGGGCTCATGTATGTATGTTGGTTACCAAGACTACTAAAATTTTCAGTTCTTCAGGATTTGAATATTTATAATCATCCCAATGCAATTGTATCATGAGACTAGCTCCATGATAACTTGGTTGAGGTTTCTATATTTATTCCCAGTATAATAATTTATCTAATATTAATAAGTTCTAAAAAATATTTACAATAGGGAAATCAACCCCTCTGTTACCCATTTGGATATCCTCATATGGGGACCTAAGGATTCATATCAAGTCAAAAAATACCCTTTTCTATATAGTAATCAACATATGATATCAAATATTTTGGTCCTCCAATATGTAATAACCACTCAATCATTTGTTCTTACCCAATTATATACATGAAAATCCTTACCAAAAAACATTAAACATTATTTACCAGTCTAGACACGTGACCTTAAACTATGTAACCCAAATTCTATGAGAATTTATTCTAGTTAATATAGATACATAGGATTCCATCTTGATTTTTATTCCCAACCCAAAATAGGTTTTGGATGAATGGAATTATAAGGAACATAGTTGGATCATGACTGCACTATAGTAAGAGGCACTTAATTAGTCCTTTCCCCATTTCATTAAAAGTAAAGATGCCTCTTATTATAATGTATAGAACTATATTGACTATAATTCCCATAATAAGGATAAATTTGAATCTTCTATCATATGTATAATCCCTACTCCATATCACCCACCACCTACATTTATAGTAATTAATTCATAATATATGAGTCTTATGGCATAAATATATCATATAATCACATGTAAAAGTGATATTAAGAACCTATTAAACATAAATATGTTCTCATTGAAGCATATTTTTGATCAATAAAAAGAACTAATGTAACCCGTTGAAATATTATTTTTAGTAATGATTTACGAATACATTAAATATATCTAAGTAGTTATGGATATAATAAATAATTCCCCTCAATCAGGGTGAGTTGTGCCCAACCACCCATCCTCTCAAACATTTCATAACCCAAAAAATTACTGGTAAAGTACCCAAAAGTACCATCCTTTGTAAGTAAGGTTTTAAATGACTCAAATTCGTGGTTTCAAAGGTATATTATGAGCAAAAATATAATATATTACAATCTTGTAGGCCCATATATTATTCCTATAGAAGATAAAGTAGGGAATAATGAAATTATAATATAATTAATTGCATTAAATCATTTAATAACCTCATATCAAAATTACATTTATAGAATAAATTCCACATATAACATACTATGTAAGTTTGTTGAAGGGTTTTCTCCCAAATAGAATGAAATTTTAAGATTTATGAGTTATTCACTATAGGGAATATTCTTTAGGTATCGATCAAGGAGTGATCCTTCTAAAACTAAGAGATATTATATACATTTTCATACCATGAACAAAAGGATAGTGAATATCTGGGAAATAACCTCGGGACATGGGATCTGGTCCTAATATTATACATCTACCTATTTTGATAAATTGGATCTAATGATTTTTGAAACTTGTGTTTTAGAAAATATATAATTTTACAAATACATTGAAAGTAAAAACATAATAAAGGGGGGAGAAAATATTTGGGTACCTAGATCGAGAATAAACTCACACACTTGATCCTCAAGGAATTTTTGTGTTCTTCCTATGTTAACATTGGTCTATACATCTTGTAAATACCTAATCACACTCGCATTATATGATTAACTCATAAGGGTTGGGCCCTAAGTAAATACCATTGGTTTTTTGGGTACCTAGATATTATTTCCTATAAAATAACTCTCAGTTTCCCAATTTAGACATTACGTGTGAGTATGTGATAATTTATTAGAATGGTGAAGATTAAGTAGCACCAGAGCATACAAAATTACAACTCCTCTAAGATCCCCATTAGGTGACTTGAGACACCAAAAATAGGGGAAGGGGGAGAGGAAGTAAGGGGAGGGTATTTGTGTCTTCTAATGGATATTTCCATTTGAATATTAGTTTCCATAAACGGCACCTAATATTTTATTGAATTAAGCACATTGATAGTTGAACCAAATATACTAGGTAATTCAATCAATGTACTCTAACTATCCAAAATTGGGTCATAATAAGTTCATACCAAAGAGGATTCACCCATATTATCCAATGTGGGTCAATTCCTTGTACTCTATAGATACCACACCCATTTCCCCCAAAATAGGCTACAAATAGGTCATCTCAAAGAGGTAATTCCTAGGTATCCCCATGTGGAACCATTCCAAGGTTACATTACTAGTTTCTCTATACACTCATGTCCCAATAATGGTTTCCATTCTTTCCAAGGTCTCCATACTACGTGCTATATTTTACAAGGTACATTAATTATTGGATATAAAGAACCAATTTTTTTATGAATTATTATTATTTTGGTTATATTAAATTTCAATGATAGCATGGGCTAGATTACATTCCTTGTTTATTATTAATTACTCATGACATTAATATTTAAAAAAACATTATATATTCTTAATATTATTATTTAATCATGACCATTGTAACATAACAGTTAAAACAATGGAAATCATTTTATATAATTTTTTGTCTTCCATAATTACATTTAATATTCATATGTTATGATTTCATGTATTATGTTCATTATTTTTTTATGATCTATGACTTGTGTACTAAGAATAATTGTTACTTGAATGATGTTATTAATCTTATGATATGCATGCAAGATATTATAATGTCATGAAATTTACTCAAGCTCATATTCATAAAAACATGTGTCCCTTTTTTACCCTTAATGGGCATTTGAGATCACCACTTTTTATGTCTTCTTTACCAGGTAATGAAGATATATATTAATTATGATGGGTCTAAGAAGGTTTTCAGTCATTAATAACCTAGTGGGAGATTATTTAGTTTATTTATGTTCCACTGTTTATGTTTCTATGTTTTTAGAGTCACTAAACTAATTCAGTTTATATGTGTCTATCTATGTATTGTATTATGTATTCCGCAAAATTGATGTAATGAGAGTTTATAAAAACTGATGGTTGATATAATATATATATATATATTATTTATAAAATAAATATAAATCTATAATTATTATATAATACATATCTTACTACTTTACATTCCATGGGGGATAGGATAACATCTTTTGTGTATATGACAGATTGTTACCTCACAAAGAATTGTGATTTTTTTATTAACAAATTGAAATGAAGTTATTTAAGGTAAATTAAATGAATATATGAGACATATATGAATAAAATTACTCTATAATTTTAATATATTATTTGCATTTCTTTCATTTCATTCGTTGAGAAAATGGAATCAATGTTCAAGTGTATGTATGACCTACCATCTCAGCTAATGATTTATTTCATTTTATATATCTAACTTTTATGGATTAATATAACTACATATATAGTTAATATATATTATATTTATATAATAGTAAAAAAATTGAGATTATTTATGAATGATCCAAAAGATATTAGACCTAAAATACAATTTCAAAACTTACACAAAACACAAAAACTACTACTATCCAAAACAAGACATAAACATAAAAATGGTAACAAAATTGTAATAAAGGTTTATAAATAAATCATATATGGAATGATATATATATTTATGGTTAGGTAAAATATTTATAATAAAATTATATTTATATATATGAGGTTCAAATATGTATATAAGAATTCATGATTTGTGGTAAGGGATGTTTATCTCAATTTTTCTTATTTAGGACAAAAGTTCTTTTATGTACCTACATTATTACATGAGGTGTATTTACAAATTATATTAAATGTTATTTCATGAATATAATTTTTTAAATCATATTAATTTTTTCATTTCATTAATTATTTAATGGGGACTAATATTCCAAAGATACCAAATTTGTAAAGGTTTGATGTTGCAATCTCATTATTTATCAATATTTTTTATGTTTATGCTTCCAATGATAAAATATTATTATCCATATCTAATCATACTAAGGAATATTATTTTCCTCTATCTATTTCATTATAATAAATGGTTTCCCTTCATTTACCTCTCATTATATACTCAAGTGTTAACATTATGTTTTTAAAAAAATCCTATATTATTTTTCTCTTTGGTCGAAAATGAATTTTGTTCCACAACCATGATTAAAAATATATTTTATAGAATATTTTAAATATATATTAATATTTTTATACTTCATTTATAACATTGACTTATTTATCAAATAATTTTTTAAAATGACTCATCTCTTCATTTTCATAATATTGTGTTTTTTTCATTTACTAAAAATGTAAAAGGAATCATTGTTTTTCTAGTACTACTATAATAAAAAATGAAATGGGATGAAGTAAGGAAGGTATTTTTCAATAATAAATTCACTGTTATTCTATGTACTATTATGGGGAATTAATTTTGTGATGTAAATTATAAGAATAATGAAACAATTGATACTTATGAATCTTATTTTATAAGGATTTCATAGTAAGATTCGAGTTTAATCATGAGTCTAGAAAGAAAAATTGATCGATTATTTGGTGGATTATTACTAAGCCTATGAAAGGAATTGGATATAAGATACATTAGTGAATATCATGGAATTGATCATTGTGCTCTCTATTAAGAAATTGAAATAGGAGATTCCAACAATTCTAATAGATTTGATAAGGAATAGAAATCCTAGTCTCATGAATACCCAAAAAAATCACATGGTATAAAAAAATTCTATCCATATAAATGTAAAAAATGTGGGAAGAAGTATCAATGTAATTTCTTGAATAGAATCTTCAGGTGATGTAAATTTGAAAAGGTGGCTCATAAAACCGATTAATGTCAAAATGGGAATAATGGGATAATTAATGAAACTGAGGAGAAGGGAAAACCAACTATTCCACTAACCATGATCCAATTAATCAAATGAAGTTATTATGGTAATTAGGGAAAATATTTCCTAAATTTGACGGTTTTCGATGACAAATGACAATATCCTCCAAAGACCAATGATGGATGCACTTCTCATGGGATCTAGACATCTCATGTGGTTTATGAGAATGGTATTCTAAAATGTACATGTATCATCTACTATATAATATATAATATCTTATTTGACTCTTTATATACCCACTCATTCATATCTATGAAATTTTCAATGGGTATTGAATTACCATATTAATTATTTGATGTTGAGTAAGATGTGAAAACTCTTAATTTTACTATGGTGTCATCACAAGTTTATAGTTTATCTTCTATTGAATATTGTAGAGAATTACTTCTTATAATTATTGTGAATATCACATTAGTTTAATTTTATTAGATTCTAGGAATTTATATTTTTTCTTTATATAGAGGTCATATTAAGTTTCACGTATGGGAAGTTACATTTCATATTTTGAATGAATACATTCTCATTTATCAGTTTGGGGAAATGTAAAAACATCCTAAATAAATTAGTTGAGACTTATGGGTTTTAATTCCAATCCATGAAGGAAATTTGTTATATATAGTTGGGGTGAAACTCAAAATTTAAGGAACTCAGTTAATTAATGAGTTAATTGATGTCTATACAATGTAATTTCCTGGAATTTCTCACATTATTGAAGATGATTTCACAGTATAACTTATACTAGGTGCTACATCTATTTTAAATAATCCATATAAAATATTTTGGATTGGGTTTCAATAATTCAAGATATAACTCCACGAAAATATTCATAAGGGATTTATACACCCTATTGAATCACTATAGTGTTCACAATCTCACTTTGTTAAAAATAAATATGGGCTAATATGTACTCTCAATGATTATGGAGAAATGAACAATATCACTATCAAGAAAAAGTATCATATTACCCTTATCTGTGATTTATTTCATCAATTGATGAGTTCAATAATTTTATGAAATTCATCATTTATTCGGGTACTATTATTCTATGGTATTAAATAGAATACATATACAATGTAGCCTTCCATTAAATGTATGAACACTGTGAATTTATAGTTATTCCATTACTATTTACTGATTCCCATGATAAATTAATGTATTTAATGAATAATATCTTTAGATATTACCTTGACCAGTTTGTTGTAGTCTCTATTAATGATATTATAATATAATCAAAAGGAATGTAAGGGAATAAAGATCAACTAAATATTTTTCTAAGGAACCTATGGATGGAAAAATTTTATAAATAATTTAATATGTGTGAATTTTTTATTTTGAATGTTTTATTATTGGGACATATAATCTCATGCGAAGGTATTTCAGTGGATCCTTCAAAGAGGGATGTTATTAAAATTTTTCCCAGACTATGCACTATGACTGAGATCCATAACATTTATGTTTTGGTAGGATATTATTGAAACATTGTAAAGAATATATCATGGATGTCAAATCCACACACCATGTTAACTAAGAAAGTATTCAAGTTATTTTAATGGATAAATGTGAGGAGAATTTAAAGGAATTTAAGAGAAGGTTGATTATTGCACATGTCATCCCACTACCTTGTTGTAGAGAAGGGTTTTCAGTCTATATTGATGTATAAAAAATGGTATAATTATGTGTTCTCAAAAATAATTGTATTATGATAGACTATGCCTCATTCAAATTAAAATTTAATGATAAAATTAACCAGTTTATGATTTGGATTTATATAATATATTTTTTTTCATTAAAGAGAAGATGTAATTATCTTTATGGATAAAGTTATTATATCATAAACAACATTTTATTTTTTTAAGAAAAATAGAGTAATTTTGTTTTATTTCATTGGGTGGATTTTGAAGAAAAAATGGTAATTTTTCACTTCAGGGGATCTCAAATAATTTTTTTGACCACTCCATTAATCATAGAATATGATTTTTACACTAGGATAAGAGCTTGGTATAATTCAAATCAATTTGAATTTTGGATAAATATTTAATATTTAATTAATTAAATATTATTTATTCATTCATGTGGATTTGGTGATATATTACATTTGGAGTGTTGGATATGAATTCATACATTTTTTTGATTTTGGAATTAGGGTTTTTTCTTAGGAAGGGAATAACATAATGTTGGCTACTAGGTCTCGTCCGAGCCCCCTTTTCATCTCTCTATTGTTTTTCATTTTCATTTTATTTTTCATTTTTATTTACATTATTTTTTCATTCCTATGTTTTTGTGTTTCATATACCCCCTTTGGGATTCCATAATCTGAGAGTAGAGGAAGTGGATATGGAGATAATATGGAGAGATGGAGAAGGGGGGAACCACTAGGTATCTTGGGTCACACTAGGTCATCATGCCAATGCTGCAGAAAAAATGGAGTTCCGAATCATGGCAAATATAATGAGGAAAAAGTGGAAGGGACCAAGGAGAAAGGTGAGGAAAGAATGGAAGGTAAGTATCTAACTCTTATTATACATTCCAATGAGGATATTCCCTTAGAGCCATTCTAGTTGAAGGCCACGGAGGTAGAGAAGGACCAAATTCTAGAAAGACTCCCTCAGGTTGAAATTAATGAGGAGCAAGAGGCTGGGATCAGTAAACAAGATAAAATCATGGCACTAGGGTTCAATTAGTGGAGGAATAATCTGGAGGAGTATTATTACACAAGGGACAAACTATATTTCCACATTGAAGATCTACTCTAAGAGGACCCGAACATGATGGTGCATTCTCTTTTCGGCAAGCTCTATAAGGTAAGTGAATCCAGAAATTTCAGCCTTATTTTTAATGATTTTGTAATTTCATACGGCCTTTAACTTACTTTGTAGATATTTTTTGGTTTCTCACTTTTCCAAAAAAACTATTTATTCGAATAATAATATAAACTTAGTAGATATGTTTTCCCAGTGGAAGGTCCTTTTAATATTTCTTATGTAAATCCTACTATAGTAGCTGTTTTAATTTTTAATCATTATTTTTGGTTTTTTTGGAACACTTGAGGGTCATTATGGTGGTTTTTGGCAAAATCAGGGTGTTTTGGGGAATTCAAAGAGATTTTTGTTTGGGAGATCCTAATCACACGATTTGTGGTTTGATGAAGAAAATAAATGTATTCTTCCAATTAAGGGATGATTTAGTATTATATGTACACACCATTTTGTAGTACTTATCTATTTTTTCATAAAATGGATAGTAGGTGTTGGGGATGTACACACCATATACATAGGGTACACCCTGTGTAGTGGTACTTGTCTGCATAGCCAAGTACATGGGTTTTTGTCCATATAGAGAATGAATGACCTTTAATTGGGAGTACAACCCATGTATTAGGACATGTCCATTCCACCACATACCCATGAAGTCACCTCGAGCAGTGGTACACAATAAGACCCAGTGTATTTCTTGGCCATGTTAGCTGACCCGAGTGTTTGAGCTATGGATTGGAGGCTTGAGGATATTCTTGTTCAATTATAGATTGGAGATGATACCTATGGGATATTATCGGACAAGGAATTATACCTGGTATGGATTCCCTTTTTATCCTTTCATGGTAGGTTATTTTCTATGAGGTTTGGCAAGGGATCAATGGATGATCTAGATGAGTGAAATCACCTTAGCGTGATTGTTCTCCCAAGGATAAAGTTACATAACCATGTACATTATTACACTATCATGGCCCAATTTATAGGTTCTGGGTCTGCTCTACTATCTCGGTGATGCACAAAAATATTTGTTCTTCCCACTAGTTTTTATAAGACTTTTGTGCATGGTAGTATACTCCAGAGGTTTTCTGGGATTCCTTACCACTAGTTTAGATCGTACCACTAATGTCTTAGTGCTTGGTAGATGCACTCATTAATTTTAAACCAATGATGATTTCAAAGGGTCGAGAATGTACTCATACCCTATCATTGGACTTTTGATCACCTTCTTGTTCCATAATATGTGCTTGATGTAATGGATTCATGAGCCATGTTTTTAAATTCCTCTTGCTAGGGCCAGAGCAAGGCTAGATTACCAACATGTGGCAGACTAGACCCCTATTATAAAAAAGGTTGTTATTGGAAATAAATAGAGTATGGTTTGTGTTTTTTGTTAATCCACGTTTGGTTGGTCAAAGAGTTGTCAAAGAATTTGGTCTTATGACTGAGGATTAAAATAATATTGCTGGTGGCATAGTTTCCTAGTGTTTTCCAATTTATAGGTACTCAAAATCTGGTGTTTTCATTTGGAAAAGTAAGAGTTTAATCAAAGTAATGGTGGACCACAATCCATGTTTTGGGAATAGTTCATGGATCATGAAATATAGTACATGGATTTGAAACCCACAAACCATGAAGTGGGAATAGTATACAGAACATATATGAGGAATGGTTCACGGAATACAGGAGGTTCTCTATGAAAAATTACGGTTCGGGTTAAGGCCTACGATTTGTGAAATGAAAATGCATTGTAGGATGGCATGTCATTATTGAAAATAAGGAGGTCTTTGGAGAAACCGTGATGGGTGTGTTTTGCGTAAATAAGATAGTGATTTGTGCCACTGTATATGGTGAATGGTGATATGAGAACCATGTATGGAATAATATTTTCAGTATATGCACTATACACGGTAAAGGTGGTTATGTGTCAATGATTTGGTAAATTTTGGTTTAGATGATTATAAGGATATGTTTTATTTATTAGGAGAACTACTCCCTTTATTAATTTTTGGATCTATGATATAAATGTCTATGTGGAATTTGGAGAAATATTGAATTATTTTAAGGGAAGACACCCCTTAATGGATTTAATTTAAAATATGAATGGAATTTGATGATGTCCAGAATAGTTTTAGGAAGAAAGTACATGTATGAAGGATAGTTCACTGAAGACAGTTAATAGAGGAGGAGTTTGGTCTACAATGATGAAGCAATACATGGATGTGGTTTTCAAATGTATTATGTGGTTACCATTTGAAGAGGAAGTATGCGGAGGAAGCCTCATTGTACGCGTTGTAGGGTAGTATGCAGATGATGCCTCGTAATATGTAGATCAAGGATGTACGCAGTGGAAGAAGAGCAGTATGCGGCAGAGTAGGAGAATTTCACAGAGGAATCACTCATAGTAATTGGTGTAGTGTGGTTCACAGACGAAGATGGACAATATTTGCAGTAATAGTTCATGAACTATTCAGTGCAATGAAAAGTGATATACGCCTATAGGTGAAAATATGACTTCAAATGAGAATCTATCTAGAGTTGTGGATTCATGATTTAATTCATACCCATTAAATCGACCATCAATTTAATAAACTGAGTTCTGATTTTTTAGAACACAATGAGCAAGGGGGAGTCAACAAAAGTGATCCAAGGGAAGTAGTGTGTTATCCCTAAAACATTGTAATGGTAGTGTTCCTCGAATAGAGTGACTGTGATAATCTTTTTAATCCTCAACTAGTTAATAATAGAGGAATTTAGTATGACCGACATCCTATCAGTGTATTCCCCTTAGATGTAGACCTTAGTGGTGATCCAAGTAAAATTGTTTTTTCATCACATTGCAAGTGATTTTTAGTATTCTACAATTTCTCATTAGATAGGTTTAACAAGTTCCTACCTATGTGAGAATAAGATCCATCTTTTTAAAATAAAAAGTTGACTACATGATTCACCCCTCCCTTCACAGGGTGTCCCTAGGTCCTTCAAGTGGAATGAGATCATAAATGTTTCTAGTGTTAAATCATCCATTCATTATTATAATAGAGAATATAGTAAATGTTATGGGAGTATCCCTGTTTGTTGGAAGGAAAATTCATATCTATATGTATTGAAAGAGATCTCATCTTAGATTTCATGTAATGGAAGTCCTCTTTTCTTCTACACAAGGAATAAAATTCACTGATCTAACTAGGATGTTTATGATTGATACAGACTAGAAAATTATTGATACAGATTCTGAAGCATAAAATTCCCTCACTACCACTCTTTCTGAACAAGTATATCTAATGGTGATGAGATGTATGTCATGGATGTTTATGTGGGAAAAACTGGAGAATATTTATGTATATGACAATAATGTGAATGAGGATAAAGTACTAGTTTTTTCACAATAGTTTTGAGGATCTACATATTCATCCTGATGAAAATGGTGATACCTTCTAAATAAAATTACTGAAGTTGTTGGAGATGTATGATGACTTGGTGAAGAAATCAAAGACATTGATATTGTAAAAAAAATACTGAGAGGACTTCCACGTATTTATAAGGAAAAGGTGTTAGTACTTGAGTAAAGGGATATTTCTATGAATTATCTTATTGATCTTCCATGTTTCCTGGTGGCATATGAGATTAGATTCAAACTAAAATATACATTGAATCGAGTAAATAAGGAAATGGAATTCAAATCCATGTATAAACTTGAAATTTGACATGATAGTATTGATGAAGATAATGAGGAAAAAGAAATTCATTCTCTCATTTCAATGAAATTTGGGACGGGAAATGGGAAATTTAAGGTTAAGTTTCCTCCGGCTAGTTTTCATTGTAAAAGAGTAGGGAAAATTTCCTCTTGATGCACAAGAAATTTCGAGGATAAAGAATGTAATGTTTGAGACATGAAAAATCCTCCGAAAAGGTTTTTCAAAAATGGATATTTCATGCCTTCAAATAAACTTTAAATAATGTTTTTGGTATATGAAAAATAATAATATGATAATTAATTATTTTATGAATAAGAACCAGAGTTTACATCTGGAACCCATGCGTCAATGATGGATATAGTTGAAAAATAAAAATCATCAGGAGATGAAGTTATAAATAAGCAGTTGACCACTGATGTTGATATAACGTTGAATTTAAGGATATTTTATGTAAGATTTAGAAAAAATGAATAATATAAAAAAAGTGCAAATAAATTGTGTAAGATTAATCATAATATGTTTTTATTTGGGAAGCTAAAATTGATACAATTGAGGAAGTTGTAAATGAACATTCAATAACTTTGAAAGATCAATAGATATATTGAAACTAAAGATTAGAATTTAAAAAGCAGAAAAGGTTATAAATGACGCTATATCAATATTATAGTAGAAGTAAAAAACTATTTAGGGACATGGAGAAGAATTTTCTACTTTTAGGAGTAATCTTAAAAGTCAATCAAGTACAATGGAAACAAAGAATAAAATTTAGTTTTAAAAATTCTCAAATGCTAAGATAGTAGAGAGAGTTGAGCATGGTTCTATTGTAGTTGAAAAGGTTTTGAATAAACAGAGACCCTCATGCATTGGAAACAAAGGAATTGGTTTTAATACTGATTAATAGAATTATAGAAGTAAAATGGGACAAAATAAAGGAAACATGAATGTTACACATATCCCAAATACGCCTGAAGTCCAAATAAATAATGTATGAAATCAGACTGAATGGAGGAATGAATGCAATCCATGAGTTTCCCTAGATGATAGACAATAAAACAACAATTCTATGAATGTTCACATGAAGAGGAATATAAGTGAGATGATATTTCCACTTATGAAATGTCACTTATGTGGCTATCTGATCCATAACATGTCATTCTGTGAAGAGGAAAGAAGTTATTTGAATAGGAAAGAGATAAAAAGTCAAAAAAGGAAAAAAATTCATATCCCAATTCATATCAAAGAAAAATATTATATGTATATTTCTTCATTGTTATAATGTTGGCCATAAGGCTATTGATTATAGATAAAGGAATGGAAGGATCAATTTGTACATAAATTAGATATAAGTCAACACTTTCCAACTAGATAGTGTTGTTCTTACAAACAAGTTCTCTTATTTGGAAAAATATTGTGAGTATGACTAATAGATGCACATGGAAATGATATTTAAAAATCAATCGTTATCCTTCACTCAATCTGATATTTCATGTAAGGAAAATAAGACCATTGAAAAATAAAACCTTGCATATGTAACTCTCTAAGATAACAAGAATAGTAGAATATATATTTTTGATAGTGGATGTGTATGTCATATGACAGGAAATACAGAACTATTAAAAAATTTCATGAAAATGGTTGATGGAATAGTGAGATTCGGTAATGATGGTGCTTTGAAGATCAAAGGCAGTGGAAGTACTGAACTGGACAATGGTGAGCTAAAGAATACTAAAGTTAATTACGTTGATGATTTTCATCACAATATCCTAAGAGTGATCTAACTCTATGACTCATAACTTATAGTGACATTAAATCAAAATGGGTGATCTATAAAATGAAGAACATGGGATTCTATTATGAATATTTTCCGAGAAGATGGAAACCAATATCAATTTGATAGTAGAGAGAACATTTGTAACAAGACTATTGAAGAAGAAAACATCTTTTGGAACCGGAGGTTGGTTCACATCAATCAAAATGTTATGGAAAAGATATCTAAGATAAATATAGTCATTGATATCCCAATTTTGAAGCATGATTTGGATATGAATTATGATTCTTGCATTCAAGGGATGTTGGTATGTAGTTCATATCATCCAAGGAAGAAAATGACATCAATTCTTTCTGATCTCATTTATACAGATGTATGTTATCTGATAAATGTCGTTATAACTGATAGATAATGGTAATTTTTTATATTCATTGGTGATTATAGAATAATGTCTTTTGTGATGGTTATATTAAGGGAAGAGAAGTGATTTATTTCATGAAAAATCATCGATGAATTTTCAATATTTGAACTAAAAATCAATGTTATTCAGTATTATAATAGTGTAGAATATACATACCTTATATTTGAAAACTACTTGGAGAAATGTGGGATATAACATGAGGTGACTTCGTTGAGAACTCTATAGAAAAATGGTGTTGTTGTGTGCCAGAATTGATAGGATAACAATATGGATAGAACACTGATGATTGAGAGTTATATCTCTCACCATTACTAGAAAGAGGAAATTCAAGTTAAAGAATCTATTCAAAAATTAATAGGGCATGTTATGGGGTAAATGAAGACACCCTATGAGCTATGTCAGGGAAGGAAGCCCTATTTGATGTATTTTATTATTATCAGATTTAAATGTTCTATCTGAAATTATGAAGGCAATCAAGGAATGTTTGGTGATGGTGTGAATGATGGAATATTCTTCAAATATTTAATGAATAGAAAATCCTACAAATTATTTAATAAAAGTAGTAGAAAAATTGTTGAATGTAGTGATGTGAATATCATTGATGGTAAAATATATAAATGGATTATGGAATTCATATGATTAAGTGATAGAAGTTGAGGAAGAATTTGGAAACGGAAGTGATCCAAATATAGAAGCAAAAGAAGGCATGGAGAACTTATATGAGCCACATATTGATGTTGATTTAGAAGAACAATCAGAAGAAGAATCCATGGCTGAAGAAAATTATTATTAATCTCATATGAGAAATCAAATAGCATAAATTGGTTGATCCAACATCATTGGGGATTATACAACTCCCACGAAGACAAGGAGAATGTAGAATAGTGCACTGTTTACATTCCTCTCAATTGTGGAACCATCATTATTTGAATAAGATGGAAATGATGAATCATGGGTTAAGTATATGAATGATGAAATGGATCAGATTGTTAAGTGAATTGGATCACATTAATAAGAACCAAAACTGGGATCTAGTTAAGAGACCCCAAACCCACAATTTTATTGGTACGAAGTGAATTTTTCAAATTAAATTTGATGAGCATGAAGATGTGATGAGAAATATCGTACGACTGGTGTGTAAAGGCTATTCACAAATTGAATGAGTTGATATTGAAGAAACATTTTCTAGGTGTCTAGAATGTAGTTAATCAAAAAATTTATTTCCTTATAAATTCATATAAGATACAAAGTGTATCTAATGGATATCGAGACATCTTTATTAAATGATGTTCTTGATGAAGATGCCTAGGTCGAACAACAAGGGGAATTTAATCTTGGTAATGATGAAATGAATGTCTGTAGATTAATGAATGATCTATATGGTCTGAAAAATTCACCATGGTAACCGTACTCTTGGATGGATTTTTATCTGAACAAGTTTGAATTTAAAGGATGAGGATAGGAACAAAATCATTATGTGCATAATTCCTAGAAAGTACAATTCATGGATCTAGTGTAGGTGGATGATAATATAGTTAGAGAAAGTATACATGGATTAGTGGGTGAATTTGATAATAACATGAAATAAGAATTGGAAATTTCTATGATTGGTGAAATCATTTACTTATTGGGGTTGTAGGTGATTCAGAGGAAAGACTACAAATTTATTTATCATTAAAATTATGCAATATAGTTGTTGACGAAATTAAACATGCATGACTACAAACTAATTTTGACTATGATTTCGGTTGGGATATAATAGGGAATTCATGATGATGGGACTTCTGTAGATCCCAAAATTTATTGAAGAATCATTGGAAGCATATTTTACATGACTCTGACACGTCCAGATATAATCTTTGAAATATGCATAGTGGCCTACTTTCAATGTAATTCGAAAAAAGAACATATGGATACAGTGAGAATAATAATGAGGTACATTATAGGTACTCGTAATTATGGTTTATACATTGTTTTAGGAAAAGATAATGATATGTGGGAATTTTTTGATGCTGAATGGGCTAGAGATGTGGTGGATAGAAAATACAGAAGTGGCTGAGCATTATTTAATGGCATGAAATGTGTGGGATGGTTGAGTAAGAAACAGTAAAGCACTAATCTCAGTACTAATGAAGCTAAATATATTTCCACTACATAGGATTTCACTCAACTACTTTGGATGAAGGAACAAATAACTGATATTCGTTATGAGGTGAAAAATAAAATGGTGATTCACTGTGATAACAAGATTACAATTGATCCTATGAAGAATCATGTTCAGTATTCTCATATGAAACACATTGACATCAGATATCACGTCATGAAGGAAAAAGTGTAACGATGAATTATTAAAATGGATCATGTTGTGATTCTCACTCAAAGTTACCCAAGATATGAAGGTAGAACAGTCCTTGTAGTCTAGCTTGGGTTGTCGAATCCACAGTGACCTAAGAAGTAACCTATAGACACGCACATTCGAAGAACTATTTTTGGCTATGAAGTGGCCAACATGGGATGATTTTATATGGGTTTAAAGGAACTATAAGAGACTTAAGTGAATTCAATTTTAACGAATGAGTTGATCCTAGGTTATCGCTCGTGGTGGATTGAACGTATTTCCTTTTTCATGATTTCAATTTCTTATATTTGAGATGGGTTCATTTAAATAGATAAAAAAACAGCATCACTTACTGGGTTAATTCCTACACCATTTAATACTAATCACCTATACACTTTAAGGATCAATGTTTTGAGCATTTCAAGGTAAATTTTCGTATTAGCACCTGAAGTGTGTGGCCTTAAATTCAACAAGGACGATGGAGTTTAAAAATCATCAAATAAAAAACTCAATTAAAGAAGTGAATATACATTAATGATGTGATAAATAAAATCTAATCCAGCCCCTTTCTACTCCCTTGTATTAACCCATAAGTGGGTTAGCTCTCCATTGATTCCATGTTCTCAATGGAAGCTGAAAGTAGACTCATGAGGGAGGTAATGGAGAATTAAAGAAAACAACAAAAATAAAATGATCACTCTACCGTTGTGTAAATAATTTCACAAGGTTTGGTGTGAAAAAATTTACACCTTAATCCAACAGTATCAAAGTGATATGAAGAACAATGGAATAAGATTATAAGAAGAAATTTTATTAAGAAACTAAAGTGAATTGAACAACATACATGTGAAAGACAAATTTGAGACAACAAAACTGCAGCATAACATTACAATTGAACAAAGCATCCAAGATCCAAAACTCCTTCACCACCACTGCCTTAAATAGGCATTTTGGGATCCTTCGGTCTAGACTCCAATAGTACAAGTCATCCAACTTGAGTATTGTAGGTCTAGGGTGGTGTAAAGTGTGTGGAAAGAAGACTTTCCATCCTTGACCCGAAAAGGCATCCATCTTGCATCCACCAAACAGAGGGGCCTGAAACACCTTCTATATGGTATATTTTGGGTGGGCCATAGAAGTCTTAAATTAATCTCCGGATGTCCCCTAATATCTTGTAAAATCTCAGCCCAAAAGGAGTTATGTTTTTTGTGATATGTTTTAATTGGTGGGCTATTTTTCTGGGCCGTAGAATTTGGCCCAGAATTTTATCCCTAAATTGGGATGCATAAATGGACACAATGGAGGCTAAATTATCATTGGACCCTAAATAGTTATTTCTTCCTATACATGGCCTATAGCATCCCACGAAATATGGGATTATATGGGCCTTTATTATGGGCACCACAGTCTCATCAGTGGGCTGGTGTCCAATCTGCCTTCTCCAGAATTTTTTCCTTTCATTGCCAAATTTCTCCATCATCCTCCATAAATTCTCCACTGATCCCTAAATCAAACATGTTCATATTTAATTGTAGATCAATTACCAAAAATATAAAATTAAAATATCTATAATTAAATTCCATAAAATCAGATGAATCATTGGGTAGATTAAATGATGTTAAAATATGTACCACATAATAGTGCATTTTAAGAAGGTATTACAATCATAATGTGAAATGATGTTTAAATTGTAAAATGAACTAAAATGGTGTTTATTAAAAGTAAAGAACAAGAATATTATATATATTAACAATGAATATTAGCCTCATTTAGTAGATAATCACACCCCCCAACTTGAATTATGCTAGTCCCGAGCAAAATATATCTCAACAATATGAAATTGGAATTCCTTTTTCCAAAATCATTTTAATACACAATGATCACCAAAACCCTTATACCAAAAAATCATGAAACCCATAAAAATATTTTAATACAAGATATCTTCATAATCAGATCCCAATCCCAAGCCCATTCCTTTGTTCAAGTTCATTTCCATATTTCATCCAATATCAATTAAGTATGAGGATGTGTTGTGCATCACAATAGACATTGGGGTTCATCTTTATTCAAATGGGAAATTATGAAAGCGCTAGGGGGAATCACATTTCAATATTAAGATGTGTATTCATTTTTTGTATAATGTTTTCTGTTTTTTTTTTTGTTTTTTCAATTTTTCCATGGTAATTGAAGTTTCGCTCAAAAAGAGTTAACCCCTGTAGCAAGACGTTGCCGATGACTCCCAGGCTCAAAGACCATAGGGCACCAAGTGAATCCCACATAATCGGCCATAATCTCAAGTTAACTCAGTCAAAAACAAATTCAAATTATCAAAAATAGAGATAAAATTCCTAACTCTTGGCCAGACAACTATGGAGTCACGATCCCCAAGTGCTGAAAGCCACGCATTTGGTCATTTAATTGTTGTACACGCAAATTTATTTATTTATTAAATTTTTTTGAGTACTCATATTAATCTAAAATGATCACCAAACCTATGTTATTTATTTAGGGGACCCCATGAACTCAAACTAATACCCCACTATCCAAAGGACGTTCATTGCGATCATTTTTTTATTTGGATGAAAATATAAACGATGAAATATCACATTGGACAGCCACACCTTCCTAAATCAATGCTCATGGAATTATACAAGGATTAAAATCAGATTCAGGGTATGCGAAATTATTTTATATTCAGTTTCAATGCTTCCGATGTGTATTACCATTTTCAAAGTTAAAGGAATTTTTCCTTCCATTTACACAATTGTTTTTCAAATAATTCATTTTTTATGACATGAAATCATTTTTTATTTTATCTCCCCCCAACAGAAAATAACACTGTCCCCAGTGTTTAATGAAAAGAAAATTTTGAAGGGGGTAGAGGTAGAGAATGAAAATTCAAAAAGAAAATAGAAAATGAGGGTCATGGAATGATGTCAGATGGTGGTTGAAGTTTGAAGTTCTTGCTGCTCTAATTTAGTCCTTTGATATCCATGTCGCTTGCAGAATTCCTGAGTGGAAAAAGGAAAAAAACAAAAGAGTATATATATATAAGTAAAATATAAGTATATATATAAAAATTATAGAATAATAGAGCACAAGTAGCTGTAGGTCAGTGGTATGTGTGCGCCCCTGTCTCCCTTCGCTCTTAGGTTCGAATCCCTGAGGCTTCACCGGTTGTGACAGGGTTTTCCCCACGACCTACGATGTGGTCTTTTTTTAGTATTATAATTTTATTTATTTTTTCGTATTTTTATTTTTTGACCTACTAACACATAAAAATAAAGTAAATTAAACTGATGATACATTTTATTTATTTTTAAATTTCCGGGTAAGGTATTACTCAAGGTTCACACCACGTGACACGAATGAATATGGTTCTCCCCTTCCATACCCATCCATAATCACAATAGAAGAAATGTAAACAGTATATATATTTTTTAATATAAAAATTATTAATTAAAATATAAATTTTATTAAAACAACAAAATGATAGGAAACATAAAAACCATGGGTTGCCTCCCATGCAGTGCTTTGTTTAATGTCGTTAGCGTGACTTGAACTCCCCAACTTATCCAAAACCAATTTTTAACATTTTAAGGACCCCATATTTCTCCATGTCCACTAGATTGAGATTGATTCTTTTATTATAATTTTTGTTGTGTGAAAACCTATATTCTAAAATGAGTGGTAAAATCAAAGGAATATCAAAAATGGTTGATCCGGTTTCCTCTGTAGTCTTTCCTAAGACATAAATGACCATTACCACTTTTTTGGTTTCAAGAGAAGAATGAGTTCCAATTGAAAGGCCATTATTATACCTTATGAAGGTATTATTTATTGAGGAGGGAAGGACAATAATGTTTGGCCCGGTTTGGATAGGATATTTAGACACAAGTTGATATTTTGAATCCAACTTAGTTTCATTTTCCAAATTTCTCAACAACATTGGTTCCTTTTGAATAGAAGATTCAACCACAAAATTGGAAAGATCGGTGTTTGTAATGGATATAGACTCAAAGTTTATGATTTCTCCCAATGGTTCAAAGGTTGGTGTTTTTGAAAATCCATCAATGGAGTTATACTTAGGAGACTCAATCCATGATGTCAAATTCTACTCTTTTGAATCCAAAAAGTTAATTTCCTCCTAATTTAAAGTCACTTAAAAAATTCCTTGATCCTCTTCATCTATCCCAAATCCTAAGGTTGGTTCTTCAATAAATCCATTTGGGGTTTGTGTGAAACTAGACACTTCACATAAGGTTATGGAAGGTACAGTTTGTGTAGGGATGGGTTCCTCACAAGTTTTAATGCATTGTAGTTCTAACCTCAATGATGAAACCTTAAAATTAATTATCTCCATTTGTTGACACAGTTTTCCAAGTAATGGTTGTGGATCATGATGAGAATGGGGTTGAGAAAGATGGTCTATTCCGAGAGGATAACTATGTTGTTGGAATTCCATAGGAGGATGTTCAGATTGGCCTTGTTGGGATTGGAACTCATAATATGTTGGAATATATTGTGGATCATATGAATAAGAACATTATGGTTGAGTAGGTTGTTGATGATCCCACAAGTAAGAATTAGGATGGTCATTGTACATCGTACATGAGGTTGGGTGATCAAAGTAAGGATATGTTTCCCATGTTTGGACTTGTTCAAAATTGACTTCCATAGGAGCGAGGAGTGTGAAAAGTGAATTATAATGAAAAAAGGATGATAGTGTCTAAGATAACTTACTTAGGTCCCCGGCAATGGTGCCAAAATTTGATTCTCGCTAAAATTTACCCAAGATATGAAGGTAGAACGGTCCATGTAGTCTAGCTTGGGTTGTCTAATCCACAGAGACCTGAGAAGTAACCTATAGACACGCACGTTCGAAGGACTGTTTTTGGCTATGAAGTTGCCAAATTGGATTGATTTTAGATGGGTTTAAAAGAACTCTAAGAGACTTAAGTGAATTCAATTTAAAAGAATGGGTTGATCCTAGGTTATCGCTTGAGGTGGCTATGAGGTGGCCAAATTGTTTATTTGAGGTGGTTCTAGGGAACTAATGGTCAATCTACATGAGTAAAACCACCTTAGCTCGGCTGTTCTTCCAGGGATAGGTTCAGTGGTCCGTGGAGGCTATTTATTTCTTGGGGCCCCATTTATAGGGTTGGGCCCTACTCGGGTAGCCCATTGATGCACTGATTTTTTTTCATTCCATCAATCAGGTTCTACAAGACTTTTGGGCATAATAGTATACGTTCCCGTGTGATAAGGAGTACCTAATGACAATTCTGGTCATTCCATTTGAGTTTTAGTAGTTGTTTGGTGTTCTCGGTTATTTGACCCATAGGATGAGATCACAGGGCCTAGAATATGTGCATGTCCATGCATTAGACTTTGATGCTCCTAAAAAATCATGGGGGTGCACTTGATGTTGTGGTTGTGAGGTCCATGTTTTACAATTTATCTGTTTGGGGCTAGAGAAGGGGTATATTACATATAGGTTTCAAATTAGAACATACATATTTCTAATTTTATTTTTATGTAGATATATTGTTTCATTTTTTATCATTTTTTAATTTTTATTCTTGTAATCATACATTGATGGGATGGAAATGACACGTGTTGCATACACATGTTATTAAAGTAGATGTTGGGAACACTGTTGGTGGTGGCCTACTGAGATTTGTTTCTCAACCCATACACATGATCCTTAGTGTATGTTTAGACCATATGTATTATTTTAGGTTGATAATGATGCGGTCAATTGGGAAGATACCCAATGATTCATGTTTGAGTAGAGATTCTCGAGTAGAGTATGAGGTTTATATTGGATCTATTCAACCATCATAGAGATTGAGTATGTTCTTCATCATGGGGAAAAATTCTGTCCTTGTGTATTTATATTTTCTATAATTTATTTTTTATGTGGTTGTCCAAGTGGGAAACCAGTGTTGGTATGTTTTAGTTTGTTGATTCTATATACATTATTCCATTTTCATCATTTATTTTAGTTATCTATTTATTTATGAATAATATGATTTTCATCGATACTTATATTTTTATACTATTTCCACTATCAGTGCACTTTTTTATGAGATCATAATATTCCCAATATATCATTTTCACCCCTCACCCCTATTTGGAATCCTCTTCCATACATGGAGGCGATCATGAGGCCTCGTTTCAGGCTAGATCTAGATATGGTTAGTGTAGACCTTGGATAGTTTGTGATATTTGATATACAGGGTGATGATAAAATTTTAAAATATGCATTCTCACAGAATGAGTTGAATATGTTCTTTGTAAGATGGTTAGATATGATTAAGTATTATTAATGGTCAATATGTTGTAAATATAAGAAAGCAAACAAGGTGGCTAATGCTTTGAGTCGGAAGGATAATGTTATCTTATCCATGATGATGATCCCCAAATATCTAATATTTTAGGGTTTTCGAATGATGGATATGAAGGCCATGATGTTAAGAGATATATCTTATCTTCCTCAAATAAGTTTTTAACCACCTATCTATGTGGGGATTAAAGAGGTGAAAAAGGAAGATGTGGAGATGCAAAAGAAGGTGAAAAACTGCCAGATTTTAACCATGACCATGATGGAATGATACGTTTTATTAACCACATAAGGTTTCCATCCATATCTTCTTTGAAAAATGAGAAATTAAAGGATAATCATAGTACATCATTCTCTATTCATCTATTAAGTACAATGATGTATAGAAATTTTAAAGAGTGTTTTTAGTGAGATGGAATGAAGAGAGATGTTTCATGGTTTATATACTGATGATTTATATTTCAGAATGTTAATCCTAAGAGATAAATTATATGGGTATATTTAATCCCTAATCCGTACATGTTTGGAAATGGAAAGAAACACCATGGATTTTTTTTGTAAAACACCCCAAAATATCTAAATAGAATATGGTTATTTTGGTTGTGTTCGATCAACTCAAAATGTTATTAAACATTATTTCCATTAGAGAATACTTATCTCTTGATATGATTTCTAGAATATGTATTAATGATGTGGTAATATTACATAGAGTTCCAAATTCTATTTTATTATATCAGGACTCACGGTTTAACTCGATGTTCTGGAGAAGTCTTTATTATGCTCTATATATGGAGTTAAGATTCAGCACAACATATCATCTATCGACAGATGGTCAGTTGGAGATAAATCCTCCAAACCTATAGGATATTTTGTAACCATTTATATGTATTCCAAATTTTTTAGCATCAACACCTCTATATAGTTTTGTTATCTTATAACAAAATCTTTCACTTGATTATTCAATTGATTCCTTTTGAATCCCTCTATAGAAAGAAGTGGAGAACTCCAACACGCTTGAATAAAGTTGGATAAATAAAGATATTTGGGTATGAGAAAGCTAAAGAAATGCATGATAAGGTTAGATCCATTAAGAAACACATCACAGTATCTCAAAGTTTGTAGAAAAGTTACACTAATAATAATCATTGTTATCTAGAATATGAAGTTGGTGATAAGGTATTCCTATGAATATCACAATGAAAGAATACTATGAGGTTTAGAAGGAAGGGAATGTTAAGCCCTAGATACATCCATCATTTGGTGATTATTCCTAACATTTGGAAAGTAGCTTATCATTTGGCACTACCAAAAAAAATATCCATTAAGTTCATGATGTGTTTCATGTATCTCTCATAAAGAATTATATTCCCCAGACTTCACATGAACTGATATCAGAGGTCATACCATTGGAGAAGGATAATTCTAATGAGGAATAACCAGTAATGATTCTAGATAATAGAGAGAAAGTGATGTGATAAAAACCGCTCCCCTGGTCAATGATTTCTTGGAGAAACCAGTAGTTTGAAGAAGATAAGTGGGAACTTGAGGAAATTATATGGTAGAAGTATCCACATTTTTTTTCATCAGAGTGAAGAATTTTTAGGGATAAATTAATTTTAATGTGTTATAATTTAACAGCCTATGTTTTTATGTTTTATTAATAAGTTTAATATATTAAATTTCTATGATAGATTGCATTATATGCAAGACTGAGTTTAGATTGTGTTGCTCGCAACATTGAGTTTTAAGAAACCATGATATATTATTAATATTGTTTTTTAAACACGACTGTTTTAACAAAACCATTAGACATAGAAATAAAAAATAGTAATATTTAATTTTTAAATTTTAAGTACACTGGTTTTATACAAATAAATCATATTTATAAATAGTACATAAATGTTAATAAAAGTATTTATATCTTTTGATAATATTATATTCCTAGAAAATATTTTATTTACAAATTGTGGAAAAGTAATAAAATTTTGTTATTAACAATTTTAGAAAATTTATTTGAAAAAATAAACATCATTTTTTAAAATTAAATAAAAAAATTAACATGGAGATAATTTTCGATAATTTTTCAAAAGATTGATTTTTCTATGAATTGTGAAAAATACCATGTTTTTTTAAATATTTTATTTTCTTTTAATGATATTAAATACCAATAAATTGTTTTAGTATTGTTTTATAAGTAAAATTATTTATTTATATATATTAATCCAATTTAGCTCATTATTAAAAATTTTATACTTCATTTTGATATGTATACTTCTTAATATTTTCTCCTTCGAAAACTGTTTTTTTCATCGCATTTGGGGGATTGATTTTAAATTAAATTATTAAAATACATGAAGTAGAATTTAGAAAAATTGATTATATATTTCTAATTATAATAATTTACATTATTTAATAAATTAGAATTATTATTTATAACATAATTAATATTAAAAATAGTAAAAATTAATTAACATGGTTATGGATAAAACTAGTTTACTAAGGGTTAAAATAAAATGATACGGAAGAAAATGACATAATAACATATGAAAACCCAATTTTATGGACATATTTAGACTGTATAACAACTAGTTTTCTATAAAATACACTTTCTTTCCTTTTTTAATTTGAAATAATTTTGGCATACCATTGTCATTTAAATAATAACATGTGTTCCACTCACCTCACTTATAAAATGAAACCCCTTTTACTCACCTCTTGTAACATCAAAAAACCCTTTTTATAAGAAATTACCTACTCAAATACCTTCCATACTTCGATATATAATAATTAAATCATTATTTTTTTTCATAAATGTAACCTAGGAAAGATCGTGGTAAAAACCTATATAAGATACATGATGAATTTGTTACATTCTTCATCAAGTATTTTTATTTTATTTATTATGTCTCCTTTTTAAAATCTTATTATAGCCTTATAATATAACAAATACATAATATATCATATTTAGTGATGTTATTAAACAATTATCCTAACCATAATCCATAACATTCTCCCTCAAATAGAAAATGATAATGTCACTCGTGTGTACGTCATACTACTGACTCACAACCCAATGTGACACATTTTCCAAAAACACCATAGATTGTTGGATATGAGGATGTATAATATATATATATGATATTTGTAATATAAATATAATTATATAAATATTATATCCCATATAACTTCCTATTATCTTTTTTGTGGGGGATTCAATAATGTTATTCGTGTATACGGAAGACTATCACCTCGCAAAGTGATGTGATTCATTTTTCACTAACACTTTTAATGGAAGGTTATTATGGTAATTTTAATTAATATATGTGATATATATGAAATTAATATGATTTCGTTGTTGTAATATATTATCTATCTTTCTCTCCTTTCATCTGTTGAAAAAATTGAGACAACATTCATGCATACGTATGACCTACTGTCTCCATGAATGGTATATTTCATTATGTATCTCATACTTTCATAGATTAATCTAAATAGAAATATAATGAATATATATGATATTTATAGTAAGTTTGAAATTCTAGAGATGATGTAATCCTGATCAATGTAAGATTACCAAACACACCAAATCAAAACATACAAGAGAAATAAAGTAGTAATTACCCAAAACACAACTTTAACATTGAAGTGTTAATAAATGGGTAATAAAAGATCATATATAAATAATATATGTCTTGATATATTTATGTAAGTTTATATAATATATTTATAATAAAATTATATTTATTAAACATAAGGTTCAAACGTGTACGAAGAATGTTGAGGCTTAACATAAGGGATTTTTGTCTCAATTTGTCTTCTTTGGGATATAAGTTGTGTTATGCTTTTATATTCATCTATGTGTTATATATATTACCCCCATTGAAATATTATATTATGAAGAATTTTATTTTAATGATATTAAAAGTAAAATTTTATTTTTTTATTGTTCCAACGATTCAAATGACACCTTAGTGCTAAAGGTTTTATGTTACTATCTCATTATTTATAAAGATTGCTTATATTTTTTACTATGATGATGAAATATTATGATCCATATATCATGATAATAATGAATTTCCTTCTACTATATTTATTTCAGGAGAATTAATTTTCTTTATAATTGTACTTTATTTTTGTACTAATGAAGTTAAAATAATTATTTCAATAAAATATGATTTTAATTCTCTATTTGATCGAAAATGATTTTTATTACATATCCTTGTTTTCGGTAAAAAAATATTTTAAAACAGTTTTTAAAAATATGTTAATATTGTCCAAATTTATTTCTACACTTGTTTTATATTTAATAGTTTTGTAATGAAATCTTATTATCATTTTTGAAAGATATCAATTTTGAATGTTACATAAAATTTGAAAGGAATATTTATTTTAATGTTTATGGCATGGAAAAAAATTTGCACTATCATAACCACTAAATGTTTTAATGCTTAAATTATTTGTTTAAAATACTATTTTCAAATAAATGGATTTCATAAATATTTTATGATTTTATTGCATTTTTTATAATGGAAGTTGTATTTCCTAAAAAACGTAATAAAATTATTTATAAATATTATTTTATATGTTTCCAAGGTTATTTTCAATGATTTTTTTGAATATTTAATATATTTTAAATAGTATGTATTAAATTCGAAATCCTATTTTCAATAAGAAATGATCCAAGTGTTCTTTCAAAATAATTATCCATCTAAGATCACAACATTTAATGTAACTTATTATTTATTGGGGATAATATTAAATGATATAATCTTTATTATTTATCTACATCATCAACGTTTGTGTGGATGAAATGTTTATAAAACACATATATTTATCACGGTTTATGCTATGGTCATTGGTTGATATGTTTATTAAACTTGTTTTATTTACATGGGTTATGATGTGATGATATAATTAATCTTTTATGATGTTATGGAAAACATAAGTACAGTTTTCATTATGATATGGATGGGGCTAGATATCCTTCCATAACATTGGGTAAGGATTGATATCTCATGAGATAATAATGTGAAACAAATCAATGGGATTGATCCACTATGGGAGACTAGTGAGTCTTGATCTAGTAGGGAAAATATGTGCATCCTGATCCACAATGAGAAATAAGGGTATGTCCTGATCATTTTTGTTGATGGTCTTGATAGTTATTCTTGAAATAATAAAATTTTTTTATATTTATTATGGAACCATCGTATTAACACATGGGATATGTGTTTATAAATGATTTATTATTATTTATCCATCTTATGGTCACTGTTTTAAAAAATGACAGTGTTTTAAGGCTTGAATCATGTTTATGATCTATGATATTTTTTGTGTGATCTTATCATGTTATGTTCATGGTCACATTGACTTATTCTTATATTATGGTTTCATATGATTATATATTGATATCTCCTTTATTTACCCTTACAGATCATATGAGCTCAATCTTTATTATGATTCCTTTCCCAGGTAATGAACAAATTTTTAGGGAGGGTATTTTAAAGATAAGTACTTTGTGATAAGATCATTGTGGGAGATTCTGAATAACATTATAAAATAATTAGTTTTTTTTCGTCTCCAAATATAATAATCTATTACATTCCTCAGACAATATTTTATGAAATTAAAATAATATTAAACTAAAAAGATGTTGTATTTATGTGTGAATATCATGGATTTTTATTGTCATAATTCTCTAGGGTCCCACAATGGGTTGACAAATTTCACTAGCTATCTGATAGGGAACAAATTCAACAAATCCTTCTACTATATCACAATTTTCATAGTTTCCTAAGACATGGATTGGATGAAGTCCACATATGTTCCCCAGTCATGTAGAACATTTTAATTGATCTTAGTTTTTTTTAAATTCCTTGAAAATAATTAATATCCTGGACAAACCCAATAAAAATTTACATGAATTTATAACTCCTCTAATAAATATTTCTATGAATCGGTTATAAATTCTAGTGTGATCCTATGAAATCCTATATTCATTCAAAAAATGGATTGTCCATCCCAAGAAAAACTCTCCATGTGTTTTATAAAAAGATGATTGAACACCCAGAGTGTCAAAAATCATTTATTCCCTTGATAGAGAGGGTTCATATATGTATGATATTGATTAATCCTCACTTTTTTCATAATTACCATCATTATTACCCCCAAATGGTCTCTATGGAATTCAAGCATTCATCTAACATTCAAGAATCTGGTCATCATCCTTTCATCTAGTTATTGATCCAGATATATATATATATCGGCCTCCTTTTATGTGTAAGCTCCAAATATGTACTCATTGATTATATCATCTTAATTACCCATTTCTTATCAAAAAAATGGATGAACCAAAAAGTCACTCACATGCATACGTCACACAAAAATTGTTGTTGGAAACCCTCCAAAAAAAGTCTTAGCTACAATAAATTATATTTATTTTTATATATTCTATTCAAAATGAATCTAAACTGCTTTGAATAGATACCTATTTTATGAACATAAACTATAAGGTACCATGGTTAAAAAAAAATTATCTATCCATGAAATAATCCCTAAAAAGGCATTTAATTTGGTTATTGATATATGACAATAAACGGAACCAAAAGCTTCATTTTCAAAATAACATAGATGGTACCACATTTCTAATTAATTGTTACAAATATACACGTGATCTTGATCACTTCATATGAATATATATGAATCCCTTCTCATGGACCTGATTGAATCTCTAGAACAACTACCACATTCTAGGATGAAGTTCAATTTTAGATCACCCAAAATTGTAAATTTATACTATCGTAAAACTGAAAAATAATTCAAATATTAGTAACCATTGATACACATATATTTTAATGTTTTTTATTGAAAAAATCAGTCACTCTCTTGACTATATTGACATGTATTGTCACTAGAAACAAAATGAAGAAATCATAAATATATATTAATGTATGGTGCATGGAAATAAAACATCTTAATGTATGATTCGAAATCCCATCCTCTCAAAAAAAGATGATTTTATTTTTAATTTTTCTATCCCAAAAATCTCTGGATTGTGATATCAGGATCATAATATAAAAATAACTTCTAGTGCATAGAGTTCGTGGCAAACCAAAATGGTGAACCATAACTGAATTCCATAACATATGAAAGTGGTTGATCACCCATGAAATTGTTTCTTATGATGATCTACTAATGGGTTCCTTGTTTGTAGTTTACCATTTAGTATCTATTTCTACATAAAAATCAAATTACCAAACGTATAATATCATTTAAAAATTATTGCAATTACTGGATGTAACTATGGGATAACTAGTTCTACCACACAACACCAGTTGATACATTGGACATATATCTTGGAAATTATAATATTCATGGTTTTAAAGATTATATAGAGGCTATCACCAACCCATAACCTCATCTTTTAGGTGTTGAATGATTTCACATGATAATATCATGATAATTGTTCTATCCTTACCATATATGAATTTCAAAAAATCCCATAAAATATGTATCTAGGTAGACCATCCTATTGACAATATGGCACAAAGAAGAAACTAGAAAATATTTCCATGTCCATATACTTGGTGAACAATAACAATTACTTCCTTAACTTTTAAAGGTCTATAAGGACTTAGACTATATCCCTAATGATATTAAATCATCTCCATGGAGGGATCATACAAGACACATTCATAGACATTGTTTGATGGTCACAAACCTTTAGTAATATATTGAGGATATTTCCCTAATGATATCAACTAGATTTTTCCCCATCATGACACATAGGCGGAGGATCCAATTTTTATGATTTATTCCAAATATAAGTATAATGGTCCTATCCTTTCCCCCTACAACAATAACAAATTATTTCAAAATATTCCAATGGTGAATGAGGAACATGATCATATTTTTGTTCCCATTAATACATGAAATTTTTGTTAAAAATTTATAACTAAAACCAATTCACATGATATTATCTATATTCACAAGAAATTAATATTTATAATTGATTATTTCAATTTTCAAAAAATGAGCATGCTAATATCTGTAATCTGGTCGATACATTCAATGTTATAAAATATATTTTTATGGAAATTATATTAGATAATTATATCCTTTTTCATGTTAATATTCATTTGTTCAACAATTTATTATAATGACTATAAAATAACAATATTGCATCAATTATTTCAATAAAAAAAATTGATGTGAATCAAAATATTTTTGTAGAAAATAATGAGTGGGCTCATATTTTTTCATCAATGAAAATTAAAATCATCAATGCATTTTGATTTAAACTGTGAAACTAACTAGTTAATATCCAACTCATACTTTCCATGTCCTTCAATATGTGATTTTGATTACGATCAAGGTTATAACCCTGATTTTCATGAAGAGAACATCTCTAAGGGGACATTTTGAGGTTAATATACAGTCCCGGTGCTTTACTCTTACCCTAGTGACATGTCTATCCTTGAGGCCCAACGACCCATAATTGACCTAAACAATTGTAGGCATGATGTGCATATTGAATTGAAATGGTGAACCTAATATGAACTCCTTTTTTATGAACGATATTGACTAGCTATTCTGTTTTTCTTATGTTGTCTCAATTATGGATTTATTATTTTTGATTTTCCCATTAAGATATACTGTCATAACCAAATGGAACCACCTAACACCTTTAAAGGTCCTACCCACATCCCTCATCATAGTGGTTGTCCACATGACATCACCGCCAACAACTCTGGATATTATCTATTAACATTTTTCACTAGTGGTCCTACTTATTTAAATTTAGATAATAACAACAAAGTCCCTCCATATGATTGATGTTAAATAATTCCACCACACAAGGATATGATGATTATTCCTGAATGTCTTTATCATGAAATATGTTTGCATATACCCCTCATAGCAATAAAAATGAAATGAAAATTGGTTATCATATATTGGTAACATCAGTAAATATGAATGAGTGGAGTTCTTCCCCTTGGAAACATATCCAATAATTCTATAACATCCTTCCATATAATGGGGTATATTTTTTTTTCTATGAAAGATAATTTTATGGTCCTCCCCATAATGGAAACTAAACAATTGGTTACCATAAGGCGCCCAAAAATTAATTACAGATAAAAACACTAGAGTCCTTACATAGTGTATTATATTAAAATATCCTCCCTATGAAAAATAATAATCTACAATTGATATTTTCAAAATGATATAAAATCATGAATAAACTATAAATTTCATCTCCATGGTCATTGTTAGGAAATTACCCCCTCAAAATGACATATATTCTTGGGATCAAGGTCCTCACTGGGTTGAATTTACTCGAAATTTGACTCTATCTAGAAAGGAAATTGTTAAAAAATGGCTAGCTACATTTGGTGCATTTTCAAAAATAATTTACGTATCATCTCAGTCAATGGTTGGTTTGGGGTTATGTTCATCATCTACACCTACCCCAGATCATGTACCCATGAATTTTATTTAGGATAATTTGAATCATCCTTCTTCTCTATATAGATAATTATAAAAGAATCATATATTGTAAGAATAGGTTTAAAAAACACCCATTTAGGATGAAAATTGCTCACTCGTGTTGTGTAAATAATTTATAGAGAATAGAATACGTCTCATATTATGGACCATGGTCACTCCCCATTATGAAATTCAAGATAAATTTAAAGTTGAATTCACATCTTTTCCTTGTCACAACCTATGGATGAATCTACATCACTCAACATTGAGAACCTATCTTATTAGAAGCTTTTCAAACAACTCAGGTTGTTGTATAATATTTTCCATAATGTTGAAAAGGCCTCTATTTTAGTGGCAGAATACCTAATGGTTGTGAGAGAGAGTGGGAATCTCCAAAATTCCTATTCATGAATTATAAAAGGAATTCGATTAGATAATCATTGACATCCCACTAACACACATATCAAATGTTGGGTTGAGTATAGATCTTGGAAATTTAATACAGTAAAAATAATATAGTATTTGTTGAGAAAATAAACATGAAATAATATTTATTGAATCCAAGCATGGACATGTTTATAATGGTGGGCCCATCTAATAAATTATTACCATCATTAAATTATAGAAATATTATACAAAACCAGAACAATGAATTTATATGATTATTTATCAACCATCTATGAAGTCCAAATAAAACAATAATATTTAGAATGTGAAATACACCATGGAAAGTCACTTTATCTATCTCATACCAAGATAATACACTGATAGACCAAGATTTCCTGAGAAGAGGCACCAACGATAGTTCAATAGTTTCCCCAACCAATAATGTTGATTTAATTTTTAAACCAATTTCCACCCCTCACATCATTAAATATATAGTGGATTATTTTCATGGTGATAGTTGAGAAAAGTAGTCCCCCGCCCATGGGGTTTTGGAATTTTTATTTCTCCCTCCATTAAAGATGTCTATATTTTATATACTGAGAGATTATTTATAATAAGTGACATAATTGTTTCTTCTACATCAGGATCCAACATCATCTTTTATAAAACAATTACTGAAATCCAATTTGGATACCTTATGGTAACATTCTATTAATCAATTCTACGGACCATTGAGGTGGAAAATTGTACCCTCATAATATCCAAAAATTTAAATATACATCTTAGAAAAAATGGCCTAATGGATATTTATCTATCACATGATGAGAATTCAGTGGGAAATTAGTCCCCATACTAATATATAACATATTAATATATGATTATTAGTATCCAATTTTTATATATAAACTTCATTGGAATCATTGACTCAAATACCCTTGAGCATGGAACTGATATAAAATAATATGAAAAGGAAACATCTATTTAGAATTTTCTTCCACTAAGATGTGGGAGGAGGTTCTGTGCCTGTGACACCCAAGGAAAAATAATTATTTAAGAGGTCCCCTAAAATTCATCCATTTTCCAATGTTTAAGTTTTGTGTAAATATAAATGGAATGAAATCTCTACATCCATATCTCACCCACTTCCTTAATAGGGTTGGTTTTACTATTTTGTTTAGTTGGAGATTTTGGTGTGGATAAATGTTGTGTTTCTCAATGAAAATATTACCAATGCATGAAATTAGTAGGATGTGGCCAATATAATACATTAACCACCTTCAAATTATATATACCGCATGACCAATAGGTGTAGATTCTACTAACATGATAAATCATGGTCCTGGAGAACCACTTTATCTAACCTAGTATCCATGGAATATAAAGAATTCCTTCTCATGGGCTTGTAATTTCAACTATTTCAATTGAGTAACTTATTGAAAAATCAAGTAGGATATAAAAACTAGGATATGGTTATATGAAAATTCTTGGTTCATCTCGATTCCCAATAGGATCATCGATATAAAAGATAGTCCTTGAAAAAATCTTTGACTTAAATAAATCCCTTACCACTGGAAGAAAAGCCATAGCAGGATGGTATAAACTTATGTATCCAATGTGAAATTCATATATTAAAACTATGGACATTAATAAAACTCTTCCTATCTTTTGGAATTTCATATTCCCTATATTCATTTTTATTTTAGATCCAGTGTTGGATTTGAATTTATTTTTTTCTTGATGAATCCCTATGATATGAAAATTGAAGCTATAAAAGGTAGAAAATTTATAGTGTTTTTTATAAGTTTTAGAAAAACCAATATATAAATGGTATATAAAACTATATGCTTGATCTATTTTTAGTTGGTAATATTATTGAAAAATCCCCTTTACTAGTAAAGATCACATTCCTTGACATCTTGAATTACGAAAAAGGGAAAATGAGTTATATATAGACTTCATTTCTAAGAGTAATGTATTAACCAATTCACTAAATATAAAACCCTCTAAATAGAGACTATTTAAGATTTGGATAACAAATCATTATAATATTTTGTAAATTATATTCACTTACCTAAAATAACATAGTTGATTTTGGAAGTTCATAGTGGTAGCACAATGGATGGAAGATACATTTTAGTACTCTGATTGAAAATATTAGTTCATTCAACTAACATAATTGAATATTTTTATTAATGTATAGAATTTTACCATTATTCTCAAACTAGAACTGATTCAAGATGTTTCTTCCATTACCACTTTATATAATTTGTTTCCCCCTCATGAAAAAAAATTTCAACACCCAAATCATTATAGATAATGAAAGAAAATTTTACAAACATTTATTACTAGAAGAAAAAGGTTTATTTCATTTAAAAGGAGAATGTTTTGAAACTATTTGTTACTAATTTAATGGAAATTTTGACAAAATTTATATATATTAAGATACAAAATAATGAAATTTTGAATGATTTCCACGATTCTAGTCCCTTTTATCAAATATTATCAATAATATAAAAGAAGGAATCTTCTTTACGGATATTCATTCGATAATGATTTAATACTATCATGTGGAGTTGGGTACAACCACAATGTATGAGACCTGTGTTTCTCCTAGACTACCATATTAAGAAAGCTTTTCATAGAAAATCCTAACTAGTGGGGCTCAAACATATGATAACAATATGCCATTGAAATGACTCAGCCATCCCTATGTAATTCATGGAACAAATAAATCACCAAATCATGAACAGAATTCCCTCTATGACACCAATTGTGATAATAATTTCTTCACAAACTTCCAAAAATAAAAATAATAGTAATTAGTGAAATAATAACCAATAATAAGAGCATTTTATATACATAATATTTTCCATTTCTCTCGATTTTGTTACCCCATCAATGAGAGGATGTGTATCAGGTCACTAAATGGACACTTAATCTAATGATGTGTCATAATATGGTTTTCTAAAAGTCATCATCTTGGAAGACCCCATTACACGTGGTGAGTTCTACTGTGAACATGTATTCCCTATATATAATTATAGTTGAGGTACCAGGTGTCGATGATGGTGGGACCCAAATAAAAAATGATTTTCATTAATTGTTTATTGGAAAGATATATATACCTATTAAACATGGAGATAAACACTCATATGTGATAAATGGGACCATCAATCTAATATTGATTCATATAGGTTTCATTCAAACTAAATTGAATTAGAATAATTCCAAGAAGACTGATAAATTTCATAATAATAACATAAAATAGGAATATCATTTTGTCATAGAACATTGATGGCCATGACACCACACAATTGTACTCAACGAATGGACTTGTTTGAATTATTTTCCATATCCCATAATCTGGATTCCAAGAATAAACTTCATGGAGAGATATATTGGGACCTAGTTTAGAGGTATGATGTTTTCACATATTTCATTTTCATCATGATATGAATATCTTTATAATACGTCCTATATCATTTAGAAAAACCCAGGGGACCCTTGATAAGGATATTTCATGTTATTAATAGTTTCAATCTATTGTCACTACAACTAACGAATGTAATAGAGATATTGACTGTTTAAATAGTGGGTTACCTAGAACCAACTATTCGATTCTTTTTATTGCCATATCATGTATATTTTTAGGTTTATAGGATTTATTATTAACATTATTGTGTAGACTATTCTACACCCACTATTGAAATGGAAATTTCCATTGATTAATTATCATATTGAAAGGTTGTAGCTAATCTCAGGCTACAATGAGAACCTCGAGATACTTTGACATTAATCCAAAACATAGGTCATATAGTATAGATACATCTTACTGACTGGACACAATGGATATATGATTATCAGGTGCTGGGGAACATAATAATTGAGACATTATCTCATGAAGTTTTCAATTGGTGATCATGTGTAGTGATAACATGAGGAAAGACTCATCAATAGGAACACCACATTTTTTGGTGTCATTGGATGTTCCTATCTACAATCATGTTTGATGTTCTCCTTTCTTGAGATCATTACCAATGTATGTCATCTGATCTCGTACTTTGATGCAAGTGAAATACCATGATATAGAAATCATGACGAGGTAGTTTGTGTTGGGTGTTTCATTGGTGGCATGAAATTGGTTAAATATTAAATAAAGGATTTGTGTTTCTGGGTTATGGAGGTCCATGTTGATAAGGACGATAGTTCCTTTATATGATCATGGACATGGTATTTGATGGTATATTCATCTAGTTGGATAAAAAATAATAATGAAATAAATGGAAAATGACAAAGGTGTGCGTCCTACTTTATGAGATATTTAAAGTCAAAGATATTATATTACACAGTATGTGTTCATAGGTTAGTTGTTGTTGCTATGAAACCCTTATCTCGTTAGGGGCCATGATGGGTTTCCAGATCCTTCTCTTGGTCTATGAATACTATTCATTTCTATCAAGATAAGGGCATATAGGGTCACACATAATAGAGTTTTTGAGAATCTAACCTATTCAGTTGGCTATGAGTTTTTTGGACATGGTGGGACCCATCACTGGGGTTCAGGTTCTATCCAAGGAAATACGATCACCAAGGAATAAATAAATTCATATTATTGAAGTTTATAATAATGGGCATTGAATTTATTTATTAAATTTATTTTCATGTTTTAAGGTGAACACATAAAAAATATTATTTGAACAAATATTAATATATTGAAGGATCAATTAATTTTCATGGGGACAACAAGTCAAGTTAATGACACATATATTATCATTTAATATATTTAATTTATATTATAGGTAGGTGATAATAATGTTTAAGACTCAGAATAGCAGTCATAACATGTCTTTTATAGTGTGTTATGTATTTGAGGCCGGATAGGAAACACTGAGAATTTTAATTACACACTATACATAAAAGAAGAGAGCCTCCCACTAGGGGCTATTCATGGTGTTTCTCTCTCATATTCACTCTCCCATGATCTAGAGAGAGGATCTAGATTCAAGATACTCGAATCGAGATATCTCTCATTCATCGCAAGATGAGGGATGTAGTGATCATCGAAGTGTTGAAGAAATTGTCAGAACACCGTGATAGCACCAGGATTTTGAAAATCAGTGCTCCATATGAGTTTTTATGTGCACAAGAAAGATCTAGAAGAAATTGGGATAAGATTCTTCTTGTAGTGATTTCCAGTGATGAGCAGACATCATGTGATGCTTCGGTTGAAAAAAATATTTTACAATTTAATTTTGTGATTAATTTCTTTCACACATGATATAGAGGAAGTTATCGGGCATCTATTTGCTGACGTAGACATGTTCATGTCGATTGTCGGTGAAATGTTTTAAAATCCCACTTTTGGGGCCTCTATTGCATGCTCAGTTCCTAAAATATGTATCATAGAGATGCATGTATGTTTTTGATCCAATAAAAATTAAATTTTCATCATTTATAAAATAGGGTGTCATCATGATCCCATAGTTGTCGATGAGTTTAGAATATGATATCAGATTTCTAGTCTACGACCAAACGAAGTATTAAAACCCGATGAAATTCAGTTTTTAGTGAAATAATCATCAACCAGAATATTGTTTTCTGGTTAAACAATAATTCCACATTAAATTTTCAATAAAATTTTATTAATTAATTAATTTAATTAATTAATTATATTTTAACGAGCCTAAGTGATAGGATTATGAAAATAAAAAAGGGGAGGTTTGGTCATGGGTTGGTAAGATGAAGACCACAAAAAACAAAATGGGGAGGCTGCTGGGTTTTTATAAAAATAAAATAGTCTAAAAGGTAGGGTCTGAGGGCCCCCCATTGTCCACACGCGACAACCCTTCCTAGGCCGCCTCCTCCATCTAAGTGGAACCTCTGGCTGCCTGAGCCACCACAGATCGTACCCATTAATGATCTTCTCCCAGCAGGAAAACCTGCTCCTTGGCGACCCTCTTCTCGGCCGCCAGTTTCTCCACCTGGAGACCCCAACCACCAGTTATCCTTTTCTCTTGAACTTAATGGCCAGCTAACTCTAGCTAGACCTCTGGAGAAATCAGTGCTTGGCCAGTCCCATGGAAGACCACCCTCTCCTACGGTGGAGATCCCTAGTGTCAATGCCTCCTCCCCCTTTGCATCTGCCATCCCATGGAAGTACAGACAATCTCTCTTTTCATCCACCATACTAAGACCTAGACGACCTGCACTTCTCGGTGTCTCACTCAAGCGTTTCAGGAATGGGGTTGGGATGACCTCTCCTGTAACAGCCCAAGATTTTATGAAAAATATTCTTTTTAATTTTATTAATGTCTTGTGTTGTACGCTACACCAAAAGGAGCTTGCACAACACGCATCCTTGACTTGCCTTGCATTACACGCAATCGCAACCTTCCTCGATAGTGTGTGTAGTACGCAATAACGAGTTTCACTAAACAGCGATATGCTATTAAAACTAGCCGTTATGAATAGTAATAACCACTTTTTGAAATTTTGTAAATTTTATTTTTCAAAATGGATTTCATTTTTGGATTCGGAGTATCGAATTTAGCCTAAGGTGAAATTTTGGTACATTTCGGATAACTTTCATATTCTGATGAATAGTGAAAATTACTAAATTATAATTAAAAACAACTTTTTTAATCGAAATAATTAATAGTGATAAATTATTAATTTGAGTGGTTTTAAAGTATATTTAGAATATATTTTTACAATTTAATACAATGTTGGTCATTGGACGTAATTTCACATTTAAACCTGACATAAACAAGTGTCAATCTTTTGATAGATATTGTTTCGTAAAAACACGCTATTTGTTTTAATAGCGGGATTTAATTATAAAATTAATTAATTCAACTTATATGTTATGAATTTGGTAAAATAGACTTCATTTTTGAATTCGGAATATGAAATATAGCTTAGGATGAAATTTTGGCATTTTTCTGAAAACTTTCAATTTTTGATGAATAGTGAAACCACTAAGTGGTAGGTTAAAAACTGAATTTTGCATAAAACTTAATTTTACCACTTCTGTGAATGGAATTTCGAAAATCCGAGAGACACGGTTAATATCAAGGACTAAAATGTGGTTCAATGAGATGAAAATAATTTTTGGTGAATAGTAACTTTTTACTACCGCGGTTAATAGTAAATAGGGTAACTAAGGGTAAATATGATATTACTATTACCCTAACACATGTCCTAATTCTATTGGACAAGTGTAATTCGACCAAAAACAAACTTAGGAATAAAATATGACCATTTAGGCCCACTTGGATTAGATTAGGACATTTATTATGAATTTATTTAAAGAAGGGTTAAAATAGTTAAAATCAAAGTTTAATAAGTAAATAATTTTTAATATGGGGTTATACATAAGATAAATTCGATTGTAAATATTCATTAGAAAGCTAAAAAGATTTACTACATGATGGTATTTTATTTGTAATTTTTAGACATCAAATAATTTAATTTATTTATGACACAACGATGATGCAGTAATTATCTTATTAATGAAATATTGACATAATTGATGTTATAAACACAAAAATAAATGTAATTTGAGATTTTTTATGAATTACACTAATTTTCTAGGTTACTATGATATATTAATGTTGATTTAATCAACTTGGTTCGAACATATAATTCTGTGATGACTTTCACAAAAATCATATATCAAATAGTGTCAAAATTGACACAAAATAGTTTTTAAATCAAATATTATATTATTAATTGTTATTTAATTCCTAAAAATCTAAGGTTCGGCCAACTGACTTAGATAAGGATATATATATATTAATAATAAACAATTTTTGGTTCGTTTGGCATGTTATAGTAAGTTTATTAACCATATAGTGAAAGAAAACAAAAAGACACGGTAAAAGTTAAATTATTTAACTTAGAGTTAAATATAATTGATAAGGTTTAAAATAATATCCAAACATGTCTAAATTTGATTGGTTGATGAGATTACAACCCTATCTCATCTAATCTTCGAATATGAGTCATTTTTGGAGGTTTTTAAGTGGGGTTAGATTTATTATAAATTAATATTTTTAAGAATTCCTAAGGTGCCCCTCTCCTCCCTTATAAAAGGGCACCTCCTCCCCCTCCTCCTCACACCAATTTTGAGCACTCAAGCTCGGCCAACCCCTGCCATTTTCTCCTCTCCACTTCCCTAGAATAATCCTAGAGGTCCTGGTCTTCTCCAAAGACCAATCTTAGTTCCTTAAGTGGAGGATTCAAAGAGGCGTTCCAAAGAAGAGGTAATATCCATTACCGATCTTTTCAATTTCATTCTTTTTCAACTTCCTCTTCTTTAGTTGTTTCATGATAAAGTAATAACATCAGTATTAATTACATACTGATATGTTATTATAAATATGAAACAACCCTAATTCACCTTCTATCCATCCTACGGAAAAAATGAAATCACCGCGCGTGCGTACGTACGGAATACCGTCTCCACGCCGTGGTGTAATCTATTTTCCACCATCACCTTACAAGGATGGGTATAATGGTGTAATGAGTAACTACATATGATTATTATGAAGTAATATTGATACTGAAATAATATATATATACTCCAATACAATTCCACGATCATAGGAACGATATCATCACTCGTGCGTACGTACGGAATACCGTCTCCACGATGTGATGCGACTCGTTCTACATGATCTTCATTTCATAATGATTATATAAATGAATTGAATGAATGAATATGGTATATAATACACTAATACCATTCTGGAAATGAATTATATATAACCTAAAGATAAGAATAAGAATTTATTCGACAAAACACGCATAAGAACAAAAAGTTATAAAGACCCGAGTAACAAGTAACAATGAAATATTACTAACAAGAAGCTAATAATATGACCATATATGATATCATATCAATATGTATGATTCTGGAATAAGTCAATAACATTATTTAAACCATTATACAGGAGCTTCGGACACGTACAAAGCTAATCGGACCTAAGGTAAGGGAAATATCACAATCTCATTTTTATCCGAGATTGTTTATTCGTAAGTATTTACTGGGGTGTATTTTATCATCCACATCCATGTTTCATCAAAATTTAATATTATTTCCATACACCTACAATTTTTTAAATCAAATTTTACCCTTCGGTGAGTTTTTTGTAATATGTATGAAAGGAATCTTTTGTCGTACGAGGTACTTTTTGACTTTTCCGACAAAAGTACGAAGAATGTTTTTTTTAACTTATAATGCATGAATGGATTTTTAAAACATTGTTTCCAAGAAGCTTCCTTTACAAGTTTTCATGTTTATTTTTAATCAACTTCTTTTATTTTAAAGTTGTATGACATGTTATGAAAGGAAAAATGTCTTTTTGAAGAAGAAAGGATATTTTCCTCAAGAATGGAGTTCAAGTGTTTTATCAAAATTATTTTCCATCTAAGATAATAAAGGGTTCTATTTTTATCCCTATTATTACATTGATTTGATCATGTTGTGATGGAATTATTTTTATGAATTCCTTTATCTTATATAAATTGATTTATGATGTCATGATGTTTCAAGAATCCCATTTTTGTTACATGTGTTATGCGATGATGTATGTTTTATGATTATGTGGCACACATAAGAAAGGATTCATTATAAGATGGGTGGGACCTATATCTCCCTCCAATGCATTGGGTAAAGACTTTATATCTCATGAGATAGACATGGCTGGAACGGAAGGTTATTTCGGTTCAGTGATACAGGACTGAAACGAGGAGTGAACTCGGTTCAGAAAGGGACTTTGTCCACTAAGATAGTCTTGGCAATGAGTCATGACTAACAAGAAATGATTTTCCATGATTATGTGTGCATGACACAAAGTTTCAAGTTTCATGTTATGATTATGGGGATCTCATTTTCACTTCTTTGATTTGTTCCATGTTAAGATATTATGATCTCTTTTGCAGGTTGTGATTTTCAAAAAGATATGATATGATTTTTATTTCTTTTGTATACCCTTACTGAGCATTTGAGCTCACCCTTTTATGTTTTCTTTTCCCCAGGATATAAAGAAAGGTTTTAGGTAAAAAAAATGGAAGATCTTTACGGGAGATATTGAAGATCTTTCACCAGGATTAGAAGATTATGTTCCGAGTTTCCAAAGACACTAAACTATTACGATCCTTTAGTGTGTGTTTTTGTTATGTACTAAGTATTCCGCAAATGTAATGTAATGTCCATGTACGTCAGGATACGGGTCTCTACAGTTGGTATCAGAGGAAAGGTTTAGTCAACCTTTGGAAACTAGGATGCGAAAACGTTAGTGAGATCCCTAGAGATATTTCTAAGGTATGTCTAGGGATGTCCCTAGGGATAAGTATACGTATAGGTTGTAGTAATAGAATTACGCTAATGATCATAGAATTAAACCTAAGATGTTGGATATTGAAGGTACTCCCCCTTTATTATGTTGTTTTCCCTAGCATGATTTTTGCCTCTCACACTATTCTTTTTGGGTTTTAGACGATGGCTGGAACCCGAAGGAACCGTGTTGATCAATGCAATGGACAATGCAATGATTTCCCTCCTGAACAAACAAATGTTATGGGAGATGGAGTGCAAAATCTTATTGCTATACTTACACAAGCTATGAATCATTCTGGACTTCCAAATGAGCAGAGAAGGGAACAATATTCTATTGAGTCCTTCATGAGGCAACGTCCACCTTCTTTCAGTGGGACTTCCGATCCACTTGTTGCTGAACAATGGATCAGTAACACTGAAAAGATATTTTCAGTTCTTCAATGTTCTGAACATGATAAAGTCATCTTAGCAGTATATCGTTTGGAAGGTGAAGCTGATCAATGGTGGAATCTTATCAAGAATACGAGGCCAAGGGATGAAATTGAGTCCATGGAATGGGACGAGTTCAAGAACTTGTTTTTCAGTAAGTACTTCCCTCGTATTCTTCGAACAAAGATGGAAAAGGAGTTTATTGAGCTGAAGCAGAAGGATGATGAATCTGTTGGTATATATGAAGCGAATTTTACAAGACTTGCAAGGTATGCATCTGGCATTATCATCCAACCTGAAAGTAAAGTTGATCGATTTTTCAGTGGCTTAAAACCAAGTCTTCGAAGGGCATTAGCTATAAGAGACTTCAGTAGCTATGAAGAAATTGTGCGTTGTGCTATCAAGGTAGAAATGGAAGTTGGTGTTACATATCCATCTCATGGTTTTGACAAGAAACGAAAGATGGAGTTCAAGGAGAAATCTCATAATAATGGTGAAAAGAAGATGAATGTTTCCTTATGCACAAAGTGTGGAAAGAAGCATGGTGGAGATTGTCTTAAAGGAACTAGAAAATGTTTTAAGTGTGGAAAAGAAGGTCATCGAGCAGCTGAGTGTCGAAGTAATGGAAAAAGGGTTTCTAATGATGTGAATAAAGCAAACACTACAGAGAACGCACCGCCAACACTTCAATGCTTCAAGTGCAAGGAAATGGGGCATTATGCTAATAATTGCCCTAATCCAAGGGTTAGTGATGATCAACATGAGCAACCACTGAAGGCAAAGGACAAAGGGAAATCACATGCGATCACTATTGGCAATGTTGAATATGATAACGATGTGGTGGAATGATTAAGTGTTTATGTAATGGGATTCCAAAATAATGTTGTATCATGGAGTATTGGAATATTTATGTATTGGTTTAATGTGGTATTCAAAGTGATTGAGATATTTTTGGAAATAAGATGATATGCGCATAATGAAGGGAAAATAAGAAAATTAAATGTTTAACAATATTCATGAGCTCATGATTGATATAAGGACTAAGTGATATCATGGATTGAGTATATAGAATTTTGAGGATTTTGGTATGTGGAAAGTGTTAACTTTTAACTGCATTCATGTTTTCACTAAGGTATTCAAGAGAATACATGATTAAGGACTTTGAATGTTTAGAATGTGACCAACAAAACATATCTTATGATATGTGGGGATCAATGACAGTATTAAATCTCTGGTAATCGTTGTCACTATATTATGAGAGTGGACTTCAGTATTATGGATAAGCCTAAAGATTGAAATGGATTATGTTGGAAATAAGTGAGTATTGTTTAAGGATCGAAGTTTTCTCGATATTATTGATGGGATGTTATAGTAATATAGTTTTAGAAAAAGGACAACCTGCAGGACGGGCGACAGCCCATCGCTTCGGACAAGGCTGTAGGAATCGAACCCACAACCGAAGTGCGGCTGGCCTTTATCGCCTACCACTGACCTACAGGAAGTCCCTATTTAGTAGAAACTAGTTTTATTATATTAAGCAGTATGATATACGAAGTATAAGTCCATTTTAGGAACCATATATGATTAATCTCACTATAGATCGATTTATGCATATAATTTTTGCTAACCTTTTGTTTGAGACAGATGGAATGACCCGTCATTCTATCACATTATCTGCTAACACTTCACGAATAACAAATTCAACTTCATTTATTTAAGAGATGAAGTGGAAATTGTTCAAGGCACGAACAACAGTAAGATTGTACCAAAATAAAGTAAGTATTTATTCTAATTCAAATTTTCAACTTTAGGGAAATGATCTTGAAAACCAAAAATGTTGTCCTAGTGATCTTATACCTGAGGAATCAGATGGTACCTTATATCATCACAAATTTATGGATTTGTGATTTTTGGATTTTCCATAGCCATGTTCTCTACCACTCTCCATCAGAACATGATGGTTAGATTTTTCTTCCATATCCATATTTTTACCTATGTGGAAACCCAACAATTAGTTTATTTGGGTAATCGTTACATTTCATACTTTAGTTTTTAAAGCCAAGTTTTGGTATTCCTTTTTACGATGTGGGAAACTTTCGAATAGAAAACCATTTATAACCCCGACGAATTTCGAGGGCGAAATTCATTTTAAGGGGGGTAGAATGTAACAGCCCAAGATTTTATGAAAAATATTCTTTTTAATTTTATTAATGTCTTGTGTTGTACGCTACACCAAAAGGAGCTTGCACAACACGCATCCTTGACTTGCCTTGCATTACACGCAATCGCAACCTTCCTCGATAGTGTGTGTAGTACGCAATAACGAGTTTCACTAAACAGCGATATGCTATTAAAACTAGCCGTTATGAATAGTAATAACCACTTTTTGAAATTTTGTAAATTTTATTTTTCAAAATGGATTTCATTTTTGGATTCGGAGTATCGAATTTAGCCTAAGGTGAAATTTTGGTACATTTCAGATAACTTTCATATTCTGATGAATAGTGAAAATTACTAAATTATAATTAAAAACAACTTTTTTAATCGAAATAATTAATAGTGATAAATTATTAATTTGAGTGGTTTTAAAGTATATTTAGAATATATTTTTACAATTTAATACAATGTTGGTCATTGGACGTAATTTCACATTTAAACCTGACATAAACAAGTGTCAATCTTTTGATAGATATTGTTTCGTAAAAACACGCTATTTGTTTTAATAGCGGGATTTAATTATAAAATTAATTAATTCAACTTATATGTTATGAATTTGGTAAAATAGACTTCATTTTTGAATTCGGAATATGAAATATAGCTTAGGATGAAATTTTGGCATTTTTCTGAAAACTTTCAATTTTTGATGAATAGTGAAACCACTAAGTGGTAGGTTAAAAACTGAATTTTGCATAAAACTTAATTTTACCACTTTTGTGAATGGAATTTCGAAAATCCGAGAGACACGGTTAATATCAAGGACTAAAATGTGGTTCAATGAGATGAAAATAATTTTTGGTGAATAGTAACTTTTTACTACCGCGGTTAATAGTAAATAGGGTAACTAAGGGTAAATATGATATTACTATTACCCTAACACATGTCCTAATTCTATTGGACAAGTGTAATTCGACCAAAAACAAACTTAGGAATAAAATATGACCATTTAGGCCCACTTGTATTAGATTAGGACATTTATTATGAATTTATTTAAAGAAGGGTTAAAATAGTTAAAATCAAAGTTTAATAAGTAAATAATTTTTAATATGGGGTTATACATAAGATAAATTCGATTGTAAATATTCATTAGAAAGCTAAAAAGATTTACTACATGATGGTATTTTATTTGTAATTTTTAGACATCAAATAATTTAATTTATTTATGACACAACGATGATGCAGTAATTATCTTATTAATGAAATATTGACATAATTGATGTTATAAACACAAAAATAAATGTAATTTGAGATTTTTTATGAATTACACTAATTTTCTAGGTTACTATGATATATTAATGTTGATTTAATCAACTTGGTTCGAACATATTATTCTGTTATGACTTTCACAAAAATCATATATCAAATAGTGTCAAAATTGACACAAAATAGTTTTTAAATCAAATATTATATTATTAATTGTTATTTAATTCCTAAAAATCTAAGGTTCGGCCAAATGACTTAGATAAGGATATATATATTAATAATAAACAATTTTTGGTTCGTTTGGCATGTTATAGTATGTTTATTAACCATATAGTGAAAGAAAACAAAAAGACACGGTAAAAGTTAAATTATTTAACTTAGAGTTAAATATAATTGATAAGGTTTAAAATAATATCCAAACATGTCTAAATTTGATTGGTTGATGAGATTACAACCCTATCTCATCTAATCTTCGAATATGAGTCATTTTTGGAGGTTTTTAAGTGGGGTTAGATTTATTATAAATTAATATTTTTAAGAATTCCTAAGGTGCCCCTCTCCTCCCTTATAAAAGGGCACCTCCTCCCCCTCCTCCTCACACCAATTTTGAGCACTCAAGCTCGGCCAACCCCTGCCATTTTCTCCTCTCCACTTCCCTAGAATAATCCTAGAGGTCCTGGTCTTCTCCAAAGACCAATCTTAGTTCCTTAAGTGGAGGATTCAAAGAGGCGTTCCAAAGAAGAGGTAATATCCATTACCGATCTTTTCAATTTCATTCTTTTTCAACTTCCTCTTCTTTAGTTGTTTCATGATAAAGTAATAACATCAGTATTAATTACATACTGATATGTTATTATAAATATGAAACAACCCTAATTCACCTTCTATCCATCCTACGGAAAAAATGAAATCACCGCGCGTGCGTACGTACGGAATACCGTCTCCACGCCGTGGTGTAATCTATTTTCCACCATCACCTTACAAGGATGGGTATAATGGTGTAATGAGTAACTACATATGATTATTATGAAGTAATATTGATACTGAAATAATATATATATACTCCAATACAATTCCACGATCATAGGAACGATATCATCACTCGTGCGTACGTACGGAATACCGTCTCCACGATGTGATGCGACTCGTTCTACATGATCTTCATTTCATAATGATTATATAAATGAATTGAATGAATGAATATGGTATATAATACACTAATACCATTCTGGAAATGAATTATATATAACCTAAAGATAAGAATAAGAATTTATTCGACAAAACACGCATAAGAACAAAAAGTTATAAAGACCCGAGTAACAAGTAACAATGAAATATTACTAACAAGAAGCTAATAATATGACCATATATGATATCATATCAATATGTATGATTCTGGAATAAGTCAATAACATTATTTAAACCATTATACAGGAGCTTCGGACACGTACAAAGCTAATCGGACCTAAGGTAAGGGAAATATCACAATCTCATTTTTATCCAAGATTGTTTATTCGTAAGTATTTACTGGGGTGTATTTTATCATCCACATCCATGTTTCATCAAAATTTAATATTATTTCCATACACCTACAATTTTTTAAATCAAATTTTACCCTTCGGTGAGTTTTTTGTAATATGTATGAAAGGAATCTTTTGTCGTACGAGGTACTTTTTTACTTTTCCGACAAAAGTACGAAGAATGTTTTTTTTAACTTATAAGGCATGAATGGATTTTTAAAACATTGTTTCCAAGAAGCTTCCTTTACAAGTTTTCATGTTTATTTTTAATCAACTTCTTTTATTTTAAAGTTGTATGACATGTTATGAAAGGAAAAATGACTTTTTGAAGAAGAAAGGATATTTTCCTCAAGAATGGAGTTCAAGTGTTTTATCAAAATTATTTTCCATCTAAGATAATAAAGGGTTCTATTTTTATCCCTATTATTACATTGATTTGATCATGTTGTGATGGAATTATTTTTATGAATTCCTTTATCTTATATAAATTGATTTATGATGTCATGATGTTTCAAGAATCCCATTTTTGTTACATGTGTTATGCGATGATGTATGTTTTATGATTATGTGGCACACATAAGAAAGGATTCATTATAAGATGGGTGGGACCTATATCTCCCTCCAATGCATTGGGTAAAGACTTTATATCTCATGAGATAGACATGGCTGGAACGGAAGGTTATTTCGGTTCAGTGATACAGGACTGAAACGAGGAGTGAACTCGGTTCAGAAAGGGACTTTGTCCACTAAGATAGTCTTGGCAATGAGTCATGACTAACAAGAAATGATTTTCCATGATTATGTGTGCATGCCACAAAGTTTCATGTTTCATGTTATGATTATGGGGATCTCATTTTCACTTCTTTGATTTGTTCCATGTTAAGATATTATGATCTCTTTTGCAGGTTGTGATTTTCAAAAAGATATGATATGATTTTTATTTCTTTTGTATACCCTTACTGAGCATTTGAGCTCACCCTTTTATGTTTTCTTTTCCCCAGGATATAAAGAAAGGTTTTAGGTAAAAAAAATGGAAGATCTTTACGGGAGATATTGAAGATCTTTCACCAGGATTAGAAGATTATGTTCCGAGTTTCCAAAGACACTAAACTATTACGATCCTTTAGTGTGTGTTTTTGTTATGTACTAAGTATTCCGCAAATGTAATGTAATGTCCATGTACGTCAGGATACGGGTCTCTACATCTCCTGTCCAGATTCTCTACATGGATCGGTACCGCCCGAAATGGGCCTACACGTTTTTTACCCAACCCACACAAGCGTTGCCCAGTGTTTATGGGGTTTGAGTATTTTTAATTAATCAAAAATTAATTAAATAAAAAAATTGATTAATTAAATTAATGTGGAGTAAATTATTTTATGTTGGTTTCAAATTAAATTAATTAAATTATTTATTTTTTAGTTTTAAAATTAAATTAACTATAGGGACGAAATGACATTACGATTGGTTTAAAAATTAGAGTGAATTTTAATTTAATTAAATGGCGTCAAATTTATTTTAATTCATGTTTAATTTATTAATTCATTTATTTTTAATATACTCAGGTTTAATTCATATATGACTGGTCATGATCTGGGGACCGGCCAATTCATGTTTTGTGCATGTTTATTTAATTAATTTATTTTATTATTGCATGGGGTTGTAATAATTAGTTTAATTAATAAAGTACAATTTTTGTTTCATCTCTAAGTCATTATTTATATAAGGGTTTGCACGTCCTATACTTAGTTGTATATTTACTCCCAATTTTCCCTCTCCTATGGACGAGTAATTTTGTATAATGACTAGACGACCAATAACACACTTTGTGACGAGTTATGGACATGCACCAGGCATGACCTTTATTCATTTGATTGGTAAACACTTCAATATGAGTTACAAGATATAAAACTCAAGGTATTACCTCTATTGTCTAGGATGGTCCATTATTCACTCAATAGTTTAACCATTAGAACCAAGTCATGATCGTGTTGTCATTTTATTTTTTCATCATTTATTATTTTTATGTATGTGTAGTTGATGCATGAACATATAAAATAATAATAAACATGTTTTCTATATTAAATGAACACGTGACATGTTGTATTATTATATTTCTGTAATTGTCAATTGTGAGTGTGATCACATAGTATGTTCTTAATAAATTGAAAATGATTTCTTTTTTCACATAGAAAATAATTAAAACCTCAAATAAATATTACGTCTAAACTTCCTTCCAACATTTAAATTTGGTCATAAACTGCTATTTGGGGTGTGGTCATGCCAAGGTCGAGGGTGACTCATACTAATGGGGCATTCATATGAGAGTCGTGGGTTGAATTAACTATTATTTTAGCAATGAAATATACAAATAAATCATTTTTTTATTTTGGAGGAATGTTTTGAGTAAATAATGTTACAATTTAAGAAACTTTGACTTCACTCAATAGATCAAATAACCATGAGTTCATGTCGTTGGATAACCAAAATCCTACCTTGAACCATCCCACTGGTGGTGTCTCTAATTCTTGTAGACTACATGGTGTGGTTTATAGATCATTTCCACTATAACACTCAAGAGACAAAGTAATCTGATTGTAGCACAGAAGGAAACTAGAATTAAATAAAAATAGTGGGAGAAATTTAATGATATAATCAATTAATCAATGTTTCTAAATTGTTAATATATATTAACAATACTAATTTGATAATTTTTTGTAAAAAATGGAATGTTATACCAAAAGTTTAAATAATGTGATAAATGTAGGACAAAGTAAACATCCTCACTAAAATGAGTATCTAATGAATAGTACAGGTGCTTTTGTACAATACTATTGGGAACTCAAGGTTCAATTGTACCAAAGACCTATTATGTTACCTTAGGAAGAGAGGGTGAAATCGCTTATAGGTGACTAATGTATAAATAACATGATCATTATTTCATTATGTTTTCATCAATGTTTGGTGTTAGTTGTGGTAGCTAAAGGAGGACATGGATATTAAAACATGGGGTCTCATCTCCGTGTGGTTTACAAGGAGAAAGCGATGAAATAATATGAATAGGTAATGGTTACACTAGATCTGTGTAAATTGAAATGCGATTTATGACCTTTTAGTACATCCTATTCTAGTATCATTTTCACACCATTATTGAAGTCATGTTTTAAATTACGAAATGAATAAGTATTGAGTACATGTTTCATAACTTATATATGTTATTCTTCACTTGGTGAGTAAGAATATAAAAAATATAGATTCATATTTAATTCTTATGGTGAAATAAATGGAAGACAAGGAGAAAAGCCCGAAGGTAAATAATGTAAAGGTAACTTTTGCAATGTACTTTATGAAATAGATATTAACCAGAGGTTATTTTCATTGCATATCATGAAATAAAATTATGGATGTTTGTTGCAATAAAAGTGAAATAAATAAGAATGTTACCCATTCTTTTCTAGTAAAATTCATCTATGTAATGTTTTGGTTTTACATATTGGGTATTCAATACAATATGATTTACACATATGTGTGTTGATATAAAGTAATGATGTATATATAGAATCCTTTCTGGAAGATAGGCATGTTCTCCAAGTGGCTAATAATGTGTGATTCCTAGGCTAGTCGTGAAAATTACATGATGTCTTTATTGAAAAGTGAAAGATTCATATAGAAATATTATTATGTATAACCAAAAAATTAATCTCATGTGTCCTTGGACAAAAAGATACATTATTCCATGTTGCAGAATAAATATTTTTTTTGTATTTAATACTCAATCACAAGTTCTGTGATACCTGAATCATATTCATTGAGTGATGAATATAAAAATGTAAGTCTTCTACCTAGTTGTGGAAAGATAATTATTTGTCTAGAAAAATTTAATTGGACATCATGTATATACCCAATATGGTATTTTGGCTCGGTACAACTACACATCAATGATATTATCGATGAATTTGTTTTGGAAAAACAATTGTTTAGAAACAAAGTCATGTCACAATTATTTTGGAAAAAGTTCAACAAGTGAGCGTGAACTATTCCAAGAGTGAGCTAGAGGTATATACTTATGTCATAAGCTTCATTTAAATAATTAAGGAATGCTAAAGTCATGTAAATTCATAGTTAGAAGATATGATTTTCTTGGAGCAGGCATGCTAAAGAACATCTTGGCTACACAATTATCGATCATGATATTGTACTGTGGTGTAACTATTAAATTAACATTACCTTATCTCCACCATGACATTGATGTTAATGAGGATGATCAATGATTGAGTCTTACATGTTCAAATTGACCAACAAAATGTAGCGTGAATTGTTTCCTAAATGAGCGTTACCTTATCTACATCCATAAATTAATGTTAAAAAGGAGGATCGATGATGAAGTTTTACATGATAACATTGATCAACCAAATGTATCAAGAATAATGTTTTAAATGCACATTTTATACATAAAAAATATAATGTATGTAATATCAATGTTGAAAATTGGCGAAACTTCCATTATGTTTAATGACATGATTTATAAATAATGGTGATTTCCCATAACCATATGTCAACTATAATTACAAATGGTTATCATATGAGTCATTATATAATGGATGTCCATTATGTCATAAGGACATGTTTGGATGTTAAGTGTTTTCCAATAAATAAACAAATTAACATCAAGAACAAACACATTCCGCATCTATTGTAATTACCCTAATAGTTATTTAGTATATTAAATAAGTCCTAAATATAGAAAAGTAAAAGAAATGTGAGGGACAACAGTTCTATAAAAGGGTGCACCTATCTACTAGAGTTAGTGAGAGCAAGGATGAATTTATCTAAGTCAGTGATAAAGATGCACAAATATTTGGATTAGGAAAATGTTTCACAAGTACATGTGGAAGATTAATGTTCTTGAGACACATACTGCATAGGAAGGTTTAAAACCATAGTGATGGTTTTGATTTCACTACGAGCGGTGATACATTATTCATTAAGAAAAATGATTCCTACATGTAAACAGTATATGACAATTAGATAATATTGATTTGATCAGGTAAAATTAAATAATGGATTCCAAGTGTCCAATTACAAAGTGGATTATAAATTGAATATTGTGGTTGGAATTAATGTGAATTGATACAAAATGGTGAAAGTTTAGTACAAAAAGTCTTAATTAGTTATACCAAATAAGTATTCCGGAATCCATAGAATTTTTCTTGTCACATCAAATTTCTATGATCATTTTATTTAGCATTAGACTTCCAGACCATCATTCGTGGAAGGTGTTTATATGATGTAACCAGAAGAGGATGGCCATGTTATAAAATGCTAAAAAAGGTTGCAAGTTACTGAAATCTAGTTTAGGATTGATGTCAGCAATAAGATCATAGAAGATGCTTTTGTAATGAATGTTTTCCATATGTATACTACATTTTAGAGTGTCTGTGATTATTTTACAACTATAATACGTTTGAAAACATATGGAAAAAAATTGGTCTTAAAGATAGTTATGACCAAGATGAAATATATTATCCAGTAATTGACTTAATGTAACAACCTTAGTTTTAGAGAACAAGATCAACTAAGGTGGATCTAATTGTTTCTTTGATCTAGTCAATCGTACATATAGTGAAATGCTATAGAAAAATACAAGTTTGAATAATTAAAAAGATAATAGTTACTAATTCCATATGAAGTGTATCTCTTTATGTTGACATGATTGAGACATGTGAGGAGATAGATGTGGTGAGTTGAAGTACATACACTTATGCGATGGATCAATCAAATATACCATGATCTGTATATAATTTATATTATAAAAAAAATATTTTTAGTCAGAAAATATCTGTTATATCCAAGAGAACTACAAGTGATGCAGTCATAACTATCTAATTGTACTTCAGTAAATACAATGATAATTACCTAAAAAGTGGAGAAGAAATGATACTGGTTTTCATTGGATAAAAACTAGTCTTCCTTATATCAATGAGATCTAATATCACAGTTAACCAAATTTGATGAGTGAGGTAATCCCATATAAGCCAGTGGTAGACAAACCTATAAATTCCGAGTATGTTGAAGATTCTGAGGTAGCTAACAGTTAGTTATACACAACAATTTTTTTCATCTCTTGAATTCACATATAGTACAAATAGTATTATTATAATGTAGACTATGATATTATTACCATCCATGATTACATGTTTTTTAGCGTACAAAATATATTTACTCAGAGATAACATCTCTTGAGAAGTTTTAATCAACGATATGAGGTCATGTATATCAGATATGCCATGTAGCGTAATCTTGGATGGTCCAAAAGCTAAATCTATTACTCTGTAGAAGAATTATTTTTTTTCATATGAGTAAATAACTAGCTTGGTTATAAAGTTATCTCTAGTGAAAGTGGGAGTGTTTAAATTGTTGGTTCCCTAGACCCATTAATCTGCATATTTTGATTACCATATCTTGTATACATTAATATATGCATGATTTTATCTTACCATTATAGAGTAGCTATTCTACACCCACTATTGATAAGGTAATTTCCATAAATTTATTATCGTATCTAATGCTTATTGAAGATCCCATTCTATAATGTGAACCTTGAGATACTATGACATTAATCTTAAAAAAATTTATTATGGTCTAGATACATCTTATAGGCTGGACATAGTAGATCTCTATCTATCAAGTGCTGGGGGATCATAAGCATTAAGAATATTTCTCATGAAGTCCAGTCATGGTGAACTCATGTAGTGAGATCTTGGGGGAAGACCAGCCAATAGAAACACCACATATTTTGGGTGTCATTGGATGTTCGTATCTATGATCATTTGTAATTTTTTCCTATGTTTATATCATTAGAAATGTATTACATCTAATCTCTTACTGTGATTAAAGATGAAAACCATGATATTGAAATCGTGACGAGGTAGTCTCTATTGGGTGTGACCTTGGTGGCATTATGATGGTTGAATGATCAAAAAAAATTTTCTCCCAGGTTATGGAAGTAATATATCATGGGAAATTTTGATAAGGATGGTTGTACCTTCATAATACCATGTCCATGGGATTCAAGGGTAAATATGTCCAGTTGGATCAACAATCAATAAACCAAAAAAAGGACGATGAAATAGGTGTGCATCTTACATTATGAGATATTTAAAGACAAATAGATTATATTACACAATACAAGTTTGTAGGTTGGTTGTCATTACTGTGAAAATTCATATCTCTTTAGGGGTCATGATGGGTCACTAGATTCTACTTTTGGTCTGTGAATACTATTCAATTCTATCGAGATAAGGGCCTAAATGGTCACAAACAATATCATATTCGATAATCTTCCCTATTCGGATTAATAGGAGTTTTTTGGACATGGAAGGCCCCACCACAGGGGTCTGTGTTTTTCCAAGGACATATAATCGACAAGGAATAAATAAATTCATATTAATCCACTTTAGAATAATTTCCTTTGAATTTATTTATGTAATGTATTTTAAATTATTAAAGTAAATATATGAAAATATTAATTGAACAAATATTAATATATTCAAGGTTCGATTAATTTTTATGGGAATGATGAGTCTATTTAATGACTCATTTATTAGCACATAATACATTTGACATATATTATAGGAATGTGATAATATTTTTTATGACTCAGACAACTAGTCATAAAATTTCATTTAGAGGGCATCAAGTATTTGGGGTCAGAGTGACAATAAATTGTACTTTAATTACACCCTAAATATAATAGAGTAGATCCTCTCACTAGTTACTAATCATGGTATTTTTTATCCTATTCACTCTCATATTATATAGTGAAGTAGACTCTATATCCAAGGATCTCATATTGAGCTCTCTCATAGGCATCACAAGAAAAGTGATGCAATGATCTTTAGAGCCTCGAAGGAATCATTGGAACTCCTCACTAGAACCCAAATTTTGACTATCGGTACTACTTCATATTTTTGAAGTGTGTGTGGATAATATAGATGAATTAAACATCATATTCTTTAAGAAATGTTGGACAGAGATTAGAAGATTTCGTGGATGGATTCAAATCTAAACTAGGTATTTTATGGTTTAATTTTGTGCTTAATCTCTTCCACGCATGATCCCTAGGATGTAATATGTTAGCGATTCACCGATGTCAAAAAATTCTTTTCAATCTTTATTTAATATTCTTAAAATCCCACTTTCAGTATTTACAATGAGTTCCTTGTTCCTACATTGACTCCATTGAGTGCATAAAATTATTTCATTCATAGGAAAAGACTTGTAAGATATCCAGGATGGGGATATTATTCCATAGAAAATATCTTCAACAATAAACATTAATAATTTCCATCGATCCCTAGTAAATAAGTATCCAATCACCAAACCTATATTTATTTGGACCGTTCAATGTATTAGTAATAGTGATGACAACTTCCCTCCCTCTGGTATGAAAATTCAAGGATATGAAAACTATGAATGAAATCCCCTCCCAATAACTAAGTTTCAAAATTAATTTGGAGATCATAATAGTGATGTTGAGTTCATGTTGTTCTATATAGATATTTATTTCAAAATATTTCTTGTAATTCCATATATTATTGTGCACATATAAGTTCTCTCATTATATCAACTATTACAGAAGTACTCTATTATGATGATAGATCACCTTTTCAGTCCAATGAATCTAAATACATAGATTTAGGGTATTATAAAATGGAGGGGAAGAAAATTATGGTAAATATTACCATATAGATTCCTATCCCAAATAGTCTTGAAATTACAGCCAACAGTCCCCCAGAATAAACATAGAGAAGGATTCATGGGTCCCATCAATATAATTTTGATGACATCCCTAGATATGAAGGACCACTATGATGTATTGGAAAATGATGTGAACCCTAAAATCACATTCCTCTATTATGGTGGTAAATAATATTCTTCCAATGAGTATAATTTACTAATAGATGAGATTAACACAACATGGTCTATATAGATCAAACATCCCCTAATCACGTGTACTAGAATATAGGATTAATAGAAATTAAGAAAACCTAGAATAGTCCATTTGATAAGTTTGAAATGATCCCTTGAAGAATATTGAAATGTTTATGTATATTAGATTCCCTTTTCATGTCATTTGTTTCATCTGATGGACCTAGCTATTGTAATGAAAATGTGATCCTAAATAAGGTAACAATTCCCCAATATAACCTCCATTAAGTCAAAGAGACAATCCATATCCTTCTTCTAAAAATATTGATGAAGAAAATTCTAAAGAATAAGATATTAGGGGTGTTACTCAAAGAATTATTATTGGGTTCCTCGACCACCAATGATGAACTTGTGATGCAATGGCGGATCTATGATTTACATTGATTAGTGCTTCCATAAATATTTAATTATAAAATTAATACATCACTATCCAATAAAACTGATATTTATTTTTAGGGTATTATTTAATAATTTTTGGGATACATCCTTTAGTGGATGACCATTATTTGAGTTTACCTAATTACTAACATGTAAATAAATAGGCTGCAAGGTTACTTAATAAATTTCATACTACCAAAGTGAAATTTGAATTTGATAAGATAATAAATGAAAGAATTATTTGGGATGTTCAATACTGTAACTAGCTCCTAACATTATTCTCTCTAAAAAATATTGGGAAAACCCTTGATAGCATTTTCTATTATGATATAAAATACCGCTATCAAAAATATAATTTCCCAATTCTAACGTTAAATTATTGATTAATTCATTGGCTGGATTTTAAGCCCTCTCCATTTTGGATGGGTATTCCGGATATAATGCGATCAAAATTTCCCCAAAATCCTAAGATTTTAATTCCTTTAGCTATCCAAATGGGGAATACTAGTACTGTGTGATTACCTTATACTTAAATAATTTCTATAGTACATTTCAATGTTCCATGCACCATATCTGCAAGTAAAACATGGGTAAATTTAGGTAGTGCAATTGGTATGATCTGGTAGTCAAAAGTCAATAGTTTTTTTTATCATTTTTCCCATAACTGGAAAATATATAAAAATCTATAACAAAAATTATTAATAATGAAAAAAATAATTCATTTTGGGTAATATCAGATAAATTTCTGGGCTTTATGGTATTCCATCACAACATTCCAGTTTGTCCGAAAAAGACTATATCAATATTCCCCCTACCTAATGAAATTGAGAGAATGCTAATGATGCCTCAACTAAAATATGTTCTTCATATATGACCTCACGAACATGTGTTTCCATTTATTTAGTCAGTGAGAAAATTTTCACTTATGAGTGGGATGAAAATTATTTTAAATCCTTTGATCACCTTAAGAAGTATCTTTTACACCCTTCAGTATTGATGCTACCCATATAAGGAAAAATAACTACACACATTGTGGAGATTGTATAATGGTATCCTAGATCCATCATTACTCAGAAGAATGATATAGTTTTGAATAATATTACTTAAAATATTTGAATGATAATGTTGAATGTTTATATAATATATATAGATGTCGACAATAAATATGTCAAATAAATTTTTTTCAACTAAGAAGATGAGAAAATATATTCAGCCCTATGGGATATGTCCTATATCTTATATTATTTATCTAATCAATTAAAATGTCATCCATTCAATGTTAAATACGAAAATATAATAATGGTAAGTCATTAAGAAGCAATTTGACAACAAATTTTTATCATAAAAAGAAATTAAAGGGCATGCATTAGCAAATTTCCTTAGAATGCATCATATCCTTGAGTAGTAACTTTTACACATGGAGGTTCCTATTAAAGATTTTTTTTTTGAATCATTATAATTAGGGGAATGTATTTATATTTCCTCTAAGATCCTAATATGAAAAAGGATGTTAAACCTAATGCTAATCAGGGCTATCACATGGATATTACTGATCTCTACTATGAAATATGATATATCATAAAACTTCGTGCTATCCAAAGGATGCACTAATAATGAGTTAGCTTTCGAATCCCACATTCTAATCCTGGAAACAACACTGTAGATACAAGTTACCCAAAAAAGTGTTATGTGTTATTTATAGCTACTAGGTATGAAATCAATGAAAACTATGGAATCAAGTTTGAGGAGTTGATTCCAATTCATGACTATGTTTAAATATTAATGGATAAATTTCCCATTGATGAATCATTCTATCACATTTTTGGTCCATATAATTACCTTCTAACTGAACTACAAAATATAGCTACATCCCTAATAGATCTACACAAACACTATATGCCCAACTTTAATGAATATAATAGGATACCCTCACCATTTATCTAAAAATATATAGAAGAAATAAATTAAATCAACACATCATGGTTTAATTTAAATTAATCCTTAATGATCGATGGAATAACTATATTTATGAAATATATAGTTAACAATATAAAAAATGTGTTTCTCCAACTAAATAGATCTATAGAGGGATAAATCCAATGGGAGGAAGTATATTTCATTCTTAACAATGTTCTGGAATACTTAAAGACTCTCTATATGAATGAATTTTACAGAGTCCCAATTAAGTGCATTAATGGAGGAAATACCATCAATATTAAATTGAAAGATCGTGTTTGTGCCTATGGATATCAGTAGATGGTAACCAAGATCTCGGACCAAATCCGGAGGCCTAGATAATTCTATACATTATTGATGTAATATTTTGTATATTTGGTGAATACTTATAGTGGTTTCTATATGTATGATAACATTGTTCATTTCACATTTGATTTATTTTACAACTCTAATTTTTTTTAGGAAATTTTTGTATGGGGGAAAATATCATACGTTCATACCCCCAATAACTACTAGATATATCAATTTCACTCATACTTCATATAATTTAATCGAATGTTAGTTTGAGGCTATATACATAATGGAATTTGGATCCAAATATAAAATCAATTTAGTGATATATATTATTATTATTAAATTATTTGGAGTCCCTCACACAATATTTATGGTCAATCGAATTATTTTTGTGGTTTTAAATTAATTTTTTTATTAGGATTATAATATAGTTTTAAATCACAATGGATTGAAAATAGAGTTGAGAGAAAATATGTTTTGTCTAGAATATTGATAATAATTTTGTCAAAGTTGTTTGGAAAAATGTTTCTCAATTTTGATGTTAATCCTATGTGTTAGTATCTCATTAAATAAAATTGGATTTGTTGATAATACAATTATTTCTCAAACATGATGAAGATGACCAAAGTGGTGACATGTTGATTAGGAGATTTGTGGATCCCAAATATGATGACCAAAGTATGTTTTTGAAAAATATTTATCAATTTCTATATATGTATAATTATTTTAAATATGATGATTTTTTCTTGAGGGGTTTTTCATGATCATTTAAGAAGTACATTTCAATAGTAATGATCATAGAGTTTTTTTAAAGAGTGCATGCTTGGAATTAATGAGAATGATGACTCCATAGTGGTGTCCCATGAGGGTGTGTTGTGAAGAGTGTTAATAAAGATATTCGATATATTATTCATCACACTATATAATTGTTATATATATGAAGACTATGGGGTAGTGAATCCAATTGGTTCCATAGAGGATATTTTGGAGGTTCATTCCATAGTATGTCCACATAATAGTCACCATGCTACACTGCATCATTGTTGGAAATTCCAATGGGTTGTATGGAAGGATAAAAAAAGAAGGAAAATATTGGATACCTAGCCATGAAACCTAGAGCCTATATGTGTGGGTGAAAGATAAACCATGAAATGTAACCAGTAATGCTAGGGACCCATGGATGAACTAGAAGGCATATGTGGTCAAGGAAGCAATTTTCTACACTATATGGTGGTAGCATGGAGGTGATGGTCCATGCCGTAGGGAGGAAATGTAGAGGAGGTCAAGAGAAAAACTTTTTTATATTAATTAGTGAGTTATGGGAGGAGATATATTATATTTTAGGTTAAATAAAATTATTTTCTCACGTGGGATGCAATATTTATTTTCCATTCCAAATCCAAACAATCCATGATGTTGAAGTGTGCCTAAAAGTAAAACGTTTACTACATAAAGGTGATACATAACAACTCTTATCATGAAAGGATATAAAAAAGAAGTTATTTTTAGGTGTCCATATAATAAAAAGATGGCTATGATGCATATGGTTTTAATGTATTTCCAGTTTCATTGGATATTTTGAGGATTCGAGGTTGTATAAGATAATCCAGTTCCATAGTGAACGTGGGAAGGAATAAGTCCACATTGTAGTAGAATATATTCCCAGTGCTTTATAGGGTCAATATTCATAATAAGTAATTAATTCGGATATTTATATTCTTATAGGAGACCACACTATAGTGAAGTGTGGGGAATTGATGGTTGTGACATGATATATCATACCACAACATAGTACTCTATACTTAATTGTAAATAAGTGAATTTTTCAAAATGGTTGATATTACCACTCTATATATTTTTTTAAAGCATTTGTGATTTGTTTATTGATTCATTCCAAGCCACAAGTAGTTGGTTTTAAGTCTATTGGGAATTTCATCAATCAAATAAAGAATGAAATCAGTGCATTAATTCTAGGGTGTCCAGCATGGATTCAAAGTCACATTAACCTCTCATTAATTACATAAGATGCATCACAAGATCCTAGGATAGATGAGAATCAATTCCAACCGTTGGATTGAATTGAAATATATGTATTATCTATAAAATTTATATTGAAATTTCTAATGAAAAAAGGAATCCTTGGATGGATGTCATATTGAAGATATGATTTTATGGGAATAAATAATGTGTTATTTTATTTTGGGGAATGATACTCAATGATTGGGAAACCATTTAGAACTTTTCCATCTAAATTTTATGAATATTGTGTCTACAATAAGGATACGAGTTATTATAAAATAGTTTTGAAAAGTAAAGATGAATGTGCTTTGAAGGTGTTTTTCATAGTTTGTGAAGGAGTAGTGAAAGAGAATTTAATAAAATATTCACAACTAAGTATGCATTCCATGATTGTGATGGTGTATACGGGAAAAAATTCAATAAATTTATAAAAATGATACATTACCACAATAGTCAATTGAAGAAGAAACATTCAAGGGAGTGAAACTTATGATACAGTGATCTATCCCTAATCCATGTATTGTAATTATCCTAGTCATTTGAGTGACCTAACCCTATATGTTTTAGGAAGAGAGATTTATAGTGATTTTTTGACATTATAAAAAATCGATGCATGATGGTTAGATGTATCTCAGTGTGGGTGAACCATGTAAAAACTATGTCTAGAGTCACATTATATATGAAAAAAATAGATTAAAAACAGAATTTAATCAAGATAAAAAGATATCCAAGTGACCCTCAAATTTGAGAGGTCAAGATCCTTAAATGAAAAATTATAATTTAAAGGATTATGAATTTTAATTCTCCTTAATTGTTAATACATTGATTCAACCCAACATTATTCTAATATCAATATAAGTCCCATGTTTACTTATAACGAGTGGTATCAGGGGAAGATTATAATTTAGAATTATTTTTTCTCTGACATGATCTTAATATTTATTGAATATTTTATCCATATTGAATGAAATTTTCTATGATAGAAATATTTTTAAATCATAGAGAAATGGGTTTATTCGATTTATGGGATATTAAAATATATTTTAAAGAGAATTTTTAGAAGATGTAATTGTATATTCAAGATTAAAGAGACTCATAACTAAAGAAGAATGGATTTTATAAGTCATCCTATAAGTAGTGTTATCGAGCCAATGAAAAATATGATCTTGATAATTATAATTCTATCCCTCATGTAGAGAAAAGATTTGAAATAACAAAATCAATCATGGAGTTGAAAATGATATGATATTTTGAAGATGAAATGGAAAAACAATCAATTTTATTTTGCAAGGAATAATTAAAAAGAGATAATGAATATCTATATACAATTATGAATGATCTATACAATTTAGTGACATAATATTTTTCCTTCATGTACAAGTGATTAAAGGATTGATAGGGGCCCATAATTTTCTACATGCATGTGAAATGTCAAGCCTTGTTCGTAGACATGTTTCTCAGATGGTTGCATATAAGTCCTTTTGCTCACCTCCCCATATTCCAAAGGCTGCTAACTATATGTGAGTGTGTATGATGATATAGTTGGGAGACTGTAACCTCTTTATTAGTGTAAATTCCATTTTTTTAATAAATAATGAAATAGAAATAATTTATATAAATGTAGAGTAAATAATGAGGAGTCATAAATAATCCATCCAAATTATAAATAATAACACATGAAACTCTATGTAACACTATATAAGGATGATGTTATGGCTATAATAAAATTAAATAGGTAAAGATATCAGTAGGCATAAAATAGTACCATTATATAAAAAAATAAGACAAAAATACAAAGAAAAACTATCTCTATTATAATGCCCCGACCTCAGAAGCCTAGAGTCGGTGCATTATTACATATCATTGGCATGATCACAAAAGATCAAGTCTCTGAAGACAGATTAGTTTAATAGCCTTGGAAGAACTAGATACATTCATAAGGTTTACATTACCTCGTAAAATGGAAAACTACAACTACATTGCTTCCACAGACAACAATGAGATACCATATAATATCTATGTAGGTTGGTCATAATATACTTCTTCGCATCCTGAGAAAAATAAAACATGGAAAAGGGTGAGCTCATATGCTCAGTAAGGAAAACAATATAGCGGAAACATTCATAAATAAGCCTAAACATTTAAGGCAACATATAAGGCTAAAACAAAATACATTTAAACTTGAACTTCATCATAATATGGAAAAGATAAAATCAAATAATTTCATTTACTTATTTACATGGATATTCTACTAGTCAAATAATCACATTCAATATCAATATCCACTTTCATAATGATGGAATGCATAATGCCAGACTTTCAAAACCACATAGTAAAGGCCCTGTGCCAAGACTACAAATAAATTTTTTTTAAAGCCTTGTTCCAAGAAACTTATTTCTCTCATGAGACCTACCAATGCATCTAGGAGCTATAGTGGGCTCCACCCATCTATTACTTAGTACAATGCATTCTTTATATGACAGGATTAAAATATAACATAAACATTCGTATTAAAAGTATCATAAGAAATGTAAATTCTTTATCAATAAACCATTAATGGTATAAATTTAATACATCCACATACAATCATATAAAAAAACCTTCAATACCATATTGAAGTTTTGTATCATAATAAATCAACTTCAAATAAGCTTAAAATCCATCAAAGGATGATAAAATATATGAAATCAAAACCTTTTTCTAGAGAAATATCTCTTACTATTTCAAAATCATCTAAAAGTCATATAATTATAAAATAAAATATTTATGGTGATAATTTTATTATAAAATTTTATGGTAAGCTTAGACGTTGTTATAATGGAGGTAAATATCCGCACACGATGTATTAGTTAAAAAACATTCTTACCTTAATTTTTTCGAAAAGGTCATAATGTACCTTGTTTGGAAAATAATGGAATGATTCCTTTCAAACAATTTTATAAAATATAAAATAAGGGTATAAATGAATTTAATCCATAGTCTAGTAAATAGTAAAAATGTTTTGAAATACATTTTTATGAAACATGGATGTGTATGATTAAGATGTCCCTGTAGATACTTGCGTAAAAACAACCTCGAATAATAAAGAGATTGTGAAATTAACCCGTACCTTGTACTTTTCCTTGGTTGAGGGTAGGTTAACCTCTTCTATAATGTTTAAATTATTGTTATTAAATTATAATAGAATCATATAAATTAACATGATATCATATATGATCTTTTAACATAGCTTTGTTAATAATATCATAGAATTATCATCGTTTCGGGTGTTAACAGATTCATTTTCCTTTTTATGATTTGTTACGTAAGTAATGTTTGTTATGGATAGGATTTATCTTATTCATATTCAGAATGATATTAAATATTTAAACATTATTTTTAAAAATCTAATGAAAATTAGACTTTAATGGTTTACGATGGGGATTGAATCTCATCGCGTTAGTGGAGACGGTAATCCGTACGTACGAACGAGCAACAATATCATTATTTTAATATTAAAATATTATATAATTGGATGGTATATCATATATAAAGAATAATCATAATGTTATATTTATTATTTACATCAATTACACATAATTATTATACCTATCAAAATTATGATGTATTGAATAACAATTACACCACGACGTGGAGATGGTAAGTTGTACGTACGCATGTATGATGACATGTCATTTAAAGGATGGATAGAATAATGAATATGGTTGTACCATATTTATAATAACATCATAGTTTATAGAAGATATTGGAGTTATTATTTTATAATGGAAACAACAATGAAATAGGAAGTTGATGAAGAATAGAATGTGAAAGAGGTGATGAAATATTTACCTCTTCTTCATGTTCTTCCTTTTTATTTGACCAAATTCCCTCTTTAGGATGGATTTATGACTAAAGGAAGGCCTCTAGAAGGAAGGGAGGACAGTTTAGAGGGTATTTGGGTAGGGGCTGGTCAATCCCAAAGGCTTTATGTTGTGAATATGATGGAAGGGGGAGTGACCATTTAAAAGAGGGGTGAGGGGAACCTTAGGATAAGATATAAATATTATTTTATAATAAAAATAATTTTCGGTTTCTAATTGCTCCAAAATGAATTATTTAATGGATAAGGTTGGGATGAGTCGAAAAATACTCAACCAATATCTTTTAGACTGGATTGGGTAACTATATTAACTTTATATTTTAGATTTAACTCTTAGTTAAATTGGTTGAAATTTACCATGCCTCTTTGTATTTTTATATTGTATTGTTAATAAATTTACTATAATCTTCCAAGAAAACCTCAAGTGGTTAATTAATGACATATATAATATTATTAAATACCTTCGGCTTATCCTTATATTTTTAGGAATAGAATATCAATTAATAAGATAATGTTTGTTTTAAAAACACTTTTATGTCAATTTGGACACTATTTTGTTTTTTGTTTTTTTAATTCATAACAACATTATAACATCGATTTTGTTTCAAACCAATGCTAACATGTCATATTAACCTATAAAATTAGTGTAATTCATAAAAAGTCTCAAATTACATTTATTTAAATATTAATAATATCAAATATTTTAATATTTCATTAATTTGGTAATTACTTCATCATCATTGTGTCATAAATAATTTAAATTATTTATTGTCTAAAAATTTACCATTATGTAGTAAATCATCTTATATTTCTAATTAAAATTTATAGTCAAACATGTCTTTTGTGTAACCATATATTAAAAATGGTTTAGTCATTAATCATTGAATTTATAACTTTTACCTCTTCTTTGAATTAAATAATAATAAATGTCCTTATCTAATCCAAGTGAACCTAAAATATCATATTTTATTCATAAGGTTTTTTTTGGTCGAATTAAACTTATCTAATAGAATTACGACATGTGTTAGGGTAATAATAATATCATTTTTACCATTAATTACCCTATTTACTTTTAATTGTGGTAAATAAATGTCAAAATGTACTATTCACCAAAAAAAAAATTCATCCCATTGAACCACATTTTACGTACTGATATGAACTGTGTCTCTCAAATTTTCAAAATTAAACTCACAGAAGTGGTAAAATTAAGTTTTCTGTAACTTTTTAAATGCTCCTAGGTGGTGGGTAAAAGACGGTAAAAAGTTCAATAAAATATTTATATATCTAAAGTTGTTAGAAACTGTCTCCAATTAATTACATTGAACTTATATAGGTATTATGTATCTATTTTGACGTAAAATAAATTTAAATAAAATAAATAATTATTTAAATAAAAAGTTGGTTTTAAACAACAACTCAGTGTTTTTCACTATTCATAAAAAATTGAATGTTTTCAAAAAATACAAAAAATTCACCCTAAGATAATTTCGATATTCAAAATCCAAAAATGAAGTCAATTTTGAAAGATAAAATTTTAATGTTTTCAAAAAGTGGGTATTAATATTCATAACGGCTTGTTTGATTGGTCGCGATGTGTTAGAATCTCAAAGTTGTGTATAACACAAGCTATTGCTTTATTCAAAGGGAAACGTACCGTGGAAGATTTGGGTGTTACATTTTACCCTCATTCAAATAATTTCATCCTCGAAATTTGTAGAATATTACTACAAAAAAACGATTCGGGTTGTCCTTCATCACAAGTTCCTTAAGTTCCCATGTTTCCTCTTCCATCTTATGGTTTTCAAAAGAACTTTTACCAGATGAGTAATCCAGTTTCTCAACACTTGTTCTCTCGTATCAAGAACCTCGACAGGATTTTCACAATAAGACAGATCGGGTTCCAGTTCTAATTCCTCATATGTAAGAACATGCTTTGGGTCAGGCATGTATTTTCTCAACAGTGATACGTGGAATACATCCAGAACTTTGAAGGGACGTGGCGGCATTTCCAAATGGTAGGCTACAACCCCAATTTGTTCTAAAATTTAAAAAGCTCAGATGTACATGCGACTCAATTTACCCATCTTACTAAATCGTATAATTCCATTCCATAGAGATACCTTGAAGAGAACATGATCTCCTACCTGATAATCCAAATCCTTCCTTCAGTTATCATCATAGCTCATATGCATACTTTCAGCTGCTTTGATGTGGGTTTTTATTACCTTCACCTTTTCCATCATTTCCTCAAAAAGTTCTGGGACTATGATGTTTCATTCACCAACATCATCCCAACATGTTTGTGTGAAACATCTCTTTCCCTATAATGCTTCATATAGTGCCACCTAGATATTTGAAGGGAATATATTGTTATAAGATAATTCTACCAGAGTTAAATATTTATCCCACATACTTTTAAAGTCAAGTGAGCAAGATCTCAACATGTCTTTTATGTTTTGAATAGTCCATTATGATTGACCATTAGTTTGAGGGTGGTATGCAGTACTCTAATGAAGTTCAGTATCCATGGATTTCTGAAGACATTTCCATAATTTTTAAGTAAAACAGGGATCACGATCAGAAACAATTGATATTGGTACTCCATAAAGTCTTACAAATTCATTAATATATAATCTTACTAAACATTTAAGTTGTAAATCTATTCTTATTGAATGAAAATGTGTTGACTTGGTAGGACGATCAACCATGACCCATATGCCATCGTTCCTTCTAGGAGTCTTTGGTAGCCCCATGAAAAATTCCATCATGATATCATCCCATTTCCACTAAGGTATGGGAAGGGGTTACATGACTCATCCAAGCTGTTTCCTTCAATATTTCACTTGTTCAAAAACCATACATCTTGAAAAAAAATCAACAATCTCCCTCTTCAAGTTGTCCAACCAAAAATGATGTTACAAATCCCTATACTTTTTTGTGCTCCCAGAGTGTATAGAGAAATTGGATCTATGAACCTCATCCAACAATTCTGTTTTTAGATCAAGTATATCTAGAACACAAAGTCTCTTCACAAATTTCAAAATTCAATCTTCATATACGAAGCCACTCAATCTCCCATCATTCACAGCTTTAATCTTATTTTGAAAATCCTCATCATCAACCAGAGAAATTTTTATATTTTTTAGTAATGATGGTTTGACAACCATTTGAAAAATCATTAATGTTTCACCTTCCATGGTTATTCCCATATCCATCTTTACTATATCTATATGAAAATAGGATCCAATTCAACTCTCATTTTGATCAAAACTCTATGATATTTTCTTCTCAAATTATCTGCCACCATATTTACCTTCCCTTGGTGGTAATGTATTGTACAATCATAATACTTCAGTATTTAAAGCCATCTCCTTTTCCTCATGTTGAGTTCTTTCTATGAGAAAATATACTTCAAACTCTTGTGATCAATACAAATCTCACATTTTTCACCATAGAGATAGTGTTTCCATATCTTCAATGCAAATATTACAACTGCTAACTCAAGATCATGGGTATGATTGTTTTGTTAATGAATTTCTAGCTGTCATAATGCATAAGCAATAACCCTATCATTCTGCATAAGGATACAACCAAGTCCTTTATTTGAAGAATCAATATAAACAACAAACCCATCATTCCATGATGATAGAGTCAAGATAGGGGCATTGACTAATATTCTGTTTAGTTCTTCAAAAAATTAATCACACTCTTTTGTATAAACAAATTAAACCTCTTTTTCTGTGGGCTTGATAATGGGTTAGCCAATAAAGAAAAATTATGGACGAAACACCGATAATAAAATGCTAAAACAATAAAACATTGTACCTCAGTTATACTCATCGGTTCGAGACATTCATGGATTTCTCTTTTATTTGAAGGATCAATAGAGATTCCATACTTAGAGATGATATGGTCATGGAAATAAATCTCTTGAAGAAAGAATTTACACTTGCTAAACATCCCATATAATTCATTTCTTCTATGAGTCTTCAGGATAATTCGCAAGGGATTTTCATGATCTCCGTAGCTTTGGGATTTTACAAAGATATAATCCACAAATACCACTAAAAAGTCATCAGGCTATTCATTGAATCCTCTATTCATTAAATCCATGACAACAGAGGGTTCATTAGTCCATCCAAAAGGAATTACTGTAAACTCCTAATGCCCGTACCTGGTTTGAAATGCTATTTTCAGAATGTCTTCCTTCTTCACACACAACTGATGATATCCAGATCGAAGGTCAATCTTTGAAAAGTATTGACCTCAAGGAAGTTGGATGAATAAATCATCAACACAAGTTAGGGGATACTTGTTATTTATTGTTATATCATTGTTCTCCTAGTATTCAATGCACAACCACATAGATCCATGTTTCTTCTTAGCAAAAAGAACAGTGGCTCCCCATGGCGAAACACTAGGGAGAACAAATCCCTTATTACTCAATTCCTCTTGTAGTTTATTTTGTGCCACAAATTCAATAATGGCCATTCTATAAGGGGTCTTCAATATGGGCCTTGATCCAAGAATTAAATCAATGGAAAACTCAATTTCTCGTTCTAGAGGATGTCTAGGTAAATCTTCTAGGATCACATCAATATAATCATTCACAATATGTACATCCTCTATTTGAACATTCCTTTACTCACCCATAGTTATTTCAATCTCTTCCTCCTCAATAATTGAATTTAGTTGAGATATTGGGGGTGGATCAAGATGATAATTAGGTGTTGACGATTCTACCATTAAGATAAGGTGTTCTTTATCATTGTCATAAAAAATAATAACCTCCTTCTTACAGTAAATATTTTCATCATGGTCCAAAATCCATTTCATACAGAGGATTATATCAAATTCAATCAGGGGTATCACAATGGGATCCGCAGATAATGAACATTTATATTCCCTAATGAGGACTGATTCGAAAAACATTGTTGCAATGATACGTCCCTTAAGAGTATTGACTGAAAACTCCCTTGTTAAATCAAATTGGAAATATCTAATATTCTTATAAAACTGGGAAGATATGAAACAATGTGATGGTCTAGAATCAAAAAAATCATTTTCTAAACATGTGGAATCCATTAAATTAGATGCCACTTTGTCTTTTGGAGCTTTGACCTCAGTAGTAGTGATATCATAATCTTGGCCTTGATCCCTTGGTCTTTTCTAAAGTAAGTTCCCCTGACACTTAAGACATTCATTCTCCTAATTCCCCCTTTCTCTAAAATTGTATCATTCAACATCGACAGCCACATTCATCCCCTTTCAATAATGAGATTGGTGGCCTTTTTCACCACACATGTGACAGAAACACATTCCCTTCTAGAAATTACTAGGGTGATTTTTCCCACATTTACTATAGTATTGATATTCAACTTTTCAATTATTCCCCTTATTTTCATTTCCAGAGTGTTTACATGATCTCTTCATCGCTTGCCATGCTTTAAAGACATAAGACATAGAGAATTCTATTTCTGTCTTGATAGTACATGAGAAAAAATCTTCGTATGATGAGACGGATTGTGAGACTAATGCTCGACGAAAAAATGGATTTAACCCATCAAAGAAACGACCAATATTAGTTATGGGTTATGTATATAATTAGAAACATGCCTCTCTATCCTTGTTAAGTTATCTTCATACTTTGTGACATTCTCTTCTTCCTTTTGCCTCAGACTCCAAAATTGTCTTTCCATATCCGCTCGATGGTCATGAAGAATGTATTTTTATATTAAAATTTCATTAAACTCCCTCCCTTCCATATTTTCTACTTCATCATCTTCCTTTGGGTTTTTAATCAATGACCACCATTGATCTACATCTCCAGTGAGGCAGTAAAATGACATGACAACTTTATCACTTTCACTAATCCCCAAGGCATGGAATATTTTCTCTAAGGAGTTTATCTGTTTCTCAACTACTAGTGAATTTTTACCCCCATTGAATTTTGGTGGTTTTTGCCTCAAGAAGAGATCTAACATTGATCCTCCACACTGTGGATTAGGGTGCTTCGTACGGGTAACGTTATTATTCATAACCTGAGTGAATTGTCCCAATATAGTGATAAGCTGATCAGCACTAGTTATATCACAAACTCCAATATAGTTATCTTATACAGGAGGGAAATACATAAATGGAGTTCGTGCATTGATATGGTTTCCATTCCTTCCACTAGGAACCATTTTGAAATACTGGAATAAATTAGATTAGTTTATGAATTGAAATACATAATTCGAAGCTTGTAAAACACTTAACATAAACTAAATAGTTTATGTATATAATACGTAATCATAAAAAAATTCTTTGAGGAAGTATATACTCATAAACCCTTCATAATGTTTTGTAATGAAAATGATAATTATCCTAAGAATATCCCCATGGAGTGTCTTAACCAAGACTACGGCAAAGCACATTGTCGTGCACTAGTTCCCATTTGAGTCTAGCTCAAAGCGGTGTTTACAGGTTTTACCCCTAGGTACATCTATGCCAGAGCTACCTCTACCTGCTCGTATCTAGACTGGGATGTATTTCTTTGAAAAATCCCAAAATCTCACCAATACCAAAATTTTAGGATGTTCTTCTATACTAATCCTCAATTCCTATCTTGGGGCTATGTGCTCTTATCAGAGTTTACCTAAATCTAGTTTACATGGTTTGTACTAAAAATTCATTGATACAAACTAAAATACCCCAACCCTAGAATCCCAGAGTTATTGCATTATTACATATCATTGGAATGATCACAAAATATCATGTCTCGAATGATCAATTAGTTTAGTAGCATTGGAAGTAATAGATACATTCATAAGGATTACATTACATTGTAAAATGGAAACCTACAAAAACATTGTTTCCATAGACAACACTGATATCCCATAGACTATCCCTATAGGTCATTCATAATATACTTCTTCGCATCCTGGAAAAAATATAACATATAAAGGGGTGAGCACAGATGCCCAATAAGGATAACAATATAGTTGAAACTTTCATAAATAAGCATTAACATTTAAGGTAATTTTTAAAAATCAAACAAAACCCTTTTAAACATGAGCTTCAGTATAATATGGAAAAGATAAAATGAAATAATTCCATTTACTTATTAATATGGATATTCTACTAACAGAATAATCACATGAAATATCAATACCCACTTTCATAATGATGGAATGCATGATGATAGACTTTCATAACCACATATTCAAGGCCTGGTGCCAAAACTACAAATAAGATTTTATCAAGGCCTTATTCCATGACACTAGTTTGTCTAATGAGACCTACCGATGCATCGAGGAGCTAAATTGGGCTCCACCCGTCACTTACAAAGTCCAATGCATTCCTTATATGAAAAGGATTAAACATAACATAAACATTCATATTAAAACTAGCATACAAAATGTCAATACTTTATTCATAAACCATTAGTGGTATAAAAATAACACATCCATCGTCAAACATATCAAAACTCCTTCAATACAATATGGAAGTTTTTCATCCTAACAAATCAACTTTAAATAAGCTTAAAATCCATCAAAGGATGTTGACATAGATGAAATCAAAACCATTTTATAGAGAAATATCTCTTACTATTTTGAAATAATTTAAAAGTCATATAATTATGAAAGAAAACATTTATTTTCAAAATATTCATATATTATTGTAAGGGAATCTTTGACGTTATTATAATGGCAGAAAATAGATGCACCTGCCTTATAAGTTAAAAATATTTCATACCTTAATTTTGTCGAAAAGGTCATAAAGTACCTTGTTTGGAAAACGACAGAAATATACCTTTAAAAACATTTTATAAAAATTCAAAAAAGTTATAAATGACTTTGACCCATAGTGTAGTAAATAGTAAAAATGATTTGAAATAAATTTTTATGAAACATGGATGTGGATGATAAACATGTCCCAGTAGATACTTACGTAAAAACAACCATGGATAATAAAGAGATTGTGAAATTAACCCTTACCTTGTACTTTTCCTTGGATGAGGGTAGGTTACCCTCCTGTATAATGGTGAAATAATTTTTATTAAATTATACTATAATAATATGCATTAATATGATATCATATATGATCTTTTAACATTTCATTGTTAGTAATATCTTAGTATTATCGTTGCTTCAGGTGTTAACGAATTTGTTTTCATAAATATTGTTTGTTACGTAAGTAATATTTTTTATGGATAGGATATATCTTATTAATATTCAGAATGATATTAAGTCTTTAAAAATAATTTTTAATCATCTAATGAAAATTAGTCTTGAATGGATTACGGTGGGGAATGAATATCATCCCCTTCATGGACACGGTAATCCGTATATACGCACGAGCGAAAATATCATTATTTTGATCTTAAAATAATATATAATTGTATGGTATATCATATATACTGAATCATTATCATGTTATATTTATTATTTACATCAATTAGTTATCTTTATTATACCCACCCAAATAATAATGTACTGAATAATAATTACACCACGACGTGGAGACAGTAAGTTGTACGTATGCTCGTATGATGAGATGCCATTTAAAGGATGGATTGAATAATGAATATGGTTGTACCATATTTATAATAACATCACAATATATAGAAGATACTAGAGTTATTATTTTAGAATAAAAAAAACAAAGAAAGAGGAAGTGGAAGAAGAATGGAACTTGAAAGAAGTGATGAAATATTTACCTCTTCTTCGCATTCTTCCTTTTGATTTGATAAAATGGGATCATTAGGTTGAATTTATGACTAAATTAAGGCACATAGGATGCATTTAGGATAGTTTAGAGTGTATTGGGGCAGATTTTGTCCGAGCCAAAAGGCTTTGAGGGTGTAAATTCGAGGGAAGGGGGGGTTCTCTTTTATAAGAGGGATGAGGGGAACCATAGGAAAAGCTAGATATATTATTTTATTATAAAATAATTTTCGTTTTATAATGGCTCCAAAATGAATGATTTAAAGTATAAGTGGGTATGGGTCGAAAAACACACAACCAATAGGTTTTAGATAGATTTGTGTCACTATATTAACATTAACTTTAATATTGTACTCTTAGAAAAATAGTTTGACATTTACCTTTTCTCTTTGTATTTTTATATTGTATTGTTAATAAACATACATTAAACATTCAAGAGAACCTCAAGTGGTTCATTAATGAAATAAATAATATTATTAAAGCCCTTTGGCCGAACCTTATATTTTTAGGAATAGAATATCAATTAATAATATATTATTTGTTTTAAAAACACTTTTATATCAATTTTGACACTATTTGGTATTTTTTTTTTGTAAATTCATAACAGCATTATTACTTCAACATAAATTCATCTAACTAACCCTAACATGTCTTATTAACCTATAAAATTATTGGAATTCATAAAAAGTTTCAAATTACATCGATATGGATATTTGTAATATCAAATAATTTAATATTTCATTAATTAGGTAATTACTTCATCATCATTGTGTCATAAATAAATTAATATATTTAATGTCTAAAAAAGAAAAATAAATTACTATTATTTAGGAAGTCGTTTTAGATTTCTAATAAATATTTATATTCAAATTTATCTTATGTGTAACCTTATATTAAAAATGGTTTTTTTATTAAACATTGAATTTAACACTTTTAACTCTTCTTTGAATTAAATAATAATAAATGTCCTAAGCTAATACAACTGGACCTAAAACCATTTTTAGCTCATGATCTTCCAGGGATAGATGTTTGAACCCACATTGTTTGACCTAAGTTGGATGTCTTAGAGAATATGACTACTATTCATCCAAGTATGCACAGAAAAAAGACAAGACATCCTTGTATAATAACAACATGGGATCCATGAGAAACCAAGTGAATATAGAACATTATATTTTCATGACCAATCATAGCGATCAATCAAGATTTTAGGCTAGGGGTGAGTGAAATACTTGGGGTGAACCCATGGCATTACACTCTAATGTTTTCTAAACAATATCGATGAACAAGTCCATGGTAATCTTGGGGGAGAATTGATTAGAGTGTGTGGATATCACCCAATCAGTTTGTGTCTAAGGAAGTCAAGAAAAATTGTAATTTCTAAACCTAGGAATTCAATTTTATGGAGTATAAAAGTGAATCTACAGTGTCTGGTAAAAATATTATTCAAATAAATACAGTAACCAAAACCAAATTTGGTGTCTCACATTGAAAAACATCAATGAATCAGTTAGAATCCTATGAGTTCATATAAGATATTCTATGTTAGTAATATAACTATCACTCAAGGTAAAACCCCCCTTTAATTTTATTGAGGACCATAATAATAATCATTAATAATATAAAAAAGTCATCAAGGTCGATGTGATGTATCCATGTAATTTATTAGTTAAATTAATTCATTAGGTTCATTCCTTTTATAAGTTTCAAACCAATCACACTTTTTGGGTGTTTTGGTTTAGAGAAAGTAATGTCTCAAAGTCCATTTAATTAAACACATCCAAAGAGGTTGGTTCAATATTATCTCATTAACCTCTAATGCTATCAAGGGTATCTTGGAATATCTATGATATGACTTGGTTGATTACTTATTTTAGTGACACATTTTATGGGAAACACATGAATATCTTGACATAAAAAAAGATTTCAAAATTAATAAACATTGAGACATTTAAAAAAAGGTAATAAACCACATACCATAGTCCTATACAAGTCTCATCATATAGTATCATCCTAATATTTGTATTACAATGAGAGAAATGAGAAAACCATACTCAATTTATGAAAAATATTTTATATTATATTGCATGGAGATAATAACAAATATGGTTGTAGGAACTGGAAAACACATCCATGTAAATCACCTAAAGAATCCATATATGATCGTGGGCCATATGTCGTTCTGAAAGCTTCAATTTGACTAGTCGTGGAGCCCAAATGAAGTTACATATCAGAAGTTATGGCTATTCAAATTCGGGCAGCTGGAAATGGCCATCTAGGATGGTATTGGGTAAATGTATGGATTTTTGCGTAAAAATAAAACCTTGGGTGTAAAAAATTGAATCTTGCGTGTAAAAATGGAATCTTGTGCGTAAAAATGAAATCTAGAGTGAAAATGGCTTTGTGCTGAAAATAGTTATCTTTCACGTAAAATGGATTTGCACGGAAAATTGAAATGGAATTTTATGCACACCAGCATTCAAGATTTCCCCAATAAATACATGTCCACCCCAGTTTTCCAAGGTGGGCCCTCGAAGGTCGCCGCTCTACTGCACGTAAGTCCGCATTTTATACGCCTGTGCGTAAAACCCCCTCTTGCGCCCAAAACAAAACCTTATGTGCGTAAAAAGGACAACATGCCCAGTTTTTTGCGCAAAACATTATTTTTTCGCGCAACAGTTCTACAATGCCAAATTTAATGCACTCCAGTGCTGCACCTATCCAATTGCACGCACACATTCCCTATTACACCTGAAGATCCACTATTGTGAACAATTCCTTCTATATTGCACACACAGACCTCTATTGCTTTCAAGCCTGTCATCTTGCGCACAAATCCGTCCGTATTATGTTCACCACCCCCTATTGCATGAACATATGTCGTATTGCATGCACACCTCTCATATTGCGTGCAATTCTTCCCAATTGAGAGAAAATCCTTTCCTATTGCACACTGACCTTCCCTATTACACACAATAGTGACCTGATGCCCAATCTTTTGTGCACATGTGCCGCACATTGCAATATTGCGTGTAGCCTATCCTGTATTTAGAGCATTTTACGCACCACAGTATACAAGCCTGCACACGCTGTTCCATACCCATATGGGCTGTGCCCCCCCCCACCCCCACTTGGGGCCTCTGCAAGGCTATGGTCCCAGCCCTCCGAGCCAGTCCCTTCGCTATCGTCACTGACACCCATGAAAAATTGAGAGTCCTACCGCGATGTTTTCAGGTTGGGATGCTATGATTTTCCATTGTGCCCTTATTTGCACCTACATTCCACCTATGGAATACCATGATTTGAGATATTTCTCTGCAAACCATGAAACACCTTGGGTCAACATATTCCTCTTGGTTTGTTTCTCATGTCGTCAGTTGAGATTCCCCTCATCCATTCCCTGAGTACCTTGAGTCGAAACATTCCTCAATCAAATCATTCGAACCCTATCACTTGGATCCTATTCCATTTTGAACATGAATGGGCCGCTCCTGTGTAAGTCCCAACACTAACCATTTCTAGGTGCCTTATGCCTAACAGTTCTATCTACATGACTATAAATTGTAGTATTCCCCATCATTAAATAATAGGATAACTCTTGTTCCAAACATGGTATTACCTATGCTTTAGTCATAATATTCCAACCGACCTCTCTACAAGAATATAAAATGTAGTACTCCCCATGTGACTAATATATGATGCCTCTTACTCCAAACAAGTGAAGCCTTATTGTTCAAGCATAAGATGCCAATAGTCCTATCGATATGACTCTAAACAGTAGTATTCCCTATCATTCAATAATAGGATGTCTCTTGTTCCAAACAAGGTATGCCTTATGCTTCAATCATAAGATGTCAACAGTCCTCTCTACATGACTATAAACAATAGTACTCTCTATGTGAAAAATATAGGATTCCTCTTACTCCAAACAAGATATTCCATATTCTCCCTGCATAATATTACAATAGTCCTATCTACATGACTATAAATTTTAGTATACCCTATGTGTCAAACATAGGATGCCTCTTGCCCCAAACAAGAGATGCATTATTCTCCAAGCGTGAGAAGCCAACAGTCCTCTCTACATGACTATAAACTATAGTATGCCCTATCATTCAGTAATACGATGCCTCTTGTTCCAAATAAGATATTCCTTATGTGCTAAGAATAATATTCCTCATGCCATGAATACAGTGGCATAATTTCAAGAGCGTTGGATTACATTCAAACATTCCCTCACTCAAGCATGTTCTTTTCATTTTATTTGCATGGCCTTCATTCGGATAATCATCTATTTTTATGTCAAATTGGACCCACTAACGACCTGGTCCCATGCTGACTCGACTCACCTACCATTCTGGGACAATGCCCCAGAAGACTTTAGAAGACATTTCAAGTCAGGTCTTGTGTTTCGAACATGGTCAGCTATTGACCGTCATTTGTTTGTCCCCATTTCATGCTAACACAATATGAATGTTGTATTTCGAACATGTTCAACAGTTATCCTCCATCACCATGCCACCCTCATTGCATTTTGAATGTCTGGCATGTAATTCACACTTTTCATCTACCTTTGATCGGACTGATTACAACACCCCTTGGTGTTATCCTACTTGTGCACTTGCACATATGTGTTTGCCCAAATTATATACCTCAACCCACCCGTGATTTGGGATTCCTTCATGGCCAGACACATGGAAGACATTATGGGTAGCTTCATTATGTAAGCCCCATCTTCCACTACCACTTCATAAGGACACATGGGTTTCTTCCTTGCGTAAGCCCCATCCACTATTACTGCTACTCAGAAACTCTTAGCCATGCTAAAAGCTATTTATTATTTGCATAGCCACACTAACGTGGAACCATACGTGGATCACTCCATAACAACCCTCACAATGACATTGTTGATGCCTTCCCTTCCCCAAGGGGTGGGAGTTACCAGTCATGTATGTCCTAGAGGTGTAGAGTGAACTCACATCGTCCGAGCTGCATGGCGTTAAACATCCATACGCCAACGTCCTAAACACATGATGTTAAACTTTGACCTCACCCCATGCATCATATGTGAGGTTCCCCAACATGGACATTCTACATGCCTGCTCATCTCCACATGTGTGTGACTATTCCTCACATGCAATGAGATCCTTTTTATTGGATCATCGTCTATTCGAGGGGAAAGGGAAACCATCTTGGTGTAAGCCCCTATCTTTTCTTGTAGGAGGTTGTACCCTTACTCCTCCATTCTTCTTCTGTTCCAATGACGAAGAGGAGAGATGGGGGCAAGGACTTTTTTATCCCTTCCCTCTCCCTCTGGTCTTTGTCACCATTTGTGCCTCCACCCAGAAGTAAGTCCCTATCTCCATCTCCCCGTGCCCACTCCACGCGTAAGCCTTGGTTTCTTTTTTGGGCCGCTAACCACGTGTAAGCCCCATTCCACTTCCCACGGACGCACCATTTGTGGCGTGATCGTCGAGTCTTTGCTACCTCTTGTTCCTCACACCGAACATGACTCACGTGGCCTTAGAGTAAGCACCAACCACGATATCCTTTTTGGGTAGCCTAGAGTGTAAGCCTCACACCCATCCAAAACTACATAGACTTTGATCCTTGTCAAGGTATGGTTCTTAGGAGGCCTCCCTAAGGTTCAAGCCCAACGTCCTGTCATTCCAACCATCTTCACATCGATTCACCAACACCCATCCTGAACTACATGGAATTTGATCTTTTCCAAGTTAAGGTACTTAGGAAACCTCCCTGAGGTTCAATCCCAACACTCGGTCGTTTCGACCATCTTCACATCAGTTCACCAACACCCATTCCTGAACTATGTAAACTTTGATACTTTCCATGGTAAGATATGTAGGAAGCCTCCATGATGTTCAAGACCAACACTCAGTCATTCCGACCATCTTCACATCTGTTCACCAACACCCATCTTGAACTACATGGACTTTGATCCTTCCAAAGTAAGGTATGTAGGAAGGCTCTCCGAGGTTCAATCCCAACACCTGGTCATTACGACCATCTTCACGTCGGTTCACCAACTCCCATTATTGAACTACATTGAATTTGAATTTTTTCCAAGGTAATGTACATAGGAAGCCTCCCTGAGGTTCAATCCCAACACCTATTCATTCTGACCACCATCACGTCGGTTCACCAAACATCTGAACTATGCCGACATTGATCCTTGCTAATGCATGTTACCTAAGAATCATCCATGAGGTTCAATCCCAACAACCCAGTTCTGACCCCCTTCATGTCGGTCCAACATCGTCTATCATGACATTAAACTACATGGCCCTTTTTCATCACACATGATTTTAAACCGTACCCAGATGAACTATGTAGGTTTGATCCTTGCCAAGGTAGGGTATGTAAGAACCCTCCAAGAGGTTCAACCCCATCTAGTGGTAAGCCGTTGTGACCCCTTATAGAGGTAAGATGTTGTGACCCCATCCAGCAGTAAGCCATTATGACCCCTCCATTTGACGGTATGCTGTCACGCCTCCATTTTACAGTAAGCAGTTGAAGCCTATTAGATGATAAGTCTTCATCAAATGAACTGCATAGGTTTGATCCATGTCTCCTAGATAAGGTGCGTAGGAAGCCTCTCTGAAGTCCAACCCAAATACATGTAAATATTGGTGTCCCCCCTATTGGGACCCACATCATTGGTCTGCCCCTCGAGTGTCATACCAACTTGGGCCTCTAACTATGATTAAGCCCCTAGAACGTTGTCATGTCATTATACTCCACACACACCATGAATTCATGCCCAAACCCGGAGCTTCCTATTCCTCCTAGTCCCATCCATACTGGTCACCACCTCAGATGTTCCATCGCACCACCAATCTACACGGACTTTGATTCCCTTCCACAGGGATATGTAGGAAGTCTCCTCAAGATTCGAGCCCAAAATTAATGATTCCCTTATGTCGGTTCCATCTCATTTCCCCCTCAACTTTATTAAATCATCCATATCCATCCTGATCATCACACGGGACACCACATCCTGGTAGGATCATGCCACCCCATTTCTTTGCTACTCTAGGTAGTGACCAGGTAGCTATCCTAGAATTAACCCCAGTATCGACACTCCCTCTAGGGGTTACACCTATCTGATCCACTCTATCCAGTGTTCCGATTAGTCCGATCCATAACTGCTAGATGTTAAACTCATAACATACCCTATGTTAAACATGGGAAGCCAAGGAAACCCACAGAGACATGCATATGGAATATAATTCCCGGCATGCATCATGGGATGCCTCGGGATTCCATGCCCTCGAGATTCCCTATTATAAGGGAAAGAAACCCAGACATGTTAGTGTTCCATCGTCCAAACATGCCAGTGATGTCCAACGTGAATACTCCCCCGACCGAAGGATGCTCACCTGGCTAGACCCCTTGGAATGTCCCGATAGAAGAAGTGCAATTAACCAAAATCCATGAAGATATGGAACTAGGAAGAGTTTCATTGACAACGTATTAAATCTATAAGGGAGACCCAGACTAGGTGACGAACTTTGGGGAGGAATCCATGGATGGAAGAAATGAAATCACATCATGTCATTTCAATCAAGGAGTAAACATCCCTAAACATGGTATGGATGTCACCCAACATTGGAAGGAAAGAATTTTGGGGCAACAAAGAACACCATCATCCCCCAAAAACATGGATGTGCACGCCCTAGCGAAAGCATCGGGAACAAAAATGTTTTCCGAGTAAAAGGGGGTTTTACGCACAGGCGCGGAAAATGCAGACCTATGCGCGTTTGAGCAGCGACCGACCTCTGGGGGCCCTCCTTTGAAGAAGGGGGTGTAAATTTATTTACAGTCAATGTCTTGAATGTCGGTGCATGTACAATTCCATTCTATTTTTCTGCTCAAATCATTTTACAAGCATGATTACAATTTTCTCCACAATTCCAATTTTTGGACGGATTCCATTTTTACCTAAAAGATTCAATTTTTATGTGAAAGATTCCCTTTTAACATGAAAGAATCTTTTTTTACGTGAGAATCAATACCTTTCCCCCAAAACCGTCCTAAATGGCCATTTCCAGCTGCCCGACGTCGAACAGTCATAACTTCTGATTCGTAACTCCGCTTGGGCTCCACAACCAGTCAAATTGAAGCTTATGGAATGAGCTATGATCTGGGATCATATATGTAAGCATTAGTTGAATTAAAAGGATGCAATTTCCAGTGCCTAAAATGGTGAAGGGAATCAATAAAAGGAGGAAAAGGATTGTCTGAATTACTAAATACATTCCAAAGTTACTAAAATTGAGGAATCAGATTCTAGATGAGTGAGATCCACCTTGAATATTGAAGAGAAAAGGTATGATAACTATAGGTTGATTATATAAAAAATTTAAGAATGAGGAATGTTTTTATATTTTCAAAGAATGGCGGGTTATAATAGTAATTTTCATTATATTTATAGAGTTCATAGTTTGGCTGGCCGGTTAGACAAACCATGTAGCAACCATGCTTTGTATAAGTTCACTATTCTCCACATGTATTAATTGAATGATGATAAATCCATCAAAAAATAATGTGTGGAGTAATTTTAATAAATTTATGAGGTTTCATGGTTTAAAAGACCTTGATACGTGGTTAAACTAATTATTCCCCTCCCTTTCTAGACTGCATGATTGAGTTTCATAGTTTGAAAATTCATGTGCCAACCTTACGCCTCAAATAACTTCTCTAAAAACCATAAATATGGGGCCCAATACCTTTTGAATTATCTTTAATCCTATATTATCCCATGGGAATATCTACTTAAAGAAAAATGATATGTTTCATATAATTAAAATGTATCATTATCTCTATGAAATACTTATATCTTATAACCTCCCTTGCTAAAGATAACTCATCCCCATATTCCCCTTTTAGTGGTGGTGGATATGCACATGATAATAACTCTGGCCACTAAGAACATATGTCAAACCCCCGTTCCAAGGTCTCCTCTAATAAACAACATTGCTACCATAGTACCCTAACCAGTGGATAAATTCTACAATGAATAGACTTTGTGAAATGATAATTTATACTAACATGATAATACTAAAATGAAGTATAATAGTCCTTGCTAAATTCCATAGAATAAAATACATGATACATTATGGACTAATGATGTTGGGGATAAGAAACATGGAATAATTTATCCATAACACTAATCTTCTACGGAATAGAAATCTAGTATTCTACCTTCCGGACTAAATCCAAGATATCAAAAGGCATGAAAAATATATGTGTAGCATTCCTTGTCTATAAATCCATCGATGGCGTAATATAGAATAAACATAGAAGAATACCCAATAAACTGTATAAAACTATAGTGGCTAATACTGGTGATTGACATAAGAATTTATCAGGGACAGATATATATTCATATGTTTCCTAATCAACAACACTTATTAATATGCTCTAGAATTTGTCACATCCCTAGTAGAACTACCTCTCCTACCTATCACCAATACAGGGGTTAATTACAAAGCCTAAGATAGAATTTTTAATAATGTTCCATCCAAATAGGAATATGGACACTAATATTCTAATAAAACACAATAGAGTCATGTGATTTTACAAATTACCTCTAAAATAAAGGACTCACACATAGCCTATGTCCCCATAGTACCTCTAAAATGTGCTCAGACTTACCATCAATATGAAGGTTGTATGATGTATTTTGATGTACATATAAACAATGATACTTTTTAAAAAACAATAAGAATAAATATTTAATTCAAGAATCCCTTTTCGATACAATTTTATGTGAAATTCCATGAATGTGTACGATCTCTCATATATACAATCTCCAAAGTTAATATACTGAGAAGTACTCCTAGATTGGATTAAAGTGTGTGGTCTTTATCACCTTTTCCATGATTACCCATACTATGTCTCTACCTTGAAGTATATTTAAAAATCCAATACTTAAATCCATGGTGATGTCAGACCATTTCTACCAAGGGGTGGGAACTTTCTATAAATGGTCAGAGGCCACTGGTGTTCTTTTTTCACAAGCTGACAGACTGAATACTGAGTAATGAAGACTACAATATCTTTTTTCATCCATGACCTCAGATATTAGTAGAACATTTCATGTTATATCTTTGTAGTTTTGGGATGTAATTACCATATGTAGGAATGAAAATCTTTCTTGCTTTACTTCTCTCGTTTCTACAGGAACCCATACATGTCTATAAAAATGTAATCTCTCATCCTCAACAACAACCCAACTAGGTGGTGTATTAGCAATTTTTTTAGGACTATAACATATGTATCATAATGATTCATCCACATTAAAATATCCATAGGTGATGAATTCAGTAATATACAATAGGAAAAAAGGCTATTTCTCATTGATTTTTTAATATTGGTTACTATATGACATTATCGGAGGCTACATTGAACATATGTTTTCAATATCTTTTAATAAAAAGTGGGTATAAGTACATTTTTGTGGATGTTTTTTAGGTAGGTTATTTCATTATCGACATGAAAGGTCCATCATAATTGATTTATCATATTGGTTATATGAACAAATATTTAAAAAAATATGATTCACGATTTACAATGTTGATTATATTAAAACCAATGTGAAAAATATTTCACCATGTTGTTTTTGGCCCAAAATTTGTGCCTTGTAAAAATAATCAAATACCATTATAAAATAGTGAAGAAGGGGATTCATTGTGATGCAACATTGTAAATATCACTAACAAAGCTGCCGACACAAAAATCTAGGTTGTCTCTGTGGATGCCACATAGAAAAATAGACAGTCGATTTTGTGAGTCTGAGGAGATTGATGTATGTATCTATGCCATGGAAGGAAGAATGGATTAATATACGAGTCATTATAATTTTAAAGAAGAATATGATACTACTATGGATGGAACGAAGTAATCCTCTGCTCCATGGTGGGTATGATGGTCGACTTCGTGACTCTGAGAAACTTGGTGAAATATTCCTCTGGTGGAGGAGCGCCAGATGCTTTGCAGCACTCCCTTAGAGCATCGCACCACACACTATTTCCCATAAATACATAGATTTCCCCAATCCAGTGGGTGAGGACACCGAACATTCACCTTCCAAATTTCAAAATCCCAAATCACTCATTGATATATGAACCATCTGAAAAATGAATAATCTAAGGTACTTACGAATTGAAAAAACCCTTTACTGTGGTTCAGATTTACCCATATTTGAAGAGGGATTCCATTCACAAAGCCTATGGTTCATCAAAAAGGATAGAGACCCCTTTGGGTACATGGGACTTCTCCAAGCACCCAGACATCATGAAGAACCCTCAAGCTCATGTGAACTCCAATCTTAGGCTAGGTAACTATGCTTCATGATGCACTACCCTTTGGGAGTCCCTATCCTATACAAATTCTATGCCTACAAATCCTTGTTCTTTGAGAATACCTATGAACTGTGAGCACTATTCTCTTTGATTACCTATACTCTATGAGCCCCTAAGCTTTGTGAAGCCCTGTGCTCCGTGAGACCATGTCCTTTGCGAGCCTCAGAGCTTTGTAAATCCCCTCTTTACAAGGCCTCTTACTCTATAAACCCCACACACATAATGCCCTATAGGCTTGTACAATGTGATTTTAATGTCCCTTGAGTAGTGCTCCATGTTGCGTTTCTTTTCCTTATTCTTAATGTCATTTAGTGCTAATGGATAATTATTATTTGCATAGCCAGGATAACGTGAACCCCCCAATGGATAACTCCAAAACCACTTTACCACATGATATTGTTGGAGCCTTCCCCTTTCCAAGGTTTAAGGTATGCCAATTATGTAAGTCCTAGGGGTGAGGAGTTAATCCTCACCATTTGAGATTTGTAAATTAAACTTCCAAGCACCTACATCCATGAAACATGATGTTAAAATGTGATCACCATTTATGTGACACGTCTCGATATGACCATGAAGGGGATGGGCATAAGTTCCCTCTTGCTCCACTACCCCTTTGCGATTTGTTTCCCTGTGATCCTTATGTTGTCTCTTCATAATTCCCAACTAATCTTGACAGGGTTCCCCTTGTATGGTGGTTTTATCCTCCATGTTCATTTATACCCCGACTCGGGCCTCCCTCTTAGATTAATCCCCCTATTTTTTCCATTGGCCGATATCCATGTGTAATCCGTGCTCCATTCCTCATGGATGAAACTTTCACAACTTGATCGTTGGGTCTGAGGCTTCCTCTAATTTTTCACACTGAGAATGAATCAAGTGGTCTTAGAGTGAGCATTGACCATGACATCCCCTTTGGACCTGCTAACCGTGTGTAAGCCACATTCCCCTCTTCACCGAAATATGTGGCCTTTATCATTTCCCTTTTAAAGAAAGTTACATAGGAAACCTCCCTAAAGTTCAAGACCATCAACCATCAGTCCCTCCCATTTCACATCATCTCACTCTAATCCCGAATGATGTAAAACTCTATGCCCCTTCCAATCCACTTGATGTTAAATTGTATTGTTTCTAACTATGTGGGTTTCCATCCCTGTCTCCAAGACATGGTATGTTGGAATCCTCCCCGAGGTTGAACCCAAACACTCGTAATCTTGGGTGTCCCATTTCTTGGGACCCAAATCTATGTTCCACCACTTAGTGGTGTTAGAACAGTTCCCGTGCCGTCCCAATTCTTAAGTCCCACACTCAATCCTTACTCATCCAACTAGGAGTGTCACTCTTATGATGGGATACTAAGCACGTGTAAGGCCAAACATGTCATCGGCCCACTGTCCTTTGTGTACACCCTGATTCCATGCCCCATCTTAAAATAAGTGGAAATTAATTCCATACCTCTGGGATATGTAGGATTCCTTCATGAGGTTCAAGCCCGACATTCAAGACTCATCCATGTCTCTCTCTCGGGCCTTTGTGTCTCTGGAAGACGATGCCTTAACCTGTTGGTTCAATTCCATTTAGGTCGCAATGCATGCATCCATTATCCCTAGCTTCCTGCTCTGGTTACTCATCCCCCAATCCAGAACTACATGGACTTTGATTCCCTACTCTTAGGATACGTAGAAAACCTCTTCGAGGTTCAGGACCAATACAGTCACCTCCACACTAGTTTTCAGTTCCATCCCTATCAATTACATCCATCGAAACTTCTTCTATATCCATCCTGACCGTACTCAGAGCACCACATCCTGGTGAAATCATGCCATCCATTTTGGAAGCTAACCATTTGTAAGCCTGATTCATCTCATTTCTCCTTGCATCACTTGGGCCACTAACTATGCCTAAGCCCAATCTTGTCTTTGTGTTTTTTTACATTGTGTACACCCTGATCCCATGATTTTCTCTCTTGAACTAACTGGGTTTTAATCCCTTTATTATACACAAGGTACACATGAATCCTCCAAGAAGATTAATCCCATCCAATGGTAAACCTTGGTGCCCCCTTTGCCGAGACCCAATCATCCTCTGATCCCCCTTTGAAGTGTCTAGATTAGGCTTTATAGTTTGATATCTTTTATCTATAGGACACAACACATCATATCTATCCTCATTGGGTTTCTTGATTTACCCATCTAATAATCCTTCCTGGTGACCCCTCATAGGGATATACCCATCTGATGCATTGTCATCAGTTTTATGATTAGTCTGATCTATCTCTACTCGATGTCAAACTCATGGAATACCCCATTTCAAACATGGGAAGCTAAGGAAAACCTAGGAGATATTCTTATGGACTATGATATCACTCTTTCGACATGGGATGCCTCAGGATTACATGACCTCATGAAGCCATGTCATAAGGGGAATAAATCCAGGTGTACAAGTGTTTCAGCATCAAGACATGCCAATGATGCCCAATGTGATGACTCCACTGACCAAAATTTGCTTCCCAGACATAAACCTATTGAATTTACTAACTTAAGTAGTGTAACTAACTTACATCCACAAAGATATAGCACTGGGAGGAGTTTCACAAACAATGAATTAATTTCTAAGGGCGAACTTGACTAGGACGTTAATTTCGAGGACAAATCCCTGGAAAGAGAGGCCGACACCCCATCATCTCATTTTGATCGAGGATAAAACATCCCTAAATAATTAATGCAGGTTGTACGCCTTTGGAAAGAGATAATGTAGGGGGGTAATAGTTGTGCGTCCTTGATAGATGGATTTGTAACATGATGAAAGCAGAAAAAATAGAAATTGTTAACGTGAAATGAAACATTTATATTAAATATAGATATTAATATAATTAGATACATTAATGGATAATAATGACATAGGAACAAGCTATCTGGTGCCATGTCCTGACAAGAAAATAGCGGGCCTAGTGTGAAACCAACTAGGATTTGGGGCTGATAATCGTTGGGCATCCCCATCTGCAACGTTGTCAGCATGGATGATTCTATCCAACCATGAAATCTAAATGGTACTGGGGAATTGGGCATCGATTTCCTAATATCAATACTAATGGATAAATATTCATTCGTTATAGGATCTAAGATACAACTACAAGAAATCGATCACCTCTCACTGATGGATGTAGGGGTATGGGAAATTTCAACATGACAGTACTGCACGACTTGATCTTTTCTTTGACAACATCTGAGTCCACATCTATTGGAAACCCATGCCACAAATCACCCTTAAAATCTATTCAACAGAATGTGATTAATACCCATATCTGTTGATATAAATATGAGGGGGTTATCCTGATAAGGGATATGGCCCATCAAGACTTGGAGGCCTCCATGCCCCATCAATGGCTTCGCCCTTAGGGGCCACACAAGGAGCCATTTCTCCCCACTACAACTTTCAATAGCTTCATAAGCCTATACCGAGTGCAATATTATGATTCACTCCATTATGCGGATGAAGTAAGGGATTTATGAGTCCTCTAGGCTTTGAATTCACATAGGGAGATGTCGAGGAGGGCTCCATGCCAATCGTTAGCATCACCACCTAGTCTCACAGATCAAGGAGCAGGTGGTCCATACCACTGCATAACCATGTTTTCTAAACCAACATGAATGTCAGGTGCAAGCTCAATAAGATGCCTGCCAGGGGAAAATCATCCAAAACTTCTATGGCTTGAGCCACCACTAAAGCACGCTATTGGACCCCAGTTGTTATGGAGTTGGTGCACTTATCTGTCCCAAAACTAGATTGGTTACATGCCTAGTCTAGAGTGAGGCACCAGCCACCCCATAAAGAGGGTGAGTTGACTCCTCCAGTCACCAGTGTATGATGTAGTCGTCACAAGATGACCCACGATGATGAAATTTAGTATGGGCAACCTCCTCATGTCAGCATTAGATAGATTGGAGTTCCACCCTACTCTCACATCCAGCATTGAGTTCCTCCTTGTGCCACCATCATCAGATCGAGCAGAGGTCATCCCCATCTTTTTGACACATAGAAAGAATTTCCTCACTATTCCCATAGACTTTAATATGAAAATTTAATTTTCCTACCAAGTTATCAATGCAAATATCCTCCTTGTCCTATCACTTACTAGCTTGGAGGTCCTCCTTGAATTCTCACCGACTCCAGTGAGGCCCTCCCCTCTTCATTAATGGTGGTTAAGTGGTTCTTTACCATTTCCAATATGGTCATTACGAAGATCCTCCTTATACCATAGCTAACAGAGCAGACTGACATGGATATCCTCCCTGTTCCATGAAAGACCACCCTGGAGGTCCTCCCAATGTTCTGACCATCTCTAGTGGCGTCCCTCCCCACTCCAACACTCTCAATCATGGAGGTCCTACTCATGTTCCATTCGACAACTTCTTAGGTACCCCTCACACATTGGCTCATCAAAGTAGAGGTCTTCCGCATGTCAAAAATCTACCCTACCCGGAAGAACTTCCTTGGGTAAGGGGGTAGGTCACTGCCGCCAGAGGAAGAACCCTGAGAAGCATCAAACTGAAATAAATCCCATCTGATTTTCAGATTCTGAAGTAAAGTGTGATTCAATGATGGATCCTTTACTTCAATCCTCTTTTTTGGGGGTTGGGTGAGGAACTAGGCATATAATCCCCATCCTTCCAGAATGTGAGGTCCACCTAATCCCTACATTCATATGAAGATACAAATAGGAAGAAGAATATTTGGCCCCTTTCTAGGGCTTGGGCAAGCAATCCTCCTTATTGTCAACATGATAATTTTATACCTCAATAATAGATCATTGAGAGTTGTTCTGAGGACCAATAAATGAAGATAAATATTGTGACCCACTTCCAAAGATCGCAACCCCTACTTAGGATGCAGTGGCCATTAGTTCGTCTTATCGGGATGTGGTGGTGAAATCAGTTTATTCTTCGGGAAACATATCAAGATTTTGTAGTTTTAATCACGTGCACAGTAATGTCCACAGACAAAATTTCTTCAAAAATGGTCCACATCAATGTCTTTATAGGTCTCTCAGCCTCCCACAGTCGATGAATGGGGAAATCAAGGGTCAGATCCAAAGTCTGAGCCAAGAATTTTGTGGGAAAATCTCAAAGTGGGCCATTTCTGAAAGATGTTCTAGCCAATTATAACTAAAAACATCCATATTCCATATTCCCTCACATAGAACATAGTTATATGCCTATGATGAACCTTAGGTATGATGCATTTCTATATTTTTTGTCAGCAGTTAGCTTACCCCAAGACCCAGGAACACTAAAAAGACATTGGCAAATAATGCATCCTGGTCAAGCTGGGCACAACTCTTGTATATAAGTACATTGCATCACCTGTCTATCATCAGAACCTCCATAAATGATGTCTTCATATATTTAAAGTTCTATGTCGAGTTATTAAGGAGGCTTCCCCTTATATCGAGTTTTTTTTATGGGGCCAGTATGCTACCATAAATTTCAGTCATATCCTCCTCCAAACTGGTTCACCCGGTGATTTTGAGTACATGCCTCTAGATGCCATAAAAGTGAACATGGTTGGTCCTATGATATACCTGGCAGGGAACTGTGGAAAAAATCTTAGAGAAGTGGAACAACCAGTTGGGGAAGTACAACACTTGGAAGACCCCATTGGTGTCCATAATCACATACAATAATCTATTAGTGACCTTTCTACAGCTTCCAAGTCATTAACTCTCAGTCGAGACCCCAAAAAGTGTAAATAGAATAGAGGGTTAGTCATACCCCCCAACCCATTGTGCTCAGTGCATAAGATAGAAGATGATTTTGTAAAGGTAAAACTACACCAGCAGCATGATGAATAGAAAAAAAAAATTGTTGATATGCTTCTTGTTCAGTGTTCTACAGAGCGACGACTAGATTAAGTGTAACACCCCAAGCTTCCATGGTACGTTTCCCTTTGAATAATGCAATGGCGTTCATTGTACGCAACTTCGAGATTCTAACACACCACAACCAATCAAACTAGCCGGTATGAATAGTAATACCTAGTTTTTGATATTTTACAAATTATATCTCTCAAAATGGGCTTCATTTTTGGATTCATAATATTGAAATTAGCCTAAGGTGAAATTTTTGTACTTTTCGGATAACATTCATATTTTGATTAATAGTGAAAATTACTAAATTTTAATTAAAAACAACTTTTTTAATTGAAATAATTAATATTGATAAATTATGAATTTGATTTGTTTTAAAGTATATTTAGAATATATTTTTACCATTTAATTAAATTTTTTTCATTGGACATAATTTCACAATTAAACCAGACATAAACAAGTGTCAATCTTTTGATAGTTATTATCTCTTAAAAACACGCTTTTTGTTTTAACAACGGAAATTAATTTTAAATTAATTTATGCCACTTCTGTGTTTTGAATTTGGAAAAATGGATTCCATATTTGGAATCAGGATGTTCAAATTGAGTAAATAGATAACTGTTATTTTTAATCATTTTGAATAATTACTTCGGTAAATATTTTATTTACCCTGGTTAAAGGGTAAATCCGGTAAATAAGGGTTACAAAATAATATTATAATAATTCTAAATTACCCTAAAACGTGTCTTAACCCTATTGGTTGATACATGGCCGACCATGTGCATCTTTGGGTCGATTTTGGGACCCCATGGATCCACTTGTAAGTGATAGGGAAACTTTATTTTAGTTAAGTTAAAATGAATACAAAAATGACACAAGCATATATCTTTTAAAAAAACAATTGTTACATAGGGTTATATATGTTGGATGTTAGACTATAAATATTAATTAGAAAGATAAAAATATTTCCTACATAATTATATTTTATTTAGAATTTTTAGATATTAAATAATGTAATTTATTTATGATACAATGATGATGTAGTAATTACCAAAATAGTGAAAAATTAAAATTATTGATATTATAAATACCCAAATAAATATAATTTCGGACTTTTTATGAATTAAACAAATTTTATATTTTAATATGACATCTTAGGATTGATTTAATTATATTTTTTCTAAGTAATCATTCTGTTATGATTCTTACAAAAATCAATTATTGAATAGAGTCAAAATTGACATAAAATAAGATTTAAAACAAAAAATATATTATTAATTGATATTAAATTCCTAAAAATCTAAGGTTCGGAAAAAAGACTTATATCATGATAGGTGTGTCATTAATGGACCACTTGGGGGTATATTGGATATATATAGTATGTTTATTAACTATATAATATAAAAATACAAAGTGACATGGTAAATGTCAAACTAATTAACTAAGAGTTAAAACTAAAAGACAAGGTTAATATAATGACCCAAACCTGTCTAAATTCTATTGGTTGAATTTATTTTGACCTATCAACACCTTAACCTTTAACTAATAAACTTTTGAGCCATTATAAACCGAATATAAATTTATTATAAATTAATATTTCTAGATTTTCGAAAGGGTCCCCTCACCCCTCTTAAAAAGGGAACTCCTCCTTCTCATTTATTCACACCTTCAAATCCTTTTTGTTCGGAAAAAACCTGACCAAATACTCTCTCAACTTCCCTCACTACAACCTAGAGGCATTAGTTTGATCAGAAATCCAACCTATGGAGACCATTGGATCAAATCAAAATGAAGAACCCGAAGAAGAGGTAATGATTTCACCACCCTTTTTGAAGTTCCTTTCTTCTTCCAATTCTTCTTTTTTTTGTTTTTTCTATTCTAAAATAATGAATCCAGTATCTCATATATACTGTAATATTATTATAAATATGGTACAACCATATTTATTATTCTATCCATCCTTTGAATAATATGTCACCATACGTGCGTACGTACGGCTTACCGTCTCCACGTCGTGGTGTAATTGTTATTCAATAAATTATTATTTGGATGGGTATAATAATGATGTGTAATTAATTTAAATAATAAATATAACATGATAATTATTCGGTATATATTATATAACATCCAATTATATATTATTTTAATATCAAAAGAATGATACTGTCGCTCGTGCGTACGTACGGACTACTGTCTCCATGAACGCGATGAGATTCATTCTCTATCGTATCCATTCAAGTATAATTATCATTTGATGATTTAAAAATAATTTTTAATGACTTGATATCATTCTGGATATTAATAAGATACAACCTATCCATGAAAACCATGGCTTACGTAACAAAACATATAAACGAAAACGAGTAAGTTAACACCCGAAACGACGATAATTCTAAGATATTATTAACAAAGCAATGTTAAAAGATCATATATGATATCATATTAATGTATATGATTATTGAATAATTTAATAACAATTATTTCACCATTATACAGGAGGTTAACCTACCCTCAACCAAAGAAAATTACAAGGTAGGGGGTTTCTTATCTCACTTTTAATTCCGTGAGAATTCCATTGTTCACCACTTATTTATTGCATGTGGTGTATGTGTATTGCCCATGATTGTATTAATTGTGTAATATAATTTAATTTATGGGTATTTACATCATCATTGTATGATCCTTCTTTCATGGTTGTATGTTTCTTAAGTTACCTAATCGATAAGGGAATTTGAAATTTCAATTTCCACTCATTCAGCTTTACGCATACTTCATTGATTATTTTACTCCAAGATTATTTGTAGAATCACTATTAATTTGATTATGTCATAATTTCCACTCCCCTTTCTATGGATATACTTTTGGTACACATAATCACTCCATTGGTAAATTCTCAAGTCATCGATTAGAACTTGATAAGTGTAATTTTAACTCAATCTCCATTTTTTGAGTTAAATATCCAATTCATTGGTGTTGTTTTTACAAGATTATGTGTGAATTTCATTTGATTGTTTTACACTAAATATCAAATCATATTTAGTGTATTTATATTTGTCACACATAACTATGTCGTTGATTTATCCTTAATCTAAGGATACGGCCTTTATGAGAGATTTCATCTCAATTTACATTCCATTGAGACTTCTTTGTTGTTATACATGAAATCACTTTTATGTGCTGTATATAATGTACACTGACATAGTATATCATGAATTCCTTTATTCTCATGATATTACAATGTTTTTATTACCTCAATTATTTTTATTCAAGTGTATCTATTATGGTTAGAAACTCTAACTAAAATATTATTTTTAAATGTTTTAAAGACTTATTCTTCTAAATATTTCTCATTAATGTCCATGTTTTAAATATTGTATTAAGGATTTATTTATATGGACATTAATTTTTTAACATTAAAACTCATTTTAAACGTTTAAAAGTGGTATGGGACACTTTGATTCAAAAATTTATTTTTAAATGGCTTCATGAAAAATAGTGCGACTTTTAAAGGATTTCAAGAAAAAGGGGGATATTTCTCTCAAATAGTTTTGATGATTATTTTCATCTATGTCAATATCCTTCATTATTCTTGATTGAGGTTTATGTAATACAATACAATCTTACATATTGTGTCGAATGAGTTATGTTTGACGGTGGCTGTGCTATTTTTATACCATTCATGGTTTGTGCTTAAAGTATTGACATTTCGTATGCTAGTTTTAATACGAATGTTTATGTAATGTTTAAACATGTTCATATGAAGAATGAATTGGACTTAATAAGTGAATGGAGGAGCCCGCTAGAACTCGTTGATGCACCGATAAGTCTCATGAGACAAACTAGTGTCCTGGCATAAGGCCTTGAGATAATCTTATTTGTAGTCGTGGCACGGGGCCTTGGCTATGTGGTTATGATAGTCTGGCATTATGCATTCCATCGTTATGAAAGTGATTATTGATGTTGCATGTGATTATTCGACTAGTAGAATATCCATGAAATTAAGTAAATGGCATAATATCATTTTAACTTGGCCATTTTATGTTGATGTTCAAGTTTAAAAGGCTTTTGTTTTCATTAGAAATTGCCTTAAGTGTTTATGCTTATCTATGAAAGCTTCTGCTATATTGTTATCCTTACTGAGCATCTGAGCTCACCCCTTTCAATGTTTTATTTTTTCCAGGATGTGAAGAAGTAATTTATGAATGACCTGCAGGGATAGTATGATGGTATATGAAGACAAGATGTTGTTGTAGTTTTTTTACCTTATGATGTGATTTAAGACTTTGAATATATCTAGTGTTTCCTAGACTACTAAACTAATCGGTCTTTCGAGACTTGATACTTTGTGATCATTCCAATGTTATGTAATAATGCACCAAATCTGGGTATCTAGGGTCGGGGCGTTATAGTTGGTATCGGAGGAAGTTTAGTACAAACCTTGGGAGCGAGAATTAGATAAACTCTGATTAGAGCATGTAGACCTAAGATGAACATTGAGGATTAGTATAGAAGAACTTCTTAGAATTTTGGTATTGTATATATTTTTTGAGTTTTCCAAGCAATACATCCCTGTATGGATACGAGCAGGTAGAGGCGGCTCTGGCACATATGTACCATGGGGTAAAACCCGAAAACACCACTTTGAGCTAGACTCGAACGGGAACTGGTGCACGACAACGGGCCTTGCTGCACTATTGGTTACGACACTCCCGGGGGATATGCTTAGGATAAATTACATTTTCTTTACTAACCAATTTGATGTATCAAATATATAAGATGAGAGTAAATGACCTTGGTTAATCCTAATGTTTTTCAAATTGAGAATATGGTGACATGTTAATCTCTAAATGATTTTATGACTACTATTACTCACACATTGCTTTCTGGTTTTAGTCAATGGATGGACTCCAAGGAAGTCATAGTGACTTAGAGAATTTTGTAAAAGGTGGGAACGGTTGTGGAAATGAGCAACAAAATGGAATATTGATAGGCGTAAAAGATATCATCTTTATGCCAAATCAATTTTCCAAAAATATGATAAAAAATATATATATTAACCAATTCCCGGACTCAAAAAATAAGAGAAATGTGATAAATGATAAGAGCTCCAGCAGTGGAGACCATGGAGAAAGGAATCCTCAATTTCCATCATGCATGAAATGTGGAAGGAGACACCCAGGAAAGTGTCTCAATGGGACAAAGAAATGCTTTACATGCGGGAATGAAGTACATAAAGTGAAGAATTGCCGAAGAAGAATGAAGAGTACTATAGAAGAAGATAAAAATGGTCCCAAGAGTCCATTTACAGTCATTTTCCGTAAATGTATGGGACCTGGCCATTACCCGAGTGAATGCCCTATTCTATAGGATATTTTCTTGGTCAAAGGAGAATCTATGTGGAAATAAATGGTTGGAGAAATGTTTTAAAAGTATTAGCACTCCTTGTTGATGGGTTTACTTTGGAATAATTTTCTCTTGTATTGGTACCCCTGCAGTTTTCCATGAGAGAATGACATTTGGGGAAGAATTATCTCTTCTCTTGTGGATATAGGTATAAATAACCATTTGGTTTCATATGATCATTGGTGTTTGTGAGAATTATATGTTATTATAATTTGGGATGAAAATTCAAGGTATGATATAACATTGGTGGATAAATTATGTTATGGTATTATGAGGAATTTATCTTAATTTAGTAATATTATAAAATATAGTTTTTGAAAAAGGACAACACGTAGAACATGTGACAACCTGTCGCGTCGGAAAAAGTTGTTGGAATCAAACCCACAACCAAAGTGCGATTGGGATTTATCACCTACCACTGGACTACGTGAAGTCCCTGGATAGTGTGACTAATTATTTTTAGTTAAATGATTTTATTGATCAATAATACGTTGAGTTGGGTTATTATGTCTTATTAAATGAATACCCTTGGTATAGGAAAATGATTTGATGATTAAGTGATAGATGTTATTTTGGAAGTGGTTCTCTTTGATGTGAACACTATATGCCCAAGGAAAATAGAATAGTATGGGATTTCATTTGAGGAGTAATGGTGAATTTTTATCTATGTTTTTATTATAGATATATAGTGATTTTGGTTTCTTATGGAAATGATTAGGTTAATTACTTTTAAGTATGTGACTTTAAGAGTAATTAATGTCATTTGGAGATACAATTTAACGTGGACGACTAAATTCTAAATAAGTTTTGGTTTTCAATATTATTTTTTATTATATTGAAGGATTTTAAGGACAATTGATTATTGAATGGTATTTATTTAACTTTGGGGTATTGTTGGTTTAATTTTGGAAATTATGATTAGTGTTTATTTCTCTCAAGGAATATCCTTCTGGGGGATCATAAGATATTATACTAACCATTTTGGTTTTGATTAATCTCTAAAGACAATGTAAATATATAGTTCATCTTACATGGATCATGTGATTCTATAGAAGTTTATTCTAGCTCTTCCAGTGTGACCAAGTCTTCTTAAATACTCAACGTTTAAAAAAAAGAGTTAGTGGTGGAAATTTATTAAAGAATGAAACTCTAATTAAAATGTATGTATATATCTTTATATTATTAGTTAATTTCATAAATGAATTCCTCATCCTTATGTAATGTAACTTAAAACAAAAAATGTTTTCCGTTTACTTTCCTACTAGGAGACTAATGGCTGTCTGTCCCAACAAAAGTTTGCGGTTTTCTTATTGTTAACTTTCTCCTGATCATGATTTCTATCCCTCTCCATTAGAACATGAAACTTAGTTTATCATCCATATCCATGTTTTCCTACATGGAATCCGAGTATGGGTTATCTTGGTTGACCTTTATACCTCTTTATCTTTCTTTTAAAGTGATAGTTTTATTGACTCTTTTTCCGATGTGGGACTTTCCATTATATTCCCAAGAACAATTTTAAAAATTTCGAGGACGAAATTTATTGAAGGAGGGGATAATGTAACACCTCAATCCACCATGGTACGTTTCCCTTTCAATAATGCAATGGCGTGCATTGTACGCAACTTCGAGATTCTAACACACCACAACCAATCAAACTAGCCGTTATGAATAGTAATACCTACTTTTGGAAATTTTATAAATTTTATCTCTCAAAATGGACTTCATTTTTGGATTCAGAATATCGAAATTAGCCTAGGGTGAAATTTTTGTACATTTCAAATAACTTTCCTATTTTGATGAATAGTGAAAATTACTAAATTTTAATTAAAAACAACTTTTTTAATTAAAATAATTAATATTGATAAATTATTAATTTGAGTTGTTTTAAAGTATATTTAGAATATATTTTTACCATTTAATTCAATGTTTTTCATTGAACATAATTTCACAATTAAACCAGACATAAACAAGTGCCAATCTTTTGATAGTTATTATCTCTTAAAAACACGCTTTTTGTTTTAACAACCGGAATTAATTTTAAATTAATTTCTGCCACTTCTGTGTTTTTAATTTGAAAAAATGGATTCCATATTTGGAATCAGGATGTTAAAATTGTGTAAATAGATAACTTTTATTTTTAATCATTTTGAATCATTACTTCGGTAAATATTTTATTTACCATGGTTAAAGGGTAAATCCGGTAAATAAGGGTTAAAAAATTATATTATAATAATAATAAATTACAATAAAACGTGTCTTAACCCTATTGGTTGATAAATGGCCGACCATGGGCATCTTTGGGTCGATTTTGGGACCCCATGGATACACTTGTAAGTGATAGGGACACTTTATTTTAATTAAGTTAAAATGAATACAAAAATGACAGAAGCATATATCTTTTAGAAAAACAATTGTTACATAGGGTTATATATGTTGGATTTTAGACTATAAATATTAATTAGAAAGATAAAAATATTTCCTACATGATGATATTTTATTTATAATTTTTATACATTAAATAATGTAATTTATTTATGACACAATTATGATGCAGTAATTACCATAATAGTGAGAAATTAAAATAATTTATATTATAAATACCCAAATAAATATAATTTCAGACTTTTTATGAACTAAACTAATTTTCTAGGTTAATACGACATATTAGGATTGATTTAATTAACTTTTTTCGAAGTAATAATTCTGTAATGATTCTTACAAAAATCAATTATTGAATAGTGTCAAAATTGACATAAAAGAAGTTTAAAACAAATATTGTATTATTAATTGATATTAAATTCTTAAAAATCTAAGGCTCGGGCAAGATACTTATATAATGATAGGTGTATCATTAATGGACCACTTGGGGGTCGCTTGGATGTCTATAGTATGTTTATTTACTATATAATATAAAAATACAAAGTGACATGGTAAATGTCAAACTAATTAACTAGGAATTAAAACTAAACGATAATGTTAATATAATGACCCAAACCTGTCTAAATTCTATTTGTTGAATGTATTTAGACCTATACCCACCTTAAACTTTAAATAATAATCTTTGGAGCCATTAGAAACCGAATATGAATTTATTATAAATTAATATTTCTAGCTTTTCCAAAGGTGCCCCTCACCCCTCTTATAAAAGGGTCATCCTCCTTCTCATTTCTTCACACCTTCAAAGCCTTTCGGTTCGGAAAAAACCTTCCCAAATACTGTCTCAACTTCTCTCACTACAACATAGAGGCCTTAGTTTGATCATAAATCCATCCTAAGGAGACCTTTTGATCAAATCAAAAGGACGAACCCGAAGAAGAGTTAATGATTTCACCACCCTTTTCAAGTTCCTTTCTTCTTCCACTTCTTCTTTCTTTGTTTTTTCTATTCTAAAATAATGAATCCCGTATCTCCTATTTAATGTAATATTATTATAAATATGGTACATCCATAGTTATTATTCTATCCACCCTTTGAATAATATGTCACCATACGTGCATACGTACGGCTTACCGTCTCCACGTCGTGGTGTAATTGTTATTCAATAAATTATTATTTTTATGGGTATAATAATGATGTGTAATTAATGTAAATAATAAATATAACATGTTAATTATTCTGTATATATGATATACCATCCAATTATATATTATTTTAATATCAAAAGAATGATATTGTCGCTCGTGCGTACGTACAGACTACCGTCTCCACGAATGCGATGAGATTCATTCTCTATCGTATCCATTCAAGTATATTTATCATTTGATGATTTAAAAATAATTTTTAAGGACTTGATATCATTCTGGATATGAATAAGATACAAACTATCCATGACAACTATGGCTTACTTAACAAAACATATAAAAGAAAATGAGTAAGTTAACACCCGAAACGATGATAATTCTAAGATATTATTAACAAAGAAATGGTAAAAGATCATATATGATATAATATTAATGTATATGATTATTGAATAATTTAATAAAAATTATTTAACCATTATACAGGAGGTTAATTTACCCTCAACCAAAGAAAAGTACAAGGTAAGGGGTTTCTTACCTCACTTTTAATTCCGTGAGAATTCCATTGTTCACCACTTATTTATTGCTTGTGGTGTATGTTTATTGCCCATTATTGTATTCATTGTGTAATATACATTAATTTATGGGTATTTATATAATCATTGTATGATCCTTCTTTCATGGTTGTATGTTTCTTAAGTTACCTAATCCATAAGGGAATTTGAAATTTCAATTTCCACTCATTCGCCTTTACGCATACTTAATTGATTATTTTAATCCAAGATTATGTGTAGAATCACTATTAATTTGATTATGTCATAATTGCCACTCCCCTTTCTGTGGATATACTTTTGGTACACATAATCACTCCATTTATAAATTATCAATTCATCGATTTGAACCTGATAAGTGTAATTTTAACTTAATCTCCATTTGTTGAGTTAAATATCCAATTCATTGGTGTTGTTTTTACAAGATTATGTGTGAATGTCATTTGATTGTTTTACACTAAATATCAAATCATATTTAGTGTATTTATATTTGTCACACATAACTATGTCGTTGATTTATCCTTAATCTAAGGATACGTCCTTTATGAGAGATTTTATCTCAATTTACATTCAATTGAGACTTCTTTGTTGTTATACACCAAATCACTTTTATGTGGTGTATATAATGTACTTTGACATAGTATATCATGAATTCCTTTATTCTCATGATATTATAATTTTTTTATTTCTTTAATTATTTTTATTCAAGTGTCTCTATTTTGGTTAGAAACTCTAACTAAAATACCATTTTTAAATGTTTTAAAGACTTATTCTTCTAAATATTTCTCATTAATGTCCATGTTTTAATAATTGTTTTAAGTATTTATTTATATGGGCATTGGTGTTTTAACATTAAAACTCCTTATAAAAGATTCAATGTGGTATGGGACACTTTGATTCAAAAATCTATTTTTAAATGGCTTCTTGGAAAATAGTTTGACTTTTAAATGATTTCAAGAAAAAGGGGGATATTTCTCTCAAATAGTTTTGATGATTATTTTCATCTATGTCAATATCCTTCATTATTCTTGATTGAGGATAATGTGATACAATACAATCTTCCATATTGTATCGAATGAGTTAGGTTTGACTATGGATGGGCTATTTTTATACCATTCATGGTTTGTGGTTAAAGTATTGACATTTCGTATGCTAGTTTTAATACAAATTTTTATGTTATGTTTAAACCTGTTAATATGAGGAACGCATTGAACTTAATAAGTGAAGGGTGGAGCCCACTATAGCTCCTCGATTCATCGATAGGTCTCATGTGACAAACTAGTGTCTTGGCACAAGGCCTTTACAAAATCTTATTTGTAGTCTTGGCACGAGGCCTTGGCTATGTGGTTATGATAGTCTGGCATTATGCATTCAATCATTATGAAAGTGGTTATTGATATTGCATGTGATTATTCGACTAGTATAATATCCATGAAATTAATTAAATGTCATAATTTCATTTTATCTTGGCCATTTTATGTTGAAGTTCAAGTTTAAAATGCTTTTGTTTTAGTTATAAATTACCTTAAGTGTTTATGCTTATCTATGAAAGCATCTGCTATATTGTTATCCTTACTGAGCATCTGAGCTCACCCATTTCAATGTTTTATTTTTCCCAGGATGTGAAGAAGTAATTTATGAATTTCCTGCAGGGATAGTATGAGGGGATATGAAGACAAGATGTTGTTGTAGTTTTTTTACCTTATGATGTGATGTAAGACTTATGAATATATCTAGTGTTTCCAAGACTACTAAACTAATCGGTATTTCGAGACTTTATCCTTTATGATCATATCAATGTTATGTAATAATGCACCGAATCTGTGTATCTAGGTTCAGGGCGTTACATTAAGGTAATCCTTTGACCAGGGTAGTAGTGGTAGGGGTAGGTACAACTTCCCTTGGTATGTTGCCTATAGATTATCTTGAAAACCTTCCCCATCTGGACAGGGTAGAGGCCGATGTTTATGGAAGTTGCCATGATATGCATCACCAAATCCACTAGAGATGTGCAGTAACCTGCCTCAAGACCTAGTTCATGTCACACTGGTTTCTCCATGGAATTCACTAGATCCTCTATAGGTTATTCCCCAAACTCTTCTTCTAATTATTCCAGTACCCCCACGAGCCACTGGGAATGCCTACCATGTTGATGAACCTACCAATGCATTATTGGTCAAGGACCCCCCTCATGATTGGAATCCTCATCCAGATGATCATATGGCAACACTTATTTATCACCCCGAGGCTCTTGAAACTTGACAGGGGAAACATCACATGATGGAAGGTCATATCTTGTAGTGATGGATGAAATTCTAGAACCCCTGGGTTTTGTAAATCCTTCCATATCCCACTTTAATGAGATAAGTAGTCCATTGCAGCATCTAGAAAACATTATTTCAAGGTGTGGACCCATTCTTGGAACTCTAGAACAACATGAAGCTGCTATGCTCTACTGTTTCGTAAAAACATTGGAGGGTCCCACTTTTTTATTGCACTACATGTTACCCATTGGGTCCAGAGCTGATTGGGAGGATCTTCATAGGTAGTTTCTCTACAAGTTCAGTTCCACCACTAAGAATACTAGTACCACTGATCTCTTCAAGTGCATGAAAAGACTACATGAGTGAGTTACAGACTTTTTCTCTGGGTGGAAGGTCCTCACATATTCTATCGATATGCTGCTAACCTGGTAATAGTTTCTAACAATGTTCTTAGGGAATGTGAAGACTAAAATGGCCCCTTATCTCATCACTAAAAATATCCCAAGTGGGTTCTAGGATTTGTATGGAAAATATCAACATTTAGAATAATCCTTATATAAATACAAGAGGGATCATACGTTGCCTCATGTAGCTCCTATAAGAAGAGACTCCATGTATTAGACAACTATTGTTGCACAGATAAAGGCCCCCAGGTAGCAGGAATTCGTACCCATAGAGATACATCTATAGCATTGTCGAGGCCCACCACCTCAGAAGTAGCCTCCGGCTTAGTAGTTCCCACTTTAGAATCAGCAAGCACCCTCGCGCAACACACCACCAATTCCTAGGAAAGATAATCAAGTTCTAAATCCTTTTTAGGCTATTCTAAACTCTCCTCAGGTCTTGGATCTGATATCTACTTTCCAATATCGGAGGAACTGTACCAAATAATTTAATAAGGCTCCTATTCTCGGTTATTTTAGAGGCACCATGGACAATGGAATCATATGGTTTCCAGAATGGAAGATGATTGAAGAGGGCGATCTCACTAATCACCCCAATTATTTCCCCTATCATCAGTTCCCCAGGAAAACCTTATAATAGTGATATGTGTTTAACGACTATCTTCAATACTAGGATGATAACAACGTAGTCGGATTTTGTCCAGCCGCGGCACTTGTGGAATGTGTGTTTATGAACCCTGAAAACAACAATGATGGTGAATTGAAGCAGGTTTCTAAATACATGTCTCAAAATTATGATGATTGGATATCTCTCAATTCAGTCACATGTGCACATGGTATTATTTGTTCATGATTAAATGAACATGATCCGTCACAATTCTCAACACTACCGTCAGATACTACCTCCATATCAACATCTTATCCTTCGTCCAATCAAGGGAGTAAGCAACAACAATGCACGGAAAAAATTCCTCTAACTATTCCAAATTCATCCCATAATCTTTGTGATTTCATGCCTCCATGGATGGGTATTTCCCCTATAATTCTCCCAACAACTGAGGATTCTTCATGTGAGAATGAGGACTATGATTTTGTCAATATCGTCGAACTAGAAAACAAATACATGGTTCAAAATGATGAATAACTCTAGGAAGATGCTCCCAATTTCCCTAGATGATACTAGGGTTGATGAATCCATGAGTATGTGAATCTTCAAGATGCACTGTCCAGTGCTTCCAGACAAGCCATGAATGCCACTGATACAAGGAAATATTCCATGTGTAGAGCTCAGTATGAACAACCTTCTCTTCTCATTTCATCAGATTCACCTCCACCACCATTTATACTGCTTGATCAGGAAGAAACACCAAGACCATGATATGATCAGCCACATTCCATTGTATATGGACCTCATTAATATGGTCATCAGCTAGTAGTCACTCTAGGTAGGTCATTTAGTGAGCAGTAGGACATTCCCAGCACGAGCCAGAATCTTCTGGTTTGACCTGAAGCACCCATCATACCACCTACTAATGAGAGATCTCATGTTAGCATAAATGTGTGTCATTCATATAATTATGATGTTCTCAAGAACATCTCCATCATTCCTATTATTATTTATATCCTTGAGTCTCTCCGACTATCAGTATAAATGCATGGAGCCATTACAAGAAGCTTTAAGAATCCTCCACTAGTTTGAAATAAAGCTCACAACATCAGAAACCTTCTATGCTGAGGCAGTAAAACTAGATGAGTGTTTGGACATCATTTCAATATTTTTAAAAGATGAAGGTTCCCCTATATATGGGAACATATTCCCACTATACTATAGGACACTGGGAAACACTGAGATGAGAGGGGTAAATCAGGGTTTCAACTTTTTCTATTAATGTGTTGGATCTTTTCCCCACGTTGGTAGGAACTTTTAAAACCTGAATGATGGATATGATCAACAATATAACATTCACATGGAATAAGTTCACACAACACTTTTACTTGGTTCACCAGTAAGGGTTACATCCAAGGAGCATGCTCCAACAAGTTTCCAATCGTACCTAATTCCAATATTCTTACTAGTTGTGGATTACAATGGTTCAGGCACAGTCACACTATCCCAGGCTCACTGCCTTTAAAAAAGTTCAGGAATAGCTCATTGGGTCCCTCGGGTCACTCTCATTGACTCCCCCTGGCTCACTGCCTTTGGTAAAGTCTCAATCATTTTATAGACAAGGAGGTCTCTTCAAAAGATTCACATTGATGTCTTTTTCTACTGTTCAGCATGTGACCATTCTTGCATCAGAGTCCTGAGTTGATGCACTTTTGTATTCAATATTCTACTTTAGTGTAATAACTAAATTCACTAAATATCCTTCTTCTCTTCCTTTAACTCCAAATACCGAAACCTATGTTTATCATTATATTTCCTTCTTTCGGTGCAGATCTATGTTTTGATCCATGAATTTTTCATCTTCTCTTTTCAATGCACAACGAGGGTGTTAACCACTAGTCATGTGTGTGTGGTTCTTCTTCTCTTCATAAAACCCAATGGGTCACTATTCTTTCATCTTCACAATGTAGATTTGAGAGTGCTGAGAACCTGTCAAAGGCCTTCAGGACCCTTAAATTTTTTTCATACCTCCCCCGGTTTATTGCGCGTAAAATTCAATCCATGTGCATAAAAATACCTTTTTTGCGTGAAGAAGGCTTTTCCCACAACTCTTCTTTTTCGCACAGAACTTCCCTTTTTTGCGCAACACCTTCTTTTTCGTGCAACACTTATTATTTTCACTCACCACTCTATACCTTATTTTTTCACATGTCAGTGCTTAGGATTTGTCTATGTTTCAATCCCCACCTAATGAGCGGGTTTCACCTCATATTTATAGGCATTTTTTACCCTGAGCAAAAAACCCCTTCCTGTGCATAAAACAGTCTCTTAGGTCTTTATATCACATGCACCTTCCTTTTATTCTCTTGCACCACCTATGTTTTTCACGCTCCTCATGAATTTTCTTTTTTTCATCATTTTGAACCTGAATCATCCTTTGCACGTAAAACATCAAACCCATATTTTGTTGACAACAATGTTTTCGCGCACAAGTTTGATTTTGCACACTCATGGTGCGAACATCTTCGATTTTTCGCGCGCCACTTTCCTTTGCCAAATTTAAGTATTTCTAATATGAGATACTTATTGAATGAAAAAACTCACCCAGCTATTTCACACACAACATTTTTCCACGGGCATTCGAATTTTTCCGCACACATCTCTGGATTTTTCGTGCAGCCCATGCCTTTTCCATTTTTCGATATTCTGATTCTGAAACACTTTTTGCGCAAAAAATCTCGATCCACTATTTCATGAACCACGCTGTTTTTAGCACCCATCTCAAATATTTTTCTTCCAACCCCCCTTTTCCATGCCCCACTTCCTCTTTGCACGCACCTCCTTTGACCAACAATCCATGTCTTCATTTTTCGATTTTCCGGCCCAATAATTTGGTAAACACTGGAAAATGACACCACCTTCAATATATGCTTTCAAAATAACCTTCATGATTCTTTTCTACGATTTTACATCTTCAAAACCTCTTCTTCTTCAACAGTCATTCTCTACTTCATGCAAATCATATGATTCAATTCTTCGTGTAGGCTCTTGCATGGTTCCCATGCAATCATGAATAATTTCATGGTATTCACCAAATCCCCATTCTTCATCAATCATCCTTAGATGGATTATACCTCACAATTAGTCATTGTTGTAAAAAATGTGTCACCTTTGATTGACACAAGTTTTTTGAATTTATGTTCAGTACAAAAATCATTTAAATTTCCAATCCTCAATTTCATTGGAGTACTTCTTGATCTCCTTCATTTTGATCTTCATTGAAAACTATTGACAAAATATACAACCTTATACAAAATGTGGTCCCATCAAATAAAACACTGGACAATTCAATGGCATGGATGTCTGTCGTTGTTTCGTTGACATGGGATCTAGAGTCCATCTTATCTCAACCTCGACACTCCGCAAGATGGGGCTGTCTAGAAAAGATCTGAGTCCCTCAAACCTGAATATTCAAGGTAATGATAGGACGGAGTAGACACCGACTAGAAATATATACCTGAATACCCAGTTCAGGGGCTTTGTTACTAGAACTGAGTTTATGGTTGTCTAACAGGACACCACTTACATTGCATTAATGGGTATACCATGGCCACACCGACATGCGGTAGTCCCTTCCTCATATATACAATTCCTTACATACTCCCTTAATGGTCAATTATGTGTACTCCATGGTGATGTTTCCCCCTTTTACTCTTGTGAATCCAACTACCTTGATTTCGTCTACTAAATGAGAATGGATAAGCAGGTTTAGGATAATGAGGTTGAACACACTACCTCTGTGACCAACCCATGGACAAGCTTGGATGATGCATAAGTCCTAAAGATTTAGTATCTAAAGGGAATGACCACGGACCTGAGGCATTGCTTTGTTATCTCTAGGAAAAGGGGAAGCACATTCCCAAGTATAAGGATTTCCAGAAGATCACCTCATATTCCTACACAAATCCGGTATGGGTGATCCCAGATCCCCCTACCCATATAAGTTATCAACATGTCTACCCCATGGAAACAACAATATGTCATTCATTCTTATTTCTCCTGGAATGGATAAACTTGATCAAGCCAAGGAACCACTATTTCTATTATATTATTAAGCGTGACCCATTGGGTTGATGGCCAGATGGAATCAGATTGACATCTTTTGTCACCATGGCTTCAGCAGTGCAGGAGTCTCCCAGTATGGATTCCATTGCAGCTCAATCCTACATTAGTGTCCCATTATGATCATAAAATTTAGATGAGTTTACATTTAATGACAATCCCCTCACTGTGGATGATATAGAGGATTTGGAAATTTCTCCTCCAACATTTGAAGAGGACGTCTCCACTATGGTAGAAGAGTTGGTACATGTGAACCTCAGCGCTGAGACAGATCTGAATCTAATGCTGACCATCTCAGCCATGCCTTCAGAAGAGTTTTAGTAGTATGTGTATTCCTTGAAACAACATTGAGAGGCATTTTCCTATAGCTACGGCGTGATTCTTGGACTAGTTCCTCTGGTCACAGTCCACCACCTTGGCCACCCTATAATCCATCATGAGTTTAAACATACTCTGAGAATGATGCATCCCTATCATGGTGACATGGATAAGGCCTAGGTTGGTAAGATCGTCCAAGCCATATTTATTAAGGAGTTCTTGTACCCAAAATAGATAGCCAACATTATTTCCTATATGAATAAGAACAGGTATATCAGAGTCTTTATGAACTTTTATATCTCAACTATCACTATTTGAAATATGAGTTTCTCCTTCGTGTGAAAAAACTTATTATTGAAGCCATTGATTGGTTCTAGGATATCTCATTCATGGTTGGGTATTACACATATAATCCAATCAGAATGGCCCCATCAGATGATGTTCCTATTGCCTTCAAGGAATGGTAAGGTACTTTCTTCTACAAGGTAATGATGTTCAATCTAAAGAATGCAGGTGCCACCAGTACTGGAAAATTTCCATATACCAATGATTTCAAATCAGGAGTATAGGTTATACCCATACTTTCATGAATTGTGGGCTACTAAGGCATCGAGATTTCTCTATACCCATAGTTTTCACAAAACAATGTGTATAGTGGGGGGAAATTTCATAATACCAATGGTTTAAGAAAATAGTTTGTATATATTTATTTCCGAGGATCTTTAAACAGTGGGAGTATATTTTTACAGAAATCTAATATACACATGTCTTAATGATCCACGGGAATAGATGCTTACTAACCTATTATACATTTCCATGGTTCTACAAACATTGTGAATAGATTTTAAAAGAAATATTATATACCCATAGTTCATCGATCCTTGGGTACAGATACTTCTCTGGGATGTAGCAGCAGCTGCTAGCTTTCCTTCTTCTTCCTACATCCAACAGTTGTCTTCCTTCTTTCTTGCTACCATCTTTTACCTACAAAAATATAGACCAGAATAGAATAAAAACTAGTTACCAACCAAAATTCGTCATTAGTCCAGGATTAATCAATGTCCACCCCATACTCATCCAATAATAATCTTGCATTCTATATAGACAATGTATAATGTAACTGGATGAACTAGGAACATTTTTAGCAACAAAAGATATATCATGATGTCCTCCCTGTGAGTTTTAAAAAAATTATAATTTCCAAAGTTAGAATATGTTCAAAGTGGAATAAATATTGATGTTCGAGTGGAAGTATAAATTTGAATCTACAATATCATATGGAGTACATATGTTTCTACCAAAAAAAGGTCAATATCAGATTTTGAGTTTAATTTAAGCTAAGGAAACTATTTTGATAAAAAAATTAATTAGAAATTGAAAAAATTTAATTAGAAAAACATGATGCAGAATGTTACTAGAAGGATTAGATATGTTGTAAATGGATGGAGAATATTTTTTTGAATGAGTTATTTAGAAGTTACTATTTTTTTACAAAATATAATTAAATGATAGAACATGATAGAGGTATAAGGTGAATAATCATTATAGCTGATACAATGTGTCTATAAAGTTATATTTATTAGTTATATTCAACTAAAAATATAAAAAGAAACAAACATTAATGGATCCATCCAACAAAATATTCCATGAAGTTTTACTAGGATATGTTTTTTTAACACATGGAGTAAGTGCCAAAGTATGATTCACTTATTAAAATATTAAAATCTCATCTATATAAGTGTATTTTACATAGCGAATTCAAATATGAAAGATCACTAGTTAGATAAATAGTTAATGTCTGCTCGATAAAGAATTAGTACAATAGACACACATATACTAGATATTGTTTTTAATAAGTTTTACATAAATTTTTAAATCCCATAAAAATTATGATTTGATGATGAGATAGCTATCATTATATTTTATTTAGATGAGATAAGGAAGATTTACGAATTTTCTTAATAGTGAGGTTAAGGAAGTTTTAAGAAGGTTATAGTTCTTGAGTTTTCATGAAACATCTAGAATATTATATAAGTATTGAGAACAATTCAGTGAATTGAGTTTAGTGGAAAAATGAAATAAAGTTCCTTAATTTTTCTCATAGGAGTGAACCTATAAAAATTGAATAAGTACAATATAGATTGAAGTACTATTTACACATGTCATAAAGTTGATGTGTTGTAGAAAATATATCAGACACAAATACTAGATGAAGAGACAAAAGCTAGAGTTTTGATCAATTTGTGTTTAAAAACAATTCACCCAACAATAATGGTGATTGTTAAGATTCAATAGAATAACATTCAGTGATGAAACACTAAAAATGATTTAGTTTAGAGACATCATACATAGGTGTCAATCAAAGATACTAGACAATGACTACATTAGGTAGAGATTATAATAAGGTTGATAGGAGAAATTATTTTATTCATTGGATGGATATCAAATATCTTGTGTAGGTTGTGAGGAAAATAAGAGTAAAATTTCAAGAGGTAGTTATAAGGAATACCAAATAGATATATCATACAAATAAATTATGGATAACATTTTAGTGAGTCATTCATAAATGATTTATATTTTTTTGGATTGAGACCATAAGGAAAAAATATGTAACTAATTAGGGTTAGTATAATCTTATAAACTATTTAATGTTAGTATAATATTACCTATGAGGACATGGAAGGAATCTAATGTGAGTTGAATCATTTTATTAACTCTTCAAATATAATGAATTTACATGGACTAACCAGAGATTCCATAGAAAATATATTGTCACCCGCACTAGGGGAAAATATTGTACATATTTCAAGTCTTGGATTACACTATTATAATTGCATTATTTTGTGGCTATATTTCATGGATTATAAGGATAATAACTATGAAAATTTACTATGGTTAATTTTTATTGAATTGAAATTGTAAAAGTTCACCACTAATTAAATCCCCCTATCAATTTTTATCATGGTCATTGCATCAATGTTATCAGTGTTTGAACCTCCTTATGAATTATTTTTTACATAGAACATAGCCTGTATATAAGTCTAGGTTCTCGGGTGGATGCTCAAGTAGAGTTTATTAAACCGATAGTTAAATTAACTATAGGTAAAGTAGTATGGAGAGGAGAAAAATATGGTTGAACGTGTGGTGGAAGGAGAAATGATCAAGTATAGGTCATGTGACATTTTGAAAGCTATAGGGGGAGACCATCTAGATAGTGAGAGGCCACTAGTAAACCAATGTCTAAAACAGAACCCCTCTATGGGTTCTAGACTGAACAACCAATGACTGGCTAGTGAGGCCAAGTTTCTATCCATTGGAGTTCTTGGTATCTCTTTTTTACAAGGAATATGATCATGATCATTAATTTAAACAATTAAAATGATAACATCCTCTTAGTTGGGGTAATCATATAGACCTAGTACAAATTAAAAATCAGTGTGATAGAAAATAAGAAATATAATGTCATGTATTTCTCAATCCCCATTCAAAGGAGATGGTCAAGGTAGAGGTATCTCAAGAGAAACTCTACATTGTAGAGTACATAACGGTATATATGGAAACCATAGAGGGGAAACACAATACCCTACAACCCAAAAGAAATTTATACCTAGAATTTTTAGATGATGGTAACCCCTCCCAGAATTTTTAAGGTAATATTTTCTTAAAATAAATAGGAAAACCTAGGACTAACCAATGTAGGATAACAAAACAAAGAAGAACCTATATTTCGAACTGTAAGAAAATAAATTAATTTGATCAAGAATGTCTGAGATTTCATAACCATCTGAAATGACTCGTACTAACTACAGGAACATGAAAAAAACTAATTATTAACCTTAATTTCAAATGATAACAAGAATGATCTATGATAAAATACAATAATTAACTTTTATAACTACTGATAACTGCAATAATGTGAGATAAAACCAAAATTGAACCTAATTTGTAAATGAAGATTGTCTTACCAAAACATAAATGGAATTATATTCTCATTACTAATTCTAAAATATTCCAATTTATTATAAAAAACATCAATTAACTGACTTTAAAAACATCAAGAACAACAATTAATATGATCATGAAAGTCCAAAATTACATACCAATTTTCACTCCCATCTAATTTCTAGATCATAAAATTAGAAATATAATTATTATTATAAGATAGAAGGTAAATAGGATCAGTAAAAACCTAATAAAAATTTTAAAAGAGAAATAAGTAGAAATAATTTTACTTGTAGATGGATTGATATATGATTACATACAACTTGATACAACATTAAAAAATGATAACAAACCACGTGAGAATAATATTTGTATCCTTGAAAAAAAAATTAATTATGGAATTCATTATCAATGTCCGATGAACATGATAATACAATAATTACAACATATAAAATTATAAGAAAAAGGGAAGAATAAAACCTTGATGATAAATTTATGATAACATTAAATCTAGAAATAACCACTCATCTAAATCTACATTGATTGTTCGGTTCATGAAATCCTAGAATTCTTCAAAACATGAATACTGAAAAAATTAATATTAGTTCTCATTTATTTCACTATCAAAATAAAATTAGTATTTTATATTACATATATAAAATACACATGTTCCATATTGTATATATTCAAAATTTGTATTCAATATTTCATATATTCAGAATAAAAATTACATATTCCATATTTTATAAATTCTGAACAAAAAGAAGGAAAATTACATATATTGATAATAGAAATTGAATAAATTGTATTAGGATGATAAAAAAATATTTAATATACTCATAGTAAACGTAATACGTATGGAATATTAGAAACAGAATTCATGTCGCATATTTGAAATGGAATTCATAACACATAAATTCATATTTAATGTTAACAAAAAATGCATATTGAATTAGTAAATGTTTCAATAAATACCATTTATTAGACCAATAATGATCAAATAAAACCCCATAAACAACCAATACTAAATTTCCATTACTACGTAAAACTACAAGAAGGTGTGATAAAAACAAAAACAAAAACTATTTTAAAAATGAAAAATTTCTTACCACAACAAAACTGTCATTAAATTCTGGAGCACATACATTGGTTAGTTATAGGTTTTCTAATTTATATTTACATGAACTAATTAATTCATGACACATATGGTCAATCCAATAGAATCGCTCTTCTTGGACAATGAAAATACACTATGAATGGAAGATATACACTATTCGTGTGTATATAGAACCCATAGTGCTATGAAAATAAATAAAAAATTGTAATTAATCTCAAATAATACATTATAATAAGAAGTACAATTTCATTAGAATATATATTATTTTTGGTAATAATTTATAGAATTAATGTTGATGAAACATCAATAGTGGTGGAGTAGAATGTAAGGAAACAATCTCTATAAAAAGGGAAATTCAATTTTAGAATCAGGAGAAATATGTTGAAATGGAAAATATATTCATGGATCTGAGATAAGAGGAGGTCAAATGTATAAGGAGTGTTATATAAACACACGTAGCTATCTATGTAAAATAACTTCCATGAAAATAGAAAAACATATGTAAGATTATGGTAAAATGAGGCCCTTGTTTCATGAAAATTAGAATATTGATTAAAAAGAGTCAAAATATTTAAATAAATCTAGTAGAAAACATGGGGGGTTAAAGTTAAAACTATGGAGGGGGGAGTACGGGTTAGGAGTTATGTGGGGTGCATGTATGGAGGGGGTGTAGGTTTGGAGGGAGGGGGTGCATGTATGGAGGGGGGGATAAATTTTGGGAGGGAGGGGCTGGGGATGCAGGTTGGGTGGTGGAGGGGGAGGGGTCTGCATATTGGGAGGGGAGAGGTTGGGAGGTGGGTTTCGTGTTGGGAGTGGGGGGGGGGGTGAAGGTTGGGAGGGAGGAAGATATATTGTGAGTGGGAGGGGGTGTGATGGTTGGGGGGGTGTAGTTTGGTAGGGATTGGGCTATATGTGTGTAGGGGTTGTAATTTGGGATGGTGAGTGTATAGGTGGGGAGGTAGGGGTGTGTAGGTTGGGAGGGTGGGGTGTGAAGGTAGGGGATGGGGTGCGTAGGTTAATACGGGGGAAGAATTTTGGGATGGAGTGGGTGGGGCCTATAGGTTGGGAGGGTGAGGGGGAGGGGGTGTGCATGTTGAGAGGGGGGTAGGTTGGGTGGGCGGGGGGGGGGGGGGGGTTGTATGTTGGGAGTGATGGGGGTACAAGTTGGGTGGGATGGGGGAAACAGGTTAGGATGGGGAGGGGTTTTGCAGGATGGGAGGGAGGTGTTCATGTATTGAGGGTGGTGCAGGATGGGAGAAAGGGGTCCAGGTATGCAGGGGGGACAGGTTGGGAGGGGGATGAATTTTGGGAGGGAGGGGTTGGGGGATGCAGGTTTTGAAGGGGGAGGGGAGGCATGTAGGTTGGGAGGGGGCTTGAATGTTTGGAGTATGGGGTGTAGGTTGTGAGGGAGGGGGATGCAACTTGGGAGGGGGAGGGGTGTGACAGTTAGGAGGGAGGGGGAAACAAGTTCGGAGGGGTGCAGGTTGGGAGGGAGGGGTTGCATGTTTGGAGGGGGTGAATGTTTGGTTGTAGGTGTGTGTAGTTTGGGAGGGGGTTGAATTTTTAGAGGGATGGTGGGGGTTGTAGGATTGGTGGGGGAGGTGTAGGGTTGTACAGGATGGAAGGGGGTATAGATTTGGAGGGGGGGTACATGTTCGAAGGAGGGTTACATGTTAGGAGTGGCGGGGGGGGGGGGGTGCAGGTTGGGAGGGAGGGGGAACTAGGTTTGGAGGGGAGGGGGTGTATAGTTTGGAAGCGAGGGGGGAAACACGTTGGAGGGGGTGGAAGTTGGAAGGGAAAATTAATATATCCAGAAACTCATGCATGATCACATATGTCGCTTTGTATTAAAGGGACCACATACCTTCATCAAATAGGTACCACCATCTACAAGCTCTATCAATCCTTATTCAAGCCTGTCAGTGCCCCATCTAATCACATACCTCCACCACAGGTTATACCTTGCATCACATGACCTAAATTATTATTTATAAATTTTTTTAATTAATTATTTAATTTTAACCAATGTGGAATAATGAAAAAAAAACTCAGAAAGTACAATTTCACCCCCGAGACCTTGAACGACCCCAAGAAAAGTTTTACAACACACCCAAACACTAACCTGAGAAAAATAGCTAACCATAAACACTCAATCATTCACTGATTTAGTTTAATTTTAGGAATTATTATTAAAAAAAGTCACAATTATGACATACCTCACCAAAACTGACAACAGTGGCATATAGACATCATCCTAGGATGACTTCAAAGTAGGGTATATGAAACCCCATCCATTTTGGTCGATTTTACCATGCTCTAGTGGAATTAACATTGAATACATAAATAAAACTATGTTAAATGAGACGACAACGAGTGGGGGTTTAAACACTGAAGATGAATAGAAATCAATAACTGAGATCACTACTGAAACACAACAACCACCGATCCTTTATCTAGTGTCTCCTAAAACCCCCATTCACCTCCGGGTCCATAAAACCCTGTCAAAAATATTCTTTTTTGTATTCCAAACTCTCAAAATATTTTCATGACTCATGGTTCTCAAAAAAACCATCTAAAAAATAGAAAATTAAAATTACATTAAGAATTTTACAACCTATAATGATTCAGGTCATTACACTCATGGTAGTTCAATTCTTCCATGGTAGATCAACCAGTTCATCTAGATGATCATGATACTTTGTGATGTGTTAAATAAATTAACCTCACATAGAATTTGATATCCGAATACTATAGTATAGAAATGAAATAGAAATTATATTAATAATAATAGGGAAAATACACCATATTGTTATATCCATGCAATATCACAAATACGTTTACATAGAAGTAGGATAACCTCCTTACCCACTTACCCATATAAATGACTAAAGATTCTAATATTAGATTTCTTTATATTCCTGAGAAAATTTATGCAGAAATTTGTAGAAGAAAATAATAATATACATGTCTATTATTTTTAATTTAAATAGCACCACAATATTATCTATGCATCCTCTTTTTTCACTAGGATTTTTGAATTATCTATATTTTTAAAGACCCTATATTACTTCCACACCTACATCCCTTACACACACAAGGTTCGAACCTTACATGAATTTATTTGTTTAAATATTATCCTTATGAAGACCTAAACACACACTTTGGAAAGTCCCTACAAATACCATTACATGGTTTTGAAGTATCTTAATTTACATGATTTTTGAATCAAATACTCCAATAAGTGAAAAAATAATATTCGTAACAATATTTAAACCAATCCATAACATTTACTATTTAAATGAACTAAATATAAATTGATAATTCTCAACCATACAAGAAATAAATTAAATTTATTAAAGTAAATACATAAGTCTCCTTAATTTGTCAAAAATGGAGTGGATTAAAATACCCCCATCACCAACATCCCCATCCCCATGCCCATGCCCATAATCATCATCATCATCAACATCAACAATATCGTCAGCAACCATATCACCAACAACAGCATCAACAACATCCTCACCTCCAACATCTCTATCACCACAACCTTCATCGCCACTATGAACCCCATTGGAATCACCCAACATATCATTTAAATACATCATTGACATTGTATATGATTCAAAAGTAGCAATAGCCTCTGATGGAGGAATGTGACTCAAAACATCCATAGATTTCATGAAATGCTCGGTCATTAGCTTACATTATTCACTCTCCTCTAAACCAATTTTATTTTCCTTATCTACTTCGATACAAGAGATTTCTAGCTCAGAGGTATGATAGTCTTGAGTGGAGCATGATGACGGCCAATAACTAGAGGGGATGATGTTTTTCCCAGGTCAATATCGTACTCTCCCTGGAAACTCCTCGCCTAATACCTGACTTAAATGATCATGTGGAATGATGTTGTGATCTTCCTTACCATCTATGGACTGCAAAAAAAACTATTTTAATTATAAACATATTAAATTAATAATTTCATATAAATATTTAAAATATAAGTAAAAAACATAAAATTTTATCTAGTGTGTGTCCATTTACTTCACTTCCATCATTTTTCATTCAACTAGAAAAAAATAATGTGGAATGATATACAAGTCCTTTGATTCCCAATACATATTGTTGTAAATGAGAAATGCACAAATATATATTACAACCACATATGAGAAATCTAAAATTATGAAATATTTCAATTCAATAATATTATCAGTACAATATCCTGTATAACATCATGATACCCGGTTAAAGTACCTCACGATTTTCATGCTCATGTATTGTATTGTGCCCCAATGTGTGTAGATATGTCATTGAATCTTTATTCATTATGTTTTTATCTAACACTTCCTATTAAAAATTCCAATACAATTAATAATAATAAGACATTATATGAAAACCATTAAATATTGAGATTACCATAAACTCAGTAGTCTTCCAATGTGCAATACTTTTTTCATATTGAATTTTTGGACAGTTAAGGAATGTTGGTACCCCCTCTAAGTCTGTACCAACTCCGATCTTCCAACCAACATACATCTCATGCTTTTATGAGTCCCAAAACTCCACAAAATCAATCAAAATTTTAGTCTTAGCAGCTACTTTACCAGTAAAGTTAAACCAAATCTCCAATGAACATGTTATTTCATTTAAATAAAAAAATAATATAGATATGAATTTAAAAAAATTTCATACCCATATTTTATCCCATGCTTTTTCCTCGATATCTCTACTGATACGTCTCCATGACACCAGTTCCATTGGAATGATATCTTGATACATGGCCAATGTGGCCATGGAACTTCTACAGTACATTTCATTTGGACCTGCCATCTGATTTTTTTGAATTGTAATCCACTATTTGTTGGGTCTCATGATTAAAAACATACTTATTCGGAGTAAGCCCATGTCACCAAGTAGAATTACCCAATAAAAAAATAGGGGGGAAATAAGAATTAAGCCATGGTACAAGTTGTCAAATATAACGTGATATAATTTGAAATAGTTATAATAAAAAAGCTTCTGCATGCTGCCCTATAGACCATGATAGATCAATGGGTTATCATGACTGAACATACTTTATAGGAAGTGTTTGTTCTATTTCGTGCTATGGGGGGCCTTCATGCACAAGAATGAATTCCAATGGAGTAGACTCATCAGATTATGTATGGATGGCAGGAATTGGTGTTGGTGTAGAAATGGAAACATATGGGTAGTCAGACGGGGGATACATCATCAGATATGGATATGTTAAAGGTGGAAACATCTGTGTAGGTGGTGTAGTCATTGTATGGGAAATAGAGGTAAAATGAGATGATGGGGTCATCAGTGGGATCATCCTTAAAGGTGAAAAAGACATGGAATGTGAGTAAGAGGGTAGCTGAGATGATGATGTAGGCACATATAATAAAATCACCAAATACTAAAGGGGTGGATAGAAATATGTGGTGGAAGGGGTGTATACTGGTGGTTCAGTGTGGAAGCGAGTATGATGGGAGCTTCGTCTATGCCTAGTATCATCCCCACTCATACCCATGCTAACAGGATTAGGAGTCAAGTCTGGTGGAACTGAATGTCCGTAAAAAATTGGTAAAATATTATTAACATGAAATTATATGTAATGAAAAAGAAAAGCATTACAATTATTATACTCACTGATTGATGTGAAGGAGGAAACACATGATCATGCCCCGGTCGATCGAGATCAAATAGTCTCATCCTTTGACCTTTTGTATTATTTAGTATAATCAACATAATAATGAAATGTAAATCTTTTAGAAAAAGCTTTTAAAAATCTGCATAATACATAACTCTATCAACAATTCATGAGAGGAACCAATTTGACTTATTTTAATTAACAATTGTATAAATTATTAAAAATAAATGACTACAAACCATTTTAAAATTACATTACAATATATTAAATTTATTAAAAACAATATTTAATCCATGTTTTTTACATTGAAATAAATCTGATTTAAGGAAAGGACAGAAGAATATAAAAAAACATGTCATTACAAACTGAATCATAATCAAATTACAATATAGCTAACCTAAGAAACTCATGTCAATATAAACTAAATGAATAGTGAACATATATAGTTTCTTCTATATATTTTTGACCACTATTACAAGTTCAACATAAAGTCTCATAATGGGAAAATTTCATTCATCAAATGCAATATTTTAGGCAACACCAATGGGGGAATCAATGGTGGAAATTTCATCACTAACATCAATAAAAATATGTCATAGGATTACGTCATTAATGAAACCATAATCAGGTCTACGGTGATTTTCACATAGAACACTTTTTTATCCATTGATTCCAAAATGTATCGTTCATCAATAAACATGAATTGACTAATATCAGTAACTATGTATCCACAATCATCGATAAATGTACCCTTTCATCTCATTGAATCAAACCATTTACATATCATCATAGTGACTCTACCTTAAGAGTAGTAATCCAATTACAATATTTTCTCAACAAGTCCAAAATAATACACATATTTATATCGAGGCCAACTATCTCATAATTGGTATAACTATCTGTTGTAGCAATTAACATGACGCCATCATGTTGTTTTATCATTTTCAACGTTCGATCAGTTTTATGAAATTTATACCCATTGATTATTAATGATTTTCATTCACGAACCAAAGAATTATGACCAAAAGCCAAATATCATAATTCTTGAAAAAGAAGTCATTAGGTAAAATCAACAACTACAATATATGTGAATAATACAATTAAATGGTTATCCATATTTTAATCTATTTGAAGTAATGGTAATATTTTTAATTTTAACCATGATAGAAACTCTATGCTATACAAAGCCTATATGCTTCTCAAATGAAAAGATCAGTGATCACTACTTATAAATTTTTTATTTTACCTTTATAAAATGATAATAAATTAGTATGTTATAGAGAAAATTTCATAATATGAGATAAAATATAAATATCCAAATTAAATATTTGATATAGTCATCGAAGAAACCACAGTTAAAAACAAATTTGTGATATCGCCACCTTCCACTCTTCAAGGATAAATGTAGCCAATGTATAAGACCCAAAAAATCCTCCTATTTGTAGAAGAGATGCAAATGAGGGCTCAATTTTCCCATATTGGTCATCTTCATTTCTCAATGTCCAGATATGTCTTGTGGTCATATCAGACAAATACATTGAACAAAATTCCATACATTCTTAGCCAGATAACCCCTCACAATCAAACCTTCATGATAATTCTTACTTCCGACATATTATTTCATAATGCACATATTTATTTTAGTAGGAAACATCCACCAAAAAGCAACTAGTCCGCCAAGTAGCATTTCAGTATGATGATGGACTGTTAAATTAAATATTCTAGTGGAAATGTTTGGCGGAAATTTTTTTCCATATCACATAAACATAATAGCGACTTCTGCTGCATTTTTATCATGAATGACTTTGATAAACATTGAGAACAAATTCTGCTAAAAAATGGAAAATGTGAATCACTTTCACCCTTTCATTATTGGATATAAAATGAAAAATTCATATTGAAATCAATTCATGATGAAGGTTGTGATAATAATGAGTTTTTAGATATTTTAGTTTCATGTCTCTTATGTTTAATCACTTAGATATGTTGCTGGAATGTCCATTAAGAAACTCGATATTCTCAAATAATACCAAAATTATATCTTTCTGTGATGGTTTCATCACATAAGAAGCACAAGGAACATTCCATTTGTTTTCATTAATATACAGAGGATGCAGTTCTAGTCAAATACCCTAATCCAACAAGTCCCGAAGAGATCAAAAGTCAACTTTGGTATTCCACTTGATTGACAGAAGAATTTCAAGAAACAATTCAAATGAAATTTTCTCAATATAAATTACGTCTGAACAATGATGTAACAAATTGGTAGACCGATATGGAAACTAAATAAAATACCTCCCTTTTTACAATTGTAAGTGGATTCAGTGTCAACATTCTTCCTCTTTTTTTTATTTCAAATGACCTTTCCATTTTGAAAAATTGAAATCATTCAATTCGTTAAGCACATCACTTCCTGACATACATTGAGGTGGTCATTGAATCTCAATGGTATTATCAAACTTCCAATTATTCATCCTGTATTGATGATCCATTGGGAAGAATCATCGATCCCATATGAAACTAAATCTATAATGATATTTAAGACTTCTATATAATATATTCTTCATAAAAATAGGACATGATAGTTTTCCCTTCATGATCCACCCTTACAACATTGCATATGTAGGGAAATCAGTTCACATTTGAAACATATTCGTTGAAGAAGCATATCTTTTACACACACCTAAATACCAATGTTGTTTCAACTCTATTATTAAAGGTTTAAAGTATACATCTATATTATTGTAGGGATAAAAAGGTCCATATATCAGTATACTCATGAAAGTGAAATATTTTTTTATAAAAAACCACGGAGGAAGATTTTAAACATGAATAAAAAATGGCCACGTGATGTGAGCAGTAAGCATCTGAAGCAACAGATTAAAACCATCATAGGATATACCCAACCATAAATTACACACAACAGCTACAGAATTAGGATGTTGTGTATCAATGTTTTCCATGCTAATCATTATTAAGGATTATCCAACTCATCATTTCCTTTAATTCACTTGGCATATTTCCATTTCATATTGGATGATATTTTTACATAAATGAATAGATTTTGATTTTTGGAATCAATGGAAAGTGCAACATGACATTCCTTGCCACACGAGATGGTCTTCCATTTGAAGTTTCCTTCCATAAAGATGTAAAAATTTCCTTATAGTCATTACGGTCACCTGTTTCCTACCAAAATAAACTAATCTCTTTCAGAAAACCTTGGGCGTTATTAGTATCAAATCCATGCTTCTTAATTAACATATATGAATTTTAATGATTTGAGGGAATATCTGCACAATCAGGAAGAAATTTATTCACGAATGTAAGAATATAATACATAGAGGTATTAGAAATTCCATACACTATTTTCCCATGATATAAACACATAAAAAATTTCAACATGGTCATTTCAGTACATTCCTGATATACTGGAGTTTTGGAATCATCCAATAAATTCCGCATGCTCTCATCATCATCTTCAGTATTTTAATCATTTTTATTGATATCACTTTCCTCTTTCACTGGAATACTATCTCTCTTGGGATTATGCACAAATGGAAACCGATCAAATATTAAATCCCTTATGCCACTTCTTTCATTTTTTTCAGGAACAACAGAAAATTGAATCCTCTCTCTATAGTGATACCAAAAATAATTTATTATTTGAAATAAAAATTTCATTATATTGTAGGTAACTTCAATCAACATTAAGCATGGTCTTCCAACAAATTCATAGCATAGACAATATATACAACCTCAATCTGAAGCATTTTCAAACGAAAAATCTACAAAATTATCCAAATTATTTATAAACGCAATTGAAATATATTTGGTATGATACATCCAAATTCTATCCATTCTATAATAAGAATAAAAGGTTATCATCTAATAAAAGAATTTAAACCACAATTAAATAAGAAATATGTACTATAGAAAATAAAACTATTATACCATAAAAACGTAATAGATAATTCACATCTGAGTTGCAAGTGCATTATTTTTTCAACTAATTTCAACCCTTTCAGTGTGAGAGATAAAATTCTTACCTCTATCCCATAATGGAATAATCGAGAAGGTAAACCATAATGGTCCAATAATTCTTCCATGTCTATGATAGAGTGGTATGTGTCATTATAGTTGAACTAAGGGAGAGATAAAAAATTTTCCTCCCTCAGGTGTAACATAAAAAACAAACATTTAACAATAGAACACACTCTAAAACATGGGTTATTTCATTTAAAAACCATGGTAGAGATAAAAAAATTCACCCATCTTAATTTTTTTTATATGTGCCACATTCCTTTAATTTTATATATTTTGTGGGTAAAAATTTAATTCAAAGATCGAAATGAAATTTTATGAAAACCTCTTCATCTCCAAAAAGGGAAATCATTTAGATAATTTATATAAAACAATCATGTGTATAAAATATTGGTATAAATATTCTAAAAGATGAATTTAATAAAGAAAATCACTTCATGATTTTTTTTAATAAAATAATTACCATGAAACACCTACTGCATAAGAAGTGGAACAAGTCACAAAAATACTCTTTAAAAGGAAAAGGACATTCTGGTAAAATGAATGAATTTAAATCAATAGAAAAAATCAAATAAAAATTATTAAATTAATATCAGACACTATATTTTAAACACATTGTGATTAAGGTTCTCATAAGAAAATAAAATGACGAAAATTGAAGTGAAATGTGTAGGGGAATATCTCCTGAGATTTAGGTAATGTTTTATATAACAAATTTCATCAATTAATGGTTTAGATTATTATGGTGTATCATCATTTAAATTTTAATGATGAGTTTATAGGATTAGACTTGATCTATTTGGTTAGAAGGCCTCCATTGTATGTTATGGGTTATAGTACTGCCATTATTTTAAATTTCAAGGATGGTTCCTTGAGTTTATAATGGAAGATTGGATTTGGAAGAATGCAAAGGCTCATCCTATTATATTTTTTATGAGTTTTGTTGAGAGATAATGCTTTATTGAGAAATATAGGTTCTCTCAGATTATTATTCTCTTGGATTCATTGATTTTTTACATTGTAACTCTTTACGATTTCACATGTACCATCGCTATAGACTCGCCAGTGATGTAAATAGTAGATACAAAATGATGTTGACTATCATTGTAGAGACCAAGAATCCATAGAATATTTATTACACTTTAAATTAAGTTATATATTGGCAAAATATTAATACTAAAAGCAATAATTGATTGTTTAAACACATCTTAATGAAAAAAAATTTATGTTCAGGGACACCATTTATGGAGTCATACCGAGTTATTATAAATCCCTACACATTCTACCTTGGAACTTGGGCACCTGAGTTTTTGTCATTATTATATTGTATATTTAGATTTGGGAATGCTCCAGATGTTTTTTATTGCATGGTTCTAGGACTAAGCATGGGTGTTGGGTAAAGTATTCATGATAAGTTTTGCATGAGCTTGTTGCTAGTTAGATTTGAAGTAATCTTGGAGACACCCATGTATGGAGATAAAATATAATATTTGAATTGTTGAGTAGGATTGCACTACATCATGAAAAATAGCACATGGAGATGTATTTATCTTGAATTCACATGAATGTTAAAGATTTCAAGTGTCTTATTGGTGTTGTTGAAGGTATGGACCCAAATATTTTTATTTATAGTATGATATATCCATTATAGTGGAAAGGAAAGAACCAAAAAAGAGTTTTAGAGATCAATTAAGGGAAAAATAAATAAAATATATATGTGAACAGAATATCACCATATGAAAACACCCAATATAGATTTGAACAGCTAGAGGAAGTGTGTGTAATATATTGATTATAATTTCCAAAATATGATGTTTTCATGAAGAAAATATCAGGATAAATTTATTATGGTGTGAGAGGGAAAATTATTCTGAAGAAAACTATAGATATGTTATGAAAAATTAAATACGATAAGATGGTAATTGAAAAACCTTATGAAAATGAAGAAAAATCAAAGAAATTATGCAAGATTATTTTTCCCAACCATCTAGCCCTGGATAAATAAATTTAATAAAATCAAGATCTTGCTAAATGAAAAGTAAAATAGGTTCCATTACATTATGAGTCTATAAATAGTTAGGATTAGTCACAAAATATTCAATTTAAAATAAAAAAGTGTAGATGGGGTGAGAAAACATTGCATGGAACAAAACATTTCCAAACTATCCTACTAAGCAAAGAATAACCCCTGAAAATGATATTGGAATAAAAATATATTGAAGTAGAATTTACATGTAAGGTGAATGATTATTTATTAAATAAATATTGAAAATGAGAAATTGGGTAATCAACTTGTTGAGGAAACTAATATAAGAAAATTATTAGATTAGAAATATTAAAAAGAACGGATAAGAAAATCCAAAACCTAGATCGAATGAATTGGGTGGGGATGTCATCAGAGTAGAGGAATACAACTAGAGGGGGAGGGGGATGTCACCAGAGGTGAGATGAATGAGAGGGTTTGGGGGTAGGGAGGTAGAGGCCATAATGTTGAGGTAGAGGTGGAGGCTGATAGGTCAAGGTCGGGAGTAGACGTAGAGCCCAGAGGTGGAGCCAAGCGATAGAGGTTAGGGAAGGGAGGAGATATCCAAGAAGTGGTGGTCGGATGGACAGGATGCGGAGGCCAAATAGGGGAGGAGAGAGCTGGGAGGCAGAGTTTAGATGGCTAGGAGGCGATGGTTAGGGTGGGGAGGATAGGGACCGGAGGCGGAGGTCAGGGAGGTGAGGATTCAAGATGGGGTATCCTGATGATGAATATGAGTCGATATGAGAAGCCCAATTGAGTTTTGATATGAGGCCCTTGAATACCCACTCTTTTAAAAACCCATGGGTATATATAAGAAAAAACACGTATTCCCATGGATTTTACAAAATGTGGGTATAACTACCAAGGGATATACCCCCTTTCTAGTAGTGCACATATCAACATGCAATGAAATGCATATTCAATGTGATCCTAGGGACATTGGTTGAATGCTTTATGGATGATCTGGTTGTTAAATCTCTCCAGCTTTAGGACAATATTAGGGATCTTGGTAAACTGTTTCGATTTCTCTGTTCCCACCATATGAAGGTGAACCCCTGAACTGTGCCTTTAGGGTTACCTTTGGAATGTTCCTCAACTTTGTTTTTAGGTATATAGGTATTGAGATCGATCCAGAAAATATCATTGATTTCAGTCAAATTCCTCCTCTGAGTAATATTCAAGATCCACAATGATTTCGAGGCCACAAATCCTACCGATGCCAATTCATCGAAAATTTTTCTGGAAAGTGTATGCCCTCTTCTCGGATCATGAATAAAGGTGTCAATTATCAATGGGATTAGGAGTGTTATACTTCTTTTTAGGAGATCAATAAATATCAAATACAACCTCTGGTTCTGATGTTGCCCATTTTTTGAATATTGATGGTCCTCTACGTGACTATTATAGAATGGTCCCTCAGTGCCCTTCTCACCAAGAAGAATAATGATATAATAGAGAAAATTTTATACAATCTTAGCTGCATGATCTTCAATACATAGACCAAATATTCCTCTATATAAATGATTTTCCTTGTGCTGGTATTCGGTTTACCAAAATTGCAACATTATATCTAGTACCATGCGATACAGCTAGTGTTCCATGTGGATCCACTAAATTACATTCTGAACCACCCTATGTTGACTTTTCATTTAGCCTAGAGGGCAGTGATCCTTTAACATTTGGACATTAGGTATTTCCCCTAGAAAGATATCCAGGGATAGGAATTCATTAACTTCCTTGTCACCCATATTCCCTCCATAGAGTAATGTCTAGATCATGATTTCCTTGATGAGTCCATCCTCTCATTAGATTAGTCCATTCTGTGCCAAAAAAATGCACATCGACAACACCATGTGGATCCCTACTAGAAGGATACTAAATGATCCAAGAATGAACAAAGTAGTCCTAGTTATCATCTTCATCAAACCTACACAATCTTTCCTTCCCTATTAATTCTTATTTTCATACGGTTGAACCCACAACGAGGCCGAGCTTCAACACCTCATCCCTGGTCTCAAACTAGCTCTTGCGATTGAGGTTCTCTATCTACAAGTGAAAAGGAAATCTGAACTTGTCATCAAGTAGATCAACGGAAACTACGTCATCAGGATGTCAAATCTCAAACTCTTTCTAGTGATCACTCATTAGTTAAATAATTAGTTCCCTTCTCATCTAGAAGATACTCATGTACCACGATCGCAAGATGGTCAAGATGATGCCTTGGGAAGCCTTACATTATCTCTTGTAGGGACTGAACACGATAATCTGATTATCCATGTGGAATATTGAAGGGTCATTATTCCCATCATCCTGGTTGATAATGATAACAAGTTAGTAAGAACCAATACGTCCATTGCCTCCACATCGGGACCTCTAGGACCCCCTTCCATAGTATTGGAAGATACCCCTAACCGGATGACTTCCTTTATCGAGTATCTCTAGCACATGAATTTCATAATAGACCAAGCCAATTATGAGTGAGTCCATCAGTGCTCAGTTCAGTTCACCCCCTCAATTGGTCCTTGTAATGAGAAGAACATCTACAGAAATGGTTTTTATGGTATTCTCATCTATTTCATTCAAGGAGATGAGATTTCTCAGGTGATGCAAGAAGCTCATTCTTGTTCCTATAGAGCTCATCAGATATTTCTGAAAAACTCTCATTATATCCTAATATTAGGCTAATTTTATCCACCATGATTCATGACTGCATCTAATTTTTCAAGTGGTCCCACTTGTTCCAGATCCATACTAATTTTGTGAATCTACTTCTAGCACCTCTCCATGCTACCAAGTACCATTCTCCCATTGCGTTCTATGGACTTGATGTTGTTGTATAATATCTACCAGCAACAACTCGCCAGTTCATTTTTTTCGTGACGGCTACATATTTATTTTCATGGTGGGTAGAGGTAGTCCCACTCAAGGAGGTCAAGTCCCATTCCATCATTGAATTCTTGATCTGAAATACCATCCACTAATTAGGAGTCCCTCATGCCATCATCAATGATGACTACACCAACTTACAGGTGACCGAGCTGATGAAATTGTACGCCAAGTAAAATATCTTTTCTAATCATACCTCTATATATCACATGAAAGAAAATTGGAAGATAGATGATTTCAAAAAATTCATCTATAACATTCTACAAATTATGGTTGTCCAGAACAATAAAATTTCGACGGACAAACTCCCCAACGCTCTCTAGGCTTACAGGATGACGAATTGTAATTCCACCCAAGTGACACAATATATAATGTTGTATGGAACAGAGGCGTTCTTACCCATCAAGATTAAGTTACTTTAACTTTTAATAGCCATCTATGATCATAAAACACCAGACAAGATAGAATAATCTTGTCTGGTTTAATTAGATGCCCTCGATGAGAACAAGCTTCATGCCTTGCAAAATCTTGAGTGGCATCTAAAAAACTTAGCCATAACATTCAATATGAATGTTCATATTTGTTTTTTCCATCATGCTGACATGTTATTATCTCTGATAACATCAAAAACACCTGGTAGGAAGCCACCAATGTTGGATCCCAAATGGAAGTGAACTTCTGTCATTCACAAGGATTACCCCAATGGGGTGTACTCTATGGTACTCTGGATAGAGAGTGTGTCACGCCTCCAACCAATGCCAAATACATCAGGTAGTACTTTTCTTGAGTAGACGCTATTCTCACCATAAGACGTTAAACTATATATGGTTCAGGCTCTACAACCTTAAACTAAAATCCATTTTGTCATGCATAAAGATAAACTGCAAGCGGTAAACATACCTCATGGTCTGAGCTCTATAACCTTAAGCTAATATCTCCATCATAATTATTGAAAGATGCTAGTCTATAATGGTACACCCACACTTTAGTAATCCCTTAATTTTGGGTCTCTATCATCATTCACATGAAAAAGGACCCCCCTAGCGGCCTTATGGATCTACTAACACTTTTGGCCAACGTCCTAGAGGATTTGGAATGACAATTTGACCCAAGTCCTGCCTTGAAAATATGGTTAGTGGGAAATTATCAATTGTTATTCCCCATTATAGGAAACATGATATGGGTACTATGTTTTGAACATGTTAATAAGTTATCCTAAATTTTTATCACCATCCCAATGGTCTCCCAAATATCGGGTGCGGTAATTCACCTTTTCTCTTCCCTTCTGTCACATGCACATGACATTAAACAAGAAATATACAGTTTGAGATCAATGAAATTAAACTAATATATCTATCACCCATACCGAATGATGTTAAAACACACAATATTTCAAGATCTACATGTGGCTAGATTCCCATCCTTATGATATATGTAAGAATGCCCGAATATTTCATCTTCGAGACCAACACCAGTTTTTAGAGGCCTTCTATTCCTCTTGTCATCATGGCTTATGTTATTTCGAGAGTATGTGGGGTTGTGTGGAATTATTTACTCATTCACATAAGGGGTTCAATAAACATTACATGTAGCTCTATTGAGATATCACCATGCCCTATCCTTACTGCATGATGTTAAACAGCCTGACAGTTTCAGAACAATATATGGCATGAATCCCACCCTCATAGGATACGTAGGAATGCTCAGACATTTATTCTTTAGGTCCATCCCATAAAACATCTTCATCTAATTGTCCCCCCTTAAGGTTTAGATCTATTCTTGGGCTGCATGTGGTGCGGTGGGGACTTTTTCCTCTTTCAAGTCGGGTTTGAAACAGCTGCACCATGTGCCCCTCCTTATAGAGAATCCCCTTTTATTTTCATCGTTACCGCATGATGTTAAATTGGATAACATATAATGAACTATGTGTGCATTGATTCTAATATTTATGATATACATAGTAACGCAAGGAAATTTCTTCTTTGGGTCCAACCGTAGGTCCTTTGATCTTTTCTAGCACCTTGGACTGAGGTTCCCCTTGGGATTGATCATGATGTGGTGGGGACTCTCTCTCCCCCCATTCAAATTGCGTATGGTTTATACCGCCTCGTTCATTCCTTTTATATCTCTATTATTCCACATGCATCCAAACCATATAACGTTAAACTATACTACCTAGTCCCACGTGTCTTTAAAATATTGCATCTTTACTGCACGGTGTTAAAGGGAATGGGCTGGTACTATCATATGACCTTAAACTGTGACACTATTGTCCTAGCTGCAGGAAAAAAATGGCACCGTATTGTGGTGTCCTAGATTGATAGGGCATCACGTTTTAATGACACAAACTTTTATTATTGAAAATTACTCTAAATCTAATTAAATTTCTTATTATGTTAAATTGTTATATAAGACATATGCACATCCTTGGTTTTATGTTTTTTTATTTTAAAATACCATTGAGAATTTTTACCATTGAAAATATAGCCATTGAATAGTGGTCACATGATTAGTATAAAAATAGGGCTTTAACAAATCAAATTCACTCGGAAAAAGGATGCGATGGCCTCATCCAGTAGAATTGATCCATATGACTCCCATTTGTTAGAGCTTAGAAATGGGTTAGCATCACTGGACAATGCTTTTGTCCAATCCCAAGTTGAGCTTCAACATGTTAAGCTTGAACGTAACCACCTATGAGAGAAATAGATGTTAATAGAGATTACCTGCCGAGTGATTTAACTGAGCTGCCCCAAGAGTCTATCACCATTGCACTCCTTACCCTGAGGTCTTATGTGGATGTTATATGGGGTTATGTAAAAACACCATTTCTCCATGATTATGATCCTTGTTTTTATAAAGAATATAAATTTATTTTATTATTGTTACTTTGTAAATATTTATAATGCACAAATAGTATTTTTAGTTAAAATTTTAATTCAATTAAGAAATGTATTTTAATGAATTAATATGTTTTTAACTAAATATAATTATAATAAAATACAATTACTAAATTAATTTTATTAAATATAAGTGATCATATATTTTTTATGAATACAATTGTAATTTTTTATTATAGTTTGAAATTTGTTTTTGTCAAAACCCGTGATTTTTTTATAAATGTCTGTTTTCATTTGAAAAGTAAAAATTACAATATTTATAAACTTATTTAGATAAAATAAATATTATATTTGGAATTATGATATCTAAATTATCAAATGGTGAAATTTTCATACTTTTCTGAGATAGTTTAATTTTTATCTAAAAATTAAATACCAAATTAATATATAATGTGTTTTATGACATCATAACATACCAATAGTGATTTAATAAAAAAATATAAAAGTAATATTCTTCAAATATATCTTCTAAATTTAAAATAATGTGATTTTATATTTTTTTTATTAATTTTATGGTGCTTTAGTGGAGCCTCCGAGGGTTATAAAATGTTTTAACATTTTAAAATGATTTTCTAGAGAGTGTGACCCACCTCCACATAAGCAATACTAATATTTTAATAAATTTGACCATTGGACTAATAAAATAATTTTCTCCACTCTTATTTGAAAAAAAAACATGGGAAAACCCCTAGGGTGGTTTGTGTTTTTTATTAGTTTATATATAGTGTTCAGAACCTAAATAATAAATAATTCAATAACCGTTTTTATATAAACCCACTAAATCTCTCCTTACTCTTCACTCAAACCATTTGGTGGTTGACCAATATCTTCTATACCATATCTAGAATCCTCCATAGGCGTCCAAACTCCCAGTAAGCCACTCTCAATACACTGCCAAGCCTTTGGGATCACACTTTTAACTAAGGGATCCTCACTTTCCTTCCATCCTTATTTATGTCCTAGTTTCCTTATGTTGTTATTCAATTTTATTTTCAATTAAAATAGGTGGGGTATTTTTTATACCCTCCACTATACTTTCCTACATATATTTGTTTGATGATATACCCCTTTCTCCCCCATAAATTCCTCCAATGTACATCTGTTACCATGCCGAAATTCCACAAGGGAATTCTCTCTCTTCATTTACATTGAAGAAATTATTTTATATTATGCATCTAAATTCCATTAAATAAGTTTGGATATTATGTTCCATGACCCCCTAACTGCACATTTCTTTTATATGGGATGAGATACCCCTTTCTTTCCCATCAACCACTTTAATATTATTATTTGATGTCGTTAGGCTACCGAAGTTACACCATAATTTCTCATGCCAAAATCATCGTGTAAGTTAATACCATGCCCATTTCTGTATCAAGGGTATTAAACATTATAAACATGTAATTGTTGATTGAGGAACTAAATTTAAGTGATCCACATATCTTATTCATGGAATAAATCCTGATATTTAATGAATCCATGATGTATGTCCCATGTGTCACACTTATGCATGATATGAAATGTTTATAAAGGGTGTGCCAAGAATGCGCTCCAATGGATTGGTTAAAGAATAATATCATGATACATCATGTGAAATGAGTGTTTAATCATGATAATTCATGTGAAATGAGGGTTTAATCATGATAATTTACATACAGTGAGGGTTTATTCATGATCCATGTGCAATTATCCTTAGCTCATGCTAATATCATGTTAAATGTTGTTTCCTAATTTCCAGGTTACGTTAATCATGATATATCATTCCTTTATGTTCATGTTTCTCTTATTCTCCATTGATATACTTATTGCCTAACATGTATTTTATTTTTCATTTTATGACTTTTTTTATCCCTTACAGGGCTTTATATCTCACACTTTTCTTATGAATGTCCTCAGCTTAACTCATGCAATGATAAGTACAAAGGAATGTTGTGGTCATGTAAAAGAAGTTTTCAATAAAGGTGATGTATTTTATGTCTCATGTTTTCATATAATGTTCCTAATTTCCCATGAAACAATACATCTCCATCCTCAGAGTTCTCATAAGTTATAGTTTATCTAATAAATCATGTTTCAGTGTGTAATAAAGTGAAGGGTTGTTATAGTTTGTATCAGAAAATAGGTTCATTATTTTTTGTATTAGAATTAAAAACCCTAGTGAAAGCCTTACAGATAAGACTAAGTATAAAAAAACATCCCTAAATTTTTGTAGGTATAGATTATGTGGTTTATCAAGAAAATAAATCCATGACTGGATACGAACATGTAGAGGTAATTCTGGTACAGATGTATCAAGTGGTAAAACCCAAAACACCACATTAAGATAGACTTGAATTGGAATTTTTGCATGAAAACAAGCCTTACTTCACTCTTGGTTTTACACTCCCAGTTGATATGCTTTGGTAAACTCATTATCATAGTATGAACCATTATTAAGAGAATAGAAGATGCCTTTAAGAATATATTTTGGGAAATAGATCATGGATAAAATAGATTGAAGGCTATAAATTCATAAGTTAATAAAATGAATGTAATATATATGTTATCCCTTTTTGTCTTTGGATTCCCTTTTTGTGTTACCCCTAAATTTTATTTTATTCCAGCCAATGGCCAGTAATAGGAGGACTCGAGATAAAAACCGATGCAAAGATCAATGAGATGTCTTTTCAAATGAGATCCCCAATCTAATAAGTGTGGTAATTTCAAACATTTTAATGATACTCACTCAGTTAACTCACGTTTTGAATAGAAAGACGGGTCATGTGGAATGTCCACCCCCCCTAAAATGATCAAGAATAAATCGAGAGCTTCATGAGAAAATGGAATCCTATTTTTAATGGATCATATGATCCCTCAATCATTGAACAATGGATCAAATACATTGAGAAGATCTTCTTCATATTAAAATGTTCTTAACAAGAGAAGGTTCTTTTGGCTTCTTATCAATTGAATGGTGAGGCCGATAAATGGTCTACATTAATAAAAAATATGAATCCAAGGTAATAGATCGAGGTGTTCAAATGGAAGGATTTATGAAAACAAATGATAAATATTTCCCCCAAACCCTTTGAATAAAGGTGGAAATGGAATTACATTTACTCAAGAAAAAAAGAAGACAAATCCATTAGAGCATATGTGGAAAATTTCAAAAGTCCTTCACAATACACTAATTGCTTTTTTGTTACCCCTAAATGCAAGGATGGTCACTTCTTTGGTGGGATAAAACCTAGCCTACAGAATTCCCTAGGTATTCCTGAGTTTGATAGCTATAAGGAAATTGTTTGATATGACCTATAATTAGAAAAGGACATTGTATAATATCAAGGGTATCATGGGGATAATATGTGGAATGTGGACTTTAATTCTGGTGGTCTGATGGATAAATCAAACAGTGACAAGTAATTACAGCACCCTACTTTCCAAAGGTTCCAAAAGAAGCACCCTAGAAATTTCCTGAATGTGATGAGGAAATGCTTTATATGTGGAAGGGAATGAATCATAGCCATTAAGTGATGATATGAAAAACCAGATACTGCGACAGAGGAGAGGAACACTCCATTTGAACCTCAAGACATTTTTAATTGCTTCAACTACAAAGAACTAGATTAATTTGACAACTAGTTCCATAATCCAATGGTTGTCAGAGGCAACCAATAACCTCCAACGCAGAAATGGTTAGATTTTTCCATCCCCACCTCTAAATAAAACCTCGACAAGGATGTGGGGATAGGTATTCAATTTATTAATTCAAGAATAGAGAATGTAATTTTTGACTATGGTTCTAGGTATTATTTTATATCTCAAAAGTTTAGTAGAATAATCCCAATGCTACAAAAAATCATGGAATCAAAGATGTCAGTGAGAATGGAAAATGGGGAAATCTTGGCATCCCATTAATATAACTCCTCCCATATCACAGTTTTTGTTTTAAACATCCTAGAGAACCTCATCATACTCCCTCTAATGGAATTTGATGAAATTCTAAGAATGGATTGACTTTACCAATATATATCCAATATAAAATGTCATGATAGGGAAATCACTCTCCATATGGAGAATCGAACCAAGATTCTGTACAAGTTCAAGGAGGAGGATGAATCTTCTTTAGTACAATCATCTCAATCATGGATATTACCACCCTATGAGCATGAGTATTATTATCATATGATTCAGTCTAAGGAAGAAAACATCCTTGAATACATGCTTATTGTAGGGGAATTCACTGAAGTGTTTTCCAAGGAATTACCTAGTATTCCTCCTAGAAGAGATGTTGAATTATCGATTGAAATTATACCTAGGGTGTTTCCAATATTCAATACATTGTATATAATTTCTATTTTAGAGCTTGAGGAGATAAGGAAATAACTACAGGAGAATCTGGATAAAGGTTTTATACGCCCAAGTGCTTCCCCATGGGGTGATCCAGTCCTCTTCTTCAAGAAGAAGGATGAGTCAATGTGAATTTGAAGTGATTATTGGGAGCTCAACAAATTTACTATAAAGAAAAAATATCCTCTACAATTAATTGATGAATTGATAGATTAGCTACATGGAGAACAATAGTTCTCCAAGGTGGATATATGGTCGGGATATTACCGAGTAAAGGTGAAGAAGGAGGATATCCCCAATACGGTTTTTTATACAAGGTACAAGAAATATTAATTCATTGTAATGGCATTCAGTCTCACTAATTCTACAGTAATCATCATAGACATGATGAATATAGTTTTTAGTGATTACATCATCAAATTTTTGGTAGTATTTATAAATGATATTATAATATACTCCAAAACCAAGGAGGATTATGATGAGATTCTAAGCACTATACTAGAGAGCTTCCAAAAGGAGAAGCACTATGTAATGTACAAAAAGTGTGAGTTCTGGTTAAAGGAAGTCTCATTATTAGGTCATATCATAATAAGAAATGGGATATATATGGATCCCTCCAAGAAAAACGAAATTTAGGGATGGACAAAGCCAACATCAGTGATGGATATCTGTAGCATCCTAGGTTCAGATGGATATTATAACTGATTTGTGAGAAATTCCACATGATTGTCAAAACCTCTTACCAAGAAAACTTAGAAGTGAGTCTAGTTTTCTTCGAGTGATGAATGAAAAGAGAGAATCATGTAGTTGAAAAGGAGGATTATAACTATTCATGTGCTCACACTACCCATAAGTGGATAACGTTTTGTGGTATTTAGTGATTCTTTGAAGAAGGGTATGGTTTGTGTATTGATGAAAAATTAAAAACTCACTACATATGATCCAAGGAAATTGAAAATTCATGATCAAAACTATCCAACACATGATATGGAGTTAGATGAAGTGATATTCTCTTTAAAAACTAAGAGACATTAACTCCTTGGGGAAAAGTGTGAAATATATACAGATCACAAAATCATTAAGTATATATTCACACAGAAATAGCGTAATATGCACAAACAAAGATGGTTAGATCTGATAAAAGACTATGACTACTCAATTCAATGCGATTTTGGAAAAGAAAAAAAGGTTGAAGATTCTATATGTAGAAATGATCCAAGAACTCTTTCATTGATGATAATTGTAAAGGATCCAAATTTCATAGATTTGATGAAGTTTGACATTGGAATCATAAAAGGGGGACCTTCATCAATCTTTTCCCAAACAAGTTCTCAATCATCAATTTTGGAATGGTTAAAGGATTCTTAATAGAATGATGTTGGAATTTAGAATAATGTGAAACTATAAAAAAAGGTAAATCCTTAGAGTTCAATGTTAATGAAGAAGCAATTGTGACATTTGGTTCAAGACTATGGGTATCATCGAATTTGAAGTTAATGAATTAACTTTTAGATGATGTACATTGTTCAAATTTCTCCATTCACCCTAGAAAAAAAAGATGTATCAAGATCTCTGAGAGAATTATTGGTGGGATAACATGAAGAAGGATATCACTGAGTATACATCAATGTGGCTGGTATGTCAACAAGTGAAGGATGATGGGAAGAAGTCTAAGGGTATGATACAACCAATACCTATACCAACATGTGAATTATAGAACATCACCATGGACTTTGTCACTAGACTTCTAAAAACATTCAAAGGAAACAATGCTATATGGGATGTTCTCGATCATCTTAAAATGATTGAACACTTCATTTCAATTCTAGAGGATTTCCCATTGGATCAACTGGCATGAATTATATTAGAGAAGTTGTAAGGCTCCATGGAGTACCACTATCGATTATATCCTATAGATATCAAATATTCACCTCTATGTTCTGGAAAAATCTTCAACATGCTTTGAATACTGAGCTGAACTTCAGTATGGATTATCATCCTCAAATGGATGGTCAACCTAAGTGGACTATCTAAAAACATGGGGACATGTTGATAGTATGCTCAATATACTTCAAAGGAGTCTGATATCAACATTTTCATTTGGTTGAGTTCTCTTACAATAAAATTTTATGCTCAAGAATCCAAATGGATACTTATGAATCTCTTTATGGGAAGAGGTGTAGAAAACTGGAATTTGAGGATGATGTTGGGGAGTGAAAACTGCTAGGTCCATAAATGGTCAATGAAATGGTGGAGAAGGTTAAGACTATCTAAAATCACATTAATGATGTTCAGATTCAACAAAAGAGATATGCAAATAATTGTTGACGAGACAAAGAGTTTGATGTTAGGGATATGGTATTACTCCACATATCACTATGGAAGAGATATATGAGATTTTGTATGAATTGAAATCTTATTCCGAGGTACATCAGCCCTTTTGGAATCATTGAATGAATTGGAGTTGTGGTCTATCGACTAACACTCCAACCAAACCAATATCAATTAAATGATGTATTCCATGTACCACTCCTAAGGATGTTCATACCTGACCCATCACATGTACTCAATCTAGAGGTCGTACCATTGTAGAATGGCCTCTCATATGAAGATAAGACGGTGAAGATCTTAGTTCATAGGGAAAAATTTCAATGAAATAAGATAATTCCCCTCACCATGTTGTTGTGGCTGAACCAAAAGTTTGAAAAGGAAACATGGGAATCAGAGGAAGTGATGATGCCGAGTTACCCTCATATGTTTTAGTGTGTGAAAAAGAAACTTCACGGGTCAAATTTTTTAAGGGGGGATGATTTTAACGACTCAAAAATTTATTACTGAATATTTATATCGATCTAATTAAATGAAAAATTATGCAAAATGTCTATATAAGAATTATTCAAATACTTGGTTTTATGATTAAGTATTTTTAAAAACAATTAATAATTTTTACCATTGCTAATATAGCTATTGAACGGTGATCACATGATTATTATAAATATAGGGATTTAAAAAATCCAATTTACTCAGACAAAGGAAGTGATTTTCTCAAAGATTGAACTACCCTATACGAATCCCATTTGTCAAATCTCATAAAGGAGGTATCATCATTGAGCATCGCTCTTTACCAATCCCCACCCGATCTTCAACATGTTATGGTTGAAAAGAATCGCCTACGGGAGAAGTAGAAGTTAATAGAGATTACCACTCGAGCGATGTTATACGATCCACCTCAAGAGTCTGTCACCACTTCAGACCATACCTTAAGGTCTTATGCAGGTGTTATAAGGGGTTATATAACAATAAACTAGCACTATTCTTATGTTCTTTTTTGAATAAATAATATACATTCATTTTATTATTGTTACTTTGTAAATCGGTATTGAAGCAAAAAAAGTATTTTTAGTTAATATTTAAATTCAATTAAAAAATATATATTTATGAATTAATGTACTTTTTATTTAAATAATATTTTACTAAAATATTTTTAGTAAATTAATTTTATTAAATTTAAATGATCATATAATTTTTATGAATACAATTGTAATTTTTTATTATGGTTTGAAAGTTGTTTTTGTCAAAACCCATGAATTTTCTATAAATGTTAAAATCTATTATAAAAGTAAAAATATATATATATATAAATTTATTTAGATAAATTGAATATTATTTTTGGAATTAGGAAAAAAAATTATCCAAGGATGAATTTTTCATAATTTTATGATATAGCTGAATTTTTGGGTAAAAATTAAATACCAAATAAATATATAAAGTGTTTTATGAAATCATAATGACCCAATAGTGATGTAATAAAATACTATAAAAATAATATTCAGAAAATATTCCATTTAATTTTATAATAATGTGATTTTGAAATTTTTGATTAATTTTATGGTGCTTTAGTGGACCCTCTAATAATTATAAAATATTATATCACTTTAAAATGATTTCCTTGAGAGTGTCACTCACATACACATAATAAAGCCTAAAATTTTAATATGTTAGGAAATTTAAATTATAAAATAATGTTTTATAATACAATTTGAAAAAATCACTGGGAAATGATGGGGCGGTTTGTGGTTTTGAATAGTTTATTGTGTTGTGTCGAAAACATAAATAATAAAGAATCCCCACTCCTTTCTTATATAAACCCACTAAATATACCATTACTCTTCACTAAAAACATAATGATATCAAAAAACTCTACCCTACCCTCTCTATAATCCTCCCAAGGTTCCCCATGCTCCCAAGAAACCTATCTAAAGCCTCTACCAAGCCTTTGGGATCACACATACAAGTAAGGGAGCCTAACATTCCTTCATTCCTTATATATGTACAAGTCCCTTTATGTTGTTATGACCATTTATTTTCAATTAAAAAATTTTGGGTATTATTTCTCACCTCCCCTATACTTCCCTACTTATGTTTTAATGTTAATAGACCCTTTTGTCTTTCATTAATGCCTCCCATGTACCCCCGTTACCATGCCGAAATTCTGTAAGGGGTTTCTCTCTCGTCATTCATATTCATGAAATTATTTTATGTTATAAATCTAAATTCTATTAAATATGTTGGGATGTTATGATACATGAACCCCTTACCTTCCACTTCATGTATAAGTGATTAGATACCCCTTTCTCTATCATAAACCCTTTTTACAATTTCTATTAGACGTTGTTATGCTACCGAATTTACACCAAAATTTCCCATACCAAAATCATCATGTAAGTGAATAACAAACCCGTTTTTATATCATGAGTATTCACCTTTATGAACATGTAATTTTGGATTGAGGACTTACATTTATGCATTCCACATTTCTTATTCATGTAATAAATAATGATATTTAAAGAATCCATGTTGTATGATCTATATGGAACACATATGTTTAAAATGAAATATTTATAATGGGTGTGCCTAGATAGCACTCTAATGCATTGGGTAAAGAATAATATCATGATATGTCATGTGAAATTAGTTTTGAATCATGATAATTGATGTTAAATGAGGGTTTACTCACGACAATTCATGTACAATGATGGTTTACTCATGCTCAATGTGCAATGATCCTTAGCTCGTGCTAATATCATGTTAAATTGTGTTTCCAAATTTCCATGTAACAATAATCATGCTATATTATTAATTTATGTTCGTGTTTCTATTATGCTTCATTGATATTCATATTGCCTAAAATGTATTTTATTCTATATTTTATGCCTTATTTATCCCCTTAATAAGATTTATAGCTCACCCTTTTTCTTATTAATGTCCTTAGGTTATCCCATGAAAATTTAAGTACGATGGAATGTTTTGGTTATGTAAAAGATGTTTTCAATAAAGTTCTTTTATTTTATGTCTAATGATTTCATGTAATATTCCCAATTTTCTAAGACAATGTACCATTGGATCCTCAAAGTAGTTTCTAGTGCAATTTTATATAATAAGTCATGTTTAAGTGTGTAATAAAGAGAAGGGTTGTTATAACCTTTGACATCATTCATCCACCAAACTATTTTTTAAGTTCTACATAAGGCTTGATTCATGTGACGACATCTAGATTATCCATAGTTGATTTGATTCACCAAAAAACCCACACTAAAGAAATCATGATCCATAAAATTCCTATTATTTCAGTTGATGGGTCTGACCTGCACAATAATCCCTTTCAGAACTATGTGCGGCTTGATTCCCATACTTATGGGTTACGTAGGAATTCATGGACACTTCGACTTCAAGCCCAGCCATAGGTACCACAAATCATCCCATGAATCCTATTCTCTTAGCCGAAACTCTATTGGAATTATGTCGTGTTTGGAGGACTTCTTTGGTCCTCATTCACGTCGTGTTTATAATAGCCATGACATGTACTTCCCTTCGGGGATCTACCATCCATTTTTTTCGCATCCTTACCTCATGATGTTAAAAAGAATGAATTTCAAGAACTGTGTATGGATTTCCTCCCCATATTTATAAGATATATAGTAATTCTCGAGTATGTTGTCCTCAGGTCCAGCCTTAGGTTCTTCCATTCCTTCTTTTGGAACCTTGTCTTGGGTTCTCCCCTCTGACCATGAAGGGTGCCGTATGTGGACTTCATTCATCCTTATTCACATCAGGTTATTCTTCCATGCCATACACATTTCTCTCTTGATAATAATCTACCCCGTGCATCCTTATCACATGATGTTAAACTACCTGTACTTTCTATAACTGCATATGGTTAGATTCCCATCATTTTAGGATACATAGCAAAGCCCATAAAATTCAACTCTCGGTATATCCCTCGGTTCATCAATCCATTTCTCCCATTTTTATCTTTTCACCACCTTGAGTTATCTGCTATTAAATGGACCCCTCACCCATTTTTATGCCTCATCAACATGTTTAGGTGCAATGTGGTTTAGAATATAGAGTGTTGTATTCTGCATGGACATGCATTCATCTATTTTCATGATTCATGCACTACTACAAATAGGGATTTTAAAACAACAAAAAACTACCTTTTACAATGCTATTAATCGCAGAGAAGATGTGGGTCCCTTTAACAATGCTAAAAAAGAACTGATAAAAGGTTCTCTTTATCTGCGCTAAAAAATGTGCTGATAAAGGTCCCCTTTATTAGTGCATTGTCAGCATAGATAGAGCGGTCCTTTATCATCTCTTTTTTTAGCACTGATAATGGACCCCTTTATCAGCACTATTTTGAGCACTGATAAAGGACACCTTTATCAGATCTATTTTGAACACTGATAAAGGAGTTCTTCATCAGCTCTATTTTGAGAAAACATAAAGGTTTCCTTTATCAGCGCTTAATTAGCACTGATAAAGGCCATGCATCCTGAGAAAACTCAGAACCTCCACAGAACATGCACACCTAAGACAACACCTGGATATACAACACCAAACAACATCTGCACACAACATAACTACACAAAAAAACACCTACACCCAAAAAAACATAGAAAAATATAACTACACACATAATAGTTTCACAAAAAATGCTACAAAAATTTACATGCAATCATGAATACAAAAAAAACACACTACTATATAAATTTCAAACAATTTTTTATATGGTTACAATTACAGTTATCCAACAAATAGCTGAACACTTTTTTGTTTCATCCTTTTTTCATCTGTGATCCCCTCTAAAAAACATTCTTTCATGGTATTAGTTCCCGAACAAATCCTCTGAACTCTAGAAAAAATAATCATCCTATATGTGAAACAAATATTAGTTTATTAATACAATAATGAAATAAATTGAACATTAATATGAATGAATACATTAATAAAATGTCAATTTTTAATAAAAAATACACATTTGGCTAGGTAGGGGGTCCATGAAACTAGATAATACTTGATACATGAACTTGATATAGCTAGGTAAGTGGCCCTAATAATCTACTAGAGTAATGAAAAGGAAAAAATTCCAAGAAGTACAAAAATTAATGATTTTCAGAGGTTTTTTAGTGTATGTACTATCCCACTTTCTCTTATATGTACTCTTAGAGGAAGGAACATCAAAAGATAACTTGAGGTCCTAAAGGTGGTGCTTATGGAGGCACAAATGGTGTTTCTTTAGAATCAGAAACAACCACATACATGAGCTCCATTTTACATGGACAGCCCAGATCATCATCCTCTCAGTCACTTTTTGATCCAACTTTGGCCACAGTGCCCCTGTAATGGTAAACTGGAGAGTTGGGAGGTGATCATGTTTTACCTCCCTCGTGAAATATCCATGAGAAAAGGGATAATGGCTTCTTCCCCCTTATGAAGCTAGTGACTTATGAGATTTTCCCTCACCCACTGGAGGGGGAGGGACCTCTGTTGTCCTCTAAGAGAGTGATGACCTCTTTCTACCCATTATCCAAACCAGATCTCCTTTCACCATTCCCATAGAGATTACTCTTCCCTAAGGTTCCCAAGATATATGTACAGAGCCCTAATTTTCCTTTTACGATCGTGGATTTCAATGATGAATTGATTCGCCTCAATCAGACATTGGTATAATGCTTTTCCCATAGATAAGACCATTGGAGGACTCCTTTTATAGGTTTTTTAGTTCTTGGGATCTACAAGAGAGGTAGACGATGGTTTTTCTGAATAACAGATGCATTTTGACCTTTTTTGCATCAGAGGACGACCAAATCAAATCGTGGTATAGTGAGACTTGAAGCTGCAACAGGTACCTATTATTACTCCAAATATGGTCTTATGACTTCTTTTTGTAGTGGGACTCCCCTTCAGTGGTGATCAGGGTGAGTTTCTCTAATATCTACCTTACTTCTCAAAATATTTCGATCATTAGGATTCCTGGGAACCTCAAAAAGAGGTATTTATCCTCTGATCACCAAACTGCTGCTGTGTAGAATCCTGTTAATCCTCATGTGTGCATGGAAGTTTATCCCTCAATGAATCCTCGTGAGTTTGTTTGGATACCATAGGAGAAAAATAATTTTGTACATAGTAGGTCATGTATGAGTCATGGGCAGACTTCTATTCAAGTTGCAAGCATTTGGGAGACTGGTCAGAAACACAAGATTTATACTAATCATAATATAGTCCCAGGTGAGGTTTCTGTTCATGATAGCCCCTAGAGGGTCTATTGTAGTGGCCAAAATGAAGAGGATAAATTGATACTCTTGATAAATCTCACTTATAGGGTACTGCGAGTATAGGTTTCTAGGAGGCAGGTAGGGGGTGTCCAAGCTTGGAATGGGGAGCCCTATTAGCACTGAGGTGTTTCAGTGTGCTGTAGGGGATTCATTGTATGGCTCTTCCTATGGATTTGACCTTAATTCAGGCATGGAGAGATTGGATAATCAGTCTCCCTCACAAGGTGGGGATGTCCAACCAGATAGAAATCATAGTTCCGTTTTGGAATACATTGTCTCTCCTGTGTCAGATCTTCAATGGGAAGAAGTCACAGTTCCAAATCCATCATTGTTTTCTCTGAGAAGGATGTCCACATGGATTATATAATGATTTTTCACAGTGAGAAAGATGATCCTCCTGGGATTATACTATAGGAGGTGGCCTTGGTGACTACTGTAGTGCCTCCACATAACAAAGGGAGGCTTGAGGAATGGAGTGTAGTCGAGCCAGCTGGAATGCTGGAGGTGCACTGGCTATCTATAGTAGTGTCTCAACATAGAAATGGGAGTCAGGATGAGGGGAGTGTCTTGGGCCCCTTGAACCCAAACATTTTCTGTTCAAAACCCCCATCCTATCTAAAGAATCTATGTGTGCGGAAGAACAAGTAGAGCCTTAGTGAACTGGGAAACTGTTTTGGGCCGAGGCCCCCCACAGAAGGCCATAGGGTTGAGTTGAGGAACTGTTTTGATATTCTGGCTATTCAAGATGAAGATGTGTCTCAGGATCATGATGATTCAAGTGGTGATAGTTATACACAACTCTCAGTGGAAAGTTAGGACCGTTTCGAATGGAAAGGTCCAAACATCCCTAGAAGGAATAAGGGAGTAAAAGGGAAACGTTTCCCATGGAAATGCATTGTGGTCAAGGAAAAAACCCAAAGGACATAAAGACTATTCATACTTTCCCAAACCAATGGAAACAAGGTCATCCAAGAAAAGTGGGATAAAAGAAAGAAAATACCTAAAAGTCAAGGAATGTGGTGATCCATGAAGATATCCAAATGTTATGCATGAAGAGGTTGGGGAGTGACTAAAGCTCATATTCCACTCCAAGTAACAAATGATTAAAGTATTATTTTTGACCAATTTCTCAAATGAATATATTGTAAGATTTTATCATTATCTATGCTTGGGGTGTTTAATGGTATTGGCCTTCGACAAAATGAATCACTACACTATATTCTTGGTAAAGTTATTTGACATTAATGGGATATTGTTCATAGAATATTCTTCTGGGAGCGATCATACTACCAAATCCCTCTAGCTCTTTTTCCACTTAACACAACACTCTCCACACCTCTATGGTCAATGAATTCATCCTGTAGTTGTCCCAGTATTGGAATGCAAAGGGAAACACCACCATAATTAGAGCGGATCCCCCACCAAAAGGAACTTCTTTCACGAGAACCCCATAAATTATTACCAAATATATTGGCACCCACATTGTTAATAATCCTAAATAGAATCATAAAATCCTATCTTTTTAAGATCAACCACAAAATCTGTGGTAGTACAGTGAACCCAGATGGGAAAACCATGGTTCATCCGAAAGCTTCCACCCGATCAAATAACCCATCCAAATAATGACCCAAACATGTAATTTGATATAGAATTATACATTTTGGATCTGTAAATATGGTAATTATGTAATACCCCAAGATTTCATAGTGTGTTATTTATTTAAAATAATACAATAACTTGCACTACACGCAACACCGAGTTCAAGCACACAATGACTTACCAAACAAGCCGTTCAAAAGAGGTTATGAATAGTATTAACTAAATTTTAATCTTTATATAATCCTTATAATTTTAGAATCCATATTATGCGTTTCTTAGACATAATGTAAGAACAAATTCATTTTCAGTATTGCACTTTTACCAACTTTTAATAGTGAACCCATTTTAAATACAATATTTTAAACATTTTGAGTAAAGGGTGACATCAAAAAATTTAAAATGAAACATCCCAAGCTTCCACGGTATGCTTTCCTTTGAATAATACAGTAGTGTGTGTCGTACGCAACTTCGAGTTCTAACACACACCACAACCAATCAAACTAGCCGTTATGAATAGTAATACCTACCTTTTGAAATTATATATATTTTATATTTCAAAATGGACTTCATTTTTGGATTTGGAATATCGAAATTAGCCTAAGGTAAAATTTTGGTACATTTCGGATAACTTTCATATTTTGATGAATAGTGAAAATTACTAAATTTTAATTAAAAACAACTTTTTTAATCAAAATAATTAATAGTGATAAATTATGAATTTGAGTGGTTTTAAAGTATATTTAGAATATCTTTTTACCATTTAATATAATTTTGGTCATTGAACATAATTTTATAATTAAACTGAACATAAACAAGTGTCAATCTTTTGATAGTTATTATCTCTTAAAAACACGCTTTTTGTTTTGACAGCGGGAATTAATTTTAAATTAATTTCTGCCACTTCTGTGTTTTGAATTTAGAAAAATGGATTCCATATTTGGAATCAGTATTTTCAAATTGTGTAAATAGGTAACTTTTATTTCTAGACATTTTGAATAATTACTGCGGTAAATATTTTATTTACCATGGTTAAGGGTAAATCCGGTAAATAAGGGTTAAAAATTAATATTATAATAATACTAAATTACCCTAAAACGTGTCCTAGCCTTATTGGATGATACATGGACCATAGGCATCTTTGGGTCGATATTGGGACCCCATGGTTCCACTTGTAGGTGATGGGGACACTTTATTTTAATTAAGTTAAAATGAATACAAAAATGACACAAGCATATATCTTTTAGAAAAACAATTTTTACATAGAGTTATATATGTTTGATTTTATATTATAAATATTAATTTGAAAGATAAAACGATTTTCTACATAGTGATATTTTATTTATAATTTTTAGACATTAAATAATTTAATTTATTTGTGACACAATGATGATGAATTAATTACTATAATAGTAAAAAATTAAAATAATTGATATTATAAATACCCAAATAAATAAAATATGAAACTTTTAATGAATTAAACTAATTTTCTAGGATAATATGATATATTAGGATTGATTTAATTGACTTTTTTCGAAGTAATCAATCTGTTATGAGTTTCGCAAAAATCAACAATTGAATAGTTTCAAAATTGACATAAAAGTGTTCTTAAAACAAATATTATATTATTAATTGATATTAAATTCTTAAAAATATAAGGTTCAGCCATGAGACTTATATCATGATAGTTTCATCATTAATGGACCACTTGGGGGTCGCTTGGTTGTATATAGTAAGTTTATTAACCATATTATATAAAAATACAAAGAGACATTGTAAAAGTGAAACTAATTAACTTAGAGTTAATACTTAATGATAAGGTTAATATAAGTACCCAAACCTGTATAAATTCTATTGGTTGAGTTGTTTTAGACCCATCCCCACCTTAACATTTAAATAATCAACTTTGGAGCCATTATAAACCGAATAAGAATTTATTATAAACTAATATTTCTAGCTTATCCAAAGGTGCCCCTCACCCCTCTTATAAAAGGGCACTCCTCCTTCTCTTTTCTACACACATTAAAAGCATTTTGGTTCGGCCAAACTCTGGCCAAATACTCTCCCAACTTCCCTCAGTACATCCTTGAGGCCTTAGTTTGATCATAAAGCCAACCTAAAGATCCCTTTTGATCAAATCAAAAGGAAGAAACTGAAGAAGAGGTAATGATTTCAGCACCCTTTTCCAAGTTCCTTCTTCTTCCACTTCTTCTTAATTTGTTGTTACCATTCTAAAATAATAACTCCAGTATCATATATATACTGTGATGTTATTATAAATATGGTACAACCATATTCAGTATTCTATCCACCCTTTGAATAACATGTCACCATACGTGCGTATGTACGGCTTACCGTCTCCACGTCATGGTGTAATTGTTATTCAATATATTATTATTTGGATGGGTATAATAATTATGTGTAACTCATGTAAATAATAAATATAACATGTTAATGATTCTGTATATATGATATACCATCCACTTATATATTATTTTAATATCAAAAGAATGATATTGTCGCTCGTGCGTACGTACGGACTACCGTCTCCACGAACGCGATGAGATTCATTCTCCATCATATCCATTCAAGTATAATTATCATTTGTTGATTTAAAAATGATGTTTAAGGACTTGATATCATTCTGGATATGAATAATATACAACCTATCCATTACAAACATGGTTTACGTAATAAAACATATAAAAGAAAACGAGTAAGTTAACACCCGAAACAACGATAATACTAAGACATTATTAACAAAGCAAAGTTAAAAGATCATATATGATATCATATTAATATATATGATTCTTGTATAATTTAATAACAATTATTTCACTATTATACAGGAGGTTAACCTATCCCAACCAAGTAAAAGTACAAGGTAAGGGGTTTTCATCTCACTCCTTATTCCCGTGAGATTCATGCCATATTGCCACAATTACCTTTTGTGTGGTGTATGTACTGCCCATAATTATATTCTTTGTGTAATACACTCTAATTTATGTGTATTTACATATTCATTGTATGATACCTCTTTCATGGGTTGTATTTTTCATAAGTTACCAAATTGGTAAGGGTTATTTCACAATCTCTTCATTATCTGAGGCTGTTTATACGTAATAATCTACTGGGATCTCTTTATCATCCACATCCACGTTTCTTAAAAATGTATTTCAAAACATTTTTGACTATTTACAAGAATATGGGTTAAAGTAATTTATACCCTTGTTTGAATTTTTATACGAGGTTTATAAAGGAATCTTTCCGTCGTTTTCCAAACAAGGTGCTTTTTAACATTTTCGACAAAATTAAGGTAAGAATGTTTTTTTAAACTTATACGGCGGGTGCGGCTATTTTCCGCCATTATAAAATCGTCGAAGATTCCCTTACAAGCTTATAAGAATATTTTCAAATTGAATGTATTATTTTATAATTATGTTACTTTTAAAATGATTTAAAAAAAGAGATATTTCTCTAAAATAGTTTTGATTTCATCTATGTCAACATCCTTTGATGGATTTTAAGCTTATTTGAAGTTGATTTATTATGATACAAAACATCCCTATTTTATTGAAGGTTTTCTGATATTTTTGACTATAGATAAGTTATTATTATGTCACTCATGGTTTTTGTTTAAAGTATTGACATTTTATAAGTTATTTTTAATCCAAATGTTTATGTTATATTTCAATCATTCATTCAGATGAATGTGTTAGATAAGTATGTTCCGGGTTGGGGACCGGTAAAAGTAAGCCCTCCGATTTGGTCTCCGGTAATTAGAGGAACTCAGGTTTGGTCTCTGGTTATTAGAGGAACTCCGGGATGGTGTCCGGTTATTAGAGGCACTCCATGTTGGTGTCTGGTTATTAGAGGCACTCCGGGTTGGGTTCCGGTTACAGTTAGCCCCAAGGTCTTGGGACGAGGCCTTGCCAAAGAAATTAATGTTTAGCATTATGCATTCCATCATTATGAAAGTGGTTATTGATTTTGCATGTGATTATTCGATTAGTATAATATCCATGTGAATAAGTAAATGGCATTATTTCATTTTACTTTTTCCATACGATGTTGAAGTTCATGTTTAAAAGGATTTTGTTTTAGTAATGCATTGCCTTAAATGTTTATGTTTATTTTGAATGTTCCGCTATATTGTTATCCTTACTGGGCATTTGAGCTCACCCCTTTTCTATGTTTTATTTTCCCCAAGATGTGAAGAAATAAGTTATGAATGACCTGCAGGGATATTATGAGGGGATAATAGTGTGGACTGTGGAGACATTATGTTGTTGTAGTAGTTTTTCATTTTATGATGTAATGTAACACTTATGAATATATCTAGTGTTTCCAAGGCTACTAAACCAATCGGTCTTTCGAGATTTGATCTTTCTTGTGATCATGCCAATGTTATGTAATAATGCACCGACTCTAGGTAACTGGGGTCGGGGCGTTACAGTTGGTATCAGAGGAAGTTTAGTACAAACCTTGGAAGCTAGTTTTAGATAAACTCTGATTAGAGCACATAGATTTAAGATGGACTTTGAGGATTAGTATAGAATAACTTCCTAGAATTTTTGTATTGTAGAGATTTTGTGAGTTTTCGGAGTAATACATCCCTGTCTAGATACGAGCAGGTAGAGGCGGCTCTGGCACAGATGTACCTAGGGGTAAAACCCGAAAACACTGCTTTGAGATAGACTCAAACGGGAACTGGTGCACGACAACAGGCCTTGCTGCACTCTTGGTTACGACACTCCCGGGGGATATGCTTAGGATAATTCTCATTTTCTTTACAATCCATTATGAAGGGTTTATGTGGATTTACTTCCTCAAAGGAGAAATTTATATGATTATGGATTATATCCATAAACTCTTTAATTTATGTTATGTGTCTTACATGTTTGGGATTAGGTATTGTTATTCATAAACTAATCTAGTGTATGCCATTGTTTAGAAATGGTGCCCAGTGAAGGAATGAGAACTCCAGTAATGCACATGATCCAAAGAGAAAGAAGGATCATATGTTTCATGGCCTTAAGCCAAAATTTATAAGAGAAATAGTCTCCCATTTATTATCATCATACGAAGAAATAATATCATGTGTTGATAAGATAATTAAAGATTTTACTGAGTCCTATGACTTTGAAGGGAAGCAAGAGAAGAAAAGGATGGAAGAGAGAAAGATGGATAAAGGGAAGAGGGAAAAGAAGAATTTTCATATATGTGATAACTGTGGGAAGAAACACCATGTTACTTGTCTGAAAGGAATGGGAGTTTGTTATAAGTGTGGTGGAAAAGGGCACAAAGTACATGACTGCAAGGTTAAGAAAATGGATTCAAATGTACAATGCTTCATTTGCAAGGAGTTTGGACACTATGCGAACCTATGTCCCAGTCATCAGAATATGCCACAAGTGATGTTATTGGATAATAATCAAGTTATGATACTACCACAGATGAATAGGAATGATTAGAGTTCTTATGTTGATTATGTCAATTGAGTGTTGTATCAACAATGTACATGTTATAATAATTATGTAGTATATAAGGATTGTATTGCAGTACTATTTCATTAAGGACTTGAGATTGTGTGGAACAAAGAAAAGTGAATCAAAAGCAGGTTAAATTTTTGGAAAATATATGGTTGAGAGAATGATAAACCATAATATGGTTCTGATAACGAGGTAGTGTTTTTTGAATAATACATGATTGACTTGGATAAATTATATTGGATATTATTGACTACCTTGAAACTAATTAATGATTTGTATATTCCATCATTGTTGGGGTTTAAAACATGTTTGGATTGATGAAGTATATCCAGCATTCTATATGGAATAAGGGAGCATGAATGTAATCAATATGGATTATGGTAATTCAAGATGTTTCAGTGTTTTAAAAGAATACATGATGAAGGTATTCATATGCTATTACGTGGTAAAATGGATCTACATTATGTTTAACTTCCTTATAAATGTTGGACTGTGAGTTTGGTCAGAAGTATTTTGGATAAATTCTAGTTTGAGATTAATTTTGGATTTCCATAAAAGGACAACCCGGAGGTCGGGCGTCAACCCGTCGCGTCCGGCAAGGCCGCGAGACTTGAACCCGCAACCGAAGGGTGACAAGGGTTTATCACCTACCACTGGCCCAAGATATGTCCTGGATTAAATAATGTAGTTTTTTTAAAAGATCTGGTAGATGAATTATAAATTCGTTTATTTTGGAACCCTGTACGAATAGTATAAATAGAATTTTTTTTACGAGTGAAAGATGAGTTTGTGGTAGAAATTTATTAATGGACAAAACTCTAATTATAAAGTAAGTATATCTCCTTATGATCTTATCCAATCTCATAAATAAATTCCTCAACATTAAGAAAAGGAACTTTGAACAAAAATGTTGTCCTAGATGGTAACTTAAATCATCACTAATTTATGGCTTTGGGATTGTTGGTCTTTTCATATCCATGTTCTCTACCACTCTACATCAGATAATTGATGGTTAGATTTCTCTTCCATATCCATATTTTCCTACATGGAACCCTAGTATGTGTTATTTTCGGTAATCTTCATACTTTCCACTCTTTATTTTAAATAGAGGCCTCATTAATTCATTTTTCGATGTGGGATTTCAACTAAGATATTTTGAAACGTCAAAAATGTGTTAACCTAATACCATATGTTTTGTTGAACCGATGGTATTTCAAATCATCATAGATTGATGAGTTTAAGGACCTCAATTTTATACTTGTTTGTGATTGATGACCTCAATCACTACCTATAAATATTTACGTTTTTCCTCCAATTATATGTCTCTAATTTCCACCAATGTTATCCTAATCGAGATCATAATTTAGTGGTGACCCTTTCATTTCTCTTTTCCTCATATTAAGACTAAATTTTAGTAACCCAATTTCCGATGTGGGATTTCCCACAAATATATTTTTTATTTTCAACCTTTTATTTTTGAAGAACAATTTCAAATTGCGAGGATGCAATTTATTGAAGGAGGGGAGAATGTAACACCCCAAGATTTCATAGTGTGTTATTTTTTTAAAATAATACAATAACTTGCACTACACGCAACACCGAGTTCAAGCACACCATGACTTACCAAACAAGCCGTTCAAAAGAGGTTATGAATAGTATTAACTAAATTATAAACTTTATATAATCCTTATAATTTTAGAATCCATATTATGTGTTTCTTAGACATAATGTAAGAACAAATTCATTTTCAGTATTGCACATTTACCAACTTTTAATAGTGAACCCATTTTAAATACAATATTTTAAACTTTTTGAGTAAAGGGGGACGTCAAAAAATTTAAAATGAAACATCCCAAGCTTCCACGGTACGCTTTCCTTTGAATAATACAGTAGTGTGTGTTGTACGCAACTTCAAGTTCTAACACACACCACAACCAATCAAACTAGCCTTTATGAATAGTAATACCTACTTTTTGAAATTATATATATTTTATATTTCAAAATGGACTTCATTTTTTGATTCGGATTATCGAAATTAGCCTAAGGTGAAATTTTGCTACATTTCGGATAACTTTCATATTTTGATGAATAGTGAAAATTACTAAATTTTAATGAAATACAACTTTTTTAATCAATATAATTAATAGTGATAAATTATGAATTTGAGTGGTTTTAAAGTAGATTTAGAATATATTTTTACCATTTAATATAATTTTGGTCATTGGACATTATTTTACAATTAAACCCAACATAAACAAGTGTCAATCTTTTGATAGTTATTATCTCTTAAAAACACGCTTTTTGTTTTGACAGCGGGAATTAATTTTAAATTAATTTCTGACACTTCTGTGTTTTGAATTTAGAAAAATGGATTCCATATTTGGAATCAGGATTTTCAAATTGTGTAAATAAGTAACTTTTATTTCTAGACATTTTGAATAATTACTGCGGTAAATATTTTAATTACCATGGTTAAGGGTAAATCCGGTAAATAAGGGTTAAAAATTAATATTATAATAATAATAAATTACCCTAAAACGTGTTCTCGCCTTATTGGTTGATACATGTTCGACCATAGGCATCTTTGGGTCGATTCTGGGACCCCATGGTTCCACTTGTAGGTGATAGGGACACTTTATTTTAATTAAGTTAAAATGAATACAAAAATTAAACAAGCATATATCTTTTAGCAAAACAATTTTTACATAGGGTTATATATGTTGGATTTTAGATTATAAATATTCATTAGAAAGATAAAACGATTTTCTACGTAGTGATATTTTTTTTTAATTTTTAGACATTATAGAATTTAATTTATTTGTGACACAATGATGATGAATTAATTACTATAATAGTAAAAAATTAAAATAATTGATATTATAAATACCCAAATAAAACGAATATGAAACATTTAATGAATTAAAATAATTTTCTAGGATAATATTATATATTAGGATTTATTTAATTGACTTTTTTCGAAGTAATCAATCTGTTATGAGTTTCAAAAAAATCAACTATTGAATAGTGTCAAAATTGACATAAAAGAGTTCTTAAAACAAATATTATATTATTATTTGATATTAAATTCCTAAAAATCTATGGTTCGGCCAAGAGACTTATATCATGATAGGTTAATCCTTAATGGACCACTTTGGGGTCTCTTGGATGTATATAGTAAGTTTATTAACCATATAATATAAAAATACAAAGAGACATTGTAAAAGTGAAACTATTTAACTTAGATTTAATACTTAAAGATAAGGTTAATATAAGTACCCAAACCTGTCTAAATTATATTTGTTGAGTTGTTTTCGACCCATCCCAACCTTAAAATTTAAATAATAAACTTTTGAGCCATCAGAAACCGAATAAGAATTTATTATAAACTAATATTTCTAGCTTTTCCAAAGGTGCCCCTCACCCCTCTTATAAAAGGGCACTCCTCCTTCTCTTTTATTCACACCTTACAAGCCTTTTGGTTCGGCCAAACTCTGCCCAAATACTCTCCCAACTTCCCTAACTACAACCTAGAGGCATTAGTTTGATCAGAAAGCCAACCTAAGGAGCCCTTTTGATCAAATCAAAAGGAAGAAACCGAAGAAGAGGTAATGATTTCACCACCCTTTTCCATGTTCCTTCTTCTTCCACTTCTTCTTACTTTGTTGTTACCATTATAAAATAATAACTCCAGTATAATTTATATACTATGATGTTATTATAAATATGGTACAACCATATTCAGTATTCTATCCACCCTTTGAATAACATGTCACCATACGTGCGTACGTACGGCTTACCGTCTCCACGTCGTGGTGTAATTGTTATTCAATATATTATTATTTGGATGGGTATAATAATGATGTGTAACTCATGTAAATAATAAATATAACATGTTAATGATTCTGTATATATTATATACCATCCATTTATATATTATTTTAATATCAAAAGAATGATATTGTCGCTTGTGCGTACGTACGGACTACCGTCTCCACGAACGCGATGAGATTCATTCTCCATCATATCCATTCAAGTATAATTATCATTTGCTGATTTAAAAATGATGTTTAAGGACTTGATATCATTCTGGATATGAATAATATACAACCTATGCATTACAAACATGGCTTACATAATAAAACATATAAAAGAAAACGAGAAAGTTAACACCCGAAACAACGATAATACTAAGACATTATTAACAAAGCAAAGTTAAAAGATCATATATGATATCATATTAATATATATGATTCTTGTATAATTTAATAACAATTATTTCACTATTATACAGGAGGTTAACCTACCCCAACCAAGTAAAAGTAGAAGGTAAGGGGTTTTCATCTCACTCCTTATTCCCGTGAGATTCATGCCATATTGCCAACATTACCTTTTGTGTGGTGTATGTACTGCCCATAACTATATTCTTTGTGTAATACACTCTAATTTATGTGTATTTACATATTCATTGTATGATACCTCTTTCATGGGTTGTATGTTTCATAAGTTACCAAATTGGTAAGGGTTATTTCACAATCTCTTCATTATCCGAGGCTGTTTATACGCAATAATCTATTGGGATCTCTTTATCATCCACATCCATGTTTCTTAAAAATATATTTCAAAACATTTTTGACTATTTACAAGAATATGGGTTAAAGTAATTTATACCCTTGTTTTACTTTTTATAAGATTTTTATAAAGGAATCTTTCCGTCGTTTTCCAAACAAGGTGTTTTTTAACCTTTTCGACAAAATTAAGGTAAGAATGTTTTTTTAAACTTATACGGCGGGTGCGGCTATTTTCCGCCATTATAAAATCGTCGAAGCATCCCTTACAAGCTTATAAGAATATTTTCAAATTGAATGTATTATTTTATAATTATGTAACTTTTAAAATGATTTAAAAAAAGAGATATTTCTCTAAAATAGTTTTGATTTCATCTATGTCAACATCCTTTGATGGATTTTAAGCTTATTTGAAGTTGATATATTATAATACAAAACATCCCTATTTTATTGAAGGTTTTGTGATATTTTTGACTATGGATAAGTTATTATTATGTAACTCATGGTTTTTGTTTAAAGTATTGACATTTTATAAGTTATTTTTAATCCAAATGTTTATGTTATATTTCAATCTTTCATTCAGATGAATGTGTTAGATAAGTATGTTCCGGGTTGGGGACCGGTAAAAGTAAGCCCTCCGGTTTGGTCTCCGGTTATTAGAGGAACTCCGGTTTGGTCTCCGGTTATTATAGGAACTCCGGGTTGGTGTCCGGTTATTAGAGGCACTCTGGGATTGTGTCTGGTTATTAGAGGCACTCCGGGTTGGGTTCCGGTTACAGTTAGCCCCAAGGTCTTGGGACGAGGCCTTGGCAAAGAAATTAAAGTTTAGAATTATGCATTCCATCATTATGAAAGTGGTTATTGATTTTGCATTTGATTATTCGATTAGTAGAATATCCATGTGAATAAGTAAATGGCATTATTTCATTTTACTTTTTCCATACTATGTTGAAGTTCAAGTTTAAATGGCTTTTGTTTTAGTAATGCATTGCCTTAAATGTTTATGCTTATTTTGAATGTTCTGCTATATTGTTATCCTAACTGGGCATTTGAGCTCACTCCTTTTCTATGTTTTATTTTCCCCAGGATGTGAAGAAGTAAGTTATGAATGATCTGCAGGGATATTATGAGGGGATAATAGTGTGGACTGTGGAGACATTATGTTGTTGTAGTAATTTTTCATTTTATGATGTAATGTAAAACTTATGAATATATCTAGTGTTTCCAAGGCTACTAAACCAATCGGTCTTTTGAGATTTGATCTTTCTTGTGATCATGCCAATGTTATGTAATAATGCACCGACTCTAGGTAACTGGGGTCGGGGCGTTACAAATTAAGCATAAAATCATGTTATAACCCATTAAAATCAATCCACATATGCTTCAAAATTAAGTGTCTGACTTGTTTAATGTCATGTCATCGCATGACCATAATTGGATCATGTGACAAAATGAACCTTGGAAATTTATATGATTACACGACCCATGAAGCTTTATGCGACCAAGTAAATAATACAATAATACATGAATCATGTTTCAATTCAATTTCATTGATTATGTGATTTTTTTTGTGATTTGATCATGTGATGAGATCACATGATCTTTTCACACGATGGATTCATAAAAAGGAGCATATGTGACATGATCAGATGAAGAGTCTTATGTGATGTAGAGAAAAAACCTAAGAGATCTCATAGATCTATGAAATATTGAGTCATTGATGTGAGGTGTGTATGAATTTGGGCATTTATGTGATGTCGGTTCTAAATGAGGTTCGTAGGAAACAAAATTTTTTGGGCATGCATATGTATATATGATGCGGGTTTATTTGGGGAATTGTTGAGATGAAAGATCTATAGACAATGATTTTACTGTGAAAACATCAAGATTAACTCTATGATTTAGCAGACACAGTATCATTTCTCTTCCTGAAAAGGCATGTCACATGGAAATAAATCTTCTAAAATAAACTAACCCTACAAGGAATAATAAAAATTAAATCAACATTTCAATATATAATTTTTCATTAAAATAGAAATATTTTGTCATAACACTACCTTAACATATTTATAAATAGTTTATTTGGTCCAAATATATGCTAATAATATAATTAATGATATTTTGTGCACTTTACTATTGTTGGTTAACTACTGCCTAACATATCATTTGATCTGAACTTCTGATCTGAAGTCCCGGTGATGCTCTCATCTGACACCATCTCTATGATATCATAATTCAGTGTACAATTTTCCTTCTCTTCCTGCACTCATTTGCCTAGTAAATGGGTGAAGTAAGAGAATGAAGAATGAATGAAGAATGATGATATCATTCAGATGATGTCAGATGATAGAATCATGGGGACGTCGAATTGGATGTTTAGATCAGATTCTATGCTAATCGGTAATTAACCAACAGTAGTAAAGAATCCTTTGTTTTGTTATTAAATTTGTGAGTGGTGCACAACTAATATTCTTCCAACACACTCATAAGAAGAAACAGCTACATAAATGACCAAAATATAGAATATAAATGATCCATACCATAATAGTTTAGGTCTAGTACTTTTGGAAACATGGAAACATAAATAACTAGTTCATAAGAGTTTCATATTAAGTTATTCTTTACTAGAAAGACAATTCATTTCTAAAATCATTATTCAAAACCTAAAGATATAAAACATAATAAGGGGTGATTATATATCCACAATAAGTGTAAAAAAGGGAGATATCAATGATCATATAAGGATAAAACAAGTAGTATAAATTCACATTCATCCTATTTGTGTCCAATCTTCCAATATGTATGATTCCCATTCATTTATAAACACATCTATATCATCTTGTGAATATGATTTTTTGCGACAGTCCTAGTAGTACTGAAAAATTATAAATACCCAAAGGATTAATAAATATTTTAAATGAACTCATAATTATTTTAAAAACTACCTCTTCAGGGATGCTAGTTTGTTGATGAAATACGATCTCTTTCATAAATTTACAATCATAATAACCACGGTTCTTTCCTTTTGTTTGTTTTGGAAAATTCACAATCATCGAGAAAAATAAGTAATTTTTTATGATATTTTTTTGGATATTGCAATGTTATTATTTATACCAGGATACTTTTCCAGTTGTAGATCTTAAAGGCGTTCTTGTCCATAGGTCCTAGATTCATTCCATGAAGTAGACGATATTGATACGCAACCCTATCATAAGAGAATCCTCATTAAATGATAATGTAATTTATATGACTATATGTTTATTTATAAAATGATTGATCTAGTGTATTAAAAATTAACAAATTCCATCATGTGTGGTCGGCTTTTTTCATATCCATGCATTGAATACAGAAAATAAATCATTGGAGTATCCAAATTGACTGGAATCAACATCCAATGCTGCCTAAAAACATAAAAAGGAATAAGTAATGGATGAAATTAATATATATTTTATATGATTAAATTGTAGAGTTTTACAGCAGCATCATTAGTATTAAAAAGAGTATGTCATCCATATTTTTTTCAAATTATTTGAGCAGGGATGAAATTATTGTAGCCTCTTTATTAGTTATTTTTAAGAGGTGATGTGAGGACAAACATGCCCAAATTTTTTTCATGGGGGAAATACCTTCAATTGTTTTTTGTATATACGTCTTTGAAAAATATGAAATGTATTTAGTTATAATTATCATAGTATATTGTCTTTTCTAAAATAAATTCATGAAAACATACCTCATGTATATATTTTCAACTAAGGTGATGAAGCATTCATACTTGAGGATTTCATTTGCCTTTTTACACTAATGAAATCTAATTTTTCATCTCTGTACATATTTTTCTCCAAAATCAATTGTGTGAGCAATGTCATCTATCAAAATTTTATCCACATGAGACTAAAATGCTATTAACCATGGATATAGAATGGGTGGGATGAAGGTTCTCTCAGTAGACTGTTTTAATCAGTTGGTTGATCCTTGAGAAAATTTTGAGTTGATATTTCGTTTCACCCATTCTTTTTGTCGTTCTGTAACAAAATTTGTCAGTTCAGAACTTTTTTCATTAAATGTTAATGTTTCAGCTGGAAAAAAATGGAAATGGATACCTCATTGTATAAATGTTTTTTATAAGAATTTATGGCCATGTGATGAATGTTCCAATAGATTTTTCAACTCTATGAATGTCTTCATAGTCATTTGGATGAGGTAGCTCCACACTTGGTTCATTAGATACATTAATCAACACTCTGACATGATATGTTGGAGGTTTTCTATTGTGTAGCATCATGTACTGCATATTAAACACCATATCCCTCGCTACAAGGCGATATGTGGGAGTTGATAGATATTAATGAAGATCATTTTCACTCTGAGGAATATTAGTACAGGAAAGCAATTAGTGACTATTTGATTCACATTTCACAGAAAAAATTATTATAACATTTATTTCCATAGCTAAGTCTGGTTTTTGAGGGGAATGGATCGCCTCAAAGCTGGGGGGGAACTTCACGCAAGGGTTATTATTGAGTTGTTTCTTTTCATTGCCTCACCCCATCAAACTTGATTTTATCTCCATTTGGTATTTTAATTATTCTTGAAACATCGCTATTGTTTCTCTCATCCTTTTCATTTTCATAGTTTAATCCTCCACTCATTTTGCTTTCTGAAAATATGTTCGGGGTGTCACCCCAAAACCCACACCTCTGATTTGGCCAAACTGTTCTAGCTGCTTCAAGGCTGTTGAAAGTATATCTGTATCTGGTACAGGTGTTGTTAATTCTTGTGACTATGTTAGATAGAAAATATATGAAAATAAGTAGTCATTGTTATGTAATATCAATTTGAATAAAATAAAAATTATATTATGTCATACATACACATGTTTCCCACAGTTTTTGCGTGTTTTTATCTTCCAGTATCCCCTCATTAATTATACGAGACTCCATACATAGTAAATGGTGTGGGATGGATGTGGATTTCAATTTCGATTCGTCAATCTGCATATAAATAGAAGAACATGGTAATGGTGTTGTTTTATGTCACATAAAAGTATTATAGAAGATTTAAAATACATACCAATTTTTTCTCAATTAAAGAATACCCCCCATCCTTTATTTCTGGTAGGGGTACGCTGGTTTTGTTGCCCATTAATTTTTTTCAGCACTATGTTGTTGTTTCATAAATAAATAACTATCAATGAAAGTGATGAATAAAAAAAATTTAAAACAACGTATTACAATACACAATGTACCTGAAAATTCCACTCCCCATGAAGGTGTCTAAATGTGTCCCATGATCCTTGGGATATCAAGTGGTCATAAAGAGTAGGTGGTTGCGGAATTATTTTCTCTTCAGAATCTTTAATATGATATTTCATCAAAATTTTATAGAAGCCTCTATGAATCCTTCCTGCAACTCCTAATAAATATTTCTTGTGCAATGAATCAGCAAAAAATGCTCTCTGAAATGGATTATGGATAGTAAGTCAATGTTTTGTTATGTTTTTTATTTTAATAAATTAAAGAAATGTTATCATAATATTACCATAATCTTTTCCCAGATTAGTGTCTTAAGCCCTGTGACAAGACAGATCCACGACTGTACTTCAATCGACACAAATTGCTGAGTGACTATTCCACTGTATCTATTAAAGATGAATTTTTTGGGTTAACATGTTGGCTTCACTTATTCCATCCAACCTCATAATTGATGCCTTTTTATTTTCCCTTAATAATTTTGGCTAACACAATCAAACTACGATGCTGTGATTTTTTTGTGCTGTCAGGGTTTCAGTTCATACCATTTCTTTATAAGCATCATCATTATCTTCCTATGGTGTACTAGCATCGCCACTGGGACCAGCAGAAATAGGTTTGAGAATCCTATTATACCCCAGCACTGGGACCAGTTGTAACAAGTTGAGAAACGTGTTGTTTCTCTGCACTGGGACCTGTAGTAAGAGGTTGAGAGACCTGTTGTTCCTCAAGATTGAGCGCATCAACAGGTGCAAATGTCATTATATATAGAAGTGGTTTATCATTTAATTTAGATTACATAAATGTGGTATCGAACAGATAATCACATAACTTAACACAGCATATATTAGAATAATCAAATAACCTGATTATTGAACTTTTTTTAATAGTTTAAGAGATTTGACTTCTCTATTGACTATGTAAATCCTTTCATTATGGCCTCCTCTGACATAAAAAATTTCTTCACCATTGGAACCACTAAGAAATGAATGCCAAGTCCTAATGAATGGTTCATCCTCCATTGAACGTTCATCTGACCCTTCAATTTTTTTGGTCGTTAATAGAACAATTGACTAGTATTAGTCTACATGATCTGGAATATAAAATACTTGCACTTCCTCTAATTCCATCATAAATGGTTTATCATTCTCCCCTTCCATTATGAAATAAACTTCCACGAATCCTAATTCATCTATTTTAACAACACTCCTATTATCAACCCACTTGTATTGAAAAATTGGCACTTGGAATTTCATATAATCAAACTCCTATATTTGTTTGATGATGCCAAAGTTTAAAATGTTCACATAAATTGGATTTTTGTCCTTATAACTAGAAAAAAGCATCACTTTAGCCTCAATTGTAACACCAATATTTTTCATGGTACTTTGTTCATCATTTTTATTAGTATAGAATGTATAACCATTAACTACATAAGCTTGGTATGATAATAATTACACACTTGCTCCTCCGGCTAGCCATCAATGTTATCCGGAAATTTAGTTTGGATTTGCATCTAACATCTTAATAAATGTTTCGAAAACCATCCTGTAAACAGTCAATTATGTGTATATGATATCTGTTTTTCAGCCCAATATGGATTCAAATTCCTGAGAATTTCGTTGTGGGGTTGAACATATGGGTCAACATCAAAATTGTTATGAAAAACGTAAAGGTGGATATGTTCATGATTTATAATATTGATTGTGAAAACCTCTCATCAAGTAATTAATTCACCCTCAATCTACCTATTGTGATGAGATTTAGGTAGTCAAATGATTTCCACACAAGATAGGTACTCAGTACAGAACACAATTGCTTCCTCAATAATATATTTCTCTATAATACAAGCCTATGGCCGACTTCAATTTCTGACATACCCTTTCAAAATCATCATATACCATTCAATGGGGGTACATCTATATATAATGTACAGGACCACAAAGTCAAATATCTATCATCAAATGAACCATCAAATAAAGTATCATATCTAAGAATGTTAGTTGGATGAACATTTCCAATTCACATAATATGATGAGAATTTATCCTTCCACAATTGGCAATTTCACTGTGCCTATAACTTTTCTGCATATAAATATGAATAAGAAATAGTGATTCATTAATGTATATCAGAAATTCGTGGAAAAAATGCATTGTAATGCTATAGGAATTATATGTTGCCTCAAAACATGGAAATCAGGTGATTTCAGACCCTTTAACTTTAATTCTCTCATTGAAATGATGTTCTTTATATTTGACGATTACACATATGGAACCTTTACATCATTCAAGAAGTTGAAAAACTTATATCTCTCCTACCTGGAAAGTGTATAAGCAGTAGGAGGAATAAATGTTCATTTTTCACCCTTTATTGGTGCCAACTCTTCTCGTATTTCTATCTCAACCATTTCCAATCTAGACTTAATTCCATCCTTTGTTTTTCCATGTGCATTTAGCAACGTTCCAATGACACCATCACATACATTTTTTTCAACATGCATAACATCCGGAAAAGGTCTGAAATATAGACAATTCCAATATGGTAATTCAAAAAAAACTGACCTCTTTTTCCAACTGGATTTCATAAGGTTTTTCAAAAATGGTTTACTAAAAGCACTGTCCACATATTTTACTTTTGAAAATAATTGATCACCTGTTAGTGGAGACGATGTTGTATGTTCTTCTAAAAATCCATCGAATGATGTCATCCAAGATCGGTACCTATTTCGTTAGTGTAGAAACCTGTGATGTCCTAGAAACATAGTTTTCATTGAATTTTTCAACATAATTTACTATGTACCTTGTTTGCAAACAGGGAACCTTTGAGTTCCTTTAATTATATATCCAGAAAAATTTCCATAAGTAGGAAATTTATTTATCATCTCGTATAACATGGCTCTCAAAGTGAAATCTTCATTTTTTTGAGCATCATACATCGTAACACCAGAATCCCACAATAACTTCAAGTCCCCTATCAAAGGAGACAAATAAACATCAATAATATTACCATGCCGGTTTGGTCATGATATAAGCATAGATAACATGATACATTTTAATTTCATACATATCCATGGTGGTAAGATATAATTTACCAACATAATCGGCCATATACTATGACTACTGCTTTGAAAACCAAATGGATTCACTCCATTTATCGATAATTCAAGACGATTTTTTCTCAGATCATTTCCAAATTCCAGATACTCATGACAAATTCTCTTCCATTGAGGAGATTCTTCTAGGAGACATAGTTTCCCATCTTTAATTATGGAACCTACATACTTTGTCAATTGCCTTGCAGTCACCTCACTTACATATAGGCACCTAAACCATGGAATGATTGAAATGTACCATAAATCTTTTGTAAGACTGGATTCATATTTCATTTATTGAGAAGCACCACATTATGGGCATATTTTAAGTGATTGTGGTCCTTGTAAAACAATATACAGTCATTCGGGCAGGCGTGTATTCTTTCATAGATCATACCTATCAAGAATAACTTTTTTTGGCATCATATGTTTGGCTCAGATGATCATAATCTTCTAGGAGAGTGTCATTCAGGAGAGAAAGTAGTTCCATAAAACTGGCATCACTCCACCCATTGCCTACTATCAAATTATACAGCTTCTATTGGGATGAAAATGATGTATATTAAGTGCAACAATAAAACATTGGCATCTTTTCACAACTCTCTAACTTCTCAAACAATTTTCGGAAATCACAAAGTTCATCTTCAACTGTCCTTGTCATTACTTCAAAATGATCTTCATCACCATTCACATCGGTAATCACATCCTTCATACGATCATCTTCATTGTTCATTCTTGTAATCATATCCATTGATCCATAAAACGCAGTGCTATCCCATCAACTATCTGCATTATTTTTACCCCATATTTATTCCAACATGTATAACTTTGGTCCATTCCATGACAGATCATGTGTTCTTCAAAATCCATTAGAATAATTTTTCCTTAATAACAACACTGTAAACTAGGACAAATTATTGAGAAGGTTCATATGCATGAACTTTTGAAAACATGATAAACTATATCATGCCATCTTCATACTCTTTTGTTACTCGATTGCAATTCATCCATTATTTTCTCATATTCATTCTATTTGATATAGTAATATTAATATTTAACAAAAATAATTACACAAAATATTCTCAACTAGGGTCATCATCCAACTATAATAAATGGAATTTTCTATGGTAAACAATACAATTACCTCTCCATGCATTACTCATGACCAAAGTAGATCACACCCACCTTCCTAACCACCTGATCAATGAAACTAGCTATAATAAGCCCTTGAACTAGAATTTTTTAGGATCCCATATGTGATCTATATGGATTGTTTTAAACTGGTATTTTAGTGTTTATCTAAAAAAATAATGACTCTAGTCAATAACTATGGTACTAAACTAATATATGGTATGATTTTCAGTAGACTTCTTATGGTTGGAAGGATTTATTACTTGTGTTGTTATGGTTATTTGACTAGGGTTTCCATAATGTGTCTCATAGAGTCCTCTAGTGAATTGATTTTCTAAGATTTAGTTGAATTTTATTAGTAACAAAGTGTTGGTTCCATTAAAATGGGTAATTTTTGGATTTATATTTAATGGTGGAAGAACAACAACATGGAAAACAAATTTCATACCAATCATTCCCACAACCGCAACACCATACAAACACACAACCGTGATCACAATCACAACACCATACAAACCAAACCATCACATTTTCAGATTTTACAAAGCATCCCTTATTCAATTCTATTTGTTAATTCAGGGGTTATCACAAAAGTTTTATCATATTGGGTCATTCAATAATTAATCAGTATACGTAAATTGCAATTTGTTTTACTCAAATGTTCAACAAGAACCAACAAACATGCATTTAAATTAGTGCAAAAACAAGGACCACCAAAGCCCATGATTTTCAGTGGGTCATTTAGACCGTACATTTCACAAAATAACCATAAATATCAAACCGTAATAACATGAGAACAATAGGAAACCAATGAGTAAAAGGAGAAAACTCACTGTGAAGGTGTCGTTCAGCACACACCAGGGGTGCGTATGTGGCAGAGGAGAGGTTCACGGTAGAGGATATTTCCAACTGAAATGAAAACATAAAATGAGAACTCACATGTTAAACAAATTTATTGGTCAATAATAAGATTTCATTTTCCATCTATGATATCTCCTTCCTGTTTATTTTTTTGTGTATCTACTATTTTCCTAGATGTTCAACGTATGAATGGGACATGTGTCCTTTTCAATAGAAAGATCATTTTTAATTTACTCTAATTTAAGGGTAAAATATTCCACATCAATTTTATTTTTTTTCAAGGTGATTGTTTCTATCCCGTAATGGTCATGAATGCCTCTTAAGTTAGTGGAAGGTGATGACAGTTATTGGTTATGATACAAGTATGGGTTGTATCATTACATTTCCAATTTTAATTGACCCATTCCCATTTAAATATTGAATGGGGGGTCAAAAAAATATAGAAGTAATAAGAGAGGTAAAAATTATCCTATTCTCTCCAATACAAGTGATTAAAGATGAAACATACACCGGGTGTGGGAGAACCACCCTAATAGAGAGAAGGGTGAGGTTGGCGTAGTGCAGAGGGACTATAAACTTATGTGTTTTCTGCATTACTAAGGCCATGCTTTTCTCTCATAGATCATGACTAATTATTGATTATTTCTCACTATTGTGAATATTGTTTACATGGATACATGTAGAGACCCGAAGCTTATCATACATGGACATTACATTACTTTTTCGGAATACTTAGTACATAACCAAAACACACACACAAGGATCGTAATAGTTTAGTGTCTTTGGAAACTCAGAATATAATCTTCTAATCGTGGTGAAAGATATTCAAAATCTCCCATTAAGATCTTCCTTTTTCTTACCTAAAACCTTTCTTTATATCCTGGGGAAAAGAAAACATAAAAGGGTGAGCTCAAATGCTCAGTAAGGGTAAACAAAAGATATATCAATCACATCATATACATAAGCACATAACTTTTGGAAATCTTAACCTGCAAAAGAGATCATAATTTCATAACATGGGGGAAATAATGGCAGTGAAATGTAATCACAATAATCATAACCTAAAACATGAAACTTTGTGGCATTCACACATAATCATAGAGAATCATTTCTTGTTAGTCAAGAATCATTTCCAAGACTATCTTAGTGGGCAACGTCCCTTTCTGAATCGAGTAACCCTCGTTTCAGTCCTGTTTCACTGAACCGGTATAACCTACCGTTCCAGCCCTGTCTATCTCATGAGATATAAAATCTTTACCCAATGCATTGTAGGGAGATATAGGTCCCACCCATCTTATAATTAATCCTTTCTTATGTGTGCCACATAATCATAAACCATACATCATAGCGTAACCCATGTAAAAAAATGAGATTCTTAAACAACATGACATCATAAAACAATTCATATAAGATAAAGGAATTCATAAAAATATTTCCATCACAACATAATCAAACCAATGTAATAATAGGGATAGAAATAGAACCCTTTTATTATCTTAGATGGAAAATAATTTTGATAAAATACTTGAACTCCATTCTTGAGGAAAATATCCTTTCTACTTCAAAAACATTTTTCCTTTCATAACATGTCATACGACTTTAAAATAAAACAAGTTGATTAAAAATAAACTTGAAAACTTGTAAAGGAAGTTTCTTGGAAATAATGTTTTAAAAATCCATTCATGCCGTATAAGTTAAAAAAAACATTCTTCGTACTTTTGTCGGAAAAGTCAAAAAGTACCTCGTACGAAAGAAACGACAAAAGATTCATTTCATATTATTTACTAAAAACTCACCGAAGGGTAAAATTGTATTTAAACTATTTTAAGTGGATGGAAATAATATTACATATTTAGGGAACATGGATGTGGATGATAAAATACACCCCAGTAAATACTTACGAATAAACAATCTCGGATAAAAATTGAGATTGTGGTATTTTCCCTTACCTTAGGTCCGATTTGCTTCGTATGTGTCCGAACCTCCTGTATAATGATTTAAATAATGTCATTGAATTATTACAGAATAATATTCATTGTTATGATATCATATATGGTTCACTTATGACATTATATTACCCGTTCTTCTGTAAATTCCATGTTAAAGAAGCGTTTTGGGTAAAATCGTCTCATTTGTCGTTCGTGTTTTTAACTTGTAATTATTAATATGATTACTTGGATCATGATTACTTATATCCAGAATGTAAAACATGATTTATATATAATATACATTAAAAAATATATATATATATATATATAATATATCGATAAATGGAATGAAATACACCGTTCATGGAGACGGTAGTCCGTACGTACGCATGAACGTTGTTTTCGTTTCCTTATTGAATTGAATGGAATTAAGTAGATGACATACATATAAATTTACATAAACCCAATATCATTATTATGTCATATATTTCATTAGTACTTATTATATATACTTTATAATCATTCATGAATGGTTAGTCATTGAGAATGAATCTCATCGCGTCGTGGAGACAGTAGTCCGTACGTACGCACGAGCGATGATATCGTTCCCATGGTCGTGGAATTGTGTTGAAGTGTATGTAGAATATTTCAGTATCAATATCACTTTATAATAATCATATATAGTTACTCATTACACCATTATACCCATCCTATTAAGGTGGTGGTGGAAAATAGATTACACCACGGCGTGGAGACGGTATTCCGTACGTACGCACGCGCGGTGATTTCATATTTCCGTAGGATGGATAGAAGGTGAATTAGGGTTGTTTCATATTTATAATAACATATCAGTATGTAATTAATACTGATGTTATTACTTTGTTATGAAACAACTAAATAATAAGAAGTTGAAGAAGAAAGAAATTGAAAAGATCGGTAATGGTTATTACCTCTTCTTTGAAACGCCTCTTTGAATCCTCCACTTAGGGAACTAAGATTGGCCTTTGAAGAAGACCAGGACCTCTAGGATTATTCTAGGGAAGTGGGGAAGGGATTTTGGCAGAGGTTGGCCGAGCTTGAGTGCTCAAATTGGTGTGAGGAGGAAGGGGGAGGAGGTGCCCTTTTATAAGGGAGGAGAGGGGCACCTTAGGAATATCTCAAAATAATATTTTATATTAAAGTCAAAATCGGTTTATAATAGTTCAAAAGGGTCTTATTTCGAAGATAAAGTGGGGATGGGTCGAAATCCTATCAACCAATAGGATTTAGACAAGTTTATGATATTATTTTAACCTTATCAATTAGATTTAACTCTAAGTTAAATAATTTAACTTTTACCGTGTCTTTTTTTTTCTTTCACTATATGGTTAATAAAATTACAATAACATGACAAAGGAACCCCGAATTGTTTATTACTAATACATATATCCTTATCTAAGTCATTTGGCCGAACTTTAGATTTTTAGGAATAAAATAACAATTAATAATATAATATTTGATTTAAAAACTATTTTGTGTCAATTTTGACACTATTTGATATATGATTTTTGTTAAAGTCATAACAGAATTATATGTTCGAACCAAGTTGATTAAATCAACCCTAATATATCATAGTAACCTATAAAATTAGTGGAATTCATAAAAAGTCTCAAATTACATTTATTTTGGTGTTTATAGCATCAATTATGTCAATATTTCATAAATAAGATAATTACTGCATCATCATTGTGTCATAAATAAATTAAATTATTTAATGTCTAAAAATTACAAATAAAATACCATTATGTAGGAAATCTTTTTAGATTTCTAATTAATATTTATAGTCTAATTTATCTTATGTATAACCCCATATTAAAAATGATTTACTTATTAAAATTTGATTTTAACTATTTTAACCCTTCTTTAAATAAATTAATAATTAATGTCCTAATCTAATCCAAGTGGGCCAAAATGGTCATATTTTATTCATAAGGTTGTTTTTTGTCGAATTACACTTATCCAATAGAATTAGGACATGTGTTAGGGTAATAGTAATATCATATTTACCCTTAGTTACCCTATTTACTATTAACCGCGGTAAAAAAAGTAAAAAGTTACTATTCACCAAAAAATTATTTTCATCTCATTGAACCACATTTTACTTACTGACATCAACCGTGTCTCTCGGATTTTTGAAATTCCATTCACAGAAGCGGTAAAATTATGTTTTATGAAAAATTCAGTTTTTTAACTACCACTTAGTAGTTTCACTATTCATCAAAAATTGATGTTTTTCAGAACAATGCCAAAATTTCATCCTAAGCTATATTTTATATTCCGAATTCAAAAATAAAGTCTATTTTACCAAATTCATAACATAGAAGTTTCATTAATTATTTTTATAATTAAATCCCGCTGTTAAAACAAATAGCGTGTTTTTAAGAAACAATATCTATCAAAAGATTGACACTTGATTATGTCTGGTTTAAATGTAAAATTACAACCAATGACCAAAATTGTATTAAATTGTAAAAACATATTCTAAATATACTTTAAAACCACTCAAATTAATAATTTATCACTATTAATTATTTCGATTAAAAAAGTTGTTTTTAATTAAAATTTAGTAATTTTCACTATTCATTAGAATATGAAAGTTATCCGAAATGTACCAAAATTTCAACTTAGGTTAAATTCGATACTCCGAATCCAAAAATGAAATCCATTTTGAAAAATAAAATTTAAAAAATTTCAAAAAGTGGTTATTACTATTCATAACGGCTAGTTTTAATAACATTTTAATAGCATATCGCTGTTTAGTGAAACTCGTTATTGCGTACTACACATGCTATCGAGGAAGGTCGTGATTTCGTGTAATGCAAGGAATGTCAAGGATGCGTGTTGTGCAAGCTCCTTTTGGTGTAGCGTACAACACAAGACATTAGTGAAATAAAAAGAATATTTTTCATAAAATCTCGGGCTGTTACATTCTACCCCCCTTAAATTGAATTTCTCCCTCGAAATTTGTCGGGGTTATAAATGGTTTATTATTCGAAAGTTTCTTTAATAGAATCCCACATCATAAAAAGGAATACCAAAACTTGGCTTTAAAAACTAAAGTATGAAATGTAACGATTACCCAAATAAACTAATCGCTGGGTTTCCACATAGGTAAAAATATGGATATGGAAGAGAAATCTAACCATCATGTTCTGATGGAGAGTGGTAGAGAACATGGCTATGGAAAAGCCAGTAATCACAAATCCATAGATTTGTGATGATATAAGGTACCATCTGATTCATCAGGTATAAGATCACTAGGACAACATTTTTGGTTTTCAAGATCATTTCCCTAAAGTTGAAAATTTGAATTAGAATAAATACTTACTTTATTTTGGTACAATCTCACTGTTGTTCGTGCCTTGAACAATTTCCACTTCATCTCTTAAATAAATGAAGTTGAATTTGTTATTCGTGAAGTGTTAGCAGATTATGTGATAGAATGACGGGTCATTCCATCTGTCTCAAACAAAAGGTTAGCAAAAATTATATACATAAGTCGGTCTATAGTGAGATTAATCATATATGGTTCCTAAAATGGACTTATATTTCATATATCATACTGCTTAATATAATAAAACTAGTTTCTACTAAACAGGGACTTCCTGTAGGCCAGTGGTAGGCGATAAAGGCCAGTCGCACTTCGGTTGTGGGTTCGATTCCCACAGCCTTGTCCGACGCGATGGGCTGTCACCCGTCCTGTAGGTTGTCCTTTTTCTAAAACTATATTACTATAACATCCCATCAATAATATCGAAAAAACTTCTATCCTTAAACAATACTAACTTATTTCCAAAATAATCCATTCTAATCTTTAGGCTTTTCCATAATACTACAGTCCACTCTCATAATATAGTGAAAACAATTACCAGAGATTTAATACAATCGTTAATCCCCATATATATGTCTTGTTGGTCACATTCCAAACATTCAAAGGCCTTAATCATGTATTCTATTGAATACTCATTGAACCATAGTGAAAACTTGAATGTAGTTAAAAGTTAACACCTTCCACATACCAAAATCCTCAAAATTGTATATACTCAAACCATGATATCACTTAGTCCTTATATTAATCATGAGCTCATGAATACTATTAAACATTTCATTTTCTCGTTTTCCCTTCATTATGCGCATATCATCTTATTTCCAAAATATATCAATCACATTGAATACCACATCAATAAATATTTCAATACTCAATGATACAACATTATTTTGAAATCCCATTACATAAACACTTAATCATTCCACCACATCGTTGTCATATTCAACATTGCCAATAGTGATCGCATGTGACTTCCCTTTGTCCTTTGCCTTCAGTGGTTGCTCATGTTGATCATCACTAACCCTTGGATTAGGGCATTTGTTAGCATAATGCCCCATTTCCTTGCACTTGAAGCATTGAAGTGTTGGTGGTGCGTTCTCTGTAGTGTTTGATTTATTCACATCATTAGAAACCCTTTTTCCATTACTTCGACACTCAGCTGCTCGATGACCTTATTTTCCACACTTAAAACATTTTCTCGTCCCTTTAAGACAATCTCCACCATGCTTCTTTCCACACTTTGTGCATAAGGAAACATTCATCTTCTTTTCACCATTATTCTGAGATTTCTCCTTGAACTCCATCTTTAGTTTTTTGTCAAAACCATGAGATGGATATGTAACACCAACTTCCATTTCTACCTTGATAGCACAACACACAATTTCTTCATAGCTACTGAAGTCTCTTATAGCTAATTCCCTTCGAAGACTTGGTTTTAAGCCACTGAAAAATCGATCAACTTTACTTTCAGGTTGGATGATAATGCCAGATGCATACCTTGCAAGTCTTGTAAAATTCTCTTCGTATATACCAACAGATTCATCATCCTTTTGCTTTAGTTCAAGAAACTCCTTCTCCATCTTTGTTCGAATAATACGAGGGAAGTACTTATTGAAAAATAAGTTCTTGAACTCGTCCCATTCCATGGACTCAATTTCATCTCTTTGCCTTGTATTCTTGATAAGATTCCACCATTGATCAGACTCACCTTCCCAACGATATACTGCTAAGATGACTTTATCATGTTCAGAACATTGAAGAACTGAAAATATCTTTTCAGTGGTACTGATCCATTGTTCAGCAACAAGTGGATCAGAAGACCCACTGAAAGAAGGTGGACATTGCCTCATAAAGGACTCAATAGAATATTGTTCCCTTCACTTCTCATTTGGAAGTCTAGAATGATTCATAGCTTGTGTAAGTATAACAATATAATTTTGCACTCCATCTCCCATAACATTTGTTTGTTCAGGAGGAAAATCATTGCATTGTCCATTTCATTGATCAGCACGGTTCCTTCGGGTTCCATCCATCGTCTAAAACCCAAAAAGAATAGTGTGAGAGGCAAAAATCATGCTAGGGAAAACAACATAATAAATGGGGAGTACCTTCAATATCTAACATCTTAGGTTTAATTCTATGATCGTTAGCGTAGTTCTAGTACTATAACTTATAAGTATACTTAACCTTAGGGACATCCCTAGACATACCGTAGAAATATCTCTAGGGATCTCACTAACGTTTTCAGATCCTAGTTTCCAAAGGTTGACGAAACCTTTCCTCGGATACCAACTGTAGCGGTCTGGAATTACTTCCAGTGGACTATAATTAATACCTATCAGGGCACTCCATGGGCGGCTACACCCCCTGGGCGGGACACACCACCATCCCCAGTGGCACCCATTTCCTCATGAATCCCTTGGGCGGAGAGCCATGCTTCGTCCAACGCTCACATGTGAGAGTTCCCAAGGATCGGATATATTCCTACCTCCTTTGCCTCTGATACCAACTGTAGAGACCCGAAGCTTATCGTACATGGACATTACATTACTTTTGCGGAATAATTAGTACATAACAAAAACACACACACAAGGATCGTAATAGATTAGTGTCTTTGGAAACTCGGAATATAATCTTCTAATCGTGGTGAAAGATCTTCAAAATCTCCCATAAAGATCTTCCTTTTTTTTACCTAAAACCTTTCTTTATATCCTGGGGAAAAGAAAACATAAAAGGGTGAGCTCAAATGCTCAGTAAGGGTAAACAAAAGATATATCAATCACATCATATACATAAGCACATAACTTTTGGAAATCAAAACCTGCAAAAGAGATCATAATTTCATAACATGGGGTAAATCATGGCAGTGAAATATAATCACAATAATCATAACCTAAAACATGAAACGTTGTGGCATTCACACATAATCATAGAGAATCATTTCTTGTTAGTCAAGACTCATTGCCAAGACTATCTTAGTGGACAAAGTCCCTTTCTGAATCGAGTAACCCTCGTTTCAGTCCTGTTTCACTAAACCGGTATAACCTACCGTTCCAGCCCTGTCTATCTCATGAGATATAAAATCTTTACCCAATGCATTGGAGGGAGATATAGGTCCCACCCATCTTATAATGAATCCTTTCTTATGTGTGCCACATAATCATAAACCATACATCATAGTGTAACCCATGTAATAAAAATGAGATTCTTAAACAACATGACATCATAAAACAATTCATATAAGATAAAGGAATTCATAAAAATATTTCCATCACAACATAATCAAACCAATGTAATAATAGGGATAGAAATAGAACCCTTTTATTATCATAGATGGAAAATAATTTTGATAAAATACTTGAACTCCATTCTTGAGGAAAATATCCTTTCTACTTCAAAAACATTTTTCCTTTCATAACATGTCATACGACTTTAAAATAAAACAAGTTGATTAAAAATAAACTTGAAAACTTTTAAAGGAAGTTTCTTGGAAATAATGTTTTAAAAATCCATTCATGCCGTATAAGTTAAAAAAAACATTCTTCGTACTTTTGTCGGAAAATTCAAAAAGTACCTCCTACGAAAAAAACGACAAAAGATTCCTTTCATATTCTTTACTAAAAACTCACCGAAGGGTAAAATTGGATTTAAACTATTTTAAGTGGATAGAAACAATATTACATATTGAGGAAACATGGATGTGGATGATAAAATACACCCCAGTAAATACTTACGAATAAACAATCTCGGATAAAAATTGAGATTGTGGTATTTTCCCTTACCTTAGGACTGATTTGCTTCGTATGTGTCCGAACCTCCTGTATAATGATTTAAATAATGTCTTTGACTTATTACAGAATAATATTCATTGTTATGATATCATATATGGTTCACTTATGACATTATATTACCCGTTCTTTTGTAAATTCCAAGTTAAAGAAGCGTTTTGGGTAAAATTGTCTCATTTGTCGTTCGTATTTTTAACTTGTAATTATTAATATGATTACTTGGATCATGATTACTTATATCCAGAATGTAAAACATGATTTATATATATTATATATTCAGAATATATATGTATATATATAATATATCGATAAATGGAATGAAATACACCGTTCATGGAGACGGTAGTCCGTACGTACGCATGAACGCTGTTTTCGTTTCCTTATTGAATTGAATGGAATTAAGTAGATGACATACATATAAATTTACATAAATCCAATATCATTATTATGTCAGATATTTCATTAGTACTTATTATATATACTTTATAATCATTCATGAATGGTTAGTCATTGAGAATGAATCTCATCGCGTTGTGGAGACGGTAGTCCGTACGTACGCACGAGCGATGATATCGTTCCCATGGTCGTGGAATTGTGTTGAAGTGTATGTAGACTATTTCAGTATCAATATCACTTTATAATAATCATATATAGTTACTCATTACACCATTATACCCATCCTATTAAGGTGGTGGTGGAAAATAGATTACACCACGGCGTGGAGACGGTATTCCGTACGTACGCACGCGCGGTGATTTCATTTTTTCGTAGGATGGATAAAAGGTGAATTAGGGTTGTTTGATATTTATAATAACATATCAATATGTAAGTAATACTTATGTTATTACTTTTTTATGAAACAACTATAGAAGAAGAAGTTGAAGAAGAAAGAAATTGAAAAGATCGGTAATTGTTATTACCTCTTCTTTGAAACGCCTCTTTGAATCCTCCACTTAGGGAACTAAGATTGGTCTTTGAAGAAGCCAAGGACCTCTAGGATTATTCTAGGGAAGTGTAGAAGGGATTTTTTCAGAGGTTGGACGAGCTTGGGTGCTCAAATTGGTGTGAGGAGGAAGGGGGAGGAGGTGCCCTTTTATAATGGAGGAGAGGGGCACCTTAGGAATATCTCAAAATATTATTTTATATTAAAGTCAAAATCGGTTTATAATGGTTCAAAAGGGTCTTATTTAGAAGCTAAAGTGGGTATGGGTCGAAATCCTATCAACCAATAGGATTTAGACAAGTTTATGATATTATTTTAACCTTATCAATTAGATTTAACTCTAAGTTAAATAATTTAACTTTTACCGTGTCTTTTTGTTTTCTTTCACTATATGGTTAATACACTTACTATAACATGCCAAACGAACCCAAAATTGTTTATTACTAATACATATATCCTTATATAAGTCATTTGGCCGAACCTTAGATTTTTAGGAATAAAATAACAATTAATAATATAATATTTGATTTAAAAACTATTTTGTGTCAATTTTGACACTATTTGATATATGATTTTTGTGAAAGTCATAACAGAATTATATGTTCGAACCAAGTTGATTAAATAAACACTAATATATCATAGTAACCTAGAGAATTAGTGTAATTCATAAAAAGTCTCAAATTACATTTATTTTGGTGTTTATAACATCAATTATGTCAATATTTCATAAATAAGATAATTACTGCATCATCATTGTGTCATAAATAAATTAAATTATTTAATGTCTAAAAATTACCAATAAAATACCATTATGTAGGAAATCTTTTTAGATTTCTAATGAATATTTATAGTCGAATTTATCTTATGTATAACCCCATATTAAAAATGATTTACTTATTAAACTTTGATTTTAACTATTTTAACCCTTCTTTAAATAAATTAATAATAAATGTCCTAATCTAATCCAAGTGGGCCTAAATGGTCATATTTTATTCATAAGGTTATTTTTGGTCGAATTACACCTTTCCAATAGAATTAGGACATGTGTTAGGGTAATAGTAATATCATATTTACCCTTAGTTACCCTATTTACTATTAACTGCGGTAAAAAAAGTAAAAAGTTACTATTCACCAAAAAATTATTTTCATCTCATTGAACCACATTTTACTTACTGACATCAACCGTTTCTCTCGTATTTTTGAAATTCCATTCACAGAAGCGGTAAAATTATGTTTTATGAAAAATTCAGTTTTTTAACTACCACTTAGTAGTTTCACTATTCATCAAAAATTGATGTTTTTCAGAACAATGCCAAAATTTCATCCTAAGATATATTTTATATTCCAAATTCAAAAATAAAGTCTATTTTACCAAATTCATAACATAGAAGTTTCATTAATTATTTTTATAATTAAATCCTGCTGTTAAAACAAATAGCGTGTTTTTAAGAAATAATATCTATCAAAAGATTGACATTTGATTATGTCTGGTTTAAATGTGAAATTACAACCAATGACCAACATTGTATTAAATTGTAAAAATATATTCTAAATATACTTTAAACCCACTCAAATTAATAATTTATCACTACTAATTATTTCGATTAAAAAAGTTGTTTTTAATTAAAATATAGTAATTTTCACTATTCATCAGAATATGAAAGTTATCCGAAATGTACCAAAATTTCACCTTAGGCTAAATTCGATACTCCGAATCCAAAAATGAAATCCATTTTGAAAAATAAAATTTACAAAATTTCAAAAAGTGCTTATTACTATTCATAACGGCTAGTTTTAATAACATTTTAATAGCATATCGCTGTTTAGTGAAACTCGTTATTGCATACTACACACGCTATCGAGGAAGGTCGCGATTGCGTGTAATGAAAAGCAAGTCAAGGATGCGTGTTGTGCAAGATCCTTTTGGTGTAGCGTATAACACAAGACATTAGTGAAATAAAAATAATATTTTTCATAAAATCTCGGGCTGTTACAATACATGTAGCCTAATTTACCTAAGGGTTAATGTCCTCCACCAACTAAATATTTATTCTACCTCCCAAAAAAATTGATCACATAGTCAAAATTTCTAATGCATTAGATTAAACTAAATCTATTATTTAACATGAATTTGGTCGGACGATATATGTTGACCACTTTGAAAGGTTTTCATTGGAAGATATAATGAACATGATGTTCAAGATATATAACCATTCACACATGAAAGAGTAGTTCATATTTAATTAATTAAAAATTAAATACTATATGAAAATATGTATGGCTTGAAACTCCACCAAACTCTTACCCTAGGGTAAAACCCTTATTCTGGGTCCAATAGAGTATGACCAAAAATATTTTGAGATCATATCGTAGGAGAGATTATAATTTATCCATCAGATCCATATGAGATAAAAAGATAAAATTTTACTTTATTTTGTTAACATATAATGATGCAATTCATTATAATCTCCAAAACACAATAATTCCATCCCTCGAGAAGTCTAAGTGGCTAATTAGATACCAAAATATCACAACGATCACTAATACACATATGAAATATATAATAAAACATCTATTTATGCACATTTTATGATATAATCCACACTATAAGGGTATCCTTATTATCACACTATGACCAAATTCCAACCTACAAGGATCATGCTCAATACACTAGAGAAAAAAATGAATGGATGTGGCATGATCACTCATACCCTTGTGCCAAAAAATAAACTACAACCTACCCCCATCCCTAAAACAATAGGAATGAAACCCTCTATAATCAAAACACATTAAATTGGGATTACCTTCTCAAAAAACCAACGGTCCCTTCCCCTAAAAAAGGATTCTTTTCCCCCAATATTCAAGAACCGACCTCAACCTGTTCACTTTGGCTACACCATTGACTTATGAACAAACTATTTCTTCACATGAGTAGTAATTAAATTCCCCAATGATCCAAAAAATGAGGCTAATAAAACTAAATCACTAACCATTCCCCTCTTACATTCAAGTTACAACAAGTCAAAGAACCGTCAATTCACCTCTTTAAATACAATGTTGATCAGACCAACCAAATATAACCATACAACCACACACTGCTCGAGCATTGTTACTAAAAAAAGATCCCATAATCATGATCCCAATATGACACTAAAAGTGAAACCAAAACCATCAGAACCAATATGGATATATATCAAACTGAACCTTCCCTATCAACCAACCTCATATCTAGGAGCACTCCAGGTTCTCCAATTTTTAATTTAAAGGAACCCCCATTCCCAAATAAAAAATGAATTCCTCATAGAGTTATCCAACTTAGGGATCACCATTATACATTCTATTGAAGAATCCTGAATCACCCCACCCAACTCAACCACAAGTATAATAATCTTACCATAAAACTATATATTACAATGCATGAAACAATAAATAAAACATTGGTAATGCTCCAAAACAACTAACCTCAAAGTAGAGGAGGGTGATTCAGAGGTCGTAGGAGGATGAGGAGGAGGATGCATAGGCGGTGGAGGATGAGGAGAAGCGGGGTCATAATAGAAAGAGGGATCCCCTGGGAGGAGGAGGAGGAGAAGGAAGCTGTGGCGGAGGAGGAAGAGGATGGTCATGGTGGAGGAGGGATCATAGTGGGGGAGGAGGATACGGCTGCAGTGGTGGAGGAGGAGGAGGATGGTCATGATGGAGAGTTCAGCTTCTGCGAAGGCTTGAATGTGTGCGACAGATGAGGCACCTGTTAGGGTTATTTTATAAAAAAACATGGAACATTTATCAGTGATCATTTAAAGTGTAGATAGATGTATGTTTTATGAGCGCTAAAATAAAAGTGATGATAAAATATACATTTATCAATGCTAAAAATGTGCTGATAAAACAAATATTTATCCAAGTTTAAATTATAGCGATGATAAATAATTATTCCATAAATCCTTTATAATTATACATATTTTTTTTATGCTCATTTCTGTCACAGAGTCTAATGAATGAAAAAGTTGAATACTTTAAGAACATGAAGAGTCATCCTTTGAAGAATATCCAAAATTGACAAAGGCATGAATAGGGAATCCTTTAAGAAGAGGTTACACAAGTTTCCTTCTCGTCACGCAAGTCACTTGTGTGCCACATTTGGGTCAGGCATGTCACTTGTGCGCCCTATTTATTTTTTCACTCAAGGTGTTAAGTAGCCTATAAATAGCCCATGTGGTCCCCCAATTTCGAGGATGAATTTTCCAAAACTCACATTCAAGCTCTAGTCACCCAAGTATTTGACTCACGTCTTCCGAACAATTCTAAGGTAAATCTTTACCAAGAACGGAAGGTCTAAAGAGGATGGATAGGGCCTAAGTATTATAACTCAACAATAATTGCGTGCATATGTGTCCAGCCCTTAAGGGAAGTGATGATACTTTCACGCCACCTTTTCCTCTCAAGGGAACTTAGGCACCACCCTTCTGGACACCTCTAGGGATGATACTAAGGGATTGAGTTCAAAGTCTCCCAAGTATTACCCTATGCATTCATCGTCGCCCAAGGTGACTCATATCGTGCATGTATAATTGTGCGACTAGGACTAGAATGCTAGAACAATACTTGTGCGCCTCCTTTATAGTCACATCCTTTCTTCAAATCCACTTCTCCTCTTCAATGATAGCATTCAAAACCCTATTCAAAGCCATTTGTGGCACGGTTCCTTTTTTGGTTTCATTATCTGAGAGTAATTCATTGGGACTCCTTCTCAAGAGTAAGCCCCAAATTACATGTCCTCTTAATATGGGCCTCCTTCTCAAGAGTAAGTCACAATCATAATTTCCCTTAATTGGGCATCCTTCTTTGGAGTAAGCCCCAGTATAAATTTCTTTTGATTTGGGCTTCCCTTTCAGGCATAAGTCCCAGGATAAAATCTGAAATCACCATACATCATAAATACCTTTATGGACCCTTCTCTTGGGCAGTCATACATACGTAAGCCCCACCTCATTTCTTATGATTTCATCTTTTGTGGCACAATTGACTATTTTTCTGATACCTCTTGTTTCTCAAACTGAGCATGACTAACGTGAGATTTGAGTGTAAAAGTAATTATGACATCTCTCTTTGGGACATTAATCATGCACAAACATCAAACTTCTTCACCCGAACTACATGAACATTGATCTCTACCTTAAAAGTGGAGTACGTAGGAAGAATTTCTAAGGTTTAAGGCCATCATTCATTAATTCATTTCTGTACCATATGACATTAAAATATATATTTATTGTAGAACTTTGTGGGTTATGATACCTTTTATAATTATTATACGTAGGTATCCTTTCTGCGAGTGCAATCCCAACTCTAAAATAATCCCCATCTTCTTGAATGACAATAAACATCAAGTGCCCCACTGAGTGGATTTAAAACCAGTATGGTCATCATAATGACCAAGAGATTTCTATATAATGTATTGAAGGATACCATTGACTAAGAATCTCTAATTCAAATAGATGATTCTCTATTCATGAAGAACCTCAAATAAATATAAATGATTATCTAAATCCCATACATATCAATTATTTATTGCAAAGTATAAAGGAAATACTCATTTTCATAATTGGTAAATTAATAATGATTTGTGAACATAACTTAAATCTATAAGAGAGTATCGGGGTAGACAATAATTCCCCACAAAAAGGATTGATGAGTCTGACCACCCATCCTTTCGACCAATGAAAATTCTTAAGCCTCATCAGTCCACAACTATTGAGAACCTACCTTTGGAATATAGGTCCAAATGGATATAGAATCATTGGATGTTTCTTATTCTAAAAAAAAACCCGTTAGAAACCGATTGGAAAATTTAAACCTTAAACAAACATGGTCATCCTCATTTCCAAAAGGAACAAAAAATGGTGAACCTGACGTGATTACTTAACCAAGAAAAATGATGTTTTACTTATTTTTTATGCCCTTATGTAACTCAATGTGAGGGACAACAAAGCAATCAATCACATATGTGTTCATCCAAAAGTTGTAGTCTAGAAAAAATAATCATGATTATGTATGTTATATCAAACAGACACTCTTTTTCAAGATCTATCTATAATACATAAATTGATTCTTTAAAGATCACACTAGTGAATGCCTCTGCTGCTACTCATGTTAGATCCTCGTCCACTCTGAGGAAGACATCACCTACTCAGCGTCTTCAATGCTGGGTCTCAAATGCATTGGTGAGGGATTAATATCAACACGGTACCATCCCAACTCTGGAGGCCACTCGACACGCCCTCCATGTTAATAACTCACCCAGGTTGTCTGGATAGTGACGACCAGTGGTCAATAAGCCGGTGATGCCAACCACCATCTCCAATCGTTTCGGGTCGTTATCCATGGAATGTAATCATCAGCCACTCCCATATTATAAGGAAGTAAATGAAGAGGTCACCCAAGTCCTCAATTCATGAAGACATGTGTAATTTTTGAGAGTTTCCATCAACAATCTCCGACAGACTCGTGCGGTAGTGCACCCTCAACATGATGATGGTTTCATCTTTAGGGGTTCGGCTCAGGTTCCTCAGACCCGAGCAAGCAAGAAGAACCACCAGAGGAGAAATTTGGACAATAGGGATCAGGTTCTTACTTCTTCCCACTCTATAGATGTCCATCTAGATAACTTTATGGCAAAAAATGAGCGGGCATATACACCCATCCGTCCCGATTTTAGTGCCCAGCAGTCTCGTCTGGAAGTAACACACCAATCCTGCTTGTCAATTCTGGTGGAGTATTATAGGCAGGCATATACACCAATTTATAATTCATCAGCTAGTCTGTAGGCTCGTCTGACTGTAACCAATGAAACTTGGAAATTAATTAGGCTGGAGAAAAATCAGCATCCAGATACACCTACAATTCATTAGGCTAACCAATAGTCTCATTTGGTAGCACCTGAAAATGTCAATTGGAAAGCTCCAATGACAAGAAAGTGGTAGACACAATTTTCTTCCCCCACATATGAGTACTGTCAGAATTCATTGATAGGAAAAGGAGGACAGTAGTAGGAAAAAAACCCTACTCCAGACATGGAATGGACATATATTCCCATTACGGTAGCTGATGTCACCAAGAACATTCTAACAATGGTGAAAGAGTAGAAGCAAATCCCGACCCATATTCTAGATGCCTGTCAGAATATTATAACAACTTCAACAGCATCACAGGGAAAGAATCATAAATCTATCCCTATCAATTGAGTGAATCATTAAAATATCACATTGGAACAGATACACACCTCTGTCCCAATACAAGAGGGTTGTGGGGCATACTCCCTGATGCAATATTGAAAATCAAGCGGGGCACACCCACACGATTTGAATAGAGATAATCAGCTAAATCTGACCATTTATACTGAGCAGGCACATACACCTGCCCATAATAACCACTTTCGTCAACAAGTGGTTTCCAAAGTGAGTAAGAAGGCATCTAAGAAAAAGACTCGTCCAACATAGTAGAGAAATATAGAGCCAATCTGCTATAAGGCCTTGCTCGATATTGGAGTTCTTGATGTACTCAAACAATTTTCTGTTGCAACTCAAGATTCTAATCTCTCATTTCCAAATTCAGAAAGTAACAACACCAATTCTGAAGGACTTAATCAGACATTTCCTCATGAAGGCTTGCTTCATGATAGTTCGATCCATCTCAAAGTATTATCTTTATATGAGAGCCACAATAACCCTCTACGTGGCCAGAAGATCAAGGAGAAAAAGGTTTCATCTTTTTCTGTAACATACCATGGTGGTCATCCCCATGATGATGAATTTAGCTGAGAATTTACTCTCTGCAGTAGTAATTCGCATTGCCTGGAAAATTCTTTAATAGACAATGCAGTAACGTGAAAGCCCTCTTATCTTAAGGAACTTTCAAATGCGAAGCCAGTCATGTCTGATGTTTTACCACTAGCAGGTGAAATACTTTCTCAATAAGAAGATAGTCCGGGGTGTTGGTCATTCTCCGAACCACACCTGGGTCATTCATCTTCTAATTTGATAAATTAATTCTCGACCAATCATGTTGAATCTAATGAAGCAACGAAGAAGCACCAAATTTGGTCTAATCAGGTAGAAGAATCTTCATCTAATGATAAGGAGGAAGTGTAGAATATGAGAAAACAACTGGCGAAAGGTGAAGTATGAGTCATGTTTTGGCCGTTGGATGACTCTCAGTATGATATTATAGAAATGATGATAGAATATAGTATTCCGGATATTCATCTCAACAAGTGGAAAACACTTTTCACTAAAAATATAAAATATTATCTTATTATGAAAATGAAAATCATGTCAAGATAATAGAAGGGTTACAATGCCAAATTGATTTGGCATCTCTATCAGATTCCCGACATCCAAAGTTTGAGAAGCAGCAGATAGACCATCAGCGTTTATGCCTTGGCGTGTTAAAAAGGTTTCACTAGTTAATTACCAATTCCCCATCGGTTATTCATATCAGGGGATGGAGTGTTCATGGAGAACTACATTTCACTGTACTCTCCAGTCAACAAAGCCCGCTAAAGGTGGTCACATGCAATGTTATTTCCCATGGCTGGCCACATCTAGCTGGTTTTGTGCATAATAAAAGGATTTCCCAAGAACATGCCTCAAATAGTTATTCCCAAAGTTAGGAATATAAAGAACAAGTTTTCAAATTACTCTTGCATCATTAAAATGAGAATATCAAACAAGATTCTCATTTAGAGCATCCACATCATCAGGTGATAGAAGTGTCAGAAATAATACAATGGTCATCTGGGCTAGGGGATTTGAGTGGATGTCAGATGATGCATACAGCTAATTTCCAGACTAATGTCCGCAACATCAAGAGATCTTTTAAGAATGTTTTAGATGTAGCAACTCAAGATCCACCTTATCTTTCCAGACCGTGGACTCTTTTAATCCAACCCTCGGAATCAACAGATAGGATTCAGAGAGTTGAGCAGAAATAGCAGGAATATCCCCAACCCACTGGACTTGGGACCTTTTCAAATTATCAACCTCTTGCTCAGCGAAATTCAGTCTTCTCTCTATTAGGGAAGAGTCCAGAAGAGTAACTTAGAGATAAATTATCAGGACATTCCCTCCAAATTACAATTCATCAAGATGTTCTTGGGGGATCAACCAAACAAAATGTAATGTCTCATACAAAAAATGGAAGATGACAGTATCACAGAAATGCCAACAGAAGGGATGCAATGTGTTATGAATCAATAAATGTCATCAATGCCACTGTCACTGATCCCCCAGAACATGAGGTTCACTAAGAGGAATCTGATGAAGAAGTTCTTATTCAAGAGGCTGTACACACATAAATAAATGAAGAATGTGTGTGTACCAGCAGCCAGAGGGCTGCCCAAAGCCAAGATATTCCTTCGGGTAATGCACTTCCATACTCCAGAAAGGAAAATTCCAAGGAAAAGGGTAAACTTCGGGTTACATACTACCCTACCATTGGAGAAGCCAATCACTCTCATTAAAGGAATGTTTCTCACATCAAGAAGAAGAAATGAAGGAGTTAATAAGGACAAAGACAAAAATACTTCAAGGTAGTCTTACTCCTAAGCATGACGGAGTTAGTCAGTCAAGGGAATTCGTTGCAACTTCTGGGATGGATCAAGAATATACTCCCTTACATGTACACCCTCATAGTTCCAATCCTATGTGTCATGCATGACAACAACCAGTAGTACTACCATCTGTCGTAGTACCAGTCACCACACCCTTCCAAACTACAGTTATTGCACCTTCTTAGGTCCAAGCTCAACCATATATTTCTCAAAAATTAATAACTAATATTGAGCCATTAATATCTCAGTAGGAAGAAATTGAAGGAAAACGTGCACATGTTCAACTGGAAAAGAAAGCTTACGCTGAATGGGTTGATGCAATTCCACCCCCATTAAATTTTTTGAATACCATATTCCCAATTTCTAATAGTTTGGGAGATCCATAACAACACATAACACATTATTTTCTCGTTGTGATCCTATGATGGGAACTCATCAACAACAAGAAGACATTAAGTTCAAGTGTTTTTTACGGTCATTACAAGGGCCTGTTTTTTCTAGTATACTAGTTTGCAATTTCGTCAATTACTGAGTGGGAAAATCTCCGAAAAATATTTCTTCTTAAATTTAGCTCAACATTGCCAAAGGCGACAGTTTTTGATCTTACCAATTGTAAGCAAAGGGAAAAAGAAAGAGTTTCAAATTTCATTGCTCGATGGAAGGGATTAACATATTTCTTAAGTTTAACACCCCCTCATGAAAAATTGTTTCCAACTTGTGTACAAAATATGTGTGATGAATTACGCACGCCGTTGATCCCATTGAAATACACAGGAGGGTTTCGAGACCTTACTTCAATCGTTCAGTAGATCGATGACTCTCTTATAAATACTAAGGCTAAAACTTGTGTAATTCCATCAGTTCCAGGAAGGAGGATGGGGAATGCCTAGACTGATACAGTTAACTTAACCAAGAACTTGTACCTGCTTCCACTTCAAAACATTTATCATATTGATGGGATCCACCTCCTGAGCATCAAAAAATGGCTGTCTCATCAATATGGTCAATGAGTTGAAAGGCGGAAATAGTTTTAAGATTTTAAGAACAATGTTTATTCTTTCTAGAATGAACAAGTTCCTAGATACTTCATCTCAGCTCTGGAAAACAATCTGGTTTATTTGACAGGGCCCAAAAGACTGAAGAAGGAAGGAGATGAAGACCTCCCTAACTATTTCCCATTTCATCAGATGTTGGGGCATCCCATTCAATAGTGTTTTGTCTTCAATGACCTCCTACAGAAGATGGTGGACTCTGGACAGGTAAAATTGAATGGTTCTTCAGCCTAGGTAGTATGTGTTACTGCTACTTATCCAGAGAAAGAAGTAAAGTGGCATAAAGTCAAAAGTAAAAATGTGCAGAAATATGATGATTGGATGGTCAGGAAAACGATCATCAGAACTCATGCCATTTTACAAAAACAATTGAATCAGTCAATTTTTCCTCTTCTATGAACGCCACAACAAAAACCCCCTTTATTAGAATGAAAATCCTCAAAGAGGTGGAAATATTTAAAGAAAGAAGAGAAGTGAGAATAAGATGAGTTCGTTTTAAAGCCTAATTATCTTTGACTATGGATGATTTAATACCATATATGTTAAAAGCTCGGGCACCACCCCACCAAACGGCACATCCTAAACTGGATAATCAGGCAGAATCTTCATCAAATGAAGAGTTGATCATTGGTTCTATTAACATGATTCACTTAATGGATCTGTATGCCATCCACAATTTCAATCTTTATGAGCCTGAGTTCCCTGTATCAAATATAGGAAATAGAGGAAGAGATAGAGGTCTAGGATATAGGGGAAGAAATGGATATTCTAGAAGCCATTATTTCAATCCTACCCCTTCTAGAACTATATATGCAGCTGAAACTCATGGAAAAGCCCTTCATCGGGATCAACAAGAATAAAGAAGCTTCTTCCACACATGGTAGATCCAGTCCTGGCATAGTTATTTTGGATGATCAGTTAGAGGTTACACCTTCTTCCTCTCATCATATAAATAGACCTATTCGGTCTAATATACCAAATCCAGGAGTATTTCCAACTCCTACCCCAATACGGTATGCTTCTACTTCCAAAGCATCAACTTATAAGGCACATGAAAAACCAGAGTTTCCTGTTGGGAAACGCAGACCTTTGGACCAAAAGTATGATGTCTTGAAACATTTGGACCAAGTACCGGCCAAGATATCAATTCTGGATGCCTTGAATCTATCAAAAGATCTTCGGGAGGTTCTTATTGAGGCTTTGTAAAGTTCTCAGGATTACGAAACTGAAATTTCTACGGCTGAGGTTTACCATATAGAAAATGATCCTGTAGAATTCCATGCAATGATATGTTTTATAGATGAAGATGAAGATGATGTTGTACATGGACATATTAGACCATTGTATTTTTCTGGAAAGTTCAATGAAGTAAACATCCAACAAGCTTTCATTGATAATGGTTTTGGAGTCAACCTAATCCCAATTCATACACTTCATCGACTGGGCCTCACCGAATATGGTATATCTCCTTCTACTTTGATGTTGCAAGGGTTTTATAAAAATGAACAAGAACCTCAGGGTGAGATTACACTCAAAACCCAGTTTGGAGACCTTGTGTCTAATTTAGATTTCATGGTAGCCTTCAACATTTTTCTTGGAAGACATTGGCTACATCAACATTCAACTATAACTTCATCATACCATCAATGTCTCAAATATTGTTTCAATGGTCAAATTGGGACATTGTGAGGTGATAATGCCCCACTCACAACATGTGAATCCCAATATATTGAAGTAGAATTTTTTCAGATGGAGGGAAATGAGAAATCCACGATAAAGGATGTTACCAAAATTAATTCCCCAAATGGGTTGGAAAAGATTCTAGTAAACTCATTCATATATATGATTACAAATTATGTGTTTCCTATCTGTCAATTTGACAGGATAGACCCAAATCCAAACACTCTTATGGAAACTTCCATAATGTCAATTACGACAACCAAGCAAGACAATATGGTAGAAATTGTGGATTGGCCATGAAATGATGAAAGCATAAATAGAGATGCCTTCATTTCATCCGCTGAAATTCAAAAAATCTGTACTTCATCAACCAGGCCAGAAGAAGTTATAGCAATGTCAGAGGAGAACGATGATAACCCTTCATCATCAATAGGGTCAGAAATGGTAGTCTCTTCTTCAAGATGTTCAAAATTTAACTTCTCCCCTGATCATGAAAATTATGCGTCATCATATACTATGCAAGTAGAAACAAAAGAAGTATCACATATTGAAGAATAAGAGGAAGATCTCAGGGATGCTCCTCCAGCATTTGAAGAGGGTTTCTCTACCATTGTGGATGAACTCAGAGAATTAAATCTGGGTATAGAAGAAGATCCATTCCCCAATTTAATTAGTGCGGCCATCACTCTTGAAGAGAATGAAATTTATACTTTATTTATAAAGAAAAATCAAGATGTTTTTGCTTGGAATTATACAGAAATTCTAGGTCTTGATCCCGATGTTTCCACTCATCATTTGGGTTTTCCAGAAGAACATCGTGGATTCAAGCAACGTGCGTGAAGAACACACCCAACTTATGCATCCAAAATTGAAGCTGAAGTGTATATTCTTATCAAGGATGACTTCATCAGAGATGTTCAACATCCCAAATTCCTAGCTAATATTGTCCCCGTAAAAAAAATAATGGACAAATTATAGTTTGTATTGACTTCAGAGATCATAATTGGCAATATCCCAATGATGATTTTCTAGTTCCGATCACATAACACTTAATTGATGCAACACCTAGATACAAAGCTCTTTCCTTCATGGATGTTTATTCTGGGTATAATCAAATATGAATGGCCCAAGAGGATGATGAGTCTACAGCTTTCAGAGCCCCTAAAGGTGTGTTTTTCTATCGGGTAAAGCCCTTTGGCCTGAAGAAAGAAGGTTCAACATATCAACATTCCATGCACCATATCATCAACCCCTTTTTAGGGAAATTTGTTGAATGTTATGAATATTATTTGGTTTTTAAATCCAGAAAATGTTCTGATCACTTGTACGATTTGGAAATCATATTCAACAAACATCGACAACACAATTTGAAGATTAACCCCATGAAATGTGCTTTCGGGGTAACCTAGGGAAAATTTATTGGATTTGTTATGCCATCATGGTACCCAAGTTGATCCTGAGAATAATAAATAAATCCTCGGTATGTCACCTCCTTGAAATTTGAACCAATTAATTGGATTTCAAGGAAACTTGGCCTATATTCAGAATTTCATTGCCAATTTGGAAGGTAAGTGTTTACCCTTCACCAAATTAATTAAAAAGGGAGTCACCTACCAGTGGACTGAAGAATTTCAAAAAGCATTCGATATTCTCAAGAGATATCTCTTGAGTCCACCGGTATTAATGCCACTTGTTGGAAAAAGACCACTTATTCTATATGTGGGTGCTTTAGGGAGATCATTGGGTGCCTTCTGTTCCCATAATGATGATGTTGGTAATGAAAATAGTCTTTACTATCTTAGTCAGACTACACTTGAGGCATAAACTGGATATTCATGTATTGAAAGGTGTTTCCTACCATTAATGTATGAATTTCAGAAATTGATACACTACCTGAAACATCATGATGTCCAATTAGTATCCCTCAATAACCCTATAAAATTTATCCTTATTATTCAATGCTTACAGGACGTCTGGCAAGGTGGGAAATTATTTTTCAGCAGTTTGATATCCAGTATGTGTCGCAAAAGGCAATAAAGGTCCATGCTCTGGCTGATTTCCTTACTGAACACCCATCTATAAAAGATACATCTTTAAATATTGAACTTCCTGATGAGGAAGTCTTCTCTATTCAAGATAATCCTCAAACATGGGAAATGTACTTTGATGGTACTTCCAGATGTCCAACAGGGAAGAAAATGGAAGATCGTAAATTCAAAAATGTTGGGTTAGTAATTTTGCTTATTTTCCCAAAAAAAGGTAGTGCTACCCTATTCATTCATATTGTTGGAAGGTAGTACAAACAATGAAGCAGAATATGAAGTTGTCATTGTAGGATTGGAGTTGGCGCTTCAGGAACAGATGAATCATTTGAAGGTAAAAGGTGATTCAGATTTGGTAATGAAACAAATCAATATGGATTATTCCATCTGAAAATAAGAGTTAATCCTTTTGTGTGATTACGTCAGAGTGTTAATGACAGAATTTCCCTCAAAACCGACATTTTCATATGTCTCGCGATCTCTAAATTCCCAAGCTGATGCACTAGCTAATGTAGCCACAACCCTGACAGATCCAAAATGAGAAGAAACAATCATCAGTATTTCCCACCAGCATGTAGTTTCAACTTTTTCTCAAACCAGAACAGATGAAATCAATAAAATCAGTCCCATTTCTGAACCATATGGTCATATAATAGGATGAATGACACCTATCTGGGAATACCTTCAAAATAAAACACTCCCACAAGATAGAGCCGGTAATGAAAAACTCAGGATACCTGTGGTAAATTTTACTCTTTATGATAGCCCAAATCACCAGAAAAATCTCTACAAGTGAGGTTTTGATGGAATTCACTTCAGATGTGTTGATGATGAAGAGATAATGGTTATCATGAATTATTTACATGCAGAAGATTGTGGTGCCGACCAATCTAGATATAGACTATCTAATCAAATTCAAATGCTTGGAAACTTCTGGCCTTCAATGATAAAATATTATGTTTATTTTAATAAGAAGTGTCATTGTTTCCATGTATATGCCAATTTCATTCATCTAACCCCAGAGTTGCTCTATAAAGCTAAATACTCATGGCCATTTTCCACATGGGGAAAAGATGTAGTAGGACCTTACCCTTCAGCTACATCCAAGCAATTTAAGAATATTCTTACTACTACCAACTTCTTTTCCCAATGGGCAGAGGCCATACCTCTCAACGAATTTAGTTCTAAAAGCATTTTTAGCTTCATCAAGTCTAACATCATTACCAGATTTGGTTTCCCTTATACCATATTGACGGACAATGGCTCCATCCTCTGTTCATCTGAGGTAAGGATGATGTATCAAGAATACAACATCAAATATAACCATTCATCTCAGTATCATGTAGCATCCAATGACCAAATAGAATCTTTAAATAATACTCTATCAAATATAATGCAAAATATGGTGGATAAAGATATGAAATCATGGCCTGATAATATTTTTCTTGCTTTATGGGCTTATCGGACAACCACCCACACTGGTACACGGTCAACTCCATATTCATTGGTATATGGAACAGAAGAAGTATTTCCCATTGAGGTTCAATTACCTTCTCTCAGAGTAGCAATTTGTGATCAATCATCTACAAATGAACAATATCAAAAGTTATTGTATGAATTGGAATGATTAGATGAAAAAAGATTGTGAACAATGCACGACATGGAAGTCTATCAGAATCGAATAGAACGAGCTTTCAACAAAAATGAACTTATTCATTCATTCATTCAAGGAGAATTGGAATTGATCCTAATAACTCCAATGATACCATGAAAAAAACGTCCAATGCATGAGTCAAAGTGGGAAGGACCTTACTCAATACACAAGGTATACTCTAATAGAGATTATTCTTTAATCTCAATGGATGGTGAACTCATCACGACTCTAACCAATACCATATTTCTGATGAAGTATTTTGTGTAACACAAATACAATCTTTAGTCCTTACTGTAAGACATTAAACTGCATCGTCCCATTAGTCCTTACTACAAGAATTTAAACTGAAAGTTCCATTTAGTCCTTACTGTAAGACTTTAAACTGCATGGTCCCTTTAGTCCTTACTACAAGACTTTAAACTGCAAGGTCTCATTAGTCCTTATTGCAAGACTTTAAACTGCATGGTCCCCTCTATTGTACAACAAGACATTAAACTATGTCCATTCCCTTATATGTGCTACATGATGTTAAACTATGCATCGTTAGTGTTGTTGCTTCCACTTGTATCTCAAACCGAGCATGAGTCAAGTGAGAATAGTGTAAGCTTCAATCATAACACCCTATTTGGGATGCTAACCACACATAAGTCCCAACACCATATTTAGGTCGTTGTTCTCAAGTACAACTTGATCACTAATTCATTATTCGATTGAACTACGCAGACATTCATACTTTCCTTCGAGGCTGGGTATGTAGGCATCCTCCTGAGGTTCAAGACCAAAACCAATATATTTACATTGGTTCACCATCATCCTTGCTATATGATGTTAAACTATATAGTCCCCTATTGTTCTCACTGCAAGACATTAAACAACATAGCCTTACATATTAGTTACATGATGCTAAACTGTACAAAACCATTCCATGCATATGGCCTTAAAATTTTCACACTTTTTTCATGTACGACAATTAACTAAAACATTATTTGACACCCCCACCTGAGAGGGAATGATTATTGACATTGATTTGTAATCATGTTATATTCCAAAGACTACGTGCAAACATGGAAATTCCTGGACCTTTAATCTTGGATCCAACCATCATTGTACTAAATTCCCCTTTCACCCTTCACATGTACGAACCAAATATATATAGAGGATTTTTCAAGAACTATGTATGGCTTGATTCCCATCCTTATGGGATACGTAGGAACGTTCGATCATCCCTCGAACCCAGCTCCAAGTCTTTGGGCCTAACCCTAAATTCCACTTTCAGTCCCTTGGCTGAAAAGTCCCCCTGTGAGCACATGAATGTGGTATGAAAACACTGGTCTTTATTCACATCAGGTTTATAACAAACACACAATGTGTGTCCCTCTTTATGGTCCGAACTCTATGACACTAAACTAATATCTCCTATGCTCTAGTCCCACATGACGTTAAACTGTATTTCAAGAATTACATATGGATTGATTCTCATCCTAATGATATATGTATTGAATTCCAGTATCTCCATTCAGGACCCAGCCACAACATGATTATAGTCCGCATTGGTCTATGTGTCTCCTTCATGTATTGGACAATTCCCATTTTCATGTGTCATACTCCTAACCGTAAATAATTACAGATCTCCATAACCCTTTTCATGACTTCTAGTCACAATATTTCTGATACTAGAGAATTATTTTGCCTGAATATGTAGCACATGCCCCTAGGAAGCCTTGCATAAGTAGTCTACATAACGGAACTGACAGCCAAAAGATTCTATTATTTGACTATGCAGCCAGTGCCCTTAAGTGGACCTACATAATTGAAACCCCCCAATGTGGTTTTCAAATAATGGAAACTTCATTCATGGGGGGAAAACCTCGTTTTTTCATATTGGTTTTAATAAATATATGTAGGTAACTGCAAAAACAGTCATCCATAACATATTTACACCATAATCGTTTTCATGATCTGAATGTTTTCAAGTATATGGTATATATTTACCTTCCCTATGATTGGGTCAGACCTTCACAGGAGTTACATTCATCCAATTTTTTTAGAATCTTTATTGGAAATATCTTCTTCATATTCAACTACCTCTCTTCATATAGCATACTCTATGCTTTGGAAATTATGAATCTCCATAAACTCTCACTGGTTTTTAGCAATAGAAAATTATAATTTCTGAGTGTTTTTTCCTGACTATGCAGCACGTTCCCCTAGGTGGCCTTGCATATGTAATCTATATAATGGATCTGTCAGCCAAATGATGCTATTATTTGACTATACATCCAATGCCCTTAAGTGGCCCTGTATAATTCAACCCCCTAATGGGTTTGTTAAATAGTGGTAACTTTAATCTTAGGAAATACTTCCTCAAATTGTTTTAGCCCTCTTTTCATATCATCCCTCATATTCAAAATTTCTTAAGTCATAGTTAACATGTTTTCCCCCATATTTTAATGTGGTATTATGTTTTCAAACAAATTATAAAGGAATTGATTCAATTTTAATCCATTTGGTCAAAGCTATTCGACCTTAAACATAAGCCTTTTTATGTCCGACATGCATGACTTTAAATTTCCAACAAGAGACATGGTACTCAATAAATTGGGGACCTATAAGAGGAACTGTAAACAAAAGTCGAGTCCCATCTCACTAAACGTACTTATTGTATGATTTAGGAAATATTGAGAAATAAAATATGCAAAGTTTGTAGGGTGGTTTGTATAATCTTAGAAAAAATCAAATTATGCTTACTAGGCCCATTAGCTTAGGTAAAATATATATATAATTATTTAGCAATAGAATGCATATAAAAAGGATTGAAGATGAAATGCCTTTTTCATTGATGCACAAAATTAGTTGAACACCCCCATATTGGATTATATTCTCTTTTTCAAGAATTAAAAGAGGCTTTCATCATAACTATTCATTTGATTCACGACATCCCAAGCTTCATCAGCAGCCCCTTGAAGTTCATTCACTCGACCAGCTTCACTCTTTTTAGCATGATGGAGTGCTTTCTTGGCATCTTTAATGGATTTCATACCATTCGTTTGGACTATTTCCAGTGAAATTTTATGCTGGTAAAGTTCCCCAGTAATGACATCTAACTGTTGTGGAATGTGAATCTCCTAGACAACTTTCTCCTTAATCTTATGCTTTAGCTCGTTCAACAATGCAGCATGATCAGCCACATCTCAGGACGTCGTAACCTCGAATTTGCCGATATTGGTCGATAGCCTTTCTCTTATCAGATCTTGACGTCACTTTTTCTTTTTCTCCCTCATTATGATGACTTGTTTCACGACGGTATGGATCTCATGATATCCCAAACCACCAAGTCCTAACATGACGAACAAGGATGATAGTATCGGGATCTTTGAAGACAGAACATCAAGAGGAACTTCAGGTATGATCTTCAATATTCTTCCATGCCTTGCGACGTGAGAATTGGAGTGCCTTCTATACCTCTGGTTCTGACTCACCATCACTATCAAATGGGGAATATAGTCCTGGATTAATGCACTTAAAGAAGTGCCCTGCTCTTCTCCTTCCCCCTTGACCCTTAGTACTTCACTTTCAAATCCTGTTGGGTATGAGGCTGATGATTCACCTTCGGATCTAACCACTGAAATTGATGGCCCTTCATAGTCAATTGAAATCATTGGTTAGTTTCAATGTATAATAAATGTTGTTCAGCTGTCTTGAAAATTAAGTACAGACATATATATTATCATCTCTTACCCAATGGTAAATTAAAATAATGAGAAGGCTCCTACATGTCTTTCCTAGATTCAACAGGATTTTCAGGACGAATTTCAGGATGCTTAGCCAGGTTAAGGTTTACTTGTGCTAGAATCTCTACAATGATAGAGTTGTCTCCACCCCCTTCAGGCCTTAGCAGATTAGAAGCTTGCTCAGACGTAACTGCACATTTCAACCAATCATGGTATGGGATGTAATAAAAAAAATTAATAGGAAGAAGGAAAACACTCACGTATGAATTCTTCTAAATTAATTGGTAATTTAACATGATCTAAAATTTCGTTAAAATATGCACCATGTTTCATCATTTCATCCTTTGATATCTTAGATTCCTGGTTAGTCTCACCAGAGGGATAATTTGATGTGTCTTCTTGACGACCCTCCTCATATGACCTTCGACTCCGAATAGCTTCCTCAGAGAAAATTAGGGACTCAGTTGCAGTGGATTCCAAGTGTTCTGGTGTAGGTGTTGAACATAGAGCATAATGTCTGGAAGTCAGATGATGTTTTCATTAAACATTGTATGATGTATTGTTAATTTACCAGATGAAGGTTCTTCTCTCCTTGCAACAGCAACATGAGTATTAATGGGAACAGACACCAGCTCTTCTTCTGTCATTGTTTCTTTAGGAGCAGCCATGTCAGCAAGAATTAGTGACTATTCACCAGCACCCTCCTTTTTCCTCATAGGATTGTTATTCCTCTCCCTCAGAGGAGAAATCGGAGAATCCCCTGCAATCCCAAGAAGTATGAGAAATCCTTTCATGAGTTAGGATTCATGACTATCCAAAGGACTTACCACAACTGATGAAGATTTTAGATGTGGACTTCTTCCTTTGATGCCTTTGCTTATTTGACCTTTTGGATGTGTTGACATCTTTACCTCCAAATACAGGTATTGGAGAGTGAAAATCCCTTTCTAATTCCCCATCCATGGCTTTCCATCCAGGATATACCATGCCCAGCTTGTGAGGAGATTCAGTGGCTCCAAGAGCGGTGCCACCAGGACTGTACTATGGCAAAGGAACCTCATTAGTTCCTTTCTTAACAAGATTCAGGATGAAGAAAGTATTTTCCTTGAGTAAAAAAGCATTGAGTGAAATCAAGTTGCAAAGAAGATAAGGAAAGAAACATACATCTTCAAGAGCCACGTAATCATGACACTCTTCATCTATGGAAGTACCAATCCCCTCAGTGGTGCCATGATTCATCATTTATTTCACCCGCTTACTAATAGGAATGGAATGATCAGTGGCATATATGAAAATTTATAGCTCTCTGATGCAAGACCACATGTCATCGAGGTTATCCTCGAAGTAGATATCAGTAGAAGCCCATAGATTCCCCAATTGAGGGATATATATCCCTTCTCATAAGTCTATCCAGGTGGTTTCAGTATCACAATATAGACTCCGTCATTTCTGGAAAGCCTCTGGTATAAAATATTCATCATTTTCACTAGAAGGCCACGAGAAGGGTCCTACAATCTGGGACTTCAACTTCTTCCCAGCTCATGTAATCACATATAAAAGAAAATAAAATGAAACAAGTTTCTCCAAAAAATAATGATAACAAAATTTTCTCAATGATATAAATCACTTGGAGTCGATGGAGTAGGTCTCTTGACTCTAGCAGGGTGATTATATCTGGCATGATGCCGCATTGAAGCATGTAGTGCCTCATCATCCCTATACTGGGAATCTAGTGAATCAGCCCCGGGTGAGGAACCCGGTGAATCAACTCTGGGTGAGAAAGAGTCACCTTCCAGATGAAGGGTTTCTTTCCTGACAATTCTATTTTTTGTCCCCACCGAAGGAACCAGATGATTCAGTTCCCCTTCAGGGTATGATGTTACCCAGTTCTCAACACACCATGTATTCAGTTGACTCACCGCTACAGCAACTAGTAGATCAAACACTTCCCCGGTCTTTTCCATAGTTGTTAGAAACCATATTTGTAGGGAAACTATTGGATGCTACTCTGATATGACATGCACAGGGGGGATTCAATAATCTACTGTAGACACTTAAATTGGCGTGAAAATCTATATGAATCATATGCATCGCATATAATATCTCCGTCAATTCTGGTGGCCAATAAAGAATCTCTACAAGCCAGCATATACGACCTCAATTCCTAGCTAGCAATTCCATCATCAATAAACCACCCGGTTTTTGGGTTTCTATAAGTAACGAAATGAAATTACTTGAACATGCCCAGCCTCACCTTCAGATCAAAAGTATTGATGGAAAATGAATAAATTCCAGAAAATTCATGCACTGATGGCCTAAAAGAACATCCAGGAACCTATACTCCACTCTATACAACATAAGTATTAATTTGAGTGGTGATCCATCACCAAAAAACATGGAATGGTCCCACTATTCTCAAAGGAGACTTACCCATATAGACATGTAGTAAGCTCCTGCGAATCTTCACCAAAATAGGCGGGGAAACCCACCATTTTCCTCTCAACCAACATGGCTGCAACAACAATGGTCCCCATCCTGACAACTCCCTTTGAATCCCTAACTGGTAGAAGATAAATACTGAGCCAAATATCTAAAAAGACCTCCATATGGGTCTTCTCTTGGATTCATTGTTCCACTTCACACCCCCACTTTTCAAACTCTCCCGCTTCTAGAGTTGGCCAAAATGTGCCAAGAGAACCCCTCTTCTCTATTCTAGGGAAGCTAGTATGACGAATACAGGTGAGACCCTTCTCCATCTTCATGATACGAAATATATCCATCCACTCATCTGGATGAATATCCTTTCTAGAAAGAGTTTATTGAACTTTGAATTCTTGAGCTTGTGGAAAATTTTCAATAACTCTTGATCCAAAGCTAGAGTCTTCTCCGAGTCATTCGAGGCCACCTTGGGAGGAATGAATTCATCATATATATCTCCCAGAATTGGAACCCCTAAGATCTTGTAGACATCACACAAACTGATTCCTACTTCTCCATGAGTCAGACGGAAAGAATTGGTTTTTGGGCTCTATCGGCTGATTAGCTCCAGTACAAAATTGTCATTCCTTATAAATATATGTTTGTCCTGCCTAGACGACTTCATATATTGCAGCTCCTTTTAGATCCTTGAAAAACTCTGCACAGGTTTGTTGCACCCAATATAACAACATCCAAGTCAGCTTCACACCTCCTCCGGGATGGGAATCCCATCTTTTTTCCATCCCTTGGATTTATCCATCTGAGAATTTCAGAAAATAGAGGGATAGAAATGCGGCTTCATCTCAGGCTTGTGAGGCTTCAAATCTGGAGCACATGGGATATGATGCATTATGAATGTCTTCTCCACTGTTCCAGCATTAAAAAATGATCCTTCAACTGAGACATTTGATGAAGTGAAGTTGGTGTAATTCTGAAACCAGGAATGTGGAATATAGTTCTTTGCATCTAGAATGTTGACTCCTTGCAGATGACCATGGCCATATAAAGGCAAGTAAATACTCTGTGGGAAATTGAAATGATATTTCTTCAAGTTCTTGGCCTAATCTATGAGAGTAATATCGTAAATATCATAATCCTCGTGGCCAATGATGTTCATCATATCCTCAATTCTATTGCTAGCCAACTCATCATCTGATCCAATTCATTTAGGATTCATTAAATCTGAACAAAGATCTAATAGTTAACTTTTAAATAAGTCAGTTTTTTATGAAATACTTGTGAAGAAAACAAAAAAATGGCTTAGGAATTAAGTCGTGCAAGTTTGGCCGCACATGTTTGGTCGGGCAAGTACTGTCACACATGTCAAAATCTTACTGGAGAAGCGCGACAATGGAAATAAGCGAGTGACCGAAGAGATGAAAACACTTGCGTGACGAGAGATAAAAAACTCCGAAGGTAGGACGGTTTGCCTGAAGTGACACCCATATATATAGGCGATCCTGCAAGCCAGCATGCCAGAACCTGTGCTCTAGATCCTGTGCGCCTACCACCTACGCACTACATAATCTTTGTTTCATGTTTTCCCCAGAGTCAAATCATCAATCCTTTTTTCAGATCCAACTCTAAGGGGGGAATTTTGTTGATGCTCCTTTCCATCACAGAGTCTAACGAATGAAAAAGGGTAATACCTTAAGCACAAGAAGACTCATCCTTTGAAGAACATCAAAAATTTTAGAAGGCTTGAACATGGAAATTGTTAAGAAGATCCTTGATAGTTTCTTTCTGGTCATGCAAGTCACTTGTGCGCCACATTTGGGTCATGCAAGTCACTTGCGCACCCTATTACTTTTTTCACCAACAGTGTTAGTGGCCTATAGATAGCCCCTGTGGGCCCCCCATTTCAGGGACTAATTTTCCAAAACTCAGATTCAAGCTCTGGTCACCCAAGACTTTGTCTGACGTCTTTCGAACACTTCTAAGGTAATTATTTACCTATAATGGATTCTCTTAAGAGTAAGAATAAGGCCCAAGTATTAGAACTCATCAACACATTCCCTCCTACATGTCCTTCCCTTAAGGTAAGTGAAGAAACTTGTGCGTCGCCTTTCCCTCTCAAAGGAACTTGCACGCCACCCTTCTAGAAGCATCTAGGAATGATACTAAGTGCTTGAGTTCAATGTTTCCCAAGTATTACCATATGGATGCTTTGTCTCCCAAGGTGACTCAAGTTACGCAAGAATACTTGTGCAACTAGGACTTGCACACCAGAACAATAGTTGCGCGCCTCCTTACTAGTCACCTCATTTCTTCAAATCTACCACTCCTCTTCAAATATATCCTTCAAAACCCTCTTCAAATCCATTGTGTCATGGTTCCTTTGTTGGATTCATTATCTGAGAGGAATTCATTGGGCCTCCTTCTCAGGAGTAAGCTCCAAATTACAAGTCCTCTTAATATGGGACTCGTTCATAGGAGTAAGTCCCAATCATAATTTCACATAATTAGGCATCCTACCTAAGAGTAAGCCCTAGTATTAATTTATTTCGATTTGGGATTCCTTTTCAAGATTATGTCCCGGTTAAAATCCCAAATCTCTATAAAGTACAAATACCATTATGGACCCTTCTCTTGTGCAGTCATACATACATTAGCCCCACCTCATTTCTTATGATTGCATCTTTCGTGGCACAATCATCAGTTTTATTAATACTTTTTTGTCTCACACCGAGCATGACTCACGTGATCTTAGAGTATAAATGTAATTACAACATCTCTATTTGGGCCATTAATAATGCATAAAAATTATACTTCTTCACCTGAACTACATGGACGTTGATCTCTGCCTTAAAAAAGAGTATGTAGGAAGCCTTTATAAGGTTCATGCCCTTCATTAATTAATTCTTTTCCATCCCATATGACGTTAAACTATATCTCTTTTATCGAACTACCTGGGTTCTGATTCTGTTTCTAATGAGGATTTGTAGGTAGCCCGTCTATGGGTATGATCCCAACTCTAAAATAATCTTTGTCTTTATTAATGAAAATAAACTTCAAGTGCCCCACTGAGTGGCTTTAAAACTAGTATGGTCATCATAATGACCAATAGATTTCTATATAACGTATTGAAGGATACCATTGACTAAGAATCTCTATTTCATATAGATGATTCTCTATTGATGAAGTACCTAAAATACATATAAAATATTCTCTAAATCCCATACAGATCAATCATTCATTGCAAAGTCTAAAGGAAAAACTCATTTTCATGATTGGTAAATTAAAAAGGATTCGTGAACATAACTTAAATCTATAAGAGAGTCCTGAAGTAGACAATAAGTCCCCCCAAAAAGGTGTGATGAGTCTGACCTCCCATCCTCTTAACCAATGCAAATTCTTAAGCCTCATCAGTCCACAACTAATGAGCACCTACTTTTGAAAAGTAGGTCCATATGGATATAGAATCATTGGATGTTTCCGATTCTACGAATAAACTCATTAGAAACTAATTAGAATGTTTGAACCTTAAACTAACAAGGTCATCCTCATTTCTAGAAGGAACTATATTAAAAAGTATTATATATTTATAAATAAAATAAATATATTAAATATATTAAATATAAGAAATATACTAAGTAAAATGAATTAATCTAATAAATCTAATAAATCTATATCAATTTTTTTAATATAAATATTATAATTTTATATAAATTAATAATAATAAATTTTATCAGCACTAATAATAGCGCTGATAAATGTTCACTTTATTAGAACTAAAGAATAACTGATAAAGGGTGCACCTATATCAACACAATTATTAGCGCTGATAAAGTCCAACTTTATTTGTGCATTTATCTAGAGTCGATAATGCCCCACCCCTTTATTAGTTCCTTCTTCTTAGCAATAATAGAGGGATGCGCTTCCCATTCCCTGTTTTGTGGTAATGATGTCTCCCTTTATTTGGGGTTTCATCATATTTCACATCAAAAAGGACCCCCATATGATATAGATGCTTGGACTTATGGATTACCTACCAGTTTGGGCCAACATCTTAGAGGATTTTGAACGACAATATAAGACATGTCCCATGTAGAGAATTTGGTCAGTGGTCAACCCACTTTTCTTATTCCCATTTCAGGTCACATGATATCGATGTTGTGTTTTGAACATATAAAATAGTTATCCTCCATCATTATTCCAAACCCATTATTCCCTAAATATTGTACTCATTATTCACACCCTTTTCCACTCCATTATGTTCATGTTGAATTTTGACTCGACACCATTGTTGTTATCCCTCTATGCACCTTTTTGCATTAAGTGGATGAATCAACATTTTGGGGTCATCTTCAACTCCACAACATCTCTCCTACTAAGTAATGCATGTGTGGTAAATATATTCTCCTCCCTCGTAACCCACACCAAGAATAGATCACATGAGATTATGGATATGGGTAAGGTTTTTTAGTTCGTGGAAGAACGAAACTTCTCTCAGTCTAAGCCCTATGACCATAAACTAATATCTATTAAATCCTTGTCGTACAACATTAATATATGTATTCTTCATCTAGGTTGTGTGTTGATAACTACCCATCCATATGATGTCTTCATATGAAAATACAGTTTCTCTCTAGAATTGGAATTTTTTCATGCCACATTTATGAACTACTTATGGCGTGATTCTCACCCTTGTGGGAAACATAGAAATTCCCATTAAAATTGCCTTTAGGTCCAGATGTATAATTGTGAACCTTGTACACCCCATTTTTTTTTGTTATGGGTCCTTTCTTCTTAGATATGTGTGATTTGTTATGTATTTTTTCTATAATTCCCACTTTAGGTCTGCCCTGTGGTGCTACGCCGCACCTCTTTGCACCTTACAATCAGAACTATGTGACCTTAAACTATGAGAATTAGTCATAAATTCCAGAAATTAAAACGTTGATCTAGATGTATTCATTAAATAGTTTTTTTTGTGGTGTGGAATTCTCCATCCTCATTCACATTTTGGTTTCAATAAGCAGTCCACATACCACCCTTAGGTGATCTTCATCCTTCATCTATACTGCATGATGATAAAATACACAGGCATGAACCACACAAATGACATTAAACTAGTCATGTTATGGTCTGATCTATGCATCATTGAGCTAGGATTCTTATTGTATATAATCTTATGATGGTAAACAACATAAAAATTACAATATTCCTCTTTAAAAGAGGATATCACCCTCTTTTGGTATTTTCTGCAAACCATACCACCACCAAGTACTATGTGTGGATTGATTCCCAACCTTATGGGATATGTAGTAATACCTATTCTTTCTATCTGTTGTCTAGTCGCAACAACTTTCACCTCCCTATCCCCTAATGGCCTATGTTCTCAAAAAAGTAAATGGTGTAGTGTAGAATTCTTCAATCCTCATTCATTTCTCATTTATAATATGTACACCATCTACATCCTTTGATATTACCACTATGTGCGCTCATCCTACATGATGGATTAACTTCATGGGTAATGTTCACACCACAAACTTTCCTTCATTTGGGTTTTCATTATCATTAATATTCAAAGGGACCCTATAAAATTATGAATTCTAGGACATAGGGACCTCTTAAAAGCCTAGGCCAGTGACACGAAGGATTTTGAAAATTCTTTTGATACAAATCTTACATATTGAATATTGTTAGTGGTCAACCATGATTTCTTTTTCCCCATTATAGGTTAACATGAAATGGATGTCGTGTTTTGAACACGGCCAAAAATTATCCTGCCTCATCATGAAACTCCCTTTACATCCCAAATATCATATGATTTGAATCAAATGTTTAATTAACCTTTCAATTTTATGGATCCTTGTCACCCCTAGTGTAGTAACTCTATCCATTTAGACACTTCTAGTAGTAAAGTGGTTCGTTTGGGATTTTACCCACCAAACATTTCCTTTCCACCGTTGCATTCTCTTGGTTAATGGGGAAGGCATGACAACACTCCTTGTTTCTTACACTGAGCATGGATCATATAGGTTTAGGGGTTGTGGTAGGGTAATATCTATATACATTAATTGTTGACCTATTGGTCCTTCCATGCGACCTTAAATTGGGATACTATAATCCTCACCACATGTTATTCAAGTTTTCAGAATACAAGTAATTATGTAAGGCTTGATTCATTCCCATACATGATATATAGATACATTCTGGAATTGGATACCCTAGTCATGTCACTTAATGGTGAACTCTATGACTTGGTCTTATCGGCCTTGACATCCCTTTCAAGAATGTGCAGTCTGGTGTGGACTTCTTTGGCCCCCATTCACATTGGTTTATGAACTGCACCAGACATTTATCCTTTAAGGTACCCATTTCCTCAATCCAAGACTTTAAGCTACTTCACTACCCTAAAAAAGTTTAGGCACCCCATGATAATTATGGGATGCGTCAACTTCCTCTCAAGATAGTATTTTCCCTACCAGTCGAGGTCTTTGACCATGATGTGTTCAAGAACAACATTTGGATTGATTCTCATCATTATAATATATTTAGTGATGCCCATGAATTATGCCTCAGGCCTAGTCCTAGGAAAATTACCATTTCATGATTCTTTCCCCTAATAATTGACTTAACTGTTTGACCTTAAACTAGGTGTTCCCAATCCATGTAACATGAAATTAAACTATAGTTTAAGTTACATGTTGTACGACCTTAAACTATGTGCAACATCTTGATCATACAGTGTTAAACTATTACATGCATAGTCTTCATTGTATGATGATAATCTATGTTCGTTTCATCCAAATTTACATGATGTAAAACTGTAGATCATCATGGGTCCTATCCAAAGAGGTCTTGATTCATTTTTTCATGTTGGTGTAATTCAAAGAGTGTTGGGCTTCATTAGAACATCCCATCACTGCACCACAAACTTTTTTTGCCCGCTTATTCATATACATAACCTCTTTTACATCTCAAGGGACCTAAAAAAGACATGGTTTTTTGGCCTTTCAGATTTACTATCATTTAGGGACAACATTCCAGATGATATTAGATGACATTTTGAGTTTGGATCCATGTTTTTGAACAAGGTTAGCAGATGTTACTCATTTTTTCCTAGCATTTTAGGCTACCAAGATACGAAGAATGTGTTTATAATATAGTCAATAGTTATCCTCTATCTTCATTCCACATATCACTATGTTTTGAATTTCATGTATCATGATTTACACATCTCATTCCCCTTTGTTTGGATTTATTCTAATGCCCATGGAATTATCCCACTGATGTACTAGAGAATGATGTGAAAGGTAATTCGACTACTTCATGAACACTATAATCAAGTTTAGGTCCCCCTCTTGATCCCAAATATACTAGATGGTAATCCGAGACCTGAGTTCCTAATGATTGGATGGAACGCTCATACACAAAGTTGTCGGTTATGTAGTCATCCCTTGTTTTTCACAAAGAGTATGACCCATGTGATCTTGAGGATTTATCAATTTCTAATTCACAAGTTATGATTGAAATTATCTAATTAAAAAAACAAGAAACAATATTTCCACGCATGCACTTAAAATAACCAGAAAAGAATGAATGTACATTTGTGAGTTCACACAAATTACATCACCCATGGATTTTCCCCCTCAAATGGATGGATTGACCTCCTTGATATTACAGTTCATCTCCACCAATATTTGGTGCGTTGAATTCATAATTTTCCCTCTTCATCCAAGTTCCCTATCTTCCTCATTGGCCATGGGGTGCAACACATTATTCTTGAGTAGTGAACGATCCCTCTCAGCTCAGATATTGTCTATTTCATGGGATTCATGCCCTATCGTCTCCTAAGTTTCTTCTAGCTGAGTATGCAATTGCTATATAATTTGTTTCGGGTACTAATGAAAGAGGTGTGCCCTTCTAGTTGTACTAATAAGAGTTGGGTCTCCTATTAAACCTCTAGAAGACCCTAGATGTTGACTCCCTTCCTCCCCTGCCAGTCTACATTGAGGCCACACGTGTTCTCCAAGACCCTCTTGGCAAGGTAATATCAGATGAGAATGTGAGGGTACTAGGCATCTACACCTCAAGCACATAATAGACATAAAAAGGGGTGAATTCTCCCCACCTAGATTACCCACTATAATAATGGGATTTTATGATGAAGTGTTTGATCAATTTCCATGAACGGTGGAATAGAAAATTATTATCCTCTTCATTAGAAGCAATCTTGTCCCAGTCCTCTTAGTTGGCAGGTTCATATGCTTGGAATTCCTCATGATGTTTAGCAGTAGGATCATCCTCTGGTGTCCTGTTAGGCTGGTTGGGCTCCATGTTATGTGGGAGGTCTTCGCCACGGGATTCCACCTCAATGATGTATGGTTAAGTGTCTCCAGTAACGACGCATACAGATACAGTTTTCATGATTCATTCCATGACAATCAGCGTTCCCCTTAAAATGAAGCTTCGGGAGCCCCATACGTCGTCTCAAGTATAGCCCATTCCATTTAAAGAACTATTCATATAGAAATAAAAAATGTTAGTGGGTCGGGGTCAATATTCAACAGTTATAAATTATGTGAAGGAGAGGAAATACATATGCCAAACAATGGGTCCCTCTCCCAAGTAGTGAATTTCAAAATCCCAGTGCGTGGCCCCATATATGGTTGGGTACTACAACGACTCTGGGAGAACCACCCCGGTCATCGTTTCCCTATTAGATCTTACGATCACCACTTTCCCAGGAACAGGCCCTGAAGCTACTTCTTCTATTGTGTGGGAACAGGTTTTACATATAAGGTTCTCCTGTACAGGAAAAAAGTTAGTTGAGAAATCCAAGATAAACAGAATGAGGACCACAACAGAACGAATTAAAATATACCACAAGAGATTCGAAATTCTCTTCCAGCTCTGAGGCCGCAACCATGCCTTTCTCTAAAGGGATCCCCCTGTCAGCCTCTTCTCCCCATGAGGACCCCTCAGATTCCTTAGGTTAAGGGGAGAACTCCTTAAACTAAGAGGCAGATGGTTGGGGTTGGATTATATGACTGATTAGAACATTCACCTGGTCCGTCATTGGATGTTTACTACCCTGAGAATGAATGAAGTTATCTAGCTCAGCGACATATTTTTCCCCTTATATCTGAGACAAATGTCGGCCTTAGCACATATGATCTATGATAGATCCATCCATTGATGATTGATGTAATCCCACATATGGGAAGGATTGAGAAATTGTCTCTGGACTTCACAGTTTTCCCATGACTTCAGAAAGGTAGAATCTAGAGGCATATCTATATAGCGCAACTACTTCCTAGGATCCTCAATGGGTATCCTACGAAACCCTCTAGATGGCCTTCATATCTTCTGTCCATGATCAGCTGGGGATGTTGGGTTCATCGCAGTTACCTTCCTTCCACTCAAATAATTACATGGGATCACTTTCTCTGCCACATCCCCACCACTAGGATGTGCATCGGGTCCACCACCATGACATTTTCTTTCCAATTTCCAGCCCTGAATTCATGGTTGATAGGGAGCCCCATTGTTGGCATGAATGTTTTGACACTTCATCATCTCCCACAAGTAGAATGATCTCCATCACTTGGCATATTACTTTAGAAACCATGATGTAGAAGTGGAAAAATAGTGTTCGTTATTCATTTTCAAACCATTCATGTGAACATTAGACACATCTGACTCATCACGCATGGATGATCCTCAGGGATTACTCCCAGAAAGACTTGTGAGGTCAACCTCTGGATGCACCAGAACAACCTCACAAAATAGTACTAGGTTTATGTCTCATAGGTAGGCTCACAGTCTACTTGTGCCACCAAAACTCCACATTGGAAGGATATTAGATAATAATTATGCTCCTCAGTTCCCCGGTCATCATTAGTGATGAAACATGTTGGCAGTTGAAATTGATTGAAGGTGAATTCATCCACCATCCAAACTCTGTTCTGCCTGAGTGGTGGGGTCATCTTGGACAGAAGGCTCCCCATTGCATTCAGGAAGGCTGGTTGAAGGTCTGATCAAAGAGGGGAAATAAGGTTTAGATACTCATAGACACCGATATGCACCTTTATCCATCCATATCATAAATTTAGCGGTCTAGACACCACTTGTGGCTTCTTTCCCTCACTAATGTGCCATAACACATTTTATTGTTTGCCCACCACTAAGATCCCTAGGCTGACGTGATATGCCATCACCAACATCAATTCCATAATGAATTTTCTTAGTCGCACACCCATTTTGTGTCCCTAACTGGAAACATACAACTAGATATGAGTGTAGAGATAAACCCATCTAGCCTGACAACCAGTTGATTCTCGGTGTTTGCACCATACCCCCATAGCTTCCATTAGAATTCCAACAATAATTTCTAGTATGAATTATCTTGACTACATTGGGATCCCTTTGGACATGTGATATGCCTAATTCTTATATTCCTATGTGCCTCATCCCCTTCAACTGTATTATTTTGTGGGAATTTTATGAAACAACCAAACATCAACACGAAATTGGTTTCCCAAACTGACTATTTTTCCATTCCCAACACAAGATCCAACAGTTCCTTTCCCATCAAAAACATCTACTCCAGATCATCCCATTTGTTATTCGCAAGGAGGAACTCATCATACATCACCCTCTGAATTGGAATCCCAGATATCTTATATAGGTACAAGAGGCTAATGACGACCACCCAATGATGAAGATGGAATGTGTTTTTCCACTATGAACATCTACTCAGCAACTCTATTATCATTTTTTAGTTGGAAATTGTGAAATTGTGAGGCCCGCGCAACATCATACAACCCTACTCGCTTTATCCATTTCTAAAATTCCTCAACGAATGAAAAAACGTAGTATGACCAAGGCCAATGCTCCAAAAATATTCCACACTAGAGCAGGTCCCAATAGTCAGTCCACCTCTTCTTCGGATTCTCTAAACCCTCTTTGTGGATGATATGGTACTGTGGGGGGATAACTCTGGCTGTATCACTTTACCATTAATGTTGTTGATGTTATTTTATATATAGTTGACATTAATAATAATTTGATCCTCCATGGTGTGACCGTCGGTAGCCCTGAACCACTGGATCTATCATGGCATACTCTTGCACCAGTAAGCTAGTTCATACCTACTTGCTTCAGGGGTGATAACATCACCCCAATGACCAAATCCAAACAAATGTAGTTTCTTGTAGATAGGATAGTTCATTATGATTATAGATATGAGATACACTAGGGATTCATGATATGAATGGCTTAAAACATATTCTTTGATGCCCATATAATTCTCCATCTCTTTCCATTGGGCTCCATCTGAAATGTAACACAAACAACTTCTTGGTTGGCTATTTTATCCCAAGAATTCTGTATTTTTTGTCTTAGTTTGTAGTCTCTGGTTTAAATGTGTGATTGCAGAGCTTGATCATAGAGCATGATCCAAGAGCTCGATTACAGAGTTCTACCACATAGCTCGCAAACAAAACTCATAGAGCATATGATCGCATAGTCCAAGCTCTTGTAGTGTGGCACAGAGTAAAAAAACGGATCACAATGCAACAATTCACTAAGCTATATTTACAATGCTCTGGTCTATGCACCTGGTTTATAAAAGTGAATTCATGGGGAGTGCAAAGCTTCCCTATTTGATAGATAAAATAAATAAACTTGAAATAAGGTGTTGAAAAATAGGTGTCTTCATCCTATATTTATAATCATTGACACATAGAACTTCATGTCATGAAAAGCCACATTGAGCATCATGGTGATTGTTTTCGTGGAAAGCTCTACGGTGTTCTCAACTTGTGCTTTGAATGCCCCCATCGTGATCCCACATTGTGATGACAAAATTTTTTCAATCTTCCCATAGAATCGAATCTTCATTTTTCTCATCCTCTCCCATTCTATGGGGTGACATTTGTTGGTGTCATAATCAATGACTTGGAAAAATAAGCAAATGAAACTACAAAATGTTGAAAAAGGGGCTGCCTCACAATGAAACATCATAAATTCCACCATCACTATGGCTGGTGAAAAGATCTGGCTAGTCTCTACAAATGTAGTAGAGCAAAAGATATGGTTTCCTAAGCGAGTCCGAGGAACTTTATGGAAGTCTTTATGCTATGAAGGGAAGGAAAATCACCTCTGCGAGTCCGTCAAAATTGACTGAAGCCTCTACGACAACAATAGAGGGAATGATGGAAGCCCCTGTGCCATAGAGAGGATGATGGTATACATATCAACTCCGAGAAACTTCATGAAATATTCCACCAGTGGAGGAGCACAACATGGTTTGTAGTGCACTCTCAACGAATCGCGCCACCTCCTATTGTATATGAATACCCAGCTCCCCCACTCCAACGGATCATGACCATGACCTTTCACCTTCTGAATTACCAAATCACGAAGAACTATTTTTTATGAGAACCATTAGAAAAATGAATCATCTGAGGTAATTAATCATTTCAAAAAATCTTTCCTTTTTCATAGATTTACCCCCTCTTCGAAGTGGGATTCCCTTCATGAAGCCTATGGGCCATCGCAAATGAAGGGGACCACTTCAGGTACCCAAGAATTCATAAATCACCCAAACTTCATGAAGCTCCCTCTAAGAACATTTGAACTCCATGCATAGGATGGGTCACTATGCTTCATGAATACTTCTCCTCTGTGAAACCCAGTGATATGCGATTACTTGTACTCTGTGATACCCATTCCATTGTGAGCCCTTGATTGTTGAAAATCCCCACATTGTGAGGCCTCTTGAATCAAAAAATCCACATTTGTACATCCCTCTAGGTTTGTACAGTGTGATTTCAATGTCCCTTGAGCAGTGATCCATGTTTCATTGCTTTTATTCATGATTATTTTCACAGTCATGCTAATGGATATTTCCTCTTCGCATATCCACACCAATGTAGAACACCCTAATGGATCACTCAACCACCCCATTACCATACATAATTGCTAGTGTGTTCCCTTCACCAAGGGTTATGGTACACTAGTTCTGTAATTCATAGGGTTGAGGAGTGAATCCTTGTAATCCAAGGTGAAAAACATTAATATTCCATGCACCCACAACTGCAACACATGAAATTAAATGGTCATCATCGCATAAGTGATATTCCTTGAGTGGATCATGAAGTGGATGAGAACCAGACCCCCCCTCTCCCATCTCCCTCTACACTTTTTCAACATGTGTATGTTGTTATTTCTCTACGTAATCCCCAAGACAAAATGATAGGGTTCTCCATATATGTTTTTCATATCCTCATCGTACATCTAGACCCCTACTCGGGCCACCATCTCAGTGTAATCGCCATGTTTCCTCCTTGGGATTCAAACCATGAGTAAGCCCCGCTCCATTACTCACTGACACATATTTCATTACATGATCATTAGTTCTGATTATTCCTCTTGTTTTTCACCTTGATAAATGTCTCATGTGGGATTAGAGAAAGCATGGACCACGACATGCTCTTCGGGCCACTAACCGTGTGTAATCCTCATGACCCTCTCCACTGAACCACATGGACTGTGATCCTAACCCTTTTTTAGATATGTTTGTATGAAGCTCCACTGAGGTTAAAGACCATCACCCATAATTCCTGACAATTTCACATAGATTCACCCTCTTCCTTCTGAGATTAAACTCTATTCCCCTTTCGTCTTTCATGTCATTAAACTGTATACTTTTAAACTACATGGGTTTTGATCCCTGTCTCCAGGACATGGTATGTAGGAATCCTCTATGAGGTAAAAATATAGACACTGGTAAAAATTGGTGTCCCCATTATTAGGACCCACATCCTTGAAAATTTGTTTAGTGTTGTCATACCAGTTCACAGGTCGTCTCAGTTATAATATACCACACTCAAACTATACTCATCCCACAAGGAGTGTCCCTCTTCTGATGGGATTCTTTCCAGATGTCGGCCCTACCATATCACTAGGTCATTATCCATTGTGAAAAACCCAATTCCATGCCCATATCAAAATACATAGACTTTGATTAACTTTCAAGGGGTTACATAGGAAGAATTCATGAGGTTCTAGCCCTTTATTCATGCCTCATCCTGGTCTGTCACTCGAGTCATTGTGTTTCAGGAAGATCATTCCTAAAACCATTGGTTATATTCCTTTCAGGTTTCCATCCATGTTTATATTCCCATGAGACACCTCCTCAGGTGACTCATCTCCCCATCCCAGAACTAGATGGACTTTTATTCCCTACCTTGGGAATACATAAGAATCCTCTTTGAGGTTCATGCCCAATACGGTCACCTCTACATTGGATTTCAGTACCACCCCAAATAATTTCATCCTTCAACACATCATCCATATCCATTGTGACTTTTCCTAGGATTCCATATCCTAGTGAAATCATTCCATCTATTCGGGTTGCTAACTATGTATATGCCCAATTCATCTCATTTCTCTTTGCAGCACCAGAGACACTATGTACTCGTACTCCCCAACATGTCTTCATGTTGTTTTAAATTATGTACACCTTGATAACATTATTAAACATCTCTATATACATGAATTTTTATCCTCGTATTCTTTAAAGAGAATATAGGAATCCACCACAAAGTTCAATCACATCCAATGTTAAACCTTGGTGTCCCCTTCGTCGGAACCCAATCGTCCTTTGATCCATCGTTTGAGGTTTCTAGATCTTCCTTCATGGTGTGATATCTTCCCACCATGGGACTCACCACCTCTGATATTTCCACATTGGGTTTATTGATCCAGCCATATAGTAAAACTTCTAGGTTATACCTCCATGTAATATACCCATTTGATCCACAATCATTAGTGTTCTTGTTAGTCCGACCAGTCTACACTAGGTGTTAAACTCGCAGTGGACCCCGTGTCAAACATGGGAAGATAAGGAAAACCTCAGAGACATGAATCTGGAATATGATACCACACATTCTATGTGGGATTACTAGAGCTTTAACACCCTTGTGAAGCGTTATGATAAGGTGAATACGTCTAGATGTACCTGTGTTTTAGCATCCAAAGACGCCAGCGAAGCCCAATGTAACTACACCCCTAACAGAAGTTTGCTACCCAAACTTCACCCCATAGAATGTTATAAAAAATCATGCTAATTATCTGGCGTCCATAATGATATAGTTATGGAAAGGGTTTAAAAAACAATGTCTTAATCTTTATGGCATACGTAGATAAGGAAACAAATTGGGAGGAGAAATCCATAGAAGGAGAGGTTGACATCTCATATTCCCATATTGATCATGTAGGAAATGTATCTAATGAGATGTTGAGTTCCATCAGCCTTTTGAAAGTGGGAATGTGAGAAAACAATCTATGTGTCCTTGATAGACAGATCCCCCCCACAAAAGTATTGCAAACTTCCATTTTTTTTAAAAAAAGTCTTTACAAATTTTGTTTTTCATTATTTATATTTGTTTAATAAAATGGAAGTGAAAAAATATATTTCGTAAAATGAAATACTATTAACTCATCCCATCCCAATATCATTGTAGATCAATAGAATAATTACATCATGTATATTCGTAACTCATCTCCAGTTACAAGCTCTGTGATATCAACTTTAAATATCACCACATTCATTACATGCCCAAAAATTCTAGAATCTAATGAAATGACATAAAAATCCAAATTAGTTTCAATTTATTTAAAATATAGAAAGAGTAGAAGAAGTGTTATATGATTCATAAGAACCTATATTTTTTTATTGTCTATAAATTATGTGTTTACTATTAAATTATTCATGTAAAACAATTATAAATATATTATTGTTTAAATAAAACTAAATAGAAAATTTAAATAATTGATATAATATAAACATACCTCTATGGTAATTTTTCAAACAAATCATGATAAAAAAACATAAAAATGCTTGATATTTATTCTTATTGTACTGATCTCATCTGTAGGAAATTCTTTTCTTGATGATCTATCGATAATATCCTATTTAGTGACCCTTTAATTCTATATCTCTATTTGTTGATGATAAATGGAATCACTAAAAAAAATATCAAAAAATATGAAAATATATATGATATTAGGTATCATAAATATATAACTCATAATAAATAAGAATCTCTGGAGGTGGAGGTGTAGGATTTAGATATGTAAGTGGAGTGGGATCTGCTGGTGGTGGTGGAGGAGTGGAATCAGAATCCTAAAACTATGTTTTCATGTCTGCAAACATTGAACATACCAAATATTGGATTCATTCTTCTATTATCTCATGAATATCCAAAAATTTATATTCTAGAGATTCTATTTTTATTTTAAAAACATCCTCCATTGAAAATGTTTCATAATGTGGAAATATTTCTTTACCAATACACATATTGGGTTTCCTCATACATATCTTGGGTGTCCAGAATTTTCCGAATATATAGCTAAAATATACTTCCTACCATCATCTTTGAAGGCCCCCTAGTTTGTTATACTCCTCAAGATAATGTTTTATAGAATATTTGAAAAACCATCATTGTGATTCAAAATATATAATGAATTGATTTTACTTAAATAATAAATAACTTGCACCTTTTATAATCAAATCTGATATATTCATTTCCTCTTCCATAGAATATTTTCCTTTTTTATCATATGAGTCATCTTCCATTTTTCATTTCCATACTGGGAGAGGAGTTTCAACCTCATTTGTGCCTAAATACCCATATCTCAGTTTCTTTAAATTTATTGTTTTCATTTTTTCTTCAATCATCATATACCTTCCACAAGATAATGTATTATGGAATACATTTTCGGATTAGATCTCCTAATGAGATATCATAGTTTACTATAAATAAATCCTTAGTGTGATCATTAATATAAAAAACATCTAAAAGGAAACATTCCACTTAACAAAAATTATTATTGCAGACTAATTTCAAAAAATTTATTCCTTGCATATTCATAAATAAATGGAAATATTTCAAATGGATTTTGATTTTTTCTATGAAAAAAAATGAAATCTTACATAAGGGTTAATTTAAAATCCCTTCATATCCTCTCATCAAATGATAAACATTTCCTGATGACTCTTATAGTATCTTGTATATCATATATCATATAATAGGAAGGGTGAAACACTATATATGTAAAACAATTTAATGATATATAAAACAATGTCAATCAAGATAAACAAAATCATGTCCCATAATTGAAGTATTTTCATTTTATCTAACTTATCCAATAAGGATTCAAAATAATAACTTTTCTTTTGGCCTATAATGTAATAAAATACATGAATTGTTTTGAATTTGGACCGCATGGAATGTCATTATAATCAATTTAAAATAGTTTCATCTGGTCCTGGATATATGTAAATGATAATTTTGGTAAACATGTGCTTCCATCTTTACCAACCCCTTAACTATTTTGTCCTTTATGGAAGTAGATTCCTCTTATTCATAATGATAAAAAAGATCATCAATAAAAGTGTGTTTATGTTCCTCCCCATAGGTATGTGTAAAATCCTCGAAAAAAGTATGTGGAGATTCACATTTTTGATATATCATTTTCATAAAAAATAATGTAACAAAAATTATCACACAAATAAAAAAATCAAATTATTACATACAATTTTATATAAAAATTTAAAAAATGATCAAACACAATGTAAACTAAACAGAACTCGTTTTTATTCATATTTGTTATAGTTAAATAATATTATATCAAAATTAATGGGATATTATAAGATATAAATTAATAAATACAAAACCAAATATTTTATTTGAATAGTAAAAATCCTCTATTGTATTATAAATATTTTTACACCAAATATAATACTCTTTGAATATATTAAAAATGATTGAACAAAAAGTAAAATAAAAGTAACACGTTTTTATTCATATTTGTTATAGTATTTAAATAAAGTGATAATGACATCAATTATTGATAAAATTACATAAGATAATGAAAAAAATTCAAAAATGGTGTGAATAGTAAATATGCTCCAACTTATTACGTAAATTTTAAACGAAAAATATTATTATTTGAATATACTACTTTATGAAATTGCTTTATTTTTTTCAACATGTTAGATCATAGATAAATATTTTTTCCAAAAAATGATAAAATAGAAAACTGATGTATTGGTAAACATGGTAAACTAAAAAAATCTAAAATGAAAAACAAATTAACATATTAGCTATAATATGTGTATTTATAAATAAAATAAACCAATATATCTATTAGTTGATGAAATTCAAAAAAGTAAACTAGAAATAATCATATGTTACTTGTAATATTTTAAATTCACTAAAGTATTATTTTACCAAATTCTGTACACATGAACACTCTATATGGCACATACAATGTCAACGATTTAATAATTAATATTATCTAATAATAATTCCATGTAAATGGAGATGTTACATAAATTGGGATATTAATCTATTTTTCCACCACCTATATACCATTTTACGGCTATAAAAAATAGACCACTATATATCATATTTATCAAGAAGAAAAATTCATGTGTTTCCATGATAAAGGGATCTACTACAAATTACAATCTATTCAGATTAATTAGTCTCACTACAAATTTGTCCTGCCTGCCTTTTCTTTAAATGATAACACTATTTTTTGTTAAACACCAAAAAATTACATTTAATGTCACTAAACTCCCATATTTCATAAATAACTCCATAATATGCACTTTATTAAGATATTTGGTTTTTTTCTTTGGAACTCATAAAATTTATTTCATCTATGAACACCAAAAAACTACTATTCAAAACTGCACCTCTATTGTCCAAATTAGTCATATGAAATGTATACCCATTAATGTCATATCAAGAACATATTATCAAATTTAAACATGAATAACCAAATAACTATCTTAATTTCTTTGATAATCCAATAATCCAAGCATGATCTCCTCAATCTATGGAAATAAGGTGTTTTTATACTCATTCAAATCAACATGTCTTTCTTATTTGGATAATATTCCTCTAACACATTAATATGAAATTTTATATATGACTATGAATAATTAATGTTATTAAATATATATAAATGTAACTTCATTATCCCTTCCCCTACCAATGATTCTAATTTGAAACCACAGATCCCATTTCCACCATAATTAGGTTTGTTCATGGTTAATGTGGCCAAACTAATGTGCTTCAAAACAAAAAATCATCTTGTATAAGACTCACAAACCTCCTCATTTATATACATATCAACCACGGAGGATTCAAGTAGATATGAATTCATAACATACACTTTTAATATCATTATATAATATTAAAAATTATTTATATAATGGGGGATATATATTTATGTATCACACAAAATTAACCATTAAATAAACCAAGATATCAAAAAATGATGGAAGAAAATACATTTCCAAATGAAAAATTAGGGAAAAACCATAATTATACAAAATTTTCAATGAATTCATAATTATAACTTCATTGAAAATTTAATTTAATGAATAAAACATCTTTATGATAGTCATTTTGATATAGATATGCTATATTCCATGCAATTCTACTGGTAGGAAATGTTGTTTCCTGATGTGAAAATCAGCAGCTATAATACCTATCAGATTCAAATACATTAATGTCACAAATTTTTTTACTTTTATAGAATAACCCTATAGATCATTGATATCATTAAGACACTAAAATAGAAAATATTCTCCAACTTAGATAATTTATTAAAATATCAATGAAGGTATGTTCTCTTTCCACCAGGAATGGGAGACAACTTCAAACATCTTCCCATTGAGAGTAAGGCCAATATTGAATTTAACCAATATTTAGTTTTTCATTTAATATCAAATAATGTTCCAGTAAATCTATCAAAAATATTATTCTCCATGTGAATTACATGAATGTAAGGTTTAACCCATTATATCCCTAATATTTTATCTCATAAAACATTGACTCTTTATTCCAAATATTTCAATCATTATCATATTTGGGTTTCATTCCGAATGTCACATCAATTTTTTTTTCACCATATCAAAATACTAATTGGTGGTTAATTATTTTTGAGGAATATCAAATTATTATGGGAATTTATTGCATTTTTTATTTTTTATAATAGTGATCCATAGAAAAAAACCATTTATGGCCCATGTTTACTATTTAATCCCATATTGTAGTTGATAATATGATGTATGTTGTACAAAAATTGGGAAAGCATGTATGCCCCTAAATATTATATCCCAAAATATTTCCTTCTTTGGGAAGTCATTAACAGTGAACATAATCCTTTCATGTAGTTGAAAATATTTTTTTTTAAAATAATAATAAACAATAATAAATTTCTCTCATAAACAATTCATACTGTAAATTTTATGGTGAAAAGAAAATATCAATATCATTCCTATGATATTTTGTTCAAGGGATAATTAAAATAAACATGGCCTATTTTCACATAATAAATAATTCAAGAGACCAGATATAAATATCCAATTAAAAATGAAATGAACAATGTGTGATACTAAAAATTCAATATGGATTCATAACATATATGAAGAGTCCAACTTTGATATTTCTAACTTTATTCTTGAATATATGAAACTATTGATAAATTTTCTTCCACAATGGACAATCACATGAATGGTGTTATTTTCCATCACATATTCACTCATTTGTGTTCCATATAAATATTTTTACATCATTTGAATTGGAAAATAATTATTTCAATTGAGGAATCATAGGAATATACAAAAATATTTGGAAAAATTCTCTGTAATTGATTAATCAGAAATAGATTTTCTTTCAACTTATTCCGCAACACCCAACATTTAGGATTCTTTAACAAAAATTAAAATTCCTTTCTATATAGAACAAATTAATTTAAGAATTCATGAATTTTAATATACCCAATACCCATCTAATCCTTGATCATATTCATCACTTCTTTAAAGTGCATCATTCCATCTTCGACACATTATTTTCAACAAAAAATATAAAAAATTGATAAAAATTTATTACAATTTAAAATTTAATTAAAATTTTACTTTTCTAAATAACAAAAAAACAGATCTCATTAAAACATGAAACATATTCGACTAAATATAAAACATTTTCCCAATTAAATTATCACACTTTAATAAATAAATCACAATCCATAAACTCAAAACCATCATTCATAAAATAAAATATGTATAAGATGCGAGAATAATGTAAAATAAAATTATAAATAGTGAAGATAATGATATAAAAATGGAATATTAGAACACCAAATAAAAATTCAAATAACATATATGTACATAATATCAAAACAATAAACATAAAACATAATTTTATATTGAAATTAAGATGATTAAGGAGACACCAGCAGTAAGAATGTTTATAAGGCCAATGAAGACGAGTAACGGTGGCCTATGGTGGTAAATTCAAAATGATTTATATTGAGACATAAAAAAAATTATTACTGAAAACAAAAAGGAAAATAAATTGGATTCATAATGAACTGAAACAAGAAAAAAAATCATCAATTGTTATCAAAACATGAAGTATTGAGAAGTCGAAAACAATGGGAAGAAGTCTATATCGACTGCTGATGATGGATAACATTGGTAGATTCCAACTCAAATATAAATTGACTTTAAATAAAAAATGAAAACAAAAATAAAAATAGCAATAATTCATTGAAAATTGTACCAACCGACACTAATTGTAAATTGAAACTAGAACCAGTGTGAAATATACAAATGAGAAGAATCATGAAAAACAGTTGATGACATGTGACAATAGAAGGAATTGGTAGATACCAAATAAAAGATATTCATATAGAAGGATTTATGAACTTAGAATATTTTTTCCAAATATATAAGAATAAAAATATTTGATGTGATGGATCAAAGAGAGAGTGATTATGGTTTTTAGAATGAGTTAAATACGGGAGTAATCACATGAATGAATGAATAAAAAATCACTCATCATAATCCTCAATTAGAATTAAAAATATTTTCCATATTCTGGATTCAATAATTATTTTAGAAAATTTGATGTTTCAAATCAATAATTCAAAAATTTATGTAAAAATTATATTTTTCACAATTATTATTGAAAACCCAATGTGAAAAAATTATTTTTATTAGTTCGCACATTTTTTTTCGATAAAAACATGGAAAACTATTTTCTAACATCAATTATTGAATTAAAATTGTGAAAGAATAAAACACCTAAATTTTTTATGAGGTTTATTCAATATCCAACATCACAAATAGTTTTCTATGTCCATTATTGAATAAAAATATGAAAAAAAATTTGGTTTTAATTTTCACATCGTTTACAGAAAACTGGTATGGAAAACCATTTAGGAATAGTAAATTTATACTGGTGAAAGCTATAAGAAAAGACTACTATGAACATTCCTAAACATCTAGATTCATTTGAAAATTAGATCCATAAACTACCGTACACTACTGGATTCTTTAACGACTTTAGTCTATGTCTTATATCTTAAATATTCTGTAAATCGAGTACCATTACCTGGTGTGAAAGAAAGATCAAAGTTGAAGGAGTAAATATATTAATCCCATCACCTTTTTGAGAGGTTAATACACATTGATAGAATATTTATTTGAATATTTTATGGTTCATGTATACCATTATCTTCTTTACCAGCATGTAATGTATCCAATAATGAATGGAGTATACAATAACTGCTAACTAAAGATCATTTTTTCATTAATTAAGTACATGAGGTCTCAACTGACAAGACCCACACACCATGAATCACTCATAGTCATTAAAATAGCTCCATGAATGATGTCTATTAAATCATATTACATTACATATCCCTTTACAGGATCATTCCAAATTATTATCGGTGTGGAGGTCGTCCTTCCATTCAACTCGAGAAAGTCCTTCTCATAAGATTCAGACCTTGCGAACTTTACACCCTCATTTATCAAGTCTAAAAATGTTATTGTAAGGCATGAAATATAGATAGTAACCATCTATTCCTATGAATATTCATATATCAAAAACAATTATTTGGCTACTCCCAAGAAACAATGGCTCTCAAAACCTCTAGAACCATAGATATACATTCTCGTGTTATGAATTGACCTTGAAAGTGAATTTTTTTCCACAAAAAGTGAAAAATTATTAGGTAATAATATATATAATATTACTGTAATGTAAATAGACTGATTTTATAGTGTTTTAAATTATCATGTTGAGTTTGGGAGTATACTAATATATCATTCACAAAATAACCACAATGGCGTCTCGATACGGGAAAAAAACCCTATTCATAAAATCCATGAAAATTTTGGGCATATTAGTAAGAATGAATATAATAACAATATAATAATGTAATATATACCTAATTTAGAATTTTTTATACTATAGATCTATGGTTCTGACACACACATGATGATATCCTGATCTCAAATAAAGCATCGTGAAGACCCTAGCTCCTCAGAGTTCATTAATGAGATCCCCTTTTTGGAATGTGGTCACTAGTTCCTAATAATTTTTTTTTATTTAGACACCATTAATACACACATGGCCCCAAGGTACCATCTTCATTAATATAAAAATTGATAACTGATCCCCAAGGAGATGTATTGAGTCATATAAACCCTCAGAATTCCAGGTCCTCTGACTAACTGTTGAGTTCCTAAGGCTCAGTAGGAGTCATCATGTTCAATGAAATGGATACTGGTTCTTCTCCAAAACATGTTCAATGGTGAAATATTCTTATATATAAGGATGTAACTCAAATATTTTGTTTTTGAATATTAATATTTAAATAAATCCACCATAGGAGGAAAACAGCATGCCATAGTTTTTTCTCTTGAAGATAAAGTCTAAAAATCTATGCTAAGCCTCTGATAATCCCATTATAATTTGGACCAAATCAACTATCGTAGACATCCCATTAACTATTGTAATCATGGATTCCAAATTTTGTCTTATGAAAAAGGAATCCTACATTCATAATCACCATCATGGGTTAAAAATGCATGAACAAGCCCATCTCAAGAATTATATCAAATCTCATCATCTCATGGTTGTAAAGGTTCCACAGGAAATGGTACCTAGTAATCTCGAAGGGGAACACATTTAACTTGAGAAGAATCTCTTCCCAAATTCCCAATGCTATTTTTGGAGACATCATCCCACATATGTTTTTAATCTTCAGACTATGAATACCCATTATGTCCACATATATAAATGTTTTTTAAGAGCATGTGCCTGAAAAATAAGATAATAAAGCTAATGATACTAAGATTATACCTTATACTATAGTTTTTCTAATACTCTACTTCTGAAGTGTAGGATGTAATTCATATAGCTAGACAAATCCATGATCTTGAGCTATAACTTGACCTCCCTAGGCAGGTCCACTCTACTGGCACTGTGGATATTACATCTCATATACTTAACCGTTAAAAAATTACTTGCTTGAATATATAGTGTTACAACAGATTTATATATATATTGGTTCAATATATTCCATTCCAAAATTCAAAGCTGGTGTAAATCCTCTCTTTATAGGATGTAGTCAATTGTTTTGAGAAATGTCATTGGAGATGTCCCATTCTGCAACATGCCCAGCACTATACTAGGTCTCTTCTGCACTGGTTCATTGTATGAACCTTCATACAAACATTGAATGAATACCATATTACTAAATGTGAATATATATTGATTGGTACTGTTATTGTGTGAAGTCCCAATGTAATAATTCCTACCACTTGGATAACCACATCTTTATCCAACTGCTTTACTACAAAAAACCATACCCTCAACATTCTTTAGATTATTCTTTGATATAAGGATTTGGTTCACTGGTTCAGATATGGTAGTCCATCAAAATATGTTCTCCTATGATCAGATGGAATACCTGAGCCCATCCTAAAAACGTCTTACCTATTACAACTGATCCCTGATAAAAGTGTTTTAAAAAAATACATCTCCATATAATGATCTGATTAATCTTTGACTAATATAGGTTTGTTCTCTTGATGGATGAACTGCCTTTTTTGTCAAATATAATATTGCAGGAATAAATATAGTCATAAAATTTGGTTTGGAAGTCCCTATATAAAATGCCCCGATGATGATCTACCTATGTAAGAACAACCCACCATCACTTATTGGATCCTAAAAGAATATAATCCATTATCCTCACCATCCTTTATTAAGTGATATACGGGTGATCAAAAATCATAATCATAGCCTCTATCCATGACTATGTAGTCGATGGACCACCTCCCCTAAAAAATATAGGAGGGGGTTGATGTTGTAACTCCCTAGTCAACTCTAACATGGTCAATGTAGGTCATGAATCTCCCACCATAGAATATACAGGACATAAAACCCCCCCATTAGATGGGAATGAATTACTAGAATTGAATAATATGTAGTACTTTGGGAGGTGCCACTGGTGTAACTGTTGGTGGTTTAGGCCCCACCACCTCCGGAGAATGGTTATTTCCACATACATAGTGTTCAACCAAATTCCATCGTTGTGGCATATATCTATATTTACAAGAACACACACAAAATAAGATACAAGACTAAATGTATTAAAAAATGGAGTAAAATATAGGTATAAGGCATCACTATATATAAGACACACTAACCCAACCACCCTGTTTTAAGATCCTGTCATGTGTATAAGATTTCAAGTATTAATCCTGAAAGATTTATTACATGGGGTGTCAATTACATGTTATAGATGAAAAAAGTATTTAAGTTAAAATTAGAATACACATTTAATGGAAACTAGTTTTTATCAAAATAATAAATTTTATATATTTTTCATGTTTTCATAAAAAGGTCAGTTATACAAGTGTATATTCACTTTTTATAAATACATAAACCTTATAACTTTCAATGGGATATCAATTTAACTACATCAAAACGTTTACATTCGATCTCATAATGTGAGAAGTCCATATACGATGGTTCTGTTATATGGATTTCTATTCCCAGTAAAAATAATAATAACCATATATATTTTAATCAAATGTCCATTTAACCAAAACCTAATAAATGATTCAGTATATTTAACTAATTTTTTTATGGTTTATATAGTATAAAAGAATGTTAGGTAAAGTTTTATCACCAATTTTTATATTAAAAACCACTTAGTTTGGTTTAAAAACTTGAATTAATCAATTTTACCCCCTTCAAGAGATTTTAGAATTACATGTATATGAATGAATTCACACAAAATAGGCAACAAGAAATACAAATAATGAAATATTCATGGAATGGAATATGTATGACAAGAAAATCTATATGTGACTATGATCATGAATGAAATAATAATTCCTTGATTTATTGTCCAAGGGTAGGAATCCATAAATCAAAACAACACAAAGACTGTATTTCACCCAATGTTGATAATATTATAACTTTAAGAGATACAATATAGTGAAAAAAATCTCATCCCAAGAAACATGGTTTTCCTTATACAGTTGGGTTAGCTACATTGAAGCACATGATCATTACCAAGTTAAAAAATATCCAGGTGTCTAATCTACTAACTAAAAAATTGAATGTCAAAGGATGAAAATTAAGATCTAATAATACATTGTTACATTATGGTAGTTCAGAGACAATTCTTCACTCTAGTTGGCCATAAGGCCTCAAACATGAGTTCATGTACTCCGGAGGCTTCCAAGTAGCTTTGATTATTCTTAATGGTATGATGGGGAGACTATACCCAATTTAGAATATTATAGCATAGTGATGAATAAATAATATAGTAAAAAAATTATATAATCATACCGAAAATACTGAGGCAATATTAATAAACAATCAATACAATACACACTAATATAAAAAATGTAAACAAAATAATAAAAGTTTAATTTCATGTCTATTAAAAATTATAGCAAATAGAAAAAACACTAGGAATAAAACAAAACTAATATATATAAACAAAACACAAAAAGTCAAAAAATAAATATCTACATGAGTATCCTGAGTGATGGATCACTCATCTGGTCTGAATCCCCGATCCCAAAAAGAAATCAATCATCCACAGTCAGGAACCCCCCTTTAATATTTCATGCACCAATGAATTCATCCTAGGTTCCAAACAGTTTCTTGAATAGGGTGTGAGTAAAAATATACTTTTCACCCCAAAAGTGTCTAAATAAATTTTTTTTTGTTAATATAAAATGTGACAGTAATCATGTATATAACTATAAACCAATAAAATAAATATAAACCATATCGAGATTTTGCTCCTCATCAGATACCTAAATGACTGTATCACCTTCAGCCTAAATTATATGTCTATATGAATATGAGAATTAATTTTTTCAGCGACCCAAATATCATATCGAAGGATTTCATATGAAATAGTTAGAAGAGATCAATGGGAAACCAAGGGTATCGATTAGTTTATAATGTCGACCCAACACATGGTGATAAACTGATATGTTAGGATATGTTTTTAAGTTTAATACAAGGGGTGATCCCTTATCATTCCACCCTAAATAATTTTTACTAATATCAAGGAGATATTCCATGGTAATATCATGATATACATGATTGGGGTCTATGATGTTCAGCCAAGGATTTATGTGTTTCCGGACATCATGGTGAATCCTTTGAGTGAATCCCATGAAATTAATTTTCCAAAGTATGTAAGTGAAAAATCTTTTTCTTCTTGTGGAATTTAGGAATAAAATATATTGACCAAATCCCTATTTGTTATCTCACTTGGAAAATGCATTAATAAATCTTTTGGTGTCCTATGAGTTCACACATGGAATTATATGTTGGGAATCCAAGTCTTAATCTAGATGTTACACACCCTTATTGTTACCCAAGTCCATAACAACAGTAAAGTATAATATATAAAATGATTAAGTTATAAGTGAATCATCCATTTCATTTATCAATTAAATTAATATATTATTCCCATTCTGTTTATCATCATAAAAATAAACAAATGAGAGGTTTTTTATGGTTAAGAGTAAATAAATTTTTCAACTCCATTTAAATAAACACATACCAAGGGGAGTTTAATGTTGTGCTCCTCAACCTCAAAAGGTTTCAACGGTTCGGTGGAACATCTTAAAAAATATCTAGGTGATTACTAAAGGGAATTAAAAATTTAGTGGTAACACATGGATAAAATAGTGTGTGGACATGTAGAAAATTTATTAACATTGATATTTTTTGTGAAAAGTAATATACAACCTACCTTATCCCTGTAGAATACTCCTTGTGCATTATCACTCTAAGATTTCAGCTAGAACAGGAGAAAAATATAAAACTAGAAATAATACCTAAATATTGGTTATATAATCTCATATGTAGGTATCATTAAATACAATGATTGGAACTGAGAAAATATGGTAAAGGGGTATGTAATTTCTATGGGTGGTCTAATGTTAACGACGAAATATGAATCGAATTCAATGTGAGGGGAATCTAGAAAGAACCATGAAGAGTGAATGGGGGAGATCTATGGGATTATTATATTAACTAAATAATAAAGTGTAAGGTGTTTTATATATCAAATTCTACGAGGGGAACACCTATAATTTATAGGATTTTAATAGGGTTCATGGATTGTCCATATGGTTAGAAAAACTATGGGACAAATGTGCACACCTACTATTCATGTGAACTACACCTTTCATGGTTATGTATCACATTTATAAAAAACATTGGAAAACTATTCATGGTGAACCTAGAATAAATATGAAAATTATCATCTTTTATAGGCCCCTTCTACATAGTTAAACTAACAACGCTCCTCCCAATCAGGTTCATGTGGTTAATGTTCACAGTTTTACAAACCATGTAATAAAAACATACCTCAAACAATTTATACAAAAACAACATATTCAAATGCACCATCCATGATAAATGATTCTATAACCCCATATATTCTTTGGGAATATATATTTAAATAATATAAGTAGGATTTATATAATTGAAAATGATATCTTCCAATTTTTAAAATAGGGACCATAACATTTATCAAATTGGAATAGAGATGAGAGAATAATGTGGTATGATTAAAAATAATTACCAAGTAATTTTAAAGAAAATCACCACGAGTAGGAGTTAAAGGATATAATCATACATCTCAAAACATTACATGATGAATGGAGACAATATAGTATATATTCTTATTCAAATATGAATGTAATTGATTATGTATTGAAGCGGAATGATTTGAAAATATGATACATTAGGATGGGATGAGCACATCTACTGAATGATAAATATCCCTTTTAAATTCTACCTTAACTCATGCAAAAATAAAGATGAATCTAGATATGAAATCTATATGTAATTTCTTATTCCATAAATAATATATATTATACATTATCAAAAATATGAATGAACCAATGTTCTTTTATTGTTGACTATTTGGGCATATCAAGAATATATGTTTTAAATACATCAAGCCCAATTATTTTAGAAGAACTCCAGTAGTTCTAAAATATCAATAAAATAGAGAAAATATAAGGTTTGATACTTATAAGGATTTTTTTCATATGTTCTAATTTTAGTTATATTTAATGGAAATTCAATTGTGGAAATACATGGGAGAGTAGAGTAGCCATATTGAGACACAATACTTCCATGTCTTGCATGGATTATTACAATCTTATCAAATTATATTTAATCTATACAATAGGTTCAATGTTTTGGAGGATGATAAATAGTCTTAATTAAGGGTTCATTATGAATAATTTTTTTAATTATCATAAATCTCTCTTGTATTGAAAAATTACAAATATAAAAGAAATATAAAGTGGCTATTATATCCATGAAGAAGGTGGAAGAGAATATGAATTTTAATCCAAATAGGGAGATGTATTCCATGATGGAAGTTTTAGTAATCAAGGAATAGGTTTTCTAAACTTCCCCTATACAATATACTTAGTGAAAAAATGTAATATGCAAGAGATAAGAATTCTGGAGGAGATATCCCCTACAAATACTACCAATGTGGATAGTTGTTCATGTGTGATCAATTTAACAATGGTGGAAAATTCAAAGATATGGAGGTTAAAAGTGTTCAAATCCTTAAAATTAATTGTATAATAGGTATTAAATAAAGGATACCATATTGAAATAGGATGATTTTTATAGATATAAGTGATGATGAATAACTTTTTGAGGTGATTTCATTCCATTGAAGAAATTAAAAAATGTGGAAACGTATAGATTTAAGGTGATTGGATGGTGTATTCTGACAAGACCTATTACTCCACTTGAGGAAGAATGAGTTACCCCTATACCAATATGAATTATTATGTATAAATGTTTTTGAAGTGGTGAATAAATAAGCGGAGACATGATTTATGAAAACGAATGTGATAGAAAATTCCATGAATGATTTCCCTAGGGAAGCATAACTAGATGAAGTATAATACAATTTTGGTCAAGAATAATTTGTTTCCCCATTTTGTACAAAAACAAATGTGATAAAAATTGATTTCAGGTACCAAAGTCTTAGGATGAGTTTATATTAACATCAAATGCTATTAAGGCTTACTTATAGCTTTTTAAGCCATTGGGGAGGAGAGAAAAATCGAGTCCAGATGATATTATTTCATTAAATTACACACGGTTTCAATAAGTAGTGTCAAATTATAATTATGTTATATAAATTACCACATCATATGTTATTTATATGATAAACAAAAACTTTATTTTATTTAACAAAGTTTTGGTGTGGTGTAATGGGTATTATATTTTGTGTTTTCAAATTGGAAAACCAAAGTAGTTATGTGTGTTTCTTAGTATCCATGAGCGAAATGGAAAAAAATGGTGTGGAATATAAAAATATTGTATCCTACACCTAGATCTGAAAATAGTGGTATTATATGGTTTATTTACTTCCCATGCTTCATAATTGAAATTCACGTAGTGAATATCTTATAAAAATATAGTTGGAGATGAGATTGGATTTTGTAACATCAGTTTAAAAATGATTTTTTAATTAATATGTGGTTGAACCTAAAGAATTATATTGTTTTGAAATAGGTGGAGAACATATATGTGAGTTGGTGATGATATGGTTTGGAATATTTCCCTACATTAAGAATAATATGGGGTAATTGTGAGGTTCTATACGATAACAAGGTGAAGTAAGAAATGTGGATCCCTGCATTTATTGAAGGATATTCTCAAAGACCATTTTCATTAGAAAGGACCTCTATATTTGATTGAAAATTAGCCTAAAAAATAATTCTTTATATTAGGAGAATATAATACCATGGATACAATGAACAGGGGGGAGGGGAATTATGTTTTCTATTTTAAACAAAATCTAATAGGGGTTATTGTCAAAAATATCAAATGATAGATGTTGGATTGATTGAAAATAAGTTAGTTCAATGATTTTTATAATAACATGTTCAATTCATATTGACAATAAGAATGTTGATTATTTATTACTAAGATGTGTGTTTTCATCTTATTAAATCAACTTTTTTTTTTCTGACATTAACATTGTTGACAATACATATTGAAGATGACTAATGTGACAAGCGTTGGTTGGGATATTGGTTGATCCAAAAGATAATGAACAAGATATATTGTTTGCAAAAGGCTTCATAGATATATATTTTTCAGTATTGAATAAGTTATGATTAGAAAAATTAGAGATGTTTATAACATTCCAAAAGTTATGTTCATAGAGTGTGTTTCATAGGAGCACATACTATACATAATAATCAAGACCATGTTGTAGTGGTGAGAATTGTGAGAATATAGTGGAGTGATTTGTTCTAGATATAGAATAGATGAAACATCAAAACATAAAATGGTTTATAGAAGAGAATCCTAAAACTTATTGAATAAAGAAATTATATATTAGTGATGTTGGAGGATCAATCCATACTATGTCCTTGTTATATTCACTATGACTACATCGCAAGGTTGTAAGCTAGGAGGTAAGGATATATGGTAGGAAAAAAAAGTATATCCATGGATACCTGGACAATATTACTCTTCCCTATATTCTTTGTATTAATATAGACTATTTAAGAAAATCATAAATGATATCCAACCATTGAAGCAATAGGATGTCAGAGAGAATGCACACAGACAGGAATGCACATAGAAGAAGTAGTCTTCTCCATATGGTGTAACTATCGAGGTACAGATCCAGGCTATAGTTTATTAGTGTAGTGTAGTTCATGTGAAGACCCCATTAAATATAATTGGCGAGTCATGGATGGTTATGGATAATATTCCATATGAAATATTGAATAGTTTTATGGGTGGGATGAAAAGTTTATAAGAAACGCCTTTTCCAAAAAGATAAGGGCATAAAAGTGTGTGTAATGGTGAAATTGACCTCACATAAAGGTAAGGAATCATGTCACTTCTAATGTATGATTACCAAGAAATAGGTATTTGGATGTTTCCATGATTTATAGTGGTGTATATGGTGCAAAAGGATTTTAGAGGAGTTCTCGTTCCACTAAATATTTCAATATATCATCACTATAGGAGAGAAAGCCATTCCACAGTTCACTTGGGTGGGATTAATTCCATGATAGAGCTATATCTATTCCTTGTTACATGGAGGATCAAAATATATAATAATTATTGAATTTAGAGGTTTCTATTCCTACAAGACACCATAATGTAATAAACATTGAGAAATTAATTTATGTACCATGGTAGATATTACAATGCTGAAGTACTCTAGACATCACCACGTAGAAGATAAGGTTGATCAATTTTAGATATTACCAGACCATATAATTTAAAAATGTGGTGATATTATATTTTAATTTATACGACAACATATCTTGGTATTTTTTAGTCAATTTTTAGTTTCTACAAAAATGAAAGCAAGTGAATTATTTTCGTTAATCTAGGGTTATGAGTCAAATTCAAAGGAACAAAATGATCTCATTAATTATATTGTAAACATTGAATGATCATAATAAATTTTTTATTTAATCCCAACTATAATATTGAAAGGAAAGTGTGGAATTCGTTATAAATATACTATTGGTATTTATAATGAATTATTTTACCTTGAATGGAGGGAATATTAAAGATATTGTTTTCAAAGGACAAAGAAGGCATTTTTCTAGTGAGGGGATAGAGGAAAGAATATTTGGAAATCCTATAATAATTCTCCAAGTGTTGTTTGTGATTTTTGTGACTATAATGGAGAGAAGATAAATTCAAAAAAAATTAAAGTAAAGAAGAATGTTTTACCATTTTGTTTTTTAAATTTTTTGAAGGATAAGTGATCATGACATCAAAAAACTATCTATTAAAACAAAAATATGTATTCCATAATAGTGATTATTGATATGGGACCTACATATATATAAACTATGTCAATGTTAACATTTCCACTGATAGTTAGACAATTATTCAACAATTGAGGGAGTGAAATTTTTAAGTTGTGAGATATCCCTAATACTTGTTAGGTATTTTTCCTAGGAATAGACATGTTATAGCCTAAACCATTGCAAGAAATACACTTCATGGTTATTTTCATACAAAAAAAATGATGATGCATGCTCTTAGAAACATCCTAATGATGGTGATCCAATTAAATACTGATGTCTATATTTACATTATTTATGTATAAAAAAAGATCAAGAAACCTAATGTATATTTGGTTAAAGGTAAATCCATTGGACCCTCACATTTGGGAGGTCACGATCATTGATGGGAATGTTAGATTCTAAAATAGTAAGTGTTTTAAATATAATTTATTGTGAATACCTTAAAAAGGTTAAATTATGATAATAACATTAGGTGTAAGAATTTATCATTCTATCATGAATTGTTAAATATATTGGTAATGGAAATTTATAATATTATATCCCATTTCCTTTAAAATATTGTGAATAATGATGAAAGCCCCTTATTGCATTAGCTCTAAGTCACTATATGGGTTCATTTCACTATGACCTATACTTACACAAAAGCTACCATACACTCACCACAATAATAAACATGATAATTCCTAACCATTGGGATTTGATTTCCCTTACAATACATCACTATTTATGATCAAATGATTGATGAAAGGAAACCATGGATCTGAATGGTTGAATTAGTCTTAATTGTGCATAAAATGCTTACCACACTACACAACATATAGGTTAATCAAAATATTGATGTAGAAGAGTAATATATGATGGATTTAATATATATGTTAAATTTTGTATAACTAGTGTCGGAAATGATAAGTCCCATGATACCTGGTATTAAATCATTGAAACATGATCTGAAATGGTAAGGAACGTAGGATATATACCAATTCTACTCCAACAAACCTTTATCCATGATTAAAATTTATGAATATCATGTCACATTTTATACTAAAAAATAATTATCAATAATGAAATTTCATAGTTTTACTTTTTTTTACATAATTCCACATCATATCTCCTTAAATTGGACGGAATATTTTTCAATTTAACAAGAATATGGACCGCTGAGAGATAATCCAATAAATGGAACCTTAATCGGAAATACATGATATTACTATATTCATGAACATAAAATGAAATACATGTTTCCTCACCGTGGAACCATTTTTAATCCCACATAACCCTAAACTATTCATATTAGTCTTTCATATATTTCCATAAACCACATGGGCTGATTTAATCATAGTGACCACATTTTTTATAATAAAATAATTTAATAAAACACTATATATTTAGGAGTTATTGTTATATCATTCAAAACTAAGTTCAAAGTTTAAATAAATTTTTACAAAAATACCACTGTACTAGTACTATGTGTGGATTGATCCCAATTACTGTGGGGTAAGTATGGAACCCTAGATCATTCTAACTACAATAACCATAAAATTCATTTACATTCCTAATTATGCACTAGATATGAGAAATTTATTAGTTCATTTAGTGTCTTCATATTTACTTGTATTAATGTGGAACCATAATAGTTTATCTTAGACTCAAGATGTTATTCATATTGTGTCTACTAAAATAACTATAATCTAGAAAAAAATGATGAATTTTATTCTACAAATGAGATAAATTTATATATTGATTTATATAAACTATGTAGAACTTGATTATTATTTCCAGAAGTTATACAATGACCCCTACAATTCAAATTCTATTCCCATGAAAAAAAATCATGATCATACATATTTCAACTTTATGATCTCCGCATTCAAATTGAGTCTTTCTAATTTGGACTCGATGAAGTGGTGATATATTTTATTACTAGTACTATCTTCTATTTGAGTGATGTTACAAAATTAAACATTGGGGTATCTAGATCATATATCTTAGTTCTAGACACAAATTCCATCCGATCATCATTATCTTTAATTGTGTGAAAATGTTTTTCATTCTATGTACATTGACATTAAACTCTTAATTTATGTTTTTTTCTTTCACTTGTTTCCATAAAAACTATATCAACATTTGGTAAAATCTATGTGACCCTGAACATAAGACATATCACTTCCATGGTGTATAGACTAAAAAGAGATAAAGTATTTTTGGTTCATTATTAACCTTATTCATAAAGTTAATGACATACAAAGAATTTCTTGTTGAAAAAATGTTAAGAGAAACACGAGAAAAATTATTTCATTTCTCGCTATGAAATTTTATTTTATGGATTAAAAAATGATAGGGTTTAGAATAAATATATGAAAAATACTTTAGTAACCCAAACATTACCTTATAAAATGTCTACAAATGATCTTTATACCACTTGTATTTTAAATGGTAAGAGTAGATCCTCTTTGGAACCTATTGGTTAACATAAATTATTCCATTTAAAATTTTCCCTTGTGATTAGGATAATTCCTCACATTTAGAAGGATCTCCAAATATAATGATTTTATATAGAAGATATTTCATTTGATATCCCTTCACCCTCATAAGATTTTCAATAAAATGTGTAATAAAAGAATGTTCTCTTAAACCCTTCTTGAATAGAAATATTTATAGACCTAATTTATACCTCTGATGTCTAAATCATTAAAAACCCACAATCTTGGGTTGATATTATCCTCTTACCATTCATTATAATAACTATATCCTCATATTTCCAAATTTCTGGGTAATTTTTAATATTTGTATCATACACTAAAAGGGAACCATTACTTTTTAATTATATTAAGTTCATATATCCGACATATTATCTAGAAGAATGTTTTATTCTTTTGATAATATCCTCTAACCCCATTAATGATTTTCATAAAATGTGTTAGTGGTCTCCCCATTACTAGTGGTTAACATATTCCCTATTATCTATATTTTTCACCAGCTAAAAAAATTTATGTTATCATTTTCACATTCCATAACCCAAAAAAATTTTTTGATTCAAATACCCTCAATTGTACACAATTTTTTCATCATTAACATTCTTAATGTAAGATTATGACATCCTATTCTTATATTCTTTCATATTTATGTATTCATTTTCTATGGATATCAAAATCCTAAAGTAAAAAATTTTCCTCATTGAAATTTATTATTGGGTACATATTCATTGTCACATAACCATAAACTACATGACATATGGACCCTGACACAACACACTGAAATAAGTGAAATGTAGTCCTCCATTCAAGATATTAATCATTTATATATTAGTGACTTATATATGAGAAGAATCCTATTAATACAAGGAAAATATATATTATAGTTTCTAGAGCATATATATTACAATTTATGCTAGTTTTTCTCTATTAACATAGAACTAAGATATGATTATTTCACTTTTTGAATGATCCATATCTATGAAATTCACTCTAAATAAGATTCATATTAATAATACCTTAAATAAAATGACACCCACGTTTTTTCACACAATTGAAAACTAATACACTTTTTTTCTACCCTATATAATCTTTACACATCATAGAGTGGTTTATTTGAAACTACATGGTTTTTATAGATGAAATAATGATCGATGTAAAAATACCCAAATCATGGTTCCAACTCTATAAACATATTTCCATATAAAATTCATATAGTTCAAATAATTATATCTTAGCATTAGGATTTCATTAATTTATGTTTGAATTTATCTTTCATATATCAATAATAATTCAGATAAAATGTGTCCTTCAAGTTTAAAAACCATATAATAATTTCACGTATCATGATTCCTAATATCCTAGGATGTGCAGTGACAACTGAATAACTCATCTCATAACCAATCATGAATGAAACTTGTATCCAAAACTCTATTACTACATCATATCCAAACTAATCTTGGTTTTTTAACCATGAAAATTAATTGGGTAAATAAAATGTAGAGACCAATATATGTTTTATTATGAATAATCCTAGAGCTATATACTAACTAGATCTTGGATAAAAAATTAAAGATCCCTCTTAAAAACTAATTATAGCTTGATTATTTTTATTGCATGACAAGTAGTGACATCTAGGTATACTATCATGGACCTGGCCATATACTCCATCAAATTCAATCCCACTTCAACTATGTATATCAACCTAAATCATGTATATTCTTTCTATATTGGACTCTATAGTGTAATAAATACCATTGATGGGAACTTACACATGGATTTATTTCTATTATTAAATGTTTTATAGTGATGAGTATATCACTCATATCAAATCCATACAAAATATATAATCCATGGTGTTAATTCAATAAGTAATTCATATTGGGTTTCATTAGATATTATCTCATTATAGAATACAAATATTTATTAAATACTCCCTTGAAAATCAGCTAGAATCTCATAGAGTTCCCTTTAAGAAACAAATTTGTGTTGACTTATTTTATTTCAGAATATGTAATGTTATCTTAACCATATATTTCACACCCAACTATATATCATCAACCATATCAACTCCATTACCATGTTCCACTGTTTCCCAAACATATCCTACTTTGGACTAGGGTGTTCTAATCACTTTTGAATACCACCTTTCATTTGGTGACACTTAATTCTTTAAAAATTTAAATCAGAAGAAATCATTCATGTCTTCTAGTAACTAGTGTATCAATTTTAAAAATATAAACCTTTGTATTAACATAATATTTGGGTCACATATTCTGCCTTCTGACTAACAAAAATAATATTCACATCTTCAGGTAAGGGACATTTAAACACTTATTCTTGTGATGATACTATCTCAAAACAATTATTCAAATTTGATTGGTATTTATCCTAATAATTTTTAGATGAAATCATTTCCTTCTGATTAGAACAACTTATCTTATGACTAACAATAGGTTCATTCCTCATTCATTGGTTTTATAGAAGTCTTAGCACTCGATTCGTATTTCGGTTATCACAAGAAATCCTTCATTATTTTTCTAATAAATAGGAATTTAAACTATGTCAACCCATTATTAAGTTATCCTGTACTAATATGTTCCCATAATCATTCATTTTATTTTATCATCTTTTCTATTTCACAAAATATAATTCTACCCATTTTCCAGTATGATTACTATTACTATAAACTAGTGCACCACCCTTTGAGACTCATGATACTAGCACCGGGATCTCAATTCCTATTAGATTTAGTTCACACATTTTACTATATAAAATAAATTATATTTTGGTCAATGGTATTTGACATTAATATCCCATATTACTTGGTTCAATGTTCTTTGACCATAAAATTTAGCTTCGTTGGTCTAAAATATATTACAAGAATCTATAAATTTAAAGAGACAACGTACTCATAAAATTGATAACTCACAAAGGGTATCATATAAAAATGGTAACTCTACACATAATAAGAAATCACAAAACATAAACAATTTTGATAATTAATCATTTTAAAAATGTCAAAAAAGTTATCACATTAAAAAACTAAAAGTTATAATCTAGGGAAAATTTGTGTTCCAAGCCACAATAACTCTCTCCATCCACATTTTGGGAATAATATTTCAAAAAATAAAAATCTCATCTGGATGACCATTTAGACCCATAAAATTTCATGATATGCTCTCTAGTTCAATCAACCTAGGAAAATGGTAGATAACAGTATTATTCATAACATATATTAGTTCTTCTAATTTTTAAAAAATACTAGGGGTTTAATTTTTTTGTATATGAATCCTTTTGGGTGTTGAATGTTACTTTTAACATTACAATCCATGATATTAATCTTCGTGATTCATTAATCTCTCTCAAATTTAAATGGACTAATTATAACTTCTGAGTATGGTATACATTACACCTATGCAGCCCGCCTACATCCAAGTATGATTATAAGTTCATGATAAAGCCAACTGAATAGACTAACCATGTGTTATAATGATTGATAATGTGTTCTAAATATTTCCTATAATTATCTAATTGAGGCTATAAGTTCAAAATAAAATAATTTTATGCAGTACAATATCTCATTGGAATTCCCTAGAAAATGGTTTTGGTATTTACACAACATATCAAACTCACTGATACCCGTCTAACGGGATATGGTTGAATATAATGGAATAGTTCATACATATCATCTTTTAAAAACGTATTTATATGTGATTATTGACATGATATATTTTCATATAATGATCAAGAGGGTTCAATAAACATGTTATTACTATGTGAATTTCATATATTTTTATGAATTAAATATCGAGGAAACACATGAGTCAATAAATTGATAATAGTTTTACCGAATTTTTTTCATTAATTAAAATATTGGATTAGGATATATAAAGTCTTATAGACTCTCTGTAATGGGAATTAATTTGAAGAAGATATAAAATTTAGCTGCAACATTAATAGTCATCATATTGACTCCTAATGTTGGGTTGCTGTTTGAATAGATTTAGCTAAATACTAAAAAAATGTTTGACATAATTTTTAGTATCTTATTTTTTCCTTTTTAAACCACTCTGAGGACCGTGGGATTGAATAATCACCCTCCTTCTTTTATTATGTAATGATAATCATGTTCACTTTTATCCAATATTTTACTTTTTATAATTTCTAACAGATGGGGTTCTCTATGGATACAACTTCTATAGTATGTTTTCACTGGTCTATCATCTTCACAACATTCTTAATTAGCTTATAATGTTCCTTCGAATTAAGCTCTATATGATACATAGTATCATACAAATTTGAACGTTCCATTATATTATTCATGGAATAATAATTTTCATTGATAAATTTATTCATGGACTCATAGATATCTTTAAAATTTGTTTTTTTTTCATACCTTAGATTGATATACAAGTATTAAATCTAGGGAAGTAGATTCCATAGTTCTCTAGTAGGCTTCTCATGGGTCAATAATATGTTGACCTAAAATAACATCTCTCTAAAAAATTAAAAAATAAAAATAGACACTAAATTTTAATTAGAAATCAATGGAGTGACTGAAAATAAAATCAGAATCATGGCACTTAATGTAATCATGAGAATGAAAATTTTTATTTTCGTATCCACTAAGGACTCTAAGACCAAGATAATAGGCATGTAATCTTGGAAATCCATGACATTCAGTTGATATTATTACACATAATTTATCAAACATATATATATATATATATATTAATAAATGGATATGTGAATTAAACATATTTATTGTGAGTGAATTCCTTTGTATTTGAGGGTGTTGATATTTTTTATTATTAATTCACCATTGAATGTATTAGGAGATAAATTCTTTATCACTTCCTCCTAATTAAATTTTTGGAGTTTTAAAATCATCATTACGACATCTATTTCAATAAAATTATTGGTAAAAATTATTTCTTCATCAATACCCCATTCATACCCCTATATAATTCCCACCTAGTGATCCTAATTTCTCATCCCAAGACCTGGACTCTTCATTGATATGGGGATGAATTGATAAGGATGATGAATTATCAGAGATATCATTCCCCATTATCTACCTCACAAATTATTCTATAAATGTGATACTTACAACATGATAAGGACTAATTTTTGGAAAATGATAGTTTCATCCTAATAGATCATTCATAATCTAGAATATATACTAAAAAGGGATAGTTATCGATGGATAGAGATGCCAAGTGACGCCAAACTCAATGTCTAGTTTATTATATCTTGGGGCTCTAAGTGAGTATTGAGTATCTATATTACTATGTATGCTTCTTTGATGAATCTATATTCATTTTTAGAATCTTGGTTCTCCTCATTAGCGGTGATATAATCAGCATGAGACACTGAGATTTCCCCCTATGTAGTTTATTCCATCACCACAACACCGGGATGTGTTACCATGTTATAAGGAACTGTAAACTCTTCATCTTTTCGGCTCAATACATAATGTTTTGAAATAAAAATAAGTCATGTTACAAAAAAAATTAACATGATTAAGGTTGTATATCTAACATACAATAGAATATTTTATTTACCAATAGGGCCTGTTAATTTAAGTCGTCATCTTGGATAACCTCATAAGGAACCCTCTTAGGGAAATTTATTTATTTCGGTCATACATGATGGGATATTAAAATCTAAATGAATAAAAAAATAGGAACAAGTTTTGGACACTTATCTCTATAACTACTGCGAATATGTATAAATAATATTTATGTACTCTATTGGTGACTAACTAGGGAAAGAGGGAAATTAGTCTCCACCTCCAACTCATTTAGTCCCAAAATTGGGATGGTGTACAATGGGTTCCATCCGTTCCCTTATAACATTAACCTATAGAACCAAAAATTTCCCATTTTTCATGGGTGTTTGACCTTGAAGAAGAACTTATCATATTACCACCCTAATAACATTGGGGAGATCTTACAGGTTCCCAAATCACTTCGATCCTATATATGAAGGAAAAAACTAAACATATCAAGTGTCTTAAAATTTTAAGAAAATATTCATAGACGTTCCCCATCATAAATCTATAGATTCACGGACTACATTCATCTACACATCTATTAAATTATTCATATACCCCTTCATATTGTAATTTTATTGAAATTACTAAATATTAATTATGAGGGGGATAATATCATTAATTTTATGTACTAGAATCTCTAACTTCATGAAATATAAGATAACCTATGTTGGGTGATTTTCAGGGAATATTATAGTATTATCATTAAGTTTTTCTATTTTCTTAATTTGTGTTTTTTTCCTTAAGTAAAAACCATAATTAATGGCCTTTTTAATATCCATAAATATGTTGTATAAGTCTAATTCCTTATTGTGTATATAAATGTGGATTACAATTTAAGGCCCTCCCTCCGACCGAGAATGGGTATCAGGACAATTCATCATAAGTTGTTTTGATGGATGTTTATGATGCTTTCGTTGGGGTGTACATATCCATTTCTGAGGATGCACAGCTGTTTCCCCGCATTCCCGCATTCCAAATGTGTGTGACATCAATCGATTATTCAGGGATGTTTTCTCCTTGATCAAAACGGGATGATGGGATGTAGGTTCTTCCTTCTATGGATTCCTCCTCAGAACTTGTTACCTAGTCCGGGTCTTCTATAAAGATTATGTCGTGGTTAATGAATCTCATTCCTAGTGCCATATCATTATGGACATGGGTTAATTACACTACTTCCATTATGACATTCCATGGGGTCTTGACATGTTAGGAAACTTCAGTTGGAGTAGATGCAACATCAGGCATGTCGGGGAGTCTCTGGATGTCTGGGCATTGGGGTACCTGTATTCTTCCTCATATGAGGGAATCTCAAGGGTGTATAACCTGTGGCATCCCATTTAAAATGTGGGGAATCATATGACATAGGCATGTTTCTGAGTTTTTCCTTAGCTTCCCATGTTTAACACAGGGTAATCTGCAATTTTTACATATGGCGGAGACAGTTACACCAAATGCGTGTCTTCTGAGGCTTTCCTCAGGCAACTCATATTCATCACGAGGTTGTCCACAATTTTGACGTCTTGAGGAGATGGAATGAGGGTGATGAAAATGTCCAATATTGACTGATCAGATTGGTACATCCCTAGGAGGGGACACTTGGAAGGTTTATCGGGTGGATGGATCAGAACACTCGATAACAACAAACACAAGTTGGTGTGTCCGACAAAGAGCAGATGCCTCACCGTGAAGGTTGATCAAGATACCACTAAGGGCGGATTAGGGAGTGTGCACCCTATAATTGGGGAACACCATGGTTTACCATTGACTGGGATTGAATGTCATTGAGGATTCCTACATACCCTATGTAGACGCAGGGATCCAAACCCACATATTTCAAAGGGGTGATGAATCGGCGTACACAAAGGACAATGAACCGAAGACTTGTTGGGGCTTATAATTGAATTGTTGCCCAAGTACTACTAGAAGCAGTAAGGAGGTGGATGACTTGATCCGACTGGGATGTGGCGGCCTGGGTGAGAATTAGGATGGATGATGGAGAGTTTAATTGAGTGGAGGGGGAATGAGATGGGACCATTGTGAAGGTGACAGTAGTGTTGGTATTGAGCCTCGAAGAGACTTACTATGTATCCCCATGGAAGGGAATCAAAGTCCACATAGTTCGATAGGACTATGTGATACCTGAGTAGGCAACCCGAGAGAATGGATGCATGGACGGGACCCGGAGGAAGTAGAACATATAGGTTGGGGAATGATCTTCCCAAAAAACATGGGATTGAGGGATACATTAGGATGAGACATGGGTGCTGGGATTGAACCTCCTGGGGGAATCATACGTATCCCTGTAGAAGGGAATCAAAGACCGCGTAGTTCATTTGATGATGGCTTACCATCGATTGGGGACTTCAATGACTTACCTCCGAATGAGGTTGACAATGGCTTACCACTGATTGGGTGATCAACGGCTTACCGCTGATTGAGGTCTACAGTTTAATGTCATGCAGGATAGGGGTGAACTGACGTGAAGGGGGTCAGAGTGACTAGGTGTTGGGATTGAACCTCATGGAGGCTTTCTACGTACCTTGCCTTATCATGGATCAAAGGCCTCATATTTTAGGTATGGGTGTGGGGATTACACTCTAGGATGCCCAAGGTGTTGGTGAACCGACGTGAAGATGGTCAGAGCGACCGAGTTTTGGGCTTGAACCTCAGGGAGGCTTCCTACGTACATTGCTTTGGCAAGGATCAAAGATCACATAGTTCAAGTAAAAAAAGTGGTCAGAATGACCGGAGTGCTGGGATTCAACCTCTTAGAGGCGTCCTACATACCATGCCTTGGTAAGGATCAATGATCACATAGTTCAGGTAGGATTGGGGCTTACACTCTAGGCTGCCCGAGGTGTTGGTGAACCGACATGAAGATGGTTAGAATGGATGGGTGTTTGTCTGGAACTTTAGGGAGGCTTCCAACGTACCTTTCCTTGGTGAGGATCAAAGACCATGTAGTTTAGGTAGGATTTGGGCTTACACTCTAGGCTGTCCGAGTGTTGGTGAACCGAGATGAAAATGGTTAGGATGACCGGGTGTTGGTCATGATCCTCAGGGAGGCTTCCTATATACATTGCCTTGGAAAGGATCAATGACCACGTAGTTCATGTAGGATTTGGGATGACACTATAGGCTGCACAGAGAGGATGTTATAGTTGATGCTTTCTCAAAGCCCATGTGAGTCATGCTCGATTTGAGAAAGAAGAGGCAGCAACGACCTAACGATCACATCACAAAGGCGCATCCATGAAGGGTGGTGAATGGGGCTTACTCAAGGAAGCTTCCTATGTACCGCTATGGAGGGGAAATGATGAATGAGGTTTACACAAGGAAGATGTTTTGGTGCTTTTATGAAGCCGAAATAGTGGATGAGGCTCATGCAAGGAAGCCTCCTGGGTGCCGCTATAGAGCGACAATAGTGGATGGGGTTTATGCAAGGAAGCTGCCCGAGTGCCGCTATGGAGTGGAATGGTGGATGGGGCTCACGAAAGGAAGCTATCTAGGAGACAATATGGAGTAACAATGGTGGATGGGTCTTATGTAAGGAAGCTAGCTGGGTCCCGCTATGGAGTGGAAATAGTGGATGGGGATTACTCACTGAATTTTCTCGGGTGCTGCTATGGAGCAGCAATGGTGGATGGGACTTACGCAAATAATCTACCCAGGTGCCGCTATGGAGGGGCAATCGTGGATGGGTATTACTCAAGGATGGTTCCCGGGAGCAACTATACAGTGACAATGGAATGTGGGGCTTACGCAAGGTAGCTTCCCGGGTGTCGTTATGGAGTGGCAATGGTGGATTGGGCTTACGCAAAGAAGCTGCATGGGTTCAGCTATGGAGTGGTAATGGTGGATGGGGCTTACTCAAGGAAGATGCTCAGGTGCCTCTATGAAGCAGAAATGGTGGATGGAGTTTACACAAAGAAGCTGACCAGGTGCTGCTATGGAGAGGTAATGGTGGATAGGGATTACGAAAGGAAGATTCCACTGTGTCGCTATGGAGTTGCAATAGTAGATGGGGCTAACACAAGGAATATGAATGGGTGCTGCTATGGAGCAGCAGTGGTGGATGGGGAACATGCAATGAAGCTGTCCGGGGTGCCTCTATGGAGCGACAATGGTGGATGGGGGTTATGCAAGGAAGCTTCTGGGGTGCCGCTATAGAGTGACAATAATGGATGGGGCTTTGGTGAGGAAGTTTCCCGGGAGCCTCTATGGAGCCGCAATGGTGGATGGTGGTTACGCAAAGAAGCTGCCCAGGTGCCACTATGGAGCGACAATCTTGAATGGGGCTTACACAAGGAAGCTGCTGGTGTGCCTCTATGGAGCGGCAAGAGTGGATGGGACTTACGCATGGAAGATTCCCGGGTACCACCATGGAGCATCAATGGTGGATGGGGATTACGCAAGGAAGTTGTCTGAGTGTTACTATGGAGCATCAATAGTGAATGAGTCTTATGCAAGGAATCTGCCATTGTGCCTTTGTAGAGCGGCAATAGTGAATGTGGCTTACGCAAGGAAGCTGCCCGGGTTCTGCTATAGAGCGACAATGGTGGATGGGAATTATTCAAGGAAGCTGCCCAGGTTCCACTATGGAGCAGAAATGGTGGATGAGACATACGCAAGGAAGCTTCTTCGGTATGGAATGGGACCAAACCATTAGAGGGTCCCTTCAGACATGGATTTGGATGATGATCTGAATGAAGGACATGAAAACCATGAGGTGGTGTGATGGAGTGTTTGAACAGATTTCAATGCTCTTGAATTTACACCACTATGATCATGGAATTATGCATCATATTCTTAGAGCACAAGGAATCTCTTGTTTGGCGCAAGAGGTGTCCTATGTTTGTAAAAAAGGGAGTAATACAGTTTATAGTCATGTAGATAGAACTATTGGCGTCTTATGCTTGGAACACAAGGCATCCCTTATATTGAGTTAGAGGCATCTTATTTTTTTCATATAGGGTTCACTACAGTTTAAAGTCATATAGATAATACTATTGGCATCTTATTCTTGGAACATAAGGAATCTCTCGTTTAGAGCAATAGGCATCCTATATTTGGAAAATCTAGAATACTATAGTTTATAGTCATGTTGATAGGACTATTGGCATATTATGTTTGGCAGATAAGGCATCCCTTATATTGAGTAAAATGCATCCTATATTTGACATATAGGGTTCACTATAGTTTAATGTCATATAGATAGAACTATTATGCATAAGGCACCTAGAAATGAATGGTGTTGGGAATTACGCAAGGGAAACCCTTTCTAGTTCAACCTGTTATTGGAACCACATGAAAGGGTTTGGATGAGTTGTTTGAGGAATGGTTTGACTCAAGGTACTTAGGGAATTGATGAGGATAATCACAACTCGCGACATGAGAAACAAACCATGAAGAATATGTCAACTCAAGTTGTTTCATAGTGTGAAGAGGAGTATATCAAATCATCATATTCCACTAGTGGATGGTGGGTGCGCATAAGGGAATATTGCAAAATGCGGACATCCTGACCTGAAAAGATCATTGTGCGAATGTCCATTATCCATGGGGGTTAGTGACGATAGTGAAGGGACTAGCCCAAAGGGCCGAGACCGCAGCATGGAAGTGACACTGAGCATGGATGTAGGGGCGTAGCCCCCATGGTATGGGCCGACGGGCGTGAAGGTAGGAACCTCACAAAGGATAGGTCTTCATGAAGTTGCTTCAAAGATCAAAAAGGCATGGGGAGCATGGGGTCTCGTGGAGCCTGGGCTCGCGGAGCACGGACTTGCAGAGCAGCATCGCAAAGGAAGCTACTTGCATAGAATGGACTTGTGGAACATCATCACAGAGGATGCTTCTCTCGAAGCATGGGCTCGCGGAACCACTTCTCAAAGGAAAGAGGAGCTCCACGAGCATGGGCTGGAGGAGCCATTTCTCGAAGGAATGCGGTGCTCCACGAACTGGGATATCGGCCTCCCAAGGGGAAGAGTGACTATCTGGCGATGGGGGGTGAGCTGGGTATTTATTGGAAAGGGGTGCTGCGAAGCATAGCTCACTCGACGTGAAGACGGAACTTGCACCGTGGTGGGTTAGCGAACATCAGAGGGATTCACTGAGCTTTCCCACCTCCTTGCTTCACGGTGGGTCGTGAATGTCAAAGGGGTTCGTGAAGCCATCCCTCCACCAAGCTTCGCTACAGGTCATGATTGTCAAAGGGGTTTGCAGAGCTATCCGGCCTCATCACATCGTGGTAGGTCGTAAACATCAAAGGGGTTTTCGGAGTATCCCACCTCCTCACTTCGCAGAGGGTCGTGAATGTCAAATGGGTTTGCGTAGCATCTCGCCTCCTTGCATAATGGAGGGGCTCTGCGATCGTGGAAGGGGCTTCACGAATGGGCTTCATGAACTAGTTTTCCAGCACAACCTAAAATGTCTATAACTCCTAATCTGGACTACATTCGGGCCCTACGACCTACCAAATTGATTCTTGAGAGATGAGATACGACCTTGGATCGTATATGAAAGCATTTGTAAAATTTTGGGGATGTGTATTCGGGTGCCAACAATTGCCTATGGAATTCTGTTAGAGAATCACCCCATCACATTTTTCAAGACCTAAATACATTTTTATAATGGAATGTTGATTCATCCATTGTAATCTATCAAGAAACATGCCATCATTTGTACAAAAATTCATCAATCACTATATTTATCATTCCCTTCTAGGATATTTACTAGTGACATAATTTTATTATCATATATGTCCACAAATAGTAGGAAAATTTTGGGGACAATATTTCATCGGTATATGAAAACCTCAAAGTATGTTCATAACCAATCTATAACCTATTAGAGAAATATGAATATTAATATTAGATTTAATCCCATGTGGTCACTTTTGTTTTCTTACACTATAGTTTTATTACCATTTTTATGTCATTTCATTCGTACATATTCGAGTGCTGTTAATTATTATCATTATAGTAATCATAATTCATGTGAAAATATATATGTTGTATTGGACTCACAAATTATTTCAATGTCTATATGTTATTATAGGATGTTTACTATTAATGAAATCAGTTATGAATAGTTTTCATATCTCATATCACCATCATTTCTAAATTCATCATCAGGACCTCCCTATAGGGAATGTAATTAAACTCATAATGTATCGTTAGATCCCTCATCACCCAATCATCATTTTCAGAGATTGGATAAATACACAAAAGTCATAAATAAATTGCATATACCAACACCATGATATTTATATTGGGTTGTGGAATTCATAGGACTTGATGTTTGTGGTGACCAAGAACCACATTACGTGGAAACAACATAAGGTACATAACAAAAAAATTCCAATATATATATAGTAATAATTAGAAAACAAAATCCAATAATAGTATAAAAAATACAACTAGTTTTACATCTTCTATTCATACCATTATCAACAGGTTTATCCGCCTCAAACATAAACATAAATAAAAAACATGTAGTGAATACCAATGGAATCACGTTCAAAATCATGTGTTCACTGTATCCCCACCCATTATATAATCTTATATTGCACATAATAGATTTAATACCCCAAAGGGGGGGGGGGGGTTGGGGTTGAATCGAGTTATGAATGTTTAATGCACTCCTCTATTTGGGTGTTGTTTCATTATTAAAAAGAACCCTATTATATTTTCTTTTTATAGGAAAGAAAGAGAGGAAATGAAAACATGTACGAGAAAAAATAATCTTGTAGGGTTCAACATTACCTTTTCATGGCCAAGAAGAATAAAAGGTCAATGAATAATTGTATCAAATTCAATATATTTCACTACGACTATAAACAGGTAAGAAGATTCAATATCCATCCCCATTTACTACCAGTCACAATTTGGAACCTCACTAATATCCTAAATGAAGTGTGTTAACTATTCCTCCATAATATTATTCGCTATATTTCCCAAATCAATGTTTTTTACCCCTAATATGTCATTTTATGAAGCTCAACATTTGGTCACATGATGAATATAAATTTTCCATAGAATTTATGGGAAAATTCCATCTTGTTAACAAACCATTAAATTTTAACGAAACCTTTCGTAACATTCACACAATTCAATAATTTTCATGAAATTTATAGTCTTCTATAAAACTCCCACCATTTTCTAAACTTATGTTTTTTCATATAATTCACATGAATCTTAATATAAATGTCACTTATAATTGCGCAATAAATGTCAGTGTAACTACTTAACTCATGAATTTCATCATTATATCTTACATGATTTCAAAACATTTATATTTTCTAGTGGGTGGAAACTCTAAATGTGGGGGAGAGGACTATTTTTAGGCATGGATAACCCTTTAGTAAATATTATGTTCCAAAAATTATGAATAATACATTTAAAATTTAACTAATATTGATGATTTGATGTCCCATTTATCATGATAATCATTGACTTCAAAAAACACCCATCTATGTTTACTATCATCTCGCAAAACAAACTATATAATGAACTTTTAATTTTGGGAAACTGCAACTCTTTTCTGGAAAACATTAATTTTCTATGTTTTTTTGAGACTTAATATAAACATAACTTTTATGTAACATCTTTAAACTCTACCACCCATTGGAGAAACTTTTTCCCACATATTAAAATAATTAATTTTCTTAAAAAATAATATTCTTTATTTACAAAAATCTTTAGAAACAAAATATTGATATTTCATACATCATTAAATCACTTTTATGGATAGATTCATAGACCTCTTAGTATATATGTGTTGAAATCAAATTGGTTTCCTCCATCCTAAATATTTTCCCATGTACTTTGTAACTAACCATGCTGGAACTTATCAATTGAATATGACAATCATATTAATAAAAAACACTACCAACCCAAAAAAAATCAAAGTCACCTTAGGGGGTTTTTTCCTAATAGTACCTCCTTTTAGTTTTGTTGAAAAATAATCACTATTGAATAAAAATTTAACCCTTTTGTTTAAAGACAATTGTAATAACATTTAACTCCTTCGACCACAATTTTCATCTTAAGAATCCTAATCAACGAATACATGATATATTCACTATGTAAGTAAAAATAGTATCGTGAAAATTTCATTATTGATTCCAATATTTCTCAAAATGTTCATAAAACACATTATTTTTCATATAGTCATTTTATCATATTTTGAGAACATGAATTTGGGGAACAGAATCCTTGAAATAATATGTTGTCGAAAAATAATAATTTCTATGATATCAATGGATTGAAAACATTCACCTAGTGCGTGGAACTCAATATGGGAACTTCATTAACCCCACTAGGAAATTTATTTTTTCATGAACCCATAGGATAATATATATTGATTTTTATATATGGAATAAAAATATTTATCATCACTATATTTAGAAACACCAATGGTTTCTCTAGTCCCAAAATCTGATGGTCCCAATTTCTTGAACATTACTAATCCCCCCTTTTAAAAATAACCCAATGGTTACCCCCGTGTTTTCCATAACATTGAAAATAAAATATACCAACACATATATGAAAACACACCATTCCATGAGGATAGGGGTCCAACATCCCCACATATTAAGTGGGGAGAATCAACCTGACTCCAAGATCCATTAGATGATGTTTACATAATTATTTAGGTAAATATTTAATTAAAAAATATAGAACCAATAATTATGTAAGAACATAATTCCCCATCAAGATCTCATTATCGACATTCTCCTTAATAAAATGATATTTTATTTTAATTATCAATTTTTTTATTGATGAACATGATTTTTAATAAAATTACAATCACCTGAAATATTATAATGGATTCCAATTAGATAATTTACTTCAACTTCCCTATCATCCAGATCATGATTTGTTCATAGAAACTACTTGAAAGGTTATACATCCATAATATATCCAAATTTTACATTGGTTTGTAAAATTAAATCCTGTTTTTTAATTTTCCATAAAACATCCACCAAGATAGAATGAACTACATGATGTTGAATATGTTTTGTTAGGTGAGATGGTCCAATATGAATCTATATATCCAAATAAATATTTATGTTATTTTTAATTTTACATAAAATTAAAATAAACCAAGACCCTGATATAGGAAATTATTATTTTCAGCATTGGTATAGGATTTCCTTTTGATTTGCTTGATACAATGAAGAATACCATTTAGAAAAAATCAATATCTGGTCATGTCACCAATCATTGATATTTCAAACATTAAATTCATGAATACAGTAAAATAATTGCATTGCTCTTAATTTTTTCCACTATGGATTAAGATGTCTATATGAATGTGAACCACCATAAAAATTTTAATATCATTATTAACATAGATATTTTAACCCATTCCCTCGTGTTGGAAACCATTCTTCATCAAATAATAATCATGCATTGAATATATTTCTCTTAGTTCCTACTTCATACTATATAGTTCCTTCTTCATCTAAATATCATTATTCTGATATTCATGTAATATAAAACCAACCATATATTCATGTTACGACTCTTCCTCTATAACTCTATTCAAATATCCAGATTTCAAATCCATCTAGAAAACATTGAACTTCTTTTACAATACTTTAGAAAATAATTGATGAATTGTATCTATCTTATAACAGATGTAAATATCTTATCTATATGTATTCCTTTGATTTGATATTATCACTTACTCACTATTCATGTGGTTTTTCAAATAACCATCCAATATTCATTCCTTTTTTTATAAAATTCCAATTTAATTGTAATGAAATTATTATCTACCACCCTTGTAATAATTAACTAGGTTTGATTGTTATTTATTTGGTTGAGCTAGTCATTTATTAAACAAATTCAATTCGTATCTCTTACATATTCATTAAAACACACTAGATATACCTATGATAGGAAAAAAATTTAGGATATAATTCATTAAACTCTTCTACAATGGTATTGTCTAATCAAATTTTATATTAGTATTATCAATTTTAGAACATCTCGTCAGATTATGTAAAGATTAATATCTAAATGCATGTGACATATAATTTAAATATGCATCTTAATATGCCTCTGAAAATTTCACTCCCCTAATATTTTCATATCTTCATAAATATCATTCAAATATTGTTCATTTATTAGAGGAATATTATGATCATTATCCACTACAATAATATCAATATTTTCCCCAACAATTCCTATAAAAATATAGAATTATTTATATGATTTTAGCATAGCTTCAAACAAATACCTCTTCATCTCTATGGGATTCAAACATCCAATTTTTATACTTTTTATGAATGATACACATACTTATAAAGAGTCAAAGTATCTACATCATTGTCATATAAATTTACCACAATCTATTTTAAATTGTTTCTTCCCTTTGAAATTAAAAGGTTATGTTTCAAATGTAGATAAATGTAAAAAATTAACCTACTTGAAACTTATAGGGTTCTTATTTCTCAATTATAATTACTCAAACAGTGTTTTTTATGATCCTATTTATCCACTGAACCACAGATTATTTCCAAGGATTAATTAATTCTAAGACATAATGTCTTATCCCATATCTCTCCAGATTTTCTTTGACACTAATGTTTGTAAAATCTTTACCATTGTTGGATTGAAACTTTCGAATTTTCAATCCAATACTCCTTTAAACCTCCCTTAATTATCATGTTATCAAAGAAAATACCTCACAATTTTGGGTTGTGATGAATATCAATGAAATTATATTGTAGTTGTTTATGAAAATAACAATGTATCTCTCCCCTTCATTGGATATTGGAAAGATAGGTCCATAAAGTTAATTATTCACCAATTATAAAAATATTTTTAGCATTTACCCATTCTAATTTAATGACATTGGAGTAAAATTAAATTATTATAAATCATCACATGTGATTGTAAAAATAATATGATAGCTTAGGGAGATCTAAAACTCCAACCATTTTCACCAAATATTCCATGGATGGTCTGCTAAAATAAACAAGATGTTTATACTATGACTTATATTCATCTTCCTTAGATAAACCTTGTATATCTTTTTCTCCACTAAAAAGTTAGATATTACCCATCATGTTCTTCAAATTCATCACCACTATAAATTATTTTTTCAAGATGATACAAATCTTATTTGAAATATTTATTTCACGTTATAAGTCACATAGCTGTCTGACACTAGGAATGTTATGACTAAGGCCTTCAATGTCCAAAACATTTATGCATATGATATATTTACCCCTAAAAATGTATTTTCATAAGATAAAAATTTGTAGAAATTCATTATTTAAAATTTTTACTAAAAATTATATGTAATATTAAATTATTGTTATATGATCTTTATTTCTCATTATATAAGAAATTCATTCACTATTAGGGATCTCTACACTAGCGTGATCTAATGATTTTTTAATAGTATCTTCTACCACTACCTACCCGAATCCTATATTTTTTATCCATGTGTTTGACATTATAATTATATTTGATTGGTATTCATAGTCTTCCTTATAATATAATGGACAAAATTTATCTTACCAAACCATAAATTGATTATTTTTCTTAATCTAATTTGATGATTCCTCAGGTTGTTGTGTTCAACCCCATTGGGATTGTGTTTACATATTCATATGAATGAAATACATAATATTTCACCTTTTATACAAATGATCCACTGAAAAAATATTGTGAATCAAAATCATTACGTGAATATTGCACCCTATTTGGATGCCTCTATTTTCATATTCCCTAGGACCCCTCTTGTCTATGGATCATATATTTTGGGAATGGTCCCTCTTTCCAATATATTATAAGATAATACAGGGTTCATTTATTTATGTCATTAAAACATCACAAGTTGTCCCATAGGTTTTTTTGAATATTTGGATTATGATTTATAGATAAATTATTCTTCAACCATATATTGGGTGCTTTTGGCCTAGCAGAAATCATTAATTATTTCTATGTGTGATCAATCCATATACCAGTTGTGTCATAATGATGCATCATTTTCCACTATTGAAAACTAGTTGACTATTTTTTGAGACCTCCAAACTATAATACCCTTTTATCATTAACTATGTGACCAACTATCATAATTTAACATCAAGGGTCAATAGTGTATCTTAACATTATAATTTCTATTATATGAAAATAAAAATCTCCTTATTTTATTGGATGCATTTTAATCAATCGTTCACTATGTTCTTGAAACCATCAACAACCAATGTTTTTTATAAAACTTTTTAATTTTTTCCAATGATTTTTTTTGAGTTATCCTACATTTAAGGAATAATATATTCAATCTACTCCATTATATTTTGATTATCCACCCCTTTACATTGAATTTAGAGTTTTTTATCTTGAAAAAATGTGTTTTATCTCTTCATTTGGGCTCTCAAAAAATATATATCATTATGAAATTTTTTTATTTCAATATGGAAATTATATCTTTCTTCAAATTATCCTTTATGTTTTTCACTATTAGCCATTTTCTAAGAATTTCCTAAAACATTAATTATATCATTTTTCGATTGTAATTTTAGTTTTCAATATCTTTTTACTTGGTTTCTTCATAATAACCATCTTTATATAAATAGAAGTTCTTATTTTTGAATAAATATCTCTTAGTTTATTTATTTCCATTAACATTGACCAAGGTCTTGATAATTGTAATATATTTATCCCCCTAATCATTATATTGAAAAAAATCCGGACACTTTACTAAAAGGTGTCTAGTATTTCTATGTTGAAAGCATGCGAGTTGGTGTTTCCCAAAAAAAATTTCTTTTCCCTTTGGAATATTTTAGTTTAGGAATGAAAAGGCTTCATCCATTTCAAATTCTTCCCATTCATCCTCTATGGTGAGATTATTCATATCCTTGAATTCCACTTCATTTTAATTCCCCTTTTCCAATGAATATTATCATGGTTTTACATCTCATATATGATAATAGTACAATGAAAATTATCAAATGTCACCTTCAATATAACATTCATATCAAGACTTTTTAAATTGACATTAAATTGCGGAATAAATATTATCTGGATGGATTTTATAATCGCCACATCAAACAGGATTTCCGAAAGACCAAGAATATTCTCCATAATTAGAAAAATCCATTCAAATAATGAATTAGAAGGTTCCTTAAGCCAAATCCTAAAATATTCATATTTATTTTATTTCATTTTCCACAATATTACTATTTTAAATAACATTAGTTAGAATTTTAAAACATTTCCCCATTGTATTTTAGGATTTACAAAATTATTACATTAGTTTAAATTGTATAGGATATAGACCTGCTATAAAATTAAATTCTATAGAATATTTAACATGTTATATTTGTTTAGCCTATGCTACATCCTTTATATCCATGCGAACTAAGTTCCCATTAACTGAATATCTATACACATATATACCAAAAGATCATATGTAGTATTGGATCCAATTCTTTAATTGTTGGAAATTTCTCAATCAAAGATAAGAATACCTATGAGAATGAAGGATACAATGGCTTCAACTGAGATAGAAATACCCATATTTATTTTTACATATGATATTAATTTCCTAATCCACTATGATTTTATCCTTGATAGGTGGAGGAATTAGTGTAATATTAATAAAAAATTCCCCTATTTGTATATTGTTTCATTATTAAACAAAAAAATCTTCTATCTCATTTCCACGACAATGTTTGAACAAACATTAAAACAATAATGGGACACAAAATACATACCTATGCCTTCTATATATAAATTTTAAATCTTTATATATGAACATTCATTTCATTACTCAACGATCCATTTCCAAACTCTATTGGTATCTTGCCTTTGGAAAATTGGATATAGAAAAAAATTATTCATATAATATCAACATAGTCTCACACTTATTTCATCACAAATTGAAAACTACTTATATATATCATACATGAAAATATATTTTATATCATAGGGAATGGAAACATAGTAAAAGGAGTACTAATATTCTCAACAAAGGTAAAACATGTAGTTATTAGTGATCACATAATATTATCATGAGTGTAATGGTATAATTATATGGGATTAAAATTGGAATATTATAACCTATATGTTATAGTTCATAGTCTTGAGTCATGGTATAATGACAGGTGGTTTATAAGACATGAATAATAAAGGAGTCAAATTATATGATACATGAGATAATAACATTACCATAACAAATATATTTGTGGCACCCAGATTAGAATAGAATATTATTTCCTTGGTATTCAATGATCACATCCAAGACTATCATAGTAGATTATGTACTCTCCCCATTCCATATTTCCTTTTAAGGATCACTCCCAAGACTATCATTGTGCATATAATCCCTTACGAAACTGGATCAATGCCCATTCCCATCTTGTTTATCTCATTAGATGTCTATCTTTTCCCAATGTACTAAAGGGACGTATAATTCTTGGACCATTTAGCACATAATAAAAATCATAATGATTTGTTCCTCAAGATCATAAAAATTTCATCATATCATAACCCTTAAAAAAGAAATGGGTTTTATAAACCTTTCTTCATGGAATAACATGTGTAAAATAAATTTATTTTATAAACATTTCATCAATTCATCATTGATAACCCATAGAGAAGGAATGAAAGTAATTAACATACTTTTATCATAATCATAATCCTTAATGAGAAATAACAAGTATTTTATCATTTGTTTATATCCCTAGGTCTGATTAGTTAATATAAAAGTATGTCAAATCAGGTGAATAATTGCTTTAAAAGATTGTTTGGAATTTTTCAAATGGAAAATAACATTTTTAATGTGAAACCATTTATTTAAAATGTCAATATTTCAAAAAGAAATTAAATAAGTTTTTTTTTTGTTTTTATAAACAACCATAGAAACTTGTAATTGAAACTTCAATGTATGGAGTCTTCATTATAGTCAAAAATTAATTTAATGCAGTATAAGATAAAAGAAAACATTTCTATCTTAGTTTTGTAAAAATGGGAAAAAGTAACTCATTTATAAAATGGAAAGTGGATTACTTTAAAAAATTTAAATAGTAACTAATGGGTAGAAAATACATTAAATAGTAATATTACCATATTAAAAACACTATCTATAAAGTTATTATAAAAAATTGAAATGGAAGTAAATGTTTTTTTCAATTGAGAACAAAAATGAATTAAATTCTTCATAAAAAGTTTCTTCGAGCCTCTTGAATACATAAAGTAATGAAAATGAAAGGAAAAATTTTAATCTCAAAAAATTACTATTGTATAAGAGATTTCTTGTGTTTTTATAGAGTTATATCACAATACTCCATCATCAAAATCAGAATCATAAACAACCTTGATAAACATTGATATTATAACATTAAAACCATACCTCCAGTTTTACTTTCCTAGAAAGATTTCAAAAATTGTGTATATTAAACATTAAAATTTTATAATAATTTACTATATTAACTTACGTACTTATAATATCATATATAAATAATATAATTATAATATTTCACTACAAATTTATTAATAAATACTTAATAAAATTTTCCCTTTCAGGTGTAAACGTTTTTGTTTTTCTAGAGAACTTCTAATAAGTAATTACAGTACTTGTAATTTTATATGTGTTCAATCATATGAAGAATTTAAATATTTATATAAATATCATATATATTAACATATTCATCTATAAAGGATACATATAGAAAAATAAATTACATTATTAATAGAGAAGGAAGGCCATACATACGCATGAAGGTTGTTTTCACTTTTTAAAGGATGTGAAAAAATAAAGGTAAATAATAACAATCACTGTTCTATTAGTATGATTATATCATATATATATATATATAATATAATTTAATTTAATAATTATTCATTACCTTCCATTTAAATTTAAAATAAACAAAAAAGTCCCCTCACTTTGTGAAGACGATAGTTTACACGTAGACAAGAGCAACAATATCATTTTCTATGTAAGAATTTAGATATTATATCATCCTTGAAGTAGAATAATTATTTCATAAATATCATCTATAAACATTAAACACATAATAAATCACTTCCATAAAATATTATGCTAAAAATTAATTTTATCACTACATGGAGAATGTAATCCATATGTACGCACAAGTGAGAAGTTCACTCCCCTTTTGATTGGAGAGTGGCTGCATAATGGTTGTTTTGTAATAATTACAACATTTTAGATTATTTTTTGTAAATAAGGTATTGTTTTATTTAAAATACAACGAATTTATAGGTGGTAAAAGAATAAGTAAAAAAGAATTTTATCGATTAAGGGGATTAAATATTCTTGGAATGATGTCCATCAGATATTCTCTTTAACATCCCCGGGTTGGTATTTTGAAATACCATCACATAAATAATGTTTCTAAGGTTGTTTAGAAGAATACTTTTATGGGTTTTTATCCTATAAGGACAAATAGTTATCAAATAAAAGAAATTATGAATCCCTTTTATTAGAGAGTGGTGGGGATCTCAAGTAATTTCATTATTGAATAAAATATAAAAAAAGCAATTATCATGAAAAATACTCCAAAATGGAACGATATTTGAAGCTAAGGTAGTATTTTGTTAAAATACCATATTGAAAAAAATTAAAAAGTTTATGTGGTGTTTCAAACCATATCCCATGGCTTAAAACCATATTTAACCTATTTTAACCTTAACCACGACAACATCGTTTTCGCAAATAAATGCTAATAATTTTACTAATGCAGTAAAAATTTTCTAGTAAATGTCCATGGGATTAAATTTTAGACCATATGTTATCCCATTTTCCCCTTTGATTAGTTTTAATTTTTTTAACTCATTTAATAAAATATTATTCTCATATAGACGTTTTTGACACTATTCATTTAATTTGACACTAAATATTCCATGACAATGATATAATTGGATAATTATCCTTTAGCACAACAATAATATAGTATATTAATCTATAAAATATATATTACACTATAAATTACTTATATTATATTACATTTAATACTTTTAATTATTTATCATATATTCATATTAATTGTCATTTTATTGATTCTATGTTATGTAATAATTTAATTAATTATATTATTAATAAAATTTATAAATAAATTAAAATCATGAAAATAATTTACATATGCTTAAAATATGAAATAATATTTGTTCACAACATTATTTTTTTACCGATTTGAATGTATAATAAATTTTAAAAAGTACGAGAGTTACATTGTCTATTTTTGTTTGCATTAAATATTATATAGGTTTCTTTCATGAAAATGTGTACATTAAATAATTAAATTTCTATGATAATGTGATATGGGGATTTTTCCGTAATCAAATAATAAATAAAATGAAACTTTTTAACCTTAATATTTAGTTTTTAACCATTATTAACTCAATATACCATTTACTGAGGTGATAAATTTTACCACGATTACTGTTCATAATTCCTAAAAATGTAAGGGGCCTATATACCAAAGATAGAAATCCTAATTTCCAATATGGAATCTATTTTTCTTAATTAAATTTCTTTTACAATTAGAAATTAATTTTAAAATAAATTCATAACACGTGATGAATATGAATTTTTTTTGAAAAATTCATTTTAAGCATAAAAGTGGATGAATTTCTATAACATGACTAGAAAAAAAATTATTAATGTTAAAAAAAGAGTCTAGATTATTTAATATATAAATAATATTTAAATTATTCAAAAATAGTTTCAAATTTTAATTACTAAGATAAATAAGCATTTTTTCTATGTTGGGTCTTTAAAACTGCACAAAGAAGGTGAAAATAAATTCAGAAATTTTGTAAGTAAAAAATAAACGTAAATAAGAGTCTTATGAATGTTTATAAATAGATTTTCCCAAAATGATAGACAAGGTTCACATATGGAAATCACAATTCAGACCATCACTCCGCATGGCGTCCCAAAAATGAAATCTTTTACGGGACATGACAGTGGTTGCAGTTGGTCCTAAATGATGCTAGTTGTTTGCAAGCACATAAGGTATTTTTTATCCCCCCCCAAAAAACCATCCTCTTTAATCAATTAATTTTTTAGGCATGGATGGTGATTTCAAACACCAAAAAAAATCATTTGTTGCCTAAAAATATTTATTGGGCTACCAAAAATAATTTTCTTATGACAGACTATGGATGAATAGACATCCCAGTGGTCAGTTCCCCAATTCCTCTATAAAAACCACATAGGAAAGCCTAAAAAGGCATATGGAGGGAAGGAGAGGAAATTGGGATGTAAAATCAAGGAAAGATGTTAGAGACATCATTTTCCATGAGGGAATTTTATTTTATAATTTTATAGAATAAATGTAACTCACCCGACCATCCACATAAAAAACCATTCATGGTGGCCTTCAAATAAAGAATCACTAGATGGAACATTTGTGGTTGATCACCTAGTGCTGTAAAATGTTACATGAAGGCATCCCTACACTACATAAGAAGAACATACACAATAGGATGATGGTTTCATATAGAAAACTATGATGTAGACGGAATCCATAGTCCCATTGAAAAGTACTATGTAGATGTAACCAAAACCCAGAAATAATGTTATTACTAGGAGGGAACCCTATCCCACGAAGAAAAATTTTATGTGGAATGTAGAATCTTGGGGTGCATTGATCTCCTTCTCTAATTTCCTTCATCTGATGATGTGTACCGTCCAACTATTTCCCCTCCATGAACACCCTTTATATCCTTCATAATCAACCCTTATTATGCAGTTCTATGTATTAACTATGCTTGTATGGGAGTAATCAAGACAATGACTCTACCAAAGGCTCTAGATAGGTATGTTCATGTCACTGGTAGCACCATTGTTCCCTCTCAATAGTACATAGACATGGTAAATGATTTCCAATTGGCAAAATACTTAATAAGGGATATCCGAAGAATGTTCTTAAGCATACTTTCCCAATTTAATAAGGGTACAGACATTGGAGGTACTCACATAGACCTCCATTTTCAAGAGATTGAGGGAAATGAATCACCTTTCTCTTTGATGAGGGTCAGCATGAGATCCTTCTCTCATCTTCTCTTAAATGGGGAGTAGGTAATCTATATGGGAGTAAGCCCCATAATATCTATTACTCGTTGAAAAAAGCCTCCTCTTTGTATTTCCAATTTATCACTTGGAGACTATGTGAGTATATTGGTAACTAAAAAAATAGTGGAGGACGACACATTAAATTCACTTTATCTCTCACATTGGGTCTATGATATAAAAACAAGAGAGGAGACATGCATAAAATCTATCTCTTTCCCTCTCTCTCTAGGACCAGGTCGTGTCCACTAGCATACAAAAAAGATTTTGTGGTTTCCATATTTACTACATCCTCTTGTTTATAACACTAATCATTAATCATGTGGGACTAGAAGTTAGTGGAGATCATGAATTCATAACAATCCCAAGAAAATTGGAATCCACCGGAGTAAAATCCCAAACCATAAATTCAAATCACCATGTGTCGAGGCATTCATTAATGTTCTATAAACGCAAGCATCCAAGTCAATATAATCCCCAATCATACCATCACAAAGCGCCATATTTCTTTGGTCTATATCCCAATTAGGGTCATATTCACCCAAGACGACCATATTAATTAAGATTCCATTAATCACTATCCTTACATAGGCTATATTCCAAATAAAATCATACCCCACCTAGGAGATCACATCTCTTCCTGGTACCTTGGGACACCTCTATAAATGTCCCACACAAAACATTAACTATACACCATTCACCTAGAAGTATTAACCACATAACGTTAAACTACATAGTTTAGTCATCATCCCATGATCTTAAAAGGTGATGTTCCCCATCAAGTGTCATTAACCTTCATGGGTTTTGATTATTTTTGTGAGTATAATTAGGAAAACCATCTAATGGGTTTTAATCGCAATATAAAAACAACTATCATGTCTAGATATGATGATAAATTCTCTAGCTCCCCACTACATGCATTAAAACCAACATGATATTGATGAGGGATAAAAAAATATATAATCCTCATATAAAGAGGTACTAATAATTGAGAAATTATGTGACATATAAATATTTCCATCAATGGGTAACCTCATATACATAAAGATCATTTCAAATCAATGAGCGTTATTAATTGGTCATCAATTCACGGGTGACCCACATTATGATTGGGAATGATTAAGGAATTCAAGAACATGTTATAAATTTATAAGAGAGTAATGAATAGAGAATATTTCCCCTAAAAGGTAGTGATGAAACCATCCTCCCATCCTATTGACCAATGTGTGTCCCTAATATATTTTGGTCCATTTCCCAATAACCAGTTGTGTTTGAAAGTTAAGATTGTGAAAACATCTCGAACAAGGAAACTGTTGGGTGTTTTCAGGTCCACGAAAATCCCATTTGACGCTATTCAAAAATATTGATAACAAAATAATTAATTTTGAAACATTATTCAACCCCCATAATCAACTGTTAGAGGCATCTAGTTTTCCATAAAAAATATTGAACCCAACGTCAAATCAGTTAACTCTGAAAACTCCTTCAATTGTTAAAAAGGATATATTTCTTGGTTATTGTCAGACCATTGTATTCCATCCAAGACATGTAACCATATTTTCATTAGGAAAAAAATGCTGAACCCAACCGGTATTATTAAACAAGGTGAAGTGATACCCAAGTGTTAAGACCCATTTTATCTCACAATGAAATAGGGCAAACCAAAACGATTGATGACACAGTTGTTCATTTATAGAGATACTACATTGAAAGGGTTTTATTTTATGTATTTACCACATATAATTCTAGTAATTCTCATGATAACTATCTTTAATACAATTCTATCTCCCCATTTATCATATATGTGCACATCATCCACAACACAATATGGGTCCTCGTCCAAAAAATGACACCATCACCCAAAAAACGTCTACAATACATGGTATCAAATGCATAGATAAATGATACCACCAAAATATTAATTTCTCAACCCTAGAGGTGGCTCAATAGGCAGTCCAGATTAAGAATATCCACTAGTTATCTACTCATAGTCATACAGTGGTCTAGAACCAAATGACAAAAATAGTAATCTCAAAAAAAAATTAGGAACCTATACCTGAAACCTGACAACCAGTTCCTCACTTACCTAAGTGAGGCTGATGATGTTGCCACCGATGACTTCATCCATATAACACATGGGTCCCATCCAATGGGTTCTATTATAAATAATTACTCCTAATTCCATATGGACCATCATCCTCTACATGAAGAGGAAAGCTCCCCACAATCCCCAGTTCAAGTCATTCGGCCCCATTCACCTATAGTGGCTCGTAGAGAGATATGATTTAACATTTTGGAACATGACATCGTTCTTGTTCTTACTAAAGAATACCACTAACAAAATACAGAAGAAAATAATGAGAAGATGAAAATCCTTGATCATTCACATTAATCCCATTATCCAAATATGGTAGAAAATAACCATAAGATGAAAATACCATCTCTCTCATATCAATTATTTCATAAAAATACAATCGAAACCACGATCATGTTAAAATCCATGACCACTCATATCATGAATGTCAGTAAAATATTGTGGAATCTATAATGTAGATGAAAAAACCATCCCACTCATATCAATGATGCTGAGAAAATATTTTGGAAGCTAATTTGTAGATTAACATACCTTCTCCCTCAAATAAATAACACCAAGAAAAAATGGAAGCAACTAATGAGTATATACAAAAACATATTTCCTCCTATCAATAATACATGGAAAATATGGCGGTGACTAATGAGCATATTAAAATAAATGCTCCCTCATATCAAGACTGCTGGGAAAATATTTGGGAAACCAATGATAATATATATACCCTACTCACACATATCAATCCTTCAATCAAATATAGTGAAATCTAATGATCAGGTAAAAATACATGCTCTTTCATATCCGGACCACTAGGAAAATATGGTAGAAATTAGAAGACTTTGTCAACGCACCTCATCTTTGAACTATGGGATGACTTATATTACTACCCCAAAATTGGAAAGGGTGTATATCTCTAGTCCAACTATTCATTTTTCTTATAATTTCATGAGAATGATGCAAGGTCATCAAAAAAATTCCTTAGAAAATCCTATAAACATTAAAAACAAAATCTTTTCAATATAAATAACCTGGAGTGGATACCATGATCCATCATCCTCAAGAAGGGTGACTCACCCACAATATGGGAAGGCCACTCAAGAGTATAAATGCATCCCTTCTCTAGTCTAGGATGGTCATTAACAATATTCCCTGACAAATGGAAAACTATAATGGCCACACGTACCCCTTTAATATGGGGATTACTGACCCATTTTGGTGGTTTCTTTAGGGAAGGCATACATCCCTACTAAAATTCCATAAATTTATTGGAATGATTTGAATAAAACAGAAGTGTCTCCCAAACCAACTTACATGTTGAGAAAGCCTTTTTTTCAATAACACATAATGTTTTTATTTAAATAACGATATGGTTGAGAACAATAATCTATCTTTTTATGATGATTTTGATTCTCACAAATACCCTTCATTGTTTTCTAATGATTTTATTTTTATGTATATTTCAATAATTTAAAATTTATTTTTTATTTCTTGAAGAAATATTTATGTTTTTGAAAAAAGAAATTTAATTGTTAAGGTATTCACATTATCATGTTCTGGAAAAACTGTTTATACTCTAAATATTCAGGAATTTCTTTATCGTGTTCTAGAAACCCTGTTCATACCCTAGGTGGGGAAATGTAGCATAAAAAGGAACCCACTATTTACTGTACAAGTTATCAGAAAAGTACAGTTAATAAATGATACATTATCGGCAATGTAGGAAAAGGAACCCTACGTTTGGAAAGAACCATACATTTGGGATATTAGAAAAGTATGGAAGGAGAACCGTACATGAGTGTTAAACATTAGTTTTGTTTCTCAAAATAATGGTTCATCAGCCTTACATTTGTAAACTACAATAAGTTTCTTAGAAAATTTTGTATCATGTACATTTTTTCTGGAAGCTTAAAAAATTATGGATCATTTATCATAAGTTTGAAAGTTGGAGAGAAAAGTATGGATGGCCAACCCTAGGTTTGTGATCAACCATAAGTTATCAAACTTACGTTTTAAGGCTACATCATCAAAAATACGATTATAAACTACGTCCTGAATACTGTACAACTCAACCTAATGTTTGGCATCAGAGAGTTTAATGTTGATATTATTATTCAACGATATGCAAGCGGATTATCAGGCTGATTTAATGGAGGATTAAAATCTGATTTTAAAGAGCATCGTTGACGAGTTCAGAGCTATTTAAGGATCGAATAAAAATGAGCTTTTCATGGAGAATTACCAGGAGACTTATGACTACTCTATAAATACAAATGATTGAATTACGCGAGTAAAATGGTGAAGATTGTGGATCTAGCTTTTGAAGAGGAAGTATTCATTATATCTATATTCTTGTTTTGGTATGTGTTAATACGATTTGAGGATTGTGATAAAAAAATGAGAGTAGATACATATATCAAAATACGAGATCTGTTGTACGATATTGGAGAAGAAAAAAAGAGTCAATCTTGATCTACATTTCTTCTGATTAGAAAGAGTGATTAAAAGCTCTATTTTTTAAAGAAGATGATACATGAAAAATATTCACTGATTCTACATTAAAGATCAATTGTGAATCTACTGCTGCTGAAGTTGTGATTTATATCTCTATATCTACGGCAATGAGATCAACTCAGAATAACTCTTTCTTGAAGATCAATCTTCATGATGATGATGATCCAATTACTGTCAATTGAATTCTCTTGCAATCGTGAAGACCAATCAAGAGATTCTTTTCAAAGAATAAATAATTTTTATCTTTAGTGACCATTTCCTCATTGTAAGCTGAGTAGGTTCAGTGATTGAACCAGAAGTATGTGTTTTTTCATAGATTGTAAAGTTTTCAACTTCCTTCACATTGTTGTTAAAAGGTCTGTTGAGATGAGGACCAGATAGTGAAAATTGATAAGCTCGTGGAGTAGAGTGTTGGTGGAGTGGACTAGGGGAATCTGTTCCCAGAACCACTATATAACATGTGTACCTGCATATCATATTTCCACTTCATCAATCTATCTGGTTAATGATAAAGTACAGAACACGATCTCACGAAGATTTTTTAAAAAGACACAATTCACCCCCCTCTTGTGTATATTTTATTCAATCTCAATCCAACAATTGGTATCAGAGGGCTGGGTTTTTGATAAAGCTCTAACAAGCTAAAAACAATTAAAGATTATATGAAGAGCAATATGACTGATAAAAGAGAAGGAATTTCTATGGTAAGATCACCATACTTAAATGGAGAAAACTATGGATGCTTGATGTCACGAATGATTATCTATACGAAAAACCTTGGGTACAAAGTGTATTCTAAGATACTGACTCCATATGAAATACCTGAAAAACCAGAGACATAGAGTGCAGCTACAGAAGTAGAATATGATATGAAATCTAAGGAAATGAATGCAATTATATGTGGTCTAGAACCTGGGGAATTTAACAGAGTATCTCAATGTAACACCCGGGATTTTTATGAGAAATGTTTTGTTTTTATGTTATATACATCATCAATGGAAGATTTCACTACACACAACACTAGCTTGTCTCTCTTAACATGCAATCACGACCTTCCTCGATAGTTTGCGTCATATGCAATACCGAGTTTCACTAAACAACGATATGCTATTAAAATATTATTAAAACTAGCTGTTATGAATAGTAAAACCAAATTTTTAAAATTTTAGTAATTTTATCTTTCAAATTGGACTTCATTTTTGGATTCATAATATCGAAATTATCCTAGGGTGAAATTTTGGTATTTTTTTGAAAACATTTATTTTTGATGAATAGTGAAAGCACCGGGTTACTATTTAAAAACAGACTTTTTATTTAAATAATTATTTATTTTATTTAAATTTATTTTAGGACAAAATTGATACATAACACCTATATAAGTTCAATATAAATCATTGGAGTCATTTTATAATAATTTTAGATATATAAAAAATTTTGAACTTTTCACCGCCTTTTACCCACCTCCTAGGAGAATTTGGAAATTCAAATTAAACATAATTTTCCCACTTCTGTGAGTGTAATTTCAAAAATCTGAGAGACACGGTTAATATCAAGGACTAAAATGTGGTTCAATGAGATGAAAATAATTTTTGGTTAATACTAACTTTTTACTTTTATTTACCACGGTTAAAAGTAAATAGGGTAATTAACGATTAAAATTATATTATTATTACCCTAAGACATGTCCTAATTGTATTGGATAAGTGTAATTAGACCAAAAACAACCTTAGGAATAAAATATGACCATTTATGCCCACTTATATTAGATTACGACATTTAATATTATTATTTTTAAAGAATAGTTAAAATAGTTAAAATCAATGTTTAATAACTAAATCATTTTTAATATAGGGTTATACATAAGATATATTAGACTATAAATATTAATTAGAAAACTAAAAATATTTCCTACATAATTGTATTTTATTTATAATTTTTATTCATTAAATAATTTAATTTATTTATGACACAATGATGATACAGTAATTACCTTCTTAATGAAATATTAACATAATTCGTATTATAAATACCCAAATAAATGTAATTTGAGAATTTTAATGAATTAATATAATTTAATAGGTTAATATGACATATTATTATTCATTTAATTAACATTTTTAGAACTAATCATGCTGTTATAATTTTCACAAAAATCAAGTACCAAATAGTGTCATAATTAACATAAAATAGTTTTTAAAACAAATATTATATTATTAATTGTTATTTTATTCTTAAAAATATATGGATCAGAAAAACGACTTAGATAAGGTTATATATATTAATAATAAACAACTTGGGGTTTTATGGCTTGTTATAGTAAGTTTATTAACCTTATAGTGTAAGAAAACAAGAAGACACGGTAAAAGTGAAATTATTTATCTTAAAGTTAAATTTAAATGATAAGGTTAAAATAGTAACCTAAATTTGTCTAAAATCTATTGGTTGAGAGTATTTATACACATACCCTCCTTATCTTCTAAATAAATCAATTTGGAGCTATTAATAACCGAATATGACTTTATAATAAAATACTAGTTTTAGTTTTTCCAATGGGGCCCCTCTCCTCCCTTATAAAAAGGCACCTCCTCCCTCTCTTCCTCACACCACATTGAGACTTCAATCTCAGACAAACCCTGCCGATTTATCTTCTCCACTTCCCTAGAAACATCCTAGAGGTCCTGGTATTCTTCAAGGACAATCTTTAGTGCCCTAATAAGAGGTTAAGAAGAGGCGCTTCAAAGAAGAGGTAATGTCCATTACTGATTCTTTCAACTTTATTTATTCTTCTACTTATTCTTATTTAGTTGTTTAATTATGAAATAATCACATCGGTATCAATCATATACTTATATGTTATTATAAATATGAAACAAACCTATTTCACCTTCTATCCATCCTATGGGAAACGAAATCACTGTGCATGCGTACGTACGGAATACCGTCTCCACGCCGTGGTGTAATCTATTTTCCACCACCACCTTACATGGATGGGTATAATGGTGTAAATAATAACTATATATGATTATTGTAAAGTGATATTGATTCTAAAATATTATACATACACATCAATACAATTCCACGATCATGGGAACGATATCATCGCTCGTGCGTACGTACGGCCTACCGTCTCCACGATGTGATACGACTCGTTCTACATGATATTCAATGAATATTGATTATGTAAATAAATTTAATGAATAAATATGATATATATTACACTAATAAAATTCAGTCAATGAGGTATCTATAACCTAAAAATAAGAATAAGAATTTATTCGACAAAACAAGCATTATAACAAATAGCAATAAACACCCGAATAAAAAGTAACATTGAAATATTACTAATAAGAATCTAATAATATGACCATATATTATATAATAACAATTAGTATGTTTCCGGAATAAGTAAATGACATTATTTAAAACATTATACAGGAGGGTCGGACACGTACGTAGCAAATCAGGCCTAAGGTAAGGGAAAATCTCGCAATCTCAATTTTTATCTGAGATTGTTTATACTTCAGAATTTACTGGGGGAATATTTATCATCCACATACATATTTCCTCAATATTTAATATTATTTAAATCCTCTTACAGTTGTTTAAATCCAATTTTACCCTTCGTTGAGTTTTTAGTAAAAGATATGAAAGGAATATTTTGTCGTTTTTCGTACGAGGCACTTTTTGACTTTTCTGGCCAATGTACAAGAAAAATGTATTCTTTAACTTATACGGCATGAATGGATTTTTAGAAAATTATTTCTATGAATCTTCCTTCATAAGTTTTGAAGTTTATTTTTAATCAACTGCTTTTAGTATAAAATTTTATGACATGTTAAGAAAGGAAAAATGTTTTTGAAGTAGAAAGGATATTTCCCACAAGAATGGAGTTCAAGTGTTTAATCAATATTATTTTCCATCTAAGATAATATTGGGTTCTGGTTATATCCCTATTTTTACATTTATTTTATTATGTTATTATGGAATTAATTTTATGATGTCCTTTTATATTATATGGATTATGTTTAGATGGCATGATGTTTAAGAATCCCATTTTCATTACATGGGTTATGCTATGATGTATGATTTATGAGTTTGTGGCACACATAAGAATTGATTCATTATGAGATGGGTGATACCTATATCTCCCTCAAATGCATTGGGTAAAGATTTATATCTCATGAGATAGACATGGCTGGAACGGCTGGTTAATCCGGTTCAGTGAAATATGACTGAAACGAGGAGTGAACTCGGTTCAGAAATGGACTTTGTCCGCTAAGATAGTCTTGGAAATGAGTCTTGACTACTATGAAATGATTCCCTATGATTATTTGTGTATGCATTAATGTTTCATGTTTTATGTTATGATTATTGGGATTATATTTCACTAATATGATTTATACCATGTTATGAAATTATGATCTCTTTTGTAGGTTAATATTTCCAAAATGTTATGTTCTTATGAATATGATGTGATTGATATTTATTTTGTTAACCCTTACTGAGAATTTTAGATCACCCTTTTGTATGTTTTCTTTCCTCATGTTAGGAAGAAGGTTATTAAGTAGGATATTCCAAAAGGGACTCTAGATATGATGAAATAAATGGGAGGCAATGTAGACGCCTTATGAACCAGTTTTTTATGTTTCCTAGTTTCTTAATACACTATACTTATAGGATAATTTAATGGTTTTGTTATATGTTTTAATAAGTGTAACACAATTTTGAAGTATTAACAATGTATGTAAAGTATGGGTCGTCATAGATGGTATCAGATGAAATGTATAGTCCTCCTTTGGAAAATAGGATGTGAAAGCCTTAGTAAGAACCCTATGGATAAGTCTAAGCATAGAACACAATCTTAGTGTTTTAGAAATGGCCCTGAGTAACCTATGATAAGACCTTAAGTGTGAAATTTTATTCTTGATTATGTGGTTTACCTATTATAATTAGTGTTCCTAACACTATTCTTCTTGGTTTTAGTCAATGGCTGGAACCCGATGGAACTGTGTTAATGCGGAATGCGACGGGCAATGCAATGATTGTCCCCCGGAGCAACCAAATGTTATGGGAGCTGGAATGAAAAATCTTGTAGCCATGCTCACACAACTTTCTCAAGATATGAATCATGCAGGACTTCCAAACAATCAAAGGAAGGAGCATCATTCTGTTGAATCCTTCATGAGGTAGAGTCCTCCCTCATTCAGCGGGTCTACTGAGCCATTAGTTGCTGGACAATGGATCAATACTACTGAAAAGATATTTTCAGTTCTTCAATGTTCTGAACATGAAAAAGTCATCTCAGCAGTATATCATTTGGAAGGTGAATCTGATCAATGGTGGAATATTATCAAGAATTCGAGGCCAAGAGATGTAATTTATTCCATGGAATGGGACGAGTTCATTAACTTATTTTTCAATAAGTACTTCCCTCGTATTCTTCGAACAAAGGTGGGGAAGGAGTTTCTTGAACTAAAGAAAAAGGATGATGAATCTGTTGGTACCTACGAAGAAAATTTTACAGGACATGCAAGGTATGCTTCTGGTATTATTATCCAACTTGAGATTATGATCAATCGATTATTTAGTGGCTTAAAACCAAGTCTTCGAAGGGCGTTATCCATAAGGGACTTCAATAGCTACGAGGAAATCATTCGATTTTCCCTCAAGGTTGAGATGGAGATTGGAGTAACCCATTAGTCATATTTGTTTGATAATAAGAGGAAAATGGAATTCAAATCAAAATCTAAAGTCCAAACTTAAAAGAAGATCAGTTTTCCCTTATGCTCAAAGTGTGGAAAGAAACATGGAGGGGGTTTTCTTAAAGGGACAAGTAAATGTTTCAAATGTGTAAAGGAAGGTCATCGGGCATTTGAATGCCGCAATGATGGGAAGAAGATGTCTACTGATGCGAACAATGAAAAGGCTACACAGAGTGCACCTCATACACTTCAATGTTACAAGTGCAAGGAAATGGGGCATTATGCTAATAATTTCCCTAATCCAAGGGTCGTTGATGATGATCGACGTCAACAAACTCTTATGGCTAAAGACAAAGGAAAGTCACATGCAATTTCTATTAGCGATGTGGAGTATGAGAACGAAGTGGTGAAAGGAACACTTACCATCAACTCTAAAGTAGAAAATTTTTATTTGATTCTGGATCCACCCACTCTTTTATTTATGAAGAATTTTCTAAGGGTATCGCTGTATTACCTCAACAATTAGATGTTGAGTTAGCTGTGACAACCCCTAATGGCACAACAGTCGCATCAATAGTTTACAATTCTTCTCCAAATGAAGTTTGTGGGAATGTTCTTCTTACAAATCTTGTGATCCTTCCAATAGTGGAATTTGATGCGATTCTTGGCATGGATTGGATTTCCTTATATGGAGCTCATATCAATTACCAAATAAGGGAAGTCACATTTCATATTCCAGATCAATCTATGATCGTCTTTCGGTGCAAGGTTGACCATAACCTTCCGGTGGAAATTTCTTCCATATTATGGGTCTTGATTCCACTAAATGAAGTTTATTTATCTTAAATGTTTGCAGCGAAAATAATGATTAAGAATACACCCATTGTACGAGAGTTTGATGATTTCTTTCTAGAAGAATTTCTGGGTCTTCCACTAAATCATGAAGTTAAGTTTTCAATATAACTCGTACCGGGTGCTTTACCTATTTCAAAGACACCTTATAGAATGGCCCCAATTGAGTTGTAGGAATTGAAGAAGCAATTCCAAGAGAATCTTGATAAGGTATTCATACGCCCTAGTGCGTCACCTTAGGGATCACTTGTTCTATTTTTTAAGAAGACAGATGGATCAATGAGACTCTTCATTGATTATCGAGAACTTAACAAGATCACTCTCAAGAACAAATATCATCTCCCACACATTGATGAATTATTTTACCAACTACGCTGAGCTCAATACTTTTACAAGTTTGATCTTCATTCAGGGTATCATAAATTAAGGTTCAAAAGGGAGGATATACCAAAGACGGATTTCCGTACAAGGTATGGACACTATGAATTTATAGTGATTCCATTTGGTCTTATTAATTCCCCTGCTATCTTCATGAATACAATAAATATAGTATTTAGGGACTATCTTGATCAGTTTGTGGTAGTCTTTATAGAAGATATTCTTGTCTATTCAAAGAGCAAGGAAGAACATGAAGATAACTTGATAATTGTATTGATGACCCTAAGAAAGGAGAATCTTTATGCCAAATTTACCAAGTGTGAATTTTGGCATCAAAAAGTTTCATTTTTTGGTTACATAATATCAAAAGAGGGGATATCTATGGATCCAGCAAAAACAGAGGTTATCGAAAGATGGTCGAGACCAACAACAATAACCGAGATCTGATGTTTTCTTGGTTTGGCTGGATATTATTGACTTTTGGTGAATTCTTTTTCACCATTATCTAATCCACTCACCAGGTTGACTCGAAAAGGAGTTAAGTTCTTTTGGATAGAGGAGTGTTAAGAGAATTTCAAGGTGTTAAAAAGAATGTTATCCAGTGCACCTGTGCTCACACTACCTTGTAGTGGAGAATGATTTGTAATCTATAGTGATGCATCCAAGAAGGGATTGGGGTGTGTTCTCATGAAAAATGATATGGTGATAGCTTATGACTCACGACATTTGAAAATCCATGAGCAAAATTACCCAACTCATGATTTAGAGTTAGCTTCGGTAATCTTTGCATTAATGATTTGGAGGATTTATCTTTATGGTGAAAGGTGTGATATTTATACTGATCATAAAAGTTTAAAGTTTCTTTGCACACAAAAGGAGCTGAATATGTGCCAAAGAAGATGGCTGGAGTTGATTAAGGATTATCACTGCTCAATTTATTACCACCGAGGGAAAGCAAACAAGGTGGCAAACAAATTAAGTCGACACGACCATGCTAGCTTATCCATGAAAAGGATCACAAAATATCCAATATTTATGGATTTACAAAGGATGGATCTTGGAATTATAATGGAAGGGGGAAAATCTTATCTTTCTCAAATGAATGTTCAACCATCTATACATGTGATGATTAAAGAGGCATAGAAAAAAGATGTAGAGTTACAAAAGAAGGTGAGAAATGTTCCTGAATTCAACCTCGATTGTAATGGGATAATAAGGTTCAAGAATCAGGTTTGTGTTCCTCCTATTCCAGAATTAATGAAGGAGCTGCTGGTTGAGGCTCATAGTTTTTCTTTCTCTATTCATCCTGGAAGCATGAAGTTGTATAGAGACCTGAAAGAGTACTTCTGATGGGATGACATGAAAAGAGATGTTGCTGAATATGTCTCTTGATGATTGGTTTGTTAGCATGTTAAATCTGAGAGAAAGAAATATAAGGGGATGTTACAACCATTACCCATACCTGAATGGGAATGGGAAAACATCACTATGGACTTTCTCACTGGACTTCATAAAACATCCAAAGGAAATAATGCTATCTGGGTCATAGTCGATCATCTTTAAAAGTATTCACACTTCATTGCTATTAGAGAATATTACTCTCTGGATCAGTTTTCCAGGATATATGTAAAAGAGGTGGTAAGATTTCATGGAGTACCACATTCCATTATATCTGATCGGGATTTGAGGTTTACATCAAAGTTTTGGAGAAGTCTTCAACATAATCTAGATATAGAGTTGAGTTTCAGCACTGCTTATCATCCTCAGAAAGACGGTAAGTTTGAGAGGAAAATTTAAACTCTAGAAGATAAGTTTAGAGCTTGCTTTATGGATTTCCAAGGTGGTTGGGATCAACACCTACCTTTGGTATAATTTTCTTATAATAATATCTTTCACTCCAGTATTTAGACGGATCCTTATGAAGCTCTTTATGGAAATACATTTCGAACTCCAACTAGCTGGGAAGAAGTTGGGGAAAGGAAGCTATTAGGACCTGATCTTGTTGATGAGATGGAAGAAAAGGTCATATCTATTCAATAACACATTAGAGCAGCACAGAGTCGACAAAAAAGTTATGCCGACAAACGAAGAAAAGACCTTGACTTTGATGTGGTGATAAAGTGTTCTTACGAATATCTCCTTGGAAGAGTGTAATGAGATTTGGAAAGAAGGGAAAGCTAAGCCCGAGGTATATCAGTCCTTTCGAAATACTGGATTGTGTTGGGAATGTATCTTACCAATTGGTGCTTCCACCGAATCTCTCTCAAGTTCATGATGTGTTCCATATATCCCTCTTGAGAATGTACATACTCGATCCTTCACATGTACTCAGCTCAGATGTTGTACCACGGGAGAAAGATCATTCTTATGAAGGACAACTGATATAGTTCTTGGATCCTCGCGAAAAAGACTTACGGAACAAGACCACCGGCATGGTGAATGTTCTATGGAGGAACCACCAATTATAAGAAGCTACATGGGAGCTTTAGGATATGATGAGGGAGATCTATCGTCATCTGTTTGTTACAATGTTACGAATTTTGAGGGAGAAATTCAATTTAAGGGGGGGTAGAATGTAACACCCAAAATTTTTATGTGAAATGTTTTGTTTTTATGTTACATACATCATCAAAGGAATAATTCACTACACACAACACTAGCATGGCTTGCTTAACATGCAATCACGACCTTCCTCGATAACTTTAATCGTACGCAATACCGAGTTTAACTAAACAACGATATGCTATTAAAATATTATTAAAACTAGCAGTTATGAATAATAATACCAACTTTTTGATATTTTATAAATTTTATTTTCCAAAATGGACTTCATTTTTGGATTCAGAATATCAAAATTAGCCTAGGGTGAAATTTTGGTATTTTTCTGAAAGCATTCAATTTTTGATGAATAGTGAAAACACTGGGTTACTATTTAAAAACCGAATTTTTATTTAAATAATTATTTATTTTATTTAAATTTATTTTTGGTCAAAATTGATACATAACAGCTATATATGTTCAGTGTAATTCATTGGAGTGATTTTATAATAATTTTAGATTTATAAAAAATTTTGAACTTTTCACCGTCTTTTACCCACCTCCTAAGAGAATTTGGAAATTCACATAAAACTAAATTTTACCACTTCTGTGAGTGTAATTTCGAAAATCCGAGAGATATGGTTAATATTAAGGACTAAAATGTTGTTCAATGAGATGAAAATAATTTTTGGTGAATAGTAACTTTTTACTTTTTTTTACCACGCTTAAAAGTAAATTGGGTAATTAAGGGTAAAAATGATATTATTATTACCCTAAACATGTCCTAATTCCTTTGGAAAAGTGTAATTCGACCAAAAACAACCTTAGGACGAACATATGACTATTTAGGCCCACATGGATTAGATTTGGACATTTAATATTATTTTATTTGAAAAATTGTTAAAATTGTTAAAATCAAATTTTAATAACTAAATAATTTTTAATATAGGGTTATACATAAGATAAATTCTACTATAAATATTCATTAGAAAGATATAAAGATTTCCTACATAATTGGAATTTATTTACAATTTTTCGTCAATATATAATTTAATTTATTTATGACACAATGATGATGCAGTAATTACCTTATTAATGAAATATTAACATAATTGATATCAGAAATACCCAAATAAATGTAATTTGAGACTTTTTATGAAATAAACTAATTTTATAGTTTAATATGAAATATTAGTATTGATTTAATTAACTTTTCTTGAACTAATAATTATTTTATAATAATCACAAAAATCATGTACCAAATAGTGTCAAAATTAACATAAATTAATTTTAAAATAAATATTATATTATTAATTGTTAGTTTATTCTTAAAAATATAATGTTCGGAAACATGACTTAGATAAGGTTATATATATTAATAATAAACAACTTGGGGTTCATTTGGCTTGTTATAGTATGTTTATAAAACTTATAGTGTAAGAAAACAAGAAGACACGGTAAAAGTGAAATTATTTAACCAAAAGTTAAATCTAAATGATAAGGTTAAAATATTAACCTAAACTTGTCTAAAATATATTGTATGAGAGGATTTAGACCCAAACCCTAATTATATTCTAAATAAATCAATTTTACGCTATTAAAAACCGAATATGACTTTATAAAAAAATAATATATTTAGTTTTTCTAAAGGTTCCCCTCTCCTCCCTTATAAAAAGGAACCTCCTCCCTGTCATCCTCACACCACTTTGAGCCTCCAAGATCAGTCAACCCCTGCCAATTTCTATTCTCCACTTCCCTATAAACATCCTAGAGGTCTTGGTCTTCTTCAAAGACCATATTTAGTGCCCTAATAGGAGGTTAAGGAGAGGTTCTTCAAAGAAGAGGTATTGTCCATTGCCGATTCTTTCAAAAATATTTTTCTTCTAATTCTTCTTCTTTTTTTGTTTCATTATGAAGTTATAATATCATTATCACTCATATACTGATTTTATATTATAAATATGAAACACACCTATTTCACCTTCTATTCATCCTACGGAAAATGAAATCACAGCGCCTGCATACGTACAGAATACCGTCTCCACGCCACGGTGTAATCTATCTTCCACCACCACCTTAATTGGATGGGTATAATGGTGTAAAGAATAACTGTATATGATTATTGTAAATAGATATTGATTCTGAAATATAATACATACACTTCAATAAAATTCCACGATCATGGGAATGATATCATCGCTCGTGCGTACGTACGGCCTACCGTCTCCACGATGTGATGCGACTCGTTCTACATGATATTCATTGCATAATGATTATATAAATGAATTTAATGAAAAATGTGATATATATTACACTAATACCATTCTGTAAATGAGGTATCTATAACCTAAAAATATTAATAAGAATTTATTCTACAAGACACGCATAAAAACAAAAAGCAATAAACACCCGAATAACAAGTAACAAAGAAATATTAATAATAAGAAGCTAAGAATATCACCATATACGATATCATAACAATGATTATGATTCTGGAATAATTCTATGACATTATTTAAAACATTATACAGGAGGTTTGGACAAGTATGAAGCAAATCGGACCTAAGTTAAGGGAAAATCTCGAAATCTCTATTTTTATCCAAGATTGTTTATACTTCAGAATTTACTGGGGAATATTTATCATCCACATACATGTTTCCCCAATATGTAATATTATTTATATCCTCATAAATTTTTTTAAATAAAATTTTACCAATCGGTGAGTTTTTATTAAAAGATATGAAAGGAATCTATTGTCGTTTTTCGTAAGAGGTACTTTTTAACTTTTCTGGCCAAAGTACGAGATGCATGTTTTCTTTAATTTATACGACATGAATGGATTTGTAGAAAATTATTTCCATGAAGCTTCCGTTACAAGTTTTCATGTTTATTTTTAATCAACTTCTTTTAGATTAAAATTGTATGACATGTTAAGAAAAGAAAAATGTTTTTGATGTAGAAAGGATATTTTCCTCAAGAATGGAGTTCAAGTGTTTTATCAAAATTATTTTCCATCTAAGATAATATATGGTTCTGGTTCTATCCCTATTTTTACATTGATTTTATTATGTTATGATGAAATTAATTTTATGATGTCCTTTTATCTTATATGGATTATGTTTTGATGGCATGATGTTTAAGAATCCCATTTTTATTACATGGGTTATGTTATGATGTATGATTTATGATTTTGTGGCACACAAAATAATGTTTTCATTATGAGATTGGTGGGACATATATCTCACTCCAATTCATTGAGTAATGATTTATATCTCATGAGACAGACATGGCTCGAATGTCAGGTTAATCCGGTTCAGTGAAACAGAACTGAAACGAGGAGTGAACTCGATTCAGAAATTGACTTTGTCCGCTAAGATAGTCTTGGAAATGAGTCTTGACCACTAAGAAATGATTCTCTATTATTATGTGTGTATTCCACAATATTTCATGTTGTATTTTATGATTATTGGAATTACATTTCACTACTATGATTTATCCCATGTTATGAAATTATGATCTCTTTTGCATGTTACGATTTCCAAAATGTTATGTTCTTATGAATTTGATGTGAATGATATTTCTAATTTTTACCCTTACTAAGCATTTGAGCTCAACCTTTTGTATGTTTTTTTCCCAGGTCCGGAAGAAGGTTATTTAGTAGGATATTCCAAAAGGGACTCTATGATATGATGAAATAAATGTGATGAAATGTAGATACCTTATGAACCAGTTGTTTATGTTCCCCAATTTCTAAAGACACTATACCTATACGGTCCTTTCATGGTTTTGTTATATGTGTTAATAAGTGTACTTCAATTTTGATGTATTAAGAATGTATGTCAAGTATGGGTCGTTATACTCAATGCCCGACAACATATGATATGTGGAAAACTATTGTTGTTTCTTATTAAGGAACTAACAATATCTGGGAAGTGAGATATGCTAATAAGATTAAATTTGATACATTCAGAATGGTTTATGGTGAAAGAATTACTCAAATTAGTGGAAGGTTGAAAAATATTATCAATAATATAACAGCATTGGGAGACCCAATCAAACAAGAAGATCAAGCTTTAAAATTACTAAGAGTACTAGCTACTAAATGGAATGGAATCTCTTCTATAATCAGACAATCAACACCTATCTAAGACTTAACCATGAGAGAAATGATTGGAAAACTACTGATGTATGAATTTGAGATGCACGATGAAGAAAATGAGCATAAAGTGTTTATCAAGAGAGATGACACTGCTTTGGAAGTGTCATCATAAAGAAAAAATATGAAGAAAAGTGTAAAAGTGAAATCAGAATGTTTTGATTTATTAAATTCTGATGTGGAACTGGCTCAACTAGCCTGAAAATTCACTAAATTATATAGAAATATGAAGGGATTTATAAAATCCATCAAATAGAATGTCAAGGAAGTTAGATTTATGAGTGCGAGAAAATAGGGCACATCAGACCTGACTTTCCAAAGTTATAGGAAGACAACAAGAATAAGTTCTTCAAAAGGAATTATTATGAGCATAAGGAAAAGAAAGCAATGAAAGCTACATGGAGTGTATCTGAAGACTCCAATAGCACTTCTGAATCAACCTCATGGAAGGAAGAAGTAAATCTGAAAGCCAACATGTGTTTTATGGCAGAAATTGATGAGGTATAATGTTACTGCTATTCTGGCTCTAGTTCTGAATCTAGTTACTCTAATAGAAAACATGCATCCTACTAAAATATTCATGAAGAAAAATAGGATTCTATATTTAAGAAGAATCAGTCTTTGAAAAACATTCACACGGTTATTTCAGATGATAGAGATATAATTCTAAAGAAATTTAAGGAGATAACTGATAAGTATAATTCAATTAACATTGACTATACATATCATGATGCTTAAATAAAAACACTGCAAATAGAAGTAGAAACAAATAAAAGTGCTGCCCTTATTTTTACCAAAGGTGAAAACTGCTTGAATGAAATTCTTGGAAAACTGTTATTAAGAAAGAATGATTTGGAATTTTCTATAAAGGTGAAAAACCAAATCTGTACAAGAATTATTTTGTTCCAATCTGAACGAGATTAAATTTTAATTACTGTGGAACAAGGGGACATATTTCTAAAAATAGTTTCTTAAGACAACCCCAAATAAGTGGTATTAAAAATGATTTTGTTTCAGAAAATTTATTTGATTCTGTTGATTTTAGAAAAACAAATCAAGTATGGATTCCCATATCTTTCTTGGCTAGCACAACTGGATCCAATAAAATATGGGTATAGAAAAAACTTGTTTAAATGCCTTTGTAGGAAGTATGTCATAAAAGGAGAAAGGGCATATGTTATAAGGATAGTGGCTGCTGAAGTCTTATGAGTGAAAACTCATCGAATTTATCTACACTCACTCGAAAATATGTTGGACTTGTCACTTTTGGTGACAATGCCAAAGGAAAAATAAGTGGTATGGGAACAGTTGGAGATCCAAAGGCTATCTCAATCAACAAAGTACATAATGTACAAGTATTGAAATATAATCTGATAAGTATCTCTAAACTTTGTGTTGATGGTTATACTGTTTATTTGTCTAATAAATGTAGTACTGTTTTTAAAAATAAACTACTTAAATTTAGATCACCATGAACAGATAATGTATACACCATAGATTTAAATTCATTATGTAAACAATAAGTAAATTTCTTAACTGCTAAAATGAATGAATCTTGGATCTCAAATAGGACACTTGGACATTGTAATGGTTATGTTTTACATAAATTATCTAAGAAACAATTAATTTCTGATTTTCCTAGTCTTATATTTGAAAGTGAATGATTCTGTGATGCATGCCAACTTGGAAATCAACACAAATCATCCTTCAAATCTGTTAACAATGTTTCCACAACTAAACCACTAGAACATATCCATATGGATTTTTTTGACATTAAATGGTAGTAATATTGGCTGGTAAATTATATATATTTGTTTTTGTTGATGATTATTCTAGATTTACATGGATTTTCTTTTTGAAATATAAAAATGAAGCTTTTACACTCTTAAAAAGTTATTGTAAATATACTCAAAATAAAAAAGGTTTTAATAAAATTTCATTATGAAGTGATCATGGTGGATAATTTGAGAATTGGGAATCCAATTCCTTTAACTCAAACATTGGTATTAAACATACATTCTATGAACCATGAACACCTCAACAGAATGGAATTGTTGAAAGAAGAAATAGGACTATTCAGGAAATGCATAGGACTATACAAAATGCATATAGTCTTCCTACATATTTTTGGGCAGAAGCTGTAAGAACAACCTGCTATATAATGAATAGAGTTTTAATTAGACCAATTTGGAAAAAGACACCCTATGAACTTTGGAATAATAGATATCATAAAATAAATTATGGTAATGTTTTTGGATGCAAGGATTACACCTTGAACACCAAGTACAATCTTAGTAAGTTTGATCCAAAATCTGATGAAAGAATTTTCATAGGATATTCAGCTACCTCCAAAGCCTATAGAGTCTATAAAATTATGTCAAGGATTTTTGATGAATTTCTTCAGGTGAAATATGTTGTATCTGATCCCTTTGGGAAAAGGACAGAACAAATAGATGAATCTGACTCTAATGATAACGTGAGACTTGAGAACATGAAAACTTATTTTGGAAATGATATAAATGAAATTCAGTCCAGTTCGGAAGAACCTGATACTGAAGAACCTATAAGTGTATTACCTAGATAGAATAAAACCCTAAAGAATCACCCTTTAGAAGCTATAATAGGCGACTTAGACACAGGAATAAATACTAGAATAAATATTGGAAATCTTGTAGAATTTTATGCATTTTATCCCAACTAGAACCTATGTATACAGAAGAAAATTTAGATGATGAAAGATGGATGATAGAAATGCAAGAAGAATTAAACCAGTTCCAGTGAAATGAAGTATGGGAATTAGATGAAAGTCCACAGAATTATCTAGTGATTGGAACAAAATGGGTCTTTAGAAATAAATAATATGAACAAGGAATAATAACTAAAAATAATGAAAGACTTACAGCAAAAGTATATAATCAATAAGAAGGTATAGACTATGATGAGACAATTGCACATGTATCAAGGTTAGAATCTATTAGAGTACTTGTATCCTATGAATCTCATTCGAAATTTAAATTATTTCAAATGGATTTTAAGTCTGCCTTTTTAAATAGTTATTTAATGTAAGAAGTTTATGTTGTGTAATATTTGGGTTTTGGAAATTCACAAAATCCTGATTCTATTTATAAATTTACTCAATATCTTTTTGACCGTAATCAAGAATCTAGATCTTGGTATGAAATATTATTCCCTTTTCATTTGAAAAATGATTTCACTCTTGGAATGGCATATCCAACACTATTTACAAAAACCGTAAATTCTAAAATTTTATTGGTTCAAATTTATGTTGATGATATATTTTTTTGGATGAACTAAAAAATCCCATTTTCATGAGTTTTCAAATCTAATGCAAAAAGAATTTGAAATGAGTCTGATGGGAGAATTAAATTTCATTTTAGGACGTCAAATTTATCCAAACGATTTTGGAAATGTTTTCAATCCAAGAAAATACATTAGTGATTTACTTAAGAAATTTGGACTTAAAAATATCAAGACATATAAAAATCCTATGAGTACTAATATAAAACTTGATTTGGAAGAAACTGGAAAGTCATTTGACAATAAGTTATATAGAGGTATGATTGTTAGTTTATTATATCTTTCTGCTAGCAGGCCAGATATAATGTATTCAATATGTCTTTGTGCTAGATTTCAATGAAATCTAAAAGAATATCATTTAATTTTTGATAAAATAATTTTTAGTTATTTAAAAGGAACTGCTTTTCAATCTCTAATTTATCCCAAAACTTCAGATTTTAATTTAATTTCATATTCAGATGCAGACGTTTTGAGTTTTAGATTTGATAGGAAAATCACTTTAGGTACATGTCACTTTTTAGGAAAATACATTGTATCATGGTCAAATAATAAATAACATTCAGTTTCCCTCTCAATATCTGATGCAGAATATGTTTATGCTGGCAATTACTGTGCACAAGTGTTGTGGATAATAAAAAACTTTTATGGATTTTGGACTAAATTTTTATAATACACCTATTTTATGTGATAATACTAGTGCTATAAATATTTAAAAAAATATTATTAATCATTCTAGGACTAAGAATATTGATATCAGAAATAATTTTCTAAGATATTATGTTCTGAAAAAGGATATATATTTAGAATTTGTATGTACTGAAATTCAATTAGCAGATATTTTTACTAAACCACTTCCCACTACAAGGTTTGATTTTATTAATGGGGAGATTGGTTTATTTATTGTTAAATAAAATTTTCATCTTTTTTTTATTTAAACATGTTATTTATTTTTTATATACACATCGGACAATTATTATTTGTTTTAAAATATATGTAATGATTATTGAAAACACGGGAATCAAGGTTGTCAAAACCGTTTCATTTCAATCAAAATCCTTTCAAACCCTCAAAACTGCACCACTGCTTGTCAACCCTAATTTTTGATCCTATGAAAACCTAACCTTAAAAACTTCATATATTTTCACAAAAATTTAAAAGACTAAGCTAGTTGATGAGGCCGAGACCTACAATGCCGAGAAACAATGCTCATAAGTAAGGAAGATCCTACAGGGGAAGGTTATTGATTTTGAATGGCTATTTCAGACAAACTTGTTGTTAAAACAAGATAATTCATTTCAAAATCTCAAACAGACCTTCATTAGCTAGAATACGGAATTCCTGTATGATTTCGAGATTCAATATTTATTTAAATCTATTCAATTTAGTTTTGGAGATGATTATGACACTATAATGGCAAAGATATAGGACAAATATTTTTCAATATCTTCTGTTAGGATTAGTCAAATATGGAACTTCCCTCATGAGGGAGTGTTTCATTTTGATTTGAAAAGTATAGGATATTTTGTGCATAAATCTGAAGACATTATGTCTTTTTTGTTTGGATCTACTAACATAAGGAAAAAGTTTGTTACAAATTTGGAACCAGATTAGATGATCCTTTTGAAATTTGTACAAACTGGGATAGCACCCAGAATGCCAGAGATTGAGAAGATACAATAACCTAACATGTACATAATGTATCTTCTTCTCAGTGATGTAAAATTAAATTTCCCTAAGTACATGGTATATTACCTGAGTTATTGCTGTCAAAGTGAAGCTAGAATAAATTTAAAACCTTTTGGTAGATTAATCTCAAAAATCATGTTCTAGAAAGACACGGTGAGACTGGTTGATGCTAGAATTCATTGTCACCATAGTAATGTTTTTCATGCTGGTACATTATGAAAAATTGGTTAATTCTAGAGTACAATAAAATGAGAAACCCAGCTAGTAAGATCTGATGAAGAAGAAGAATAAGAGAGGGCTCAGGCTTAGCCTGAAAAGTCAAAGGAAATTCATGTTATACCTAGAGTTAGCTTTGTTTGCATAAGAATAAGTTTTGAAGTTGATACTGTGTCATAGGAAGAAAGTAACGAAGGACATTAAGTATAAATAATAAGAGATGCTACTTCTCATGAAGAGAATTTTTCAAATATATTAACCTTGCATAATTTATTGAGTTACATATTTGTACGAGAAGCTACTGCCGATCAATCAATGGAGGTTGTTGTTGAGAGGTCAGAACTAGTAAAATATACTCATAATCAATTTTGAATTCATGTAGAAGATGAAGGAGAGACTCAAGAATAGGATTCAGCTATTATAGAAATTGAACCTGAAGGAATTGAAGTTCAAAGAACATAACTAGAATCTAAAGTTGAAATTGAAAAAGAGGCAGTGCCTGGAGTAGATGTGACCAGTCCTCAATTAGCTGAAGACGAACTTTTTTAAGAGAATAAAATAGAAGCGATGATTTCTGATGTACAGAATAGAAACCCTTCAGATGTAAACACATAAGTTCTTCAAGAGGATTTTTTTGTGGAAGAGTATGGAAAAGGCTTAGAGGAAAAATCTGTGGACCAACCAGTTAGAGATGATAAGGAGAATGATGATACTGAATCCTTACCCCTAGTATTAGTACACAACATTCATGATGAAATGGATCATCAAGAACAATGTATCTCTGAATTTGGAAATGAGGAATTTGAAGAAATATACAGGGAGTTACACAGAGTAAATCATGAAAATACTACTCTAGGGAGAGCATTGGAAATATAAAAATTAAAATTCCAGAGGCTAATGAATTGTAAGGTTTCGAAGCAAGATGTTGAAATTTTTAAGAAGGATATGCTGAATGTGGTAGAAAAATTAATTTCTGAAATGGTTATGAAGTCAGATTTGTCACATCTCAAATCTTCTTAGAGACAAAGTTGGCATCTGTCATGGTCGATGAGGCCAGTGGTTCAGACACTTCACCTGATTTGATCAGACTATTTAAGGTAATAACCACTGTCTTAGTTATTATGAATTACAAGTTTTATGATTTTCAATGCAATAGTTCTCCAATTTTAGTGCTGCTAGATAATATAATGTTATTAATTGAAAACTTAACCTAAAATGAACCATGAATCAAATATATCTTGAATGAGTTAACCAAGAAGTTGTCTTTGTTTTTGGATATGGAAGAATGACTATATTAGTTTCTTATAATCAACTTAATTGAAGAAATTCTTATGACTCAAAATAATAGGCATCTTATTGTTATGCTTGGTGATGGAATGATGAGGATACTAAGGTAAAAACTATTAGAAATCAAGGATGTAGTTAAAATAAGATAGACCCTATTTAAACCCTGACTAACCCTTGATTCCTGAATTTATTAATTTTGTACTTTTCTATATATTCAATGACAACTTGTTTAATTATATATTTGTGTGCTTGTTTGTTTTTTGTCTTTGATTAGATATTCCAGTAATCCAGATTCACTAATTGAAAAATAGACAGGTATAGCCTTTACTTTAGTTTAGTGCTAAATTAATATGTGTTATATTCCATATTCTACCATTATTTTTGATATCACAAAAAGGGGGAGAAATTTGGATAAACAGAACATTTTATTTTATCTTTGAGACGTTTGGATAATTTTATTTAATTTTGAAAAAGGGGGAGAAATTTATTTTTATAGATAACACAATGTTTATTTATTTTTGAAATAATCTTGTAAAAATTAAATATTGATTTATCTAATAAAAATTCTAAACTATATGAAATTAATTTTGAAAATTAATTTAATTTATTATTTTATGGGTTTTGTGATCGTCAAAAAGGGAGAGATTGTTGAGCAAGTATTGTTTTCAACAATACATAATGTTCTTATTTAAAGACAGATATTGTTGAGAATAATACTCTATCCCTTTATGATGGTTTCAATTCTCAGAAATACCCTTAATGTTTTTCTAATGATACTATTTTTATGTTTATTTCAAGAATTTATTATTTTTTATTTCTAGAAGAAATATTTATGTTCTTGAACAAAGAGCGTTAATTGTTAAAATATTCACATTAGCATGTTCTGGAAACACTATTTATACTCTACATATTCGGGAATTGCTTAAGCATGTTCTAGAATCAATGTTCATACCCTATGTGTGGAAATGTAGCGTAAAGAAAAGAACCTGTTGTTTACATTACATGTTATCAGAAAAGTATGATTAATCAACCATATTTTATTAGAAAATTATGAAAAGGAGCCCGACGTTAGGAATGAACCTTACGTCTGGGATATTAGAAACGTATGGAAGGAGAACCGTACATAAGTGTTAAATGTTACTTTTTTTTCTCAGAAGTATGGTTCATCAACCTTTCTTTTGTAAACAACCTTACATTTCATAGAAAAGTATGGATCATGTACCTTTTGTCTAGAAGCTTATAAAGGTATGGATCATTTATCATATGTTTGAATGTTCAAGAGACAAGTATGGATGGAAAACCCTATGTATGTGATCAACCAAACATTATCAGCCTTACGTTTGAAGGCTACGTCATCAACCTTAAATTTATAATCTACATCATGAATATTGTAAAACTCAACCATACATTTGGCGTCAGAGAGTTTAAAGTTGATATTATTATTCAACGATCTGCAAGCGGATTATCAGGCTGATTTTAAGGCGGATTAAAAGATGATTTTAAAGCATGTTTTTGATGATTTTAGTGTCGTTTAAGGATTGAATTAAAAGGTTATTTTCATGGAGAATTACAAGGAGAGTTACGACTACCCTGTAAATTCAAATGTTTGAATTACATGAGTAAAAAGGTGAATACGGTAGACTTATTTTTGTAGATGAAGTATTCGTTATATCTATGTTTTTAGGTATGTGTAAGTACGATTTGAGGATTGTGATAAAAAACACGAGAGAAGATACATATATCAAAATACAAGATCTATTGTATGATATTAGAGAAGAAAAAAAAGAATCAATCTTGATCTACATTTCTATTGATTATGAAGAGTGATAAAAGCTCTATTTGTTAAAGAATAAGATTCATGACAAAAGATTCACTTATTCAACAATGAAGATCAATTGTGAATCTACAGCTGCTAATGTTGCGATTTATATCTCTATATCTACTACAACTTGATCTACTCAGAACAACTCTTTCTTGAAGATCATTGTCTCTAAAGATGATGATCCATTTACTTTCACATGCATTCTGTTTCAATTGTGAAGAACAATTAGGAGAGTATTTTTAAAGAATAAATACTTTTTACCTTGAGTGACCAGCTTCTCTTTTTAAGATGAGTAGGTTCTATGATTGAACCATAAGGATGTGTTTTTCCTTAGATTTTAAAGGTATCAACTGCCTACACTAAGTTGTTGAAAGTTCTGTTGAGATGAGGACAAGATAGTGAAAATCACAATGCTTGTGAAGTGGAATAGGGGCCTTCTGTTCCCCGAACCACTATATATCATGTGTCCTTGCATTTCATATTTCTGCTACATCAATCTACCTAATTAAAGATAATGGAAATAACACGATCTCACGAAGATTTTTTGAAAAGATACAATTCATCCCCCTTGTGTATATTTGATTTAATCTCAATCCAAAATTACATGTACGGGGACCACCATTCATAAAAATAGTTTCAACTACCCATGGGAGAGCATCGAAATAAAAATCCTACCTAGGAAAATTCAAAATTCCTAGGAAGATTCACAATCCTTATCTATTAAATTCTAGATTTATTGAGGCAACCAACTATCCATTAGTGTTGGCCAATGATTCTATTGATCCATCCCCACATTATGGAATTTGAAATTGTAGTCACAAAGGTCATATTTATATACCTACTCCTAATATCTATGTAGGACCTCTCTATAATGATTACCATGACATATTCCGTAACTGGAATGATATGATCGATCATGATAGTTAATATCTTTATGAGAACCATAAAATCCCTCCTCGTGGATATATGATCCACCAATAATAATGTACTCCCATTATTTTATCAAATGTGTTAAACCCATAATATTATAAGGGCTTATAAAGAAGGGTTCATTCATGGTAAAAACCATATACTTGGAAAGCAATAGTAATTCTTAATCAAAAGGAATTATCAGGAAACTGTCATCCTATGAACCACTATTAGAGAATTTCTATGCCAATGAGACCCCAACTAGCAGAAATTATTGAACAAAAATATCCATGGAGTGACCATTTTGTGATGATAATGTATATAAGTTTATGAAAAACAACATGAAAAATATTATACACCTGAGAAGAAAATTATCTAGGAATGATATACCCATCATGATTTTGACCCCATCCAATTCTTAGTTGAATAGTCAAAATATATTATTAGAAGAGTTCATAAAAAATCCTTATGAATCTATTTATAATTCTCCCCCACCTAAAAGAAATGATCTTTCTATATAATGGGTTTACAAGCCATGTTAATGTACTGGGACAGATTCATCATCATATCGATATAGAATCCATTCTATCTATATTGAAACTAGGATCACTGAAGCGACAAATAGATCTTAATTTGGCATGCCTCAAATAATTGCACAAATTATGTCATCTAATTATTGGAACCCTGCTTAGTGATCATATCTAATGTTGGGGTGAACATGGATCTTTTCATTTGACCTCACACCCATATAAGTAAAACCCACCGAAAATGACACCATTTAATTTCATCAGTACCTGGCAGTTATTAAAATAGATCCTTGCATAGGAATTATGGAAATCTCAGTACGAATCAACACTGAATAATTATCAACACGTTCAACACCAATTAGAAAATCTATAAAAAAACTATGGAAGTCGGAAAATAGGATTATTAAGTAGGATTCTCTCTTAAGGGAATCCAATCATCGGGTACAACTATTTTCCTCAAAATAAGGTGGTTTTTGGTGAATATCATGTATTTCACATAGAATACACTCAAATGAGGATTCATGAGATAATAAGAGTGGGGGTAGTTGTATAATCTACCATAGTAAAAGATCAAGCCCACCCCATAGGTCTAGGGTAATTTTTAATATAAATATTCTCTCTAAGGATGCAAAATTATGTCTGATGCATTAAAAATAAAGAATATGAGAAGACCCAAACCATAGAGTTAGGGTAATATTTTTCCTCAACCACTCCATAAACACAATTCATGTTTTCCTATTTTGGGGGAATAGTTATTAATGTGGTCTCCTAGTTCATCAAACCTCAGAAACCATTTCCCCTAGAAGGGATGCATACAACAAGGTTGTATAGTGGTTTCCTCTGATTCACTCATTTAAAAGAATATAAAATAGGGTCCTGGAAAGGAATGATTTGTTCTAGTAAAGGTAAAAATAAACCCACCTATCATATAGTGGTAAATAGAACACCTATAATGTATTTTTTGTTAATAAATTTCATGGGACTAAATCCTATATATGGTGTCAAAGATGACACCAACTCAGAGAAGAAAAGGGAGATTATTTATATTCAGAATGTTTTCCACACTAAGGTAATGATTTAGGTCTATATACCTAGAACTAGAAAATCCCATGAAATGTAGTTATTACTTATAACAATCCCTCACTACATCATAAGATAATTCCCACTCTATAAAAGGGTGAAAGAAAGGCCAGATACAATGCACATCGTGAAGGGGTTGAATCTCTCACACTTGAGGAACGATTTTCTTAGTAGTTGGAGGAGATTAAAGATTTAATAATAATTATTGAGTAATATATTTGAGGATTCATTCCAACAAAATATTACCCATGCGAAGAGCCACAAATCGTATTTCCAAATGGTGCACCTCAATAACAAGGGTTCGTCCAAGTGATTGAAGTAAAGCCAAAATATCCACTCAACCCTATGGCCATATCATAAATCATCTAGTACCAAGTCATGGACTGATATTAAGGATTACACCCATTAGGGAAACAAATAACTGAACTCAATTGAATCCTCAAAATAATTCCCATGTCATATATCAGCAACAAATATTGGCAGAGCCAGCGCATCATGCCCCAACTATTCTTTTCCCTGTTCATCTTTTTTTCCATCCATCCATTCATCATGGGATTAACAAAACCGTTGAAAAATTGATTTCTCAGTTGGATGATATGGCGTAATGGTGTGCTCTAGTACATCCAGAATAGAGTTCATATCCTGAACGGGTGATAAACATCCCATCGCTACAAAATTTCTAAATTCTCACGTTCCTAATATTCAATGGAATATGAGACCCAAAATATAATCCAACACACTTTGTGTCCTATTGTGATTCAAATAATGGGAAACACTTTGAAATAATAATTTATGAAACAAATATTCTTCATTAAAACCTTGCAATGGCTAACCTTCGTGTGGTTGTAATGCCCTAACATTATAATGCAGGAACATTGTAATAAATAGTGTGTATGAAACACAACACCAAATTCATAAGGGAATATAATATCTCCACACATTAGAATATATTTATTATTTAAAAAAATAAATCTTTGATATATCTAAAATTCACATGATATTGGGTCATCTTGTGTTATTCTCTACAAATATATTCTTTGATGGCTTGTGTTACTTGGAGGACCGAGTTTACCAAATAACAATATATTATTAAAATGCCACCATTTAATATAATATGATATAATAATCTAGGTTGTTAAATTAGTATTTTTGAATATTTTCAAATAACATAGGAAAGTATATGGTTTACACAAATATAAAATTAATTCACTGGTTGAAAATTAATTATTAATGAATATAATAACCCATTGAATATAAAACTAATATCTTTATAAAAAAATATTTTTATGATCGCAATGAAATTTTATCCTAATAAATTAAATTAATTACTATTATTCTATGATATTAAATATATATATATATATATATTATATATTCAATAATATAATTATACTCATCAAACTGATTTTATGGGAAAAAGATAAGTACAAAACGAACTTTACATATAAAACCATATATTTTTATAAAGGCACGTTTACTTCCTTTTAATGGAGAACCTATTTTACATCAAACTTTTGGAACTTTTATGGATTTTATATTTGAAAATAGAATACATAATTGAAAGAGAAACATAAAAATTAAGATATGATGTATTTTTAGTATTTTCGGTGAAGTTTGATGATTTGATGTATAGTGAAAAATAATGAAATTTAATTCAAAAATGATATTTATTATAATATATATAAGGATAAATTATTTCTTAATTTAGTCTTAAATATTAAATAGATTAATTTTTTATTAAATAATATAATCTAGGTCATTAGAATCAATCTCAATATGAAATTGGATATAAAAACCTAGAAAACACTTGAACATTTTTACTTTAAAAACCAGTATTATCGTCCCGGCTTTGGGATTATATTTAAATTAATTTGAGCCACGTATGTGATTGGAATTTGAAAAATTGAATTCATTATTTATAATTAGTATAATTATTAATATCTAATATTGTAATCATAGTTTTTTCCATAAATATTTTTGAAATTATTTAAAATTAATTACAATGATCAAGGTGAAATTACGCTTAACAAGGGACTAAACCCTAATCTTAAGGACATAAATGTCCTATAAACTTGTCAAAAAGTCATTTTATATCCATTTTTGGACCCTATACTCCCATTTATCTACATTTTTACCTTATTGGAACCACTTTTAATGGGAATAACATGGGTGGAACTCCCTTTTAAAAAAATTACAAGAGTGACACTCATCCTCTACTAAAAAAGGCACTAAAACCTCCCACCTCCTCACACCTCCCAAGACTCATTGGAGTGACTATTCAATTCAAAAATAAATCTTCAATATCCCTCCCCTAATCTTATAATATTATATCGGTCTATAAATCTATCCAAGGAATCCCTTTGGTGTAACCCATGGGGATTTACCCAAAGAATATATAACATAATTCCTCAATATCTTTAGTATTATTTCTTTCTCAACACATTAAATTAATTATATTTCATGATTATATTAATAAAAATATCCTCAATATACTAATCTTATTTTATGTTATTTTTTCTTCATACACAAACACACATATCCATCAAATGGGTAACGAACAAACCAATTGTCTGTACGGTGAACATCCACCTCGTGAAACAATGATTGTTCGTTCTTCATATATCGCCTCTCATGATGGTCATTATTATGGTCATGGTATTTAAATATGATATATATTATATTTATAATGACTTTATTCTTCTGAAATTTTTATATAGAATATACCATTATGATTTCAATTTTTTGGGTATGCGATAACATCTTTTGTCGAAGTGTAGATTACCGCATCCTCAAAGAAATGTTATTCATTCATGCTATACAGGAATGTATAACAGAAGTTTTTAATAAAATTATGTGATATATATTATATTAATATTATAATTTTATTATAATATAAATTTTTATCATTTAATTTTCATTCTTTTAAAATATGAAAAGAAAATGAAACTAGAGTTCATGCCTATGTATGACCTACTGTCTCTAAGAATGGTACATTTTATTTTTCATATAAAAAACATATAGGTTATTATAAATACATATATAATGGATATATATTATATTAAAATCCTTTTTTTACATTTTTTACATGATTAAATCAAGATATTTTTAATAGGAAAAATTATAGAGGTAAAACATACTCAACAAACTGGAAAATTAACACCCAAAATAGTTAAAATAATGAAAGATTATTGAAAAATAGGTAATAAGATAATAAATGAATATTATAAATGATAAATATTTTTGATAATGGTTCATTAATAAGTTATTATCATCCATAAATCCATTATAAAAGTGTATGATATGCATTGACCGGAATGAAAATTATAGGTAAGAGGGTCTAATCTATATTTTTTACATTCGTGAGATATATGGCATGTTCACCATTGAAACAATTTGTGTGCTGTATATAATACCCATTTTGATATATTTTATAATTAATTATTTTATATTCATTTTATTTTTAGTTACAATTTGAATTATTTATTCTTAGTCTATTTGAGTAAAAATCCAACCAATTGGAAAAGAAAATCCTCAAAATAAATCCTTTTCATTGGGTTATATTTCTTACCCATTGTTGTTAATATTATATGACTATTTTTATAAAAAAAATTAATTTATATTGGTGATTGGAAACATCCCATATGTGAATTTACTATAGATAAACTTAAATATAATCGTGTATTGATTATCACTTCAACAGTATGGTCTATTCTAGGGTTTACTTTATAATATTATTTTTTTTGCGATTGTTTACACATGAATTTAAATTATATGAAATTACATAATCATTTTAGAATAAAACATTTAATTTTCATCTCTAATGATTATTCAAAACCATTATCATGTAATATTACTATTTTTACACTCATTGGTAGTAAAAAGGTTTTAGAATTTTTATAAATAAAACTTTATATCATTTTCCTCTTTTGTCAGGGAACATGTTTAATTTAAAAACACTATTTTCTAAAAATGTTTTCAAAAATGTTTTTAACCTTCAATTTTTTTTTGATAAAACAATGTTTTACCATTTGTGAGTTTTACATTTATTTTTAATGGAATTTTATGGTCTCTTAATGAAAAATGGGTTTTTTAATCATTTTTACCTTGAAAATAGAATATTCTTTTTACATTGTGCACCATTTAAATATATAACCACTGTTATTTCATCAAGGATTCCTTTTCATGTTCCAATGGATAATGCTTAATGATTTTTTAAAAATTAATTTCAATGTAATGTAGTTTCCTAAAAAAATATCAAAATTGAAATGGTATTTTCCTCAACAATGAACTTATGATATATTTTTTAGTATTACCACTCATTGATAACAACAACCCTTATTCATTAATCCACTTGGGATATGTTCTAATGTTTATATAATTATTTTTCCAGAGGATGGTTTTTGATTGATTTTTTCAAGGATATTATTCACATTCACTATGATGATTCATTTTTGGTAGTCCCCTTTAATTATTTATAGGGTCCTGAAAATTATAAAAAAGGGAATGAAAAAACATCCACAAGTTTCGTGAAGAAAAAAATTTAATGCTAGATTATATATTTTTTAATAAATTTGAAGAAATAAAATTTTTCAAAGGGATCGAGCCCGACTCTGTAATGATAACCGAGAAAGATTCAAGGAAGACATAAACTGTGAACCACTAGTACATGGATGGCCAATGATACACTATTTCACGATGAATTTGCCAATGAAAAATTATGATCGCAGTGAATATCCACCTCTGAACTAAACCCAACATGAACCGTTTTCTCTTGAGAAAACCCAACAATGGTTCCCCCTACACACCATACCTGCAAATTATGTGGTTCATGGATGAAGAGAAGACCAAGACATCTTGCACCTCCATAAATTTTTTTTGACTGAGGTATCTGTTTTCCAGATTTACCAAATGAGATTCCAAAAAAGCTGATGCATAAATCATAGATACAACATACCCATCACACTATAAAAACACCACCATGGGAACTAAAAAGTGGGGTTGAACAATATTAAGAGAGAGAATTGGGTCAATAGAAAAGGGGATGACTAATATAGTGGGATTGGGAGAAATTTCTCTCACACTTGAAGAGGTTCATGGGACTCCATCCCGTATTCTAAGTAGTTCTTGGATTCCATCCCGCAAACCATAAGCAGTTCACAGAATCCACCTTACAAACCGTATTTGGAAGAACCTCTGCATCCAACCAGAAAATAAATAAAAAATATAAAAAATGGTCCATGGATGCTCTTATGAGGGAAACATAGTTCGCTAACTCTCAATGAGAAAGATAGTATGCATACTCCCTATAGGGAACACAATAGTTGCAGAACCCTTTTTGGAAAATTGTTCGCTGCTAGCTCTTATCTAGCCAACGGTTCGCAAAATCACATATTCCAAAAATATTCTATGTACCGTTCTAAGTATCTAGTTTTTTTACGAATAGTTCCCATGTGGATGGTCCCATGTGGCCAGATCATATGCGAACAACCCTATACGAAAAATCATTTTCACCCACTAGTCTATACCGTAGTGGCGCAACCCCCGCGCCCCCACTAGGGATCATTGTCGGGTTGCTATCCTAGCCCTCTGGTCTGATCCCTTCCCTACCAACACTAAGCCCCATTAAACATGGAGAGTCACACCTTGAGCTTTTCATCTCGGGTCGATGAAATTTTCTATTGTGCACTTATGTCGTCCCGACATCCGTACCTCGAATACCATGAGTTGAACCACTCATCATGAGACTTTGAAAACCCTATCACCTGCTCCCTATTCCAGGTTGACCTAGAGCTCCATGGAAAATCACATCCTCAATGTTTCTTTAATACTCAGACACATCCTTTACAACTATAAAACTCTATGTATATAGTGATTTTGGATCCCCATAAACCTCCATGGCCATTTGAAGTATAAGGACAGTGTCCCGTATACTACATTGTATGACTATCCACATCATACCCCAATAAATCTGTATATGTTTCCTAGAAAACCGCCATCAAACATGGAAAATTAGTCCTTAGAATATTCATTTCTTACCTATGTATGCCTCAATGGATTCCATTCTCCTTATCATTTCTTCTGATCCAAGAATCGCAAGAGTAACAGTTTACACATTCCGTCCCTCTCATATTCGAGGCATGTGAGAGCATCCCAGCCCGATTATCATATAACTAATCATGGATTTGATAATGAATAGTCCAAAATCTACGACCTTAAACTATAAGTTATCATTATATCCTCATCACATTAAAATTTATGGTATTAGTCCCTGAAATATGAAATTAAGCTATGATTCCATCGTCCAAGCTATATGTCTTCATACTGTTGTAAATTGGGTGATTTATATTCCTCATAAACACCCCTAGAAATTGGAAATGGATGATCAGGGTCCTGAGGACACCTCTACTTGACTATGAACATCATTCCTCGGTGGCTCTACATATGTTTCCCACAAAAATGGAATGTCAATTAGAGACAAACTCATCCTTAGGATAGCCCTCTCCACCCTCTGTACACCTCAATGGATTCCATGTCTCGTATCATTTCTCTTGATCTAGAATCTTCTATAATCATGTTTTACACATTTTATCCCTCTCATAGTTGAGGCATGTCAGAACATCTAAACATGGTTTTCCTTCAGGTGATTATGATTTCTATAACAAGAGTTCCTCATCTTATGACCCTAAACTGTAAGACCCAAAATAATCCTATCCATATGACGTTAAAACATATGGTTCTTTTCCCTACAACACGTTACTAAACTATGATTCCATCATCTAAGATATATGACTTTAAACAATAGTACACCTCATATGACACCTCAGGGGAACTCCCACTGGGGTAAATCCCTAATCTTCTGAGATCCTATCCACATTAATTTTAATGGAATCCTGCATTGAAGTAATCATCCATTCGCGCCATCACCCACCATCTCCCCATATTTGTCCATCATAGGCCTGTCCTCTCCGGTCAGTGGGAGAGAAGGTGTGTGGTTCGGTGGTTCTCTCACATCTTCTTTTTTCTCAGACTGTGTATAAGTCACATGGAATTAGAGATTTGTGATGATCACAACATACACACAATCAACCAACTTTGAAATATGAGAAGTAAGATTCGTGGTAAAACCAGGATAGGTAGGATGCTTTCTTGAAGGCCCGATCTCAAAAGGTTGACATTCCAAAAGTGTTCACCCAATCATGTCGCCTCAAATGGGAATCTTCCATGATTAATCCCCAAGTGTCCTGAACATCATGGACTCTGATTTCACTCACTAGGATATATAGGAATCCCATCTTATGGGTTCGATCCCAAAATCAAGTCATCTTATTCCCCCTAAATGACAATAAAATCCATAGCACCTTATCTGATGGATTATGTCAACGTTGCCTCTATAGTTTCAAATTCATGTATCTCTACGATGATCCTTGAAAATAGAGGTATCCTTTTGATGAAGTCATTAGGAATTAACTAAGGATTCATGAACTTATGAACATGACATAAATCTATATGAGAGTCTCAAAATGTGCAATAATTACCCCCAAAAGGATGCGACGACCCCAACCTCCTATAATATCGACCTAGAGAGTCCTTTAGTGTCATTTGCAAAATCGTCATCCAACAAGTGCATGTATTTGGAAAAAAGATCCATGAATCATGGATACCATCTCTATTGGGTGTTTTTGGCTCCATGAATAATCCTTCTGGAGACTATCTGATGATGTTATGTCATAAGAGGATCGACAACACAAATAATTGAATCAATACAATCTCTCGCTGGGACCATTTGATAGTGGAACCTCTTTCATAATGCAGAAGGGATAAACTGACTAGTCACTACAGGGTCAATACAATCCTCCCTTAAAGGATAACATTATAGCTAGGGATGAAATGGATATGTCTATAGGAATATATCCATAATAACATAAAAATTCTTTTCACCCATCCAAAAATTACTTGTATTGTTTCTAACCCTGTAAACCTACCACATTAGAGGATAAAAAAATATTCAAATGATAATTGAACATTAAATTTCCCCTACTTATCCATATCTTTTAACATGGATTTTTTTATTTTCTAAACCATATACCATTTTTACATATGGTGTTCTATTTGACTATTATTTAACATACTATGGAAATATTGATAAATTTCTACCCTTTATTCAATACAGCTATTTGATAAGGAACTTTTTTTATGAATTTATATCACTTATTTGATAATTAATAGGAAAAGAAAAACATGGGGTTTGGACCATTTATATAAATCCATATAGGTCAGGGAGTTGTTAATTCATTCCCCACGATGCATCATTAGTCTCATGGGAAAAAATAATTTGGCTATCCTTAGATAAGGTGGTTTACCCCATAAAATTTTAATACACATTTATAGAAAAAATATCTATTTGAATAGTACAATTGGGAATGGTTCTAGCATAGATGTATGTTTATTTAACAAATATGACATGATGTTTCGATCCATACTCAACGTAACCTGGTAAACGACAATGGGCCTTACTGCGCACCTGGGTCGAAACTCTTGGAGGATATTCTTTGGATTATTCACAATTTATTTATAAATCATTAGGATGAATTTGAATAGATAATTATAATGAATTAACTAGAGTAAACCTAATGTGTTTTTGACTTAAAATATTTTTTTTTATGATTTAGATATCCTAAACCTGAATATATTTTTTCATCACTATAACTATTGTCACTCATGCTATTCTTTTTAGTTTTTAAGAATAGCTGGAACTCGAAAGATTCAGGTAAACATTAAACATGGAGGAAAAAGTGGTGATAATGTGAAGACAAATGAAGAGTTTATATAAGTGTAAGATATCATTTTTATGGAAAAAAAATTTTCCAATATTTTTTTTAACATTATATATATAAAACAACTCCCAAACTCACCGATGAAGTGAATGATGGTATTTCTAATAGATACAGTGGTGGAGACCCTAGAAAAAAGAAGGCTCGATTTCCATCATGAAAGAAATGTAAATGGAGAAACCTAGGATTGTGTATCAATAGAATAAGGAATTTATTGATGTGTGGGAAAGAAGGGAAATAAGTAAAATAATTTCCAATGGAAAATTAATAGTGTGATGGATGGAAATAAAACTCTTCTTAAATATATATTTATGGTTCGTTTCCTAAAATTATGAGAACATGGGAATAACCCAAGTCAATGACCTATTTTAAAGATTAAAATATATAACATGGAAAAACCTATGTGAAAATAAATGGATGAAGTATATTTGAATTATTGTTGAATGAAAAATCATATATAAAAGGCTATATAGTTTTTAACCTCATTTCAAGGATTCCAATAAAATTTATATTTTGAAATTATATTGATATGGTTTTAGAAAATGGATAACCTATGTGTAGGGGGACATCCAATCATGTATATAATGGTTTTAGGTCATAATCCCATCACTAAAAATGATAAGGCTTTCATTCCAACCAGTGACTGATGTAATGTCATGGTATGTTTTTTTAAACAATCAAACGAATAAAAATGATGAGGAAACTATAGTTTCAATTTTTTGGATTTGAGATTAATGTATTAATCATATTTTATTTATATATATGTTAGAGAAAAACATTTGGTATCATCTCCCTTTAATAAGCCAAAAGATTCGTTAAAATTATATTTTATTTCTTATGGAATCAAATTTATTTTTTGGATATCCATTTGTTGATGTAATTGATGATTTGTAAATTGATCAAATAGGAACCAAATGATGAAAATTTCTTTATGGAAATATATTAATTAATTAAATTTATTTATATACCTTTACAGTAAAATAATCCCTCATCATTATAAAAATTATCAATAAAATGTTGTCCTAATACTTTATTTTAACCTTTGGTCTTCTTGATTATTGACGATTTTTGGCTTTGAGGCCCTAAAATTTTCATTTATCATTCACTTGCTTAGGATTGAAGAACTCAACCACTCTCTATAAATATTTAAACATTTCCTCTATTTACATATCCTTACATACCACAAATTTTATCAATGTTAGTGACTTAATTTTATGTTAGTCCACGTGGCCTTTATAATTCCCATTCTATATTTTATAGAGGATTTTTTACGAACCCTTATCATGATATGGGATTTAAAATAGAAAATATCAAAAAATTTATTAATAAGATTTAATTTAAATTGAAACAATGAAATATAATTTTCATTGGGGGAATATAATTCCCCAAGAATCTAAAGTAAAAATATTTATTCGATAGCATGTATGAAACGAGACACCAAGCATGTACGGTAATATAATACCCCATAATTTTAAAATATATTTACTAATTTTAATAAAATAAATCTACGATATCTTTAAATTCAAATGATACTGAGTTAGCTTGTGTTACATGAAACAAACGCTTTAATTCATGGAACGTGATACATATAAGATTGATTTTTACCAACTAGAAAATAGGTCTATTTCCACAACTCAAATCCATGGCAATATGCCCAAAAAAATTGGCTATCTCTTATGGCCACAGTTTTGGCCAACTGTGGCAGCTATCGTCGTGGAAGTAAGTCCCATCCTAGTGCCATGGTTTTTAAAACCATTATAATAGTCCTAAAAAACAGCATCTATGGTGGTTTATCTATATCCATGGTTTACACTATGGCTCTAGGAAGCTATTTACGTAGTTAAAACCATAGCTATAGCCTCGGTAAACCATGGAAATAGCCCAAATAAAAAATGTCCCCAACGAGTTTCAATCCCCATACCTTCCCTTCATGATCCATCATAATAACCACTACACTACAAGAAAACTTGGTTATATATATATTATGATATATATATATATATATTAATATAAAATATGGTAATAACCTCAAAATCGTGGTGGTAGGTCATCCCGCCAATTTATTGGCCGAAAAGTTTTTCTCCGTGGAAGCATGAGAACCCTATTTTCAAGGTTTTGAAAAAACTATGGCAATATGCCATCGAGAAACCTGCCATATAGCCATGGTTATAAAATAGTTTCTATACCCACACCATATAGCCCCATTTTTAAAACTATGGATATAGGTCTATGGTAGTATCCTCCTTTTCTATCAGTGTTTACCGAACAAAAATATAATATTAAAATGTTATAATTTAATATTATAAGAAATAATAAACCGAACTGTTAATTTAGTATTTTGGAATAAGATAAAATAAATTTGGAAAATATATGGTTGACATAAATATAAAATGAATTCATTAGTCACAAAATAAATTATAAATTAATATAAGAACCAATTGAATATAAAAATAGTATTTTTATAGAAAATTATTTTTATGCTCACAAAGCTATTTTATCCTAATAAATTAAATTAATTACTATTATTTAATGATATTAAAAATATATATATATATATATATATATATATAATATTTTATTATTTATTTTTTAAACTCATCCAATTGATTTTATATGTATATGATAAGAACGAACACAATTTTATTCATAAAACCATATATTTTTATAAATTCACTTTTAACGCCTTTTAATAATGAACTTATTTTAAATACAATTTTTAAAAAATTTATAGATATTATATGATAAATAAATATAAACTTTTAAATTGAAAAATAAAAATTTTCTTGTGGTGAATTTTTGTTATTTTTCTGTGAAGTTTGAATTTTTTGATGAATAGTGAAAAGTACTGAATTTTAATTCAAAACATCATTTTCATAAAATTTATTTATAAGGATAAATTATATTCTAAATCAGTTTTAAATTTTAACTATATAAATTTTTTCTTAATTAAACTGATGTTGGTCATTTTAATCAATTTTATATTGAAATTTGATATAAAAACATAGAAAACTATTGAACATTTTTTCTTTTAAAAACTGCATTATTGTCCCATCTGTAGGATTAAATTTAAAATTAACTTATGATAGTTTTGTGATTGTAATTTGTGAAAATGATTTCAAATTTTAGATTCATAATAATTTCTAATTTATAATAATCTAAATATATTTTTTGACAAAAAATATTAGTGAAAGTAATTAAAATTAATTACAATGATTAAACTGAAATTAAGCATAACAAGGGAATAAAAATTAATCCTAAGGGACAAAATAACCAAGGCCGTTGTCCAAAATCCATTTTATAGAAATATTTCTACCATTTCCCCCATTTCCTTGAATTTATCCTAATATTTTACCCACATTAAATGGGATAAAAATTGGTGGAATTCCAATTTTCAAAATTGACCAGTGTGCCACTCCTCCTCCACTAGAAAAAGGAACTCAAGATTCTCACTTACTCACAACTCTCAAGACAAATTATATCAACTAATATCTACCCCAAATATCTCCTATGAATCCCTCTACACATCCTACATTCCTAAACAATGGAATAAATCCATCCAGGGAATCCATTTGGTGAAACCAAGAGGAGTTACCCACTGGAGATGTAACTTCCTTCCTCAAGCTATTTAGTTTTATTTCACTCTAAATTCATTCAATTATCATTATATTATTAATAAATAAATAAAATTATCCTATGTATAAAAGATATTTTTTATGTTATGGGTTATACCTACACTTATAAACACTTCCATCCAATGGGTAATGAACATACAATTTGTGTGTACGGTGAACTTCCACCACACAGAATAATGATGGTTTATTATTACTTTACCATCTCTCATAGTGGCCATTATGATGAAAAAAATATTTATATATGATATATATGATATTTATAATGTCATTATATTTATGAAATTTATATGTAGGACATAACTTTATGATTTACTTGTTGGAATATGATAACATCATTTGTGGATGTGTGGACTACCGCCTCCTCAATGTGATGTGATTCATTCATTCCATACATGTAATTTATTAATGGTGGTTTTCATAAAAATATATTACATATGTTAAATTATTATAATAATATAATTATAATAAACATACATATCATTTACATTTCATTCTCTTAAAAAAACATGGAAATGAATGTAGTGTTCATGCGTACGTACAACCTACCATCTTGAGGAATGGTGCATTTTAATTCTTATATCCAAAACATATATATTATTTTAAATAAATATATAATTAATATATATGATATTAAAATTAAGGTATATATTTTTGATCTTATGAAATCATTATATATATAATAGGATAAAAAATAACAAGTTAATGTATAGTCAACCATTCAGGCAATTAACACCCAAAATACTAAAAATAAGGAAATATTTTTAATAAATGGGTATTAAGAAATTATAAGTTGAATGTATATGATATTATAAATATTATTATGGTCATTATATAAGTATTTCACATGACTGAACCACATATATAGGAGGATAAGTTATGTTCACTCGAATGAAATCACAAGGTATAGTATTTTCACCTCACTTTTTACATCCATGAGAAAAATTTCTTATTCACCACTCAATTATTCTGTGTGGTGTATCTAATAACAATTTTTATATACTGTATCGAAAATTCTTTTATTATAATTATAATGTCTCATACATGACATAAATAGATATTACTTAAAAATTAAATAATATTCATTACAAAATATAACAAACCACACTAAGACCATATAGGTTTAGTGTCTTTAGAAATAGAAAAACATAAACAACTAGTTAATACTACATATACATTTTATCCCACTTATTCATTCATATCTAGACCCAATTTTGATATATCTCACTTAATACCATTATTGAAAACCTAGGTAATGGAAACATAAGAAAGGGTGAGCAATGATGATCAGTAAGGGTAAACAAGAAAGATATCAATCATATCATAATAATATGGCAGAAGAACATAACAATAGAAAATATTACCCTCCATATGAAAAATCATGATATCATGTCATTGGGTAAACCATAAAAGTTCATAGATAAACAATGAGCAAATTCCCAATAATTCATAACAGAAGACATGGAATTTATAGAATACACATAAGCATAGAAAATAATTTCATATTAGTCAAGAATTATTTCTAAGACCATCACAGTGTAGAAATTATATTACTGAACTAAGATCACTCCTTATTCCATACCAATATTACTAAACCGGGTTTATATCTCGTTATAGCCCCATATTACTGAACTGATATAATTTCTCATCCCATTTCTGTCTATCTCATGAGGTTTACATCATTACACAATGAATTGGAGGTATATATAGGTCCCACCAATATCATAATGGAATATTTAATACGTGTTCCACAAAAACATAATCCATTCATTATATCATAACCCAATGAGTAAAATGAGTTTCTTAAAAATCATTACATCATAACATAATCCATGTAAAACAATTCAATTTCATAAATATAATTCCATAATAAACATATTGAAACTATAAGAATAATAGGGATTGTATACATGACAGATAAACCTATTATATATTTCCATCTTAGATGCAATATAATTTTAATAGAACACTTGAAATTAATTCTTGTGGAAAATATCCTCTCTTCTTTAAAAACATGTTCTTTTCTCAAAATTCCATGTAGTTTTAAATGAAAATAATTTCATAGAAAATAAAATTGAGATATTTTAAATGATGAATAATGTAAACAATTATCTATGAAAACATAAAAATCCATTTATACCATATAATTTAAACGAAAACATTCATCTTGTACATTTTCAGATATATCAAAAAGTATCTCCTACCGAAAATAACAAAAGATTCATTTCATACCATTTTATTAAAGTTAACCAATGGGTAAATTTCACTAATTGTTTTATTAAAAGAATTAAAATTTTTTAATAAATATTTAGTAATCATGGACATGGATGATAAATATAAAAAATTAAATACATACGTATAAACAATCTCATATAATAATGTGATTGCAAAATTATCCATTACCTTAGGTCTGATATACTTTGTATATATCAAAAACTCTAGTATAATGATTTAAATAATTTAATTTAATTATTCAATAATCATAGTCATTTTTATTATATCATTTATTATCATATTATCATCCAGTTGTTAATAACATTTCATTATTACATGTTATTCGCGTATTAACTGCTTCATTTTATTATACTTATTTTGTTGAATAAGTATTTGTTATCCTTATGAGTTCATAGATATATCATTTTTAAAATGATATTAATATTATATATATTATATTTGTGCAATATGTACATTTATATAATCATTCCTTAAAATTAATCACATTGCATCCTGGATACGATAGGTTGTATTGAAACACAAGTGATGAAATTATTTCCATAATTATAAATTGGTATAGAAGTGTATGGAATACTTTTTGTTCCATAATCCATATAATTTTATAACAATAACAAATATTTATTATTTCCATAATTATACCAATCAATGTAATGTCGTTTTGAAAAATAAATTACTCCATGGCGTAGAGATGTTAGTCGATACATATGAACCTGTGATGATTTCATATTTTGTAGGACAGATTGAAAGTGGAGTATGGTTCATAATAAAAATAATAACATCTATTTATGTAATTAACATTTTATTTACTAATTTAGAATTGATTAAACTCATGATAATGTAGTATAATAAGAAATAAGTTTGAAATAATGAGTATAGGAGATTACCTTTTCATTGACGAGCTCCCTCTAGATCTTCTTTTAATGAACTAGAGATGGTCTTTGGAGAAGACCAGAACCAATAAAATGTGACTATAGAATTTTTTATGGGAAATGGTTAGGGGATATATGATCTTTAATACTAAAAGGTAGGTAATGAAGTGAGGGAGGAGGTACACTTTTATAATTGAGGCGAGGGGCACTTTTGGAATCACCAAAAATAATAATTTATAATAAAATAAAATTACACAAAATCTGAAAAAAATGTAATTCATTTAAATATGAGATAACATAAGGTTTTAATATCATCCAAAAATAAAATTTAGACATTTTATTCAACCAATTTAAACATTATCATTTTAATTAATACTTATTTATTCTATTTAATTTAATTAAGCTGACGAATATTTCAATATTAAAAGGATCCAATATTTACATATTTGTTGTAAATTATACCACAAATTAATAATTTAGAACATTTATGACCATATAACAATTATTATATATTTTTTTTTCTGATTTTGAAGTATTTCAATAATACATTATTTTGATAAGCAATCAATGTTATCGATTTTGACACTATTCAAATAATTGATTGTTAAAAATATTACTATAAAAAGTTAACATCTAAAACATTATTTTATTATTTTAATATGAGGTTAAGGTCATATATAAAATTCATTGGATATTTTAATTATACGAATTATATTTAATACAATATTTATGATAAATTTTATTTGTTACATCTGTTAGTAAAAGAAATACTACATCAATTTTTTTTAATTTTTTAATATACATATCTTATGAATAAAAATTAAAAATGAGATACTATGACCAAGTAATATAATATATATTTTATAATAACACTTATATTCAAATACATATTCTGTGAAATCTTACATTACAACCGTTACATTTATTAAAATATGAAATGTGTCAACTTTGACATCACATTAAGAAATATAATATATGTGTAATAATATTATCCATATGACAAAAAATGTTCAATTACTCTAATTTTGGATGAGAATGGTCGATATATAATCAAAAAATAATATTTAGGCATGTTTCTTGGTCTTTTTATGGTCATTATCATTTTAATTAAAATTATTTTCTTGATTATTCTCCTACTAATTAATTTCAGCATCACATTGTACAAGAAATTGATGTAATTATATGTTTCATAAAAATTAAAAATAAATAACAATGTTAATTAATAACATTTTATATTTCAAATCAGTATTTTTAGATAAATCTATCTTATGTATAACCTTATATTAAAAATGATATAGTTATTAAAATTTGAGTAAGATATATTTATCTTTTCTTTATATAAAATATATTAATTGTCATAATCCCTTTCAGGTGGCTTTAAAAGGATACAATTTCTACCCAAGGATATTTTAGGATGATATATATCCTCTAATGATATATGGAAAATTCTTTGGTTAATTTCTTAATATTGCGTTTAACCTTAATTACCAGATTTACTTTTTAACTATAATAATAAAAAATTTCTGAATTTTCTATTCATAATGCCAAAAAATAAAAGAAAGTTATTTTCATTATTTGGACCTAATTATTAAAAATATGGAATGAATTTATCAAAATTAAATAAAATATAGTTTTTTGTAATTAATTTAAATTAATTTTATTATTGGAATGAGAAAACGAGTTTCAAATGTTAAAACACTATAAAATATTGAAAGGTTTTCTCATCTAAATATAATGTAAAATTAATTTCAATGAACCACATTTTGTTAAATGATAAACATATAATAAATTTATTCTTTAAAACCATTCAATATAATTTAACTATGTAAATTATTTCGATAAAAAAATTTGTTTTCAATTAAATATTAAAATATTTTTACTATTCATAAAATCTAGAAAGTTATCAAAAAATTATAAAAAAACCATCCAAGTTAAATTTTTATATCCTTTATCCAAATAAGAGGATTTTGTTTTCATAAAAAATTATTAATATTCCAAAAATTTAATTAAACATTTCTCCTCCATTAAAAGGATGTAAAAATACACATTTGAAAAATAAAGGTTTTTATATATATAATACGGTCTATTCATATCCTATGACTAAATAAAAGTTATTGGATAAATAAAAAAAATATTTAATTACATATATAACATATATATTTCATTAACTTCATTTACTAATTATATTTAACTTAGTCTATTAAAACAAAAAAACATTCCATTTACATTTAATTGGTTGATATATTTCTTAAATAATTGGTATCTAATGAATTTCCCATACATTTTAATAAGTTAGTTATATTTATTCCCACTAACATAACGACTAGTTTATAATGGTCATTTTATACTAATGGCTTTTCATAGTTCCTTTAAACTCATGATTTCATGAAATGAAAGCTATTAAAAATCTAAAATTATTTAATGTAAATATTTCATAATAAAATCTGGGAGTTGCATTCAAACCCCTTAAACTATAATTATCCCTCTAAATTTCTCACATGGGTACTAAGATATGGGGATACCTTTGTCTCATCACATCCTTAGGTTACCATGTAGCTTCCCCAAACTGGTGGTTCCACCATAATACATTAACCAAGTGACTGGTCTTTTTCCGTATAACCTTTTCACTATGATCTAGAATCTCTATATGTTTTTCATCATAAGAAAGATCTATCACCATAAATATGACTTCTGAGTTGAGTACAAGTGAAATATTAGGTATTTTCTTTCTCATGACAGAAATATGGAACACATCATGAACTTGTGAGAGCTTCTATGGAATATCCAATCCATAATATACCTTCCAAAAATGATCAAAAATTTAAAAAAAAATCAACATATGTAGAGCTCATGATTCCATTATTTCCAAATATCATTACTCGCTTCTTGGGAGATATTCATAGAAACACCTTTTCACCCAATTCAAACACTAGTTTTTTTCATTTGTAGGCAACATAACTATTTTTTCAACTCTGATCTTATCTTATGACTTGTTGAATAGATCTGGCCTTCTCTATCATATCATCAACAAGATTAGTTCATCATCACTTTATTTCCCCAACCTCAACCCATCAAGTTAGAGTTCTATATTTCTTTCCATTAAGGGCTTCATAAGGTTCCATATCAATACTAGAGTGAATGATGTTTTTTAGAAAAATCTTTCAAAGGTAGGCATTGAACCCAACAACCATTGAAATCCATACAGATAGATCTCCACATGTATTGTAGTGTTTTTATTGTCCACTCAAATTGACTATCTGTTTAAGGATGATAAAAAGTTATGAAACGTATCTCTATGTACAGAGACTGCTAAATACATTTCCAGAACATCGTGGTAAACCTCAAATCCCAATCATATATAATGTAATGTGTTACTCCATTCATTCTTACTAATTAATTTATATATATCTTAGAAATATGATCAAGAGATAAATATTATATTACAAAATTTATGTGTTCAAACTTTGTAAGGTGATCAATTATAACCAATATTGAATTATGGACTTTAGATTTTTTTGGAACTATAATTAAACATTCCATAATGATGTTTTCCGATTTACAGTCTGGTATGAGTAGTGGTTGTAACATCCCATTATACTTATATCTATCATCATCAACATGATGAAACCCCAACACCAAGATATATATTCATCGACATATATTTTCATGTCATCCCACCAGAAATACTCTTTTTGGTACCTGCCCAACTTTATTATTCTGGGATAAATAGAATATTAAGAGCAATGAGTCGTGTACAATAGATCCTTATTTAATTATAGTGTGGGAGTAATAATGACATGATTAATTAACTATATTATTCTATCACAATATAGGTTGAATTCATGAACATTTCATACCTTCTTTTATAGATCTACATATTCCTTCTACATCTCCTTAATCACCACTTGTACAGATAGTTGAAAATTCATTTGAGAAATATAATATTACTATGCATCCTTCAAAATTTATTGATCCATCTTTTGTAAATTCATAAATATTGGATTTCTTGTGATCCTATTCATGGATTGTCTTGTATGGTTCTTTTGAATTATAGAATCATCTACCTTGGATTCATTCCTAGGATGTTAATGTATTGAGAAGTAGAAATATTTAATCAACTCCAACAATTTTCTTTGATTCACATTCATGTCCTTTTGTTTGAAAATATACTTTAAACTTTTATGATCATTATAATTATCACACCACTCACTATAATGTTAATGCATTCATATATTTAGTACAATTATTACAAAAACTAAATCCAAGTCACGAGTTTGGTAATTTTTCTCAAGTATTTTCAATTGTTGTGAGGTATAAGCTATTAAAATATAATTTTTCATGAGAACACATCTCAACCCTTTCTTAGATAAATCAATGTAGATCACAAAACGGTATACACTGCAAGGATGTGTGAGTATAGGTGCACTGGATTACATTATTTTTAGCTCTTTGAAATTAAATTCACATTCATCGCTCCATACGAACATAAATCCATTCTGAGAAATCATGGTGATTGGATTATATTTTCATGAAATATCATTCAAAAAATTTGATAATATCCATCAAAATTAAGAATTATTTGGATCTTAGTTATCGCTGTTGTTCAAGGAAAATGTTGAATAACTTTTAATTTTTATAGTTCCACAGATATTCCCTCTCTTGGGATTATGTTACCCAATAATGAAAAACTGTGATACCAAAATTCACAATTTTTAATTTTGACATAAAGCTTATCCTTTCTCACGGTCTTTAGTAAAATTCTCATTTAATCTTCATGTTATACCTTTCTTTTAAAATTTTAAATAATATCATCTATAAATACTACAAAAAACGGGTCAATATAGTCTCTAAAGACAATATTCATTAGATATTTGTTGATATAATGGGAATTAGAAAGACAAAAAGGCATTAATATAAATTTAGAGTGTACATACCTTGTAAGAAATTCCATTTTTGGTATATCCTCCTCCATTACCCTCAATGGATGATATCCCGAATGAATAAAAATCTTATAAATGTATTGGGCTCTGCATTTTTGGTCGGATAAGACATAAATGTGGGGAGGATTAATTTTTTTGTTAATATTGATCTTATTGATTTCTCTATAATCAATCCAGAGTCTCATCGATTCATCTTTATTTTTAACCACCAGAATAGGTTCACCATATGGCGACACAATAGGGTGTATGAATATCTTGTCAAGATTCTCTTGGAGTTACTTATTCAATTACTATATCCCAATTGTGGAAATTCGATAATCTATGTTTCAAATAGGCATAACACCTGATAAGAGTTTTATTGGAAATGAAACTTCATGACATGGTGGAATACCTTAATATTCTATCGGAAATACATCAACAAAGTCCTGTACAATATGATTATTCATAATGGTATGTTTATGAAAAACCATTTGAGATTTATAACCATCATTTATTGGAATCAAGACCCAAAATATGGATGAATATTGCACTATAAGGTCATATTCATCATTTCATCGATTGTTGATCATAGATTGTTTCAGAATATGAAATGTGCCATTTCTTAAATAGAAATTTATATGATATCCATATAGATAAATCCAATCATGTATAAGAATCACATCAAATTCTACTAATAGAAGAATCACAAAATTTTTAAGAAGCGCTTTACCGCAAAAATTTCATGGATAATAATTATAAATTTTTTATGAAATTGTTGTTCCATTAAGAGTTTTCACAACAAACATAACTTCTAATTTTTCATGTAATATGGAGATACCCTTAAAAAATTCATAAAAATGAAATAGTTAGTGGATCTAAAATCAATTAAAACATTTTCTAATTTATATGGTATAGTAGTTGTACCATTTACCACTTCATTATTGTACTTCACATCACTGATAGTGATCACATGTGACTTGATTTTTTTTACCATTATGAGTTCTTTAACATCGATTATAATAGATAACCCTTATATTAAGTAATTAGTTATCATAATGATCCATTTAATTTTACTTTTATCTTTAAAGTGTGGGAGGTTCTTGGAAAGTATCATTTTCTATATTTTCATCATTATAAATATTTTTCCCATAACATCGGTATTCAACTTCCCAATGACATTTTCCCCTAAACATTAATCATTTTCTAGTACCTTAAAGATAATTTTCTCTATGTCTCTTTCCACACTTTGGTCAGAAGGGAAAAATCATCTTTTTTTAGTGTGGTCTTTAGATTTTCCCCTTCAATCCCATTTTTATATTTTTATCAGACCCAACGGAATAATGGGCTAATCTAATCTGTATATCTACCTAAAAATAACATAGAATAATTTCATAATAGTAATTATAGCCCCTTATGGATAATTCCCTTGGGAGACTTGGTATTAATCCACTAATGAATCATTCAATTTTACACTCAGGTTGGATAGTAATTCATGAAGCGAACCTTGAATGTCTGGTAAAATTTGTTTTGTAATTACCAATAGATTCATCGTCCTTTTTCATAAGCACAAGGAACTCCTTATACACCATTGTTCGAATAATATGAGGAAATTACTTATTGCAAAATATGTTATTGAACTTATCCCATTCCATAGAGTCAATTTCATCTCTTTTCCAAATATTATTGATTATATTCCACAATTGATCATATTCACCATCCAAATAATAGATTTCTAAGATTAATTTATGATTCTATGAACATTGTATAACCTAAAATAGACATTCAGTGGTACTAATACATTGTTAAACCATTTGTGGATCAGAAGAACCACTGAAAGTAGGCAGATTCTCCCTCATGAATGAATCAATAGAATGTTTCTCCCTTATTTTCTAATTTAAAATTCCTACATGATTCATAGATAAAGGACGTTGTGTGATCATAGCAATAAGGATTTTCATTCTATACTCCATAAAATTTGGTTTCTATGGAGGAAAATCATTTCATTTCCCCTCATATATAGTTTTAATCTAGTTCTGCCGGGTTTTGTTTGTTGACTAAAACCAAGAATAATAATCCGAGAAACACTGTTGATAATGTTCAAACCACATAATCAAGAATAAACATTCAATTTAGGACACATTAGGTTTTATCCTTAGTTATTCATGATCATTTCTAAAACACTAGGATTGTATCATGTACATCAACATATCCATAGATTTATTAGTAAGTTTTTCTCATCCTATATTCCAATGGTAAACTATACCATTCATTTGATACCAAATATAATGGCCATAAATTACATACATAGATATTTATTTAAAATTGAATAATATTAATGACAAAATATAACAAAACCATTATAGGACCATATTGGTATAGTGACTCTAGAAAATAGTAAACATAAAAAACTAGTTCATAAAACATATATATTTTGTCCCACTTATTACTTAATAACTTGAACACTTTTTGACATATCTTATTTAATAAACTTCTTCATATCTTGAGGAAAAGAAGAATAAGAAACAGTGAGATTAGAAGCCCAGAATGGTTAATGAAGGGATATATCCATCAAATAATCATCATAAGACACGCGAACATAACAATTGAAAATATTATCATGAATATGAATGTTCATGGTGTCATGTCAAGGGATAAATCATAATAGGTCATAAAGTGTCAATGAACATATTCTCAAAAATACAAAACTTAATAATTGGAATTTTTGGCCTAAACATAAGAAAATAAAATCATTTAATAGTATTAAAGGATCATTATCAAGACCATAACAGTGTACAAATTCTATTACAAAACTGTGCTCAATATTTATTTTAGCCCTATGTTACTGAACCGGGTTAACACTTTATTCCAACCCTATATTGCTGAACTGATATCATTTCCCATTATAGACTTGTATATCTGAGGAGATATAATTCTTCACCTAATGAATTTTATAGACATGTAGGTCACACCCATTTCATAATTAAATCATTCTTATGTGTTCCAAAAAACATAAATCATTCATCACTACATAACCCAAGGAATAAAATGGGTCTCTTAATAATCATTCCATCATAACTAAATCAATGTAAAACAAATAGATTTCATTTATAGAATTCAATCATAAACATAATTATAACACATGAATAATAGCGATAGTACACTTGAAACATAACCATATTAAATAAATCTATATTATATGGAAAATTAGTTTTATAGAACAATTGAAATTAATTATTGATGAAAATATCATTTCTTCTTAAAAAATGATTTCTTTTCCCATAATGTGAGATAATTTTAAAATAAAGGAATATCACTGAAAATTACTTCGAAATATTTTAAATTATTATTAATGTAAATAAGTCATTATGAAAACATAAAAATCAATTCCTATCATATAAGTTAAATGACAAAAAATTTCACATACATTTTTCAGATAAGTCAAAAAGTATCTCGTATCAGAAATTAAAAAATATTCCTTCAATGCAATTACATAAAAATTCACCACTGGGAAAATTTGAAATTAAATTTTTTATAAGATTAGAAATAATATTTTGGAATAAATATTTATGAAACATTTAAATGGATGAAAAATATTTCCTAGTAAATACTTACATATAAACAATATCAGTTAATAATGAGATTGAAAAATCATCCCATACCTTCGATCTGATATTCTATATATGTATATGAACCTCCAATATAATGATTTAAATAATTTCATTGACTTATTCCTCAATAATATTATATTTTATGATATCATATATTGTTATATTATCACCAGTTTTTTAATAACATTTCGTTAATACTGGTTATTCATGTATTAATTTCATCATTTTATTATTCACGTTTTGTTGAATAAGTTATGGTTATCATTATTAGGTTATAGTAATATAATTGAATAAATTTTATTAATATAATATATATAAAATTTATTCATTCAATAAATTTATATGATCAATCATTAATGGATGTCATGTAGAATGAATCAAATCACATTAATGAAACGGTAGGTCGCACGTACGCATGAACGAGTAGATCATTCCTATAATTGTAAAATTGTATATATGATTATGGTATATATTTCGTTCTAGAATAAATATAATCATATAATAGTAATTTATAGTTACTGTGACGTCCTGGGCCTGGATGCCACTTAACAGGTGCCCCGAGCCTAGTGGGGCACATTGCCTCAAGCGCGTCTCCCTAAATGCCAGAGTCTGACGAATAGCAGTGAGGGCCTATGGTGCGACTGTGGGAAGATGATACCCTCATTAAAAGATTGCAGAATAATAGAAGGAATATAAATGAATAGTAAATAGTGAAAGAAATCTAAATAAAAAGTTCAAGTAAACTCTTGAAATAGTTTAATGAGAATAATAATAACTATATTAACTAGAACAATGCTGATGTAATGTCAAGTGATAAGAAAACCGGAAAACATTGATACAAGACAAAAGGCACAACAATGTAACACAATTTAATATTAGGAAAAGGCTACTCCATGAAACCCGAGATCCAACACTCTCATCTGCTATCAAGCTCCATCCTAAAGAGAAAGAAATCATGAGTTTGAAGCTATATGATTCCGTTTTCCAACACCTACAACCATGTAATCTACTCTGGGTAACAAAGAGCACCCGGAGGGGGTGTGATATAAACTTTAGTGGGCCACCACCAACATTTTCTATAACATCCACCCACTGAAATTGAATATAATAGTGTACATGAAAACATATATATGTAAAGGAAGCGGTATAATATTACTAAATACCCAAGTATCTACTTCATGTCTTAGCTGGTGTTTCAACATGTAACCAGTTCATTTATTTAAATAAATTTACATTTAATGTTAATTGGTCACGTGAGGCATAGCCAACACTGACATCACTTCATGATTGTATAAGTTGTGAAGGTCCCAAGATGTAACAAGTAAACCCGGAAAAGATATCTTGTGAGGGAGTTTAAGGGTAGTAACCAAGGTAACATAGATCTCCAAGAACTCTATCTCAGTAGTATCTAAGTCAAGATAAGGGGTAAGAGTGCTCTTCATATAGCGTAATAAAATGAATTCCACAATAAGGCACCTACTGAGTCCATGGAGGTCAACCAAGGTAAAATAGGTCTTAGCAATTGTAGGGCCCTACATGCTTTCACCGTGGAACCTACTAGTTCGTGATTGATCCAAGGAGTTTTTCTGAGGTATCCTGTAATAATGAATATGACCATATTGTAGTATACCAGGAATCCATTGAATAAAAAGAACCAGAGTCTAGGTGGGTATCAACATATGAAAACCACATCCTTGAATCTAAATGGGGTTCCAAAGATCCATGTAATTATCCTCTTGGAATCTAATACAAGCTCGAGTCTACCCATTCCTATTTGATATTATAATAATGTAATAATTTATCTGGTTCAAGTCTTGCCTTCCATTAGTGTCGATAGTTCAAGTAGAGTGGAAAACATTTATTTATTGGTCCAAGCCTTGTCTTCCATTAATGTGGATATTCCAAGTAGCATTGTAACCATTTAATCAATCCTTAGTTAAATATTAAGGCATAATAAATTACAGAGTTTCACTCTTCTACCTTCCATTAACATGGAAAGGGGTACTACAGACATGTAACCTTTATTCAATTTCATTTTTAAGGCCATGTTATATACATAGAATAGTTTCCAGTTAAAATTAATCATTTAATAATCAATTGGAAGCACATACCTTAGGCATGTCAAGTGGTGAGCCTACATGGTACATTCCATTATGAAATTCTCTTTAATAACAATTTATTTGTTTATGGAAAGGCTCACCTTTAGAAAGTTCAAGAGAAGGCACAACTGAACAGTTGATCAAACATGCGGAAACACTAAAAACCAAAATGTGAAAAAACCTTCGACATGGGTAGGATTGAGTTGTGTTTGTAACTGCAAAAAAACCACATATTTAGAATGATCATGACTATAAGATTCTAAACAGTATAATCATGGAATGTAAATATAAGAAATGGCGTCCGATGGAAATGGTTGGCCCACGTGAATATTCTAAACACTAAAAACTATAATCATAAGTTATAGACTACCAACATTAGGGTTGTATGATATTTATCCTAAGGAATAAGAAATTGATTTGACTCACATCCTATAATATCTAATAAAAGGTGAAAAACTCACATGAAAATACATAGTTCGATAGAACAAGATGAGAATAACTACTAATGATGGCCTAATTACTTATCGTTGTGCATCCAACATGACAAATGGAATTTAAATTGGATGCTAGAAAATGGAGATATCATGATCCCTAGATTTGGAGTTCAAAGGCTCAAAATTGAGAGGAAAAAGGGGTCAATCCCAATAGTTATCAGATTATGAGGATTCAGGAGTGTTAATAGATCATTAAGTGTGAAACGTGAAAAATTACCCACAAAATTGTCGTACACATGTTTTGTCCGCAGAATTTTTCAAATCATATGAAATCAATAAAAAACGGATCTTCTCGAATTGTTTGGTCTGCATAGGTACATAGGAAAAAGGGGTGCTCACACAGTTAAGCCGCATGGCCGTACACCAATTGTGGGATATGTTTCTATATGAAAGAACCGTATCTTCACGGTTAGAAAAAGTCTCTGGAATTCCACTTGGTTTATTTTAAACTATTCCAAGAGTCTATATTCATTAAATATATGGGATTCAGTGTTCGAACAAGCCCCGGACAACCTCATAACATTTACCGACTCATTAGGAAACCATATCAGGTTCAAAGTAAGGATTTTGATCGAAAATTAATGGATTGATACTTGAGTGAAAAAATGGGTTCTTACAGTCTTCCCCCCATAAAAGAACTCTCCCTCGAGTTCTCGTTCCAAATGTAAAGAAACAATCTCTATGAACTAATCTAGACACTGAGCACATAAATCGGCTTCCCTCTCCCAAGTCACGTACTATACTCGGCATTGTGTCCTTAGAACTAGTATGAGAGGGAGGAATATGCCTTGGAGAGCCTATTTGGTTTGGTCAACGATGCGTACTAGATACTCTACAATGTTAGCATCAACATCTTACTATACTTCCATGACATCAAATGTATGAGATGTGTCAGCATGATATTGGAAATTCTATGAGATATGAATGATGTCGTGAATGGCATGGTATATCTAAGGTAGTAGCAAGCAATAGTATACTGATGTGACTCTCTCTAAAATATAAAATATCCAAACGTAATGAGTCTATATCTTTCCCTACATACTTAACCATATAATCCATAGCCTAGTTGATACTCAAAGAAAAACATGATCCCCAGCGTCGAACTCTAAGGTCATGAAATGAGATCGACATTGGATTTCAATCTAGATAGAGTTGTAGTCATGCACTTTCTGATCAACAAAACTTGTTCGGAATTCTCATGAACAAGATGAGGACCTAGTAGGGTTTCCTCACCTACCTCTAGCTAGTACAAGGGTGAAAGACATGGCCTACAATATAAGTCTTGAAAAGTATACATCTAAATATTTTTCGGAATATTTTTATTCTAAGTGAACTCGACGAAAGAGATATGCTTCTCCCACAAATTGCTGAAATCAAGGACACATTCTCATAGTATATCCTATTGAACACATATTTTCCATTCCAATTGGCCATTGGTCTAAGGGGGAATTCTATTCTTAGAAAAAACTAAGTCCCCATATCATTCTGTAATCCTTTCTAGAAACATGAATTGAACTAAGAATCCCTATTTGAAATGATTTTTCATGGAACTTCAAATAGTCTTACGATCTCACGAACATACAGTCTTCCCAATTCATCAACTGAGAAAGTATATTGTATAGGAATGAAGTGGGATGATTTTTTTGTCGGTCAATGACTACACAGATAGCATCGCTACCCCTTGGAGACCTAGAGAATCCTATTAAGAAATTCATAACAACATATTACCATTTCTATTCAAGTACTGGATGCGGCTGTAAGAATCCTCTAGGTATGTGGTGCTCTGCTTTCAACTACTAATAGGTGCATCACCTAGTGATGAATTTTGTAATATGATGTTTCTTTCTAGGCCACCAATACCGACATCACATATCTAGATTCATATTTGTGATTCCTAGATGAACTGCCCACTAAGAGGCGTGCGACACTTTTATCAACTCCTCCCTCGTATCTGCAGGAACCCAAATACATCCACATAGACGCTGGATGTCTTCTCTGTCTATAGACCAATCCAGAGGTGTGTTATCTTTTGATATACTCTCACAGAGAACCAGACCATCGGGATATGAAATATTCTTACTCTTCACCTTCTCAAGGATGGAAGAGGTAATTGTTAAGGCTGAGAGTTATGAATACTTGTGACTATCATGAAACTCCAGATGATGTTCATAAAATAGTTCCATTAACATCCATTAATCTATGGGTTCATATATGAGCGGCATTTTAGTTTTCTGAATTAGTGCATCTGCGACCACATTTCCCATTCCATACATATAGGAAATCTCAAAATCAATGGATTGAAAAATATTCGACCAATATCCATTGTATGAGGTTCAAGTAACTATGAGAAAATATATACTTGAGTCCTTTACAGTTTTAATATACCACAAAGAGCTCACCAAAAAAGTTTTGTCTCTAGCAACGTATGGAATGGAAAACTGCTGCTAGTTAGAGGTCATGTGTTATGTAATTTCTCTTGTGAGGCCTCAACTATAAAGATCTATATGCAACAACTTTGTCTTCCTATATCAACACTACTCCTAGGAAAATTCCTGATGCATCACTGAAGACGATAAAACCATTACCTAGTTTGGAAATTATCATATTCGGTGCAGATACAAGCCACCCTTTCTGTTACTGAAAGGCTTTATCGCATTCTTCTTACCATAGGAACTTAACACCCCTCATTGTAATTATAGTAATAGGTGAAGCATGATATGAGATGTCCTATATGAAATTTCGATAATATCCAATGATCCCCATAAAACACATTATATCAAACAAGTTCTTGGGATCCTCCCAAGAAACTACAACACTAACCTTTTCAGGGTCAATGGATACTCCGTATTCTGAGATAATATGACCCATGAAGTGGTCTTTGTCGATCTATAAGTTTCATTTAGCAATATTTTCATAAATTTGATTCCCTATAGGTGTACTCAAAATGATCTCAAGATGTTTCGAAATGTCATTATGAGTGTGAGAATACACCAAGATGTCATCCACAAATACCATGATAAAAGTGTCCAAATAGGGGTGAAAAAACCTATTCATCAAAGCCATGAAAATTAAAGGAGCATTCGTAAAAGCGAAAATAATGACAAGATAATCATAAAACCATAATTTCTATGGATAGTTGTTCGAGGTATGTTCGATTGTCTAACTCGCACCTGATGATAACCCAGTATCAGTTTGATCCAAGATAAAACCATATCTCATAGTATTAGATCAAAGATATCATCTATTCGAGGAAGTGGATATTGATTTTTTCTAAAATAACCGGTGAACCATATGAAGATGTACTATGTGGTATAAATTCATCAGCCTTCAGGTCCTTTATCTACCCCTTGATCTCCCGAAGCTGAGTAGATGCAATCAAGTAAGGAGGAATGGACATTGGAGATTCTCTTATAATAAGATCATTTTGTAAAATCCACCTCTATATTAGGATTAAATCCATAAAAGTCATCATGAAAGACTTCCCTGAAATGATTAAATACTAGAGGGAAATCATATTGGAGAAAAACATGCTCCTCCATGAAAATATTTTCAATTTGGGAGTTCACTTCATCTAGAACATGATGGTTTGGTCCTTCTCTTTTAGCATGGATATCCCACTCACTTTTTAAAAGATAACTGCTTCCATTGAGTGGTGTAAAATAGACCATAAAGTGATATCAGTGTATAAAAGAATCATACTGGACTAACCAGTTCATCCTGATAATGACGTTGAAACCAGTCATATGGATAATAAAGAGATTCCACAAGAAAGGGTAACTACAAACCTCTAAGGGACAGTCCCTACAACATCGTATGCCCTCCATCCGTATTCCCAATGGTTTACTGAGGGTTATTACACCAAAATGATACATTATCAACTATTAGAGACTTTCCATGATAGATATAGAAATAAAAGAGTTTCAATAACATGTATCAAGCAAAGAAGATATAATAGTGCAGGCTACAAGAATAGTACCTCATACTATATATGGTCTCATAGCCTGATCCTTGGGTATCAACTATAAAGCATGAAACCGACCTTATCCATGTCCCTATGCAACATATGGACTACCATGATCGTGAGTGCTCTGCTAGCACTTCTGGTGACCAGGGGTCAGACTACCATGGCCACGACCTCCTCCTCACCCAACTCCGTCGGGGCTACTCCAACTCCCGACCTAACGCGGTGAAAAATAAATCACTTAGGAATGTGTAGTGGATGCATATCCTTTTATACATGAATATGGTGTAAAGGTCCATTAAAAGCTATAAAGATGACCCATACTTCCGCAATATCGTCACTCCATAGGGGCTCTATCCCATTAGGACTTTTTATTCCCCGATCATCCATATTGATGACACACTACTGAGTAATCAGACTCGATACTATGGATACTACTATCCTGATGAAAAAAAACTCAAGGGAACATTTCCTTAAATTGGAAGAACTATAGTCATGATGTAGAACTATCCATTAATCCTAGTACTTGTGTCTTCCCTCAGGTTACATTCAGTGATAAGGGCATGGTCAACTATTTCCTAAAAGGTAGGACGTCTAAATACATTCACCTATGTTCGCATGGAATACTGGATCCCATCCTCAAAATGTATAGAATGAGAAAGCAGATCATCTTCTAGAAGCAATGGAATAGACTGTAAATTAGTGAAACATGCTGAATATTACATAACTGACATATAACCCTTCTGGGGATGCAGGAAATCTCCGGCTCTGTCAGCTCATAGTGCTCGGGGATAGAACTGATCATAGAAAGAAGTCTAGAAATCTACCCATAATATACCATGATGATTACCGACCTAGGTAACCACATCCTACAAACACTTGGAAAAATCCTGAATCATGTATATATAAAGCATGACTCTCTATGTTGGAGGAATTTATAGATGCTCAGAGAGAGACATCGTGGACTTTAGCCAAGACTCAGCGGCCTCAGAACCGTTATCCCTTGAAAACCTATGAGGATGCTACTGCTAGAAATCATGGGTCATATAAGCCATCATAGGTAAAACCCATAGAGCACATTGCATAGACCTAATTATACATATGAAAATATCATGGACATGAGAATCAATGATTGAATCAGGTATCTTAGGTGGTGCCTCATGTGGAACTCTGGGAAGTAAGACTGGCGGCTCAGGGCCCACCATGTCTTGAGCCTTGTCGTCACCACCCTCCTGGCGAGAAACATGAGGATGTCGTAGAGGTATTGGTCTATAAATTTCAATCAAAAACTCAAAACAAGCTTAAAATAATAATAGTTCATCACTACTAGAAGATGAATGTTAGAAAACTCCCTATTATAGTCATACTACCCAAACTACCCACTTATACGGCCATGTATCATTAAGTGCTCAAGTATATGTTTAATTTTATTTTGAAGATAATTTACATGTTCACACTTTTACCATTTATAAATATCTAATGGCATGATAATGATGTGAAACCAATTAATTTTAGATTTTAGGATTCACTTTAAAATGGATATTCATTTCCGATGAATGATTACCCATACACCTATCACAAGAAACGACACCCATTTCCTTATAGTATAATGGCTCGACTCAGTAAATTTCTCATCCCAACCCAAGGGGGCCCATACAACTCATGAATTATGATTTTAAATCACTCAATATATGCCAATGCAATACATGTACATGCATCAATCACAACATCACATGACAATCACATGAAAATCAAGCAATGTAAGGTAGTGAAATGCACCTATATAGCATGGAAAAATGCATGACATGTGAATTCTATGTGATTATAATGATTCATGTAGCAATGAACCTTGCCCTCATATCATCGGGCAATAAATTAATAAAATAATACCCTTAAAAAGAGTAATAATCAAACACCCTACACAACATTTGTGTCACCCAATGGTGAAATAATATCATCGGTAATAGGAATGATATAACATCAATTCTATTTTCGAAAACATGGGTTTTACCCCAAACATGGGGTTTCAGTGTCCAAGCATGTAATATGACCAAGTTCCGAGAATTCATATTCTCCAATAAATTGTCTTTAGATAGTAAAGTAAGAAATGTAACCACCTTTCATACCACTTTGTGACGTCCCAGACCCAGATTCCACTTAATGGGTGCCTGAAGCCCGGTGGGCCACATGGACTCAAGCGCATCTCCCCAACGGTTAGAGGCTCTCAACTAGAAGTAAGGTCCTAGGGTGTGTTAGTGGGAAGACTATGCCCTCATTAGAAGAGTGTATCATTGCATAACAAATAAAAAATCAATAGTAAATAGCGGAAGAAATATAAATAAATAGTGGAATCATACTGATGAAATAGATAAACATGAATAAGAATAACTGTATTAACTAGAACAAAGCTAGTGTAATTCCACGTTAGTAGAAAACTAGAAGACATGCATACAAGACAATAGGCATAACATGTTCCACAGAGTAAATGATGGAAAAGACTACTCCAAGCATCCTGATATCCAACTCAGTCATCTGCTATCAGGATCCATCCTAAATAGTAATCAATCATATTTTTGAAGTTGTATGCATCCATTTGGAAACCCATGAAAATATGTAATCTTTTATAGGAACCAAAATCCACTTGAAGAGGGTGTGATATAATTCTCAGTTGGCCACCACTAATGATTTCTATAACATCGAGCTCGTGAAATGGGATATAGTTGCGTGCATGCATGAATATATAAATAAAGAATGTAGTGGAATACTACTAAATACCTAGTACATGCTTCAACTCTAAAATATTGTCTGAATACTTAACCAGTTCATTTAATTATGTAATTTACATTTAATTTTAATAGGTCATGTAAGGCATAGCTAGAAATGACATCACGTCGTGATATTATATGTAGTGAAGGTCCCAAGATGAAATAATACAACCTGACAAAGATATCTAGTGAGGGTGTTCCAGTGTAATAACCAACGTAATGTAGATCTCACTGAACACTAACTCAATATTATATGAGTCTAGATACGGGGTAAGAGTGTAATACAAGTAGAGTAATCCAAGGAATTCCTCAATAAGGAGCCTACCGAGTCTAAGATGTTCTACCAAGGTAAAACAGGGCTAAGAAAAGGCAGGGCCCTATGGGCATTCACCATGGATCCTACTTGTCAATGCATGATACAAGGATTGTAGATGAGTTATCTTGTAATAATGAAAATGATCATACATTATTATACTTGGAATTCGAGGAATAGAAACTAACTAGATTCTATATTAGTATCAACCTAAGAAAATCACATCCTTAAATCGAAATGGGGTTCTGGAGACCCACACTATTCTCCTCTCATAATCCAAGGATAGATCGAATCAGTCCATTACTATCTAATATTGTAATCATTTAATAATTAATTTTGTTCAATTCATTCCTTCAATTAGTGTGGATATTTCCAGTAGAGGTGAAACCATTTATTTTATTGTCCAAGCCTTGTCATCCATTACTATGGATAGGTCAAGTAGTGTTGAAACCATTTAATCTGTCTTAATTCTAAATTAAGGAATATTCAATTAGAAAGGGTCACTACGCTACATTCCATTAACATTGAAATTAGTGTTATGGACATGTAACTATTATTCAATGTCATTTTTATGGCCATGTTCTATAGTTAGAAAACTTTTTTTTAACATTTCTCATTTTATAATCATTTGGAATCACTTACCTTAGGCTGGTCAAGTGGTGAGAATACATGGTACATTATATTATGCTATTTCCATTAATAACAAGTAATTTCTTATAGAAAGTATCACATTTAACAAGGCCAATAAAAGGAACACCCAAACGGTGGCTCAAACGTGCCGAAACACTAAAAACCCAAATATTGCATAACCATGAACATGGGGAATATTGATTTGTGGGTGCAACCACAAAAAACTAATCATATATTTAGAAATAGCATGACCATAAGATTATAAAAAATATAATCATGACATGTAAATATAAGAAATGTCTTACGTTGAAATAGATGAGCCCCACGAGAATATTCCAAACACAATGAAATTTAGGGATAACTTATAAACCACCCACCTTAGGTTCATATGATCTTACTCCTTGGGTATCAGCCCTTGATTTTCCTTAGATCAGAGTAAATCTAAGAAAAGGTGAAAAAATCTCACATGAAGATACCTAGGTCAAGAGAAAAAGGGATTAAGAATGGATAAATAATACTCGAGTAGTTAACGTTGTGCATCCAATATGATGAACAAAATCTCAATCGGATGCCAGATGAATGAGATCACTTTATCACTAGCTTTGGCCTTCAGAACATCCAAATTGAGGGGAAAAGAGGTTAATCCTGTTGGTTCAAATATTAGGAAGAAGGAGGAGGATTAATAGATCATTATAGAAAATTAGAAAAATTACATAGAAAATTAGCTTCTACACAATTTGTCCACACGATCTGTCAAACCATGTGCAATCCATGCAGAACAGCTCCTCTCGAATAGTTTGGCCATCATGGATTGTCAAACCATGCGCAACCCATGCACGAGTATCTAGGAAAAGGGGATATCACATGGTTAGGACACATGGTTGTGTTCCAACCGTGCAAGATAGTTCTTCCATAAAAAACACCATCCACACGGTTAGGAAAACCATGCCAAATTCTGCATGGTTTCTTCTTAACCATGCACAGAGTCCGTTTCTTTTCAAAAAGATGGGTTTTTCACTCTAAATAATCCCCAAACCCCCTCATAACCATTACTAACTCATTAGGAATCTATATCATGTCCAATGTAAAGATTTATATCGAAAATTAAAGGATCCATACCTGAGTGGAAAACCTGGTTCATACAGTTACTATTTACATTATTGTACCCATCCAAGTTAGGTGGTTGTGAAAAGCTGATTTCACCATGTCATGGAGATGGTAAGAAGTAAATATTTACATGTGGTGGTTTCATTTTTTATAATATATAAAGGAAGAGGAATATGGTTATTAAATAACCATAATAAAATACCAGTATATAAGTGATACTATATTTATTAATTTTAAAAGGAAAAAACTCATGAAGGGGATGTAGAAGAAGAAATAAGTTTTAATGAATCAATATATGATATTAACTCTTATTCAATGTGTTCCCTCTAGATATCGTCTTAATGAACTAGAGATGGTTTTTTGAGAAGAAAATAACCTGTAGAATGTGAGTAAAGAATTTGAGAAGGTAAATGGGTAGGGGATACTAGAGATTGGAGGCTCAATGTGAAGTTAATAAGTGAGGAAGGATGTTCCATTTTATAATTAACATGATGGGATATTTTGGAATCTCTATAAATATTCATTTATAATCAAATCAAACCCCAACTAAAAAACTATAAAATATAGTAGTTTAAAATATTAGTTGAGATAAATTTTTAATCTCCTAAACTAATAAGTTTTAGAAATGTTTTTCTCTCTATTTGAACCTCATAATTTTAATTAACACTTAGTTATTCTATTTATTTTTAACTAATGTAAGAAATATTTCTATATTAAAATGGTGAAATATTTAAATTTTTTTAATAAATTAGATCGTAAATGAGGAATTTAGAACATTTTTGACAAAAAATTATTATTATATAGTTCTAAAAATGTTTTATTATTTTTAAATAGTTTGATAATACCTTATTTTGAAAAAAAATCAATTGTGCCAATTTTGACACTACATAATTCATTTTTTAATAAAAAAATATAAATATAACTGTATAATTTTTTCATTATATTACTATGAGGTCATGTTCATGTATAAAATTATATTTATTTTTTAATTATCCAAAATCATATTTATTTTAAAATTTTTAATAAAACTTATTTTTTATCTCCCTTACTAAAATTATTACTGCATTAGATTTTTTGAAATTTTATTAATATTCGTATTATTTGAATAAAAATTAAAAATTAAATCCAATGATGAAGAAAAATTATCTAGATTTCAGAATAATATTTATAGTGAAATATTTATTCAGGAAAACCCAACATAAAAATTGTATATTTCTAAAAATATGAATGCAATGAATTTAACATTACTTAAGTAAATTATTATAAGTGTCATAATATTTTCCATATAACTCCAAATTTTCAATAAATCTACCCTTGGTTGATTATGGTCGAGATATAATCTACCAATAATTTTTGGACATGTGTTTTTGTATTTTAATGTTCATTATCATTTTAATCAAAATTATTTTATTTAATTTTCATCAATTAATATTTTTCTACATCATCATTGAATAAGTATTTAAGGTAATTATTTACTTCCTAAAAAATAAAAATAAATTTTAATGATAGAGAAAATAATTATAAATTTTATATGAGTATTTATAGTTAGATTTATCTTCTATATATACTTATATTAGAAAGATATATTTATCAAAATTTGAGTAATATATATTTGATTTTTCTTAAAATAAAATAAATTAATTTTCATAATCTCATCTGAGTGACTTATAAATGATACCATTTCAACCCAATGATAATTGAGGTTGAAAAAAACTCATCTAATGATATTATGAACATTTTTAGGGTAATTTTATAATATTATATTTACCATCAATTATTTAATTTATGTTTTTACAATATTAATAGACAATTACTAATTTTACTAGTCATAATTCCCAAAAATAAAATAAAGCTATTTAAATAATTTAAACCTACTAAAGAAAAATAAGGAATCTATTTTTAAAAATTCAATACATAAATGTTTTAGTAATCAATTTAAAATTATTCTCATTGTCAGAATAAGAAAATGAGCTTTACAAGTTATAACATTACAAAATAATGCAATGTTCATATATCTAAATTAAATATAATATTAAATTTATTGACCTACATCATATTAGATGATAAAAAATAATATATTTATATTTTAAAACAATTAATTATAATTTAACCCTGTAAATTATTTCGATTAAAAATATTGTATTCTATTAAAATTTAGTATATTTTTTTATTCATCAAAACATGAAATTTATGACAAAATTACAATTATTCATCCAAGGTATTGTTTTTATCCCTCTTTTAAATAATATGTTTATGGTTCCATATAAAAAATATTAATGTGAAAAAATTCTAATTTATGATGGGTTCATCATTAAAAGGTGATAAGATTACACTTTTGAAGAATATAATATTTTCTATATAAAATAGGGTTTATGCATTTCCTATGAATAAAAAAAATATATTGGATGAATATCAAAAATATTTTATTAATTATATAACATATATATTTCCTTAATTTCATTTAATAATTGCAATTAACATAATTTAATAATACAAAAAACCAAATAATTAATTTCCATTTAATTGGTTTATAGTTTTTATAAATAATTTCTAGCCAATGAATTTCCCATACATTTTCATCATTTATTTATATGTATTCCTTATAATATAAGTACAGGTTATAATTTTTATTTTATAGTAATGGGGACTTGAATTTTTTTAAACTCACGATTTCATGCAATGAAAAATATTGAATAATTAAAATTATGTAATGAAAATAATTCTCAAAACATCTAGGTGGTACATTCATTGTGTTTTGAGTTTAAATATTAATTATTTCATCAATGATCACGAGAGTTAAAAGTTACCCATGTGGGAAATAAATTTCATAACCTAATTCATTTTCATTAGGTTATACTTTTTTCTTCATTGTCCTTAATATTCTATGATTATTTCTATAATGAATTTTACTATATCTTGTTGTATTTCATCTTACCATATGTGGATTTATGGTTTATACTAATAAAGTGACACATTTATTGATTCAAAAAACAACATTACATTACAATCTTATTTTGTTCTAGATTTTTTAAACATGAAATACCAATTAGAGGAAATTATTTTATCATTGTATAATAAACCCTTTTATTTTATTTTAATATCAATATTATTGAAATTTACTAAGTAATTTTACAACATTTCCACTCTTTGAAGGTCAAGATGTTTTTGAAAATTTTTATGGAAGAAAACCCAACATCATTTCCGTCTTTATTCAGAGAACATCTTTTCTACTACCAACCATTTTTTCTAATTTTTTTCAATAAATTTTTTAAAGCTTCCCAAAATTATATTCTTAATACATTTATACCATGTTTTATTTTTTCCAACGACTTAAAAGAAATATTCATGTCACTTTATGAACAATGCATTTAATTACACTTTTTACCATTTAAAAGGAATTTTTTTTTTCTGAAAAGGCCTGTACAAGTTTACCTTTCATAATTTCTTTGAAGAAGAAATTTTATGTTTAGAAGGCTAATTGTTAATGAAAATGTTTTTGAAATTTAATTCAAATCAAAAAGTATTTTACATAATTTTTTTCTAAATGAAAATATTATTTTCCTAAATAATTATGTTAAGATATCTTTTTATAGTATTCCCATTCATTGACTACCATAACCCTTATTCCTTACTCCATTCAGGATATATAGTATTGATAGCATCATTAGTCTTCCCCCAGATGGGTTTTCAATGATTTTTTATATAGTGGTATTCACATTCGCATCCTTGATTAATTTTTAGTAGTATATTTAAAATATAAAAAAGATCATTGAACATTAAATTTCCCCTAATTATCCATATATTTTAACATGGATGTTATTATTTCATAAACCACATACCATTTTTGATTTCGTGTTCCATTATAGAGTTATTATACTTAGAGGGGAAATATTGATAAATATTTATCCTTTACTCAATATGGATATTTTATAAGGCACTTTTTTCTCCATTTAAATCAATTAATCGATAATAAATTTGATATGAATGACATAGGTTGGAGACCATTTAAGGCATTTTTTATTGGTTGGGGAGCAGTTAATGCAATCCCCACGATGAATCGTTATTATCATGGGAGAAATTCAGTTTGATAGCATAAGCTAATGGGATTTTACCCAGCACATTTTAAACTATTTTTATGGTAAAGTTATAAAGTTATTGGGAAATATGATATTCAATATTTAAGAATTGGCTTCATTTTTATTTCGTCATTATTATCTATGAAACATTTCATGGAAATATGTATGGATGAATTTCATTCTTATTTCATCGATTAAATGGAATGTGTTTTAGTTTCTTACATTTCAACAATGATTTTTTCATATATCTTTATTTTAATGGAATGTGTTTCTAGTTACATACCTTTCCATATTATTTAATCACTTCTATTTCAGTTATTGACTACATAAAATGTGTTCTCTGTTATTGGCCTTTCCATATTGATTATTACCATTTATTTATTATTTATTCCACAATAACATACCCTTACATAGTATTTGTGCTCACCAGTTTATTGTTTACTTTCCCTAGGAATTCTCTAAGGTGTACTAATAAAAACGTGAAAGGATATTGTAGATGAAATAAAGTAATCCAAAGAATTAATTATATTGTAATTTGTATACTAATTTGAAAACAACGAATCCTTAATGTATCTAGTTTACCAAAACTTCTATACTAATTATTCTTTTTGGATGTGTTTTTCTTGTATCTAATTCTAGTGTAATGTTATTAGTCACCGACATCAGTATTTCTAGGGTTGCGTCACTTCAATGGGACACAGGTTTTCTAGCTTAGTCAATCATGAGATTAGAAGACCTATGTGAGTAGTTTCTCTTTCAGTTTAGCTCTATAATTCAAAATAAAATTGTTCTTTAACACTCAAACTAAAAATAACAATAGATTGATATTGTCTCTGATTTCACTGCTAGGTGAAAGGGGTTGACCTACTCCATGAGCCTACAACATCCACAAGAAGATATTTTGTCTCTCTGGGTAGATACCTCGGCGATGAGTTGTGAACACGACTCATTCTGGTATGACACATGGGCAGGCATCCAGATCTCACCATAATTAATAAAATAATGGAATACTCCATATAGTTAACTAAGATGATGTTCAAAATGGTTCCATTAGTCGTGGGGTAAAAAACAAGAATGGTGGAGCCTAAGTCAATCATACTTAATCCTGCCTGCATATTGGTTCCAGCTCCAAAACCATCACCATCTAAGGATGCATCCCATGGGTGTTAAAACCTACAACAACCTCATCCAGATGAGTATATGAGGCCAAGGAAAAATAAATTCATTGATAATTTTTTACTCATTCTTATATGATCAATTCTCCTACTACATTATAGTGGCTATGTATAATTATTCACTACTACTACTAGAGCCTGAAAGGCCCGACCAAGTTTGTATTATTGAGGGGATAAATTATTTCCACATATAAAGGATTTTAGTGAATTCCATTTAGGATTGATTTATTATTAGAGATATTATATGAAAATATAATATTCTAGGAAAACAATTCGAAAAATTCTTGCATAAATAGTGTATGTTTCTTCTACATCTCTTAAGAAAGAATATGAGTCGAAATAAGTTGTTAGTAAAAAGGATTAGAGTCTTGATAGTATTATTACTCTAAATATAATAAAATAAACTCATGGGATCCTCTAAGAATATTTTATGTGACCAAATATTCCTCAAAATGATTCTTATATAACAGAGTTGACCATGTCGGCATCACAGTCCTCCAAAATCCAATATTTCAAAAGTCTTCCATTAGAAAAGGGAAATGAGAAAACATTGGAAGTTGAACATGTACCCTCACACAAATTATCTATGGACCAATCATAAATTATTTCTTTTGGATTGAAAAAATGGGAACTTCCCACCAAATAGTACCAACATAAATGGCTAGCCATGAAAAATCCTCATTATATGTAGAATTAATCTTCAACTTTAGTAATGTCATTTGATTAATGAAACCATTCCCCAATTATGTGTATGAAAAAGAAATTTAGTTCCCCATGATTGATTAGGGAACAAGAAGAAGATGTTATAGGACCCTTGGAAGTAGGGGAAGATGCGGCCATGGTGAAAACAAGAATTATAGAGATTCCCCTACCTGGACTATTAAACCTATAGATTCTCATGGAAGATCCATTTATTGTGTCTAATAGGAGTTGGGAAATAACCATGCATATGAAAAAACCCACCATAACCAAATCATTATTAAATATCCATAATAAGGTGTAAAATTTTATAATTACCCTCAAATGGTGGGAAGACTTATTCCACCATACCATCCATGGATACAACAAACATTAATGCCAGAATCGAGGGCTCATATATTTATGTATGGAATTCCACCCCCTAAAGCACATGGGAAGAAGAATTCACATTGGGAATAATATTCCTTTAGCCTATAATCACGATATTATGAAAAAGTATGACTTCGTGTTCTCCATGTTTTCAATATTCGAATCCTAGAGATTACAAAAAGATATTGGGGAGGCACTCATAGAGGCCTTGCTAGTACCTCAAGAATCTGAAGTTGTTTTTTTCACTAATATATTTTATCAGACCAAGACTGTTCCTATAGATTGTCATTCAGTTATCTCCCCTATGAATGAAGAAAATTATATTCATATAAATAGACACATCATACCCTTATACGTGTCTGGAATGATAAATGGTATCGATGCTTCATGGGATTTTGTTGACAAAGGCTCTAGGGTTAATCTCATTATAGTGCAGACACTTCACTAGCTAGGATACAATGAGACTAACCTAGAACCTTCGTCTATATCATTACAAGATGATGAAAAAAGAGATTAAAATCCCCTAGTCCAAATGATCCTCTAGGATTAGTTTCTAGATCTTGTATCTGACTCATAATTTCTTATTGTTCCTCATGATATGGCCTTAAATGTTTTTCTAGGAAGGACCTAGTTGAATTGACACATGAAAATCCCCTCATCATAACATTAATTCCTCAAATATATAAATAATATAAAATTTTGGATGTTTTACACTAATAATTCTCATATTAAATATTTTGAGTAGTATTATATTGATGCAGGATTATTTTTTGGAAGGGAAGCAGCCCATGGCTGCCGAAATTGCTTGTGTCACTACCCCGAATGTTATTGAATGAGCCCATCAATCTCATTATTTCAACTCATTGAATATTATGTGTTAACCATCAACCAAGTTGAACATATGAGTATGAATCAAATGTATATTTGAAAATATTCATGATATCAGTCATGAAAACTGATCCCAATAGCGAGAACAATACCATTAACTCCCACGATAGTGATAAAAGTTCAAATGAAAACCCCCTCATTTCATCCTCAGAGTTTGGATAGAATGCTACTTCCTTAGTATAGGTTGTTATTTCGCTCAGAGAAAGTGAATATAGACACTGTATGTTCTTCCTCCGTCCTCCAGATCTTCAATGGTAAGCCACATCATCAATTGAATTTGAGGAAGTCTCTTCATCTACTAGATTTCAAAATATTGACTTCTATAAAAACATTGAATAATTTCTTTTATCACCTACTCCCCCTAGGGTTTGATTGGAAAGAATATGAGGAAGTGGAATGATATAAAGAAGGGTAGGAGGATTATATGGACCTCTGGGATGCACCATAAATATTTGAGAAGGGTTTCCCTACCGCCACTGATGATCTTAGAGAGAAAAATATTGGTATATAAGAGGAACTGTGGCCCAATTTAATTCGTGTGTCCATGTCTTGCAAAGAACAAGAGGTATATACCTACTTTCTGATTTATAATTATAAGATATTTTCATAGAACTACAAAAATATTCTAGTCCCTGATCCCAAGGTGGAAACTCCCATCCTCATCCTTCCAAAGGACAACTAAGTCTATTTGAAGGAATCCAGAAGTATACATATGAAACACACTAAATAGATTAAAGCTTAATTTGATGTGATTATTAAGGCCAAATTCAATTAGGAGGTCCAATATCTAATATCTTGGCAACATAGTCCACGTCATGAATAATAATGGTAAAATAGTGTCTACGACGATTTCATAGATCTCAACTGAAACAGTCTGAAAGATGAATTTATGGTGTTTATCATAGATATTCTAATCGATGTGTCAACTGGATATAAATATATATCCTTCATGGATGGATATTAAAGATACATTAAAATCTAAATATAATAATAAGATTAATAATCCACTGCCTTTAGGGTCCCTCAGTTATTATTTAGATATCTTGTAATGTTCATTGGCTTGATGAATGTTATCGACACATACCAATGTTCAATCAATCATTTATCCAATCCCTTCCTAGGAATGTTTTTTGAATGCTGCATTAATAACCTGGTGGTTATGTGTCAACAAAATTCTGACCACCAGGCTGATTTTGAAACTATATTCAATAAACTATAACATCACATCAAAAAATGTACTATTTGAAAATGGATTTTGGTATTTATTCTAGGTTATTTCATGACTTCATCATACGCCATTACGTCATCAAATTCAATGTTGATAAGAAAAGATCTATCCTTAAAATTTCTCCTTTATAATCATAACGTAGTTGAGATGAAATCATGGAAAGTTGGCCTCCATAGGTTGGTTTTTTGCCAAACATACTAGAAAATGTTTTCCCTTTACACGGTTGATGAAAAAGGGTGTCACATATCAATGGGTTGATAACGTTTAGGATAAATTCGATAGTCTCGCTAAATATCTTTCGAGCTATATAGTTATTATGATTCATATTAAAGGAATACCTTTTATTTTTTATGTGACATCCTTAGAGCGGTCACTAGGTGCCTTACTCATGTAAAAAATGATGGAAAAAAGGTCCTTTATCACCTCAGACAAACCATGTAATATTTTGAGAATCATTATTCAAATATAGAGAAGAACATACATGAACTAATATTTTTAGTACAAAAGTTGAGGTATTACCTATAGCATCAAAACGTCTTTTTTGTCATTCATAGTAATACAATCAAATACATTATTTGTCGTACAATTTCAGAAGGTATCTTTCTGGGTGGGTGGTCATCTTGCATTAGTTTAAAATTCAGTTCATGCATAAAAAAGAATTGAAAATATAGACTTTAGTAGAATCACAATCTAAAAACCCCTCTTATAATATTATTTCATTAGATATTGAATTTCTCGATGAAGATATCTTCATAGTTTAAGAGTGACCCAAATACGAGAGATGTAGCTTAATAGTGTATCTAGAAGCCCAATATTGTAGAGTATGGAATACCATAAGATTAACAATGTTATGTTTAGAGTCATGCTCATTTAACTAGAAAATGCAGTCATACATTACTCCTTCTTTTTTGAAGAAGAGTACATGAACAATGATGTAAAATACCAGGCTCTCATTGTAGGGCTAGTGCTTGCACTTCAGGTGGAAGTAAATCACATGATGATAAAAGGAGATTCATAATTTTTCACCAAGCATATTAACAATTATTATTCCATAAGAATGGAATATATATTACCCCTTCTAGTTCACAAATTTTAACTAACGTAAGAGTTCCCTTGAAACAGATATTTACTCACATCCTCCATTCAGAAGATGCCAAGAACGTCACCTTTTAGAATCCATCCATTACTCAAGCATATCTAGACTAGGATTAATCATACATAACATTGCACATTGTAGAATGGATTCATTAGTTTTTCAAATCAGTATAGAAGACATCGATGAAGTTAGTCCCATCACGGAACTAGACGGTCCTTCCACCAGTGTGATTACCCCAATTATGGACTACCTTAAAAAGGAGTACTCCAATCAGAAATATTTTGGAAATAGATAATTTGATGATGTGAAGTTAACATTATTCTATATGAATAAAGAAACCATTAAATTCCATCTACAGGTGGGTCTTTGATGGGGTCCTTCTCATGTGAATTTATGGAGAATATACCATTAATTTAATGAAATAATTGCACAAAAGAGTCTATGCAACCCAACAATTAGGGTTTAATATTTCCCATCTATTATGAAGCCTTTGGTACTACTAGACCACTATGATGCATGATTTAACAAAATCTACCAAAAAGTGCCATGCCTTCCACGTTCACGCCAACATCATCCACCAACCCCCTATGTTTATGTACACACCAAATTAATCCTGGCCATTTTATATTTTGTGAATAGATGTTGTGGGACCATATCCTTCTACCACAACCATGTAGTTCAAGGAAATTCTCACCGTAACCAACTTCTTCTCCAAGTGGGACAAAATTTTAACCATAATAGAATTCAAGCCAAAGAACATTGTCATCTTTGTGATGGAAAACATCATCACCATATTTCGGGTCCCACATAATATAATTATTAACAGAGGCAACAATTTAATATCTAATGATTTAGGAATTCTATATCAAGATTTTAACATATGTCCATCGATCCATCATGCTTTCATGTAGTGTCTAATGGGAATATAGTGGCATTAAATAGGACCTTATCAAATATACTCAAGCTAATGGGAAATATGGATAAGAATTATTTTCTAGAAAAGCTCTTACATTCCTTCTGATTAGACCAATCTATAACTCGATCCACCATAATGGAGACCCCATAATCATTTGTATATGGGATATAGATGGTCCTTCCAATCTGGGTTTAATTTCCCTCACTACGCAAGGCCATCTTCGAGAAGTTTTCGTCAGATTTGCAATCCATGAAGTGGCTAGTAGAATCGGGGTGACTAGATGAGAAGACCATGCATACCAAGCATTATTTTTAAGTCTACTAGAATATGATTTCATTTTATTTTAACAAAAAAATCATGTCTGATAATTCTATAAGGGAGACATGGTTTTTGGTCCCTAGGTTTCCAAATATACCATGAAAGAAACCTCTAAAACATGAGACAAAGTGGGAGGGACCTTATACAATACAAATATTCAGCTCCAATAGAGATTATCTTTTGATATAGATGGATGGAAATCTAACAACAACAACTAACATGGAATGATTTTTCATGAAATACATCATATGATAAAAGACTAAACATATTCATTACACAATGTTAAACTGCGTAGATAGTCTTTCTCACGTGATCTTAAAAATCATGGATCATTATCTATGTCATAATATGATAAATTAAATGACACCAATATCATCACTGTATGACATTAGACTACATAGAATCATCACCTCTATTATATGAAATTAAATTAAATGGTTTCCTTTACATTTTCTACAAGATGTTAAACTTACTAGAATTACGAGTCCTGAATAATGAACATAGATGACACCATATCATTTGTTTCAAAAGAAGATAAACTATGAGACAACAATGTACTTTTGGTATGATGTTAAATTGCATAGAATTTTCATCTTTTCCACAGGACATTAAACTGAATGGGATGGTTCCTCCCTGTATAATGAAAAAATTCATGGTAAATGTCTTTAGCACATAATGTTAAACATTAGTTGTTCCCTATAAAATAAATTTGGGATTCCACTTGTAATAAATTGAAGATATTTCAATTTCTTCACCTGAGAGGACACCTCCCCCCCAACATCTGTCTTCTGTTCTTCCTAATTTTAGGAACTACGTGTTGCTTGATTTTTTCATGAGCGGATACTGAGTGACTTTATGATCCCCAATCCTATGTCGATCTATAATAAACAATCAAAAGAATTCATCCCCTCTACATGTCAAATAGACTCTAATTGAGTGTTTCCTATCCAAAAATACATATGAATTGATTCCCATTATCACGGGACACATAGCGATACCCGAGTCCCTTATCCTAGGCCCATCTCCAACATCAACTCATCACAAATTCCATTCACTTTGGAATTGTAACAGTTAACCTGTACAATATATCTTGAGAGTTTTTGAGTAAAAGGGTCCCCATGGTCCTCTTTCTCTATTGTTTCATCAATTATTTTCAAAATCATGATGCATTATGACATTTTCACTCGATCATGGTCAATTATTTTCAATGATAAATTGTAGAATTATGCTGTGGAAAACATGATATCCTCATGTGAATGAGTATGAGAGGAATGAATGAAATATTCCTCAGAACTTGATGATACATGGCAGCATCATCCCATCCCATAATGATAGTATGCATCAGGACATCCGTGGGATGCCTCAATCACTTAACTAGAGAGGATTCCCCTAGTTCCATCATCGGTCTTCTAACATTCCATCCTTTAGAACTATGTGGGGTTAGATTTTTATCCAAACATGATATGTAGGGATGTTAAAATCATTTATCCTAGCCTAGAAGAAACCTATAAAAAACATCCCCTTCTCAATATAAGAGCCAGATATATGTATAAATTCTATACTCTATAGATAATAGTGGTATGAATTCTTGTCACATACACGGGAATTTTTTACACATATTATACTCTTTGTCCTGGGAAAATTAAAATATCCACAACCCTTCCTTATCCATCGCCAATATGCTTCAAATTTCGTGAGGACAGCTTCAATTGACAATGACTAATATTCCCATATTTTTCTCTGTAATATTTTCCCTCAAAAATGCATTTCAACTGGTGTAAAATTCATTCTCATGAGAGACGTCTACTATTTATGCACACCTCAACTACATTGTGTAGGAATAATCTTTTTGAACATGGTCTATGTACCACCTTGTGTTCTTCTCCCACATAATTCTTACTGATCAATGAAACCCCCAGAATCATTTTTCATGTTTTCCTTCCAAACATCCAAGTCACATAAGAACATTTTTTCATGATAACCCTTTTATTAGTCATGGTTCCCATAATGTATTTTCCTGACCACATGATGATAATCTACATGGTTAACATCACTCTTATTTAGAAATAAAATTCAATAAATACATACAGATAACTACAAACCATTTTATGATACATCATGAAAACTATATATCTATCTTTGATTCAAGACCCCATATTTTATTTTTTACATCGAGTCACCTACATCATTACCAGATGATGTTAAACTTCATTTATTTTTTCCTTGTTTCATGAAACTAAACTACATGATTTCCTAGAACCTTTGGATTTATTTTCATCTATGTGAGATATTTTTCGATTCCCACACCTTGAATCCAATTATAACAACTAAAAAATAAATATGTCTCTTTATTTTCACTTTTATGTCCACTGTGTGTTGGAAAAACATTGTTCCCATAACAACTCCGGTTCCAAGTAAGTAACCCTTATTTTATGAATTTTATGTTTACATAGTGTTTTGGACAAATCTATGAAATTTTGGAGACCATTAGGATTTTTGGGAAATTTTGTACATGATATTGGTTGGTTTATGGTTTGGGAAAACCATGAGACACCTATAAGAAGTCGTGTATAGTGAGACATGCGGAAAATGGAAGGTTTGTAGGAAGTGTATAGTTTTTCCAAACCATGAGGATACATAAGAAAACCTAGTAAATGGATCTAGTGGGCTCCAACATGGCTTGTAAATTTTTTGGAAATCATGTGATCCAACTATGTGAGGATATTTCTTACTAGAGAAGTGGGTCTATAGTTTATGAATGGTTTTCCTAACAATGTGACTAATCATACAAGAGTAAAATTTAGGATCCTAAAATTGAGGATCTCACTTGTTTGTGTCTCCAAATACCTCTTTTGATTCCTCCTATGACATCCTATCTTTATATTTTATCTTCCCTAAAGATAATTATGCTTCTACCATTGATCTAGTGGTTATCTGAAGGACTCCCTTGGTGATTTAAAGCTGGATCCTATTGGTAAGAGGTCATTCTTGGTGAGTTTTCCTAGATCGACTTCTCTATATTGATAAGTTTCTGAGATATATGTTCTTTGGGGATAGATATAATATATTTTATTCCAAATATTATTGTATTTCTGATTTTTTTGATAGAAGAAAATTTTTAAGGCAGGTTATTAGAGATTTAACCCAGTTATATTGTCATTCATCATGTTGTTTGTCATTTTCAACAATATTTTGAGGTAGGTGGATTCACTCTCGACTCCTATATTTAGGACATGAAGTTATAGTTTCAAATTTATTTCTTTGATTTAAATCTATTATGTTTTGACTTTACAATTATTGTTGAAAACCATATTTTGTGGCAATTTTTAGAATTATGGAAAATTGGTATTTTGTGGGAAAGTAATTTTTGTAACATGATTTTAAAATGATGATTCTAAAATGATGGTTTTGTTTTGATGAATGGAAATATGATTTCAATAAATTTTTGGTTTTATTGAAATGGTTATTTAAAATGGTTTTACATTAAAGAATAGTTTTATTGAAAAGTTTGAAATGAGGGTTTTGGGATGGTTTAACATAATGGTTGGTGTGAGTTCATAATACATTTACAAGTCATGTTTGAAATATGTCATTGTGATCCGTGACAAAGGTGTAATGGAACATGAAAATTAATTACATTGTGATGACTTGGTAAATTGATGAGAAACCGCTAATGAGAATGGAACTATCAAAATAATGCATTCATGGTTTTATATATTGATATGTAGAATGGAATGGTTATGAAAAAAACTGGAATTCATGAAATGGTTTAAAGTATTTATTGTCTATTTTTCATGTAAAATGATGCTATTTTGATAAAATTGATTTATATTCACTTGATTATCTTTTTATAAAACCTTTTTGAGAAATTTTTTTATATATACTATTTTATATAATTTTTTCTAACTGTTCTATCCTAGTGGAATGATTAGAGAAGTAATTGGGGAAAAATCTGCTGAGTTTCATTACTTACCCCTACTTTGGAACTCTTCTACTTTTATAGATGTTTTTTACCAGAACATGTTAAAAGTTAATATATCACACATATTTAGTTGTACTTCATGATAAATGAGTGTCTTTGGAGTTGGAACATAGATCATGTATAGATTTGGTGTAATTTTTCCATCCTTGAATTTTGATAGTTTTTTCGTTCGCTATGTACATTGATATTATTGTATTATGTTGTGGCATACTTTATTTGGATTTTGAGGTAAATAAAAATTTTGAGTTTTCTATCATTGATATCATGTATCATTTAGTATTTTATTTTTTATGTCCTATTTGGTTGGTTGTGTTTTTATAAAAGGTAAATTGGTCCCCCACCTATTTAATGAATCCCTTGGAATTTATTTCTAACCATTGGTGCCTTGGGGATGTCAATTAAGGCCAAGTAACATCTCACCACCCAATAAATAGAATGAAAAGGGGTAGGATTTTATAAGTGGTATCAGTTTTGGTGGATCAAAAATCTGTTTGGGACAGGTGGTATCAGCATGTCCCTTTCAATATTTTTTGAACAAGTTTTAATAGTATTGGTTAGTCTTTGACTTGGTATTGGTTGTTGGTCTTGGAGTTGTAATTCTTTATTTTTTATTCCTTGATTTGGGTTGATATAAAAGAGCACTATTTTCATAACATGATATGTAGATCATACAAATTACTAGATATCCTTTTTATATTGAGAATCATGTTCTAGAGGATTTGTGTACATAAGTGTTTTGGAGACTATTAATGGATTTGGAATCATATTTTCATGGGTTTATCCAATTAAATAAGAGTTAAATGCATTATAGGAATTACTTTCCAATAGGAATGATTAATTTATTTTAATTAATTATTTATAAATTTGTAAAATATGTGTACTTTTAAAAAAATTAAAACTTTTTCAAATGAAAGACTTTGAAAAGAGAATGGTTGTGGTATTTTGAAAATGGTTTGATTTTCAAAATAAAGATTAAAATATTAAAAAATTGATGAACATGAAAAGGTTTATTTTGGGATGATTTGTTGTGATATTATGATGTGGTAAATTCAAAATGTTGAGCCTTCTTCTGATAGAGAGTGTCACTTGTGTAATTTTGTTGTGTTGTATAGAAAATCTCACCCAGTAGACATTGTAGATAACAACACGAGGAATTTGCAGATAATGTGGTCGCACCTGAGCCACAGGTGAACCAATATATTGTTTTGAGTATCATCCATGTATTTCTTTCTACATACATAGGGAATCCGAGGTAAGAGCCTAGGTAACTGGATCATTCCTTTTAGTTCTAGAAGAAGATTCCGCACATCTTCTAGGATGATTCAAAACCATAAAAGGTTGAGGTGTTGGTGAATATGATGAATCATATCTTCAATATCATTAGCACACCAATACAGTTTCTATTCAAGTTGGAAATATATATGTTGGATGATCATGCACACTAGTGTTGGGATATAGCTGTGTAGGCTAAAGTGGATTAAGGCCTTGGTTGGGAGGATTTTAAAGAATTGTTCAAATAAAATATTATACCCACTTGTTCAGAATTTAATTAACAACATTCTAATTCATCTTGAAGAAGGAAAATATTTCTATCACATAGTATGAAGATAAATTCATTAATTTAGCATTCCTTACACCTGTAGTAGCTGTTATTTCATCCTTGGTGGAAATAATCTTTCAATCATGGATAATAGATGATATTGTCTTGAAGATTTATGTTCACTATATTATAAACAATATAGTGATGGTCAAAAATGTTGTTGTAGAAGAATATGAAATCTCAAGAGCTATTGGAGGAGGAATTATATTAGTACCCACATGAAATGGGGGGAACTCTAATGTTGGGAGAAAGAGAAGGAGGGGCGCCTATTTCTAAGGTGGGTAACTGAATAAAAATTAGATGGTTAGATTGGTGAATCTTCCTCCAAGACCCATGATGTGGGATGAATGTTTCCAATGTGGTTTATTCAACAACAAGAAGAGATAATTTAAGACACCACCAAGAGTATTCAAAAATTCCAACAATTTTTCTAATACTCAATGTTATGATTGTAGTTATCCATGGTCATGTGTTTCAAATACTTATCTAGTATCATAGACATCATTTAATTCCATGGGGTTAAGGTATTAGAATCAATCTTGTCAGTATAATAGAGATATCCATGATGAGTTTAGGAATTCTATGACACCTAATGTAGTGAAATATCAATAGTGAAATAAAGAGCAATGTATGGAGAGAATAAAATTTTATAAAACTAAACAAGTTATAGTGGATGATCAGTATGGAAAATCTATAGTATGAGGTATGATTAATTTTAATTTCACCATTACAAAATATTTTTTATATGTGTGAATCCCATTTATTTATTTATTATTGTGCCACTATGTTTTCACATTTAAATTTTGAGATGATTGCTTCTATGATAAAACATGAAACATAGCTTGGCCAATGAGAATGTCGTGTCATTGTGTGATATTATGTTCTATATCCATTGATGGATTTGATATGAAATGGGATTTCCCTATTCTAGAGATGGATATATATGATGTAATAATGGGCATGGAATGGTGGGAAACATTCAAATCTCGCATCGACTATTATTGAAGAATAAATATTTTTTCCATTGAGGGTGGTGTTGAGGATCTCTTGAGAGGAGGATAAAATGTAAAGGAAGGTGCAACGATATTTTGGTCACCATTAGTTTGAATAATATCATACTAGTTGGAAACATTGAATTTCGAATTGATGTAAGAGATTTATAATAGTAATTTTCTAGCAGTGGTGGATCATTTTCATGATGGTTTTCTTGAAAAGTTCTTAGGGGTCCCACCTTTAAGAGAAGCAGAGTTTATGATTGATCTCCCACCAGGGATGAGTCCTTGTAACAGCCTGAGATTTTATGAGAAAAATTTTTTTTAATTTCATTGATATTTTGTGGGGTACACTATACCATGATTATCTTGTGCTATACACAAAACCGTATTATCTTGTAGAATATTCAAACACTATTCTTGGCTTGTGTTGCACACAAAACTGACCTTCCTCAATAGCGTGTATTGTATGAAATACCGTGTTTTAGTAAACAATGATATATTATACTATTATTATGAACTACCCGTTATGAATAGTATTAAACATGTTTTGAATTTTATAACATTTTCATTCAACGTACACAAATTCTAGAACATGGTATGCGAACGAAATCATTTTTTTGGGTAAAATAAGTATTTTAAAAAAAATTAGTTTTGCTGCCTTTTGATGGCACAACCACTTTAAATATAGTATTTGATATGCTTATAAGTTCATTTTTGAAAAATTAATCTTCTTCCATGGAATCAGGATATAAAAACTTACTTTGGATAAATTTTTTATATTTTTCTGATAGGTTTCTGATTTTAATGAATAGTAAAAATAAGCAAAATTTTAATTAAAAAAACTTTTCTCATCAAGATAATTTATATGGTTAAATTATGATATTAAATGGTTTTAATGTATAAATATAATATATTTTTACCATTTAATATTATTTATTTAATTATCATTGATTTTACACTGAATTCATAGGCAAAAACATTTCAATCTTTTGCAACGTTTTGACTTTTAAAACTCATTTTCTCAACAACGGGTTAATTTTAAAATAAATACTACAAACTTCTGTGTTTTTAATTTGGAAAAATAGATTCCATATTTGGAATCAGTAGGTCCAAATTATGTTAATAGGCTACTATTTATTTTTATATATTATTAATAGTATCTACGGTAGATTTTATTTACTACACTTAAATGTAAATCAGGTAATTAAGGGTAAAACTAATATTTTAAAATTACCATCACACCTTCCAAAATTCTATTTGATGAATAAAAGTCGTCCCATATCACCTAAGGGTCTAAATATTTTCATTTCATGGACTTTTGACCATGAATATGATGTAATTATTTTTAAAACCAAAGAATGTGACAAATGTCACTCTCTTATATCTTATATGTGTAATAATTTTAATTTAGAGATAAAAATTATAAAACTTCAAACATAAATAGTCACAAAAAATCTAATAGAATTATATACATCATGATAATTTATTTAGAATTTTCATTGATTAAATAATTATCATTAATGGTATCACAATAGTGATGTAGAAATTATTTTATTGATTGAAATATCAAATAAATTGTTTTAAAAATATTTTAATAAATATTATCTTAACTATTTAATGTGATCCAATAATTTTTAAGATGAATATTAAATGTTATGAATCTATTAAATATTTTGTGTCTAACATATCTTCTTTGTGGATTCTATTTAAATTCAAACAAATCAATAGTGTCAAAATTGACACTATTGATATTTTATATTATTAATTTGTTTAAAAATCACAAAAATATTTGAAATTTATAAATTGTAATTTATATGGTCTAAAATTTCATGAAGTATCCAGTTAGGAAAAATTCACAACACATAAGTAAGTATTCATAATAATTTGAAAATTAGAATATTATTACCACAAATAAAATTAAATTGATTAAATAAGGATAAATCAAGTTAATACAGTTAAAAATAAATTCCCAACATGTATAAATTTTATTGGATGATAATATTAAAACCATATCTCATATAATATTCTTATTTGATTCATTTTGGAGGTTTTTATGTGGGGTTTGAGTTTATTATAAATTAATATTTTTGATGATTTCAAAAGTGCCTCTCTTCTCTCCTATATATGGGAACCTCCTCCCTCTCTTCCTCACACCATTACAAACCTTCATGCTCATCCATACCCAGCCCATTTATCTTCTCCATTTACCTAGAAACATACTAGAGGTCCTTATCTTCTTCAAAGACAAACTTTAGTGCCCTAAGAGTAGGTTTATAAGAGGCGCGCGAAGAAGAGTTAATATCCTTTACCGATTATTTCAAATTAATTTCTTCTTCTACTTCCTCTTATTTTGTGGTTCATAATAAAGTAATAACAACAGTATCACTAATATACCTAAATGTTATTATAAATTTTAACCAAACCTATTTCACCTTCTATCCATCCTCTTGAAAATGAAATCACTGCACGTGCATACGTACGGAATACCGTCTCCACGCTGTGGTGTATTCTGTTTTCCACCACCATCATACCTGGATGGGTATAATGATGTAAAGAATAACTATACATGATTATTATAACATTATACTAATTCTGAGATATTATATAATCCACTCCAATACCATTCAACAATTTTGGGAATGATATCATCTCTCATGCGTACGTACGGATTACCGTCTCTACAACACAATGAGATTCATTCAGCATGTTAGCCATTAAAGAATGATTATAAAGTATATATAATAAGTAATAATGAATGATATGACATGATAATGATACAGGATTTATGTACATACATTTTTCATTTAATTAATTCCATTCAATTCAATAAGGAAACGAAAACAACGTTCATGCGTACATACGACCTACCGTCTCCATGAATGGTGTATTTGATTTCATATATTGATCTACTATATATATTTATATTCTGAATATATATTATATATAAATCATGTTTTAAATTCTGGAATTAAGTAATCATGATATATGTAACCATTTGAATAATTACAAGTTAAAACACATACTATAAAAGAAATTATTTTACCCAAAACACACCTTTAACATGGAATTGACAAATGAACGGGTAATATAAAGTCATAAGTGAATCATATATGATATCATAAATATTATTATGGTTATGTTACAAGTTAAAAATATGTTGAAACCCAATATACCGGAGTCTCGAACGCATATGGATGAAATTGGACATATGTTAAGGGATAATTATTCCAATCTCATTCTTATCCAAGATTGTTTATTCGTAAGTATTTACTAGGGTTATGTTTATCATCCATGTCCATGTTTTCTCAAAATGTTATCATAAAATGTTTAATATTCTTCCATGTATTTATAAAGTCATTTTACCCTTTTTTGACTTTTACCACAAGGTATGGAAGGACTCTTTCTTTTATTTACCATATGAGGTAATTTTTGACATTTCCATAAAAAGTACAAGGAAAATGTTTTTTAACTTATATAGAGAGAATGGATTTTTACGGTTTCATAACTCCTTATTTTAATGATTCTTCTTGTACAATATTTCATGACAAAAAAATCATTTTCTTTTAAAATTTATGGAATTTTGAGAAAATAAAATGATTTTTAAGAATAAAGGAGATTTTCATCAATATTTCAGTTCAAGTATTTATCAAAAATATTTTCCCTCTTTGATGACATTATTTAATATGGTTTTGTTTCAAGAATTATGTCTCTATTATTTACATATTTTTATTTATTTTTATGATGAAATTATATCCATTGTTCTATATGGATTATTTTAGGATGAGATGATGTTTATAAAATGCATTTTATTCAATGGGATATGAAGAATGATTTATGATTGTATTGTGGAAAACATAATAATGATTTCAATATAAGATGGGTGGGACCTATATCTCTATTCAATGCATTGGATAAATATTTATATCTAATGATATAGACATGGATGGAATGACAAGTGAACCCAGTTCAGTAATACAGAACTGGAACGACAAGTAAACTCAGTTCAGTAATAGACTTCGTCCACTATGATGGTATTGGAAACAATGCCTTCGATACTATGGAAATAATAACATGTTCTTAATGGTGTCCAAAATTACATGTTTTATTCCCATTATATTTATCATGATTGATGTTCCTTTATGATCTATGTCTTCTGTACTGCCAAGATTTATTTCACAACTCATGATTTTGATGTTTAATCTTTATGTTCATGTTTTTTTAAGTTCAAATGTATATAGTTTGTTTTATTTTTTCTCCATGCTTACCCTTACTGAGAATTTGAGCTCCCCCTTTATATGTTTTCTTTTCCCCAGGATATAAAGAAAGGTTTTAGGTAAGAAAACTAAAGGGGAATATCTTTATGGGAGATGTTAAATATCTTTCACCATGACTAGAAGATTATGTTCCGAGTATCCAAAGAAACTAATATATTATGATTCTTGGGTGTCTGTTTTTATTTTGTATTAAGTATTCCGAAAAATTAATGTAATTTCCATGTACATCAAGCTTGGTTCTCTACAGTTGGTATCAGAGGCCAGGTTTGGTTAACCATTGGAAACTAGGATGTGAAAACCTTAGTGAGAGCCCAAGAGATATTTATAAGGTATGTCTAGGGATGCCCCTAAGGATAAGTATAAGTATAGGTTATATTCATAGAATTACAGTAACAATCATAGAATTAAACCTAAGATTTTAGATATTGAAAGTACTCCCAATTTATTATGTTATTTTCCTAGAATGATTTTTTCCTCTCACATTATTGTTTTTGAGTTTTAGATGATGACTAGAACACGAAGGAACCGTGTTCATCAATGTAATGGAAAATTCAATGATTATAATCCTAAAAAACCACTATTATAGTAGAGGGATTGAAAATTATTATTTCTATACTTACACAAACTATGAATCATTCTAGTCTTAGAAATTAGAAGATAAGGGAACAATATTCTATTGAGTCCTTCATGAGGTAATGTCGACATTCTTTTAGTGGGTCTTCTGATACACATGTTACTAAACAATGGATCAGTACCATTGAAAAGATATTTTCCATACTTCACTATTTGGAACATGAAAAAGTCATTATGGTTGTTTAACATTTGGAAGGTGAAGCAGACCAGTGGTGGACTATAATTAAGAAAACAAGTCCCCAAGATAAAATTCAATCCATGTAATGGGGCGAGTTCAAGAACATGTTATTCAATAAGTACTTCCCTCATATTCATTAAAAAAATATGTAAAAGGAGTTCCTTGAACTTAAGAAAATGGATGATGAATCTGTTGGTATATACAAGGTGATTTTTACAATGCTATCAAGGTATGCATCTGGCTTTATAATCCAAACTGCAAGTAAATTTGATCGATTCTTCAGGGGCAACAAACCAAGTCTTCGAAGGGAATTAGATATAAGTGACTTTAGTAGCTGTGAAGAAATTGTGCATTGTAATATCATGGTAGAACTTGATGTTGGTGTTACTTATCCATCTCATGGTTTTGAAAAAAAAAATAAATGATGGAGTTCAAGGAAAAATCTCAAAATAATGGTGAAAAGAAGACGAGTGTTTCGTTATGCTCAATGTGTGGAAAGAAACATGGTGGAGATTTTCTTAAAGGGACTAGAAAATATTTTAAGTGTGGAAAAGAAGGTCATCGAGCAGTTTAGTGTCGAAGTAATGGGAAAAGGTAAATAATGATGTGAAAAGAGAAAAGACTATAGATAACGCACCACCAACAGTTCAATTCTACAAGTGCAAGGAAATGAGGAATTATGCTAACGAATGCCCTAATACGATGGTTAATGATGATTGAAATCAAAAACCTCTTAAGGAAAAGGAAAAAAGGGAAGTCACATGTGATCACTATTGGTGATTTTGAATATGAATCAATGTGGTGGAAGGATTATGTGTATATGTAATGAGATTCTAAAATAGTGTTGTGGAATCTCATTTATAGTATTAGGGAATATTGGAATATCTATGTATTGGTTTTCAATAATTGTATGGTACCAATAACCATGAAACGTGATTGAAATATTTTTTGTAAATAAGATGATATGCGCATAATGAAGGTATAAGGAGATAATAATAAGATTGATATTATTAATGAGCTCATGGCTGATGGTTTGAGTATATAGAATTTTTGGGATTTTGGTATGTGGAAAGAGTGAACTTTTGACAACATTCATGTTTTCACTAAGGTTATATGGTAATTCATGTTTCATGAGAATACATGATTACGGTATTCACTCGTTCATAATGTGATCAACATGATATAGCTTCTGATATATGGGGGATAAATGATGGTATTCACATGTTTTTTATATGACCTTTCTGGTATTTTTTTTTCATCGTACTGTGAGATAAACAGAAGTATTTTGGATAAGCCAAATGTTTTGAATGGATTAAGTTGGACATCAGATAGATTTGTTTAGGGATAAACCTTTTTTCTATAATTTTATAATAGTGTTGTTTTAGAAAAAGGACAACCTATAGGACGAACAACAACCCATCGTGTTAGACAAGGTTGCCGGAATCGAACCCAAAACTAAAGTGCGGCATGCCTTTATCACCTACCACTGGGATATAGGAAGTCCCTTGTTAGTATTATCTAGTTTTATTTTATTAACCTCTATAATAGATGAAGTAAAATTCCATTTTTGGAACCATATACGATTAACCTCATCATATATGGACTTATGTATATTTTATATCTTGTGCTATCCATTTTTGTGATAGAGATAGATGAAATGACCTATCATTCTATCCCATGATATTCTAAGACTTCATGAATGAAAATTTTTACTTCATTTCATTAAATAATAGTTGAAGTATAAATTACTCATGGAATGGCCAACTGTTATATTACACTGGAATCAAGTAAGAATTTATCCTTATGTAAAAATTCATCAACTATAGGGAAACGACCTTCAAAACCACAAACATTGTCCTAATACCCTCACATATGATGTATTAAAATGGTACCTTAGATCATCAAAAATTTATTTCTTTGTGATTGTTTCCTTTTTCGTAGCCATGTCCTATACAACTCTCCATCAGAACTTGATGGTTAGATTTATCTTCCATATCCATATTTTCACCTATGTTCTCCTATGTGGAATCCCAGTGATGAGTTAATTTGGGTAACCATTATGTTTCATACATTATTTTTTAAAATTCAGTTTTAGTATTACTTTTTATGATGTGGGTTTCTATGAAATACACTTTCATGTAGTAAACCATTTATAACCCCGATGAATTTTGAGGACGAAAGTCATTTTAAGGGGGGAAGAATGTAACACCCCAAGATTTTATGAGAAATAATTTTTTAAATTTCTTTGATGTCTTTTTTTTTATGATACACCAAGATTATCTTGTGCTATATACAAAACCGTATTAGCTTGTAGTATATGCAAACACTATTTTTGGCTTGTGTTGCACACAAGAGCGACCTTCCACAATAGCGTGTGTTGTACGCAATACCGAGTTTCACTAAACAATGATATATTATAATATTAGTATGAACTAGAAATTAGGAATAATATTAACCAAGTTTTGATTTTACAACATTATCATTCATATTACCCATATTCTAGAATATGGTATAATAAAAAAATAAATTTTTCAGGTAAAGGAAGTATTTTAAAAATAATGCAGTTTTGTCGCCTTTTGATGGAGCACCCACATTAAATCGAGTTTTTGACATGTTTATAAGTTCAATTTGACAAATTAAACATCTTTCTTTGAATCAGGATATATAAAATTACTTTGGATGAATTTTTGATATTTTTCTGATAGGATTCTTATTTTGATGAATAGTAAAAATACGATAAATTTTATTTAAAAACAACTTTTTTCATCAAGATAATTTATATGGTTAAATTATAATATTGAATGTTTTTAAAGTATAAATTTAATATATTTTTATCATTTAATATTATGTTTGTCATTATCATTAATTTTACACTAAATTAATAGGTAAAAACATTACAATCTTTTGCAACGTTTTAACTTTTAAAACCCATTTTCTCAACTGTGAGATTAATTTTAAATTAAATACCTCAACTTATGTGTTTTGAATTTGGAAAAATAAATTCCATATATGGAATCAGTAGCTCCAATTTATGTTAATAGGCTATTTTTTTTATAGATTATGAATAGTAACTACGGTAAATTTTATTTACTATTGTAAAAAGTAAATCTGGTAATTAAGGGTAAAAATAATATTGTAAAATTTAACAAACAACTTCCAAAATTCTACTGGATGAATAAAATTCTACCAGTATCACATAAGGGTCGGAATAGATTCATTTCATGGACTTTTGACCATGAAAATGATGTAATTATTATTAAACCCAAAGAAAGTGACGACATGTCACTCTCTTATATCTTATAAGTGTAATAATTTTTATTTAGTGATAAACATCATAAAACATAGAACATAAAGAGTCACCAATAAGCTAATAGAATTATCTACATCATGATAATTTATTTATAATTTTTAGGGATTAAATAATTATCATTAATGGTGACACAATACTGATATAGATATTATTTTATTGATTGAAATATCAAATAAATGGATTTAAAATTTTTAAAATAAATGTTATATGAACTATTTAATGTGCTCCACGAATTTTTAAGATTCATATTACTTGTTAGGAATCTACTAAATATTTTGGTTAGAACATATCTTATGTGTGGATTTTATTTAAATTCAACAAAATGAATAGAGTCAAAATTGACACTATTGATATTTTATATTATTAAATTGCTTAAAAACACAATAATATTTAAAAATTCTAAATTGAAATATATATAGTCAAAAATTTCATAAAGTACCCAATTATTGATAATTCACAACACATAAGTAAGTATTCATAATAATTTAAAATTTAGAATATTATTACCACAAATAAAATTAAATTGATTAAATAAGGATAAATCATGTTGATAAGGTTTAAAATAAATTCACAACATGTCTAAATTTTATTGTTTGATGATATTACAACCCTATATCATCTTATATTCGGATATGAGTCATTTTTTGGAGGTTTCTATGTGGAGTTTGGGTTTATTATAAATTAATATTTTTGATTATTCCAGAAGTGAGCTTCTCCTCTCCAATATAATGGCACCTCCTACCTCTCATCCTCACATCATTCTGATCCTTTAAGCTCGGCCAAACCCTGCCCATTTATCTTCTCTATTACTCAAATACCAACTTTAGTGCCTAAGAGGAGGTTTAGAAGAGACACGTCGACGAAGAAGTAATATCCTTTACCGATTCTTTCAAATTCATTTCCTCTTCTACTTCCCCTTCATTTTTTTGTTTAATAATTAATTAATAACATCAGTATCACTCATATATTGATATGTTATTATAAATATGAAACAACCCAATTTCACATTCTATCCATCCTACGGAAAACAAAATCACCACGCGTGCGTACGTACGGAATACCGTCTCCACACTGTGGTGTAATTTGTTTTCCACCGCCACATTACTTAGATGAGTATAATCCTGTTAATAATAACTATATATGATTATTATAACAAGATAATAATTCTAAGATATTATATAATCCACTCCAATACCATTCAACAATTATGGGAATGATATTGTTGCTCATGCGTACGTACAGATTACCTTCTCTACAACGCGATGAGATTAATTCTCCATGTTAACCATTCAAGATTGATTATAATTTTGATATAATAAACAATAATTAATGATATAACATAATAATGATACTATATTTATGTACATATATGATTCATTTAATTAATTCCATTCAATTCAATAAGGAAACGAAAACAGCGTTCATGCGTACGTACGACCTACCGTCTCCATGAACTGTGTATTTAATTTCATTTATAGATATACTATATATATTTATATGCGGAATATATGTAGCGACTCGGGTTTTTGGCCCTGTCAGACTTTGGAATATTTCTACGAATAATTCCAGAGCTAGGCGCGAAGACGGCGTGCGATTCCGAGGCCCGGTGTGCCTGGAATTAATTTTATAAAAATATTAAGTATTTTTATACTATGCACATGGAGGGGGTGTGATATCTCCTAAACGGTAGCTCAGAACGGGAAACTGAGGGCACGGTTGCGTCTGGAATGTGCCGTTTACCCTAGGCAGGGTGTAAACTTTGCGGGCGCGGGCCTGCGGTGAGAAACGCCCCCAGGGGCGTTTCCGTAAATAATTAAAAACTTAGTGGGCGAGCGTCGGCTCGAATAACTTCTGAACGGAGTCTCGGATGGAAAATCTGAGACCGCCGTTGCGTTCAGAACGACGCGTTTACCCTAGGGGTGACCTTACTTTTGTTCGCATCGGGCGTCGGGTCCGAGGCGAGTTTGGCGCCGGCGGGCGGCTGATATAAATATCAGCGCCCCCCCCCCCCCCCTAATCGTTCTTCATCGTTCTTCGCCGTTCTTCGCCGCCACTCCGCCGAATCGAGCAAACGGAGCGCCCACGAGCTCAGAATTCGACGGCGGACGTTCCAGGAGCGCGCAACGGAAGCTCTGGAGCGCAGATCTGAGGCAGAACGTCGGCGTTTCGCCCCTGAGGTAGGCGGTTTGAGTTTTACAATCCCGGATCCTGTTTTTGTGTTTTTTTTCTTCAAATTTTCATATGGGTTGTATAGTTCGGGTCCCGAGCTTTCCAAAACATGTTTCGGATCTGAATTTGGAGCACCGGGGTGCTCTCGGTGGCTCACGGAAGTTTTCCGGCGAAAACCCGGTTTTCCGGCGGCGGGCATGGTGGAATCCGGCGACGGCGCGGCGGCACGGCGGCTATTTCCGGTGGCGGCGGCGGCGGCACGACGGAGTCCGGCGGTGGCACGGCAGAGTCCGGCGGCGGCGCGGCGGCACGGCGGCTGTTTCCGGTGGCGGCGGCGGCGGCACGACGGAGTCCGGCGGCGGCACGGCAGAGTCCGGCGGCGGCGCGGCGGAGTCCGGTGGCGGCGCGGTTGTTTCCGGCGACCCTGCGGTGGTCAGGCCAGTTTGTTCCGGGGGTTCTTTAAACCCCCGTAACTCGCAAACCGTAACTCCGATTTGCGAGCCATTTGTGGCGACGCGCTCCTTGCGTCGAGACGGACCTTTTGAAATCACCTAGAGAATTTTATGGTTCGGGATCGTGGCCCGGGAGTTAGAAATCGCCGTGGTGTGATCCTCTCGATGGGTTTCGGGATCGTTGTGTGGGCCCCGCATGAGCTAGCTACGGTGAATAGTGGCTTTTTCACCGGTGCTCCGTTTCGGGCGAGTAAATAGCCTATCCTGCGTGTTGTTCCGCGTGGAACGCGATGGTGGCCTCAGTTTTGGCTTCGTAGGTGCGCAATGTGGCTTTGGGGCGAGTCGCTCGGGTTAGCGATGTTTGGACCAGCAGTGGTTGAGGGTTCTCCCTTGGTTCATTCCTATGAGGGTTCGTGTGGTATCACAACCTTCGTATGGGTTTGTGATCCTCTCGATGGGATGTTTAAACTGTTAGAGTTGTGGTATCCCTCCGGTGGGCCCGGAGTGGATCCTCTAGCATCTTTACCCTAGATCGGGTTCTTGGTATCGCTGTGACCACTTATTCACGGGAAAAAATCCCCTATCTAGCAGGTTAACCCCGTAGGGTTTGTGGCATCATCGGGAATATGATCCCCTACGCGGTGGGTCGTGCATAGTAGGGTTGTGGCATCGTCGGGTTTACGATCCCCTACTCAGCATGATGTTTATAGTAGGGTTGCGGCATCGTTGGTTATACGATCCTCTACTCAGCGCTTGGTGTCGGTAGGGTTGCGGTATCGTTGGTTATACGATCCCCTACTCAGCGCTTGGTGTCGGTAGGGTTGCCGTATCGTTGGTTATGCGATCCCCTACTCAGCGCGTGGTTTCGGTAGGGTTGTGGCATCGCCGGTTCGATCCCCTCCATCGCGAGTTATCCCAGATAGGGTTCCAGTATCATCGTGACCATCTTTATATAGACGATGATCCTCTGTCTGAGTGTAAAGCTTCTGTCGAGTGCAGATCGGGTTGTGGTATCCCCCAGCGGATCCTGGGTGTGATCCCCCATCTGTGAGAACTACGTATGCCAGATTGGGTCGTGGTATCCCCCAGAGGACCCTGGGAGTGATCCCCTATCTGTGAGTTACGTATACCAGAGTGGGTCTTGGTATCCCCTAGCGGACCCTAGCGGCGATCCCCTCTCCGAGGAGTTTGGTGGTTATGTTGTTTCAGCGATGTTTCCTCAGTGATGTTATCCGATGAGCGTGGTCTCTCGGGTGAGCGTCTGTGATGTTTGCGAGTATCCCGATGGAGTGTATCTCTCGGATGAGTGTCATCTGGTATGACAGTGTTCGTGGTGTACTCTCCTGGTTGTGGACAGTTGCTGGTGATGAGGTCGGTACCTCTTGTGGCTTTGTGGCGTGAGCTGTGTATATCTGGATTTTTCAAGGTGTATGTATGGGCATACACCTGAGCTGAGCTGAGCTGACTTGTTGTGTTTAGCCGAGGATGGTCACGAGATGGAGTTTCTCTCTCGTCTGGGTTCCCTCTGGCTGGGTTGAGTGGACTGTTGCCTTTCAGTTGCTCCCTTGGGTTTTTGGTTTTTGGGGTGCCTACTGAGTATGTTTATACTCACCCCTGCACGGGCTTTGCCCGCACATGTTTGTGTCTTGTGCAGACCACTGGGATTTTGACGGAGTCCCAGGAGGACCCGGAGCAGGCGGAGCTTAGTGAGCGAGTGGACCGGGGTGTCTACCGGAGCTGTGCCGAGGGAGCTTTCCGGCGGGTGTTTGTGGCAGCGTTCCCCTTCTTCAGAGTAGGTTGGACGTGCTTTGTAGTTTTCTTTTGGTGGGCCCTGTTTTGCCCTTGTACTTTTGTTGTTGCTCTCTGGTTGTGGGATAGTGTATGCATGCATTTACTTTCCAGTTTCTATATCTATGCACTGTTGCATGGAGGTGTTTGTGGGTGCGTGTGTATAGGTACCTTAGGCTAATGCCTCCCATGTGTGTGATAGCCTACTCGGCGCTGGTCGCCAGCCCCTGGCCTATTGGAGACGGGCTTGGGGAGTCACGGCTCGAGCCCCGTTGGGTCGGGTCGTGACAATATATATTATATATAAATCATGTTTTACATTTTTGAATTAAGTAATCATTATCTATGTAATCATATGAATAATTACAAGTCAAAACACGTATGATAAATGAAAATATTTAACCCAAAATGCATCTTTAACATGGAATTGACAAATGAACGAGTAATATAAACTCATAAGTTAATCATATATGATTTCATAAATATTATTATGGTTCTTTTACAGGTTAATAATATTTTTAAACCCACTATATATTAGTCTTGGACACATACAAAAGAAATTTTACATAAGTTAAGGGATAAATATTTCAATCTCGTTCTTATCCGATATTGTTTATTCTTAAGTATTTACTATGTTTATGTTTATCATCCATGTCCATGTTTTCTAGAAATTTTTTCATAAAGTGTATAATATTCTTCCATATATGTCTAAATTCCATTTTACCCTTTTTTTAATTCTACCACAAGGTATGGAATGACTCTTTCTTTTGTTTACAATATGAGGTACTTTTTGACTTTTCCGGCAAAAGTACGAGGAGAATGTTTTTTAACATATATGGAGTGAATGGATTTTACAGTTTCATAACTCTTTATTTTCATGATTCTTCCTGTACAGGATTTGATGACAAAAAAATAAATTTCTCTTATAATTTCCTGGCATTTTGAGAAAAGAAAATGATTTTGAAGATTAAAGGATATTTTCCTCATGATTTACTTTCATGTATTTAATGAAAACTATTTTTCATCTTTGATGAAATTTTTTAATATGGTTATGTTTCAAGCATAATGTATCTATTATTTACATGGTTGGATTTTGTTTATGATGAAATTATATGTATTATTTTATACAGATTATATTATGATGGGATGATGTTAATGAATCCCATTTTATTCTTTAGGTTAAGATGAATGATTTATGATTGTTTTGAGGCACACATAATAAGGATTTCAATATGAGATGGGTGGGACCTATATCTCCCTCCAATGAATTGGGTAATTATTTATATCTAATGAGATAGACATGGCTAGAGTGCCAAGTGAACCTGATTTAGTAATACAGTGATGGAATGGCAAGTAAACCCGGATCAGTAATGGACTTCGTCCACTACGATGGTCTTGGATACAATGACTTGGATACTATAGATATAATAACATGTTATTAATGGTCGCCATAATTAAATGTTTTATTCCCATGATATTTATTATTATTGATGTTCCTTTATGATCTATTCCTTCCGTACTGCCAAGATTCATTTAACAACACATGAGTTTGATGTTTAAACATTGTGTTCATGCTTTTTATTAAGTTCAAATACATATGGTTTCTTTTATTTTCTCTATGATTACCATTACTAAGCATGTGTGTTCTCCCTTTATATGTATTATATTTCCCAGGAAATAAAAAAAGGTTTTATGTATGAAAACAAAAGGTGAATATCATTAGGGGAGATGTTGAAGATCTTTCACCATTATTAGAAGATTATGTTCTGAGTTTACAAAGACACTAAATTATTACGGTCCATGGTTTCCTGTTTTTGTTTTGTATTAAGAATTCTACAAAAGTAATGTAATTTCCATGTATGTCAATCATGGGTCTCTATAGTCATATTCCTCTTCTGTCTTATTAGATGGAAAAAATATAATTAAGGTAATTTAAAATATAATTTGAAGAGCTGGATTGCAAAAGATTCATTCGACCAAACCGATCTATGTGGGAAGCACTGATCTTGTTCTCAAAAAAGGTGGATGGAAATCTAAGGTGGTCTGTGTATTATCATAAGTTTATCCAATTTACGATAAAGAAAAAATTTCCACTTCAACACATTGATGATATTTTTGATAAATGTAGCTACACATTGATGATCATCTAGATTATATGAGGGGAGCTTAGTGGTTCTCTATAATTTACATGTGAATAAGATATCACCAATTGTATGTTCAGAAGGAGGATATTCTAAGAAAATATTACAGAAGAAGATATGTCAATTATTAATATGTGTTAATGCCTTTTGGTATTATGAATACACCACAATTCATTATATCATTGTTGAATCACATATTTTAGAGATATATTGATTCTTTTTTGTGGTGTTTTTTGAAGACATACTAGTGTATTCAAAGACAAGGGATAATCATGAAAAACACTTAGTGATAGTGTTGTGAATATTTGAGAGATTATCATTTGTATAGAAATCAATCAAATTGTGATTTTTAGATAAATAGTTACTATTTATTAGTGTTTTAATTTCTAAAAAATGTGTTTTGATGGATCTAGAATAGATAGAAGTTGTTATCTCTTGGATGCCTCCAAAGAATTCTTTTGAGATATAGAGTTTCATGGTCCAGCTGGTTATTAAAGATTATTTGCTCAGGATTTTCATGACTATCTCTATATAATACATATTTTACAATGAATACTGTTCAATTAAAAAGGATCGATGAATGCCATAAGTCTATCGAAGATGTGATGGTTTTCCTTACATCAGTATCAATATTGATTTTTAGAGAATTAGGACAATGGTACGTGGTGTGTTCGGATTCATTGATATCAAGGTTGGGGTGTGTTCTCATGGAAGGATATATTGTTGTTTCCTATGCCTCATGTTAGTTAAGATTTCATGAGATGAACTACCCAAAATACAATTTTGAGATAGCTATTGTACTCCATGATTTTAAGACATGGATTCATTACCTCTTTGGTGATAAATTCAATGTGTATACAGATCATAATATCATGAAAAATATTTTTGTACATAAGGATTTTAATTTGAGACTATGAATATTGGTGGAATATCCCCAATGTTAAACTATTACTTGATGTATACAACGGTAAATGAAAATTCAGTGGATGATTCATTATGCATAAATTCATATGCTCAGTTGGTAAAAGAAGATTCCTAAGAGTGGTGGTTGATGTTGGTATTAGAATACATGCACATGGAATGTTAAGAATGAGGTGAAGTTGTGGTTTTGATTACAATTTTAGTATTTCCTGATTTGTTTAAAATGGTTAAATAGGAAAATATTTCAAATTCGGAATGTATTGAGATAATTTCAAAACTAAATGATGGGGATACCACTGAGGGATAGAAGCTAGATTAGAGTTCAATGATGTTATTCCAAAATCAGTTGGTATTTTTTTATGTATTTTTAGAAAAAACAAATTCATCTTATCCTCCATTCAGGATGGAATGTTCATCCTGGAATAAATAAGTTGTATATTTCATTGAAATCATGGTTTTGCTGTGTCAGTTTTAAAATGAAGATAGATGAGTTTGTTTCAAAATGCATAACTTGTCAAGATTTTAAGGAAGATCAGTTGCAACCAACAGGTATGATAAATTCATAACCTATTATAGTGTGAAAATTGGTTTATATAGCCATGGATTTTTTCATAGATCTCCCAATAACAATTGGAAAAATTATTTCATACTGGTAATAGTGGATCAACTCACAAATTCAACTCATTTAATCCCTATTCAAGAATCTCATATGGAAGTTGGAAATATCAAAAATATACATATGAGATGTTTTAAAGATACATGGCATATCGGTTTAAATCATATCATTTATAGATTCATGGTTTTTTTATATTTTCATGAAATAATTACAGAAATACCTTGGGACATAGTTGAATATGAGTACAACTTATCATCCCAAAAGGATAGGCACTCTGAAAGGATGATACAATCATTGGAAGACATGTAGTGTTTTTTAATGGATTTTATTGCTCATGGGAAGATAATGTTCAATTAGTGGTGTTCTCATATTACAATACTTATCAACCATCAATTCATGTGGCTCCCATGGAAGAATTTTAATGGGAGCCCTTTTTGTTATCCACTTTCTGAGGTTGAAATAGTTGAGACATTGCAAGTTGGACTTGACATTTCCAAGAAACAATAGAGAGGATTCAGTTGATCAAGAATGTGATGAAGATTTCATAGAGTCTTCATAAATCATATGAGTATCATCATCAATGATCATTTTTTTCACATTGAGTTAACATGTGTTCTTGAGGATCTATCCAAGTCTTGGAAATTGATTTTTTGGAAAGTAGGTCATGTTATATCATTGTTAGATAAACTCTACTGAAATAGTTGAATGGGTTGGAGTGGTGGAATATAGTTTACCATTACAGTCATGATTCAGTTCACTATGTAATGTATTTAATGTATATTAGTTATAAAAGAATCATCATGATCCTAACCATGTGATTCAATTGGATAATGATGAACTAGAGCCAGATACTTAATTGGTATATATCCCGTTGTGGATTGTTGATAGGAAAGAGAAATTCATGTGTGAAAAAATCATCGTCCTACTGAAGGTTTTCTTATTGCATGTTCAGATTTAGGACGAGACACAGGAACATGATTAGGAAATAAAAGGGAAATTGTCGTGACTTTTTCAGGGTATCAAAGTTTTCTACGTTCAAGGGACATAATGGCCTACTTTGGGGAGAATTTAGTAACCCTGGTTTCAAGTTAGTAATCCCTCTTTTATGTAATTTAATGTTATAATGTGTTTGGGTTATGTTTAGAAGAGTTTGGGAATCATTTCAAATGATATGGGGATTTTATACAGGTGAACCGTTTGGGAAAAGTATGAAAAAACTATAGGAAAATGCACATAGTGAGATATGGGATAAAGGGAAGTCTAATAGGTGGTGTACAATCTTTCGAAACCATGTGGGTGCCTTGGAAAACCATGCAAGTTGAGACAGTTGGATTTGGAATAGAAGTCACAATTTTGGAAATTGTGATATCCAATCATGTGAGTTTCCTTCATAGGATAGATTTTAGATAAAAATTAGCACACAATTTGAGTAAAAACTTCACTAAGCATGCATGATTCAAAGAGTTAGATCCTAAAATTTTATATGTCATATGTTTTGGTCTCTAAATCCCTCATTTTTACTCATATTTGGGCCTAACTCATTATTATATCTTCCCAAAGGACAAAGTATCTTCTCCCATCAATCCATCGGAGATCTGAATGCTTTAGTTTTTTATTTAAGCTAGAAGCTCACGGTATGTGATTGCTGTTGGGTTTTATTGGTGAATTTTCCTAGATCTACATTTCTATCTCAATCAATTTTTTAGATATACATAATCTATGGATATATCTAAAATATTTTATTCTATATAAGATTATATTTCCAATTTTTTTAGATAAGGGAAGTGATTTAAGGTGGGTTCTTGAATATTTAATCTGGTTTTCTTGGTATCTTTTTGATGTTGGTCGTCTTCACCAATATTTTGAGGTTGGTGGATTCACTCATGACTCCTATATTTAGAATTTTTAGTATTATTCTCAAATTGGATTTTTTTACTAAAATGAATTTTGTTTAGTTTTGCGATGATTTTAGAAAACCCTCTTCAGTGACAGTTTGTGGAATTATGGAAATTTGGTGTTTTTTTGGAAAGTGATTTTGGTAACATGATTTTAGAATGATAATTTTAAAATGATGGTTCAGTTTTTATTCTTGTTTAAGTATTTTAAATAATGTTTTGGTTTTACTGAATGTTTTTAAATGGTTTTCAATAAAATAATGGTCATATTGAAATTTTTGAAATGATGGTTTTGGCATAGTCTTGCATAATGGTTAGTGTGATTTCATATATCATTTACAAGGCCTAGTTGAAATAAAACTTGGTGATCAGTGCATAAGGTGAAATGGATTATGGGACATAGTTAACATGTGATAACATGGTAGATTGATAAGAAAACACTCATGAGTATAGATCTATCATAATGACTCATGCATGGTTTAATATATGGATATAAGTAATAGAATGGTTATGCCAAAATAGAACTTGTGAAATGGTATAATGTATTTTTTTCAATATTCCTTATAACATGAGGTTTTTGTATAAAATAGTTTTTTTGTAAGTAGTTTATATTTTTATATTAACAATTTTAAGAATTTTTTTATATAAAATAATTTATATAAATTTTAATAACATGTTTTATCTGTGTGGCATGAGTAGAGATGTTATTCAAGAGAATATAAGAATTTTATTACTCACCCCTGAATTTTCACTATCATGATTTTATAGGTATTGTTCATTGGTTCATGGCAAAAGTTAATCTATGACCCATATTTAGTAGTACTTCCTGATACTTGGGATGTAATTGGAGTTGGAGCTTGAATCATTTACAGCTTTGGATTTATTTGGTAGTCTCTGAGTTTTGCTATTTCTGTCTTCTATTATGTACATTGATATTTTTATATTCCACTATGGTACTCTTTTGTTGGTTTTCTATAAAATAAATGATTTTTTTCCTTTCATTAATATAATATTTCATTTAGTAGTATATTTGGTTATGTATTTTTTGGTTGGTTATGTTTTCTAAAATGGAATATCATCCCCCACCTGTTTAATAAAGACCTTGGAACTATTTCCTATCTTTGGTACATTGGAAATGTGGCTTAAGGCTATGAAACGTCTAACCTCACACTAAAGCCAATGGGAAGGGGTGGGATGTTAAATTTATACTCCGTGTCTCCCACACAATGAATATATCACATGGGATTAGGAATTTTGGTACGGTCTTTTTCACATGATCATGGAATATCAGTTCATGTCAGGGATTGTATGGTCTTTGAAGAAAGACATTAAAATGAACACTAAACATCCATACCGCAAGATGTTAAAATGATTGATCAACATCTCTTATAATATTTAAATATTAGAACTACATTTTTCTTGATTATTAATATTACAGTATATATAGTGATGCCTAAATCCACAAATTTTGGTTTGGACATGGCATTAAAATTTCACCCTTCCCCGTGTATGGGTTTGACCATCATAGGGAACCTTCAGAAAAGAACTATGTATGTATATATTCACTCTTTGATGAGATACATTGTGAAATCTAGATCCTACATACCATTCCAACCACAAAAAATATTCACCACACTCTCCTCCATACATTCTTGATCTACATAGGATGGTTCAGTATGAGTAATTCACAACATGTGTTCCTGTATTAAAAAATGAAATTCCCCCTGTTAATAAAATAATTCAATCAGTGTGGGGAATATTCCCATAATTATGTACAATTTGATTGTCTATTTTATGAGATAATTAGTGATTCACATACCTTATGTCTCATGCCAAACCATAAAAAACATAGGATCCCTCATTGTATGCATTATACCCACAAAAGGAAAATATTTTTATCCATTATCAGGAAATTTTATCATGTAATGATCCTTCCCTGTTTAGGGCCTTTACTTAAAAAAATATATCTTGGGGTCTGACGATGTTTGAATATTTATAATATTTTTATTTCCATTGAAAATGGATGGTCAGTGTGCTAAGAAACCTTTATTTGACTATGCATTAATATGGACCAGTTGGCTTTGCATAAATTTCCAAAAAAGACTCTCAACCAAAGGAAAATTTGTCCTCTAGAGAGACCTATTATATCTCAATAATCCCTAATGATGTTTTTATCCCACGTCACTCCCCAGATTTAGATGTCCCTATATTTTAGTTTATAACCCCCCCTTTGAACCAACAGATGATGGAATACTGATGGACAATATTATCATGAAAATATAAAATCATTGATGCTTCAGTCAAAGATAAGTGACCTTAAATCATATCCCTTAAAATTCCTTTTTGTAAGATAATCGAGTACATGGTTCATATAAAAGTCGCATGAAATTAAACTACACTAAAAATTACCCCTCATTTACATAAGGAAAATTGATATACGATTTTTATTTAATTCATGTCCAATAGTGATACAGATGTCCACATAATTTTAGGAAATCATTCTCTGGAAAATCCAACCTCCTTTGTATTGTGAAATCTGAATTTTTTAAAAGCATCAACTAGTAATATAATTCATACTTTCTAATAAAACCTCTATTTTACTATGCATTATGTGCACTAATTGGATCTATATAAATTGACCAAAAAATAAATCCTATAAAATATTTGAAAATTCAGTCTCAATAGATACATGTTCTATCTCTATATGACCAGAAAACATTATTTTGGAAAATCTATTTTCTAATGCGGTCAGCAGATCTTCCTTGCATGATTTTCCCATGAAAAACCATAGATTCAAAAATAAAAAAAATAAGAACCTCTAAACTTCCCTTTATATCTAAATAATGTTGGGAATATCTCATCTAGTAAAACATGTTAGTTTCATCACCCTATAATTCATAATCAAATCTATTCGACATAAACAGAAGTTTTATTAGTCCAAATTGAAAGAGTTTAAACTACACACAAAAAGGAAAACAGTACATTCCATGATAAAAATAATTAATGGGATCCCTAGAAAAATGTCAAGTCCAGGGTCACATGACCCATTATTTTCATGGTTTAGAAAAAAAATCAATAAATGAAAAGGAAAAGGATAAACTTGTTAGTTTAAAAAATTTAAAAATGGTAGGCTAAGAAAAACTCAGGTCATTCAGTCTACTTTTATCACACATTGGACATAGGAAAAATTTATTGTCATAACTGAAAAGATGAATTTTGTTTGGTTTTCCATTTATTATTAAAATAATTAAAATATTCTTGCTAAGTCCATCAGCTTAAAAAAATAGTCCATTATATGAACATTCTTACAGATATGATGACTCTAGTATTACAATGATGGTTGAGATTGATATCTAGTGATAAATTCATTAAGTATAACTGGGATATTGTCTTTCAAAAAAATTCCAATTAAGATTTATTGGTAATACATGATTAGATAAAGGATAAGCACTAGAGGGAGGAAAATATTCAATTATTTCATGAATTGGAACAAAGGAGGAACATTTAAGATCGGAGTATCTCTATATGAGTAAGGAACTGTGGTTACAATGCAAGCTATATGAATTCATAAAGTTGAATCAGTGAATCATCTGAATCCTATATGGTTTAGCAGATCTTGGCAGATATTTTAGTCTCCACATTAGCACCAACCTGCAATGTTATATCCCTATAAGAAACATCTGATCTTTCATTCTCCATTAATTCAACTACCCATTCCACATCAGAAAAACATACCTCAATATCATCCATTTCATTCTTGATCCAATCTACTAATCCTTTCTTCTCTATAAATAGGCACGATCACCTTATAACATCACCATCAAACTCAAAATCTTCATTGAGAGGGATATTCTGGGATGTTGCAAAAAGGGCCATAGAATCAGTATTTGAGAGACAATAAATGAGCATGATATCCCTCTATCAAGAAGAAATAAACTATTTTAACAAACCATCTATGGAATGATAATCAATCATCTCATACCTAATAAATAAAAATATGTGATGTAATTTGGGTAGCATCACCGACATTTTTTCCAGGGGGTCTGAGAAATCATCCTCCAAATGTCCTCTACACATGATGTTGAGAAACACTAATATTATAAAGATACTCAAGATCCCTTTTGTAATTTTTATTGAATAAGGAAATATATTCTAGATCATGTTCCAATAGAGTGCCACATCACTCCACACTTTCAGTATGACATGATTCTACGGAATTTTCTCCCTTGCAGCGTTTGGAGGTTGGGATGTTAGAAAAGATGTCGCAACAGTAGAGGCTTGTGGATGTAATCCTAAATTCAGTTGATTAAATGAGTCAACACCTAAATTAAAAGTAAAATTTTTATTAGTGGGGGTACATACCCTATTTTTCTAAAATGAAAATTTCCCTGACTTCTATTGTCCCATTACATGGAAAAGTAGATATTTTATCCTCAGTTTGTAGTACATCATCAGTTTCAACCATGGACACTAGTGTCAGACATACATGATTTGAAAAATTCGTGCCATCAATAATGGAACTCATTTATTGAAATCATATATGAATATCGATCATTGAATAAGGTGTGACAGTTAGGCATGACTCCCTTTAATGAATAATCATTACATCCTCCTTAGAGTTTTCCTTCTAGGGTGGAAAATATCAGAATGCCTAATATGAATTTCAACCCCAAAAGAATCTCTTCATAATGGGAAATAAGACACATTATTAAGAAGGTTTTATCCACCTTTTTATTGGAATAACATTGTTTTCCTTAGTAGATATTGATTCCCCATATGAATTAGGTACAACCACTCTAATTATCACATTTTATTCCACAAGATGAGGGGATATAGGCTCCTGGGTAGTTGATGTTTGCGGGATCATTGAACCTGTGTCAATTCTTGTGTGATTTAATTAATTACCACATGAAAATACACAACATAATAGATATGTAAAGACATTAATAAGTCACTAAATATCCTAGATAAAATATATGCCACCAGTTTTCATTCCTACAGATATTTCACAGTGTTACATAGGGATGGTCTCATATGAGGAGGATTAGTTATGGATGATGTGGGAATTCTCCCTCACGCCCTACGGTAACTAGCTCAATGTTCATAACCCCCTTGATAGAGCCTTATTTAGAATCTCCCTTTCCAAACATGATGTTGTCCCCAACAATACTACCTAAGAGGTATACTCTGGGGATGGGATAGGTGACCAAATCGTCCCAACCTCCAACAACTATAAGGAGTAGTGATTCATGATCATAGTAATAATAAGAAGGGGATTTGATAAAAAGACCATGTTATCTCTTTATTGGCATCATCTTAGATCACCAGATTTACCACTATATACCGATCTTGATTGGACATGTAAATTCATCCGTGGGATGAGTGAATACAAGTTTTCATAGCTTACAAATATATTCCCATGTCATGAGGATTATTTGGAAATATATTCACATGGGTGAGTTGATCATCCCAAATCCCATATGATCATCGTCATCTCCATGAATTTATTCCTAGATTTATTTAGTGGATTTTCTCCATCTCTTGGTGTCCCATTATTTTGAAGCCTATTAGAAGGATACATTACTTAGAATGGATAATGTTGAAGGGTACACCCATGTAGGTGGGGTGGGATCCATCTACCACACTTTCTTCCTTGGTACCTCAGCTACCCTTATACCCCTAGGGGTTAGGCTTTTTCATGACCCCAATCGTGAATGAGGATAATGGTCCCTGAGCATGGTTATAGTAGTTGGATGAAGCTCATTGGTCCCCTAAGAAGAACAACTATCATCTTACTCCCTATTGATGACCTGTAATATTATAATTTCAATCATTATCTTGGTAAATATACATTGAATACATAGTGAATGAAAATAACTTTCATGATATTGAATATAGGCCTCCACCATCCCAGGGTCATCAACATAAGTCATATTTTTAAGTGTAAATATGTATCCATACCTATGTAATGCATCTTATTTATCATATAGAAGAAACCACATATCACTAATGGGAATTTAAATCCTCAAATCATACCACTATATTCATGATATTGTGTAGGAATCCTTATGGGAGATGGGTACATGAGATTGTGGAGTAGTGCTAGAATCCTATGATGTTTAACTCTAGATTCTAAAAAAAACTTCTTTTCGAAAACAAGATATTATCTCGGTATATTATCAAGCCTTGAATGTATTGTTATTTTCCTTTGAACACCCTTAGTCTTGGAAAATATTTGATCATGGAAAATTGGTATCATTTTTATTATATGTTCACTATGGTATGATCAGTTATAGTATTCAGTGTTAGTCCTCGTATGCGCTAGATGAATATCTAAAAAGGGTGGGAGATGAATCTAGCATTTCGTGCCATCCTAGGTGAACATTATCTTGAATTTCCAAGCCACTATTAAATGTTTTTCTAAGCATGGAATGTTGATGGATGGGGTACACATTATCTGAAAACATTTGAATTGATTCACAAATATATAGTTTTCATACCCCTCACATATAATATCCATATTAATTCTATAAACTATGATTTCATCTCTCAAGTAAATGATATACCATCACCTCTAATAATCCCCAAATGCATCATTCACCAAAGTACAAATGGAGGAGGGGTAGGGATTTAAGGTTAAATAATATTGATGGTTGATCTTGTCTATTTGTTCATCACCCTTCCAATAAAATTGGAACACACTACTAATTCATTTATGATATGGTTATAAAAAAGATTTTGGGATATATTGATTATTGACAAATTTATAACGTCCCATAAGGGAAGCTATACCACCCAAGTTAACATAAAATGGTACCACCAACAACTATGGAGATTACCCCTCGTTGATGTGTCCCAATAAATGGTATATCATTTCTTCCACTGGGATAGTGTGATTAATATGCCTTCATGTGGACAACATAGGCTCCATTACAAAAGTTGTGACTCTAAACATATTGTTGGATTCACAAAACATAAACAACCAACCTCTAAGGAACATGGTGAGAAAGGCTTCCAATCATAACTACCCACTAATGTCGAGGACAATCTTCCATACCCACATGAGAAACATAACATCGTCTAGTGTTTCCCTTTAGTAACTAACAAGCCCTCCTGTATATAGAGTTAGACAGGTCATTGACCCTAATGTACAATGTTCATTGCTACACAACAATGAAAAATACTTTATCCAGTAATAAAATTGGACATCCATCATTGGTTGAGGGACACAATTCATATGTTCCTTCACCCTATCAATATAATTCTTTTCAAGAAAGGGGGTACACTCTATGTCATCTCAAGCTGATGGGGGTGGTATAAATTCTTTATACAAATCACCCATCATCAGCACTCCCGATAACATATGGGGATCCTATAGAATAATTGAAAACTCCCCATTAACTAGTGGGAAGGTATTAGCATCTAGACTACATAAGATAAGAATTTGTGAGATAATGCCATTTTTTTATGAGATTAGGTTTGGGATTCCTATATGGACTCGTACCTTCCCACAACCATCAAATCGGTTTAAAATTCCTCACAACTCAGATGGACCTTGGAACGTCAACCATAGTCTAGACTAAATGAATTTTTAATGTGAATATCCCATTATAATGACCACCTAAACTACACACTTACTATATCCTTCTGTGAAATGAACTAATAATAATGGAAATCTATTTCTAGTACCTGGAAGGTTTATTCCAACAAAAAGGTGCATAATTTAGAATAAATATAGTGGAGTAAGGCTCCTGAATGAATGAACCCCTCAATGAAATGTTTGTTTTTGGAATGTTGATGATGCTAAATATATAGAATGAAGGTTTATTTACTTAGTGTGATGTAAGGATTGAAACATATGATGGAATCCTATGTCTGTATAGAGGAATCCTTTTAGAGATCAGATTTCACCATTGTTCTAGACTCAGAAGTCCCACTAGTGATTGGTGGGGAAGGTCGACATTGATTATGGAATTGTTATCAGTAGAGTAATTAATGGAATTACTTCTATCATAAGAGGTAGACAGAGAATAATCCACAACAGAAGTTTATTTCAATTGGTCTATTCCTTATTATTTTATGCAAAAAAATCAGTAAATAATGTGTTGATCATCATTAAGTGGATGAGTATAAATAACTTTATAGCCTGGAACGTGGCCCAAAAACCATTCTCCAATGAACCATTAGTCCGCGAAGCATTGTCCCATGAGGCACTCGACCTATGAAGCATCTACCCATGAATCAGTCATCCATCAAGTGGATGACCATTTCATTATTTGAGGAAACATATGTTCATTTCACGGGTAACCACCTTTGAATTTGTGAGAAATGTTTCCATAGAGGATAAATTGTATACGGGATCATCAATTATAAGATAGCTAATAGAGAGATCAGTTTTTAGAAAATACTCAGTAAATGAAAAATGATCTATGTCCACCCCTTTTTATAGTTGTTGAAAATATTATAGGTCAATATATATACCACAAGATGGTTAAAATTGGAAAAACTAGTTCATCAGAACAACCTTATCTTCAACTCGATTAGAGCCCATTCCGACAGGTGGAATTTCATGATTCTTGAAAACACATTATTGAAGGTGGAAATTATTTCGTTAATTTTTTAATGGAAAATATACATTAATTATAATGTATAGAATGATTAAAAACTAATAATTTATAATGGATGTCATTTTACACATAGAAAACTCCCTATACATACCACTGTTATGTATGTCATCTAGTAAAAAAATAATTTTTGAGACATGAAGGTTGTATCTAGAGCCTACGAATAAATCCAATCATTTTTGATAAAGGGTGAAACTTTCAATCCCTTACAAATGACGATCTACCACAAATGGTAAATCTTTTTTGGGCCTATACGATGATTTCCATACCCAAAAGATGAAATAATTTGCATGGATTGATGTTTTTATTTGGCTCCCACCCCAAGGACCCACCAACGATGATTGGTCATCCCAGTGTTCAGTTACCCCATTAATTTATAAAAACCCTATAGGGGAGCTTAAATAGAGACAGAAAGAGAAGGATATGGATCACATATTAAAGCTAGATGAAAGGTGTTATAGGCATCGATTTCCACCAAGTAATTTTTTCACATAATTTTATTATAGAAAGGGTACTCACCCAACCATCCATAGACCAACAAATCATTTATATTGGTTATTCCATGAATGTTACTAGATTTTACCTTTCTGGGTGATGACCCCACATAGTAAAATGCAATGTGGAGGCATCTATTCCCCACATAAAAAGATGCTACACATATGTAACTTGGATCCCTATAGCAAAGTGACACATAGATGAAACCCACATCGATGTAGTAATGTGATAAATAGAAAAAATACACACTAGTATAGGAATGTAATACATAGATAGAACCCCACCCCACATAGAAATAATCTATGCCTTAAGTTTCATCATTTGTTTCTCTGATTTCCTGCTCTAATTAACATTCTGAGATGTAGTTTCTTGAACCAAAGTTGGGATCTCCACAAACTCCTCAAAAGTATTTCATTAACAACACATTTTTTATGAATATATATGACATATGTGGGATCTTTTGTGAGGAATTAAAAGGCCCCACCCAAAACCACCAGATATGCTTGATCAAATCACTAGGCACATCGGTGTGTCCTCTCAAGCATACATACCCATGCTAAATATGGTCATATTTTTACCCTCATTAATAATGGCGATCCTCATAATGTTCTAAAGAATACATTCTTATGTTAATGAGGGTATCACCCATGGAGGTTATAAAATGGGGATACATGTTCTAGATATAGAGAGGAACCAAGCACCATTCCATTAAATGATGGTTAGTACTATATCCTTCTCTCATCCTCCAAGAAACCAAGAGAAAAAATACCTCCATGAATAAGCCCCTAGTCTCTCATGAGGGATTATGATCTCCTCCACTTCATCTTAATAGATCATATCCAGGATTCCATGTGACTATCCAAGTTATCAAAACAAATGAAGATGTGTGAACATTCAAAGCCATTTCTCTCTCCCTTTGGAACTGGGAAATGATAACCAGAATGGATATCGGTGTCAAATCTCTATATTTCCCTCTCCCTTCGGGACCATGCTTCATCCACTAGAAAAAAAATCATATTGTGTGGTTTCTAGATATACCACTTCATTTTTATATCACACCAACAATGACTCACATGGTTTTATAGGTTAGTGTAAATCATGAAACCAACATGATCCCATGAAAATTTGCATTCTAATTAGTGTAAGACCAAAAAAATCTAAAAATCACCATGAGTTTAGACTTTCCTCTAGGTTCTAGAAACATGATCCTTCCATTTAGTATAATCCATAATAATATCATCTCAAAGGGAAATATCACCCATTAGAAAAACCTTGAAATGGCCATATTCTTGATAAATAATGAAAACATGCCTCCTCTAAATGTATAAGTCCCAAACCTTCCAAACTATGTCGGATTTGATTACTAAATAACAAACATAAATAGAAATCCTCACTAACGCCCAAATCTGACACCCAAATTCTACCAAATGTTCTTTGGCCTATATACCTAGTATAATCATTTTTTCCAACACTTTAAATGGGACGCACCTGTGCTTCGATAATAACATGTTCACAAATTGGATTCTTTGTTAAATAACATTACAAAATTCTAACGGTGGGACTATTTGATCACGTTTAATGGTGATTTATCGACCTTGATCAAAATAGAATGATGGGATATTGATTCCTCCTTCCATGGATTCATCCTCGGAACTGATTTTCTAGTATGGGTCTCCCTCAAATAGTTATGTCATGTTTTTAGAACACATTCCTAGTTCCACATCTTTTTGGATGCTGGTTAATTAATGAACTTGTATCTTGACATTATTTTTGTCTGGTGGGGGAATAAACCTTCATTCAATAGAGTAGTCATGTTAGGAATTGCTGGAATTTGGGGATGATAGGACCATTGGTGACCTTTATTCTTCTTCGTGGGAGGTAATCTCTTGTGATGAATATTAGGAATGGAATTAAACACAACCTATGTTGATCATTATATATCTAATGACAATGTTTTATATCATCCAAGACACTCACTTGAGGCATACCATGATTTTTTGAGGTAGCCAATCCCATTGGCACATATCTTCTAAGGATATCCACTTATGAATCCACTAATTATTCATGGGGGATGTGTTTGGGATCATGTAACAAGTTTAATAACGTTTTTATATAGTTTTAATTGATCAAGGATCCCCATGGAGGTAGATCAAGGAGGTGAATCCCTAGGATGGAAGATGTCATGCATAAAATTTTACTTATGGATGAATTCGAATGCCCTGAAAACGTAAATCTAGGGGGTGTCCCCTAAAGTGAATATGTAACACCATAATGGATGATAGGAACACCACTTGTCGATGATTATTGAGGTACATCCCTAGTAGGGATCACCCGGGATTACCATTGGTGGGGATTCAACCTTAGAGAGGCATCCAACATACACTGTTTAGAAGAAATTGATCAAAACCCACATGGTTTCATTTCATAGTTTATGATTGTGTTATGGTATCTATATATGAATTTTCACATCATACATTATGTATGCTCATGTCATGAAAAGGTGAATTTATGAGTGATTTTGTGGGGCTTATGTGTTGAATATTCCCATCACAAGATAATTTCTCTTTGTTTGAGTTGGTGGGTGGGGTTACACATTGATATTCCTGGGGGGATTAGAATGATATGTGGCATCCCATGTGAGGGGAATGATCTTACCAAAGATGTGAACCGGAGAAAATCAAGGAGAATGTGGATGTTGGGTTTAGACCTTAGGGATGCTTCTTATGTATCCATGTTAATTGGGAATCAATGACCACGTTGTTTAGAACATGTTGGGGATTACACATAATGAGGACACACAAAGGATAATGTTGTTGTGGAATAAGTGTGAAAGATGGCAATGGGGTTTTGATGTTTGGGGATTATGTATAATATCCACCCAAAGGATAATGTTGTTGGGATTATGTGATAAAGTGGCCAATGGGGTTTGTCTGGTTGGGCCATATATATATATATATATAAGTGGCCAAAAAAAGATCATGGATGGGGATTTGGAGTGAAATCTACATTAGGAGTATCTTCTTCAATGTGAGGGTAGGTTTTGTGGTGTCCATCACATTCCACTCGTACATAGAGAATCGTGTTCCTATTTCATAGGGGAAAGACGCAGTTTAATTTCATTTGTTTAGGAAGATGGGGCTAGGAAATTTTAATTCATGTAAATCTGATGTGGGGGACTCACTCCTCACCACTTGGTTTTACGTGACCACCGCTCATCCACCAATGGTTGGGGTACGGATTTGGAAATTACAAGGTTCATTGATGGCCATGAATGATTGATTATAAGGTCCATGTTAGTGTGCATATGATGAGAAGAAATATGTATTAGTGCACCCATGTAGAGAAGAAATAGGTTGGTGAGAGTATTGGGCCACACATGATGTAGATGGGGCCACATGAATGGTTGGAATATGTCTCATTGGAACTTAAGGTGCATCTGAACCCATCCTATATTGGTGTGGGGGGCCTCTGCACTCAACCATTGTGTATAGGTGTCTCCCTATGGATGGTATCCTAGATAGGACCTTGAGAGATAAGAGGCGAAGCATAGGGCCCCATAGAAAAGAGAATTACAATGATCATGTGCTTTTTGGAGTCGAGGGGATTTGTGAAGGTGGGGGATTTGAGAAACAAGGAGACCTTGCCACAAGATGATGTCCTTGTTTCTGAGATGAGTTCTTTACAACGGCTAATTTATTTGTGAATCCTCAATATCTTTTGAGGGCCTCATTCCTTTCCATCGGGTGTACGCCTTCACGAATGTCATATAAAACTGTGGTGGAGGCTTTTAAGAACACATAGAATGGGTTTCTGGAAGCCCAACTACCTTGGATGATCCATTCCTGGTTTGGTTCGTGATTCTCCAGAGGTTCACAAATTTGTAGAAATTCAGAAGATGAAAGGTCAAGACACCATTTTGAAAATATCAAAATAAGGGTATCTCAAGAGGTTCAAAAAATAGTATAAATTAATGATGCTCACTTCTGATGTTTATTCACGATGGTTGCTAGCGTGAAGACCATCTCAATGTATGGTCTGGCCAGACACCTATAAATAGACTGGGGAATCAAAATAACTAAAACATCATGTGAATAAAATATTTTTCTCTATTTTATTAATCTATTCATCTCCATGAACATCCTCCATGAATACTTATTTTGAAAATTATAATTATAAACTATTTCCCCAAGAATTGTGTTTACAAAATTAGATTCCATGAGGAATATCAATGGGAATAAAGCTTTAAAACCCAAAGTTCAAAATATTTAGATCTGTGAGCAGGATTCATAAACAACCTTTCTGAACCAGACTCAAATATATGTCAGCATATAATCCAATGGATTCTTATTAAGTCAATGCAAATACTTCTTGGATGGAATACATGGATAGAAACGTCATGATCAAGAGTGTGTCTGAAGCTGTTCAGAAAATGAAAAATCTTGGATATACAGAAGGAGGACCATAGGAAATATCCTCTATTCAAGAGACTACCACTCTGCAGCTTCAGATTAATTGATGATGTCCTCATTCTATTGGTGACATGGAATGTTCCATCTTACTCATTCAGCGGTATACCAGGGAAATACTAGCACCAAAGGGATGATGTTGGACATATCTATAAATAGTATTCACATCTTTTAGAATAACTTCTCGACAACCACATCAAAAAATTAATGGAGGGAATTTTTTTGATGAGGCGTCCCTTCCACATTATCTGATGATCGTCAAGGATGGTTTGGGGATCCTATCAAGGGATGGAATGATAATTGGGATATGCACTATGGTGGAAACCTCATGGATGGGTGGGCCTATTCCTATTGGGCATGCATGCCATGTGCCTAATTTTAGGTAGATATGAATTGGTTATAACATTATTAAATAACATGGTCTCTATAGTTCAACATTTACTAGCCATATGTGATCATGATCAATCTACTAAGTAAATTGTAATTGTGGATGAACAAATTACATCTACACCATGGGGATGTCAACCTAAAAATATAGGCACATGATCATATTACGGTAATCATAATCATGGGGGTGATGTACAATGAGTTTCTCCCAATATGTAATGTGTGGGATGATCAAGAGATGATTCCATCGTTGGGGAAGGAACTTCTAGATGTCGTGTATTTCAGTTTCCAGAAGAATGTTGGGACGAAGTATTCTTACATTATTAAGTGGTTCAGATATTTGTTGAAAGAACTAGTGACTGAACTAGTTAAAGGATAGGATACATCATAGGATATTCTGTCTAGGCTACACATGTGTCTTGTGGGAAACCAATGGGGAAATGAGGGCTCCTATTAGCAGATCATGGATGTGAGCTAGTGATAGTTGTGGGGCTATGGTGTCAAGACTATGGATGTAACCATATATAGGTTGGTAGGATTAATCAAATATATAAATTTTTGGTGGATTTTCATAGTGAGGGATGCACACATGGGGGTGCAGCTGAGCACCTTCATAATGGTGGTGACATTTTAGATGGGGTAGTGTGTTGACCTTATTATCCATCTACTAGAGAGTTTATACAAGGTTGTTTTGACTATAAGTGATTGAAAGACAGTAATTCATGTCTGTGGGATTTTCCAAATTCTATATTCTTGCGTTATTATAGACATGGGAGGTTATGAGTTCCCACACCCCATTTCCTATACCCACAACAATCTTTTGGCCAAAAATCTTGAATGTCATGGGATGTCACCCACTCTAGTTGATGATTCAAATCATGGGGATGAACTAAAATGATAGACCATTTGAGATAAGTAAGGACTCCCACCCCAATATAAGGCTAGAGACCGATGGTGGTTGTAGGGAACTATGGTGGGAAATCTAGTCATGTGAATAGGAGAATAGAGGTAGGTCTCATAGTCCATGGGTCCATAGAGGCAATATGCATAATGTGGAGACTAGAAGTACTAGGATGGATAAACATTGTTAAGAGGGCACAATAAAATGGGTTTCTAGTTGGTAATTATCAGGGGTGCACATTCAGTGACAATGGGACTGAGTAATTCATTGAAATATTCCAACCGATGTCATGTATCCCAATGAATGGGAGGTATTGGGACTTCAAAAGTAGGTCAATGTTTGAACCATGGCTATTCATTCCATGAATTGGAATATGGGTTGTGTTTGTTGTCAATCCTTAGTGGGAGTTCAAAATGTGTGCATGTAAAGTGATCATACAGTTCAAGCATAAAATAGTATTGAAGGTGGCGACATTTCCCTGTGTTTGCTAATGTTTTGGGCATCAAAATTGGAAAATGAAGACATGGATTACTTGTAAATGGAGGTGCGTGGAAAGAGCAAGTGGTGCGGGAAAAAGGTGGACTGTGCGCAAAATATTTGAGTTGTGCGTGAAAAATAGGGCGGTGCGTGTAATAGTGGAGCGGGGTTTTTCGCGTAAGTAGTGTTTCGGAATCAAATCATCAAAAAATGTCAAAGGCATGGGTTGCATGACAAAAAATGGGGACGTGTGCAAAAAATGGTACCTGCGTGAAATATTAAACTCAAGGAGAAGTTTTTCGTGCCAATGTGGGTTTTTTATAGGGGTTATAGATGATTATAAATAAGATGTGACCACCCTCATTCCATATAGTATAATACTTCGAGAAAATTCGAGTTTTTATTTGCCTAAAAGGTTCACGTAGAGGCAGGTGCGTGAAAAATTCCGAGTTCTGCGAAAAAGGATGAGTTGCATGAAAAAGATCGAGCTGCGCAAAAAACTCATAGAGTCTACAAAAGTCCAAGCTTCGCGAAAGTCCGATAAGCGCGAAAAATTCATAGTTACGTGAATAATTCTGGGTTTCACATAAAGAGATGAAGTTGCATGAAATATTTTCTATGTGAAAATCATGTATTGCACACAAAATTGAGAACTTGCACACAAATGGTAGGTGCTACGGGAAATCATCTGTATAACCTATTTTCACTTTCTAATTATCCGGATTAGTGGTTCATTGTGTTCAAGAGCATCATTTCAGGACATCGATGCAAGAAGATTCTCGTGCTAAGCAGAGGCAAAGACTTCAATGTGAATCTATTTAAGGGAACTTCACTTCTATAAACTGATTGGGACTTCACCAAAGGCAGTGAGCCAGGGGGATTAAACAGGAGTGACCTGAGGGATGCAGTTGGATATCCATGAATAGTTGTAAAGGTAGTGATCCAAGGATAGAGTGATTATTCCCAAACATTTTTTAATCCACAACTACTGAAGAATAGTGGAATCTGGTACGTCCGATAACATGTCAGTGTACGCACCGTTGATGTATCCCATAGTGGTGAACTACGTAAAAAGTGTTGTCTCATCTCTTTGAATGTGAATTTTTTACTTCTTCTATTATCCATCATACAGGTTAAACTGTTTTCTACTAACGTGGGAAGAAGATCCATCAGTTTAAAAGAAAAAGATGACACCCTGATTCACCCCTCCCCTCTCAGGGTGTCCCGGGGTACTGAAAGTTGTATCAGAGGGAGGTTACTGGTGTTATATCGGTACTTTGTTTTCATGGAGAATGATGTCAATGCCAGGGGAATCCCACTCTTCGATGGAAGTAATTTTCAGATTTGGAAGAATATAATGAGATCTCATTTAAGATCTCTAGGAATGGTGGTCCTCTTTGATATTGTGCAAGGAATACATATAACTAATCCAACAGGTCTTTTATGAATAATACAGATAAGAAAGTTCTTGATACATATTCTAATGCTCAGAATGCTATCACTGTGGCTCTTTCTGATCAGATCTATCTAAAGGTGATGAGTTTCACATCAGCAAAGGGTATGTGGGATAAACATGTAAATATCTATGAAGGATACAACAATGTGAAGGAGGAAAAACTTCAAGTCCTATACAACAGGATTAACGATCTGAAGATGCATCATGAATAGGATGCAGATTCATTCTTCAATCGGATCACTGAAGTAGTGGGAGCAATTCTAGGGCTTGGAGAGGAAACAATTCATTTATATAGTAAATAAAATCTTGCGAAGACTTCATCCTATGTACAATTCAATGGTGTCAGCCCTTGAAGAATGATATCTATCTAAACTATCTCTAGATGATCTCCTAAGTAGTCTACTGGCATATGGGATGAGATTCAACCTCGAAGAATCTACGACTCGTGTTAGCAAAGAAATGGAATTGAAAGCCCCCAAAAAAATTGAAAATTTCATAACATAGTGGTGGTGAAGATGATGAAGGAAAAAATTATTTCTCTCATTTCCATGAATTTGAATAAGGGAAAAGGTAAATTCAACGGAAAGTTACCTCTGACATGCTTTCGTTGTAGAAGAGTTCGGCACATTTCCTTTGAGTGCCAAAGAATGTTTGATGAGGAAGAAAGTGATGCAGAGGACAATTAGAAGCCTCGGAAAAGGATTTTCAAAAAGGGAGTCTTCAAATATGGAAAGAAGGTATAGAAGAAGAGTTTTTTATGTGAAGAGGAAGAGGGTTATATTGAATTCCATGATGAAGAACCTGAATATACAACTAGATACGATGCTTCCATGATGGCTACCATTGAAAAGTTAGAACCATCAATTGATAAAGACAGAGACAATCATATGACTCATAATGGTGATCCCATGTTGAAAATTAAGGATGACGTTTCAAAGCTTTAGAACAAATGCATGAGATGTAGTAAGAGGAATGAAATGGTGGAAGAATCATCTGAATATGGTGATCATATTGAAGCTAAAATTGAATGACTAGAAGAACTAGTGAGAGTTCAATCCTAAATCCTTGAAAGCACAAACAAAATTGTGGAATTAAGGATTATAATTGAAGAATATGAAAAGGTCATAAATGTCCTTACATCCAGACTGGAAGATAATTCCAAGACCGTTGAGGGTCTTTAAGAAGACGTTGTTACTCTTAAAAGTAATCTTGAGTGTCGATCAACCATAAATGAGGATAAGAAGAAAATTTATTTTTGAAGGATTTTTATATGGAAAGTTACTTGTAAGAGACATGTGTGGTTCAGATGGGGTTAGAATAATCTTCAGTGATCAAATACCTACTTGCATGGGAAAGAGTGGAATTGGCTGTGAAGCTGGGGCATCAACTATTGGAAGTGAAGAGAGACAAAATAAATACAATATGAAAGTGGGACATGTTGAAACGTTTCCTAAAGTGATGAATAAGAAACCCTCAATCCAAACTAAAAGAAGAACTGAAGATTATCCTCAAATGTTCAGAAATGACAACCATTCCAACGATTCTCCCAAGGAAGAAGGCATGAGGATAAATTTAAGTGAGATTCCATTTCCCCTCATGAAGCATTAGTTTTATGGATATTTAGGTCATACCATGTCATATTGAGAAAGGGAAAGGACATACTTGAATGGGGAATATATAGGAAGTCAAAAAAGGAGACTGATTTCATATCCTCCATCTTATAAAAAAAATAGCATATATGGTTACTATTTTCATTGTTCTAACTTTGGCCATAATGATATTTATTGTAGGCAGAGGTACGACATGAAAAATCCGTACAACTCTCAGAGATGGGTCGATTTTCACAAACCTGATGGTGTTGTTCTCACAAAAAAATTATCTCATCTGGAAAAAGATTATGGGTTTTAAGAATATGATTATATAGAGGAATGTATTAGAAGGCCATCAGTATCCTATAATCAATCCAATATCTCATGGAATGAAAAGAAAAAGATCACTAAATCCATTCACGGAGAAGTAGCCCTCAAAGATATAAAGAGAACGAGCACTTGGATTCTTGATAGTGATTTCTCTTCCCATATGATGGGAAATGTTGACCTTTTTAAGAACATTAAAAAGAATGTTGATGAAATAGTGAGGTTTGGAAATGATGATGCTTTGAAGATTAAAGGCAGTGGGAATAATTCTCTCACCAGTGGAGAGATGAAGAAGACTGAAGTTCTTTATGTGGATGGTCTACATCAAAATCTCATCAGTTTGAGTCAACTATGTGACTCATGGAACATAGTAACTTTCAATAATAAACTCTACACTATAAAGGTAAAACCATGGAATTCTCTTATGAAAGGCTTTAGAACAGATGTATACATATATCAGGTTGACAACAAAGTGACCTCCTTCTATTTGTCTGTTGAAGATGAAATAAACATGTGGCATCAAAGGCTGGGGAACATCATCCAACAAGACATGGAAATGATATCTAAGATGAAGATAGTCATGGATATCCCCATTCTGAAACGTGAACGGGAAATACTTGTGATTCTTGCATACGGGGGAAGATATTCTGTAATTCATATCAACCAAAGAAAAAGGGCATCACACCTTCTGGATCTCATACATACAGACGTATGTAGCCTGATAAATGTTGTTGTAACTCATTAAGAGAGGTACTTCATCTTTTGCATTGATGATTATAGAAGAATGACTTGAGTAATGGTTATTCACAAGAACCGACAAGTACTTGATTGCATTAAAACATATCACTACACTCCTGAGAATGACACTGGACAGACAATAAAATTCATGCGATCTGACAATAGAGGGGAATACATGTCCATTGAATTTTAAAACTAGCTAGATAAACATGTGATACAACATGAGGTAGAATTAGTGAGAACTCCACCATAAAATGGAGTTTTTGAACGTAGGAATCGAAAGGTGAACAACATGTCATGAACTATAATGTTTGAGAGTTGTATTCCACAACATTACTAGAAAGAGGATATTCAAGCTGCAGTGCATATTCAAAATCGAATAGGACTTTATATGGGTGATACCAAGACACCATAAGAATTGCTGCATGGAAAGATGCCCTCTTTTAAATATTTTCATGTTTTTGGAAGTAAATGCTTCATTGAAAACAATGAAGTAAATCATGGGAAGTATGGTGACAATTCATATGAAGTAATTTTTCTTGGATATTCAATGAACAAAAAATCCTACGAGTGTTTCAACAAGCAATTAGGAAGGATTGTGGAAAGTAGTGATGTTATGACTATCGAAGAGAAAACCACAAATTCTTCAAGGATTTCTTATACAGATGTGATATAAAGTGAGGAAGAAAGTGAACGTGGAGAAAATACAAATACAGAAATAGAGTAAGGAGTTGAAAACACTCCTCCATTACATAATGATGTTCACTCAAAAGAGGAATCTAAAGAGGAAACCTCGGATGGAGAGAATGCAACTGAACCTCACAAGAGAAATAGAAGAGCTGAGACTGATCCATCTAAAATAATTTGGGACAGGAGTGAACCCACACAATCAATGAGGATGAGGAATAACACACAGTATGCATTTATTTCAATTGTGGATCCATCTTCATTTGAAGAAGTAGCAAAGGATGAATCTTGGGTGAAAGCCATGAATGAAGAGTTAGATCAGATTGACAAGAACCAAACATGGGATCTTGTCCAGAGACATGAAGGTCACAATGTGATTGGTACATAATGGATCTTAAAGAACAAGTTTAATGAGCATGGAAGTGTTATTAAAAACATGTCATGACTGGTATGTAAAGGATACTCCCAGATTGAAGGTGTTGATGATGAAGAAACTTTTTCTCTAGTGGCTAGACTGGATTCAATCAGGCCTTTCCATTCCATGGTACTCTAAAGAGGATATCAAGTATATCAAATGTAAGTCAAGACAAAATTGTTGAATGGTGTACTTGAAAAAGTAGTCTATATTGAACAACCAGTGGGTTTTTTTCTTGGTAATGATGGAATAATGGTTTTCAAACCAAAGAAGGCTCTATATGGTTTGATGCGGGATCAAAGAGCATTGTATTCCCGGCTAGACTCTTATCTCCGGAAGCTGGAATTTAATGGAGGAAGAGTATATCACAATCTATATGTGAATAATTCTCTAAAATATCAGTTCATGGTTCTAGTCTGTGCCGATGACATTATATTTGGTAGCAGCAGGCAGAAATAAGTGGATGAATTTTCCCATAACATGAAATCAGAATTTGAAATGTCTATGATTGGGGAGATCACATATTTCATGGGGATGAAAGTGATTCAAAATAAGGATTCACTTTCATTTATCAAGAAAAGTATGCAAGAGAGCTGTTGAAGAAGTTTGATATGCATGACTGCAAACCGACGTGAACTCCGATTGTGGTTGAAACAAAAATTGTAAATCATGAGGATGTGACATCTGTAGATCCCAAAATGTACATGAGGATTATTTGAAGCTTATTATACCTGATATAAAAATATCCAGTCATTGTCTTTGCAACATACTTAGTAGCCCACTTTCAGAGTAATCCAAAGGAACAACATATGGCAGTATTTAAATTAATCATGGGGTATATTCAAGGTATTCACAATTGTGGATTGTACTTTTCTGCATGAAGGGACAGTGTGTTATCAATGTTTTCTGATGATGACTGGGATGGTTATGTCGTGGACAGAAATTCCACCAGTGGTGGAGCCTTCTATATTGGGCATAAATGTGTTGGCTGGTTGAGCAAGAAACAAGAAAGTAATTCTCTTAGTACTACTGAATCTGGGTATATCTCTACTGAAAAGGAATGTAATCAATTGATATGGATGAATAAAAAATTGATAGATATTGGTGGTGAGGTGAAATAGCCAATGGTGATTAACTGTGATAAAAAGTGCACAATTGATCTTACGAAAAATCTTGTTCAGTATTCTCGTACAAAGCATATTGAAATCAGATATCACTTTGTTAAGGAAAACGATAAACATTGTGTGATTAAAATGGATCATGTGGGTACTGATGAGAAATTGGTTGATATCCTAACCAAGCCATTGTCAGTGTCTGTCTTGGAGAAACATCGGTTGAACCTCGGTGTTCAGCCACCACCCACGACATAAGGAGGTCACAGGGTACCCCTCCCCCTAGTTATGTTAACTACTTTTAATCTATTTATGGATGTGATGCTGGTTTTTGGGGGAGACACTATCTAGGGGGAGTGTGTATTGAGCCAAAAAATGGACAATTCCAAGTCTTTGGGATTATTTTCAATGGGAGAGAATGAATAAATTCAGGACATGTGATGCTTTTGTGACACGATGAGAAATTTTCTTGGGTGTCATTGAGAATACCAAAACACAGGATCCCAATTAACACTTCCCCTCTTGTTTTCTACATCGAGCATTTCTCAAGTAGACTTAGACTGTTGGCTGAGATGATTCTTGCGTTTTTGGTTTTACATGTGGCCGGTGATCTATTGAATTTATTTAGTGATTTCCAACAAACCCAATGGGGGAGATTGTTGGAACCCTGGATATTCTTTGCAAGAATTGTAATATGGGTTGTGTTTATTGTCAATCCTCCGTGTATGTTCAGAATGTGTTCTAGTAAACTGATCATACACATCCAGAAGAAAACAATATTGAAGGTGGAAACGTTTCCGAGTGTTTGGAAAAATTTTGGGCCTGAAAATCGGAAAATGAAGACATGGATTCTTGGTAAATGGAGGTGCGCGCAAAGTGGAAGTGGTGCATGAAAAAGATGGGTTGTGCCTGAAATAATTGACTTGTGCGTGATAATAGCTTTGTGTGTGTAATAGTGGTGTGAGTTTTTTCATGCAAGTAGTGTTTTGGAATCAGAGTGTCTAAAAATATAAAATTCATGGGTTACATGAAAAACATGGACCTGTGCGTGAAAAATGGTAACTGCGCGAAATATTAAGCGCCGAATGAGAGGTTTTTCGCACCACTGGCGTTTTTTCACGTAGGGGTCAGAGATACCTAAAAATAAGATGTGACCCCCTCATTCAGTATAGCTAAATACTTAGAGTAGATTCGAGTACTGATGTGTGTAAAAGGTTCGCGTAAAGGCAGGTGCGTGAAACATTCCCAGTTGTGCGAATAGGCCATGTTGCGAGAAAAATTTCGATATGCATGAAAAAATCCGAGTGGCATGAAAATGTACGAGCTGCACGAATGTCCGAGCAGCATGAAAAATTCGGAGCTGCGCAAAAAATTCCAGGTTACGTGTAAAAAGATGAAGTTTCATGAAATTCGTTCCGCGTGAAAATCATGTATTGCGCACGAAAGTGAGAACTTGCATGCAAAGAGTAGGTGCGGCGTGAAATCATCTGTGTATCCTATTTTTACTTTTTGATTATCCGGATCAGTGGTTCAGTGTGTTCAGGAGAATCATTTCAGGAATTTGATGCAACCAGAGTCTTGTGCTATGTAGAGGCAAATACTTCAATGCGAATCTATTGAAGAGACCTTCACATCTACAAATTAACTAGGACTTAACCAAAGGCAGTAAGCCAGGGGTAGTAAACAGGAGTAACCCGAGGGACGCAGTGGGATATCATTGAACAGTTGTAAAGGCAGTGATCCTGAGACAGAGTGATTGTTCCCAAACATTTGTAATACAAAACTGGAGAAGCATAGTGGAATTTGGTATGACCGACAACCTATCGGCATATGCACCTTGGACGTAGCCCTTAGTGGTGAACCAAGTAAAAAGTGTTGTGTCATCTCTTTACATGTGAATCTTTGAATGCTTCCCTTATCTATCATACATGTTACACTAGTTTTTACCAACCTGGGAACAAGATCCATTAGTTTAAAAGAAATCATTGACACCCAGATTCATCCCTCCCCTATCAAGGTGTCCCGAGGTCCTACAGTCACCACTACTCAAGGGGTGTGGCACTATCTCAACACTAAAAAGATATTTGTCACTGTGTTAGGCCATGAAAATGATGGTGTCTATACTACCCACACTGAACAATATAATACATGGCAGAGCTGGGAATAGAGTTTTTCCCTGGGGTACCATGCATCCATTGACTGATCAGGTGATGAAGCTATTGGGTATTTCTTCATCTCCATCAACCCTCGTATTCCATGTGGGTACAAGATTAGCTGAAGGTGAGGAATCATAAGGCTCCAGTGGGAGTGATGCAAACTGGATATCAGAAGTGGAATTTTTTTGACCACTAGATATACTCTCTAATTCATTAATGATTCCAAACACCACTCAATATTAAATATCATTTCCATATCATCTCATTACTTATGCAATAATTGGTTTGGACTATAGAAGGGTAAATCCAATAATGACCTCATGTGGAGGTAGAGAGGAAATCTACCCATAATGGGGTGAGTCTGGGGACCCATCATCATGTTGTGGTTGCCGAGAATCAACCATTGGGGCCTACCACTATGTCATCATCAATATTGGTTGAGGTGGTGATGGCGAAGGCTACATGGAAGAGATGGTCAAGGAGGCTGTGTAGTTCAGTCCAACAACATAGGCACTGAAAGAGGGTGTCATGAAAAAACCAACAACAATTCCAGTTGAATGAGCTATGGTGGCTGATCCGATCAGAGAGGTCCCACCAGAAGTGGATGTTGGATACAATGTTACAATAGAAGGGATGGTGACTACATTAGAGGATAGAGTAGTTGGGTATGTCTCAATTGGTGTACCTGTACTAGAAGTGCAACAATTTGTTGCTACAATAGTTGATACCGAGGTCACACCACCAACAGGGGTAACCGATGAAGTTGGAATAATGAAGAACACCTTAGTGAGACTACAAGGTGAAGTGTGATCCTATTTTGATGTATGATCCACTGGTGAAGAATCATTCCAAGATATAGTTATTAGGCTACTAACTACTAATGATCTACACCAAGATGATCCAAAAAAATTATATTGGTGATTTGTCATATATATGAGCCCACACCACTTGAATATTTTTATGATATGGTCCTAGAAGATACCATGGATTACCAGCTTATAAATCGCAACAAGTGGTGTAATTTTCGAAGAGTCATCAATCTCGTATAGATAGTTGAACTACCATATCATGTGGGATATCTCTACCATTGGTTGGTCAGTATGGGAAGTGTTGGGGTGAACACTTGTACTCTTCATGTGATAGCATGGACCATTATCATCGAGATGGAATGTGTGGAATGGAAGGATCTAAACCTTTCCTAGAAGAAATACAAGTCTGAGGGCTTCCATGAACATGATAAGTCTAAGGGATAAGTTTCCCACATTGGGGGTCTATTGAAGGAGAATGTGATGGTTGTGGCTACCTATAATGAAATTATTAATGATTTGAAGGCCTAGTTGGTGGAAGTAGTCAACAAGGTGGAAGAAGTGACATCCCTGAAGGCTGAGTGATAGGATGTGTTGAATCATTTGTAGGCAAGATCCAAAGATTTATAGTCCATGTTGGATGAGGATAATGAAGACCTTGAAATGTGGTGGAAGGTCTAAGAGGCCACTTATGGGAGGCATTGTGACCATGAGCGCTTGATCTCCGATGATGATTCATAGAGGTACATTATTCAATGAACAGTCTAAAATATGTGGATGGACCATTGATACATTTTTTTAATTTTCATGCTATAACATATTTACTTACGTTGTTTTATTACTCTTCTCATATTTTTGAGACAACCCAAAAACAATTCCTATTATCACATGGGACATATAGATTGTGAGAAACAATGGAATACCATTTGGTTTCATTTCATATAATATTATTGGAAAATCATTGAGTAATTCATGTCTACTAGTTTTAACCGACCTCGGAGAGTGTTCGTTCTAAGAGAGGTTGTGGAAAAAGAATGAGTCTCTCAGAAAAACCAACTTTCATTCCCAACGTGCACTATTCTATCAACAAGATAAAAACTAGGGATTCGAATTCAACCCAATAATTGGGGAATGTAAAGTGTGAATTAGGATTCCCAGAACCTAGAAAACAAGAAGGGGGAATCATGGTGGAGGATAAATGTTGACCATGTTCAGAACACAACATCCATATTTCTTAGCATGGTATGGGAAAAAATGAGGGAAGAAAACTAAACATATTTGAAACATTTACCCTGACTCATATTGTTGTGTAGAACTTTTGGGGCATTGGATCATGATAGTAGGTGAGCCATACGTAGAATGTTTTTTTATCGATCCCTACAGATTTGGAGAGGAATGTGGACCCAAATATGGGGAATGTGATACTGAAAATGAAGTGATCAAATCTTTTAATATATTCCAGCACTCTAGGAACTACGCCACCACACCTTGGAGTATTTTTATGGGAATATCATTCTGAGTGTAGGTAAACATTTACTTCTAGGGGAATCATCATTTCTATGGCCAAGTGATGAGAGAATGAATGATGTGGTAAATGAATAGAATTATAGGAAATGGTTTAATGGTCTTAATATTCCTTTTCGTTTTAACATCATGAAATAAGGATTATAATAAAAATTATATTGTATGGTGAAGACATTGAACACATAGTTTTACATCATATGGATAGGACGTTTAACACGTCATTTTACATCATACGGTAAAGATGTGGCACTGTAATGTTTAACTTTATGTGACCGGAATTCATCCCATAATTTAACATCATGTGATCGAGACATGGAGTGGATGAGGCTTACATGTTGTGTTACCTGTCATTTCCTCCCCATTATAGGAAGGAATCCCAGGTTCATTTCATGAGGTAGTGTCATATTTTTTCTTCATACAAAATTGTATGTAGGAAACCAAAGTGATTGATACCCTCCCAACTACGAGAGTTAATGAGGATATCATGATGGTAGAAATTTCACTAAAAATTGAATCATGGGTGGTTCAGTAATATTTTTAGGTCATGTTTCATAGACCAAGAATCGTTGGTTAAGGTTAGAGAGTTTGTACCTATTTCAAATAGTTTATTGTAATAATTCGTGGACTGGGGGTTTTTTCTCAAAAGAATGTGAATGAAAAAAAGGTCACCCATCATGAATGAAAGGGCCTAAAAGGGCACCTAACATTTCACCAAACAATATTGAGACAAATTCTATGTTATTTATGGTCGTGAGAATTGGTCCATGAGGTGTTAGTTCAATGTCATAGTGTCCAGATGATGTGAAACACAAATGGATATGTGTGGTATAGAATGTTGACAAATTCATCATGAATGAGGGGAAAAGAGGCCTAGTACCACACCACATATTCATGGAAGGATTTTTAAATAGATAAATTCATGATAGTTAGACTTGAAACACACTGTGGTAGAAGACTGACATAGTTAAGGGGTCACCTTATAAAATGTGGATATTGAATCAGCTCATACTTATATTCGATGAATCTATAATTTATAGGGGGTAAGTCTATAGTTTAATAAAATATGAATAGGACATTCCTTCAACATATCAGGTTATGAGGGCATCCCGACCTACTAATGAGGCACGATAATTGAATGGGGATGATACCTAGAAGGAAGATTAGAGATAGTAATCCTATACATACATTCATATCCCATGGGGATGGTAATAAATATATACATAGTTATAATATGTGGAAAACATAATTTAAGGTCATATAATTTGGACCAATTAGGCATCAAACTATTATCATGGGGAATCACATGTTTGGGTCTTGGGGTAAAATTTTTCCACCATCCCATATATATCGTATGAGGGATCCTGATTTAAATTGGGGTAAACATAATATATTACTTAAGAGGTATCATGAATATTTCTAATATAAGAATATAGTTTAAAATCATGTGTTGAGGACTATGGGGGATGCATTTCATAAGGGATGTGCATGGAAAGACAGTAATAACCCAACATGAATGAGGTTTAAGGAGGCCCGTATTGCTTAACACACCCTTAAGGAAGACTCAAAATCAATTTAATTTTATTATTCTTCGACATGGAATCAAATTTTAAGGCCATATATCTCATTCCATGGTCCTCTTTGAATAAATATATGTATCATCGTGGATTGAAATACCCAATGTGATTGAGTGCAAAATAGACCCATTATTACACCACATACTATGAAAAGGATCATCATATAGTTATGGTAATAATGATTCAAATGGTGAAATCATTTTAATTTCATGATGTATAGACAGAAATATTCGTTTGCTACATGCTCGAGAGGTGTGGAAATGGTAAAACCCAATGGGAACGATAAGTGGAGGCCATGTACAACACAAGTATTAGAGGACAAGAATATCATGGTTTAAGCTCATTATTCTTGGACTAGAAAAAATGTGAGATAAAAATTTAACATCATGTTTCTTAGACTAATCTTGTTACTATGGGAACCTATATAGAATGAGGAGAGTGAATACTCGATGTGAATGGATCCAAAGGGCCTCAAAAACCACAAACAGGTCTAGATGGCCAAAGGGTTTCTGAATTTTTGGTTTTCCCCCAAGATGAGAAGTATGGGTGTCACTATGTATACAATAAGGATGGGAATCAAGCCACAACTAATTCTAGATAATGGTATGGTAGTTGAATGAAGATGGTATGGGTGATCCTCTCATACAAGGGAATCTGAGGCATCCCGTAGTTATGATGAGGCATCCAATTTTTTAAAAAAGGGTAGGGTTAATCATGTCCAACACATCGCATGAGGAATCTGATTGTGAGACAGGTTAAAAGGAATATCTTATAAAGAGGCATCCAGATTTTATAAAGGGTAGAATCATATTTCAACATCGTGAATTAAGGATGTATGTATTTGTAGTTTAAATTCATATAAATCATAATACAAAAGATAAAAATATTTTATAGTCAAAATGCTTGGACTTGGTGTAGATAGTTTAATGTCATGTCACATGGACCAATGGATGAATATAATTTTATGTTGTTAAAGCTCAAACCATGTTCCCATTTTTACATCTTTCTCTAATGATGTAAGATACTATTTTTTTGTTATAGATTTTGAATTATTATAGTGGCAGAGGGTCTCAAGAAGATATGTGTGGTGCAGTGTAATGAAAAACATGACCTGAATGAGGTACAAGGATTACTAACACCAAAAAACACTTCCCATAGAAAATATAACTTCAAATTTAATGTTGTCATTCATGTAATTTCTTTAAATAGTTTAATATCTTATTGTCGGGAACATAGGCTATTTGTCTAAGGTCATATAGTTTGGACCCAACGCCTAATTTAACATCATATTCTTGGGATGCAAACTCATTATTTAAGGTCAAATAATTAGGTACAGTGAGGGGAGCATGTCAACTAAAATGTATATATGGGGAATCATATGAGTAACCCAACATGAATAAGAAATGAAGATGTTGCATCCACATGACACATTCCTAGGGAGACTCAAAAAAAGAGTAATATTCAGATGCTGGGAATTCAAATATTAGTTTACAATCATAATGTTTGGATATATGGATTCTATATATAAAATGTACTACTTGAGGATCTTGGTTTTGGTGGGAGGAGTGATATTCTCTTTGTCCATGGTGATCAAAGAGTATTCGCCATTGGAATATTCCTTATGAATGATATACAGTCCTTCCCACATGGTCACCAACATTTGGGTATTTTTTCTACGTATAATTAGAACTCTAAGGGACTATACCATGTCACTGTATAGAAGTAAGTAGGGGTGAACCATCTTGTTGAACACTTTGGATATATTGTTCTGGTACCTTTCTATATTGTGCGAGGCCTGAATCATGTTTTCTTCGAGGGGTACCTATTTATCTAGATGAACTTATTATATTGTTTTGGACATATTCTAGTCATATAAAAATTCTCCAAAAAATTTTAGATGAATATAAATTTGTAAGACTGCCTCTCTTCCATACACTATGAAATATGGAGTCACCCAGGTACAATTTTAGTAATAAACTCTTAGAAAAAAATGACATTGGGGTGTTTTTTCAACTCACTCTTATTCTTTTAGACAACCATCCTCTATATAATTATAGATAGAATATTATTGAATGCCTCCATGTCACCATTTTCTTATGCATTATAGAAGGATCTATTATTGTACCAGATTCTGTACATTACATAAAACTTCTTTAGCTTCAAATCCTAGAATTTGGTAGTATTTTTATCGAGAATAGGCTAAGGAACTCCAAACTAATGGATGGCAGGAGATCTATCATATTAGATCATGGATTAGGCCTTGAATTCCATGAGGTGAATTTATTTTACCTACTTGGAGTAGAAAATTGTTGTTAGTTATAATGACCCTTTACTAGTGAGATGTTGATAGAAAATACTATCGCACAACATCATATCCCCATACTGCAAAGGTAAAAGAATAATTGGTGATGAGGAGGAGCTTTCAAGGTTGGTGAACAACGTTTTCATGAATCTGAAGGACATGAAACCACTTGGAGAACTCGATATAGTCATAGAACATGCTGGGATATAAGTATCCCTACAACCAAATCTAGTGGGAGAGCTTCAATCCTTCCTCTTGGGATCAACATGACCCTACATGAACTTCATGTATAACATGGGGAATATCATATAATTGAATTTAATAGAGTGTAATTCCATAAAAACCCCATCTATATATTATCTGTTCAACGTTAGGCCCACTCTATATGGTAAAATATGTTGTTCTCTAATGGAATCACTCATGCTTGGCTCGATCTGATAGAAGGATACCATGTTGGAGGTACTTGATAAAAAGAGTTTTCCAAACAGAGGTTTATTTTACTTTGGGTGAACTTGGGGGGTCCTTCTGTTAATTCACCAATAGTAAACTATTTTACTTGATGGATATCATCTTGAATGACCAGAGAGGAAACCCACCAATGTTATAAAATAATTAATAGGTTATTTTTTCTAGGCTATATAAGGGAAGTGGCTAGGCTGGCTAAGGTATAGGCTCTGCCATTCATTGACTGGGGATATGATTCACCTCATGTAGAGAAAGGAACTAGTCCATTATCTCAAGATTTCACTTCAGCAGGGGAATGGACACTATATTTTGGACGATGCATTCACCATTAATTTTTTGGATGATTAACTCAGAGTATCCATACACATGAAAGTTGGTGATGACAATCTTGAGGGATAGATCGAGACCAGCAATGAGAGCCTGATACTCATCCTCATTGTTGGTGTATCCTTCTGATAATACAAAAGTGTATGGTAGGATACACTCTTCTGGGGTAATAAAGATGGTCCATATGTATAATATATTGATCTAGGGCTCAATGAGCCTTCTACCAATTTCAATCTGGTAAGCCCTGTCAAATTTCATCAACCATAAAAGGGATATAATGATCCAATTAAAGGATGTTTTAATTCATGAAATCAATATCCAGAGTATATTCATAAGGGTTCGGATGAGAAGCACATTTTTTTCAATGTCAGAACCCTGATTGATTTCATTGGGATGAACCTGATATGTAACAGTTGAAGGATCACAACCCATTGTTCCAACCATCTTGTCAACATCAGTATATTTTGTATAATATTTAGTGGGTTTACTTAGGACATTTGATGCATCTCATGATGTTGTAAATAATTCCACAACTAATGAACTATGAAAACATGCACAAGATAGTTCTTCTCGATAGGGGAGTGTTTGAACTCTATATCGAGGAGAATGAGACTAAGATAGTATAAATTGTGTTCTCTATAATCATTGATCATTTATTGGAGAAGTGTGTCGATGGAAATTCTAGGGTGGAAATGTAGAGGAACAATGGATTCATATACAAGGGTGGAATCAAAATAAGAGGTTGCAGTAGACACTACTTGATTTTTTCAATGGATGTCTACCACTCCGCATCCCATTTATAGATAGTACCCTTCTTCAGAATCCTTGAAAAGGGAATACACTATCTATCCTAATTTTTGATGAATCAGCTTAGGGGGGATAAGTGTCCATGGAGGTCTTAGAGCTCCCAAATGATGATTAAAATAGGAATTTAGATGATGGACATGACCTTCTTAGGGTCGATCTCAATGCCATTATATCAAATAATGAAGTTGAGAAACTTACCAGAGGTCACCCCAAATGAAAACTTCAAGGGGTTCATCTTAAAATACTAGGAGTACAGAAAGTTGAAAACATTATAAAAATCAATGATATGGTCCAGACTCTGGTGGGATTTGTTAAAAGAAATGTCCATGTAGCATTCCATATGCTTTAAACGGATTGGATTAAAGATGTGTTACATTTCCCTATAATAAGTGGTTCCTAAATTATTCAGGCCAAAAGGAATCACCTGAGAGAAGAAGGTCCAATGAGTCACCCAGAAGGCGGTAGACTCATAATCATTAGTAAAAATATACATGTAATTGTATCCAAAGTATGCCACCATGAAGGATAGAGCCTAGAACCCAACAATGGAATTGATCAACAGATCTATCCTAGGATAGGCAATATCATCGTTCATAATATGACTATTAAGGTCCCAGAAGTTGGCGAATACAATAATATTCCCATTATTACTTCGATCAATAATGTTGTTGATATACCACTTTTGGTACCAAACATCCTTGAGGAATTAGGCCTTTATAATTGTTTCAACTTCATCCACGACCATGAAACCATGGAAATGGTGCATTTTTATAGGAGGCTTCTTCAAACTGCAGTGACACACTAGGAGACAACAGAAGTGGATGAGAGCCTAAGTGTCTTGTACTGACGTCTCATTATCACTATAGGAGAATACATGATGATGATGATACAAGAAAGATACATACTACTAATTCTCCTCTACATGAATATCTACACTAATCATCATTGGCCTTGGATCTATGTTAGTATTGAGTTTCATCTAAATCAACTCATATATGGTGGAAAAGACATCATGTTAGAATGAAATAGGAATTTATTCCAAATATTAGACATCATATATGTTTGGATAGTAGTTTGAAGTGGTGGTCCATCCAGGTTGACTGATTTAGCAGGAGTAGTGGGGGCTACTTGGGGGATTCAAAATCTCATCTAGGGGACTTATGCTTAGCTAAAACCATGGAGATAGTGGCTTTCAATCCAGTCCCATAAAAACATCCACCACATAGTCAATAAATGATGTCAATGAAATAGTGGTGTGTTGAAATCTAGATATTCAACATATCTCTGTGGAATATGAGAGTTTTTTGAAATGGTAACCACATGGTGAAACACTCAATAATTGATAGGGTTAGGGGATTCTAGTATCAACTGATCTTAGATAATGTATATAATCCTACATTTCAATACAAATAATTTTCATTAGATTGTGAAAAACAGAGGATCTTTTAATGTTTAGTTTTATGAAAACAGGGGAGAAAAAACATGAAAACTCAAAACATTATTCTATTCAACTCAATAGGATTCCTCATAGCTTAATTTTATGTTCAATAATTTCATCTCATAAACTGGGGACATATTTCAAATGAAGGCGTGAGAATAAGTCCCTATATGGGAATGTAATGGAAACTATTTTCATGTGATCCTGATAATTATTGAATAGAACAAAAGTAATAAAATATAGGCATGATAAATGGTAAAAGAATCATATAAAAATGAAAATAACATGATTCAAAACTTATAAATGTGGCTACAACATTAAAATTGAGTAATTAAATATCATATCCCCATGATTTGTCACCAATATGTCATTAAATTACCAAGGTATTCACAACGGTTTCATAAAACATGTCACCTCTGGAGATTAAATTCTTTACCCAACGCATTAGATTGATATCGGGGAACACTATTAATATTTCTTAATTAAAAGTATCCAAAAATATCATAACATAAAATTTCATAAATGACCCATAGGGAATCAAATAAATGAGTTTCATATCAAAATCATGGTTTTTTAGATAGTTCTTAAAAATAAGATCCTCTTGTCATTTTAAACCCATGGAAATGGATAGTGGGAATCATGTATATTAATCCTAGAATTAAATAGATTTTTTATGACATCTATGTGAAAAAAAATTGAGAATGAATATGTTTGGGTATTCCCAAATTAAAATAAAATAATTTCTCGTTAAAAAGAAAGAAATTTTTAGAAGTAAAATCGACAACATAATAGGTATGAAACATGATTTAAAAAACATTGAAAAGAGAGGGTAAAAGGCCCTAACACCCAAAAATACTCTTAATAATGCAATAAAATATAATTAAATTTAATTAATAACATATTTTTTAATAAATAAATACATACCACATAAAAAGGATCTTAAAAGGAAAAGAGAAAATGATATTTTTCATAACATAATGAATAACTCCTACAAATAGAAGATTGGGAATATAGGGGCTTAAACACACCATGAAAGGACATGTTGTAATGTAAAACTACCTTATATTATTGGATAATTAATTTTTAATTAATTTAAATGATTAAATGGGTGGGTATTCATAGTAAAAGAAAGGAAGTTCTTTATTAATTTTCTTAGACACCTCAGTAGTGGTATTTGAAAAACCTTGGGATTATCCCAAGTATTTTCACTTGGTACTTGCCACATGGGACACATATTATCTTATTTTATTTCAAAATATTCAACTATAATTTTATTATGATTATTATACAATTATAATTTCATTAAACATACCAAAAAACTCAAACTATATTTTTATAATTCATAAAAACTAAAGTATTTTTGAATATTATAATAAATTCACCCTAAACGAATATTGAGTTTTGATTTTAAAAAATAAATTTAATTTATCCTAATAATAACTATAAATATATGAAATTTATATTTCAACTATAAATTACATATTTATTAAACTAATAGAGGACATAAACTGCATAGTAAAATTCATATTAAAATTATCAACACTTGAAAAAAACAAAATTATTGTATCATTTGTAATAAAAAAATTGTGTTTTTATAATAATATTTCATTATAATAAATGTTATTTAAATACTTTTAGTCTCATATAATAATTTATATTCCCATAAAAAGTACAATTTTACCTAATAATTCAATTTAACAAATATGATTCAATTTTTACCCTAAACTATTAATAAAATAGAAATGATGGATTAATAAATTTATTCAAAATAAGTGATTGCAATTTTTGTAAATAAGGAATTTACAAATAAGTCGTTATAACACCCACATAAAACCTAAGGGTAATGTGTGGAATGGTGATAAACTCTTGGGGTGGTTCAGATAACATCACTCAAGTGGTAATCTCTACTAACTTGAACTTCTACTATATGAGATTTTATTCAAGACTAAGTTGTTGATGATCATCTTGTAATTCATCAAAGTGAAGCCTGATGACATTACCTCCTTCCCAGGCTCTTGAAAATAGTGTTTATATAGAACGACTCTATTGGATGTGGCAATTGCCACATCTTTCATTATTAATTATCCTTTATCATTTCTTCTTATATATAATAATTATAGAACTAATCTTATTATTAAGAGTATAGTTTATAACGATCATATTAACCAATGATCATAATTGACCAATGATTATATCATAGTTGAAACCTAATGTTTACAATTTAATTTTCACTCAATTAATAAATAAATAGATGTAGGTTTTTTGTGTAATAAAATTTAAAAAAATTAACGAAAAATGTATCATTTAAAAAGATTGAGTCTTTATATTCTTCTGTAATTAAAAGATTTCATCTCTAAAATTCTAACATTTTCACCCAAATGAAAAATGATGTGGGAACATAGTCCTCATTTTTTCTACAGTTCCCTCATTTCGTCTTTATATATATGGTTCCTCCACACCACATAAACGAGTTGGGTAGTCTTGTTGCATAGAACATTGTCTCTATGGTCCATGATCTCTTATGGACTCTCCTCACAAGATAGTTCATGTTCCAGTTGAACCACCACAGTATTCAGTACCACTGGAGGGTTAGATCTCAAGAGATATAAATAGAAAAAATCAGGAACTTGATCAATATGTGGTGGATGTTCTAGAAGATAGGGTACTACTGCTATGTGATCAAGGATTTCATAGGAGACATTGTACCTTGGGATAAGATTACCTTTCATCACAAACATCATGACTCTCTTCCAAGGTGAAATTCAAAGGAATAATTTATCTATAAAATTAAAATTCCTAACCCTTTGATGGTTTTTAGCATTGTTATTTTACATAATCTAATCATCCATTATGTGTTTTCGGATGGAATGAAACTTTTCTGTCATGTCATGCTCAAAATCATGTCCATGGAGCTTTCTCTCACAAGCATGATCCCAACAAGTAGGAGTTCTACATTTCATTCCATATAGATATTCATAGGGTTCCATATGAATTATTGAATGGAAGATGGTGTTGTTTGATAAGTAAACTATTGAGATATGTTTATCCCATCAACCTTTAAATTCCATTGGGCAGGTTCTCAGTATATAATTGAGTGTCTAAATGGTCCTTTAATATTGGAAATTAATTTTTGGTTGATATATCATACTAAAATTTTAAATCAGTATTCAGATCATGTTTAATACCTCTCCCGAATTTTGATATGATCCTTGAATCATGATCATAAATGATAGAAAGTGGTACCCCATGAATCATTAACACATCATTCATGTAAATCCTGGAATGTTGATCAAGAGAGAAATATTCCTAAATAGATATAAAATGGGTAGTCTTGGTGAGACGTTTTACTATATCTTATATAACATAATTTCCTTTTGATGTTTTTTATAGATGAGTGAAAAAGACTATAATTATATTGTCGCACTTCAAGGATGGTATGGTTAGTAGTTGTAATTCCACTTTAAGAATTTTTCACACATTCTTCACTTCATGACACAAGAGCCACCTTGTAGTGTAGTCGAAAATCTCCCTTTTCATGCTAACCAACCAATAATTAGCATGATGGTCCCTATACATTTTAGTGCATCCAGGATGTATCGAGAAGGTAGATCTATGAGATTCATCCATCCACTCCTTTATTTCTAGACAAAATGGAACACATAGCCTTGTATGATATTTTAGTAAACCGTCTTTATCGATTTATTACTTAAGAAAATTCGTATTCTTTATATCCCCTAACATCTTATAAAAACGGTATTCTCATTGTGATTTCATTATCATATTTGTAATTGAGGTTGAAAAATAATTTTGGATATGGTTGATGATGTGCCTACCCATATTATCCCCATATCCAGTTTTATTAGGTCTTTGATCAAAGGATAACCTTGAATACTCATCATTTCAAAAACAACAAGATCCTTCATACATTATGTATCAATGACATCATTAGATCATTTAGGATAATAATGAATTGAACCATAATAGTCTTTAAGATGTTCCAACCATATCCTCTGTCTCATGTTGAATTAATTATTCATTGAAAATATACTTCAAACATTGATGGTATGTGTATATTTCACATTTCTCCACATAAATTTAGTTCCACCATATTTTTAGAGAAAAACCCCATAGAAAGGTCCAGATCATGTGTATGATAGTTTTTCTCATGAGGCTTCAACTGTCTAGATACACAATAAATTTCCTTCTAATATTTCATGAGGACGCACCAATTCCCTTTTAGAGATGAATCACTGAAAATAATGAATCCTTCTTTGATAGTGGGTAAGTTTAACATGGGTTCAGTTACCAATTTCTTCTTCATGTACTAGAAACATTCCCCACACTCCATTCATCTCGATGAACGTAACCGCTTTTCATGTTAATATGGCTAGATTATTGTATAGTCATAGAATGTTTTTTACAAACCCCTTATAATATCCTATTAAACCAAAGAAACTCTGAATCTCAATTACTTTTTTAGGATGGGGTCACTCCTCCACCAACTTTTTCTTTTTATGTTCCACTAATATTCATTCATTGGTAACAATTTTACCCAATAAATAAAATTTTGTAACCAAAATTCACATTTTGTGAAAATTAAAAACCGAATCTCTTTTATCATAGTTTTCAATATAACCCTTAGAAGATCCCCTTGATCCTCACTAAATTTGGATTATATCAGAATATCATCAACAGAAACTACAAAAATGTTTTCAACATAGTGAATAAAGACTCTATTTATCAAATCCATCATAATAATATGAGAATTAGTCATATTTAATGGAATAATGATAAAATCTTAATGAACCAATCATGATCGAAAGGTGGTATTTGGAAGGTATTTTTTATCAACCCTGAATTAATGATATCTAGATAGAAGATCAATCTTGGAAAAGAATTAATCCCCATGAAGCTAGTCAAATAAATCCAAAATTCGTGGAAGAGGGTATGTATTATTTAATTTGATACTATTGAGTTATCTATAATCAATTCATAGCCACATTAATTATTCCTTGTTCTTCACAATGAGAATACACACTCTATAAGTATAAAAACATTTTTGGATATACCTGTTCTCCAAAATATCTTGTAGTTTCTTCATTGAAACCTCCGCCAATACATTTTTCATTACATATGGGGTCATTGAAATTGGCTTTGAGCAAGCATGAAATCAATGGATAACTATAAATCTATTTCTGGTGGATGTCTAGGTAGCTACTCAGTAAATTCATCAATATATTCTTTAATGATGGGGAAATTTTCAATTAAAATAATTTTACATCAATTTTTATATTCACCGATTATTTACATAAAGAAACATAGGGGTGGTTCTTCAAGACAAAACCTAGTTTGATATATCTCTCATTTGAATGAAACTTTAGGTTTATAATTCAATAATACTAATATTTACTGGAATCTAAAATTGATTATAAAACTATAATTTAAGAACTAGTCCATCCCTAGAATAATGTCAAATTCCATAATTGGATTGACTAATAGATTTGTGATGATATTATCATCCCCAAAGTAAATACTATAATTTAAATATATGGTTGATGATTGGATATTCCCTCAATGATTATTTACTGATAGTTCTACTTTTAGATGTTTAGGGGTGTATTCTATATTTTTTTAAAACATGGAGGAAATAAAGGAACGTGTAGAACCAGAATAAAAAAAGTACTTTCATGTATTTATAGAATAATGAGAGTACCTGTGAGAAAATAATTTGGAGCCTAATATTAATTCATATTGTTAGAAGAAGAAATTTCTTTCTCCCTTTTCCTAGGTTTAGTTTGATAGTTATTACCCTCTAATACCATTATATTTACACAATGATTTGAAATTTGGACAAGTAGTAACCACTTGAAGCATTAGACTTCATCTAGGTAATGCATTGAATTCCCTTTTCCATTAGTGTTTTGAAGGTGAGGCTTCACCACACTATGCTTGTTTTGAGAAATATGACCTTCACTTCCACACATGAAACATTTTTTTCTCACATGAAATTTCATCCCTAAATTATTCTTCTATCATTTGATGCATGTGGAATTTTTTACTTGATTTCCTCCTCTGGATTAATCAATGATCCCCATGATGTTTATATCTATAGATTTCTTCTTTTGATTTGATTTATTGGAAAAATACATCTATCCAAACTCCAGATCAACCTTCATTGAATGCCTCACAATCATCAAAAAGTTTTCATAGTTTCGGTTGGGAAAATTCTTCGACAGAAGTGGCCTTAGTATACTAAAGAATCTATCAACCATCCCATTAAGATCCATGAAAAAGAAAGAGGTGTAATAAGAATGTCTTTTGATGTTCATATAATACCTTCCCATAGATTCATTTTCCTTCTACTTAAGAATTAAGAATTCATTATCCTCTTTTCACATTAATCAGGTAAATTATTATTTGATAAAAGGTTCCCTTGAACTCATACCACTCTGTAAAATCAATCTACCTTTTTAGATTTGTGATTTTAATCAGTATCCTCCATTTATTAGTATATCCATCTAAGAGGTATATATTAGGGGTGAATATATCTTGTTCTAAATAACAGAGTATAGAAACGGTATTTTCTATAGAGATTATCAATTTTTAGAAATTAATGGGTTGTAATATCCACGGAATGATGGTAGTCATTGATTCATAAAGGATTAAATAGAAATTTGTTCCCTTAATGGATAATCTAGTCTCTTAGCTTGATTATTTTTATTTTCCATAACATTATACAGTTGATAGATCAGTCTCTGGAAGTTTTCCATTCAGTCTTCTATTGGAGTTCCATTAGCACGTGGTCTATTACACTGACCATTTGCATAGTTCCTTGTAATTTTAGTCATTTTATAGAGGTATAAAATCATATTGAGAAAATTGTTTCTTTTAATAATATTATAATTATAATGAAAATTTTATTTATTAAAACATCTTTCTTAAAAATGATATTATTTAATAAGTAATACATTTACAATAAATCCTTCATAATAGTTCCTAAAATGATTTGGATTAAACAAACATATCCCCTAGGAGTGTCAGACTAGGAGTGCAACAAGGCCCATTGTCCTGTACAAGGTTATGACGAGTCAGGCCCAACCCACCATGTTAGAGTTGTTACCCATTAGTATATGTTTCCCAGAGCCATATCCACTTGTTCATATCCAGAGTGAAATTTAATTTTTCGGAAACCAATTACTTAATATTTTACAAAAATACTAGGTTTTTTCCTATATTTAAACTTTTATATAGATCTCATACTAATGTTTTTAAATCCTTATTTCAATAAATAATTATACCTTCTTTTTATTCGAAATATTGGATCCTTCTATTTTATAACACAATCTCTTGATGACATTGTACAAAATAGAGGATATTTTATATTTTGTTTCTTGGAAACAAGGAAAAAAACATGGAAACGAATCAAATTATTACACTTTATAGGGTTCATAAAAGTTTCATAATATGTATAATTAATTTATATCAAAACCTAGGTATATACAAAAAAGGAATCGCTGAACATAAAGCCCAATGATGGAAAGCAAGGGAAACAATTTACATGTGATCATGAGAATTATTGATAAGAACATAATGAATAACATAATTGAATTAAAAATAAAAAGGGTCATTTAATAAATAAAATAACATGATTCATAACATATAAAAGTGGCTAAAACATTTGATTGCGTCATTGATATGCATATCATGAGGGTTCTTCACTGAGGTGTTATAAAAATTACCAATTTTATTCACCAAGGTATCATAAAACATTTCATCTCTAGAGATTAAATTACTTACCCAATGCACTATATTGATATCATGGAGAAACAATTATATATATAATTGATTATGAGCCAAAAATATCATTATAAAAAATTTCACAAATTACCTGTGTGTAATAAAAGAAACAGGTTTCATATCAAAATCATTGTGGTTTAGAAAATTCCTAAAAACAAGGTCAATTTTACATTTTAATACCACAAATAATTAAGGTAGATTTCTTGTATTTTAATCCTAGTATTAAATATAATTTTATGGAAATATATGTTAAAAAAACCATCGAAGAAATTTTTTTGGGTATTCAAAAAATAAAATAAAATAATTTATTATGAAAAAGTGATAAATTTTGAGAAGTAAAATTAGCAGCATAACACCTAATATAAATGTTTTTAGATAAAATTAAAAATATAGTGGAGAAGGGTATCACACTCATATAGGAATGTTAATAATTTATAGGTATAGAATAAAATGTACAAAAGAATATAGTATGGAAAATTTAACAACATACCACAAAAAAAGTGAACTTAAAAGGAAAAACAGAAGTTCTAATTTCCATTACCTTAAATAGTTACTCCTAAAAATCGATGCTTGGGACCTTTCGGTCCAGAGGAAACTTCGAGAGGAATCATTGGGAGTTAATAATTTTATATATTCATGGATAATGAATTTTTAACGAAATTAAATAATGAAATGTGTGAGTATTTATAGAATAAGAGAGGGAGTTATTTGTTAATTTCCTTGGAAACCTCAGTAGTGATATTAGAAAAACTATGGGCCTGACCTTGGTATTTCAACATGGTATTCGGAACATGGTACAAATATTTTTATATTTTAATCCACAAGATTTGGAAATCATTTTATATCCATGATTTTATCATTAGGATGTCATTGAACATACCGAAAAACTAAAATTGAATTTTTAAAATTCATGAAAAAAAGAATTTTTTTTGAAAATAATACAAAATTCATGACAAAGTAACATGTAAGTTATAATTTTAGGGAAGGATTTAATTTTATAATAATAATTTTCTAAATACGATGAATATAACTTATAACTTAACAATACTTATTTAGTTAAAATAATAGCAAACAGAAATTGCATAGTTAAATTGAATGTAAAATTTATGACACATGAAAATAATATTTTATCATATATAATTAAATAAGAGTATCTTTTTATAATATTTCAATGAATTAAAAAATATCAATGAAACAATACTTTAATATAATAATTTATATTTCCCTGAAAATTATTATATTTACATAAAAGGTCAATTTATCAAAATGATTCTAAATTTTTAAGAAAACATATTCTTAAAATAGAAATGATGGAGTAAAAATTTCATTTCAACATAGAGATTACACTTTAGGTGAATAAGGCCTTGAAACATAACAAATTATAAGACCCACAGAGAATTGAATGGTATGATTTGCAATGGTGATAGACTATTGGGGTGGTGTGGATAACATCACCTGAGGGGTAATCTCTACTAACATGAACCTCTCCCATATGTGATTTCATTCAAGCCTCATTGGATGAAGCATGGCTTCTGATTTGTGAAGAGTGAAGCCAGATGATTCTAACTCCTTCACATGTTCTGAAAAATGGGCATCATATGACATGACTCTACAGGATGAGGTCATCTAATATTCTTTCTGCATTAATTTTCCTTTGTCATTTCTACTATAAATAATAATTATAATGTTAAAATTATTATTAAGTTTTTCGCATCTAATGGTCATATTGAAAAATGGTCATAATTGATCATTGGAAATATTATGGTTGAAACCCAATGGATATATCTCAATTTATACTCAATTAATTTTTAATGATATATAGTTTAATCGGTAATATAATATAACACACATTCTAAAGAAACAATTGTCATTGGAAAAAGTTTTGGTCCTTACACAATATAAGAGAATGGGGTAATCTTATGAAAATCCAATATTTTAGTGATTTGACACCCTTTTCTCTCTGATATGAGAAAGAAACTCCTCAATTCTGGTGTTGTGGCCTCAAACCAATGAAATGGGAGAACAAATGCCTTATTTTGGAATGCCCATGTAATAGATGCAAGGGTTGTGTGCAAGACCACATTGGTCTGAGCTCTCATCCCCATAATCTTGAAATAGATAACATCTAGATAGTGGGATTCATTCAAGCTTAAAGGATATTCATCACCACAAAGAACAAATACTCAACTGTTGAAGGTGGACTTGATGCACTGGTGATACAAGGAGGTAAACAGTGCATTAAGATGAAGATATGGCCCACTAGTAGACATGTTGTAAGTGGGATAGTGTGAGGAAAACATGAATTCATCACTAAAAATCATGCCTAAAAACTATGTATTCAGTAGAATCTAGACATATATTCTCTAATCAGTCCTATCAGAAACCTGCATCTGTAGGTCAGAGAGACTCCAATTTAGTCGAATGAGCCCCAACTTATAGAGTGTTAGGGTCAGGATGTGGTTGATCTCAAAATCATTGTCAATTATAAAATGGACAATCTTCATGATATTTAGAATAAATGTTGTGTAAAATAGATGAATGTTCCCCGGCACCATGGAACCACCATCCTATATATAGAACAAGATGATGGCTTAAAATTCCTATTGCATGGTTAGCTTCATATAGTAGATCTATATAGAAGCTATATCAATATAAAATCAGAGGTGGATCCTCCAGGATTATTTTTGGCCCTCACACATTTACATAGACATGTGTAGGGACTCGAGGTTCTTCATCTATAAACTTTTGATGGAATGGTGTTTCAACATGGCATGCATCTAAACCAGATGAAAATTTTTTCTTTAGAGGAAGCTCTTTGGTAAGAGGCATGATGTGTACTACTAGTTTTTTCTCTAGGATTAGAACAGTGTTATAAATATCTTTCTTCCCATTAGTTAACTCACCTAGAACATCTACCAGTTGATTAATTAGTGGTTATGGATTGACTTTAGCTAGACATGGCTAATCAATGTGTGGTCGTGACTGATCTACCTGGTCAGTTACCATGGTATGTTGTGGAAGTGCATCCAACAGTGAACACTAGGAGGACTATTCCTACCAAGATCTATATATGACCTATTTCATGGTCTCAATATCATGAAAATCTTGGTTTGAAGGGATGACACATGTATCCTATATTCATGAATCCATTCGAACATTCCTTCAAAGGCGTTAGACAGAGGCATTTGGAATATTTTCATGGAATTCATCAACATCCAAGATTGTGGTGCATTCTATCACATCACCAGAATTCATAGATTCATACTACTACTCATCATCCGGGGGTCATACAATGTGAAAATGACACTGGTATTGATCTTGAACTCTAGAGGCATGAAATCTCCATGCGTATGTGGTGAATTCAGCACTTGTGTGGGGAATTGATTTCCCATGTTCCATTGGAATCTTCACTTCGGAGACCTAGAAGGATACGATACAGATTCAGATGTAGTGGACGGATAAGGTGGGGCAACCATAAAAGGTTATGTAATACAAAAATGGAATGATTGAAACAATGGGCATGGAAACTACTCTGTGAGCCAACCGATCATCATACTTATGAGTACCACGGTTAAAAAGATGCTGACATTAATCTGAACTCTCTCTATCATTGTTAGGCTCGGTAGTGGTATGTTTGATGGCATTCCAAATTTTACCAAACCATTATCCATTAGATTCTAAAGATAATACTTGAACACACAACATTGTTATTATGGAATGTCGATGGATCATGTCGTAAATGAAATATTCTCATAAATCAGTATGCTCGGCTTCATGGGACTTCTTGCACTCTCTCTGCTTAAAAAACCTATATTTCAAGGCACTGTGGATATAATGTAGAACTATTGATTTATTAAATTAATATGTCTTTTTCCTCCTACTAGGTAAGGTAACTCTATTATCCTAGCACTAACAATGGGCTAGATACTAATGAGGGGTCGTACCCATATCCTCTCATCTAGGTTGTTGTGCTTGGTGGGGCGATACAGGCATACCGATTCTATGTTGGGTTAGGATTCACATGACATTGATGCTTCAGACATCAACGCTCGAATGAAAAAGGGTCTAATAGATTTATAGGCATAGGGTCCTCTACAAGTATGGTGGAAGTACACTCTTACATGGAGGGCATTCTCACGAGGGATGAGATAGTAAAAAAGAGTGACTGCTTGAAATGATACAAGAATTCCTTCGGCCAGTGGGCCTTGTCCTAAAAATCCTAGAACCCAACATATAAATTTTGAGTGATAAGGGTAGGGTCCACCTCATTTTTTAATTTTTATAATCACATATTTAATAGTTTCTCTTTATTCAGTGGAATTTCAAGTGAGTACAAGAGGCCATTCAACTAAGAAATGAAATCTATGACTCGCTCATAGATATTTTTATTGCATGTGAAGAGGTTTACAAAACATTTATATCACACTGTGGAGATGAATAGAGTGAATAATTGTATGCATTGGTCTTCCAATCTAGTGATGGAACCTATAGGAATCTGGTTGTACCATACGAACACAGGTCCTTCCAGTATTTGGATGAAACATTAGATCTCGGCGGCCTTTGGTTACTCTATGATTCCCAACACGGGCCTACACCTCAAGATGAAGTGGTCCAAATGCTATTGTGGACCACCAATCCTATTAAATAGGGAAAATAGTTGGTTCCCAAATTTTAGGTGTGTTGGCATATCATCTACACATTCTAGGTACGACTTTCCATTATGTGGGATCACCACATATTAGGTGACTATGGATTCGAGGCCACCGTTAAGAGAAGCTATCAAATCATCTCAGTGGGGATTTATATATTGACGAGTAACCCAACCACCAACTAATTTATATGAACATGAACTATGTAAGAAAGCTCAACATATTATGGAGTGACTCGATCTGGATCATGAGGAAGATGATAATTTTTTTTGTTGTTTTAGAAGCTCAGGTATAGGTCTCTTTCTATGGACTCATAATTCTACTCTATCTAGATATGTAGAATTACCAAGCTTGACTTGTGGAAAGTAGAAAGGGAAGATGTTTTACGATCCCACTGGGGGAAATTGGATCTCATTAGGGGGTATAGTAATACATGCATTATCCAGCAATAAAATCTGTGTGGATTATCTTTTGTTATACAAGCTCTTAGATTAAAAAGGTTACATTAGTAAATAAAAATATTTTCATCACATATATAGATGGATCATAGGGACAAAATGTGTTTTTACCCTTTTAGAGATTATTATGGGATGTAAATTAAGTAGTGAAATCATCGAGGTGGAATGGCTATCTTTGTAGGTGAGTATGAACACCCGTGTGAGAGTCTGTCTGGTACTGTAATTTTGTAGAAGGTGTGTTTTCCTCATTTCTATCTGTATTAGAGTCCCCTTCATTCCATTTTTCTGACAGGATAATGATGACCATGATTACCATAACTATACACAGTGGGACATCCTCGATATCAATGGGTAGTTTAGGATTTAACATGATAGAGATGAAGATGAGAATAGTATACTATCCCCATCCCAATATCTGAAAATTTTGAGATTCCTCCTTCATAATCTTGTGGAGCACTACGAGGCTATTTGCACATTACATTAAGAGGTTCTAGTGGTAGGTGAGTGGTGTAGTGTTCTAAGCCACTGGGAGTGATATAAACTCAACCATTCGACCATAATGATCAATGTCATCAAATTGGTACTGATAAACCAATTTACTCTCAGGGAGATGGTGAAACATACACTAAATAGTCTAGAGAAAACATACTGACTAGCCCCCGATGAGGTACTCCGTAATTTCAAAGATGGATATTACATTTTGAAAGAATACCACTGAAAAATCACTGATGGCCAGAGTCTCCCATAGGCTTTTTTGCTCAGAGGTCGGGTGCTACAGTTGATTATCCAAAACATTGATTAGTTCTAGATAAGAAACAATCATTGTAAATGATGTGGATCGGGGAAGTGGCTAGAAGTATACAATTGGAGCCAGTATGTGAGTTACCTTTTTTATATACCCTGGGTTGTCTTTGGATGGAGGTCCCAATCACGAAATCGTTTCCTTATATGACTTGGTGTTCACCACTATCTCACGTACAATGGTAGAAAAACAATTCATTGGATATTTAGGTATAATGGAGTTTTCCTAGACCAAAATAGTTATCCTTGATCAAGGGTGGTGGTGAAGAGGGAGACTTGTGTAGGAACCCGGATCGTCTTTTCAAGTATATTTTTAATTTCAAGTTGTTTTTGAGGAAAAATGGGAAGAAGTAAAATTTTTGGATTACACACCATGTACAGATTTGTACATGTTGTGTAATTTTCCACCAAGTCTAGGCCGTGTCTGGACGGGTCACGGCCACGTACAGGACAATGTGATGACATGGAAGGACCGCCTAAAGTGGGGCTTGGTAAAGGCATATACAAGTCATGTAAATGTAAATAACATGCTGTGTAATTTTTTTAATTGATTAAATGGACCGAGGTCACGTATAATTGGTAGAACGCCCTTCTTCTAGCTCTGTCTCATCCAGGAGGGATGATTCTTCCTAGATTACACAATCGTTCATCCATTCTAATAATCGACCACCATTGATTGGGTAAGAAGCACCATAGTGTGTTATGTCTTCTTCTAGAGCCTAGATCCTTGATTTATCTCCTTTAGTGAGATATAAATTGTTGAATGTTTTAGAAATTTTTATAGATCTAATACATTCCATGTCTATTCAAGGGCTGGCGACGGATTATATTGATCATACAATGTTGAAGTAGGTGCTTTGTGCTTTTCCATAGTCAGTATTTGAATATTATGTGCAATCGTGCCTCATACCCTTGAACGGACTGTTGCATGTTTATTGAATTTTTGCTCTGTGTTATTCTACGATACCTTATATGCCTTAGTAGAGGTTTTTGATTGTGAATATGGTTATTTTACATTATATGGATGTGTTTCCCATGTTCCTTTTGATTTTGACCATTTGGTCTAGCTTTGCCGGTGAGGCTGCTTGGTTTCCATTCCTAGTGTTGTTTGGATGGAGTGATATTATCTAATGTTGTTATATTCTTGTAGATGTTTATCCAAATTGTTATTGAAATATATTAACAAGTAATTATTAAGGTTTACTTTGTCTACTTAACATCATTGTTCATGATTGAAATACACAAGGCTGTGGAATCTTGGTGTAGTAGACCATAGGGGGAATGGACACTGAGGGCTTCTCCAGAGTGTCTGTTTACTTTTACATTGTGAGACTATAAGGGGATGGAAGTTGTACTTCCTTATAGTGTCTTTAGTTTCCATGTTTAAAGAAAAAAATATTAATTGGATGTTTAGTGCTTCCTTAGAGTGTCTATAGTCACCAATACGAGACTATAATAGAAATTGGCAGTGAGTGATTCCTCTGAGAGTCTTTACTAATGCTGAACCAGAGGGGATAGACTGTGAGTACTTCCTCTAGGGTTTCTACTATTATATTGATTGAAATAGAGGAGTTAGGGTATGAGTACTTCCTGTAGGGTTACTTTTTTTTATTAGCTTCTTACATGATTAATGAAAATGAATGCAATTGAAACTTTAGTATTGTTTACATTTCAGTACTTCCTTGTATATTGCTTCATCTTTCTTATTGTCTTCCATATATATTAACTTATTGTTTGCACAGATCATTGTGTGGTTTGCTACGGGGATTCATCTCACACCCTATTTGGGTCATGGTTCTGGGCCCAAATAGATTATATTTCTGCAGGTATAGAAAAGACTACCTCCTGTCTACTTCTGGATCATGATTTTTATGGAGATACAGAGCATGGGACCAAGCTATGGCTTGAGATGTAGTTCGAGTATATTTGTTTTCATTGTACATTTTTTAGTAATGTATTAAAACATTGTAACTTGTTTGGATGATTTCCAAGACATATGTATCATGCATCATTTATATATATGTGCTCAAGTTGTTTATTACTTCCAATATTTCTTTGTTTAGTTATTGCATGTTATTACTACGTCTAGTATTGTTTTTTTCCACTACATTACTTTGCCAATTAGGGAATTGTTTCCCCAATATCACACCCTAAGACCTCGCAGCTAGTCGGTAGCCTCTAGAGTTTGGGGAAATTCGCTTGAGTACATGTTACTAATAGTGTATGGAGCACCTCTGCGTAGTACATGGAACCCGGACATTACGAAGTGGAATTAGAGGAATTGTTTTATTCTTCACTTACTATTTAGAGCCTATATCTAGGGATAAGAAGTAATATGTTCATGGTAATATGTTGTGCCCGGGAGTAGCTAACTCATGTATATGGAAAGGCTAATTTAACTTGATAATTGAAATTTTTCTAGTTTTCAAATTATTACAGTTTATTGGATTTCAAAGTTGGGTGATTCACATGTTTTGTGCTATTATTGTTTATAGTATTCAGGTTCTATTTCTATTGAAACCCTAGGAGATGAGGGTATTCCATCTAATTCATCATATGGGAACTTGCGATAGGTCAGATGTCATGCATTCTTGCCATGCCGGTTAGGGTGCATTACTAATTTCATGTTGTTGTGATAGACGTTTTGATATATATGCCTGCTATTGTGAAAGATACCTTGATTAAAGCACTAATATTTGATAGGGTATTTATAATATGTATGGTTTCATTTGAATGAGCATCAAAATTTGGTTCTTGAGGTGTTATGGGCACTCATGGATCGGAATTTTTTGGATCATTGCTTTTTTATTACTTTTATATGACATGAATAGGTTCCATGATTTGATTCACGGGATGTATGGGCCCCCATGGATTAGAATTTGGAAATTTTATGTTTATTTCATTGTTTTATGGGCTTCCAGAGTAGTTTTAAGGCTTACTGTCTGAAAAAACCCATAATACACATTGTGTATTATAGAATAAATGCCACGTGTCCTTCTGTTTGGGAAGGAAATGTTTTTCTTAAGTATACAACCTATATAATATTTACACACCCTACAGTTTCTAAGCGTTTCAATGGCTATGTTGGAAGAGACATGGGGAGGGGAAATTTTTGGTGGGACACCCCATGTACCCTATGTGAACACTGTGTCTTAGGAGCCATGTGTCTAGCCGTGTGACTAACGACCCAGGTGGATTATGGTTATTTAGTACACGCCGTGTCTAGAACAAACATGCTATATAGTGTCAGCTTTGTAACCAGTCGTGTGAAAAACAACAGGAGTCGGTGAAGTTCATTCTATTACACACCATGTCTGTTACAAAAACTCCATGTAGGCTTACTATAGGAGAACTGTGTGGGTTAAGTCATGTAGAAGAACTTGGGTTAGGGAAGAGGATTCAAGTACACGCTGTGTGTAAGGACAACATGAAGTGTGTATGTGGTGTTACACTAACTGGATTGGAAAAAGTACACGTCCATATGAAATCTTAAGAGAACATGTTGTGTAGGAGTTGTACATGCGATGTATCCACCTTTTAGAAATCTTGAATGATTTTTTTTTCTCCTATTACCTTCTTCAACTTCTATGATTCAGTCCTTGTTAATATTGATTTAATGTGTGAGTTTGAACTTGTGTAGTCATGCCACTAAGACGTCATCCGGTTGTACTCTGGTTATAGGGAAGTGACCATCCACCAAACATAGAAGAGCAAGAACTGCCAGCACATCCTCCAGTAATTCCCATCATGGAACCAGCCATTATCCAAAAAATAGGTGCTGATTCACAGTTCCAAGAGATATTTAAGAGGTTTATTAGGACCTTCCAAGGAGTACCGCCTCATTCCCCGTCTGTGACTAATTTGACATCGGTTTTTCAACATCAACATCCTCATACATTATCAGGGTTATGGGACCTCAGGTTGCAAGAATGTTGTTAGAGGCCATGCTTTTGATCATCGTGCATCTGGAGATGCCTCTAGAGAGGAGGATGAAGCTTGCTATATACATGCTATGGAATTCTTCCAGGAGATCATGGGATGTGATCTTAGAGGCAGGACAGCACCATGTTAAGGATTGGGATAAGGTTCAGTGTGCCTTATATGATTACTTCTACCTGGAGACATTGAGGGATGATCGAGCAAGAGAGTTTTTGAGTCTGGAATAGGGTACTCTCTCAGTCATGGAGTATTTTTCTCGCTTGACAGAGTTGTTGTGCTTCACACCCATTATAGGCGGATATCATTTATTTCAAGTAAATAAGTTTTTTGGATTGTCTCTGGAAAAACATCTGATATCAGGTGAACATCTTCAGTTTGACTTACATCACCTCTATAGTCAACATGGTACTATTCACGGAGCACAATTTGAGGGATTATGGAGCTATGATCCATGGTGGCTCGACATCTATAGTTGGTACCACTCTTACTGAGTGTAGGAATCATCACAGGGATTCTATGAACAATGATCCGAGGAAGCGGGATACATATTCTGGCCGCCAGGTTGTGTCATACTAGTGCAAGAAGAGCTAGCATATGATGCCACATTTCCTCAAGAAACCCAGTGGATAGCCGATATTGCGATAAGATGGGTTATCATTAGCGGTTCAATCAGATTTTGTCACCAAAAACTAGTGATAGAGGTTTCATTTAGACTCCTTGTACTGGAGTAGGGCCACCAGTTTATCATCAGTCTGGTAATTATATTATTCTGGCTATTTAGGCTGAGGTGGAGGTTACAGCCATGGTATCTAGTCAACAAAATTTCAGTGAAAATAGTGCGGAGCAACTCAGGGTGTTTAGGTCGGGTGACATGTTTGTGCAACATGCCAAGATTTTAGTGTGGAGCTGACCCAGTAGGAGCAGGATTTTGAACCCTCTACAGTGCGACGTACGATTCTAGTTGCCTTAGTTTTTAGATTTTTCACTTTTTGATACATGGTCTTCCCGTAGATTCATATATGTTTCTATTGTGGAGAGCCTTGGGAAATGTATCATTACTTTTGCTGATGTCTTCATGGTGGACACTCTGATGGGGATTAGAACGGATAGTGTATGTTAGTTCAAAGTGTTTCCCCTTGAGGTTGGTGGGAGTCCCTTTTTATGGTACATTTATTTATTAGAGATGACAGGATATGATGGCATTATTGGAATGGTATTGTTAGTTTCCTTATAGGGTGTGGTTGATTTTTATCATTTTAGGGTGAGTTTCACGTCATCAGAGGGGAGTTTGTTTCTACAAAAGGGAGAATGGGATATCCAGGAAACTAGAGCGGGACTCGACCATCATGGGTTGGGAGGAGTTAGGTAAAATACTGCTAGTCTATATCTAGATGACTATGGGACATCATAGTTGGACATTACTCTTGTGGTCGATCATTTCAGTGTTGCATTTCTAAAGGAATTTTCCTTTTTTCCTCTGGATTGAGAGGTAGACTATTCTATTGAGCTTGTCCTTGGAGCAGCAATGGTGTACATTCCTATCTATAGGATTGATACAGAAGACATACAAGATCTCGAGAAGCAGTTAGAGGAGTTACATGCTCAGGGTTTCATCCTACATAGTACATCTATGTGGGGTTCCTCGAATATTTTTGTGAAGAAGCCAAGTGATACCCTCTGAATATGTGTGGATTATCAGAAGTTGAACGATATGATTATAAAGAACCGATATCCCTTGCCAAGGATTGATGATATTTTAGATCACCTTTGATGAGACTTGGTGTTCTCAATGATTGAATTGAGATGCGATTATCATCAGTTGTGCGTTAGATAAGCAGATATACCTCTTACAACCATTCAGAAAAATCATTTTCTATACGAGTATGTGGTTTTGTTGTTCGGTCTCACGAATTCACCTGTACTTTTCATAGCACTGATGAACTCAGTGTTCCATCCATAATTGGATTATTTCAGGGCTGTCCTCATGGATGATATCTTGGTGTAATCTCAAACCCAACATGACCATGCCACACATCTTGAGATCATTTTGAGTACACTAAGAGATCATTAGTTATATACTATGATCTCAAAATTCCATTTTTCGATAGACCATATTCACTTCTTGGGTCATGTTATCTCAGATATATGAGTATTAGTGGACCTGGGGAATGTGAGAGATGTAGTTTACTTAGAGAAATTGAAAATTGTCTTTGAGGTATGGAGATTTATAGGGCTTGATGGATACTACATATGTTTCATAAAAGAATTTTCATGCTTAGTAGTGCCACTGACGGGCCTGAATGAGAAGGGAGTGAAGTACTAGTGGCCAGAATTCATTGAGTCAGCCTTTTAGGATATAAAATTGTGGTTGACTTCACCACTGATGCTAGTATTTCTAATACTGGCAAGAGATATATGGTATACTGTGATGAATTTGGTATTGGACTGGGAGTAGTGCTTATTCTGGGGGAAAGAGTCATTGTATACGGGTCTCGTAAGTTGAGGCAACTTGAGAGAAATTACCGGATGCACAATCTCAAGTTGGCTGCAGTTGTTCATGCCTTACACTGTTGGATACATTATCTATTGGGAGAGAATGTTTTGGATTTCACAGACCACAAATGTCTCAAGTACATATTTTCTCATTGTGATATGAACTTGAGACAACAATGGTGGGTTGAGTACCTTCCGTTTTTTGACTTTGAGCTTGCCTTCATTCTTGGGAAAGGAAACATAGTGTCTTATGCTTTTAGCCTGTGGACTCAGTTATAGGCAGTTCAAGAGGCCAATAGTGAGTGGAATCTTATGGATATGTTCTCTAAGATGCATTTGGAGGTGCACGACAGATAGGGGCAGGCATGGATTTCTTTTGTTGCTGTTACATATACTCTACTTGATCAAGTGCAAATGAGGCAGCTATCAGATGCTGAAAGCCTAGTCCTATGAGATAGTATGTCAGGATATGACCCTATTCATGGATGGAGCATGGGTGAGGATGAGATTTTTCACTTTCATGGGTGCATATGGGTATTTGAAGACATACGTGAGGAGATGATGTGAGACTTTCATTCCTCGGTTTGGGCAGTTTATCCTTGTTTCACCAAGAAATATTGTGATGTACCCCATCAGTATTGGTGGCATGATATGTAGAGAGATGTTTCTGGGTATTCCATGAGGTGTTCCCCCAATCAGGAGGTGATGGAAGAGGATCAGTGAACAACAGTGATTTGGAAATAGTTACCCATTCCTGGGTGGAAGTGGAATGATGTTGCGATGGACATGGTGTCTTGTTTACCATGGTTGCCTCGATAAACTTTTGCAGTATGGGTTTTCATTGAAAGACTCATGAAGGTTTCTCACTTCTTGAAAAGTAGGGAGATAATCAGTGTTCATGAGGTAGGGGGTTGTACATCTGATATAGTGTACATTTACATGGAGTTACACACTATATTGTTTCAGACAAGGGTGCACATTTTACTTCTCGGGTCTGGAAGGGACTACATAAGGATTTGGGTACACATTCACTTCTGAGCATGACTTACCATCCCTAGGAAGATGTCCAGTCTGAGTAAACAATATAGTTGTTGGAGGAAATGCTATGAGCATGTGCCCTAGATTTTGGATGTTCTTTGGAGAATCACATACCTCTTGTGGAGTTGTCCTAAAATAATAATTTTCAAGAAAATATTAAGATGGAACCTTATGAGGAATTGTTTGGTAGGCCATTTTGATCACCAATATGTTGGCTGGAGGCAAGAGAGGCATTAATGCTGGGACCTCATCTTGTCGAGGAGACCACATAGAAGATATAGTTGATTTGGAAGCAGATCGCTACTAAAAAATCATGACATAAGTCTTATGCTGATCGACAGAGATGACCTCTGGAGGTCAAGGGAAGAGACCAGGTTTTTCTATGTGTCACACCGATTTTAGGACATAGGAGGATTAGGAGACATGGGAAACTTTTTCCAATATATGATGTACTATTTGAGGTTTTGGAGAGAGTCGGGCTGTTTTCCTATTGGTTTCTGTTACCTAAGAGGTATCAAGATTTGCATGATGTCTTCCATGTTTCTCATCTTCGACATTAATTCTCAGACCCATCTCATGTTTTTTAACCTGTGGAGGTTGAGATGGAGGTGAACATATCATTCGAGGAGCATCCTATATAGATTTTTGATCGTTGTGTGATGGTTCTCTATGGCTGGTCTGTTCTTCTGGTACGAGTGCAATGGAAGCACAAGATAGTACAGGAAGATACATGGGAGAGGGAGTCCCATCTGCAATCACAATGGCCAGATCTATTCAAGGACTCTTCCTCTACGCCACATTTCTAGGAAAATTCATGGATGAATGTCTTTAAGGGGAGAAGTTTGTAAGAACCTGTATCTTTCTATATGGTATGATTTTCATTTCATGTTTTTTGAGGAAAAATTGGAAGAATGAAAATCTAAAGAGAATACGATGTGTACTTCCTTATACACATCATGTACTCTTGCACCATGTCATGTCTGTGTCTGGCTTTGTCACGAACGTGTACATGACCATGTGACGACGTGGTAGGATCGCCCAATGTGGGTCCTGATAAAGACATATGTAGTTTGTGTACTTATAATGGAAATGTCGAATACTTCTCTTTTTAATTGATTAAACGGACCAGGTCACGTCTAATTGGAAGAACTCCCTTGTTTTTGATCTGTCTTGTCCAAGAGTGGCCATGAGAAATGATTCATCCCAGAGCCCCCGATCGTTCATCCATTCTCTGAATCAACTGCTATCAATTGTGTAGGAATCACCACAGTGTGTTCTTCCTTCCCCTAGAGCCTCATTCCTTGATTTTTCTCCATTCATGAGATATCCTTGATTGAAAATTTAAATGTTTTATAGATCTACCACATCTTTAGTTTGATTCAATGGATAAATTTGGAGTATATAAATCGTACAATGTTGAGGTTCGTGGTTTGTACCTTTCCGTAGTTAGTATTTGAATATTATGTGCAATAGTGCCTAATATCCTATAACTGTGTATTGTGTATTTTGGGATTTTAGCTGAGTAATTTACTGTTATGCCTTGTATGCCTGAGTAGAGGTTGTTTGACTATGAATATGGTTATTTTCCATTCTATTGATGTGTTTTCTATGTTTGTTCTGATTTGGCCATTTTTTATAGCTTTTCTTGTGTGGCTGCGAGTTTTTCATGCCTAGTGCTGTTAAGATGGTGTGATATTATCCGATGTTGTTATATTCTTGTATTTTTTTGGAAAATTAGTTCTTCAAATCTCTCAGACAAGTAGTTCATAAGGTTTACATTGGATACTAAACATCATTGTGAATGATTGACTTGCATGGGGATGTGGGAACCTGGTGTAGCAGACCATTGGGGAAATGGATGTTGAGGGCTTCTCCAGAGTGTCTTTTTTTTACTTTTAAATTGGGAGACCATAGGGGGGATTGACATTGTGCTCCCTTAGAGTGTCTGTGGTTCCCCATTGCGAGACCACATGAGTAATTGGAAGTCGAGTGCTTCCTTATAGTCTCTATAGTTACTGATACGAGAACACAAGGGGATTTGACGATGTGTGCTTCCTCATACAGTCTTTTCTAAATCTGATCCCAAGGGGTTGGACATAGGGTTCTTTCTAGAAGGTTTTATGTGTTTGATTGGATGAACTAGAGGGGTTTGGTTGTGAGTACTTCATAGAGTGTTGAACTTTTTTATTAGTTTCTTACATGATATATTAAAATTAATGCAATTGAAACTTTATTATTGTTTACATTTCAATACATTCCTATTTACTGCTTCATTTTTTATTTCTTACCATATATACTCACTGACTATTAAGAACAGATCATTGGGTGGTTTCCTACATGGATTCATCTCAAACCCTATTTGTGTCATGATTTTGGGCCCAAACAGATTATATTGCTATAGGTATAGATAAGGGAAAGTTCCCTTCAACATAAAGTACTTGATTGATGTGGAGATGGAGAGCATGAGGCCAAGATGAGGCTTGTGATGCTGCTAGAGTTTATTTCTTTTCGTTGTTTTTATTTGGTTTAGTACTGTATTCCTGCATTGAGACTTGTTTGGATGCTTTCCAAGACATATATATCATGAATCATTTATATATATGTGCTTTAGTTATTTATTACTTATAATCTTCCGGTATTTACTTATTACATGTTTTTACTCTTTCTTATATCATTATCTGTTTCTTTCTACCGGATTACTCTCCAAATGGGGGAATAGTTTCCCCACAATCACACCCAAGTTCCTTTGTTCTAGTTTGAAGACTCTATCACTTATTGAAATGCGCATGAGGCCATGTGACCAATCAGGTACTAAGAACCTCTAGGTGGCACACGGAACCGGGAAATTTCAACTGGTGAAGATAGAGATGGATTCACAATGGTCCCAAACAATGTAGCTAGAAAATCCTCTAGAAGCACGTATATTTAGAGGAGTATGATGATTCTATTGATATCACCTTATAAGATGATGAAATTATCTTTTCAGGCTCTTGCCTTAGATTTGATGCTAATGACTGCAGTGATGGTTCCATCACATAGTTGTATCCCACCTCAGAATCTGATAGGTGAATGAGATCCACTACAAATCCACATTTCATCGGATATTTCCTATGGAATTTATTTTTTTCCCATGTTCCTTGGGAATGTTCTTCCAGGAAGGTTAATTATTTATCATGGGGAGGATCTCTGTGAATGTTGGGGGTAATGCGAGGAGGACCTCTACTTTGAATAGATGGGATACTAAGAGGGACACTGTATTGGCCGTCGTCATGGTGGGGAGGACCTTCGCATTGATTGGTGATGGAGTGGGAGGACCTACACTCTGTCTATTGATGATGTAGGGAGGACCTACACATTGGTTAGAGGGGAGATGTGTAAGACCTCTATCTTGATTGGTATTAAATGAATGGGGATGAACTCTGTACTAGAAGGATAAATCATGAGGTGGATCATTACAATAATTGAAATGGACATGGGGAGGAAATTAATTTTGAGGAGTTGGAATACAAATAAGATCTCCATATTTGGTACAAATATCACTTGTAGGAACTCCATTTTTTATGGTGGAAACATGGGGAGGGACTCCATGTTGACTATTGAAGAAGTGGGGTGGACCTCCACTCTAGTTGGCTATGAAACGTGGAAGAGATTCATGTTAGATGATGGTGACAACATGAGGAGGACATCCATAATGGTTACTTATGAAGTAGGGGGGACCTCTACTTTTTTAAACTTGAATCAAGGAGGACCTTCACTTGATTTATGAATGAAACGAGGGGGAAATTTATGAGGATCTCATCGAGACAAGAAGGACCTCCATGTTGGGAATCATAGGTATGAGGAGGACCTCTGTGATGTTTTTTTATAAAGCATGGAGGACCTCTTCATTGATCAATGGTAGCATGGGGATGACCTCCATGTTTATTGTGAGGGAAGGGAGAACCTCAACTCTAGTTGGAAACACAATGCAGAGGACCTCCACTTTGATTGGTGACAATATATGGATGACCTCCACACTGAATCTCATCATTACAAGTTGGCGTATAATGGAATTCGGTGGTTCTAGTGATTAACATAGTCAACCCACCTTTCATACAAGGTGGTTGAGGTCTTTATCAAAATTGGTAAAAAATATATCACTTCTTGTCATTCACATGGATCTGGCAGAATTCATCAGGGGTGGTGGTGGCCAACAGAGCCCTAAAAGATGATACCCCTAACCAGGAATTCTTGTGAGCTTAAACCTGATGTTATCATTGGATGGTATAGACTGGTTACGAAAAATCAGGTGTATATCCCACATATTCATTGTCTTTAAGTACATGTGATTGATGGTGCTGATGGGGCATGGTGGGAGCCCTCCTAAGAGGCTCTCGGGATATAGTTGCAACTGGGGTGTCTCAAGAATCCCCAACCTCCTCAGTGTATGAGAGTGAGAGATTCTATTGCTTTAGGGAGATACTCATGATGGGATAAAAAATTAGAATGGGGAGTGGTTTCTCTCTACATAGGCACTGGGGGTGGTAGTGTTGACGAAGGGTTAACGATTATAGGTCCTGGTCGAGAATTTCTCGTGTGGTAATGACACCTTCCTACATTTACCAACATATAAAGATGTCTATCATCATATGTTGGATTATCTATGAATGTGAGATGGGGAGTGTGTTACAGGTAGTGGGGGACTTAGAGGATGACAATGTGAATGTGTTGTTGTATGGGAAATTCATATGAAAATTTATTCTATGTCAAATCTTACGTTGGTTGGATGGTTGATATATTATGGATGGGGTCCAACAAAGAAGGTGGATATATACAAAAATATATTTGTAATTGAATATATGAAAAATGATCCTATGTCAACCAATTTTTTGAAGGCAGAGTGATCCACACTGAATATTTTAATGACTAAGGAATTCCAAAAGTTTACTGACCCAATTTATTGTGAGTTCCATACCAGAACCACTGTATTCTTGGTGGAACCCAACATTAGATTTTGAAATTTAGTGACATTATAATATGATGATGTGTCTTATTAAACTATTCCCCATATAGAGGATAAGAGTTTTTTGTTAGGTTTGTGATATCTATTTCATGTGCTTTCGTCGGGGTTCACCCACACATCTGCAACATGGTTTTGAAACAATGGTATTTTTGTTAACACATATTCTTACTATCCAAAGGAAGGAAAACATAGTCACATTGAATGGGGATGTATAATCAGTGATTGAAATAGTATGATGGCATATTAGTTCCAACTTCCATGAATTCTTCCTTGGAACATGTTTCCTAGTGCCAGTATCCCTTATAGAGTTAATCGACGTTAATAGAACTCATTTTTAGTCCCATATCATTGTGGAAACTTCTTAATTACAATACATCTGTGTTCACATTGTTTTTGTGTAGGTAGAAAGAAACTTTCTGTCAGAAGATTAGTCATGTCTGTCATATCTTGAATGTCTGAATGCTGGGAACATTAGTCACCTATATTCTTCCTCTTAAGAGGGCATTTCATATGAGTAATATTAGGCATGAACTAAAAAAATCACCTATAAATCAGGAGTTATCTAACACTTAGGGTATATATTTTCAAATGATTTCACCTTCAAAATCCCGTGTTATTCAAGAGTTAGAAAAACCCATGGGTGCATATCCTCCAAGTCTTTCAAATAAACCATATTTTGCTTGTGCATAGTGTATATATTTGGGATTAGGTCACAATTTTAACATCTTTTAGAGAATGTGATGATTGATCAGGATACACCATAACATTAGATCAAGGAGGTTTTTCCCAAGGATATATTATGTCACACGTGGATGTTTATTGATGTATGTATTAGAATGACCCATTTTGGATGATCTAATGGATGTATCCCATAAAGGGAAGATGTTAGAACATGAAATTTGTTGGAAAAACTTTTAGGGTTGATTAGGGAGGTATATCCATATGATGTGGCACCTAGTTTTACTATTGTCTGAGATTTAACCTTAAGGAGACATCATATTTATGTTTTTTAGAAGACATGGATCAATAACCATTTAATTTGATGCTACATATTAACGTCATGTGACTCAACCAGTTTGTGTAGTTTAGCATTGTACTGTAAGGATTCTCATGTCAAAAAAAGGTGATCTGATGGGGGATAGTGTGGGGATTATGCATATATTCAACCCTTAAAAATATTATTTCTCTTTGTTGGATTTGGAGCATGGAATACACATTGAGCTACCTAAGGGACCTGAAGGATATTTTGTCTCCCATGTGAGGGGAATGATCTTACCTGGGATGTGGCATAATAAAAAATTAGGTTTATATGGATATTGGTTTTTGACCTCAGGGAGGCTTCCAATGTAGCCCAATTATGTTAGAATCAAAACCCTATGTAGTTTGTAAAGGTCTAGGGCTTACACATAAGGAGGATTCCTAAAGGATCATGTCGATATGACTTATGCAAGAAATTATATCACGTGGTTTTTATGGTTGTGTCTTTTACATAGGACCATCTCAAAGGAGCATGTGGTTTGGTATTATGTTTAGGAGTTGGCTAACAGAATTTGGTTGGGGCTTACACATTAATGCTACCCAAGGAGGATCTAATTCCATGTGAGGGTATGTGGTGTGAATACTATCCCATTCCACTCATAAATGGATAATCATTTTATTATTTCATAGAGGAAATGAATATTGTATCATCATGTGTTGAAGATGTAGGGACTAGTCAATTTTACATATTTCACCTCAGACATGGGGGAATCACTCCTCATCTCTTGGCCTTATGTATCCACTGTTCATGGACATCTTGGTGAGGCATGGATTGGAAAATGAAATGTTGAAATGATGAGAAGGAGTAGTTATTCATGAGTTCCATGTTAGCATGCCTATTTTGATAGGAAAGAGGCATTATAATACCGATTCTTAGTATAATGAGGTATGTGTGAGTCTCAGACCACACATAAAGTTGAGTGGGCTACATGAATGGGTGGAATGGGTCACATTGTGACTCAAGGTGAATTTGAAAAAATTATAGAATTTTTTGGGGGACCTAGGAACTCAATATTCCGGAATAGTGTCCATTTGGATGTAGGCAGCATGAGTATGCCTAGGATAGTGTCTTCAAAAAGCATAGGGCCTCACATAGAGGTTCTTCATGAATATTGGGTGTTTTTCTAAGGTCAGGGGCTTCGTGAAGGTGGAGGATTTTCGAAATAGGGTGACCCTGCTTCAGGATGATATCATAGATCATGAGTGGAGTAATTTGTGAAGAATGAATTCTTAAAAAATTCCCAAGATCCTAAGAGTAACTTCTTTCTTCACAAAGGGTATAGGACCTCATGAAAGGAATCTTCACATTTTATTTAATAAAAATAACAGTATAAAAAAATTACATGGTGAGAAGCTACTAGATATTTAGATAAAGTAAGTATGTCTGTAAATTTTTTAATTGGAAATAGACCATAAGAATGGGAATCAGAAATATATTCATAATTATGATACCAAACTCATTATATATAATAAATTACATCATATTGGGAATACGTTTTGTTGGAGAAAAGGTTCATTGGACTTTCTCTGAGTATGTAATAACGTATCAATCATAATGAGAAAGGTAATCAGATTCTAAATGGATTTAATGAAAATATTATGATTCCTTTCTATTTTTATGTCTAAAAATTCATATGTTATGTGAAAACATGTGAGGTTTTCCATATAAAAGAAAAATGGGTAATGCATACTATCATATTGACATTGGTTGGATAGAAAGAAGTGATAGATGAATTTGAAGTTATAATACTTACTAATGAGATTCAAACGATGCTAAAACTATCACTAATTTTATTAAAATTCACGAAGAAGTAATGATACAAGATGATCTTTGTAGAAGAAGGATGTCTTTGAAGTCAACTGTTTTTAGGTCCTATTCTATCATTGTGAGATTAAACGACACAAAATTGTTTAACGGTTGGAATGGTTGGTCAGCACAAGAAAATATTAGGATGTTAGTTTTCAATTAGTCCAATAATCCAAAGGATTTAAATCAATAGGGATATATGTTGGTGTGTATCATATTCAGAAAATAAGATAATATTATAATGTCTAATCACTTGAGACTGAGCCATCGGCCACATGAGGACAATGATAATGTCATTAGATGCAGAAATTCATCGTATATGTGATCATTGGTCTGGGGAATTTAGAAAAAGTAATAATTAATTGATGATATTTTTATATGTCAAATATTTGAAATTATTTTTTAAGTAGGTTGTTTACTGGTACCGAATTCTCTCAATGTTTTAATAAGTGTTTTACAGATGATACAGAGAATCTATATGAGAATACTTTCAGTGTCACTAAGATTCCATTTTAATGGGCCATCTTTAGTTTTTTCACATGACCTCATTTTAATGATGAATTGCAATAAATAGTCAGACTAAATAATTAGACTGAGGAAATGTTTTTAAACATGAATAAGTATGAAGTTTTTATAATATTTGATAATATTTAGGGATCTCCTAGAAGTATTGAGAGTTGATAAATATGTCAATGATGAATACAAAAATGAACATGAAAAGATGGAATTGGAAATTTGGTTAATTAGGACATGGAATTGGTTTTCCCTCCTTTACATTCCAAGGTCCCAATAAAATTATAGCATAATACATTAGAACATCACCAACATGAAATTTTCATGTACTCCAAATCTATGAAATTTTTGGAAAAGGTATTGAGTAACCAACTAGACAATATTTTTCAGGTTGAATCTCAGGAGGATCAATAGAGTATGCTTCAATCGAATCATCATAGAAATTTCCAATTGGTGACATTTCATTAGATATTTTCCATTTATGTTAGGGTATCATAGAGACATCCATCGAAGAAAGGATCATCAGACCATGTTCTTTCAGAAAGAAGTAATTTTTAATATCCAATTGAGTTTCTACTTAATTGAGGAAGGTAGAGAAAAAGGAGAATAATAATGAGGTCAATTGGGAATAGAGCATCGGATAGAGGGTTCCAGATTAGGGAAGACCAAACTGACATTTTTTAAGTATGTTTTTTGGAAAGTGTTTCAGGAGAATGTTTCAAGATCACTATGTTCTAGAGACAATTTTGGAATATCTCAAACATTTTAGACAAGTAATATTGGATTCAACTTACTTGTGAAGGAATTGAAGACCTTATTAATTTGATTTTAAATGAAGAAGAAAAGTAAAGCTTGTAACTATGCAAACATACCAATTGCTAAAATGGATTGATTTTTCTGCTGGGGTATATAACCAGTTATGGGAATTAAGTTACTGAAAAAGATAATCAAGGGGTATAACCAGCTATATTAGGAAATTTTTATTGGGAATTTATAATCTTTCACTTCGTGTGCCTTTTTATTAGGGAAATAAGATTTTGAAAAAATCCATTTCAGTGAGACTGACCAACATGGAAAAGTGTAGGTAAAACAATTAAAGAAGATTAATGTAATTCCTATGTAGAGGAAGAATAAAGATATTTTAATTCAATCGTTTCCCTCATTTATATGAAATAAAATACAGGATAATGTAAAATTAAAACACTCAAATTCTTGAATTTAAAGGATAAAAGAAACTTTTAGAATAATTTTCATAGAAAAAAGATTAAGAATAAGAGTTTGAGGAAGATGATGATAAATATCAAAAAAAGTGGATGCAACATAAGGAAATATTTATTTTTGAAGAAAAATGTGAAAAGTTATCTGAGAAGAATAAAGATGGATGATTCCTTATCCAATGATGAGCCAGATCATCTACTCAAATTCGTTTCTCAAGTTATAAATGAAAGTAATTATTTAGAAATTGATGCAAGTGGTGAATAAATTATAGAAATGGAGTGTATTGTCAAATAGAATTTGGAAAAATAAATAAATAATAGTACCCAAACAAGGATATAAATAATGTAGTTGAAGAAATATTTCTAATGGATATATTTTATGAATAAAGACAAGATCACGAATGTCGAGAAAAAACTCAATTTAATTAAATATCAAAATTTGGTGAATGGTGATATTGAAAGAAAAATGAAAGGATATGAAGAAATATCATATGAATATTCAATCATCAACACAAATGAATATATACTATATTGAAGAAAATAAGAATAACATGTTGAAAATTGATGAATCTGAAAATATGATAGATGTTATGAAAGTTATTATTGCTGATAAAGAAGTGGAGTTGTTAGAAACACAATCAATGATTCTTAAAAAATTACAATAGATAAAAATATGAGATACAAATTCACCAATTTAGTTGATGTTAATGTGGAAACATCTAAAGAATTATTAAATAAAGGTCTACAAAAGTAGTGTTGTGAAAAAAAATCATTCACAAATAAAGATAATGAATTTTTTACCGAAGTGTACTCTTAAGAAAATTGGTCCATGAATTTTGAAGAAACAACATAGTTATGAATTAATTATCTATTAGTACAAAAAATATGTTTCAGAGGTCCATGTTTGGATTGTGGAATTTTTGGACATAGAGCTTATTCATGATTGTATACCTTGTTTTTATGAAGATGTAGGTTTTAATCAAGATTAATCTATGATGAGAAAAGAAAATAAAATATTTTCTAAAAATTATGAGGAACCAGAATTGTAGAATCAAAAGATGAATACAGCTTTGTATGATATGAAAGTGGAAAAAATTGCATGTTTTGTCCGAAAAATGGATTTATTACTAATTTATCTAGAAAAGTATGACCTTATCTAAAATGTTTGAAAAAGAACAAAAATAAAATGAAGTAAATGTGAAGAATAATGATTATTAGAATGTGAGAAATGAGGATAAAAATATATCAACATATTTTGGATTGAATATTGAGAAAATATGTAAGTTATGTGAAACGAAAGTAAAAATCACTAAAATATATTTGACTATAGATATAGAATAAGAGGAAGGAATGAAAGAATTATTATGAACTCACTATAACATTCAGGATAGTAAGAAGTAAAAGAAATTGAAATCCTTATCAGAAGATTATATAGATGAATGGATACTTTTTATGGAATAAAATACATCCAATAAAAAATACATAAGGAAGAAGAAAAAGAAAAGACTGGGAGGGGACTGTCAGTATGAATGTTTCATATGAAAAACTATGAGGTTCATCTATATTTCAACAATATTTCTGTATTTGAACTAATATGTGGGAATTTAAAAAGTTGAAATAATGGATATTTTTCATATCTATCTTACTATTATTAAAAATTAATGTAATGTGGTTACCAAATATGATTTTTTGGAATGTTTAGTTTATACAACTGAATATTCAGATATGTTTTTTGATATGGGAACATGTTCATTTTATCCTTAAGAAATCATATCAATATTTCCCCAAAATTGATAATCTAAAAATATATTCATTAAATTGTATAACAAGAATCTGTTTATTGAAAAAAAATGATAACAAGGATTATACACTCTTTTATTCTAAATCAAGATCTCCCAAGTAGACATAGAGTGGTTTAGCTAAAGATAATTTATTAAGAATATCTGGGATAAAAATTTCCTTTTAAAGAATAATTTAATGATTTTGAGATGAAGAGTTTTAGCCTTTTGAAATGAAACAGTTTTTCAATAATGCGGGAAACCTATCATGACATACTCTTTAAATTTGATTGTTAATAAGGGGGAGGGAAAATGAATAAGGAGGAGATAGAAAATAGGGTGATCACGAAAATAATGGGTATAATAAAAATTGAGATACGAAAAACAAATGTTTTTTTAAAGAGGGTTTCAACGACAAAAAAAAAGGGATATCTTTAGGACACTATTCTGTTTAGTTGAATTTTTTGTTAATATATATTGGGAAATAATATGTTGTTAATGAAAAATTATTTGATCAAAAACATTAATTGGTGAGAAGATGTGGGAAATATGGAGAATGGACGGATGTGTGAAAATATATCAATTATATTGAGACGATCAATATTTCCATCAAACTTACAATCATAATCATGTGTTAAGAATCAGAATGTAAAAGAAATTCCATCAAATGGAGAACAATTGTTTTGTGAGAAAAGGTTCACCAGATTCAATATGCGTCTGACATGATGTATCAAGCATAATGAGAAATGGAGTTATAGTGTGGATGGATTCAATGAAAATATGATGATTATTTGTTGTTTTGTAATTCAAAAATGTCATATGTTATCTGAAAACTACTAATATTATCCTTACATGGGAAAATGGGGTGTATTTCCAATCGTACTGGAGTGGGTTTGAAAGAATGAAGGGATATAAGAATATGATGTTATAATATTTCATAATAATAGTCATAAGATTCTAAAGATGATCCAAAATATATTCAATGTATGTGAGATAAGAAAACTAAGTGTTTTTTTAAATTTTGTATTGAAAAAAGGGGTGACTTTTTGGACCATGTTTTCTTTTTTTGGTTTTTTTATCGATAGATTATTGGAAGGAATATCTTGTTAATTAGTTATATTGTTAGGAAAACATTAATTGGAAAGAATCTACTAGAAATATAGATAAAGGAAGGATGTGTGAAATTTTTTCAATTAGACAAAGACCATTGTCTTTGGAATCAAACTCAAAATCAAAATCAGGTAATCAGAATCACAATGCATAATAAGGTATATCATATTGAGAATATGTTTTGTGGTAGAAAAGGTTCATCGGACTCACTCTATGTATGGAATAATGCCTCCATAATAATAAAAAATTAAATCTGATTCAAAAATGGATGGATAAGAATATAATGATGATTTTATATTTATTAATTCACAAAAATCCCTTGTTTTCTTCAAAAACTTTATGATATAAATATGATAGAAAAAAGGGGGTGATACCATTTGTATTGAGGCTGGATGGAAAGAATGAATTTCTGGTAGAATTGGATGTCATTATAAATCATAATTAATGTCATATGTGTCTATGAATGATCCGAAATGTATTCAATGTCATGAGGAAGTCATGATACAAGCTGATGTTAGAAGAAGGAAGTTACTGAAGTCAAATTTTTGCATGCCTTAATCCATTAGTGCGAGATCACTGAAAATAGAATTTTTTGAATTCTAGGAAGGATGTTCAAAACATGAGAGGATTAATATTTTATTTTTTAGCCATACCAATAATCCAAAAGATTTATATCTTCATGGAAATAATATAATATGTATTTTATTCAGAAAATAAGTGAAAATTTTTATGTTAAAGATGCTATAAATGATCTGTTAGATTCATGATGGAACAAATAAAGTCATAAGATGCTGAATTTTATCAAACATGGGTTCTGCCTTACGATGAATTAATGAAAATGAGAAATAATTTAATTTAATTTTAGATATGTGCAGGATAAAAAAGTATTGTCAAAGGTGGTTTTTGAATGCTATATAATAATGTCATTTTTTAACAAGCGTTGTAAAGTTAATAAATTGAATATTTATGAGAATACATTTAGTGCTTATAAGGGGTAATAATAATGGGCCATATTCAGTATTTCACATGTGTTTATCGTAATGAAGAATCATAATGAATAATTGGACTCAAGAATTGGACTGAGGAAATGTTTTTAAAGAAGAAGAATTATGAATTTTTTAAGAAGATTAGATAATATTAAAGGATCTCAAATTAATATTGAGATGATTTGATGAAGTAAAAGATGAAGACATAAAGGAATGTGAAATGATGTAATTTTAAATTACATTAAGGTGGAAGTGGAATTGGTTTTCCTGACTTTTCCATTATGGAGTTCCTATAAAAGGAGGTCACAATACATTTTTACTTTTCCAACATGAATTATGAACTTGTGGTTGACCTCAAAAATTTGTTGAATAAGCATTGAGATCCTAACCAAACTGTGATTTTTAGGTTGAACAAGAGGAAGATCATCAAATTTTGGATAAGTACGATCTTTAGAGAAAGTTCCAAGAAGAGATGTTCCATCAGATAAATTCCATTGGAGTGAGACTATGAGACATAAATCCATCATATAAAGTTTCATCAAACTGATTTCCATTATATAGAGGAATTTTAAGTTCATAATTGAATTTATTCTCAGATGAAGAAGGGAGATAATAAAGAGATGCGAACCATGGCTAATAGGAAGTGGATCATCTAAACAAGGATACCAAACCAAGGGAGATCGAACTAAATTATGATAAATAATTTTTTCAGACATAGTTTCTCGTGAATGTTTCAAGATTGAGAAGTTCCTTATAGATTAGTCTGGGTTATTGAAGATTTCATAGAGGTAATTTTTTTCATATAACTTGTGGTATAATTTATGTCTTTCTGTAGTGGTTTAGAAAAGAAGATTGAATGTAAATCCTATAACTGGGGATACTTACAAGTTTCTAAAATAGATTGATTATTTTTAGGGCGATTGACCAGTTTTGGGAAAGTGGATATTGAAAAGAGAAGAATGAGGTTATGTACATCTATAGAAGTAATGTTTCTATTTTGATTGTACAATTAATCACTTCATGGGCATTTTAATTCTATAAATAAGATTTGAATGACTCCCTATTGGTGGGAATATCCCATAGGGAAAAGAGAAGGTATTTGTACTTATCCTTTAAAATATAGTGTGTTGCATTATTGATATAATTTTTTAATAATAATGTGGAGGTTGATAGGTTATATTAGAGTGGATCTTATCGTCATCAAGTTTCAAAGGATATGAAATTTTACTAATAAAGTAATGAAACTTTCTTATAAAAGGAAAATAACCACTGATTGACCCCCATCAATAGTATATATCATTTTTTCAAAAAATAAAACTAGGGGTGAAGGATTTTAATATCACATGTAATGGGTTTTTTCAAAGCCCATGTACAATGGATGATCCATTTTTGGTCTGGCTCATGAATCTAAGGAGGTTCTCGGATTGGGAGTAATTTATAATCCAAAAGTTCAGGTCCCTATTTCTAAAATATCATAATGTGGGGGGTATTTATAGGGAAGGGGTTTCAGGAAAATTATATGTGGTTCTTGAAGAATTATTAGGCTTAATAAAAGGGAGAAACTTATATGGGACTGGGATGACACCATCAGTTGTTCACAGAGGTGCAAAGATAGGGCAGAGTTACAGATGAACGCCAACAATCATTCCCTGGGACATGACGTAGAATTTAACATATAGAGGAACACCATCATGTATTCATTAATTAAATAATACATTTTAGACTCATACTGGAAAACCATCAGTACTTCACGCAATCGTGAAGGGGACTTTGTGGCTGTGAGATCCAAGAGCTCCGACCATTCTCAAAGAGGAAAAATTTCATGCAGAATACGATTAAGGGGGTTTTATTCTTTTGAAACAGATTTTTTCCAAAGATTCCATGTCTTCCTTGACCATTACAATGGAATATATTCAATTCAAACAATCATTTCTATCCTGGATAACCATATTACATTAATGTTACTTTAATCAAAATCCTTGTTCGGTCCATATTCACAATAAGATTATACCCCACATTGGAGACCACATCTCAACCAGGTATCTTGTTCCACATTAGTATATTTCCCACAACAAACATAATCTTTCCACCATCCACCTATATTTCCTTGCATCATGACATTAAAATGCCCAGTTTGGTCAGCATCACAATACCACAAATAGTGATTTTCACCATTATGTGTTACCACAATAATTTTATTCTATAATATTTCCCTAGGATACAAAGGAAACCCATATAATGAGTGTTATATTGATATAAAAATCCATTCCCTCGGGATGAGATTAGATTTTTGAGTTCCCCAATGCATGGCTTAAAACTAGCCTCATAAAGATAAAAAAACATAAGAATGTATAAAACATGTATACAATGGTACCATTGATGGAGAACATTGGATACCTATATATATCTTCATTAATGGGGAACCTCAGATAGATACAAATTATTTTGAATCCATGAATTCTCATAATTGATCATTTATTTAAGGGAGACCCCCGTTTTTCTTGGGAATGAACAATGGATTCATGAACATGTCTTAAATCTAAAACAGAGCCCCAAAATATGAAATAATATTTCCTAAAATATTTTGATGAGCTCTAAATCCCATCCCCATGCATAATGTGAGTCCCTAAGCACTTTGGGGATATTTTTGAACAAACACCTACCTTTAGAAAGAAGTTCTGTGAAAACATATCAAATAATGGAACTGTTGGGTGTTTTTATCTCTACAAAAAACCCATTAGAATGCATTCAAAAATAGTGAACCCAATATGATTAATTTTGCAGCCTTATTAAACCCCCACAATCAACCTCTGAAAACAAATGATTTTAATCGAAAAATAAAATTGGTGAACTCCACATGAAATCATTTAACTAAAGCATCTACATCACATGTTAAAATGGATATATTTCACAGTTCATATTGGATCATTTTTCCCAGCAATGAGTATCACTATATGTTTTCAGAAGTAGTGTATAGATACATTATTTTAAATAACAATCCCTAATTTATTTTCAGTGGAATTTTAATTTCATTTCTAATTAATTGATAACCTTTGGATTAATTATATACATTTTTAAAACATATTTTTTTTATAATATAGTTATCCATAATCATAATAACAAATCAAATGGATATTTGATATCTTTAAATTTAAATAATAACATTTCAATAGTATATCATGACAGTGTTTCATGTAAAGAAATATATAAAATAAATAAATATATTATAGGTAACTATATCATAAAATATTAGAGTTTCAAATTATATCACCAATGAATAGAATTTATCACTCAAAATTTCAGCACTCTAATACAAAAATTGAGGATATTTATATCTCATTACACCCTCTAGTTACCAAGTAGATTTTTTAATTTATTATTCCTCTAGAAAACATTAACCTAGTGAGTAGTTTTCATTCATAGCACTATTTCTTAATGATCCAGGATTTAGAATGGTTTATCTACATCAAAAAGATCATCATATAGTGGTACGACCTGTATGTCCAGTAAATTTTAATAATATGATATGAACTTCCTTAGGAGACATACATGGAACACATACAAATGTTGAGAAATGTTTAGTGTAAATACAACTAGATATGCTACTATCCATAGCCAATAAGGAATCATGAATGGGAAAATATACCTAGGTATAAACATTTAATTCATTCCAACTTTCATAGAATTATTCAATACAAAAATTCACAAGAATGCCATCTCCCCAACATTTAATTCTAGATCTCACCCTCGATTGTTAGCATAATTACCCTGTCAACTCTATGATTCTTTGATGTAAATATTAATGACTTTAACCTTCTATACTATTTATTTAGATATATTAGTTCCCAAAAGTTTTATTTCTCCAACAACATCCCAAAAATATTAGTGTCATACTCTTTTTTCCAAATATGGATTTTTTACGAACCTTCATAATAATTGATTGTAAGTAATTTTTGTAAAAAAAATACCTAGAGGAAGTTGTTGATCCCATAATAATATTTAATTACAATGAATATGATCCCATCATATCCAATAAGGTTTGAATGGTCCCCTCATACTTACCATCTAACTAAGGATAATAAGATGTAATGATATAAAACTCTATATCTAAATCCTGTTGAAGACTTCTCCAGATCAATAAGGAAAACCATAGATCATTGTTTGATAAAATATAATATAGTATAATAGGTAAAAATAAAATGTTCTTGATTTATATATTGATAATATGATCAACAGATAAATATTCTATAATAATAATTCATTGTGTTGACTAAATAAGTTGATTGATTATAACCAAAATAATATTGTGGCCTTTAGACGATTGGAGGATTTAAATGAGAAAATAGAGAGTGTTATTTTCCCATATCTATTTTTCTATTTATAATGGTTTAAATATCCCCTTTTAAATATATCTATCTCTTAACATATGTAAATACTAAGAACTAAGTTATATATTATCTAATATCTACATTCATTTTATCCCATAGAAAAACATTTTCAGATCTTTATAAATATTTGAACTTCTAAAATGAATAGACAATGATGAACTATGAACCTCATCTAATAGATTCTTCTTCAAATATTTTATTTAAGGGACACATACACAGTTCTTGAGCCATATAATTCCATTAAAATTTTGGTAGAACTTAGAAAAAATTCTCACATTAAATTTAATTATAAATCTTCTTTATGTGAATCCTTAATGATTATATCATATGATTGTTGAACATACATTTGAGTAAGATAATACATATAACCATCCTTCCAGATTTTCACATCCATTCATTGAAAATAAATAAATATTAGATCTTCTGTGATCCTCATCTTGGATAATCTATAATGATCCTGTTAAATAAAATAATCAATCACTCTTTTCACCTTCCCATGGTGGTAATATACTGTGTATTCATAATCTTTAATCAGGTCCATCGATCTTTTCTAGCACATATTTAACTCTTTATATGTGAATATTTAAGATAAAAATTTATGATTATCATATATATCACACCTTTATCCATAAATATATTTCCTCCATATATTTAATAAAAAATACTACATCTAACTATAAATCATGAGTTGGGTGATTTTTCTCGCGAACCATTAATTTTGATGAGGCATATGCCATCACTATGTAATTATACATGAGGACACACTATGATACCTTATTCAATATAGCAATATAAAACAAAAAACAATGTAAACTATAGGTTATTTTAAGAATAGGTTAAATGAATAAACTTTTCCATAGTTCCTTTAAATTTTCCTCACATCGATTTTTCTAAAATGGATTTCGGTCCCTTATGAGTTGTCTTAGTGAGTGGATTAGATATCGAGGAAAATTATCAACAATGCATTGATAATATCCATAAGAACTATGATAACTATGGATCGTAGTAATGGTGAATAGTCTAAGATATAAATAAATATACAAGAAAAATATTTTATGAAATATTTCACTTAAATTTTTTTTACAGATTTCGATAGACACAACACCGAGTTTTATAGAACCAGATTTTACAATTAAAATAATTTTTATATCATAATAACTGCATTTCAGTTTAATTTGTAGGAACGAATAAGAATAACTAAATTATGAAACATTAATGGTTATATATGTATAAAATTTGTTCATTGGTTATCAATTAATTATATAAAAATAAAAATCATTTTAAAATTTAAAAAACATCCTAAAAAACTATTTTTAGCCACCCAATGTATTTTTTTATTAATAAATTAAATTATTAAATATTGGTTAATTATTTTAAGGAAATATATAAACACATTATATTTAGTATAATGTATTAACATTTATTTTATATTTTCCATCTAATAATTGGATAATAATAAATCATGTTTTATCCGGAAAACTTTATTCATTCTAAATAGTATGTTGTATCATGTTTTGAGAGCTTATTTTTTAAATTAGTTACTACCAAATATAGAAATGAAATTATGAAATTTGAATAAATATTTGGAATCCTGATGTCCAAATTTTGTAAATAGGTCTCTTTTATTTTGAGGAATTATGAATAATATATGTGTTAAATTCATTCACCCTAGAAAATGGTAAATAATGTAAATCGTAGTTTAAACTAAGTGATTAGGACATAGTTGAGTCATATTAATTATTATCAAAACAAATAAATTTTACCATTTATTACCTTATAATTGAATTTTTTTTATTTAATCTAAATTTATCCACAAAATGGAAAATATAATATTTAATGTAATGACCTAACCCCAGAAGCCTGTAGAGAGTGAATTAATTTTTAAAATTGCAATGATTACATGAAATAAAATCTGAAAGGAAATATCAATTCAGAATTTTGGAAAACTAGATTATATACATGGAACCCAAAATAATATGGGGAAATAAAATTAAGGTTAACCTAAGTAAAATATAGAAATCTTTAAAACTAATTCAATGGATTCCTCTTTATAGCATGTGAAAAATAAACATAACAAGGGTGAGCTCAAATTCTCAGTAGGTGTAAGTACAACAAAATAAATAATGAATCAATATAAATAAATAAAAATGGAAATGAAAATAACTGAAAATATATTCAATTTAATCAATATGTTGAGAATGAAATGCATCCATAGATAATGTCAAAGAAATAATATCATGTATAATAGTATTAATAACAGAATTATCAAAAGAGGAAATTATTAATTGTTGGATGCCACATTTCCTAACTACATGATACCATTACAATCAAGACCATTAATATAAATGTTAATAATATTGGGTAGAAAACCTTCTTATTTTCTAGCTGATTCATCTCATGAGACTACTGATGCATCGAGGGGATTACATTGAATGGTCCCCTACCCCTGTCTTACCAGTCTAATGTATTATACATATATTGGATAATCATTTTAGGAAAATTTAAATAAATGAATCCCATTACACTTTAAAACATTTGAATATAATGAGAAAAAGGATATTTATGATATTATATATCTATTGTTAGTATAATTACACCACACAAAATAAATATGTGGTGAATAAGGCTTATATCCCACAGATGTAAATGTGAGATGGCATAATCATTACCTCATAGTTCCTTTTTAGTAGTTTGTGATTTAGACTCCTACATAATTATTTATATCATTTAATTAATTTATATCATATCATAATTAATAATTATGACATCATATATGATCTTATTATAATATTTGATCACTCTTATATTTATAATATATCATTATCTTAACTATTTCTTGTTTTAATTTCCAATTTTGTTGATAATGTTTTGACTTGTTACTCATCGTTCCAATTAATAATATCATTATTCCATCATCTATAGAATTTAGAACTTGATTTAAATATCAAATATATTTATTATATTTTTATTCATAACAATCCATTAAATTTTGGGATAGTAAATTAAATTCATTATTCATTAATACGGTAGACTGTACATACGCATGAATGCTACATCAATTTATTTATCATATTAAATGAATTAAAAGTAAAAGACATATATATAGATGTGTATAATATAATTAATGTATCATATTTTTTATTCATATTTAACATAATATTAATAAAACTATTCTTAATACATTCAACATAATATTTAATGGAATCACATCACTTTGAGCATGTAGTAGTCCACACATCTAAAAATAATGTTATTGTATCCCCAAAATATAAAATGCATGAAGTCATGTCTTATATAATAATTACATAATCATAAATAAATTATATATATCATACATACCATACATAAAAAATAAATTTATCATTATTTACAACCTTGAATGGTGGTAAATGGTAGAATTAACAACATCAGTTCGTGAGGCCTTAGTTTTTTGTACACACAAATGATGATTTCATATCCCATTTGATGGTTTTGTGTGAAAGTGTTGGTGGAAATATTAGTATAAAAAATTATAATTATATTTATGATACAAATATTATTATATAATCATGGAATATGAATAAATTGATAATGAAATAAAAAAAGTGTCCATTTAGGAACGTTTCCCTGTTTTCAGGTAACTCTATTTGGATTATACTAGAATATTTCCTTGGTTGGACTTCTACCCAAATTGAGGATTATATTATGATGATATATTTGTTTTGAGGATAATTGTAAATGGGTTTATTAAGCTAAAATGATCAATGTTGAGTGATTAAATGGGGGGAGGCAGTTTCCTTTTATAATTTAGGTAAGGGGTACTTTTGGAAACTCTCAAAATATTACATTAATATATATTAATTATCAATTAAAAAAGGATTCAAAGTGATTTAATTAAATTATAAGTTAATTATGGGTAGAAATAATATCAGAAAATAATTTCTATACAAGATTATACCACACTCTAACCCTTATCTTTTGGTTTTATCACAAATTTAAAACTCTAAACCCTTAACATGACAACATGGATTTTTTACTCATTAATGGTTAATATCGTTTCCATAATATTTCAAAAGAACCATAAATGAGTCATGAATGAGATTTTAAACCTTATAAAATATATATCAATGATGGTTTTATTTTTATTAATTTTATATCATTTAATAAAATAATATTTATTTTAATATTTCATTAATGTCACTTTTGACACTATTTATTTCCCAACATTCTAAAAAATATTAATACAGAAGATACCTTCAAAAAAATCATTAATGCATCCCTATAATGTCTAGGTCATCTATAAAAAATTTTATTCCCTTAATAATATAAAAGTTTAGGCGTTTTAATATTATTAATAACTTTTATTTGATATGTCCATTAATTAAACAATTACGGCATCCACTTAAATTAGGAATGGTTTTTGGGGTAATTATATTGTTGGCTCCAAAAGGGGCATATATACCCTTGGGGGGGGGGGGTGTGAACCAGGGTATGGATATTGGTTTCTAAATTCCTCATTCCCCAATAGATCTTGACCTCCTTATTGTAAGGTTCACATTTTTTTCACATAAATTTTAATGATGATCTTTTTATTTCCATGTTTATTTGATGATTATAATATGAATTTAATTTAAGAAATAAATCACAAGGACACATCAATTTTTACTTGTTTCACCTTCACTAGGATACATCAAAGGGGAATACAACTATGATGTGCCAATATTAAAAATTCACTAAGGCTCACTGGCAATAATGATGTTCGGGCTAGATCCCTTATATTCCTAGGCTCACTAAATTTATGTGGTTTAGGGTTTACTCACTATGTTCATTAGGGTAACTCCTTATTTCTCTTATTAAGTCTCACTACTGGTGGGAAGGATCATTGTCTTCATTTTTCATTGCTCATTTCTCTTGGAAGGGATCCGAACAATGTTTATGGACATGGACGTCCCTTCATTCTTTCTAATAAATACATCATGAGTTTTATTTGGTTACTCTATTGATGTTTTAATTTCATCTAATATATGAATACCAATTTACCACATATTTACTAGGATATCCCTATTATAAAACTTGTGCAATTCACACAGCCATCGTGATGTTTTTTTCTTTCACGATGCTCAAACAGTTTTCTCAATGAATACCTTCCTTTCACAATGCTTACTTAGAATTTGTGACACTCAACTCTTTCATGAACATCAACTAGCCTTCAAGAAGCTCCTCTATATTTATGAAGCTTACTCATCATTCTTGAATTCCGTTACTTTTCTGATGCTCAAAGAATTTAGTTGGAATTTACATAATTTGTGAACTTCTTTTCATATCACCTTCGCAAACCACATTTCGAAACCATACTTCATAAACAAAATTCATGATTTAAGATCATTATTATTTTTGTTTAGTATAACTCACCCTTATGAAGGTGGTAGGGTCCTATTTATAGGAGTTTCCACCAATCCCAAAACCTTTCAAGACACTTCAACACAATTTTGTAGAGTTCTCATTTTTTCCCACAAAGATCACTTTTTCATGAAGCAACACAAACATTTCCCATTTACAATGACCATTGTATTCACCGAGCATTTCATAAAAAATTTATTCTGCCAAAATGATCCAATCTCGATGCTCCTCACTATTATTGTTTTGTGATTCTCATCGTACCTTCAAGGTTCACTGTCAGAATCATTTAATCCTTAGTGAAACACTCTTCATATATCACATATTCGCGAAACTCATGTGTTTCCCATATATTGATGATATATTCAAGGAAATATATATATTTAAAATGTAAAAAACTCCAACATTTTAACCCCAATTTTTTTTTCAAACAATAGAAAACAACGTCACCATGTATATGCACCTTTTTGTAACACTTCATGGGAAACATTCCATTTTATTTGATCTTTGTTAGCATATAGTGTTAACAATCTCTCTAGAGTTCACAACTTACCATTGAACCCAGATTTTTCAACAAACAAATCAACCCAAAAATGCTACAATTATACAATAAGGGATGGTTTCCAAATATATATAATATTATGTTTACCCTTAACTACACGATTTAAACTTAAACATGGTACTACATATTTCCAAATTTTACTATTCATATTTAATCCAAAATTAAAAGGGAAATAATTACTAAATTTGGAAATTCTTGTTAAAAATATGGAATCAAATAAAAAAATTGAATACACAGAATTGGATAAAATTAATTTCAATGAAATCCCATAGATAACGAATGAAAGTTAGTTTTTAAAGATAAAACATTCAAAAGAATAAATTATATTTATATCGTAATTTAAAATGAAATTGATTCTAATGAAATAAATTAGATTAACTTATAAACAATATTTTATTATTATTAATTAAAACATAAAACTTATCAAAAAAATAAATCAAATTCAACCAAAGTAAATTTTTATATTCCAATTTAATAAATGGAATTTATTTTTTCAAATAAAATATATAAAATTGTTAAACATTGGATATAAATAGTGTCTCTATTAATAGGTTGTAAACCGAATTTAGAAAAAAAATAGGTTTTATGCCTAAAATTGGATTTGTTATTATCTTATGACAATAAGTTATATTATATTGAAGTAAAAATATATGATTTGTTATATTGAATATAAATTTACTATATAAATTATCTCTATGTGTCAGAATTTATTTTACTACTCATAATATGACTAAATAGTGGTTTATTTAAACCTAGTGTTTTGTGCATTGTAATATATCAGCAAATTTATGTTTATTCTCAATAGAAAAGTTGTTAAAGTTTTGGGGTGATACATTTAAAGCAAATAATGTTACAAAGTGTCAATCTCTTGGTTTTAAAAATTTCTTATATGATACAATAGAAAATAAATTAATTTATAAGGAATATAAATATTTATTTTGAAAACATTGAACTTATTTAAATGATATAAGTTCTTTTAATTTTTAGAAGATTAATACTAAGATTAGATGCATGGAAAACTCTAATACAATATTTATTCTATAAAAAGAGAAATAAATTAAATGAATGTAAAAATATTTAATGTTATATAATTTTAGTGAGTTATAGTGTTAGATTAATTTTGGAGATAAATATAACATATTTTTGATATGTAAAAGTATTATTTTTTTATTTAATAATTTTATTGGTATCATTAATGTCATATTATATTAATAGTTATAAAATTGATATTAAAGATATTTTATAATAAAAAACTTTTTATGAAATGATACAAAAATTATAAAAATATTATATTAATCCAAGTGATTTTAATATGGGTTATAAAATCAACTATGATCCATTTATGAGTAAATTGTTCATTTATGGTAACATTTTTAACACTTTATAGTTAAATATTTTGATACAGAAATTAAGGTCAAAGAAATAATTATATAATGTATTAATGAAACATTTAATGATTAAAATGATACTAAAACAAGTATAAAATTAATTTTTTTGGATACATCAATCCTGTACACTTTTAATTAAAAATAATTTACATTTTGAATAATGTAAATACAGAATGACATTGTATTATTTCAATGATTTAAAAATTGAAAAAGTTCCACTCACTTCAATCATAAAAGGCCGCATACTCCCCTTAATTCATCACACATTTTGGGTATTCTACATTGACCCTAAATTGAAAACCAATCTCTTATAAAATTCATTATCCACATTCTAGTAGTTATGTAATTATGAAAAGGACATACCTATGATCAATAAAGGGATTTTGGAAGCATTTCTTTCAATGCAGAGGTAATATCCTTAACCGATCACACTCATTTTTATTTGTTCAATACCTCATTTAAATTTATGGTATTTATCATATAATAATATAAATGGAATACTAAATTTACTATAATATTATTATGATTATTAAATCCTTACCTTCCTATATAAATATATTAAAAGGGGAAGTGAATATTTCACTCATGCGTACGTAAAACTTACATTATTCATGAGGTGATAAAATACAGCTTCCACCACCATATTTCTTGTATAGTTATTATAATGGGTTTAATGTCTAAGAATGAAAATTAATATATAATTATACTTTTGGAATTATAATATCACAACTACCTTTTTACCTTCCAATCGGTTGGTAAACAATAACATCTCTTGTGCATATGTATGTACTACCACATCTATGAAGATATGTGATTTTGTTTTCATTTAATTTTTAATCTGGATGGTAATAAAAATGAAACTAATGAATATATATGATATAAATTATCTAATAATGATTATTTAAATGTTATTTATTATTTAACTATCTTTTGTTCCACCCATTGAAAAGTGAAAACAACGCTCATGCAAATGTACGCCCTACCATCTCTCTAAATTGTGTAATTCTGTTTTCTATCTATATATATTATAAATGATTCAAAATATGTATATAATGGATATATATGATATATATAAATATATCATTATTAAAATTATTTATAATATTTATCTATGATCAAATTACAAGGATAGGAACTACAAAATCAAAGTACCCCTAATGATCGAAAAAGTTAACACCTGGAAATGATGAGTTTTACAAGGAATGAATAATAAAAGGGTATTGAAGTGTTATAAAGGGATCATATATGATATTATATGTTTGTATTTTACCTTGGTCTATAAATATAAGAAATAAAAATATATTATACAAGATTATACAAAAATTTTCATGTAATTTGATCTTGGGTTATGGGGTATCGTCTCAAATTACCTTTTTTGGGGAATATATTTTTTAATTAACCTATATTCTTTTATGAGGTTTATATACAACACTTATACATTTAATATTAAGAATATAAATATTTTCATGAAATTTAATTTTTAATTCAATGTTATTATTTTATGAGGCACATGATTTAAATGTTACTTAAGTGGTAAGGGTTTTTATGTTACAATCTACTTGTTTATCAAGAATATTTATGATTAAATTCATGACTTTGAAATCATATGATTTACCCATAATGAATCTCAAGAGATTTTTCCTCTATATTTATTTCTTTTGAATACATGATTTCTTTAAATTATCCTCTCTTTATATACTATAGAATTTGAATGAATATTTTTAATGAAATATAAATTTATTTAACTCTTCAGTAAGAAAACCTCTCTTCTTATATAGCCACGTTTTTTAAATATATTGTAAATATTATTTTTGTACAAAACTATGATTATTTAATGTGGTTTTTACAAATGATTTTTTTAAATTTTTTTAAAAGTAATATTTTTTATTTTCTGAATAAGGTACATTTTTTACATTGTACAAAAAATGTATAGAAAATGATTTTTTTAACATATATGACATTAATGCAATTTCCCACTCTCATGAACAATTAATATTATAATGATTGAATTATATGTTTTCAAGGATACTTTAAAGTAATATCATTTTAATAATATTTATTAGATTTATTTTTATTGTAATTTTATTTTCAGATTTTAATGGGTATTTTCCACAATAATGTATTAATGATATTTTAATGGTATTTATATACATTAGATAAAAAATCCTTGATTTTACATATGATTAATTTAGGATATGTTCCAATTGTACTATTATTATTCCTTCTATATATTTTGTATTTTTATTATGACAAGATTTCTATGAATAACATTCATTTACCTTGTGTTATTCTATGATAGAATAGTGAAATGTTTATGTAAATTCATTAATTTCCATGGGTTATGATATGATGATAGTATTATTAAGTCCATTTATTTTCATGGTCATTGATATGATGATTTATTATGATGTTGGGGTATACATTTTTATGATTTTGATAATGTGATGGGTGATCCTGGAGTTAAATATACCTCTAATTCATTGGGAAATGATTTAAATATAATTAGATTTATAAGATTCAGATAAAGTGTAAACATAGTTATATATGAAAATCTATTCACTATTATAGTGGTTGGAGTGAACCCGAACTACTATTATTATTTGGGGAGTGAACTCAATCCACTGTGATATTCTTGTTAGTGAGCCTTGAATACTATGTAAATTATTTTCTATATTTACATGTATGCCCGAAACTAATGTCTTATGACTATGTTATATAAACATGGATCATGTTATTTGATTCCTTTATGATTCATGTCTTATGAACCACCATGATTTACGTGATGAATAATGATTATGATATTTGATATACAAGACATGGTATTCAAAATTATTGGTTCATGTTCTCATTCCCTTATTCTAATGTTATACTCATGTGATCATTGATATATATCATTATTACCCTTATATAGTATCCAAGATTACCCTTTTGTTATGTTTCCTTTCCCATATTACATAGAAATGTATTATGTATGATAAGTCTAAAATATTTTATTAGGAGACGATGTAGTATAATTTTGGGTAGTTTTTTATGTACCAATGATTCCAAATAATAGAGACATATAAAATTATTTTGTGGACTGTTATGTTATTTATGGAATATTAATCTAAAAATATTTACTATAAATGATAGAAAAGTATGGGTTTCTATAGTTAGTATATGAGAATGGTTTTTTTAATATCTAAAAAATAAGATGAGAAAATGTTATTGAGAACCCTAGTGGAAATTATTTGTATATGATAAGAACAATATCTTTTGTTAATAACCTTGTATGAAATAGGTTAAACCAATGATGTCATATATTTAAAATATGATATCTTGTTATATAAATCGAATAAATGGTTTTCATGATTATGTGGTTTTTTACTATGATTATTGTTGGCACACTATGATTTTTGGTTTTAGTAAATGAATTGAAATCAATGAAATCATGTTAATACAGTATTAAATAGAAAATGAAATGATTTTCCTAATGTGAATCCAAATTTTATTGGAGAAGGAATGAAAAATATCAATGTTATATTAAAAAATTAATAAAAGTATGAATCGTGTTGAAAAACAAATGAGAAATAGAGGGGAAAATGTTTTATTAATTCTTTCATGAGTCAACATCCATCATATTTTAGTGGTTCATCTGATCATATAGTTTCTATGAAATGTTTCAACACCATTGAAAAGAGATTTTTTTATTACATGGGTTTCATAACACGCTACTATAATAAATGGGTTATACCAATAGATCTATACCCATGGTTTATAGAAACTGTGTGTATAGATTTGCAAAACTCTTCCTATACCCACATTATATATATATTAAGCATACAAGCACACCATAAAAATTGTATATAAAAAACCATTGGGATAGGTACCCTGTATTTTTCTCAACCCCCTCCCTCCCTCTTTCGCTCGAGACCTATCCCCCCAGTTATTTGAGATCCCCTCACCTGCGAGACCACTGACTTTTCTCCTCTAGCGGTTTCCCCTAATTAAACTATTTTTTTTATTTTGATATTCTTGCATATAAGGTTAGTGGGTTCATAATTATTATTCTATTCTTTCAAATATTTTTTCCTTTTTTTATCTACGTATGGAAAACTAACAAATATATAGTTAGGTGATGATTTTTCTAGATTATTGGAAATAAGAATTTTTTGTGGGGGTGTTTTATTTTCATTTTTTTAATGATTTAATTTTTCAAGAGCCTCTAATATTCTATTTTTATATATTTATAATCGTTTTGATGGTTAAATTACAGGAAGTTATGATTCTTTTTTTTTGGTTTCCCTCATTGGTTGTAATTTCATTTATGTGATTCTAATTATTTCCTCATTTCTAGATTTTTTTATCCATGCATGTGATTCAACTGAACCATGATGGAATCAATTATATTATTGTGTTTTTAAATTTAATATCAAATAGAGGTAAAATATACTCTATTAAATTTCAATAACTACAATTTAAAATATTATTTCTTCATTTGGACAACTATTATAGGGATTCTTATAAATTTAACTGAAATTGGAGTTTTTTTGGTGGAAACATTTAGGGATTTAAATATTTTTAGTGACCAGGATAAGATTTCAGTTTTGTTTAGGGGAAAATATTGGTATTTAATATTTATTAGTTATGTGATTTAATAATTGAAATACAAATTTTTATATCATGATCCATTGGTAAACTATTTTCTGGTTTTTTATCCCAAAATAGAAATAATTTTATGGTGTCATACATGATTATACCATTATATATAAATATAGAGTATTTCATTATCTTTGAAGGTTTGTTGTTTAGTAATTAACTATTTTAGTTATATTACATGTGCATTATGTTTCTTATAATAAATTATTGTGATTTATAAATGAATGTATGATAAAATATTCATTAAAATCAATAAATATTTATATTTCAAATGTTTATGAATTTCAAAAACATTATTATGTAAAATTACTTATTAGAGAATTTGGTAAATGTTATCAAATTGTTATATATGTTATAATGGAAATCTTGTTGGATCATATTAATTTTATGAAACATGGATTCCTTTGATAAAGGTTTACATAGGTATTTATTTCACTATAAAAACATTAATTGTATAAACCTTAGTTTCTCATTTTTAGATTAAATTTTGCGTATAATTGTTTTTCATTTTTATGAATACATACTATGTTAATTTATCATGTATTAGGTATTTAGACCGTTGTTTCCACAATGTATTAAATTAATTAAAAACCATATAACCAAAATTTACCTCAATTAAGTTGTATCAATAGTGGTGAAGTGATGGATGGGTTTCATAATGTGGGATGGAATAGATTAATTATTTACAATTTTTGGATCTTCCCCAAATTAAATACATCCTAATTTGAAATAGAACATCACATAAAATCTATTTTCATTTTGTTTGAATAATATAAGTAATGTTATCCTTAAATATAATCCTATCATGAGTATATGTTATCCTCAATTAATTTTTCAAATGATATGACCTCCATGGATAAGAAAGAAAAATTGTTCATTTAAAATTCCTGTGTTTTTTATGAAAATAAATAGCCCAAATTTTAAGATTTAATTACTATTTATATTATCAAAGATATTGATGAATTTTAAAGGATGTGATTATTTGATAATGGTCAACGGATGTGTGACCTCAGGTTTCCACCTTTAGTTCCCTTAGGATGTAAAATATTTGTAATATTTTTCTGGTATATTACAGTTAATGTCATGTTTTCATTCGTTATAATTTTTAGGGACATACGTATCAACAATAAAAACCATTGCACCAGGAATCTAGAATTGGTCTGACTAGGGGTGATCATAGAGCCAGATAGTGCACCTATTGCACCTTTTCTTCCCGAATCCACAAGAAGACACCCCATCTACCACGCATTTCCATTCTCAACTAGCATATCCAGTGATGTTCCCACCTAGGCCTCCAATATTATTTCATTTACTCTCTTTTTACCATAACTTTTATATACCGCCTCCATGGATTTTACCACATTTATCATATACATATAATATAATGTATCCAAATCCCTTCTATCAATACCCCACCATGGGTACTACAGCTACATTTCCTACTATCCATCGATGATCTGATGATTTTTTTATTTAGCATCCACTACAGTGAATGAAGAAGAAAAGATGAATACATTGGAATAGTCTCATCCATAAGAGGATACTGATTCAGGATATCCCATGAAACCATCATACCATAATGGGAAACTCAAATCAGTTATTTATTATTATAGGTTTCTCAAATTATATCATATCATTTTATTCCTTTTGTAGTGTAAATTAATTCTTTTTTAATTCGGTCACATTCTGTCGGATCTTATAATTGTCGATGTGGGTGAACCCGTATGCATAAAGATTATAATAATCAAACACAACTAATTATATATTATAATCAATAAAATCAGATGATAGGTGAAAATTCAAGGTACTATCGAAGTTTCATTCGAATAGAATCCAATTATAATAATATCATTCTGGTTCAACATATCTCATAGGGAAATATTTGTAATGAAGTCAAGGATAAATAATGGGTGAAGATATATGGAAGAACATTAGTTAAATTTATATATACATTACTGTTGTATTTATAAGAAATAACATATTTTTTGTTGCATCAGTTTAATATTCACGATGGTGAAGCTCCTAAGATCACATGGTTGTTCGATCAAGGGGAGTTCTAGAGATCATATAAGTACGAGTTTTATATTGGTTGGAAGAGTAGATTCAGTTTTCATTTAGAGGTTATACCAATATTCCTCGGCTATCCAAGAAAACAGAATCAATAAATGATTACATATTATAATATTATAATGATTATTTTATTACTATTCATTAATGGTTTCTATAGGAAATTAAATTCTTATTAATTGTATTGAATTTTTGTTTTTTTGGAAGAATAGGGAATATCGAACAAAGATTCAATAACGTATTTGCACACTTTGGTGATGTAATATAATTTTAGATCATGAGAGTCTATAGGTACACTAATATGAATATAAAAATGATCAATATTTATATTCTTAGTTAGTAATATTTTTATGCAGACAATTGGGCTTTCTTGTCATTAATCTTATTAATATAGGTCTATAAATTATCCTTTCAAAATGGACAAAAGGATGAATTATCAAATGGTCAAATGGCCAAATGGATAGACAAAAAAATGAATAAAATTAGAAAATGGACAATTGGGTGAAGAGGAAAAGGAAATAATAGAAAATTTTCCAAAATTCAAAATAGCCATTTGGACGTTTGATTATTTGAACATTTTCAATTTTCCCATTTACAATTAGGCTAGGAGGACCTATAGACATTTGACGAATTTACCAATTGGAAAATAGAAAAATATAGAAAGGGATAATTGACCAAATCAATAAATAGAAAATGGAAAAATGGACAAAGGGCCAAATCGACAGAGGAAAAAATGGCCAAACGATTAAATGGCCTAACGACCAGTTCATAAAATGGCTTAATGGAAAAAATTATAAAGGTTCGAATGGAAAAAAGGACAAATGGCCAAAGGGAAAAATGTCCAAAGGGAAAAAACAGAAAAATGGACAAATTGAAAAATGTCCAAAGTACCAAATAAATAAATAGATAAATAGATAAATGAAAATAGGGGAAAAGGAAAACAAATTCCAAAGGGCCAAATCTCCAATTGGCCAAAGGGACAATGAAAAAATTGTCCAAATGGACAATGGGACAAATGGATAAATTTATAAAGGTTTAATTGGCCAATTGGCCAAATCTAAAAATATCCAAATTTCTAATTGGACCTCTTATCAATTAGCCATTTTTTCATTTAGCCGTTTGGTAGTATGTCCATTTTTTCATTTGGCCATTTGGCCATATCCCATTTGACCGTTTTCGATCATTCGATGTTTGGAAATATTTTTATTTAGCTATTTGGATATTTTTTCAAATGAATAAAATTTTCCACTATTTAAATAACCAAATATCCAAATGGTCAAATGGATAAATATAAAATATAACAAATGAAAAAATGGATTAGTGTCTAAATGACCAAATTACTAAACAAAATTTTCAAAATATGAACCTAATATCTAATTCATAAAATGAAAAAGCGCCAAATGGTGAAATAGACAAATGAATAAATGTTGAAATGGCCATATGACCAAATGGACTTTTAAAATTTTTTACAAATGACTAAAATTCCAAAATTCCACATGAAAAAAATGATCAAATGTCCAAATGGTTAAATGAAAAAATGAAAAAATGGCCAAATGGTTAAATGAAAAAAAGGCCAAATGACCAAGTGATCAAAATTACCAAGTGACTCAAAAAATAAATTTCCAAATTTCCAAATTCAAAATGAAAATATTTGAAATGGAGAAATGGAAAATTGATGAAATTTCCATATATCCAAATTGAAAAAGGTAAAAATGGTCAATTGGGAAAATAGATAAATGGTCAAATGTACAAAGAAAAAATTTATAAATTGAAAAACAACCAATGGTACAATTGGAAAAATTTTCTTATGTAAAAAATGGCCAAATGAAAAAACAAGGACAAATTACAAAATGGCTAAATAGCCAAATTTCCAAAATGGCCAAATGGAAAAAATAAAAAAATGGTCAACATGAAAATTTTTAAAATTGTCACAATGTCAATTGGACAAAAATTAAATTGGATAAAGGTACAATTTTACAAATATAAAATGGCCATATGGTTAATTGGAATAACATAAAATTTGAAAAATTGCTAAAAGAACAATTTATCGAATTCCCATAAAATTATGCTAATGACCAAATGATCAGAATTATTAAGGGACCGAGTAACAAAATAATATAATAAAATTATTATTGGACCAAAAAGATCATAAATGAGTAATCCATATCATACACATGTAAAAAATTCTAATTATTATGTATTGTTTATGTTGTTCTCCTAGTATTAAATTTCCAATTAATTTTTTATTCAAATGATTCTTCCTTTTATATATTTCATATATAGTGACAATTTAAATTTATTATAACTTTATATCTTTAATATTATTCAATAAAGATGTATTATAATGATCAATGTCATTTTAGGCAAGCATAATTGGGCATCGAAAGCAATGTGCCTTGACAAAATTTAATTTTTACATTTTAGAAGAAAAAGGATGGAAGCGTTGTAAGTGCATAGACAGAAGAAATGATTGTATGTTTATACTAATATTTCAAATTATGTTATCTAATTCTTAATTAAATATAAGTTTTTTTATTTTAAAAAGTTTTACTTATTGTCCCTCAATGAGAAATAATGTGGAAACAACATGCCAAATGATCATTTGTGATAAGTATTATGTGAGGATCACCATTGTAGATTTTTATTTCCGTACAGAAAAAATATCACCCCCACAAGGTATTAGACATCATCGGGAACCTCTCAATCCTCTAACACTAATGATATTAAAGCACTCATCCAAAATAATACGAGGAAAATAAATATCAATACTGGAGAGTGAAAAAGGATAATAGGTCATCGAACACTTCTTAAAATGATATGTCAGTTATATTTCCATCACATTTATCATAGAATGATCATCCTTTTGATTCATGTATGGTATCAGCATGGTCTTTATACAATTAAATGTGTGGTGTCCATGAGGTCTATAGTGGTGGTTGAGTTACTAGTACTGGTGGTGGCGGTGGAGGTGGTGGTGGTGATGATGATGAGGATATTGGTGATCCAGATTATATTTTAGGTGATGGTGGTGATGAGTATTTTTATGATTGAGATGAGGATAAGGATTATGATGTTACTGATGTGGGAGATATTGATCCTCTCCATTTTTAGTAAGAATTAAAGAGATATGTTGTTGTTTTTCTAATAACATGAATTTATTCATTTTTTAATGTATATATATGTTATATAATTGACAATGATTTGAAAATTATTAAAATTAGTTCAATGAATGATAAATATATAGTATATGGGTTTCCATTGAATTTTACCATTGATTGTATTGTTTTTTCTTGCTCAGGATGGGAAAGAAGGGATGTTGCTTCTAGTTTGGTACATGGAGATGTAGCCATGGTTCAATGAACCAAGGGTATATATTGTTTGGTGGGACATCATATACCTATGTTTCTCTTAATTGTGGACATATATATATACATTTTTTAAGTAATAGAATGGTTATGGTAAAAATCTCCTAGGTTAGACTCATAGTTTCTATAGAAACCATGGTTATAGCCTTATATTGATGGATCTATCAGTTACGATTTGTAAAACCATTGGTATAGCCTATACCCAAGATTTTACGAGTTACACCCATGGTTTAGAACCCTGTTCATAGTCTATGATTCATGTAGTGGCCTGAAAAATTCATTCTAGATGTATGTTGTTTTGATTATGAATCATATCAATGATGGAATTTTAATAATAATTAATAATATGCCACTTGAGGAAATTGAATATATGGAGTTGAAAATGTTTATCAGATTATTTTTCAATAATATACACCCCTTGTTCTTTATATGATAATGGATGTGTAATTATTTATGCCAGTGAATATGGATTTTGATTTCATTACTAGCTAGGAGGACAATTTTATGAGACTAAATATGGATAGTTATGCTACTATTTTCCAACATGAATATAAGGTTGATATATTTCTAGTTTCTTAAAATCATGAATTCAACAGTAATTATCCACATGAGACTTTAGTAGTCCTGAATAATTCCTTTGATGTGCTATCAAGGGGGAAATTTAGATTGGAGTTACCTGACTATTTAAAAATGTTGATTATAAATGAAATATTGATTTCAAAGTAAATTTAAAAATCTAGTATAGACAAATATGAGATATCCTTTATGATCAATGTGTGGATGGAAACATGGAAAATGGTTTTATAAGGATAGTGGTAAATTATATTTTTTTTAAAGGAAGGTCATTGGATAATCGAATGTCAAAGTGATCAAAAGAAGTCACCTAAAGATTTTAATTAAGGGAAAGATCTATATAATGTACCACCTATAGTATTTTGTTTCAAATGTAAGTATTATGGTTATAATAATAACTAATTCTCAAATAAGAAGGTTAATGTTGATGATTTATTTCAGAAACCTCTTATCCTGATTGATAAAGGAAAATATCTTGAGATCCATATTGGAGATGTGAAGTATGAAAAAAAATTAGAGAAAGGTACAACTACCATACACTCTAGATATTCTAATATTTTATTTGACCCTAGATCTAATGATATTTTTATATTTTAATAATTTGGTAAGGTTATCAAAATTTCACCCCATTAATTAAATGTTTAATTAGTAATGAAATCCCCCAATGGTATGATTGAAAAATATCAAGGTATTGGTTCTTTATTGATTTACGTTTATAATAATGTTCTTATTATAAATCTTATTATTCTACCTACAATTAAATTTCATGTTATTTTGGGCATGTATTATCTTTCTTGGCCTAAATCCCAAATCATTTTCCAAGGAATGGAAGGCACATTTGATATTATGAACTAACTAATGATTTTCTATTCGTGTGATTATAAATATGGAAATTCAACGTAAATCCCATTAATTACTTGGATCTTCAATCATATTAATCAAGGATCCATAACTTAAATTTTTAGGGATAAATTCAATATCAATTATATGTTATTCATACATGCATATATTTATGTATTTCATAAGAATTTTCCAATATTCTTAAGAATCATAATGTTCAATTATCAATAGAATTCATACCTATTTATATACCAATATCAATTATTCAAAATAGAATTACCAAAATTGAGATATAATAATTAATGAATAATCTCAAGGAAAATATTGAAAAGTTATTCAATCCTACAAGTGAATTACCGTGGTGTATAATAATAAATTTTAATAATAAAAATTGTTGATCATTGTGAATTTTTATTTATTATTATTAATTTACCAAGATCAAAATCAAGAACAAATATCATCTACCCTATACTGATTAATTTTAGATCAAATATGTAGAGCACAAAACATTTCTATAATTTATCTTCTTTCTGGATATCACTTATTGAGGCTTATGAGGAAGGATATAACCAATAAATCTTTCTGTTCATTGTATGAGCATTATGAAGTTTTAGTGATTACATTTTATCTTAAAAATCCATCCACTTTCATCTGGGATTTAATTTATTGAGTCTCTATAGATTACCTTGATTAGTTTTTGATAGTATTTATATGTGATATTCTTATAAGTTTAATAACAAAATAGGATCAGGAAGATCATTTTATAATTTTATTGAATTTCTCGAAGAAGAAATAAAATTATAAAAAATAATAGAATTATAAATATTATTAAAAAATTCTCATTTTTTTGGTAAAATAATATAATGTGAGTGTATATAAATAGATCCATTAAATATTGAAGTTTTTAACATTTCACAGATGAACCACTAAATATGTTATATTTGTTTTTATTTGTTTGAATGGATATTATCAGCACATTTTATAAAATTTCACTTGAATTTATAATCCACTAACTATGTTAACTTGAATAGTTTCTATGTTCCTTTGTAAAAATGGATGTGTAAACAATTTCAATAACCTTAAAAGAAGGTTAATTAGTGCACATGTTCTTATATTACCTTATAGTTGAAAACGGTTTGAAATCAACAGTGAATCAAAAAATGAAGGGTCTAGGATGTGCTCTATTGTATAATTTTATAGTGATAGCTTATTATTAATGCTATTTGAAGGTTTTTAATAATGAACTAACTCTTAATTTGGAGTTAGCTATTGTAATTTTTTCATTAATGATATAGAGGAATTATCCTTATAGATAAAGGTGTTATATATGTATTTATCATAATAGTTTGAATTATATTTTCACATAGAAAGAGTTTAATATGTTCCATAAAAAATGTTTGTAGTTAATTAAATATTATTACTAATCAATATAATACCACAGTAGGAAATAATACAAGGTGTAATAATCACATAGTCAATAGAATCATCCAACAATATCTATGAATAGAATAAAAAATGATCCACATTTTCATTGATTTTCAGAGGATATATCTAGAAATCTTAATATACATGGAGAAATAGTATCTGTCTAAAATGAGTGTTCAAATAGCTCTCCATTTAATTATTTAAGAGGTGAATAATGAAGAAGTTTAGAAATAGAATATTTTCAAAGATGTTACTAAGTATAATATAGATTATTATGGAATGAAATGGTTTACAAAATTTATATGTGTTCTCCCAATACATGATTTGAAGAAGGTCTTGTTGTATGAGACTCATAGTTCTTCATAATTTATTCATCCTGTAAGAAAAAAGTTGTTTATATATCTAAAAGAGTTATTTTCAAGATATAATTACGAGATATATTGTTGAATATATATTTTAGTCTGTATAATTTCAAAAAGTTAACACTGAGAGGAAGAATTCTAAGTGTATTTTACAATCATAACGTATTCCAAAATGGAAGTGGGAAAATGTCACAACAGATTTTTTTCATTAAACATTACAAAACATGGAAGGGGAATAATTCCATTTAGGGATTAATTGATCACTTTAGGATCTCAACAAACATTATTACCATTAGAAAATACTTCTCTCCTAACAAAATTTAAATAATTTACATTAAATATGTGGTAAGCTTTCATGGAGAAAAAAAATTCTATTTTATATGATCTGGATCTCAATTTTACCTTGATGTTCTAGTGAAGAATTTTGGAAGCTATGGAAATAGAGTTGAGATTTAGTTTGGTGTATCATCCTATAATATATGGTCATTCAGATATATCCATTCAAAAAGTACTAGATATTTTAAGATATAGTTCTATATATTTCAATGGTTGTTGAGATCAAAAAATTACTCAAGTCATGTTTTCTTAAAATAATGGCTTTCACTCATTCATTTATTTGGATATTGATGTAGCGTTGTATGTAATGAAGTGTAAAACTCTAACATATTGGGATGATAATAGATACAGAAAGTTGTTGGGACTGGGTATTTTTTAGGAAAAAGGAGTGAAGGTCTGATCCATTCAAAATTATAACTTTGTATCATAGAGTCGATATAAAATTCATTCTAATGGTCATGAGTGTGATCTATAATTTGATGTTTTTGTGAAGACTTGTTTAGTAAATTTATAAATGGAATAACATTATCCAATTCAAAAAGAAGGTAATGATGAGACCTATGTATATTGATTCTCTATGAATTCTTGATTGTGTGGGATGATATCATATTTCCTGGTGCTTCTGACAAACCTCCATCATGTTTATGGTGTGTTCCTTATATCCCTCATGAGTGAGTATATACATGATCCATCACATAAACTCATCTCAAATGATATAAAAACTGAGAACGGTCTCCCATACAAATAAAAAATATTTGAAATATAATATCATAGAGGTAATGTGCTACAACACATGAATACTCATCTGGTGAATATTATATGGAAAAATTAAAAATTCAGAGAAGATACATGGGAAACCATGGATGTGATGATACATAGATATCCTAATTTTATAGTATTAAAGTGACATATTTTTTGGGTGAAATCCATTTTAATGGGGCCAAAATATACGATGCTGAGATTTTATAAAATATTTCACTTGTTATAAAAAAATTCACCAAAATCATGCAATACAGGCAGTACTGATAATTAATGAAGCATAATATGCTATTAAAATATTATTATGTGACAGTTATTACCTATCTATTTAATTGATAGGTTTAAATAAGACATAATAAATTATGAAAAAATTATGTATACATATGTATAAAATAAACTCATTAGTTATCAATTTATTATAAATAAAAATAAAAATCATTTTGAAATAAAATAAAATATATTTTTTCTTCTGAAAAACCTTTTTTTGTAGGAAATGTATTTTAATATTAATAAATTAAATTAATCACTTCTGGTGAATTATGTTAACAAAATTTATCTACTTTATTTTCGATCACATGTTTTAATATTTCTTTAATACATTTTTCTTATGATTGAGATAAAAATAAACCATGTTTTATGCTTCTAGATATATATTTAAAAAAATGGGTTTGTCATGTTTGTCATGATTTTTTAAATTAATTAATTAAACTTATAAAATTTGAATATTTAAATATAGATTTCAAGTTTGTAATTAGGATTTAGTTTTTTAATGATCCCATTTATTTCAAGGAATTATGAATAGAAAAATTGGAAAAAAGCACCATTTTAACGGATTCATTATGTTTATCTATGTTAAAAATAAGTGATCGGTCCATAATTTTTTGTTGCAGTTATTATAGTATGATTTATATTATACCATGATCACCATAGGATTGAAATACATTTTTAATTGATTATTGTCCTTGAAAATGAACTATAAATATTTGAATCATAGAAAGAAACAAGTTTACACACTTTTTGTTTTAAATATAGATTATTTGTTTTAATAAAGAAGAAGGAATGTCCCAAAAAGGCTATGTTTATTATAATGAATTTTTTAGTGATGTAAATTTACTTCCAATTTTCTGTAATTAAATTGATACCTTAAATTCATACAAAACACTAATAGTGTACTTATTAAATTAATAAATTATTAAAATAAATGATTTTAAAAATATAAAATGTTATCATATTTTATTGAGTTATAGTGTTTCAAAAAAAAATTAGATAAATATACCATATTTGTGATGTTTAAAGTTACTATATTTGATATTATTATTTTTCAATGTGTCTTTAGGTTCCAATATTGAAAATAATCATATGTTATAACAAATTATATTTAATTAAATCGTCTAAAATTAATAAAAACATAATCTACATCTATTTGAATGGAATAAGAGTGAACACATCATCTATGTTCCATTAATGAGTCACTCTCCCATTTATGGTGAAATTAACAACCCTTTATTGTTAAAATAGTTTTTACCAAGCTTAAGGTAAAACATAATTAATTAAAGGATTGGTAAAAAGGGATACAGTTTAAAATGATACCAGATATAGTCTAAATTTCTTTATTTGAGTTTATATATACCATAAGAACGCTTTACATAAATTAACATCCATTTGGAATCTTTTGTATTTATAATGACTTATTTAATGTTAATTATTTTATGAAATTCCAAATATACCCCACATGTCTATTATAAAAGGGAACTTCATCCCCTCACTTAGTAAACCTTTTTGAGCCTTCTAACTCAACTATCCCCTTCGAAAATCCACTATAAACATACTTATACACATTAAAAAGGCGTTTCACATCCAAAATAATCCAATCATGGATAAAAAAGACGAGATATTATAGAGTTTATTCAATGTAGAGGTAATCTCTCCCACTGATCAACACTATTTTACTTATTCTTTAAAATTTTAAAATCAATAATTTTTATCATAAAATAATAACTTATGTACCATAAATATACCAACATGTTATTATTGTTATTAAATCCACATAATCAACCATCTTTTCAATAAAATGGGATTTTTAAGTATCAATTACTCATAGGTACGACTTATCACAAATATGTAAGGATATGATTAAAATTATATAAATATTTCTCATGGATTGTTATTAATAGGAGTTTAATGTTTATATATGATAATTATGAAAAATTATTATCTTATAGTTATAATATCAAAACGACCTTCATACCTTATATTCCATTGGAAAATAATAATGTTTCTCATGTGTATATGTGGACTACCACCTCTACATAGTGATTAAATTTGATTTTCTTTTATATTTTACATGTATTTTAATATAGATGAATATAAGGACCCGAACCTAGTTTCCCAAATCCAATGTGATATTTTACTATATTGGCATATAACAAGGAATATGGGTTTTGAAGGATGGGTAGTTTAGTTGATTTGGAAACAAGATATATGTATATATAAGTTCAAAAATAAAACTTCAAATGAAATAAAAAATATAAGTTCTGTTGGGACCATTAACAACTATAAGTATAATCTTGAAGGTCAATCATAATAAACTTCTTCATGTCCTGATAAAATGAAACATAAGAAAGGGGTGAGATCAAATTCTCAGTAAGTGTAAGAAATATAACAGAAGATATCATACACATAAACATTAGGAATGGTGAATATCTAAAAACACATGCCTTTAAAAATAAACATGTACTCATTATGGAAGCAATAAGAGATGAATAAATAATACCATAATAAAACATAATAATGGGTTTTCTACTAGTATAATAACCACAAGAACTATCAATACTATTTTCATAATGATGGAATTCATAATGCGGGACATCAAAGCCATTCTATCAATTCCTAATGCCAAGATCATAATATCCATTTAGTCAAGGCATCAGACCAAGACCATAGTTTGACTCTTGAGACCTACCAATGTAGTGAGGGGCTATTGAGGGCCCTAACTGACACATTCAAAGTATAATTTATTCATTGGTAATCCAATAAATTACATGAATCATAAATCATATTAAACATGGATCCTTAAATTAAATTATTATGGATAAATTCAACATCAATGATATGTTAGTTACACATGCGTATATTAATGTAATTCAGAAAAATTTTCCAATATTCTTCTGAATCATAATGTTCAATTATAAATAGAATTCATACCTATTTCTATATCTCTTTCTATTATTTGATATATAATTCTCAAAATTGAGATATAATAATTAATGACAAAACTCGACGATAATATTGAAAAGGTATTCATTCAGCCAAGTGTGTTACCATGGTCTACAACAATACATTTTGTTAAGAAAAATGATTGACCAATATGACAATGTATTAATTATCATTAGATTAACCAGATAAAAATCAAGGAAAAGTGTCACATACCCTCTATTGATTAATTTTTTATCAACTATGCAGAGTACAATTCTTTTCTATAATTTACCCTCATGTATGATATCACTGATTGAGGGAAATAAGAAGGATATAACCAATAAATCATTCTGTTCAAGGAATGGGCACTATGAATTTAGAGTGATTACATTTTATCTTAGAAATACATCCACTATCATCAAGGATTTAATTATTTTAGTATTTGTTGTTTACCTTTATCATTTTTTATAGTCTTTATAAATGATATTATTATAAAGTTAATAAGAAAACTGAAGCATGAATATCATTTAATAATTTTATTGATGTCATTGAGAAAGGAAATGAATTATAAAAAATAAAAATACTATAAATATTATTATAAAAAGATTAATTATTTTGTCAAATAATATCATGTGATTTTATATCATTAGATCCCTAGAATTTTGAAGTAATTTAACATTTCTTATATGAACCACTATGTCTGCGATCTTTAGTTTTCATTGTTTGAATAGTTATTATTAGTGATTTGTGTTAAATTTCACAAGATTTTCTAATCCACTCAATATGTTAACATGAAAAGTACTTATGTTCCTTTGTAAAATATGATGTATAGAAAATTTCAAAAAACAAAAATGAAGGTTAATATATGGACTTGTTCTTAGATCAAAATAATGTTGACAATGGTTTTTAATCTACAGTGTTTCATAAATGTAGGGTCTATTATGTGTTATCTTGTATAATTATATGGTGATAGCATGTAATTCATTATAATTGAAGGTTTTTAGGAATAATTAACTATCTCTAGATTTGGTGTTAGCTATTTCTATTTTTCATTAATGATATATAAGAATTATCTGTACAGATAATGGTGTGATATATGTACTGATCATAATAGTTGAAATTATATTTTCACATTGAAATAGTTTAATATGTTCCAATCAAAATTATGGTAGATAATTAAATGTAATTACTGCTCAATATATTAACACCCTAGGAATCAATACAAGGTTGAATATTATCATAGTTAATAGGATCACCCAAAAATAACTATACTGACAATCAATAATGATCATTTTTTTGGATTTTCATAGGATATATCTTGAAATCTTAAAGTATGAGGATAAATTGTATCTTTCAAAAATGAGTGTTCAAACATCTATCAATTTTATTATTTAAGAGGAGAACAAAGACTATATTGAGTTAAATATGTTGTTCAAAGATATTACTAAGTATTATCATGATTTTGACAGAATGAAAAGGGTCAAAAATTATATATGTGTCTTTCTAATACATGATTTGAAGAAGGGATTGTCATATGAGTCTCATAGTTCATCATACTCTATTCACCCTGTACGAACAAAGATGAATACTTATATATAAAAGATTGTTTTTTGAAATATATAACGAGGATAGATATTGTTCAATATATATTTTAGTACATATAATTTCTAAAAGATAATATTGACAAGAATAAGTCTAATTTTATTTTACAATCATAACCTATATAGAAATTGAAGTGGAAATTTGTCATAATAGAATTTTTCATTAAAAATCACAAAACACTAATGTGGAATAATTCCATTTAGGGTTTAGTTGATCATCTTATGAGTTTAAAAAACATTATTTCCATTATAAAATACTTCTCTTCATAAAAACATTAGAACATTTACATTAAATAAGTGTTAAGGTTTCATGGAGTACCAGATTCTATTGTATCTGATCTGGATCTGAATTTTCCCTCAATGATATAGTGAAGAATTTACGAGTTTGTGGATATTGATTTGAAATTTAGTATGGTGTATCATCTTCTAAAAGATGGTAATTAATAGAGAACTGTTCTAAAACTACTATATATTTTATGATACATTTCTATAGATTTAAATGGTTGTTGTGATCAACACATTCCTTCTGTCATGGTTTCTTAAAAAAATAGCATTCAATAAATTATTTATATGGATATTTATGAATCACTATATGTTATGAAGTGTGAAACTAACACATGTTGGGATGATGTTAGATAAAGAATGTTATTGGGACATGGGATTTCTGAGGAAATGGTAGTGAAAGTATGGTCCATTGAAAAGTATATATTGGTATCATAGAGTCGATAGAAAATTTATGCTAAAAGTCTTAACTGTGATTTTGAATTTGAATTTTGTGACAAGATTTGTTTTGAAAATTTCCAAATGGAATAAGGTTATCTGATTAATAAAGAAGTAAAACATGATAACTAGGTATATTGACCCTATATAAATACTTGATCAAGTGGGATGATATCATATTTCTTGGCGCTTCTGACAAGCCTCTCTCATGTTCATGGTGTTCTCCTTATATCTCTCACGGGGGAGTATATACATGATCCATCACATAAACTCATCTTAGAAGATCTAAAAACAGAGAATGGTCCTCCAAAAAAATATTAGAAATATTCTATATTAGAGGTAATGTGCTAAAAAATAGGACTACTCATCTAGTTAATGTTATTTGAAAAAATTATAAATTCAAAGAAGATACATGGGAATCCACGGGTGTGATGAAACATAGGTATCCTAATTTTTTAGTATTAGAGTGACATATTTTTTTTGGGTGAAATCCATTTTAAGGGGGCTATAATATAGAACCCTATGATTTTATAAAATATTTATCTTTATATAAAAACATTCTTTGATGCCATTCCATATAATAAACATTGAGTTTTAATGACTCATAATTTTCTATTAAAATAATATTATGTGATAGTTAATACATAACTATTTTATTAATAGATTTAAATAGGGCATACTAAATTATGAACAACTTATGTTTACATATGTATAAAATGAACTCATTGGTTATCAATTAATAATAAACAAAAATAAAAAACATTTTGAAATAACATAATTTTATTCATCTGAAAAAATAGTCATTTGAACTCAATGTATTTTACGATTAACAAATTAAATTAAACACTAATATAGAATGATTTTAATGAAGTGTATCTATTTTATATTCTATAACATGATTTAATATTAATTTAATATTTTTCCCTACTAAAAAGATAAGAATAAACCATGTTTTATAATTCTAGATTTATATTTATAAAAAGTGGTTTTGTCAGGTTTTGATAGTTTTTTTAAATAAATTAAATAAAATTATAAAAATTGAATATATGAATATATATAACGAGTTTTTAATTAGTATTTAGTTTTTTAATGATCCATTTTATTTTGAGGCTTTATGAATAGTAACATTAGAAAAACATTACTCTGGTGAAGGATAAAATAAGATTATCAATGTTAAAAACAAGTGATCAGAACATAATTTCTCATTATAGTTATTATAGTATGAAGGTGATTCTACCATGATCACCATAGGAAAGAAATATAGTTTTTGATGGATAATTTTCCTAGAAATTGAAATATAAATATTTGAATCAAAGAATGCAAAAAAGTTCTACTCTATTGGTTTTAAATATATATTATGTGTTTTTATAAGGAATTTATGAAGTTATGAAAAAAATAAGTGTTTAAGTTTATAATAAGGAAGTTTTTTAGTGATGTAACTTTATTTCAATTTTTTGGTAATTAAATTGTTACCTTAAATTCTTTCACGACACTAATAGAGTAGTAGTTAAATAAATTAAAAATTAAAATAAATGTTTTTAAAAATATTAAAAGTAATAAAATTTTAATGAGTTATAGTGTTTTAGAAAATTTACAAATAACTATACCATATTTGGGATGTTTAAAAAGATTATATTTGATGTTATTTGTATTTATTGTGTCCTTATATTCCAATATAGTAAATAATGATATGTTATAATAAATTATATTTAATTAAATTATTTAAAATTAATAAAAATATTAACTTCATCTAGTTGAATGTAATATGAGTAAACACATCATCCATGTTCCATTAATGAGTCACTTCCTCATTTATGGTAAAATTCACAACCCTCGGTTGTTAAAATATTTCATACCATGGTTAATGTAAAAAATAATTAATGAATGGATTTTTAAAAAGATATATGGTTTAAAATGATACCATAAATACTCTAAATTTCATTGGTCACATTTATATATACCATAGAAACTATTTACATTAATTAACATCCATTTGGAATCATTGGTATTTATAATGACTTAGTTAATGATTAATATTTTATAATATTCCAAATATACTCCACATGTCTATTATAAAATGGAACCCAATACCATCACATAATAAAACTTTTTTACCCTTCATGCTCAACCATCCCCTTAAAAATACACTATAAACTTTATTATGAAATTATAAAGGTGTTTCACTTCCCTAATTACCCAATCATGGATAAAAAATAATAGATATTATGGAGTTCATTAAATGTAGAAGTTATCACCCAATCCTATCAATACCATTTTACTTTTTCTTTACCTAATTAAGATCAATGATATTTATCATAAAATAATAACATATGTACCAAAAAAATTCCAAACTTTTATTATTGTTATTAAATCAGTATTATCAACCCTCTTTTCAATCAAATTGGATTTTAAAGTATCACTAATTCATAGGTACGACTTACCACATCTACATATGCATTCATGTAATTTTTAATAAATATTTCTCATGGATGGTTATTAAGATGGTTTTAAATTTTATATAGGATAAATTTGGGAAATTATTCTCTAAGAGTTATAATATAACAACTACATTCTTACCTTATAATCTATCAAAAAAAAATAATGTTTCTCATGCGTATATCTAGACTACCACCTCCACATATCGATGAAATTTGATATTCATTTCTATTTTACATGTATTTTAATATGGATGAATGTAAGGTCCCAAAACAAGTTTCCTAGAGACAATTCCATATTTTATTATAGTGGAATATAAACAAGTAATATGTGTCTCAAAGGACAGAGTAGTTTAGTTGATTTGAAAAAAAAGAAGTTCAACATGAAAAATTGAAAAGAAAATACAATATATAATTTTTTTTGGATCATCGACAACTCAATGTATATCCTTCCAGGACAATCATAATAAACATATTCGTGTCCTTTTAAATTTAATCATAATAAAGGGGTGAGTTCAAATTCTCAGTAAGGGTAAGAAATATAATTTAAGATATCATAAACATAACCATTGGGTAGGGTTAATATCTAACAACAAAATCCATTAAAAATAAACATGAACACATTATGGAAAGAATAAGAGCTAAATAAATAATACCACAATAAAACATAATCAGGGGTATTCTACTAGTAGAAAAACCACATGAACTATGAATTCTATTTTCATAATGATGGAATTCATAATGTCGGACATCATAACCATACCCTCAAGGCCTCATTACACGACCATAAATATCCATTTTTTCAAGGCCTCATGCCAAGACGATAATTTGATTCATGAGATATACCAATGCACCGAGGGTATATAGAGGGCCCCACCCAAAACATAATAATTCTAATTTATTCCTCATATGAACAGGGATAAACATAAAAAATATTTACAATCATATTAAAACTAATATAGGAAATGTAAATAAATATCCCAATACATTAACCCTTCAAAGTAAATTGGTGAATGGTTTTAAAATAGGAAATCCATAGTAAAACGAATAATAAAACATTAAATTAAATTTGTTAGAAGATATCATAAAACATTAATCCCAATAATACATAATAATAATCTCAAGTGTTGAAATTTCTGAAGACAATCTTATAAAATCATTGAGCAATTCTTGAGATAAATAATCGTTTACTTTTAAAATAAGAGTTATTTCGGAAAAATATTTGTATAAAAAGAGAAGTGAAGTAATATAGTATTTTCATAATAAAATGATACATTTTATAAATATTATGGTTTCCAAAAAAATATTATATATTACCCTTTAAAATAGGTATGAATTGTTGACATTCCCTTGAATCATGCATGTATTACCAGAAGAATTTCTGAGAGATCCTTAAAGAACATATAACTCCCCAAAAATGAGTTTAGGATTATTTTTTAAAAATATAAATAAAATTATCACATAATATATAAGGAATATATATGAATAAATAATAATTTAATTTAGGTATGTAGAGAATAAGAGTAACCAAAATTAATGTGGAGGTTCGAATAGAAAACCCTTAACTTAAGTTTGTTAGTTTTCCTCGCTTGATCACAATGACCTGAAAATCGAAATTTATATTAAGAAATTAATGATTCTACAACCTCATATATATATATATATATATATATATTATTTATCATCACCATATTAGGATCATTCATGGCCTTTCTACTTGATAAGATATCGAATTTCATTGTTTGGGATTGTTTACTTCCTTGGTTTTCTTGATCGGTTTACTTATATACATGTGCGAATAAACATTTTTAATGTGAATGGGTGTAAATAATATAAGTTTTATTATATTATTAAAAAAATAATATTAAATGGTTATAAAATTCATTTGGATGATGGGAGTGAAGATGAATTATTATATAAAACTTTAATGACAAATTTTGGGGTTAATTGGCGGCTCTTGATCTCAATGAACTCTTTCGGATTTTTAAATTAAAATCATGTGTCAAAAAGGATTCCAAAAAATTAAATAAGTTATAATAAATATATTATAGTATGTTTCAACCATCAAAATGATTTCATGATCACAATTAAATATGTTAATATAAATTTAATTCTAATTATCCTTGAGTACGATAATTTAACACATCTCGAATGGTGTTTTCATTTAAAGTGTAAAAGAAGTGGAGACAAGAGATGAAGAAGAATTATTAAATTATCATAACAACATTACAATACAGGTATGTTACTGGAGTCATCAAAAAACATGGATGAATGAATATGGGTAAATAAAAATAAAATAAATTAACATCAAATAAAAGAAATGAAAAGAGGAATTTACCTCTTGAAGTAATATTCCTTGAGAGCATCTTTAGGGTAACTGTTTTGGTCATTCTATGAGACCAAGGACTGATATATGTGAGGGAGGATCTTTGGAGGATATTTAAGTATAATTTAGGAAATTCACCAATATTGAGCGGAGTGAAGAGAATAGAGAGTTGGGGGTTATAATTTAGGAGAGGAGGGTTTTTCATTATTTTATTCATTCTTTTATTATTTCTCTCAAGAAAACCAATACTGTCGATTGATGTGACCCATAATAGTAATCAGTGCATGTGAGTTCAAAACTAGTGGGATTACATTAGCCTTTCATAACTAACGACATAATAAATCATGTATTTAGTATTTATCGTAAATTAACGTATTTTATTATTTACCCAAAATTCAAGTATTTTATAAATATCCAAAAAAATTACCCCTACAATTTTTCAACATATAGAATTCAAAAATGAAATCCTTTTTTTAAAAAAATATTTTTTAAATATTTTTAATACAATTTTTAAATAAAATAATAATTTATTCCAAAAAACAACTTTAAAAATATAACTTGTTTTATAAGACCTTGAGAAATTAATCAAGGTCCCACAAAATAATATTATAAACATATGAAAACAAATTAAAAATGTATGATTAAATATTATGAAAATAAACATCAGTTTTAAATTATTAAATTATTCATAAATTTGTATTTAAAATATTTATGACATAAAAAAATATCAATACTTATTCTAAGATCTTTTTTTAGTTATAAGATTTTTCAATTGTATTTATACACTAATAGGTGAACTTTCTTTTTTTGGCCAATTTATTATTCATTATTACTAATAAGATTAACATTACTATATATAATGCTATGTTACTATTTATAAGGGAATGTTACTGTTAATCTAAAATTACATTTGACTTATTAGACTCTAAATATCTTACTCAATGAAACTGTGAATGACAGTTTTTAAAGTTTTAAATGATGGAGGTTGAAACATTCAGATTACAGGTTAGGTTATAACATAGTGGTGTTTTGTATAGAATCATTGTCTCAAGCATTCAATATTAAATTTATTTTCATAATCATGGGGTGTTACATTATCCTCTCCTTAAAAATAATTCTTCCTCAAAATTACCAGATTGTTACCTCGTAGAGTGATTTGTGAAGTTTTTCATTATAAGCTCCTCAGGCTCCCGTGTTTACTCTCCAATTTTATGATTTTCCAATGTATCTTTACTAGTCGAGTGATATGACTCCTCAAAAATTTGTCTTTAGTGTCTTGAATCATGATATGATCTTCACAGTATGATAGTCCAGGTTCCAATTCTATACCTTCCAAAGTTAGGACATGTGTTGGGTCTAGCATGTACATTCTTAGCAATGAGACGATTTACACATTGTGTACATTAGGAATGTTAGGTGACATAGCCAAATGATATTAAACAAATCCAATTCTATCTAGACTTTCAAAAGGTCCTTTGTATATATGGCTCAATTTCCCTTTATTACAAAATCTTCCAACACCATTCTACGGAGATACTTTTATGAAAATATAATCTCCCATATGAAACACCAAATCCTTCATTTGATTACCAGCAAAGATTTTTCGTCTTCTTTGAGCTGTGTTGTTATAGTCTTGAATAGTCTTTACCTTCTCTATTGCTTATTCCAAAAGCACTGGTCCCCACTAGCTTCCTTTCACCAACGTCATCCCAACTTGTTAGTGGATGAAACCTCATTCTGTACATTGCTTCATATGGTGCCATTTTCAAATTGTAATGGAAACTATTATTGTAGAAAAAATCCACTAATGGTAAATAATGATTCCACATACATTGAATGTCAAGCGATCATGATCTCAACATGTATTATAGTGTTTGGATCGTCCTTTATGATTACCCATCAATTTTAGGATGATTAGAAATACACAAAGAAGCTTAGTATCCAATTATTTTACTTGAATTTTCTAGATTTTTTACGTAAATCAATGATCGCGATCAAACATTATTTAATGATGGGTTACAAGAAGTCTCACAACATCATTGATAAAACTCATGAAAGATACTCCAGTTGAAAAAATTCCCCTAAATAGAGGAAATGTGTAGAATTTTTATGTAGATCAACAATGACCCATATTTATTCATTATTTCTTGGAGTCTTGGGTAATCTAGTGACAAAATCCATGGTTAGGTCATCCCATTTTGATGATTAAATAGGTAGAGGTTACATGACCCCTCTAGGATGATGTTGTTTGGTCTTCACATTTTGAAAGACTAAACATATTGATACATAATCAGAAATTTCCCACTACATGTTATCACACAATAAATGGTCTATCAAATTACAATAAATTTTAGTGATAACAAGGTGTGTAGATAAATTTGAGCTATGGGAATCACCAAATAACTCCCTTTTTTATATTGGGTATAGAGGAAACACATAGAAACTTCCAAAATTTCAAAATTCCATCTTCACATACGATGTCATCCAACTTCCCCTCTTTCATATAATTAATTACTGTTTACAGGTTCTCATCAACTGGTTGAGAGATTTTAGTCTTTTCTAATAATGATGTTTGGGAAACCAAATGAAAAAGTAGTGATGTTTAACCTTATTTGTTATTTCCCATATCCATCTTCACTAGATCTATGTACAAAGGATTATTTTTAATCCAAATTTTGTTGAGAACTCCATGATCCTTTCAGTTCAATGCATCAACATTCTTATTTTCTTTTATTGGGTTGTAATTTATGGTACAATCATTATCCTTGAGTAATTTGATCCATCACCTTTTCCCCATATTGAGATCTTTCTATGAGAAGATATTCTTCAGACTATTGTGAACTGTATATATTTCACATTCTTTACTATATAGACAGTGTCTCCAAATTTTTAGAGAAAATATCATAGAAACTAACTAAAGATCATGATTACGATTGTTTTGTTCATGAATTATTAACTACCTTGATGAATAAACAATAAATCTATCATTATTCATAAGGACAGAACCATGTCCTTTCATTGATGCATCACTATAGATCAGAAACCCATCATTCCCCAATGGTAGGGTTAGGATCAAAGCATTCACAAATATCCTCTTACATTCTTTCAAACAGTCCTCACAATCTTTTGTTCATATGAACTTAACCCCTTTACATGTAATCTTGGTCATTGGGTTGGATAAAAGGTTGAAGTTCTAAACTAACCATTGATAATAACCTGTTAAACCAATAAAAAAGCTTACATATGTTATGTTCATTAGAGTAGGCTATTCTTGAACAACATTTTTCTTTACAAGATCAATAGATATTCCACCATAAGACACATTGTGACCAAGAATGGAAACCTATTGAACCCAAAATTCATATTTTCTAAACTTCCCATATAATTTAATTTTTTCCAAGATTCATCAGAATAGTGTGCAAGTGATTTTTATGATTTCATTGGTTTTGAAATATACCATGATATCATCAATAAAAACCACCGCAAATTCATCATGATATTCCTTGTATAATGTATTCATTATATCCATGAACACATAGGGTGTATTAGTCAATTCAAACGGAATTATTGTAAACTCATAATGCCCATACCTAGTTCAAAATGATGTTTTTGGAATGTCTTCCTTCATCATAAGAAACTGATGATATCCAGATCGATGGTCTATATTAAAAAATTATTGTGCTCAATGAAGTTGATCAAATAAATCATCAATGTGGGGTAGGTGATACATTTCGTTATTGTTATAGAATTTATCTCTCTATAGTCAATACAAAAGCACAATGATCTATATTTCTTCTTAATTAAAAGAAAAGGGGAACCACATAGAGAAACACTAGGGTGAATAAAACCTTTATCACTAAATTCACCTATTTGTTTCTTCAATTCCACTATTTATAAAATTGAAATTATATAAGGGGTATTTGATAAGGGATTTATTTCAAATAACTCTAAATTTCAAAGAATATATTTTCATAAATTCTTTGGGATTTTTTGAGTACGCAGTTTCTAACGGCACCTGATTCTGAGGCCCGGTTTGCCTAGAATCAATTTCTGATGTTTAGCTCATGTACATTCATTAAACGAACGAGCGGGTTTTTCTGTCTTTTGAACTGGAGATTGGAATTGAAATCTGAGGGAACCAATGGAACTGTAGCGCCAGTAATTTCTTAAGAGGTCCTTTACCGAAGATGTGTTTTCTCGGGAGGTGTTGATAAAAACTGTGGATTAAATAAAAAGTAAAATAAAATTTTGTTACAATTTTATTTCTTTTTCTAAGTGGTTAGATCCTGGTTGTGGGAGTTGGGGTGGGATACAATAGATACTAACTACCCTTGAGTGTATTAAGGTAAGGTTGGGCCCACACGAGCCCAACCATTCACATTATTTAACTCACTAAATCCCCCTTTTATGTGAGTAACTCCTCTCTCTCACCCTCATTAAACTTTCCAACATAACACGTAATTAATTAGACAACTCAAGTTTAATTAATTGAGTGAAATTGTTTTTGAATTTTTTAATTTGAAATTCATTCCATGCTTTAATAAAATAAGAGGAGTCTTATTTTATTTGGGGGTTGGCTCCTTGTGTTGAGGATTATAGGGGAGAGCTCAAGTTTCTTTGGAAGAACTTCATCCTTTCACAAATAACTTCACCCTTCGATGAAGAACGTTGTCACCACAATGAGAGACGACGTGCCATACCTTCTTCTCCATAGCTAGTGTGAGACATCATTCCCTCCTTGGATGCACGCCAACACTATCCTTGAAACCTCACCCTACGACACCATCTTCCATGTCGACGGAAAATGACATCGTTAAATCGATGTAGGGGTTATCTTCGTTCAAGTTTAATTTTAACGTTCTTCATTGATTAATTTGGCCGCTTGTTACTGACATAATGGGAGGAGATCGGACCACACAAACACGGCTGATTTTTCCTCCCCATTTTCTTGTTGATCATCGTTGACGATCGAGGCAAAGGCGGCACAGTGTCGTCGCCCCGCACGGGAATGATGGGAACCGCGACAGGAGCGGGCCGCGGCGGTGGTGTGAGGCGTCGCCGCGCCGTGCCGGTGAAGCCGAAGGAACCACAGCCGGAGCGGGTCGTGACGGCGGTGTGTGGCGCCGAAGAACCCGATGGATGTCATAAACTGAGCGGGCCATGGCAGAGGGGTGCGGTGCCATCACACCGCGCCGGTCGAAGAAGGGACGCGACCTAAGGCCACGACGGTTCAGCAGGGGCGGCTGGAAAACTGGCTACCAGCGCTCCGGGAGGCCGGTCCCCCGTGGGTCCTGCGGAGGCTCAACCGGCCAACCATAATGGCCTGAAATTTTCCAGAAAAACTGGGGTTTGAAACCCCCTTCCAGTGCATAGGGAGGACCCCATAGGGTCAGCCGTTTCGGAATCAAGGGGGAGGCACCCCACTTTGCGCCCCTCTCGGCCGCGACCCGAGCCGCGACTGGCTTCCAAGCCAGGCCACGGGCCACGCCCCTCCAGGACATGCCATGATGGGCCCAAATGGGCTAGAACTGGACCCAGGTCAGGTTGACCCGGTTTGGGCCGACCCAGGGGGTATCGGGTTGGGTCAGACCAGGCCCAAACCCCCTAGTTTCGAACCAGGTTAGTTCAAACGCCCATATCTTGGGCTGCAGACTTCCGATCGATGCCCCTCCAAATTTGTTGGGATCATTCGATCGAGAAGGTCATTTCAGTATATTACAATCAAGCTTTCGGTAATGTTTGGGTATGGCCGGGTTGGTTCGAACACGAAACCAACCGGGCCCTCGGAGCGGAAACACTTATAACATAACAACCAGATGTCCGAATGACGTTTCGTCAATCATGTTGAATTCCTCTTAGTGAGACAGTTCTTTTGGATTACTCCAATTGATGTTTCGATAAAACTATAGTACGGTTGGGTTGTTTATAACTTAAAAACCAACAGGGCCCCTGGGACGAAAAATCCAATAACTCTCAGGCCGGGAGTTTTATTGACGCGCTGTCTATCGCATTGAGTTCCTATTGACGAGACAAAACATTGTGATACATAAACTATAGAATTCATGATAGTTGATTTATCTAACCACATAGATCATGGAGCGGAACCTCCTGGAATCGAGCGTGTTGTGTGTGGGAACCCTAGAGCGGGCTGCGACGGCTACGACGATGATGACTGTACTTGGATCATACGTGGGTTCGGCAGCGAGGACGACTATACTTGGATCCTCTGTGGGTTCTGCAGCGATGACGACTGTACTTGGATCCTATGTGGGTTCAGCAGCGATGGTTACTGTACTAGGATCATACGTGGGTTCAACAGTGCTGACTTATGTACATGGATCCTACGTGGGTTCGGTAGGGGAAATGATTCAGAGGCTACATCTAATCATCTCCAACCCTCTTTGTGAGTAATAAACCTATTTAAGATGAGTCCTGACTTTAAATAATTATCTCTGATATGAATGTCTTGCTTTCCTGACAGGATTAAGTTATGATTTCATGTGTGGACTAGTTTGTACTTGGGGTCGTGAGTTGGAGCCGAACTGGAAATGATGACTTAGGTATATGTATGTGAATATACCTCAGTAGAGATGGTCGATACTTTGTGGATGTATGATTATTTTACGATTTATCCTTTGTGGATTTAGGGAGACCATTGGGGGTCTCGGGGTCCCTACTGAGTATCGTATACTCACCCCTTCACGGGCTATTCCCTTACTACGTTGTGTTGGTTGCAGATGACGGGTAGTGCTGATCTTGGTTGAGGATTGTGGAGCGGGACGGTACATGAAGGGGGACTAACAGGAGAGACGTACACGGAGCGGACATCCATACCTGATGAGATGAGGAGATCATCTGTACCCCCCCTTCAGTTAGGATAGCTGGTGGATGACTCAGTGGTTGCTGATTTACTTTACTGTTGTTGTACTTTCTGTTCAGTTGTACTATACTTTTCATTTGGGTTTGTTTTCTGGCCCATTTACTTTTCATCACTTACATTTGTACATATTTTACTTAGTGTTTACTTCATCTTGCGTACTCTGTGGTGTTTGTTTTCCTATATAAAGGCAATTCCTTCTCTTTTATCGGGATTTATGCCTTTGGTGCTAGTCGCCAGCCCCTGGTTTATGGAATGCGAGCTTGGGGTAGTCATGACATGGGCCCTGAGGACAGGTTGTGACAAATTGGTATCAAAGGAGCCAGTTCTACCGTAGAACTCATGACTCTGATAATTTCTTCTGTGTGAAGAGATAGTGTTTAGGGAATTGAGTGTGGTTATCAGTCCAGGGAGTCCAGTGTTGGTGCGGCGGCCGACTTATCCATACACTACGACCCTGACTTCTGATTTCCGACTCAATGCACGAAAACATTGATTGCATGTGTGTTTCAAAATTTATCTTTTGATTACACTGTGTCAGCTCAGAAGGTATAATTTATTAACCATGACACACCAGTTTATTTTAAGGACGGCCCCACGACAGCAGCCAGCTAGTGTTCCGAGCTTTGTGCGAAACGGCAGCCCACCGAGTGACAAGGCCTCGGTGCAGGACCCCATTACAGCAGGGGCACCAGAGGCACCTCTACCCACCAAGCCACCGATGCCACCAGCCCCAAGAGATGAGGGTACATGTCTCCTGAGTGCACTACATGAGTTTCAGCATCAGAGACCGCCCAGGTTCCACGGGGAGACAGACCATCATGCAGCCGAGGATTGGCTAGAGGCTGTTGTCTGAGTCTTTATATTAGTAGGGGAACCAGCTGACCTCATGGTGATCCTAGCAGCGAGTCTCCTTCATGCAGCAACTGGTAGATGGTGGAGCCTGATGCTCTAGGTGCATGACGAGGATTCTCTACTTTGGTCGGACTTCGAGAGCCTTTTCCGCTCAGAGTTCGTTTCACCCACCCTCTGTTCGGGGCGCATTCAGGAGCTACTGCAGTTGCTCCCAGGCAGCATGACAGTAGCCATGTACTGTGCGAGATTTACTGATCTCTCGTGCTACTCCACAGACATGGTACGTGACCCATTCTTTCAGAACCGGACCTTCGAGAATGAAGTGAGGCATTAGATCAGGGCATCGATGATCTCCCTCAGTATTCGGACTCATGCAGGAGTATTGGTGTGAGCCCTTCATGTGGAGAGCTTCATTTCTAAGCCGTCACCAGCAGCGAGGCCTGTAACGCCCCGACCCCAGTTACCCAGAGTCGGTGCATTACTTCGTAACATTGGCATGATCACAAGAAAGATCAAAACTCGAAAGATCGATTGGTTTAGTAGCCTTGGAAACACTAGATATATTCATAAAGTTTTACATTACATTTCAGAGTAAAAACAACTACTACAACAACATGGTCTTCATATTTCACACTCATATCCCCACATACTATCCCTGCATGTCATTCATAACTTACTTCTTCACATCCTGGGAAAATAAAAACATAGAAAAGGGGTGAGCTCGGATGCTCAGTAAGGATAACATTATAGCAGAAGCTTTCATAAATAAGCATAAACACTTAAGGCAATTTATAACTAAAACAAAAGCCTTTTAAATACGAACTTTCAACATGGTATGGCATAAATAAAATGAAATAATGCCATTTACTTATTCACATGGATATTCTACTAAATGAATAATCACATGCAAAAATCAATAACCACTTTCATAATGTTGGAATGCATAATGCCAGACTATCATAACCACATAGCCAAGGCCTCGTGCCAAGACTACAAATAAGATTTTGTCAAGGCCTTGTGCCAAGACACTAGTTTGTCTCATGAGACCTACCGATGCATCGAGGAGCTATAGCGGGCTCCACCCGTCACTTATTAAGTCCAATGCATTCCCATATGAAAAGGTTTAAACATAACATAAACATTCGTATTAAAACTAGCATACGAAATGTCAATACTTTCACAATAAACTATGAATGGTATAAAAATAGCACATCCACAGTCAAACATATCACAAAACCTTCAATACAATATAGAAGTTTTGTATCATAATAAATCAACTTCAAATAATCTTAAAATCCATCAAAGGATGATGACATAGATGAAATCAAAATTCTTTTTAAAGAAATATCTCCTTTTATTTTGAAATAATTTAAGATCCATATAAAATAAAACATTTTCTTTGAAAATATTATTATAATCTTGTAAGGAAAGCTTTGAAGATTTTATAACGGTGTAAAATAACCGCACCCACCGTATAAGTTAAAAAAAACATTCTTACCTCAATTCTGTCGAAAAGGTTAAAAAGGACCTTGTTTTGAAAACGACGGAAAGATTCCTTTATAAACCTCTTATAAGAAGTCAAAAAAGGTATAAATGACTTTAACCCATATTCTTGTAAATAGTAAAAATGTTTTGAAATACATTTTTAAGAAACATGGATGTGGATGATAAAGATATCCCAGTAGATTATTACGTATAAACAACCTCGGATAATGAAGAGATTGTGAAATAAACCCTTACCAATTCGGTAACTTATGAAATATACAACCCATGAAAGAGGTATCATACAATGAATATGTAAATACACATAAATTAGAGTGTATTATACAAAGAATATAATTATGGGTAGTACATATACCACACAAAAGGTGATGGTGGCAATATGACATAAATCTCACGGAAATAAGGAGTGAGATGAAAACCCCTTACCTTGTACTTTTCCTTGGTTGGGGTAGGTTAACCTCCTGTATAATGGTGAAATAGTTGTTATTAAATTATACAAGAATCATATATATTAATATGATATCATATATGATCTTTTAACATTGATTTGTTAATAATATCTTAGAATTATCGTCGTTTCAGGAGTTAACTTACTCATTTTCTTTTATATGTTTTGTTAAATAAGCCATGGTTGTTGTATCTTATTCATATCCAGAATGATATACAGTCCTTAGACATCATTTTTAAATCATCAAATGATAATTATACTTGAATGGATACGATGGAGAATGAATCTCATCGCGTTCGTGGAGACGGTAGTCCGTACGTACGCACGAGCGACAATATCATTCTTTTGATATTAAAATAATATATAAATGGATGGTATATCATATATACAGAATCATTAACATGTTATATTTATTATTTACATGAGTTACACATCATTATTATACCCATCCAAATAATATTATATTGAATAACAATTACACCACGACGTGGAGACGGTAAGCCGTACGTACGCACGTATGGTGACATGTTATTCAAAGGGTGGATAGAATACTGAATATGATTGTACCATATTTATAATAACATCACAGTATATGTGAGATACTGGAGTTATTTTTTCAGAATGGTAAGAACAAAGGAAGAAGAAGTGGAAGAAGAAATGAACTTAGAAAAGGGTGGTGAGATCATTACCTCTTCTTCGGGTTCTTCCTTTTGATTTGATCAAAAGGGCTCCTTAGGTTGGCTTTCTGATCAAACTAAGGCCTCTAGGTTGTATTGAGGGATGTTGGGAGAGTATTTGGGCAGAGTTTGGCCGAACCAAAAGGCTTTAGAGGTGTGAAGAAATGAGAAGGAGGAGTGCCCTTTTATAAGAGGGGTGAGGGGCACCTTTGGAAAAGCTAGAAATATTAATTTATAATAAATTCATATTCGGTTTCTAAAGGCTCCAAAGTTGACTATTCAAATTATGAGGTGGGGATAGGTCGAAAGAAACTCATCCAATAGAATTTAGACAGGTTTGGGTACTTATATTAACCTTATCTTTAAGTATTAACTCTAAGTTAATTAGTTTCACTTTTACAATGTCTCTTTGTATTTTATATATTATGGTTAATAAACTTACTATATACATCCAAGAGACCCCCAAGTGGTCCATTAATGATTAACCTATCATGATATAAGTCTCTTGGCCGAACCTTAGATTTTTAGGAATTTAATATCAATTAATAATATAATATTTGTTTTAAGAATTCTTTTATGTCAATTTTGACACTATTCATTAGTTGATTTTTTTGAAACTCATAAAAGATTTATTACTTCGAACAAAGTCAATTAAATCAATACTAATATATCATATTATCTTAGAAAATTAGTTTAATTCATTAAAAGTTTCATATTATATTTATTTGGGTATTTATAATATCACTTATTTTAAGTTTTCACTATTATAGTAATTACTTCATCATCATTGTGTCATAAATAAAATAAATTATTTAATGTCTAAAAATTATAAGTAAAATATCATTATGTAGGAAATCTTTTTAGCTTTCTAATGAATATTTATAATCGAAAATCCAACATGTATAACCCTATGTAAAAATTGTTCTTCTAAAATATGTAAGCTTATGCCATTTTTATTTTTATTTTAACTTTATTAATATAAAGTGTCCCTACCACATACAAGTGGCTCCAAGGGGTCCCCAAATTGACCCAAGGATGCCCATGGTCGGGTATGTGTCCACCAATAAGGTTAGGACACGTTTTAGGGTAATTTTGTATTATTATAATATTATTTTTTAACCCTTATTTACCGGATTTACCCTTTAACCATGGTAAATAAAATATTTACCACAGTAACTATTCAAAATGTCTAAAAATAAAAGTTACCTATTTACACAATTTGAACATCCTGATTCCAAATATGGAATCCATTTTCCTAAATTCAAAACACAGAAGTGGCAGAAATTAATTTAAAATTAATTCCCGCTGTTAAAACAAAAAGCGTGTTTTTAAGAGATAATAACTATCAAAAGATTGACACTTGTTTATGTTCGGTTTAATTGTAAAATTATGTCCAATGACCAAAATTATATTAAATGGTAAAAATATATTCTAAATATACTTTAAAACCACTCAAATTCATAATTTATCACTAGTAATTAATTTGATTAAAAAAGTTGTTTTTAATTAAAATTTAGTAATTTTCACTATTCATCAAAATATGAAAGTTATCCAAAATGTACCAAAATTTCACCCTAGGCTAAATTCGATATTCCGAATCCAAAAATGAAGTCCATTTTCAAATATAAAATATATATAATTTCAAAAGGTAGGTATTACTATTCATAACAGCTAGTTTGATTAGTTATGGTGTGTTAGAACTCGGTGTTGCGTACAACACACGCTATCACATTATTCGAAGGGAAACGTACCGTAGAAGCTTGGGGTGTTACATTCTCCCCTCCTTCAAATAATTGCGTCCTCACAATTTCTAGGGTATTACTGCATAAAAAGACTCGGGTGGTTCTTCATCATAAGTTCCTCGGGTTCCCACGTTGCCTCTTCCATCTTATGATTTCTCCACAAAACTTTTACCAGACGCGTCGTCCGGTTTCTCAGTACTTGTTCTCTTGTATCAAGAATCTTGATGGGCTCTTCGCAATAGGAAAGATCGGGTTCCAGTTCTAATTCCTCATAGGTGAGTACATGCGTTGGGTCAGGCATGTATTTTCTCAACAGAGATACGTGGAACACATCGTGAACTTTGGAGAGACTTGGCGGCATTGCCAATCGGTAAGCTACAGCCCCAATTCGTTCTAGAATTTCGAAAGGTCCGATGTACCTGGGACTCAATTTACCTTTCTTACCAAAACGTATGACTCCCTTCCACGGAGATACCTTCAGGAAAACATGATCACCGACTTGAAATTCCAAATCCTTCCTTCGATTATCGGCATAGCTCTTCTGCCTACTTTGAGCTGCTTTAATGTGATTTTGGATTACCTTCACCTTTTCCACCGTTTCCTCCACCAGTTCTGGGCCTACAAGTTTTCTTTCACCAACGTCATCCCAACAGGTTGGTGTACGACATCTCTTTCTGTATAACGCTTCATATGGTGCCATCTGAATACTCGAATGGAAGCTATTGTTATAGGAAAATTCTACTAGTGGTAAATATTGATCCCACATACCCTGAAAATCAAGTGAGCAAGATCTCAACATGTCTTCTAAGGTCTGAATAGTCCGCTCTGATTGTCCGTCTGTCTGAGGGTGGTAAGAAGTGCTCAAATGAAGTTCAGTATCCAGGGATTTCTGAAGACTTTTCCAAAATCTTGAAGTAAAACGGGGATCACGATCAGAAACAATCGATAGGGGTACTCCATGAAGTCTCACAACTTCATTAATGTATAGTCTTGCTAGACGTTCCGGGGGTAGATGTTCTCTTATAGCAAGAAAATGTGCTGACTTGGTAAGACGATCAACAATAACCCATATTGCATCGTTCCTTCTAGGAGTCTTTGGTAGCCCCATGACAAAGTCCATCGTAATATTGTCCCATTTCCACTCCGGTATGGGAAGAGGTTGCATGACTCCTCCAGGCTGTTACCTTCCAGCTTTCACTTGTTGACAAACCATACATCTTGACACAAAATCAGCAATCTCCCTCTTCATGTTGTCCCACCAAAAATGTTCCTTCAAATCTCTATACATTTTGGTGCTCCCAGGGTGTATAGAGAAATTGGAACTATGAGCATCATCCAACAATTCCCTTTTCAGATCAGGTAAATCGGGAACACAAAGTCTCTTCCCGAATTTCAAAATTCCATCTTCATACACAAAGTCTCTCAATCTCCCATCATTCACAGCTTTAATCTTCTTTTGGAATTCTTCATCATTGGTCTGAGAACTCTTAATCCTTTCTAGTAAAGATGGTTTGGCAACCATTTGAAAAAGCATTGATGTTTCACCTTCCCTGGTTATTCCCATGTCCATCTTCACTAGATCCATGAAAATTGGATCCCTTTCAATTCTCATCATGTTCAGAACTCCATGGTCTTTTCTGCTCAAAGCATCTGCCACCTCGTTTGCCTTCCCCGGGTGGTAGTGTATCGTACAGTCATAATCCTTGAGTAATTCAAGCCATCTCCTTTGCCTCATGTTGAGTTCTTTTTGTGAGAAAATATACTTCAAACTCTTGTGATCAGTATAAATCTCACATTTTTCACCATAGAGGTAGTGCCTCCATATCTTCAAAGCAAAGATCACTGCTGCTAACTCGAGATCATGAGTAGGATAGTTTTGTTCATGAATTTTCAACTGTCGTGATGCATAGGCAATAACTCTATCATTCTGCATAAGGACACAACCAAGTCCTTTCTTTGATGCATCACTATAAATAACGAACCCATCATTCCCCGATGGTAGAGTCAATATAGGAGCATTGACTAATCTTCTCTTCAGTTCTTCGAAACATTCTTCACACTCTTTTGTCCAAACAAATTTAACCCCTTTACGTGTGAGCTTCGTTAATGGGTTTGCCAATCGGGCAAAATTCTGGACGAAACGTCGATAATAACCTGCCAAACCAATAAAACTACGTACCTCAGTTATACTCGTAGGTGCTGGCCATTCTTGGATTTCCTTGGTCTTAGAAGGATCAACAGAGATTCCATCTTTAGAGACAATATGTCCAAGAAAAGAAATCTCCTGAAGCCAGAATTCACACTTGCTAAACTTTCCATATAATTCATGCCTCCTCAGAGTCTTCAAGATAATGCGCAAGTGATTTTCATGATCTTCATAGGTTTTGGAGTATACCAATATATCATCAATAAATACTACCACAAATTCATCGAGATACTCCTTGAAAACTCTATTCATCAGATCCATGAATACAGAGGGTGCATTGGTCAATCCAAACGACATTACAGTAAACTCGTAATGCCCGTACCTGGTTCGAAATGCTGTTTTCGGAATGTCTTCGTTCTTCACACACAACTGATGGTATCCAGATCGAAGGTCAATCTTTGAAAAGTATTGAGCTCCATGCAGTTGGTCAAATAAATCATCAATACGAGGTAGGGGATACTTGTTCTTTATCGTTATAGCATTGATCTCCCTGTAGTCAATACATAACCTCATAGATCCATCTTTCTTTTTAACAAAAAGAACAGGGGCTCCCCATGGAGAAACACTAGGGCGAATAAATCCCTTATTACTCAATTCCTCTAGTTGTTTCTTTAGTTCGACTAACTCTACAGTGGCCATTCTATAAGGGGTCTTCGATATAGGCCTTGATCCAGGAATCAAATCAATAGAAAACTCAACTTCTCGTTCTGGAGGATGTCCAGGTAAATCTTCCGGAAATACATCTACAAATTCTTTCACAACAGGTACATCCTCTATTTGAACATTCATTTCCTCACCGACAGTTATTTCATTCTCTTCCTCCCCAATAATTGAATTAAGTTGAGCTACTGGGGGTGGATCTAAATAAGAATTAGGTGGTGACGATTCTGCTCTAAAAATAAGGTGCTCCTTATCATTATCATCAAGAATCGTAACCTCTTTCTTCTTACAATAAATCTTCGCATCATAGTCCGAAAGCCAGTCCATACCGAGGATTATATCAAACTCAATCATAGGTATGACGATGAAATCAGCAGATAAAGAAAATTTATGTGCTCTAATGGGGACTGATTCACAAAACTTTGTTGCAACGATACTTCCCTTAGGAGTTTTAACTGACAACTCCCTTATTAAATCAAATTGGAAATATCTAATTTTCTTAGCAAACTGGGAAGATATGAAACAATGCGATGATCCAGAATCAAATAATGCATTTGCTAAACTTGAGGAAACCATTAAATTAGCTGCCACCACGTCTTTCGGAGCTTCTACCTCAGCAGTAGTGATAGCATAAGCCTGGCCTTGATCCCTTGGCCTTTTCTGAGGTAAGTTCTCCTGACGCTTAGGACATGCATTTGCATAATGCCCCATCTCCCTGCAATTGTAGCACTGAACGTTGGTAGCTTCCTTCTTCCCCTTGCAATCATGAGCTTGGTGGCCTTTTTCACCACACTTGTAACAGACTCCCATTCCCTTCAGGCAAGCACCGGGGTGTTTCTTCCCGCACTTACCACAAGATGGATATTCAACCTTTCCCTTCTTCCCCTTATTTCCATTCCCAGATTGATCAGCAGGTCTCTTCTTCTCTTGCTTTGCTTTAAAGTCATAAGACTTAGAGAATTCATTTTCGGTCTTGATAGCAAATGAGACAATGTCTTCGTACGATGAAAAGGATTGTGAGACTAATGCTCGACGGAGAAATGGTTTTAACCCATCAAAGAAACGATCAATCTTACTTCTTAGGTTGCGAATATAATCACCAGCGTACCTCGCTAACCTTGTAATGTTAGCCTCATACTTTGTGACATTCTCATCCTCCTTTTGTCTCAGACTCAGAAATTGTCTTTCCATATCTGCTCGATGGTCGCGAGGAAAGTATTTTTCTAAAAACAGATCTTTGAACTCCCTCCATTCCATGTTTGATACTTCATCATCTTCCTTCATGTTTTGAATCAATGACCACCATTGATCAGCATCTCCAGTGAGGCGGTAAACTGCCATGGTAACTTTTTCCCTTTCACTACTCCCCAAAGCCTGAAATATTTTCTCTAGGGAAAATATCCATTTCTCAGCTACTAAGGGATTTGTACTCCCATTGAACGTTGGTGGTTGTTGTCTCATGAATCGATCTAACATTGATCCTCCACGCTGCGGATCAGGGTGCTCCATACGGGTAAAGTTATTATTCATAACCTGAGTAAGTTGTCCCAGTATGGTGATTAGCTGATCGGCACCAGTTGCATCACCAGCCCCACTATAATTATCTTGAGCAGGAGGGAAATCCCTACATGGAGTGCGCGCATTGATACGGTTTCCATTTCTTCCACTAGGCGCCATTTCTAAACAATGGCATAAACTAGATCAGTTTATGAATCAAAATACATAATCCCATACTTATAAAACACTTAACATAAATTGATCTATTTATGGATATAATCCATAATCATAATAATGTTTTCTTTGAGGAAGTATATACTCATAAACCCTTCATAATGATTTGTAAAGATAGTGAGAGTTATCCTAAGCATATCCCCCGGGAGTGTCGTAACCAAGAGTGCAGCAAGGCCCGTTGTCGTGCACCAGTTCCCGTTCGAGTCTAGCTCAAAGCGGTGTTTTCGGGTTTTACCCCTAGGTACATCTGTGCCAGAGCCGCCTCTACCTGCTCGTATCCAGACAGGGATGTATTTCTTGGAAAACTCACAAAATCTCTACAATACCAAAATTCTAGGAAGTTGTTCTATACTAATCCTCAAAGTTCATCTTAGGTCTACGTGCTCTAATCAGAGTTTATCTAAATCTAGCTTCCAAGGTTTGTACTAAACCTCCTCTGATACCAACTGTAATGCCCCGACCCCAGTTACCCAGAGTCGGTGCATTACTTCGTAACATTGGCATGATCACAAGAAAGATCAAAACTCGAAAGATCGATTGGTTTAGTAGCCTTGGAAACACTAGATATATTCATAAAGTTTTACATTACATTTCAGAGTAAAAACAACTACTACAACAACATGGTCTTCATATTTCACACTCATATCCCCACATACTATCCCTGCATGTCATTCATAACTTACTTCTTCACATCCTGGGAAAATAAAAACATAGAAAAGGGGTGAGATCGGATGCTCAGTAAGGATAACATTATAGCAGAAGCTTTCATAAATAAGCATAAACACTTAAGGCAATTTATAACTAAAACAAAAGCCTTTTAAATACGAACTTTCAACATGGTATGGCATAAATAAAATGAAATAATTCCATTTACTTATTCACATGGATATTCTACTAAATGAATAATCACATGCAAAAATCAATAACCACTTTCATAATGTTGGAATGCATAATGCCAGACTATCATAACCACATAGCCAAGGCCTCGTTCCAAGACTACAAATAAGATTTTGTCAAGGCCTTGTGCCAAGACACTAGTTTGTCTCATGAGACCTACCGATGCATCGAGGAGCTATAGCGGGCTCCACCCGTCACTTATTAAGTCCAATGCATTCCCATATGAAAAGGTTTAAACATAACATAAACATTCGTATTAAAACTAGCATACGAAATGTCAATACTTTCACAATAAACTATGAATGGTATAAAAATAGCACATCCACAGTCAAACATATCACAAAACCTTCAATACAATATAGAAGTTTTGTATCATAATAAATCAACTTCAAATAATATTAAAATCCATCAAAGGATGTTGACATAGATGAAATCAAAATTCTTTTTAAAGAAATATCTCCTTTTATTTTGAAATCATTTAAGATCCATATAAAATAAAACATTTTCTTTGAAAATATTATTATAAGCTTGTAAGGAAAGCTTTGAAGATTTTATAACGGCGTAAAATAACCGCACCCACCGTATAAGTTAAAAAAAACATTCTTACCTCAATTCTGTCGAAAAGGTTAAAAAGGACCTTGTTTTGAAAACGACGGAAAGATTCCTTTATAAACCTCTTATAAAAAGTCAAAAAAGGTATAAATGACTTTAACCCATATTCTTGTAAATAGTAAAAATGTTTTGAAATACATTTTTAAGAAACATGGATGTGGATGATAAAGATATCCCAGTAGATTATTACGTATAAACAACCTCGGATAATGAAGAGATTGTGAAATAAACCCTTACCAATTCGGTAACTTATGAAATATACAACCCATGAAAGAGGTATCATACAATGAATATGTAAATACACATAAATTAGAGTGTATTACACAAGGAATATAATTATGGGTAGTACATATACCACACAAAAGGTGATGGTGGCAATATGACATAAATCTCACGGAAATAAGGAGTGAGATGAAAACCCCTTACCTTGTACTTTTCCTTGGTTGGGGTAGGTTAACCTCCTGTATAATGGTGAAATAGTTGTTATTAAATTATACAAGAATCATATATATTAATATGATATCATATATGATCTTTTAACATTGATTTGTTAATAATATCTTAGAATTATCGTCGTTTCGGGAGTTAACTTACTCATTTTCTTTTATATGTTTTGTTAAATAAGCCATGGTTGTTGTATCTTATTCATATCCAGAATGATATACAGTCCTTAACCATCATTTTTAAATCATCAAATGATAATTATACTTGAATGGATACGATGGAGAATGAATCTCATCGCGTTCGTGGAGGCGGTAGTCCGTACGTACGCACGAGCGACAATATCATTCTTTTGATATTAAAATAATATATAAATGGATGGTATATCATATATACAGAATCATTAACATGTTATATTTATTATTTACATGAGTTACACATCATTATTATACCCATCCAAATAATATTATATTGAATAACAATTACACCACGACGTGGAGACGGTAAGCCGTACGTACGCACGTATGGTGACATGTTATTCAAAGGGTGGATAGAATACTGAATATGATTGTACCATATTTATAATAACATCACAGTATATGTGAGATACTGGAGTTATTATTTCAGAATGGTAAGAACAAAGGAAGAAGAAGTGGAAGAAGAAATGAACTTAGAAAAGGGTGGTGAGATCATTACCTCTTCTTCGGGTTCTTCCTTTTGATTTGATCAAAAGGGCTCCTTAGGTTGGCTTTCTGATCAAACTAAGGCCTCTAGGTTGTATTGAGGGATGTTGGGAGAGTATTTGGGCAGAGTTTGGCCGAACCAAAAGGCTTTAGAGGTGTGAAGAAATGAGAAGGAGGAGTTCCCTTTTATAAGAGGGGTGAGGGGCACCTTTGGAAAAGCTAGAAATATTAATTTATAATAAATTCATATTCGGTTTCTAAAGGCTCCAAAGTTGACTATTCAAATGATGAGGTGGGGATAGGTCGAAATAAACTCATCCAATAGAATTTAGACAGGTTTGGGTACTTATATTAACCTTATCTTTAAGTATTAACTCTAAGTTAATTAGTTTCACTTTTACAATGTCTCTTTGTATTTTATATATTATGGTTAATAAACTTACTATATACATCCAAGAGACCCCCAAGTGGTCCATTAATGATTAACCTATCATGATATAAGTCTCTTGGCCGATCCTTAGATTTTTAGGAATTTAATATCAATTAATAATATAATATTAGTTTTAAGAATTCTTTTATGTCAATTTTGACACTATTCATTAGTTGATTTTTTTGAAACTCATAAAAGATTTATTACTTCGAACAAAGTCAATTAAATCAATCCTAATATATCATATTATCCTAGAAAATTAGTTTAATTCATTAAAAGTTTCATATTATATTTATTTGGGTATTTATAATATCACTTATTTTAATTTTTCACTATTATAGTAATTACTGCATCATCATTGTGTCATAAATAAAATAAATTATTTAATGTCTAAAAATTATAAGTAAAATATCATTATGTAGGAAATCTTTTTAGCTTTCTAATGAATATTTATAATCGAAAATCCAACATGTATAACCCTATGTAAAAATTGTTCTTCTAAAAGATGTAAGCTTATGCCATTTTTATTTTTATTTTAACTTTATTAATATAAAGTGTCCCTACCACATACAAGTGGCTCCAAGGGGTCCCCAAATTGACCCAAGGATTCCCATGGTCGGGTATGTGTCCACCAATAAGGTTAGGACACGTTTTAGGGTAATTTTGTATTATTATAATATTATTTTTTAACCCTTATTTACCGGATTTACCCTTTAACCATGGTAAATAAAATATTTACCACAGTAACTATTCAAAATGTCTAAAAATAAAAGTTACCTATTTACACAATTTGAACATCCTGATTCCAAATATGGAATCCATTTTCCTAAATTCAAAACACAGAAGTGGCAGAAATTAATTTAAAATTAATTCCCGCTGTTAAAACAAAAAGCGTGTTTTTAAGAGATAATAACTATCAAAAGATTGACACTTGTTTATGTTCGGTTTAATTGTAAAATTATGTCCAATGACCAAAATTATATTAAATGGTAAAAATATATTCTAAATATACTTTAAAACCACTCAAATTCATAATTTATCACTAGTAATTAATTTGATTAAAAAAGTTGTTTTTAATTAAAATTTAGTAATTTTCACTATTCATCAAAATATGAAAGTTATCCGAAATGTACCAAAATTTCACCCTAGGCTAAATTCGATATTCCGAATCCAAAAATGAAGTCCATTTTCAAATATAAAATATATATAATTTCAAAAAGTAGGTATTACTATTCATAACGGCTAGTTTGATTAGTTATGGTGTGTTAGAACTCGGTGTTGCGTACAACACACGCTATCACATTATTCGAAGGGAAACGTACCGTAGAAGCTTGGGGTGTTACAAGGCCTACCCCAGGGCAGCACGTAGCAGATTATTCTGCAACCGTCAGTAGACCGACATCGCAGAGGTCCAAGCGGACTTGACCATTAGGTGGATGACCTCAGGATACTAGTTCGGAGGTGTAGGGCACACGCAGCAGATCCAGTCATACGAGAGGCAGACAGTTCTATGCATGCGGTGGGTAGGGCCACATGGATCGTGACTGCACAACCCACCATGCAGAGGAGAAGCAGACGGTTGAGCAACCACCCTGGCAGAGGCAGAGTTTCAACCGTGGTGGTCCATAGGGAGCAGGATGAGGAGCTGGTTGGGTAGCAGTTGGTAGACGATGCATTGAGGCTCTACCACCACCACCACCAGGAGGACCACCCTGACCGCACGGAGCTGGCGGAGAGAGTCAGGCTCAGCTTCAGGCAGTGGAGGCCTATGACGACAACACACCTAAGATGATTTGAGGTATTATCTGTATCTACTCCACCCAGTATGAAGTTCTTATAGACACAAGAGCGAGTCATTAATTCATTGATACTGCCCTTTATCAGAGCTCGAAGATTCTGACGGAGCCGTTGGCTCGATCCTTATGGCTAGATACTCATACGGGAGCAGACTCGATGATTACGCACAGGTGTCGGCAGTGTGAGCTTACTCTAGGAGGCATGAGATTCAGCTAGGATCTTCTTGTAGCGGTTTCTAGGTCGTACAACGTCATCTTGGGCATGGATTGGTTATCTACGGTCTATGCTTAGATCGACTGTATTAGGCGCAAAGTGTGGTGTGTCCACACAGATGGGAGCTGGTTCACCTTCACTGGCGAGAAGGGAGCCTTTGCAGTACTTGATAAACTCACACAGAGGAGAGAAAAACCGATTATACATTAGTTGTCTAGTCTCATCCTCGGAGTGGTTGATGTGCGGGGTCTGAGTTTTCCTGTTGTGGTGGATCAGTATGCGGACGTTTTCCCTGCCGACGTTCTAGGAATACCTTCTCACAGAGAGATAGACTTTTATATTGACATGTACCCTAGGACAGCCCTGATATATTCTCCAGCATATCGGATGGCTTCTTCTAAGCTTCGAGAGCTACGGGTACATCGGGATGACTTGCACGGAAAGCGATTCATCCAACCTAGTGTTTCACCCTGGGGTTCCCTGATTTTGTTCCATAAGAAGGCGGACTAGAGCTTGCGAATGTGTGTCGACTACCGTCGCATGAACCAGGTGACCATGAAGAACAAGTATCTACATCTGAGGATTGACGACCTCTTCGATCAGCTCAAGGGAGCACGATGGTTCTCGAAGATAGACCTCAGGTCAGGCTATCATCAGCTCAGAGTTCGAGACGAGGGCATGCATAAGACGGCCATCAGGTGTCGATATGGCCACTATGAGTTCTTGGTTATGCACATCGGCATAAAAAACACTCCAGAAGTGTTCATGTGTCTCATAAACAAGATTTTCCAACCATACCTCGATCGATTTGTCGTAGTCTTCATCGACTACATACTGATTTACTCGACTACTGAGGTGGAGCACACCTACCACTTACGGGTTGTACAAGATACACTCTGAGAGCACTAGCATTATTGTAAGTTCTCAAAGTATCAGTTCTGGATTTGAGAGGTCCACTTCTTGGGGCATGTCATCTCAGAGGTGGGAGTTTTAGTGGACCCGGCGAAGATCGAGGCAGTGCTAGCTTAGGAGCCACCCATGAGTGTGACATAGGTGAAGAGTTTCTTATGTCTTGCTGGGTACTAGAAGAGATTTGTACCAGACTTCTCCAGAGTTGTAGCACCACTTTTATCTTTGAGTAAGAAGGGGAAACCCTTTTTGTGGTCAGATAGATGTCAGAAGAGCTTGCAGAAGCTGGGACAGATATTTACCAGTGCACCCATATTGAGGCTACCAGCGGAAGGCATAGGGTACATAGTTTACTGCGATGAATCGGGGACCGGACTCGGTTATGTCTTGATGCAGGAGTGGGCAGTGATCGCTTAAAATTCATGATAGTTGAGGTAGCATGAGCAGAACTATGCTACCCATGACCTGGAGTTAGAAGCAGCGGTCTTTGCCTTGAAGATGTTGCGGCACTATTTGATGGGCAAGCACTTTACAGTCTACTCTGACCACCAGAGTCTCAGGGGAATCATCTAACAGAAGGAACTAAACCTGAGACAGTGGCGATGGGTCGAGCTCCTCCAGGACTATGACTTTGAGATAGTCTATACACCTGGGAAGGGGAACATAGTAGCCGATTCTCTCAGTAGGAGGTTAGGTATTCAGCTACGTGGAGAGGTGACACAGTAGCTAGCCGCGTTGCAGTTATCCTTCGTGGATAGAGATGGGGAATCCTTTTTACAGTCGCTCACAGTCACTCCTCCACTACTTCAGCGGGTCAAAAAGGCACATCGTGGTGATGTTGAATGTGAGATGTGACATGAACAGATATCCACGGGATACACACCTGATGGATTTTTTATAGGAGGAGTGCACGTCATCCTCTTCAGAGGATCTAACATGGTACGATCTGCATTACGGGAGGTGGTGCTGATGGAGTTTTACACTTCCCCTCCAGTGGTACATCCTGGAGTAGTGAATATGTACCAGGACCTCATACGACAGCACTGGTGGCCAGGTGTGAAGAAGGTTTTGGCAGAGTTCATTTTGCGATTCCTCACCTGCCAGCAGGTGAAGGCAGATCACCAGGTACCAGCAGGCTTGGTACAACCCTTAGTGGTCCCAGAGTGGAAGTGGGATGGGATATCTATGGAATTTGTGATGAGATGTCCACATACTTCCAGAGGACACGGCTCCATCTGGGTGATTGTCGACTGACTCACCAAGCCGGACCACATCTTACATATTAGAGAGCAAGGCTCAGTGGAGAGCTTGGGACGCCTCTACGTTCAGCAGATCGTATAGCTTCATGGTGTGCCATAGACCATCATCTTTGATCGAGATGATCGCTTTACTTATTGGATTTGGAAGGGTTTTCAGGATGCATTTGGGACATAGCTACGCCTGAGCACCGCCTTTCACCCTCAAACAGATGACCAGATGGAGAGTACCATTCAGACTCTCGAGGATATGATCTGTGTATGTGTCATCGACATTGGTCGCAGTTTGGAGGATCATATTCCTTTGGTTGAGTTTGCGTACAACAACAGCTACCACTCCACCATCGGGATGGAACCATACAAGGCATTATACGACTAACCTTGTAGATCACCTCTATATTGTATATACCCTGGGGAGTCAGCACTTGTAGAACGGGAGATGTTCCAGGAAACGACTTAGAAGGTACAAATCATCTAGGAGTGGATAAGGACATCTTAGAGCTGACAAAAGTCTGATGCTGATAGGAGGAAGAGACCACTAGAGTTCGAGTATGGAGACCACGTTTTCGTACGGGTCTCACCTCGATGTGGATTACGGATATTTGGCTAGGGATGAAAGTTATCTCTGCGCTTTATCGGACCATTCTAGGTTCCTAGTAGGATAGGTGAGGGGGATTATCGCCTGGCACTTCCTCCTCAGTTGCATCGGGTGCACGACGTCTTCCACATATCTCAGCTGAGGAGAGATACGTGCACGACCCGACACATATCATTGATCTTGGGGAGCTGGACATCGATGACGTGGTGAAATTTGTGGATGTCCCGGTGGAGATCGAGGATCGACAGGAGTAGGTCCTACATGGATGGTCGATTCCTCTAGTGCGCATTAGGTGGAAGCACGAGAACCTCCAGGAGAGAACTTGGGAGTGGGAGGCTCAGATGCGAGCACAGTACCCCCATTTGTTTACCAAGTTTATGATATAGCTTTATGGGGATGTAAAGCCCTAAGGTGGGAGTAATGTAAAGACCCATAAATTTCTAGGAAATTTTTTCTTAAATTCTTAGGGATTATACTAGTATACAGTTTCTGAAGGCACCTTATTAAGAGGGCCGGTGTGCCCGAAATCAATTTCCAATGTTTAGCTCGGGTATGTTCAGGGAACGAACGAGCGGGGTTTTCTATCATTTGAACTGATGCTCAGAATTGAAATCTGAGGGCACCGATTGAACCGAAACACTAGTAATTGCTTAGGAGGACATTTACCGAAGATGTGTCTGCTTGGGAGAAGTTGAAAAAAAAACTGGATTAAATAAAAAGTAAAATAAATTTGGGTTACAATTTTATTTCTTTTTATAAGTGGTCAGATCCTAGGTGTGGGAGTTGGGGTGTGATCCACTAGATACAAACTACACATGAGTGGATTAAGGTGAAGTGGGGCCTACACAAGCCCAACCCTTCAAATTACCTAACTCCCTAACTCCCGCCTTTTATGTATGTAACTCCTCTCTCTCACCCTCATTAAACTTTCCAATATAACACCCAATTAATTAGACAACTCATGTTAAATTAATTAAGTGATTTTTTTTTGGAATTTTGTAATTTAAAATGCATTCCATGCTTTAATAAAATAAGAGGAGTCTTATTTTATTTGGGGGTTGGCTCGTTGTGTTGAGTATCGGAGGAGAGAGCTCAAGTTACTTTGGAAGAACTTCATCATTCTGTGAAGAACATCACCATTCAACGAATAATGTTGTCACTATAAGGAGAGACGACGTGCCATAACTTCTTCTCCACAGCTAGTGTGAGATTCCATTCCCTCCTTGGATGCATTCCAATGACGTCCTTGAACCCTCACCCCACGATGCCATCTTTTGCGTTTCCGGAAAATGACATCGTTAAATCGAGGTAGAGGTTATCTTCGTTCAAGTTAAATTTTAACATTCCTCATTGATTAATTTGGATGCCTATTGCTGACATAAAGGGAGGAGATCGGACCACAAAAACACAGCTGATTTCTCCTCCCCGTTTTATTGTTGATCATCATTGACGATCGAGGCGAAGGCGGCGTAGTGTCGTTGCACCACACGGGAATGAAGGGAACCGCAGCCGGAGCGGGCCATGGTGGTGGTGCGCGGCGCCGTCGCGCCGCGCCGGTGAACCTGAAGGAACCACTGCCGGAGCGGGCCATGGCAGTGGTGCGTGGTGCCATCGCACCACGCCGGAGAACCTGAGGGAGGTCGCGGTCAGAGCAGGCTGTGACAGAGGGGTGTGGCGCCGTCACACGAAACCGGTCGATGGAGGGCGGCGACCTAAGGCCGTGGCGGTCCAGCAGGGGCAGTCGGACAACCGGCCGTTGGCACTCCCGAAGGCGGGACACCCGTGGGTCCTGCGGCGGCTCAACCTTCCGGCCATTATGGTCGGCCATTTTCTAGAAAAAACCGGGGGTTTGAAACCCCCAGCCAGTGCTTAGGGTGGACCCCATTAGGTCCTCCGTTTCGGAATCAATGGGGATGCACCCACCTTTGCGCCCCGCTCGGCCGCGAGTCGAGCCGCGACCGGCCATGGTCTGGGCCAGGCTGCGCCCCGCTGGGGCGAACCCAGACCCGGGTCAGGTCGACCCGGATCAGGCCGACCTAGGGGGTATCGGGCCCGGTTGGACCGGGCCCAAACCCCCTAGTTTCGAACCAGGTTCATTCAAATGCCCATATCTTTTGCTACGGACCTCCGAAAGACGCACCGTCAGTTGATTTGGGATCCTTTGATCGATATGGTCGTTTAAATATATTACACTCTAGCTTTCGGTAATGTTTGGATACAGACAGGTTGGTTCTATCCTGAAACCAACTAGGCCCTTAGAGCGGAAACACTTATAACATAACGACCCGACGTCCGAATGACATGTCGTCGATAAAGTTGAATTCCTCTTAGTGATAAGGTTATATTAGATTACTCCACTTGAGGTTTGGATGTAGGTGGAGTATTTTCAGGTTGGTTTTATCTTAAAAACCAACCAGGCCCTTGGGATGAGAAAGCCAATAACTCTCAGATCAGTCATCCCATTGATGCGCTGTCTGTCATGTTGAGTTCCTATTTACGAGAAGGAACATTGTGATACATCAGATCTGTAATTTGTGACTGTTTATGTATCGTCCCCCTTGGCTCGTGGAGTGGACCCTTCCAGAATCAAGCGTGCTGTGTGCGGGAACCCTAGAGCAGGCTGCAACTGCGACGATGATGGAGACTGTACTTGGATCCTACGTGGGTTCGGCATCAAGGACAACTGTACTTGGATCCTCTGTGGGTTTGGTAGTGACGAAGAATGTACTTGGATCCTACGTGGGTTCAACAACGATGGTTACTGTACTAGGATCCTACATTGGTTCGGCAGTGATGACTTCAGTACTTGGATCCTACGTGGGTTCGGTAGGGGAGATGATTCAGAGTCTACATCTAATCATCTCTACCCCTCTTCGTCATTAGTATACCTATGTGAGCTAAGTCTTTTCTTTCAATCATTATCTTCGATATGAATGTATTGCTTTTCGGTGTGGATTGGGTTATGATTTCCTGTGTGGACTGGGTTGTTCTTGGGCTCAGGAGTTGAAGACGAACTGGAAATGATGACATAGTTATATGTATGGGCATATACCTATGTTTAGATGGTTGATAATTCGGGTTTGTATCCTTCATTTGTGATTTATCCTTTGTGGATTCAGGGAGACATTTGGGGGTCTCGGGGTCCCTACTGAGTATCCTATACTCACCCCTACATGGGCTATGCCCGTACTAAGTTGTGTTGGTTACAGACAACAGACATCACTGATCATGGTTGAGGATTGTGGAGCGGGACGGTACTCGGAGGTGGACTTACAGGTGGGACATACACGGAGTGGACGACCGTACCCAAGGAGGTGAAGAGACAATCTTTACCCACCCATCAGGTGGGATAGCCGGAGGACGACTTGGTGGTTGCTGATTTACCATACTGCTACTGTAATTTCTTTTTAGTTGTACTGTACATTTCAGTTGGGTTTGTATTCTAGCCCATTTACTTTTCAGCACTTACTTTTATACTCAGTTTACATAGTGTTTAATTCATCTTGCATACTCATTGGTGTTTGTTTTCTTATATAAAGTCATTTCCTTCCCTTTTATTGGGGTTTAAGCCTTTGGTACCAGTTGACAGCCCCTAGCTTATGGAAGGCATGCTTGGGGTAGTCACGACATGGGCCCCGAGGACGGGTCGTGACATTTATATCAAGAATTTAGTCAATGGAAAACTCATTTTCTTTCCCCGGAGGGTTTATCGGTAAATACTCAGGATAGACATCAACATATTCTTGTACAATAAGTATGTCATCTATTTGAACATTATTTTCCTCACCCATAGTTATTTCATTCTCTTCCTCCCCAAAAATATAATTTAGTAGATCTAATGAGGGTGGATCTAGATGAGAATCATACAGTGATGTTTCTTCTCTTTAGATATGGGATTCCACATCGTCCTCAAAAATTGTAACCTCGTTAATAATGCAATTAATTTTCCAATAATGGTTCAAAATAAAATCCATACTAAGGATAATATCGAATTAAATCATGGGTATGATAATAAAATTAGTAGATTAAGTATGTTTATATGCTCTAATGGGGACTGCTAGACATAGCTTTGTTGCAATGATATTTCCCTTAGGAGTTTTTACTAACAAGTACCTTATTAAATAAAAATGGGAGTATAAAATTTTATTGGAAAAATGGGAATATATGAGTGAATGTGATGATATAGAATTAAAAAAATCATTAGATAAGTTTAACGAAATTATTAATGTACCTCCCACTACATTTTTAGGAACTTCAATCTCCGCAGTTCTGACCACAAAAGCCTGACCTATCTTCCTTGGCCTTCTTTGGGTAATATTTCTCCTAAGCTTAGGAAATTCATGTGAAATATTCCCCATATCCGTTAAATTGTATCATTGAAAATTGTTAGCTTCTTTCTTCCCCTTACGATCTCGATATAGGTGTACTTTTCTCCACACTTGTAATAGAATCCCATTACCATTAGGAATGTTCCAGGGTAATTCTTCCCACAATTATTGCATTTTGGAAGGTAAACTCTTCCCTTATTCCCTATTTCCATTTTTTCTTTTTCCATAGTGTTTGGCATTCCACTTATTATCTTGTTTTTCATTAAAGTTATAATACATAGAAAATTACTTTTTTGTCTTGATATAACTTTAGATTATGTCTTCATATGATGAGAAACATTGGGGGACAAGTTTCCTTTAGTGGAATGGTTTTAATCCACAAAATAATCAATCAATATTACTCCTTAGATTTTGTATATAGTCCACGTCATGTATTTCTAACCTTGTGAAGTTAGTTTCATATGTTGCAATAGTATCATCCTCCTTTTGACTCAGATTAAGGAATTTCCATTCCATATCCCCTCATTGTTCATGGGGAAAATATGTATCTAGAAATATTTCCTTAAAATACTTCAATTTCATCTCATCTATTTCATCCTCCACCATTGTGTTTTAGACTAACGACCACCAATAATAGGAATCTTCTAATAGACGATAAACTAAAATGATAAACATATCACTTTCTTCACATCCCAAAGAAAGAAATAACATCTCTAGGAAACATATTCACTTCTTAGCGACAAATGGGTTTGTAGTCCCATTGAATAATGGTATTTTTTGTCTCATAAATCAATCAAAAATATCTCTTCCATCTTGTGGATCAGGATGCTCAATATGGTTATTGTTATTATTTATAACCTAAGCCAGTTGTCTCAGTGTAGTTACAAGTTTCTCAGCACTAGTCATAGCTTCAGAGACAACATCATTATCTTGCATTGATGGGAAATCCCTACATGGGATATCTTTGTTCATTTGGTCTCCATTTTTTCCACTAGGATCTATTTTAAATAATGACATACACTAGATTAGGTTATGAGCCATAATTTATAATCTCAATGAAGAAAAATACATAGCATTAATTGAAATTATATAGTTATCTAATCTCATAATCATAAACATGGTTCCTTTGAGGAAAAATTTACATTAAAATCCTTAAAAATGGATTATAATGAAAGTGGTAATTATCCTAAGAATATTCCAACATAGTGTCAAACTAGGTGAATGTAAGGCCTCTTGTAGTGTACCTGGATACCCTAGGTCAAGACCGAAAATCATTGTTCGAGTTTCCACTCCTAGGTACATCTGTTCTAGAACCACGTCTACTTGTAGTATACAGAGAGGGATGTATTTGGTAGAAAAATCCACATAATCTATTCCTTCAAAGAAAAATATAGGATGTCATTTTATGTTTTATCCTCATAGACTATCTAAGGTGTTTGTTCACTAATCTATGTTCCCTAAATCTAGTTTCCATGTTTTTTTACTAAACATACTTTATACCAACTGTAATGAGCCAGCCTCAGTTTCCTAGAGTTGGTGCCCTATTTTATTACATTTTCATATAATCAAGGAATATAAATCCTAAAGGACCGAGTGGTTTAGTAGATTTGGAATCATGATACATACATATTTTCAACGTTACAACATGAAAAGAAATACAACATAGATTTTTTGTTGGGAGCGGCCACAACTATAAGTTTATCCATGAGGTCACTCATAATAAAAATCTTCATGTCTCGTGAAGATGAATCATAATAAAGGGGTGCTGGAAAATGCTTACTAAGTGTACAAAATATAGCGGACATAACAGAAACAGAAACAATAATCATGATGAATAACTAAAAACACATGCCTTTAAAAATAAACATGAAGACATTATGGAAGGAATAAGATCTAAATAAATAATTCCATAATAAAACATAATCATGTGTATTCTACTAGTCGAATATCCACATGAACTATCATTAATATTTTCATAATGAGTGAATTCATAATGCGGGACATCATAACCATACCATCAAGATATCGTGGCAAGACCATAAATATCCATTTAGTCAGGGCCTCATACGAAGACCATAGTTTATCTCATGAGACCTACTGATGCACCAAGGGTATATAATGTGACCACCCGATACTTTCTAAGACTAATTCACTACTCAAATAAATATGTTTAATCATAAACAACATATACATTCATATTGAAACTACTATATTTTATGTAAATAACTTTCCTAGTACACTAACCATTCAGAGTAAATTGGTAAATGGTTTTATGATAGCACATTCACATTCAAAATAATAAAAAAAATTAAATTAAATATAGAAGATTATATCATAAAATATAAATTTGAATAATACCTAAAAATCAACATTTCTGTTGAAATAGGTGAAGACACTCTTATAAAATACTTGATTAATTGTTGATATAAATACTCTTTTACTTTGAAAAGATGTCTTCTTTTAGAAAAATATTTTTATAAAATCAAAAGTGAAGTAAGATATTATTTTAATAATAAAATGAGATATTTTATCAATATAATGGTTTCCAAAAATATATTATAGATTTCCCATGAAAATATGTAGAAATTTGATTAATTCCCTTGAATCGGGCATGCATTATTAGAATAATTTTTAAAAGGCCATTTTAAAACATATAACTCCCCATAAATGAAAGTAGGATTCTTGTTTGTACACATATATTGATCATTACCATATAATATACGAGGATTACATATGAATAAATAATAATTTAATTGAGGTAAGTAGAGAATAAGAGTAACCCAAATGAAAGTGGATGTTTGGGTAGAAAACCCTTACCTTATGTCCATTGGTGTTCTTCAATTGAATTTAATGACCTGAATAATAAAATATAGGTTCATAAATTAATTATTACATTACCTGTTATGCTTGTAATTGTTTTTATCATAACCTTATAAGGTTCATTCATTTCCTTTTGATGGTTTAAGATATCCGATTTCATTTTTTGGGAGTGTTTTCCTCCTAGGTTTTCATGATTGGTTTAATTATATTCACGTACGGATAAACCATTAAATTTATAATGGTTGTACGTGATAGAAGTTTTATTTTATTAGTGAAGATTCATATAATTAAATTTTTATAAATTATATTTGGTTATTGGGAGTTAAGATGAATCATTATATAAAACATTAATGACAATTTTTAGGGTTAATTGGCAGTTCTTGATCACAATGAACTCTTTTTAATCTATATATTTTATTGTGTGTAGAAAAATATTTCATAACCATAAATAAGTCATAATACATATATTATAGTATGTTTCAACCATAAAAATGGTTTCATGATAAGAATTAAAGACAGTAACAGAAATTGAAAACTCATCTCCCTTCAATGAAATAAATTAATACATCCCTAATGGTGTTTCCATTTCTAGTATAAAATAAGTGGAAAGAAGAGATGATGAAGAACTATTTTTTTTATCCTAAAAACATTCTACTACATGTATGGTATTGGATTCATAAAAACATATGTATTAAAAGAGGTGGGGAAAGAAAAAGAAAAGAAAATAACTTGAAATAAATGAAATGAAAAGAGGAATTTATCTCTTGAAGTAATCTTCTTTGAGAGCCCCATTATGAGAGAGGTTTTGGTCTTTCTAAGACACAAAATTATGATGGATGTGGGGTGATCTTGGGATGAGATTTCAGTAAAATTTAATCAAGGCAAAAGTCTTAATAGGATTGAAGAGAATAGATAGTGAGGCGGTTTATAGTGGAGGAGAAGAGTTTTTTCCCATTATTTTATTCTTTATTTTATTAATTCTCTCAACACAACCAACAATGTTGATTCATTTGTTTAATAATAGTAATTAGTGAATTTTAGTTCTAATATAGTGGGATTAAAACTCCGTTACATCACTTTTTACCCACTAAATCATGTATTTAGCATTTGTTAGAAATTATTTCATTTCACTATTCACCCAAAATTCAAGTATTTTAGAATAATTGCAAAAAATTTACCCCAACTATTTTTTAAAATATAGAACTAAAATATGAAATCATTTTTTTAAAATAACTTTCGAAATATATTAAATTTAATTTTGAAATAAAATAATAATTAATCCAAAAAACAACTTTAAAACTATAACTCTTTTTATAACACCTTCAAAAATTAATCAATGTAACCTAGAATTATCTTATAAAATTAAGAAAATAAAGTAAAAATTTGTGATTACAATTTATGAAAATGCATTTCCATTTTAAATTATTAATTTAATCCAAAAATAATAATTATGATTTTTATGACATAGAAAAATACCAATACTTATTCCATGATCATTGTTTCTCTTATAAGATGTATAAATTTCATTTGTACACTCATTGGTGAGGATTCTATTTTGTTGGCAGATTTACTATTCACTACTATTCATTCAAATAACATTACTATTCTTATATGTATGTTACTATTCATAAGGGTAAGTTACTATTCATTAAAAATTATGTTTGACTTATCACACACTAAATATATTACTAAACGTAAACATGTAAGTCAGTTTTTTTAAATTAAAATCACAAAGGTAGAAAAATTATGTTTATTGGCTAGGTTGTAAAAAAGTAGTGTTTTGTACAGACTCATTGTTTTGTGCATTCAATATAAAATTTATTTTCAAACACTTGGGGTGTTCCCATGAATTTAATGAATATATATTATATTACAATTATTCTATATTTGTAGTTATTAGTTACCATTATTTTATTCCACCCGCTAAAAATTGAAAACAACATTCTTGCGTACATAAAACCTACCATCTGCATGAACGGTGTAATTAATTTTTTAACCTCTATATTTTACGAATTATTGTTTATATATATTTAATGGTTATACGTACAATATTATTATCATAATTAAAATTATAGATTTAATGGAACCGTGATCTATATATAAGGGCCATAAATACTAAACCAAAATTCCCATGATAAATGAAATATTTAACAATCATAAATGAGAAATATAACAATGAATTATTAATAAAAGGGTGTTTAAAGGTTATAATTGGACCGTATATGTAATGACTGATATTTCTGATTTTAATTTTTTCAAATACATTCGGGAAATTCAAAGACCACGCGTTGAGATGGCGTGTGATTCCAAAGCCCGGTATGCTCATAACAATTCATTGAAAAATGTTAATTTTTTAATATCACTTTCATTAGATTTTCCATTAAAAGTATAATATCATTTAAGCAGATGCTCTGATCCAAAATATAAGGGCACCTTTGAGCTTACAATGAAATATTTACACTATGTGTGACCTAAATTTGGTCGAGGCGAGTCATATGCAGAAACATTCACCATGGGAGTAACTGTAAAAAAATTATTTAAATAAAATTATTTTATTTTAAAACCCTAATAACTCAGTTAACATTTAATAAGATTTTAAATCGGAGGCCACTATTGAGTTTGTATTGTGGTCTCACCCTAGGTGCATCTTAACTTTAGTTGGTGTAGGTTTTATATGGAAAACCCAGAAAAAGATGTGTCATTAAATAATATAAAGATAAACAATTTTATTGATACAATGAATTTTTGTCCTGAAAATTATAATTATATAATTTATTTAGGGTCTTCCAACCAATCACTTGAGATTTATAAAACCATTGGAGTGCTTTTCCAGTGAAAAAAGATGGATTGATGTTCGGAACGTGGATCGTCGTGCTGACAGAGTTAGTGTATCTCATCAACAACGACAATACAATCGTTCATCGTCAAGGATCGATCCAAACTACTGGTTTATGGTTTTTTCTTTTTGATTTCCCCGTTATTTATTTTCATGAATAATGTACGTCATTCTGTGAACAGATTGATCCACAGATTAATTCTTGTGGGAAGGTTGATAATTTTGTGGTTTATTAAATTATTTATTGTTTTAAATCCTTCTTCATTCATTATTCTAATGATAATGGATTGAGACCAACATAAAAAAGGACTAAGACTATTCATTTGGGTGTTATTCATCCTTTTCTCTGCAATATTTATGGTGTTCTTCCCCATTGGACCCTTATGGTTGCAGCTCGACATTCTAGGAGGCTCTGAATGTAATCAGACCCTCTGATTAGAGTAAAACTGAGAGAGAGGAAGTATATATGTTAATTGAGACCCAAGCATCACATATATGACTTTGTTTCAGAAATCCGAGCATCCATGTAGGATTAGTGGTCCATTAAAGGGACCACATACGTGGGTTCGGCACGGCGGTTCGGAAAGGAAAGAAGAGGTGGCACAATGACTGCATGTTGTGGCAATTGTGGAAACTGTGGATGTGGTGGGCATCCCCGTCTGGAGGTAGTGGACAAGAAATGTGGTTGCGATGAGTGATGCGGAGGCAGCGGAAACCATGTGGGATGAATTTTGTGACCTAATAAACTAGGTCAATGGCCCGAATGTGATTTTTTAGGATAGTGGAGTTGGTCCGGCCTAGGTGGATTGGGTCGGGCCTAAGAGAAACTGGTTCTAGACCAGTGGAATTGAATTGGAATTAGCAGAGATATACCATGTAATGTTGGACCCACAAGGTCGTGTCAGACTAAGGATAGTCCTGGGGTGGCCTCACCAGACCACAGTCGACCATGGTACTCGACCATTATACGCGGTCTACCGAGCTACCATATGGAAACATAAGTTTGCGGATGATCAACCACCATGGAAGCTCGAGATGCCACAATGTGGTCAAACATTAGTGTGATTGGACCAAATTGTTGACCGCCACATTTAGTCCATATTCCCAATGGCCTTCCCCCATCTAAAATTTCAAACAACCATAACATTCTAATCAGACATCTGTTTGACGAGGGATCTACTATGATGGGACCCTTGCGATGAGATGGTCATTTCTCAATTTCCTTAGTTGGTTTTTGTTGGAGTGTTCATAGGAACAAATGCCTTAAAGAGTTAGTTATCCATGAATTAATGTACTTTGAGAAAACATTTATGTGACCGATTATGTCATAGAGGTTGTGTGTCTTATAGAGACGGTGTGTCATTGGAAGACTATGTGTCTTATAGATACTATGTATCTTATGGAGATTGTGTGTCTTATAGGGACTATGTGTCTTGTTGAGACTCTGTGTCTTATTAGATAGAGTATATCTGAATTTTCATGATTTGTTTTATATAGACATATTTATTTCTAGAGCTGGCTACAAATTCATTTGTGGTATTCCATTTTGGTATTCCATTTTGGTAATCCAGGGTGGTATTTCATTGTGGTATTCCTTTGTGGTATTCCTCAGTGGTATTTCATCTTGGTATTTCGTTGTGGTATAACATCATGGTATTACTTTGAGGAATTCCTTCATGGTATTTCCATTTTGGTTTTCATTTACGGTTTGAAGGTGTTATAATTATTGTTTCTTTTCTCAGAGGTACATAAGATTTTCCATTGCGTATCATGTCTTGTTATGAAAATCGAATCTTTGATAGAGTTAAAGAAAGACCAGGACCAGGTAATGCCTTGTGAGAACGGACATGCTGAGGTGTGTTCTGATAGCTTTTCCGATGATAGTCCCAGTACCTCTTGCATTATATGATGGAATTGTGGTAATATAATCTTTTCTTTTTTTGGGATTTTTTATCCCTGTTTACTTTCTAGTATTTTCACTATTGTACTCTAGTTGTGGGATATAGTGGTTTTCATGCATTTTTTACTTATCCCATTTACATTTCAGCTTTTGTGGGATGGATATGTGTGTGTGTGCGTACATGTACATAGGAAAATTCCTCCAATTTTGGGTATATGCCTACTTAGTGGTGGTCACCTACCCATAGAATATTAGAGGTAGGCTTGGGGTAGTCCTAGTATTGGCCCCTATGGGACAGGTCGTGATAGAGTGGTGTGAAAAGAGGTCAGTTCTACCTTAGGACTAGATTTTTGTGAGGTTTTTTTGGGGAAATAGTGAAAGCTGTTTTGAGTTTGGATTTCTAGATACATAATCCAATGTTGGTGCGGTGGCTGATGTATCCATACAGTAAGACACTATTTAACTTTTTTTCAACATGGTACATGAAAACACTAGATGCAGGGAATAAAATGTTACATGAATGGAAACCCATTGGCCATCGTTAATTTCTATGGGGCGTACCAAATTTAGAAATTTATACAAATGTTACACAACATAACTATAAATGAAGTACATGGAAAGTCGAGTGTCGAACCCAAAAGTTTGAATCATATGTTGGAAATTATATAAGGAAAAAATCATTGATGTTGTTTTATTTTTTAGATAAAATTAAATAATAAGTCCTAAATTTGGTTTCAATCAGGATATAGATATGTTAGGTTCAGTGATGTTTGGTTTCTATGATATGTATTTAATTGAAAGTGAGTTTATTCAGTTTTGAAGTTGGAATCGGGTCAGTAGGGGTCCTTTTTTGTGGTATCCTTCCATAATAATGTAATTTCACCATTGGAATATTTATCTAATTAGTGAAAATTCAAAACTATTTGACCCAAACCTTATATAAATATAGCTGTCCTAGATTTCGTTATGGTCGTAAACAATAGTGGAGATTAATTGATGGAAAAAATAATATAACTCCTTAATTCCAAATTAATTGTTATAAAATTAAAAAATAAATACATTGAAAATTAAATAATCATTGTTAGAACAATCCCAAACCTGAATAATGTAATGAAAATAACCCATATACCCACATACCCCTATAATCACATCACATATCAGTACGAAAAATACACACTCGTTCTATTCAAGATGAGAGCGAGCATCATGGGTACCCAAAGAGTAAAAGTGGTGAATCGCAACACCAGATGGTCACCCATTTACTGGAGGACATCCCTTTGTGTTTCTTGACCTCCATTGGTCCAATAGTGCTTCTAAAGAGCGTCATGATCTCACATTTTATAAGAAATACCTTCTCATAACTCAGTCATGAAGTCATTATTTCTTTTCATCACATTGACACTTACAGAACGTGTGAAATGAGGTTTCATGTCATGTAGTTCAATTCTTTTTTCCCCACCACATGTATAAATCTATCCTGAAAATTATATGCATATTTGACTGTTTTAATCACATCACGATATGCATTAAAGGCTCCCAATGTGTAATTTATTTTCACGATGTGATCTGAAGTCAAGGATTGTCCAACATGGCAATTTTTTATTTCAAAAGTCAAGTTGTGTAATGTCATTAAACAACATGTAATGTTATTACACGATGTGTATTCTATTTTCTTCCATTTCCCAATATTTTATCATCTTAAAAAAATTGGTATCATGCCACGAGCGAAGAGAAGTATTGTGAAGTGTCTTTTTAATCCTATTTTCTCCTCTTTTTATTCCTTTTTTCAAATATATGTTATTTCCTACCACAACACATAAAAAAAGTCAATCTTCCCTAAAATTGGAAAAATTATTTATTTAAATACCTAAAACTATACATAAAACATTCAAAAATATATGCATGAAAAACATGTATCAATGCTTTTTATTGGAATGGGTTGGGTCCTCCATGTCCTTCTTTATTTATCTCTCCATATATACTCTCTTGACCATGGTATATATTTTTTATTACAATATTACTCCACAAATACCTCCATCCATGATTCTATAGTGTGATCATAATGATGATCCTCCTAGTGATGATGCATCATTATAGGGTCTTGTAATAGTGATAGAACCTATGATTGGTTTACCAGATATACCACCAACTATCGTGAAGTATCTACTAATATCACTAACATATAAGAGTGCACACAGACTGAACGCATTGAATGAGTTTAAGAGGTTGCAACCTTTTGGGTTCCAGGATGAGACAGACCCCTGGGTAGATATGAACCAATTGGAGGTAGTTACATATGTCTTCTTCATTGTGAGGGAACCTTCCGACCATATGAAACTCCTTTTCGCGAGTCTTATTTAGGGATATGCATGGCAATTGTTGAGATAAGTGACCCTGACACATGATGAGATGACTCTCTCTTGGGAAGAGTTCGAACATCTCTTAAGAGATGAGTTATTTATGTCCATGTTGCGGTTGGTGGCATATAATAGATTATATATTTTCAGAATGGATATAAGACTATGGTAGTATATTTGGTGAGATTTACATATCTTTTGTGCTGCTCCACATATATGGTATGAGCCCCATTCATCATTTCTCAGACCTACGAGAAATTTTTTTACCAAGAGATCACAACATCCATGATAACCCGTAGCATTCCTACTTATGTTAGGGTACTTGATTGAGCCTTGATAGTGGACTGAATTATAGGAGAGCTTGCAATGATAGTGTGAGATACTTGGAGGCCCCATGTAGTAGAGACCTTGGTGAAAGGTAGCCGATGATAATCGTAGGGACCCAATCATGTCAATCATTTTGGAAGATGATACTATGATATAGGATTGGGGGTGGAGGGCCCCCGTGGAATCTTGATTCATCTGAGGGATAGGTTATGGTACTCATGCGGTGGTTTGGGACATTTGGAACGATATTTACAAACCCTTCATATGCCAAATAAAGAGACGGTAAGGGGGCATATAGGCAGACTGCGGTGTGTTAGTAGTGATGAGACCAAGTTTTACTTTTTTTGAATGGGAAATGAAGGTATAATAGGATATACTCGCATGTAGGATGGTATAGGTGATCACTCATCAGTTGGATAGCATGTCCCACAGTGTAGTGGATTATTTTTGTCTATAGTTTCCAGCATTGATGGAAGAGTGTAAAGACATATTTTCTAAGGATGTATCTGGATTACCACCCCATAGGGAGGTACACATATGTATTGATCTATACCCTTATACACTTCCAATATATACACATTCATATCAGATGAGCCATGTAGTTTTTCATGAGCATAGGGTGTAGTTGGAGGACTTGTAGTGGAATGGATTCAAGAGACCCAATGTATTACACTGAGAATCCCCAGTTTCATTTTCCAAAAATGAGGATGGGAGATTTATGTTATGTGTGGACTTATGGTTCCTATACTAGGTGACCATGAAGAATAAGTTTCCATTGGTACATGTCGATGACCTCTTTAAACAGTTGAAAGGGGAGAAATGGTGCTCAAAGATTGGCAAAAAATCTTCTAATTGTCCATTATTAGTACATGATGAGGATATACTAAAGATTTCCTTTTGATGTCATTATGAACACTATGAGTAATTGGTGATGTCGTTTGGCATGGATACCCCCCCCAACAGTGTTGCAGGAACTCATGAACTAGAACATTCAGCCTTACTTAGACCGGTTCATGGTGATCTTCATTGATGAAATCCTAGTGTACTCGGTATCTGAAGAGGATCACATGGGACACTTGCGTATGGTCATGGATACACTCTAAGATAACCATCTTTATAGGTAGCTATTGAATTGTATGTTCATGATTTGGAAGGTCCATTTTTTAAGACACATTATTTTAGAGGTTGGTGTTGTAGTGGATCCAAAAAAAGATTAAGGTGATGATGTCTTGGGAGCTTTCCTAGAGTATTACCGATGTGCTAATTTTCCATGGTTTCGTCAGGTACTATCATAAATTTTTTCCAGAATTTGATAGAGTGGAAGCATCCTTGAAATATTTGAAATGAATGAGATATCATTTCATGTAGATGGAGTAATGTCGAAAGAGTTTTTAGATGTTGAGGTAGATATTGATGAGTGCTAATATCATAATATTTAGAGATAAGGGTACTATATAAATTGCGTTCTGTGATGCACTATGATTCAGGATTGGTTTTGTCCTAATACAAGGAATGTGGTGATTTCCTAGGATTCATTCCTGTTGAGACTACACAAGCATAGCTACATGACCCTTGATCTTATGTTAGTAGCAGTAGTCTTCACCTTGAAGTTGTGGTGACACTACCTTATGGGTTGGAATTTTATCGTATATTCTAACTAAAATATCCTCAAGTATATATTATCTCATTATGATATTAACTTGAGATAGAGTCTATGGATATATATCATCTAGGACTATGACTTTGAGATTTTCTATAATCCTAGTTAGATGAACATGGTGGAAGATTCTCTCAGAAATAGATCCATATTTCTGTTACTAAATAATGGATTAGTAAAGGTGGACTCATTGCGTATATCCATTATGGATTGGGATGTAGAAGCCTACCACCAATTTATAGTTGTTACCCCTCCACTCTTACATTTTCCTGGGAGTCACAACATGGGGATACCAACTATAATAATTTATGTGGCCAGATGTCCACATGGCCTGCCCCTTATGGTTATTTAAAAGGTGGGAAGAATGTCATTCTTTTCATCAAGTGCAATGTAATACCCATGGAACAGCAGGATGAGGTTTTTAGGGAGTTCCACACATCCCCATTTGGCGGTAAATCCAGGTTTGGTGATGATGTACCAGGACCTTTGACCACAGATTTAGTGGATAGAGATGAAGAAGGGAGTTGAAAAATTTGTTTCGTAATGCCCCACTTGTCAGTAGGTGATGGTCGAGCACCAAGTTCCAGTGGGTTTGAATCAACCCCTTGAGGTTCCATTATAGAAGTGGAATGTGACATGGATATAATTCATCATAGGTTTACCATTTACATCAACGGAAATTATACCATCTAGGTGATTGTTGACCAAATCGCCATGTTGGCCCACTTCCAACCAATCTGAGAGAGGAGTGAAGGACCCTAGGCTACCATGAGAGGGAAGTGAATTAGGGTTTCAACTTTTTCTGTTTTTTTTTGGATCTTGTTCCCACAATTTTCGAAAATAATTTAAACAATTATGATACATATGATCAGTATTGAAAACATTCACATGTAGATGTATAGAACAACGCTTTTACTTGGTTCAGCACTATGGGCTACGTCCAAGGAGAATATGCCGACATTTTTCCGGTCGTACCCAATTACCCTAATGTTAACTTTTTGTGGATTACAATGGTTTGGGAACAATCACTTTTTCCCAAGAACACTACCAAAAGGTTCATGGATAGCTCACTACTTCCCTTGGATCACTTTTTTAGAATCCCCCTAGCTCACTGCCTTGGTAGTAGTCTCACTCAGTTTATTGACATGAATGTCTCTTCAATAGATAAACATGGAAGTCTTTGTCTCCTATTCAGCATGATACATTGCTTTCATTAGAGTCCTAAATTGATTCTCTTATATATTAACTCTACTCATTAGTGAAATGAATTTAATGCACTTGGTCTTATTCTTATTCTCATCCAGAATCACACACCCTATGTGATTACCAAACACTGAATATCAGCTTATCAGGAATCATCATAATCACACATTCTTCATGAATTTATGCATGTGATCACACATGTATCATTTATATTCACTTCTCTTCTTCTTATTTAAACACATAAAACCATAGTATAGGTTCTCCTTCTATAATCTTTTACATATTCATGTCCATGGAAGAGTGCATCAAAATCCACTTCTACTTTCCTGTGTGAAAACCCTAATGGGTGTAAGTCTTTTCACACACACGAGAAATATTTATCTTCCCATATAATTCTCTACTTATCAATGGGTTTAGGTGGGTTTATTTTATGTCTGCATGGGTATATGTACTACCTAATGTCCTTCACCTGTGTACACACACACACACACTACCTACCTTGTGTCGTTTTCTTATCGTGTTTTAATGTAACCCAAACCCAAATGGATAGAACCCCTTTAGCAAACACACTAACTGCCTTGTATTTTATTTAAAGAATGAATTTCCCTCTTTTGAGAAACATTCCATTTCCTCTAAACAACCCTTGTAAATGTTATACATTCTGTGGGGTTCTTACCATAGTGTGATCATAGAGTACTCAGTTATCCTTTGTGTAATGGATGCATGGGTTCTCTATGCACAGTATGTGCTGACAACTGCCATGAAATATTCTTCTATGTGTTGGGTTTGAGATATTCACAATGCACAGTGGGATCACTGGCTCATAGGTCTTTGAGTGTAATTAATGAACTAGGAGGTTTTCATGAACCTCATTTCATCACAAAAGATATAGAGACTCTTTCTGTGTTCCCTTGTCATTACAGAGCGTGGTTCTTTAAAAAGTATAGTTGAGAGTTAGTCTCACCCAATCGAAGGCTCTAAGAGATCCTTTATTCAAAAATCCTTGAATTATTGTAGTTATCCATGCCCTTTACGAATCAAGTGCTCAGATGGATGATCTATTTTGGGATTGGAGCTCTCGTGAATGCATATATAATCCACCTCTTCTCAGTTTGGGCCTTATCCTTTTATAGTTGAGAAATAAATATTTTTCAACGTTCTATGTCTTTCCTTTGAATCATTCGAGATCCTCCCTATGAATTGGGCAAGATCTTATTCATTTAGTATTTTCAAACCCATGTTAAAGATATGCTGAATAACTCAGAATGTTTCCTTTCTCATGCGAGATGGCCACTTTTCCAGATCACATCACTGGGTTTAAAAGAACACATGAAATATTCTTTTAAAAACTCGCTCAAATAGACATATCCTTGGAAAAACTATTTTCCTCATCCGAACCTTCTTCTTTGAGATATAAGATGCATGCAAGATAAATAATTCATGCATGATATCAGTATGATCTAGTAGCCTTCACAATTCAAAAAACGATAAGACATGGTGGTTTGAGAAATAGTTCTCCATCAACTCTAGTGGTTGGAAGTGGCGGCGTCAGGCACTAGAGTTTAAAGTCAATGCAGTTTAAAACTGAACCCACAGGAGGTTGAATGGATCGTGTTGAATTTAGTGCAACGCAAGATGATGGAAGGCCATGATTATATCTATCTATCGTGGATTGATCAGATGACTGATCGAGATACAGGATTAGATGGACAACTGAGATGGTGTCTGTGTTTTTTAAAATGAATCCCACTTTAAAATAGAGACGCATAATTTCCGTAGTTTATCAATCAAATCATCCCGCCTAGAGATATGATTACTTCCTCTCTGTCCATGGTACCTCCCCATAATGTGTTCTCTATGGGCGAACTCTATTCCCACCCTCTACTCCTTGCGAGTGCGCTATGTGACCAACATGCAGCTTGCTGGCTAGCTTGGATAGCATCCCAAAGGGTGCAGCAAATACCCATAGTCCCGCATGCGAAATGGGTTTAGGATGGATGACTGGCTAGTGGGATGGCCTATTTTTTAGTAATCCCATAAAAACATTCTATGTGATGGTCCACACACACCTTATATTACATACTTATCCACCTCAATGTCCAAGCCTCTTCTTCAACCTTCTTCTTACTCCATTTATTTTTGGATTCTAAATTACCAAGAACTTCAATCATCCTTAAAAATATGATACTTCAATGTTGTAAACAATGTATCATAATTTAATTCAAGTTCTGTGAAAATTAATATCAATGCATCAATCGTATGATTTATTTTATCCATTTCTGTAAGGATAGTTCTTTTCATCATGTAGATCATTGTTTACATCCATTGACACCCATTAAAAACAAATAAAATATTAATACAAAATGTGTTCGCAACTATCTCACTTTTTTGTTTGTTGCACCTACTTCAATATTCTCTAATATGAGAATGTCAATATTAAAATGATGGTCTTCTATCTTCTCTCTGACCTTCATTTATCTTCTCTTATTTCACCTTATATCATTTCACTTTCCCTACCCCTTATTGAAAATAAATACATTGTTTATGGTAGAGCGGGTATCATTCCATACTTAAATAATGTACCATCAATCATTTTACCCTATGTCTACTTGAGAAATGATTAGTGTAGAAAACTAGAGGATTGGATCTAGATGAAAATGATATCCATTATCCACTGATCATGATACGTAATGATATTAGAACTCATATTGTTTTCCTCAAGGACCATTCCACTTCCATTCCAGTATATTAAAATGAGATTATTTTAATAACAATCAACCTTAAACTCCTTTTCCAATGACATGATCTTAAATCAATTCTTTTGATTAATTAAACTTAATAAAAACTAAATTAGACACAAATTTGAATAACTATGGTATCTTCTTTATGTGTCTCCCCCTCAAGGGATCACTTCTCAGGTTTTCCCCCTATGGGCTTGCTTCAACTCCAATTCCCTATAAAATAAGAACAAGTACAATACAAATTGAGTTAAGTGAATAAGGGGGATACTCCCAACTCGATCAATGTGAACATCAAGGTTGAGAAGATTTTACCAACCATGATAATCCATTCTTCGCACTTTCTCAATTGATCTTCAATTATGACTATGGTTGTGTGGATCTCAATACTTATTTTATTTTCAAAATTCTTTCTAAATCTCTTGTCTAGATTACTACGATGTCATTAGTAATTGTGGAATCAAGATTGGATCTTCCACATGTATTTTACTGAGTGTCATCCTTCTTAGAAGTTCATTCAGATGCACCACTCTTAACATTCTTAGAATCGATATCCATGTACTTATCACCTTTAATTATGGTAATTTTCTTGGGAGAGATTGGTTTTTCAACATTCTTCGGATTTACTTATAGGGATTCTTATTAGTTTTTGCTAGATTTTGTGGTCATCATTTTTTATCATATTTTGATGCATATTGTGATGAGAATATAACAACATTGTGACGAATTCCATTTCATACATCACATATGTTTTCAAGAATTCCAAATTTGATTTCAGTATACATTTGTTTCCAGATCTATAGATGTTGCTTCTTACTCTCTGTCTTTCTCCCCATTGATATTGGATTCCATTGCACCTTTTCATTTTGAGTTTTTTACCAACAATCTAATGCATAATGCGCACACTTGTTGTAGCACCAACATTGGGCCACAAATATGGACTTCTTGATTTTTAGTGCTCTATTTGGGGTGCCACATTCCACATTCATGTTCTTACTATCCACCCTAGACATGGTGATAGGTATATCCTAACATTTTCTTATCCAAACATGTTTAGAAGTTTTCTTCCTTCCTGCACTTTTTGTCAAAACAATTTTAGAAACACTATTACCAGTTGGTATGGAGGGTACCTTCTTCTCATCTTATTGTGATAGATCAATGACTTAACCCATTATCATCTTATCAAATGTTTTATGTGTTTTTACAGTAGAATTATAGTTCTAGGATGTACTATTTCCTTCTTTTGTGGAGACTCAATATTTTTCTTCTCAATATTGGTCAACTAATCTTCCAATTATATACATCTCATATCAAGGATGAATTTTTGGCCTTAAACCAAATTAATCTACACATCAAACGCCTTATTTAATATTTTATCCTCATCTTAATGCACCTTAACATTTTTTTGTAACAAAGACTCATGATTCTTGAATTTCATGGATGTTTATTGAAAACATAAAATCTTGACTTATGAGTTCTTCTTCAGGTCATGTTCAATTGAATAGATCTTTTCTTCCAATGTCTTATTGACTCTTTATTAATTTTTAAAGGCTTAAATATATCTAGAGAGCATTAAACATTGTAAATTTTTTCCTACTAATATCTTTTCCACATCACCAGCTTCTCTTTATAGTCAGGTGATCTCAACCGACATGCATTGAAATATTCAAAAAACAACAAAAATATTTCTTCAAGAATATCATGTAGCTAGGATCTTAAATTCTCTTAATCTATAGAAATATCATGTGAGGTAAAACATTGGTCAACATCACCACTTGTGCTTGAGTCCTTGTTTTTGGTTGTAACCTGAGCGACCTTTTCTTTACATTCAAAGCCTGATATTTCTTCATTATTGGAAGGGTATGAAGAACAAGACACTTTATCTTCTTTAGATAAGAGTGTCTTCGTAAACTGCTTCTTCTATTTCATATTTTCTATCTGTCATGTTCTTGATGGATATAGACTTGAGCTTATAGGTAACTGAATTTTAAACAAAACTACACTTCGTTGTTGACAGGGAAAATAAAAAGTAAATCCTACAATGCATATAATTACTATAGAGCATCCAAAAAACCTGAATGTTTTCCATCTAATACCAATTGAATGACCCTAGACCACCGTGAGATATGGTGGGGGTGAATCAGGGTGTAAAAGGATTCTCTTCTTTACTAGATCTTGTTCCAACATTGGTTGGAACTAATTTAAAATTCCATGATGAATATGATTAGTAATTAAAACATTCAAATGTATAAGGATAACACAACACATTTACTTAGTTCACCACTAAGGTCCATGCCCAAGGAGAATACATCGAAAGGTTTCCCATCATACCCAATTACACTAAACATCACTAACTGTGGATTAAAAAGGTTCAGTCATAGTCACTCTATCCTAGGTACACTGCCTAAAGGTTCCGGGATATCTCACTGCTTCCCTTGGATCACTTTTGTAGAATCCCTCTGGCTCACTACCCTAGTAGATGTCATACTCAGTTTATCGACTTTAATGTCTCTTCAATAGTTAAGCATGGAAGTCTTTGTCTTTTGTTCAACATGAGACATTGGTTGAATCAGATTCCTAAATTGATGCTCTTATATATTCACTCTTCTCCTTAGTTAAATCAACTGAATTCACTAGGACTTATTGTTGTTTGCAGACAGAATCACACACCCAATATGATTTTCCAATCACTGAAGATCAGCTTACTGAGCATCATCAGAATCACCCCTTCTCCTTCCATGTATGGATGTGGTTATTCATGTAGCATTTATATTCACTTATCTTCTTCTTTATCTATACACACATGAAATCGCAGTCTAATTTCTCCTTCTAAATTCATTAACATATACATGTGCATGCATGAGTGAATCAAAATCCACGTTTACTTTCTTGTGATAAAACCCTAATAGATGTAAGTCTTTTGACACACGAACGTGCTCTTATATTATTCCTCTCCTCTACTATGCTTATCAAAGGGTTCAGGTGTGTTTAGTTTATGATTTCATGGGTATATATACTACCAAGCGTCCTTCACACGTTAACACACACACACACACAACATACCTCGTGCCTTTTTCTTCTCTTGTTTGCATGAAACCCCACCCTGAATGGATGGAACCCCAATGGAACACACAATAAATTCCTAGGGTTTTCATTAAAGAATGAACTTCCCTCGTTAAATAAAGGTACTATTAAATAAAAAAACTACCCCTTCAAACATTAATCAATCGGTGGGGTTCTTACCTTAGTGTGAGCAGAGAGTACTTGGTTATCCTTCATTCAAGGGAGGCACGTGTTGTCTGCACACATTATATACCGCCATTTTCAACTCTATGTTATTTTGTGCACAGTGTCTGTTATATTTGGAATGCGTAGTGGGATCATTGGATCATATAAATCTAAGGGTAATTCAAGAACCAGGAGGATTTTGTGAACCTTGGTTCATCTCAAAATACAGAGAGACACTTTTAATGTTCCCTTTCCTTTGCGGAGCATGGTTCATTGAAAAGAACAATTGATAGTGTGTTGTAATCAATCAAATTCCCTAAATTATCCATTATTTGTGAAGCCATGAACAATGGTGGTTCTTCTTTCCCATTGGTAATCATGTTCTTAGATAGATGATCTATTTTTGGATAAGATTTATTGTGAATGCTTATATATGCCACCTATTCTCAGCTAATGCTTTCTCGTTTTATAGACAAGGAATATATATTTTTCAATGTTCCAAATATTTCCTTTGAATCAGCTGAGATCCTACGTTTGAATAGGGATATTCATCACTTATATTTTCAAACATCTATTAATGATATAACACATATAATAGGATGTTTCCTTTTTCATGTGATCTAGTCTCTTCTCCCTGATCATGTGCATGGGTTTAAAGGAATGCATGAAATATCATTTTAAGTACTCACTCGAATCTACATGACCTTGGAAAATCCATTTGCCTCAGCAAAACATTTATCCACAAGATATCGCATTCATGAAGGATAAATATTGCATGCATGGTCTCGGTATGATCCAGTATCCTTCACGAAGCCGAAAATTGTTAGACATGGGGGTTTGGGACATGGTTCTTACTCCACATCGGTGGATGGTAGTGGTGGCGTCGGGTGTTGGAGGTTGAAGATGACATAGTTTAGACTAGGACCCATAGGATATCGAATGACTCAATTTTAATTTAGAGAGGTGTGAGATGATGGACATGCATGATTAGATACATCTATCAAGGATTGATCAGATGGTTGAGTGAGATACGAGGTTAGACGAACAGTCGAGATCACATTCGTGTTTTTTAAAACACATCCCACATTAAAATAGAGATGCAACATTGAATTATCTTATCAATCTACTCATACCACCTATTGGACTCACCTCTTTTGATAATCTCAAATCATGTTTAAATATTTATCATGATATATTAAGTCAGTAATAAAACTTTTTAATCTACATCTATAATTATCTTATTCTCAACAACGTATATTCTTAAGAGTCATCACATTTCTACACCAGCTTATAGTACATATTTATCTAAATATGTGTTCACTATTAAAGGCTACTAGTAAGATCCTTCCATTTAAATTCGTCGTTATAGCTTACTATCACTTTATTTCACTGATGCTAGAAGATCACCGTTGAAGATTTACTGTGACAAGTCTACTGATGATCTGCTTATCAAAGCTCACAGACAACGAGTTACTGTCACAAGGTCACTTCTGTGATAAGGCTTTTGTTAGGAATTCACTGCCAGACTCTTTCTCAAGTCTTTTTTTGAGAACCTCACTTTTCAAGCCTACAGTTGGACAAGTTTAGTAGAAGGCTACCACTGAACAACTCCTATTGTCTAGATAGTCGACTATTTCTCAAAGTCCACTGATGAGGAGCTACTGTAAAATAGAGTAACAACAACCGTTACAAGCCTACAAACAAAGAACCTACTGATGAAGATTAATTTTGAATAACCTAACAATGAAGTACACAGTTGAAAAGACCACAATAGAATTCTACCGTGTGACATGCATCTGCTACCAGTCTAATGATATTCCATTATTTTCTTTACCAATTTTATTAATACTATTATAACGGTCATTTCTGGACAAATTAATACACCTGAAATTATTTAATGCTATTTGTCGGCATAGCAGGAAACAGTACGATGTACAAGGAAGACCACACATGGTTGAAAAAACTTTCATGTCGGCCCCTGCTGAACCAAAAGAAAAAAAAGTTGAACTTGAAAAGAGTGTATATTTAAGAGGGAGACATTCAGAGTGGATGAGCTAATATACAAAAAAACAAGAGATGTGGTGTGAACATTTTTGAATATACAAAAAACACTCATAAAGAGTGAACCATAAAAAATATCGAGAATATCCTTCAAGCACTCATTAAGAATAACATATATATTCAAGAAGATCTATTGAAAGAATCTCCTTCAAGCTGTCATGGTGTGATGCAAAGAGCTTAAAACCCAATAAGCTAATTATCTCTACATCTGGAAGTCAGAACCTGAAAGTTACAACACTCTATTTTGGAGGCAACTTGTAGAGAAGGACCAAAACCTCATTTACTTCATTCCAACAAGTCCAGAGTTGATCTGCCAACACAACTGAGAATTCTAAACTTATCCGTACTATCTTTAGCTCTACTATGTTTAAAAACATTACATTTGTGAGATGTGTGTATGTGTTACACACACTGACTCTTGTTCTTGAACTGAGGGATACTGAAAATCCACATACCCAACTATCTTTACATTCGTTTCCCACGTATAACTATGGAAGAATCCTGATGTGTCGTGGTAGTTTATTTTTCCCACGTAGAACTGTGGTAGAGGTTGAAAAACATAGACAGTTTGTGAAAATTGTTGTAAAACCAGATACATGTTGTGTATCACTTTTAATATAATTGATTGGTGGCAGGTGATCACCATGTGGAGAGGACTAGGTCTTGTCTTAAGACAGAACCTCTTGTTTTAATTTTTTTTTTCATCCTTGCTTTACTCTGTTTATCATCTATCCACTGTGCTTATATTTTCAATGACAGAAAACTGTTTTTACATTCACTCTGATAGTCAGTTCTGCTTAGTGTGTATATCTACTTTTTTTAGTAAACTTGTTTCAAAACTAGAATTAGTTCTCATACTGATTCAACTGAGGTGTAATCAACCTTTGAGAAACTTGTTGAATAATAAGTCACTTATATCTCTACTACCTTTATTGACAGGGCTGTTCTAATTTGGGGTATTTTAATCCTAAAAGTTTTTAATAGAAATTTTAATTGGAACCCAATTCACCCCCACCCCTCTTGACTATCCACTCTGAACAACATTTGGTATCAGATGATACATATTTATATACAAAGTTTACAAACCCTCTATTTTTCAAACTATGATTTTAGTTTTATATTAAAGATCATAAATTTCTGTATGTTCTATATTTTATCTCTTTAAAATATTCTCTAAAATATGTTTTGTATAGTAGACTAGAATGTGCTTCAACTAACAGAAAACCTTTCTTTAATGGTGTGAATTATACTCAATGGAAAATTAAAATGAAAATTCATTTGGAAAGTAGTAGTTTTGATATTTGGTCTGCTATAGAATCAGAATATGAAACTCCCAAAACTGCTAGATCAACCTGGGATGATGCTACAAAGTCTAACTATAATAATAACTATAAAGTTATGAATACCCTTTACTGCTCTTTAGGAGATTATGAATTTAACTGAATTTCTACATGTAAATCAGCTCATGAAATCTGGGACACCATGGATGTTTCTCCTGAAGGAACAACCAATGTGAAGGAAATGATATTAAATACTTATACTATTAAATATGATAATTTTAAGATGAGACCTAATGAACCCATTTCTGACATGTACCTTAGGTTTAATGAGATTTTCTACACCATGATTTCATTGGGAAAAACTGTTCTAGAGAAGGAGCAGATCATGAGAATATTGAGATGTTTTCCTAACAGATGGAGAGGCACTTCTGTGTCTATCCAAGAGTTCTGCGACATTAGCAAGCTACCAGTTAAGGAGATGATTGGTAAACTAATGATTTATGAAGAGGAACTGAAGTTAAACAAAGAAGAAGACGATGAACCCAAAAGAAAATCTGTGGCATTCAAGTATACTTCTTCAAAGCGAAAAGACAACGAGAAAATACATGTACCTACTGAAAGTTCAACTAGTGAAGATTCAGATTCATACAGTGATGAAGAAATGGCTCAAATATCCAGGAGATTTATGAAGTTCTATAGGAAGAATAAGTTTTTCATAAAACCAAACTACAAGGGTATGTATGATCAACATGGTAAGTTGAAAATTTATTGGATGAAATATGATAAGGAAAGTGATATAGTCTTATATGAATGAAAGAGGAAAGGACACATCAAGGCACACTTTCCGAAGATAAAATTAAAAAAGAAATATGACTATAAGGACAAGAAGTACACGAAATCCATGAAAGAAACCTGGAGTGATTCGGAAGACAATACAAGTGAATCAGAAGCTACTCACTCTGAAAATAATCATTCCAACATGTGCTTCATGACTAAAATATCCGAGGTGACTGCTTCCTTTGTTCTAAAAGATTATTATTATAGAAATAACAATGATTCAGATAATGATGAAAATATTTCTAAGGATGAGCTATTTGAATATTGAAATATACTATAAGATACCTGCAATGAACTAAACGATAAATACAAATCTTTCTTTAAAAAGAATTCCTTGACTAGAAACATTAAAACAGATCTATGTGTAGAAAAAGAAAAGAATACTCAATTGTTTAAAGATAACACTCATCTCAAATTATCTAATGAACAATTAAGAAAGGATATTGAGAATTTCAATACTTGTAGGGATACCTTGACACAGTTTTTAGGAAGAAATATTGCTCCAAAATATAAAACTGGTCTAGGATATCAGCCTAAACAGAGACAAATTAGCAAAACCAAATTTGTTCCAAAATCTAGACAGCTCACTTCTAATTCTGAATCATCTTTTGAGAAACAATTTTCTTAATGGACCGAACAAAGTATTTATGTCTCAAAGTAAGTTTTTTGATTTCATAAAATCTATAAACCAAATATGGGATCCCAAAGTTTTATTGGCTAACCTTTCTGGACCCAAGATGATCTGGGTACTAAAATTACCGCATGTTTAATCTGTTTTGCAAGGAAGTTGTTTAAAGAGTTCCTGCAACACTCTATGGTACTTGGACAATGGATGTTCAAGACATATGATAGGAGACAATTCTTGCTTAAAGAGCCTAATCAATGTTGTTGGTGGGAATGGCACCTTTTGTGACAATAAAAAAGGAAAAATTATCGGCTTAAGCTAGATTGGTAACCCTGATACAATATTAATTTCTAAATTACTATTTGTTGAAGGATTAAAGTATAATATACTTATAATATCTCAGTTATGTGTTGATGGCCTTAATGTTAAATTTGAAAATGATTCATGAAATGTTATTAATTCAAAAAATGATTTAGTATTCTCTGCATGTAGAAATGAGCATGTATATGCGGTTGATTTAAACTCTTTAGCCAAAAAAATGTTTCTTGTTTAAATTCTTTTCATAAAGAATCTTGGTTGTGGCATAGAATATTTAGACACTGTATTGTGCACTCACTTAGGAAGCTGTCTAAGAAATTTTTAGTTAGATACTTACCTAAATTAGAATTCCCAATTGATAAGGTGTGTAATCCCTGTCAAAATGGAAAACAACAAAAAGTTTCATTCAAACCAAAGAAAGAAGTTTCAACTTCTCAACCACTTGATTTGGTTCACATGGATTTGTTTGGACCATCAAGAGTTTCATGTTTCAATGGGAAGCACTATGTTTATATTCTTATAGATGGATTTTCTAGGTATATTTGGGTATATTTTCTAGCTCACAAAAGTGATGCATGTTCCTACTTTGACAAAAATTCCATGTTTGTAGAAAACATTAGTGGACTGAATATTAAAACCCTAATAAGTGATCATGGTCGTGAGTTTGAGAATCATGAGTTTGAATCCTACTTCTCGCATAATGGCTATAGTCATAACTTTTCTGCCCCTAGGACAACTCAACAAAATGTTGTTGTAGAAAGGAGAAATAGGAACCTTAATGAAATTGCATGGACTATGCTTAAGGAGTATGACTTACCTATTTATTTTTGGGTTGAAGCTGTAAATACAGCTTGTTACATTATTAATAGAGCATTAATTAGACCTATTCTAAAAAGGACCCCTTATGAACTTTGGATTAATAGGAAGCCTAAGGTTAATTACATTAGAGTTTTTGGTTGTAAAGTATTTATTCTTAATACTAAATATAATCTTGAGAAATTTTCTCCCAAAAGTGACGAAGGAATTTTCCTGGGTTATTCTATTTTATGTAAAGCATATAGAGTGTTCAATAAGAAATCCAAATGTGTGGAAGAATTTGTTCATATCAAATTCTATGAGACTGATACACATGAGCCTAAAGCCTATCTTGAAAATCATGATGAAGATTTGTCAAATTTCAACATTAATGATAAAAATAGTGAATCCCCTATACAAGTATCCAGTTCTGTAAATTTTACAAAAAATGCACCTGCTAATTCTGAACCAACAGAAAACAATGAAGAATCTAGTTCAACCCTTCCTAGAGGTATTAGGACTCTCAAGAATCATCCTCTAGATGTTGTTGTAGGTGATTTAAATAGAGGAACGCAAACTAGAGCTTCTCTGAGAAACCAATTTGAACATCAATATATTCTTTCACAGATTGAATCGAAAAATATTAATGATGCAATAAATGATGGAATTTGGGTAATGGCTATGCAAGAAGAACTAAATCAGTTCGAAAGAAACAAAGATTGGGAATTAGTGGAAAGACCCAAAGACACTTTAACCATAGGCACTAAATGGGTGTTTAGAAACAAAGTAGATGAGTCTGGGAATATAGTTATAAATAAAGATATGCTAGTTACACAATGATATAGTCAAAAGGAAGGAATAGACTATGAGGAGACCTCCGCACCTGTAGCTAGACTAGAAGCCATTAGGATACAACTTGCCTATGCAACTCATCGGAATTTCAATCTTTTTAAAATGGATGTTAAAAGTGCTTTTCTAAATTGGTACATAGTTGAGGATGTGTTTGTTTAACAGCCTCAAGGTTTTACAAATCCCCATTTTACTAATAATGTTTTTAAACAATCTAGAGCATTGGATGGCTTAAAAAAAGCTCCATGAGCATTGTATGATAGGCTCGACTCTTTTCCAATTTTAAAAGTTTTTACCAAAGGGATAGATGATCCTACTCTTTTCATTAAATGGATTTCTAAAGATGTTTTGATAGTAAAAATTTATGTGGATGATATTATTTTTGGATCTTCTAAAAATTCATTATGATTTGATTTTTAAAAAATGATGCAAAATGAGTTTGAAATGAGTTTAATGGGAGAACTCAAATATTTCCTTGAATTTCTGATCTTTCAAAATAAAAATGTCAGTGTTTTGAATCAATGTAAATATATTAAGGATCTTTTAAAACGTTTTTATTTGGATGGTAGTGAAGGTAGTGACACACCTATGAGTACCACTTGTAAGTTGGATGCTGATGAAACTAGAGAACCAGTGGATCAAACCAACTACAGAGGTATGATAGGAAGTCTACTCTATCTTACAGTTAGTAGACTTAAAATCATGTTTAGTGTAAGCATGTGTGCTCGCTTTCAAGCCAATCCAAAAGAGTCTCACTTAACTGTTGTTAAAAGAATTTTTTAATATCTCAAACATACCCCCAACATAGGATTATTTTATCCAAAAGGTCAATCATTATATTTTTTAGTTATTATGATTCTAGTTTTTCGTGTTTCATGTTAGATAGAAAAAGCACCTATTAGACATGTCACATTTTAGGCAAGTCACTCGTATCTTGGTGTAGTAAGAAGAAGAACATTGTTTCATTATATACTGCCACAGATGAGTACATAGTTGATGGTAGTTGTTGTGCTCAAATTATGAGGATGAAACATTCTTTACTAGACTATGTATATCAATTCAAACATATCTCTATAAAGTGTTACAATACAAGTGAAATTAACATTTCCAAAAATCTAGTATCTCATGCTTGGACAAAGCATATTGATGTGAGACATCACTTTTTGAGGGATCATTGTCAAAAGGGTGATATCACTATTGAATTCATTGTCACGGAACAACAATTGTCTGATATATTCACAAAGACTTTGAATTATGAGAGGTTAAATTACATCAAACATTAGTTAGGTATGATTAATTTCAGCATAGGAGACCTCACAGTTTGATGTCATAGTTAGACCTCACAGTAAAACCTCACGGTCGGACCTCACAGATGGACCTCACAGTTATACCTCACAGTCGAACCCCACAGTTGGACCTTACTGTTATACCTCACTGTTGCACCTCACTGGTGTACCTTACTGATACATCTCACTCTTGGATACCTCGCTGTTTGTTTTTATTTTTTTATGGAAATTTGAACCGTTTTTATTTCTTCTTATTATTTATATTTTGTTTTGTTTTAATCCCTAAATGATAAAATCAAAGGAAAATAACATATTTCAATCCAACATCCTCTACCAATCTTGAACCTTGCTCTCGAATTTCCTAAACCCTAACCCTTCACCTGAGCCCTCGAACCTCTCTCAATCACTATGGCCAGAACCAAGCGACCCCCAACTGTCAATGAGGATGCGCCAATGTCAAAGAAAACTCGAGCTGAATCTAGTGGCACCAGTAACACCCCATCGGGACCTGTAAACCTGCATCTGACCAAGAGACAAATCTTTACTGAGAAGAAGTTGAGTGAAGAATGGCTGCTGTCGAGCAAGTCATTAGTGCTGGAAGTACTAAATTCCCAAGGATGGACCGAATGTTTTGCCAATAAAAAAGGACCGTAATACCCAATGCTTGTGAAATAATTCTATGAATATCTAAAGTTCGAAGAGGAAGAGGATAAACATATGGTAATATCCAGAGTCAATGGAAATGAAGTTAGTTTCTCTTCTGCTGAGTGGGGTACCTGTTTGAGAGTTCCTCGTGAAGGAATATATGATTACTACTCTAGAGTGGCTTCTCCAGACAGTGTTGTTTTTGAATATGAAAAGGCTCTAGAAGAACTAACAGGAGATGGAAAATCAAGTAGGATCATTGTAGCTAAGAATAATGGAGAAGACGGGATTTTATTCAAATTCATTCATCATGTACTTAGTCCGAGGAAAGGATACGTTTCAGTACTGAAGTACTAGGAAATATTCTTGATGTACTTACTGAAGCATGGAATGAAGATTAACCTATATAGGTTACTAATGGAAAAATTGGTGGATATGACCATGGATATGTCAAAATCCAATGCACTATTCCATGCGAAGCTTATTTCAGTTATGCTAAAGGTAAAGGGTGTGGCTGGAAATCAAGAAGAGATGATAGTGGCCAAGAAAATTGTCTGTATCTCTATGTTGATTTGAAAATTCATCAAAATTATCTAGAATCCCTGGAAGAGGACATGGTTGAATGATGAGGGAAAGGTGTATGAAAAGTTTTACCCTACTACTCATCCAACTATGCCAAAAGACAAGAGAGATCCAGGCCTGAAGCCTGATTAGCTAGAACCAGTTTATTCTGATGAGGAGGAGGCTGAAGGAGCTGTGGACCCTCAAAGAGATAATACCCCCATTGATTATGGGAGAGATCCTGATTTTCCTCATAGTCCTGTAAAGACACTAGATTTCTGAGCAGCTAGCCATCCAAAAGAACTACCAATGAGAGAGACTGTTCTGATGGACAGTGATACTGAGACCACTGAAGAAGAAGAAGAAGCATATCAGAATTTTGTCAAGGACACCTCTGAAGAGGATGAGGCTACTGAGTCAGATAATTTTTTTCATAAGGAAAATGAGGATGTTGTTGATACTGATAATGAGAACACTAAAGAAGAAGATCTCAGTTTCAGCCCTATGATAGATAATATAGACAATATAGTGGCTGATCAGGAAGCAAGAGTGGCATCTACTGCCATTGATATGGGATTCATTGATGACTCAGAAAAATATAAGACTCACCCTACTATTGAACTAATAGAGCAAATGGTTGTTGAATATGCTGGACTTAAAGAGGAGGTTGTGGAGTTACCTAGAGCAGAACAGATAGATGATATTCCTTAGAAGAAAGCTCTAAGTTAGGGGGAGCATCTTGGTTCTGTTTCTGTGTTGTATGACATCGAAGGATGGTCATCAAATCTAGGGTACATGGTACTTGGACTCACATATGGAGATTCTGATGAGGAAGACCATCTTCAAAGGGATTCTGTTATCGTACCCAAAAGTGTTCTGGTAGTTATGGCTGAAAATTTGGAAACCAGGGAGGACCTTGAGTCCTTAAAGGATGAAATGAAAGAGACACTGAGAGAATCAGTGGAAGATTTGAAGAAAATCCTGGTTGAAGAGATAAGGAGTGTGGAGGAATCCTTGGAGCAGTCTATGGGATGTGCAGTGTCTAGTCTGGTGACAGAAATGATGGATGAAATTAATGTGTGACATACTCAAATTGAAAGTTGGAAAAGAGCTGTGGTTGCTCTATGGAAATCAATTGCCTCATTGACTGCCATGAGCAGTTCTCAAACCCAAGTGAATGCTGAAATTAGATATATCAAATGTGTAGTCAAGTAGTTTGTAGAAGTTTTTGAGGCTTTTAAGACATTAGTCAAAGAAAATTTTAATAGTCAGGATGCACTTGTTCAGAAGGTGATTAGTAACTTGACTCAGTCTTTCAAAGACATAGTAGCCTTCTCAGTAAAACCCCTTCCCTCATCCAGATCCTCTGTGAACCTTGACCAGATCAGTACTGTGATCCAGGAAGAGCATACTAAGGCCAGTACCAGTGGAACCTCTGATTCTCAGATAATTACTACCACTATGGAAGTCAGGAGTTTTGTTCGTGACCACTTGCGGGCAGCTACCGCTTCTCAAGAGTCCATTAAGAATAAGTTAGATTCTTACATTGAGAAGGTCTATACCAAGAATCAAATGACCAACCACTTCAATCTCATCATAGAGAATATGAAGCTGCCTCCAATGACTTAGGCATTCAAGGAGCAGGTCAGCAAGATGAGAGAATTGACCCCTTCTTTGGATAAATTTTTGGAAAATAATGATGACATTTTATCTCCTATGGAAAGAGGAGGGAGAATTATTATGGATTTAAGAACACTTATTCTACCCTTTCTCCATGTGGACTGCACCCCTATCATTATCCCTCCTCCCTTACTTGCATATCAACCCAGTGGTTCTTTTACCATCTCTCCTACTGAAGCTGTCAAGAGCCTTACTCCACTGATCCCTCAGCGAGCTACCCACTAAATAACCACATGAGCTTCTGTTGCTGCCCCTCCAGTCATTCCTATGTCCATTCCTAACCCTACTGATCCACCCGCTCATTCTCCATCTTCTTCATTCAAAGGGAAATACCCCTTTCCTACGGATTCTGTGGATTGAGTCTGTTTCTATCTTTTTATAGGGACTATGTATTTTTTTGGGTCATGTAATGAACTGTTTATTAATACAAGATTTCTATGTTCTCACATTTGTATTTTTTTTTTCTAATCACAAAGGGGGGTAAATAATGTGCTACTTGAGAAACTAAATTTAAAATACTATGATAAATCTAGAAAAACTGTTCTAATTGAGAAACTAATTTCAAAATACTGTGCTAATTCTAGAAATATTGTACTTATTAATCTCTGGTACATGATACATTTTTGTTCTTAGTATTAATAACTATATTATATATGATATCTATCTTTAATACACATTGACATAATTTGTGATTATCAAAAATGGGGAGATTGTTGGACTCACCTGTTTTGATAATCCCAAATCATGTTTAAATATTGATCCTGATATATTAAGTCAGTCATTAATCATTTTAATCTACTTTAATAATTATCTTATTCTCAACAATTTATACTCTTAAGACTCATGACATTGTTGCATCAGCTTACAGTCCATATTTATCAAAATATAATTTCACTGTTAAAGGCTACTAGTAAGGGCCTTATGTTCAAAGTCACCATTAGAGATTACTATTTCTTTAAGACACTGATTCTAGAAGATCACCTATGAAGATTTACTTTTACATGTATACTGATTATCTGCTTATCAAAGCTCACAGAAAAAGAGTTACTGTCACAAGGTCACTGCTGCGACAATGCTTCTGTTAGGAATTCACTATCAGACTCTTTCTCAAGTCTTCTATTGAGAACCTCAATGTTCAACCCTATAGTTGGACAAGTTTAGTATAAGGCTACTACTGGAAAACTCCTACTCTCTAGATAGTCGACTGTTGCTCAAAGTCCACTGGTGAGGATCTACTATTACATTGAGTAACAGCTACCGTTGAAAGCCTACAAAAAAAGAACCAACCGATGAAGCAAAATATTGAATAACCTACTGATGAAGTCCACAGTTGAAAAGACCACATTTGAGGTCTACCGTGTGACATGCATCTGCTACCAGTCCAATGATATTCCATTATTTTCTTTTCCAATTTTATTAATACTATTATAACGGTCATATATGGACAAATTTATACACCTGACATTATTTAATGTTATTTTCAGTCATATCAGGAACCAGTACGATGTACGAGGAAGATCACACATGGTTGAAACATCTTTCATATCAGCCCTAGATGAACCAAAATAAAAACAAAGATGAACTAGAAATGATTATATATATAAGAGAGAGACATTCAGAGCGAATGAGCTAATATACACAGAAACAAGAGAATTGGCATGAACATTTCTGAATATACACAGAACACTCATAAAGAGATAACCATACACAATCTCAAGAAGAACCCTCAAGCACTCATTCAGGAGAACATTTAGCTTCACAATGATCTATTGAAAGAGTCTTCTTCAAGATTTCATTGTGCACTACAAAGATCATAAAACCCAAGAAGATGATTATCTCTACATCTGGAAGTTGGAACCTGAAAGTTGCGACACTCTGTTTTGGAGGCAACTTGTAGAGAAGGACCAAAACATCATTTAATTCATTCCAACAAGTTCAGAGCTGATCTTCCAACACAACAGAGCATTCTAAACTTATCCCTACTATCTTTAGCTCTACTGTGTTTAAATACTTTACATTTGTGAGCAATGTGTATGTGTTAAACATACGGACTCTTCTGCTAGAACTAAGGGATATTGAAAATCCCCATACCAAACTCTCTTTACATTTGTTTCCCACGTATAGCTGTGGAAGAAGCCTGGTGTGTCTTGGTTGTTTATTTTTTCCACGTTGAACTGTGGTAGAGGTTGCAAAACCTGGATAGTTTGTGAAAACTATTGTAAAGACAGACACAGGTTGTGTATCAGTTTTAATATAATTGCTTGGTGGAAGGTGATCACCAAGTGGAATGGACGAGGTATTATCTTAAAAATAAACCTCTTGTTTTAAATTTTGTGTTCATCCTTGCATTACTTTGTTTAACATCTATCCACTGTTCTTATATTTTCGAAGACATAAATCTGTTTTTACATTCACTCTGATAGTCAATTCTGGTTAGTGCGTATTTCTGATTTGTTTAGTAAACTTGTTTCAAAAGTGGAATTAGTTCTCATACTGATTCAACCGAGGAGTAATCAACCTTTGAGAAGCATGTTGAAAAATGACTCACTTATAACTCTACTGCCTTAATTGACTGGGCTATTCTAATTTGGAGGATTACCCTAAAATTTTTTAACAGAAATTTTAATTAGAACTCAATTCACTACCCCTCTTGAATATCCACTCTGACCAACACCACCTATATCCTAGATTACATCCTCTCCCTCCACGATACCTCCTTGTACAGTTTTCTCTGTGATTGCACTCTTTCCCCACCTTTTTTTACTTGCGAGCATGCTCTACATCAACTATGATGCTTGCGGGATGGCCTGGATGGTGTTCCCCGTGGGCATGGTCGACCCTTGTGGTCCCGCATGAGCCTCGAGGTGAGGATGGCTGGCTAGCTAAGGGGTTATCCTATTTTTTTAGTAATCCCATAAAAATATTCTAAGTGATATTGCACACCCACCTTCAATTACATGAATCTCCACATCAAATTCCAAGACTCTTCTTGAACATTCTTCATCCTCCTTTTCTTTTTGTATTCTCAATTCCCAATCACTTCAATCATTCTTAAAATGTTGCGACATAAATGTTGTAATCAATGTATCATAGTTTGATACATTTTCTGTGAACATTATTATCAATGCTTAAATCATCTGATTTCAATTACCTATTTAACATATGAGAGTTCCATTCTCAATGTTGATCATCATTGTCATCTATTAACACTGATTGATAAAAAATAAAATATTCATACACAATGTGGACATGACAAGGTGTTTAGTGGAGATCATGGGATACCTCCATATGCATGATATAGTTTGACTCCATGGAGTTCCATCAATGATAGTCTTGGGTTGTGGTTCTCACATTACATACCGATTGTGGAATGCATAGCAATAGGTGTCTTGGGCATAATTATACTTGAACATATCATTTCAAAAACATATGGACAACCAGATAGAGTGGACCATACATGTTCTGTAGGACATGTTATGGGATGGCATGGTAGATTTTAGCTGCATTTGGTAGGATTACCAACCCTTGATGGAGGCTAAAAAAAGCAACCATTCCACCATCGGTATGGAACCATATGAGGCATTTTATAGCAGACCCTCCAGGTCACAACTTTTCCAGATAGACCAAGGAGTGTCCATATTCATGGGCCTGGAGTTGGTGTAGGTGACTAAATAGAATGTGGATATCATCAAGGAGTCATAATTATTATGAAGACAAATGATGAAGACCTTTAGAGTTCGAGGAGGGACACCAAATTTTCCTTTAGTTCTCAAATCGATGAGGATTATAGAGATATTACTGGGTGGAAATCTATCATTGAGGATCATCATACCTTTCATTATACCATGTAGAGTTGGTGATGTGGAATACCACTTGGCTCTACCCCCACAGTTAGAGAGGGTACACAACATCTTCCACATGTCACAGGTGAGGAGGTATGTGAATGACCCATTGCACGTCATTGACTAGTGTGATATGGACATTGATGATTGAGTAACATTGGATGAGTATTTGGTGGTTATCGAAGATCAATATGAGAGGATAGTTCATGGGTAGTCGGTTCATATAGTGTTCACTCTGTATCATCATGAGAATCTCCAAAAAGCCACATGGGAGTGAGAGGCTCAAATTAATTCTCAGTTCCCTCATTTGTTTAACTATCCCTTTAATTGGGATTTTAGGGACATAAATACGTCTAGTAGGGAGAATGTAATGACTTGGATTTTCCTAATTTAATTTTTTTGATATGAATTCAAAAAATTTGAGACCAGGAAATAAGATAGCTTGGGATTCTGAGGCTCGGTGTGCTTGGAACAATTCATTAAAAATATTATGTTTTTAACAGCACGTGTGCATAGAATTCCTTAAACATGAAATATATAATAAAGGGGTTCCAAAATAAGAAATATGAGTGCACAATTGATCTAATAATGGTGGATTTACCCTATATGTGACCTAACTTTGGTTGGTGTGGGTTATCAGTAGAAAAATTCACCAAGCGCATAAGCATAAATAAAATTACAAAATAAAATTATTTTCTTTTAAAATCTTAATAAAACATAAACAGTGACTCAGATTGGAAATCTGAGATCACCGTTGAGTTTTCAATGTGGTGTTTTTCCTCGGTGTGAATTAAATTTAGTTGTTGCAGGTCTTCAATGGAAACAACTAAAATAATATAATCATACTCAGATAATTTAAGGATAAATTATTTTATTTATGTATGGATTGTATCTCATTTAAATTTATAGTTATATATATACATCATGGATGCCATCTAAAACCCAGGACATTCAGAAAACCATTGGAGAGAATTCATAGAGAAAAATGATGGATTTCATTTTTGATCATGGATCATCGCACCAACAAAGTATGATGATCTCATTAATGACAACAAATCAATCGTTCTTCTTTAATAATAGATCCAAAGTCTAGTTTAGGTAGGTGATTTATTGTGATTTTACATTATTTATTTTCATGATGAACTCAGGTCATTCCATGAAAATATTGATCGGTAAATCGATCATTTTGGGATGGATGATAATTACAGGGTTTATTAACTTGAGAATGTTTTAAATTCCTTATTTTTTCTACTTTCTAATTAGAATGGATTGAGCATAAAATTAAAAATGATGAGGTTACTTTATCATGTTGTTCTCCATGCTTATCTATCCCATATTCTTGTAAATCCTCGTCATTGGACCCTCGTAGTCACGACAGAACTTGTTAGGAGGCTCTGAATGAAATGAGACCCCCAGATTGGAGGAAAACTGATAGAGTATATATCTATATAGACTAGTACCTTTCCATTATATATATTCTTTAATTTCTAAAATTCAAGCATTAGAGGTGGCTCGGTGGTTCACGAAAGAGACCACCACGTGGGTCTAACATGATGGTCAAGCAAGGTAGAGAAATTTGGCATGAGGTGGCAAGGTGACCGGGGGGAAAGACTGTGGTTTCCACAGTGGAAGGTGAATTTGGTACATGTCGGATGTGGTTGGAGGATGTGTGTGGAAATACGGGGCCCTAGATTCGGTGGCTGTGGAACACGGCTGGGTCGTAGGATGCAGTGGTAGGGTCAGACACATGGTATGTGGCTCGAGATTGTGTTAACTAAGAAGATGTCCCACACGTGAGAAATCTGGGCTAGGAGATCAGTGATGGCCCATGCAAGTCGAAACATGCCTAGGAGAAACCATCCAGGCCCTGTGGATTTGGTTCACGCCCAACAGAGAAATATGGGGTTGGGTTAGGCCCACCATGTCAGGTCATTCCATGGTGGTCAAACTAGGACATGGTCAACCATGATAGTCAACCATGAGCCACGGTCGTCTGAGAAACTGTGTGTCCATAGTAGAAAGAGGATGGTGGACCCCTGCGAGCTGGAGGATGGTGGACCACTGTGCTAGCTCAAGTGAGTACAGTGCAGTTGATCATGGGGGTGACTGGAACGATCGGTCGACTACAATGGTCAGTCCATAGGCCCAATGGCTTCCCCCTTATTAATTTAAATACATTAATAACATTCAAACCGGATATCCGTTAGATGAGCCTTCTAAGGTGTTGGGACCCTTACAATGAGATGGTAAATTCCAAATATACTAAGTGGGTTTTGTGGGTTCGTCCATACGTCTTAATTTCATGAGGGGTGAGTTCTCCCAGAAAGAGTGTGCATTGACCAAACATTTATTTTGTTGTCTGTAGCATAGAGATTGTGTGTCTTATGGAGACTATGCATCTTATGAAGACAGTGTGTCTTATAAAGACTGTGAGTCTTATAGAGATTGTTTGACTTATGGAAACTACGTTTCCTATTGGGACTGTGTGTCTTATTATATTTAGTTTTTCTATATGTTCTTGACATATTTTCTATAGAACTATATATTTTTGGAGATGGGTATGCATTCTTTTGTGGAATTAATTGGCGGGATTTATTCAAGGTCTTCCTTTATGGTATTTTCATTGTGGTAATAAATGGTGGTATTCCTTCATGATATTAGTTTATGTTATTTCCTTTTTTCTATTTAATTTTGGTATTACTTCATGGTATTTCCTTTTTGTTATTTCTTTGTGGTTCTAGGATGTCCTACTGGGTATTGTTTCACTCACCCATGTACGGGCTTTTCCCGTACATATCATGTATTGTGTAGATGATCAATTCTTCAACAGAGTTCTAGGAATACCAAGACCTAGGAGTGCCTTATGAGACCGAACATACAGAGGTGTGTTTCGGAAAATTTTCCAATGACATTCCTAGGACCGGATACTTTATAAGATGGACTTGTGGATTTAGAATCTTTTCATTTTTTGGTCTTTTTTGGGCCTTTTTATTTTCCAGTACATTAATTTTTTTGATTTAGTTATGGGATATACTAGTTTTCATGAATTGTATACTCGGTGCTTTTATATCTCAAAAATTTATGTCTTGGAGATGATTGTCTATACATGAACTTAGGAAAATGCCTCCCACTTAAGGGATATTCTTACATAGTGATAGTCACCAGCCCCTAACATATTAGAGGTGGCTTTGGGTTATCATGGAACATGCTCCTTTGGGATGAGTAATGACATTATATGATATTATATGTATTTATATGACTATAGTAAATAATTATAAAAAATTGAAATATACTATTCATTATGCTATAGTGGTTTTTAATCAAGTGGAGCTTGATATAAGGGTTTATCCTAAAAAATTTTATTATTAGGGACACATGTTCTATCATGAACCTATATTATTTTAGAAGGTGTATATAAAGTAAATTATCTTATTATATTACTATTATCATTATCTTCATGATATTTATTGTTCAGTTTGAGGTTATTATTTAATGGGGAATATGATTTAAATGGTACCAGTACAATACATTGTTTATGTTACAATATCATTTTTTTGAGATTATTTATGATTCTGTTTCCAATGATGAAATATAATGGTTTAACTATCAAAAAAAATATTGAGTTCTATTAATCATATATTATGTCTATAGAATAAATTTTTTTTATTTCATTATTATTAGTCTATATACTCGAGATACTGAAAGAATATTTTTAATAAAAATTGACATCATTTCTCTCTTTAGTAAAAAAAATAATTCTTCTATATCTATGTTTTATAAAAAACGTTTTCAATAATATTATAATATTATAATATATTTTTTTGGAAGGGTTTATAATTTTTGTTTTCAAATTTCTTTAAATGGAATCTTCATGTTATTTTCTGAAAAACATTCTCTTTTACTTTATAAAATAAATATGAAAGGAAGGTATTCTTTAAACATATATGAAATAAATGAAATTTAAGTCCATCAGGGATGATTAATAATACAAATATTTAATTATAATATTTCATGAAAATTTTCGAAGATTGGATTTTCACAATGTTTTGTGAATTTATGGTTTTTTAAAATATATTTTCGAATGTGAAAGAGTATTTCCCTCACAAATTTTTTAGGAATCTTAAAATGGAATTTCTAATCATCAATGAAAAAAACCATGGATTTACTTATATTTTACCATGGATATTATTTGTGGATAATTATATTATTATATATCTAGATAGTTTATTTTAGTGATGTCCTTATGATTATGAAACATGGTCCTTTTTCTTGAGTTATACTATGGTGAAATAAGGAAATTTGTATGAAACTGAATTTTTACATGAGTAATGATTTATTGAAATGTTTATGAAATTAATTTCACACAATCCATTATAATATGATAATTTTTTTATGACAGTGTGGCACATATATGTATTATTTCTATTACCTGATGGATGATGAGTGAATTATAATGCCCTCCAATGGATTAAGTAATGATTGATATATCGTGAGTCAAATAGGACTGGAATGGGAAGTGATCCTAGTTCAGTAAGGAAATCAATCCACTATGATAGTATTGGAAGAGTACCTTGAATGATATGATGGTTGGGAGAGTGAACCCAAACAACTATGATAATTTTGGTAGTGATCATTGACTACTATAGAAATGATTTTCAATCAATACATGTATGCCATAAAGTCATGTCTTATACAGTAGTTATACACTCATGGATCGAGTTATTAGATTCTGTTATGATTATTATCTTATGAAATGACATGATTTATAATATAATACATTATTATGATCTTTAATGTATAACCATTAAATTTTTTCAAAATAAACTTTTGTTCAATAGCGTATAGTTCTCACAACCCAAAGCCAAAATGAACTGTAATATAATATTTAAACATCATCTCTGTAATCAACCTGTTAAAAGTAGATGTATTAATAGGAATAAAATAAATTTTTAAAATTATTTATAAATATTTTTATATAAATAAAATATGTTTTTCAATATGGAATAATTTTTTATATATTCTTGACATGCTTCAGAAATATATTTTTCATATAAAATGTTTGTCAAATTTATTTGAGAAAATAATATAACTAATTTAAGAAAAATTAACACATTTAATTTTATAAAATATACATAATTTTTTAAATCATCTTATGACATTTTAATTAGCGGCGAAATTTTGAGATATTTTATAAGAAGGGTGTTTATTAAGTGAATAATTTTGAAATATTACTTTTCAAAACTCTGTAATTTATTTTCAATAAAAATAGTAATTTAAAACTCCCATTATGTTTTGAATTTGATTTCAATGTAACATAATTTTTATTTATTTACATTTAATATAATGATTTACATTTTAATATTCTTTATATCCAATTTTAGTTTATTTTTATACTTATGATTAAAACCCTATAATCCTAAAAAATAATTTTAAGTGCATAATGTTTTTCCATTGTAACTAACTAAATAAACCTAAATAAAGGAGTATATAAATCATATTAATAGATTATATATATATATATATAAATTAATTCAAAATCATATAATAATTATTATTAGTCATATGGATAATGTACGATCCTATTATGCTTGAAAACAAATTCCTAGACATCTATTTTTTAACATGTTTTGCGGGTTGATTTTAAAATTATATTCAGGAACATATATAAATTAAATTCAAAAAAATGGATTCCAGTTTTTTAATATTCAAAATTAATTTTATTTAATATTTTCAACAGAATATTTTTGTCATAATGAATTGAAAAATGTAAAATAATTTATCACCATGATAAATGGGTAAATCAGTTTAACCTAGGTTAAATAAAAGTTAGAAGGGAAAAAATTTCATCATCATTACTATGTAATGAATTTATTTTTACACATATAATATTATTCTTGGGATCCAATTATTATTGGTAATTTATCAAGGAAATTTACCTATATAAAAAAACTTGTAATGAAAAAACAAAATGTCACCCTATTTCCTTGAAATATAATGTATTTGATCATATATGGATAACAATAACAATTTATTGAATATTTAAGTTTATGTTGATTATTTGAATATATTTTCTTGATGATAATTGTTTTCTTTTCAGTTCATAATATATAGTTACCTAAATATCTTATATAACATTGATATTGGGAATGCATAATAGTGGAAAATTCAAGGTAAAAAATTTTAAAAACATTAAAAGTAATTGATTTGGGATGAGTAATGGTTCCAAAGGAACATTATATTTAATAATGTTATATAATAAATTATTTAGTATATTATATAATAAAATCTTCATTATATTCTAGAAATTAAAATAATGTTAAATGAATAGTGTCAAAATGACATTAATGATATGTTTCTGAAAAAAAATATTTATTAAATTATTTACAAATCCCAAATATCATGAAATGGTACAAATAAAAATATATATGGTCTAAAGGGTCATCCATTTTTTAACATATAAGTAAAATTACTACCCTTTTAATTTGTTACTACAGATAAGGTTAAAACATGTTTTTGTGCATTTCATGAGTTTATGTTAAATTTAATTTTACCACACTTAATTAATTTATTTAATAACTGTAATTTAATCTTTAGAATAAGGGGGTCCAAATTATCTGATAATGATCATTATAGTCTTATTCTTAATGTATGACTTACATATTTAAAAAAACATGTCACGATAGTGAAAACTAAAAGGTTAAATGTATGTATCCATATATGATATGTGAATTAAAATTTTTCAATTTTTTTTTACTCTTGGAGGTGTATATTGAAAATATATTCACTACAATAAATTATTTATCAATTATTGAGGCACATGGTTTGGGAGTGACATCACATTATTGAATAATTTTGGGTATTTTAAAACATTATAGTCCCCGCCACTCATAAAAGAAAACCCCTTATCCTCTTATATCCACAAATAAAGAACATTTTTTTTGGAATGTAACTTCATACATCCCTTTCATACTTACCTTCCAATATTTTATAGGTATTTTTTTTACCATAAAATAATACAATGAAATATTTTGGTGTAATACATAAGAGGTTGTTTGAATAAAAGGTGTTTTTCTTAATACAAGATTTTTGTTTTATTTCTTCTTCCAACTATTTAATGGCATATTCAAACATGATGATATAATAGTTTCAGAATAACCCATTAAATTAAAAAAGTATTTATTAATAGAATATATTATATCCATCTCTCTTCCACCAAATGAGAAACGAAACCGTCGTTATTGTGTACAGTAGACTACCGCACTAGTAGAAAAATGCTCATTAATGTTACTGTTATTACATAGGTTCTTTAAGAATAATGTTAAAAGTACGAAAATATTACTAACAATATATTTTTATCTGTTTAAAACATTAGAATCCATCATTAAACATTGTTTAGTCAAAAATCTGTTTTAAATGTACTCATTTGAGTCTTTTAAAGTCATTTTTTTGGGAACCGACATTCAAAGACCACTATTAACATTGGTTATTCAAAATAAGGATACTAAAATGTATAAAAGTATATATCTATTTTTACTAGATTAAATAATATTTACTATGGAGAGAAAATAAAAAATATATATCAAATTTTATGGTTGTCCAAAATTTTAACTCTATAAAAGAATTCTTAGACAGGTTAATTTTTCACAGAACATAACTTTTGATCTCTAAGTCCATTAGAGCTCCATGAATAGTCACAAAAAAATAATAATATAATTACTTACTTGTAACCATAGTTTTTTTGTTTTAAATTTTTTTATTCGAGAAAAATATTTTTAATTTTTAATTATTTTGATTTCGGTTATTATTATAATAAAACCGACATTAAATATGTGGTTTTACATTTAACATTAGTTTTTTTCAAAAATAAACATGATAAGTGTATCATTGATTTATAAGGATGTATTATTATAAAAAATTTGAATACATAATATATGAAGGGGTTTTAATTCAGTTATATATTTAAAAAATTATAAAAGTAAAATTTTAAGCAGATGGGTTCAATATTTATATTTTCACAACATGGATTTCAATATTTCATATTCCGTCGAACTTTTTAATATATATCAATTAAAAATATTTTAATTTAATATATATATATATATATATAATATTTATTAAAACATTTATTCTATATTTTTATTAAAAAAATATATCAGAATTTAAACTTTTTTTATTGTTGGTAATAATACCAGTTAGATACCTATTCTAAAATTCAAAAACAAACTGATGCAAACAAACCTTTTCCAACTAGTGCCTCTTCAAGAACTGATGTTATTCCTTTTATGTCGCGTCCGTTTATTTATGATTGTAATGATGTATTTATTATATATATATATTAAATTTCTGATCTATTTATAATTATTAAAATTATAATATATCATTTATCTTCTTTCTTTTCCATTCACAAAAAACATATAACATTAATCATCAGTACATGTGGACTAAGAGCTCTGAAAAGTGAGGTGATTCATTCATCCTCACCATATCACATGGATGATATATATAAGTATATTAACTGAAATAATGAGTTATTTTTTATATAATGATAATTTCATAAAGATAAAATTTTACAAACTATATTTTTAAATTGATCATTGAAAATAGAAATGTTACTTATACATACATACGACTAACCATCACCGTGATTGTATCAAAGTTAATTTTTCATAACAATTATTAATGAATGAAATTAAATGTGAAATGATGTATAAAAATTATAATTATTTCTTGGTAATTATTCTGGATATGATGGAACAATGACCTGCTTTACCATAATCAATCTACTGAAGTTGCGTTTGTAATTGGAACTGAATATTATCAAAACATCTGACATGAAAATAAATGATTATGTAAAAAAATAACTTGGTAATAATTAACAATAAAGTAATAATGAATATTAAAAAATCTCTTCATCATGTAAATAGTGAACATTAGTTTATTATTCGGGGTGATAAAAGACTTACGTGACATGCTGAACCTGAGGTAAGTCATTTTATCTCAATTTACTTTTATTGAGGCATATTGTATTTTTATACACATACTATATCTTATATAATTTATATTTTAGCAGTTTTAAATATTATAACATTAATAATTCATAATTCATGGTGTCATATGTTATAATTCATTTCAAATCATCCATGGTGATTTTATTTGATAGTAACTATATAGTAAGACCTTTTATAACTATTTTTTTTGGAATTGGTTATATTACTTATTCAATGTATTTGAGATTTTAAGATTATGTGTGTAATAAAAAAAATTAATTTATATTTTATTTTCACTTCTTAAAGTGGATTTAAATTAGAAACCCATATTAAAATAATTGACTAATTCTCCCTTCAACGGTATGATATATTTTTGGAATTTCATCTCAATTTCTACTCAATAGATACATCTTTAGTAACATAGGAATAATTATTTTTATGATATGTATCTTATACCCCTTTGATATCATATATAATTTGTCTATTTATATTCTTGGTATTTTCTATTTCATTTCAACTTATTTATTTCTTGGGGTTACAACTCAAAAGTTACCAAAGTGGTAAGGGTTTATGCTTCAATCTAATTTAAACCCAAATTGTTTATTCTTGAGTTTCCATTGAAGGAACTTATTTTATAATGATATAATAAACCACTTTAATTTTCTACCCATATAATTATTCATGATATTTTCACATAATAGTACCATTTTCCTCTCTTTGGTACATAAAATGAATGATTTTTTTGACAAACCAATATTATTTCTCTTTTCAGTAAACAATTCTCTTTTCCCCATTCCCACATTTACATTCAAATTATTTAACTAATATTTTTCAAATTCACAAATAAAATATTAATAATCATCATATCCATTTTTCACTTTTAAAAAAAATTTAATTAAAAGGTATCATTATGTCGTTTTCATGAAAAGTTATTTTTATTATTACCAAAAATGTGAAAGGAATATTATTTTTAGATTATCAATATTAGAAGAATTTTCCCACCCTAATTAATAATTATTGATTTGAAGCTTCCTTTATATGTGTATAAGGTTATTTTTAAATAAAATTCCATCACTATTATTCAATAAATCTTTAGTTTTTAAAAGTGGATTTTAAAATGAAAAATATATTTACCTCATAAATGTTTTTATTGATATATTAATGGAATTTATTTTCATCATTTGATATTAACCAATAATAAATTTATATTTAACTAGGGATATGTTTTACTGACATAGTAATTAGTCTTTCAGTATATTTTTTATGATCAATTTGACTATGGATATATTAACATTTCATTTTTTAGTTTTTTAATATGAATGTTTAATTTGATTATGTATTGAATTGTTATTATATCATTCATTATTTTTAATGAATTGGAATTAGTATGTTATTTGAGGGGAATTCTATTGGCCTGTGTATCATTAATAAGTCCCATGAGATGAACTATTTTGATTATCTGGGTGAGGGTTTAAACATTTATGCATGATTTTTGAAACATATCCTTGATGGTATCTTTTGATGACTGAAAATATTCATTCCATCCTCATGATAATAGTTATTGTCTTTAATGATATTTTTTAAATATTAAAGATGACCATGAATTAGTATCTAGATTATGTGATTAGTTATATGACATTATTTGATAATAATTTATTCCTTCTATTTTATTCTTCAAGCTCATGTTATTCATTAAATGGATTGTTTTTTAGGTATTTACTTCTCTATATTGATTATGAATTATTTCCTCATGACTAATTTTCATATATGTAACACATTTTGGGAATTTTATCTCACTATTTTTTATAGTTCTCCATGATATTAATAATAAATATAGTATTGTATTCTAGGATGAAAAATATATACTTTAACTATTTATTATATTTATGTTTTCAAATGTAAATTGAGTTTCCAGTATGTTTCATGTTAACAGAGGATTTAAACTATTCAATCTTCTGGGATGTGATCATTTTTATATTATTTGAATATGAAAATGTTATGAATTTCATTGGGATACTGTGGTTGGGGTCTTTTCTGTTAGTATTAGACAATGTTCTCTATAACTAATGTGAAATAAATTTAAGAAAATATATATTAGGTTTGATAAACATATGAAATTTTTTGAGTAAGTTTACCTAAGAGACTAATATTGTAATTCATATGAGGATTGATTAATAATTTAGGCACCATCATAGGTTAGTAATTCTAAGGATGATATATTTTTAAAGGCTTATAAACCACTTCGTAGGATTCTTGTATTGGAAGTACCATGGAGATATTTATCAATTTTTAAAATATATTTGAAGAATATATAACCATTATGTATAAATAGAGTTTTAGTGAGAAGTTTATTTGTGTTATAATGATTTTATATCATGTTGACATAATTTTAATTCAATTGATAAGATTTAGGTAAAATATTAACATTGTAGTTGATGTAATAATATTTAATTATGATTATTTTATATTGTGAAAAAATAAGTCATATAAAAACCATTTTTGTTAAAAGGGGATAAGATAAAAAAAATTATATTTGATGATGTTAATTATATTTTTTGGGATCTTATAGTAATTTTATTAATATATTTTTAGAAAATGGATAACCCGCATTTTAGATGTCAGATCATAACATATGGAATGGTCAAAGTGCTTGAATCCCCAACTAAAAGAGTTACAATGGTGTGATACCTACCATTATCATTTGTGATATCATTGTTAATTTGATAATTTGTTTACTTACATTTTTTATGGATAAGTATTTTTCATATTATTAGAAATATATTATAGGATCAAATCATTTTGAATTTGAGATGATTAATAATTTTTTAGATATATTTTATTGGGTTGGTCTATATATACAATAATTATGTTTTAAATAAAGGATTTTTTATGAACAATGAAATTAAATTTTGGGGATACAAGCTAAATTTTTTGAGACATCCTTTATTTTAGAACATTATTAAACATTGAGAATATTGATGTTAATTGGGTTTTATGGAAATTATTTGTGGATGAGTCATTTATTATCCTTTTTTTGGGGATTTTTATTAAATGTATATTATTTCATTATACGAGGTTTTATAAAAAAATTATTATTTTAATTTTTGACAACCAGTTTTGATTTTAATATTTAAAAAAGTAGTAATTGAAATTTATTATTTAACATATTTTACGATTCCTTAAAATTTAATTTCTTTGTTTCATGAATAAAAAAACATATTGGATTTTTAATTCATGGAGGACCTAATGAAGTTGAAAGTGATCGAAGAACGACTAAATGGATAGTGTTTTCTAATATAATAAAAATATGTCAAGTAATTATATTTTGGTTTCTCTATACATTGATAGTAAAAAAATAATTAAACTCTATGAAATGAGCTATGAAACAATAATATTTTACTATTACAATATTTTTCGAAGAATTTATTGTCACATATCCTTGATTTATGTTTTTTTTGGTTTTCAACATTATCTTGAATATGTTCTTTATCAAAAACTATTAGTCCATAAATATCAGTTTTGTTCTCCATGTCCATATTTTTACTTCCGTTTAATATTATCATATTTGGAAACATAATTTTTTAATTCCGAATTAATTTTTGGTTTCACTTTCACACATTTTAAGGTGAAGTTTTATTAATCCTTTTATGATGTGGTGTTTTCAAAAAGAAATATTAACATTTAAAACCATTGATTTATAAACACTTGTTCAAATTTTGAGGATGAAATACATTTTATGTGGGTATAATTTTACACAATGAGTTTTTAAGATAATAATATTATGGTCATTTTTTATATGACATGAAACATCGAAACTAAAATAACTATAACATATTATTTAGACATTACATATATAAACTAGAAATTATAATTAGTAGTATGAATAGGAATTTGTTTTTTAAATTATGTCTATATATATTAAATGAAGAATATATAATGGTAAATAAGGAAACATTTTTTTCTAAATTATTTTCATGCTTCAAAAACATTTTTATTTCATCATAAATGTTTTTATATAATTTTTTCAAAAACTCTATAATTAATTTCTTATAATTTTATATATTTTTTTAAATAATCCTCAATTTTTTTTTATCATCATGTAAAAATTAATTTATGGTGAATGTTTTATGTTTTTTTGAAAAGAAATATTTTTCAGTGAATTGTGAAAAAAACCTTTTTTTCAAACATTAATTTCTTTTCAAGAAATTAATTAATATGAAATTACTATATTACATTGAATATAATTTCAAAGTAAAATATGTCTTATTTATTTATATTTAATAATATTAATTAAATATGAATAATCCTTATGCTATATTTTGGTATAGGATTTTTTATAATATTAAAAATACATTTTTTATGAAAAAAAATTTCATGTGATGACGGTTTCCCCATTTTAATTAATAAATATAACAAAACATGATAAATTATTTGAATGAAATGAATATATGACATATATATATTAACTTAAATTATTATATTAATTTTTAGTTGAAATTTATTTAATGTATAATCACTTAATATATTAAAAATACATTTCATGAAAATCATTTTCTAATATGTTTGGCTTGTTAGTTCTGAAATTGTATTCTTAAAATTATCTGAATTGAATTTGAAAAAAATTTATTCCATATATGGAATCAGAATAATTAATATTGTGTAATAATTTCAACTTTAGTTTTTGTCATAATTAATAGTAATTGAAATATAAATCTTTCAACCCAATAAAAGGGAAAATCAGGTAAACCTAGTTTGAAAGAAAAAGATACGTCCAAACTTTTTAATCATAATTATTATTGTGTTAATTTATTTAATCCCAGATCGTATTATCCTCTAGATTAAATTATTTAGGTCAGATTTTTCAATGAATGTAACATGTATAATAATTTATCTATAGATAAATAAAAAATGTCACTCTCTATCATTTAAATATATCCTACAAGTTCATCTAGGGATAAAAATAGGTTTTCAATGAATATTAAAGATTAATATGTGTCTAATTAAAGTATTTTAATGATGGTAAATTATTTTTATGTCTTGGTGAATATAAAGTTACCTTAAACACTTATACCATTCCATGACTGTGCATGCATAAATAATGGAAAATTGAAGGTAAATAATTTAAAAAATAAAAAACGTAACATATTTTGTATGAGTTCTAGTTCCAAAAGAATTTTATAATTAACAATTATTTATTAATAATTTTTAAATATATTATATTAAAAATTCATTATTATCTTCATGTCTTTAGAATCAAATTATATGAATAGTTCTCGAAAATACATTAAATATTATTTTTATTAAAAAATATTTTATTAAAATATTTAAAAATCATAAAAATAGATCAAGAGAAAAATTAGGATGATAAATGTCCTAAAATATCAACACATTTATTTATATCATCCAATTGTTAGCATTTATGTAAAATTATAACCATTTCCATTTGAAAATAATTTTACCACATTTAAGGATAAAATATCATTTTACATATCACATGCACTCGTGTTAAAATTATTTTTTCAACAAATTGGATATGAATTTGATAAATTTGATTTAATATTTATAATTAGTGGGTTAAAATTATATTTTATTTATTAAATTATTTTTGTATATAATATATAAATTCTTAATGTAAACATACTAGTTACTATGGTGAAAACTAGAATGGTAAAAGTTAGTAACCGTTGAGTATAAGGGAATAACATTTTAAAACATATTAAATATTTAGTATAGAGGTGTGAATGAAAAATAATTTCCAAAAAAAATATTTTATTTATATATTTTGGAGGTTCTGGTTAATGGACTAACTTCCCATTATTGAATAGTTTTTGGTATTTTAAATAAAGGCAGTCCTCCTAACTTATATAAGGGAACCCCATTTCCTATCATCTAAAAAAATAAAAATCATTTCATTCAACCAATACCGTCCAGAATACATTAAATAATTACATTAAAACATCATATATTACTTTTAGTATCATAAAACTACCATAGGGGTATTTTTTATATAATCCTTAAGTGGTTTCCTGAAGAAGAGGTGAAGATTTAAATCAAATAATTTTTTATCATTATTCTTCAAAATCATTATTTTATTATTTAAAAAATCTTATATAATAAAATAAATATATACCATATACTAAGAATATTTTATGTTAATGGAATACCATATATTCACTCCTCTTCCATCAATTGTGAAACAGAACCATCATTCATGTGTATAGAAAACTACCACCTTGTTAATCGGTGTATTTAGTTTTTCATCACCTCTTCTTATAACAGGGTGTAATCATGGATTTATCAGATATATATATATATTATTCACAATATATATATATATTTTTAAATGATACTATATCATTTAATTTCACCCCTTATAATCACTGAAAAATGATTATTCAATTCATGTGTACATGTTCTTGGGAACCCTCAATAAATGGTTTCCTAACCTATAAAAAATTTATAGACATTTTTATCTTGCAATATAGGTTATAAGTGGATGTGGGATTTTCATGTAAACTTTATTAGGCATTCTCAGACAACATTTTCTTGGAGACTCGCTCATGGGATGCTTCCTACTCATTGTTTCCTAAAAAAATGTGGCATTTCTCTTTGTTCTTATTGTTTATTTATTAATCAAAATATGGAAGATATTGATCATTTGTTTCTTAGTTGTCTTATTGCCTCATCAATGTAGAAGTCTATTTATGAAATTTTTGAAATCATTATGCTTAGAATATCATCAATCCATTATTTCATTCAAGGCTGGAATTCAAATTTTCTTTCTCCGCAAATGATGGATCTTGTAAGGGTTCTTGCTACTGAACTCCTTCATTTAAATTGGTTTTCCCAAAGTAAGGTGATTCATGATAGATTTTCCTTCATAGTCAGGGGGGTTTTTTCTGCTTTTCGTACTACTATGCGTAATGTAGTTATACCAAGGAATCATTTTTTTCTTCAACTCGGTTCATGATTTTTCCTTTCTGATCTAGATTGGTGTAAATGTAATATTTAGGCCTCTACATGATTCATTTGATGTTATTTGGATGGAACATCTCTTTGTATGGTTAGAAGTTTCTTCTGATGGTGCTTCTAGAGGTAAGCTATGGCTTTTTGGTTATGGTTCTATTTTCATAACTCATAAAGGGGATGTAATTGGTTGTTTTCATGGTCTTTGTGGCTTTGTCTCTTCACTTGAGACTGAAATTCATGGCATTATCATTATTGTGTATCAAGCATGGAGCATGGTTGGGATAATTTATGGACCAATAGTGATTCTACATTTTTCATTTCTCCCATAAGGATGTGTATTTCTCACTTGTCATGGAAGCTAACTAATCGATGAATTAATTTTTTGGACACTCCATTTTCATTGAATCATATTATCACTCACATTTATAGGGAATCCAATTTTTTGACTAATGGTCTTGAAAATATAAGTTTTAATGTAGTTGATTTTGTTTGGTATGATCAATTGCATGATGATCTTTTTCATTTTCATAAATGGTATTGTGACAAGCATCCCATTTTTAGACTTCTGTATGCTATCTCTTATCTCGGTTTGAGGTTTGTTTTATAGTTTTTTTTACATTTTTGAGTTCCATTATATTTCTTTAGGGTCTTTTTATTTAGTTTTATTCTTTATTCTTCTTTGGAGTGGTTTGTTTCTATGTTTTTTCACAGAAATGAAGTGGTAGGTATAGAGTTCTCTGTTAATTTCTACACTGGTTTTCAAGCAGCCAGTATTTTTATCTTCGTTGTGAATTTCATTAGTTGGAACTAAACATGTTTCTTCCTCAACTCCTTCATCTGATTGAATAGGATATCCAGGTTGGTTTTTTCAGGGTACCTGTGAGCAATTACGGTGGATGATTTCCTTCACATGGGGTCGCTGGCGAGGTAGTGCTTCTTAACTGGACTATTTCTGGCTTTTAAATGAGCACTCATGATGTGTTGACCTTGAGTGGACTGCTTTGTTTTCTTTGACATCCTGAGCTGACCTTATTTCAATGGGTGTTTCCTATTGCTTTGGTTTTTATATATTTCACCATAATCATACATAATGGTTGTTTGGTGATACTTGTCTTCATTTTTTGTTGTATTGTTTTCATTTTTATTTAATAATCATCCATTTTCATTATTATTATTCTATAGATTATGGACTAATGTCCACTTTTACCATAATTAATCTATTTATGTCATATTGTACATATGAAACAAATATTGTCAAAATTCCCCTTGAGAATGCAATTGATTGAGTAAATATATATCTCATTGTAAAAAATTAAAATTAATAATAGAATTATAAAATTGAAATAAAAATTTAAATAATGAATATAATTTTTCTATTCAATAATATAAAGGAAGTATGTGAAAATTCAGACCCGTGGCAAGATATTTTTTCTTAGTTTCCTTTCATTGATGCATATTTTACTATTATACACCTAATTTATTTTATATGTTGCATACATTTCCATTTTACATTTTATTTAATTAATCCATAATATATAATGATATTTTATTCTATTATTCATTTTTCTTCATCCATGTAGATTTCATTTGAATGTTACCAAGTGTTAAGATTTTTTATAACTCAATATTATAATTAAGTTATATAAATTCTTCATTATACATAATATTATATGATTATCTATGTAACAAATTTTGAATAATTTTTTCACATTATTTAGAATTTTTATCTATATTTATATTTTATACATATAACCAATATTTAAACTGATTATCAGTTGAACATTATTATCTTTGTAAAATATTTTCTTTCAATTTCCACTACATTGAGACATATTAGATAATATGGACCAACTTATTATTTTGAGGTGTATCTACCAACCCAATTATATGTTATTTCATGTATCTCATTATTTTCATGTTATGTATTGTTTCATTTTAATTTATTTCTTTCATGGGGTTTATAATTCAAATTATTCCAAATATATAAGGGTTTATGCATCAATCAAAATTTAATTAGGATTTTTTATGCTTCAATTTGCATTAAGAAGAGTATCATTATCTTATAAACCATATCATTGTACAATATACAAGTTATCCATTGTATTTTCATGTAATAGAAACACTTACCCTCAATGTTACGTAATATGTTTTAGAAAAATTTATCTATGAAACCCCAACATTATTTCATTTATCGTCCATAAATACTTTTTCTACTGTATATATATTCAACTTAAAATGTTTTATGCAATGTTTTAAATATTATCCAATTATTTATTGAATAATTTTTTACCCATGTTAGAATTTTTTGAAAATGAAATAAAATAAACCCACTTATAATTTTCATAATATGGTGTTTTGTAACTTTTTACCAAAAAAATGTGAAATGAATATTTTTTTTAAAATACTCTACCTAAATAGAATATTCTGTTCATCATGAACCCAAATTTCATTGCATATTACATTATATTTTTATGCGGTTATTTCAATGAAACTTTTTCCTATTTTATATAAATTTTAATTTTTAAAAATAGGATTTCAAAATGAAATTTTTTTTTCATCAATAATTTTTTTAATGATATTTTTTAAGTATTTATATTCCATAACAATAATAACAATTTAATACTTTTATACTCAACTGGGGATAAAATGTATTGATTTCATCTATATTATTTCACTATATGGTATGTGATTAGTATGAAAGTATAAATATTAAGATTTTATATGTTATTTTTTTTATACAAATGTTTATGTTAATTATGTATTGAATTGTTAATATCCCCTTTCATATGATAAATGAAATGAAATTATTATGTGAAAGGAAGGGCCTGCTATGATACATAGATGCATCAGTTGGTCTCATGAGAAAAACTAATTTCGGTATTTGGATGAGGCCTTACACATTTATATAATATGTCTTGGAATAAGGCCTTTATGGTATTTTTTTGATGTTAAACATTATTTATTTTACTGGTATGAGATTATTTATTTTCATTCCGACTATTAATTTAATATTAACGTTATCCATAAATATGTTTCAATAGTATGTGAATAATTATATGAAATTATTTTATATTTATTAATTTATGCCATATTATAATTCTTTCTCAAGTTATTGATTAAAACAAATATGTTTTTAGTTATTTATATTTCCATAACGATGTATACTTTTTTAATCGGGATAGATTCCTCTTTACATAACCTTTAATAATTATTTTAGATCACCCATGTTTTCTTACTTTACTTTGGATATGAAGAAGAAATATATGAATACGTTTAATGATGAAAAATATTTACATTCACAATGTGTTATTTTTATTTTTTAATTTATAATGGGAGGTTTAAGTATGTATCATATTTACCAAGGCTTCAGTCCTTTGTGATGTTATCACTTGTATATTATTCTAATCTAACAATGCAACCACTTCCATTGGGCTTCTTGGGTTTTGGTATTTACATTTTATATATAGGTATTGGGTTCTAAATGATATGATCATGATCTCAAACCATCATTCTCATGTTATACTCATGTGATCATTGATATATCCTTTATTTACCATTACTTATAATTTGATCTCAACTTCTATTATATTAGTTTTCCATAATTTATGAGGAATGGTACTTATTATGATATGCCTAAAATATTTTAGTGGTATATGATGTAGTTTATTTGTGAAAGAGTTGTTTATGTATACATATTTCTTATGATAAAAGACATATATCATTCTAACATGACTAATTATTGTAGGTCTTGAATATTTTTCTAAATATATGATATATCTATATATGAAATGTATCTGGTACTATATTCAATAATAAACATATTTGATGGATACATAGATATACCATCTCTTGAGTTATATGACCAAAAATGAATATTTCTATATCCAAAATTCAATCATTACAATTTTTTATACAAATTATCCTCCCTGAGGATATTTTGTAAAATCCTCATGTATTCATTATTCTCTTCTTTTATCATTTAATATGTATTAATTTTATCTATAAAGACTACCAATAACTAATCAGGTTCAGCTAAAAATACTATATTCATTAAATGATTTAAGTTTATTGGGTAATTGGTAAAAACAAATTTCATCACCATAATTTCATAGTTTTCATTCCATGTATAGAATTTATTCTTTGGTATATCTTCTTTCTTAACCCTCAATTTATGATATCATTAATGAATTTGAAACTAGGAAAATTATTGAGATCCACCTATTTGATCAAACAATTAATCCATATGGGTTAGACAATTATTTTTCTTAATAGTAATCTTATTAGGTTCTTTATAATCAATGAAAATTCACATTGATCGATATTTATTCCCAAAAAAATAAAGTAGAACTCATGGTGACATCATAAGCTAAATAAATAACTTTTCATGATCCTATTTTAGTTACTTCTTCAATTCATTAAACTTTATCATGTCCCTTATATTTGGTGTATTTGAAATTGGTGCAACACCAGGTATGAATCCTACTGAGAACTCAACATCACTATTCGGTGGAATACTATGAAACACATCAAGAACATTCTTAAAAGAATTATTTTATATAATAAATATCTAGTTTATCCATAACCATCCAAGATAAACCTCAATTACCAATACAAATCAAGACACAAAAAATTTGAAGCATACCCATTATAATTTTTTATTAAACATTTCACGGAGGGATAATCCTAGGATAACCTAGAAAATAAAATGCGACTTTCATTCATTAAAAATTATGTTTTATTGAAATAAAGGTTTCTTATCCATTCCCAAAATATCATCTAATTCAACTAGAGGGAGAATAAATAGTTTTTTTAAACACATGCCTAAGAAATAAATTGTATCTCATTTAAATAATTGAGAAGAATTAATACTACCATTAATGGTTTTCACAACTATTTCAACATATATTCAATGATATTTTACTATGATACCATTAGATACTTGCTTAGATATAAGGTAGTGTTAGATTCATAATCATATAATAATTTAATTGTTCTAAAATGGATAAAAAGTGTAAATTAAAAATTTATTTTACTACACATTAGTAATAGTGACCACATGATATTAGCCATTATCATTAGGCTAATGAGGCTGTTAACATTGATCATCATTTTTAACCATCACGTTTGATCACTTGATAACATAATGGCCACAATCCTTGAATTTTTAGTAGTGGATTGTAGGTGGTGTATTCAATGGATATTTTCCTCCATTAGAGTCTAATATATTCCCATGACAATGGAATTTTACTAATCGATGATGTCCCTTTTTGCAATTACCCCACACTAAGTACCCTGGAGGAGGATTCATAATTTATTATATTTTCATGGATACAATGGGATGAATCTCGAAGGACCAGTTAATTTATTGTGTTTGGGGAAGAAGATAAATTCAATATTACCATTTTATATTTTTAATTCCAAAAAAAAAATTACAAATAAAAATATAAAATGAACACTGTCCTTGAAATCTCATTCAAATATATCTTTTATAAATATTAGGGAAATTAGGAATGATAAGGGTGATGTCAAATAATCTATAAGGGTTAAGTACATCAGATGATATCATGAATACAAGATAATAACCAACATGGATAGGTAAATGACTTAACAAATTTTTCAATTAAATAACTTGTCCGAATTAATAATAATGTCACAATTCACCTATGAAGGTAAATTAATAAAAACTCATGATATTTATAAAATAAATTGAGAATGAAATGCATTCCAATATAATATCATAAAAAAATATTCTGGATAATAAAATCATTACTCTTAATGAAGTAAATTCTAAATTATTGGTTGTTACATCATAAGAACATGATACATCTACCTTCAATACCATTCAAAAGACTTTCAAAACAACAAGTAAAACCACATTTAATATGGCCAACAAATTTCTCTCATTATAAATAAGAATGGTTTAGGGGAATATAATTTACCAGGACCCACCCATGTATATAGGATTAAATCATTATTCATATAAAAAATAATCAATTAAATTCTTGAATGATTTTTTATAATCATCAAATGTCTATATTGTGTAATGAATAAATATTTATAAAGATATCAGCAATTACTAAAATGACATTCAAATTAGACACCATATTTCAAAATTATTGTACAATTTATGAAATAGTTTTATCCATCGCACAATAATAAGGATATTTAATTTAAATTTAATTACCAATTAGAAATGATCATAATAAATTTATTTTTCCAAGATAATGTTAACAATCACAATATAAAGCATGATTTTATAATAACTTTTATCACAAGGTGATTTTCAAGTTAAATACATATGGATAAAATGATTGAAATTCAGAAATAATATACAATTAATTATGAATTAATAAGGATATTAATTTTCAATTTGGAAGTTTATACACCACATAAAATTCAATTACTACACAACATCAAATATGTATCAATAGAATTAAAATTGAGATGAAATCCATTACATCAAGCTTCCATTCGGTTGAAAATGCCTAAAGATACACTATAATGTTACTAATCATGTTATTAATTTATTTAAGAACCATATTCAGAATAATAATATCATATATGATACTTTTATAACATTTTAACAACCATTTGTTAAAAATATTTCATTATTTTATTTATCCCATGTTTTAATTGCCTAGTTTCCTCATGCATGTTTTTAAATAAACGATACGGTTCACATAAAGGTAATATACATAAATCATATAAATAATTAAATTATTATTATAAATATCATATTTACTCATTTGATACATTTTTAGAACCATTTATGAAATATAGATAAGTAAAATGAATCAAATCGCTACATAGAGACAGTAGGCCGTACAAATACATGAGTTATGATACCATTCCCATAACTAGTGAAAGTGTAAAGAAGTGGGTGATATATAAAATCACTAGAATCAATATCCTATAATATATATAACACTTATTCATTAATTGTATCATTATTACTTTCCATTTAATGTGTATTTGAAAAAAAATCACATCGCTTCATGAGATTGTAGTCCTCCACACACACAAGTGATTTCATCTTATTTTAAATGGAATTGAAAAAAAAGATATATGTGATATAAAAATTAAAAAATTAATATAATTTGATAAATATTACAAACACATGGTAAATCCTTCAATATATCAAACTGTGATAGGTGGTAATAGAAAAACGACTGAAATGTGTTCCTAAGGTGGTAGTCCTCCGTACACACGAAGGATGAGATGGCCCCTCCCCACACGATTGGGGAGGGAATTCTTCCATACTTTTAGGTAAAACATTATAATTTATTATCCTTATTTAAAAAACCCAATTTTCCCTATATTACTTAAATATCACATACCCCTAATGTCCTGGATCTTTTTTATGGTTTCCCACACCATTTGATTTCATCCTCAGAGTTCAACCAGGCATAGACACTTTTCAATATAAGGTTGATTGCTCAATTAAATAAACATCATCCTTTTGTGGATTATTTTGATAAGTTTATTTTTATTTCTTGGGTTTCACATGATAAATAGAAAGTGGATAATATTGATAAGTGGGATATTGGGATTTAGATCACATTAGAGAATAACTTGATCTATGATTTTTCCATTACCCCCCACAGATACAAAAAATCCCAATTCTATATTTCTATGTGAATTTGTGACCTTAAAATGAATCATTACAACCCGACCTTTTATATTTGAATTATTTTTCCTTAAATTCCATAACCAATTCAAAATATATTAATTATGTGAATAATAAAAAATGCTGTTTGTGGATATATGTGTTCTAAACATAGAACTAGAATAGTTTGCCACTCTATTTCTCTATTAGTATCTATAGAAGTGGATGTATCAAGAAGACTAGCTGAATATATTTGGATTTAATTGTTGGAGGAGTTGTAATGAAAAAAATTCACTTTGAGTCTTGGATCGAATTTTCTCTTACTGTATGAAAATGGGCCACATAATGTTAATTTTAGGCCAAATGCCAAAATCATTCAACACATGGATGTGAACTTAGGAGGACCCAAAAAGTGATCATTGCCTAGTGTTGGTGAGGGTATGAAGGGTAAGATTCAGTTGGGTTTATCCATTGATCCATGTAATGGAAGTATTGTGCAATGAAGATCACAAGAGGGTGACTCAAAAGAGGGTGAAAATTTCAATCAGTAATGGAATTATCTGGGTGATACCAAGACAATTGCTCATGATCTTTTGGGGCCAGTGGGAATAAAGGAGGTGAGTTTTGATGTTTTTTTAAATCATAACCTAAGAATTAATTTAGGGCACCTATTTCGGGGTTGTTTGATCTGGTAGAGGAAATGACCATTAAGTTGAGACATAAGTGAATGATTTGGGATGTTCATGGACATCCATGGATGAATCCTAAATAGTGGTTTCTTTTTCAGGAAATAGAACCATTGTATGTGAGGGTTCATAGGAGATAGGACCACTATTACATGGCCATGTTTGGGTGTATATAAGGAAAGGAAGGGTCATGCAACATGTGGAATGGTTCAGGAGGTGTACAAAAGAGGTGGTACATTGATTAGAACAACCTCTAAAAGGTATTGTTCTACGGATTGTTCAGATATTAGGCATAGTAATAAATTTCAATATTTTGAAGGCAAAAAGACATATTATGAAACTGAAACATCTCGAGAAATGACCCCCAATGAAGAGTAGGGAGTCATAGAGGTAGAGTCCACCAATGAATCTTCTTGAAATTTTTTAGGAGACAATGTAGTAGAATTTCAAGGTAGAGGGATACATAGTTCTAAGCGGAGGAATGGTTGGAGATGAAATTTAGATTCGGTAGATATATAATTTTTAAAAGAAAAAATATAAAGGAAAAATTACATATCCTAGATACCCCTACTAATGGATACAGTATCCTCAAGATGGTCAAAATCCTTGGTGATAGACAATGATACTAAGGTTATTGGAATCACTTATGTGGATGAGGCTGCATATAATGGGGTCATTGTCCTCAAAGTTGGAATGACTAAGAAGATGTGAGAGAATTGTTAATAAAATAAAATAAAAAGAAAACCCTTGATCTACATATCAATTCAAAGCAAGAAATGGTGGAGAAGGTTCTCTGGAATATTTCCACACCAGAAGAGGATGATAGGATGATGAAAATGATAATACATTTGGATACCCATTGTAAGAGGAGTGCATCAATTAAAAATAATGATCTTATACATGTAAGAGGAGTCATTTAGGGGATGACAAATATATTGGAGTATATTCATTCTTGGTACAAGATGGATTGTCACTTTGAAGAAATTATAAAGGAAGATCATGAGAGACAGGTAACCACTCTCTTCTGCAAATTATTTCTGATGAATATATCTATTATAATTAAATCTACATTCATTTACTTTGTAGATTCATATAGTTTTTGTTCTTTGTAAACCTTTATGATTTAACACTTCTCTATTAATCTCCTTTCATAAAAAAAATGTTCAATTTCATCCTTTTTAAGAGAAAACTCCATTGGATCTACTATTTGTGACCTTAGGATAGTTATTTTGGGTGGATAAGAACCTAAATAATGTAATTAAGGATTTTTTGGTGAGAATAGGGTGTGTTATGGTCGAACCAATAATATTGGGAGTTTTGATGAAGTGAGGGAAGAGAGCTCCCATTTATAAGTGGCTAAATGGAACTATCATTGAAATAAAACAAATTAAAAATAATAACAAATGATCATTCACATTTAAAATGATTCCAAATTGAAATGGATTAAATCTTTAGAAGATTGATGCAGAAATAAGGCTATGAAATAATATTTTGAAAATGTGTTTGGTCATTTTGAGCAACATACTTTTAGTTTAACCCCAGAGTAAATCCATTTTTACCTTAACCGTGTTATGTAACTTTTATTGCATTCCCTATTAATTTTTGTAAAACATTAATTTGAAATTATTAGAAATTATTAATTATGTGGATTCCAAAAATGGAATACATTTTTTCAATTTTAATTTACATAATTTTCAAAATATTGTTTTAAATTAATCTCACAAATGTGATGAGAAAGGGGGTTTCAAAAGAGAAAATGTTCAAAAGATTAAAAAAAATTATATCTAAATTCAATATGAAAATAATTCTGATGACCTAAATTGGATTAAATGATATATAATTGATCTAATTTTTATTTAAATCCAATTCAAAATATAATTTGACATTAAAAGTAATTGAAATTAAATGTCAGTTGTCAATTATATTTCTGTATATTTTACTTTTCATTATAAAAAGGAAACATTATTGAAAAATCCAAAATAATTCACCCTATGATAATGTTAATATTTTGATTGAAAAAATAAATTTTATTTTTTCAACTAAATTTACTAAAATTTTTAATAAATAATTTTAAATTAAATTCAAAGAGCGTGACTAAATTGTTTCTTGTTTAAACCTGGTGTTGTGTGTGATGAAATCTATCGATGAAATTAAATTTATTCTAAAAGAAATATATTATAATGCATTAGTGTGTCATATTCATACATCATAGAAAATTTATTTTTTTAAATTTCAGGGATATTAACTTTTAAATTGATGAGGGTAGATTCTCATTATATTATCATCTAGCTCCCATATTACTACATTCATTTTTTGATTTCTCCAAAGTACCTTTACCAGAAAATTCATCTGATTCTTCAATAATTTCTCTCAAGTATCAATACTTTTGATGGGTTATTGTTGACACTCCTTTTCATCACAGAGTCCAATGTAATGTAAAGGGAAATTACATAGCACAAATTGATCCATCCCTTGAAGAAAATATAAAAAATCGATAAAGGCATGAACAAGGGATGAAAAGCACATGTACCGCGCAAGTTCTATCACTGTCGCACAAGTCCACTTGCGCGACGCCTAGTGGTTGCGCAAGTGATTGCGTGACCTAAGTGGTAACCGCCCGAGGTCTTCTCCTGCTTATAGATAGACCCTGTGGGCCCCCCATTCGGAGAGGATTTTTTTTCCAGAAACACAAATTTGAGCTCCCGGAGCCCTAGTCTCTTCTCAAAGCTTCCAGAACACTTCTAAGGTAATTTCTTACCTAGAACGGAAGATCTAAAGAGGGGGAGGAAGGCCTAAGTTTTGAAACTCATCAACACTTTCGTGCTTGAGTGGCCAGCCCTTAAGGGAAAAGGGCCACACTTGCGCTCCGCCTTACTCCTTCAGTAGAACCTGCGCGCCCCTCTCCTGGAAGAACCTCAGGAGGATTCTAAAGGCCTTAACCAAAAGTCGCTCAAGTATTACCCTGTCGGTTGAACACCGCACAAGTACCGAAAGTGTCGTGCAGGTATACCTGCGCGACCAAAACATGCGCGCCCACCCAGTACTTGAACGCCTTCCAGGACTTGCGTGCCCCTACATTTTTGGGTGCCTTTCTTACCCATTTCAACCCTCTTAAGCCATAACACCTTTCCTATTCAATATTCAGTCATCAAGACACTCTCAAAATCCATTTATGGCATGATTTCTTGATTTGATTTCCTTATCTGAAAGGAATTCTGTGGAATATCTCTCAAAACCTAATGATTTACACATCTTTATGTCACTAAAGATTGAGATTTCATTCATTCAACCACATCCTTTAAGATGAGAGAATCCTTAACCTGGGTCTCCTTTTCAGGAATAATCCCCAGTCATAAGTCCTCTAATATGGGCATCCTCTTAAAAGTAATCCCCAGATCCCCTAACATGGGCTTCATTTTCATGAGTAAGCCCCAGTCTCAAATATGGGCATCCTCCATAGGAGTATGCCCCCGTCATAATTCTTAACTTGGGCATCTTCCTTAGGAGTAAGCCCCAATTCATAATGTTCCCAAATCTAGGAATCCGCCTTAGGAGTAAGCCCCAGTCCCCTAATTTGGTCATCCTCTTCAGGAGTAATCCCCAAACCATAATTTCCTTAACCTGGGCCTCCTTTTCAGGAGTAATCCCCAGTCTCAAATATATGCATCCTCTTTATGAGTAAGTCCCAAGTCCCTTAATTTTTGGGCATCCTATTTAGGAGTAAGCCCCAGATCCCTTAACCTGGGCATCCTTTTCAGGAGTAATCCACATTATCAAATATGGGAATCCTCATCAGGAGTAAGCCCCAAGCCTTAATTCCCTTAACATGGGCCTCCTTTTCAGGATTAAGCCCTAGTCATAATCCTTAACCTGGGCCTCTTTTTCAGGAGCAAGTCGCAGTCTCAAATCTAGGAATCCTCCTTAGGAGTAAGCCCGAGTCTTAATTTCTCTTAACCAGTCCTAATTTACCTTTGATATGGGATTCCTTTTTAGGAGTAAAACCCAATCATAAGTCGTGTCCTAATTTGGGCCTTCGTTTCAGGAGTATGCCCCATGTTAGAGTATTCAAAATCTCCATGAAGCACATATACCTTTATGGACCCTGTTCCTGGATTTCTTCATTAAAGAAAATCCTAACATTCATTTATCTGGGCAGTCATACATATATAAGCCCCACATTATTTCTTATGATTGCATATTTCATGGAATAATTGTATAATTTTTACCAATATCTCTTGTTTCTCACACCGATCATGACTCACGTGAGCGTAGAGTGTAAAATTAATTGTGACATCTTTCTTTGAGCCATCAATCATAACCATCATACTCCCTTACTTGAACTACGTGGGTTCTAATTCCTTTTATAAACAAAGGATACGTAGGTAGCCCATCTACGGGTTCGATCCCAACTCTAAAATAGTCCATTTCCTTCTGAATGACAATAAACTTCAAGTGCCCCACTGAGTGGCTTTAAAACTAGCATGGTCATCATAATGACCAAGATACTTCTATATAAATGTGTCGAAGAGTACCATTGACCAAGAATCTCTAATAAAAACAGATGATTCTCTATCTATGAAGAACCTCGAATATATACAAAAGATTCTCAAAATTTTATACATATTTAATAATTGATTGTCAGATCTGATGGAATGCTCATTCTATACTTGGTAATGTAATAAGGATTCACGAACATAACTTAAATCTATAAATAGAGTCCCGGAGTAGACAATAATTCCCCTAAAAAAGGTGTGATGTGTCTAACCTCCCATCCTCTCGACCAATGAAAATTCCTAAGCCTCATCCATCCACAAACTAATGAGCACCCACCTTTGGAAAGTAGTTTCAAATGGATGTGGAATCATTGGATGTCTCCGGTTCTACGAACTAACCCGTTAGAAACCGATCATAATGTTTTAACCTCCCACAAAGGCGGTCATCCCCAGATTCCGAGGGAAACAAAAATGGTGAACCCGACGTGAATCCTTAACCAAGTTAAAATAATGTTTTACCCATTTTTTAGGCCCCTATTTAAAACTCAATGAGAGGGCCAAAAAAATAGTCATTGAAATATGTGCTCATCCAAAATATGTAGTGGATGAATTTATCTTGATTATGTTTGTTATATCAAACATGTACTCTTTTCCAAGATCTTCTGCATTTCTACAGTGGCTTCTCTCAGGTTCACACTTGTGAATACTGCTGTTGTAAATGCCACTACTGCTACTCCTGCTTGATCGTTGTCCACTCTAAAGACGATATCACCTACTCAGCGTCTTCAACGATGGGTATCAAACACACTGGTTAAGGAGTACCGTCAACACGGTAACATCCCAACTCCGGGGGCTACTCAACAAGCCCTCCAAGTAAATAACTCACATCGGTCATCCGGACAACGACGAACAGTGATCAAGAAGTAGGCGGTGCTGACTACCGTCTCCAACCGTTTCGTGTCATTATCCCCGGAACGCAATCACCATTCTCTCCCTTATTCTGGGGAGGTGAATGATAAAGTCCCTCAGGACCTTAATTCAAACAGACAAGAGTCCTTCCTGAGGGCTCCCACCAACAATCGCCGCCAGAATCGTGCGGCAGTGCGCCCTTAACATGATGAGGGTACGAAGTCCAGGAGTTCGGCTCAGGTTCCTCGAACCCAAGCAGGCAAGACGAACCACTAGAGGCCGAATCCAGTCAACAGTGACCAGGTTCTCATCTCTGCCATCTCCGGAGAAGTCTACCAACCTAACTTGGTGGCAAGAAACAAGCAGGCACATACACCTGCCCGTTTTAATTCCGCTGTCTAGCAGACTCGTATGGAAGCATCACGCCAATCCCACCAGGCAATTCCGGTGGAGTACTACATGCAGGAACATACACTTGTTTATACATCATCAACTAGTCAGCAGGCTCGTCTGACTACATATGATGGATCTCGTCAACCACGTTTGGCGAAGTGCAATCCGCAGGCACATACACCTGCTAATATTAATCAAGCCTACCAACAGTTTCGCTTGGTAGCTCTCAGAGAAGTTAGTCGGAAATCCCCGACAACAAATAGGATGCAGAATCAACTCTTTTCCCCCACACTTGAGTACTTTGAGGATTCACTGACAAAAAAAGGAGGACATGAGCAGGCACGTACACATGCTCTAAGCCCGGAATGGACGTATATTCTCGTTCCGCCAGCTGAAGTCACCAAGCATATTCTATCAATGGTGAAAGAGCAGAAGAAAATCCCTGCTCATATTCTGGATGCCTACCAGGATATTATAACAACTTCAGCGGCATATCAGGGAAATACACATAGATCTATCCCTACCTGTGGAGTGATACATAAAAAATTCACTCAGGAACAGAAACACACATCTGTTCCAGTTCAAGAGGGTTATGAGACATACTCCCCCATATCATACGGACGACTAAGTCAGGAACATACACCTGATTTGAGAGGAGATCATCAGCCTAACCTAGCCATCTTTCATGACCAGGCACATACACCTGCTCAGAGCAGCTACTTTCTTCAACAAGTGATTTCCAAGGCAAGTAAGAAGGCGTCTAAGAAAAGACCCGCCCAGCACAGTCAAGAGATCAAGAGCCAATCTGTAATAAGGCCTTGCTCGATGCTGGAGTTCTTGATGCCCTCAGACAATTATCTGTTGGAATTCAAGATTCTACTCCCTCAGTTCCCAATAGTGGGACCATTAATTCCAAAGGTCTTCAACAGACACTTCCTCATGAAGGCTTGCTTCATGAAGATTCGGTCGATCTCAAAGTTTTATCTTCAGATGAGAGCCACAGGAACCCTCTGTGTGGTCAGAAGACCAAGGAGCAAGAGATCTCATCTTTTGATGTAACCCAATATGGTGGTCCTCCCCATTATGATGAATTTCGCTGTGAAATTCCTCTCCGCAGTAGTGATGCACATTGACCGGAAAATGCTCCAGTGGACAATGTAGTGCCGAGAAAGCCCTATTATCTTGAGGCACTTGAAAATGAAAAACCAGTCATGTCTGAAGCTTCTCGCTCGCAGGTGAAATACTTTCTCAATCAGAAGATAGCCCAGGGTGTAGGTCATTCTCCGAACCACCCCTAAGTCATGCATCTTCTAGTTTGATCAATGATTTCTCTACCAATCTTGTTGAATCCAATGAAGAAACAAGGAAACACCAACTCTGGTAAAATCAGGTAGAATAATTTTCATCAAATGATAAAGAGGAAATGGTGAATATGAGAAAACAACTGATGAAAGGTGAAGTTCTAGTTATGTTTTGGCCTATGGCTGACTCTCAGTATAATATTCCAGAAATGTTAACGGAAGATGAAATTCATGATATTCGTCTCAACATATGGAAAACTCTTTGTCAGTTGAAAAAGATATTATTATATTATGATGAATATGAAAATCATTTTAATATAATAAAAGGGTTACAACGTGTAACACACCGAGCTTCCACGATAGGCTTCTCATTCAATAATGCAATAGCTTGCATTGTACGCAACTTCGAGTTCTAAAACACCGCGACTAATCAAAGTAGCCGTTATGAATAGTAATAACAACTTTTTAAAATTATAGAAATTTTATATTTCAAAATGGACTTCATTTTTGTATTCGTAATATCGGAATTATCCAAAGTTGAATTTTTTGTAATTTTCTGAGAACTTCCAATTTTTTATGAATTGTGAAAATTACTTAAAGACATCTTTTTTAATCAAAATAATTTATAGTGATAAATTATACTATTTAGTGGTTTTAAAGTATAATTATAATATATTTTTACCATTTTATCCAATGGTGGTCATTATAATTAATTTAACATTGAAATTGGACATAAACAATTACCAATCTTTTGATATAAATTGTTTCTTAAAAACACGCTATTTGTTGTAACAGCGGGAATTAATTATAAAATTAATTAATACAACTTATATGTTTGGATTTTTTTAAAATAGACATCATTTTTGAATTCGGAATATCAATTATAGCTTAGGGTGAAATTTTGGCCTTGTTCTGAAAAACTTCAATTTTTGATGAATAGTGAAACCACTAAGTGGTAGTTGAATAACTGATTTTTCGTTTAAATGAAATATTACCACTTCTGTGATTTGATTTTCAAAAATCCGACATACATGGTTTTCATTAAGAAGTAAAATGTGGTTCAATGAGATTAAAATAATTTTTTGGTGAATAGTAAATTTTAAGTTGTTAATCGCGATTAGAGGTAATTAGTGTAGTTGAAGGTACAAATAATGTTTTAATAATATGAGATGAGCATGACACTTGTCCTACTCATATTGGATGAGTCATGGCCGACCAAGACAACCCATGGGTCAACTTGGGGACCCCATGGAGCCACTTTAGTTGGAAAATGACATTAATATATATTTATTTAATGTTAAAATTAAATTGACAAAAACATGAGTTATTTTACTAAAACAGTTTTTAAGTGGGGTTACACAAGTCCAAATTTTGACTATAAATATTCATTAGAAATCTAAAAAGATTTCCTACATCATAGTATTTTTTTTTATAATTTTTAGACATTAAATAAATTATATTATTTATGACATCATTATGATCCAGCGATGACCTCATTATTTAACGATTTAAATAAAATGAGAAGATAATGAAACATCCAAGGCTTACACTTGTCCAAAGCCTATTGGATGAGGATATTTCGAAACCTTATCACCTTAGCCTAGAATTATATAAGTGTGGGACCTTTAGAATCCGAAAAGCATTGTGAAATAATATAACATTTCAATCTTTCCAAAAGTGCCCCTCCTCTCCACTTATAAAAGGCCCCCACCTCTCCAACCTCATTTACACATTCAAGCCATTTGGCTCGGCCAACCTCTGCCCAAATACTCTACCAACTTCCCCCTCTTACTCCTAGAAGCCTTACTTTGGGCATAACTCTTACCAAGGAAGCCTTTGGCTCAAATCAAAAAGAGTTACCCGATTTTGAGGTAATGTCTTCTCTAATGTTGTTTTGTTTTATTTTTCTTCTCCAACCCCCTAAACTCTTTTTATTCATATCTTTTGTAACAACACCAGTATCCTAAATATACTAGGATGTTTTTATAAGAAGTATTCGAGCTACACTTACACACACCTACATCGAATGGTTAAAGAACATACGGTTTCTGTGGATGGCGAATTTCTGCCTCACGAAACGATGATTGTTCAACACTCATATAACACCTTCAAAGGTGGCCATTAAGATGTCACTATTTTTATATATGATATATAATATGTTTATGTTTTACTTATGCTTCTTTATTTCTCATTTATGGCATACTTTATGATTTCCATTTTGGGTAAAATGCGATAATTTCATTTTAGGAAGTGCGGACTACCGCCCCCTCAAAGTTATTTGAATCGTTAATGCCATATGTGGGATGTATAAAGGATGGAGTAAATGGTATTATACACTATATTATACTGGAATTATATTATACATTTATATCATTATGATTTAGTTCCATTAAATATGAAATTGAAATGAAAGTAGCGTTCATGCGTACGTACGACTTACCGTCTCCATGAACGGTGCATTTCATTTCTTACCTCTAAATGTTACTTAACATTATGTATGAACGTATATACTGTATATATGATATATATGATATCTACATCATGAATATAATTCTGGATATAATGGATATTTCACCACATGAACAACTTGTAATTATACGAAGTTTATTTTTTACTCAAGTACCAAAGATCGACAAAACGACCGTTATTAACTTCAATAATTAAATAATGTTCATAACATAGTAATAAGGTATATAAAAGGAATAATGAACATGAAAAAGGTTCTTAAGTAAATAGAAATTAACTCTAGTTTATTATTCAGGAGGTTAAAGAACGGTCGAGTCAGGACAAGACGCAAGGTAAGAGAACTTCTTAACCCAACTTCCATTCTTTGGGTTAATCTCCTAATTTCCAATTATGTCATGATATTATTATGTATTATTTTGTATTTTTACTTTCTTTATGTGTACCTATAGTGAATAAACATAATAGATCTAATTTATTTTAAAAATTATCTTTTTATGGACTTCGTCTCAGTCTCCTTTCATTGAGGCATATTTGGTTTTATACACAACTTTCTTTTATACGGTGTATAGACCCCTTTGACTTTTACGTTTATTCGAGAGGAATATTTTTTTATACGAAGCGTTTCACTAAACGAAAAAAAGGGAATGTTTTTCTTTCCGTACATATGCGGCGACAATGACTTCTCCGCTGCCGTGACCATTATTTGAGTTTCGGCTTCCTCTACAAGCCATCACTTTTTTCAATGAAAAATAAATAAAATGTTTTAACTTTCTTTTAGTTTGGTATTGAAAATGGTTTTGAAAGCATTTTTATTATATCAATGTGTTGTATTATTATCTTGTGATTGAAATTTGGAAATGTTATGTTTCCTTTATGCATGTTTTATGTGATACGATTATGTTATGGGTTATGATATGTTTAAACCTATTCATATGAGGAATGCATTGGACTTAATAAGTGACGGGTGGAGCCCGCTATAGCTCCTCGATGCATCGGCAGGTCTCATGAGACAAACTAGTGTCTTGGCACGAGGCCTTGACAAAATCTTATTTGTGGTCTTGGCACGAGGCCTTGACTACGTGGTTATGATAGTCTGGCATTATGCATTCCATCATTATGAAAGTGGTTATTGATATTGCATGTGATTATTGGACCAGTAGAATATCCATGTGAAGAAGTAAATGGCATTATCTCATTTTACTTTTGCCATATTATGTTGAAGTTCAAGTTTAAAAGGATTTTTTTTAGTTATAAATTTCATTAAATGTTAATGTTTATTTGTGAAATCTTCCGCTATATTGTTAACCTTACTGAGCATCTGAGCTCACCCCTTTCAATGTTTTAATATTTTTCCAGGATATGAAGAAGTATTTTATGAATGACCTACATGGGTAGTCAGAAAGGGATATGATTGTGGACTATGAAGACCATGTTATTGTAGTTTGTTTACTTTTTTGATGTAATGAAAGACTTATGAATGTATCTAGTGTTTCCAAGGCTACTAAACTAATCGGTCTTTCGAGACTTGATCTTTTGTGATCATGCCAATGTTACGAAGTAATGCACCGACTCTGGGTAGCTGGGGTCGGGGCGTTACAGTTGGTATCAGAGGCAGTTTGGTACTAACATTGGAAGCTAGATTTAGATAAACTCTGATTAGAGCACATAGCCCAAAGATAGACTTTGAGGATTAGTATAGAATAACTTCCTAGAATTTTGGTATTATAGAGATGTTATGAGTTTTCCGAGCAATACATCCCTGTCTGGATACGAGCAGGTAGAGGCGGCTCTGGCACAGATATACCTAGGGGTAAAACCCGAAAACACCGATTTGAGCTAGACTCGAACAGGAACTGGTGCACGACAACGGGCCTTGCTGCACTCTTGGTTACAACACTCCCGAGGGATATGCTTAGAATAATTCTCATTTTATTTACAAACCACTATGAAGGGTTATGAGTACATACTTCCTCAAAGAAAACATTTCTTTTTATGATTATGGATTATATCCATAAATAGTTCAATTTATGTAAAGTGTTTAACAAGTATGGAATTATGTATTTTTATTCATAAACTAATCTAGTTTATGCCATTGTTTAGAAATGGTTCCTAGTGGAAGGAATGGAAACTGTATCAATGCACGAACTCCGTGTAGGGATTGCCCTCCTGCTCAAGATAATTATTGTGGGTCTGGAGATACAACTGGTGCTAATCAACTTATTACCATACTGGGACAACTCACTCAGGTTATGAATAATAACCTTACTCGTATGGAGCACCCTGATCCGCAACGTGGAGGATCAATGCTATATCGTTTCATGAGGAAACAACCACCAACCTTCAATGGGAGTACAAATCCTATAGTAGATGAGCAATGGATAAATTCCTTAGAGAAAATATTCCATGCCTTGGGGAGTAGTGAAAGGGAGAAGGTTGTCATGGCAGTTTACCGCCTCACTGGAGATGCCGATAAGTGGTGGTCGCTGATTCAAAACACAAAGGAAGATGATGAAGTATCGAATATGGAATGGAGGGAGTTCAAAGAGCTTTTCTTAGAAAAATACTTTCCATGTGACCATCGAGCAGATATGGAAAGGCAATTTCTGAGTCTGAGGCAGAAGGAGGATGAGAATGTCGCAAAGTATGAGGCTAACTTTACAAGGTTAGCGAGGCATGCTTCCGATTATATACGTAACCCAAGGAGTAAGATTGATCGTTTTTTGATGGGTTAAAACCATTTCTCTGTCGAGCTTTAGTATCACAATCCTTCTCATCATACGAAGATATTGTCTCGTGTGCTATCAAGACAGAAAAGGAATTCTCTAAGTCTTATGACAACAAAGTAAAGGAAGAGAAGAAGAGAACGGTGGAACAAGAGACAGATAAAGGGAAAAAGGGAAAGAAGGATTTTCCATTATGTGATAATTGTGGGAAGAATCACCCTGGTACTTGCCTAAAAGGAATGGGTGTTTGTTATAAATATGGAGAAAAGGGTCACCAGGGTCGTGATTGCAAGGGAAAGAAAGAGGCTATCAAAGTTGAATGCTACAATTGTAGGGAAATGGGGCATTATGCAAATGAATGTCCTAAGCGTCAAGGAAACTTACCTTAGAAAAGGCCAAGGGATCAAGGACTATCTTATGCTGTTACTACAGTTGAAGTAGAATAACTAATGTAATGGTGCTTTTGGACTCATGGATTATATTCTGGTTATTAGAATAATGAGATATATATATATAAGGATTGTACTGCAGTACTTGTTGATTTCAGTAAGGTTTTTATATTTTTAGTATGTGACAATAAAAGAAACATTACTTTGTTTGGGGAATCTGATAAATTGATTTTGGAATTAAGAGACCTTTTAGAGAATGTCTGGACAGAGGTATTTCGAATAACTATAAAGGATGGAGTGGATTAAGTTGATCTTTGGATAGTATTGTTTAAGGTTAAAAATTTATGAAGATTATTTTTGAATATTATAAAACTATAGTTTTAGGAAAAGGACAACCTGCAGGGTGGGGCATAACCCGTCGCGTCGGACAAAGCTGCAGGAATCGACCCCACAATCATAGTGCGACAGCCCTTTATTTCCTACCACTAGCCTACAGGAATTCCCTGGTTAATACAAAATAATTTTAATAATCTAAATGGTATGTGTTAACATTTGAAACCTTATACAATTAGTTTAAGTATAATATTTTTGAGTTCTATTATCTTTTTGAGTGAAAGATGAGTTGATGGTTGAAACTCTAACTGTGAAGCATAAATATATATATACCTATCTCTTATTCAATGAATAAATTACTTCTTAAACTTTAGTAAAGGGATATTAAAACAAAAAAATGTGTTATCCTAATACCTTATGTCTTGTTGAACTGCTGATATTTTAAATCAACATAGATTGAAGGCTTTGAGGCCCTCAATTTGACAGTTGATTGTGATTGATGACCTCAATCACTCCCTACAAATATTTACGTTTTTCCTCCAATTATATGTCGTTAATTTCCACCAATGTTCTCCTAATCGAGATCATAATTGGGTGGTGACATTTTCATTTTCCCTTCCCTCTTATAAAGGCTAAATTTTATTAATCATATTTCCGATGTGGGTTTTCCTCAAAGGTATTTTCTCTTTTCAACCTTTTACTTTCAAAGAAAAATTTCAAATTTCGAGGACGCAATTTATTGAAGGAGGGGAGAATGTAACACCCCGAGCTTCCACGATACGCTTCTCATTCAATAATGCAATAGCTTGCATTGTATGCAACTTCGAGTTCTAAAACACCGCGACTAATCAAAGTAGCCGTTATGAATAGTAATAACAATTTTTTTAAATTATAGAAATTTTATATTTCAAAATGGACTTCATTTTTGTATTCTTAAAATCGAAATTATCCAAAGTTGAATTTTTTGTAATTTTCTGAGAACTTCCAATTTTTTATGAATAGTGAAAATTACATAAAAACAACTTTTTTAATAAAAATAATTTATAGTGATAAATTATACTATTTAGTGGTTTTAAAGTATAATTATAATATATTTTTACCATTTTATCCAATGGTGGTCATTATAATTAATTTAACATTGAAATTGGACATAAACAATTGCCAATCTTTTGATATAAATTGTTTCTTAAAAACACGCTATTTGTTGTAACAGCGGGAATTAATTATAAAATTAATTAATACAACTTATATGTTTGGAATTTTTTAAAATAGACATCATTTTTGAATTCATAATATCAATTACAGCTTAGGGTGAAATTTTGGCCTTGTTCTGGAAAACATCAATTTTTGATGAATAGTGAAACCACTAAGTGGTAGTTAAATAACTGATTTTTCATTTAAATGAAATATTACCACTTCTGTGATTTGATTTTCAAAAATACGACATACATGGTTGTCATTAAGAAGTAAAATGTGGTTCAACGAGATTAAAATAATTTTTGGTGAATAGTAACTTTTAAGTTCTTAATCGCGATTAGAGGTAATTAGTGTAGTTTAAGGTACAAATAATGTCTTAATAATATGAGATGAGCATGAAACTTGTACTACTCCTATTGGATGATTCATGGCAGACCAAGACAACCCATGGGTCAACTTGGGGACCCCATGGAGCCACTTTAGTTGGAAAATGACATTAATATATATTTATTTAATGTTAAAATTAAATTGACACAAACATGAGTTGTTTTACTAAAACAGTTTTTAAGTGGGGTTAAACAAGTCCAAATTTTGACTATAAATATTAATTGGAAATATAAAAAAATTTCCTACATCATAGTATTTTTTTTTTAATTTTTAGACATTAAATAAATTAAATTATATATGACATCATTATGATGCAGCGATGACCTCATTATTTAACGATTTAAATAAAATGAGAAGATAATGCAAAATCCAAGGCTTACACTTGTCCAAAGCCTATTGGATGAGGATATTTCGAAACCTTATCACCTTAGCCTCGAATTATATAAGTGTGGTACCTTTATAATCCGAAAATCATTGTGAAATAATATAACATTTCAATCTTTCCAAAAGTGCCCCTCCTCTCCACTTATAAAAGGCCCCCACCTCTCCCACCTCATTTACACATTAAAGCCATTTGGCTCGGCCAACCTCTGCCCCAATACTCTCCAAAATTCCCCCTATTACTCCTAGAAGCCTTACTTTGGGCAGAACTCTTCCCAAGGAAGCCTTTGGCTCAAATCAAAAAGAGTTACCCGATTTTGAGTTAATGTCTTCTCTAATGTTGTTTTGTTTTATTTTTCTTCTCCAACCCCCTAAACTCTTTTTATTCATTTCTTTTGTAACAACACCAGTATACTAAATATACTAGGATATTTTTATAAGAAGTATTCGAGCTACAATTACACACACCTACATCTAATGGTTAAAGAACATATGGTTTCTGTGGATGGTGAATTTCTGTCTCACGAAACGATAATTGTTCAACACTCATATAACACCTTCAAAGGTGGCCATTAAGATGTCAATATTTTTATATATGATATATAATATGTTTATTTTTTACTTATGCTTCTTTATTTCTCATTTATGGCATACTTTATGATTTCCATTATGGGTAAAACGCGATAATTTCATTTTAGGAAGTGCGGACTACCGCCCCCTCAAAGTGATTTGAATCGTTAATGCCATATGTGGGATGTATAAAGGATGGAGTAAATGGTATTATACACTATATTATACTGGAATTATATTATACATTTATATCATTATGATTTAGTTCCATTAAATATGAAATTGAAATGAAAGTAGCGTTCATGCGTACGTACGGCTTACCGTCTCCATGAACGGTGCATTTCATTTCATACCTCTAAATGTTACGTAACATTATGAATGAATGTATATACTGTATATATGATATATATGATATCTACATCATTAACATAATTCTGTATATAATGGATATTTCACCACATGAACAACTTGTAATTATAAGAAGTTTATTTTTGACTCAAGTACCAAAGATCAACAAAACGACCGTTATTAACTTAAATAATTAAATAATGTTCATAACATGGTAATAAGGTATATAAAAGGAATAATGAACATGAAAAAGGTTCTTAATTAAATATAAATTAACTCTAGTTTATTATTCATGAGGTTAAAGAATGGTCGAGTCAGGACAAGACGCAAGGTATGGGAACTTCTTAACCCAACTTCCATTCTTTGGGATAATCTCATAATTTCCAATTATGTCATGATATTATTATGTATTATTTTGTATTTTTACTTTATTTATGTGTACCTATAGTGAATACACATAATAGATCTACTATATTTTAAAAATTATCTTTTTAAGGACTTCGTCTCAATCTCCTTTCATTGAGGCATATTTGGTTTTATACACAACTTTCTTTTATACGGTGTATAAACCCCTTTGACTTTTACGTTTATTCGAAAGGAATCTTTTTTTATACGAAGAATTTTACTAAACGACAAAAAGGGAATGTTTTTCTTTCCATACATATGCGGCGACAACAACTTCTCTGCCGCCGTGACCATTATTTGAGTTTCGGCTTCCTCTACAAGCCATCACTTTTTTTAATGAAAAACACATACAATGTTTTAAATTTCTTTTATTTTGGTATTGAAAATGGTTTTGAAATAGTTTTTATTATATCAATGTGTTGTATTGTTATCTTGTGATTGAAATTTGGAAATGTTATGTTTCCTTTATGCATGTTTTATGTGATACGATTATGTTATGGTTTATGATATGTTTAAACCTATTCATATGAGGAATGAATTGGACTTAATAAGTGACGGGTGGAGCCCACTATAGCTCCTCGATGCATCGGCAGGTCTCATGAGACAAACTAGTGTCTTGGCACGAGGCCTTGAGAAAATCTTATTTGTGGTCTTCGCACAAGGCCTTGACTACGTGGTTATGATAGTTTGACATTATGCATTCCATCATTATGAAAGTGGTTATTGATATTGCATGTGATTATTGGACCAGTAGAATATCCATGTGAAGAAGTAAATGGCATTATCTCATTTTACTTTTGCCATATTATGTTGAAGTTCAAGTTTAAAAGGCTTTTGTTTTAGTTATACATTGCCTTAAATGTTAATGTTTATTTGTGAAAGCTTCCGCTATATTGTTAACCTTACTGAACATCTGAGCTCACCCCTTTCAATGTTTTAATATTTTTCCAGGATGTGAAGAAGTATTTTATGAATGACCTACAGGGGTAGTCAGAAAGGGATATGATTGTGGACTATGAAGACCATGTTATTGTAGTTTGTTTACTTTTTGATGTAATGAAAGACTTATGAATGTATCTAGTGTTTCCAAGGCTACTAAACTAATCGGTCTTTCAAGACTTGATCTTTTGTGATCATGCCAATGTTACGAAGTAATGCAACGACTCTGGGTAGCTGGGTTCGGGGCATTACACAACGTCAGATTAACTTACAGTCTCAATCAGTCTCTCGATATCCGAAGGGTAAAAAGCATCAGAGAACCCATTAATGTTCATGCCTTGGAACACTAAGAAGATTGCGTCAGTTAATTACCAATGCCCCATCTGGTATTCGTGTTAGAGGATGGGGTGTTCATGGAGCACTACATTTCTCAGTGCTCTCCAGTCAGCAAAGCCCGCTGAAAATGGTCTCATGCAATGTTATTGCCCTTGGCCGGCCACAGTCAATGGGCTTTGTTCGTAATCAAAAGCTTTCCCGAGAGCAGGCTTCAACTAGTTCCTCTCAAAATCAAGAATACAGAGAAAAAGATGTTGAATTACTCCTGCATCAAGCAATCAAGAATATTTAACATGCCTCTCGTTTGGAGCAAACACGTCACCAGGTGACAGAAGTGTCGGAAATGATCCAACCATCTTTTGAAATGGGTGATAAAAGCGGATACATATTTATGCATCCAGCTAATTTCCGGACTATGGATCGCAATATCAGAAGGACTTTCAAGAAAGTCTCAGACATAGCATGTCAAGAACCCCCCCATCTCGCCAGACTGGGGACTCTTTTAAACCAACCCTCAGAATCAACAAAAAGGATTCGGGAAATTGAGCGAGAACACCAAGAACAGCCCCAGTCCACTGGACTGGGGACTTTTTCAAATCATCAATCCCTTCCTCAGGGAAAGTCGGTCTTTTCCCGATTGGGGAAGAAACCTCAAGAGGAATGAAGAGCCAAATTATCAAGAGATTCCCTCCAAATTACAGTTCATCAAGAAGTTCTTGAGGGATTGAATCAACAAAAGGCAATGTCTCATCAAAGACATGGAGGAGGACAATATCACAGAAATGCTAATAGAAGGGATGCGATGAGTTATGCATCAATCAATGTCATCAATGTCGTTGTTGCTGATCCACCAGATGAGGCTCACAGAGGGGACTCAGATGAAGAGGTTCCTACTCAAGAATATGTATGCACTGACACAATTGAAGAAGGTGTGCGTACACTAAATAAAAGGATTACTCAGAACATAGGTAATACTTCGAGTAACCCACTTCCCCCTCTCCGAAAAGGATCCAACAAATGGAGGGGAAAGAACCAGGTTACATATCCTTTTTCTGGAGAAGGTCAATCGCTCTCACTAGAGCGGAGGTTTGCACAACAGGAGGAAGAAATAGAGGAATTAAGAAGGATTAATGAAGAACTTCTTCAGAGTAGACTTATTCTTAAAAATGCTGGAGTCAGTCAGCCATAGGAATTTGTTCCAGCTACAGAGATGGATCAAGAATATCCTCCTCTATCAGTACACCCTCACAGGTCTAATCCTATGGGTCAAGTGCAACAACAGTTGGCAGTGCTACCATCAGTTGCACCACTAATCGCCACATCTGTCCAAGCTCCAGTCATTGCACCTACCCAAGTCCAAGTACAACCGGATGTTTCTCAAAAGTTAATAACTACTATTGAGTAATTAAAAGATCGGTTAGAAACTATGGAAGGGAAGCGTGCGCAAGTTCAACCAAAAAAGAATGTTTACCCTGAATGGCTAGATTCAATTTCTCCTCTATCCAGTTTTGGGAACCCTGTATTCCCTATTTTCAATGGATCAGGCGATCCAGAACAACATTTGACGCATTACGTGTCTTGTTGCGATCCTATGATGGGAACTCCGGAGCAGCAAGAAGCAGTGAAACTCAGATGCTTCATGCGAACCTTGGACGGACTATCTTTTGTTTGGTATACAAGCTTGAAATACCAGTCAATTACCAGATGGGAGGATCTTCGCCGAATATTCCTCCTTCAGTTCAGCTCAAGTTTTCCAAAGACAACAGTTTTCGATCATACAAATTGTAAGAAAATGGATAATGAAAGAGTCTCTGATTTCATTGCTCGATGTAGGGGATTAACAGATTCCTTGAGTTTAGCACTCCCTCAAGAAAAATTGCTGCCAATCTGTGTGGCAAATCTGCGTGACAAATTACGCATGCCATTAATCCCTGTGAAATACACAAGAGGTTTTCAAGACCTTACTTCCATCTCTCAGCAGATTAAATAATTCTTTATTCAGGCTAAGGCTAAATGTTGTATAATTCCATCATCTCCAGGAAGGAGAGAATGGGTAAAACAGAAGCTGCTACAGTTATGCTTAAACAATCACTTGTACCTATTTCTACCTCAAAACCTTAATCTTCTCAAAGGTCTCCACCTTCGGAGTGCCAACAACAAGGGCCTTTTCACCCAGATGATCAAAAATATCAAGGAAGAAAACAATTTGAGGATATGAAGAGAAAAACACACTCTTTCTAAAATGAATAAGTTCCTGGTTATTTCATTTCGTCTTTGGAAAACAATTTGGTTCAATTGCCAATACCCAAGAGGCCAAACAAGAATAGAGATGAATACCGTCCTAATTATTTCCTTTTTCATCAAATGTTGGGGCATCCCATCCAGGAGTGTTTTGTCTTCAAAGTCCTCATGCAAAAGATGGTCGACTCGGGACATGTCACATTGAACGGCTCCTCATCCCAAGTAGCATGTGTCACTGCTACAGTTCCAGAGGAGGAAGATGAATGGTAGGAAGTCAAATGAAAAAATGCACAAAAGTATGATGATTGGATGGTCATAAAGACAATCAATCGAACTCATGCTATTTTGTGAACACAATTAAGGAAACCAATTGTGTCTTCTGCCATGAATATTGCGGCAAAACACTTTTCATCAGAGGGAATGTCCTCAAAGAAACAGCATGATTCAATGAAATCAAAAGAATCAGAAGAAGATGAGTATGTTTCAAAGCCTAAGTTTTCTTTGACTTTGGTAGACTTCATGACATCTACTTCAAAGCCACGAGCACCGACCCACCAAATGGCACAACCGAAACAGGCTAATCAGGCAGAGTCTTCATCAAAAGAAGAGTTAATCTTTGGTTCTGTTAATATGATTCAATTAACAGATCCATATGCCAGTCGCAGTTTCGATTTCATTGAGCCTGAATTCCTTGTATCAAACAGAGGAATCAGAGGATGTTCCAGGGGCTCAGGATACAGGGGAAGACGTGGATCTTTCAGAAGTCACTATTCCAATTCTACCCCTGCTAGAACTATGTACGCAGCAGAAAATCATGGTAGAGCCCTTCAGTGAGCTCAGCAAGAACAAGAAAGTTCTTCTACCAATAGAAAATTTAGTCCTGACACAGTTATTTTGGAAGACTGATTGAAGGTTCCATCTTCTTCCTCTTAGAATGTAAATCGATCTAATCGGTCTAATCTTCTAAAACCAAGGATGTTTCCAACCCTTATCCCAATACATGATGCATCAACATCAAAAGCATCTTCTTCCATGGTACCTGATACACCACATATTCCTGGTGGGAAACGCAGACCTCTGAATCAAAAGTATGATATATTGAAACACATGGCCCATGTACCATCCAAGTTATCAATTCTGGATGCTTTGAATCTGTCAAAAGATCTTCGAGAGGCACTCATCAAGGCTTTTTCAAGTCCTCAGGAGTTTGAAACTGAAATTGCTGCAGCTGAAGTCTATCACATAGAGAATAATCCTACAGAATGCCATGCAGTAATATCTTTTACTAATAAAGATGAAAATTATGTTGTGCATGGGCATATCAGACCTTTGTATTTATCTGGAAAGGTCAATGGTATAGACGTCCGAAGAGCTTTCATTGGCAATGGTTCCGGAGTCAACCTCATGCCCATTCGTACACTTCGTCGATAGGGCCTCACAGAATCTAATTTATCTCCTTCTACAATGATGTTACAAGGATATGATAAAAATGAACAAGAACCACTGGGTGAAGTTACACTCAAAACTCAGTTTGGAGATCTTTTATCCAATTCAGATTTCATGATTGTTAATCAAGACTCATCTTTCAACATCTTGCTTAGAAGACCCTGGTTACATCAGCATGCGGGTATCCCTTCATCAAACCATCAATGTCTCAAATAATGTTTCGATGGTCAAGTTGGAACATTATATGGTGATAAGGCCCCATTCAATACATGTGAGTATCAATACATTGAGGTGGAATTCTATCACATGAAGGGAATGGAGAAATCCACAACAAAGGAAATTACCAAAGTTAATGCTCCATATGGTTTGGAAAAAAATCCAGTAAATCCATTTACACATGTGAGTACAGATTGTGTGTTGTCTATCATTCAGATTGACAAGATAGACCCAAATAAAAATACTCTATGGAAAGATCCATAATGTAAATTACGTCAATCGAACCAGAAAACATGGGAGAAATTAGTAACCCACCATGAAGTAATGAAATCACAAATGGTGACGTCTTCATTTCATCTGCTGAAATCCAACAAGTCTATACTTCTCCAATTAGGCCATAAGGAGTTATATAAACATTATAGGTGAATGATGATGTCGATTCTCAATCCATCATTTCCTCTTTATTACCCAATGAAAACTCTTCATCATCAATAGGGTCAAAAGTGGAAACTTCCTCTTCAAAATGTGAAAATTTTGTCATCTCTTCTGATCATGAAAATTCTGCTTTGTCATCTACTATGCATGTAGAAACAGAAGAAATAACACATGATGAGGAAGAAGAGGAAGATCTCAGAGATGCTCCTTCAGCATTTGAAGAGGGTATCTCTACCACTGTGGATGAAATCAGAGAAATAAATCTGGTTACAAAGGAAGATCTACACCCCACTTTAATCAGTGCGGCCATGACCCTTGAAGAGCAAGAGATGTATATTTATTTTCTAAAGTGAAATAGATATATTTTTGCTTGGAACTATACAGAAATGACTGGGCTTGATCCTGATGTTGCTACTCATCATTTGGGTTTACCAGAAGAACATCGAGGATTTAAGCAAGCCGCGAGAAGAACACAGCCAACTTATGCTTCTAAAATTGATGCTGAAGTGGATAAGATTATCAAAGATAACTTCGTCAAAGAAGTTCAGTATCCCAAGTGGTTGGATAATATTGTCGCTGTAATGAAGAAGAACAGACAAATTAGAGTTTGCATCGATTTCAAAGATCTTAATCGGCATTGTCCTAAAGATGATTTCCCAGTTCCAATTACAGAACTTTTAATTGATGCAACAGCTGGCTATGAATCACTTTCCTTCATGGATGGATATTTTGGATATAATCATATCCGAATGGCCCCAGAATATGAGGAATCCACAGCCTTCAGAGCCCCTCAGGGTCTCTTTTGTTACCGAGTAATGCCCATTGGATTAAAGAATGCAGGTGCAACATATCAGCGCGCCATGCATTGTGTCTTCAAACCCTTCTTAAGGAAGTTTATTGAATGCTATGTAGACAATTTGGTGGTTAAATCCAAACAATGTTCTAATCACTTGGCAGATTTGGAAGTCATATTCTGCAAGCTTCGACAACATTATTTGAAGATGAGCCCCTTACAATGTGCTTTTGGGGTAACCTCAGGAAAATTTCTTGGCTTTGTTGTATGCCATCATGGTATTGAAGTCGATCCTGAGAAGACAAAGTCAATCCTTGGTATGTCACCTCCTCAAAATTTGAAATAATTAAGAGGACTTCAAGGACACTTAGCCTATATTCAGTGTTTCATCGCCAATTTTGCAGGCAAAAGTTTACCCTTCACCAAATTGATGAAGAAGGGAGTCACTTACCAGTCGACTGAAGAATGTCAAGAAGCATTCGATATTATCGAGAAATACGTTTTGAGTCCAGCAGTACTCATGCCACCTGTTGAAGGAAGACCACTTATCCTCTACGTGACATCTCTAGAGGGATCATTTGGTGTCTTTCTTGCTCAAAAGAATGATGCTGGGAATGAAAATAGCATCTACTGTCTCAGTCGAACTATTCTTGAAGTAGAAACCTGGTATTCATGTATTGAGAAGTGCTGCCTGGAATTAATCTTTGCAGTTCAGAAGTTGAGACATTACCTGCAACATCACGAGGTCCAATTGGTATCTTGCAATAACCCGCTCAAATTCATCCTTAGTCAGCAAATGCTTACAGGACGTCTAGAAAGATGGGCAGTTATTTTGCAGCAATTCGATATTTAGTATCTGTCTCAAAAGGAGATAAAGGGCCAAGCTCTGGCTGATTTCCTTTCTGAACACCCTTAAGTGGAAGACACGTCTTCAGATATTGAACTCCCTGATGAGGAAGTATTATCTATTTAAGAAAGTCCTCAATCATGTGAAATGTATTTTGATGGTTCTTCTAGAAGTCCAATAGGGAAGAAAATGGAAAATCCTAAATTCAAAAAAGATGGCTTAGGAATTGTCCTCATTTCTCCAGAAAAGGCATTGTTACCTTATTCCTTCTTATTGTGGGAAGGTGGTACCAATAATGAATTCGAATACCAAGCTCTTATCGCAGGCTTGGAATTAGCGATTCAAGCACAAGTGAATCACTTAAAGGTGAAGGGTGATTCAGACCTGGTAATAAAACAAGTCAATGGGGATTATGCCATCAGAAAAGAAGAACTAATACCTTTGTGTGATTACGTCAGAGAGTTAATGGCGGAATTCCCTTCAGAACCAACATTTTCTTATGTCCCAAGATCACAAAATGCTCAAGCTGATGCGCTGGCTAATATAGCCACAGCTCTGGTTGATCCAAATCAGGACGAGACAACCATCAGTATTGCCCACCGTCGTGGAATTTCACCTTATGTTCGAATCAGAACAGAGGAAATTAATGAAATTAGTCCCACTCCTGAACTGTATGGTCGTACTACAGGATGGAGGTCACCTATCAGGGAATACCTTCAAAATGGAACACTTCCACCAGATAGAGCCGAGAAAGAACAAATTCAGCGACGTGTGGTCAATTTTACTCTTTATTATAGCCCAGATCACCTAGAGAAAATTCACTACAAATGTTGCTTTGATGGAGTTCTCTGCAGATGCATTGATGGTGAAGAGAAAATGGCTGTCATGAAAGAAGTGCATGCAGGAGTCTGTGGTGCCCACCAGTCTGGACATAGATTGTCAGATCAAATTCGAAGGCTTGGATACTTTTGGCCTTCAATGATACGAGATTGTGTTGATTTCACAAGAAGTGTCATTCATCCCAAGTACATGACAACATCATTCATCAACCTCCAGAGTTGCTTCATACAGCTAAATAATCATGTCCATTTGCCACATGGGGAATGTATGTGGTGGGACCTTACCCTTCAGCTACGGCCAAGCAGTTTAAGTTTATTCTTACTGTTACTGACTTCTTTTCCAAAAGGACAGAGGCAATACCTCTCAAGTAAGTCAGTTCTAAATGCATTGTTAGCTTCATCAAGGCTAACATCATTACCAGATTTGGTGTCCCTCATACCATATTGACAGACAATGGCACCAATTTCTGTTCATCCATGGTGAAGAAATTGTATGAAGAATACATCATCAAATCCAACCATTCATCTCGATATCATGCAGCGGCCAATGGCCAGATAGAAGCCTTCAACAAGACTCTTTCAAATATACTGCAAAACATGGTGGATAAAGATAAGAAGTCATGGACTGATAAACTCTTTCACGCTTTATGGGCTTATCGGATTACCACCCGCACTGCAATGCGATCAACTCCATATTCATTGGTATATGGAATGGAAGCAGTCTTGCCAATTGAAGTTCAGTTACCCTTTCTCAGAGTATCCATTTGCGATCAGTCATCTACAGATGAGAAATCTCAAAAGAAATGGAATGAATTAGAATGGTTAGATGAGAAAATATTGTGCACTTTTCACCATGTGGATGTCTATCAGAATCGAATAGCACGAGCTTTTAACAAAAAGGATCATCTTCGTTCATTCACATAGGGAGAATTGGTATTAGTTCTCAGAACTCCAATGATACCAGGAAAGAAACCTCCCAAACATGAACCAAAATGGGAAGGACCTTATTCAATACACAAGGTCTACAGCAATGGAGCTTATTCATTAATCTCGATGGTTGGAGAATTCATCACTACTCCAACCAATGCGAGATTTTTGAAGAAGTATTTTTTATAAACTGCAATGTATATACTTTTTCCCGACAACATGACACTGAATTGTGCGGCACCAGTTATTCCTTGCTATACAGCAATGTCCAGTATGACCTTAAACTGCAACTTCGTCCGACACGACGTTAAACTGTGAAAATGTTCCCTAAATGGTCCAGTATGACCTTAAACTGCAAATAGGTCCTGTATGACCTTAAACTGCATCATCAACGGTCCATGCATATGACCCTAAACTTTTTGCAAGTCCCTTACGTCCAGAAAGACGTTAAACTGTGACATCCTAACTACATGATGCTAAACGGTATAAAAGTCCCTTACGTCTGGAATGACGTTAAACTAAATAATCATCAAAGGTCCTGTATGACCTTAAACTACACCTTTGTCCAGCATGGCATTAAACTGCTCCATCCACGGTCCTTGCATATGACCTTAAACTATTCTCAATTTCATCCAATATGATGCTAAACTGTGGAAAAAAATCCCCAATGCGTTTAACATGACGATAAATGGTGTACTCTTTTGTCCTCACTGCATGACATTAAACCGCATAGTCCCCCTTTCTTCCAACATAACGTTAAAATATATTGTCCCCATCATCCTAACTACATGAAACTAAACTTTACAGAAGGTCTGTGATACGTCCTACATGACATTAAACTATACATTGTCCCTGCTACATGATACTAAACTGTGCAGCACCAATAGTCCTAACTACAAGACTTTAAACTGCAGAGTTCCTTCATTCGTCCTACATGACGTTAAACTGTGTATCGTTAAGGTTGTTGCTACCTCTTGTTTCTGACACCGAGTATGACTCACGTGATCTTAGAGCAAACCTCAACTGTAAAACTCTCTTTGGGCCACTAACCATGTGTAAGTCCCAACAAAAAAAAATTTAGGTCGTTGTCCCCAAGAACTAGTTGATCATTAATTCATTCTTTAATTGAACTACACGGACTTTGATCCTTGCCTTCTAGGCTAGGTATGTAGGCAACCTCCCATGTTTCAAGCCCAAAACCAATCTCTTCAAATCGGTTCACCTCCATCTCATATGATGTTGATTCGTGAAACCTCCCTAAGAATCAATATCTTTACATTGGTTCACATTCGTCCTTGTTATACGACGTTAAACTATACAACAATTTTGACCAGTATGACCATAAACTACAAATTTCATTGATTCCCTCACCTGAGAGGGAACCATTATTTTCATTGATTTTTCCATCATGTTTCATTTCAAAAACTACGTGCATACATGGCAATGCCCAAACCTTTTATCTTGAGTTAAACCATCATTGTACTAAAGTCCCCTTTCACCCTTCACATGTATGAACCAAATTTGTACAAAGGGTAATTCTAGAACTACGTGGGATTGATTCCTATCCTTATGGGATACGTAGGAATGTTCGAGTGTCCCTCGAATCTTTCCCCAAGTCTTTGGGCCTAACCCCAAATTCCATTTTCAGTCCCTTGGCTGAATAGTCCCCATGAAAACACACACTGTGTATTTCTTATAATGGTCCATGCTCTATGACCCTAAACTAAGATCTTTAATACTTTTGTCCCACACGACGTTAAACTGTAGTTTAAGAACTACATATGGCTTGATTCTCATCCTTATGGGATACATAGTGACGTCCAACATTTCAATTTAGGACCCAACCACAACATGATTGTGTTTAGCATTGATCTGTGTATCTCTATATACATTGGACAATACCCATATTTATGTTTCAGAATCCTAACCATAAATATTTTCATATCCTCATAACCCTTTTCATGACTTCTAGTCAAAAAAATGTCAAACATCGGAGAGTTCGTTTTCCTGACTATGCAGCACGTGCCCATAGGCGGCCTTGCATAAACAGTCTACATAAAAAACTTGTTAGCCAAAAGATACTATTATTTGACTATGCAGCCAATTCCCTTAGGTGGCTCTGCATAATTCAACCCCCTAACGGGTTTGTTGGATAGTGGTAACATCATTATTTGGAACAATTCCTCTTTTTTCATTATTTATCTTAAATGACAGTATATAGGGATATGCAAAAAATATCAATCCTTAACATATTTGTCCCATATCGTTTTTAATGATCTGAAAGTATTCAAGTCTATGGTTTATATTCTTCTTCCCTACGTTTGGATCAGACCTTCGTAGGAGTGATATTCATCCAGTTCTTCGATAATCTAGATTGAAAATATCTTCTCTATATTCAAGTACCTCTTTCTATATAGAAAACTCTATACTTTGGAATATTTGAATCTCCATAAACTTTCACTGGCTTTTAGCACTAGGAATGTAAATTTCTGAGAGTTCTTTTGCCTGACTATGCAGCACGTGCCCATAGGCGGCCTTGCATAAACAGTCTACATAACAGACTTGTTAGCCAAATGATACTATTATATTTAACTATGCAGCCAATGCCTTTAGGTGGCCCTGCAAAATTCAACCCCCTAATGGATTTGTTAAAAAATGGTAACTTAATTCTTGGAAACTACTTCTTCTAATCACTTTTAGCTCTTTTTCATATCATTCCTCAGATTCAAATATTCTTATTTCATAGCTTACATATTTTCCCTCATACTTGAGTATGGTAATATGTTTTTAGATGAATTTTCATGGAATTGAGTCAATTCTAATCCATTTAGGTCGAAGCTATTTTGACCATAAACATTAGACTTTTTATGTCTTACGTGCATGACTTTAAACTGCCCACAAAAGACATGGGAACTCTGAATAAAAGTCAAGTTCCCAGCTCACTAAACATGCATTTTTTATGATTTATGTAACATTGAGAAATTAAAAGGTTCGAAGTTTGTAGGGTTATTTACATTAATCCTAGTAAAAATCAAACTATGTGTGCCAGGACCTGCGCGATGCGCACTTGCGCGCCGCCCTCTGCGCCATCAAGACTTGCTCGCCACCTTTCCTTTGGTTTTCATCTTTTCCTCAGAGTCACATCCTCATTTCTTTCAGATCCAACTCTGAGGGGGGACTTTTGTTGATGCTCCTTTTTCTTCACAGAGTCCAAAGGAATGTAAAGGGAAATGACTTAGCACAAATTGATCCATCCTTTCAGAAAAATATCAAAAATCGACACAGGCATGAACAAGGGATCAAAAGCACATGTGTCGCACAAGTTATATCACTGTCGTGCAAGTCCACTTGCGTGACCTAAGTGGTAACCGCCCGAGGTCTTCTCCTACCTATAAATAGACCCTGTGGGCCCCCCATTCGGAGAGGATTTTTTCCAGAAACTCAGATTTGAGATCCCGGTGCCCTAGTCACTTCTCAAATCTTCCAAAACACTTCTATGGTAATTTCTTACCTAGAACGGAAGATCTAAAGAGGGGGAGAAATGCCTAAGTGTTGAAAATCATCAACACTTGCGCACCTGAGTGGACAGCCCGTAAGGGAAAAGGGCCACACTTGCACGATGCATTACTCCTTCAATAGAACCTACGCACCCCTCTCCTGGAAGAACCTCAGGAGGATTCTAAAGGCCTTAACTAAAAGTCACTCAAGTATTACCCTGCAGGTTGAACACCGCGTAAGTACCCAACGTGTTGTGCAGGTATACCTGCATGACCAAAACTTACGCGCCACGCAGTACCTGCGTGCCTGCTAGGACTTGCGTGCCCCTGCCTTTTTGGGTGTCTTTCTTACCCATTTCACCCCTATTAATCCATTACACCTTTCCTATTCAAGATTCAGTCATCAAGACACTCTCCAAAGCCATTTATGGCATTATTTCTTGATTTAAATTTCTTATCTGAAAGGAATTCTGTGGAATATCTTTCAAAACCTAGTGATTTACACATAATTATGTCACTAAAGATTGATATTTCATTCATTCAACCTCATCCATTAAGATGAGAGAATCCTTAACATGGGTCTCCTTTTTAGGAATAATCCCCAGTCATAAGTCCTCTAATATGGGCATCCTCTTAGGAGTAAGCCCAAGATCCCCTAACATGGGCTTCCTTCTCAGGAGTAAGCCCCAGTCGCAAATATGGGAATCCTCCTTAGGAGTAAGCCCCAGTCATAATTCTTAACATGGGCATCTTCCTTAGGAGTAAGCCCCTATTCTTAATGTTCCCAAATCTGTGCATCCTTTTTAGGAGTAAGCCCCAGTCCCCTAATTTGGGCATCCTCCTCAGGAGTAATCCCCAAACCTTAATTCCCTTAACCTGGGCCTCCTTTTCAGGAGTAATCCCCAGTCTCTAATATAGGAATACTCTTTAGGAGTAAGCCCCAAGTCCCTTAATTTTTGGGCATCCTATTTAGGAGTAAGCCCCAAATCCCGTAACCTGGGCCTCCTTTTTAGGAGTAAGCCCCAATCTCAAATATGGGCATCCTCCTCAGGAGTAAGCCCCAAACCTTAATTCCCTTAACCTGGGACTCCTTTTCAGGAGTAAGCCCCAGACATAATCCTTATCTTGGGCCTCCTTTTCAGGACTAATCCCAAGTCTCAAATCTAGGCATCCTCCATAGGAGTAAGCCCCAGTCTTAATTTCTCTTAACTAGTCCTAATTTACCTTTGATCTGGGATTCCTTTTCATAAGTAAAACCCAATCATAAGTCTTCTCTTAATTTGTGCCTCTGTTTCAGGAGTAAGCCCCCAGTTAAAGTATTCAAAATCTCCATAAAGCACATCTACCTTTATGGACCCCGTTCCTAGATTTCTTCCTTAAAGTAAATCCTAACCTTCATTTATCTAGGCAGTCATACATATATAAGCCCCACATTATTTCTTATGATTGCATCTTTCATGGAACAATTGTCTAATTTTTACCAATACCTCTTGTTTCTCACACCGAGCTGACTCACGTGAGCTTAGAGTGTAAATGTAATTGTAACATCTTTCTTTGTGCCATCAATCATAAACATCATACTCCCTTACTCGAACTACGTGGGTTCTGATTCCTTTTCTAAACAAAGGATATGTAGGTAGCCAGTCTACGGGTTAGATCCCAACTCTAAAATAATCCATGTCCTTATGAATGATAATAAACTTCAAGTTCCCCACTGAGTAGCTCTAAAACCAGCATGGTCATCATAATGACCAAGAGACTTCTATATAAATGTGTCAAAGGGTACCATTGACCAAGAATATCTAATAAATACATATGATTATCTATCGATGAAGAACCTCGAATACAAACAAAAGATTATCTAAATTTCCTACATATTTAATCATTGATTGTCAGATCTGAAGAAAAGATCATTTTATACTTGGTAATGTAATAAGGATTCACGAACATAACTTAAATCTATAAATAGAGTCTCGGAGTAGACAATAATTCCCCTCAAAAAGGTGTGATGAGTACGACCTCCCATCCTCTCGACCAATGCAAATTCCTAATCCTCATCAGTCCACAAACTAATGAGAACCTACCTTTGGAAAGTAGGTCTGAATGGATGTGGAATCATTGGATGTTTCCGGTTCTATGAAAACCCCCATTAGAAACCGATCGGAATGTATGAACCTCCGATCAAGGCAGTCATCCCCGGATTCCGAGGGAAACAATTATTCACTGTAATATTGACTTAGATCATTATCTTTTTCTTTATAAGAGATAACATGAATTAGTTGTAGCTTGTACTTTATTAGAAATGATATATAGAACACATCATATACTTACAAGCGGTTTGGAAACATTGATAGAAGATAATATACCCCCCAAATTACTTCATGAATTATAAGGGGAAAATATACCTAGATCTCAGTTTACCTTTATTATCAAATAATTTAACATCCTTCCATGGAGATACATTCAATAAAACATGGTCTCTCACTTGATATTTGTAATTCCTCCTTTTATTATCTCTATAGCACTTATTCATACAATGTTCTACATTAATATGACCTTGAATATCCTTAATCATTGTTTATTTATCTTCAATACACTACTGGAAATGTGACCTTTCCCAACACTTCTATACCCCATTTCCCAATAGTTTGGCCAAACCGTTGAGAATTACCACTTTGTGGCCACTTTTCCCAATGGTTTTCCCAAACCTTTGGGAAAGGGTAGGCTTTCCCAACAGTTTGTGGACACTTTTCCCAACAGTTTTTCCAAACCATAGGTAAAGGTCCAATTTGTGGCCACTTTTCCCAACGGTTTGGCCAACCCGTTGGGAAAGCCTACCCTTTCCCAACGGTTTGGCCAAAACAATTGTGAAAGGTCCAATTTGTGGCCACGTTTCCCAGCAGTTTGGCCAAGCCATTTGGAAAGCATACCCTTTCCCAATGGGTTTTCCAAACCGTTGGGAATGGTCCCCAATATTTCAACATCCCTACTTAGATTCCAGGGACCTATACCAACAGTTGTCAAAACTATTGGTATATACCTATACCAACGGTTTTGACTACCGTTGGTATAGGTCCTTTGACTTTTTATCAGATCCTCTTAACCAGAACATTCTATAAATCAAAATTTAAAATAAATATGATAATACATATATATATTAATGAAATTATGTTCACAAAAGTCATGTTAGGTTAGTGTTTAGGTTGTTCAATGATAAACCGGAGGTCTTGGGAGCAAATCCCAGCGAATGGTTTTTTAGAAATACATATACTAACGGTTTTAAGTAACCGTTGGTATAGATTTTCATATTACTTATACCAACGGTTTTCAAAACTGTTGGTATAGGTATATACCAACGGTTTTCCAAAAACCGTTGGTATAGACCTATCCCAACAGCTAACTTGCCTACGGTTCTCCAAACAGTTAGTATAGGCTATACCAACGGTTTAGAGGCCTATACCAACGGTTCCAAACCGTTGGTATAGGTTAGTTTTCCAGTACTAATAGTCATAGGCCTAAATTTTATCTTTCATTTAATTCATCCCAAAAAATTATACTATGTCATTTCTTTCAATATAATGATTTATGCGATGACATTTGAATACTTGAATGGAAAAGTTTATTATATGAAATATCAGCAAAGGTAAATATTAATCCCACATACCTTGAATGTTGAGAGACAATAACTTCATTATATATTCCAATATCATTTTGATTATTTTAGGAAGTGCTCAAATTTAGCTCAGTATCAGGATACTTCTAAAAACTCTTCTATAGTTTTGATGTAAAACAGGGATCTAAATTAAAAATTGATAGAGGTGCACTGTGAAGTCTCATAATATCATTAATATAGACCATTTCAGTTATATAAATTGGTTTGTGTTATCTTATAGATATAAAATATGTATATTTTATTAGGTGATCAATAATAACCAATATTTCATCATTTTTGAATGAGAATGTTTTAGTCCTGAGACATAGTCCACAGTAATGTCATCCCATTTACAAATAATAATAGGAAGAGGATGAGTGAATCATCGATGATTATATTTCACCACCTTCACTTATTGAAAAACAAAACATCTCTACACATAATAAAAAATTTCGAGCTTTATATTATCCCAAAAAAAATGTTCCCTCAAAACTATATACATCTTTTTACATCTAGAGGTTATAGAGAAAACTGAGCAATGAGTGTCATTAAACAATTTAATTTTTTCTCTGGTATAGATATAACACACAATATATGTCCAAATTTTAGAAAACCATAAAAAAATGTGTTATTCTAATTTTACATCATCACATGTTTAATTTTATTTTTCTATTTATCATCATCATATTGGGAATTTTTTATTTTTAAAAAAATGGTTTTAAAATGGTTAAAAAAATGACCAATGTGTCTTCTTAATGATTATGATATCTATATTTATTTTATGCATGAATATATGATTCCTCTCAATTCTAATTTGGTACAGGACTCCATGATATTTTCTACTCCATGTATATGCTAATGTACTTTCATTCCCTATGTTGTAGTGTATTGTGAAATCATAATCCACGAGTAGTATGAGCCATCTCCTTTATATCATATTGATATTTTTATTTGGAAATATGTATTTTAGGGTTTTTTGATCAATTTTATTCTTAATTATTTCTCAAAAGATATTATTTTTCTATATTTTCAAAATAAATATTATGATAAACGACTAAAGATCATGGGATAAATAGTTTTTTTTTGTGATTTATCAAATGTGTTAATGTATGTGGAATAAATTTATAATTTATAATTAATCATAAAAAATTCCCTTCTTCTATTCATCAATATATATAATAGACCCATCTATTTTTTATGGTATAGTCAAAATCAGAGCATTGAAAGATCTCATATTTAATTAATCAAATAATAATTTATATTACATTATCCAAATAAAAATAACCCTTTAATGTGTAACATTGGTAAGTGGGTTAGTTAATAAAAAAATTCTAAACGAATGAATGATAATATCTTACCAAAACCATTTAACTACTTTCCGCTATTATGTTCTTTGATATATGAAAATATGATTCTATAGTTATATTTACAAGATCAACTGAGATTCCATCATTAGGGAAAATATTTCTAGAAAAGACCCATATTGAATCCATAAATCAAACATTAAAAAGATTCCAAATAAATATTTCATTTTGTCAGCCTTTGGAATATTCTGCAAGTGATTATTAGGGTACTCATATCTTTTAGAATAGCCCTAAATATCATTAACGAATACCATATAAAAACACCCATATATTCCATGAATACTCTATTGTTATATCCATAAAAACATAGGCTAAATTAGTCAATATGAATGGAATTACTACAATCTCATAATGTCCATACCTTGTTTGGAAAAATATATTTGTAATGACTTAAACATTTTCCCATGAATTGTGATACCAAGAACGAAGTTCCAAAGTTGAACAATATTGTGCTCCATGAAGTTGATCAAAGAATTCATAAATGTGAGGTAGATGATATTTTTTTCAAAATATTATAGATTTTTCTAAAATCAATGAAAAACTTGATGGATCAATATGTATTCTTAATAAATAGAAGAAAGGATCTACATGAAAAATCAATACGGTGAATCAATCCCTTATCACACAAATCCTATACTTTTGTCTTCAACTCCACTAATTATGCTGCAGGCATTTTATAGTGGTTATTTGATATTGGTCTTCAATCAAGGATTAAATCAAATGAATACTCAACATCAAGATCTGGTTAATGTCAATATAATTCCTTATGAAATACATAAATGTATTCCTATAAAATATTTACATACTCAATTTAAAGATTACCATCTTCATCCCTATATGTTTTTTATCTTCTTCCTCGTGAATGCCATTTAATAAGTCAATGGGGGTGGATGTAGAATATAATTAGATTCTGATGTATTTTCAATATAGTTATATAATTCTATAAGTTCCACATAAATAATAATTTTGTTCCTATGAGAATAAATATTTTCCTTAGATATTGACATCCAACCCATACCAAGGATTATATCGAAATTAACCATATGTATTATAATAAAATAATAAAATAAATCATGTTTGTGTCTTATAAAGATGACTACCTAATACATCCTTTTTGAAATGGTACCTACCTAAAGTGTTTTTTTTATAAATCCATTCATTATTCAAAATTAAAATTTCTAATTTTATTAGGAATTTATATAAATGTAAAAGAGTTAATGGATCTATAATCAAATAATGATTTAGAAAAAATTTATGATTCAATTAATGTTCTTACCTCCACATCATTGAGTACTTCAACCTTAGTTGTAGTGATCACATAATCTTGGAATTCATACCTTTGCCTCTTTTGTAGTGGATTACCTTAATTCTTGGGGAATTGGTGTGAGTAATAACCCATCTCTCTACAGCTAAATCACTGAACAAGATTCATTTATTTATTCCCCTTTCATTCGTTACCATATTTGAGTTTAACTCCACACCTATAAAAAACTCCACTTACTGTAAATTATTTCCCATGATGATTCCATAAAATACTATCATAATGTGGACAAATATTTTCCTTCTTTATTATTCTTTAACACATGATTTTTCTCATATTGATCCAATGAACTATTACTCTATTTGTTTCCCTCAAATATATAATATCAAGATAACTACTTCTCGGTTTTTATAGATCATAAAACTATTTCATAATATAAATAAAATGGTTGAGATTCGAATTCTGTTTTGATACATATATTAAGACCTAAAAAATAAGTGGACATTATTAGACATTGTTTTTCATATGTAATTCGTTGAATACTAATAAAACCTTATTAAGGTATATTCATACTCTATAAGACCTTCTTCTTACTTCTTAATTTAATAAATATATCTTTTAATTCATTTAAATTTGATTCTTACGATTGAAATGTTTGTGAAAGAATGTTTCCTTAATAGTTTTCCATTCTGTAAGTTCTATTTCCTCTTCCTCCATAATAATTTGGATCAAGTACCACTATTGATCAAAATTTCCATTGATACAATACACAATAAGTGTGAAATTGTTTTTTCATAGAATCCTAAATATATAAATATCTTCTCTATAATCATAGTCCATCACTGGACTATATTTGAATTTTTATTCCCATTAAATGATGGGGGATTTAGTTGTATAAAATGGTCCAACATATGATATTCTTATAGTGGAATATGTTTCTTTTTTCAGGAATGGTTATTTATTATAACCTGATTATGATGTCCCTATATATCCCTAATTTTATTAGTTTGAACACCATCTAAATTGGATTCCCTAGCATGGAAATATCTATATTGATAATGAGTATTAATACCATACCTCCATATAGGCACCATTTCTAAATAGTGGAATATACTGGATTAGCTCATCAAATTATAAACATTTAATAATAATGTATAAATCCATATATAGTGTAACACATAACATGAATTAAACATAAAATCATTTTTAATCTCGAAATCATAATCATTGGTTTCTTTGAGGTTATAATTAGTTTTAAATACTTGTTAATGGTTTTTAAATAAAATATGAATTATCAAAATCAAATCCCCCTAGAATTTCAATGTATTTGTGTAGTAAGGCTTTTGTCATGTACCAGGTACCAATAAATTCAATAATGACATACATTATTCAGAGTTATTATCCATAGTTACCTCTATTCTAGAACCACATAAACATGTAGTATCTAAGCTAGGATGTAATTCATGAGAAAACCCACAAAATATATTTCTTAAAATAACATTAAGATATTCTCATATACTATACTGAAAGAATATAATAGTGTATTTTCCCAAATATATGTTTTCAACAATCTAGTTCCAATGGTTTCTACTAAAAAACCTTTTATAAAAAATGTTACATCCTCGACCCTAGTAGCTCGAAGCAGGTGCCAAATTTTATTACCTTAGAAAAGTTACAATGTGTTGAATCCCAAAGGAATATTTAGTTTATCAGTTTTAGAGAAATAAATAGATTTTCAAAACTAATTATAATTTTGGGATAGAAAATAAAACATAATACACAACAATATAAAATGAAGTGTATCCTTGAAATATCATTCAATGATTTATTATTCATATCCTATGGACATGAAATAATATAAGGGTGAGATCAACTAATTATTAAGGGTTAAGTAAAATGTAATATATCATGACACATTAAGTATAATAATCATGGAAAGGTAAATAATTGAACACACATTACACTTAAATAACATGACTACAGAAACATATAAGGCATAATTAATATAGAATGGTAAATAACTGAAAAATCATGAAATTTAAAAAATAACTGAGAATGAATACATATAGATATATGATCATAGTGAAAATAGCATGGATAATAAAGAATAAAATCTTAATGAATGAAATTCATAATTATTGTATTTCATGTATCAGGCACGGGATACAACTACCATCATGACCTTTTATATGAAAATTTAAACTACAAGTAAGATCCCATTTTATTTTCCCAATTGATTCATCTCATGAGACCTTAAGACATATCAAGGGGTTATCATAACTACCACAACCCATTTATACTAGTACAAATCATTACTCATATATCAAATAATCGATTTGATACTTGATTAAATATTCTTTATCATCATATATCTATATTAACTAATGGATACATATTTTTTATGATTTCTCTAATTAATCAAATAACATTCAATGAAAATAAAATATGTCAAAAATGGTATATTCTTTATGATGAAATCATATCCATTATAATATAATCTGAAAATTTAAGATAAATTTAATGTAAATTGTTAAATTATTACAATAACATGATTATTTCAAGATAAATTTAATAATCACAAAATAAATTAAGACAGCACAATAACTTTTACCACCAGGTAATTTTCAAGAAAAATCCCCTTGGATGATATGATTAAAATTAAAAAATAACATTTTTTAAATTATTAATGAATCAAGATGTTGAAATTTAAACGGTTTTTTATAAACCACCTAAAAGTGAATGGGTTCATGATATTAAATATCTCTCAATGGAATATAAATTGAGATAAATTAATTTCCTTAAGATTATTTTCAATTTTACATTATTTAAAATAATATATAATGGTATTAAAATTTATTTTAATTTATACATACATCATATTCATAAATATAATGTAATTTATTATCATTTTATAACATTTTAACACCCTTTTGTTAATAATACATTTTATTTTATTTATTTAGGGTGTTAATTGCCTTGTTTTTCAATGAATGTTTTATCATAGAGGTTCTAGATTACTTGAATATAATATATATCCATAATATCATGAGTGATATTAATGTTATAAATAAAATATTAACCTATTACATACATTACTATTAAAATTTATTAATATTTGACATGGAAAATGAATCACATCATTTAGTGGAAATGGTAGGCAGAACGTACGCATGAGCGATGATATCATTCCTTTAACAGGTGAAAGAGTATGAAAGTGGGTGATATATTATATTAAAATATCCTATATAATATCATATCTATCACTTTTATTCTCTTATTATATCTTGATTATATTCTATTTAATTAATAATTGAAAAAAAATTCACATCACTTCATGAGGCGGTAGTCCTCCATAAATGTAACGCCCCGACCCCATCTACCCAGAGTCGGTGCATTACTTCGTAACATTGGCATGATCACAAGAAAGATCAAAACTCGAAAGATCGATTGGTTTAGTAGCCTTGGAAACACTAGATATATTCATAAAGTTTTACATTACATTTCAGAGTAAAAACAACTACTACAACAACATGGTCTTCATATTTCACACTCATATCCCCACATACTATCCCTGCATGTCATTCATAACTTACTTCTTCACATCCTGGGAAAATAAAAACATAGAAAAGGGGTGAGCTCGGATGCTCAGTAAGGATAACATTATAGCAGAAGCTTTCATAAATAAGCATAAACACTTAAGGCAATTTATAACTAAAACAAAAGCCTTTTAAATACGAACTTTCAACATGGTATGGCATAAATAAAATGAAATAATGCCATTTACTTATTCACATGGATATTCTACTAAATGAATAATCACATGCAAAAATCAATAACCACTTTCATAATGTTGGAATGCATAATGCCAGACTATCATAACCACATAGCCAAGGCCTCGTGCCAAGACTACAAATAAGATTTTGTCAAGGCCTTGTGCCAAGACACTAGTTTGTCTCATGAGACCTACCGATGCATCGAGGAGCTATAGCGGGCTCCACCCGTCACTTATTAAGTCCAATGCATTCCCATATGAAAAGGTTTAAACATAACATAAACATTCGTATTAAAACTAGCATACGAAATGTCAATACTTTCACAATAAACTATGAATGGTATAAAAATAGCACATCCACAGTCAAACATATCACAAAACCTTCAATACAATATAGAAGTTTTGTATCATAATAAATCAACTTCAAATAATCTTAAAATCCATCAAAGGATGTTGACATAGATGAAATCAAAATTCTTTTTAAAGAAATATCTCCTTTTATTTTGAAATCATTTAAGATCCATATAAAATAAAACATTTTCTTTGAAAATATTATTATAAGCTTGTAAGGAAAGCTTTGAAGATTTTATAACGGCGTAAAATAACCGCACCCACCGTATAAGTTAAAAAAACATTCTTACCTCAATTCTGTCGAAAAGGTTAAAAAGGACCTTGTTTTGAAAACGACGGAAAGATTCCTTTATAAACCTCTTATAAAATGTCAAAAAAGGTATAAATGACTTTAACCCATATTCTTGTAAATAGTAAAAATGTTTTGAAATACATTTTTAAGAAGCATGGATGTGGATGATAAAGATATCCCAGTAGATTATTACGTATAAACAACCTCGGATAATGAAGAGATTGTGAAATAAACCCTTACCAATTCGGTAACTTATGAAATATAAAACCCATGAAAGAGGTATCATACAATGAATATGTAAATACACATAAATTAGAGTGTATTACACAAAGAATATAATTATGGGTAGTACATATACCACACAAAAGGTGATGGTGGCAATATGACATAAATCTCACGGAAATAAGGAGTGAGATGAAAACCCCTTACCTTGTACTTTTCCTTGGTTGGGGTAGGTTAACCTCCTGTATAATGGTGAAATAGTTGTTATTAAATTATACAAGAATCATATATATTAATATGATATCATATATGATCTTTTAACATTGATTTGTTAATAATATCTTAGAATTATCGTCGTTTCGGGAGTTAACTTACTCATTTTCTTTTATATGTTTTGTTAAATAAGCCATGGTTGTTGTATCTTATTCATATCCATAATGATATACAGTCCTTAAACATCATTTTTAAATCATCAAATGATAATTATACTTGAATGGATACGATGGAGAATGAATCTCATCGCGTTCGTGGAGACGGTAGTCCGTACGTACGCACGAGCGACAATATCATTCTTTTGATATTAAAATAATATATAAATGGATGGTATATCATATATACATAATCATTAACATGTTATATTTATTATTTACATGAGTTACACATCATTATTATACCCATCCAAATAATATTATATTGAATAACAATTACACCACGACGTGGAGACGGTAAGCCGTACGTACGCACGTATGGTGACATGTTATTCAAAGGGTGGATAGAATACTGAATATGATTGTACCATATTTATAATAACATCACAGTATATGTGAGATACTGGAGTTATTATTTCATAATGGTAAGAACAAAGGAAGAAGAAGTGGAAGAAGAAATGAACTTAGAAAAGGGTGGTGAGATCATTACCTCTTCTTCGGGTTCTTCCTTTTGATTTGATCAAAAGGGCTCCTTAGGTTGGCTTTCTGATCAAACTAAGGCCTCTAGGTTGTATTGAGGGATGTTGGGAGAGTATTTGGGCAGATTTTGGCCGAACCAAAAGGCTTTAGAGGTGTGAAGAAATGAGAAGGAGGAGTGCCCTTTTATAAGAGGGGTGAGGGGCACCTTTGGAAAAGATAGAAATATTAATTTATAATAAATTCATATTCGGTTTCTAATGGCTCCAAAGTTGACTATTCAAAGGTTAAGGTGGGGATAGGTCGAAAACCACTAATCCAATAGAATTTGGACAGGTTTGGGTACTTATATTAACCTTATCTTTAAGTATTAACTCTAAGTTAATTAGTTTCACTTTTACAATGTCTCTTTGTATTTTTATATAATATGGTTAATAAACTTACTATATACATCCAAGCGACCCCCAAGTGGTCCATTAATGAAGCACCTATCATAATATAAGTCTCTTGGCCGAACCGTAGATTTTTAGGAATTTAATATCAATTAATAATATAATATTTGTTTTAAGAACTCTTTTATGTCAATTTTGACACTATTCAATAGTTGATTTTTGTGAAACTCCTAACAGATTGATTACTTCGAACAAAGTCAATTAAATCAATCCTAATATATCATATTATCATAGAAAGTTAGTTTAATTCATTAAAAGTTTCATATTATAATTATTTGGGTATTTATAAGATCAATTATTTTTATTTTTCACTATTTTAGTAATTACTGCATCATCATTGTGTCATAAATAAAATAAACTATATAATGTCTAAAAATTATAAATAAAATATCATTATGTAGGAAATATCTTTATCTTTCTAATGAATATTTATAATCGAAAATCCAACATGTATAACCCTATGTAAAAAGTGTTCTTCTAAAAGATGTAAGCTTATGCCATTTTTATTTTTATTTTAACTTTATTAATATAATGTGTCATTATCACTTACAAGTGGATCCATGGGGTCCCAAAATTGACACAAAGATGCCCATGGTCGACCATGTATCAACCAATAGGGTTGAGACATGTTTTAGGGTAATTTAGTATTATTATAATATTATTTTTTTTAACCCTTATTTACCGGATTTACCCTTAACCATGGTAAATAAAATATTTACCGCAGTAATTATTCAAAATGTCTAAAAATAAAAGTTACCTATTTACACAATTTGAACATCCTGATTCCAAATATGGAATCCATTTTTCTAAATTCAAAACACAGAAGTGGCAGAAATTAATTTAAAATTAATTCCCGCTGTCAAAACAAAAAGCGTGTTTTTAAGAGATAATAACTATCAAAAGATTGACACTTGTTTATGTTCGGTTTAATTGTAAAATTATGTACAATGACCAAGATTATATTAAATGGTAAAAATATATTCTAAATATACTTTAAAACCACTCAAATTCACAATTTATCACTATTAATTGTTTTGATTAAAAAAGATGTTTTTAATTAAAATTTAGTAATTTTCACTATTCATCAAAATATGAAAGTTATCCGAAATGTACCAAAATTTCACCCTAGGCTAATTTTGATATTCCGAATCCAAAAATGAAGTCCATTTTGAGATATAGAATATATATGATTTTAAAAATTAGGTATTACTATTCACAACGGCTAGTTTAATTAGTTGTGGTGTGTGTTAGAACTCGAGGTTGCGTACAACACACGCTATCACATTATTCAAAGGGAAACGTACCGTAGAAGCTTGGGGTGTTACATTCTCCCCTCCTTCAAATAATTGCGTCCTCGCAATTTCTAGGGTATTACTGCATAAAAAGACTCGGGTGGTTCTTCATCATAAGTTCCTCGGGTTCCCACGTTGCCTCTTCCATCTTATGATTCCTCCACAAAACTTTTACCAGACGCGTCGTCCGGTTTCTCAGCACTTGTTCTCTCGTATCAAGAATCTTGATGGGCTCTTCGCAATAGGAAAGATCGGGTTCCAGTTCTAATTTCTCATATGTGAGTACATGCGTTGGGTCAGGCATGTATTTTCTCAACAGAGATACGTGGAACACATCGTGAACTTTGGAGAGACTTGGCGGCATTGCCAATCGGTAAGCTACAACCCCAATTCGTTCTAGAATTTCGAAAGGTCCGATGTACCTGGGACTCAATTTACCTTTCTTACCAAAACGTATGACTCCCTTCCACGGAGATACCTTCAGGAAAACATGATCACCGACTTGAAATTCCAAATCCTTCCTTCGATTATCGGCATAGCTCTTCTGCCTACTTTGAGCTGCTTTAATGTGATTTTGGATTACCTTCACCTTTTCCACCGTTTCCTCCACCAGTTCTGGGCCTACATGTTTTCTTTCACCAACGTCATCCCAACAGGTTGGTGTACGACATCTCTTTCCATATAACGCTTCATATGGTGCCATCTGAATACTCGAATGGAAGCTATTGTTATAGGAAAATTCTACTAGTGGTAAATATTGATCCCACATACCCTGAAAATCAAGTGAGCAAGATCTCAACATGTATTCTAAGGTCTGAATAGTCTGCTTTGATTGTCCGTCTGTCTGAGGGTGGTAAGAAGTGCTCAAATGAAGTTCAGTATCCAGGGATTTCTGAAGACTTTTCCAAAATCTTGAAGTAAAACGGGGATCACGATCAGAAACAATCGATAGGGGTACTCCATGAAGTCTCACAACTTCATTAATGTATAGTCTTGCTAGACGTTCCAGGGGTAGATCTTCTCTTATAGCAAGAAAATGTGCTGACTTGGTAAGACGATCAACAATAACCCATATTGCATCGTTCCTTCTAGGAGTCTTTGGTAGCCCCATGACAAAGTCCATCGTAATATTGTCCCATTTCCACTCCGGTATGGGAAGAGGTTGCATGACTCCTCCAGGCTGTTGCCTTCCAGCTTTCACTTGTTGAAAAACCATACATCTTGACACAAAATCAGCAATCTCCCTCTTCATGTTGTCCCACCAAAAATGTTCCTTCAAATCTCTATACATTTTGGTGCTCCCAGGGTGTATAGAGAAATTGGAACTATGAGCATCATCCAACAATTCCCTTTTCAGATCAGGTAAATCGGGAACACAAAGTCTCTTCCCGAATTTCAAAATTCCATCTTCATACACAAAGTCTCTCAATCTCCCATCATTCACAGCTTTAATCTTCTTTTGGAATTCTTCATCATTGGTCTGAGAACTCTTAATCCTTTCTAGTAAAGATGGTTTGGCAACCATTTGAAAAAGCATTGATGTTTCACCTTCCCTGGTTATTCCCATGTCCATCTTCTCTAGATCCATGAAAATTGGATCCCTTTCAATTCTCATATTGTTCAAAACTCCATGGTCTTTTCTACTCAAAGCATCTGCCACCTTGTTTGCCTTCCCCGGGTGGTAGTGTATCGTACAATCATAATCCTTGAGTAATTCAAGCCATCTCCTTTGCCTCATGTTGAGTTCTTTTTGTGAGAAAATATACTTCAAACTCTTGTGATCAGTATAAATCTCACATTTTTCACCATAGAGGTAGTGCCTCCATATCTTCAAAGCAAAGATCACTGCTGCTAACTCGAGATCATGAGTAGGATAGTTTTGTTCATGAATTTTCAACTGTCGTGATGCATAGGCAATAACTCTATCATTCTGCATAAGGACACAGCCAAGTCCTTTCTTTGATGCATCACTATAAATAACGAACCCATCATTCCCCGATGGTAGAGTCAATATAGGAGCATTGACTAATCTTCTCTTCAGTTCTTCGAAACATTCTTCACACTCTTTTGTCCAAACAAATTTAACCCCTTTACGTGTGAGCTTCGTTAATGGGTTTGCCAATCGGGCAAAATTCTGGACGAAACGTCGATAATAACCTGCCAAACCAATAAAACTACGTACCTCAGTTATACTCGTAGGTGTTGGCCATTCTTGGATTGCCTTGGTCTTAGAAGGATCAACAGAGATTCCATCTTTAGAGACAATATGGCCAAGAAAAGAAATCTCCCTAAGCCAGAATTCACACTTGCTAAACTTTCCATATAATTCATGCCTCCTCAGAGTCTTCAAGATAATGCGCAAGTGATTTTCATGATCTTCATAGGTTTTGGAGTATACCAATATATCATCAATAAATACCACCACAAATTCATCGAGATACTCCTTGAAAACTCTATTCATTAGATCCATGAATACAGAGGGTGCATTAGTCAATCCAAACGGCATTACAGTAAACTCGTAATGCCCGTACCTGGTTCGAAATGCTGTTTTCGGAATGTCTTCCTTCTTCACACACAACTGATGGTATCCAGATCGAAGGTCAATCTTTGAAAAGTATTGAGCTCCATGCAGTTGGTCAAATAAATCATCAATACGAGGTAGGGGATACTTGTTCTTTATCGTTATAGCATTGATCACCCTGTAGTCGATACATAACCTCATAGATCCATCTTTCTTTTTAACAAAAAGAACAGGGGCTCCCCATGGAGAAACACTAGGGCGAATAAATCCCTTATTACTCAATTCCTCTAGTTGTTTCTTTAGTTCGACTAACTCTACAGTAGCCATTCTATAAGGGGTCTTCGATATAGGCCTTGATCCAGGAATCAAATCAATGGAAAACTCTACTTCTCGTTCTAGAGGATGTCCAGGTAAATCTTCTGGAAATACATCTACAAATTCTTTCACAACAGGTACATCCTCTATTTGAACATTCCTTTCCTCACCGATAGTTACTTCATTCTCTTCCTCCCCAATAATTGAATTAAGTTGAGCTACTGGGGGTGGATCTAAATAAGAATTAGGTGGTGACGATTCTGCTCTAAAAATAAGGTGCTCCTTATCATTATCATCAAGAATCGTAACCTCTTTCTTCTTACAATAAATCTTTGCATCATAGTCCGAAAGCCAGTCCATACCGAGGATTATATCAAACTCAATCATAGGTATGACGATGAAATCAGCAGATAAAGAAAATTTATGTGCTCTAATGGGGACTGATTCACAAAACTTTGTTGCAACGATATTTCCCTTAGGAGTTTTAACTGACAACTCCCTTATTAAATCAAATTGGAAATATCTAATTTTCTTAGCAAACTGGGAAGATATGAAACAATGCGATGATCCAGAATCAAATAATGCATTTGCTAAACTTGAGGAAACCATTAAATTACCTGCCACCACGTCTTTCGGAGCTTCTACCTCAGCAGTAGTGATAGCATAAGCCTGGCCTTGATCCCTTGGCCTTTTCTGAGGTAAGTTCTCCTGACGCTTAGGACATGCATTTGCATAATGCCCCATCTCCCTGCAATTGTAGCACTGAACGTTGGTAGCTTCCTTCTTCCCCTTGCAATCATGAGCTTGGTGGCCTTTTTCACCACACTTGTAACAGACTCCCATTCCCTTCAGGCAAGCACCGGGGTGTTTCTTCCCGCACTTACCACAAGATGGATATTCAACCTTTCCCTTCTTCCCCTTATTTCCATTCCCAGATTGATCAGCAGGTCTCTTCTTCTCTTGCTTTGCTTTAAAGTCATAAGAATTAGAGAATTCATTTTCGGTCTTGATAGCAAATGAGACAATGTCTTCGTACGATGAAAAGGATTGTGAGACTAATGCTCGACGGAGAAATGGTTTTAACCCATCAAAGAAACGATCAATCTTACTTCTTGGGTTGCGAATATAATCACCAGCGTACCTCGCTAACCTTGTAAAGTTAGCCTCATACTTTGTGACATTCTCATCCTCCTTTTGTCTCAGACTCAGAAATTGTCTTTCCATATCTGCTCGATGGTCGCGAGGAAAGTATTTTTCTAAAAACAGATCTTTGAACTCCCTCCATTCCATGTTTGATACTTCATCATCTTCCTTCATGTTTTGAATCAATGACCACCATTGATCAGCATCTCCAGTGAGGCGGTAAACTGCCATGGTAACTTTTTCCCTTTCACTACTCCCCAAAGCCTGAAATATTTTCTCTAGGGAAAATATCCATTGCTCAGCTACTAAGGGATTTGTACTCCCATTGAACGTTGGTGGTTGTTGTCTCATGAATCGATCTAACATTGATCCTCCACGCTGCGGATCAGGGTGCTCCATACGGGTAAGGTTATTATTCATAACCTGAGTAAGTTGTCCCAGTACGGTGATTAGCTGATCAGCACCAGTTGCATCACCAGCCCCACTATAATTATCTTGAGCAGGAGGGCAATCCCTACATGGAGTGCGTGCATTGATACGGTTTCCATTTCTTCCACTAGGCGCCATTTCTAAACAATGGCATAAACTAGATCAGTTTATGAATCAAAATACATAATCCCATACTTATAAAACACTTAACATAAATTGAACTGTTTATGGATATAATCCATAATCATAAAAATGTTTTCTTTGAGGAAGTATATACTCATAAACCCTTCATAATGATTTGTAAAGATAGTGAGAGTTATCCTAAGCATATCCCCCGGGAGTGTCGTAACCAAGAGTGCAGCAAGGCCCGTTGTCGTGCACCCGTTCCCGTTCGAGTCTAGCTCAAAGCGGTGTTTTCGGGTTTTACCCCTAGGTACATCTGTGCCAGAGCCGCCTCTACCTGCTCGTATCCAGACAGGGATGTATTGCTCGGAAAAATCGCAAAATCTCTACAATACCAAAATTCTAGGAAGTTCTTCTATACTAATCCTCAAAGTTCATCTTAGGTCTACGTGCTCTAATCAGAGTTTATCTAAATCTAGTTTCCATGGTTTGTACTAAACTTCCTCTGATACCAACTGTAACGCCCCGACCCCATCTTCCCAGAGTCGGTGCATTACTTCGTAACATTGGCATGATCACAAGAAAGATCAAAACTCGAAAGATCGATTGGTTTAGTAGCCTTGGAAACACTAGATATATTCATAAAGTTTTACATTACATTTCAGAGTAAAAACAACTACTACAACAACATGGTCTTCATATTTCACACTCATATCCCCACATACTATCCCTGCATGTCATTCATAACTTACTTCTTCACATCCTGGGAAAATAAAAACATAGAAAAGGGGTGAGCTCGGATGCTCAGTAAGGATAACATTATAGCAGAAGCTTTCATAAATAAGCATAAACACTTAAGGCAATTTATAACTAAAACAAAAGCCTTTTAAATACGAACTTTCAACATGGTATGGCATAAATAAAATGAAATAATGCCATTTACTTATTCACATGGATATTCTACTAAATGAATAATCACATGCAAAAATAAATAACCACTTTCATAATGTTGGAATGCATAATGCCAGACTATCATAACCACATAGCCAAGGCCTCGTGCCAAGACTACAAATAAGATTTTGTCAAGGCCTTGTGCCAAGACACTAGTTTGTCTCATGAGAACTACCGATGCATCGAGGAGCTATAGCGGGCTCCACCCGTCACTTATTAAGTCCAATGCATTCCCATATGAAAAGGTTTAAACATAACATAAACATTCGTATTAAAACTAGCATACGAAATGTCAATACTTTCACAATAAACTATGAATGGTATAAAAATAGCACATCCACAGTCAAACATATCACAAAACCTCCAATACAATATAGAAGTTTTGTATCATAATAAATCAACTTCAAATAATCTTAAAATCCATCAAAGGATGTTGACATAGATGAAATCAAAATTCTTTTTAAAGAAATATCTCCTTTTATTTTGAAATCATTTAAGATCCATATAAAATAAAACATTTTCTTTGAAAATATTATTATAAGCTTGTAAGGAAAGCTTTGAAGATTTTATAACGGCGTAAAATAACCGCACCCACCGTATAAGTTAAAAAAACATTCTTACCTCAATTTTGTCGAAAAGGTTAAAAAGGACCTTGTTTTGAAAACGACGGAAAGATTCCTTTATAAACCTCATATAAAAAGTCAAAAAAGGTATAAATGACTTTAACCCATATTCTTGTAAATAGTAAAAATGTTTTGAAATACATTTTTAAGATACATGGATGTGGATGATAAAGATATCCCAGTAGATTATTACGTATAAACAACCTCGGATAATGAAGAGATTGTGAAATAAACCCTTACCAATTCGGTAACTTATGAAATATACAACCCATGAAAGAGGTATCATACAATGAATATGTAAATACACATAAATTAGAGTGTATTACACAAAGAATATAATTATGGGTAGTACATATACCACACAAAAGGTGATGGTGGCAATATGACATAAATCTCACGGAAATAAGGAGTGAGATGAAAACCCCTTACCTTGTACTTTTCCTTGGTTGGGGTGGGTTAACCTCCTGTATAATGGTGAAATAGTTGTTATTAAATTATACAAGAATCATATATATTAATATGCTATCATATATGATCTTTTAACATTGATTTGTTAATAATATCTTAGAATTATCGTCGTTTCGGGAGTTAACTTACTCATTTTCTTTTATATGTTTTGTTAAATAAGCCATGGTTGTTGTATCTTATTCATATCCAGAATGATATACAGTCCTTAAACATCATTTTTAAATCATCAAATGATAATTATACTTGAATGGATACGATGGAGAATGAATCTCATCGCGTTCGTGGAGACGGTAGTCCGTACGTACGCACGAGCGACAATATCATTCTTTTGATATTAAAATAATATATAAATGGATGGTATATCATATATACAGAATAATTAACATGTTATATTTTTTATTTACATGAGTTACACATCATTATTATACCCATCCAAATAATATTATATTGAATAACAATTACACCACGACGTGGAGACGGTAAGCCGTACGTACGCACGTATGGTGACATGTTATTCAAAGGGTGGATAGAATACTGAATATGATTGTACCATATTTATAATAACATCACAGTATATGTGAGATACTGGAGTTATTATTTCAGAATGGTAAGAACAAAGGAAGAAGAAGTGGAAGAAGAAATGAACTTAGAAAAGGGTGGTGAGATCATTACCTCTTCTTCGGGTTCTTCCTTTTGATTTGATCAAAAGGGCTCCTTAGGTTGGCTTTCTGATCAAACTAAGGCCTCTAGGTTGTATTTAGGGATGTTGGGAGAGTATTTGGGCAGAGTTTGGCCGAACCAAAAGGCTTTAGAGGTGTGAAGAAATGAGAAGGAGGAGTGCCCTTTTATAAGAGGGGTGAGGGGCACCTTTGGAAAAGATAGAAATATTAATTTATAATAAATTCATATTCGGTTTCTAATGGCTCCAAAGTTGACTATTAAAAGGTTAAGGTGGGGATAGGTCGAAAACCACTCAACCAATAGAATTTGGACTGGTTTGGGTACTTATATTAACCTTATCTTTAAGTATTAACTCTAAGTTAATTAGTTTCACTTTTACAATGTCTCTTTGTATTTTTATATAATATGGTTAATAAACTTACTATATACATCCAAGCGACCCCCAAGTGGTCCATTAATGAAGCACCTATCATAATATAAGTCTCTTGGCCGAACATTAGATTTTTAGGAATTTAATATCAATTAATAATATAATATTTGTTTTAAGAACTCTTTTATGTCAATTTTGACACTATTCAATAGTTGATTTTTGTGAAACTCCTAACAGATTGATTACTTCGAACAAAGTCAATTAAATCAATCCTAATATATCATATTATCATAGAAAATTAGTTTAATTCATTAAAAGTTTCATATTATAATTATTTGGGTATTTATAAGATCAATTATTTTTATTTTTCACTATTTTAGTAATTACTGCATCATCATTGTGTCATAAATAAAATAAATTATATAATGTCTAAAAATTATAAATAAAATATCATTATGTAGTAAATCTCTTTATCTTTCTAATGAATATTTATAATCGAAAATCCAACATGTATAACCCTATGTAAAAATTGTTCTTCTAAAAGATGTAAGCTTATGCCATTTTTATTTTTATTTTAACTTTATTAATATAATGTGTCATTATCACTTACAAGTGGATCCATGGGGTCCCAAAATTGACACAAAGATGCCCATGGTCGACCATGTATCAACCAATAGGGTTGAGACACGTTTTAGGGTAATTTAGTATTATTATAATATTATTTTGTTTAACCCTTATTTACCGGATTTACCCTTAACCATGGTAAATAAAATATTTACCGCAGTAATTATTCAAAATGTCTAAAAATAAAAGTTACCTATTTACACAATTTGAACATCCTGATTCCAAATATGGAATCCATTTTTCTAAATTCAAAACACATAAGTGGCAGAAATTAATTTAAAATTAATTCCCGCTGTCAAAACAAAAAGCGTGTTTTTAAGAGATAATAACTATCAAAAGATTGACACTTGTTTATGTTCGGTTTAATTGTAAAATTATGTCCAATGACCAAGATTATATTAAATGGTAAAAATATATTCTAAATATACTTTAAAACCACTCAAATTCACAATTTATCACTATTAATTGTTTTGATTAAAAAAGTTGTTTTTAATTAAAATTTAGTAATTTTCACTATTCATCAAAATATGAAAGTTATCCGAAATGTACCAAAATTTCACCCTAGGCTAATTTTGATATTCCGAATCCAAAAATGAAGTCCATTTTGAGATATAGAATATATATGATTTCAAAAATTAGGTATTACTATTCACAACGGCTAGTTTAATTAGTTGTGGTGTGTGTTAGAACTCGAGGTTGCGTACAACACACGCTATCGCATTATTCAAAGGGAAACGTACCGTAGAAGCTTGGGGTGTTACAATAAACATGAGAAACATTATCATATTTTAAATAAAATTAATCATAAAAAGGTATTTGCGATATTAAAATTATAGATGAATAATTATATGAAAAATATCACATGCATGTGGTAAATTTATCATTATGTCCATTCTTGAAAGGTGGTAATGTAAAAAAATGAATGAAAATTGTTTACGAGGTGGTAGTACTCCATACACATAAATGATGATTTTGTAATCCATTTGATGGGAGTGGATATGAATAATAATTATTTCATAAAAATAATAATATCAAAATTTATGATAGATAATTGTTCTAATATATTTTAAGTGTTATGACATAATTGGGGGTGTAAAAATAAGTAACATAAAGAATGAGATTTCTCAATTTGATCGCCTCTTAAATACCCTTGGTATGGTCTTTTGGGAGGACCATATGATCTAGAATATTACTAAAGATGTTGGGGAAAACATTTTTATGGGGTAATATAATGACTCTGTCTTAAAATAAATAGATGTTATGTTATTTTTTCAGAATAATTCCTATATTATACAAACACACTTCCAAAGATCGTATCAGATTAGTGCCTTTGGTTATTTAGAAAATGTAAAAAACGGGTTCATAATACGTCGACATCTTCTCCATCATAGTTCTTCATAACAAGATCCATTTTTTTTTGAAATTGTGCATAATATTATTCTCTATATCCTTGAGCAGTAAAAAATAAGAAATTGTGAGCTCAGATTCCCATTAAGGTTAAATAACGGAGATACATAAGAATAAAATGAGCATAATGGTATGAGAATACAAGAATAACATTTGAAGATCATACCGTGCATGTTAAATATCATATACATTAGTCATGGGATAAATTGTTTTAGTTCATAAGACATGAATCATAATTTATTCAAGACTATAATCGATGAAATCATAACATAGAAATACAACATGGAATTATGGCAGACACACACACACACACAAACACACATATATAAAGATTTTCATAGAAGTCAAGTCTCATGGAAAAGGATATCCACCTATAATGGGTACACTCCCCAAACCATCTTATTAGTAATGGATCACTACCATGACCACATTAGCATCCTTGATTCACTCCCAATACCATATTACCTGAAAAATTGTATTACAGATCTGTGTTTACTCCATGTTTTAGTCGTCTATATCATGAGATAATAAATATTACCTTGGGCATTTTAGGGAGATATATGGCCCACCATTCAAATAATAAAAACCATATGTAATAAATAAGAACAAAAATAATTCATTTCATAAATAAACTAGAAAAAAAAAATAACCATAATATCCTTGAATCATTACCCTGGTAAAGAATAAATGACATCACACAATGTTATCTTAAAAGGAAATTTGTTTTGAATGATCATTTGAAATAATTCTTGAGAAAAAATTCCATTCCTCGTTGATTTTTATTAAATCATAAATATTTTAAAATAATTTTTTATTTAATATAATAATGAAAACATATAATGGAATCATTTGAAAAATATTTTGAACATCATTCAAATATCCTTTGCTTAAAAAATCATATAATATATTTCCAAACACATTTAAAACATTTTTAGAAAACATTTATTTGATGCCATACTAATTCTCAACTGAAGAGAGAATAATAATACATGAAACATATAATATCCAAAAAATAAGGTGATTCATGACACAAAATATCTAATGGTTTTAAATACACCTTGTAAAATAAAATAGGTGAATAAATTGACATATATCTCTAAGAAGGAAAATCGAGAAACAAATCCCTGACCGAATTGGAAACTTTAGAACCATAAACCCAATAAAAGGGATATTATAAAATGGATATGTATATACATACAAATTTAAGGGTAATTATCACATATAAAATTAATGGAAATTATATACCCCATATAAAAGACATAAGTGATGAATATGGCATAAGTATCTTGGAAATAAAATTGAGCATAAAAATCCAATTACGAGTTGACTAAAATTTGAATCATGAGACGTATGATCAAATAACATCAATTGAAACATTTTATATCATGAAAAAAATGAAATTCAGGATATAAAATTTCATAGGTTCTTCTATACATCACAAAATAAGAATAAGTGGTTAATATAGAATATATCTCACAAACAAAGCTAGATGATAAAACCCTTCTCTTAAGTATTAACTTTCTTCATACATGTTCTATCCTCATATATAATAATTATAAGTTTTCAATAAATCTACCTATATTTCATGTTCTTATATACCATACCACATATGTAATGTACCAGACCTCTCTGGTCCATTCCATTGTGAAAATCAGGTGTAAGAGGTGTTCTATGGCATCATGACGACTTATTCTAACACGACTTATTCTAACACTTAGCTAAAATTTCTAGTATTGAACAATGTTTCTAGGACCAGCGAGTCATCAATGGTGAGTCATGTAATGGTATGTTGAATAGTGTTTCCATGACTAGTGAGTTGTCCAACGGTAGGATGAATATTGTTTTGAGGACCGATGAGTCAGGGCCAGTGAGTCATCCAATGGTATGTTTAACAGTGTTTCCAAGACCGGTGAGTAAGGATCTATGAGTCATCCAACAGTAGGTTAAACAGTGTTTCTAGGAATGATGATTCGGTTTTGGTGAGTCGTTCAATTGTAGGTTGATCAGTGTTTCCAGGAATGATTAGTCAGGAATAGTGTGTCTTCCAACTATAGGTTGAACAATTTTTCCAGGACCAGTGAGTCAGGATAGGTGATTCATCTAATGGTAAGTTCAACAGTGTTTACATGACCGATTATTCCAGATCGGTGAGTCATCCAATGGTAGTATGAATAGTATTTATAAGACTGGTGAGTTGTCCAGTGGTAGATTAAATAGTGTTTCTTGGATATGTGAGTCCCCCAATGGACGTTTATACAATGTTTCCTGGATTGGTGAGTTAGGAATGGTGAGTCGTCCAATGGTAGGTTGTGAACTATTTTTCCAGCTTCATATTGTTTCTCCCCATTTATGTTATCTCTAACGTAAAATTCATTTAAATTCTTATTATAATGGATTTAAGGCCAATTAATTGACCATAACTCTTATGTATGTTTTCCTAAGGGTTCAGGTTTATTACTTGGTCAAAACACGTAAACTTTACCAGGTCAACCATTAATGTAAAATCAATATTGTATCTAAAAAACTACCCCATTTAGATTTTCAAAAGTCAACGATACCCTACACCCTTATTCTTTCTTCTCATATTCCCTTGGTATAACACATATCAAACCTTGGACTATTGAAATCAAACATCAATAATTCTATCACGTATCCCTTGGAAGATTTCCTACTATATGTACACCCCTTATTTTGGTGAAACCAGGATGTGTAATTTTTTATCTTCTTCCAAGGTATACTCTACATCTGTTATTCTGGGTTCCTCAATCTATTTCCTCCCATTTATCATTTTCTTGTGATGTCATGTGATATCTATATGTGTAATGGAGCTTTATTGGTTGTTGGTTAGTGTGGTGGTGTCGCAACGTCATTGGGTGGATGCAGTCTTCACATAAGAGGTGATTTTGATCTCTTGCATGGTTTGTTCTTGAGTAAAGAATTCTGAATACCTTGTGAGGAAGGTGATTCATTACATCTCTATTTAATACGTGAAATCATGGATCTACAATATTTATCCCATTGGAGCGCAATGAAATTGACATAATAAATATTTTTACCAGATTAAATAATGGGAATCGATCACATAGTGATGTTTTCGCCTTATACTGAGATAATGGTTGCCATTTCTTTTTTGAAATATAGTTTGATATCTATGCCTTGATGATTTTAGCATGTTATTCTTGATGGAAATTGGTAATGAATTTAGAGATGAAATTAATTGATAATTAATTGGATAAATGGTTAAAGAGTCATGTTTAATGAATCTAGTTGTTGTGTTTGCTCACATACTTGTAAAGGACAAGATCCATGTGCTTGGACCCATGAGTTCTCATTGTGCGAAAAGGCCAAACTCCTTGTTTAGGTCCAAGAGTCTTGTTTCTTATTTTCTTCATGCTACTTGTGATGTGGTGTGAGTCTAGGATGGCTAAGCCCAAAGGGCTGTTATAGTTTGTGGGGGGGGGGAGGCCTAGTGTTTGTGGTAACAGTTGATGCCTATAGTGGAGAGTTGAATAAATTTATTCATTTGTTTTTCAAGGAGGAATCTATAGACGATGGAATTGGTTGAATCTAGTCTTACCCATCGATATGGATGAGGAATGTTTGTTGAACTTATTGTTTTTTCTCTTCATTAATTTCCCCACTACATGTTGAATATGGTATTTCATACGATACATCACAAAAAGTTTAATACCCATGTGGTATTCCTCGTGCTTTTCGTGATTATATTCTTTAAGATGGACGAGTATATACTCCTTATATAAGTGGAAAAACTCGACGGGTAGTTCATCTACTCACCAATTCTAAGCCCTTCTGTTTAGTAGCTTGGAATGTCTTCCTAGAATACAGATAAATATGAAAATATAGACATATGTCAAGTGTTAACATTGTTAATAAATGGATAAATGTTTAACCCATGGGGTTGGATCTTGCTGCGATGAAATGTGGAGCTAATATCTCCGAGAAGTCGTGGAATCAATTTGGTTATGACTAGGGGGCACAAATCTTGGTTTGAATGAGAATGGAATGTAATGTGGAATTGATATTAGATAATTATTGGTTAAATAATTAATTAATATAACGTGAAACTGATATAAATGGATAAAGTAACTTTATATAGCTCTTTTAATGGTTGTGTTCTTATATGATATATAGACTTATCAGTGGAAGTCGGGAGTCTGAGAGATGTTAGCTACAGTTAATTATACAACTAGGATTTTTCCATAGCATGGTTGTGAGATATATTATGTCGTGTAATATCTGTGTTTCTATAATCTACACCACCCTTTCGGTTATGGAAACTAACACCTTGAGGATTCGAAGCACTTAGGGTGTTTTCCCCAACATCCTGGTGGGAGGATGAATAAATGACTACCCCATTTTCCCCCACACTCTTCTCTTGGTAATTAATAGTGTGGGAAATTCATCTTAGTTAGTTTTCCCCACATATGTTCATAGAGGGCTGTAATTCCTTGTGGTTATTTCACACATATATATTCTGGAAATAGATTCATATATTCTACTATAGGTAATATGCGTATATGCTGTGATGGATTGAGGTATAATACCCACCGTTTGATACATGTTATGAAGGCTACGGTGCCTCAAAGAAAATACCATGTTATTTCTGGTTATGTGGATGTAGTGTTATGATTCATTAGGTACATGTTGCAGTCATACTTCATGGTGTCTTCAGGCTTGCCTTTTAGGAGAGGGATTCTCAGGATGTACGACATTGGGAAAAATCAGAAAACTGGTGGGGGAATTTGTAGTGGGGTATCCTTTCTATTTTTTTTATATTATATACTATTTTATGTGATACTAGGTTATAGTGTCCATAGTGAGGCTATGAACATAGTATACCTATGTAGGTGATGAGTTAATTTCATTTGGTGTTCAATACGCTTTAGCGTGATTTCCTTACTTTTACACAAGAGGCTCTGGGGAGGATCCTACTGAGTATAATGTTATTCTAGACCAATGTTATATAAACTTTTCTTCAGTTCACTTGGATCTTGTGGGATATTAGGCATGTTATTACTAGATTAGTGGTTTTTCGGTGCTATTCTGGCTTCTTGGTCTCTCCCATTTTACATACGTTTTGTACTGACAGTTTTTCCATTTTGTTGTTGATGTTAATCCATGACATTACATTTGTTAACATAGGTTTATTTTACATTGTGTTATGATAAGGAGTAGGTTTTAGTCTATCTTATCTCTCCCTTTATCATGTGTTCGATTACAGGGAAATTCCTCCCATCTGGGTCATTATTCTACCCTCAGTCCTAGTATCCAACCAGGGGCTTACTAGAGGTGGGACTCGGGTGTCATTATCTCTCTTTTCCCATTACTTTCCACGTAGGTGCACAGATTGTGGATAGGGGGCATGACATAGTGGTATCAGTGCTCAGGTTGTGGGATATGATGGAGTTCTGAGTTAGGAACAAGTGATGTGAAAAGGGTTTGTAGGGAAACAATGTCAGCTGAGTTTAGAATGAAATGTGAACAAATAAGGCCATCTAAGAAACAAGTATTTTGGGCCCCTTGTGATCTACTGCGGGGAAAAATGAGAATATAGTGGAAAAAATATTAGGTGATACTTGTTTTGGGTAGAGTCCTATTTCAGGATCATGCAACATTATTCTTTTTTTCTTTATTTGAATGTGTAGACCTTGGGATATGGAAGCCTATAATAAAAAAAAATAAAATAATTAATTAATGATAAAGTCTTCCATATTCTAGGATTAGGTTCTCTAACTATTTTTTCTTTTGTAGGCCTGGATGTAGGTAGGTTTCCGCATCAGGTTTTTGATTAATGTCCAACAGGTTTCACTAGAAGATCATCATATGGTAGAGGTTGACAACGACGACACTTGGGGGAGAACAACCCATGAATTTCAATTCCAGAGTCTCTAGAAGTACAAGGGATCCATTTCAGATGCATTTTATGATAAATGGTTGGATGAAGTTGGGATAGCTTTCAGTTTGATCTGTGTTCTGATAGACCACTGAGTATCCTTGGATGTGACGACACTACATGGGGCAGCGAGGCAGTGGTGGATCTTATTAATTTGGAATCATGAAGAGTTAGTAGTCTCGTGGGGGGAGTTGTTATTCCATTTTAGAGCAAATTTTCTTTCTTTGATCATGAAGATGTAAATTCACTAGGATCATATTACCATTTAGAAGGGATTATCCAATGTGATATATTTTGGAATCTATTTTAGGAACCTTCTTTCGATATGTTTCAGACCTTTTTCCAGATGATAAGTCTATGGTGAAGCATTTCAAGGTGAATTTTCATCTAAAGATCTAGCTCCTGGTCACCCAGTTTATACCAAAGACGTGTCTCAATGTTCTCTAAAATTTATAGGTCATCCATAGGTAATTATCCAGAACCACATTGTAATGAGAGGGGAGTCGTCGCGATTACTCAAAAATAAGATATTTGGTCCAGGGTTCCTAGTTTTCAGGGCAGAAGAACATCTGGTCTGCTAGTGGTAGGTCCCATCCCTCATCATCTCATTTCTCCAGGGTCATCAAGTCTCAGTTTTATTACAAAGGATCATACATATGTCTTTTTTTAGGACAAGGTCTATAGTGGCAATTGTTGGACCCATGGTTGTTCTATGCAGGAATTGTAGTTTGGTTTGTGTTTGTTGTCAATCCTCAGTGGAAGTTCCGAATGTGTTCCAGCAAAGTGATCACACAGTTCAAGCAGACAACAGTATTGAAGGTGGCGCTGTTTCCCAGTGTTTGCCAAATTTTTGGGCCTCAAAATCGGAAAATGAAGACATGGATTGTCTGCAAAAGGAGGTTCGCACAAAAAGGAAGTGGTGCGCGAAATATAAGAGGCTTGCGCGAACTAATTAAGTTTGGCGCGAAAAGTAGCGGGATGTGCGAAATAGTGGATCAAGGTTTATCGCGCAAATAGTGTTTCGGAATCACACCGTCGAAAAATGGCAGACATGGATTGCGCGAAATATCTGGAGAGGTGCGCGGAAAACGATACCTGCGCGAAATATTACGCGCCAGATGAGAGGTTTTCCGCGCCGAAGGGGATTTTGCGCGCAGGGGTCTCAGTCGCCTATAAATATGAGGTGACCCCCTTCATTCAAGTGTGTGGAAGACTTAGAGAAGATCCGAGGTCTGATGCGCGAAAAAGGATAGCGTAAAGGGGCTTGCGCGATATATTCGGAGTTGCGCGAAAAAGGGTATTTTTGCGCGAAATATTTTTCCGCGCGAAAAGTAAATTTTGCGCGCAATAGGAAGGTTTTGCGCACAAAGGGTTGGTGTTGCGTGCAATTGTTAGTAAGGTTTGTCTGCACGTTCTGGTTATTCGGTTCAGTGGTTCTGTGCGTTCTAGTGCATCTATTTCGGACTTCGATGCAAGCAGAGTCTCATGGTGAGCAGAGGCAAAGACTTCAATGCAAATCTATTGAAGAGACCCTCACGTCTATAAACTGAGTGGGACTTCACCAACGACAGTGAGCCAGGGGGAGTCAACGGGAGTGACCCGAGGGATGTAGTGAGCTATCCCTGAACTTTTGTAAAGGCAGTGAGCCTGGGACAGAGCGACTGTACCCGAACTTTTGTAATCTACAGCTAGTGAAGTGTAGTGGATTTTGGTACGACCGACAACCTGTCGGCGTATGCTCCTTGGACGTAGCCCTTAGTGGTGAACCAAGTAAAAATGGTTGTGTCTTCTCTGTGCTTGTGAATGTTTTCATTCTGATCATAATCTTCATACAGGTTCAACAAGTTCCTACCAACGTGGGAACAATATCCATCACATTAAAAGAAAAAGTGGTCACCCTGATTCACCCCTCCCCTCTCAGGGTGTCTCGGGGTCCTTCAAGTGGTATCAGAGGGAGGTTGCTGGCGTTGAATCTGACCTTCTTCGTCATGGAAAACACGATCAATGTCAGGGGAGTCCCTCACTTCGATGGAAGCAATTTCCAGATCTGGAAGAACAGAATGAGATCTCATCTAAGATCTCTTGGAATGGAAGTTCTTTTTTCTACTGTGCAAGGAATACATGTCACTGATCCAACAGGTCTGGCTATGACAGAAACAGACAGGAAACTTCTTGATGCAGATGCTAAAGCACAGAATGCTCTCACTGCAGCCCTTTCTGATCAGATTTACCTGAAGGTGATGAATTGCACCTCAGCAAAATCTATGTGGGATAAACTTGAGAATATTTATGAAGGTGATAGCAAAGTGAAGGAGGCAAATCTACAAGTGCTACACAATCGGTTTGATGATCTGAAGATGCATCCAGACGAGAATGCAGACTCTTTCTTCAATCAAATTACTGAAGTGGTTGGAGCAATTCGAGGTCTAGGCGAAGAAATCAAAGACATTGTTATTGTAAAGAAAATATTAAGAAGGCTTCCACCTCTGTATAATGCGAATGTGTCAGCTCTTGAGGAAAGAGATCTTTCCAAACTTTCTCTAGATGACTTACTGAGCAGTTTGGTAGCATATGAAATGAGAGTCAAACCAGAAGATGCTACGACTCAGGTGAGCAAGGAAATGGAATTCAAGGCCATGGATAAATTGAAAATCTCAAAGGATAGTAGCGGTGATGATGACGAAGAGAAAGAAATTCTTTCTCTCATTGCAAAGAAGTTCCAGAAGGGGAAAGGGAAATTCAAAGGGAAGTTACCTCTCGCATATTTCCGTTGTGGAAAAGTTGGGGATATTGCCTCTCAGTGCTTGAAGAATATCAATGATGATGACAGTGAAGATGAAAACTTCAAGAAGCCTCAAAGAAGGTTCTTTAAAAAGGGAGACTTCAAATCTGGTAAGAAAATGAAAAGGAAGAGTTTTGTCTGTGAAGAGGAAGAAGATGAAAATGAATTCTGTGACGAAGAAGAACCAGAATTCAAAACAGGGAACCATGCTTCTATGATGGACACTGTTGAAAAGTCAGAAGATACTGATGGTGAAAAACAACTGAGAACTTGTTTAGATCCTGAGGTGCAACTTAAGGATGCAGTTAGTGAGCTTAAGATTAAATGTAAGAGCTGCAATAAGTGGAAATCAATTGTAGAAGAATCAACTGAATATGTTGATCACCTTGAAGCTGAAATTGAACGACATGAAGAATTTGTGAAGGTACAGTCTAAAATAATTGAAAGCAATGATGATACAGTTGATCTGAAGCTGAGAATTGAAGAGTAGGCAAAGGTCCTCAATGACCTCATATCCAGACTGGATGAAAAATCCAAGACTGTTGAGGGTCTTGAGGCGGAAGTAGTTACTCTAAGGAGTAAAATGGAGACAGAATCAGTTCCAAAAGAATCGAGGAAGAAAATACAGGTCGGAAGATTCTCAGATGCAGAATTACTTGCAAGAGCCAAGTGTGGTTCATATGGGGTTGGAAAAGTCTTGAGTGATCAAAGATCTTCTTTCATGGGAAAGAGTGGAATTGGCTGTGAGGCTGAGTCATCAACTGCTGGAAGTGAAAAGATCCAAAAGAAAGACAAGATGAAAGTTGAACATGATGAAATGTTACCTAGAGTGCTGAAAAAGGAACCCTCAATCCAAACTAAAAGGAGACCTGAAAATTATCCTCAAACATTCAAAAATGGCAGACAATCTTACTATTCTCCCAAGGAAGAAGCTATAAGGAGAAATTCAAGTGAGAAGACATTTCCTCTCATGAAGTGTCAGTTCTGTGGCTATCTGGGCCATACCATGTCTTATTGTGAAGAGGCAAGAAGCTATCTGAATGGAGAAGATATAGATGCTCAACAAAGGAGAACAATCTCATATCCTAATTCTCATAGAAGAAATAATTTCTATGGATATTGTTTTTGTTGTTCTAACTTTGGTCATAAGGCCGTTAATTGCAGGCAGAGAAGATACATAGACACCTCATACCGAAGTTCAAGACAAGTCAAGTCTCGTCAGCAAGACAATGTTGCTCTTTTAAACAGGTTCTCACCTCTCACAGAAGACTTTGACTATGAAGAACCTGGGTATGCAGAAGAGATATTTGAAAGGCCATCAGTCCTATATACTCAATCTAATGTCTCATGGAAGGAAAGGAAGAATATTGAGAAATCAAACCTTGCAGAGGTAGCCCTCAAAGATATAAATAACAACAGTACCTGGATTCTGGATAGCGGTTGTTCATCTCATATGACGGGTAATGCCGGCCTACTAACGAATATCATAATGAATGTTGATGGTACAGTAAGATTTGGTAATGATGGGGCTCTGAAAATCAAAGGGAGTGGAAGTACCCAATTAGCTAATGGAGAACTAAAGAAGACTGAAGTCCTTTACGTAGATTGGCTACTCCATAATCTCCTTAGCGTGAGTCAACTCTGTGACTCAGGACTTATAGTTACGTTTAATCAGAAAGGCTGCACCATCAAGGGAAAAACCGGCATTTCACTTATGAAAGGATGCAGAACAGAATGCAACTTGTATCAGGTTGATAGTGAAGAAAATTTATGTTACATGACTGTTGAAGAAGAAAACAATTTGTGGCATCGGAGATTGGGACACATCAATCAACAAGACATGGAGAAAATATCAAAATTGAGAATTGTCATGGACATCCCCAATCTGAAGCGTGAGCGTGAAAAATCCTGTGATGCTTGTATTCGTGGGAAGCGGGTCTGCAGTTCATATCGGCCAAAGAAGAAAAAGGCATCTCACCTTCTTGATCTGATTCATACAGATGTTTGTGGTCCAATAAAGGTTGTCGGAACTCATGGAGAAAGGTACTTTGTCCTTTTCATAGATGATTACAGTCGAATGGCATGTGTGATGGTCATTCACCGGAAACGACAGGTCCTTGACTGTATGAAAACATATCGGCGAATCGCCGAGAATGATACTGGACGAACAATCAAAGTGTTGCGATCTGACAATGGAGGAGAATACACGTCCATTGAGTTCGAAAATTATTTGGAGAAGCATGGTATACAACATGAGGTAGCTGCTGTGAGAACTCCACAACAAAATGGAGTTGTTGAACGAAGGAATCGACAGGTGAACAACATGGCACGAACTATGCTGATTGAGAGTCGTATTCCACGACATTACTGGAAAGAGGCTGTTCAAGCTGCAGTGTACATTCAGAATCGAACAGGACTTTACATGGGTGAGACGAAGACACCATATGAATTGTGGCATGGACGGAAGCCTTCTCTAAAATACTTTCGTGTATTTGGAAGTAAGTGCTTCATCAGGAACAAAGAAGGAAATCAGGGGAAATATGGTGACAACGCAGATGAAGGAATCTTCCTCGGTTACTCAATGAACAGCAAAGCCTACAAATGTTTCAACAATCGCTTGGGAAGGATTGTGGAAAGCAATGATGTTAAGATAATTGAAGATAAAACCACAAATTCTTCACGGACGTCATATGCTGATGTGATAGAAAGTCATGAAGAATGTGGACATGAAGAAACTACAAATGCAGAAATAGAGGAAGCTGTTCAAAACACTCATCAATCACATAATGATGTTGACTCAGAAGAAGAATCTGAAGAAGTAACTATGGATGAAGATAATACTACTGAACCTCACAGGAGAAATCGCAGAGCTGAGATTGATCCATCCAACATAATTGGGGATAGGAGTGAACCCACTCAAACCAGAAGGATGAGGAATACCACACAATCTATATTTCTATCAGTTGTAGAGCCATCCTCATTCGAAGAAGCTGCAAAAGATGAATCTTGGGTGAAATCCATGAATAATGAATTAGATCAGATTGATAAGAATCAGACATGAGATCTTGTCTAGAGACCTGAAGGTCACAATGTGATTGGTACCAAATGGATCTTCAAAAATAAGTTTGATGAGTATGGAAGTGTTATCAGAAACAAGGCACGACTGGTATGTAAAGGATACTCCCAGATTGAAGGTATTGATGTTGAAGAAACCTTTGCTCCAGTTGCTAGACTAGAATCAATCAGGCTTTTCCTTGCCATGGCACTCCAAAGAGGATATAAAGTATATCAAATGGATGTTAAGACAACATTCTTGAATGGTGTACTCGAAGAAGAAGTCTACATTGAACAACCGGTGGGGTTTGTCTTGGGTACCGATGAAACAAAGGTATGCAAACTAAAGAAAGCTCTATATGGTTTGAAGCAGGCACCACGGGCATGGTACTCACGGCTAGATTCATATCTAAAGAAGTTGGAATTCAAAAGAGGAGGAGTTGATCACAATCTCTATGTGAAGAATTCTCCAAAAGATCAATTCATGGTTCTTTCCTACGTTGATGATATCATATTTGGTGGCAGTAGGAAGAAATCAGTGGATGAATTTGCCAACCACATGAAATCAGAATTTGAAATGTCTATGATTGGGGAGCTCACATATTTCTTGGGGCTGCAAGTGATTCAAAAGAAGGAATACAGATTCATTTCTCCGGAAAAATATGCAAGAGAGCTGCTGAAGAAGTTCAATATGCAAGACTCCAAACCAATGTCAACTCCTATTGCGGCTAGAACTAAACTTGGAAAGCATGAGGATGGGAACTCTGTTGATCCCACCATGTACAGGAGGATCATTGGAAGCCTACTGTACCTGACAGCGACAAGGCCAGATATTGTCTTTGCAACATGTCTTGCGGCCCACTTTCAGAGTAATCCAAAGGAGGAACATATGGCAGCAGTAAAAAGAATCATGAGGTACATTCAAGGTACACATAACTTCGGGTTATTTTTTTCTGCAGGCAGGGACAGTGAATTATCAGCATTTTCTGATGCTGACTGGGCTGGTGATGTCATAGATAGAAAGTCCACTAGTGGTGGAGCTTTCTATATTGGGCAGAAATGTGTTGGCTGGTTGAGCAAGAAACAAGAAAGTACTTCTATTAGTACTGCTGAAGCTGAATATATCTCCGCCACAAAAGCATACACTCAACTTCTTTGGATGAAGCAGCAGCTAACAGATATTGGTGATAAGGTGCAGCAACCATTGGTGATTTATTGTGATAACAAAAGTGCAATTGATCTTACGAAGAATCCGGTTAAGCATTCTTGTACAAAACATATTGAAATACGGTATCATTTTATCAAAGAAAAGGTTGAACAAGGAGTGATTAAAATGGATCATGTTGGAACTAATGAGCAAGTGGCTGGTATCCTAACCAAGCCATTGTCCGCCGCTGTGTTCGAGAAGCATCGGTTGAACCTCGGTGTTCGACCACCTCCTACTGCATAAGGAGGCTCCGGAAGCCCCTCTCCCCGTTTATGGTAATTCTTTCTATCTGTTTATGGCTGTGATGCAGGTTTATGGGGGAGATACTATCCAGGGGGAGTATGGTTTGAGCGGAACATTGATTAATTTACCGGCCTTTGGGTTTATTGTCAATGGGGGAGAAAGGAAAGGTAAAATATAATTTCAGGAATTCAGGATTGTCTATGGACATGTAATGCTTCTGTGACATGATGAGAGTTCAGTGTAAGAAAATTTCTTTAGCGTCTTTGAGCATTCCAAAACATGGGAACCCAATTCAAGCTTCCTCTCTTGTTTTCTACACCAAGCATTTCTCACGTAGACTTAGAGTGCTGGCTGAGTTGATCCTTGCATTTTTGGTATGCATGTGGATGGTGATATATTGATTTTATTTGGTGATTTCCAACAAACCCAAAGGGGGATATTGTTGGACCCATGGTTGTTCTATGCATGAATTGTAGTTTGGTTTGTGTTTGTTGTCAATCCTCAGTGGAAGTTCCGAATGTGTTCCAGCAAAGTGATCATACAGTTCAAGCAGACAACAGTATTGAAGGTGGCGCTGTTTCCCAGTGTTTGCCAAATTTTTGGGCCTCAAAATCGGAAAATGAAGACATGGATTGTCTGCGAAAGGAGGTTCGCACAAAAAGGAAGTGGTGCACGAAATATAAGAGGCTTGCGCGAAATAATTAAGTTAGGCGCAAAAAGTAGTGGGATGCGCGAAATAGTGGATCAAGGTTTTTCGCGCAAATAGTGTTTCGGAATCACACCATCAAAAAACGGCAAAGACATGGATTGCGCGAAATATCTGGAGAGGTGCGCGGATAACGGTACATGCGCAAAATATTACGCGCCAGATGAGAGGTTTTCCGCGCCGAAGGGGATTTTGCGCGCAGGGGTCTCAGTCGCCTATAAATATGAGGTGACCCCCTTCATTCAAGTGTGTGGAAGACTTAGAGAAGATCCGAGGTCTGATGCGTGAAAAAGGATAGCGTAAAGGGGCTTGCGCGATATATTCGGAGTTGCGCGAAAAAGGGGATTTTTGCGCGAAATATTTTTCCGCGCGAAAAGTAAATTTTGCGCGCAATAGGAAGGTTTTGCGCGCAAAGGGTTGGTGTTGCGTGCAATTTTTAGTAAGGTTTGTCTACACGTTCTGGTTATCCGGTTCAGTGGTTCTGTGCGTTCTAGTGCATCTATTTCGGACTTCGATGCAAGCAGAGTCTCATGCTGAGCAGAGGCAAAGACTTCAATGCAAATCTATTGAAGAGACCCTCACGTCTATAAACTGAGTGGGACTTCACCAACGACAGTGAGCCAGGGGGACTCAACGGGAGTGACCCGAGGGATGTAGTGAGCTATCCCTGAACCTTTGTAAAGGCAGTGAGCCTGGGACAGAGCGACTATACCCGAACTTTTGTAATCTACAGCTAGTGAAGTATAGTGGATTTTGGTACGACCGACAACCTGTCGGCGTATGCTCCTTGGACGTAGCCCTTAGTGGTGAACCATGTAAAAATGGTTGTGTCTTCTCTGTGCTTGTGAATGTTTTCATTCTGATCATAATCTTCATACAGGTTCAACAAATTCCTACCAACGTGGGAACAAGATCCATCACATTAAAAGAAAAAGAGGTCACCCTGATTCACCCCTCCCCTCTCAGGGTGTCCCGGGGTCCTTCAGCAATATTGTTCGACGTTTTGAAGAAATCAGCATGTGCTAGGGGTTCCGCTCTAGGTTTCTCTGTTGAGGCCGTTATACCTGAGGTACAAGTAAAAGGTTTCACTAGTTTTAGATCAATAGAGAGAAGATTTAGTAGGAATATGACAGCCTCAGGATTCTTCACATCCCTAAATAGTATATATTCTCTATGGAGGTGTCATAGAAAATATCAGAGAGGCCATAGAGTAGGTCGTGGTCTTCTTCATGCTTTTTCATTGCATGTTTTAGGCATGCTAGACATCATTCAAGGTACTATTTCCTTGTTTTGAAATTGGTTTCATTCCTTCATTTATTAAAGATATATTCAATCATTCAGATCACATTAAATTTTCCTTTCTTTGGGACTCAAGGTAGAGATACTTCCATTTCCCTTAGCGTTGATTACGCTAGTTGGAGGTCAAGATTACTTGTCTGAAGTATGTATAGACTACGATATAATGCGTGGGTAGCACTACTCTTAGGTATATTTATTGTGTTTTTGGATAAAACCATATGATTTCATCTTCAACATTGATTTTTTATATTTGGGGCATGCTACCATGGATTTCTTCTGGTGGATGGAGTTGTTCTTCGATACTGAAAGATATCCAACAATGTTTCTTTCTGAGTGAGACCCTTGGATGGGTCAGAGGTGTGTTCCATCCTTGTCATCCTTGATGGATAAGATGATGTTCATTTCATGATAGGTTCAATAGAAACTACATGAAATTTAATCTATAGTCAGGGTTTTATATATCCCTGGCTATAGCTTATTTATAGACACAATTTAATACATAATTCCGTGGATAAAAATTTGCGTTGTATTTTTTTTTCAAATCCCGTCAGGATATTCTTTTATTCTCCCCTGATAATTTTTTTAAAATTGCGTTGGGTCCTCCTACATCCTCTCATGATCACGACCCTCCAAACAATGTCTCTCACGGCGGCGACCCTCCAAACCCTGGACGTCTCTAACTGCGTGTGACCCTCCTTCCCCGACCCAGCGCGACCTCTCCTCTCCCTGATCCTCCTCTACTGATGGTGCCCCTCGAGACCCTCCCAACCCTCAATGTCTCTCATGGTGGCACCCTCCTCCCCGATTCCCTCTACACGTTACCCTCCTTCCTCGACCCATTGTGACCTCTCCTATCCCTGATCCTCCTCCACTGTCGGTGCACCACAAGATGGTTCCCCACGCTGAAACCAAACATGGAAACCCCACCGCGAACCGCAACCAAAAAACACAGAAAACCTCAACTCCCCACCCAACGTTTCTCCTAGGTGGCCTACCCACCTCCTCTGGAGTTCCTCAGACGCGTCCAACACACTCTAGGTGATCCTTCCCCTCATTTTTATAAATAATTATGTGTTCATTATTTTGTTATTAGTGGGAATAAGTAAACTGGAATAGTTTCACATGTTTGAGTATGGTAAAGAGGTTTTTGAATTATATATATTATTCTAATTATAATTGATATGAGTGGAGTGAGGGGAAAGTGGATTTCGGTGAAGAACCAATTAGTATAGATTGGGAATAAGTAGAGTGGAGTTTTTGACAATTGGAATCGGTAAAAAGTGATGGTTTAAAATTTTGAGGGTTAAACTAGGAATCAGGGGATCATCCTGGATGTTTCTCGAGGATTTTAATTCTTATGGTGGGGAGTTTTTAATGACCCACATAGTTAATGGGTTGGTGTTTTTATAGGATTTTTTTTCCCTTAAGAAATGAGATTTTTGAGAATTTGGATATGAATTGGAATTTCAATAGTTAATACATCTCTAGGATGTGTATTCATTTGAGGCTAATGGTTATTCAGAGGGTTGGTTTCCAAATCATTGGGTGGGGGATAATTTCCAAAAACTACTATAGTTATTGGGTATTTTATTGGGAGGGACTAGGTGCCTCTTAATGGGTTTGTAAAAAAATGCATCCATTATAAGGTACCTGATGGAGGGGTACCAGGTACTCCATGGGATGGAAAGTGTATTAGACCATTTATAAGGGCCTAGAGGTACACAATGGAGGTGTATTTGTTACCCAATTGGGATGGGTGTTGTTTTTTAAGGATAACAAAATAGTTATTCTGGATTCCACCTCAAAAAATGCCTTATGGGGTTCTTTTACTTTAAATTGATAGAGGTAAATATTCCTCTTCTACCTCCATTATTCTTTTTTATTTATATCTTTTAATGTTTAGTTTGTTAGGGTATGGTTTTTATCAGATTTCACAAATAATTATTTTGGCACATGAGATTGGGATGTTTCCAAGATTTATTTATCCATTGACGTGTTTGAAATATTGGGGCACATGGAAACATTTTTTTCTTTTTATCATTATGTTAGATAAACCAATTCATTCTAATTTATTGATGATATCCTTGATGAAATCATTAAATTGTCACAATTCTCTCATTGAATGTGGTGTAATGACATTAAACATCCACATTCTCATCTATAACCAAGATTTCAAGTGATCTTATTCTTTCTTATATTTTGATATCATTACCCAAAAAAACATACCAATTTATATAGTATATGTTTACTTGCATGATTATTATTTATCATGGTTTATTCACTGTATAAATATTCCAACAACTGTGTTTCTTATTGATTATATGTTAATACTATTCTATTATTTATTGGATTCAGGTATGAGAAAACATGACCAAGATGTATCATGATCTGATTTTGGTGTTATATTTAAAAATATAGATTTTCTAAAGTCATCCCCAAGCTAAAGGTGAGCTCATGGAATTTACGGATATATCCTATAGTGATAAAATCGAATATATAACCACTTATTATCCTTTTGTGGTTCATCATTATTAGATTTAAAATTCTCAACAGTGATAGTGAAGTTACCATCAATGAAGTAATTATGGGATGAAATGGGGCCAATTATACTCTTCTAACTAGGAAAATTTTAAATGTTACTTCTTCCTCTTTCCATATAGTTATCAATAATAATATATTTTTTTTTCTAAAAACAATAAGTAATTTCATAATTCTGAAACTAAACCTGAAATCATGTAAGAGTAAATTAAGGATCTTCAACATGTTCAATTTACTACTTTCATAAATATTATTGAATGAAAACATAGTGGAGACATGGTATCTACTAACTATACTAATCCAGGGTTCCTATCCATTCCACGTGTCCAACATTAAGAAACCCACATTTCTTCTCTACTTGACTACCACCCACCTTCTTTGAGTCAATTCTTTCCTCTCCCCCCCCCCACTTTGGCACACGGTTTACCTCAGATTCTCCTCTATCTCAGAGTTAATCTATTATCATCCTATGTTTCATTGTCTTCCTTTGTGTTATACAATTTATTTTACCTCACTTCCTCTTCTTCACGCGTTTTCTCTCAGTTTCTCCCCATGCTCGCGCTTTTTCTCTTGTCGACCTATAGTCCCCACAGACCCCTATCGTCGTCTACCTCCTAATCTCGGTTCTCATCCACCCCTCGGATTCCCGCGCAGTATTTCCACCATCGTACTCCAATACCATCCTTCACATAAATCCACTATAATTCCCTCCATTCAATGTGACGCCACCTTCCTTTTCAGGCTCTGTAGTTTCTTCACATCAACGCCAACTATTGATTTCCCTCGGTTTGTCCTCTCGCTCAATTATCACCTCCTGTTGAGAAATATTTCCCGCATACCCTGGTCAACATCTCCCTCCATCACTTGGTTCCCCTCCACTCCTCCAGATGTTCCAGTTATTATATTTCTCCCAAGAGATCTTCCCCAGTGAAGCACGCCATGTACTCACTTCACATTTCCATTCACCATCACTGAAACATGCTACATTCTTCAAAAATCTATCTTATTGTTTCTTCATAGAAATAGACGATAGGGTAGAAATGTTCTGTAAGTGCAGATTCATCCAGCTCTCGATGAATCATGCATATGGTATTTTCTCTTTTGTATCATCTCAATATCATTTTTCTATGCTATCAAGTATCATATTTCACCATGTTCATACAAATTCTGAATGGTGTAATACAATATAGTGCTTCACAAATGGTGGGTTCTCATAAGTTTCTAGAAAAAAATTTAGATCTCTCTAATATTTAGTTTTTCCAGCAACATATAGATTTTTCAATAATCAATACAATATATCTCATGTTTTCATTCACCAATTACTACTTGTACTTCTTTTTCTTGGTTAATATTTTTTCATCAAAAATTTCTTCCATGGTTGATCATATTCTAAGTTATTAGGAATTTTATAGAACACTTGTGCACTTTTCATTATAGCTTAAAAGTGTTTGATTTTCTTTGTGCATCTTTATTTATCACATTCTAAACATTTATGTTGAGAAAACATGGTTTCCTATTCTTTCACATGTTTATTATTTTTTGAAAATTCCATATTCACTTGATCTATTATAGAACTCACAATGTTTTTCGTTTTTTTTGTTTATCCTTTTATAACTCATCAGACTATATGATCAAACATCCTTTCTTATCATGTTCAACCTTCTTCATAGGTGTGAATCCATTTTTTGTTATGATATATTCTATTTTATTAGAAATTTTGTCCTCTAGTAAACTTTTATTATCGGGTGGGATAAAAACATGTATTGACCAAAACCAAATTAAGCTGAAACTCAAGCCAAACTAATTATATACTATTAACAAGAAGAATAATTGTTAATTAATAGGAATATACTATTTGATAATATCATTTTGAAACAAGCATCTATTTCCCCTTGCTTGCTAGAAAATGATTTGACCCATGGGGAATTGTGGTTCTTATATGTTGGGTAGTAACATGTACAGTCACAGGAGATAGGTATGTTTTGGTTTAGTTTTTATATTACTTTATTTATCTCATTGGACACTTATGTCTTTTACTTCTTTGGGTGGAAAAAGGTTAATTATATTCTGCGAAGGGGGGAAATGGGGTTCATATTGATTCAGTCCACAATCTTTGATCCGTGGTAAGATTATATGGTTACTAGTTCTCTCACATCTCATATATTTGCAGATTTTAGTGATTTTGACTCCATAATTTGTTTTCAGTGGGTCATTGGATCATTTAATGTTGGTTCAGGTGGATTTTTTTCTCCCAATTGAGGTAAGGCTTTAATATTGTTGGTTGGGTTCTCACTGGTTATGTAGCATCCTTTATGTGTTTTAATGTTCCTAATATCCTTTGTGTAGTGCATTGATCCCTTCTCATTGGTATTGAGTTGCCATGTTAAGGAAACTCGCTTGGATGTGTGTAGGTAATAAAGTATATGTTTGTGGGTTCCCCTGTTACGTGTATAGTCAACCATGGCTGTGATTATGCATGTATGGGGCTATGTGTGACCATGTATATATATAAATGCATACGCAGGTTAGTGGATACTCGTATATGCATATAAACATATGTGTAACGATCCCCTTGCACATGCTCAGGGCCATGTGTGTGTGTGTATAGGGCTTGATGTACTTGCATGTGTGTGAAGGTGCATATACACAGTGGGGGACCAACAACATTTAGTTTGAAAGCTCCAAGAGCCGAATTGGATGGTTTGGTTACTCCTTGAGGTAGGATCCATCTTGTAGCCTCTTTAATTCAAAAATGATATAAATTGAATTTAGCTTCTTTCATAATTCTACTTAATTTTTTTTAATTGCATATATAGATTATTTTTTCTTCAATATAATTGTTTCATTTGAAAAATAAAGTCATGTTTTTATAAAAAAAAATACCTCCAATGGAGGTGCACTGTCTGTGGAAACTCACATTAATAGTTATGTTGATCTAGATTCTTAAATTATCTCATTGGATTTGTGGAGAATGTTTTTCATAAAAAATATTAAATATAATTAAATGAATTGTTTTATAAAGGAATTCCATGATTTTCTAATAAAACCACACCCTCATAGTTGTGTTGTCTTCTAAAACAAAGTGTTGTAATAGTTATTAGTAACATGTTTAGATTTTGCTTCAGTCTTTCATATGCCTCTTGTTGGTGTTTGTTTTGTGGCTAGTTAGTTGTTGTTTTCTTTTAATAATATAAATTGTCTTATAATACTCGTTTAAGTCAAATGATGTTTCCCGAGTGGGCATATGCATTGACCATGACACCTTCCATTTAACGCTTTGAATATGATAAATAACATTTCCATGTTTAGGAAAAGTGAATGAAATTATAAATGGTTTGTGTAGGGTGTATCATTCTTTTCTGTCATTTTGTTTCTATTTAGATTTTGTGTCATTGTGCCGATCGCTACATCCTTCTCTAGAGATCCCTTGTTATAGCATATTAAATAGTTGATCTGTTCTATCATCTGTCTGCGGGGCGACGTTCGGAATACTGTCATGCCTCCTCCTGATCCCTTCACTCCTGGCTGGAAAATGCTGCCCCGCAGATGTCACTGGACGAGGCCAAAATGCCGCAAACATGAAGCGGTAATACCATGGTCATGTCACAGTCACGCCAAGGTCACTCCATTGTCATGCCACAGTCATTCCATGGTAATGTCGGGTTTTGGACCTGCTCTAGGACGACACCCCATGGTGGTTCGTAGTCATAGTATTCCATGAGTCTGGTGATCAATGTCGAGAATTCCTAATCACAATTTCCTCCAGTGAGGCGATGATTGGAATGTTTCCATGCCTCCTCCCGCTACCTTTTCTCCTGGCCAGAAGTTTCGGCCCCACGGATGTCACTGGATCGGGCCAAACGCCGCCTTCACACCGTAGTCAAGCCATGATTTTGCACTGCTTCAGGACGACACTCGGCAGCAGTTTGCAATGATACTATTCAATGAGTCTTGTAATCAATGTTGAGACTAACTAATTACAATTTCTGTTGGTGGGGTGACGACTATAATGTTTCCCTGCCCCCTCCCACCCCCTTTTCTCATGGCTGGAAGATGCTACCCCACAGATGTCGCTAGAGCAGGCCAACACGCCGCAGTCACACGACGGTCATGCCGTGGTCAAAACGATGTCATGCCATGGTCACGCTGTGGTCACACTATAGTCACGCCGCTGTCACACTGCTATCATGATGTGGTAATGCCATGATTTGGACCTGCTCTAGGACAAAAATCTGTGGTAGTTCACAGTGATAGTATTCCATGAGTCTTGTGATCAATGTTGAGACTGACTAATCACAGTATCTGCCAGTTGGGAGACATGATAAATGTTTCCCCACCTCCTCCCGCTCCCTTCGCTCTTGGATGGATGTTGCTGGCCTGCGGATGTCTCTGGACCGGGCCAACATGCTGAAGTAACGTCGCGGTCACAGTACAGAAATTTTGTGATTTGACCCTGCACTTGGACGACACCCCACAACGGTTCACAGTGATATTATTCAATGAGTCTTGTGATCAATGTTGATACTGACAAATCACAATCTCTCCCAAAAAGGCAATGACCGGAATGTTGCCCCGCCTCCTCACGCTCCCTTCACTCATGGTCGGAATATGCTACACCGCGGATGTCACTGGACTAGGCCAACACGTTGCGGTCATGCTGCAGTCATGATGTGATTTGGACATGCTCAAGGACGACACCCCAAGACAGTTCGGCGTGATAGTATTCCATGAGACTTGTGATCCATTTTGATACTGAATAATCACAGTTTCAACCAATGGTGTGATGGACAAAATATTTCTCCACCTCCTCTCGCTCCCTTCAATCTTGGTCGGAAGATGCTACCCCACGGATGTCGCTGGACCGGGCCAATACGCCGCGGTCACGCCACGGTCACTCCGTGGTCACCCCTCCGAAATGTTGTGATTTTGGCCATGCTCCAGGACAACACCCCATATCAGTGCGCAGTGATAGTATTCCATGAGATTAGTGATCAATGTTTATACTAACTAATCACAATTTATGCCGGTGGGGCGACTGCCAAAATTTTTCGCCGCCTCCTCCTACTCCCTTCGCTCCTGGCCAGAAGATGCTACCCTGCAGATGTCACTAGACTGGCCAACACATCGCGGTCATGCCGTGGTCACTCCGCGGTCACGCTGTGGTCACGCCACGGTCACACCGCGGTCACGCCATGGTAATGTCATGATTTGGCCCTGCTCCAGCCACCTCCATCCCATACCAGACCCCTTCCACCATTATTTCAGCTACATCCACCAGCATTCCAGCCCGCAACAGACCCCCTGCCACCATCGAATCAGACCACACCATCCCCCTAGAACCTACAACCATCCCCATTCCATCAGTATTCCATCCCCCTTCCACCTACATTCGAGCCCACAACATCCCCCAACGACCTATAAATCCCGCCCGCTCCATCCACCGCACCATCCACCACCCCAGCCTCTTGAAAAACACTCACGCGAACCCTATCCACCTGTAAAATAGCCCCAGCCACCTGTTCCATCCCTCACCAGCCCCCGACCTTCTACATCCCATCCCGCACTGGCCTCTACCACATGCCTAACCCCCATCCACCTACAATTGATCCCACACTAGCCCCCTTCAACCTATTCCAGCCTGCACTAGCTCCGCTACCATCCCCCTGCCACCTGCCTTCTCGCCCACACCATCCACTCTAGCCGGCACCAGCCACTGCACCATCCCCCAGCGTCCTGCATTCTATTATGCACGATAGAAATTCAATGAAAATCACAAAAAGGAAATGTGAAAGCAGATTACATTTTCTAAGACCTATTTTCCCCAAAATGTATCCATGTAAACTACTATTAATGTTATCCGAGAACATTGGGGTAGAGACGCATCATTTTACCCAAGAAGAGAACCTAGAAAAAACTCCGAGCAGATCCAAAGCATGCAATAAGAAGTCCCACCTGACTGAATAAAAATCCATGAATAAATTGATCTTGAAGGCTCACTGAGGAACCCCAGAATCAAGATGGTAGCCCCACAATAATTCATGGTTAACAATATTCTTAAGATGAAGTGGTTTTGGTACTATAGGTTGGGAAGATTTTTATCTATCATTAGATTTATGAGTCTCTTAAAGTTATTTTTTAACCATTTTACTAGAGGGTCCAAGTTATTAGTGGTGGAAGTCAATTATTCAGACTAAGACAGACACAGAGTATTCACGGAACATTTTCAAGGAATTGTTTATTTAGAATTCTTTCAAAATGAAGTGAAGTTACTAATCGCTATATAATTTTCTAGGAGGGTCAGTCTAGGTGGGGTGGCCAAGGGCTGTCCAGGGTGGGTGTCGGGGGGTCTACAGGGAAGGGGGAGGGTGCGGGTGGGGCGTCTAGGAGGGGATATCTAGGTGGTGTCTAAGGGTTGTCTAGGGGGGGGGTCTGCAGGGTAGGGTGCAGGTGGGGTTTCCAAGGGCTGTCATGGGTGGGGGTGTCGGGGGAACTGCAGGGTAGGGGGAGGGTGCACGTGGGGTGTCTAGGAGGGGCTATCCAGGGGGGAAGTGACTAAGGGTTTGGGGGGGGGGGTCTATAGGGTACGGGATAGGGTGCATGTGGGGTGTCTAGGGGGCTGTCCAGGGGGGCATCCAAGGGCTATTCAGGGGGTGATTTGAAGAGATATACCCACGAGTAATGGGGCCTAGCCTCATAGTAATAATTTTTCTAATTTTTTTTGGAATTTTATTCCCAATATCAATAGGTATAAAATCCATTACATCCACAACATTTTCCTTCTTTAGGATCAGGGCAATAAAATTGGAGTTGGTTTCAAAGGAGCATTGAAGAATGGTTAAAGAACTCCCTCGTAGCATTAAGGATCTCATCATGATGTTTGTCCCAGTAGAACATAATGTATTAATTTTTGAACCCATAAGGACCCGCCTCACTCTCATGATTTAGAGAAAAAAGGGAACTATATAAATACTTTTCTTCAAGGGATGCAACAAGATAGATTGGTGTATTGGTGTAGCATGATCTTATTGGGAAGAATGCTTGTGTCCATTCTAATACTAGCCACAGTCCATTGAAACATGGCTATAACTTATAGCCACAGTTTTTGGTGTTATAATAATGGATTGAAAATATGGCTATAGGCTAAATTTCTAGTAGTGAAGCAATATTTCATAGGGTTGGGAAATAGTACCTTGATGTCTTTCTAAGAAAGATTGTAGCATTTCCCCATCAACGAGAGATCGAGATCAGGATCGAGCTATAGGAATGTGTGCCTCATATATCAATTTAATCATATATAATGTAACCTTCTATTTTTTCAAAGATATGTATAAAACTTTATTTTTTATTGTGATGTGGTTTATTTCAACCAATCATGTCATTGTGGGGTGAAAAAGTTTTTTTCATGAAGAATATTGATGGAAGTCAATGTTTTTGTCGATTATCGCCGCATTAAACAAGTGATGGAGATGAACCGATTTGATCCTCCATGGATTTATTATTTATTCAATCAACTGATGGTTTCATGTTTGTTCTTGATGATCAATATGTGGTCATGATTTCATCATATTCATGTGAAGGATTAGGCTAACCTGATGAATATTTTTTTTAATCATGGGCATTGAGAGTTTATTGTTATATCTTTTGGAGTGATTTATGATCCAAATTCATTAGTGTGTTTGATTAAAATTGTTTTCTGGGAGTTCTGGGAAAAATTCATGCTAGTTTTCATCAATGAAATCCTTTTGTACTCCTTGTTTGAGGGGGAGCATGCTAGAATATTGTGTGCTATTTTGGGATTTCTTTGTCATCAGATGTTTTTTTGGATGTTTTCCTAGTGTGATTTTTGGGATTGAGAAGTCAATAGCTTGGAGAATGTTGTATCACATAAGTTTGTAGCTACAGATCCTTCAATGATAGAATCATTTTAGTTTTGGGCATCCCCCAATACAGTGGATGAGGTGAGAATTTTTCATGGCCATATTGGATGTTAAAAGAGGTTCATAGAAAGTATATCTCGAGTAAGGTCTCCTGTGACAGAATTGACCAAAAACAATCTTGTGTTCATCTAGAATGATCAGTTTCTTGATGCTTCTTGTTATATAAAGGAAACTTTGGTAAGTGCACATTTTATTTGTCTACCAGTAGAAGGAGTTAAGTTGGATGTTTTTTGTGATGAATCATGTCCAGGGTTAGGCTGTGTTCTAATGATGTAGAGATCAGTTGTTTCATATGGGTCTCTATAGTTTAATCCCCTTGAATTTAACTATTACACCCATCATATTGATTTGGTGGATGTTTTGTTTTCCCGGATGTTGTAGAAACATTACCTCATTGATGATATTTTTGTGGTCTTCCCCAATGAGAAGAGCCTGAGGTATGTTTACTTTAAATTTGACTAGAACTTTTGACAACTTTGGTGAATGGAGTTCATAAAAGATTACAACATCGAAATTTTGTATACACCTACAAAGGGGAATTTTGTAGCTGATGCATAGACCATAAAGTCATGTACTGAAGATGTGTGTGAATCAGGTGATTCATAGAGAGTAATAGAATAAAAATCAGCATTACATCTAGGTATGGATGAATTTGGGGGTAGAGGATTCCTTTTTCAGATGATAGTGCAAACATCTCTATTGTATTAGGTATAAGGGTTGCAGTTGAGGGATCTTCAGATGCAGGTTTGGAAAGATAGAATTGTTTTTAGTGAGGCCCTTGAGGGATTGTCTGAGGATGAAAAACAAAAGGTGTTATTTCAGGGAAATATTTTCATTCCTTTGGCATCACGTGAGGTGGTTCTCATAGAGTTCCATAGTTAACACTTAGCGGTACACTGTAGAATAATATATATTTACTATTCTATGAGAATTCAGTTTTGGTGTCCTGGGTTGAAGCATTTAGATACAGAGTTCGTGTCTCGATGTTTGGTGTACCAAAAGGTTAAGGTCGAATACTATGTTCTCGTTGGTTTCTACAACCATTTGATGTTACTCAGTGGATGTGGATGACATCTATATATATATCTTCACTTGATTCCCTCAAGATCAGGTATGTTATGATTCTATATGGGTGTTAGTGTATTGTTTTATGAAATTATCCCACTTCATTGAAATTAACGAGTCAATCTTAGTATAGGTTTTTTCTAGGAAATATATAGAGGACGTGGTGAGGCTCCAGAGATTCTAGAGGACTATCATCTTTGATTGAGATCCTCATTTTACCTATAGGGTTTGAAGAAGTCACCATAATGCTTTGGGTTCTCAGCTACACCTTAGCACTGTTTTTCATCTATTGACAGATGGTCAGATTGAATGGACCATCAAAACTCTTTAAGACATGTTGTGATCTTGTGTCCTGGATTTTGAAGGATGGTGGATGAGGCACCTACCCTTGTTAGATCTATCTAAAAAGAATATATTTGAGTCCACTATTGGTATGGAACCATTTGAACCATTGTTGTTACTAACCTTTTCATTCTCCGTAGTGTTGTATATGTGTTGGAGAGTCAGTAATTCATGGGAAAAAACTAGTACAGAATACAATAGAGATGGTTCAAGTGATTTTAGAGAGGATGAAGGCATCACAAGATCATAAGAAGTCATGGGGTACTGAGCACATATATACGACTCAGGTTCGAAGGTACTCTCTTACACGCCACTGTGACACCTCAAGACACAAGATAAGTGGATAACATTCCCAAAAAATACTCCTCATCATGGGTTGGGGATCAAATGTTTTGAAATATGAGTCCCCATCATGGGTAGTGAAGGTTTGGTCATGGGAGTAAGCTTTCTCCCTGGTTTTTTGGGACTTTAGAGGTGTTGGATCTTGTCAGAACTATGGAATATCTGGTAGAACTTCCACTGAATATGAGACGAAAACACACTGATTTACATGTGTCGCAACTCTGTCTTTACCTTCATAATGACTCTCAAATCACCTATTGGGGAGAGATCGATGTTCATGATGATGAGACCTTCGAGGAGCGGCATGTAGAGAACCATGACCACCGGGAGAATGTCTTTTATGGGTATTTTATCCCCTTAGTTTGTGTCTTGTGGTGTCACAGTGGCGTGTAGGAGAGTACCTTGGAACTTGAGTCATAGGTATGTGCTCAATACACCATGTTGTTTTATTTTTAGTGCTTCTCTTGTATTATTTTTCTTATGGTTTTGGTATACCCATTCTATTTAAGGTATTATTTTCTCTTGTATCTTGTTGTGGATTCCTCTCTTTTGAGAGGTATATCATCAGAGACAGTGTTTATGAGATGTCAATAGTTTTTGCATTGTTTTATGCTGTTTCTTGATGATGTAGTTGAGCTCATATGGTAGAAAGATATTTGATAGATTTATCATAAGGTGGTTGTTTAGACGCCTAATTTTTCTTTATCTCTAGGTTGGTTTTAGATTGTCTAGGGTGAGAATAGTTGTTAGTCATTTTATGTAATGACCTGTACTTCTCCAGTCCACTCCCTTCTAATAATCAGGTTATTGAGGTGTTCTAGGAAGTCAATGAGACTTATTTATAACACATTCTAAAAAAATTCAGTTGTGAATAGTGTTTCCAAGACAACTGAGCAGTCCAATGGTAGGTTGAAATGTGTTTCGAGGATGGGTTACTCAAGAATGATGAGTTATCCAATGGTATGATGAAATGTGTTTCGAGGATGGGTGAATTGAGACTGATGAGTTTTCCAATGGTAGGTTGAACATTATTTCCAAGGACCAGTGAGTCCAGACTGGTGTTTCGTCCATACATAGGTGGAAAAGTGTTTCCAAGATTGGTGAGTCCTCCAATGGTATGTTGAATTGCGTTTCCAAGACCAATGAGTTTGGAAATTGAGTCAGCCAATGGTGCGTGGAATAGTGCTTCAAGGACCAGTGAGTCAGGATATGTGGGTATTCCAATGGTAGGTTCAACAATTTTTATGGGATATGTTATTCCGGATCGATGAGGCATTCAATGTCTGGTTGAACTGTGTATCTAGGACCAATGATTCAGGACTTGTGATTCTTTCAATGGTAGGTGGGACAATTTTTTCAGGATCGTCGAGTCACAACTGGGGAGTCATCCAGCATTAGGTTTTGAACAATGGTTCCAAATTCCGACAATTTCACCCCTTTGATGTTATATTTGACATAAAACACAATCAAAGGATTTTTAGAGGATTTAAGGCCAAATCAATGCCCATAAATCTTATCTTAAATTTCATAAGGGCACAACTACCACATTCAGTCAAAACACACATGCTTGAACAAATCCAACATTAATGGAAAATATAAACCATATCTAAACTGTGGCTACTTGTAGATTTTTAAAAGGTTGAGGTACCTTCCACCCTTTTTTCTTCTCATTTTACAATGGTAAAAGATTAACCGAACCATGGATTCATTCAATCAAACATCAATCATTTGATCTTTTTTCCCTTCAAATTTTTCCTACAGCAAGTACACCCCCTTTTTGGTGAAACCAATAAGTGTCATTTGTCTCTTATTCCATGGTATGTTCTACATCCATTATTCTAGGTTCCTCGATTGGGTTCCTCCTATTTATCCTTTCCATGTGATTCCATGAAATCTCTATGTTTCAAATAGATATTTTTCGATTGTTGGTTTGTGTGGTGGTTTCATGTCCTCTTTAGGTGGATGCAGTCATTACAGGATAGGTGATCTTATTCTATTTTGTGGTTTGTTCTTGAGAAGTGGACGTTGAAGACCTTTTGAGGTAGGGTATTCATTGTTTCTCTATTTACTTATGTTCAATCATAGAGTAAACATGATTTATCCCATTGAATCGCAATTAAATTGACATAATATATATTTGGAATTGATAAAATAATTGGTATCGATCAAATAGTAATGTTGTTAAATTATACAATGATAATGGGTTGCCTAATGTTTTTTCAATAGTGTGATATCTATGCCATTATTGTTTTAGAATATTGTGCTTGATGGAAATTGGTAAATAATGTAAAGATGGAATTAATTTATATTTTATTCGTTAAATGGTTAAAGAGGCTTGTTTAATGAATCTGGTTGTTGTTGTATCTCACTTTCTTATAAAGGCCATGTGCCATGCACTTAGAGTCGTGATAGGTCATTGTCTGCAAAGGTAGAATTCCTTGTTTGTCGAAAGGATCCAGGTTTCTTTTTTTCTTCCTGCTGATTGTGATGTGATGTGAGTCTGGTATGGTTAAGCCTATAGGGGTGTTGTGGTATGTGAGGGTAGAGAGGAAAAGTAGTTTTGTAATAATTTGACACCTAGAGTGGTGAGATTCATTCGTTTATTCATGTGGGTGTCGGGGAGGACACTAGAGATGATAAAATGGGTTGAAGCTGGGGTTACCCATTGATATGAAAGATATATGTTTTGTAACATCCCAGGTAAATAAAGAATAAAACATTTTCATATTTATTAATATTTATGAATTAAATATTAATTTAACTTTAAAGGGGTTGCTATGTTTGATAGCATACCCGATACACAACAAAGAGTTTCTTTGAAATCTTACGTTGCACACTAGTAATAAAATGAAATTATTTTAAATGGTAGTAAACACGTAGCCGTTGTATTGGAAGGAATGAATATAAATAACTAAAATATGATCATATATGTTTGTTAAATGTTTTTAGATTTATTCAATAAAGGATAAAGGCTTAAAGCAAGAAAAGAATTCAATTTTAGGCATATATACTCTAATTTTCACTAAAAGTCCACTTATCACCTTTTGATGGAGAACCCTCTTTATATATATTTATGGCCTCTCTTATACATTCTTTTGGACCAAATAAAATTCTTCTTTAGAATCGGGACATCAAAATTTACTTTGTGTAAATTTTTGGTATTTTTCCGATAAGGATTATTTTTTAATGAATAGTGATAAATGTTGTATTTTAACTCAAAACCTCTTTTTAATCTAATTTATTTATATGATTAGATTATCTTTTGAATTTGTTTTAATGTGAAATTAGAATATATTTTTACGATTTAATCCAACAGTGGTCGTCAGAATTAAATCCACTTTTAAATTGGACTTAAACTAGTGTCAATCTTTTGATATATATTGTTTCATAAAAACACGCTATTTGTTCTAACAGAGGGAATTAATTATTAAATTAATTAATTTAACTTATATGTTTTGAATTTTGAAAAATATAATTAATTTTTAAATTTGGAATATCAAATATAGCTTAGGGTGATGTTTTGGTATTTTTCTGAAAAACATCAATTTTTGATGAATAGTGAAACCACTAAGTGGTAGTTAAAAAAACTGATTTTTCGTTTAAATGAAATTTTACCACCTCTGTGTTTTGAATTTCAAAAATCTGACATTCATGGTTTTAATTAGGATGTGAAATGTTGTTCAATGGGATTAAAATAATTTTTTGGTGAATAGTAACGTTTAAGTTTTTAATCGCGATTAGAGGTAATTAGTTTAATTTTAGGTAAAAATAATGTTTTAAAAATATGGAATGACCATGACACATGTACTACCATTATTGGATGTGTCGAGGCCGACCAATAAAATCCATGGGTCATCTTGGGGACCCCATGGTGCCACTTTGGTATGAAAATGACGTTAATAACATTTTATTTAATGTTAAAATGAAAATGTCACAAACATGTGTTGTTTTACTAAAACAATTTTCACATGGGGTTATACAAGTCACATATTTGACTATAAATATTCATTATAAAGCTAAAACAATTTCATACATCATGATATTTTTTATAATTTTTAGACGTTAAATAAATTAAATAATTTATGACACCATAATGATACAGCGATTACCTCATTATTTAACGATTTAAATAAAATGAAAAGATAATGTAAAAAAATAAGACCTAAAATTGTCAAAAACCTATTGGATGGGTGTATTTTGAACTCTTATCACCGTATCCCAGAAATATATAATTTTGGGACCTTTAAAATCCGAAAATAATCTTTATAATAATGTAACCTTTTATAACTTTCCAAGAGTGCCCCTCCTCACCTCTTATAAAAGGCCCCCACCTCTACCACCTTACCCACAACTCTCAAGCCATTGGATCGGCAAAAACCTGACCATTTTGTCTCTACACATCTTTATCTTACTCATAGAAGCATCACTTTGGGCAGAAGTCTTTCCAATGAAGCCTTTGAGCTCAAATAAAAAAGAGTTACCCTATTTAAAGGTAGTGTCTTCTCTTGTGTTCTTATGTATTATTTTTCTTCTCCAACCCCCTAAAATCTTTCTATTCCTTTCTTTTGTAACAACACCAATATCTTCAATATACTAGGATGTTTTTATGTGAAGGATTCGAGCTACACTTACACACACCTTCGTCTAATGGTTAAAAAACATAATATTTCTGTGGATGGAGAATTTCTGCCTCACGAAACGATCATTGTTCAATATTATTTTAACACATTTCATGGTGGCCTTTAAGATGTCACTCTATTTATATATAATATATATTATGTTTATGTTTTCATTATTCTTATGTATTTTTCATTTGTGGCATACCATTATGGTTTCCATTATTGGTAAACAAGATAATTTCATTTTATGAAGTGCGGACTACCGCCCCCTAAAAGTGATTTGATTCGTTAATACCATATGTGGGACATATAAAGGATGGAGTTATTGTTATTATATATTATGTTATACTAGAATTATAATATACCCTTATATCATTATGATTTCACTCCATTAAATACGAAATATAAATGAATGTAGCGCTCATGCGTACATACGACTTACCGCCTCCATGAACAGTGCATTTCATTTCATACCTCTAAATGTTATGTACTATTATAAATAAATTTATATTATGGATATATATGAAATATATGATATCCAAATCATGAATATAATTCTGGATAAAATTAACCTTTGACCACATAAACAACATGTAATTTTAAGAAGTCCATTTTTGACATAAGTACCAAATATCGACAAAAGGAATTTTATTAAATTAAATGATTACATAATGTTTATAACATGGAAATAAGTTATATAAAATGAATAATAAACGTGAAAAAGGTTCTTAGGAAAGTTAAAATTAACATTATTTTATTATTTAGGAGATTAAAGAGCAATCGAGTCATGTCGGACACAAGGTAAGGGACTTCGTATCAATCTCCATTCATTGAGGCATATTTTGTTTTATACACAACATTATTTTATACGGTGTATAAAACCCTTTAAATTTTATTATTATTCAAAAGGAATCTTTTTTTAGATGAAGCGTTTTACTAAATGTCAAAATGAATTCTTTTTTTGTCATACTTATGCGGTGACAATGACTTCTCTGCCGTCGTGACCATTATTTGAGTTTCGGATTCCTCTACAAGCCATAAATTTTTTTGAATGAAAAATAAATACCATGTTTTAATTTTCATTTATTTTGGTATCGAAAATGGTTTTCATAATTTTTTTATATCAATGTGTCGTATTGATATCTTGTGATTGAAAAGTGGAAATGTTAGGTTTCCTTTATGCATGTTTTATGTGATAAGATTATGTTATGGTTCTTGGGAATTCTTATGAAGACATATGGTTCCATGATAAACTAAGGGCGGGTGAGCCTGATATAGCTCTATAATGCATTGGGTAACACGAAGGAATTAAACGTTAAGGTTTCTCCGAAGATATTTAGGGAATATACTATGATGGGTATGCCAAACATAACCACGAGGGTTACTCCCTACATAAGAATGTTATGAATGCCTCAAGTTACCTTTATGTCTAATTATTTCTATGATTTATTCATGATATGATGAGGTATGTGATTATGTTTTATTAGTAAATTACGATTCCATGCATTGACTAATGTTTTAATTTCAAACTTTTATATCCATTACTGAGCTTTTTATGCTCATCCCATGTTTTTGAAATGTTTTTCACAGGTCAAGGGAAAGGTACATGATGTGATGATAGTGTCAAGGAAGTGTCAAGAAAGAATCCATGTTTTATTTTAAATATGATTCTATTGATGGAAAAAATGAGTACTATCTTTTATGTAACCACTTTGATTAAATGTGGAATGCAATGCCTGTTTTATGATATTATTCTCTAAAAATCTAAACCTGAAAAGATCCTCAACGTGTATTCTTGAAGTAACTCAAGATTAAGTAATGTTTAAGGTTGGGGCCTTATAGTTGGTATCAGAGGTCGGTTTATATAACTTTAGGAGTTATAATTCTATTAAATGATTATCCAAAAATATTTTTTTTATTATGGTCAAATTTAAATGATATAGAATTTGAAAATTACCATGTTGCTTTATATAAGACATGTTTGTTCAGAATGGTTTTCCGCAGAGGAAACAGGGAAGCAGTGCTAGGAAGGTATACAGAAGGAAGTGGCCTTCCGAATCAGCATCCTGAGATGGTCTGAATTGGAACTGAACAGTTTGTTGCAGTAATGGCGCAGTTGACTCAAGCGATAAATAGTGGTGGTATCCATGCACGAGATCCTCCAGATCAACCAGAGAGGAACATGTCAGTGTTGGAACATTTCATGAGGCAACATCCCCCATAATTCAGGGGATCATCTGACCCTGTTCTAGATGAAGGGTGGATTAAAGAACTGGAGTAGATTTTCCATCTCATGGGGTGTTCAGACAATAAAAAGGTTAGTCTTGTTATTTACTGTTTGGAGGGTGAAGTAGATCAGTGGTGGTCGATGGTTAAAAATATCTGAGATGCTGATGTGATTGATGCTTTTGACTGGGATAAATTCAAAGGTATGTTTCTTGAGAAGTATTTTCCTAAGGATGTTCGACATAGGATGGAAAAAAATTCCTGGAATTGAGGAAAGTGGAATACTCAATGGCTGCCTATGAAGAAAGCGTCACTCGATTGGCATGGTATGCTCAGAATATTATCCGAGACATTGATAGTAAAATCAATCGTTTTTACTCAGGATTAAAGCCAAAAAATCGAAGGGCTTTAGCATCTCACGAGTTCAAGAGTTATGAAAAGCTTGTTCGATGTGCAGAGAAGGTGGAAATGGAGTTTGCCGATGATCAAGTGTTCTATAATAACAAGCAGAAGAAGAGACTGAGGTGGAAAGAGAAAGGAAAGAATTCATTAAGAAGGCCTGATTTTAAGAAAACTATGTTTCTTGTTTGTGACAAATGTGGTAAAAGGAATGCTGGGGAATGTCTTCTGAATTCTGGAAAGTGCTACCAATGCAGTAAGATGGGACATAAGGCACTTGATTTCACTGAAATAGATCATTGTGACGGTAAGACCAAATTTGATTTACAGTTACTGAAATGTTTTATGTGCAATGAGATGGGTCACTATGAAAATGAGTGTCCAACAAAGAGCTCGAGTGAAGGGGAACTTTTAGAGTACAAGTAGAAAGTGGTGGTGAAATCCTTTGCAACTACTTCAACCGATGTTGGTCCATCAAATGAAGTTGTATTAGGTACTTTGTTTGTTTTTTTGGATAATGCCAATGTGTTTTTTGATTTGGGGTCTACACATTCTTTCATCTATGGAAACGTTTCTAGTAAAATGGGAATACCATCTCAAGAAATGACTCCTAAACATGTTGTAAAAACACCCGGGGGAAATGTTGAGGGAAAAATAATTTATAAGAATCTTACAATCCTTATCTGTGGAAAGAACCTACTTGCAAACCTTATTGTTTTACCTCTAGTAGGTTTTGATGGTATCCTGGTTATAGATTGGCTCTCTATTTACCATGCTAAGATTGACTATAGAGCTAATAAAATTTCTTTTCAGAAAGACTTTCATTTTGTGTACAAGAATGAACCCTTACTATTGATAACATATCAAGAGGCCGAGAAACTTGTAAAAGATGGAAATGAATGTTACCTTGCACATATCTTTGAAAACAAGGGAACTATTCATATTAATGATGTCCCAATGGTAAATGAGTATCCTGATATTTTTTCTGATGAGTTTCCTGGAATAATACCAGATCGGAAAGTTGAATTTACTATTTACTTAGTTCCTGATGCTAAGCCCATTTCAAAACTCCCTTATTGAATTACTCAAACTAAACTTTTACTGTTGAAGGAGCAATTATTATATTTATTAGAGAAAGGTTTTATTTGACCTAGCACATCACCATGGGGTGATCCTATTTTATTTTTTAAAAAGAAAGATGGTTCTCTGAGACTTTGCATTGATTATAGAGCCTTGAATAATATCACTATTAAGAACATGTATCCTTTTCTTCATATCGATGATTTGTTTGATCAGCTCCAGGGAGCTCAGTTTTTTCCATTGATTGAACTGAGATCGAGGTACCATTAGTTGAAGGTAAAGGAAGTAGATATTCCGAAGACCGCGTTTCGAACAAGATATGGCCATTATGAATTTTTAGTAATGCCTTTTGGGCTAACAAATGGACCTACTGTATTCATGGACCTTATGAATATAATTTTCCATGAGTTCTTGGATAAGTTTGTGGTTGTTTTCATTGATGATATTTTGGTGTTTTCTAAAAGTAAAGATGGGCATGAAAGACATTTAGGGGTTATTTTTCAAACCTTAAAAGAAAAGAAATTGTATGTGAAATTCAGCAAGTGTGAGTTTTGGTCACAATAAATTTCTTTCCTTGGTCACATTGTTTCTAAAGATGGGATAACTGTTGATCCTGCAAAAACAAAGGTTGTTGAAGAATGTACAAGACCCACAAATGTACCTGAGATTTGTAGCTACCTTGGTTTGGCAGGCTATTACCGATTGTTTGTTAGAAATTTTTCACGGTTATCTAGTACAACGACTAAGCTAACTCGGGAGGGTGTTAAGTTTATCTGGACAAAAGAATGTGATGATTGTTTTCAAGAAATGAAAAGAGGATCGGTGAATGCTCCAGTTTTGTCACTACCTTCCAGGAATGGTGAGTTTGTTATCTACAGTGATGCTTCATTGAACAGACTTGGTTGCATCCTAATGCAGAATGATTAGTTAATTGCTTCTGCTTCACGGCAGTTGAAAACTCATGAGGTAAATTACCCTACACATGATATGGAAATAGCTTCTGTTGTTTTCTCTTTAAAAATTTAGAGGCATCATTTGTATGGAGTAAAGTGTAAAATATATACTGATCACAAATGTTTAAAGTATATATTCAGTCAGAAGGAATTGAACATGAGATAGAGGAGATGAATAGAATTAATCAAGGATTATGTTTGTACAATTCATTACCATCCAGGAAAAACAAATAATGTGGATGATTCTTTGAGTCGAAAAAGTAATGCTTCATTAACAATGTTGCATTTGGAATGTGATCCATTGGTTAAGGATTTGATGAAATTCGGCATAGAAGTTGTTAGTGCAGGAATTTCCCTTGTTTTGTTTCAGGTATCAGTGAGATCATCTCTATCAGACATAATTAAGAAAGCACAGAAGCAAGACAGCAAGTTGCAGAAAAATGTAGAGCTTGTGATTCATAGATGAAGAGAGAGTTGTTATGTAGATCTCATAGTTCTTCGTTTTCAGTTCATCCAGGCAGTACTAAAATGTATAGAGATATTCGGAAGAATTAGTGGTGGGACGGAATGAAAAAGGATATTGCTGATTTTACTGTGAAGTGTTTGACTTGTCAACAGGTAAAAGCAGAGCTGTAGTTACAGAAAGAGATGCTTCAGCATTTACCAGTACCAGAGTGAAAATGGAAGAATATATCCATGGAATTTTTTGTGGGATTGCCAAACACACCTCAAGGTAATAATGAAATCTGTGTTATTGTTGATCGCTTGACTAAATCTGCTCATTTCCTTGCTATACGAGATACTTTTTCCCAAGATCAACTTTCCCGTTTGTATCATAAAGAGATAGTCAGGTTACATGGAGTTCCTCTCTCCATTGTAATTGATCGTGATCCCAGGTTTTCTTCAAACATTTGGAAAGGCCTTCAGAAGTCGTTGGGTAATGAATTAGATTTTAGTACAGCTTTTCATCCTCCATCAGATGAGCAGTCAGAAAGAATGATTCAGACTTTGGAGGATATGCTACGTGCTTGTTCGATAGATTCTTAGGGAAGTTGGGACCAACATCATTCTTTGGTTGAGTTTTCTTATAATAACATTTTTCATTCCAGTATATAGATGGATCTATTTGAAGTATTATATGGTAAACGGTGTCGAACTCCAGTTTTTTGGGATGAAGTTGGTGAAAGGAAGCTGATGGGACCATAATTGGTAGAAGAGATGGTAGAAAAAGTTTAGTTGATTCAGAAACACATGAGAACATCATAGGGTAGGCAGAAGAGTTATGCGGATAACCAGAGGAAGGATCTATCTTTCGTGGTAGGTGATCATGTTTTTCGCAAAGTTTCCCCATGGAAAAGTGTGATGTGATTTGGTAATAAAAGAAAGCAGAGTACATGGTTCATTGGACCATATGATATTCTGGATAAAGTTGGATCAGTTGCTTAACGAGTGGCTTCAACTCCAAGTTTACCTCAGGTACCCAATGTTTTTCATGTTTCGATGTTGAGAAAGTATATTCCAGATCCATCTCATGTTTTGAGCCCAGAGGTAGTTCAGTTGGAAAAGAATATCTCTTATGAAGAACAACCATTCCAAATTCTTCACTGAAGAGAGAAAGTGTTGCGAAATAAGGCAATTCACCAGGTAAAGGTTTTATGGAAGAACCATATGGTTGAAGAGGCAACGTTAGAATCTGAAAATTCTATGAGGGATAAAGACCCCCACTTATTTTGATAAGTGAATAAAATTATGAGGACGCAATTCCCAAAAGGGGGGAAGGATGTAACATCCAAGGTAAATAAAGAATAAAACATTTTCATATTTATTAATATTTACAAATTAAATATTAATTTTACTTTAAAGGGGTTTCTATGTTATATAGCGTACCCGATATGCAACAAAGAGTTTCTTTGAAATCTTATATTGCATACGAGTAATAAAATTATATTATTTTAAACGGTACTTAACACGTAGCCATTGTATTGGAGGTAATGAATATAAATAACTAAAATATGATTATATATGTTTGTTAAATGTTTTTACAATTATCCAATTAAAGATAAAGGATTAAAATACGAAAAGAATTCAATTTTAGACATATATACTCTAATTTTCACTAAAGGTTCACTTATCGCCTTTTCATGGAGAACCCTCTTTAAATATAGTTTTGGTCACTCTTATAAATTATTTTGGACCAAATAAAATTCTTCTTTTGGAACGGGACATCAAAATTTACTTTGTGTAAATTTTTGGTATTTTTTCGATAATGTTTATTTCTTTAATGAATAGTGAAAAATGTTGTATTTTAATTCAAAACCTCTTTTTAATCTAATTTATTTATATGATTAGATTATCTTTTGAATTTTTTTTAAAGTGAAATTAGAATATATTTTTACCAATTAATCCAATAGTGGTTGTTGGAATTAATTTCAATTTGAAATTGGACTTAAACTACTGTCAATCTTTTGATATATATTGTTTCATAAAAACACGTTATTTGTTATGACAACGGGAATTAATTATTAACTTAATTAATGTAACATATATGTTTTGAATTTTTTAAAATATACATCATTTTTGAATTCGTAATATCAAATATATCTTAGAGTGATGTTTTGGTATTTTTTCTGAAAAACTTCAATTTTGGATGAATAGTGAAACCACTAAGTGGTACTTAAAAACTGATTTTTCGTTTAAATGAAAATTTACCTCCTCCATGTTTTGAATTTAAAAAATCTGACATTCATGGTTGTCATTAGGCAGTATTATTTGGTTCAATGGGATTAAAATAATTTTTTGGTGAATAGTAACTTTTATGTTTTTAATCACGATTAGAGGTAATTAGTGTAATTTTAGGTAAAAATAATGTTTTAATAATATGAAATGATCTTGACACATGTCCTTCCCTTATTGGATGTGTCATGGCCGACCAAGACAATACATGGGTCAACATGGAGACCCCATGGAGCCACATTGGTAGGAAAATGACATTAATAACTTTATATTTAATGTTAAAATGAAAATGTCACAAACATGTGTCGTTTTATTAACCCAATATTTACATGGGGTTATACAAGTAATATTTTTAACTATAAATATTTATTAGAAATCTAAAAATATTTCCTAGATCCTGATTTTTTTTAATTTTTAGGCATTAAATAAATTAAATTATTTATGACACCATGATGATGCAGCGATTACCTAATTATTTAACGATTCAAATAAAATGAAAAGACAATGTAAAAAATAAGACCTACACTTGTCAAAAACCTATTGGATGGATGTATTTAGAACTCTTATCTCCTTAGCCTCGAAATATATAATTTTGGGACCTTTAAAATCCGAAAAACATTTTATAATAAAGTATCCTTTTATAACATTCCAAGAGTGCCCCTCCTCTCCTCTTATAAAATGCCCCAACCTCTAACACCTTACCCACACATATCAAGCCTTTGGCTCAGCCAACCCCTTTCCATTATGTCATTACACATCCCACTATTACTCCTAGAAGCCTCACATTGAGCATAAGTCTTTCCAAGTATGCCTTTTAGCTCAAATCAAAAAGAGTTAGCCGATTTAAAGGTAGTGTCTTCTCTTTTGTTCTTATGTTTTATTTTGCTTCTCCAACCCCCTAAAATCTTTCTATTCCATTAGTTTGTAAAATCACCAGTATCTTCAATATACTAGTATGTTGTTATGTTATGGATTCGAGCTACACTTACACACACCTTCGTCTAATGGTTAAAGAACATAATGTTTATGTGGATGGCGAATTTCTGCCTCACAAAACGATGATTGTTCAATATTATTTTAACACCTTTCATTGTGTCCATTAAGATGGCACTCTATTTATATATGATATATATTATTCTTATTTTTTCCTTATAGTTCTGTATTTTTCATTTGTGGCATACCTTTATGGTTTCCATTGTGGGTAAACACGATAATTTCATTTTAGGAAGTGCTGACTACTGCCCCCTCAAAGTGATTTGATTCTTTAATGCCGTATCTGGGACGTATAAAGGATGGAGTTAATGTTATTATTTATGATTCTATACTGGAATTATAATATACCCTTATATATTTAATATTTCACTCCATTAAATACGAAATAGAAATGAAAGTAGCGCTCATGCGTACGTACAACATTTCGTCTCCATGAACGGTGCATTTCATTTCATACCTCTAAATGTTATGTACTATTATAAATACATGTTTATGATGGATATATATGAAATATATGATATGAAAATCATGAATATCATTCTGGATATAATTTATCTTTGACCACATAAACAACATGTAATTGTAAGAATTCCATTTTTGACTTAAGTACCAAATATCGACAAAATGAACATTATTAAATTAAATGATTACATAATGTTTATAATATAAAAATAAGTTATATAAATGGAATATAAATCTTTAAAAAGGTTCTTAAGCAAGTAGAAATTAACTTTAGTTTATTATTCAAGAGATTAAAGAGCAATCGAGTCACGTCAGACACGAGATAAGGGACATCGTCTCAATCTCCATTCATTGAGACATATTTTGTTTTATAAAGAAATTTTTATTATACAGTGTATAAACCCCTTTTAATTTTATGCTTATTCAAAAGGAATCATTTTTTATACGAAGCGTTTTACTAGATGACAAAAGGAATGTTTTTTTCGTACGTATGAGGCAATAATGACTTCTCCACCGTCGTGACCATTATTTGAGTTTCGGCTTCCTCTAAAACCCATAACATTTCTTGAATGAAAAATAAATACCATGTTTTACTTTTCATTTAATTTGGTACTGAAAATGGTTTTAATAATGTTTTTATATCAATGTTTTGTATCGATATCTTGTGATTGATAAGTGGAAATGTTATGTTTCCTTTTTTGCATGTTTTATGTGATACGATTATGTTATGATTCTTGGGAATTGTTATGAAGTAGGGTGGTTCCGTGATAAAATAAGGGCGGATGAGATTGATATAGCTCTCCAATGCATTGGGTAACACAAAGGAGTAAACGTTAAGGTTTCTCCGATGAGAATTAGGGAATATACTATGAAGGGTATTCCAAACGTAACCATGAGGGTTACTCCCTACGTAAGAATGTTATGAATGCCTCAAGTTACCATTATGTATTATGATTTCTATGATTTATTCATGATTTGATGAGGTATGTGATTATTTTTTATGTGTAAAGTATGATTCCATGCATGGACTAATGTTTTCATTTCGTACGTTTATATCCCTTACTGAGCTTTTTATCCTCATCCCATGTTTTTGAAATTTTTTTTTCACAGTTCAAGGGAAAGGTACCTGATGTGATAATAGTGTCAAGGAAGTTTCAAGAAAGAATCCATGTTTTATTTTAAATATGACTCCGTTGATGGAAAAAATGAGTACTATATTTTATGTAACCACTTTGTTTAAATGTGGAATGCAATGCATGTTTTATGATCTAATTCTCTAAAACACTAAACCTGAAAAGATCCTCAATGTGTATTCTTGAAGTAACTCAAGATTAATTAATGTTTATGGCTGGGGCCTTATATGTTTTTTGAATCTGTTGTTTTTTAATATTCTCTACATTCTTTACTACTTAAGGCCGCTGGTTTTTCTTACACTTCTTCCAATATAGATGAAGACACAGGAGGTATGACACATGCTTTCCGTGTTCAGCTCCATGAGGATGGATGGCTCTACGCTACTGTTATAGGTCTGAAATAATCTAAGGGTATATTATCTACTCAAAATGTTCCTCCCTTATGTTTGGAAGCATATAATTTTTTCCAAGAATACCTGGAGATATTGAAACATTTAAATCTTAAACATTTTTAATAAATTGATAAATGTTTAAACCATGGGATGGATCTTGCTGGGTTGAAATACTGAGGTAATATTTAGAGGAAGTCATGGAAAAATTTTGGTTTTTCCAGGGGGTATGGAGCTTTAGTAAAATGATAAGGGAATGTAATGTGGAATTGATAATGGTTAATTATTGTTTAATGAATTAATTAATGTAATGTGGAACAGATAAAAATTTATGTATGTTAATATATATCGTTAAATGGTTATGTGCTAATATGATATATTGTCTATGTAGTGGAAACCCAGAGTCCTAGAGACATTACCAATAGTTGAGTCTAATACTAGGTTTTTCACACAGTTTAGTATGAGTGTATATTATATCAACTACTTTTTTCATTTCTAAATTCTACTCCACCTTATAGGTTAGGGAAACTGACACCCTAGGGATTCAGAGCCCTGAGGGGTGTTCTCCCTAACTCCCCAATTGAAGGATGAATGGATAACTACCCCCTTTATCCCTACTCTATTCTCTTGTTAGTTACTTGTGATTGTATGAATGATAATTTATTTTTCCCATATATTTCTGTAGAGTTTTGTAATATCTTCTGGTTATTTCAAACACATGTATTCTAGATATAGCTTCATACAGACTACTATAGGTATGATGTGTATAAGATGTGAAGGATTGTGGTTTAATACCCAACATTTGATACACATTATGTGGGATGTGGTTTCTTCCCAAAAATAAATGGTTACTATTGTTCATGTGGATGTAGTGGTGAGTTACATGAGATTCATGTTTTGGTTCTTCGTTTAGGTGCCTTTGATCTATCATTTTTGGAATGTGATGCTCAAGCTATGTTACTTTTGAAAAAAAGCATAAAATGAATGGGGATGTGGTAGTGGGGTACCATTGATATTCATTATTATATTATCTACTCTTGTATGTGATAATTGGTGAGAGTACCTATAACGACCCATACATTACATACATTGTTAATACATCAAAATTTAAGCACACTTATTACAACATATAACAAAACCAAGAAAGGACCGTATAGGTATAGTGTCTTTAGAAACTGGGAAACATAAACAACTGGTTCATAAATCATCTACATTGTCTCTCATTTATTTCATCATATCTAGAGTCCCTTTTGGAATATCCAACTTAATAACCTTCTTCCTGACCTGGGGAAAGAAAACATACAAAAGGTTGAGAACAAATGCTCAGTAAGGGTATACAAAAGAAATATCAATCACATCATATTCATAAGAACATAACATTTTGGAAATCTTAACCTACAAAAGAGATCATAATTTCATAACATTGGATAAATCACAGTAGTGAAATTTAATCCCAATAATCATAATATAAAACATGAAACTTTGTGGCATACAAACATAATCAGAGATAATCATTTCTTAGTAGTCAACACTCATAGCCAAGACTATCGTAGCGGACAAAGTCCATTTTTGAACCGAGTTCACTCCTCGTTTCAGTCCTGTTTCACTGAACCGGTTTAACCTGCCATTCCAACCATGTCTATCTCATGAGATATTAATCTTTACCCAATGCATTTGAGGGAGATATAGGTCCCACCCATCTCATAATGATACAATTCTTATGTTTTCCACAAAATCATAACTCATACATCATTTCATACCCCATGTAATAAAAATGGGATTCTTAAACACTGTGACATCATAAAACAGGTCATATAAGATAAAGGAATTCATAAGAATAATTCCATCACAACATAATCAAATCAATTTAATAATAGGGATAGAAACTGAACCCTATATTATGTTTTATGTAAAATAATTTTGATAAAACACTTCAACTTCATTCTTGAGGAAAATATCCTTCCTACTTCAAAAACATTTTCATTTCTTAACATGTCATATAATATTGAAATAAAAGAAGATGATTAAAAATAAACATGAAAACTTGTAAAAGAATCTTCATGGAAGTAATGTTCTAAAAATACATTCATGCCGTATAAGTTAAAAAAACATTCTTCTCATACTTTTGTCGGAAAAGTCAAAAAGTACCTCGTACGAAAAACAACAAAAGATTCCTTTCATATCCTTTACTAAAAAGTCACAGATTTGTCAAATTGGATATAGACTATTGTATAAGGATATAAATATTACATATTGAGGAATCATGGATGTGGATGATAAATATTCTCCAGTAAATTCTGATGTATAAACAATCTCGGATAAAAATGAGATTGCGAGATTTTCCATTACCTTAGGTCCGATTTGCTTCGTAAGTGTCCGGACCTCCTGTATAATGATTTAAATAAATTCATCGACTTATTCAGAATCATACTCCTTGTTATGATATCATATATGCCTATATTCTTAACTTCTTATTAGTAATATTTCATTGCTACTTGTTATTCAGGTGTTTATTACATTTTGTTCCTATGCTTGTTTTGTCGAATAAATTCTTATTCTTATCATAAGGTTATAGATACCTCATTTCCAGAATGGTATTAGTGTAATATATATCATTTTCATTCATTCAATTCATTTATATAATCACTATGCAATGAAGATCATGTAGAATGAGTCGTATCACATCGTGGAGACGGTATTCCGTACGTACGCACGAGCGATGATATCGGTCCCATGATCGTGGAATTTTATTGGACTATATGTATACTATTTAAGAATCAATATCACTTTACAGTAATCATATATAGTTATTAATTACATCATTATTAGCATCCAAGTAAGGTGGTGGTGGAAAATAGATTACACCACGGCGTGGAGACGGTATTCCGTACGTACGCATGCGCGATGATTTCATTTTCCGTAGGATGGATAGATGGTAATATAGGGTTGTTTCATACATATAATAACATACCATTATACGAGTTATACTGATTTTATTACTTCATAATGAAACAACTAAAGAAGAATACGTGGAATAAGAAATAAAGTTGAAAGAATCGGTAACAGACATTACCTCTTCTTTGAAGCGTCTCTTTGAGACCTCCTCTTAGGGCACCAACATTGGTCTTTGAAGAAGACCAAGACCTCTAGGATGTTTCTAGGTAAGTGGAGAGGAGAATTTGGCAGGTTTTGGCCGAGAATGAAGGCTCAAAGTGGTGTGAGGAAGAGAGGGAGGAGGTGCCCTTTTATAAGGGAGGAGAGGGGCACCTTAGGAAAAACTAAAATTATTATTTTATTATAATGTAATATTCTGTTTTTAATAGCTTAAAATTGATTTATTTCAAAGATAAGGTGGGGATGTGTCGAAATCCTTTCACCAAATGTAATTTAGACATTTTTAGGTTTCTATTTTAACCTTATCATATAGATTTAACTTTATGTTAGATAATTTAACTTTTACTGCATCTTTTTGTTTTCACACACTATAAGGTTAATAAACATACTATAACAAGCCGAAAGAACCCCAAGTTGTTTATTATTAATATATATAACCTTTTATAATTCATATGGACGAACCTTAGATTTTTTGGAAAAAAATAACAATTAATAATATAATAATTATTTAAAAAACTATTTTATGTCAATTTTGACACTATTTGGTAATTGATTTTTGTGAAAATCATAACAGAAATATTAGTTCGAACAATGTTAATTAAATGAATACTAACATGTTATATTAACCTAGAAAATTATTTTAATTCATAAAATGTCTCAAATTACATTTATTTGGGTATTTATGACATCAATTATGTCAATATTTCATTAATAAGATAATTACTACATTATCATTGTGTCATAAATAAATTAAATTATTTATTATCTAAAAAGTAAAAATAAAATACCATTATGTGGGAAATATATTTATCTTTCTAATTAATATTTATAGTCGAATTTATCTTATGTATAACTCTATATTAAAAATGATTTAGCTATTAAACTTTGATTTTAACTATTGTAACCCTTCTTTAAATAAATTAATAATAAATCTCCCAATATAATCAAAGTGGGCCTAAATGGTCATATTTTATTCCCAATGTTGTTTTTGGTCGAATTAAACTTATCCAATAGAATTAGGACCTGTTGTAGGGTAATAATAATTACATTTTTACCCTTAATTTCCCTGTTTACTTTTAACCGTGGTAAAAAAAGTAAAAAGTTACTATTCACCAAAAATTATTTTCATCTCATTGAATCACATTTTAGTCCTTGATATTAACCGTGTCACTCGGATATTCGAAATTCCACTCACAGAAGTGGTAAAATTAAGTTCGATGTAAATTTTCAAATTCTCCTAGGAGGTGGGTAAAAGACGGTGAAAAGTTCAATAAAATTTTTATATATCTAAAATTATTATAAAATGACTCCAATGAGAGGCATTAAACATATATAGGTATTATGTATCAATTTTGACCTAAAATAAATTTAAATAAAATAATTATTTATTTAAATAAAAAGTTGGTTTTTAAATAGTAACCTAGTGTTTTCACTATTAATCAAAAATTGTATTTTTCAGAAAAATACCAAAGTTCACCCTAGGCTAATTTCAATATTCCAAATCCAAAAATGAAGTCCATTTTAAAAAATAAAATTTAAATAATTTCGAAAATTTGGTATTACTATTCATAACGGCTAGTTTTAGTAATATTTTAATATCATATCGTTGTTTAGTGAAACTCGGTATTGCGTACGACGCAAGCTATCGAGAAAGGTCAAAATTGCGTGTAAAGAAAGACAAGCTAGTGTTGTGTGTATTAAAATATTCCTTTGATGATTTATATAACATAAAAAAATATTTCTCATAAAAGTCTCAGGTGTTACATTCTACCCCCCTTGAAATGAATTTCGCCCTCGAAATTCGTCACTTTGTAACGAACAGATGAGGATACCTCTCCCTCATCATATCCTCAAACTCCCATGTAGCTTCTTAAAAATGGTGGTTCCTCCATAAAACTTTCACCAAGCGAGTGGTCTTGTTCCGTAGGACTTTTTCACTACGATCCATAATCTCTATTGGCTGTTCTTCATAAGAATGATCTTGCTCCAGCGGTACAACTTTTGAGCTGAGTACATGTGAAGGATTAGGTATGTACTTTCTCAAGAGAGATACATGGAACACATAATGAACTTGAGAGAGATTCAGGGGAAGCGCCAATCAATAAGATACCTTCCCAACACGATCCATAATTTCAAAAGGACCAATATATATAGGGCTCAACTTTCCCTTCTTTCCAAATCTCATGACCCCTTCCAGGGAGATATTCGTAAGAACACTTTATCACCCACTTCAAACTCTAGGTCTTTTCTTTGGTTGTCGACATAACATTTTTGTCGACTCTGAGCTTCTCTATTGTGTTTTTGAATAGATATGACCTTTTCTGCTATCTCATCCACAAGATCAGGTCCTAATAGCTCTCTTTCCACAACTTCATCCCAGCAACTTAGATTCCTTCATTTATTTCCATAGAGAGCTTCATAAGGAGCCATCTGAATACAGGAGTGAAATCTATTATTATACGAAAATTCCACCAAAGGTAGGTGTTGATCCCAACCACCTTTGAAATTCATAGATCAATCTCTCAACATATCTTATAGAGTTTGAATTGTCCTCTATGACTGACCGTCTGTCTGAGGATGATAAGCAGTGCTGAAACTCAACACTATATCCAGATTATGCTGAAGACTTCGCCAAAACATCAAGATAAATCTCGGATCCCGATCAGATATAATGGAATGTGGTACTCCATGCAATCTTATCACATCCTTTACATATATCCTGGAAATCTGATCTAGAGAGAAATCCTCTCTAATAGCAATGAAGTGTGCAGACTTTGTAAGACGATCAACTATGACCCAGATAGCATTATTTCAATTAGATGTTTTAGGAAGTCCGATGACAATGTCCATAGTGATGTTTTCCCATTTACATTCGGGTATGGGTAATGGTTGTAACATCCCCTTATACTTCTGTCTCTCAGCTTTAACTTGCTTACAAAACAAGCATCGAGAGACATATTCAACAACATCTATTTTTGTGCCATCCCACCAGAAGTACTCTTTTAGGTCCCTATACATCTTCGTGCTTCCAGGATGAATAGAGAAGGAAGAAATTTGAGCCTCATCCAGCAGATCCTTCTTTAATTCTGGGATGGGAGGAACACAAACCCGATTCCTAAACTTTATTATCCCATCACAATCAAGGTTGAATTCAGGAATATTTCTCACCTTCTTTTGTAACTCATCATCTTTTTTTGCGCCTCTTTAATCTTCACAAGTATAGATGGTTGAAAATTCAATTGAGAAAGATATGATTTTCCCCTTCCATTATAATTCCAAGATCCATCCTTTGTTAATCCATAAATATTGGATCTTTTGTGATCCTCATCATGGATAAGCTAGCATGATCTTGTCGACTTAATGCATCTACCACCTTGTTTGCTTTCCCAGTGAGGTAATGAATTGGGCAGTCATAATCCTTAATCATCTCCAACCATCTTCTGTGGCGCATATTCAACTCCTTTTGTGTGAAAATATACTTTAAACGTTTATGATCAGTATAAATATCACACTCTTCTCCATAAAGATAATGTCTCCAAATCATTAATTCAAAGATTATCGCAGCTAACTCCAAATCACGAGTTGGGTAATTTTGCTCATGTATTTTCAACTGTCGTGAGGCATAAGCTATCACCATATCATTTTTCATAATAACACACCCCAACCCCTTCTTGGATGCATCACTATAGATCACAAACCTTTCTCCAATACAAGGATGTGTGAGTACAGGTGAACTGGATAACCTTCTTTTCAACTCCTTGAAATTATCTTCACATTCCTCTGTCCAAACAAACATAACTCCTTTTCGAGTCAACCTGGTGAGTGGATTAGATAATTGTGAAAAATTATTCACAAAACGTCAATAATATCCAGCCAATCCAAGAAAACATCAGATCTCGGTTACAGTTGTCGGTCTCGGCCATCGTTCGATAACCTATGTTTTTGCTTGATCCACATATATCCCCTCTTTTGAGATTATGTGACCCAAAAATGAAACTATATGAAGCCAAAATTCACACTTGGTAAATTTGGCATAAAGCTTCTCCATTCTTAGGGTCTTCAATATAATTCTAATGTGATCTTCATGTTCTTCCTTGTTCTTTGAATAGACAAGAATATCGTCTATAAAGACTACCACAAACTGATCAAGATAGCCTCTAAAAACACTATTAATCAGATCCATGAAGATATCAGGGGCATTAGTAAGACCAAATGGAATCACTATAAATTCATAGTGTCCATACTTTGTACGGAAAGCCGTATTTGGTATATCCTCCTTTTTGACACTTAATTGATGATACCCTGAACGAAGATCAATCTTGGAAAAGTATTGAGCTCCACGTAGTTGGTCAAATAAGTCATCAATGTGCGGGAGAGGATATTTGTTCTTGATAGTGATCTTGTTAAGTTCTCGATAATCAATACAGAGTCTCATTGATCCATCTTTATTCTTAACAAAAGGAACAGGCACTCCCCAAAGTGATGCACTAGGGAGTATGAATCCTTTATCAAGATTCTCTTGGAGTTGGTTCTTCAATTCCTGCAACTCAATTGGGGCCATTATATAAGGTGTCATTGAAATAGGCAAATCACCCGGTACGAGTTCTATATAAAACTCAACATCACGATTTGGTGGAAGACCCGGCAATTCCTCCGGAAAGACATCATCAAACTCTCATACAATGGGCATATTCTTAATTGTGAGTTTCTCACCAACCATATGAGATAAATAACCTTCAATTAGTGGAATCAAAACCCATAAGATGGAAGAAATTTCTACTAGAAGGTTATGTTCATCCTTGCATCGATAGATGATCATAGATTGATCTGGAATATGAAATGTGACTTCCCTTCTTTGGCAATTGATATGAGCTCCATATAAAGAAAGCCAATCCATACCAAGAATCACATAAAATTACAATATAGAAAGGATCACATGATTTACAGGAAGCACTTTCCCACAAACATCAATCAGAGAAGAATTATAAACTCATGATGCGACTGTTGTGCCATTAAGGGTTGTCACAGCTAACTCAACATCTAATTATTGAGGTAATAAGGTGATACCCTTAGAAAATTATTCATAAATAAAAGAGTGGGTGGATCCAGAATCAAATAAAACATTTGCTACTTTAGAGTGGATGGTATGTGTACCTTTCACCACTTCGTTATCGTACTCCACATCGCTAATAGAAATTGCATGTGACTTTACTTTGTCTTTGGCCTTAAGAGTTTGTTGATGTCGATCATCATCAACAAACCTTGGATTTGGGAATTGATTGGCATAATTCCCCATTTCCTTGCACTTGAATCATTGAAGGGTAGTAGGTTCATTCTGTGTATCCCTTCCATTGTTTGCATCATTAGACATCTTCTTCCCATTATTTCGACATTCAATTGCCCGATGACCTTCTTTTCCAAACTGATAACATTTTATTGTCCCCTTAAGGAAATTTCCTCCATGTTTCTTTCCACACTTTGAGTAGAAGGGAAAACTCATCTTCTTTTCAGTGTGGTCTTTAGATTTTTCTTTTGAATTTCATTTTCCTCTTCTTATCAAACCCATATGACTGATGGGTTACTCCAATCTCCATCTCAACCTTGAGAGCACATCGAAAAATTTCCTCTTAGCTATTGAAGTCCCTTAGGGCTAACGCCCATCGAATACTTGGCTTTAAGCCACTAAAGAATCGATCGATCTTACTCTCAGGTTGGATAATAATACCAGAAGCATACCTTGCAAGTCTTGTAAAATTTTTTTCGTAGGTACCAACAGATTCATCATCCTTTTCCTTTAGTTCAAGAAACTCCTTCTCCATATTTGTTCAGAGAATACGAGTGAAGTACTTATTTAAAAATAAGTTCTTGAACTCGTCCCATTCCGTGGAATCAATTTCATCCCTTTGCATCATATTCTTAATAAGATTCCACCACTGATCATCATCACCTTACAAACGATAAACTGGTAAGATGAATTTATCTTGTTCAGAACATTGAATAACTGAAAATATCTTTTTAGTGGTACTGATCCATTGTTCAACCACTAATGGATCAGAAGACCCGCTGAATGATGGTGGACGCTGCCTCGTGAAGGATCCAACAGAATGTTGCTCCTTCCTTTGCTCATTTAAAATTACTACATGATTCATATCTTGATAAATTGTGTGAGCATGGCTATAAGATTTTTCATTCCAGATCCCATAACGTTTGGTTGCTCAGGGGGACAATCATTGCATTGTCCGTCGCATCCCGCACGAACATGGTTCCTTCGGGTTCCAGACATTGACTAAAACCAAGAAGAATAGTGTGAGAAACAGTAATTATAATAGAAAAAACACATAATCAAGAATAAAATTTCACACTTAAGGTCTTATCATAGGTTGTTCATGGAAATTTCTAAAACACTAATATTGGGTTCAATGCTTAGACTTTTCCTTAGGGTTCTTACTAAGGCTTTCACATCCCTAGTTTCAAAAGGATGACTATACCTTTCCTCTGATTCCAACTATAATGACCCATACATTACATACGTTGTTAATAATTCAAAATTTAATCACACTTATTACAACATATAACAAAACCAGGAAAGGACCGTATAGGTAGAGTGTCTTTAGAAACTCGGAAACATAAACAAATGGTTCATAAAAAATCTACATTGACTCCCATTTATTTCATCATATCTACATTCCCTTTTGGCATATCCTACTTAATAACCTTCTTCCTGACCTGGGGAAAGAAAACATAAAAAAGGGTGAGATCAAATTCTCAGTAAGGGTATAAAAAAGAAATATCAATCACATTATATTCACGAGAACATAACATTTTGGAAATCTTAACCTGCAAAAGAGATCATAATTTCATAACATGGGATAAATCATAGTAGTGAAATGTAATCCCAATAATCATAACTTAAAACATGAAACATTGTATCATACAAACAAAATCATAGAGAAACATTTCTTAGTAGTCAATACTCATAGACAAGACTATATTAGTGGACAAAGTCCATTTCTAAACCGAGTTCACTCCTTGTTTCAGTCCTGTTTCACTGAACCGGTTTAAGCTTCCGTTCCAGCCATGTCTATCTCATGAGATATAAATATTTACCCAATGAATTGGAGGTATATATAGGTCCCACCCATCTCAAAATTATACCATTATTATGTGTGCCACATAATCATAAATCATACATCATTGCATAACCCATGTAATAAATATGGGATTCTTAAACATCGTGGCATCATAAAACAATTCATATAAGATAAAGGAATTCATAAGAATAATTCCATCACAACATAATCAAATAAATGTAATACTATTTATATAAACAGAACCCTATATTATCCTAGATGGAAAATAATTTTGATAAAACACTTGAACTTCATTCTTGAGGAAAATATACTTTCTACTTCAAAAACATTTTCCTTTCTTAACAAGTCATATAATTTTGAACTTTAAGAAGTTGATTAAAAATAAAATTGAAAACTTGTAAAGGAAGCTTCATGTAAATAATGTTCTAAAAATCCATTCATTACATATAAGTTAAAAAAATATTCTTCTCATACTTTTTTCGGAAAAGTCAAAAAGTTCCTCGTACGAAAAATGACAAAATATTCCTTTCATATCATTTACTAAAAACTCACTGAAGGGTAAAATTGGATATAAACTATTGTATAAGGATAAAAATATTACATATTGAGGAAACATGGATGTGGATGATAAATATTCCCCAGTAAATTCAGAAGTATAAACAATCACGAATAAAAATGAGATTGTGAGATTTTCCCTTACCTTAGGTCTGATTTGCTTCGTAAGTGTCTGAAACTCCTGTATAATGATTTAAATAATGTCATTGACTTATTTCAGAATCATACTCATTGTTATTATATAATATATTGCCATATTATTAGCTTCTTATTAGTAATATTTCATTGCTACTTGTTATTTGGGTGTTTATTAATATTTGTTCTTCTGCGTGTTTTGTTGAAACAATTCTTATTCTTATCTTTAGGTTATAGATACCTCATTTCCAGAATGGTATTACTGTAATATATATCATATTCATTGATTAAATTCATTTATATAATCATTATTCAAGGAATATCATGTAGAACGAGTCGCATCACATCGTGGAGACGGTATTCCGTACGTACGCATGAGCGATGATATCGTTCCCATGATCGTGGATTTGTATTAGAGTGTATGTATACTATTTCAGAATAAATATCACTTTAAAATAATCATATATAGTTATTATTTACACCATTATACCCATCCAAGTAAGGTGGTGGTGGAAAATAGATTACACCACGGCGTGGAGACGACATTCCGTACTTACGCATGCGCGGTGATTGCGCTTTCTATAGGATGGACAGATGGTGAAATAGGGTTGTTTCATACATATAATAACATACCAGTATATGAGTTATACTGATGTTATTACTTCATAATTAAACAACTAAAGAAGAATAAGTGGAATAAAAATAAAGTTGAATGAATCGGTAATAGACATTACCTCTTCTTTGAAGCGTCTCTTTGAGACCTCCTCTTAGGGCACTAAATTTGGTCTTTGAAGAAGAAAGGAACTCTAGGATGTTTATAGGGAAGTGGAGAAGAGATTTTTTCAGGGGTGTTCCGAGCTTTAAGGCTCAAAGTGGTGTGAGGAAGAGAGGGAGGAGGTTCCCTTTTATAAGGGAGGAGAGGGGCACCTTAGAAAAAACAAAAAATATTATTTTATTATAAAGTTATATTCGGTTTTTAATAGCTCCTAATTGATTTATTTCAAAGATAAGGTGGGTATGGGTCGAAATAATCTCATCCAATAGAATTTATACAAGTTTATGTTTCTATTTTAACCTTATCATTTAGAATTAACTTTAGGATAGATAATTTAACTTTTACCGTGTCTTTTTGTTTTCTTAAACTATAAGGTTAATAAACTTACTATAACAAGACAAACGGACCCCGAGATGTTTATTATTAATATATATAACCTTATCTAAGTCATCTGGCCGAACCGTATACTTTTAATAATAAAATAACAATTAATAATATAATTTTTTTAAAAAATATATTATGTCAATTTTGACACTATTTGGTAATTGATTTTTGTGAAAATTATAACAGAATTATTAGTTCGAAAAAAGTTAATTAAATCAATAATAACATGTCATATTAACCTAGAAAAGTATTATTTTTCATAAAAAGTTTCAAATTACATTTATTTGGGTATTTATATTATCAATTATGTCAATATTCCATTAATAAGATAATTACTGCATCATCATTGTGTCATAATTAAATTAACTTATTTATTTTTTAAAAATTACAAATAAAATAACATTATGTAGGAAATATTTTTAGGTTTCTAATGAATATCTATAGTAGAATTTATCGTATGTATAACCCTATATTAAAAATGATTTAGTTATTAAACTTGGATTTTAACTATTTTAACACTTCTTTAAATAAATTAATAATAAATGTCCTAATCTAATCCATGTGGGCCTAAATGGTCATATTTTATTCCTAATGTTATTTTTGGTCGAATTACACTTATACAGTATAATTAGGACATGTTTTAGGGTAATAATAATAACATTTTTACCCTTAATTTCCCAATTTACTTTTAACAGTTGTAAAAAAGTAAAAAGTAACTATTCACCAAAAATTATTTTGATGTCTTTGAACCACATTTTAGTCCTTGATATTAACTTTTTCTCTCGGATTTTTGAAATTTTAACTCACAGAAGCGGTAAAATTATGTTTTATGTAAATTTTCAAATTCTCTTAGGAGGTGGGTAAAAGACGGTGAAAAGTTCAATAAAATTTTTATATATCTAAAATTATTATAAAATTACTCCAATGAATTGCATTGAATTTATATATGTATTATGTATCAATTTTGACCTAAAATAAATTTAAATAAAATAAATAAATATTTAAATAGAAAGTCGGTTTTTAAATAGTAACCCAGTGTTTTAACTATTCATAAAAAATTGAACGTTTTCGGAAAAATACCAATATTTCACCCTAGGCTAATTTTGATATTCTGAATCCAAAAATGAAGTCCATAATGAAAAATAAAATTTACAAAATTTCAAAATGTTTGTATTACTATTAATAACATCTAGTTTTAGTAATATTTTAATAGCATATCGTTGTTTAGTGAAACTCGTTATTGCGTACGATGCAAGCTATCGAGGAAGGTCGTGATTGCGTGTAAAGAAATCAAAGATACTATTGTGTGTAGTGAAAGATTCCATTGATGATTTATATAACATTTAAACAAAATATTTCTCATAAAATTCTTGGGTGTTACCGTACCAATGGTGTGGCTGAGAACATAGTATACCTATTTAAGTGATGAGTTAGTTTCACTTGTTGTTCACTGTGCATTAGAATAATTTCATTACTTTTTCAAGAGAGGCTTAAATAATGTTCCAAATGAGTATAATATTATACTCACCTTCTGTTATATAAACTGTTTTTTCAGGACACATGAATCATGATGGAGATCAGGCAGGCTATTACTAACTTCGGGGTTTTGATGAGCTATTCGGGCTTCATAGTCGCTTCCATTTTAATTTCTTTTGGTATTTGAAATTTTACTTTTTAGTTGAAGTAGTTCTCAAATGAAATTACATATTTGAACTTGTATTTATTTAAATTTGTGTTATGAGTATGAGTGTTTTTATTAAAATATTTAATATCTCTTTCGCATGTGTTCTCTCAGTGGGTAATGGCTTTTATCTGTGTGTTTACTATACCCTCAATGTTAGTGGCCAACCTAGGCCAACTGGTGGCAGGAATCAGGTGTCATTATATATATTCCCCAATTTGCATTCCAGAAGGGGTAGAATTTGTGTTTAGTGGTTCGTGACAACATATGATTTTATTAATACCTCATATTCCACGTTTATTAACAATTCCATGTTAAGGTTCTGTTTCAGGTAATAATCACCTTTTTTTCTTACTTGATTTGACTTGTAAATCATGGTCCTCTTAATTTGTTAATGATTTAATTATTAAATTTTAAATATCATATATATTTATAATATATGTATTTACAATAATATTTAAGAAACTGAAATAATAAATTAAATTCTCCATTTATGGAGATGCTAGGCGGTATGTAGGCATGAATGTTGTTTCTATTTTCTTCTCATATTTTTATAGAATGAAAACTAAATTATGTATCTATATATATGTATATTATATATATAGTAGAATTTTTTTATCATAGTTATGATATAAATTCACTAAACTCATATTTAATGCATTCCATGAAATTTGTGAATGAATTATATTGCTTTGAGGAGGTGGTTGTCCAGATGTCCACAAATGAAGTTATTGTATTTTTACATATTGAAAATAATTATGGTATGTATTATATAAAAAGTAAATAATAATAATAACATATGAAACATAAAATATATCATATATTAACTATATATCCATTATTATTCCCAACCATTAACGGTTGTAATGGATGAACGAATGACATCGATTTATGAGGTGATAGTTTATCGTAAAAATGAATGCTGATTGTGTATCAAATTTGATGGAGGTGCATGATGTTTAATGTAATACCAAAAACATAAAATAGAAATATTATATTTAATATATTTATTAAATTATTTAAACAATAAATAAAAATAAATTATGAGGTTTATTGAATAAATAATTCAAATACCTTTTTGATAAATGTCACCTCTTCTTCAGGTTTCTCATTTTGATCAGCACCAAAGAACATCCTTGGTCAGATTTATACTAGAAATAATTACTATATGACTAATAGTAGAATTTTTCTTTTTATATTTGGAATTAATTTTGTCAATCCAAATAGGTTTTTTATTTGTGAAGTAATGACAAAAGATCTGCAATTTTATAATAGAGGGGAGGGGAAATTTTTGAATTTCCCAAAAGATTAATTTATATCATTTTCCATCTCAATCCAAATACAAAAAAAATTAATTTATTACAATATAAGAAACGATATTGATTTAATATCATCAAATAGTATATTTTAGACATATTTTGGTGTTATTTTAAACCATACAATTTTTATAAACATTTAGTTAACGGATTCTAATTTTATATATAATAAAAAAATATTTTAATACTAAAGGGATGGAATTTTTACTTATAAATTTTCTATTGGACCATACATTGAAATTTTATAATATTTTTTACTATATACCACCCCCTATTTCTTAGTTGAATATTTTTATGATTTATTATTAATATAATAAAATATAATTTTCATAAATAATCATATGTTTCAATTTTGAAACTATTCATTACGTGAATTTAAGAAACATAAAAAAAGGATATATTAAAAAAATGTTTAATACACCCCAAATATATCATAATAATCTAAAAAACTCTTTAATCACCTTAACAATGAAAAGTTATGTTTCTTTTAATATTTTTAATATCAGTTAATTGATTATTTCATTAATTTAGTAATTTCCACATAATAATTACATACTTTTTAATGAGATATTTTTATTTAATAAATATAAAAATAAGTATCACATATTTAGATAATAATTTTATGTTTCTTAATAATAGATATATTGAAGCATATATTCTATTTACCCTCACACTAAAAATGTTATACTTGTTAAAAGTATGTGTATTACATTTTTTCACTATTTTTTATTTTTTAAATATATATTTTAGGATCATAGATAAAATTCCATTAAATAGCTCATTTTAAAACGTTAGGTGTTCAGGGTTAAATTTCCAACATAAATTAAAAAATTTCATAGTGTAAGTGTCATTTTATAGCCCCCATCACTTTATTTGTAACATAAATTACTCATTTTACCATTTACCATGGTAACAAAAATGACTAATGATAATATTAATAATGGACAAATATAAAAGGAACATATTTAATGAATTTTGAACATAGTATCCCAAATATAGAATCCTTTTTTAAAAATTAAAAAACACATAAGTGGATAAAAATTAGTTAAAAACTACTCTCATAGATGGGGCGAGAACACATGTTATTAAATTAAATACATTCAAAACATTGAAATGTTTTTATATCCAAATTCAATGTCAAGGAGATTTAAATGAAATAAATTATATTTAATGATATAAAATGGATATAATATTTATTTAAAACTAATAAAAATATAATATAGTACTATAAATTATTTAGATGAAAAATATAGTTTCAATTAAAATTCATCATTTTTCACTGTTAATCAAAACAAGATACTTATGAGAAAAATACCAAAAACTAATCCAATTTAAATTTTAATAATTATATTTCAATGTATAGGTTTATTTTTTCAAATATAACATATAAATTATTCCATAACGAGTTTTAAAATCAGTGTTCCACAAAATGATGGCAACATTCCCTTTTAGAATAATATTGTTTTAAGCAAAAAACTGGACTTATTTTTATATCATGATTAGAAAAAAATAGGAATAATGTTTAAAATTATATTGTATATTATATATATATCATTAATATAATCAAAATATATTTATTTATTTATTTAATTATTATAAAACACACTTTTGTACATTTTAATATTTTTTTTCCAAAAAATATTTCCTTTTAACTTCTGAATTGGATTAATTATGTAATACATATTTTAATAATTAGTTATTCATATTCATCCCTTCAATGATAATTTATTGTTTATAACTATCATAGTTGTTATTATATCACTCTCTGGTAAAACTCAGTCTTGTTTGTACCATAAGATATCGAAGGAACTCATTGTTGTGTGTTACACAATCCAAAATTAGTCTTCCATGTAACTCAAGAAGAACTCTAAATTTTGTTTAGTGAAATATGTTTTATTAATCAAGATTGAATTATTGTAGCATAAAACCCAAGTGATAAATTTTTTAAATTTGTATTTGAGAAAATAATAAAGACTCAGTGTTTTAAATTTTACCCCCTTCAAATAAATTTCTCCCTCCAAATTTGTCACTCTAATAAAAATGAATGAGTATAACTCATCCTCATCATATCCTCAAGTTCCCACATTCCTTCATCAAAATTGTGGGTTCTTCAAAAAATATATTCACCATGTAAGTTGTCTTATTTTGTACAACATTATCTCTACGATCCTGATTTTTTGTCCGTTTCTCTTTATAAGAATTATCTTGTTCCAATAGTATGACATGTGAGTTTATCATATGTGATTGATCTAGGATGCACTTCCTCAGAATAGATTCATAGAACATTTCATAATTTTTTTTATTTTGTTTAATCACAAATCAATAATCTCCAACTATTATATTATCAATAAATTCAAATGAAAATCACCTCCTAATAATTTGAAACTTCACATCGAAAATCAAAAGTGCACGTTTGAGAATTCCTTTATGGGAAACCCACATCATAAAAGGATTAATAAAACATCCTACTAAATAGTGGGAATGTAAAAGATGAATATATCCACAGAACTAGGATTTACATTAAGAGAATTTTGTTGGAGTGTTAAAATATGGACATTCGAGAAAATTCCAACAATCGGACCTGATGAAGATTGATGCAGAATATGTTCATTTGAATGTTATTGACTATAAAAACGTAGAAATAATTGGTTTCAAAAAGTTCATTGATATCATTATAAAGTATAATAAAAGGATAAAACATTATTTGATAATAAAATAAGATTAAATACATAATTGATTTCATCTCAAAAGGACAATCATAGTCTCTGGTTGTTCCTTGATCAGTATCTACTATATTTATTACTCTGATAAAAAATGTTAAAATTTTAATACCTATATAAAATATGGATTATGAGAACAATAATGGGATTTCAAGTATTTCCTTCTATTTTGGTTATCACCAAAAAAATTTGGTTAGTATTTTTTTTCTACTATATATAAATCCAAATAACATTAAGTAAAACATTAATCTTGAAAAACACATCCAAATTTCAACGTAAAAAATTTCATAAATATTTACCCTTATGAACCTTCCAAGAGAAATGTTAAATTCTAAATATTCAAAACAAGTTAAGTAAATTTTCTAAATCAACTTATCTCTAATCCCCCAAACCACTTGATATAGCCCATAATAGTCACACAATAAACATATGAAGATCATTATCAAGTATAAAATTTATACATAACTACATTTTTCATGATTACTATAACATACTTATTTAATTACAATATATAATTAATTTTTCATCCTAATACCCTAAAACAGTTAAATATGTTCATTCATCTTATTCTTTAACACTACTTTCGTTTCACCTGTCATTTTTTGTCTCAATGTTACAATTACTCCTTATACTTCCAATTTTCTTCTCAACAATTCTTCAAAAACATCAATTTTCATATTTACCATAAATTAAACATTTAAATAATTAATCTATAGGTAAAAACTTATGGAAACCGATATTCTTATATATTTTGTTAACTGAAATCTTTATTTTCCATTGTATAATCTTTCTTTTTGCACTTCTTTTTTATAGTAAAAAAATATTCGTATTCCACTAAGGAATACACTTGGTTGATTCTTCCCATATTCTTTTCTTGTAATAATATATGTCTGATTTCTTCCATGGTCTCACTACCCAAAATCTCAACAGATTCATTCATTTTCTTATTTGGTGAGTCTTAATATTGATTAAGGATCACATAATTAATCAAGTTCTAATAATTTTTTTAGGGATAATCACAATGTCATTAAATCTATTTATAAAACTATATGACTTATCAGTAGAACATTTTGAATCAAATTCAATATTAACCCAATTCCTTATGGTTTCCACCATTTATTATAACCTAAAATAATATTGTGATAAATACTTATCATATTGGGAAATAATATTATTCAAGAAAATTTACTCAAAAAAATTCAATCAATGATAACTTTGTTTCATCTTAGGTTATTAATACTCATTAGAAGAACTCTAGGATTATAACCTTTATATAACCCAAGTGTTATTACTAAGTATTTCTCAACTGAGTATCTAATGGATGACTGATCATTTACTCTGATACCAACTATAACAACCTTGGAATAACATACCAAGAAATTACATCATTTTTTTAAAATATTTCATAAATTAAACAAATAAACTCCATAATACTGTATTATTTTAGTGCCTTTGTAAAATTGGAAATGTAAACAAATTTTGTATAATACATATACATATTCTCCCTCCTATTTATTCATAACTAGATCCTTTTTTGACATATCATACTTAATATTTGTTTTCACATCTTGGGTAATAGAAATTGAAGAAAGGGTGCGATCATATTTTCAATATGGGTAAAACAGTGCGATATATGAGCATGACATGAACATAATGGTATGAGAACTTAATCATACCATTTGAAGATCAAACACTGCATATCAAAGATCATATACATGATATATGGAATAATTTTATGTTGTTTATAAGACATGAATCATAATGGTGTCACGGTTATAACCCATTAAAACATCACATATAGATAATACATATAATTTTGGAAGACACACACACCCACAAACAAACACATACATATATATATATATAATGATTTACATAGTAGTCATGGTTAATGAAATATTCTATCTTTGTGGAATGAGTTCACTCCCAAAACCATCTTAGTGGCCAAGGTTCCCTCCAAAGACAATCATAGCAGACAAATTACTTTACTGAACTCGGATTATTCCCCATTTCATTCATTTAGATCTCATGAGATATAAATAATTACCTAGTAAATCAGAGAGTGAAATAGGTTCCCTCAAAAAAATTATAAAAAACCTACTTATGTGTGCCACAAAAATAAAAATAATTCATCACAAAACTATAACCAAAGGAATAATAAGGATAGGATTATTGAATCATAACCCTCGTTATAAAATCATACACATCTATATTTTCTTGAGGCGGGAGGATATTACTTGTCCTTAAGAGACATCCCCATGATGCCAAATACTGGAAATAAATTCCAACGGATTTATAATCTTGTGGGGTGATTTCAGCTTTGAAAATAAAATGACCAACAAATAAATCCATAAAAAAATAATCCACTATATGATGAATTATATAAATGAAATATTAACTCCAGAATACCATTTATATCAAAATGAAAATACAAAATAATAACATAGAGAAATAATATTAAACAACCATGTATATAGGAGAAGATAACCCATCAATAGTCAAATAATCTAATACAAAACTCGGACCTCTAACAAGATCCAATCTCTTACTCAAAAAAAAACAACCCAATTATCACTACAAACATCTAGTGAAGTGTGATTCTTTGTCATTTCCCATGTCATTATAAATGATATCTACAAAAACACAAAAGTTCCAAAGAATGGGTGAGTACTAAAACTCAGTTGTCTTTACCAAAACTACATCCCACTCACTCTAGTAGGATAGAGCATGTTAGAACCTTTATATTAAACACATCATTAAAAAAATGTGGAAACCAATTATGATAGCAATATAAACAAGTGTCATAACCAAGACAATTGGAAAATTAAAAACAACTTCTATGGAAAGAAACCAAATAGTACAAATTCCACTTAGGAGTACTCCATCCTTTTCTATATAACCACACATCCAACCATGCATGAAAACATGGGCCTCCCTATACTTGTGTGTGGTGGGTCATCCTAACACTAAGCCATCACTTATTGGGCCACTTTTATGGGGGAAATTTACACCCATATCCATTCCATCCATTTGGTGGGGGTACATCACTCCCTTTTACATACTAAATCATATGAACCCATGCCCCACAACCATGCTAAGCCTATTCCGAATCCATGTGTTCCAGAACCATTTCAATAAAATAATATTTTTTGGAATGAATTTTTCCATTACAAAAAACCAACATTCATATTAAAATAATCATTTTAAAATTATTTTACTAAATTTTTCTTCCAACAAAAAATAAAATTTACCAATTTCAACAATTATAGTCAATATGTTTCTATAAAACATTGAATAGAGTATACATAATCATTTCCAAATAAATCCACAAAATGGAAATAAATTCTTCATATTCTAAATAGAGAAGTTGAGAGTGAATCCATCTACATAAGGTTTTATGGTGAAAATGAAGAACAAAACTCAAACATCGATGAAACTGGATTGAATATAAAAACACCACATCTTAGCCATTTTCCCCAACCATTAACAAAAAGAATAACAAATCATATTTGGAATACACTATCTTTGATCTATACACAATAGGTGTCAATCTAAGAAACTGAGAGATATAGATATATGAAAGACCACTAATAATAAACATGAATGATCATATACATTGAGAATATATCTTTATAACACCAAGAGAATCCTTCATATTGTCTATAGTATAATGGGAGAAGCTTTTTTAGCCTTTGGGAAGTGAGATTATTGAGTTAGGTCCACCTAAGATGAAAAAAGCGGTCCATTAAGGCCAAAACATGTGAGATCCACAATCTTAAGATCTCACTTTTAACCAATTAATTATTTGCTACACATTTAGGAAAATCATTCCCTACATTGTGATATCCACTACCTCAAGGATAAATGTCACATGGTTGGATTTCATAGTTAGACAAACCATGCGCCAATGATGCCAAAGATCACTATCTCAAAATGTGAAGTGGTATTAAGTGGTTGTACTATTTGGAAAAATATTGTTCCACCCTTAGGCCTTCCCCTTAGCCTGTTTTTCATTATTCATGGTATTCTATAGGTGTTTCATGGTTTTCCCAAACTATTATCCAACCATTTACCTTTAGAAAAGATCCAAAAAATCATAAATGTTATATAAAATCTCCCAGAATATACACATAAAATTTACATACATTAATAACATAATGAAAGGTAATATTACTCATAAATAAGAGATCTACATGAGTAAACAATAAATAACATCAAATATTGTTATCTTAAATTGAAAATCATTTTGAAATATTATTTGAAATTATTCTTAAAGAAAACATGATTTCCACTTTGAAAATGATTGTTGAATCATTAATCATGTAAAAAATTGTTTTCATGTAAAATTACCATGAAAACAAATAAAGTAATATCTCAAAACTATTTTAAAATTCTTTGAAATAATTTTTCATTCTAAAATCATAAAGGAACATATTAAACACTTTAAAATAAATTTTTAGAGAACTTTGATTTGAATAAATAATTTTTTTTTATAAATAAAGAATAAAATTAAATGAAACATATCATATCATGTGAATAATGATATTTATCATACAACATGTTAATGGATTTATATACATCACATAAAATAATATAGGTGCATAACATAACATGTGCCCCAAGGAGGGGAAAATGGAGACAAAATCCCCTTACTAATTTAGTTACTTTTGAACTGTTAAGAGCCTAAAAGAGATATCATAACATGGATATGTAAATACCCATAAATGTAATTATCTATATCATATATTAAATTATTTGGAATTATATACACCATAAAAAATAAACATGTTGTGAATATGGTATGAGTCTCATATAAATAAAAGTGATATTTCCAAACCCCATAATACATGAGAAACATTTGAATCATGATATCAATGAATGATTAACATCAATGGAAATATTTAATTTCATGAAATAAATTAAATTCATGATATAAAATCTCAAAGGTCATTATATACCCCACACAACAATAATAAGTCATGAATATATATTATATATCACAAAAACAAATATGGGGTGATAAAACCCTTACATTAATTCTTGGTTCTCTTCTTACACATTGAAACCTAATGTATAATAAATTTCTGTTTATTATAAATATACCAATTAAACATGTTATTATATTTCGTATAGTATATTTTTGGATTGAAACCATATATTAAAAATTTATTAAAAATAACATGTTAAGGTTATGTTTTTAGTAATAACCACATTTTTATCATACAAGATTTGACTTGTTATTCTTAGTCCTCTAACCTAGATCATAGTTTAATTATTTTAAAAATGAAAAAACTGGTATATATATCTTATATATTCATTATATATGTTTTTATAATAATATATAAAATATATAAATAAGAAATAAAATACATATTTCATGGAGACAGTAGATTGTATGTACACATGAACAATCTTTAAATTTTCTTATCATGTTTTTAATGAAAAAGAAAGTAAATTATATTTATATTTATATTTTACGTAGAGTAGAATTATTATATTAAATATATCATATATAATCACTAAACCCAAACTTAATAAATTCCATGTAATGTGTGAGTGAATCACATTGGTTTGTGGTGGCTGTAGTCCACACACCCACAAACGATGTCATCGTATTTCCATAAAATGGAAATCATAAAGGTGTGGGTTATATAATAATATATATATCATAGTAACATATTAAAAAACACATAATATATAAAATATCATCCATCATTATTACCAACATTTAATGGTGGTAATGGAACAATCAACGACATTGGTTTGGGAGGCATTAGTCTACCATACACACAAACAATGATTTCGTATCTAATTTGTTGGAAGTGTGTAATGTTACAGGTGATACTCATAACATGAGAAAATATAGTGATATTGAATATATTTATATTATTATATAAACATGAAATAACAATAATTTAATTAATTTAATTATTAAATAAAAAAAATATTTGTCGATGAACATTATCTACTCTTCGTGTATCTCATTTTGAATTGCTCTAAAGCACTTACATGGATGTATTTCTACCCAAATAATGTATGTTAAGATAAATTTAGGGAATTTAGGAGGATATTTGGACCTTTTTTCCAATAAAAATGGTTTTTATTTGTGGATAAAGAAGAAAAAGATGTTTCCTTTTATGAGAGAGGGGTGGGGTAAGCATGGAAATTCTCAAAATGGTAATTTTTAATAAATTAAATCTCAATCCAAGTGCATATGAAATTCCATCTGGTAGAATATAAGATTAGATATGGTTTTAAAATCATAAAATAATTTATTTTAGTTACGTTTTCGTGTTATTTTAAAACTTATCATTTTCAGAAACTCTTAATTGACTGATTGTGGTTTTAACTACGGTAATACATTTTTTCACATTAAGAGGATGTAAGTTTTACATGTAAATTGTCAATGGGAACATAACTGGAACATTTATTATATATTATACCATATATCATCCCATTTTTTCATATTGAATGTTTTTTTAATTTATAAATAAATTAATAAAATATTATCTTCCAAAAAATATCATTAGTGTCATTTTTGAAACTATTCATTACTTTGGCATTAAAAAACATAAGAAAACAATTTATATTCAATCCAAATCATTTAATAAAAAATTAATATATCATAATAATCTTGAAAATGTGTTTCTAACCTTAATTAAGTCAAATCATATTTCTTTTAGTATTTATAATATCATTTGAATGATAGTTTCATTAATTGAATAATTGTTACACCATCATCATATAATTATTTGAGATAATTATTCTTTTTATAAATTTATAAATAAATATCCATGATATATATAGACCTATAAATTTTAAAATAATATATATATAGTGGATCATATCTTTTTTCCAACCCCGTATTAGAAATATTGTACTTCTTAAAAGTAATAGTCAAACATTTTTTCACTCTCTTAGACATTAATAATATCTAAGTAATTTTAATTTCCAATTTTCCATTAAATAAATAAATTTAAAACCATAGGGTTTAGAGGCCAAAATAAAATCCTAAAATAGAACATGTTAATGTTTAAGGTAAATTTATATTCATTATAATTAAATTTTTTTTATAAATTACCCAATTCCTGAATTATCGTGGTATCAAATATTACCTATGTTACTATTAATATTTTCCAAAAATTAAAAATAACTTTTTAATAAACTTGGAACTTCTGATTATAAATATGGAATCAATTTTTTATAATTAAAAAAGCATGAGTGGGAAAATTTAATTTATAATTAATCTCATATATGGGGTGAGAAAACATGTTTTTATAGTGAAAACGTTCAAAATATTATAATGTTTTTATATCCATGTTCAATTTTAAATTGATTACAATAACCTAAATTTTATTATGTTATATAAAATTGATCTAAAAATACTTTAAAAATATATATATATTTTATCAATATCAACTACTTATATGAAAAATTCATTTTCAATTAAAATTATATATTTTTCATCATTTTTCAAGACATTAAACATTTCCTTAAAATTCTAAAAACTAAACCAAAGTAAAATATTATATTCCAATTTTAAAGAATAAATATATATCAGTTAAATATAATATTTTAATTTGTTTAAATATTGATTAAAAATAAGTGCACCACCAAAAAGTGGGAAAAATGATTTTCAGAAAAAATAAATTTTTAAGAATAAAGTGTTATTTATTTTTAAGTCATGTATAAAAGAAAAATATGATGAATTTTAAAACGTAGATTAAATATAATACATATATGTAATTAATATAATCTAATAATATAGATTTGTTTATTTTATTGATATAATTCAAACTTGTGTGCATTTAAATTGTTTTTTGAAAAAATATTTCCTTTTTTAATTTCTACAGGGTTGTACATGTGTATACCATAAATTCATAATTTAGTTATTCCTATTCATTACCACCATTCCCATGGCTAGGTGTTAACTATCATGATAAATTTTATTTTTTAGTTTCATAAAACTCATTTGTACATTTAACACAAGCTATTGAAGGAACTCATTATTGTGTGTTATTGTTACACCCCAAGACATTATGATATGTTTTCTTTTTGAAATAAATTTAATAGATTCTCGTGCATGGAGCACATAGTTTCAAAAAAACATGATATATTAAAATGTTATTTTTATAAATTATCCCTTAAATATTTTGGAGTGAATTGTATTAGACACATTATAAAATTTTTATATTTAATATTTATCAAATTTATATTATAGGAATAATATATGAATGAATATAATTTTATGAATTTAATGGCGATAATTTTCTAAAGGTGGTTTTACCCCTTTTTTATGGTGCACATAATTTAAATTTAGTTTTCGACAGTTTTTACAATTATATTTCAAAAGATATACTTCTTCTATGAAATATGAATATAATGATTATTTTGGTTGATTTAATATGTTTTTCTAATAAATTTATGTTTTCATGAATAGTGATATAATATTTCATTTTAATTGAAAACAACATTTCATATAAATAATTTATAGTGTAAAATTGTATCATTAATTATTTTTAAAAAGTCACTATATTAAATTTTTATAATTTAATACAATTTAGGTCATTGGATTCAACGTAAAATTGAATTTAGATATAGTAAAATTTCAATCTATTGAATGTTTCATTTTAAATACTCATGTTATCATTTTGTCAATGAGATTAATTTTAAATTAACAACTTCGACTTATATGTTTTAAATTTTGAAAAATTGATTCCATATTTTGATATTTTTTCATAATTATTTAAATATTTTTTTTGGACATTATGTATAGTTACTATAGTATTTTTTTTGGTTACACAAGTAAAGTTAAATCAAGTAATTAAGGGTAAATAATATTATAAGTAATAGAAAATTACTCAAAGACTTGTAAATTTTTTTTGGATAAGTTGGTGTATAAAACATAATCAATTCCCCAAGATTTTATACTTTTGTAGCCACACAGATGAGAGTATGAAGTTTATTATATTTTATTTTACGAGAAATTAAAGATTCTATACTTATATTTTGAGCAACTATATCAGTTTTAATATAGGGTAATATATAAGATAAATATAACAATTATTATTAAATTTAAATATATAATTTTTATCTTCAACATTATAAATTATTTTTAGATTTTAAAAAGTACATAATTACCTTAATGTCTTATACAACTATGATTCAGTAATTATTAAATTAATTTAAATATCAAATAATGATACTGGAAACAATAAAATAAATATAATTTTATATAATTTATGCCATACATGAATTTTATAGATGAACTAGAAATATTAGAGATGTGTTTATGGTTTTTGTATAAATCTTGTATTTATGATATTTTAAACAAAATCATGTAATTAATTATTTCAAAATTTACATTAATAATATATTAAAATACACAATATTTTATTCAATGACGTTAAATTAATTAAAATATGAAATTTCTCCAAATGATTAGAATAAACATAAAATTTTCATCCATGACTACTTTTTAGTTTGTTTGGTATTTTATAGTTACTATATTAACACGTGTGTAGTAATAACACTTGTCGTTATGATACTAGATAAATAGATTAAATAAGGGTTAATGAAAAAAGATAAAGGAAATAGTATGTCTTAAAATAGTCTAAAAAATATTGGTTTATATTATTGAGACCCAAAATTATGTTACCTTCTAAATAATTCCCTTTAGAGAAATTTTTAATTAAAAATTTATTTATATGAATTTAATATTTTGTGAGTTTCGAATTATAAAGGGCAACCCACTCCCTCAAATCTGCACACCAAATTTAGCATTATAGATTGACCAAACCCTACCAATTTCTCTAGAAACATCCAAATCCAAGAAATGGAGGTATGTTTATTCTAATAATTCGAACTATATATCCCTTTTTAATAGATCTAAATGAATCCCACTGAAAAAGTCGTAATTATATTACCAAATCATTCAAATTCATTTATTATTCTACTTCCTCTTCATGCGTTTCTTCCATGCTAATGTAATAACTACAGTTTCATATATATGAATATATTTTATTATTATTGTGTTAGAACTATGTCACAATTTTTTCTATCTTATGGGAAACAAAATCATTGTGTGTGCATATGTATGACTAACCGTCTCCATGCCATTGAATAAATTGTTTTTCATCACCTCAATATTTAGATGAGTATAATGATAGATATAATGGATATAAATAATAATTATTAAATGATAGTAATTATTTAGAAATAATAAACCATTTAATTTCTTACCCTTTCACCATTAAGGGAATGATACAGTCAGTTGTGCGTACGTATGACCTATCGTCTGTAAGACACAATGAGATCCATTTTCCATATTAACCATTCATGAATGACAATACAGATGTATATGATGAGTAAATATAGAATCATTGAATATAATATAATTTTTTGGATGGATAATAAATTTATATTATGCATTAAAAACATGACTTACATGACAAAATATGAATAGTAAAATACAGAATTTAACACCTAAAAAACAGTTAATAAACCAAAATTATTAAAAAAAACAATATAATAATATCATATATGATATCATAAATATGAACATGGTTTTGGTATAAATTAATATCACATTTTAAAACATTATAAAAGTGGTTAGATAACATTAAACTAATATAATGTACGATGTAAGGGTTAATTTAATAATCTCATTATTATTTGGGGTTGTTTATAGGTAAGTATCTGCAATGGAATATTTATCATTCATGTCCATGTTTCAAGAAAATATTTTCCAAAATATTTTTATTATTATACTACAAATGATTGAAGAATTTTTACCCATATTAGATTGTTTATAATTTTTTTAAAGGGTGTATTTTTTTCATATTCCAAATGTGGTACTTTATGACTTTTTGGATCACAATAAAGAAGTAATGATTTTTAACTTATACGAGATGAGTATATTTTTCAATCATCGTGAATATTTAATATATTGAAGCTTCCGTTATAATCTAAATATGTTCTTTTAAAAGATTTTTTTTCTTTTCTTAATTATGATATTATTAAATAAATGTTTCAAAATAAAAAGGGGGTTTCGTAAAGAAATTATAAATGATTATATTAGATTATTTTTCATTTATATCACATCCTTTGTTAGATTTAATTATTAATTTTTGTTTATCTATTTTGATTCCAATTAATAAATTTTATAGAAGGGTTTCTGATCAGTTTTAATGTGGATGTACTATTTTTATTCTATTCACGATTTAAGGTTAATATATTAACATTGAATATTCTAGATTCTCAATATGAATATTTATGTTCTTTATGTTTCTCACTTTTTAGATGAGTAATGAATTGGAATAATTATATGATGGGTGAAGCCCACTATATCCACTATATGTATCGGCATGTCTCAGTAGAAAAACTAGTATGGGTGTTGGAAATGGCCTTACATGTTTATGTATGGTAACATGGTGAATTCATTGATGGTATATTTAAGATGTTGGTCATTATTAATTCCCCAATTATGAGATTATTTTTTTAAATTCTATGTGATTTTTCAATTAGAGGAATATCTATGTGATTATTTATATGGAATTGTATTATTTTCATTTATTATTTTCAAATTATGCTCAATCTTATTTTAAATGACTTGTGTTTTAGTTATACACCTTGCCAAACATTTTATGTTTATGATTCATAATAGGTTCCACTGTACTCTTACCCTTACTAAGCTTCTAAGCCCACCCATTACTTATTTTTTACAGGATTCCATGATTTCTATTATGATATATATGTAGAGTTAATCATTAAAAGTAATAGTGTTCTCAACAGCTTTTATATGGTCTAATTTATGTCATAAAATTTAATTAAGGTTAATTTATATAATATAGCTTCCAAAACTACAAAAATGACCAATCATTTTGGTTTTCAAATCATGTATATATTCTAATGTAATAAAGTGAGTAACTGTCTATATTTCCCTTGGGTCGTGGATGTTATAGTTGTTATGAGAGTACTTTTAGTAGAAACCTTGGAAACTAGATTTAGAAAACATAGATTAGGTAGCATAATCCTAAGATAAATTTGATGATAATTATACAAGAACATCCTATAATTTTGTTAAGGTTGAATCCATTCAATTAATCCAAGCAATGCATCCCTTCTCGATACTACCAGTGGACATGGTTATGGGATAAATATACCTAGTGTAATAAAATCATACAAGGTACATCGGGACCTACTCGGTGAAACCTAGTACATGAAAATAGGACTTACTTCACACCTGGTTTAACACTCCTAGAGGATACAATTATGGTTATTCAATTTTTTTTAAAACTATTATAAATGATTTAAAATTTCCCCCCCAAAAAATGATGTTTCTGATTATAAGAAATGAAACACATGAATTATCAATTTAGGTTATGTGTTTCACTAGTTCATGATTATGAATTATGATCCATAATATAATATAATAGATTATATATTTTTGAAATGGTGCATAATGGAAAAAATGGAAACTATATCAATGCATGTAATACATGTAAGGATTTTCCTCTTATGCAATTAATTTTGTTAGATCTAGAACTGAAAATGGTGCTAAAAACATATAACCATATTGGGATAAATGAATTAGGCTATAAAAAATAATATTACTTATATAGAAAAAACTAATAGACAATGTGGAGGAAAAATGTTAGGCTGCTTCATGATACAAAAACATCCATTATTAAATGAGATTACAATACCAATTAATTATGAACAATGGGTATTTATTTCACTCAGAACCAAAAAAAGGGATATATTTGTCATAGTATCTTATCATATATCAAGTGATGTAAATAAATAGTGGTCACTGATTAAAAACATTATGTAGGAGAAAAAAATAACAAACATGTAATGGAAGTATTTTAAGGAACATCATGTGAAAGAATATTTCCCGCATCAACATACAACAGATATCGAGATACAATTCATAAATTTGAGGCAAAAGGAGGGTTAGAATATTTCATAATATAAATCCAAAATAAAAAGTCAAGATATATATTCTATATATATATATTTAAACCACAGATTAAGATTTATTTATTCATTTATGGGTTAAAACGATTCCACCTAATGGTACATGTCTCCCAAAATTTCTCATCATAAGATGATATAGTATCATTTTATTTCATGAATGAAAAAGAATTCTCTATGACGAATTACTTTCAGGAAAATATATAGAAGATTAGGGTTGTTGATCACTCTTGAATATGAAATAAGGAAATATGGATGAAGGTAAGAGTTTACGTTCCATCACACAATAAACAAGGAACTAAACATCTTGGAACTTTCCTATAAGGGATGCGAGTTTGTAATATGTATAGAGAAAAAGGCCACAAATCTCATGATTTGAATGGAATGAAATAAGTTTATAATGTGCAGTGTTTGACTATAGGTAAATGGGATACTATGAAAATGATTGTTCTAATAATCAAGTAACATTCCCAAAAAAAATACCAATATAGAAATTCCATGCTTATGCAATAATAAATGTTGAGGAGGACATTTGATATGATGTGGTTGTAGGTACATTAATCTTCTCCTAGAACATAGTTAATGAATAATTTGATTCTGGACCATTTAAATCTTTTATATATTCAATTTTTTTTAATAAAACAAAACATTTACATTTTAATTTAATAATTTAGTTATCATTCATAACTCTAAAGTGAAGTATCATTGTAAAAAAAATATGTGTCATGAAATCCCTTTATGAAACATAAACATGTTTTACTTGTCGACCTTGTCATTATACCTATGGTTTAATTTGATATAATCATTATTATGGACTATATTTCAAAATAATATTAGAAAAAATATTTAATGAAGAAGGAAATTATGAATTTGGTGGAGGAAGAATAATCCCTTATCATTAAAATAGAAACATCATCATTTGATTCTTATATAGATTCTCCCCCAATTTCTCTACCAACTAAAAATATTGGGTTCAAAGAGAAAAAACATCTAGGGATGTAGAAGGTAATATTTAATTTGAGTTTATAAATATTTTAAAGGAATAAATTGATATATTTTCTGAGAAATTATTTGTACACCCCATAGAGCATGAAGTTGAGTTTTCTAAATATTTATTCCCTAATATTAGGACAATATAGTATAATCCTTAAACAATTGACACATTGGAATTAGTGGAGGTAAAGAAACAACTTCAATAGTTGTATAAAATGGGATTTATTCACTATAGTATTTCTCCATGGGAGACACTATTATATTTTTAAATAAAAAATATAGATCAATGAGCCTATGTATTAATTATTTGAAAGTAAATTCTATTACAAAAATGAACAAGTATCTTCTGCCTCACATTTTTGATTTATTTGATCAATATCTTGTAGATAATTTATTTTTCGAATGTTGATATTTTTTCGGGAGGTCATCAACTGTAGGTAAACAATAAAGGAATTTCAAAGATTACTTTTTAGATGAGAAATAGACGTTATGTGTTTAAGGTAATTCCAAATTGATTGAAAAAGTGACTATTGGTTTTATAGATCTATTGAAAAGATTATTCAAAGAATATCTTGATGATTTTTTTGTGGTATTCATTGTTGATATTTTAGTGTATTATAAAAGCTATTAAGTCCATGAAAATCACTTTTGGATCATTCATGAGACTCTTATAAGAAGAATTTTAATTTTAGAAGTGTGAATTCTGGCTTCATGAAATTTGTTTTCATGGACATATTTTCTTCTTGAATGGAATATTGGTTGATCGTGCAAATAAAAAGGAAATAAAGTAATTTCATAGACCATTGATAATAACATAGGTAAAAATATTCATTTGATTAGCAGGTTACTATCGAAGTTTCATTAAAAAATTTCCAAATTGGATAAACCATTAACCGTGCTCACCCTTAATGAGGTTAAATTTGTATACAAAAATAACTCCAAGACATTTTTAGTGAATTGATGAAATGATTTTTCAATTTCTGATATTAATTTTTCCATTAGGAAATGATGGATTTTTGATTTATTGTGATGTATCAGGTAATGGACTTGGTTGTTCCCATATTAAAAATTATAGAGTTATTGCAATTACATAAATGTAGTTAAAAAGACATGAACAGAACTATCCAACAAAATATATTGAGTTAGCAGTTGTACTATTTTATTAGAATATTTTGAGAAACTATCTCTATGGTGGTATATGTGAGATATATATAGATCTTAAGATATTTTAATATATCTTCTCACTGAATGAACATAACATGATTCAATATAAATGGCTCAAAATACACATTGATTATGATTTTTCAGTACAATACCACCCTGGGAAGAAAAATATGGTGGATGATGTGTTGACCATGAAGTATCTAGGTTCTAAATAAAATGAGAATTGAACTGGATATTGGGTTCACGGATATAGTAAAGATGTATGTATAAATTATCCATAAAAGAGAAACATCAGTACGTTTTCAAATGGTTTCCAATCCATCTTTAACGGAAAAGATAAAATGTTCTCAGTATGATGATGATAATTTTCAATAAAAAATATAATAGATAAATGATGAGAAATTGATGGACATCGTATATGAACATGATATTTTGAAAATTGGAAAAATGATTTGTGCTCCATCTATACGTGACCTAAAAAGAAAATTATTGGATGATTCTCAAAGCCAAAATGTTTCAATACAACCTGCTGGCTCAAGGATTTATAAATATTAGAAGGAACATTTTTTTGTGGAAAAATATGATGTAGGTAATTTCATACTACTTGTCAAGATTTCTGTTTTTTCCACAAGTGAAGGCTCATATAGAACATCCTAAAATAGTCATTCATCCTCTTCCTATATTTGTGTGGAAATCGTATGATAGTATGATGTATGTTTTTGCAATTCAACCATGGAATCAAATAGGTAATGATGTGATATGGGTAATTATTGATATGATGTCCAAATCATCACATTTTCATACTATTAGAGAAGATTTGACTCATGAATGCCTTGAAATACACTATATTAATGATGTTGTAAGACATCATGGAGAACAACTTTCAATTGTGTCTGATCATGATCTAAATTTACTTCAAAATTCATGAATTATATTTAGTAGACTATTCAAACCCATATAAAAGAATTACAATGTTGAGAAAATAACTTTTTCAATAATAGAAGAAAGTATTTTTAATTTCATGTAGAAAATATTGTTTTCTAGAAGGTATCTTCAAGGAAAGGTGTTATAAGATTTGTTAAGAAATGGAAACTGACCCCTAGGTACATTAGAAATTTTGAAATTATAGAAAAAATTAGAAATTTGTCTTCTTGTTCGGGAGTGCCACCTAGCCTTTCTAAAGTGCACGATTTCTTCCATATATCTTTTTTAAGGATGTACATGCCATACCCAAAAAAATGTTCTCACTTATAAAGAATTATAATTTGAACTTGATTTATCATAATTTGAAGAGCCTCTCCAGATTCTAAATATGAACATGTGTTGAGGAATCAGAGGACTCTGATGGTAATGGAATTATGGAACAATCATAAAATTGAAGAGGTAACATAGGATCATAATAAAGTGATGATGAAAAAATCTCCCAAACCATTTTACGTGGTGATATTATATAATTGTTTTGGATGATGTTTTTTGAATGAAGGAATAATGTAACACCCTAAGAATTTACGACATATTTTCTTTTTTAAAAAAATTTTAGAGATTCTGTTGCACAAAACAATGAGTTCAAACACACCATTTTCTATTTAAAAGTTACTATTATATCCTAGAAATTAAAATCATAGGAGTTCATAGTTTTATTCACATCTGGAAACTTATAAATTTAATTTTCACCCCAATTATTTTACATTCATAATATAAGAATGAATCACATTTTATGCATTAAAATACTATATTTTCCTAAAGGCATTTTTTCCAACTTTTGATGGAGTACTTGTTTTAAATATAGTATCTTGACACATTTATAAAATATATTTGCAAAACTAAACTTACTCTTTGGATGTTAAATATAAAATTTTACTTTGGTTTAGTTTTTGTTTTTATTTGAAAATGTTTTATGTTTTTAAGAATATTTAATATATTACATTTTAATTAAAAACATTTTTTCCTATAAAGAATTTATTGTTATAAATTATAATTTTATTGGTTTTATAGTGTAATTATATTAAATTTTTATCATTTTATACAATTTTGGTCATTAGAATCAATTTCACATTGAATTTGGATATAAAAACAATTTACTATATTGAATGTTTCTATTTAAAAAGTTGTTTTCTCATACCATTAATGAGATTAATTTTAAATTAATTTCAAAAATTTTTGGGTTTTGAATTATATGAAATGGATTCTATATTTTGAATTATTGGTTTCAAATTTTTTAAATAGGTTTCATTTATATTTGGTCATTATGAATCAAAACTTTTGGTAATTTTGATTATTATCATATTTAATGTTAAATAATGTAATTAAGGTTAAAAAATCTTATAATTATTTTATAATTACCTTCACACTAGAAGAAATGTAGTCAAATAATTGGTTTTTCGAAGAAATAATCCTTATTATGAGATTATAACCTTTGAAATCCACTTCAATGATAGTATGACATTAATTATATTTTATTTTAAGTGATGTTAAAGATGTCACACTTATTTTTTAATAACTATATCTATTTTAATATAGAGTTATACAAAATATAAATTCCAATATAAATAGTAAATTAAAAACTTAAATTTTATCTACCTCAGGAAAATTTAGTTTTAATTTTTAATAAAAATAGAATTACTTAAAAGTCTTAATCATAGATGATGTAATAATTATTTAATTAATAGAAATATAAAATAAATGATATTAAAAATATTAAAATAAATATTAATTGATATAATTAATTTCATACAAGAATTTAATATTTTTCCTAGAAATATAAGGGATTTATTAATGTTTTTGGTTATAAGATAACATGTTGTTATGTTATTTGAAAAAATATAAGTAGTGATAAGTATCAAAATTGGCATTAAATTTTCATTAAAAAAAATAATATTTTATTTAATGATATTAATTTCATAAATATATGAAATTCGTCCAAATGATTGGGATAATCTGGAAATTGTAATCTATGATACATTTGAGGTTATTTTGACATTTTCTAGTGACTATATTATTCATAAAGTAGTAAAAACACATGGTGTCACGGTAAGAGTTAATGACACTAAATAAGGGATAAAAAAAGGTAATAGGTTTGATAATGTGACATAAACATTCCTAAAAATTAAAGGATGAGGGGATATAGAAACATTTAAATCATAAATTATAAATAATTTATTTTGATACATTTTTATTTAATAATAATTTTAATATAATTTAATACTTTGAGATTTTCTAAAAGTGTATCGACCTCAACTATAAAAGTACGCATCCTACCTCACTTTTCCACATAAAATTTATCCTTCTAGATCGACCAAACCATAACCATTTCACCAAAAAAATCTTTATCTATGTTATCGAGGTCTTAGTGTACTAGAAAGACCATCTCTAGATCCCATGAGAAGAGATCTAAATGAATTCCACCCAAAGTGGTAATTGTCATCTCATTCGTCTTCATTTCATCTTCTACTTCCACTTCATGAGTAGTTTCCATGATAAACTAATACATACAGTATCATCTATATGATGATATGTTATAATGATTTTTGGTACCACCATATTCAAACTTTTATCCATCTTTTGTAAACCAAAAGCATCACACATGCGTATGTATGGCTTAACGTCTCCATGCTATGGTGTAATTTGTTTTTCATCACCACTTTATTTGGATGTGTTTAATGATGGATATAATTGATATAAAAAATAAATATGAAATGATACTTATTCTGTATAATTAATATACCATCCAATTTCTTTCACATTATCAATTAAGGTAATGATATCATCACTCGTGCAAACATACAACCTAATGTCTCTACGACGGAATGAGATTCATTTTCCACATTAACCCTCAAGAATGATTGTAAAAAATTATATAATGATTAAATATAATATACATAAATTTAATATAATTCATTATATGAATGATATATATATCCTATTCATAAGTAACATGACTGACACAAAAAATATGAATAGTTAAATGAATAAGTTAACACTCAAAACATAGGTAATAGTGGAATTTTATTAACAAAATGATATAGGAAGGTCATATATGATATGATAAATAGTGATACGGTTGTGGTATAAATTAATAACAAGTTTTAAACCATTATACTGGATTTTAAACAAATTCCACTAATGTAAAGTACAAGATAAAGGTAAATTTTATAATCTCATTATCATTATGGGTTGTTTATATGTATGTATCCACTTGGGAATATTTATCATCCACCTATATATTTCTTAAAAAAAATCCAAAATTATATTTTTAATTTTTCAACAAATGGATAGGTCTTTTTAACCATGTTTTAATTTTTATTATAAAAATAAAATGGAATCTTTTTTTCATTTTTTAAATGAGGAATATAAAGACTTTTTCAACAAAAACAAGGAAATAGTGTTTTTTTAACTAATACAGTATGAGATGATTTTTCTTCTACCATAATTCATTAATTCAATAAAGATTACATTAAAATTTTACATGTTTCATTTCATATAAATTATATTTATAATGGCACATTTTCTTCAATAAATATTTTTAATGTAAAAGGTGTGTTTCTCTCAAGAAGTTTTTTATGATTTTATTAGATTGTTATAATATATGTCAAGTTCAAATTTGGAAATTTATTCTTAATTTAGGATGATTTGTTATGATATCTACAAAAATTTACTGAAGTGTTTATCATCATTTTGACTGTATATGTGCTATTTTGATATCATTCTTGTTTTAGGGTTAATGTATTCACATTTGGTATGGTTTTTTTCCAATAAAAATGTTTATGTTGTTTATGATTCACCCTTTTTATATAAGCAGTTAATTTTACTTAATATGTGATGGTTTGTCTTATCTATAGCTCTTCGATGGATCAATAGGTCTCCTGAGACAAACTAGTTTTTGTATTGTCCAAGGAATTTCCCATTTATGTATGCTGTCTTGAATGAAGCCTTGATCGTGTGTTTATGATGTCCAAAATTATTTGTTTCCTCATTATGATATTAGTTATTAATATTCCATCATTCTCTTAGTATAATGTATATGAAATTATTTCAATGAAATTAATGGATTTTAATTTATTCTTTCTATATTATGATAAAGATTATGTTTAAATGGATTGTGTTTTTGTTATGAACCTTTCCCTAATGTTTACTCTTATTATTCATAATAGCTTCCAATATACGCTTACCCTGGTTGGGCATCTGATCACACTGAATTATTTTGTTTTAGTTTTCAATAGATACCATGATATGTATTATTACTAATATAAAGGGTTATTATTGGATAATAATAGTGTTATAAAATGATATTATTTGTTGTGATTTATATTTTAAAATGTAATGTAAGGTTTTTGTATTTAATCATGATTCTAAAATTATTAATTGATATATCCTTTGGGATTCAAATACTATATCTATGATAAAGAAATAATTTGACACACCATCACAAGGCTACATTGACTAGTGTTGTTATAGTTATTAAATACTTAATTAGTTTTGTGTAAATCATAAGACAAACTATGTAATGAATGTAGTGTATGCTTCTGTATAAATCAATCTTCATTTGGGGTATCATGCAACATAAACCACCAAAAAAGTAATATACTTAACAAATCATAAAATATCTTGGTGGTATAGGTCGGTTGAGACAATGGATGTTGTAGCTGTGAATATGTGTGGGGAGGGAGTTAACTTTTTCAAGTGGGGATAGGGAACCCTCAGAGAAATTTCATGGCAATTTCCCAAAAGAATCATAAATGTTAAAGTAATTTAAATGAAAAATGAAGAAAATGATGATAGATTCTAAATTGAGAAGAAATTTGTGGAAATATGGCCATACAATTGGATTCTGATAAGGTGGTAGGTCATTTGTCCCTTATCCATTTAGTTTAACACCCTAATAAGCCTATTTAACCTTACTAGCGTTAATTAAGTTTTAGAACCTTCACTATTAATTTCAATAAAAAAGTATGTTGAACATACTATATATATTATAAATCAGGAGGATTCAAAATGGGGAAACCATTTTTCAAAATTAAACTCATATAAGTGTAAAATATTAATTTAAAATATCCACACATACCTGACAAGAAAGGGAGTTCTTAATTAAATTTATTTATATGATGAGAATGATTTTATATATTAATTTAATTTGAAAATTATTATGATGAACTTAAATGTATTAATTTATATATAATTGATCTATTGATATATTAAAATAAATTCAAAATAATATTTAAATGAAATGGATGTTTTCAAATAAGATTATCTATTTTTAAGTACTCATCAATAAATGAAACTTTTCAAAAAAAATCAAAAAAATTACACACTAGGATAATTATGGTATTTTGATTAAAAAAATGATGTTAATTTTTTAAAATAACATTTATAAAAGTGTTCAAAATTATTTTTAAATTAATTTCACGTGTTATTAAACCATTAAATTTTTAAACCAGGTGTTACTAGTATCGCAAGATATAGATGAAATTAATGTTATTATAAGAGAATTATACTGAAAATTCATTGGATGATACACTTTACAAACCTAAAAAAATATATTACTATTATGAAAAATTCAAAAAAAATTTCTTTCACACATAAACCATAAAGGATGTCTCATAATGGTTTATCCATGATTTTTACAATTTCCTTTGAACTCAATCATTCTATTCTAATAAAAAATGATATTGATGAGTAAGTCCATTATCCATTTCCGCCTTGATAGAAAATTGAATGATTCCTTCATAGATACTAAAGTATATTATCGATGATACCCTTGGAAGTCATCATTTTATTCCACTAATTAATCAATAAAACATACCTTTTGGTTCCATGATAATACCCGAATCATTCCTCAAAAGTATTGTAAAATATGCCTCAAACATGCCAAAAAATCATCATAATTATTCTTTATAAAATGGATTTCATTCTACATTTTCATATGAATTATATGATAAAGGTACATTTAAAAAAAATCTTAAATTCATCCCCTTTTATAGCGTGAATTTATTATCATTTATTTTTGTTCTTGATAAGATTCCTCGTTTGATTTGATTCACCATTCAAATGAAAAATATAAAAAATAAATTTTTAATGTGTCAAACATTGGGGAATGAATAATATATTATCAGTGGTACTTATCCTTCTTTCAGTAACTTGTAGATAAATCTAAAAACTAAAATAATGTGTTTGATTACTCATGAAGGAACCACTATAATTTTATCCATCCTTTTCTCATTTGTATTCCTATCATTATTCAATGCTTGTGAAAGTAACATAAGAATAAAAAATGATTTTCATTTTGTATCCCATAACATTTGGTTTATGTGGTGAAAATCATTAACTATTCTATCATATTAGTATAAAAATACTACAATATGTTCCATCAAATGAGTAAAACCCAAAAAAACCTAATGTGAAAACAAATAATCATAGCGACAATCCACATAAACATGAAAAATAATTTATATGATTTCAAAATTGGGGTAAAAATTTTCAATCTATGAAACTATAGGCTTTATATAGTTCATCGATGATAAATATATATTTATATCCATTATTAAAGTTCATAAATAAATTGATAATTAACCTAAGAATACCCCATGGGACTGTCGAACAAGGTTTTAAGAAAGGGAATACTCGATGTACACCAGAATAATTGTTGAGATATAATCAACCAAAAAGTATCATGGTAATTAACCCAAGATTTATATATGAAAAAACTAAATACACTTTTAGTATCAATTGATGTATGTTTTCTAGGAAAATTACTCTCTTTTATCTACATTATTAGATGAAATTATCTTATATATTAGATTATCATATTGGTTCTTAATAATTTTATCTCAACCTAGCATCCAATGATAACTAAACCATAATCTGATACCAATTATATTGACCCATACATTCGCTATATAATATTTCATGTTAATTTATTAACATTAATTAAAAAACATAATTATCCATTATATAATTTTTTACATCCACTTACTTTGGAAACTAGGATAAAAAAATAAATTTCTCTTAAAAGTTCTACATCATCTCTCACTAATTTCCTCACAAATTTTACTATTAATATATATATCATACATAAAAAACCATGGAATAATATGGATGGAAAACATAATAATATGGTGTATAAGATACCGAATAAGGATAAATAAAAGTGATATCATTGATAAGAAAATCATAACATTCGAATAAGGGTATAGAACATGAGAATAACATTTAAAAACCATACCCTACATGTAAAATATCATAATATTGATTTGTGGAATAAATTATTGTATTTTATAAGAAACTATTCATTATGGAATGAATGAACATTATCCATGATAGAAAATATTTGAGTGAGACAAATATTTCTAGATTAAAAATAGTCCTAGAAAATCTTTATCTTAGTTGGGAAGGCTAACTACCAAGACTATCATATAGAATTGGGCCTACTACACATTCCATAATCCCCATTAATGATCACTCCATATACTATCATTGAGGGTATAGTTTATTACTAAATTGAGGAAACTATATATTCAACTCTTATTTATCTCATGATATATCCATATTTACCCAATTCGTTGGAGAGATATATAATTATGGGACCAGCCATAAAATAATGAAATAATAATATTTTTTCCCATAAAATCATAAAAAATTAATTATATCATGATCAATTAAAATTAAATGGGATATATAAACTTTTCTTAGTGGAATAACCCATGGAAAAGAAATATGTCTCATTAACATCTCAACAAATCTTCAAAGAATTAACCTTTAAAGAGTAATGTGTTTCATAAATATCATATCATCATAATAAGAAACCACCGATAGAAATAATACATATGGTAACATTGGATCATATCAATTATAATAACTATTTAAAATTAAAGGATTTAAACTTAGATGAAAAATTACCTTAATAGATCAGTCAGAACATTTCTTTAAGAAATACCATTTATAGTTTCAAATAACTCATTTAAAATTTGTAAATTTACCAAATAAAAATGAATAATTCTTCTTCGAACAAATAATAAGAACTTATTAAATAAATATTCATTGTATTTAGTGGTAATAAGGGTATGAAATTCTGTTTATGGTGTTAAATATGATAGAAAATATTCATTTCATAGTTTTATAAAAAATTTCAAAAGGTAACTCATTTGGAAAATTACAAGATGATTTATTTTAAACCATTATTCAAAAATAAAATTATATGTAAGAAATAAAATTAAAAAATAATATTATAATTTTAAAAATATTCTTTAATGATTATTTTGTAAACATGGAAAAAAATACAAAGGGTTTTTCAACCGAAGAGATAAATAAAGTATGTTTTTTGTGAAAAATATTTTTTCAGTATCATGATTACTTAATGTGTGTAAAATCAAAGTAAAAAATATTAATCTCATTAAAAATATATGATATTAAAATTGATAATTTTATTTATAGTTATATCATAGAATTTCAGCTTCATGAAATTAATCATAAATAGTCACAATGAACTTTGAAATTTTAATATAAAACCTCAAACTGAAGTTCCACTTACATTAAATGTTCTTTTACTTCATAAATAATAATATAAAAATTATTATAATCTTTTAATATACTAATTTATATAAACAAAATATCATATATGTTCCACATATACTATTTTAAAACCAATTTATTGATAATTATTTATTAGAATATTTGTTTTCAAGTGTTAAAAGTTTAATTTTTCAATAGAATTTTGGTTTGGTAGTTCTGGTCCTTGTACTTTAATGATTATTACATAATATCAATATTGTAAATCATGATATTAAAATCAAATGTAATCGTTAAATAAATATATATATTTATATATTAATTATAGAGATATAAAAATTAATTATATTATTCGGGGATATGGAAAGATGTACATACCCATTAAGGAGGTTTTCACTTTTCGATGAATGAAAGAACAGGTTGATAATTAATAACTCAAATTTATATGAATAAATTTATGTAATATATATAAAATATATTCATTAAATACATCTTTATTACTATCTATGAAAATAATAAGTAAAAAATGAATCACATCACATTGTGTATGTGGTAGCCTACACACATGCATGAGTGATGTGATCATTTTCTAACGTATATGAATATGGAAAGGTAGATATGACAGTATAATTTAAAATAATAATTATGTCATAAATATAAAATAAAAATATAGAAACCATCAAAATACCCATATAAAAAATATGATGATGTAAAATTAATTGCATTACTATGTAGAGATGTTACGTCGTACCGACATACTTGTGGTACTTTCACTTCCCATATGACAATAAAAATGGTGGCTACTGGTGGTTTCATGGTAATAATATGTATTTTTATATTCAATATACTAAATTAATAATTTTCTGCTAAATTCCATTTATTTATAATAAGTAAAAAGATATGTAAAAATAAAGTGATCGGTTAAGGTGATTACCTCTTCTGTAAAAACCCCCCTTAGATCTCCTCTTATAGATCTTACAGTTATTCCTTTTGGGAGAAAAAAACCCGCATGAATTATTTTAAAATTTTTCATAACATAAATTTTACAAGGTTGGTAAATCTTGAAAGATCAATGTTGTGTAAATAAGATAATGGAGGGATTCCTTATTATATATGAGGGGTGGGCCACTTGTGGAATATCTTAAATGATTAAAAAAATAAAAAAAAATATTTTCTATCAAAATCAATAAAAATTTATAGATATTGAAATATATGGTAAAATTTGGTTGAAATCCCAACGCACAATAAAATTAATTCTGGTTAAGGTGTGTTTTTAAACATTATCTTTTAGTTTAACACCTTAGTTTACCTATAATAACCTTAACCATAGTAACATATTTTTTCCTCTAAAAGGGTGATAATTTAACTTATAAGGTGAACATGGGATCATAAATGGATAATGTTTGAAAGTTTAGACCATATATTATCCACCACTTCCTCTTCTAATATATTTATGATTTATCAATAATTTAATAAAATAATGTTTTCATAGAATATCTTTAATATTATTTTGAAACTAGTCTTTTAATACAAAACTAAATACACTGAGATAAAATTTAATTCAATTAAAATACTTTAATACAACACTTATATGTCATATTCATCAATAAAATTTATATACCAATATAACATATTCATATTATATTAATTTTAATATTTTCAAAAAATAGTTTTTTTATATTAATTTATTAAATCATGTATTGGTGTTGCATAATAATTTAATGTAATTATATAATTGCATAAAATTATAAATACATTACCATCATGAATAAATTTTCATTATTCTAAATATAACCAATAAAATATATTCATAACTTTAATATTACCCTATGCCGATATATAAGAGATATTTAAAAGAAAGAGAGTGATACTTTCAAAGAAAATATCCCTTAAACACAAAAATTATGAGCCTAAATAGATAAGGGTTGATGTATCTTAATAGAATAATAATTAATAAAAATCGTCATTGTACCAATGAGATAAAGATTACTATGGTTACTATTTATAATTCTTATAAAAGGGTCTTATTTAACAAATATGGACTTCCTAATTCCAAATAAGGAATCTATTTTTCATAATTAAATTTATATATCTACTATAAATTCATTTTTAATTAGGTTCACCAAATTGGATTAAATACGTTTTATCACAACAGATATCTTTTTTTCATAAAAATGGATTTTTTTCTTTCAAATGCCAAGAGAAAAAATTAATTAATATCAAAATATTTTATTGTATTATATATATATCATAAATATCATTCATCAATATTAATTAATATAATTTTTTACAATAAAATAAACATCCCACAGATAAATTTGTTTTTCCGGAAAAGCATCTACTTTATTTTTAAATCATTTTTATTTTCATTTTAATTAATAGATAAACCATAAAATAAATTATATATATATAGAAACATATTTTTAGAATTAAAATAATCTAATTCATACCCTACCATCCAATGAATATTCAGTGTCTATCACATTAAAAAATATTATTATATTAGTATAAAACAGTTTCTTTAATCTCAATGTTTCATGTAACGAATGTTGTCAACGAAATTGAATTATATTTATAGATAAAAACATCATATATTATTAGAGTGTTAAACAGAATAATTTTATGTATATCATCATTAACTATTCTAGTAATGGATAGTACAAAGTAAATGTGTCATTGTACGTAATCTACTACAAATGAACAATTGCTACAGAGATCAGAGTATACCCATTGTCCCTACTAGTTCACTATTAGTCACATGTTGAATTCTCACTGTTCACTCAACTGAGGTGTGATAAATGCTCATATAGAAAATTATTTCCTTGGTTCATTTAATAATTATTTTTGAAAGACCATTTGGTGTTTCATAAATCCCAAAATTCATCCAGAATGATTAATTCAAATTTACTAAAATAATTATGGAAAATTTCTTATGGTTCACACCACTTTCAATTTTCTCTTACATTTTTATAAATTTCAGGAAACTCCATAACCTTATAAAAACATTTATTTTTTTCCAGAACTCTAATATTTTGTGAATTTTTTGTTTCGTTCAAAATAAAATTAATTATAAATACACAATTTCATTTTATTGTCACTATAAATGAGTCCATAAATACTTCATGTAAGAAATGAATTCAAGTAACTCTAACATTAATTTAGATACAATGTATTATTTATGGTATGAACACACTAAATGATGGGTGTACAAGGATATTTATCTACATGGTCACCCTTCATTTAACATATAAACACATCCCCAAACGTCACGTATAACATTCTTAGGTGTCCTAACATATATTATTTAAATTCTCCTATAATACTCAAATCAATAACATAGTAAAACAACCATTTGTATTTTTTGGTTTCAAAAAACCATTATTCATGTAACAAGTCAAAATTTTATCACATTTTATATCTTTTGGGAATCACTTTCCCTTTCTAGGTTTTGATGATGTGGCTTCGAATATTCATTTTCTTACCAATACATGAAAAAAATTCTTTTTTCTCATAACATTTTTAATTGGGAAATGCCCTCTAATCATGAAAAACAACTTTCACATTAATCAAAATTTTAGTCACCAGAAATTTGGTACACACTGAGAAATTCCACTAACATATACACACATTCATGAAAGAAATACATAGCTTATATACAATAATTCTCCACATTCATGGATATCTTCAACACATTTGATAGTATACAATAATAAAACTCAACAAGGTATCCATAAATGTTATTATTATTAAACATGATTTAATAAAAACTATTTTGGAACTTCCCAACTAATATTTTCAACCAACTTCTTCAACATACACAACAAAACCAAGAATTGTGAAAAGTAATCTTGGGGGAAATTTTCATAACAATTTCATTCTTCTTCGTGTTTTTGGGAATATTAGGTTCCATTTTTATGAATTGTGGGGTATACCATGAGATACAATTGGGAAGACATTTCACTAGGCTTAACAAGAAGTTATTTATTCACTTTTAAATATTGATATCTTTTTTTGGATTGGGTCCATATCGCATAACTATCATGAATTCCATAAAAAGTGAATGATAAAAATGATATTATAACCAATAATATCACATAGAATACCTAATTGGATGGAATTATTCAAAAAATACCCCATGAAGTATTCCCTCAATGGAAATTTATACATCCCAAAGGTTTATCCAATCATTCTCATGTGATAGGTGGATAGTGTTGGTCTGAGGTCTCCAATGCCTGAACAGATCGAGGATTTGATATATATTTCTATTCACATAAATATATGATATATATATATAGAATAATATTTTAATAGTTATTTCTTATTCCATTGAAACTCAATCAAGGTTCTAGAAACACAGTACTCTAATTAGAATTCAGGCATGATCCAACCTCTTGGAAACATATCCAAGGTGTCCATCAATACTCGGTGTTTATCAATAATTTCTTAGAAGTAGGTGGTTATATTGTTGCCAATTTTAGTCTATATTAAAAAATAATATTTATCTATAGATTATTTTAAATTCTATATGATATTTTATATATTTTTATTCCCAACATTGATATATTCACAGAAATATGATATATATAAACAAGATCCAAATTTTACTTCTGTGTGAACTAGGTGTTTGATATATTGTCATATAGATTTGGGATGTGAAAATATATAAATATAATTTTTTCCATATATAGTGAGTAATTATGATGTTAGGAACCACTTATGATGCACTCACGTGACTTTTGTGAGATCTAATAGGTGTAGTTGATATTTTCAATCATGTTTATGACCAATGCCTTGAATCATTTTATCAATGTGGGTTATACATCAATTTTTTTTATGGTGTATGAGTATATATAAATTTTCATAAATATTCAATAATTTAAGATCTATTATAATGATAATTTAATGAGTTTTTATGAATGAGAGAGAGAGATACGACACAAAACTAATATCTAAAAATTTCATGAAGTTTGATTTTTCAATAAGTTAACTTTTCTAAGATCATGAATCGATGTTCCTCATTATAAAAAGTGTTTAACCATGGATATGTGACATTTTTCATATTACAATTTTAATAAAAAAATATATAACAAACCCATATATTCATTCCAAATCACTAGTTCTATACTTCATATGTTACTCAGAACCATGAACAAAAAAAAGTGGGTCCTAGGACATCTCAAACACAATAAAAGACTCAGGAGAAAAGGTAACATAAATGTAATAATATTTCTCATATTTTTTATGTCATATTGATGTTTTTGATCTCCTCATTTTTATATCCAATTTTTTGTTTTCTGACCGTACAAAATAGAATAAAACAAACCCACTCCCATGATAAATCAAATATCATTTGGGAACATGACTATTTCAATCATATAAACATGGATACTTAGTCCATGTCATACGTAGGTTTTATTATCATATGAATTTTATCCTAATAAGTTTAATCTAATACAATTCTAAGGATGTTTTTTATGGTGCTCAAATTTCAATTAAGGAATAATTACACCAATTTATAAAAAAAATATTCAAATGGGTTCACATTATTTTGGAAACATTTTCATAATGTGGTTAGATCAAGATGCCCATTATAGGAACTATTAATAAAAAACATATGTGAATTATATTATATTGTAGTAATTCATGATTCACACCTAAACCTACTCATTACCATGTCATTCTCTCTTATCATATTTGTTGGGTGCCTTGAGTGGTTACTATAAGTTATTTGAGAACCAATGTTCTAAAAAATATTCATGTATCCCTATACCATCAATTTTATTACAAATTGAAATATATTTAAAAATGAGTGGGATGAAGAATAACCACTGGAACCTATGGGAAAAAATTCCAAGCCCATATCCTATATACACCACATTTGGTGATTTTTTACTCCAATCTAAGGGTAAGAAGTAGATAATAGAATAGAACTATTTTTGAATAATTTAATGTATAAAAACCTTTTATGAACAAAAAACATAGGTCAAAACCATGATTATGGAGAGGAAATACTAAAAATATGTCCACCTAAATTATCAGGGAAAACCATATAAAAACCTTATTTATCCGAAATTTTACAAGAACAAATTTCACTTAAATAGGCTCAACCTAAGTATTCTGAAGGTGGACAGGCCCAATTACACTAAATAAGATATGTATAGGTTCTCATAAATATTCCAAACCTATTTTATCCTAATGTTCCAATGCCTAGGTCTCCTTATATAGAGCTATGACAATGATTTATAACTAGGTTCTATATTTATCTTGTTTCCTTAACTACCTTCCATATTTAAAAAAGTATCCAAACTAAGTGTCATATATATCGTGGTCCCCAACAAAGATAATATATTTTCCTAGGTCCCACACTAAGGTGTAATATCACATGGTAACCTAAAAATGGGATACATCACTATATAAATCTTTTATAGGTTCATTTTCATTATTACTAATGCATATATAGAATAAAGATCCCCAGTGAGCCCCGATCAAATAGGTTTATTTTACTGGACGATAAATAAAATCCCTAAATAACTAATTGAATGTGGGTATCTCAAACCAAAACATTACTATATTAATAACCTTTATAACTCCATAAAAACATATTTAATTACCTTAATAGGTTACTAAAAATAGATTTTATCCCTTTTACCATGTATTACATTGATAATGGTGATCATGATTTCAATAACCGATTATAACCAATCATTTCATGGAATATGATCATACCCCTAAGGTGTTGAAAATTATGTATTCCATAGATAATGAGTGTCCAAAAGATTAAAATATCGATGAAATATCCCCTACATTATAATTAACATCATGGTAACCATAAAATGGTGTCCAAATATTTCAAGCATTCTATCAAAATTAAATCATATAATCAACTTATTTGTATCAAATAAAAGAGCTAGAGATATATATTGTCCAAATAAAATAATAGATCCCTAGAAATTTCCCCATATTTGATATCAATCCCACTCACTATCAATGATCTAGAGGTATCATGGCACTCTTACCAGGTACAATACATTACCATACCCTATTTTTATTTTTTTTATAAACAAGTTGAATGAAAAAGGGTTCATGAAGGTTATTTCTCATGGCAACCATTATTGGGAAATCACCACTTAATAGTCTGAGCTATATAAATTTTATCTTAAAAATATATTTTCAACTCTACAAGACCTCAAACATCATGGAATATTTCTTAGTCCAAAGAAAAAAACAGCAAGACACCATGGTCATAGATCCACACCATTAAAATGAAATATATTTTGTATTAGATATATTAACTAAATATGAAATTATTGTTTTAATATATTCATGAACATAAAAGGAACAAAAAATTTCATTTTCACAAGAAATAAAAAAGAATTACATGTCACATCAAGTGGCTTCACACTATATGGTTTCTAATTCTCTTCACCTGGTTATATTTTTTGCACTTATCATGGGCCTGATCTAAAATCTGAACAAGTTATACCTCTATATATTATTAAAGTTATTGAACTCCCAATAATGTGTATTTTTTTATGATAGTAAAACTAACATATATGGGGTTGATCTAGAATAATATATTAATATATATAATGACATTTATATTAGTTAATAGTATTAATGATCACTCTAATGACCAAGTTATATAGTATTTTCAAAATTATAGAGTTAATATAATAATCATAAATATATAAGAGAGTAATGTACTAGGAAATAACACATCTTAAAGTTTGATTCAACCTCACATCCCCTTAGTTAATAAATAATTAAAATGTATCAATAGTATTTCTTAGTGGTCCCAACATTTAGAATGTTTTCATCTTCTGAATATAAAACATCATGAGCATATTACACAATGAAAACATTGCTCCCAAAGTTATACGAGTATCACGTCATCTCATTGATCATTTGAGAATAATAGCCTCAATTAATTCATTCCATTATTTAAATAAGGGAATGATTAGATTTACCAAAAAAATCAATCATTTAGGGGAAAACAAGGGTAATTTATTAGTATAATTGAGGTAAAAGCCCTATAAATAGGAAATGATTTGATTAGTATTAAGGTAATGAGACTTGTTTTCAATGTTGGTGATAATAAATTCAATATTCATGTCATTAATTCATAAATTCCATTTCAAAACCCATTTTTATTCAAATTTCATATTATGTACATTTTTTTGTTATATTAACATGGTTATTTGTTTTAGGGTTGCATATTTATATGAAAAGGCCCACATATTATTTAAAATATACTTATATTTTCGTGTTAAAAACATACTCAAAGGGGGAATTTATCATCAAATTTGGGTGTAAAAATTATACCATGATGATGTATTGATCGATAGCCAAGTATAAAAAAGGAATGAATTGATTTCATGGAGGAAAAGTTTATGTAATGGATTAAAACCATAGAGAATGTAGTAAATATATGAGCTTAATTATTTGAATTCTATGAAAATGATTGAAAATTTCGGGATGATGTGGAAGAGAGATAGAGTAGTAATAAAATTATAAAGGATGAACTTAAAGATCTTCCCCACAATGATATTGATATATTTATTAAATTAATTGAATTGAAGAAACTAATAAACTAGCTAGAATTAAACAATAAGAATGAGTAGAAGATGATGAAAATGATATAAAGGGAGTAGAGGAAGATAATATTTCTTTTTTGAAGAGACAAATCAATTGATTTCATAATGAAAATTATGATAAATATATTATAGAATATTATTAAGAGGTTTTTATTTATTTTCATTACATGTTATTTATTTCGGATATTCGAAAAATTTGTTTTTATCTCAATAAACTGATAATATGATATTAGTAGAAATGAAGCTATATTGATCTAGACGAGAGTAGTTTTTTTCTATGGTCACATCCTAACCAAAAAACAACATTCTATTATCATATTATGTGTTCAACAAGTAAATTTATTTCTAAAATATATTTAAAAAGTAATTATTGGAGTTAACATAAACAATTTATTTCATTTATTTCATTTTTTACAATTTTGTTTTTTTATTAGTGTTTGGTTCTTAATTTTTCATCATTACGAGAATTAATTGAACATATTATGCACTTTATTTATATAATTTGATTCTATATCTTTATAATAAGTATAATACTTTTCGAATGAAAGAAAATAAAAAATCCAACGTATACAATGAAACAAATACAATCAATTATCTCTAATGATAATGGAAATGAATATAAATTAACTTTGAATGAATAGTATTTCATTTTAATATATTAAATTAAATAATTTCACAATATAATTTCATGAATCCCTATAAACATAGAAAAACCTTATGCTAAATGATTAATTTAAATATTTGGAGGGATCCTCTTACACCATTTTATGTTTTCCCATCATATGATCTCAGAAAAATTATAATTAGAATATTCTTTTTTATTTTCTAAGAAAATTTCATTATTAACAATCACAACTAAAAAAATATAGTTTCATATTTTCAATATTTGAATCTTCTTTATAAAATATGGATATTTTAAAATTATTGATGATATATTTTAAATCTGTGATTCTAAATCATAGAAAATATCATTTAGTAGACACCTTCTTTCTAATAAAATGGATTGATTGACTAATAATTTTAATCACATTCTCAATAGGTACTGTAAATTTTTTTTATATATTATTGTTTTACCATATTTCATGAGATATTACAATATATTGATTAATGAATAAAATTTTCATGATGATATTACTGAAATATAATTATCTTGAACTCAATCAAAATACATAATCCGTTTTAATATTATTAATAACCAACTTTATTATAAAACCTACCCTATACTCTAACATTTTAAAATTCTATAGTGACCATATCATTAAATATTATATGCCCTATTACACCACAGTGTCATGTAATTCACTAATTATGTGGAATAATTTCATGATTTTAAATGATCTTATAATGTAGTTTTAATTACTTCAGGGAGTAGTTATAAATTATTTGATGAATTGATGAATGTTGAGTGTTTTATCTTGATTATTTTGAGGAAAGGTCATATATAATTTTTTTAATTTATCAAATTACACAATTTCATGTTTCGATAATGATATAAGAAAGTTATTATTAGGATAACATGGATTTAAATTTGAATATCCACATTAAAATATCAAGTTTTTAAAATTATAAATGTTGTTTAGAGAAGATGGATGATGGGTGTCACAACCAACGTAATTATGGTTGTAAATTCTAGAAGGTTCTAAAACCTTTTTTATGGTGAATGGATCAATCAAATAACTAAGAATAAAAATAAGGTACATAAAATTTAAACAACATAAATATATGTTTAATAAATAAAATATAATACAATTGGATTATTTAATAGTATATTTTGTAGAAAAGGATAATTGGAGAAAATGAGGTTTAAGAACAATAAAATAGCATGCCAGTATCCTCCATCAAATTGCTAGTGGGGCCAAAATTATCATAAATATATTGAAGGGCTCACCGAATATCTAGGGAGATCTAAAAACCCACTTCATTATAGTATGTTGTACTGGATATAAATTAGTCCATAATCAGCTCTCTAATAGAGCATACTCATCTTCATTTATGTTTGGGTAATTTTTCTTTTTTATCCACAAGACCCCACATGAATTTAAACTTCATTTTTTGGATTAGAATATGAATGCATTAAAGGTCTGCGACTGAGTTATACTCACGCTATGTTATGATGTCATCGACACTTGGATAGAAATTAATTTTCCTTGGTTTATCTTTGAGGAGGATAACATACCATGTGTTTTGAGAATAAGATAATGTTAGGCATTGAGATACAAATACAATTAATACTTTTTTAGGTTTATTTTTTTGTATACCTGACCGGCCCAGTGGCTGATCAAATATTGTATTTTTTATGCTAACTCAGTCTTTTATTTCCTCATTAAAACATACTATTTGTGTCTTATTTTTATATATTCACACCATTTATATAATTTAATATCATTTGATATTTTTTTTGGTGTGTGCTCTAATGGATGTAATAGTCTCTCCATGGTTCAACTGAAGAGCCTCACTACTAGTCGAAAAGCATTTCATTTAGGGAGGATCACTAGAGGTCATATAACATTGTAGATCAAGCTCAGTGAATAATGTTGGGATGTTATAAAAGTTTTATCAAATATGTATTGTTTTCATATATTGGGAGTTGTTAGATAAGTGGAAAAGGAATGTGTTAAAGAATGTGATGAAACATATTCTGGTTCATCACAAAAATATTTCTTTTGGGAAATCTTGTTTACCATACTATTGTATTGATGCCCTTGTTTTTTTCTATTGTTATCATACATTTCCACATCATGTGACACACATAGATTTAATGTTGTGATTTTATATGGTTTTAAATCATTCCTATATTATTAAGAGTCTAAACATACATCATATTCGAAAAATATTTCTTAAATTGCATGTATGCATCTTTTGTGTATGGTTTTTGATGACAGAGGATTATACAATATAGTTTCTACAACATGTATTCTGTTTCACTTATCAGTTCATGAGGAAATTATTTTAGCTGAGCTCCAACACATTTATACTTCTCAATGAAGGTTATGTGAGACAATCTTAGGGTGTACCATTGTGATGATGAAGATAATGATGGATATGACGACAATATTGGTAATAATTTTGTCACTCTATGGATCAGGGATATTGTGTTTCCTGTTTGTTTTTCCATCAAGCATTAATTTATTAGTAAATAAACATGGCTGAGTATCCAAAAAATATTACCAATTGATTAAGGTTTTGATTATATTATATATATAATTTCAGATATATCACATTGTGGCATCCCTTTCAGCCGAATATGACATCATTAACTTTAAATTAGTTGGTCTAGGAATGGAGTCTTCTTTACATATCTATAGTGTTGTACCTAGATGATGTTATTTGGGGTTTAAAACACAATAAAACATTCCATTTATATGTTTTGAAATACCTTATGGACTTATAGAATGAATTATTGCTATTATAATTTCATTGTCTCATGCTTGAAAAAGGTACCCAAATCGAGGATATTCTATAAGAAGCGATGATCTAGGGTAATTCATTAAGAGTAATTTTCAAGATAAAAATTTACTATTTATGTGATAAACCATTAAAGGGATTTAAATACCGAATTTTAATTCATATTGAATATATATTGTAAGGATATCCATGAGTACTAGTACTTGGGATATGAGGTTGGGTTTCAAGCGCTTGGCATTTGTGGCCTTGAGGGTTCAACCATGGGGGTTTTAGCCTATTAGTTAGAATATGAGTATCATTGGATATTGAGTGGACGAATTTGGATGTTGGACATAGGTGGGGTAGATCATGGTTTCATATTAAAAACTTTTAACTCAAACCCTTTTTTATGTCACCCTCTTAATCTCATTAGAGAGGATATTATGATTTCTAAAAATGAGAGATTTGAGTGCATGGTTTGGTGGTATTGGTACATCGATGTAGGGAAATATATAATTTAAAGTCGGTATGGATTCGAATTCCATGACTTATAAATAATTAATCCCATTTATTTAGAGAAAATTTGTTTTTTACTTTCATTTATAAGATATAATTAATGCCTGATAGTTAATGGTGTGGTTACCTATAATTTAAGTTAAATTTGTGGAGTGATGTGGTCAACTGACATTAGTGAATATTCATGGTTCTATGGATGAACCTAGATAATTTAGTAATGGAATTTAACTAATTATTTTAGATCAGGGTCTCTTTTTTTTATAGTATTCATTTTTTTGAATGAAAATTTTAGGGTTTTATAGCCCACTGGATGATACATACAATGATTCCACTATGGTGAATGATGAAAGTGATCATGGATCAAGTAATATTTTATATTAAACTATGATTTCTAGTTCAGATGATATTTTGGCTCAAAATAGAGGATTTATTAAGGCGGGGAATACATGTCTGGTTGGTTTTTGTAACCTATTCCTATGTCATGGGTGAAAACTATGAACATAAAGAATATATTTTTGAACTCATTTTACTGTGTTCTGAGAAATTATATTCTCCATATAACTTATTGTTTTTCTTTGAATTTGGTTGAGAAATTGGCCACCATTAATATTCATGTCTGGTGATGAACTAATTGTGGACTAAGTAAACCCATGAGTTAATTTTGAGGTGCCTATATGAATACTCCTTTGGTGGTAATAATCAAATATCAGATATGTGAAATGACCTATGGTTAAGGTATATGTATTAATTTATGTCAAATTATTATGGTGACTTTGGAATAACAATGCGGAGTAGACTGTATATTATTTTATTTTATGATAGATTTATAATTATTTTACGTGGATATATCATCGAAAAGAGGAAAAATGTGCACTTTGGAATAATTGTAAAAACAATGCATGATGTGATGGAGACATATCATTGGTGTATTGATACAAAATTGGGAGCATTGTTCCTATTGGAAGATGTTGGTGAACCAACTAGCGAAACAACATCAATGTTGGTTCAGACATTTGTTAGTATGTTGTATTGAATTAATGATGTCTTTGGCCTTTAAGGTATCATGATCAATGTATTTTTTGTGTGTTAGTTTCTGAGGATGATTACCATTGCAGGATGATTACTGGAAATGTAACTATTTTATCCCTCATGAACCAAATTATGGTGGGTTAGACCAACATTGTGTACATAATGTAAGGACTAACTGATGGATTTTATATCCTTTTACACATTTAAGGAATTTTTTTATTTATCAGGTTATGTTGGTCTGTAGATATTCAAAAATTTGTTTTCGATTAGGAACAAGGTGTTGGTATCGAATTATAACAATTTTCTTTCTTTGATTATGTATGATGGAATTGAACCACATTAATAATGATTTAGTAATGCCAATAAAGGATTTTCAAAGAAACATTCCAATGGTGAGGAAAATAATCATGTCTTTGAGGAATTAGTTGATGAAACCATTTTGTTTCGAGTTTATTGCTTTCAGTGATCATGGTCTTGATGTGGGAGGACATCTAGACTTTAGTTCAAGATATATTTATGCTCTGAGTCACGTAATGGGGGCATGATGGACATTCAAAAGTGAGTAAATAATCTATGTATTTTTTTGGTGTCTTGGTATGAATCACATAGAACTACTTCTTTTGATAATAAAAGAAGATCAGAAGGCATGTATCATGTGTTACCATAACTTATTGGGGACTACTTGTTCTGTGGTGAAGATATTGTGATGACATGTTTCACTGTAGATGTATATATTGAAAGATTTGAAAAAAAATTATACGTTTAACAACAAATATGAATAATGGAGAGTCAAAATGAGGTATGAAAAATTAAAATATCCTGAATTATGATTATGGACTTGAAAAAAAAGCATGATGGATTGCTTAATGGCTTGTTATTTAGGGAATGATATGAGAAGAAACTATGACTACAACTGCAGCCACCGACTAGCTTGGGCGGTATGTAGATTCCAAGATAACTTAATAGAATTTTTAGGGGCCCCAACCCTAGTATCCTAGAGCTTTTATCTATATGATTATATTTTCATATGATTCAATGAATCACATCCCAAATCACTAAATAATTTTGTTTTCTTGGTAAAATATATACATTTATATTAATATTTTCAAAATTGAAATCATAAAATTCAAAAGGTATTTTCTTTCATAATTCCATTATTAATCATAGTATATCCCTAAATTCCAATAAAATCAACACTTCCGAGTATCCTATGGAAAATTAAACATAATAATATGGTTAGATTAGATGCTCGGTAAGGGTAATTTTACAATGGAATTTATGAATAAATAATCCATAATCAATATAGAATGCGAAATAACATATGAATGTTCCATTTACTAAATTACTTGATCGTAATATGGTAGGAATAAATGATGATCAAATTATTCCATATAAATATTCACAATATCTTGAAAATATAACAATAGAAATTCGAACAAATTGATTAATCACATGAAATATTAATAAATTAATTAATAATAATGGAATATGTAATTTAAAAAATATAATTTTTTTTAGGACTTATATAGAGAAATCTAAAAATTGGGTGATTCCTAAGCTCAACCCCAATCTAGTTCAATCATTACACATATTGATACATTGAGGTTCTATTGTGGTCCCCATCCATTATATACAAAGTCCAATTCAACCATCACATGCAAGGGGTGAATCATAAACCACATAAATATTCATATTTACACTCTCATACAAAGTATAAATACTTTACTTAATCAATATGAATAATTATAAATAGCCTCGAGTAAAAATAACCATATCATTGTCATAATTCCCCAGTTAAACTGATCATAAACCATCTGAAGAAACAATAAGGATGGTATCATTAGAGTGTATCCCAATTAAAATATAAGACACATATAATGGTGTGTAATTATATGGGAAATTATTTTTAATGACCACATAGTCCATTTCTTGAGGAAAATAACCATTCATTAAAAATAAACATTTCTATTTTAAAACGTGAAAAATCTAAAAATATTGTAAAAATAATTTTCTATGAAAATAAAATATTAAAAATAATAAATTTTATAATATTAGGATAAAAATAGTCATTAGAAATAAAATTGTATACTTGAAAAAGAATCATTAAGCAAATGAAGTTCATGATGGAGGGTAATTCCGTACATGCAATATAAGTTAAGAATAGCATTCGTTTTGTATTGCAAAAAGGATTAAAAAGTGTATCATTGGAAAATTAAAAAAATATTCCATTAAAAATATTCTTTCAAAATTAAAAAATGGGTAAAAATTAATATAATAAATTATTAGTATAATGATAATACATTTTGGATTTTTTTTAGAATAAATTATTTTGAATGAAAAACGTGTTTTGACTAAAGAGAGAAATAAAGTCATATTTTTTAAAAAAACCTATTTTTTATTAATTATAATTATCCGAGATAGATAAAAAGGTAATATAACATTAAAAATTAATGAATATTAATAGAATGGGAATATATATTTATTTTAAGATATAAATATCTAATAATTCTCATAATGGGGACTTAAAATCAAATAATTCTGAATTATGATGAGATTGTGTCATTAATCATTACCACTGTTAACTATTGAATAATAATACAAATGGTAGAAATAATTTAAATTTGAAATTTAAATACTAATAAGATAAATATATTGTTGATATAAAATAACAAAAGTTTCTATATATACACATCAAAATGAAATTAAGTGGTGAATATTGCTTATGTCTTTCAGAAGTAAACTTACATGAGAAACCCTTACCACGAGTCTGACTCGCCACATACATTATTTATATGCCTGAATAATAAAATTATATTAATTATTTAATTGTAAACCAACCTTATTCATGTTTATCATTAATTTAATTTCAATTAATACCATGTTATATAAAATTACATAATCAATTATCTTTATGTTGGGCATTTCTTGTATATTTGACTTATGGGTCAAAAAATGACTTCGGTGGGTTTATAATTTGTCTAAGAGGCCATTATTTAAACCTATAAGAATAAAAATCATGAAATAATTTTAATAATTATAAATAATTTATACTTTTAAGACCAATCAAGAAATATTGTATTGAGAAATTAAGTATGTTACGATCATGAAGATATATGGTTGGTTATCTGAAAACATGAGTATCATTCCCAATTTTCAATGAGCATCATGTAAAATAAATAAGTAATATTTTATCATTATAGAATTATAATAATATCATAAAAAATTATTAATTATTTATATATACTTACACATATCGTTTATATGGTTTGGTGATGAAAAGATAGTCCCATCGCTTCGTAATGGCGGAAGTCCACACGTACATGAATGACACTATCATATTTTAGTGAGTGAAATGTGTAAGAAATAAATTGATGAATTATATGATTTAAATGATAAAATTTTCAATAATACTATAATTATTCATATAACTTATATCTACTAAATTTATCATTATTATCATCCATGTAAATAGTAATTGAAAATTGAATTACATCATTCCGAGAGATGGTAGTTTATTGTACACATAACGGATGTTATTTTATCCTATACGAAATGGAAATTAAAAGGTTATATATGATATAATATGTCAAATTGTATAAATTTATTTAAATTATAATGTATACACAATATATTTTCCACTTTACCCATCCATTAGAGGTTTTTATGAAAAACATTTCAGATTGGCTCGTGAGGAGGTAGTCTCTCATAAACACAAGCGATGTTATCATTTTCCATTTTAGAGAAGTGGAAGTTGATATAGGTCCGGAAAATAACATTATAAAATATCCATATATGGTAGATATTGGGGTAAATATATTATCTCAAATAATTAATATTTTAATAATGTTGAAAAATAAATATTACAAAAACAGATTGTTAGGAATTTCACCTATTCTCGGTCCACCTATTTAGGATTAAAACTAATGTATTCCCATAAAATATATATAACCAAAAACATTCTTCAAGGATAATGTGATGGAATTTTTTAATATATTTGTGTAGGTAATGTTAGAACCAAAATGGTTTGAAAGTGGGAAGAATAGAAGAGAGGGTGACCTTTTACAAGTGATGTGAGTGACACACTTGTATTTTTTGAAAAAAAAGGTGTATGCACATTTTTCACATACCAAAATGGTTAAAATGGATAATTATCATGAATTAAAAATGACATGGTTGAAATATTCCTATCTAATAAGCATTTTAAATGTTTTGGTTCAATTTATCCCTTATCTCCTTAGTTTAACACCTAATAAATCACTTTTTACATTAACTACTATAATTAATTATTACTATATATAGTCTTAATTATGGTAAAAAATTTAGATTAACTAATTATTAAATATAAATTATTCTTATTCAAAATATGAAAATTATTTTTTATAATTCCATTTACAAAAGTCAAAAAATATAGTTAAAATTTAATCTCACAACCAAGCTGGGAATGTGTGTTTTCATAGAGAAATTGTTAAAATGTTTACAATGTTTTTATATAAAAATTAAACATTCAACGGATTAAAATTGAAAAAATTGGATTAATTTATTTTTATTAAAAAAATTATTACTATAAAACCATTTGATAATATAATTTACTATCATGAATAATTTAATCTAAAAGAAATTTTTCTGTTAATATTTTTTATTTTATTTTTTCATCAAAAAAATAAATCTCTTTAGAAAATTGTAAAACAATTCACCCATATATAATTTTTATGAAGTTAATTTTATTCAAATAGATTTTATAACAATAGTATAAGTTTATTATGAATTATTTGTGTAATGCAATATTAGACCATCTTTTAGAAAAACGGTTTTTTGGAAAATATTTCTATTTTCCATCAAATTATTCATATTTTATTATTTATTAATGTATAATAAAGGAATTTATTTTATAAATTGTAAATAATATAATTATTTTATTTAATTAATTACTATACATACCCACCAGCTTAATTTCTAGTTTATAATTTTAATCATGGAAGAATAGTATTCTAATAGAGTATCAGATTTCATTCATACCTTGTGTTATATGCATTAAAAAATAATAGAGAGATTGAAGTTAGTTGAAAATATATTTGTCATAAAGTAATAGGATATTAAATTCTCTTTTGATCTTGGAGGTGTATGTCTTTCACGATATCAAACATGATGTTATTATTTTAAAATTCACAAAGTGTTATTCTAACATCCCATTACATTATTTCAAGAAATATATGACCCATGTTCTGATTTCTTGTTGGGTGTGGCTTGTTCTATGGTATTTAAGGTGAAATTTAGTTAATTAATGAAGCTCCATATGATAGGAATGTTTATATTACTCATAGTGAAAATTGTGCAGTTTGGCCAGAAAATCATTCTCCCTATTGAGATTTAGAAGAAGGGTAAATGGTTTTTCAAAACCATGTGAAAACCCCTCAAAATAGTGGAAAATCAGATAGTGAGGGGTTTTATGGTTGATGAATAGATAAATAATATATGTGGTTAAACTATACAACCCAAATAGAGGAAAATTAGGGGTGCACAATTTGCCTATATGTGTGTCCCTCTCTATGAAATTGTGCACATTGTTTTTAATTCATATGACTTGAATTTATAAATCATGAACCATTGTTTTAAGATCGCAATCATAGGTATTTGGTCGTAATATTATTTTTTCTTCGTTTTTGTCTCTCATGATGTGATTTTGGATCCTCCAACATCCATGGTTGGTGATTCAACGTGCTAGTGCAAGAACAAATCCCTTTATGATAAGTGGATCTTTTCTTATGTTGTTTGTTCATATCATATATTCTCTCCTTATTAATGATTGATTCACCATCTCATTATTAATGGTTATATATTTATATTTGTGGATAATGACTCTAAATTCATTTAATATATTTTATTTTCCATCAAACATCATTGGAATACCAATTATGGGTGTTGATCATTTCATTCTGTGACCAAAGGATGGTAAATCCATTTGATTTTTTCTTGGAAATTGAAACCATGATATTTATGATTTATGTTAAAATAGAAATAAATTGACTTGAGAAAACAATATTTTGAATGAATTTATTATAATTATTTTAATATTATGGGTTTAGAGAAAAATTTCCCCAATTTAAATGGAATTGTAATTTTTGGAAGAATCATGATGATGATGGATGGATTTTTGAGAAAATTATTTGGTAATGGAATTGATGAAATTGTTTGAGATTGTTTTATAGAAAACATCTAAAACTGTATTTATGAAAACCCATAATTGGGTTTTTGTTGAAATGAAATGAAATGATGAAAAAACTATGTCTTGGTTTGGAACATTAATTGGCAAATTGAAACTGAAAATATGGATAATTTAATTGTAAATGTTGGTTGGTATTAAGTGAGAAGATTATAAAATTGTGTATCGATTGATTGAGCACAAAATATATTGGGTAGTTAGTGGTTTATTTGGGACATTAATTCTAGGATATTTATCCCATATGATTTAATTACAGATTAAAAATCTAAAAAACATAATTTTTCATGGTTAACCCCAATTGGATATTTATTATTCATGTTTTTTCCATGACGGTATTGGTTTTGTTCACATATGATTAGTTGTGATCACATAATGTGATATGTGAGGATCGTATAGCTAGAAACAAATGTAATTTATGAAAGTTTAATATGGTACTTTTTTGATTGATTTAATTATATATGCCATTATATATAGAAAAATTTTACTCATTCTACTTTATTTATTTAAATACATTTATATAAAATTATTATTTAATCTAATATGAATTGTTTTTTATTTTTTGAAAAGATATATGATTTGTTTTATGTATAAAAATGTTATTTTTTCGAGAAATTTATTTATTTAAATTTGAATAAGAATTTGTTTATTTTTATGGAATTTAGTGTGCACAACATGGTGAGACCATACTAGGATTTTTAGATCACTCTTTTCCTTTTCTACTAGGAATTTAATGATTTTCTTATGTGATGTGTGAGTAAATTAAATGCTCCACTTAGAGGTGGTGGATGGTTTTTATCATTTGAACCATGGAGTGTCAATGGTGACAAGTGGATCCAAGGCCATATTGTTACACATGGGTTGACCATTTTGTTATTTTATTGATTTAATTTTGGTTTGATGTATCATTTATTGTTATATATATCTTATTATATACCAATTTAAATATTATTCTTTTGGTACTTTCTCCCTTAGATGTTTTGATATACAGACTTTTACCTTGTTTACCGTCTTTTTTTTGGGGAAAAATAATTCCCTATTAAAATTTGTGTGAGTAAGAAATCTAGTAACCAATTTTTGGGGATTGGGAATTCAATTTAGGTTATGTTAGTTCCATCTTTGGTATTAATGTACTAGGGTCTCTAGGATGGTACATGAAAAAATAGTATTAGTTCTTAGGTTGTTCATCTTATCTTAAATTCAGTTTGTATTATGGGTTTTCCTAGTAGGTATGATATAGTGTAGATGGTATTTGGGAGGTGGTTATAAGAGATTTATTGTCCACATGTAGTCATAATGATCCTAGAGTAACCATGTGTGGTGGTAGAAATGTCTTTGTGATTATTTGGATATGTTTTTATTATTTTTCTTATTTTATTATAGTATCGTAAAATATAATAATTTTTTCTCCCATTGCATTTATTAATATGAGTTACTTGGTTAAATTTTTTATTTTTTTCTATTAATGGTGTGTAGAATCATTCCATTGAGTGAATGTATTAATCAACCAGTAGAGGAATATACCAATGAATCATGACATAAAACACACCATTTCACTAGAATCTTATTGACATAGGGGTGATTTTTATCCAAACACGAGGATAGTAAGCTAGAACCATTCCCATTTATTATTCATTCATCAAATCATTAAGGGATTAATATAGAGATTGTGTATTTGAGTTTTTCCCCATAATCCATAGCTTTAAAATCTATAACAATACTCAAGTGGATGATTACTGTTTTAAATGAATTGAGTATCTTTAGGAGTTAATGTGAATTACTTGTTCTATTGATGTAATGTGTTATTACTTCCATATTCAAGGGACTAGAAGAAGGTGGTGGGATTCAATGGTGATTGTAAATAATCTTGTAATCGTAGAGTGGAAATACATGATGTTATTTTTTACTGATATGTTATATCTGGAGTCCATAGTTTTAGAAAATTATATATATATTCTTAATATCTAGAAATGTGACAAATATATGACCCAATATGTAAAATGATGTGTTGAGATGGTATAGTTTTCTACTAAGATAGTTATGAATGATAATTTTATGAAATAAATATTTTATAAGGAAATTCAAGTTGATATTTGATCCCACGTATTCATGCTCAAGATGAATCCATATAATGATGTACTTGATAGAGTGTCAATGCGTGAACGTGAACGGATAATAATTTTTAGTTAATGAGAGATCCTTTTCTCCATGTTGTGGTTCAATGAGTTCATTTAAATGAATGTTTAAACATTACGAGTCTCATGGTGTATCATAGTAGCAATACATTTCTAGCATCATCTAGTTACTGATAGTGTCCATTTGAGCTTCTTCCAATGTGGGAGGGCTAGGCATTCGAATTGATTTTTTACAGAGGCACCTAAGATCTGCAGTTCTTCTGGATTCTCAGGTCACTTATAGAAATAAATTTATACCTTTTTTACTATATAGAGTCATAAGATCATCATAACATAAATTTAGTATGTTTTAATCATATTGTTTTTTAAAATAGGGGTTCCGGATAGTGGAATCCAGAATGAAGCTTCTTCACATAGTAGAAGATTATTTGGAGGAACTTGATATAGGTCCAATGACTATTAGAGGTACCATCTCTATAGTTCATCCTTAGTGATTGCATTATTTTATATTGGTTTATCTAACTTCGTCATATATAACCATGTTATTTATCTTCTAACCATTCTAAAGGAGTTTTTATCTAATGTGTCTAATATTACTAACAACCCCACAATGAAGAAAGAGTATGCTCTTCAGTGTCCTGATTTTTTTTCTCTTTTTTTGAGATTAATATTTCTTGTATTTTTATGCTTCAGGAAATTAAATCTCATGATTTCATTCATGAGATAGATTTTATATTAACTCATCATTCCCAGATTGAGTGTTATCTTTGACATGACTTCTTTGCTATGTCTGATGGGGTGTGCCATTTCATACAAAGAGAATGGGACCTGAGATGAAGTAGATACAAACATTATTTTCTAGAGTTGATAAGGGCTGTATTTGTTTTTTTATATAAATAAATTATATTTCTGTTATGATCTACCCCTAGTTTTTATCGGGTGTCTTGGTATTTTCACTCTAATTTATCTTTCTTTCCTCCAGTAAGAGAGATAGATTTTTCTATCAATTTATTAAGTGGTACTCAGTCTTTTTCCATTCCATCATACCATATGTCACTCGTAGTGTAAAAGGATAAAATTATTAGTAGGATTATTTTCAAAAGAAATGATTTATACCCCTGGGGTTTTCACCATTGGAATCACCTATTCTTTTTGTAAATAATTCTTGTGGTGAAATTCCTCTATAAGTTGATTATTGTATGGTCAAAAATGATATGGTAAATAAATACTATACATTACCCTAGAGAGATGATCCATTTTTTCAATTGAAAGATAATATGTGGTTCTCAAAGATTGATATGTTGTCCATCTATGAGTAGTTTGGAATTAAAGAAGTGGATATCCTAAAAAACAACCTTTAGATGTAGGTATGACCAATATGAGTTTCTTATTATTAATTTCTGTTTAACCAATCCTCCTCCAATTTTCATGGAATTGATTAATAATAAATTACATGAATACCTCAACACATTCATTATATTCATTTTAGATGAGACCCTAGTTACTCTAAGACCAGAGATGATCATTTTTGTCATCTCACGTCAGTTTTAGGAATTTTTTGAGAAGGCTAACTATATTACATGATTTGAAAACGTTTTTTTTTGGGATGTGTGGTTCTTGGGAAACATGGTCTACAAACAACTTAATTCAATTGATCTTATGAATCTGATAGATTTTATGACTAGAGAAAAACAATGAATTTTTTTATATTTAGATCTTCATGGTTTTAGTGGTCTATTTAGGATGTTTCATCAAGGAATTATGAATGTTGGATTCTATTATGACTACTCTCATTCAAACTTCAGTGAGGTTTTTTGGGAAGATAATCTTAATAGTTCTTTCATTAAGTGGAAACATTTTCTTACTTTTGAGCTAGTGTTGACCCTTCTAGAGGCCAAAGAAGGCTATATGGTGTTTTGGGATGCATCAGGTTCTGGTTTAGTCAGCATTCTTATGAAATGTGATCATGTAATTGACTATGGATCCAGAATTCATTGAAAACATGAGAAGAGTAATCCAATACATGATCTCAAACTCAATTTACAAATTCTTTCTCTTGAAGGCTGCTATAATTCACTTTCTTGGGAATGTTTTTCCATCTATTCAATCTCACAATTCAATGATATATATTATTTAAAAAATATTTGAATATTCATCAGTGTAATTTTCTCAATTACATCTATCATTTTATTTCAAAATTTCTTATACCTCGAGAAAGGGTAATGTCATTACATGGGATTTTATTTGGAATCTTCTAACCTATGGTTTGAATGAATCATCATAATAGTATAATTTGACGTCTCTTTTTTCACACATGTATTTGGGATCCCAGTATAATGGGTTTGATGTTGTTCTCTCAAGTGTTCATTTGGACGGCTCTATTTTCGAGAATATTATTTAGGATCAATAGTGTGATGATGAGTTATGTGGTGTTAGAGACTCTCTTCAGGGTGGTAAAACTGTCGGCGAGTGGTCTTTCTCCACATGTAGTATTCTATTTATCTAGAAATGGTACACAATACCGTTTTTTAATAGAAATATGTAATGGGAGACAATCATATATCTCGTTTCATAGTGAAATCAAGTGACATGAAGACGTTCTATGATTTTTAAAGATTCCTCTATTGGCCATGTATGAGAAAAAAGTATTGTCTTTATTTCCCATTGTTATAGTTTCCAAAAGGGCAAGGACAGTCACTTCAAACCTTCGAGTTTGATCCAACCCCTTCCAATTCCAAATTGGAAGTGGGGTAGTATTTATATGGGAATCATGGAAGTTTTACCTCATACCCCTCAAAATAAGAACATGATAAGTTTTGTGATCAATTGGAAGACCAAATTAGCTCACCTTATAAAACTAAGTGATAAAACCAAAGTTGAAAAATTGGGAATCTTGAATACGTAGTACGTTTTCATGTTTCATGGTGTTCCATATGTAATATTCTCTAATAGGGATCCCCTCATCACTTCATTTTTTAGAGAGGCCTCCAATAAAAAATTGAATCTCATCTGATCTTGATCATGAAATATCATCTACAGACAGATGGCCAAATAGAATGATCTCTATAGATTTTGGAAGACATAATCCATTCAAAGATTATTTATTTTAGTGGATCTTGGTATATCCACTTGGTAGTGGTTGATTTTTTATTATAACAAAAATTACTAGTATTCCATTTGTTTGTCCCCATTAGAGGTCTTGTATGGAAACCCATGTAATTATCTGTTTTTTGGTCATATATTCGTGATTCTTCCTTGGTTAGAACATATGTGTTCCAGGAATTGAGGATTATGATAGAAAAGATTTTTTAGGGAATAATGATGGGACATAGCAGATATAAATCCCATTATGATCATCATAAGGGACCATTAGAGCTGACAGTTGTTGATCATGTTTTCATGGGATTTATTGCTTGGTCTAGTAACCAACATCCTGGAAAATAGGAAAATATTTTACCATAGTTTGTGAGACCTTTTGAGGTTGTTGTGAACGTGGTAAAATTGGCATAATATTTATCACTTCTAACATAGTTCACATAAAAAAATAAGGTTTTGCAAGTATCATAGCTTTATAAGTATCTATCTGACCCATATTATTTCTTGATCTAGGTAGATCTTGATGGTTATCCCGATTTATCCTTGACTAAGAACCTAGATAATATAATAGATTCTAAAAAAGACACTTCAATAGTGGATGATACCCTTTTTCTATGTTCCATGTAATAATGGTTAATATTATTAGGGGAAATGGGTGTATGAGGTGCTAATGAGGGATCAGTGGCCTCAACTATTTGATATGGAGCTTATTTCAAAATATTTCTGCGTAAAAATTGTTTTCTTGCTTGAGAGGATTTAACATACCATTACATTCTTTCTGTTGTCCCTTGAACCTTCTTTTGATCTCTTTTTGGTTGGGTATTTTTCCATGGTTTTACTGGTGAAATTTGTAGAATTGTTTAAAATCATTGGACTATGCATGGTTCGTGCATTCATTGGGAAAGCGATGCTATTTGTCCATAAAAACAATGTTCCCTATTGAGAGCCAATTAAAGGGGGATCACAGTTTTTCAAAACCATGCTGTTAGCCCCTCCAAAACATAAACCCTTGGAATGTGAATGTTTTCAAAGTTTTCCCATAGTTAAAAACCCATGTAGCCCAACTATGCACCATTAATATAATACCACTAGTATTACATGATTATTGGACACCTTTTTTCTACGAATGAGGCCCTCTCCATGAAAACATGCAAACATTTTTTCATTTCCCTGATTTTAATTTTAAAAACCATGAACCCCTAGTATAAGGGGATAATAAATTACATTCAAAACTAATAAAATTTTTATTTCATGGTGGATCACAAGAAGTGTATTTGGATCCTCCAACATCCTCTGTTGAAGAATCAATGTTCTGGTAGAATATTTGATCCGTCTCTGGAAATTCGATCTCCTTTCATGTGGATTGTCATAATGCTATTTTCTATAGTTCTCAGATATTGATAGATCATAACGTTAAAGAAGGATATAATATCACTATTTTGGATTTGGCTTCATTATTTGATTTATATATCCACTTAAACATTGTAAAATGTTGGTATACCCACAACTGGACTTGATCATATGATTTTGTGATTGATGGTAGGTGGTTCCATTTGATATTATCCATGAAATTGAAACCTTAATTTTAGGGATTTGTTTTTGAAATATCATTCAGTTAATATATAAAACCCTTATCGGAAAGGATTTGATTATGGAATTCAAAATGTTATGGATTTTTAGAAAACCCAATTTCTAATGGAATTGGAATTATTGGAAGAATTTTTGATAATCAAGGGTATATTTTTGAGAAATTGATTTGATGATGGTGTTGATGAAATGAATTGATATTTTTTTAGAGAATATAGATTAAATATAATTGTTGAAATCCTAGGATTGATTTTGGATTGAAAAGGCATGATGTGATTAAAAAGGTATATTTTGCTTTTGAAATTAAATAGGAATATTAAAATTAAAAATTTGGTAAATTTAATTTTAAATCATAATTGAAATGAGATGAGATTATTTTCCATTTATTTATTGATTTATCGAGCACATGTGAGGCTAAGTAGTTAGTTGGTTATTTGGGACAATAATACTATTATATTTATCCACTACTAAAGTACATACAATGAAAACTATAACAAAACCATAGTTTGACTTGTTTGTATCTTATAGGATATTGATGAGTCCTACATGGCCTAATCCTGAGGTAAGTGTACACAAAAGATAATCTATGATCAGTAATTTAAAAAAAATTCATGATCTTATATACATAAACTAACATACTTTAAAGAAGATGATAATGGTTCTTGTTATGTATGATTTTATTATATATTCCATTATTTATAGAATCTTGTTTACTCATTCCAAATTATTTTCCTAAATAATTATATATATATTTTATATTTAAGACATGTTTTAAATTTTTTCCATATTTTAGAAAGAATTCATTTTTTATTTTAAATATTAATATGATATGTTTTTTATGCGCTATTTTTGATTAAATTTAATTCATGATTTGTTTATTATTATGACATTAATTAAGGAACACTTATTGAGATCTTGCTATTAATTATAGCTTACGCTATACCTTTTCCCATAGGAATTTTTTATTTTCTTAGTTATTGTATGAGATATGTAATAGCACCACTAAGTGGTGGTGGTGGTTGTTCATTATCATTGGGAATGTAGAGTTCTGTTGGTAATCATTGGAGATTCACTCCACCTATTACACATGCTTTTGAGCATTTATTTTGATTTACTGATTATTATTTTGGTTGAGTCTTCTTTCAGTGGTTTATCTATATTCTTGGGTCCGACTATACCTATTTGACTTTTGGTACATTCTCCTTGATGTGTTTTGATAAACCTACTTGTATCTTTTTTAACATCTATTGTTTTGTTAAGAAATAATCCTCTCTCTATTCTTTCATGAGGCCAGATGATAGTCACCAACCCATAGGGATAGAGAACACCCTTCTGTCTATGTCAGTGTTGGCGTGGTTATCCGGGTACTATGGTTTGTAGGTTGGATCATGATAGTTACATTATCCACCCAAAATAAATTTCATCCTTGAAATTTAATCCAGATCTTGGTAATCAAGGTATTTGAATTGGAAAATATCTGTTTTTATATCTTTCATTATGAGAAGGGTTCATAAAACACCCTCTTGATAAGAGGGAAAAGGATTTAGAATGGTCATATGGAATAAAACATAACTGGGTTTCTATGTAATATAATATTGGTGGAAGGTGATTATATGAAATGTATTAAAAGACTAAATAATTTTAGAGAGTGGTAGTGGTCGCTAATCAACATAAAGTGAATGATCAATTGAAATTTAAAGGCCTAAAAACCGCAAATCAATGATGACTTAAAAGACCACGTGTTCAACATAAATGAAAGTATTTGGTTAGAATTTTGTTTCAAAATAATTTTCATATAATTGAGGAATTATATTACCATCTATAACAAGAATATATGAAAATATAATTACTTGATATATTTTAATATCATTGGAAAAATTTCTTCTTCTGGTTGTCCTTTGATGATTCTCTACTTCATTTCATACCATACGAAATGAATATCAGTGATGAAATTTTATATGCGAGAAGTAATAAAATAAAATTAAAAAAAACAAGATATCTAAAAATTTGTGACATTTAATTCCATTCATTTGTAAATAAATTACAAAAAAATTGTTATCACGAGTTATCTAGTATAATACATTAATTACTAAACCTGATCAATAACACAAGCTGTTCAATATTAATGTTTTATGTAAAATAATTAAACTACAAATTATGAAATATTTAATTGGGAATCATGGAGGACAATGGGATGTGGAAATATAATTTCATCTTTTGGTTGTGGCTTCAAGCGATAGGGCTTTGCTTGATGTGATGGGTGGTCAGCAGACATTCATGTTTTCTATTTTCAGAAAACATATTATTATAATTTTTATAATGATGAAAAATTATAATAACCAATAATTATGTTCACATAAAATATTTTATAAACATTAATGGATACCAATAAATTAATAAAGAATAGTTTATCATTATTATAACATCATTGGGAACATATTAAGGGCTTTCTTTCCTCATTAATGTGGTTTTGATGAAGATAAAATTTCAAAAGAATCTATTTTCTGGATCATTGGTAACATTGAAAATATGACCACAAATAATTATCAAAAAATAAATGGAGTGCAACCCATATACATTAAAAAATTCTTATAATTATGTGTTGCGAAATGGATAAAAAGTGAAAGAACACGTTGTACGAATCACAGTGTTTTCAAACTGATTCGACAATTGGTTATGGACCTTCAGATTCCTTCCCAGCACTGGGGTGTCCTGCCAATCTATAATCTATTTGTCCTCCACCAGCTATTCCTGGTCAGGGTGGGGACATGGTTTTATTGGGTTCTGGGTTTCAGCTCTACCCTCCTTCTTTCAAAGATATCCTCTACTAGCCTCCCACATCAAAGGTATAGGTGAGGGATTTATTTCCCACTGTTCATTTGGATTCAGCATCCTCTATGGATGGAGACTATCCAGTTTTGTCCATTACTTCTTCTTTCCTTGATGAAGCATCAGCTATGCTCAGATGGCCATTGATTGTGAAATTTGGGTTTGAAAAGCCCCCTTTCTTTTCTCCGCATCTTTGTGTGCTCTTGTGGCCTAAATATCCAATAAAAGGTGTCAGTACTAAATTAAAAATATTTTTTCATCATGTTGGATCATAAGAGAATTTTGTTAAGGCATTATTCAATTCAATTAGATTATTGGGACAGTGGCGCTTCTTCTTGTTTAGGTGATCAATGGAAATGAACTTAGGTTGCGACCCTTTGATGGAATCTACGTGGATCTACCTCCCTAGTATCCCCCTACCATTTCAAAATATTTCATTTCATTGTGATGTAGTTAATTTAGTGTGTACATTACTTTGTGCTAGAGAAAGCATGTTGTTCCTTGAGAAACTGTTGAATCCCAGATCTGTGTTTACATGAACCCCGATCAGCCGCTTCCTCCCTGGATCATCATTCATGTTGAAGTCATAGAGGATTGGTATCAATGCCTTTTCAATCCCTATCCACCTTGCTTCTGTGATGGAGAAATTTTCTAGCTGCCTTGGTTTATGGCTGGTGCACCTACCCATCCTAACCCTTGGCTACTTCAAAATAGGTTGCATCACATGAAAAATATACATGCCACCATTGTTGAAGTCCAATTGTTGGTGAAGATTTAGTGAGAGTGGTGTCAAACATGACACATCCCACCAAGTCAATTTTAGGAAGACTTGGGGAGCATCCATCATCATATTAAAATATGTCCCAAGAGAGCCTTGAGATCCCCATGTGAGAGATGTCTAGAGGGATGTTTTTGTATGCATTGTTCTTTGTGAAACAAAGCCCATTTTTCTTCCATTTTCATTCTCTATTATCTCTCATCAAGGTTAGAGAACCAGAAAATGTGTTATCAAAGGTGGTCCCAGTGAAACAACGATCGAAAGTGAAATTATTTGGTTACCAGAAAATTAGAGTTTCCCCAAATTGTGTATTGATGGCATATTCTGAAATCCTATGTCAAGACTATTCCAATGGCACAAACGAAATCAAACACAGAGCTAAAACGGGCTTCCTAGGCCTGGTCAAAGTTTGGTCAAACATCACATGGTACAATAACACCTTTTTGGAGAAGATTGTATTATTCTAGTGATGAAAACATTTCCAAAGAATTTTCCAGATGTCTATCAGGCATGCCACGTCATCTCCATGTCATTAGATGATCTTGGCTGTTGATAATGTTTTGATCATATCATGATTAATTGGTTTCCGATTTTGAGGATCTAGGAGTCAATTCCACCATTTTTGACTATTCGGGATGAAATAGTGATCTCTATTTTTTCATATTCTAATCCAATTTTAATAGAATTGAAATCTAATGTAGTGATCATCCATAGGAGGGATGATCATATTGAATTCTTCGAAATACTCCATTTTGGAGTCTCAAATAGAAATTATCCCAAATGATAAGGAACTTTCTGACCCCATTGAGAATGAGAGAGTCAACCCCGATGCCACCAAGGAAGCAGAGTGGAAGAATCTGAACAAGAAGATGATCAGTCAATGATGCCAATGGATCGATCACAGAGTTTACCACCATATTTCTCAAGAGACCTATGCATACGAACTTTGGAAAGAGTATGAAAATATGTACTAGTCAAAGACCTCTTAAAAAAATATCCTCTTGGCTATGAGGTTAATGAATCTTCTAATACATAGTGGAATATCTATATCTAAAGACACCTAGGATTTCCAATTTCTGGAGAATCAGTTAGTGGTTATAAGTTGGAAACTAAATGATGATGATCAAGAGAACCACTTACTATTCACACTTCCAAATAGTTGGGAAACACTTTTTGTCACTCTAATCAACACGGTGGCTAGAAGTAAACATACCATGGAGATAGTAAAAGATTCATTATTCAACGAGGATTCCCGATGGAAAGATGTGTGTTAAAAACCAGATTCAAGAACTCAATCCGGGGAAGGGAGGGAGACAACAAGGAGGAGGTTGTTGGGAAGGAACCAGAGGATGATGAAGAATAGGCGAAGGTCCACAAATAGAAGGACGCCAAAATATAAATTTTACCATTGTGGCATAAAGGAAAACATGAAGATGAACTGTCGAATATTTATTCAAAAAATTGGTAAAAGTTGAAACCATTAAGAAAGAAATGGAGACGCACATGTGACAATCACCAGAGAAGTTATTCTTTGATCCAAAGAAGAAGAAGAGAAATTCATTCACAAATCCTTCCAAGACACATAATGGGTAGTCAATACTGCAACATCATACCATGTCACATTGCATTGTGAGTATTTCATGACTTATCATGATGGTAACGTTGGGGTAGTCAAGATGGGGAATACTAGTTCAGCAGATATTTTTTTTCCATGGGTGATATCCAAGTCAAGATGAATGTTGGATACACAATCACCCTAAAGCAATTTTTACATGTTCCAAGTCTTCTTCTCAACCTGTTATTAGGTATACCATTTTACCAACCATGATATGACAATATCATCAGTAATGGAGCATGGAATTGGAAAAAAGGATCCATCACCTTCATTAAATGACACATATGTGGTAAATTATACAAAAATCAAGTGAATAAAAGTTATTACATCACCAATATGGTGGTAAGAAAAATTTCAGAAAATATGTGGCATATAAGGCACAACCACATGAAATAAAAATGGTTATTTACCCTAACAAATAAGAAGAAGTGCATTAGTATTGAAAAGGATTAATCACTTGATCATTGTAAATAATATTTATATTGGAGTCATAATAGAGTCTCATTCAATATTGCTTCCTCAAGTGGATCAAAATTTTGGATCTGGTGCACTGTAATGTTTGTTGACCCATTGAGGTGGATTCACTCGGATGTAACAAGTATTTTACATCATTTACTGATGATGAGTTTCTAAGGGTGTGGGTGTTATTATTACAAATATAAGACCAAGTATTGGACTACCTTAAGAGGTTTCATGCCAAGGTGTAGTGCGAAACAAAAAGGAAGCTCATGTGTCTTCATTTAGACAACAAAACATAGTAAAAATCCAAGGAACATGATGCCTTTTGCAAGAGTCAAGGCATCCAACAAGAGAGGAAAGTCCCCCACACCCCACAAAACAACATAGTTGCAGAAATGATGAATTGAACGATCATGGAGAAGGATAGAAGCATGATGAGTATGGTTGATCACCCTAAGCCATTCTAGGGACAAGTTGATTTGGTTTCATTCTACCTTATCAACAGATAACCATCGTTCCCACAAAATTTTTAGATTCCACATAACTGATGGTCTGGTAAAAATCCCTTTTACTCCCATTTATGATCATTTAGATTTTTGGAACATTCACATGTTTTTAATGAGATTAAGAAGAATCAAGACTGGAGATCTGCTCCATGAATCTTATTTGGATATGGAGATGAGGAGTTCAGGTACATGCTTTGGGACTCGAAGGAGAAGAAGGTGATTAGATGAAGAGATGATGTGTTCCATGAGAACTAGACAATCGAGGACATTCAAAATCCTAGAATTTATCAAAGGTAAGGTTTCGAGGTATAAATTCATTAAAAAACATCTATACTAGAACCACCTATCATTGAGGAGAAGAAGGTGCAAGAAGACTCGTCAGAAGTGTACTAGGTGGTAGTGGAAGAAGATATTGAGTAGGGGTGACTCAATCCTCTTCAAAATATGTTTCAAAACCATCACTAGAGCAAGGTGATTTTGTGCCTCCCAAACCTAACATTTTACAGTTTTGAAGACCTTAACATGAATGAATACCATAATCACAATGTTTGGAGTCATGTTATCTATTGTTGGCTGATGATGGGGTGCCAACAGGATACCATGAAGTAGTGCCTCATCCCAAAAAACTGAATTTGATAGATGAAATGGAAGATGAGATAGAGTCATTGATGAATAACCAAACATTCGATTTGGTGGAATTACCCAAAGGTATGAAGGCACTAACGAACAAATGGGTGTTAATGCTAAAGAAGGATGACACCAAAAAGTAGGAAAAGAACAAATCTCAATTAGTTTTCAAGGGATTCCTTCAAGAGAAAGAAGATGAAGTTGTTATGATCTATTCATTCATGGTGATGAAGGATTCAATCTAAGTCATTTTCGGATTGTTGGGTAGCATGGACTTGGATCTTGAACAAATGGACGTGAAGATAAATTTTCTTCATGGTGACCTCTCTGAGGAGATCTATATGAATCAGCCTAAAGGATTTTAGGTTATTGGAGAAGAAAACCTCATTTTTAAATTAAAGAAGAATATTATAGACTGAAACAAACTCAAAGGCATCGGTACAAGATGTTTTACTCATTCATGTTTAGTCATGGCTACAATTAGACACAACCAGATCAGTGTGTTTACATCCATAGATTTCAAGAGGGTAACTATGTTTGTATTATACTTTATATTTATGACAAGTTGATCATTAGAAAGGATGAAACCATGATTATCCATTTGAAGAAGGTTTTACCCCATTATTTTTACATGAAGGACTTGGTATCAGCCCAACAGAAATTGGGGATGCATTTCAATTGTGATAGAAAGAGGACATTGTTACAGATATTTCTGAAGAAGTATTTTGAATGTGTTCCCAAACATTTCAACATGGAAAAATCCAAACCATTGAGCATTACTCTTCCTAGACATTTGATGTTGGGAAAGAGTTCATGCCCTTTTTCTATGGAGTTAATCAAGGTGATGGAGATGATACCATACTCCATAGAAGTTGGAAGCTTGAAGTAATCTATAGTGAGTGTGAGACATGATATTTCCAATGCATTGGAAATCGGGAGTCAGTTTCTCTCCAATCCTGAGTAGTAAAAAATAGATGTATTCAAGTGGATTTTTAATTATATTAAATGTACTTCGATGTTATTTTTGTCCTATGGGGGAGTTGAACCTATCTTGGAGGGATATAGATATGGACATATGGCCTAAGGTCCTGATTTTAGGATGTTTAAATCCGGATACATCTATAATTTTGTAGGAGGAAATATATCATGGAATTCATAGTTGAAAAAGTGTGTCTCTTTATCCATGATGGAAGAAGAGAACATTACTGCTTTCGAAGCTGGAAAGGAGTTATTGTGGATAAAGAATTTTCTCAAAGAAATCGGATCCAAAAAAGAAGGAGTACGTGGTTAATTCTGATAGTCAATGTTCTTTGGACTTGATAAAGAACACCATATACCATTCCCAGATGAAGAAAATTGTCATTCAATATCATTGGATACACTAAGCAATTGATCACCAATATCTATGACTTGTGAAAATCCTCGCAAGGGTGAAACTGAAAGACAAGTTAACAAATGTGGTTTCTCATATGAATCCAGACCCTTGTAGATGCTCGAGCGGATTGTAGCTGGAGGGGGAGAATTGATGAAGAAATTTTCCATCTCCCTTTGTAGGTGGTTGGTTCACCTACACAAATGGAATCTTGTATACATTGACATAGGATTATGCATGTGTATAATGTATAGGTCACCATTGTTGAAGTCCAGTGTTTGGTGAGGGATTGGTGAGAGTTGTGTCAAAAATGACACCTCTCACCTTGGATATTTATGGAAGACTTGGGGAGCTTCCACAATCATCATAAAATCCTATCTTGGAGAGCACTTCCTTTCAAATGATCCTTCATAGATCCATGTGAGAGGTGTGTAGGGAGAATATTGTGGAAGAATGTTTTTGTGAAATAAAGAACATTTTTCTTAAATTGTCTTTCTCTATTATCTTTATTTTTGTTCAATTAACCACAAAAATTTTATATTTGTGCCAGTAGTAGGGTCATTTGGTAGCTGTTTCCTAAAAAAACCATTTCTAGTGAAGCAACATGCCCCTGGTTAGGCCTCAATTCCATGATGGGTCGTAGCATCCACATGGATTCAGATTGGAATTTTCAGGGATATAAGATCATTTATATTATTTCCCTATCACATATTCAATCCCATCATCTTTGACGGTCTAGTATGACATGGGGGATGGAAAACCATTGAAGGTGGGGAGTTTTATCTAGGATCTAGTTCCCTATCATTTTGATGTCCTTCTGTTTAGTTTGACCCCTCTTTATGGGCCCGATCTTTCTGATTGCCAATTGTTTCCCACTTTGGTCCTGAATAGTGGTTTCTCAGATTAGTTCACCCCTATTACTTGATTGCACCAGTCTTGGAGAAGTCTTTTCCTCATCACTGGTGACATTCCGTTCTCGGGATTTTGATGGAGTAGTGCCTATGAAATTTTGTTTAGTATCTTCTTATGTTGTTAGGTCTTGTGATCTTCATCTTAGAGGGACTATGCAAGTCCTACGATCTGTAAGTAAAGTATTGGAGGGTGGTAATCATGTGGGTGTATTTCCCATTTGATATGAGTGATAATGTTCTCATGGGGTGGGGGTAATCAGCTTCATTGATGGATACCACCACCCCTAACTATAGGAAGGAGGGTATCAGGCTCAATGGATCAAGATGGGATTAATTGTTCGATAGTGGTCTCTTCGCAACTCATTAGCAGGGTTCATACTAGATCTAAATCTTAATCTAAATTTTAGTTACATAGAATCTGAAGCATCATGATCATGGATTTGAGGCCAAAGCAAGACCAAATAATTCTCAATGATATCAGTCCTCATCTAGAACTCCTATGGCGTGGGTGCAAGGTTGAAAATAGATTTTATTATGAATAAATTACTTCATCACTTAGACACTCTTTTTATAATACATGAACTGATGAATACCCCTTCTAAGATTTCATAAATTACATGGAGATCAATAGAAAAACAATTATTCTATGTAAGACCCCTTAATCTCCATAACTCGATTTTTTTGGGAACTATAATATCACGTTGGATCTGATCGATGTGTCTGACAAGTTCATCAAAACAATTTATTTGAGTTCATTTGATGCTTTCATCTAATATTTGTTTGAAAAATCCAACGATCAGACTGTGGAGGAGCTATAACATTACCTCAGTGTGTTCAAAAAATGTACCACATCATGGTTTGTGGGGGATGATTTCAGCAGTATGAATTATCCGAGGGATAAGAAAGGGGAGGGATGATTCCACAAAAAATATAGCCTTGAGTTTATAAGAATTATGGAGGGATAAGGCATCATGGACTTGTGTTTGGTGGGGGATATATTGACAATGTTTAATAATAAGATGAGGAGATGTAGGACACTATTTCAGTTGGATCGTTGTCAGACTAACCAACAGGCCATCAGTTCCTATCTAGATATCAAGGTCACTCACCCCCCCCTACAGCTTGTTTGATCATTCCCCACTGCATATAGATGTGACTCCTATTATGGAATGAAGAGTAAAATATACTTTTTACTATTTGTGGATAAAGGATTCTAGTTTCCATGATATAGGGAAGCATTCTTGTATTGAATCCTTTGCGGGTCATGCATGGACTTAGCTGAAAAATAAGATTAGGGTTTTTTGTACTGATATAAATGTGTGGATGAGGAGTCGTACTAATAATTCCCAATATTTAGAATATAAAATTTAGAAGATTAGTAGGTTGGAGATAGTTGTAAAATAACTATGATGAAACCATTTTTTAGGATCTGGCCAATAGGTTGAGTATTATTTTTATTTGCTTATAAAATAAGAACTTATGGATAGGGAAAAATTTCAGACTATGTGGTTTCAATAGGGGGATTTAAACTCAGGCTTCCTTCATGTGTGCATCAATGAGAAATGACATACAAGTAGACTGAACATTTTCATGGAAGAAGGTCCTTAATATGATGACCCGAATGTTTCTGGAAAGACGTCAGATGATTTCATCTGGAAATTATCCTAATATTCCCAATGGGTACCCACAGGGGGGAGAGGATTTCATTAGAGTTATACCTTGTGTTTTCCAAAGGGAAGTCAATGAGAGGATTAAAGACACCCCTTATGAGTTAGATATCCAAGCTATGGTCTGGTCACATAATCTATACCATGTTCCAAGAATGTATAGGTTCCCCTTGGCATTTTATAGAATCTTCACAGAGTTGGTGAAGACTATGTTAATACAATCTATAAAAGATTTCATTTATGGTTTTTATCATCCACATGTGGAATGTGCGACTAAGAAGGTTATGGTACCCAAAATTAAATACCACCCTTCCATGAATCACTTCAGACCTATATGCATGTGCAATTTTCCATATATTGTTTTTCCCTTCATCCTAAATAAATGGCTATCAAGCTACCTTCTAAAATGTTTTTATAAATAGAATCATAGCTTCATTAAGTTATTCTTGATTCAATGATCCATTGGTTTGTCACAAGAGGTTCTCGATGATCTCAATCTTAAATCCTATGGCTCAAATATAGATATTAATCTACATATGAACAACGATTAAGACTATCGGCAGTGGAACATTATTTTTATGGTTCTTTAAAAGACTGGTTTATACACTTGGGTGATTGACCACTTATTTCTGTAATTTAGATCTACTTGAATTTCTATATCTTTTTTGGGAAAGAAGTATGGATTCCTTAAATCAGTTCATGGTCTAAGGATAGGTGATCTGATCTCCCCAACTCTCAATACCTTATCTCCAGACTTACTCAGTCGGGCGCTCAACAAAACGATTATAGATGGTCATATCCTACATTACTGGTCTATGTAATCCTCCTTTGGCTTATCCCACCTTATGCCTAGTGGTGATGTGTTGGTATTTGTTAATGTATGTAACATATCAATTAGGCGAGTGAATGAAATCCTAGAGAATTATTACCAATGGAGTGGGAAGGAGTTCAATAGATAGAAAATTAGTGTCTTTATCTCTAAATGATGTCTGGAAAGGAGGATCAGATCGTTGGAATGTAGCATGTGAATAAAAAGAAGAATTTTCTCAATATACTACATTGGGGATCCAATTTAAATTAGAAGGCTGTGTTCACATCATTTTGACAAGGTGATTTGGAAAATAAGAGGGATAATTCTCAATTGGAATGTTTTTTTCTTGTCCTTTGGTGGGAGGATATCTGTGATTAATAATTTTTTTCCTTTGATCCCTACGCACATCATATCTTAGATCAATGTAAAAAAATTAATTATTAGTAGAATTGAGAGGATCTTTGCCAATGTTTTCTGGGATTCACACTCTAATGGGAAGAATCATCGGGATGAATTGGTGTGGCTAATGAAACCACTAACTAAATTTGGGGTTAATATTAGAAGTGTGTCTAGTGTAGTGTAGGGGTTTAACATAGAACTGTCATTGGAGTGCATCAACGGGCAGAGGCTATGGAAGAAGTTCATGCAGGAAGGTACGAGATCAGTCTCGATCTTCAGAAGGCTCAGCCTTCCAAAATATGGAATCCTGGTTAGCCCATAATTCTGGATCTGTGTAGCCATACACGTTGGATTCTAGGTTGGGGTAGATCAATATCTGGATTCACAGGTTGGCCAATTCGTGGATGGCCTTCCATGGTTTCCCTGTGCCGGATATCAGTTTCAATTTGGATATTTCATACCCAAAATTAATTCATGCTATTCTAGATAGGGATCAATGAAACATGTTTGATGTTAATTGATAAACTATGATCTAGAGCAATGTGTGTTCATGAGATCAACATCAGGGGCCTTTTCATCTATGGGTTTTATGAGACTCGAAATGGACAATTAGGGGGAAGATGAATTGGGTGAAACGCTCTATAGGTAAAAAAATCCCAATGAACAATAATTTCTTAGTTTGGAGGGTTCATTGTAATGCACTTCTCACTGATGATACTATCAATCAATTAGAGATTAAACTAGCTTCAAGGTGTTATTTTTGCCGGGAACCATGTACAGAGAGCACCAATAATATCTTTTTATGATGTGAATAGGTGATATGTATCTAGATGGAGTGTGGTAGATTCTCTGGATGATATCCACATGAGGCTACCATCTCCTAATTCATTCACTAGTGGTTCCAGATGGTGTGAAATAGTGGTCATGAGAAAGTGGTTAGAGATATTCTATTTTCTGTAGGTTTTGAGTCCATCTGAAAAAACCTATGGGCAGACTGAAACTCATGGTCAGGGACACACCTTCAAACAAACTTATCACTAAAAATTATACAAAGTTATGGGTCATCCCAAATGTTCCATTTTTATTCATTCTTCTATATTAGGGATTGTTAAGGAATAAAATCATTGTGGACCCTTTAGGCTGCCAAAATATTCACAACGTCTGCATACCATGGTGTAAGTTTGAATAAATCACAATGGATGTCATGAGTTAATAATTCTCCAATAGTGATTTATGAGTCTAAATGTGGTCTAATGGTGAAGAAATCATACTAATTTGGCCATATACCACATTTTACAATCCTTTATTATCCTGAATCTCAATGAAAAACTCTTAAATGAGGAAAATCCATCAAATGAGGTGAGGCATAGCTTCAGGATTCATTATGTGAAATAGAAGTGTAGCATGATTATTAAACATAATGATTTTTGAACCAATACGATATAAATTTACTTTTAACATGTCATACATAATTTAATTAAGTTCTTTTTAAGTGGTCATGTCGTTCTCATATGTAGGGTCAATGGTACATAAGGCATACACAATTACATGAAGAGATTTTTCAACCCTTGGTGACAAAATTTCCCCAAATACAAAGTTAGAGGTGTCACACAAAAGTTCAAAGGGGAGATCCCACCGTCCTGGTTGGATGATGGGAGGTGATGTGAGACTCTTTTTTATTGAATTGAATGAATCCTCTAAATTTTTATAAAAAAAATTGGAATCTTTTATAATAATGGTGACAAGGAAAGTGAAATCTTACTAAAGTCATTAATGAGTCTATGGTAACAAAACAACATTAACAGAGAATATCTCACCTCGAAAACACATTTGGATATAGAAGTGATGAGATTAATTCAATTTATAATTAATCCACTTGAATTCCATTTTTTAAAATAACATTCCCAAGAACTATCCCTCGCTCAACCATGAAATGGAATTTTTTGTAATTTAATATGATATATTTTTCAATGCAGATGTGGATTGATGAAAATAGGTGTGCCAAATATTCATCAGTGGAAGTTACATAAATCATTAAATCATCCATAAAAATCATCCATACCATTATCAATGTACTCTAAAAATATACTCACCATACAATGGTAAAAAGTACAATGAAAATTATAGAGACCAAAATGAATTATTCTGTATGAAAATGTGCCAAATGGATAGGTAAATATTTCCTCTTATTGATCCCCATGATCTATAAATATTTGGAAATAACCCTAATAGAAATCAAATAAACAATATTGGGACTTACCAACCAATATTTCGTACATTTTTCAATGAATGGTAGAGGATTGTGGACCTTTCATGTGGATTGATTCAATCGATTGTAGTTATTACAGACTCGCCAACTATTTTACAAATGCGTTAGAAATAATTCATTCAATTCATTGAAAACATAGTTGTTATGGTTTTTTGGAACAAATTTTAACTGTATAACACATTTATAGTCATATATATGATAAATGACCCTAGATGTAAGTAATTTTATGACATACAATTTTACAACTTCAAGGAGAGTGGGATTTACCTGATGTTCAGAATACCTTAGATGTTTAGCCTAATCATATAAAATTATATGATTCATACAAATAGATGGGCTAATCATTGTAATATCATTTAGTTTCCATCCTATCACATTTTTACACTTTCAAAAAACATTGAGCAGTTTTGATTCATGGTGTAGAGAGAAGTTATTAGAAATAATGATTTGACATTGGTCAATACCCTAAACATGGGAATATTTTATATTATATGGATGTGGAACTAATTTCAAAATGGTTGTTTTTTGGATTAATGGCAGGGATTTAGGGGGAGTGAGGTCCATGAAACTGTCTATCTGCCCTTGATTATTCTATAAGAAAGATAATAAAGGGAAATGAGATTTACAGAATCATAAACGATCATGTTTACCTTTTAAAGAGAACACTCATAAATTATAGATAAATATTATACTTTTTTAGACCCACAGAACACTCAAAACATGAATCAAACATAAAATAATCCATGGGTGATGAAGAGGAAAATGAATTAGAATATGGGTCAATGAGATAATTGTGTGGGTGTATGTGTGTCATTATAGGGAACATCAATCGAATAGATAGGAAGAGTGGGGTTCTATTCAATGGGGTGTCTCATAGCATCAAGGTTGTTAAAACATACCTTGTCTCCACCTGACTCCATGTAAAGCGTACAATTTCAGACATTAATTATATTCTTTTCTATTTTCAAGAATGAAATTACAACAATGAGAGGGGCATGTTGTTGGGTTCAGGTATCATCCTTCTGGATAATTTATATGTATTTAGGGAATATGAGATTCTTCACTCTAATGAGAAAATTCTCAATAACTCTAGATGGGTTTTTTGTTCACCTGTTGGAATGTTACTCGAAAATTACCGTTTGTTGAAGCTCTCCAACATAAAATGAATACACCATGAATAAGGAATTAAATTAATTTAGGAACCCATGTCAATCACATCACTTGAAAAAATGTACCTAATGTTTTAAGATATCATGAATGTTCCTGATGCCTTACATTTTTTGGAATTGTTAGTTGGATCAAATATGTTACATTTATTCCATGGGTTACTCTCTAATTACCCTTTAGTCTCCATCTATGGGTGCGAATATCTTTATGAAATTCAGTGTATTGATATTTTTATTTAACTACATCCAATAAACTAATGTTAACTTTCACCTTTTTAATTGTATCCCCTTTTTCATTATCAATCTTATTATCAACATCATGATCAAAAAAAATTCTTAGGTTTAGAGAGTCTTTAGGGGAAAGGAATAGGTATGTATTTTTCAATGGAATCCTCAATAATAACTTTTTTCTCCCATTTTTGTATTCTTATTCATCATTTGAATCATTTCACAGAAGAGAAAGTGAACTATCAAGTGGGATTTTACCTATTGTATAGTGTCCGTGGAAGAAGAAACATCTTTACCACTATGAAGTATTATTTCTAAAAATTTGATTTTTTATTTTCGATTATAAATTGGTTTAGATGTTAGTTTTATAGAACCTTGCACCTTTATCTCACTGATGGTGTTTCCTAAATGTCCCACTTGAGTTTCTAGGTCATGAATATCTAATTGGGTGTTCTTTTGGGACTGGAGATTCTATGTTTCCATTTTTTTCACCATATCCTTGAAGATTGGTTTTGGCCTGGGATGAGGAGGATTATTATGAGAAGGTAATGGATAATAAGGTTTCATACCTTGGACTTGTTTATTGTATTTCTAGTTTGGGTAGCTCGGGCTTCCTCCCTGATGGTATTGTGGTTCTACAAGCCCCCGATGGTTTGGAATTGGCCCGAATGGTTCATTTCTGAAGGGAGGTTCTTGTTGGAATGGACACACATGCAATACTACTGTACATGACTCACATTAATTATAATTTTGTGGGAAATAATTAGAAAAAGAAGTTTTGTCAGAATAAATACCATAATCCACTGGAAAAGGATTAGAGTGTTAATTACCTTGTTCTTGAGATAATTACCTTAAAATGGTATGAATCAAATCATGTTTAATATATACCTTTAATTATAAGGATGAATGAATTGCCTCATGAACTCCTCATGTGGGTAAAATTGATTGTGTAAATTTTTTTTGGGAATTTGGATCCATGTTAACTATTAATTTATGGGCAGTTTTAAAAGTTTTATAAATAAGGGAACCATAAACTGCAAATCTATCATACCATGACCCATGGAAATAAGTCCAGTATCGAATTATCACATGTTCACTAATCTAGTGGTGTGTTAAACCTGAGAATATTTTTTTCAATCTCTCTATATAATCATAAAGGTTCTCACCCTATGAATGCATAATTCCCCATATTTTTTTAATTGATTTTATTGGGGAGGCAAGAAGAAACCTCTCTAGAAATAGTAATTTAACAAAATTCCTTCCCCCAATTGTTATAAGTAGTGATTATTTACAATATATTGCTCAACAATCTAAGGGGAGAGATAATTCCCAAAATATAATGAGGTCATCACTCACATTTTTGGGTTTCATGGTGGAGAAAACTATATGAAATTCCTTCATATTTTTGTATGACTCCTCACTATGAAGACCTTGTAATTTATGAAGGAGGTGGATGAAGCCTGATATCAACACAAAGTTGTATACTTCTTTATGGTATTGGATGTACGCATATTGGTAATCCACGTCTAGGGTGTTTAGTTATTTTAAGGATTTATTGTTTTCTTAGATGTTATTCAGATTAATTATAGTTTCTATTTTAATTCCACAAGAAGAGGGGTCTAGTGATTTCTCAAGGTGTGTTGTTTCCTCCATGAAAGGATCTATCATTTTGTATCAATGTTGTTGATTTATTATCCTCTCCAGTTCGGGTTTGAAAGGAGGTAGTTAAATCAGAGTATATCACATAATAAAAAACAGGTACAAATAAGAATATTTTATAACACAACTTATATAATAAATTTAAAGAGATAATAAAAAAATGTTTACAAAATAAATAATGTTAAAAACGACACACTAAAAACCCAAACACTCCACTGAAAGGCCAAAAAATGTTTTAATTTTCTGTTATGAAATGTAAAGTGGAATATGATTTAATTATCATTATTTGGTATAGGGTATAACCTATGTCATATATCAAGGATATTTATTGGTTTATAGTTTGAGTTTTTAATAAAAAAAATTTAAAATATCGGTGGTTTTGAAAATGATTTTTTGAAATAAAATGACATAATTAAAGAGTTTAATAGTAGATAAAAGACGATTGTGTTTTTATAATTAGGAGAGGATGAATTCATGTCATTTTCACTACACATCTTGGTTTTTTATATTTTTCTAAAATAATACACATGTTTTAATGGAATCTATTGGTTGTGGGTTGTCCATATCTTGATTCCCCCTTGAATCTTAAAACGAGGAAATAAAGAACCACACTTTGACACAATAACCACATTTTAACGGTTTGAAAATCAAGCGTAGAGTGAAGGATGAAAAGGAATACTAATATCTTATAAACAAGTGAGAGACAGTGGATTATTTTGTTTCCTAATTTGATAAACCAAGGATTTCTACTTGAAATGTCAAACCAATCGGTGTTGAGATAAAAAGGGTTCCACTTAATTAAATTAAAAAACATTTAAAAATAGAATAATTTTAATAGAAAATATAAATGAAAAGATTCACAAAAAAATTAAATTAATCATGTAGCATAAAAAGGGCTTGAAATCCATCCCAAGTATTTGTAGCTCCATCGAAATGATCATATACCTTTTAGCTCTACATCGAGAGGAGGAGGATCAGGTGGAACTTCATCTTGATCCATGATCCATATATAAAGATAGGGGCCTCCATAAATTCTTGTTTGAGGATAGAAGTCCTTTGGATATCTTATTTGGTAGATATTTTCGCGACGTCCAAACATGTAAATGGATTTTTCAAGGTATCATTTTATAGAAAAATATGAAGGTGGTGTTGAGCCCCTAGATTATGAGAATTCACTTGGCCCATGGTTTTCTAACTATATATAGTCTTATATCACTTAGAAAAAAATTGCAATGAAGTATCCCCACCACTTTACTATCTCCACTATAAATTTGAAACCATTGGGACAACTCTAAATCGAGATATCGACAGAATACCGAACACAACTTTTTGACATAGTGTAGATTCAATTCCCAAGATAGATCGGTTTGGATGGGACTCCAAATGTCCAAATTGGGCCTAGGTTGAATTAAATCAGTTATATCCCACTATATTTTGAATCATAACAACAATAATATATCCCAATTTAGTGCACAGTTTATTATAAGTGTTTGTTTGAGTCTAATAGTTTTCTTAGAATTACGAACATTTTGGACATTCTCCCAATTCATCTTGGGCCCTACCAATCCCTACCAACTATAATGAAATTATTTTAAAAAGTAAATTTTCCATATTTAATATTTATAAACACAAAATGAATAATTAAAAAATGATGTGAAATTTGTTATTAAATTTTTAATTAATGATACAAAATAAGTTTAACAATTTGAAGAAATTGTGAAACAGATTGAACGAATTTTTGTGCGATGAGCTATCCCTATGTAATCCCAGGACCATACACTCTTGAAAAACATGGGTTTTAATACCTATATTCAAAATAGGATACATAGTAATCCTTTTTTGGTTCAATCCCAACCAATTGTAAACTATAGTGCCCCACTCAAAGGGGTGTACCCTCATTGATCCACCCAAAATGTTTTTCATATCACTCTTCATGGTGTGACACCTTCTCGTCATGAGGCACACCACCCAAGGTTCTCTATCATTGAGCTTTGTGACCCATCCATATCAGAAAACATTCTCCATCTCTTCTAGGGACATATCCCTTCACAGTGTGACAACTTCACAATATGAGACACACCACCTTGGGTTCACTGTCATTGAGTGTTCTAACCCATCCTCCTATAAATACATGGTGACTCCATCATAGGGGCGTACCCCTTTATGGTGTGACATCTTTCCTTCATGGGAAACACCACCATAATTTTCACTCATTGAGCATTATAACCCATCCATCTTGTAATACGTGGTTCTACCCTCCAAGGGTGGTACCTTTTTGTGTTGTGACATATTCCCACTATAGGACACACCCACTCGGGTTGGATATCACTAGGAATTATATCCCATTCATCACCCAACATCCTAGGTGCTCCCTCCTATTGATGCACCTCTCTAGTCCACCTTTATGAGGCATTCTGATCTATTCTAATCCATCTCTTCATGTCATTAAACTCACAACTTACCTCATTTCAAACATGGGATTCCTGAGGAAAACCTCAGAAGACATGGGCCTATATTAAGACACACCATTATCAATGTGGAATGTATTTAGTTATAAACCCTTGAGAATCCCTCAGATAAGGAATAATACAAGTGACCAATGTTCCGGAATCTATACAAGACAATGATACCCTGTGAGATTAATTCCCTGACCGAAGGTTGTCTCCCTGTAATGACCCCTTAGAGTGTCCAAACAGAAGATGGATACTTATTAGGAATCCATAATGATATGGAAACATGAATGAGTTTCACAGACATGTATTAGTCAATAAGGGTGACCTAAAATGGGTGATGAAATCCAAGGATTAATCCCTAGAATTAGAAACCAAAATCCCATCATCCCGCTTTTATCTAAGAGCATACATCACCGAGAAAGTTATGAAAGTTTCTCTCCCTTGGAAAGTCGTAATATGGGGAATCAATATAACATCAACCTATAATAATATGCACCCAGATGGAACTATTGGAAACAGAAATGGTGGAACCAACATGAACTCATTTCCTAAACATGAGGATTAATAGCATTAGATACATCCATAGATAAGCATGTCACCATATCAAGATATTAAGTGCCAGATCCCACCAACCAAATAGTTTTCCTAGCATGGAACTCACAAGAATTTGAGGTAGTTAATCCTTGCGAATTCGAATATACAACATCATCAATATGGGTCTCTCTCCCCATTAATTAAAAATTATAAGATAATGGGGAATTTTGGATTACTTCTCTAATATCAATAATGAGAGGCAAATACTCATACTTTTTCAAATCCAATCCATGAGAAATGAATCACCCCCTAGATGTCGTTGTAGGAGAAATAAAAATTTTTCCATCCAGGATGGATTTATCACCTCAACGACTTCAGCCACAAGGATGTCTACCTGTGTCCCACACCCCTTCTCTCCCTCTGAAATAATCTAGCGAAGGGTGATTGACAACCTTATACAATGTTATTCGTATAAGGGGTCCATTCCCACAAGGGACATGGATTACTAGAACCTGGATGATTTTATGCCCTTCCAACATTTCCACCCCCAAGGGCCACACTGATATCCATTGCTCCCCACTCCGATGTCTAACCATTTATGGATCCTCTCCCTATAGCGTTCCCATGACTCACTACCCTAAAAAGTAGAGGTAAGAGATTATCGTGTCACCTCTATTGTAACTCCATGAACCCAAAATCCTAGAGATTGTGCATTATTTTAAAACATTGGCATGATTACAAGGAATCGTGTCCTGAAGGACCGATCAGTTTATTAGTCATGGGAAATATATTATATACACAAACTTTACATTAATCATTCAAACATGAAACACAACATATATAATCCTTGGAGAACTCCATTATTCCCCTATCTTAACCCTACATATAAATTACAATACACTTCATGGAATCCTGGGAAAATAAGACATAAGAAAGGGGAGATATCAGATGCTCTGTAAGGGTGAGTAATTAAGCAGAATATAAAATAAACATTAGGCATGGTATTTATTATTGAAAACACAAGCCATTAAAAACAATAAACATGAACAATTTATAGAAGGAATACGAACTGACTAAAAATTCCATAATAAATCATAGTCATGTGTATTATACTTGTCTAATATCCTCATGAACCATCAATATTATTTTCCAAATGAGTGAATGTATAAATCTTGACATTCTGAATCATTTTGTTAATGCCTCGGCCAAGATATCTAAAAAAGATTGAGGCCTCAACCAAAATAATATATCAAATTGGGAAAGGCCTCGGCCATTTCCACTTCTAATTGTCTCATGGGACATACCGATGCACCGAAGATCTATAGTGGGCTCCACTTGTCACTTTGTAAGTCCAATACTTTCCTAATATGAATATGTTGAAACATAACATAAACATTCATAATAAAACTAGAATAGGAAATGTCAATACATTATCCAGAAACCATGAATGGTATAAAAATAACAAATCCAAAGTCAAACATATCACAAAATCATAAATACAATATCTAAGATTTTTATAATAATAAATCAACCTCAAACAAGTGTAAAATTTATCAAATTATGTTGACATTGATGAAATCAGAACTATTTGATGGAAATATCTCTTTCTATTTTGAAATCATTTAAGAGTCAAATAATTATAAAAGAGAAAATTTATTTTTAAAATTTTCTTATAAGATTGTAAGGGAACCTTTGACAATGTTATAATGGAAAAAAATAGCCACACCCACCGTATAAGTTAAAAAAGACATTGTTACCTTAATTCGTCGAAAAGTTCATAAGATACATTGTTTGGAAAATGACGGAAAGATTCATTTAAAAAAATTATACACACTCAAACAATGTTATAAATTACTATAAAACATATTTTTGGATATTGTAAAAATGTTTTGAAATATATTTTTACAAAACTAGGATGCGGAAGATAAAGATGTCCAAGTATATACTTACATGTAAACAGCCTCAAATAAATAAAGTGATTGTAAACATAACCCTCACTTTGAACTTTTCCTTAGTAGATGGTATGTTAACCTCCGTTATAATGGATAAATTTCTTTTATCAAATTATTAAATAACAATATACATAAATATGATATCATATATGATCTTCTAATATTTCTTACTTAATAATATTTCAGTAATATCATCGTTTCCAGTTTTAACTAATTCATTATACATTATATGCATGGTTATTTAACCCATTTTTTTATTGATAGGATGTATATAATTCATATCCAGATTTATTTTAAGTTCATTAACATTATTTTTAATCATAAACTGAAAATTATTCTTTAATGATTATGATGGGGAATAAATCTGATCAGGTTCGGGGAGACAATAATCTGTATGTACGCTCGAGTGACAATATCATTATCATGTTGGCGAAATCATATGTAATTGGATGTTATATCATAAATATAGAATCATTAACATGTTATATTTATTTTTTACATAATTTATACTCATTATTATACCCTTCCAAATAATGAAGTGCTTGAATAACAAATTACACCATGACATGGAGACGGTAAGTCATACGTATGCACGTATGGTGACTTTTCATTTATATGATGGATTGAATTAAGAATATTGTTTTACCATATTTATAATTAAATCACAGTATGTAGAAGGTACTCGAGTTATTATTTTGTTATGGAAAAAATAAAGATTGATGAAGAGGAATATGAAAAGAACTTGAAAGGGGGTGGTGAAATTATTACCTCTTATTATGTTGTTTCCTTTTGATTTTATCAAAGAGCCTCTATAAGTTGGATTTATGATCAAATTAAGGAATATAGGTCTTTGTTAGGGTAGTTGGTAGGATATTTGATTAGGGGTTGGCTGAGCCATATGGATTTGGAGGTGTGATTTTGTGATAAGGTGAAGTACTCATTTATAAGGGAGGTGAGGGTCACTTGTTGAATGATTGAAATATTATTCTTGTATACATTCATATTCGGTTTATAATGGCTCCAAATTGATTTATTTTAAGTATAAGGTGGGTATGGATCGAAACAGTTTCAACCAACAGGTTTTAGGCAGGTTTCGGTCTCTATATTAATCTTATCATATTGATTCAAATCTTGGTTAAATAGTTTAACATTACCATGTATGCTTGTATTTTTATATTATATGGTTAAAAAACTTACTATAAAATTACAAGAGAATCCATAGTGGTTAATTAATGACATATATATTATTATATAAGTCATTTGGTTGAACCTTATATTTTTTGGACTATTATATCATTTCATAATATAGTATTTATTTTAAAATTCATTTATGGAATGTTTGACTCGATTTTGTATCTTGTTTTTTCTAAAGTCTTAACAACTTGATTAAATAGAAAAAAATTATTTAATCAACCATAACAAGTCATAGTAATATATAAAATTCTTTTAATTCATCAAAATTCTCAATTTACATTTATTTGGATATTTATAATATCAATTATTATATGTTTTATTTAATACAATAATTACATCATCATAATTGTGTCATAAATAAATTTAATTATTTAATGTCTAAATATTATAAATAAAATACCATTATCTAGGAATATTTTTATCTTTCTAATTTAAATTTATAGTGGAATTTATCTTTTGTGTATCCCTATATTAAAAATCGTTTAGTTATTGAACATTGAATTTAACACTGTTAACTCATATTCAAATAAAATAATAATAAATGTCCTAATATAATCCAAGTTGACCAAAATCATCATATTTTATTCCTAATTTTTTTTGGCTGAATTACAGTTATCCAATATAATTTGGACTTGGTTTAGGGTAATTATGACTTCGTTTTACCTCTAATTACCCTATTTACTTTTAACTGTGGAAAATAAAAGACAAAAGTTACTTTAAAAAAATTCTTCTTATTGAACCAAATTTTACGTACTAATTTCAACTATGTCTCTATGATTTTTTAAATTATACTCACATAAGTGGTAGAAATATTTTTTATGCAAATTTGCAAATGTTCATAGAATGTGGGTAAAAGATCTTAAAATGTACAATAATATTAAATACATTTAATTTTATTATAAAATCACTCCATTTAATTAAATTTAAAATATATATCTATTAAATATATATTTTTACATTAACTAAATTTAAATAAAATAAATAATTTTTTAATCAAAAATATGTTTTAAATAATAAAGCAGTGTTTTTCACTATTCATAAATAATTGAACGTTTTCAGAAAAATACCAAAAATTCACCCCAAGATAATTTTGATATTAGGAATTAAAAAATGAATTATATTTTAACAATTAATAATATAGAAGTATCATTAATTAATTCAAAATTAATTCCCATTTTCAAAACTAAAAGGCGGGTTTTTAAAAAGTAAAAACAATCAAAAGATTGACATTTGATTATGTCAAATTTAAATGTGAAATTACTTATAATGAACTAAATTTTATTAAATGATACAAATATAATATAATTATACTTCCAAACCACTCATGTTTATATTTTAACACTATAAATTATTTCAATTAAAAAAGTTGTTTTCAATTAAGTATTTTTCACAATTCATCGAAATATGAAAGTTATCAGAAAAGTACCAAAAATTTACCCAAACTATATTTTTATGTCCCTCTTCTCAATATGAATTTTATTTCATTAAATGGAATATATAAAATTGTCAAATATTGGTTTAAAAAGTGTTCTCCATTAAAAGGCGGTAAAATTACATTGTTGAAATATACTTCTTTTATCTAAAAAATGAATTGGTTCTAATATTATGTCTAAGAATCACATAATATGGATTCTAAAATTATATGGAATATATAAAATTTAAAATTCAGTTACTACTATTCATAACCGCTTTTTGAACTACTAGTTTGGTACGTCGTGGTGCGCTCGAACTCGATATTGCGTGTAGCTCAAGTAATTCAAATAATTTGATGATATAACGTACTATGAAATATTGGGTTGTTACATCTGCTATGAGAACCACCCGGGATCCTCCATGGAGGGATTCCACCTGGCCTCATCAACGCCGCTAATGACATGTCCCTCGGGCTAATGAACAATAGGTCTACACCACTCTCCCACCGGCCCTAATATGGATGACCTGAGGCCAACATTGGTCCTAGTCTCATGAGGATTACCATCAGGTGGATTCATATTCCATGTCTTATATGGAACATGAAACCACAATTTCATCCCACCATATCCCTACCACTGTAATGCAGGGACCCATCAGTGCCCAATCATAACATAGACCTCATCGACTTTAGGGGCATGCCGAGTATCCTCTTTTGATCTTTGGCACCACCAACAATCATCTAGGTCTAACCTAAGATGATGAGATCCACTATAGGTTCCCTCCCTTTACCGTCACCATCTACAATGGAGGTCCTCTCCACTCATTCTCTCCACATCGATGCACTCTCCATGATTAAATCATCGAATAATGCAGAGATCTTCCCCTTTTCGTCAACATCTTGCACAAAGGTCCTCCCTATGCCTATAGTTTTTGATACTGAGAACCTCCACATATCAGAAACTATAAACACAAAGATTATACTCATGAAATTACTAGATCAAGAAGAGGTCATCTTCACGGCATCACTAACCAATGATAAATCCATCATAACTTTATCGCCAGCCTATATAGAGTTACTAACATTTCTATAATAAACTAGAGTATATGTCCTCCCTACTCCCTCAACCTTCGGCATAGAGGTCATACCTATGTTTACAACATCCCAACTGAAGCCCCCCCCCACAGATCCTATAATGAGTAATGTGTATGCCCTCTCGATTCATCGATGATTGGTTCGAAGTTCCTCCTCATGATGTCACTGCCAACAAACATGAAGGACATCACTGTTCCATATGAATCCAACATGGAGGTCCTCCATATGATTCAATAAAATCAATTTGTGGTCCCCCAAATCCATTACTCAACACAACATAAGGCCTCCCATGGTATCTAGAAACCAGTATAGAGGCCCTCTAGTCTGCCACATTAATGTTGGGGATGGATCCTGATGGGTGAGATTCGTCATCCCAAAAGGTCAGATGTGACAAATCCCTGAATCCCCTCATAGGTATTTATAGGTGGAGGTGGAATTGGATGCCTTCCAGGGTCCCATGGTGTAGTCATATCTATCATCACCAACTTCATTCTATAACTCTACATAGGATCAAAAAAAGTATTTCTGGGACAATATAGATAACAAGAAACCGATAGGCCCACAAATAAATTCTGAAACTCTCTCCCATGAGATTGTGGTATATAACTCACCCTACAGGGATGTGATGATGTTATTGACACCACCTATGAGAGACAACCTTTCATACAATGAACAGTCTGTGCATATATTATTCTCCATATTGACAAGTCCACCACCGCAACGATCCATATCAATGTTGTTTCCAATTTTTCAGCCAGCGTTGATTGGAGCATAGGGGAGCCAAGAGACTAGTTGCGCTTACAAGAATGTTATCATGTGTGTAACAGCCCAAGATTTTATAAAAAAATATTCTTTTTAATTTTAATAATGTCTTGTGTTGTACGATACACCAAAAGGAGCTTGCACAACACACATCCTTGACTTGACTTGCATTACACGCAATCGCGACCTTCCTCGATAGCGTGTGTAGTACGCAATACCAAGTTTCACTAAACAACGATATGCTATTAAAATGTTATTAAAACTAGCCGTTATGAATAGTAATAACCACTTTTTAAAATTCTGTAAATCTTATTTTTCAAAATGAACTTTATTTTTGGATTCGGATTATCGAATTTAGCCTAAGGTGAAATTTTGGTACTTTTCGGATAACTTTCATATTCTGATGAATAGTGAAAATTACTAAATTATAATTAAAAACAACTTTTTTAATCGAAATAATTAATAGTGATAAATTATTAATTTGAGTGGTTTTAAAGTATATTTAGAATATATTTTTACAATTTAATACAATGTTGGTCATTGGATGTAGTTTCACATTTAAACTAGACATAAACAAGTGTCAATCTTTTGATAGATATTGTTTCTTAAAAACACGCTATTTATTTTAACAGCGGGATTTAATTATAAATTTAATTAATGCAACCTATATGTTATGAATTTGGTAAAATAGATTTCATTTTTGAGTTCGGAATATGAAATATAGCTTAGGATGAAATTTTGGCATTGTTCTGAAAAACATCAATTTTTGATGAATAGTGAAACTACTAAGTGGTAGGTTAAAATCTGAATTTTGCATAAAACTTAATTTTACCGCTTCTGTGAATGGAATTTCGAAAATCCGAGAGACACGGTTAATATCAAGGACTAAAATGTGGTTCAATGAGATGAAAATAATTTTTTGGTGAATAGTAACTTTTTACTTTTTTTACCACGGTTAATAGTAAATAAGGTAACTAAGGGTAAATATGATATTAATATTACCCTAACACATGTCCTAATTCTATTGGACAAGTTTAATTCGACCAAAAACAAACTTAGGAATAAAATATGACCATTTAGGCCCACTTGGATTAGATTGGGACATTTATTATTAATTTATTTAAAGAAGGGTTAAAATAGTTAAAATCAAAGTTTAATAAGTAAATAATTTTTAATATGGGGTTATACATAAGATAAATTCGACTATAAATATTCATTAGAAAGCTAAAACGATTTCCTACATGATGGTATTTTATTTGTATTTTTTAGACATCAGATAATATAATTTATTTATGACACAAAAATGATGCAGTAATTATCTTATTAATGAAATATTGACATAATAGATAATATAAACACCCAAATAAATGTAATTTGAGAATTTTTATGAATTACACTAATTTTCTAGGTTACTATGATATATTAGTGTTGATTTAATCAACTTGGTTCGAACTTATAATTCTGTTATGACTTGCACAAAAATCATATATCAAATAGTTTCAAAATTGACACAAAATAGTTTTTAAATCAAATATTATATTATTAATTGTTATTGTATTCCTAAAAATATAAGGTTCGTCCAAATGACTTAGATAAGGATATATATATTAATAATAAACAATTTGGGGTTCGTTTGGCATGTTATAGTAAGTGTATTAACCATATGGTGAAAGAAAACAAAAAGACACGGTAAAAGTCAAATTATTTAACTTAGAGTTAAATCTAATTGATAAGGTTAAAATAATACCCTAAACTTGTCTAAATCTTATTGGTTGATAGGATTTCGACCCTTCCCCACTTTAGATTCGAAATAAGACCCTTTGGAACCATTATAAACCGATTTTGACTTTAATATAAAATAATATTTTGAGATATTCCTAAGGTGCCCCTCTCCTCCCCTATAAAAGGACACCTCCTCCCCCTCATCCTCACACCAATTTGAGCACTCAAGCTCGGCCAACCCCTGCCAAGTTCTCCTCTCCACTTCCCTAGAAACATCTTAGAGGTTCTGGTCTTCCTCAAAGACCAATTTTAGTGCCCTAAGAGGAGGTCTCAAAGAGGCACTTCAAAGAAGAGGTAATTACCGTTACCAATTCTTTCATCTTTATTTCTTCTTCCACTTCTTCTTCTTAGGTTGTTTCATTATGAAGTAATAACATCAGTATCACTCATATACTGGTATGTTATTATAAGTATGAAACAATCCTATTTCACCATCTATCCATCCTACGGAAAAAGAAATCACCGCGCGTGCGTACGTACGGAATACCGTCTCCACGCCGTGGTGTAATCTATTTTCCACCACCACCTTACATGGATGGGTATAATGGTGTAAAGAATAACAATACATAGTTATTACAACATCATATTGATTCTGATATATTGTATAATCCACTCCAATTCAATTCAATATTTATAGAAATGATATCATCGCTCGTGCGTACGTACGGAATACCGTCTCCACGACGCGATGAGATTTATTCTCCATGTTAACCATTTAAGAATGATTATAATGTATATATAAGAAATAATAATGAAATATATGACATTATAAAGCTACTGGATTTATGTATATATATACATATGTATGTCATCTACTTACTTCCATTTCAAGACAATAAGGAAAGGAAAACAGCGTTCATGCGTACGTACGGACTACCGTCTCCATGAACGGTGTTTTTCATTTTATTTATCTACCTATTATATATATATATATACTGAATATATATGATATATAAATCATATTTTATATTCTGGAAGTAAGTAAATCATTATATAAGTAATAATGATGTCAATAACAACAAGTCAAAACACCTACGATAAATGAAACGATTTTACCCAAAACGCTTCGTTAACATGGAATTTACAAAAGAACGGGTAATATAATGTCATAAGTGAACCATATATGATATCATAACAATTAATATGATTCTGTAATAAGTCAATAACATGATTTAAATCATTATACAGGAGGTTCGGACACTTACAAAGCAAGTCGGACCTAAGGTAAGGGAAATATCACAATCTCATTTTTATCCGAGATTGTTTATTCGTAAGTATTTACTGGGGTGTATTTTATCATCCACATCCATGTTCCCTCAATATGTAATATTATTTCCATCCACCTACAATTGTTTAAATCCAATTTTACCCTTCTATGAGTTTTTAGTAAAGGATATGAAAGGAATCTTTTTTCGTTTTTCGTACGAGGTACTTTTTGACTTTTCCGACAAAAGTACGAAGAATGTTTTTTTTAACTTATACGGCACGAACGGATTTCTACTGTTTTATAAAGCCTTATTTTCATGAAGCTTCCTCTAAAATATTTCATGACTATTTTCAATAAAATCTCTTTCTTTTAAAATTTCATGATGTTTTGTGAAAAGAAATTGATTTTGAAGAAGAAAGGATATTTTCCTCAAGAATTCAATTCAAGTGTTTTATCAAAATTATTTTCCATCTAAGATAATAAAGGGTTCTGTTTCTATCCATATTTTTACATTGATTTGACTATGTTGTGATGGAATTATGTTTATGAATTCCTTTATCTTATATGAATTGATTAATGATGTCATAATGTTTCAAGAATCCCATTTTTGTTACATGTGTTATGCGATGATGTATGTTTTATGATTATGTGGCACACATAAGAAAGGATTCATTATAAGATGGGTGGGACCTATATCTCCCTCCAATGCATTGGGTAAAGATTTCATATCTCATGAGATAGACATGGCTGGAATGGTAGGTTATACCGGTTCAGTGAAATAGGACTGAAACGAGGATTACTCGATTCAGAAAGGGACTTTGTCCACTAAGATAGTCTTGGCAATGAGTCTTGACTAACAAGAAATGATTCTCTATGATTATGTGTGTATGCCACAATGAGTAATGTTTTAAGTAAGGGTTTCATTTTCATTACTATGATTTATCCCATGTTATGAAATTATGCTCTCTTTTGCAGGTTAAGATTTCCAAAAAGTTATGTTCTTATGAAAATTATGTGATTGATTTTTCTTTTGTATACCCTTACTGAGCATTTGAGCTCACCCTTTTATGTTTTCTTTTCCCCAGGATATAAAGAAAGGTTTTAGGTAAAAAAAGGAAGATCTTTGTGGGAGATTTTGAAGATCTTTCACCAGGATTAGAAGATTACGTTCCGAGTTTCCAAAGACACTAAACTATTACGATCCTTGTGTGTATATTTTTGTTATGTATTAAGTATTCCGCAAAAGTAATGTAATGTTCATGTACGTTAGGCATCGGGTCTCTACAGTTGGTATCAGAGGAAAGGTTTAGTCAACCTTTGGAAACTAGGATGCGAAAACGTTAGCGAGATTCCTAGAGATATTTCTAAGGTATGTCTAGGTATGTCCCTAAGGTTAAGTATACGTATAGGTTATAGTCCTAGAATTGCGCTAACGATCTTCGAATTTAACCTAAGATGTTAGATATTGAGGGTACTAACCCTTTATTTTGTTGTTTTCCCTAGCATGATTTTTGCCTCTCACACTATTCTTTTTGGGTTTTAGACGATGGCTGGAACCCGAAGGAACCGTGTTGATCAATGCAATGGACAATGCAATGATTACCCTCCTGAACAAACAAATGTTATGGGAGATGGAGTGCAAAATCTTATTGCTATACTTACACAAGCTATGAATCATTCTGGACTTCCAAATGTGCAGAGAAGGGAACAATATTCTATTGAGTCCTTCATGAGGCAACGTCCACCTTCTTTCAGTGGGTCTTCTGATCCACTTGTGGCTGAACAATGGATCAGTACTACTGAAAAGATATTTTCAGTTCTTCAATGTTCTGAACATGATAAAGTCATCTTAGCAGTATATCGTTTGGAAGGTGAAGCTGATCAATGGTGGAATCTTATCAAGAATACGAGGCCAAGAGATGAAATTGAGTCCATGGAATGGGACGAGTTCAAGAACTTGTTTTTCAGTAAGTACTTCCCTCGTATTCTTCGAACAAAGATGGAGAAAGAATTTCTTGAACTGAAGCAAAGGGACGATGAATCTGTTGGTACCTATGAAGAAAATTTTACAAGACTTGCAAGGTATGCTTCTGGAATTATCATCCAACCTGAAAGTAAAGTTGATCGATTTTTCTGTGGCTTAAAACCAAGTCTTCGAAGGGCATTAGCTATAAGAGACTTCAGTAACTATGAAGAAATTGTGCGTTGTGCTATCAAGGTAGAAATGGAAGTTGGTGTTACATATCCATCTCATGGTTTTGACAAGAAACGGAAGATGGAGTTCAAGGAGAAATCTCAGAATAATGGTGAAAAGAAGATAAATGTTTCCTTATGCACAAAGTGTGGAACGAAGCATGGTGGAGATTGTCTTAAAGGGACTAGAAAATGTTTTAAGTGTGGAAAAGAAGGTCATCGAGCAGCTGAGTGTCGAAGTAATGGAAAAAGGGATTCTAATGAAGTGAATAAAGCAAACACTGCAGAGAACGCACAACCAACACTTCAATGCTTCAAGTGCAAGGAGATGGGACATTATGCCAATAAATGCCCTAATCCAAGGGTTAGTGATGATCAACATGAGCAACCACTGAAGGCAAAGGAAAAAGGGAAATCACATGCGATCACTATTGGCAATGTTGAATATGACAACGATGTGGTGGAATGATTAAGTGTTTATGTAATGGGATTCCAAAATAATGTTGTATCATTGAGTATTGCAATATTTATTGATGTGGTATTCAAAGTGATTGAGATATTTTTTTGGAAATAAGATGATATGCGCATAATGAAGACAAGAAAATGAAATGTTTAATTGTATTCATGAGCTCATGATTGATATAAGGACTAAGTGATATCATGGTTTGAGTATATAGAATTTTGAGGATTTTGGTATGTGGAAAGTGTTAACTTTTAACTGCACTCATGTTTTCACTAAGGTATTCAAGAGAATACACGATTAAGGACTTTGAATGTTTGGAATGTGACCAACAAGACATATCTTATGATATGTGGGGATCAACGACAGTATTAAATCTCTGGTAATCGTTGTCACTATATTATGAGAGTGGACTGCAGTATTATAAGCCTAAAGATTAGACTGGATTATGTTGGACATAAGTTAGTATTGTTTAAGGATAGAAGATTTTCAATATTATTGATGGGATGTTATAGTAACGTAGTTTTAGAAAAAGGGACAACCTGCAGGACGGGCGACAGCCCATCGCTTCGGACAAGGCTGTAGGAATCGAACCCACAACCAAAGTGCGACTGGCCTTTATCGCCTACCACTGGCCTACAGGAAGTCCCTGTTTAGTAGAAACTAGTTTTATTATATTAAGCAGTATGATATATGAAGTATAAGTCCATTATAGGAACTATATATGATTAATCTCACTATAGAATGACTTATGTATATTTAATAACTTTTTCTTACCTTTTGTTTGAGACAGATGGAATGACCCGTCATTCTATCACATGATCTGCTAACACTTCACGAATAACAAATTCAACTTCATTTATTTAAGAGATGTAGTGGAAATTGTTCAAGGCACGAACAACAGTGATATTGTATCAAAATAACGTAAGTATTTATTCTAATTCAAATTTTCAACTTTAGGGAAATGATCTTGAAAACCAAAAATGTTGTCCTAGTGATCTTATACCTGATGAATCAGATGGTACCATAGATCGTCACAAATTTATGGATTTGTGATTACTGGATTTTCCATAGCCATGTTCTCTACCACTCTCCATCAGAACATGATGGTTAGATTTCTCTTCCATATCCATATTTTCACCTATGTGGAAACCCAGTGATTAGTTTATTTGGGTAATCGTTACATTTCATACTTTAGTTTTTAAAGCCAAGTTTTGGTATTCCCTTTTACGATGTGGGTTTCTATTAAAGAAACTTTCAAATAGTAAACCATTTATAACCCCGACGAATTTCGAGGGCGAAATTCATTTTAAGGGGGGTAGAATGTAACAGCCCAAGATTTTATAAAAAAATATTCTTTTTAATTTTATTAATGTCTTGTGTTGTACGATTCACCAAAAGGAGCTTGCACAACAAACATCCTTGACTTGACTTGCATTACACGCAATCGCGACCTTCCTCGATAGCGTGTGTAGTACGCAATACCAAGTTTCACTAAACAACGATATGCTATTAAAATGTTATTAAAACTAGCCGTTATGAATAGTAATAACCACTTTTTAAAATTCTGTAAATCTTATTTTTCAAAATGAACTTTATTTTTGGATTCGGATTATCGAATTTAGCCTAAGGTGAAATTTTGGTACTTTTCGGATAACTTTCATATTCTGATGAATAGTGAAAATTACTAAATTATAATTAAAAACAACTTTTTTAATCGAAATAATTAATAGTGATAAATTATTAATTTGAGTGGTTTTAAAGTATATTTAGAATATATTTTTACAATTTAATACAATGTTGGTCATTGGATGTAGTTTCACATTTAAACTAGACATAAACAAGTGTCAATCTTTTGATAGATATTGTTTCTTAAAAACACGCTATTTATTTTAACAGCGGGATTTAATTATAAAATTAATTAATGCAACTTATATGTTATGAATTTGGTAAAATAGATTTCATTTTTGAATTCGGAATATGAAATATAGCTTAGGATGAAATTTTGGCATTGTTCTGAAAAACATCAATTTTTGATGAATAGTGAAACTACTAAGTGGTAGGTTAAAAACTGAATTTTGCATAAAACATAATTTTACCGCTTCTGTGAATGGAATTTCGAAAATCCGAGAGACACGGTTAATATCAAGGACTAAAATGTGGTTCAATGAGATGAAAATAATTTTTTGGTGAATAGTAACTTTTTACTTTTTTTACCACGGTTAATAGTAAATAAGGTAACTAAGGGTAAATATGATATTAATATTACACTAACACATGTCCTAATTCTATTGGACAAGTTTAATTCGACCAAAAAAAAACTTAGGAATAAAATATGACCATTTAGGCCCACTTGGATTAGATTAGGACATTTATTATTAATTTATTTAAAGAAGGGTTAAAATAGTTAAAATCAAAGTTTAATAAGTAAATCATTTTTAATATGGGGTTATACATAAGATAAATTCTACTATAAATATTCATTAGAAAGGTAAAAAGATTTCCTACATGATGGTATTTTATTTTTAATTTTTAGACATCAGATAATATAATTTATTTATGACACAAAAATGATGCAGTAATTATCTTATTAATGAAATATTGACATAATTGATAATATAAACACCAAAATAAATGTAATTTGAGAATTTTTATGAATTCCACTAATTTTCTAGGTTACTATGATATATTAGTGTTGATTTAATCAACTTGGTTCGAACATATAATTCTGTTATGACTTTCACAAAAATCATATATCAAATAGTGTCAAAATTGACACAAAATAGTTTTTAAATCAAATATTATATTATTAATTGTTATTGTATTCCTAAAAATATAAGGTTCGGCCAAATGACTTAGATAAGGATATATATATTAATTATAAACAATTTGGGGTTCGTTTGGCATGTTATAGTATGTGTATTAACCATATGGTGAAAGAAAACAAAAAGACACGGTAAAAGTCAAATTATTTAACTTAGAGTTAAATCTAATTGATAAGGTTAAAATAATACCCTAAACTTGTCTAAATCTTATTGGTTGATAGGATTTCGACCCTTCCCCACTTTAGCTTCGAAATAAGACCCTTTGGAACCATTATAAACCGATTTTGACTTTAATATAAAATAATATTTTGAGATATTCCTAAGGTGCCCCTCTCCTCCCCTATAAAAGGACACCTCCTCCCCCTCCTCCTCACACCAATTTGAGCACTCAAGCTCGGCCAACCCCTGACAATTTCTCCTCTCCACTTCCCTAGAAACATCCTAGAGGTTCTGGTCTTCCTAAAAGACCAATTTTAGTGCCCTAAGAGGAGGTCTCAAAGAGGCACTTCAAAGAAGAGGTAATTACCGTTACCAATTCTTTCATCTTTATTTCTTCTTCCACTTCTTCTTCTTAGGTTGTTTCATTATTAAGTAATAACATCATTATCACTAATATACTGATATGTTATTATAAGTATGAAAAAATCCTATTTCACCATCTATCCATCCTACGGAAAAAGAAATCGCAGCGCGTGCGTACGTACGGAATACCGTCTCCACGCCGTGGTGTAATCTATTTTCCACCACCACCTTACATGGATGGGTATAATGGTGTAAAGAATAACAATACATAGTTATTACAACATCATATTGATTCTGATATATTGTATAATCCACTCCAATTCAATTCAATATTTATAGAAATGATATCATCGCTCGTGCGTACGTACGGAATACCGTCTCCACGACGCGATGAGATTCATTCTCCATGTTAACCATTTAAGAATGATTATAATGTATATATAAGAAATAATAATGAAATATATGACATTATAAAGCTACTGGATTTATGTATATATATACATATGTATGTCATCTACTTACTTCCATTTCAAGACAATAAGGAAAGGAAAACAGCGTTCATGCGTACGTACGGACTACCGTCTCCATGAACGGTGTTTTTCATTTTATTTATCTACCTATTATATATATATATATATACTGAATATATATGATATATAAATCATATTTTATATTCTGGAAGTAAGTAAATCATGATATAAGTAATAATGATGTCAAGAACAACAAGTCAAAACACCTACGATAAATGAAACGATTTTACCCAAAACGCTTCTTTAACATGGAATTTACAAAAGAACGGGTAATATAATGTCATAAGTGAACCATATATGATATCATAACAATTAATATGATTCTGTAATAAGTCAATAACATGATTTAAATCATTATACAGGAGGTTCGGACACTTACAAAGAAAGTCGGACCTAAGGTAAGGGAAATATCACAATCTCATTTTTATCTGAGATTGTTTATTCGTAAGTATTTACTGGGGTGTATTTTATCATCCACATCCATGTTACCTCAATATGTAATATTATTTCCATACACCTACAATTGTTTAAATCCAATTTTACCCTTCTATGAGTTTTTAGTAAAGGATATGAAAGGAATCTTTTTTCGTTTTTCGTACGAGGTACTTTTTGACTTTTCCGACAAAAGTACGAAGAATGTTTTTTTTAACTTATACGGCACGAACGGATTTCTACTTTTTTAGAAAGCCTTATTTTCATGAAGCTTCCTCTAAAATATTTCATGACTATTTTCAATAAAATCTCTTTCTTTTAAAATTTCATGATGTTTTGTGAAAAGAAATTGATTTTGAAGAAGAAAGGATATTTTCCTCAAGAATTCAATTCAAGTGTTTTATCAAAATTATTTTCCATCTAAGATAATAAAGGGTTCTGTTTCTATCCATATTTTTACATTGATTTGACTATGTTGTGATGGAATTATGTTTATGAATTCCTTTATCTTATATGAATTGATTAATGATGTCATAATGTTTCAAAAATCCCATTTTTGTTACATGTGTTATGCGATGATGTATGTTTTATGATTATGTGGCACACATAAGAAAGGATTAATTATAAGATGGGTGGGACCTATATATCCCTCCAATGCATTGGGTAAAGATTTCATATCTCATGAGATAGACATGGCTGAATGGTAGGTTATACCGGTTCAGTGAAACAGGACTGAAACGAGGATTACTCGATTCAGAAAGGGACTTTGTCCACTAAGATAGACTTGTCAATGAGTCTTGACTAACAAGAAATGATTCTCTATGATTATGTGTGTATGCCACAATGAGTAATGTTTTAAGTAAGGGTTTCATTTTCACTACTATGATTTATCCCATGTTATGAAATTATGCTCTCTTTTGCAGGTTAAGATTTCCAAAAAGTTATGTTCTTATGAAAATTATGTGATTGATTTTTCTTTTGTATACCCTTACTGAGCATTTGAGCTCACCCTTTTATGTTTTCTTTTCCCCAGGATATAAAGAAAGGTTTTAGGTAAAAAAAAGGAAGATCTTTGTGGGAGATTTTGATGATCTTTCACCAGGATTAGAAGATTACGTTCCGAGTTTCCAAAGACACTAAACTATTACGATCCTTGTGTGTATATTTTTGTTATGTATTAAGTATTCCGCAAAAGTAATGTAATGTTCATGTACGTTAGGCATCGGGTATCTACAATGTGGGACTCTCTAACCATAGATATGTTTTACAGTATGTTATGTCCAATTTTTACATGACATTGATATTCTAGAGGTCCTCACCCAAGATGAGGTTATGTGATTTTGAGGAACCATCAGGGTGACACATTTTCACCTCCATGACCATAAAGTGTTCAACCAAATGATTCGAGAGTATTTAAGCAACATAGACAAGAATTACCCCACATTTGAGTTGGTAGTGATTCTAATATTCAATAACCCTACATTACTTGGCTACCACTAAAAATATCAAAAATAATTTCTTTAGAGCTTCGTAGTGATCCACATAATTATTATAGAGGAAACCTTGAATGTGAAGATCCATGGTTGGGGGTACTGTACTAGATTCCATTTTCGTCATATCCTATGGATGAATTTATTTCTAAGAGACATCAAGGATTTTTCTCCAGGAAGTGTCAAAATCAACATGGTTATCCTTGAGAAAAATATATACGGGGACACCGACATGGGATTCAATGAATATTACCCACTCCATGGGACTACACAACATCCTGTAGACTATGCATGTTTCTAGACTAATCAAAAAGGATGATATGCAGTTTTGGATACCCTTATGCATCATTTACCATTGTTAAAAACACCACAAAAGGTATTGATCTGATTTGGACCTCTAATATATTTGGCCTAGATGATGTTGTGAAAGAGTCATAGGTGGATCTTTCTAAGGTTTCCTTGACCAGTATATTTCTTTTCTGATGAGGATCATTGATGAGATCCTTGTTGAGTTCCTTGTAGTTAATTTCCTTGATTATGGTGATAATCAATATAATCCTTCCCCTCCTCCTCTATGGAAGTAGGAGATAGAATAAGTCTTTATCCACTAGTTTCCACCCATTGATATCGACAATCTGGCATATCTCGACTGGGTGGAGACTAGGTTCATTGGAAATAAAGTGTGGAATATGTGTCTGAATCCACCTAATCACCATGATAATATCCCTTGGGATCTAGATTGAGTACCTCCACAGGTAGTTCCACATGCTGATCCACAAGTTCTACAGCCAGCTACTCCACGAGTTGTTGAGAATGCATATCATGTTGATGATCATATCAACACAATGTTGGTTGTGAATCCTTGTCATGATAGGAACCCCTTTCATGATGATATGATAGTTGCTCTCACTTCTCAACCCAACGCCATAAAGACATGATATGTAGAAATCCCACCTAATGGTAACCCATATCTAGTAAGGGTGGATGACACACAAGAACCCCTGGGAGTCAGTAATCCTACATTCATCTCCATCAATGTGATGGGTGAACCACTAAAAAATCCAGACCCTTCATCTTAAGGTGTGGACCCATGTTGGGGAATCCAGAGCGGCATGAGGCCTTTATCCTACGATGTTTTGTTCAATCACTTTAAGGGATATTGTTCCTCTAGTAGAGCTGGATTCCCATTGGATCCATTGTTTTTAGGTAAGATATTCACATTATTTTTTCTAATAGTTTATCTCTACCACATGAAATACTAGTATTTTCTAACTCTTCATGTGAACTCAATGGCCGGATTAGATTGTCGCAGACTTTTTCACTGGGTTGATAGGCCTCACATATTTTCTTGGCAAGACAATAACTTAAGAGAAGATATTGGGGATGTGCGCGAGGAAAATCAAAACTGAATTGGCTCTACCCCTCATCACTCATAATTTCCCATGTGTTTTTTGAGATTTCGTTGACAAGGATCATCACCAAGAAAAAGTCTAATAGAAATCTAATATGGAATGTTCATTTCCTCTCCCATCATCGGTAAGAAATATTCCAAGGTAGATAATTCTATCATCATACAGATAGAGGCCCCCAGGATACTAGATTTGTTATCAGTAGAGCCTCATCTACAAAATTTCTAAGGTAAATAGCCTCAGGAACATCCTTATGATTAGAAACAACCAACAAAAAATTAGCAAGAACCACCCTATAAAACACCACCACCGCCTCGGTGTGAGAATCAAAACCCAACCCCTCATTAGGGGTAGGATACCATATCTCCCTTCCAAGACAAGAGAAAATAGACCTACTCATTCAATGAGGCTCAGGTGCTCGATTATTTCCAAAGTTCCCTTGTGCCAGGAATTCCATCATTTCTAGAATGTTAGTAACCCTAGGAAACTGATCTCTCTAATTTCTCGGACTATTTTCCATATCACAGAATCATTGGGCATACTATAAAGTGATTTAATGTGTTCAGGGACTATATCCACGACCTGATAGATAATAATGTTTTTATATTTTTCCCTACCATGGGACAATTTGAATGGATATCAAAAAATCCTTACAGGGATAGTGAAGGTGAGTGAAAATAGGTATCTAGACAAGAGACTCATATGTATGACGAATAGTTGGATCACAGAGCAGTCACTCACACCCATTGTGTCATCCATGATTGATCGAATATGTTTGAACCTCTTGAATATGATAGACCTCATAAAGACACAACATTTTCCCATGGTGTCCTAGTATACTACCTATATGATGAGTAAGAATTTATGGGAAAAGGTAATGATAAATCATCGACTAGTGATAATACCATACCTTACCCTTTTGGATTCCATTCCTCCAAAGATGATAATCATAGCTAGTGTCCACCCAATACTGGAATATTAATTTAATGATGACCAAAAGAACGCCTAAGTTAATACCATCATGTTGGTGGAACCATATATGGTTTCTGACAATGAATAGTATCAATTAAGTCCTTCGAATACTCTTGGATGATTCCATCGTCGAAAGAGCCGATGCTATTTGAACTTAAGGATACCTAGGCCAGTACTTTAAGACAATCCATAAATTCCACTGAGACCAGATAGTAGGCCATCTATAGATCTTAGTAGGAATGGTCTTCTTAGTATGTATTTTCAGATTCTCTACTGCCATTGATCATTTTACTCGAATAAGCAGCAAAATCATGATTTCATCATGATCATTCCCATCTAGTTGCGGTCGGGCCTTAGTAAACTGGTCATTATACAATAGTATTCTTATATGGATCAACTAATGGTATGTGTGATATTACATGTACCATCCAAAATCGTCTGGTTTGACCAGTTGTGCATGTTGTGCCCCCCCGCAAATGTGTAACCTCCCTTCAGCATAAATGTGCACTGGGCATAGAAGTATCATGTGAATAAGAAAATTTCTAGAATTCCTATGAATCTATCAATCCCTAATTCAATATATATTTCATAATTCTTGTGTTAACCCCGAGAAAAATATTTGAGGATCCCAATTTAGTTTGAAATAGTGGTGGCATCCACAGAGTTATTTCATGCCCAGGAGGTCGAGCTAGTAGAATTCCAACCCATCATATCATTATCAAGATAAGATGAAGGCTCCCACATACAAGGATACATCTAACCATTTTACATCACTAAAATTTTTAATTTAAAGGATGTCTAAAAATTTCTAATCAACATAGGTTTCATGATCAAACTTATCCCAACCTATACAATACATAAGATAGGATTGAATAAAGTTGATTTGGGTCCCTCTGTCTTAAAGTTACAATGTTATGATAGGACCAAGGATAGGTTGTGTGGTAGAATCTTCTTAAAGAACCAATTTAATGTCATTACTTTATTCCCTGAGTTCATGATTGTATCATTGTATACCAACTCTAATCCACATATGGGTAGTCCCTGGCTCCAACTGCATGTAGCAGTTCACTCTTCATATCACTAATGCCTCATGTAATCATTCAACGTATGATTGGTCATGATCTAAGGTGATGTGTCTCGATTTTATGTTTTTGAATCCTACTATCTAGATTCTTACAATTGAAAAAAAAAGAAAAAATGGGTTAATAAAAATGAGAAAGAGCACATTACCACTGTGGATGACCTAGGGGCATACATGGAAAATAATATCATCCCCTTAATTCACCAGTTGGATTCCACCACAATAGACCTAGGGAACTACATCATTATTTATATGAAGAGGGAAATATGTTATCCCAAGAACAATTACTTCTAGAAGATCATCTTGCACTCTTATAAAGGATATCTTCAGGTGACACAAGAACTGTTACCCCAATTAAGTATCAAGAATTTCACTCCAGGGATACAACTATCTGCAATATTTTCCCATTATGATGAGCTGTGTTGATCCAGAACAAATAGGCCCCTCACTAATGATTTTACATCATGCATGGAAGCCTTGATCGGAGGAATTATGGGATTGGGTTTACTGTCATTGTCCATATGATTTTGGAATAGAAGAAGTTCCCTATTGGGGATACTATGATCACCTAAGAAGGCACTAGTGTTACCCCTGGATCGGTTTAATTGGATGAACTATCTCCTCACATTGATCAAACTACCTCATATGATGAATTGGATTTGAGATATTCCCCTCCTTTATTTGAAAAAGGTATCTCCACCACTATTGACAAGGTGGTTTAGGTGAATCAAGGCACTGAGAGAGATATGAGGTCGACACTGATCAGCACTTCCATGCTAGCAGTGGAAGAGATGTATTATGTGGATTTCCTAAAGAAGAATCATGCTTTTTCCCTAGAGTTATGAGTATATTCTAGGAATAGGCAATTAGGTAACCAAACACCATGTTGTTCTTTCCGCAAGTCGTCATAGGATCAAGTAGTTTCCTAGAAAAATGCACCCCTATCATGGTTCCATGGTCAATTACAGTGATGATAAGATTATCAAATCCAAAATATTCAATGAAGTTTATTACCCAAGATGGTTGGACAACATTGTTCCTATCGGGAAGAAGAATAGATAGATCATGGTCTATATCGACATCCTAGATCTCAATCATCATTAACAAAAAGTAAGTTTTTCCTATTCTTGTTATGGAGATAATGATCAACGCCACTACCAAGTTCCAGGATCTCTCATTCATAGATAAATATTCTGGGTAAAATAAAAATTGGAGGGTCCCCTAATAGGAAGAACACACTACCTTCTAGGAACCATAATGAACCTTCTGCTACAAGGTAATTCCATTCAGTTTGAAGAACACAAGAGCCACTTATCAGTGTTACATGGACGAAATTTTCATATTCTTCTTCAATAATTTAGTGGAATTATACATAAATTATTTTGTGGTTAAATCCTACCATCATCAAAACTATATCAGAGATCTTGAGAAAGTGTTCGGCATCCTCCACTCTAGACATCTAATGTTGAATCCCTTAACGCGTGCCATTAGGGTTATACCTGGGAATTTTACCATCTTTTTCATTACATAAATAAGCATCTAGAGATTCATGGATATGAGGAATGCTATTAGTCAGATGCCTCATCTGAGAAACCTGCAGGAGCTCCATGTATTTTAAGGAAACTTGGCCAACATACCTCGATTCACCATGAATCTAGACAAAAAGTGTAATCCCTTCTCCACACTCATCAAGAAAGATGTGGTCAACTAGTGGGATTAAGTGTTATATACTACATTTGGTATATAATAAAATACCTACCACAAAATCTGATTCTGATGCCACCCATCTCAGGGAGTATGTTTGTCCTTTATGTGACAACCCTAGAATACTCCCTCAATGACATGCTCAACTAGAAGAACAACTAATGGAAAAATAATACAATATACTATCTCGGTCACATTCTCATTGAAATGGATTCTAGATACTCTCTTATCAAGAAGAGATTTAACACACTAAATTACAAAGTGTAGATGTTTTAGTTCTAACAGCAACATCATTAGATACAACCAGTATCCCTTATAGACCTGCTAAAGTATATCCTGAACCTCCATATATTTACAGGTCATCTATATTGCTGGGCATTGATTCTTTTTCAGTAGAAAATCGGGATCATCTCATAAGAAGGTTATGAAGGTATTGACTATAACATACATTTTGGAGGCCCATACAACCCCCATAGAGTAGTCCCTTCATCTTGATTTCCCAAATGAGGTGATCCAATCAGTGGATAATGATGTTTTTATTAGGTTTATTCATTTCCATGGATCCTATCATAGCCAAACTAGTAGAAGGATCAATGATCCCAAACTCAACAGAGTGGTCCTAGGGATCTTCATCATCACCCCGACATAGGTAGTCCTCCCATATTCATTCCTAATATCTAAAGGTAGCACCAATAATGAGTTCATTTATTAGTATCTCATAACTAGTCTTGAGATTGACCTTGATAATGATGTTCCCTACCTGCACGTGACAAGGGACTCTGAGCTATTTATCATGAAAATCAATAGATACTATGTCGTTAGAAATACTAAGCTCATTACCCTATTGGAGCACACTCATCGGTTATTGGACTAGTCCCTTTCTCCATGTGAGGGAACTCATGTTCCCCATTCAAAGAATGGTTATGTTGATACCTTGGATAGTATAGTTTTATCTCTTGTAGAGCCTATTTAGGTTTATCTATTCATCCATGTGGTGCATTGAAGAGTCCTCACCCCAGTCAATTCAGACATCGATGACATCTAGTTGGTAAACCACCTGACCGTCGGTGCCTCCACATGGGGTCCTCCAGACACCCCTACATGTAAGGAACCCTATTATTGGATGCCTCACTATATCGAGTTTCTCAATTATATTACTCTACTACTAGACAAAACTGAACATTAGTGAGTCTACCAGCGTTCATCATAGTTCACCCTCTACTGTGGCCTCACCTATGTCCAAACTCTTTATAAACATAGGTTAAATGGAGTTATTATCCATTTAATTCCCTAATATTGTATTCCTCTTGTTTTAAAGTATTTTCATGTTATTTTATATGGATCTCATCAAGAAGGGTTGAAGCTCTCCAACCAAATTCGTAGGTCGGGTTACTATTTGAAAACCATAGCCCACTTCTTCATTAATTTTTTCGATAGGTGACACACATGAAAGATCCATGCCATATTTATGTACCGACAAACAGAGACCCTCCATACTATCATGTATTCATAGATTTTTTAATTCTGGGGACTCAATGTCCTGAGACTATAACAACCAGAAACATCACTCCAACGAAGGTTCATTCTGAAAATGATAGATTTCTTGTCTAAGCTGGAGGAAGAAGTTATTCTCATGTAAGTCAAACCCCAGTCGGTTGTTGAATTTATAAACATTCACATCATTTATCGATTCTAAATATGTCATGAAATTTCCACTAAAAATGACACCAACTACCAAGAAGATGATCTAAAATAGTTTTACTCCAAGTACAACATCTGGTCCAACCACACATCTCGCTACCGCATATAGAATAATGGTTAGATCTAGGATTTTAAAAAAACACTCTCTAGTATTGAATATATTATTATAAGACAAAATAAGATAATTTGGCTAGACAAGATCCTTAATTCCCACTAGGATTATTTAATGATGACTTGGAATTACACCTAGATGGCCCCATATTCTATGGTGTACAGAATAGAGGCAATTCCTCCAATTGATATTCAATGACCTTCCCTCTAAACAACTTTATTGGATTAGAATACATCATGGAGCGTAGTCGAAGTATGTCTAGCTAAAATGAAAGCCCTCAATTAGAACTAGATTTTATCCTTACATAGTATAGATAGGCACCAAAATAAGATAGGTAGAGCTTCCAACAAGAAGGTTTGTTTTTGATATTTCCTCCAATGTGATAGAGTTTTGGCTCTTCGAACACCAATGATACATAGAAGTAAAACACCAAAGTTGGATCCAAATGGGAATGGAATTAAATCATTCACAAGGTCTATCCTAGGGATGTTTATTCATTGGTCACCTTGGATATAGAGTAAATTACTCCTCTAACCAATGCCATGTTCCTCAAATATTACTTCTCATAATGAACATTATCATCCTAGATACATGACCCTAAACTACACAACAATGATAGTACTTCCTATATGAACTTAAAAGGAATTTCCCCACATCCCTACAACATGAAATTAAACTGTGCTTCATCATCTTACTTGTGAGATGGTAAACTATATAACACCAAATGGTTCGAATTATATTAACCTAAACTCAGAACATTGTAGTCAGAGATTTATAAATTTAAACCTCAAAGAATCCTTATTCTTGTTATATTATGTTCTACTACATATAATTAGTTGTCCATTGTACATAATAATTAAAATAAAATTACTTATTTTTCACAAAAACATGACATTAATGTAGTAACCCGAGTCCAAATAACATGACATTAAATAGTTCATGTGTTCTCCTTGCAATAGTGTTGCATGGATTTGAAACAATGGTTTCTCATTGACATCGGGTTATAGCTTCACATAGTAAAAATTCCTCTCATAATGAATTTCCACTTTCCTTTCCTGAAACATGACGTGAAGCTATACTGCATCATCCATACCTCATCATTTTAAACTACATGGGCTCATCCAAGGAGCACGATGATAAAATTGGTGTTAATGGTCCAAACCCATTGACATGAAAATTAGATCCCATAGTACATGAAATATGACCATAAACTATTTGTGACACCATGTTCATTTTCCTTGAGTCCAGCTGCTTCCTACCACTATCATACTCTGGTGCACTAGGCTGTGAATCCTAATGTGTTAGGTTCTACATGGATACTTCATTGATATGTTACCACACTTCATGTATTTCTTGATTCAGATCCCAAACATCTCCTATATATAGATGTACCCCTAATGGTGTTGGTCTCAAGAATTCTTAAGCTCACCTCCTATCATAGTCTAATGATCAAATGGATCATTGAAAATAATAGTAGACCATCGGTTCTGAACATGGTTAGAAATCAACCATACATTTTCATGTCACATCCCTGACTAGTGTAGCTATTGATCCTATTATTAAATAAATTCCCACAGTGGTCCCTACCAGTCATACACCCCTTCATGATCTGGATCTCATAATTCTTGATTTACCTCCATTCCAACTCCCTATTCTTTCTTGGAACCCCCACACCCTTGGTGTTACCCCTTCATAGATCTATGTGAATTGAGTGGGAAGTTCAGTATCATTGGTAACTTTCGACCTATCATTTCTATTCCCATTCGGTGCACTTCAATGAGATGGGACAAGCCTGATACATCTCTCTATTACACACACTGTGCCTGAATCATATGTGCTTGGGAGTCCTAGAAGGGTTTGTACCCATGTGGTGGAGATAATGCTTCTATAAGAATATGTACTGCGGAGATGTGCATTTTTAGTCCTTATTCATGTCAGGTTTATCACCTCTCTATGATACATATTTTTGTTGGAGATGCACAACCATCCATTTAAGGTTCGAGTTGTACAATGTTGACCTATAGAACATCAATGTACTAGATACATGATTTTAAACTTCAAATAATTTAGGGTCCTATTCGTATCAACATAAAAGGTGAATACCGACATCCCAATACCATGATGTTAAATTGGGAACCCAATTCCATGTTGTATGGATTTAAAATGTATGAGGGGTTTCCATGAATAGGTGTTGTGAGGTGCGATCTTCTTTGGACCTCATTCACATCGGGTTGTTTCTATTGTGCTACACAATTCCCTTTATTCGGAAAACCCTCCCTAAGGTCCACGAATTGTGAAATTAAACTATATATAGGTTCCATCCGGAATTTTTGGTGTGAAATAAGTCCCCCTAGTGCACTCAAACTCTACGTTTTACATGTCCATACAAGATTCCAGCCCTTTATGATATGAATTAGATGACCTTAAATTTAGATCTGTACATTCCAACATTTGACGAATTTAAACTCCACAATTCCCTCATGATTTTATCACCAGAGATTATGTAACTTATGAAATCGTTCATCCAAAATTCCATCCTCAAGAAATAGTATGGTATGATTCCCATTCTTCTGAGATGTGCATGAATTACTAGATATTTCATATTTGGGACTAGCCTTAAATTCATTCTTTTGGCCTCTCATCCAAGGTTTACTTTTGAAGTGTGTGGTGTGACATGGGACTCCATGTACATCATTTACATAAGGTTATAAATAATGTTCCATACACATTCCCATTGAGAAAACTCTTATCCCAAAACATCCTTTAGGAACGATTATATGTAACGTTACAATCATTTTACAATCCAAAAGATGATAAAACGCATGGAAACTAGTCACCCAACCTCATGAAGATAAAAATTTTCATATGGTCCCATCACATGAGATTAAAATATATCATCATCATCATGGATGAATTATGAAAAGATGGCACAACATTTCTGTATTCCCATATAAGAGGACATCACATTTGGAACTGGTCATCCACCATACCACCTATTAAGAAATGAATATGTTTTGATTCATATACACATAGGATATGTAGCAATGCCTCATATTTCCACCACAGTCCGTCCATTCAATGAAAATAAGAACAATAATGAAGCAAAAAAATACATCTCTCTGTGTGTGTATTGGTCGGACCTATGCAGAAACATCCTCCACTCAGGAAGTACATGTGGCTAGAGTCACATCCTCATGGGATACATAGTGACACCCAGATGCATCATCTTAGGGCACAACCACAAATTCACTTCCCCCATTTTCCATCCTTAGGCCCTATTTATGGCACACGAGCCCCACTGGATCACTCATGTTATATTTCCTTATCATTATTTCCTATTAATGTCATTAGGTCCGATCTCAAAAGGATCCCATAGGGTAAAATTTGGTATGTCATCAGGTCACCTCAGTCATGTTTCATATCAGATTCATTACTCCAACACACCACATATTCCTATTTTAGGGTACCATATTTCCCTAGTCAAACCTCTGTGACCATAAACTAAGTGGCCATAGTCAATCTTTCATGACATAAAAATGTAGGCTGGTTTCTTCTAGGATTTTTTTGTGTGGAATAAAGAATATTTGGATGCATTCATGTATGGTTTTAAGACACCTCAATATACACACCCATTTGAGACACCTTCGATTATGGTTTGAACTCTATGAACTCAAACTATGAGCTAATGTCCCTGACACATGATGATAAAATATAGTTATTCCCAAAACATCTTTAGGATGCCTCACGATAATCGTGTATGATTCATCATCCATGAAAGAGATGACCTCTCATGGAACAATAATCTAGTGGTTACTAAATAATATTAGTCCCTAATTTTTCAAAGGTTATCCGAAAATCTCATAAAAAGTGAAAAATTGTGTGGTTGTAATTTTTTATCATATAGAGCATGATCCCCGTGATATTATGGATTATTCATTAGTTGTATCAATGATATGATGTATGTGAGGAAATAAAATAGGTAAATATGTGTCTGTGAACAAAAAAAATTCAATGTAATCAATAATTATTATAGAAATTGGGACATCCACATCTTGGAGCCTCTCTTGAGTCCTAGTGAAATCAATTATCGATCTTCCCCTTCAATTGAGCTTTTAAACTCCAGCACCTATTGGTGTGTGGCCTCCAGGATCTGTTGTCACTGCCTAAGCTACCTCTACTCATTTTCAACAATTAGGTAGATCTTTTCAACCTAAATCTATGATTAGATCAATTGGACATGATGATCATCAGCATGACATTGCCCATGTCCCATATTATTTTGGGATTCAACCAGTTCGACCCTCAATTGTATGGCATGTTCTGATTGAGTGGTAATGAATGAGTAACACATGTTTTACTATTATACCAGGATATGGACTTCATGTTTATCCACATGATGTTTCAAGATGCTCTTATACTTCTCATAGAACAACAAATGTTTCCTGTGTCAACTGATTTACTTCATTTTCCCTATGTAGTAGTCTCAGATCAGTGTGTGTAAACAACAAATGTCCACCCCTTAAGCACATAGGCTATCAAACATGTGGTGATGTGACCCCATCAAAATCACCCATTAGGTCTCTAGGGGTTCTTCAATTAAAATTTTGATTCATTTCTATGCATGTCATCAGACCATGAAACTCCCATTAGCTATAGTAGAAATGAGAGTCATTCATCTCTTTCAGAAATGCTAGTATGTACTCTAGATATCCAGCTAAGAGTCCATAAACAGGATCATTCACAAACATTCTATCATATAGTCTTGGTTCCATGTTTTGTGGATGGCCATACTCAATTTACCCCACCTCAATGATATTGTCTCTTCCAACCCCGAGTATTAACCATCCAATAGCAATCCTAACAACCACAACTGACCAATATCTAAAGGTAGTGTCCTGTCCACATTTAGAAGATAGATTCAGGTAGAAGGGATCTTTATATCAGTAAAAAGATCATTGATTCCAAAATCATTATCCATAATAGGGAACCCAAATCTCCTAACACTGTTCAAATAGGAAACATGTCATTCAACCTAATTGATCATAAACATATGTGACCCCGTAAGGAAATAAAATTATGGTGGCTGAGTGGTAGTGTATTGTTCACTCGAGTTGTCAGCATTTGAATTATGGGGTATCACCGACTATATTAAATTAATGGATCCAGAGATTGTAAGGATTATACATAGACTTCCTAAACACTTGTCAACCCACCAACTACTTATGTCTTCTTTACACTCATGTGTCCACCTCCTTCCCCATTATAAGGGATCTCTTACACAAGTTCCTTCTACAGAAATTTGATTTGGTTTAGTTTTTATGAAATAATAATTGACAAATAAAAACATTGGATAATGAAATAAATCATCTTTTAAGGTCTTCGTTGAATTTGTAAGTGGATTCCCTGGTCTACCCACTCACTAGTGGTATTCCCATTTTGGACTCTTCCCCTAAAGATTAATCCAATTATTTAGTTAAGGGGAAGTGCACTACTGTATCAGCACCTGATAGTAGTAGGGGAGAGTTAACCTCCACTAGTAGCTTCACTCATCCCATCATCAGATGTACAATGCCTCAAGAGTGCACTAGGTCCTCAAGCTCTTCCATTTATAGTTTCCCTTCCTCTTAGGACATAGGGAATCCAGCCTTGGTATATCCAATCCCCACAATATACATTATATGAATTTTTATGTATCCCTTCATCCTTATTAAGTTAATTAATTTTCTATTGGAATCCCATGTTTCCCATATTTTAGGGTAAAAAAATACATTGGGATTCCCATGCAGCGCAATCACTTTCTGAGAGCCTGGGTAGGCCTCTTACAGAACCGTCTTGAATGATACACTTCATCCCATGTTTTCCTGACTGGAAGAATTGAACCAATGGAAGTTTTTCTATATTTAATTATTTATCCCTTTCCCCATGAATCTTTATTCCCACTATTCAGCCTCATCCCTAAGGTGAAAGGAAAAATTCATTCCTTCTTCTGGATGGTTCGATGTTTTTTTATTTTCTCCAGCATATGCATCCTCCCAGCTCTTTTTATATACACATGAAATAGCCTATATGTAGTCATGGATGGTTTTATTCCCTTACACATATTTATATCATCACATGTGAACATGATCTAGATCTTCCTCATCACACAAGTGTGGTCATAATGTTGTACTCCCAAGTATACCTTCAGAGCCAACCTCTAGAGACACATTAACCTCCTAACAAACCAGGGCTAGTTGTATGGTTCACAGATCATCTCACAATCAACATGTTCCAATATAAATCTACCTAGAAAATATAAGAGATATTATCACAGCTCTTTAGTTCCAATTCCATCATCATTGACGACCCACATCAGAAAAGGGAGCATATGGATAGTGAATTGATCTGCTCGCCTATCTTTTCCCAGCACTGCCACCAGACCCATACTGAATGGGAAAATTACCACAATATCCATAATTTCAGGTATGATGTTATTCATTGGAGGCTATATGGAAATTTTATACTAATATCCACCCATGTGTGCTTCCACCCATCCATATAGAAATTTATGTGGTCCTCACATGTACAGATCCAAAATCTTAAAAATTAAAATTCCCTTTTGATATAATTAAATGTAAAATTTAGTAATAAGGTTATCAAACAATAATTCACATATTTATTTATATTTTATTAAATTTTATATAATTTTAACAATATTTATCACAGTTAATATAAAATTTGAACAATAATCACATGAATAGTATAAATATAGGGCTTTAACAAATCCAATTAACTCAGATAAAGAAATTGATGTCATCAACTAGTCGAATATCGGCATATGAATCCCATTTATCAGAACAACGGTGAGAGATATCACCTCTGGGATTTTCCCTTGACCAATCCCAATTTTTTAACAAACAAATTAAGCATGATTTAAACCATTAAATTAAATGTTAAAGGTCATCAAGATCACGACCCAAACCACATTCACTGAATGGCTCCATGAATGTGTCATTGTCGTGCACCTTACTCTTGAAATGTTTTCTAGTTTAGTAATGAGATATATACCAAGAACCTAATAAAGTGAATATTTATATTATTTAGTAATGAATATAACTTCATTTTATTATTACTATATAAATTATATTTAACTAATTCTATTAATCAAAAATTATATTTTTTGTTATATTCAAATTCGATAAAGAAATTTTTCTGATGAATTAAAAGACACCCAATAAATAGTGTTTTAATAAAATTTTATTATTAAATAAGTTTTATAAATTTCCATATAATTTTTCTAATTTGAAATGTTCTTTTTATAACGGATCAAAAATAGTTGTTATCATAAACCAAGCATTTTTTAATAAATTTCAAATAATATTTTTTAAAAAGTTAAAATGAAAAAATTGAGAAAATTATTCAGGAAAAAATAATATTATTTTTGTAATAATATTTTCAAAATTATCAAATGTTGAATTTCTTAAAATTTTATAAGACAGTCGAATTTCTGAGTAAAAATTAAATATTGTATAAATATACAGTGTGATTTATGAAATCATAATAAACCTAAAATGATGTAATAAGTTATATAATGGTTATAATCATCAAAAATATCTGTTTTCAATATAAAATGATTTTATTTTAGTATCATTTTATTAATTTTATAATTCTTTTATGAATCCTAAAAAATATATAATATATTTTATGATTTTAAATTCATTTCATTAAACGTGTAACTCACCTCATACATAAGAAAGGGTAATATATTAAAAAATTCTACCCTTTATATTATAAAATAACTAAAACTTCCCATCTTTGAAAAAACAATGTCTAATATGCATGCGCAGGTTGGTGGTTTTGAATAATTTATTATATAGAGTCCAAAAACAATGTTTGTGAAATATTAATGAATTCCCCACTCATTTAGCATATAAACCCACCGATGCTCCAAATAATCTTCACTAAAAATCCATGGAGAATGTTCTTACTCTTCAATCTTCTAACTATAATCCTCCCAAGGTCCCCCAATCTCTCAATAATCCCCTTTTCAAATATTTGGAGCCATTGACTCAATTAAGGGTTATTTCATGTCACCTCTATATACAATTTTATTTATCATGTTATGCGATTTTATTTTTAGTTACTAATTATTAGGTATGTTTCCATACTTCCAAAAAACTTACCTTATGATAACTAAATTATTATATACCCCTTTATCTCTCATTAATCTGTCCCATATACACCCATTACCAAGATGAAACATTGTACGTGTCCTCTAATTTCTCTTCATTACTCATGTTTCTTTATTGCATAATGATTTCTATTTCCAATTCCTAATTTTTTGATATGTATTTTCATGTCCCTATTACTACTGACATCATTTCTAAATGATTATATACCATTTTATCTAACATAAACCAATTTTATGAATTTTTTATGTGAGATATTTTTGCTGCTTAAATTTCAACGTGATTTTCCATTGAAAGACAATTATATAGTGATTACTATACACATTTCCTAAAAATGGTGTTCACATTTACAAGAATATATATTTCAATTAGAGAATTACATGTATTTATCTGACTCTATCATCGATAATTTTATAATGATGAAGGGATCCATGTTTTACGATCTATGTGGCACACTTAAGCATGAGAATAAAAAAATTGATGGGTGTTCCTAGAATTATATTGTGCGTAAATGCATTGGGTAGTGTTTAGTATCATGATATTTCTTATAGGGACATAGGTATAACTAATTTTATTTTGGTACTTTTCCCACCATGATGTCTTTCTGGGTTATCCATGACTGACGCTGAAATGTTTTAAGTTGTTTATACATTTATCATGTTACGATTATTATGAAATATTATTCTTAATGATTCATGTTACTTTATTTCCATTTTATGTCTATTTTTTATCATGTATTATTCTCTTCATGTTATTCCATTTTTATTTCCTTACTATTATTTATAGCTCAACTATTTCTTATGTCTTTTTCCATAGGATATCCAATGTAGTTTTAAGCTTAAGTAGGTTGAAGAAGATTTCAATAATGATGTTATAATTCATGTTTAACGCTGTAATGCAATGTACATAATTCCAAAAGACAAAATAATTTTCAATAGGGTTTTATTATGTGTAATTTTATGTAATTAAATCATGTATGAATGTGTAATAAATAGAATGGCTTTTATAGTTGGTACCAAAGGAAAAGTTTAGTAATTTTTGGGATTAGTATTATAAAACTATAGAAAAAGACTCAGGGATAAGACTAAGTATAAAGAAAAATACCAAAAATTTTGGTTTTTATAGAGTAAGATATGTGTCAATAAAATGAAAACCTATCAATATTCTACATATGGTCTGGGTTCTAGGAAAGATATATATTGGGGTAAAAACTCTAACAGGGTGACCCAGGCCTGACATGAGGTAACCTAGTATAAAACAATATCCCTTACTATGCAAGATGATTGACACAACTGGGGGATATGATTTGGTAAGTTCATATTCGTGGTATGAACCATTATTAAGGGAATAAAAAATTTCCATAAGAATACATGTTACGTCATATATCACAAATAATATAGATTGAATCCAATAAATATATAAGTTTAGGAGATATATGTAATTTAATGGTTGTCAGATTAATATCATTATTTTCACTTTTATATTTTTAATAGATTGAAAAATACTCACCCATAATTTTACTTTTGTTCTATCCTATGACAGTTAATAAGAGGAATCATGGAAAGAATCATTATGAAGGGAAATGTGAGGAATTACCTAATGAGATCACCAACCATATGGGAGATGGAATCATTAAATTTATTATGATAGTCCTTATATAGACTCATGTTTTGAATAGAAAATTGGATCAGGAGGACCATCCATATCCCATAAAAAGATAACAATCCATAATAAAAATCTTCATGTGACAATGGACTCCAACTTTTAATGGATTATTTGATCCCTTAAACACCGAACAATGGATCAAATCCATTGAGATGATCTCATCCATCCTTCAATGTGAAAAACCAGAGAAATTTATTATACATATTTATCATATGGATGGTGAAGCGGATTAGTGATGGACATTGATAAAAAAATATGCCTACTGAAAAAGAGATCAAGGTGGTGAGATGAAAGGATTTACAGAAAGAAAAAAATTGATAAATATTTTCTTCACACCCTCTATCTAAAAACGTAAATGTATTTAATTTCCCTCATAAAAAAAATAATTACAATCCTTTTAGGATTAAAAGTAAAACTTCACAAGACTTATATGATATGCATCTGAAATCTTCATTAATCCCATGTGGATGGTAGACTCCTTCATTAGTGGGATAAAACGTAGTCTATAAAAATCTCTAACGGCCATGACATTGATAGCTATTATGAAATTGTATAATGTTCTCTCAATGTTTAAATATTGATCGACGAATCTTAGGGTCATCATGGGGATATGTAGTGTAATGTGTATATCAATTATGGTGATCCTATAGAAAGATCTAATTGTTCCAAAAAGATTCTACATTCCACTTTCCAAAGGGATAGAAAGAGGGACCTTGGAGATTTTTTTAAAGGGATAAGGAAATGATTTATATGAGAGAAGGAAGGGCACCAAACCAGTGCTTGACGATCAGAAAACACCCTACTATAATGATGGAAAATAATTCTCACGTCAATACTAACCGTTGTGATCATATCTTAAACTACACGTAACCATAGAATTTTTCAATCCAATTCACTAATCATAGGGATTTCAGTGACAACCAACTACCTCCTTGGTATAAAGGGGGATTTTTTCCACCATGATTGATGATGTGGATCTCGAAACTATGGTGGCTATAGGTATGCAAGTTATTCAGTCATGAATGGAGAATGTATTTTTTTTTATTTTGGTTCTACGTGTTCCTTTATATCATGAAATATTAGTAGAACATTTCACCCAATATCACTAATCATAGAAGTGGAGTTATTGGTGAAAATATAAAATGGGGTAATTATTGAATCCCAAGTACAGAACTCCTACAATGTCAGAATTTGTTGGATGAAATTCCTAGTGAACCCTGTCATACAAAATTTGGTTTAATTTGACTCAATTCTTGGCATAGATATTATTTATCTATATAGATCCAACATAAATTGCCGCGAAAAGGAAATCAATCTCCCTATTGTGAATCAAGCACAATTATTTATATGTGAAAGGTGGATGATGAATATTTTTTACCACCATAATCTCAAGAATGGATATTATTTTCCTTTGATAAATCATATATAGTTTAAATGATTTATTCTCAGTAGATAATCATCCTTTATGACATGCCCATCGTTAGGGAATACCCTAATGTGCATCCTGAGGAATTTCCTCATCTACCTCCAAGATGAGAATTTGAATTTTCAATTAAGCTTATACCTATGGCATTACCATTATCTATGACTCCGTATTGAATGTATTTTGTGGAACATGAGGTGAAGAAAAAATACTACTGAAGAATTTGGGTAATGGTTTTATATGACTTATAACATCACCTTGGTGTGAACAAGTCCTATTCATTAAGAGTAATTATGGGTTAATGCGCCTTTACACAGATTATCGTGATCTCAACAAGATCATGGTCAACAACAACTATCATCTACCACATATTAATGATATATTATATTATCCACATAGAGAATAATTCTTTTTCATGGTGGATATATGGTCATGATATTACCTTTTTTTCTGAAGAAGGAGGATATGCGCAGGACAACATTTTTGTACAAGCTATGGGTAGTATGAATTCAGGTTAATACCATTCAGACTCACAAATGCTCCACCAATATTCATTGAGTTAATGAATATAGTATTTATATATTACTTTGATAACCATTTTGTAGTATTTATAGAAGATATTCTAGTATAAACCAAAATAGTGAAGGATCCTGGGGATCATATAAATATTGTACTAAATACATTGTGAAATGAAAATATTTATGCGAAGTGAAAAAGTTATGTGTTTTATTATAGGAATTACATTTCATATGGGTTATCATCAAAATAAATGGGGTTTCTATAGATCGATTAATGATTGATGTAATTGAAGGGAGCCCAAGGCCAACATCTGTGACAGATATCGATAGTTTACATGGTTTATTTGGGTAATATTGCAGATTCATGAGAAATATCTCATGATTCTAAAACCCTATTAGAAAACTAACTCATAAGGGATTCATGTTTTCCAGAAATGATGAATGTGAAGAAATATTTTAGTAGTTGAAAAGTAGGATTATCACTGCACCTGTACACACACTACCCACATGTGGAGATATTTTCTTAGTAGATTAGTGATGCTTCGAAAAAGTTTCTATGATATATGTTGATAAAAAATGATAAATTCATTACCTATGCTTCAAGGCGGTTTAATGTTCATAATGAAAAATACACAACACACAATATGGAGTTTTATATAGTGATCTTAACTCTCAAAATATAATGGATTTATATTTTTGGGGAGAAGTATGAAATATATAAGGATCACAAAAGCCTAAAATATATATTCACTTTGAAATATTTGAATATGTTCCAATGAATATGGTTAGAGATGATCAAAGACTACGACTACTCAATTAACTACCGTTATAGGAAGTATAATAATGTTGAATATGATTTATGTAGAAAAGATCTTTCAATTCTCTCATTGAATATATTTGATAAGGATCAAATCTTCATAGACATAAGGTAGATGTACATGGGAATAGTTAAGGAAAGAGAATCATTAATCCTTCCACAACTTATTGATCAACCATCTATTTTTGATTTGTTAAAGGATGGTCAAATAAATGATGTGGGAATTTATAAGAATGTGGAATGAATTTGAAAATGGAAATCCTAAGAGTTCAATTTTAATGAAGAAGGTGTTGTTTGATTTCAGACAACAATATGCGTACCATTATATCCCCAGTTTAAAAAAGATATGTCGGATGATGAACATAGCTCAACCTTCTCTATCAATCCTAGAAGCAAAAAGATGAATCAAGATCTCTGAGAACACTATTGGTGGAAAACAATTAGGAAGGATATCCTAGAATACAAACCATGATGTCATAAATGTCATTAAATAAAGGCATAAGGGAAACAATATAGTCAGATGACTCAACCAAAAACCATACCTACATGAAAATGGGAAAGCATCACAATAGAATTTGCCAGTGGATGTCCAAATAAAAATAGTGGAATTTTTTTTATCAAGGTTATGGTGGATTTTAATAAAATTAATAAACACTATATTGTTATTTTAGAGGATTTATCATTGGATCAAATTGTATGGATATACATCAGAGATGTGTTGAGGTGGCGTGGTGTACCACAACTGATTAAATCTGAATACTATTATAACTTTCAACATGGACTTCCACCCTCAAACTGATAGAAAATTTGAGTAATCTATCCATAAAATTGATGAAATGTTGAGAGAAATCTCAATGAAATATAAAGGCTGGTGTGATAAAATCCTTCCTCGAGTTGAGTTCCCTTAAAAAACAATTTTCCAATTGATCATTAAAATTACTCCCAATGAAGCCCTGTATGGGAGGAGGTGACTAACACATTCATGTTTGTTTGAAGATTGGGAATGAATTCTGCTTGTTCTGGAATTGATTGAGGAAATTGTTTATATGGTTAATATCATTAACTAGTACATCAAGGCTACTCAATGTTGAAAAAGAGTTGTGCTGAAAATAATCGATGATACCTAGTGTTTGATGATGGATACATGGAATTCTACCATATATATCCTTGGAAGATAGTGATAATATTTAGAATGAAGATAAATCATAGTCCAAGATACATTGACCCCTTTGGGATCCTTGATTTCATCAATGTGATGGCATACTAACTAGCATTCCCACCAAAATTATATCATGAACAAGATATAATTTATTTATACCTATTGATAAAGTCCATACCAGACACCTCACATGTACTCAATCTATAAGTGGAACCATTGGAAAACGGGATCTCTTATGAAGAGAAGCACGTAAAGAACATAGACCATAGAGACAATGTTATACGAAAAAAGAAAACACACAAAGTAAAAGTATTATGGAGAAACCAAAAGTGTGACGAAGATATATGGGAAATGGGAGGATATGAAACAATATTTCCATTATGTGTTTTAATGTGTGAAATGGAACATTCAAGGGTTAAATTTCTTATGGGGTAATATTTTAAACACCAAAATTATTATTAATTAAATTTACCATTTTTATTTAATTTGATGTCTTATTTGTAATATGGTTATAGAAAAACCATGAAAATTTTTAGTTATATATTACTCATTTTAAAATAATGTTATTAATATTTACCATCATTACTATAGTCATTGAATAGTGATCACATGATTTGTATAAATATAGGGCTTTAACAAATCCAATTGACTCAAACATAGGATGTGATAGACTAGGCCTGTAAAATAGTTTCCTATGAAGTCCATGTATCAGATCTTCCATGGGAGATATAATCTTGAGGATTTTACCTCGAACAAGTCCAAGTTGATATTTAGAAACTTAAGAATTATCATAATTATTTATGAAAGATGTTCAAACTCATCGAGATCATGAACCAAACCACGCTTGCCGAACGACCCAATGATTGTCTCACCACCATTCTCCTTCATATTAGAGAATACAATCATGTAATAAAGGGATATTTATCATGACCATAATAATGTGAATTTGAATATTATAAAATAATGAAAATATTTTCAATTTTTTACATTATAAATGATTTTGATTCTATTCAAATAATGAAAAATTTTATTTTATGTTATATTTAATTCAATTATAATATATATATTGATTCTTAATTTCACTAGGCTAGATACCCTGAGAGGGGAGGGGATAGTGAACCAGGGTATGAAAGATTAAAACAACCGCCCCTTTTGATCTTGTTTTGATGTTAGAAAAAACTCTCTTCTCTCTCCTTCTCAATGCAGAGTATGGATAAAAATTAAAGCATACACATGAAAAAACTCTTTTTACTTGGTTTGCTCGCACTGGGCTACGTCCAAGGAGCATAAACCGACAATGTTTTGATGTAACAATTCCACAATAATCACACTACTGTTTATAAGTTCTAAATGAACTCATTGTCCCTCATGGTTTACAAACACTCACAATTTGAGAACTCACTGCTCTCTCAACTGATGTGAGCTCACTGCTTGTTCTTTGAAGATCCATTCACAGTTTATAGACTTGTAGTTCTCTTCATTTTAATGGAAGAATGAATCCTCAACTGTTGATAGATACTCTATTAAATTTCAATGTTAGTCCACTAATGAATACCCCTTTTCCCTTGAACACTGAGCAATTCATTTGGAAAATACCTTCGCAAAGAACCATACTTCGCGAGGCTGCCAATTTTGTAAAGCTCAAACAAGCATTCGCAAAGCTACTGCTTTTTATTTTTTATGGGTTTTGTGAGAAAATTTGGTTTCTTGAAAACCATTAGTTTTGTGGTGTGTATCCTTGTGACTTTGGAATGTTTCCTGTGAGGTGTTTTGAGTTCGAGAACCATTTTTTAATATTTTTCTTCAATCATGAGTTAAATTTAATATGTTTGTTTTGAGATAATGGTTACTGGTCTCTTTTGATAATTTTTTTGGGATTACATTATGTTTATTCTCCGTTGTGTTTGGTGAATTATGGTCTATGGATAACCCTTTCTTGAGTTATTTTTATTTTTATTTCCATTTACATTCCCCCAAAAAGATACAATGAACATTGTGGTATAACTATTCGTGGATTACCCTTAATGGACCCACCAGTTGGGCAACTCATAAACATTCTTCATCAGTTTTAGAAGATGAATCATCCTCTATTGTATGGTTAAACAAATCCTCTCAAAGTGAATGATTGGATGTAGAAATCTCAGAGAAACATTAGTCTCCTTGAGTTTTTTGAATCATTTAATGTGAACCTTTTCAACATCATGTTTGAAGGTCCTATCTGGGAATTTTGAAGGAAATTCCATTAATGAAAATGAGAAGCACATTAAGGTTGTTGGTGCTGGCCATAGTGTTATAAGGACTTTAGATCTTCATCAACCTATTTTAAAAAAGGGGTCATTTTGTTCCATTAGTGTGTAATGTATAGTTATAAGAATTCATCATGTTCATTTTCATAAATATTGTGGTGTTTAGGGCCCAGTTTAATGTCCCTCTCTTTGTAATGCTTCTTTTTCAATGATAGTTTTTATAGGGTTTTCGGGTGTCATTTTTTTTCTAAAATTTAAAATTATAAATTATGGAATATTTTTTGAACTATTATTTTAATATAATTGTGTATTACCTATAGAAAAACAAAATTTCTCCATTTTAGATAGATTTGGTTTCCATGTGTTCATTTTACATTGATTCACATATGAGTTGAAAAGAGGATGATGTTAATTGGACCTATGAATCTCCATTTTGATGATGTTGTTTCATGAGGTGAACTGAGTCTCATGGTGCATTTTGATCTTCAGGTTCTGTCTAGAATGTTATGTGGTCACCCACAAGACCAGAGATGGTGTTCTCGTAAGATATTGTTAGCCTATGACTTTGAGGAAAGAGATTCTTCAACCATCAGTATAGCATCCCGCCTCTTTATCACATAAACTTTCATTACATTATACAAAACTGAGGATCTTTAAGGTTTAGTGTCTTGGAAACCAGGAACTTAAAACATGAAAACATAAAACAAAAACATTCTTCTTAAACACTTGAAAGGATTTTCCTCATGTTCATACTAGGTTCATTACTGCATCTCATAACCTGGGGACATACATCAAATGAAAGGGTGAGCAGAAGGCCCAGTAAGGGAAACAAGGGAATCATTTAACATGTGAACTTGAGATACATCAACTATGTCATGAACAAGAACTTTAAGGCCTGATAAAAAAAATCATGTGGCATATCATAATTAAAATAACATTTTTCATAACTTTAAGATGTGGCTACATGATTTAACATAGACAATCATGAACATATCACCAAGGTCCATCCCCAAGGTTTCATTTGAAAATTACCAAGGTTATTCACCAAGGTATCGTGAAAATTATAATCTCTAGTGGTTACATCATTATCCAATGCATTGGGGCGCTATCAGGGCGCACCCTTAAATTTGCCTTTATTATCATGTGAGCCACATATATCATCATCAAACATTTCATAAATAACCCATATAACATAAAATAAATGGGTTTCATTTCATAATCACAAAATTTTAAAAACTTCTTTAAAGACATGATCTTTACGTCACTTTAAAACCCACAGAAAAGGAAGGTGGGTCTCATGTATGTAAATCCCAGAATTTAAAATAGATCATTTTGGAATATATTTTAATACCCATGTATAAATAATATCTTTGAGTATTCACTTAATAACATAAAATAATTCTGAGAAAAAGAGAGAGGCATTTTGAGACGAAAACTTTTACAGCACAATGGCTACGTTACAGGGTCTTAGAAAACACTGAAAAGAGAGGGGACATGGGTCAAACATTCATAAATGACCCATAAAACAGTAGAGGGACAGAATATAAGTTACTTAAGAACATGGTAATGATATTTGGAAATATACCATATGAAATTAAGAACATGAAAGGAAGAAAAACATAAGATTTCTCTTATGAAAATTCAGCAGCCCAACGACGTCACTTAAACTTCAACAAAAATGAATTGACGAGATAAAATAGGGTATCTCATAACAAGAAAATAAAAGATAAATATGATAGATATAGAGATCATACCCCAACATAATACAAAAAGAACTTTAAATACTTGACATGAAAGTAGATCTTTGAAAAATGAGAAAGGCGAACGAATCCCTTAAAAATTCCGCAACCTAACGGCGTCACTTAAACTTCAACCAAAAATGAATTGACTAGATCAAAATAGGGTCTATCATCATATGAACATAAGGTTTCAGTATGATAGAGATAGAGATCATATCCCAACATAATAAAAATTAACTTGAAAGACTTGATATGGAATTAGATCTTGAAAACGAGAAGGGTGAAAGAATCCCTTAAAAATTCGGCAGCCAAACGGCGCCACTTAAAACTTCAAAATACTTAATTGAAGAGATCAAATGAAGTCTCTCATAATATGATCATAAAAGATCATAATGATATATATAGAGATCATACCCCAACATAATAAAAATGAATATGAAAAACTTGACAAGAAAATAGAAATTGATAATGGGAAGGGTGAAAGAATCCCTTACAAAAAATTCAGCAGCCTAACTGCGCCACTTAAAACTTCATAAAACGAAATAATGAGAGTAAGAGGTGATCTATCATTATATGAAAATGAAAAGGGAATCAAGAGGGGTATAAAAGAACATCCTCCAACATAAGAACATGGATCATAAAAGGAATGACATAAAAGAGATTACTTGAAATTAAAGAGAGAGGTCGGATCCCTTACCTTAAAATGTAACTCTTAAACCTCAAAGGTGGGGACCTTGAGGGCTTGGGGGCACCTTGGGAGGACTCCTTGGGAGGTAATGAGACCATAACTTCGTTGGGGAAGAGTGGGGAGTCGAATGGATGAGAGGAGGGCTTGATATTTATAGGGAAAGTGAGGGGACAAGGCATTAATGGCCAAGGGACACCTCACAAGTGCTTTTCTCAAACCCATGTGCTCTCTCTTGGCATTTACCATGGGGTTAGGCCACATGAGGCCCCCAAAACAATAATTCATCACCCTTGGACAGACAAACCTTATAATATCTCATGAAATCATCATGACACATCTATGATGTCATTAAACATACCGAAACCCTAAAACTGCATTTTTACTATTCACTGAAAATTCAACTTTCTCAGAAAAATCGCAAAATTTCACACTAACCAAATATCAATGCTCTGATATCAAAAATGAACTCCATTTTATAAAAATAATTTTCTAAATATTTTTAAATTTATTTTTAAATAAATACACTATTCACCGAAAATTCATTTTTTCAGAAAAAACCCCAAAAATTACCATAACAAAATATCGGTTCTATAAGTTCAAAAATGAAATCCATTTTATAAAAATAATTTTCCTAATATTTTTAATTTAATTTTTAATTAAAAAACACTATTCACTCGAAAAAACTAATACTTGAATAATAATTTATGAAACCGTTATTTATCAATTTTATTGAATCACATTACTTAATCAAGGTACCAAGATTATTTTAAAACTTTCTTTAAGTGAGATTACTAATCCATTTGGTCATATTACTAATCCTAATCATAAAATCACTATTCATAATTTACTATTCATCAAAAATCAAGTTGATCTTATTAGACTCCAAATTTTGTACTGAACATAATTGTAGAAGACCATTTTTCGAAAATCATTACACATTTTTAATTATTTATGGTTTACATAATCATTTTTAAAATATCCTTTTTCTAAAATTCATCAAAATATGCATACTATATTTATCCGGTCATTTGAAAATTCAAAAACATCATCATAAGAAGAAATCACAATTTTTTATTTAAAACAAAGGATTACACAAGGCAGTTACGGTCTTCTTACATAGCCCCTTATCACACCAGTATAGGACCTAAGTGTAAGGTGTGCTAAGGTGAGAGAGTCCGAGGGAGGCTCGGCCAACATTGCCCGAGTAGTAATTTCTATCAGTTTGAGCTTCTCGCGAAGGCGATTCCGTTCTAGCATCACATGATGAAGTTCGGCTTGGGTTTGGTCTAGAGCAAAGCCTAATGGTGCTACCTCCTTCCCAAGTTCTGTTATATGGGCTTCAATCGGTCCAAGACTACTAGGTGAGGCCATCGAATCTTCTTTCTATAATAATCAACCAAGATTACTTATTTTTAGAGACAATAATCAAGACATTTTGTTCACAGCAGTCATATTGACCGATGGTCATATAACAGTCAAAACCCAACGGTCTCATTTTAATTATAATCATGTTTATCAAATAAAACATTTTTGCTGAGTATAAAAATAAAATAAAATAACACATGAAATTAGGAAACAAGATTTATTCAAAATTTCAGGCCGTTACAATCTTCACCGCTTAAGAAATTGCGTCCTCGCAATTTTTAAAATTGGGTTTTGAAATTTCATTGAATGTCCCACATCGGAAAAAGAGTCAGTAACACCATTACTTTAAAAGAAGGAAAAGGAAGTACAAAGGCCACCCGAGTTTACTCATACTAGGATTCCATGTAGGAAACATGGACATGGAGGAGAAAACAAAGGGTCACGTTCTAAAGGAGAGTGATAGAAAACATTATTAGGAGGTGGTTAACCACCAGAAAATCCCAAATTTATGATGTGTGTAAGCGGTCTTTGATTACCTAATAGGAAACGTAAACCAACAACGTTTTTGTTTTATGTTCCTTTTAATAACTTTGAGGGATTCATTTACAACATAGAACAAAAACATAAGGAAATATATCTACCTTCATGTAGAGTTTCTTACATTAATAAGTTTTTACCAAAACTAATCTTTTCTCCAAACGATGAGCATTGAAAACTACTTGGTCTCATCAAAACACAAGAATCATCTTCTATGGAATCACATAATCCACAAATGATCAACTATCTATTTCTTCTATCTTTAAACATTATCCCAAAAATAGAATGGGTAAGGTAAACCAACACTTCAAAAAGAATCCCATAGGAATGGAAACTACTTTTAAATCTTCAAAGTTCCATGGTACTACCCAATGTACATCATAGACCATTCCGTAAATAATGGTCCTTAAGATTCCTCAAAATAAACCCAACTAAGATTGAAACCCAAATACAAGAAGGATTTGATAACATAGTCTTCCAAAATAATCTTCATTGTTCATCTCCAAACAACATCAACCATTCCTAACATCTTATAACAAAAGTATCTAGCCTAAACATATTTTACCCAAGATAGGTTAATCATTCCCATAAGTAACGTAAATTACCATAAGTCCACCTTAAATTCATCGATTCTTCAAAATATAAGTCAACCTTACTCCTCAATGAAAATACCATAGTAATATATTTACCTCGATCATATAGGGTCCCCAAAATAGTGAACGTATTCCAAAATAATAATCATCTTTTAATCCCCTAATCATTTCTTTCATATTAATACGGCAATCGTCACATTTCCTATCACATTGGTTGTTGGGACATGTTCTTCCATTTCCCACCATTAACTAAGAATAGAAAGTATAATTAGGGGCTTAAATACTTAGCTAATAGTCATGAAAAGGAACTTAAAGCATATAAGGATAAATTGTAGAAGAAAAGTATACCCTACCTTGTGATCCCATAGGTTCTCATCTAGGTTATCCATGATCGTATATTCTTATGTGAATATTTATTTTATTTTATCTTTGTTCCTTTAACAATGGATCATACTAAGCTTATGAATTTACCAATGCATATCCCCCGGGAGTGTCGTAACCAAGAGTGCAGCAAGGCCCGTTGTCGTGTACCAGTTCCCGTTTGAGTTTAGCTCAATGCGGTGTTTTCGGGTTTTACCCCTATGTAAATCTGTGCCAGAGCCACCTCTACCTGCTCGTATCCAGACAGGGGTGTATTTTCTTGGCAACCCATTACTCAATACTCACCAAAATACAAGGAAGATTTCCTATATATAAATTTTTCTATAGGCTTCTTCCTAAAGTTTTCATATCCTAATTTCCACAAATAACTAAACCATCCTTTGATACCAACTATAGCATCCCGGCTCTTTATCACATAAACTTTCATTACATTATACAAAACTGAGGATCTTTACGGTTTAGTGTCTTGGAAACCAGGAACTTAAAACATGAAAACATAAAACAAAAACATTCTTCTTAAACACTTGAAAGGATTCTACTCATGTTCATCCTAGGTTCATTACTGAATCTCATAACCTGGGGACATACATCAAATGAAAGGGTGAGCAGAAGGCCCAGTAAGGGAAACAAGGGAAACATTTAACATGTGAACTTGAGAAACATCAACTATGTCATGAACAAGAACTTTAAGGAATGATAAAAAAATCATGTGGCATATCATAATAAAAATAACATTTTTCATAACATTAAGATGTGGCTACATCATTTAACATAGAAAATCATGAACATATCACCAAGGTTCATCCCCAAGGATTCATTTGAAAATTACCAATGTTATTCACCAAGGTATCGTGAAAATTGTAATCTCTAGTGGTTACATCATTACCCAATGCATTGGAGCGCTATCAGGGCGCACCATTAAATTTTTCTTTATTATCATGTGAGCCACATATATCATCATCAAAAATTTTATAAATAACCCATATAACATAAAATAAATTGGTTTCATTTCATAATCACAACTTTTTAAAAACTGCTTTAAAGACATGATCTTTACGTCACTTTAAAACCCACAGAAAAGGAAGGTGGGTCTCAGGTATGTAAATCCCAAAATTTAAAATAGAACATTTTGGTATATATTTTAATACCCATGTATAAATAATATCTTTGAGTATTCACTTAATAACATAAAATAATTTTGAGAAAAAGAGAGATGCATTTTGAGACGAAAAAATCTGCAGCACAACGGCTACGTTACAGGGTCTTAGAAAACACTGAAAAGAGAGGGGACATGGGTCAAACATTGATAAATGACCCATAAAACAGTAGAGGGACAGAACATAAGGTATTTAAGAACATGTTAATGATATTTGGAAATATACCATATGAAATTAAGAACATGAAAGGAAGACAAAAATAAGATTTCTCTTATGAAAATTCGGCAGCCCAATGACGTCACTTAAACTTCAACAAAAATGAATTGACGAGATAAAATAGGGTATCTCATCACATGAACATAAAAGATCAGTATGATAGATATAGATATCATACCCCAACATAATACAAAAAGAACTTTAAATACTTTACATGAAAGTAGATATTTGAAAAATGAGAAAGGCGAACGAATCCCATAAAAATTCGGCAGCCTAACGGCGTCACTTAAACTTCATCCAAAAATGAATTGACAAGATCAAAATAGGGTCTCTCATCATATGAACATAAGTGTTCAGTATGATAGATATAGATATCATACCCCAACATAATAAAAATGAACTTGAAAGACTTGACATGGAAATAGATATTGAAAATGAGAAGGGTGAAAGAATCCCTTAAAAATTCGGCAGCCTAACGGCGCCACTTAAAACTTAAAAATACTGAATTGAAGGGATCAAATGGGGTCTCTCAACATATGATCATAAAATATCAGAATGATATATATAGATATCATACCCCAACATAATAAAAAGAAATATGAAAGACTTGACAAGAAAATAGAACTTGAAAATGGGAAGGGTGAAAGAATCCCTTACAAAAATTTCAGCATCCTAACGGCGCCACTTAAAACATCATAAAACCAAATAATGAGAGTAAGAAGTGATCTTTCATTATATGAACATGAAAAGGGAAGAAAGAGGAGTATAAAATAACATCCTCTAACATAAGAACATGGAGCATAAAAGAATGACATAAAAGAGATTACTTGAAATTAAAGAGAGAGGTCGGATCCCTTACCTTAAAATGTAACTATTAAACCTCAAAGGTTGGGACATTGAGGGCTTGGGGGAACCTTGGGAGGACTCCCTGGGAGGTAATGAGACCAGAACTTCGTTGGTGAAGAGTGGGGAGTCGAATGGATGAGAGGAGGGCTTGTTATTTATAGGGAAAGTGAGGGGACAAGGCATTAATGGCCAAGGGACACCTCACATGTGCTTTTCTCAAACCCATGTGCTTTCTTTTGGCATTTTCCATGGAGTTAGGCCACATGAGGCCCCCAAAACAATAATTCATCACCCTTGCCCGGCCAACCCTTAAAATATCTCATGAAATCATCATGACACAGCTATGATGTCATTAAACATATCGAAACCCTAAAACTGCATTTTTACTATTCACTGAAAATTCAACTTTCTCAGAAAAATCCCAAAATTTCACACTAACCAAATATCAATGTTCTGATTTCAAAAATGAACTCAATTTTATAAAAATAATTTTCTAAATATTTTTAAATTTATTTTTAAATAAATACACTATTCACCGAAAATTCATTTTTTCAGAAAAAACCCCAAAAATTACCATAACATAATATCGGTGCTATGAGTTCAAAAATGAAATCCATTTTATAAAAATAATTTTCTAAATATTTTTAATTTAATTTTTAATTAAAAAACACTATTCACCCAAAAAAACTAATAATTGAATAATAATTTATGAAAGCGTTATTTAACCATTTTATTGAATCACATTACTTAATCAAGGTGCCAAGATTCTTTAAGTGAGATTACTAATCCATTTGGTCATATTACTAATCCTAATCATAAAATCACTATTCATAATTTACTATTCATCAAAAATCAAGTTGATCTTATTAGACTCCAAATTTCGTACTGAACATAATTGTAGAAGACCATTTTTCGAAAATCATTACACATTTTTAATTATTTAAGGTTTACATAAACATTTTTAAAATATCCTTTTTCTAAAATTCATCAAAATATGCATACTATATTTATCCGGTCATTTGAAAATTAATAAACATCATCATAAGAAGAAATCACAATTTTTTTTAAACAAAAGATTACACAAGGAAGTTACGGTCTTCTTACATAGCCCCTTATCAAACCAGCATAGGACCTAAGTGTAAGGTGTGCTAAGTTGAGAGAGTCCGAGGGAGGCTTGGCCAACATTGACCGAGTAGTAATTTCTATCAGTTTGAACTTCTCGCGAAGGCGATTCTGTTCTAGCTTCACATGATGAAGTTCGGCTTGGATTTGGTCTAAAGAAAAGCCTAATGGTGCTACCTCCTTCCCAAGTTCTGTTAGATGGGCTTCGATCGGTCCAAGACTACTAGGTGAGGCCATCGAATCTTCTTTCTATAATAATCAACCAAGATTACTTATTTTTAGAGACAATAATCAAAACATTTTGTTCACAGCGGTCATATTGACTGATGGTCATATAACAGTCAAAACCCAACGGTCTCATTTTAATTATAATCATGTTTATCAAATAAAACATTTTTTCTGAGTATAAAAATAAAATAAAATAACACATGAAATTAGGAAACAAGATTTATTCAAAATTTCGGGCCGTTACAATGAGGGCTCCAACCATAGGCCCTATAGTGAATCTTTTGTGGGTGGAGGAGATCATCCTTGGTTATATGGATGTTTTTTTGTCTCATTTTCTTAATCTCAAGTGGTTATATCATCTTGGTTAAGAATATCTCTATGGTATTCCACATGTAGTCAACATTGTAAATGTTTTTAGGTTTTGGTTTGTGCTGGTAGGTTAATTAGATTGGTTCTAATGGTGGGGAGACCCAACAAAAGTATCAATAAAATTACTTCTAGATTAAATTAATGATAACCTGTTTCAAATTATGATGAATCTATTTAGGCCTCCCTGTGTTGGTTTATTTTTTTGGTGTTGGCTTGGAATTATGTAATATCATACAGAGCTATCTAAAATTGTGTCCCACCCTTGAATAAGCTTAGAGGGTGGAGTGCGCCCAGTGGTTTTGAAAAACAAACATTGTGGGAGTTCATCTTTGGGAAAGTGGTTTGGGATTCTTTGTTGGTTTTAGAGAAGGGGTATGAGTTACATTTGTTAATTTTTTATGTTTTCATGACCTGAGATCTTTGATTATGAAATCATGATGTTACATGTTCTTTTTTTTAGCCAACTAGAGATGTTAAGACCTTCTAGGGTCAATATTCATACGATTTGGAGTCAATTATAGCCTCCCAAGTTAAACATTGCAATTCATTGTTTCTGTTCATGGCATTATTTCTTTCTCTTCATTTTGGTGATTTTTAGGATTCATCATTGAGTTGTAGAGGGGTATTATTATTTTTGGATTAAACCTGGGAATATATTTCTGGGGGTGGAATGTTTTGATGGTATGGATAATTATTACACTTGTGTTATCTTTTCATCATTTCTTCTAGTTAAAATTTGTATTATAATTTTCCTCTCGAGCTTCAAGTGTTATGAGTTTGAATTTTTAGGTATTATTCTTTGTTTATTTTCATTTGAGTACTTTATCCTGGGTTTCCCCTTGTGTTTTGACGAAAAATGAAGATTTTGAGTAAAACTACTGGTTTCACATGGATGGCGCAAGGTTAGGTTAAATAGTGCACCCTGCCAAGGGAATCATCCACCAATAGTGTTTTTTTCGATAGTGTCCAATGAATGATTAGTGAACTGTTTACCAACCATGTGGTATATCACGATTCTAAAAAGAGGGGTGCACGATTGTTGTTTGGTTTGGAAAACCATGGGACCTCTCCAAGTCATTAAAATTATTGTAATTTACACTATTTCATCACGATAGTTTCCCCCAAATCCATCCATTTTAAACCCATTTGACCTCCCTAGGCCTATGTGGATCCATATCGTCCTCTTTGATCCATTGAGATCTATTACAATGATTAGAATGATGTGGTTTCATCAAATAACCTTCAAGTAAGTGATTATCTTGTTTGATTCCTCCTCTAATCAAGATTATCTCCACTTATTATTTGGGATTTTTTCCTCCAATGGGTTGGGATACCTATTAATGGCAGAATCTAATTTATTATTGTTCAATATTGTTTTTTTGAAAAAAATTGATTTTATATGGTATTGTGTTGGTGTGGTTGTTTTTCCACACCATATTATGAATTTGTCTAAGCTTGGGGTAGGTGGTTTCTTGATTAAAAATTATTTGATGATTTTGATATGGTTTCTTTGTCTGTTTATTAGGTTCTATATATTGTCTATGAGGTGTTAAGTGTGTTTTTAAAATGAATAAAGGTGTGTGTGTGTGTTGAAATGTGGTTTTCCAAGGATATTTTTTGTGTTCCATGTGTATTCCATATGCGCTTCTTGTTTTATTCTTTTAAGGTGTTTGATAAAATGTCTGTATAGAAACCCTAACCTTTTACACATATCATTGCATGATTTTAAGCTTAATAAAATAAAATTACAGGGCAAGGATTCTAAATTATAGAGTTTTGGATATTAGGAACATAGTTAAACAAAATGATTCTAAAATAAGAACATATTTGACATAATCAGTATAAAGAGATACTAACAACCTTTTATTCGTTACATATACATAGGATAACCTTTGGATATCCTGAACAAAGGGATGATTTAAAAATCGCAGTATGGGAATCAACATAATAATAACCCATAGAACATGGGTTAGATGGCATAACATAAAGATATAAAATGTAATGAAACATTATTAAATATAAGGAATAAGAAAATTGGATCATATAATCACGGATTAGTGTAAATTTGGTAGAATAATAAAACATGACTTCATCATGATTCAAGGCTTTTTTCACAAAAAGGAGCACGAGTCAAGGCTTGCTGCAAATAGCGGAGCACGGGCCAAGGGTAACCACAAAGACCATTGCACAAAAAGTCTCATGAGACTAAACATTTCCAAATTCATTGGGTTGCTATATAGTATCACCCATAATAACATGTTAATGAATACATTTTCCACATAAATAATAATACACATGCAATCAAACATAAAAATAACGATTACTCATGGAATGAATTCGTTTTTATAATAATGTAAAAGTTAATATCAAGAGAGAATATCACATTTGTTTATAGTAAATGATGGATTTAAATCATAAACATACATTCATAAGGGAATATATCCATATATCATGATAAGTTATGTCAAACTGATGTGATAATATTTTTTGAGAAACATTAGAAATAAAACATTTTAGTACAGTTTAAAGGATTTTTTTTTGATTCTTTAAAATGGAAAAGGGATAATAGTTTATAAAAACCCATAAATGAACCAAGATAGTTTTTCATGATAAGATGATGGATTTTAGAAAAATAATTGTGTCTTAAAATAGATTAGGGAGTGAATTTGAAAATGTGTATGAACTTAGATGTTTCCTTAAATACAGTTAGCTTATAGGAAACAATTGAGTAGGGGTCATTTTAAAAACATGTATATCCCTAAAAAAAGGTTGAATGAATATTTATACATTAATTTGGAATGTATAATTTGTTATGAATATTTTTATAAAAATAAAAGATAATATCATTTAGGTAAAAATAGAGGATTAGTAACTCAAAGGAATAATAGTGGTTTAGGTAGAATCTCTTAACTTATGTCTGAATGAATTTTTCCCATGATCATAATGTCCTGAATAATAAAAGTAGATTAATTAATTAATAATTAAAGAATCATTTATACATTTATTTGATTTATTATAACATTATTATGTTAATTTTTGTTTTTTTATGGGTTAATATATTCAATTTTATAGTTTGGGAGTTTTCGTTTTCTTTGTTTTCATGACCATTTTACTTGTAAATTTTTATGGATAATCATGTGAAATTATGATTGTTGTCTAGAAATGAACATAAATGTTATTAATAATATCATATTATATTAAAATACCAATTTTTCATATGTGATTAATATTCATTAGTTAAATATATAATTATATTTGTTTATATTAATTTAGCATCTTTAATCATCCCAAGCTAGTTTGGTTATATTATTCAATACCTGATATATCAACGGGTTGTAGAACATTAACGAGTTTTTAATAAATATAATATAATATGGTTCAACCATAAAAATGGTTTCATGTCTAGATGTGAAGGTTGAATTTAAATATGAAACATTGACATCCATGATTGTGGTAGATCAACACCTCACGAATGAAGATTTCATTCTTAAAATAACCGATAGAGGAGATGATATTGGATGAATAATTAATCTATATACATGATTAAATTATATTATATGTAGGATATTATAATTTTCATGCCACATGGACAAGGGTATGTGAGGAGAATATATGAAAATAAATTAACTTGAAAATAAATTAAAAGAAAAAGAAGTTGGGTTTACCTCTTGATTCATTCCTCTTAATAGCCTCTTTAGTGGAATGTTTTTGTACTTTTTAATACCAAAAGCTCATAGACGTGGGGTATAGGCTTGGGAAGAGTATTGGGCAGAATGTTTTCAATGCTCCAGGATTTATAGGTGTGAGAAATAAAGGTGGTGGGGGTGGTATTTATAGTGAAGTAGAGGGTGTTTTCTTTATATTTTAATCATTGGTTTATTATTATGGCTCAAAACTATGAATAGATTGATAATTATCCCCAAAAATATTAAATAATTGTTGTATAGTTCTATATTTTGGTATTATATAAACAATACACCATCTATGATTCCATAAATATTGTATTTATCATTTATTATAAATTATCATATTTTATGAATCACTAAAAAAATAATTATTTTTGAAAAATCCAAAAAATTATCCCCAATAATTTATTGATGTGTAAAATTATAAAGTGAACTCCATTTTATGAATATAATTTTCTAAATAAGATAAATTTTGATTTTGATTAAAATCATCATTTACTTGGATGCAACATATTTTAAAATACTAACTAATTTTATATCACATTGAAAAACTACATAAGATCTCATAAAAATGTCTTTAAATCAGGACACATAAATATAGTAATTTATGAATTTATTTTATGAAAATAAATTTTCATGAGAATTATTACATTAAGCTCTCATAACATGGTAACAAAATATTTATGAATTACAAATATACCATCACTTAATTAATAATTTTTAAAATAATTACATACTAATAATATGATATAAATATATCATATTCTCACTTATAAGATGGAATTTTTTTATACTTTCATAGGTGAGGTTACGATTCAATTAGAAGGCTTACTATACATAAGGGTCATGTTCCTATTCTAAAGGTCAATTTACTATACATTTGGTATATGTTCCTTTACTTCTAAAAATTCCTTTTATCCTATGCATTGATCATTTTATTGTTTCATTTATGTGATATTTTTTTATTATACTATATTATGTAATTATAAGAAGAGAATTTTCATTGATGAAACATTGGGTAGTTACATTCTTCCCCCTTATGAATTTTTTCTCTAGAAATATCATTTTACATGCTATATTGAACATGTGTAGGTAGTTTTCAATTATCTCATCTTCTGGTTCCCATGATACCTCTCTGTACTTATGGCTCAGCCATAGTCAATTGAATAGATGAGTAGTGTTGTTGAATAGGCCAATATCCCTATAACTAATGATCTTTATAGGATGCTCCTCTTAAGATTGACGATTCTCAAATTGTACCACCTCAGAATTGAGTAATGTGATGGATCTGGTATGTATGTCCTTTAGAGGGATACATGGAATGCATCGTTTAATTTGATATTGTTGGTGGATGTGATAGTTGAGTGGTCGTAACTCTGACACTATCAAGGATCTTGAAGGGAACGATGTACCAAGGATTAGGATCCCTTTATTCCAAAATCTCATCATCCTCTTCCACAGAGATATGTGGTGGAATAAAATTTTCCCAACTGTAAACTATAGGTCTCGTCAATGTTTTTCGACATAATGATTCTGCCAAAATTGGGATGCCTTGATGTGCTACAAGATGATTTTCAACTTTATCACAATTTCTTCAACCATTATAGATCCCATTAGTGTACGCTCAACAACTCCATCCTAGCATGCCGATATTATTCCACTTTTCTTATAGAGGGCTTCATATGGATACATTTGGATACTTGTGTATAATCTATTTTTGTGATAGTACTCAACCATAGGTAGAATTTGGTCCTATCCTCATTTTATGATAATAGAACATGATCTCTACATGTCTTCCAATTTTTGAATAGTCCGCCCAGTTTGGCCATCGATTCTAGTTTGATAGGGTAGACTGATGTTCAGCACAGTTCATAGAGCATGTTCTATTCTGTTCCAAAACATCGACCAGAATCTCAGATCTCTATCGGATACAATCAATAGTGGTACTACATGCATCCTTACAACCACTTTTATATATATATATATATATCTATATATTCATGTATGTTGATCTAGGGGTAATTCCTCTTGAATTATGATAAAGTGAACTATCTTCTTATGATGATCCCCCACAACACATATCGCATTGTTCATTCTAGGTACATTTGGTAGTTCAGTGAAAAACTTCATAGTGATGTTCATCCACTTCCATGTTGGTATAGATTATGGTCGTATCTACCATTTAATAGTTTTAATTTTATCCTTCACTTGATGACATACAATAAACTTTGATTCATATTCGGCGATCTGTTTTTTCATATGGTCACACAAAATTTTTTCATGGCGATCATGAAATATCTTTGTGCTCTCAATGTGTATAGTGAAGGATGACATATTTTCTTCATTCGGAATAAATTTTTTTATCATTGTATTGGATGGTAATCTTAATTTTGACCCAAATCTTACAACTCCATCCTCATTGATCTTGAACATAGAGGATTTCACATTCGATATAGATTCCACCCTTTTCGGAATTTCCAAATCATTTCATTGATAATCCTTTTTTCATCCATAATGGACTTTTGTTCAATCATTTAAGAATGGATTGATGATGTTCCTCATATAATTATTCCCATGTCCATCCGTTGTATGTATAAGAATATTGTATCCCTTTCAATTATCATCATTGATAAAGATATTGGATCCTTTCTTCATATAGGACCTTCCAACTTATTTTACAAACCCTGAAGGCAGTGGATTGATTCGTTATGATGATGGATGAGCTATAACCATATTCAATGGTTCATTTTAAGCTCCTTCTAGGTGAATATATAATTGAGATAGTTCTATTTAGTATATATCTCACACATCTCCCCATATAGATAATGCTGCCATATTTTCAATGTGAATATCACATCCGCCAACTTGAGATTATGTGTAGGATATTTTTTATCATGAATTTTCATCTTCCTTGAGGAATACAGTGTTAAGATTTCATTTTGAATCAGTAAAATACATGATCCATTATTTGAAGCAACATTCTACTCCACAAATATTTCTCCACATGTCAGGATTGTGAGTGTTGATGCAATGATGTGCATATTTTTGAGCTCCATAATGCTTTCCTCGCATACTTGAGTCTATAAAAACCTCACTACCTTCCATGAAATCGTAGTTATTAGGATTAAATTTGTGATCATCTCATCTCATATCATTTTTAATACCCTGATACACTAAGAAAACTACATATCATAGTTACAGATGTTATCATGGGACACTCTTTGATTTCATTTTTCATGGAAGGGTCCACATATATCCCTTTGATGGTGATTACACGACTCAAGAATGATACTTCCTCCATCCAGAATTCACATTTAATGTACTATGAATATAATTTCATCCTTAAAAATGTATCGAGTACAGTATTCAGATTCTCCTCATGTTCATCTGTTCTCTTGGAGTAAATCAAAATATCGTCGATAATGACTACCAAAAAAATTCATGGTCATATTTAAAGAATATATCCATTAATTCCGTAAAAATTGTAGGTGAATTAGTGAGTCTAAAGGGAATATGTATGAAATCATAGTGTACATACCTTTTCCTAAAGGTGGTCTTGAAAATATATTTTTTCATCATCTTTAATCAGTGATATCACGAATAAAGGATCGCCTTAGAAAAATAATTGGTCCCATATAGCTGACTGAACAAGTAATATATCCAATGAAGGGGATACATGTTCACTATAGTTATTTTACTAATCTTATGATAATAAATGAAGAGGCACATTGATCCATCATTCTTCTTGATAAAGGGGGATGGTGTTCCCCATGGTGAAGCATTATGGCATATAAAACCCTTGTGCATATTTCCATATAACTACTTCTTCAGTTCATCCAGTGCAATGGTGTACATTCTATAATGTGTTTCTGATATAGGTAGGGATCCATGAATAATTTCTATTGATAACTCAACCTCACTATTTGGAGGAAGATGATGAAATTTTCTATGGAATACATTATTTTAATCCCTCGCGATGGTAATTTATTCGAGCATCATCATATCCTTTTTCTGAATCATTTTGGTGAGAATTTCATTCTTATAAGGTAGTAATATCCATACACTAGATGATTATTTTGAAGGATATTCATCTTCCTCCTTACGCTTTTAATGAATTAGAGGATGCTTCATGATGTGAAGTGTGATCTACATTCCCCAACAATTTATGTTTTATTAGTGTAAATATTGCCAATCCATTCCCAACAGAGCATCATACTCTACCAAAGGGATTGGGAAAAGGTTTTATAGGAGGCCCATTCCACAAACATTAACTGGAGAGGAGTTATAAACACTATATTCCATAATTTCACTATTTTAAATTCTAATAAATAAATCAATATAAAAAATTTTAGGTGGTGATTGAATAGTTCAACTAATATTGCATGATATGAAAGAGTGCATAGAACTAGACTCAAATATTACTTTCTCTATTCATGGAAGAATAACCAACACCTATCACCACATCATTATGTGGATCCACCTCAATAGTATTGATAACATATTACATTTCTTGTTCCTTGGAGGTTTTTTATTTCTTATCACAACCCTCAGTTTAAAGAATTGTTTGAAATACTTTCAATTTTACGTATAGTTGAAACATGAAACTACTGGCTGAGAGTTGATATGAATTTTCCTTTCTTCCTACACGTTAGTGGTAATCATTATATCCCATCGAAAGTTCATATCCTAATGCCCTATTCATCCATATTTGATGCATTTCGTAGTTCCATTTTGATATTTAATAGGAATATTCTTCCCACAATTTTGACACATGGGATATTCAGTCTTCTTTCCATCATTGAAGTTATTTAATGATACAACCATATTAGAATCCATTTTACACATTTATTAATCTTTCCAACTAGACCATTGAGAATCTATGATCTGTATTTCAACCTTGGGGGAAAAATAGATAATCTCCTCATAACTGTCAAGGTCTAAAATCGTCAATACATTTCCTAGACATGACTTTTGTCTAATAAAGAAGAAATATAGCTTTCATTCTATGTTTATGAAAATGTGGGAGGTTTATCTTGTTATCCTTGTGATTATTTCTTCATACACCCTGATAGAATCATCTTCCTTATTCTTATGACTGAGTAAATCTCTTTCCATATTGAGATATTGGGTTTAGGTATAATTTTTTTAAAAAAACAAATCTTGATTTCCTAAAATTCCATAAACTCAATTTCCTCATTGGAATTAGTATTATTGATCAGTTTCCAACATAGATCATCTTATCTATCAAATTTATAGACAGCCAGCACAACATTATCTTATTCTAGGCACTAAAGGAAAAATAATATCTTTTCAATAAATTTAATCCACTGTTCCGCGAGGATGGGATTGAAAGATCCACTAAACATGGGAGGCCTTTTCCACATGAAGGATTGAACATAAATTTTATTTTTCCCTAGATAATGAGGGAATTCTAGATGATTCAGGTTATTATTTATTACTTGAGCTACTTGATCTAGTACTATCATTAGGTTTTCACACCCGTTCCCATCATATTTGTAATTTCATTAAGGACATCATCACATTCCCTATAAAATTTATTATTAAAACAGGTTCTTCCATTTCCCACTATTAGAAATGAAAAATAAAATGAAATTTGGGGGCTTGAATACATAGCTAATAATAATTTGAATAGGAGACTATGAACATAAAGGGATAAACATGTAAAAAAATTATGTTCTATATTTTGATCCCCTAGGATTCAATATAGGTTATCCATGATCAGTTTCCAAACATATATTCTTATGTTATTTTTTATTCCTTTAATAACATATCATATTAACCTTATGAATTTACCAATCCAATCCCATGGGAGTTTCAAACCAACTGCACAATAAGGCCACTTATCATGAACCTAGTTACCACGAGTCAGGCCCGGAACACCTTGTTGGAGTTTTTACTCCTAGGATAATCTATTCCAGAACCATGTACACTTGTACTACCCCAATATGGCTATATTTTCATGATAAACCAATTACTCAATACTAACCAAAATTTGGGGATTTTTTCTCTTTCTTAGTATTATCCCAAGGTATCCTACTAAATTACTCAATTCCACATATCCAAAAAAAACTGATCATTTCCATGGATACAAAATACCAAAATAATAACCTTTTACACACATCATTACATGATTTTAAGAACAATTAAACATTTAATTTCAAGAGAATTATCATAGTGTCCAATTTCATGATGATTATGTACATAATTGAACATCGTGGCTCCAAAATAAGAATATTTTTTATTTTTTATTTTATATTTAAAAAGAGCTCCAAATTCCGTTATTCCCATACATCTGCATAGGATAACCTAGGGATAACATGAAAAAAGTGATGAGCTAAAAAGAACATTAAGGGAAAGAACATAAGAATAATGGATAGAACATGGGTTAGAAGGTATAACATAATGATATAAAATGGCATTGAACATGAATAAATATAATAAATACAAACACATGATCATATAATCATGGAATCGTAGTAATGTGAAAGCAATATCACAAATGATATTTTTCATGATTCAATGCCTATTTCACATAGAGGATAAAAGGTCAAATCTAATTGCATATAGAGGATCATGAGTCAAGGCTAACCACCAAGAATTTTTCACATGGAGAATGAATTAAGGATAACCACCATGACCATTCCACATAACATCTCCTGAGATAAGGAACTGCCCAATGAATAGGATAAATATATAGGTGTACCCATCATATCATATTTATGGATATGTTTTCTACATATATAATCATACATATGAAATAAAACATAAACATTAGGGTTATCCATGGAAAGAATTTGGTATCATAATAATGTAAAAAGGCATAAAGATATAAAATATCACATTGGTGTACATGAATTGATGTTTTTAAATCATAAATTGACATTAATAATGAAAAATAATAATATATCATTATATGTTATGTCAATCTGAAGTGAAAAGTGTTTTTAAGAAACATTAGAAAAAAAATATTTCAGTGCAGTTTAAGGGAAATGTTTTCCAAAGTCATTAAAATGGAAAAGGAGTATTTGTTTATATAAACATAGAATTGAACCAACATATTTTTTCATGGTAAAATTATTTATTTTATAAAAATATTGTGTATTAAAACGGATTATTGAGGTCATTTAAAAAATGGTATGAATTATATAAGTTCCCTTAAATATGACTTACTTTTCGGAATGAATTCAGAATGAAACTGCTTAAAATCATGTATATACTAGAGAATAAGGACTAATGGATATTGATAAAAATGTTTGGATCATATAAATATAATTTATAATATTTAAAAAATAATATTTTCATTTCGGTAAAAATAATGGATGAGTAACCCAAAGGAATAATGGAGGTTCGAGTAGAATCTGTTACATTGTGTCTGAAATAATTCTACACTTGATCATAATATCCTATATTATGAAATTATATTATTTAATTAATAATTAATGAACCCATTGTAAATTTATTGGATTTATTTTAACTTTATTATGTTCATTTATGGTCTTTTTTATTGGTTAAGAGAATCAATTTTATTATTCGAGAGATTTAGTTTCCTTAGTTTCCATACTCAGTTTACATGTATATGTGTATGGAAAATCATGTAGAATGAGGATAGTTGACTAGAATTAAACATATATGTTATTAATAAACATAAATAATATTAAAATAAAATTTTTACAGATGTTAGGATGATTCATTATATATATCAATAATTATATTCGTTTAGATTAATTTAGCATTTTTTGATCATCACAAAACAGTTTGGTTATATTATTAAATACTATGCATATAAAATAATTCGAGAACATTAATTCATTTGTAAAAATATTAAATAATATCTATTGGCCATAAAATGGATTTAGTACCAGCCTTTAATGTGTAATTGAAATATGAAATCACATTGTCCTCGAAGGTGGTTGATTAGCACCTCAAGGGTAGTGTTTTCATTTTTAAAATAAAAGTGAGAAGAGATAAGATTTTATGAATCAATATTCCATCAAAAGGATACAATTATAGTATATGTACGATATTGGGGTTTACATTCCACTTGGACCTGGGGATGCAAGAAAAATATATGAAAAAAAGGAATATAAAATGACGTTAAAAGAAAAAGGAGAATGGTTTTTCCTCTTGATTCCATCGTCTTCAGAGCCTCCTTAGGGGATTGGTTTTGATATTTTGTAATTATCAACAGATCATGGACGTGGGTTAATGGTTTGGTAGCATATTGGGACGAATTTTGATTATTCTCAAGGCATGGGAGGTTCGATGAAAAGATACGGTGAGAGGTGGTATATATAGTAGAGGAGAGGGGTGATTTTTCAATATTTAAATCATTAGTTTATTATTTTCCTCTCATGACTATGAATGGATGGATATTTATCAACAGAAATATTAAAAAATTATGTATAGTTCTATATTTTTGGTTTTTATCGGCCGTGCATCATCTATGACTTCATAAATCATGTATTTATCATTTATCATAAATTACCATATTTTAATATTAAACAAATAAATAAGTATTTCAGAAAACCCCCAATGTTGACCTCAGTCATTTTTGGACACGTAGAATTCAAAAATGAACCACATTTTCTGATTTGTTTTTTCAAATATGATATATTTTATGTCAAATTACCTTTTACTTGGAAAATGCAGATTTTAAAATTGTAAATACTTTCATAAGAATTTGAAAATTTTCTTAATGTCTCATTAAATATTATTAAAATAATATGAAATCGAAATGTTAAATTATGAATACATTTTACGAAATTAAATTTACTTTTAAATTATTAATTTAATTATAACATTTTAAATAAATATTTATGAAATACATAATTCCAAAACGTACTTAATAATTTTTAAAATATTTACTTACTTATATTATGATATAATTATATCATATGATCACGTATAAGATGGATAAATTACATTTATACATTCATTAGTGAGGCTATTATTCAATTTTTTGGTTTACTATTCATAAGGGTTATGCAACTATTCCAATGTTCATGTTACTATTCCTTTGGTATCTATTTCATATCTTTTAGAAATTCATTTTATCTAATTCATTTATCATTTATAATGTTTTTATTGTGTTCTCTATGTGATTTTATATGATTATAATTTATGACCTGATTATAAAAAGGGAATATGAATTTAAAAAATGTTTGGTTATTAGAGTTTGGAAGGTGAGAAATATATTTCATAAGTATTATTGTATCTGTTTATAAAAGAAATGGGTTTCTTAAAAGAAATATGCTAAGTTAAATGTGGGGTTTATTGTGTTTTCTTCTTATATATGTTTAACGCCTAGTGTAAAAGTTCCTAAATGGGATTTCAAAGGGATTTAATGACATAAATTTGTTTTCTAAATGAGGTGATATTTTTTCATGTTGAATTTCATGTTTTATTCTATTCATATGAATTTATAATTTTAATAATGATGTAAAGACTTGTTATAAATATGAGTTGGGTTTGTGTGTCCTTTTGAAAAGGTTTTTACCCATTTGAATAGATATATTTAAAATATTCCCTTATGAATTTATTTTAAAATGTGTATTATAATATGTGGATGTTGTGTTTTCCTTGTGTGGAGGGGATATTTTTATTATTTCTGAAAATGATATTGTGTGTGTGATATGTGGAATAGAAATTGAGTAGGAAAAGGTAATCCAATAGGACTATGAGGATGAACTATGACTGGTACTCTAGTGATTAAGAAGATGAATTGTCTTGATTTCACATAGTTGGATTAACTCTTTCAATACTAACTAACCTATGATGCTGATCAGAGAACTCTAGGAACATGGAATGTTCCCTCCTAATGGCTCGTGCATGCGAAGACTGGTTTTCGTGGGTTCTATACCATATTTCCTTAAGATATGATGATCCTAGATACCAACCAGAGCTAATTCCAATATAGATTTCCAGTTACATAGTAATCTCTCTCTCACACTCTCTCTCTCTATCTCTATTGCAACATTGTACTTACTATCATAAAATGGTGCACTTTTTTGTGTTTTACTCTGGAATTAAATCATTTATTTCCCTTAAAATATTATTCATATGAAATTTTATCCTTCTAAATGTTATCCCTAAATACGTTTCTATCAATTTATCAGAAAAAAAGTGTCAAATTTTTCTTGTAATGTTTAGAGTGTGGAATACATTTCTTTTTGGGTGTAATTCCATAGGGATTTGGATCAAAACCTACACATAGCTTTCAGAATACGATTACATTGTTATTTATGACCCATGTAATGGAAATATGAGTTTTGGAGATGTTATTTATTTGGGTAGCTAGTGTTCCTATTTTTGAAGGTGTCATAATTGGTGACTTGAGTATGATTCCCCTAATGGTTCATGAGGGTTTTATGACATTTTTGGCCACCATTCATTTTTTACATTTGAGTTTTATATAAAGTTATAAACCTTGAATATATACAAATTTTACGCCTTGTTTTTATGTAGTTATTTATTGCGGTTATGTTCATTTTCGTGGGATGTTAATTTTTATATAAATGGGTGATACCATTACCCATGAATATTATTGATAATCAGACACTAAATTATATCCCATGGGGATCAGTAACGCCCTTCATTACATGCCATGGTATGGGTTAGTGTCTGTTTTTTTGGAACTATGTATTGGTTTAGGATAATGGGACCATTTATGAGTTTATGGAACATTCACCAAAATATTGGATAATAATCAATAAATTCTGTAAAGGAATTCTCACATTATTATTGAAAACAATCTTCTAGTTCTATGAGATCAAACTCACTGTATCTCAGAAAACAATATAGTCATTCTATATAGGCATACTCAAATAAATCTATTCATAAAAATTATATTCTCATATTGAAGTTGGAATAAATAAAAAATACCCAACAGTGTCCTAAGAATAAATGTTATTAGGATCAACACTGAATCCATAGGATATCCACAAAAACCACCATATCAAGTGCCATAATTAGATCCATGGGAGTTTCCTAAGAATCTGATACAAAAAACTACATAATCCTAGGTGATATATTATTAATTCAATGTTATAACAAACTACAATTCCAAATCTCATAGAGTGCATTAGGCATTTTATGTCATTAATATCAATGATAGGACCCCAAGAATTCATAAAATTCCAGGTCCACAATAATAAATCTAAATACATGGTCACACCATAGGAATTCCACTTTTGAATAACCTCTAAATCCAAGGTAAAATTTGAGGCATTCCATTTATGAATTATTGATGAATCCCACACAATCTCCCATGCTATACAGATATCATGTTCATGGGATAACATTTCCCACCATTAATACCTCAGTAATAATAACATTGGTTGGAATACTACCAAACCCATAGCATATAACCATGGTCTTCCTCCCATTTTTATGATATATCCCTATCACAACAAGCATACTAGACCTACACCATCAATTAATGTTCTATATTTGAACTTTTAATTTACACAATATACCTGCCTATAATACCCCTATATATAGTTAATGTAATATTGGGGAACCCACTAAGGTCCCTTATGATATATTATAACCTTGAAACCTAACGTGAACTCTACTACCTCAATCGTAACTCTCAAGATAAACAGGTAATTCAATAATATTTTATTGTAAATTTGACAATATATAAATACTATGTTAAATAGATTTCATTGTAGAAAATATAAAACTACAAAAAAACTATGATACATTTTATTTAGATAAAACATTACAAATTATGCACATGAAACTATAAATTTCATATAATGGATGATTAAATGAATTAAAAGTGAATAAATGATAAGTGGTCTATAAATAGAAATGAATAATATCATAAAAACTAAGAGATTCCATATAATATCATAACTCGTGATATTAATCAGTAGTAGAACTAAAAAAATAATTATTTAGAAAATCATAAAAGTAGAAAAAAACATATGTAAGGATAAGTGTGACATAATAAGTGACAATTAAAAGAAGGATTTTATAAAAGTATAATATAGGAATAAATCTGACCATAATAAATATGTACATTGGAAATATTCTTGTAGGAAATATGTTCATTGGATATAAATTTATCTGATATGTTTATTGACATTGTGTATTTTTATTACAAAATTAAAATATTATATTTTAGAAATAATAAAGAATGAAAATATATAATTTTTAAATAGTATATTTTATTAATAAAAATATTTGGTCCTTAAAAAATATTATAATTAAATAATTATAGGATAAAATTAAAATAAATATTTGGAATCTATATATTGAAAAAACTAAATTATTAGAAACTAAATTTTTAATTATAATGATATTTGGTTTTTGATCATTTAATAAAAAATAGATGATTTTAAAGAACTATTTTTCTAAATGTGTTTTTTGTTTTTTTCCTCATAAAAAATTTCTATTACGTAATGATTTAATGGAAAATTAGTGAAAATATATATATGGAAATAAATTTACAATCATCCCATTTTTATTATACGAAATATAATAGAAATAAATTCATTTTATACATAAAATATATTTTACAAAAAAATTACATTTTCTGTTCCATGCATGTTATCCTTATTAAAAAAGTATATAATTATTGTATTATGATAGATTATTATTATAAAAATAATAATATATTAACATTAATTTAATTTTTAATTTATAAGAAAAAAGAGTATGAATAGTTAATATTTTCAAAAGGTAGTTTCCAAAAAAGATATTCCATTAAATGAAATGATTTTAATTAACTATTGAATAATGAAATTTAAAATTTTAATTTTTATAAAATTGATACTATTTTTATGTTCATATGCATGAATTTATCTTTGGGTTTTATTTTGTATTTTGGTAGAATAATTGATTTTTTGGTGAATAGTGAATGATAATATTCAAACCAATATTTTCTCTCTGGTGACATAATCACGTGAATGATATAATATTTTTTGAAATAATTTTTTATACCAAATATGAGTTTAATGATTAAAATATTCTATAAAAATATTATGTTTATCTTGGAAAACCATGTTTCTCAATTTCGAACAAATGTGGTGTATTATTTTATTTAAATAATTATTTTTTATTCAATTTTTTATTTATGTAATTAAAAGGTTTCCATTTGTTATATAATGTTTTTAAAGTAAATAAATAAGTTTTTCATAAATTAATTAATATTATGAAAATTAGTTTGGTACATGATATCGGTCTTAAAATATCTTTTTTCTTAAAAGACAAGTTTTTTAAAAAATTACTTATTTATATATTGAATCCATATATTAAAATTATGTTTTAAAACCTCTATAACTGATTCTGATAAATTATTTTATATATACTGAATCATAATTTCCAAAATATCTAATAATGTTAATTTTTTGTGATAATTCATTTTTGAGGTTAGGAAATATGTCATTACAAAAAATGATAGTTAGGATAAACATAACATCAAGGGAAAAATTCTTAAAATATCTCAATATATGTCTCTTATTTATATATATAATAGTTTAATTAACCTAGGTTTACTATCTCTTAGTTATTTTTCACTTTTGGAGTCTCCTTACATTGAAAGTGTCCTAACATTGAATTAAAATTATATATATTTTCCAAAGATCCGCATTTCTCTATTAAATAATGGGCACCTCTCCAACCCAATTATCCACAAATTTAATTCCACTTGGATCAAATAATATTTTTTAAAATACCCATTATACACCAATATACATTTTCTTATGTGTTTTCCTCTCGAAAATACCCCTTAGTGAATCCTCATGGTTATTTTTCAAATGTGATTTTCAAATGTTTTTTTATCAAATGATCTCTCAAGTTTAGTTGTTCTTAAAAATCCTCCAATATTCTAACAGACTACATAAAAAATGAAAATAATATCCTTATTATATCTAAATTATATTAATTTAACCTGTCAACCATTTTAAATAGTCTTACCATCTAATGGAATGTAACAACATTGCTAATGAAAAAGTGTGGACTACCACCTCTTGGAAGTGATGTAATTCATTTTTCATCACTTCCTATCATGGAATTTTATGTAACTGTTTTAAATTATTATAAATTAAATTTTAAAAATAATTATTATTTTGTAAACATAAACTATTATCTACTTTGTCCCTATCATCTATAAAAAAATTAATTTTTTACTTGTTTCTACATAAATATTACCACCTCTATGAAGCAATGTAATTCATTTTTCATAAAAAAACATACATGGATTGTTCTAAAATTTTATTTTCATTATAAATATTATATGTATTAAAATATAAAGATTATTTAGGTTCTGAAACAATGACCGTGGTTCGTGTAAATAAACTACCAAATCAATACATGCACAAAAATCATAACATTTAACATATAAGTAATAGCTTTCAATAAATAACTGAATGTGCCCAGTTAGAGTATTGTATCACTGAGAGGGGGAGGGGTGAATTAGTGATACTCTTTTTATTTTATATTTCAAATCAATTGAATCAAACTCCGCCTCATGTTAAAGATTTTAATTCCCTACTACGAAACAAAGCATCACACATCCGAAAGAACAGAATTATTTACATGGTTCGATAGTCAATTAGAATAGATACATCCATGGAATGGTTTGTAAATGATCCTATACCATAAAATCCACTTGAAATAAATCCTTGGATTACAATGAGTAGGATTTACCCTTATACTCATGAAGCACTTTGAAACAATCCAACTACTGCATGTGCACCCTCTTAACACAATTGGGCAATACATATGTTTTGTAACATCTCATGTTACTTGTGCTTCTTTTTAATTAACCAAATGTATTCAATTGAAAAACAATTCTTCTTTTCCTTACACTGAAGAATGTTAATAACCTATTGGATTATGTAAAACAATCAATCTAATTACCCTGAGTATGATGCTCCCATCCCGATTATTTTTAGTCCGATCATTCAATTAAATACAATAGAATTGACACCACTATAATAATTGCATACAAAAGTCAAGAAAAATAGAATCAGATCCACTTCAAAACATGTATGTAATATTCAATACAAATACAATTGGAACCACTTCAAAACATTTTTGCAAAAGTCAATACAAATAGAATCGACACCACTTCAAAACCTCTTCTTCTATCTATAACTCCTCGAGCTTCTCTATTATTTGATGTGAACAATACTCATTGTCAGAATATACAAAGTACCTATTTTTTTATAGGTTACAATTGGCGTGAATCCAAAAAAAAATTCCCTCTTACTCAAATTTTCCTAAATTTGAATTTCTCTCTGAAATTATGGGATACATTTTGACTTCATCATAGTTTCTCGAATCTTCTCGAATCTTCTCGAAACATCATCTCAATATTCTCACTTTAAATTGTATCACCATACCCATTTCTTATTCTAGAAAACCAAAACAAATTTTTATTACAAAACCATAACTGTGGGTACAATTTTTGAGTGCAATTGTTTCGAGGTAAGATGGTCTTTTATCGGCACCATCCCTTTTCTTTCACTTTCAAATGTGTGTTAAATGTAAAAAAAATCATTACCTTGTTAGAGTGACCAGAATCATGTCTTTACTTTCTCTTTCCATCGGCATGACTCTTTACACTATTCCATTGCACGACTATTTCAATCAGCACAACAACATCCATCGGCACGACTATTACCATGGGCACAACTATTCCCATCTGAACGACTATTTGCATTGGCATGACTATTCCCACAGGGACGACTCTGAGTCCGATGAAAAACATAGTCATTACCATGTCGAAATGACATGGATAATTTCTTCTTTCATTGGCAAGACTGTTCCATCGGCACAACTATTCAATCGACATGACTCTTTGATCATCTCAATAATTCCATCGACATGACCATGATTCCAATGAAAAAAAATCCTTACCATGTCGGCATGACATGCATTTTCTATTCTTCAATTGGAATGAATATTCGATTGCGAAGACTATTCCATCAGCACAACTATTCTATCGGCACAACTATTCTATCGACACAACTATTCCATTGACACGACAATGAGTCCGATGTAAAACAAAATCATTACCATGTTGGCATGACATGCATTATCTCTTCATTCACTGGAATGACTATTCCATCGGCACAACTATTCCATCAGCACGACTATTCTATCAGCACAACTATTCCATCGGCATGACTCGAAGTTTGATGCAAAACAAATTAATTACTATATCTCCATGACATGCATCATCTATTCATCCATCAGTATGACTATTCGTTCAGCATGACATTTCCATCGGCATGGCTAATCCATCGACAAAACTATTCGATCGACACAACTATTCCATCGGCATGACATTGAGACCGATGAAAAACAAAGTCATTACCATGTCATCATGACATATGTCATATCTTTATTCATCGGCATGACTATTCCGTTAGTATGATGATTCCCATTTTTATCACCATTCACAGTTTTTCAATAGTCACCACCATTCAATGATATTCAATAATCACCACCATTTACAGCTCTGCAAGTGTCACTGCCATTCACACCTTTGTAATTTTCACCACCATTCACATCTTTGTAATAGTCACCACCATTCACATTGTTTACATACCACTTTCTTCAATCAATATTTCATCATAAGTTATACCACTTATGTTTTATGATAATTAAAAAACATTAAAGCATCGTCACATTTAACATTGAAAATTATTATCAAATTCCATTCATTCTAGATTCTTTCGTTCCTTCTCATCCTGAGGATAATCATTCTGAAAACAAGTGTCTGATTCTTTTCATGATAAAAACCCAAAACAATTGTTTCCATGACATAGTGAAGTGATTTATTTTCATCAAAACCAAACATGACAAAAAAATACAAATCTTGAAACCTTCATCACCCTTAACATTAGCTTGGTCCCAAAAATCTCCCCCTTTTAATTTTATTTTCAACCCAGTTTTATAAATCACGGAACATTGTAAACTCAATAAATGGATTACATATCAATTATTCTAAGCATACATGAGCTAACTCTTTGTAGGAAACAAGAACTATAAATATAAAAACCATGATATCCCAAAAAATTGATCATGAAAATATATTTCTTTTCTCCATTCTTCCAAAAAAACAAATCAATTTCTTTTCCTACAACCAATCCAATAAACAATTAAAATATTTCAATCAAAAAACAATAATGAATTCACAATTTTCCCACAACTCTCTATTTTATGAAATAGATATAAGAAACATAACAATTCTTCCTCTTGAAAAATTAGTCCAAAGGTAAGACGGGAGAGGGGACATAGACACATGCCTCAGCCTTGAAGTGAAAGAGGTTAGACACCCGTGTTCAACATCATTTTTGAAAATGATTCCTTCGATAAATGTTTTGTTAAAATATCAGTAGCTTGTTCCGATGACGGTACATACTCCAACAAAAATTCACTATTCTTCACAAGCTCTTTGAAAAAATGACTGTTGATATAAATATATTTTGGAAGAGAATGTTGAATAAGATTCTTGGTGAGATTGATTGTACGTTGATTGTCAAAACCCAGTATCAAGGGAAACATAAATTCAACATGTTAATCATCCAATTGTGTTTTCATCCACTCATATTGAGTAGGGGGTTGATTTGTAGAAACATACCCAACTTCAGTTGTAGTAAGAGTTTCATAATTTTGTTTCATTAAATGACAACTAACACAATTCATTCCCAAAAATAATACACCACCAGATGTGTATGGTCTATCATCAACATTTCCACCCCAATATGCATATGAATACACAAACAATTCAATTAAATTTTCGGTATCATATGTGATTCTAAAAATTTGTTATTCCTTTGATGCATCTAAGAATTATTTTTTTATCAATTATGTGTGATTATTTTGGAGTTCTTTTAAATCTTTCACATAAGGTAACATCATACACAATGTCAGGTCTTGAGGAAATTAAATACAATAGGATTCTAATCATCTTACAATACAATTTTTGAGAAACTTCATTTCCTTCTCCATCTATAAATAGCTTGGTTCCCACCGAAATTGGTGTGGAAATAGGTTTTTAATTTTTCATTCCAAACCTCTTGATATGTTATTTTGCATAATTTTCTTGGGAGAGAAAAATGTATTCTTTCTCTTGTTAAATTTTTAACCTATGAATGTATTAAATTTCTCCTAGAATGGAAATTTCAAAAACATTCTACTTTATTCATAAATTATTTCATAGGTTCCTTCATCATTCCCAACAATGATAACGTCATCAACATAAACAATTACAATGAGGGAATAATCTTGAATTTATTTGATGTAAAGATTTATATCCACTCTTCCATTGTTAAATTCATCTTTCTTAAGAATGTATCCAATTTGTAATAGCATGCCCTCGGAGATTGTTTTTGGCCATAGAATACGTTTTTCAATTTTTACACATAACCTTAATCTTTTCCAATAGAAAATAATGGGGATTGTTTAATATAAAACACTTCTTTAAGAACATCATTTAGGAAAACAGATTTAACATCCATTTAAATGATTATATAACCCCGTTGTTCGAAAATATCAAGAAAGATTCTGATTGTTTCAATTAATTCCACTAGAGAAAAGGTTTTATAAAAATAAATACCCTCAATATTTGATTAAATTATAAAAATCAATCTTTCATTTTTTTTATAACCTCACCTTTTTCATTCAGTTTGTTCCGAAAAAACCCATTTGGTGAAAATAATGTTTTTGTTTTCATGATTGGGTATGAGTTCCTATGTATTATAATTTTTAATATGGTACACTTCTTTATTAATGGATTAAACCCATTCTGGATGTTCAAAATAATCTTTCACATCATTTAGTTCCACTTTTGAATACAAATAATCTTGTGTAATGGAATTTCTTGTTATTCTTGTTTGAACCTTTTCATGTTGATCACCAATTATATTCTATGCTTCCACATGTTTCCTTAGCCTTGTATAAGATTTTTATTGTCTTCCTCATCACTAGAAATATATGAGTCTGATTATTCACCATTTTTAGTATTACAATCTTATTTATCCTTATCGAAATTATCATCTCTGTGTGTCTTAACTTAATTTTCCTCTTAAACATGTTTCTCTTTCTTAGATACCTTTATTTATTTAACATCAAATGAACCAATAATTATTTTTCATTATTTTTTAAAGCATCTGTACACACTTCCATTTGGAGAATAGCTAAGAAAGATTCCTCCTCACCATTCTACTCAATCTTACCATAGTTTCCACCTTTCTTATTTATAATACAAGGACACCCAAAAACTCAAAAGTTCTTCCATCATATAGATTTTTAATAAATAAATTCATAGTGATTCATACATGATTGAGGCCTGTAGAAACCATGGTTCTAAATATAAATATGATTACTTATAGATTTTCTCCAAATAAAATGGGAAATTCCATTCTCATGTAATATAGTTCTTCCAATTTCTACTGAGCATCAATTATTTCTTTCTAAAACCCCATTTTATTGGGTAGTGTATGTAGAGCTATACACATGCCGAATTTTGTTCTTCTCAAGATAGTCTTCAAACTATTCACATCGGTATTGAACACCATTATCAGTTCTCAATATCTTCACATAATACTCACATTCTTTATTATCTTTCCTTCTCAAACATTTATAAATTTTCCAAGTATTTGATTTGTGTTTCATGAACATTATAAAAGTAATAAAAGTAAAATCATCAATGAATGTAATGAAGTACATAGCTCTATTTGTAGATGTTTTGGTCATTGGATTGAATATATCAGAATAGATTAGCTCATGGGGTTGTTTTGAACATATATCAACTTTCTTATGCACAAAATTTGTAATTATTACATTCTAGAATATATTGCAACACGAGTCTCTTTTTCTTGGATAATCAGGAATGTCTCGAACACTATCTCTTTTGGATAAAATTCTCATTTATTTCTAACACATATGACTAGGCCTTTTATTCATTAATTGATTTTATTCCACCATACCCCATTAACAAGATTATTGTGAATCACCAACCTGAAACAAATTTTCTTTCATATGCTGGCCTCTAGTAACAATCATTCCATCCTCTTCACTTTTTAAAGGAAATCTATATTTCGTAAAGATAACCATGTTATCCTCGTCACACAGTTTTAAAACACATAGAAGGTTGTGTTTCATCCCATTAAGATACAATGTTTTATTCAATTTCATCTTTTCTTTTTCATTAATGGATGACCACAGACCTTTGATTTTCAATGATTCATCATTTCCAAATGTAATTCTACCTTCATTATAATCATTCACATCCCTTATTATTTTCACTTCTCCCATCCTGGGAAATAAAAACCCACTATCATATATTTGGGTTCATCCTCCTTTCAAGGCATTTAATGCAGCTTCAAAAACAAGAACCATTTCTCAATTATTTTCATTCATCACATTCGTATTTTAATAATTGAAAATCTTTTTTTGATCTAGTAATAAAACAAAACATCCTTTTTCTAGGTGTCCATGTTTTTCACATCTTTCACAAATATTTTCCAAGGGTTTGAACCTATTTTAAATATTCACATCATTATTTTCAAATTTATTCAAGACAACCATCTCATTTTTCATTCTTTAAGGAGATTCAATCCACCTCAATTTATTCCATTCATAACATGTTGGATAATAGTAATATTGATTTCACCAAGAAATATTTGATGTATTCCCTAATTCCCCACAATACTAGAAATACCTGTATAAAGATTAATTTTCTCTGAAACCTCTATACTAAATTTTTTTTTAAAAACATTTCTCATCCATCTACTTTTCACATTCAATTTGAGTGTTTTTCTTCTTTTCAACCTTGATTGGAACAGAAATATTTGAACCTTTTTTGGATCTAGTTAAAACTTTTTGGGCATCCGGATGTTTTGTAACATCTGAATTCTTCACTTTTATCACATACATAACTCTCCAAAACATTCTTGTCATAAGACATAATTTGATTCATCTTATCACCCTTTGTAGTTATCTTTTGTTGAACATTCTCAAGTTTCTCATTAATAGAACATTCACCAACTTCTGTTAATGATTTTTGGAAACATAGACTTTTATTTTGATCTTCAGAGAATTTTTGTTGGAAAACTTCCATCTCTTCTTCTTTTTCATTAATATCCACTTCCAAATGAACATTATGATACTTTTTATCTTCAAAAGACTTCCTATAATCATCAATACCATTAACCAGATTTTCTTTATGACCATAAAAACATTCTTGACTGCTTCATAATTAATCTTCAAACATTTTTGTTTTTTTCAAGCCTTCTTATATTTCTCAGAAATTCTTTCTACTCCTCATTCAAATGCATTTCAAACTGCGTTTCTTCTATTTCTTCTTCAGAACTTCTACTTATGAATTATTCATCATCCACTATTGAAATGAAAGTATTTTCATTACCATACTCAATGGATTTTTAGGATTCGACATCACACTCTTCTTCTTCAATATCATTGGACAAGAAACTTCTTCTTTTTGATATGTATAAATTTGTATCCCTTTCTTTGTATCCCTTTTTCTTACACGATATTCTTGTTTTTATTTCTTAAATATCATCATCCACTTCCTTCTTTCTTCGGGGAAAATTATCCACAATGTGACCAATACCCCAACATTAAAAACTTTTCAAGGGAAGTTTCCCTTTGTGTATACCTATACCTCTTTTCACATTGTTAAGAAACACGGACAAAATTTCATTGAGATTTTTATGTACCTCATTTTAAGAATCATAATCACCAGCTTAATATTAAATAAAATTATTCATTGACATTTCATTCTTCAAATAATTAAATGAAATTTCTGCATCAACTTGTGTTTTTCTCTTCATAGAATTCTATATTCTCATTTCATATGTGATTAGAGTTCTATGTAAATAATAAATAGATAATGTTTCTAGATATATGTCTTCCAATGACGAAACCTTTTCATCGAATTTTTGAGGTTGGATTCTCATAATCTTGTTAACAACTATAGAGTATTTCATCTTTTCACCAAGACATTTGATTGTACCCCCAATTTCATTAACCCTAGTAATTATTTCCCTAACATATTCATGTTCACCCATCTTCAAATAATCAAACATCAGTCTCCATATTTGTATCTTTTACTAATTCACTTTTTTATTGCCTTCATATATGTTTTTAAATTTATCCCATATTCCTTTATCTTTGGAAAAACCTTTCACTCACAAGAATTATCTTTCAGAAAATGATGATAAGATAGCATTCTTGACCTCCCATCATTCTGAAGAAACTTCTTTTCAATAGGTTTAAGTGGAGTACTATCACCAATGGGATAAATTTTATCTTTTGTTGCTTCAAGAACATCATAACTGATAGATATAAGATATGGAATCATTATATCAGTCCAGATATGATAGTTCGTTCCATCCAAGTCTGGAATACCATTATTGTTCACACAATTCACATTCTCCATTAGCAAAGAATAACTCGGGGAACCTAGATATTATACTAATTGAAAGTGCCCCATCAGAATATTGTATCACTGAGAAGGGTATGGTTGAATCAGTGATACTCTTCTTCTTTTATATTTCAATTCAATTGAAATATCCTTCTCCTCATATTAAATATTTTAATTCCCTACTGAGAAACAAATCATCACACATCCAAAGGAACACATTGATTTCAAATGGTAAATATTCAATAATAATAGCTAAATCCTTGGTAAGGTTTTGAAATGATCCAATACCATAAAATAAACTAGAAATAAATCCATGGATTACAATGAGTATGATGTACCCTTACAAACGTGTAGCACTATGAAACAATACAACAAGTGCATATGAACCATCTTAGCACAATAGGGTAATACATTTGTTTTGTAACACATCATTTACTTGTGATTATTTTCAATTCACCAAATGTATTCAATTTAAAAATAATTATTCTTTTCCTTACCCAGAAGAAAGGTAAGAACCCCTTGGACTATACAAAATAATAATTCTAATTTCCCTAAGTGTGATTCTCCCAGACTGATTTTTTTAGTATAATCATTAAATTGGAAACGATATAATTGGCACCACTCTAATACTTACTTAAAATAGTCAACACAACTAGAATTTTCACTACTTTAAAACATGTATGTAATAGTCAATACAAATAGAATCAGCACCACTTCAAAACATGTATGAAATAATAAATACAAATAAAATAAAAACCACTTCAAAACCTCTTCTTATCTCTCTAAAACTGAAATCATATCTATCCACTAATGAGAACAGTACTTGTTGTTAGAAAGTAATAAGTTCCTCCACCTATTATTGGTGAAAATTGGTGGGAAGCCAAATGTTTTTCCCACTCACTCAAATTTTCCCAAATTTTAATTTCCCCCCAAAAATTATGGGTTACATTTTTACTTAGTCATAGATTCTCAATGCTTCTCGAATTTTTTGAAAGCATCACATCAATATTTATCTCGTTGATTTTTATCTCTATACCCATTTCTTATTCTATAAAATGAAAAAAAAATTTCTTTTTGAAAACCATAAATGTTGCTACAATTTTTGAGTATGAATTTTTCTGGGTATGATGGTCTTTAATCAGCACTATATATTTTCCTTCACTTTCATCTATGAGTCCTAAATAAAAAACGCATTACCCAGTAGGCATGAAATGCATCATATCTTCATATTCTATTTCAATTGGCATGACCTTATCCGTTTGTCCATCGGCATGACTATTTCAATTGGAATGACTATTTCATTTGTCACGACTATTCCTATAGGCATGAATATTACCATATGCACGACTATTTCAATTGGAACGTCTATTACCTTAAGCAGAACATTGAGTCTAATGGAAAAAATGTGATTACTTTGTCGCCATGACATGCATCAATTCTTCTTTCATCGGCATGACTATTCCATCAGCCTGACTATTCCATTGAAATTACTATTCCATCAACACAACTATTCAATCGGGAGGACTCTGAGTCTGATGAAATACAAAGTCATTACCATTTTGGAATGACCATAATTATCACTTCTTCCATTGGCATGATTATTCAATCAGCATGGCTATTCCATTGTGACAACTATTCCATCGGCATGACTATTCCATCAGTACAAGTATTCCTTCGGCATTACTCTGAGTCCGATGGGAAACAAATTCATTACCATGTTGGCATGAAATGCATCATCTTTTCATCCATCTATAACACCATTCCATCAACAGGAAATTCCATAGGCATGAATATTCCAATAATCATCACCATTCATAGTTTTTTAATAGTCATCATCATTCACAGATTTTCAATAGTCACCGTCATTCACATATTTATAGTAGTCACCACCACTCACATATTTATAATAATCACCATTATTCATAGCTTTATAGTAGTCACCACTATTCACAAAATTCTAATAGTTACCACCATTCATATCTTTTACTTACCCCTTTCTTCCATTAAGCATGCATAATAAGTTCGAACACTAATGATTTATTAGAATTCCAAAACATCAGAGCATCACCACATTATACATTGAAATGTATCATAACATTACATTAATTCTAGTTTCTTTCATTACTTCTTGTCTTGAGGACACACATTCTGAAATCAGGAGTCCGATTGTTTAAAAAATTGTTTTCAAGACAATGTGAAGTGACTTCTTTTCTTCAAATCCAACCTTGACACAAAAAGAAAACTCTTGAAACCTTCATCAACATTAACATCAGCTTGGTCCCAACAATAATAATGATAAAATGTATAAAAATTAATGAAATGAATTATATAAAGTAATAAATATATTAACATCTATTTTATTATGAATATTAATACAAATAACTTTATTTTATAGTAGTTTGTAAATGGTTAGACCAAATGGGAATCAAAGGTAAAAATTGTTCGTCTTAGATTCTACTCTATGAGAAATGCTTTTTATAATGAATCAATATTCATATAAATATTGTATATAATTCCCAATTTAAATATTTTTATATTAATACCATCTTCATGTTAACAAACATATAGTTTCACATTTTTATCTTTAGTAGTATTTTGATTAAAGGTTTATCAAATTCATTATTGTTTATTTTATAATATCATTTTTATTCTAGATTATATATGATTAAATTTAAATGGGGAAATTAAGTGATATTTTTTCACTTAAACCCATTATATTTGAATAAGAATATACCATAAATTGTTTTTACATGTCGAATAATTTTTACTAATACCATTGGTTAAAGAATCAATTGAAATAATGTTTATAAGGAAATCTATCCTTATATTTTTTAAATGGTCCAAAATATTTTTATTTCATGTACATATTCATTAAAGTTTATAAATAATTTTCATATAAAAACTCCAATGGTTGACTATAGTCATTTTAAAATTTCATTTAAATAAATATAATTAAAATGGAATCATTTTATATTTTTTCAAACTTATCACATTTTAAATCATTATTAAATTTTTTGAAATATTTATTTTATAATGATTAACACTTAACAAAAATTTCTCGCAATCATCATCATTATTCAGTATTACAATTAATTTATTTGTTTCAATGTTTCAAATGAAATTACCATTATCATTATTTTAGAAACATTTTTCATAAATGATTACAATGTAAAAAAATGACATTTATTTTTGTTTTCAAAGATATTCTCTAATGTATTTATAAATTCTTTTTCATTTATCATTACTATAGCATACTTTTCTTATTATACATATATATTATGTATTTTTTAATAAACATTCATTATATTACCCAAACACATGCCTTGTGATTGTATAGGTATAATTCCTTTGGAAAATTGGAAACATAAAAAAATGATTCGTAAGATTTATAAATCATCTCCCACTTTGTTCCTCATAACCCACACCCTTCTTATAAATGTCATATGTAATATGTATAATCATATCCCGGAAAAAATAAATATAATAATGGGTGAGATCAGATGCTCAGTAAGGGTAAAAATGGGAAATAAGATAACCTAATATGATAATAAGGGTTTGAGAAAATGGTAATAAAATATGAAAACCATTCCCTGTATAAAAATGATAAAAATATTAAGTCAGGGAATAATTATTTTATTTTCATAAGAAATGCATCATAATGAAATCCAATATCATGGCCAATGAGAATATAACATTGACATAAAACATGGAATTTTGAAATACACACAATAATATAAAATCATTTTCATAGTAGTAAAGGCTCATTTCCAAGATATCATAGTGTAATGAGTTCAATCACCAAACCATCATAGTGGCCAAAGATCACTTAAAAGACTATCCTAGTCGACAATTTCCCTTATTGAGCTGGGTTTACATCCCATTCTTTCCCTATTTATCTCATTAGATTTATTTATTTACCCATAAATTAGAAGGAGATATAGGTCAAACCATTAATAGAATTAAAATAATTAGGATGTGAACCCCAAGATAATAAAAATTTTATTATATTAGAAACCATGAAAATTAATTTGGTTCTGAAGAATTAAATCATAGAATAACCCATGGAAATAAAATGGGACTTAAATAAATTTAATTATAACATAACCCATGGAAAATAAATAAATTTCGAAAAAACACTTCATCATAATAAAATGAAGATAAAAATAAATAATAAGTAATTTAAACTCGATCATATCATCAATATTAGTTCATAAACAATAATGGTAATTGAAATTGATGAATATAAATTCCATAAAAAATAAGTCAAACATTTTTAAAGAAAAGATACATTTTATTTTGGAACCCCATATTTAAAATTAAAAACATAACAAATATTAAATAATGAAAATTATTTGAAGATAATTATGGAATCATGTAACTTAATATTGAAAACATTTAGTTTTAATTATGGATGAAAATTTCATTCATGTTGTACACTTCAAAATAATGATTCCTTTTACATTTCTGTAAAATTAAAAATCACCTCATTCTAAAAAAATAAAGATTAATTAAAAAAATTGGAATTTATAAAAAGAGTATAAATGAATTTAAAAAATCTATTATATTTTAAAGACATCATTATAATGTTTTTGTAAAACAAGTTTATGAAAGAATCATCATTTTTTATGAAAGAGTTAAATAAAATTCATTTCTCTTGAAAAGAAATTTGACCCCTTCAGTACCAAGAAATGGGAAATGAATGAAAAAAATCTATTCTAAAGGAATAAATATTTTATTATAGAACACAATATTTTATTGAGACACATATCTGAAGGTTTTTTTATTGGAAATCTAATCATAAAAATCATTATAAATAATAAAATGGTCACATAATTGATTCACAATTTTGGTAACTTTTGAAACATAAAAACCATTAAGGATCATTATAAAATGAAAATATAAATTTAATAAAATTAATAATATTCAAAATATTACAAATAAATATTTAGTATATACACCACATAAATTAATACTGGTTGATAACATATCTTATGTCCCAAAGAAGTAAATTTCAGAAAAATAGACCCTTAACCATATCTCTCGACTTTCTTCATACACATATAAACCTAATTTATATTAAAGATAAGTGTTTATAAATCTATTAAAAAATAAAATAATATGTATCATAACATATGTGATTTACTTAGAAATTTTGGTTACCATTTTATCCACATTTCCTTTTTGAAATCATGTTTTGTGTAATAACTATTTCTTTTTTAATTTATATTTTGTCATTGGATTTTTTATTATTTTACATTGATCAAAAATAAATTATATACACAATTTCAACCATTATGTAATTATAATAAATACTAATTAGATATTTATTTAGTGTAATAAATTAAATTAATATGTACAAAATGAGTTACACCACTCATGGAGATAATAAGTTGTTCGTTCACAAGAACATTGATTCCATTTTCCCAGTAGACCAAAATAATGTAAGGTAAATAATATATAAAATATTCATTATGAATTCATATATATAACAGATATATATAAAATTTATCATTTATTACATTTCATGTAAAATATTAGTGAAAATAAATCACATCACTTCGTGTGGTGATAATCTTTCGTACACACAAAGGATGTTATAAATTATTATATGGATTGTAAGTTAAGAATGTATATTATATATATACTTTCAATAATTATAAATATTTAATTAATACCATATATATAAATTAAATTAATCAATTTTACCTATATTTTATATACTATGTGAAAGATTAGTAATATTTCATCGTAAGGCGGTAGTCTGCTGTAAACATGAGTGACATTATCATATTCCCTACAGAATGGAATGTAAGAAAATATATGTGTTATAATAATTAAATATGTATAAATATATCATAAATTTTATATATAATTTTTAAATAAATCATTATATTCTCCTTTAAAAAGTGGTAATCAAAATTGAATTATGTCGGTTTGTGAGGCGGTAGTTCGTCATACACAGGATCAATAGTTTTGTTTCCCATTAGAGAGACAAAGTGATTTTTGTAGTAAAATAACTAATAAAAAATATTGGAATATTTAATATACAAAGGTAATTAAATCATTATTAATTGATAATATTTTAATTTGGTGGAAATAGAAATCGAATAAAATTCTTGGATAAAGATGGTACCTCTTCTTCCAACAACAAAATTAGGTTTTCTCTTACATCATTTTTAGTTTAGATTTCTAATATAAAACAAGATTAAAGGATGAGAGGAGGTAATTAAAGATGTTATTTATGTATTAGGTGATAAAATAATGGGTTTTGGAATTTTGAATAGGAGAGGAGCGAGGGTGGCGTTTTATATGATAGAAAGAAGATATATAATGATTTTTTAAAAGAATAAAGTGTACCCATGTTTTCACACATTCCAAAAGGATCCAAAGTGGTTTATTCACCAACATTTGATGATATAAGGTCATAAAATATCTATAAAATGAGTTTTTGACATGATACTAGGTTATTATACCCCTTCTCTATTTAGTTTAACTCCCCAATAAACACGTTTTAACCATAACAATGATAATTAATTTTTATTATGTTCAATATTAATTATGGAAAAAAATTATGTTGACCTTTTTATATAATATTATTTTTTTCTGGTAACAATATTCAATATATTTTCCTAAATTTCAGTTAAAAAATTGGTTTAATGTAATTTAAAATTAGACCTGGAGATGAGATGAAAAATTCAGTTTCCAAATAAAAATGTTTCAAAAGTTTAAATAGTGTCTTAATAAAAACTCAACATGAAATTGATTCCAATTTCTTATAATGTTTTAATTAAAATATTAACATATAAATTTTTCCTTTTCATCCATTTTAAGAAAAATTAACCCCATAATTTTTTTAAATGAAAAAATTGTTTCATGAAAAAAAATTATTTTCACTATTCATCAAAATAATTAACCTTTCGAGAAAGAACCCATAAATTTACTCAAATTTTATTTTGACGTAATTTTTCCAAAAATAATAAATTTTCCAAAAACTATATCTTTCAAAAATTTATTTCACTATTTTCTCATAGAATGTAATAGAATAATTTTTCCAGAAAATTAAATTTTTAGAACATATAAATACATTATAAAAAATCATGTACATTTTTATCAATATGTTTTATTTATATAAAATAATTATAAATAATATTTTACATTTTTTTATTCCTATTAATACCACCATTTTTAATATCTAGGTCATAACAATGATGGTAATAGTGATGAAAATATTATATTGTGGTTCTTTATCAGTCAGTGTGGTGTGATTCTCAAGATATTGATGAACATAAATTTATTTCAAAAAAATCTTAATTACCATGGTCTTACATAATACCCCTATTAAAAAAAAATTATACCTCATAATTATATCATGTTTTTTACCATCAACTGAGGATTCTTCTGTATCATTACATCCACAAGATTTCTTGTATCATCCTCAAACTAGTGGTTTCTCCACCAAACTATGAAGATGTTTGTGGTTTAGTTTCATATAACTTTCTATCTATGAACATGAAACTCCATAGGATGTTTTGAATAATAATGTTCTTTTCCAATTGGTATAACCATTGAATTTATTAAATATGATGGGTTCTGTGTGTACATCCTTAGGAAAGATACATGGAACCCATCGAGGGCTTGAGATAAGTTTGGTGGAAGCACCAGTAGATAGGATACCGACCTAATAAGAATAAAAATTTTAGTTGGACCAATATACATAAGGACTAATTTTCATTGTTTCGAATATCATTACCCTCTTCCATGGATATATTCTGTAAAAATCCTTTCTCCCAATTACAAATTCTCAATAATGTTTTTGATTAGCATTATAACATTTATATTAAATTTATTCCACCCATATGTGATGTTGAATAGATATAACCATTTCTGCAATATCATTTTGTATTTCTAGTCTAAATATATTTCTTTATCCAACACTATTACATCAAATTATAGCTTTAAACATTTTCTATATTGGGATTCATAATGATCCATAAGAATACTCATGTGAAAATTATTGTTGTATAAAAACTCAAGTAGATGATGTTTTTCCCGGCCAACATAAAAATATATTGAACAAGATCTCAAATTATATTCTAGGGTTTTAATTGTTCTCATAGACTAAAAATAAGTTTGTTTGTGATACACAATGTTGAAACTCAACTCAATATCAAGATGTAACTAAAGGCTTTAGAAAAACATCATGGGAATCATGATATCTCAATCATACATAATGGAATATAGTATACCATGTATGTTAAACAATTCTTCAATGTATATCACGGAAATTATATCTAGTGATAAATATTCTTTGAGAGAAATGAATTTTACAGAATTTGTATGGGGGTAAATATGACCAATACAACTTAGTTCCATTTATACATTTTTTCGTGCTCTACAACAAAATAACAGGTGATGTTTTCCTATTTCTATTCTAGTATAGTTAGTGGATGTAACATCCTAATCGAAATTTTTATCTCATCTTTAACTTCCTAACATAATAATATTTGAGATACATGCACCAACATATCTCTCTTCATGCAATCCCACCAAACAAATCATTCAAATATATATAAATATCCAAACTTTCTAACTGGAGAATGAAGGAAGATATATGATCATCCTCTTCAAATCCATCAAATATTATATGGGTGTAACATAAACAGGGTTTTAAAAAAATATCATTCCATCATAATCTATATTTAACTAAGGAAAATTTCCCACGATCCAAAGTAGCTCAATATAATCCTTTTGTGCCTCATTAAAATTCACTTAAAAAATTATTCAATCATTCATTTGAGAAATACTTGATATTTAAACTTACTTAATGATTTTGGATCTATATTTTAAAAATCTAGAAATATTGTATATTTTATTACCCTTATCATTAATGTGTTGGAAAGATCATTTCAACTCAAAACATCTAATACCTTGTTATATTTATGAGGGTTGTAATCTATTAAATATTAAAATCATTAATAAACTCTTACCATATCCTCTATAACATGTCAAAATCCTTCTATGTGAATATATACATTAACAATTTGTGATATATATATATATATCACACTATTTCCTGTAAGGATAATTTCATTATATATTTAATGAAAACATTTTTACAAAAAAATTCAAAAAATGGGTAGGGTTGTTTTCCATGAACCTTAAGTTTTTATGAGAACTAAATTATAACCATGTCATTTTTTATATAAATATGTCTCAATCCCTTCATGTATGCATCACTAAAGATTGAAAATGCTACTACACTACCTGTTAATGGATGTACATCTACACTGACTACTATTTTCTTTAGTTCCATAATGGCTTCCTCAAAATTATTAGTCCAAGGGAAATTGGGATTATCTAGAGTAAAAATGGTTATTAGATTTGATATGTGTGGAAAATTCTCCACCAATACCCTTTAATATCCATCCAAACCATGAAAACATTAGATCTCAGTTACTATGTTTATTTTGGGACAACATCTAGTTGCCTTCATCTTTGATGGATTCCTCAATATACAATATCTTGATTATATATAATCCAAAAATGAAACATTTTTGTGGATAAAATTCAATTTTTTTATTTTTTTCATATAAAAATTCTTCATGAGGGTCTTTAGTACTAGTATTAAGTGATCTTCATGATATTCGTTTATCTATGAATATATTAGAATATATCTATAAATATTACTAAAAACTGATAAATATAATCATTAAAATCACTATTAATAAATAAATTCTTTATCATGAAAATTAGTTAGATGAAGTCAAATAATTATATACTCATAGGGTCCATATTTTGTACGATATGAAGTATTAGGTTTATCTTCTTTCCTAACCCTCAGTGGATGATATCCAGAATGATGTTCAATCAAATAAAATTATTTACTTCCACAGAGTTGATCTATCTAATCATCAATATAGGCTAGAGGATACTTGATCTTGATTTGGATCGTGGTTGACTCTTGATAATCAATGCAATGTCACAATGATCCATATTTGTTTTTGAAAATGTGAATATGTTCACCCCAATGTGACATTTTTGGTTGAATGAATCCATTATCATGATTATCCAAGATTTTTTTCTTCAATTATTATATCTCAACTAGGGCCATTAAATAGGGAGTCTCTTAAATGATTATGGAACCAGATATGAGTTCCATCAAAAACTCAATTTCATGATTCTGTGGAAGATCACAGATCTATTAAATAAAGAATTAATAAATTCATGAACGAAAGTATTATCATCGATGTTTATTTTGTTCCAAAGTATATTAGATAAAAATCCCTTTTGAATAGTAATCATAACCCATAAAATAATGGTGATTACTATTAGATGTTCATATTTAGTGTCGCACTGATATAATATAATAGTTTATAATGGGATATAAAAAATGATCCCTTCCTTAAAAATTGAGGTGGAATTGATGGAGTGAAATCAAATCCATACCAAATATATCATAAAGCACAAGTAGATAATGATTGAAAAGTTTTATTGGAAAACAATTCCAAGAAAATTCAATAAGAGAGTAATAATATACTGGATATGAAATCATTATATCATTAGGTGATATCACTTATAATTCTACAGCTAACCACGAGGATGGAATCTTCATACCTATTTCTAATTATTTAGATATAAAATAATGGATTGATCTATAGTCAAACAAGACATTAATAGTGTTATAGTTTATTAAAATTGTACCTTTCACCACATCATTATCTCACCCCTCATAAAAAATAGTGATAGGATTAGATTTCACCTTTTCCTCCAATTTAATAGAGCTTTGACATCAATCATCATCATTAACCTTAAAATATGGAATCTGTTTAGGAAGTTTCCCATTCTCCATTCCTTTGAAACACCAGAGTGTGGTTGGTAAATTATTTATTACATTCTCTATAATTTCATCATTAATTGAATTTCTTCCATCACATCAACATTATATATCCCAATGTAATTTCCTTAAACATTGAAAACATTTACTAATCCCATTATTAATTTTTTATCCATGTTTTATATCACACTTTTGAAAATGATGGAAATTTTATCTTCTCCTATATATGGTTATTTTTGTCTGCATTAAACCTCATCATTTTATTTTTATCAAAAAATTAAGATTGATGGGTTAATGTAATATTAATTTAAACCATAAGAGAACATAAAATGATTTCACCATTGAAACTAAATTCCTTTATATTTTATACCATTTAGAGACATGATTTTAATGAAGTAAATAATATATCCTACATACATTCTAGGTGGATTATAATACTGTATGTGTATATCATGTTTCATGTATAATTTTCTACATAGATACCAATATATTCATAATCCATATTCTTTAGATAGATATCCCTTTTTTATAAAAATAATTAAAGGAAAGTACATTTTGAAAAAATTTCTCTTAAAATCACTCTAATCCATAGATTAAATTTCATCATATTACCTCATGATTATGAAAAAATTCCACCATCAATCTACACATCCCTCTATGAAATAGATTGCCAAAATGACCATTTAATGTTCTGACCACTGAATATGGGAGAATATCATTTTTTTGTATTGATCCATTTCTCATAAACTAGAAGATTCATGGAACCACTACTATACGTTGGATTCTTCCTCATGTATAATTTGATAGAATGTCGTTCACTCCTTTTATTGGTTGGAAGATTACAATTATTCATATATTGGAAATGTTTTATGAGTATATAAATGTGTTATTTTATTTAGGAACCAATGACTATTAGTATCTTAAGAGGAAAATAAAAACATTATCCTCTTTATTTAGTATTAACATGGTTCCTTCGAGTTTCATCTATTAGTGAAAACTGAAAATCATACTGTGAGAAATAGTCATTTTGGGAAAACACATTTTCATGAAAAATAATTTCTATGATGTCTATATCGAGAAACCTTATTTTAAATCAATGAAACGTAAGGTTTAACCCCATATATTAATGGTCATGATGTATTCAAATATTTCATATTGGATCATAAAAATAGTGTAAAAATAAAAAATCATAGCCCATAAGAGTGTTAAAATAGGTGCAGAGTAAGGCCTATTGTTGTGTACTAAGAAATACTCTATTCAATCTTAAAACACATTTTTTACACTTATTACCCCAAGGAACATCATTAGTGAATCCACATCCACTACTTGTATCAAGATAGAAATTTGTTTCTTGGTAAACCACTTAATCACTTAGTTTCCAAAATATTGTAGTGTTATCATATATATTTTTTTCTTATGGGTTATCACTAATGTCTTATCATCATTGTTTTCATATGATAACTAATCCTATCCTTTGATATAGACTATAATAAGAAATGTTATTTTTCATGATATTTCTCATCATTTTACAAAACAACTATTAAATTATAGATACACATTTCAGAGGATCATAAAGGTAAAATACCTTTCCAAACTTGTAATCCTAATAAATGATTCATAAAAGTTCTACATCATCTCATATATAGTTTTTCAGGACAATCTCCCTTCATAGAAATATCATACCAAATACTTATCAAAATAACTTGGGATAAAGAAACCTAAGAAAGGGTGGACCCATATGTTCAATAAGAGAAAATAATGGAAATAAAAAACATATTGTGTGAATAAGGGTATGAGATCATGAGAATAAAATAGGTAAACCGTACCTAGTGTAACAAAGATCAAAATATTCAGTCATATCCTAGATAATGGAAGTTCATACGAAATGAATCACATGGAAATAAATGTACATGAGTTCTTACCATTAATATAAGACCTGGAATTGTGGAATACAAATAATTCTAGAAAATCATTTCCATAGTAGTCATGGATCATTTCCAAATCTATAATTGTGTAATGGGTTCGCTCTAAAAACCATCATAGTAGTCATGGATCAATCTCAATAATATCGTAGTGGATGAAGTCTGTTATTATATTAGGTTCAATCCCTATTCCACTTCTTTTTATCTCATGAACATTTAATCTCTACACAATAAATTAGAGTGCAAGTTAAGTCCCAACAATCACATTATAAAAATCATGACAATCTGTCCCACAAGATAATAATAAAAAATCATCATATCAGAACCCATGAATATAACATGGTTTAATAATGAAGACATCATATAATAACCTATAGAAATGAATTTGGTTTTGTATACATTTCAACATATCATAACTCTTTTATATGAAATGGTTTTCATAAAAATATCTTCATCATAATCATAAACCATCCAATGAATGAATAATAATGGTACATCTAAATTATATACCTAGTAAAACATATGAAACACCAAATGTTGTTGTTGTTTATAAATAAGAATTCCTAAAAATCATTAAATCAATATTGACTAAAATATACATTCAATTTTGTATACAAATGATAGAAATAAATGATAATAAAAAATATTAAAGAAAATATTTACCTTGAAAATAATATTTGATACATTTAGGGGAATCTTGAAAACATTGATTGTTCATACAAGGACGCAACCTTAAAACATTAAATAATTTTGAATTAAATGAATAAATCACATTGAATATCTTTTCAGGTTTAGAGTTTTAGAGAATTGGGACATAACTATTACATCTCAAATGATTACCAAGTATACACTTCTACTCAGTTTCCATTTTTTTCATAAAATAAAAACTCTTGAAAAAAAGAGTCACGTCTAGTTCCATGTTTAAGACATCATGAATTTTCCTTGATCCCATCTTTGACCATATTCCACATTATGTCATGTGAAAAACATTTCAAAAACATGGGATGATCATAAAATGCTCAGTAAGGGATACACAAAGAAGGAAAACTATTATTTTTTTGAAAAAAAACGTAAACCATGAATACTTTAACATAAGTAATACATTTCACCTTTATAATGTAGTAAATATTCATCACTGAATAAAAGAACACTACCTAAACATTTTTAACCGACATATTTACTTTAAATCTATATAAATAACACAAAACATATAAAGGTATCTTGGGACATAAAAATACTTAAATGGAATAACCATACGGTCGACGTCCACACATATCACTAAATAGAATAGCCATATGACCGACATCCATACCCAATGTATTGGAGGTTATAACGTAACCACCCATCCTGTTTATCATGATACTACACATCATTTGGTTTATCACGTCACCACCCATAAAATGTCGAGTACCACTATAAAATTATAACACATAAAACAAATATAAAGGAATAAAAACATTTCCACATTTCCATAATAATATATCAAATAAATATATTTACATAAAAAATAAATTATCAAAACCAATTTCAATACTAAAATACATAAAGGAGTATATGGTATTTATTTTTATTGAAAAAAAAACCTATGGCTTGTTAAGGAAGCCCAATAACAAATAATACTCGCGGTGTCGGAAAGGTCGTTTTCCCCATTTCGGTTAAAAGATACATTCCTTTTTGTCGTTTAGTAAAATGCTTCGTAGAAAAGGATTAAATTTGAAAAATCAAGGGTGTTTATACATCGTATAAAAGAAAGTCGGGTATTAAAACAAAATATTCCTCAATGAAAGGAGATTGAGACAAATTCCAATACCTCATGTCTGACATTACTCGATCGTTCTTTAATATCAAGAATAATAAACAAAATTTAATTTATAATTTCTTAAGAACATTTTTCAGTTTATTATTCCTTTTATATCACTTATTACCATGATATAAACATTATGTAATCATTCAAGTTAATAGTTTTCATTTTGCCGATATTTGGTACATCAGTCGCGAATGAACACCATATAGTTACAAGTTGATCACATTGTGAAAATTTCATTATATCCAAAATGATATACATGATTTAGATATCATATATATCATATATATATCTAGTATATACATGTATTTATAATATTACATAACATTTTGAGGTATGAAATGAAATACATTGTTTATGGAGATGGTAAGTCGTACATACGCATGAACGCTACATCTATTTCTTTTAAATATTTTAATGAAATTAAAACATAATGATAAATAGGTATATTATAATTATAGTATAATATCATATATAATACCATTAAATCTATCATTTATACATCTCACGTATGGCATGAATGGGTCATATCACTTTGAGGGGGTGGAAGTCCTCACTTCCTCAAATGAAATTATTATGTTTACCCATTATGGAAACCATAAAGGTATGCTATAAAAGAAAAAGAAAAAAGAAAAAAACATAAACATAAAATATATCATATATAAATATAGTTCCATCATAATGGCCACCATGAGAGGCGGTAGGAGATAATAAAACAATCATCATTTCGTGAGGCGTTAGTTTTCCATCCATAGAAACAGTATGTTCTTCACCCATTAGATGGAGGTGTGTGTATGTTTAGTTCAAATACTTCTTATAACAATATCCTAGTATATTAAGGATACTGGTGTTGTTATAAAAAACAGAATAAAAATATTTAAGGGGTTTGATATGTAAAATAAAAGAAAAGATTTTAACAGGAACTGTTACCTTTAATTTGGGTAACTCCCCTTGTTTTTATCAAAAATAGTGGCTTCTTCTTATGGTAAGGATTATAGTTGGAAGAGAGGAATGTAGGCTGCTTAATTGTGAATAGGATGGATGAGCCAAAATGCTTTAGTGGTGTGAGGAATTGGTTAGAAAAGGTCTCCTTTTATAAGGGGGAAGAGGGGCACTTTATGAATATTTGAAATCATTATTTTATTATAAACGTATATTTGGTTTTTAAAGGTCCAAAAAAAATTAAATTCAAAGATATGATAACTTTTATAACACCCTGTAAAAAAAAATTTGCAAAGAGATATTTGTTTATGTCATTTTTTCCTTTACTTTAAATTTATTAATCTAAAGTGTCATTATCATTCATATGTGCCTCCATGGGGTCCCAAAATTGACCCAAAGATTTCCATGGTCGGCTATTACTCATCCAATAAGGATAAGATATGTGTTAATGTAATTTTGAATTATTATAATGTTTATTTTACATTGAATTACCCTATTTACCATTAACCGTGGTAAACAAAATTCACAAGTGACTATTCACCAAAAATTAATTTCATCTAATTGAAGGACATTTTACGTAATAATAACAACCATGTATGTCATATTTTTGAAATTAAATTCATAGAAGTGGTAAATTTTCATCTAAATGAAAATTTCAGTTTTTTAACTATTACCAAGTGGTTTCACTATTCATAAAAAATTGTTGTTTTTCTGAAAAATACCAAAAATTCTGACTAAGATATATTTGATATTTTAATTCAAAAATCATGTCTATTTTACAAAATTTAAAACATATAAGTTCAATTAATAAATTTAAAATTAATTCTCGTTTAAAACAAATTGTGTGTTTTTAAGAAACAACAACTATCAAAAGATAGACACTTGTTTTTGTCCAATTTCAAAGTGAAAATAATTCCAATAAAAATTAGTGGATTTAATGGTAAAAATATATTGTAATTAAATGGTAAAACCAATTGAAAAAATAATATAACTGTATAAATTAATTAGATTAAAAGGAACTTTTGATTTAAAATACAATATTTTTCACTTTTCATTAAAAATTATCTTTATCAGAAAAATTCGAAAAATTTACACAAAGTAAATTTAGATGTCCCCATTCTAAAAAATATTATTATTTTGTCAAATGAAACATATAGAAATGAAAAAAACTAGATTTAACGATGTTTCTCCATTAAATGGTGGTAAATCGACCTTTTAATGTAAATTATGCTAACAATTAGATTCATTCACATTTAGGCCTCTACCTTATATTGGATAAATGTAAATACATTTAAAAAACATGTATAATAATATTTTAGTTAGTCTTTTTCATTCTGACCAATACAACAACTAGGAGTTAACTTCCATTTAAAATAATAATATTATATAATTAGTGTGCAACCTATGATTTCAAGGAAACTTGTTGTTGAATATCAGGTATGCTATCTAACATACCAACCCCTTTAAAGTAAAATTAATACTTAGTACAAAAATTTTATTAAATATGAAAATATCTTACTCTTCATTTACCTGGGATGTTACATCCTTCCCCCCATTAGGAAATTATGTCTTCGCAATTTTTATTCTCTTATAAAAATAAGTGGGCCTATTTATCCCCCATAGAATTTTCAGATTCCCATGTTTCCTCTTCATCCATATGGTTTTTCTATAAAACCTTTACCTGGTGAATTACCTTATTCCACAAAACTTACTCTCTATGGTCAAGAATCTGGACTGGTTGTTCATCATAAGAGATATTCTCGTCCAAATGAACTACCTATGGACTCAAAACATGAGATGGATCTGCCATATACATTCTCAAACTCAAAAACATGAATAATATTGTGTACCTGGGAAAATATTGGAGGTAAAACCACTTTATACGCACCTGATCCATCTTTCTCCAGGATTTTATAAGGTCCAATGAACCTCAGACTCAACTTTCCATTATTACCAAAACGAATCACACTTTACCATGGAGAAAATTTTAGATAAGACATGATCACCTACCTCAAAAGAAATATCCTTCCTCTAGTTATCCGCATAACTTTTCTGTCTACTGTGAGCTATTCTCGTGTGCTTCTAAATCAACTGAATATTCTCTAACATCTCTTCTACCAATTCTGGTCCCATCATCTTACTTTCACCAACTTCATCCCAAAAATCTGGAGTTTAATAACACTTTCCATATAATTCCTTAAATAGAGCCATCTATTTACTCTAATGAAAACTATTATTATAAGAAAATTCAACCAAAGAAAGATGTTGATACCAACATCCCGGGTTATCTAGTGAACAAGAACATAGCATATCCTCCATGTTCTGAATTTTTCATTTTAACTCCTCATATGAATGCAGATGAAAAGATGTACTAAAATTTAATTTAGTACCCAACAACTTTTGAAGGCCTTTCCAAAAGTTATAAGTAAACATGGGATCACGATCTGATACAGTGTAGTGGGGAACTCCATGAAACATGACTATCACTTTAATACACAAACAAGAAAGTTGATCTTGTGACAATGTTTCTCTAATAAGAAGTAGATGAGCAGATTTAGTCAATAGATCAACAATAACCCAGATTGCATTATTACCTCGATATTTCTTCGTTAATCCTACAATGAAATCCATGGATATATTTTCCCATTTCTACTCTAGTATTGGTAAAGGCTGAAGCATCCCTTTCGGTAACTGTCGCTCATCTTTAACCTGCTAAAAAGTCAAACACATCACACAAAAATCATCAATATCTATTTTCATTCCATCCCACCAATAATATTTTCGAAGATCTATGTTCATCTTAGTACTGCATGGATGAACTGAAAATGGGGAACTATGAGCTTTACATAACAAGTCGTTGTTCAACGGTGAAACACAAGGCACACATAATCTCTTTCAAAACCTAAAAACACAATCATTATCAATGTTAAAATCAGGAAACTTAACCTTATGAACCAATTCTACATTTTTCTGCAACTCATTGTCATTTTTATGCACTTGCTTTTTTGTATTTGATAGAGATTCTTTCACTAATACCTGAAGAAAAATAGAATAATTTCTTGAACCAACAACCTCTATGAGAAATTTCATCATATCAAAAACCAAAGGATCTCATTCCTAACGTATCATATTTAATGAAGCATTACTTTTTTGACTCAAAGCATCTTCCACTTTATTTTCCATTCAAGGATGGTAAAGAATCATGTAGACATAATTCTGGATTAATTCCAACCATCTCCTCTATGTTATGATTAATTATTTTTGAGTGAATATATACTTTAAACTTTTGTGGTCTGTATATATTTCAGATTTTACTCCATACAAATGATGCCTCCAAAAATTTTTAAAAAAATAATATAAACTAATTCAAAATCATATTTATTGTAATTTAACTCATGAGGTTTCAATTGACATGAAACATAACTAATTACCTTATCATTCTTCATAATGACACATACAATTCCTTTCAACGAAGCATCAATGTAAATAATAAACTCCTAATTTATGGAAGGCAGTGCCAAAACATGAGCATTCACCAGTCTTCTTTTCAATTCCTGAAAATAGTCATCACATTCTCTAGTCATAAAGAACTTAAAACCTTTTCAAGTTAACTTAGTAATTGGAAAACATAACCATGAATAATTCTCAACAAACCTCTGATAATAACCTTCCAAACAACGAAAAATACAAATATCGGTTATATTTGTGGGTCTTGGCCATTCTTCAACAACATTTGTTATAGCTAGATCAACTGTTATGCCATTTTTTTGAAACAATGTGACCACAGAAAGAAATTTGATGTAACAAAAACTCACACTTTATGGATTTCCCATACAGTTAAATTTCTTATTACATTTTCAAGAGAACCCTTAAATTACTTTCATGTTCCTCATTACTTTTATAAAACACCAAAATATCACCAATGAACACAACCAAAAACTTATCCAAGAACTAATGGAAAATTTTATTCATATGATCCATGAATAAATCATGTGAAGTGGTTAAGCAAAAAGAAATAACTACAAATTCATAATGTTCATATCTAGTATGAACCACGACCTTCTGAATGTATGTTTTCTTAACTTTCAACAGATGGTACACCGATCTCAAGTCAATCATTGAAAAATACTGTTCTCCCTAGAGCTAATCAGACAAATCATCGATATGAGTCAAAGGATACTTGGTATTAATAGTGATGTTATTCAATTCTTTATAATCAATGAAAAGTCTCATTGAACCAACTTTCTTTTTAACAAACAAGATAGGATCACCCCATGGTGATGTGCTAGGTCAAATGAAACCTTTATCTAATAACTCCTACAATTACTTCTTTAAGTCTAAATGTTTAATTTTATCCATTCGATAAGGGGGTTTTGAAATTGGATTAGCATCAAGAACCAAGTAAATGGTAAATTCAACTTCTCGGACAGGAATAATACCAGGAAACACATCAGAAAAAACATCAAGGTACTCATTTACCACTTAAACATCATTAATTTCAACACTTTATTTATTTTCATCAAATATGAGTAGGGTAACATTGTTTACCATCTTTTACTTGTTTCTAAGTTTTGGTAGGTTATAAAAAGTAAGGGTTCATTCTTGTATAAAAACTGATAAACATTTTGAAAAGTAGCCTCTTTAGATATGTAGTAAATCTTAGCATGATAAACAAAATGCCAGTCCATATCCGCAAGATATTAACATTTATAATGATTGTGTTTTGAGTTTTGGATAGATATTATGTGTGCCTTGTGTTTACCAGTTGAACAATGAGTTGTTAAGTGAAGCTCATAGTTCACCCTTTTTAGTTCATCCTGATAGTACTAAGATGTACAGAGATCTTCGAGAGAATTACTGGTGGGATGGAATTAAAAGAGATATTTATGATCGTATTGTGAAGTGTTTGAATTGTCAATAGTTTAAGTAGAGCGACAATTACCGAAACGAATGATTCAACCTTAACAAGTTCCAGAGTGGAAATGGGAAAATAAATCCATTTACTTTGTTGTGAGATTACTAAAGACATCTCGAGGTAATAATGCAGTATGGGTTATTATTGATCGATTGAATAAATTTTCTCAATTCATTACTATTAGAGATACATTGTCTCTAGATCAACTTTCTCGGTTTTATGTTAAAGAGATAGCCAGGTTTCATGGAGTTCCCCTCTTCATTGTATCAGATCGTGATCCCAGGTTTACTTATATCTGTTGGAAATGCCTTCAGAAGTCATTGGGTACTGAATTAAATTTTAGTACAGCTTTTCATCTGAAATCATATGGGTAGTCGGAATGATTAATTCAGACCATGGAGGATATGATACATGTTTTTTCACTATATTACTAGGGAATATGGGACCGACATCATTCTTTTGTTGAATTTTCATATAAAAAACTGTTTTCATTCCAGTATACAGATGGCACCATTTGAAGTATTATATGGAAAGTGTTTTCAAAATCCATCTTTTTGGGATGAAGTAGGTGAAAGGGAGATTATGGGTCCAGAATTGGAATAAGGTATAATAGAGAAAGTTTAGTTGATTCAAAATCACATAAGAACAGCTCTGAGCAGACAGAAAAGTTATGCAGATAACTGGAGGAAGGATAATTTTTTGAGGTGGGTGATCAGGTCTTTCTCAATGTTTCTCCATGGAAAAGTGTGATGCATTTTGGTAAGAAGGGAAAGTAGAGTGTGAGGTTCATTGGACCTTATAAAATCCTGGCGAAACTTGGATCGGTTTCATACAGAGTGGATTTACCTCCAAGATTATCCCAGGTACACAATGTTTATCTTACTATCAAAATCTCATATGAAATTTAGAGCATACCATTCCAGTCGAGTGAATTTTTATTCATAAGCAGCCAATGATTCATCCTCCTGCCTTAATTCCAGGAATTTTTTTTATCCTAAGACGAACCACCAAATGAAAATATTTCTCAAGAAACATACCTCTGAATTCATCCCAATAAAGAGAATCAATCTCTTCAGTATCCCAGATATTTTTCACCATCGACCACCACTAATCAACTTCACCTTCAAAATGGTAAACAACAAGACTATCCGTAGGATGTTCTGAATAGGCCATGACATCAAAAATCCATTACAGTTCTTTAATCCACCCTTCAGCTAGCACGTGGTCATATGATCCTCTAAATGATGGGGGTGTATCCTCGTAAAATGTTCCACTACTGAAATGTTCATCTGTGGTTCATCTGGCTGATCTCGTGCTTGGATACCAACACCATTTATAGCCTGAGTCAAATGTGTGATAACTGAAACAAAATTTTTATTCCGATTTAGAGCATCTCAGGTAGTTGATTTGGAAGGTTGTTTTCTTCCTGATGGCATTCGAACATAGCTTTCATGTTTCGTCTATGGAAAACCATTGTGAATGGAGAAATATCTTAGCTAAAGAAACATGGTAATCTGTACATTCAATATCATTTGAATCATAAATTAAAAAAATATTTATGTATATTAGCATAACTATATTCTATCTCATAATGTTGTTTAAACGGACCTCTGATGCCAAATAAAAGGACCCAACCTTAAAAAATTAAATAATATTGAATTAAAAGAATAATTCACTTTGAGGATCATTTCAGGTTTAGATTTTTATAGAATTAAGACATAACTATTACATCTCAAAAGATTATAAAGTATAAACTTCTACTATGTTTCCATTTTTTTCATAAAATAAAATCTCTTGAAAAAAAGAGGCATGTCTAGTTCTATGTTTAAGACAACATAAAATTTCCTTGATCCCATCCTTGACCCTATTCCACATTATTTACTATGAAAAAACATTTAAAAAACATTGGATGAGCAGAGAAAGCTCAATAAGGGATACACAATGAATGAAAACTGTTAGTTTTTTAAAAAAACAAGTAAACCATTAATACTTTTACCTAAGTAATACTTTTTACTTTTATGAAGTATTAAATACTCTTCAATGAAAAGAAGATCACTACATGCCCTTTTGTAACAAAACTATTAACATAAAACCCATATAAGGAACACATAACATATAAAGGTAACTTGGGACATTAACATACATAAAGGGAATAACCATACAGTTGGATTCCACACATATCACTAAATGGAATAGCCATACGGTAGACGTACATACCCAATGAATTGGAGTTTATAACATAACCACCTGTCCTAGTTTTTATGGCACCACCTGTCATTATGTTTATCATGTAACCAACCATCAAATGTCCAAGTACCATTATAAAACCATAACACATAAAACAAATATAAAGGAAGGAAAATATTTCCACATTTCAATCACAATATATCACTTAAATATATTGACATAAAAAATCCATTATCAAAACCATTTTCAATACCAAAATACATAAAAGAGTATATGGTATTTATTTTCCTTGAAAAAAAATAACGGCTTGTTACAGAAGAAAAGGAACAAATAATACTCGCAGTGGATTTTTATTTTCCTCATGTCTGACATGACTCGATCATTCATTAGTATCTTGAATAATAAACTAATGTTAATTTATAATTTCATAAGAACCTTTTTCATGTTTATTATTCATTTTATATAACTTATTAGCATGTTATAAACATTATGTAATAATTCATGTTAATAATGTTCATTTTGTAGATATTTGGTACTTGAGTCAAAAATGAACACCATACAGTTACAAGTTGTTCACATGGCCAAAATTTCATTATATAAAGAATGATATTCATGATTTAGATATCATATATATCCAGTATATACATGTATTTATAATAGTACATACCAATTGGAGGTATGAAATGAAATGCACCATTAATGGAGATGGTATTTCGTATGTACGCATGAACGATACTTCGGTTTCTATTTCTTATTTTAATGGAATTTAAACAGAATTATACATAGTCATATTAAAATTCCAGTATAATATCATATATAATACCATTAACTCTATCATTTATACATCCCATTTCTGGCATGAACAAGTCATATCACATTGAGGGGGCGGTAGTCTGAACTTCCTCAAATAAAATTATCATGTTAACCCATTTTGGAAACCATAAAGGAATGGTATAAAAAGAAAATACAGAAGCATAAAGAAAACATAAACATAAAATATATCATATATAATTAAACATCCATCATAATGGCCACCATGAGGGGTGGTAGGATATAATCAAACAATCATCGTTTCGTGATGCATTACTTTTCCATCCACAAAAGCAGTATGTTTTTCACCCATTAGATGGAGGTGTTTGTATCTATAGTTCAAATACATCTCATAAAAACACACTACTATATTGAGGATACTAGTGTTGTTCTAATATAAAGGAATAAAAATATTTTACGGGTTATAGAAGTAAAATAAAAGAAAAGAAGTTAAGATAAATTGTTACCTTTAATTTGGGTAACTCCCTTTGGGTTGAACCAAAATGATTTGTTGAATAGCCTTCTACCAATGTTAATGCATCTAGCTGGAAGAGAGGGATTTATGGAGCTTAATTGGGAAGAGGTTGGATGAGACAAAGGGCTTTATAGTTATGAGTAATTGGTTAGAAATGTTCTCCTTTTATAATGGGGGAGGGGCTCTTTATGAAAGTGTGAAATTATTATTTTATTATAAACATATAATCAGATTATAAAGGTCCAAAAATCAATAAAGTCAAATATAAGGTGGCTCATGGTCAAAATAAAATCACCCAATAATAATTGGACAGGTTTTGGATATTATTTTAATCTTTATAAATTTATTTATTTAAATCATTTATTAATGAGTTAAACACTGCTTCATTATTGTTTCATAAATAATTTTATTTATATGATGTCTAAAAATTATAAACAAAATACCATGATGTAGGAAATATTTTTATCTATCAATGAAAATTTATATTCAAGAAGATAACTTATATAACACCATCTAAAAATTAATTTAAAATGATATATTTGTTTATGTTTTTTTTCCTTTACATTAAATTAATTAACATAAAGTGTCATTATCATTCATAAGTGCCTCCATGGAGTCCCAAAATCGACCCAAGGATGACCATGTTCGGTCATTACTCATCCAATAATGTTAGGACATGTGATAAGGTAATTTGGAATTATTATAATATTATTTTTAACTTTAATTACCCATTTTACCTTTAACCGCGGTAAATAAAAGTCAAAAGTTGCTATTGACCAAAAATAATTTTAATCTTATTGAAGAACATTTTACTTACTAATACCAACCATGTATGTCAGATTTTCAAAATTTAATTCATAGATGTGTTAAAATTTCATTTAAATGAGAATGTCGGTTTATTTAACTACTACTAAGTGGTTTCACTATTCATCTAAAATTGATGTTTTTTCACAACTATACGAAAACATCAGCCTAAGATATATTTTATATTCTGAATTCAAAAATGATTTCTATTTTACCAAATTCAAAATATATAAGTTTTATTAATTAATTTAAAATTAATTTCTGTTTAAAACAAATAGCGTGTTTTAAGAAACAATAATCTTCAAATGATTAACGCTTGTTTTTTTCCAATTTCAAACTGAAAATAATTCCAATGACCTAAATTGTATTAAATGGTAAGAATATATTCTAATAACACTATAAAACCAATTAAAAATATAATACAACCATATAAATAAATTATATTTACATTCACTTTTAATTAAAATACAATATTTTTCACTATTCATTAAAAAATGAACTTTATTGGAAAAAGAAAAAAAATTTACACAAAGTAAATTTTGATGTCCCAATTCTAAAGAAGAATTTTATTTTTTTCAAATGGAATATATAGAAATTATCAAATGTACATTTAATGTGGGTTCTCCATTAAATGGTGGTAAATCGACCTTTTAATTTAAATTATGATTAAAATTGTATTCATTCACATTTTAAGCCTCTAAATTTTATTTGATAAATATAAATACATTTAACAGACATGTATAATCATATTGTAGATAGTTTTATTCATTCCCTCTAATACAACAACTAGGAGTTAACTTCTATTTAAAATAATATTATTATATTATTAGTGTGCAATGGAAGATATCCAAGAAACCTGTTGTTGCGTATCGGGTACAGTATCGAACATAGTAACCCTTTTAAAGAAAAATTAATATTTAATTCACAAATATTAATAACTATGAAAATATATTATTCTTCATTTACCTGGTATGTTACGAACTTCCCCCCTTTTGGAAATTTCATCCTCACAATTTTCATTCTCTTATCAAAATAAGTGGGGGTATTTATCCCTCGTAGCATTTTCAGATTGCCACTTTGCCTATCCAACCATATGTTTTTTTTTTCAGAAAACCTTTACCTGGTGAGTTACCTTATTCCACAAAACATACTCTCTACGGTCAAGAATCTGGATTGGTTTTTCTTCATAAGAGAGATTCTATTCCAACTGAACTACCTTTGGACACAAAACATGAGATGGATCTGGCATCTACTTTCACAAAATCAAAACATGAAAAACATTGTGTAACTGTGATAAGATTGGAGGTATACACACGATGTATGCAACTGATCCAACTTTCTCCATGATTTAATAATGTCCAATGAACATCAGATTCAACTTTACCTTCTTACCAAAACGCATCACACTATTCCATGGAGAAACATTGAGAAAGACCTGATCACTTACATCAATAGAAATATCCTTCCTCTGGTTATCCGCATAACTCTTCTGTCTGCTCTGATCTATTCTCATGTTCATCTGAATCAACTGAACATTATCTGCCATCTGTTCTACCAATTCTGGTCCCATCAACATCCTTTCACCTACTTCATCCCAAAAAATCTGAGTTTAACAACTCTTTCCATATAATGCTTCTAATGGAGCAATATGTATACTGGAATGAAAAGTGTTATTATAAGAAAAATCAACCAAAGAAAGATGTTGGTCCCATCTTCCCTAGAAATCTAGTGATCAAGCTCGTATCATATCCTCCAAGGTATGAATTGATCATTCTGATTGCACAAATGATTACAGATGGTGAGTTGTACTAAAATTTAATTCAGTACCCAACGACTTCTAAAGGTCTTTCCATGAGATAGAAGTAAACCTATGATCACGATATGATACAATAGAGAGGGGAACTCCATGAAACCTGACTATCTCATTAACATACATCCGAGAAAGTTGATCTAGAGACAATGTATCTCTGATAAGAAGGAATTGAGCATATTTAGTCAATCGATCAATAATAACCCAGATTGGGTTATTACCTCGAGATGTCTTCAGTAATCCCACAACGAAGTAAATGGATATATTTTCCCATTTCCACTCTGGAACTAGTAAAGGCTGAAGCATCCCTTTTGGTAACATCCGCTATCCTTTAACCTATTGTCAATTCAAACACATCACAGTAAAATCAGCAATATCTTTTTTCATTCCATCCCACCAGTAATACTCTCAAAGATCTCTGAACATCTAAGTTTTTTCAGGATGAACTAAAAATGGGGATCTACGAGCTTCACATAACAACTCATTCTTCAACTATGAAACATAAGGCACACATAATATCTTTCCAAACCATAAAAGACAATCATTATCATTGTTAAAATTACGTATCTTACCCTTGTGAACCATTTCTACATTTTTCTACAACTCACTATCTTCTTTCTGCGCTTGCTTTATTCTCTCTAATATAGATGATTTCACTAAAACCTGAAAGAAAACCGAATAATTTCATGCACCAACACCCTCTATTCCAAAGTTAATCAAATAAAAAACTAGGGGATCTCGTTCTGAACGTATCATAGTTAATGAAGCATTAAATTTTCGACTCAAAGCATCATCCACTTCATTTGCCTTTCCTGGATGGTATTGAATCATGCAGTCATGATCCTTGATTAATTCCAACCGTATCATTTATATCTTTTTCAATTATTTTTTAGTGAATATATACTTTAAACATTTTTTATCAATATATATTTCACATTTTTCTCTATATAAATGATGACACCAAATTTTTAAAGAAAAAAAAGTCCAGCTAATTCTAAATCATGTGTAGGGTAATTTAACTCATGGTGTTTCATCTGGCATGAAACGTAAGAATTACCTGATCGTTCAGCATAAGGACACAACCAAGTCCTTTAACAAACACTATAAATTACAAATCACCATTTACAGAAGGCAGTTACAGAACTAGATCATTCACCAGTCTTCTTTTCAATTCATGAAAACAATCATCACATTCTCTAGTCCAAATGAACATAACACCTTTTCGAGACAATGTAGTCATTGGACTAGATAAATGTGAAATATTCTCAACAAAACAATGTTAAATTCTTCCAAACCATGAAATCGATGAATCTTATTTATATTTTTGGGTCTTTTACATTCCTCAACAACTTTTGATTTAGCCGGATCAACTGTTATGCCATTTTTTGAAACAATGTGACCAAGGAATGCAATTTTTTTTCTAACCAAAACTCACACGTGTTAAATTTCCCAAAGGGTTTATTTTCTTTTAAGGTCTGCAAGACAACCCTTAAAAGACTTTCTTGTTCCTATTTACTTTTTTAAAAAACCAAAATATCATCAATGAACACAACCACAAACTTATCCAAGAACACCTAGAAAATTTAATTTATAAGATCCATGATTATAGTAGGTGAATTGGTTAAACCAAAAGGTATAACTAAAAATTCATAATGGATATATCTAGTAGGAAACATAGCCTTCATGATGTCTGCTTCATTTATATTCAACTGATGGTACCATGATCTCAAGTCAATCATCGAAAAATTCTAAGCTCCAAGGAGCTAAACAAAAAAATCATCGATATGAGGCGAATGATATTTTTTCCTAACAGGGATGTTATTCAATGCTCTACAATCAATGAAAAGTATCATTGAACCTTCTTTATTTTTATCAAACATGACAGGAACACCCCTTGGTGATGTGCTAGGTTGAATGAAACCATTATCTAAGAACTCCTACAATTGCTTCTTTAACTCTAAATTTTCAATTTGAGCCATTCGATACGGGGGTTTTGGAATTTTCATAGCATCATGAACGAATTCAAAAGAAAATTCAACTTCCTAGTCATCTATAATACCAAGAAACTCGTCAATAAAAACATCAAGGTACTAATTTGACACTGGAAAATCATTAATCTGAACACATTCTTTATTTTGAACAATATGAACTAGGTAACATTCTTTTCCATATTTTACATGTTTCTCATCATCTGGATATGTTATCAAATGTAAGGGATCATTCTTGGATACAACCAAAAAATAATTCAGAGAAGAAACCTCTTTATATCTTTAGTCAATATTAGCATGGTAAACAGAAAGTCAATCCATGCACAAAAGAACATAAAACTCCACTAGATGAAATACAATATGGTTCGCAGGTACATACTTCCCGCTCACAAGGATATGAAGGTTCTTATAATTTCAATTTGTCTCAAAATTTCCTCCAGGTGTTTTTACCATATGTTCTATATTCATATCTTGTGATGGAATTCTCAATTTATTAGAAAACATCTCAGAAATGAAAGAGTGTGTAGGCCATGAATCGAACCACACATTAGCATAATATGAACAATCAAATAGTGTACCTGATACTAATTAATTTGATGGACCAACATCTACTGAAGTAGTTGAAAAAAATTTCACCACCCCTTTCATTGGGTAGTATGGTTATTTTCCCTCAGTTGAGTTTTTCGTTGGACACTAATTTGCATAATTACTGATTTCATTACACATAAAACATCATAACATTGGCTTTTCATTCCCTACATGATCATCTTCCTTATAGTTATGAGAAATATGACCAGACAAACCACACCAGAAGCACTGTTCAAACATTGATAAACATTCCCCAAAATGTTTTTTTACCACACTTCGCATAAGTTGGATATTTAGTTTTCTTACCTCCAAGCTTATTGGATGAATTATTTCCCTTTTCCCGCCAATTGGACCTCTTATTCTGTTTTTTATCAACAAACACCTGATCATCGGAAAACTATATTTCCAACTTCTCCGCACATCGAACATGTTTTTCATAACTTTTTAACTCACGAGAGGATAATTCTCTTCGATATTGTGGCTTTAGTCAAAAGTAAAATAAATTTATCATACTATCATGTTCTCGGATGAAATTTAGAGCATACCTTTCCAGTTGAGTGAATTTTTCTTCACAAGAAGCCATTGAGTCATCCTCCTACCATAATTCCAGGAATTGTTTTTCCATCCAAAGACAAACCACCTTAGGAAAATATTTCTCAAGAAAAATACCTTTGAATAAATCCCAATCCATAGCATCAATCTCCACACTATCCCTGATATTTTTCACCATCGACCACCACTGATCAGCTTCATCTTCAATATGAAAAAAATTAAGACTAACCTTTTGATGTTCTGAACACCCCATGATGTCAAAAATCTTCCCCAATGCATTAATCCACCCTTCAACAAGCACAGGGTCAGATGATCCTCTGAATTATGAGGGATGTTGCCTCATGAAATTCTCCACTACTAACTTGTTCCTCTGTGGTTGATCTGGATGATCTTGTGCATTGATACCACCACCATTTATAGCCTGAGTCAACTGTGTCATCACTATAAAAAACTATTCAGTTATGATTCTGACTATCTTAGGTTGCTGATTTGGAAGGTTTTCTTCCTTCTGATGTCATCCCAAAATAGGTGCCTTGTTTCCTTTGCGAAAAAAATATTCTGAACACAGAAATATCTTACCCAATGCAACATGGTAAACTGTAAATGATATATCATTTGAATTATAACTTAAGCTAAAAAATAATTTATGGATATTAATTTAAATATATTCTAACTTGTAATGTTGTCAAAACCAACCTATGATACCAAATATAGGGACCAGTACTTAAAAAATTACATAATATTTAATTAAAAGAATAATTCACATTGATGATCTTTTCAGGTATAAATTTCTAGATAATTAAGAGATAAATATTACATCTTAAAATATTACAAATTATAAAATATTTTTAGCTTCCATTTTTTTAATAATATAAACACTCCTGAAAAAAATAGTCATGTCCAATTCTATGTTTAAGACATCATGACTTTTCCTTGAACCCATCCTTAACCCTATTCCATATTATTTCATGTGAAAACATATCAAAAACATGGGATAAGCATAAAAATCTCAATAAGGGATTCAAAAAATACGGAAAAATGTTTTTTTTCAGAACAACAAGTAAATCATGAATACTTTAACATAATTAATACTTTTCACCTTTATGAAGTAGTAAATACTCTTCACTGAATAAAATATCACTACGTACACTTTTGTAACCAAAATATTACCATAAAACCCATATAAAAACATGTAACATATAAAGGTATCTTGGGACATAAACATACTTAAATAGAATAACATATTTTTAACTTATAAACATATCAATAAATGGAATTACTATAGAGCCGATTTCCATACCCAATGCATTGTAGGCTATAACATAATAGCCCGTCCTAGTTAATTACCGCACCACCCATTATTTTTTTATCACTTAACCACCCATCAAATTTCCATGTACCATTATAAAATCATAACACATAAAACAAATATAAAAAAAGAAATAATTTCCACATTTCAATCACAATGTATAACATTAATATATTGACCAAAACAATACATTATCAAAACCATTTTCAATACCAAAATACATAAAATAGTATATGTTATTTATTTTTTTCGAGAAAAAAACATTACAGATTCATAAGGAAGCCGAAGAACAAGTAATACTCATGGCGGCAGAAATATTGTTATCACCCCTTAAGTTAAAAGAAACATTCTTTTTTGAAGTTTAGTAAAACACTTCATATAAAAATATTCCCTTTAAAAAGTAAAGGGTATTTATACAAAATATAAAATAAATTCGTGTATTAATAAAATTATGCCTTAATGAAAGGAGATTGAGATGAAGTCCCATACATCATGTATGACCTGACTCGATCGTTATTTAATATATTGAATAATAAAATAATGTTAATTTGAACTTTTTTATAAACCTTTTTCAAGTATATTATTCCTTTTATATAACTTATTACCATGTTATAAACATTATGCAATCATTAAAGTTAATAATGTTTGTTTTTTCAATATTTGGTACTTGAGTAACAAATGAACATTGTGTAGTTACAATTTGTTCACATGGTCAAAAGTTCATTATATCTAGAATGATACTCCTGATTTTAAAATCATTTATATCATATATATCCAGTATATACATGTATTTATAATAGTACATAACATTTGGGGGTAAGAAATGAAATTCACCGTTCATGGAGACAGTAATCCGTACGTACACATTAATTCTACTTCCATTTCTATTACCTGGAATGTTATAATACATGCCTCAAGGAACCTGTGTTCATGTTACACTCTTTAATACAAGGATTTGTTTCCCATTTATTAAAAATCAATAAATCATTTTCTAAAATAATAGAAAAAATTACCCTTAAACAAATTTTTGGAATATAAAATAATATTTATAATGAATTTACCTAATCTTAGGAGATTTTTAAATATATCATTAAATTATTTTTCAAAAATAAATATATGAAAGGAAACTCATTTTCGACAGAATTTATAAATAAAATAATTTTTTTTAAAAGGAATATTTTTTACTTGAGTACAAAAAAATATGAAAATAAAATTAATGAAATGCATTCTGAAGATATAAAAATTGTAGAATTAAAAACTTGAGATTCATGAGAGATATATCTTAAGGTCTTTCATTGTATACATGATCATAAACAATCCCAATAAATGATGAACATATATTATAAAATAATTACCATATTAGTAAATTTTTAATTGTATGAACCATTAATAATAAAAGTAAAAATACAAATTAAATTTCATTAAAATAATCAGGTTAATTATATATAATTTTAATACAGAGTGCATAATCTTCTTAAAATAAGATTCATTCATAACATATCTTACGACCCAAAGAAGGCAATTGGTGAAAATCTATTACCTTAAGTCTTGACTTCCATATTACACATTTTAAACTAATTTATAATAAATATATGTTTATTATAAATCAATTATATAACCATTATAATCTGTATTATATAATATATGATTTACTCATGACTTTTTATTACCGGCATTTCAATATTTCCTTTCAAAAATCACATTTTAGGTATTAACTGCTTCATTTTTCATTTATATTTTGTTTGGTATTTCAGATAACTTTAAATTGGTAATTATTCCATCATATATTTAATTATAATAATAATATAAATGTTATATAAATCAATTATATAGGTATTTTCAGTAATCTATTAATATTAGATATAGATAATGAGTTTCACCCTTTATAGAGTTGGTAAGTCGTACGTACAAATGAATGTTTATCTATTTTTTCAATGGTTGTGAAAAAATGAATATAAATAATATATCTTCATTAAATAGTCATTATTATTTCATATATATCACATATATTCATTAATCATTTCTTTTTTACCTTTTGTGCAAAGAATTTTTGAAAACAAAATCTCACGACTTCTCCTTGTGGTAGTTTTCCATAAACACAAATGATGTTATCATTTATTCAATGGATTGTAAAGTAATAAAATATATAATATATTTATTTTATATAATTTGAAAAATTTCATTAATATCTTATAAAAACCTAAAATTTATCCTCATTACCTAAATTGTAAAAATTTAGTAAAAAATGAATCACATCGCTTTGTGGGGAAGTAATCCACTATTAACACAAGTGACGCTATCGCCATCCCTATAGAATGAAATGTAATAGGTTATTTGTGGTATAATTAATACAGATGTCTAATTATGTCATTAATATCATATATAATCATTATATAAATCATTATATCTAGTCTTAATAATCGGTGATGGAAAATGAATTATGTCGGTTCGCGAGGTGGTATTCCACCATACACATGATCAACAATTCTATTTCCCATTTGAGAGAGTAGTATATGGTTGTAAGTTATACCATTAACATAAAAATTCACACTATATATAATATTTTTTTTATCATCATGCATTAAAAATATCATTATTATTTTGATGGGGAAATAAAATAAAAAAATCAATTAAATATATTACCTCTCATTTGGACAACATCCTTATATATTCCCTAAAATCCATTGTAGTATTTATTTATAAAAATGGATTCTTGTATTATTTTGGGGATTTAAAAATTTTACATGGTTAGGTTATTATTTAACCAATGGGGTTTGGAAGAGTAATGAGGATAAGAGATGGGTGACCTTTTATATGTGGGGGAGCGGACACACATAGATTTTTTATAAAAGAATAATGTTTATCCATAGATTTCATATTCCAAAATGATAAAAGGGTCTATTATATTCCATAATAGTTGATATGGTCTTTATATGTCCAAAAATGAGTTTTTTAAATGTTAGTTATTTTACCCCTTATAATTTTAGTTTCGCCCTCAATAAACCCATTTTAACCATAACCACAATAGTTTATTTTTATAATTGTCACTATTCATTAAGGTAAAAAATTACATGGACATTATTGTATAATATTAATTATAGAGATTTCAAGTATGGAATCAATTCTTCTAATTTAAATTAATATAATTTTTATAAATTAATTTAAAATTGAACCTGCAAAAGTGACGAAAAAGCCTTTTTTCAACGATAAATTTTTCAAATGATTGAATGTTTTTATATAAACATTCAATATTAAATTAATTCCAATGAAATATAATGAATTAATTATAATAAAAACGAACTAATTTTAATATTTAAACCATTTTAAAACATATATTATCATTTTAAATTCATTAAATGATAAGAAATTATTCATTAAAAACTATTATTTTTAACTATTCATTGAAAAACAAACCCTTCTATAAAAAACCAAAACATTCACCCTAAGATAATTTAAGAATATTAATTCAGAAAATGAAATTATTGATGTGATAAAATTTATGAAATTGAAATCATAATTTAAATATTTAATAAAAAAGTAATAAAATAAAATTTTTTGAGAGCATAGATTTTTTGAAATATATAAATACATTACCAAAATTTAAGTGAAGGTTTTTACATAGGTTCAATATATATCAAAACATAATATATAATATTTGAAATGTAGTTATTCTTATTTTTCTAGTACATTTAATGACTATATCATATTGAAATTTTTTAATATTAATATAAATATTATATTGCAATTCGTTAGAACTCATTGTTGCATGTTATACTATCTATAAATGAAATTTAATATATTTGAAAAATATCATGAAATATTGGGGTGTTACATTAACATCATTTATAGTTTTTTATACTCAACTTGGGATATTTTTGAACGGTATTTCCCACCATTTCTCTAGATTTATTATCTTCATTTATTTTTATTTATTGTCTTTGGAAAATATTGAAATATAATATGCATGTTTAAAAATATTGATGTCTGTTAATAAGTCATGTTTATTATATATTTTACACCCTACTCCTTTCTGTAAGGTGATGAATGAATTATTATTATTATGTGATGGTTTATTCCTATAATATCTCGATAATGGATTGGTAGGTCTCATGAAACATTCTAGAATGTGTATTTGGAATATGGATTACCAATTTATTTATGATGTCTTAGAAAGAGTCTTTGATAGATGATTATGATGTCTAAAACAATGAATCATATCACTATGAAACCATTTATTTCTATCTATGTTACTATTTAAATTTTTATATCACCTATAAATATATTCTTATTTCATGATGATAGTTATATGAAATATTTTATTTTTTTTATCTCTACCATATTAATCATGATGGTTTATTATAAAATAGTTTTTGATATATTTTTTCCCTTACTGAGAATCAGATATCACCCCTTATTTTTGTTTCATATAAATAGGGTACCTATAAGTGATCACTAAAGGAATTATTTGATATAATTGAAGAAATTATAAAATTGTCATTGTAATTTTATGTTTTATAAAATGTTCTCAATCATATATCTATCAAATTTCTCAACATTAGTAAACTATTTAATCATGTGGGATGCAACATCTTTTTCTTGTAACAATTTTATAACGTATCCTTCTTATGGGGATATTGGATTCTAGGTTTTTATTGTTATGAAAAAAGAAAGTGTTAAAAAAATTGGGAACAATATTTAAGAGAATATATATTATAGACAATATCACTATAACACACTCGTTGAATAACACTATGTATAGAAAAAAATTCTAAAATATTGGTAAAATATACGTGTATGATCTTTTAGAAATGTATTCCATGTCCGGATATATACATGTGTGTGTAGGCTCTAACAAAACATTACGTAGTGTAGGAACCCTGAAATGGGTGGTTGGGTATTAACTTGATCTTCACATGGTGAAACAAAAAAAGTCATAATTGCAAACCTAGTTTGACACTCCAATGGAATATGATTTAGTTCATTCATATTCTCCCTATAAACTATTATAAATCATTTCAATATATTAATCAAAATGAATGTAACAACCCAAATATTAGTAACTCGAAGATATATTTTATCTTTTTTCATTTGTATAAGATGTAAGGGATCAAATTACCAAGTACCAATCTATTTAATAATTATTATGGTTTAGATAAATATATGATTTTAATATTACTTCATAAAAATAAAACACATCATTTATCAATTTCTTGCATTCCTAAAAATCATTCAAATATTACTTCCTCAAATATTTTTAATTGGCAACACTTAATGTACTGAGATTAGTTTCATAAATATAGTTATGTAAATTAACAAATGTATGAGTTTAAGATATGTTAACATTTTAGACGAGTACAATGTAAATATATAAGACCGTTAATAAATAGAATAATATTAAAAAATATATATCAATAGTTTTTTTAAAAAAACAATCATAATGATAACAATAATTAGAATTTAGATGATTGAAATGTATAATGTCAGATTCCTAATCTTACGTTATTGTCTTCATACCACGACATCACGAACTGTACCATCAAGTCCTTATGTAGTGATATTTCAATTAATATGAATGTAAACATAAAATACCCAACTAATTTAGACAAGTAATTATCTAAAGTGAACTATTGATTCATTTAGTGGATTTTTAAACTGGACCCAACTTTTTAATAACTTCTCTCTAATCATTACTCAAATATTGAATGAACATTATAATAAAAAATCATTATTCTTGATCAAAAAATTATGTCTTGGATTGTCAATTATTAACATAAATTTTTCCTCGACAATTGAAATTACATTCGAAAATTGATTCCTTCAACTAACACTATATGTGGAAATGGTATGTGGTTATGAAAAATTTCAGATGTTAAATGTATCCATGATAAATTATAATAAGGATATAGTTTCTAAACAATAATATATAGTAATAGAATTCACACATCAAAGAATGGAGATAATTCATTGTGAAAAAATGAGGTATAAAAATAAATCATTAATGAGTGAATGATACAGTGATAATTGATTTTCAGGGATTAATATTACATCACTTTTTCAAAAAGCTTAATACATTACACGAAAATATTCCCAATGAATGTATTATTCTAGCGCCTTTGAAAACATGGAAGCATAAAAAATTGGTTCCTAACACATCTAGTTGGTCTCCCACCAATTTCATCATAACTATACCCCATTGGATATATCATACATAATACCATTCATCATATCTTGAGGAAAATAAATATAAAAAGGGGTGAGCTCAGATTCATTGTAAAGGTATGTTGGGGAGATATGTACACATATTCATGAGAATAAGTGTATGGGATCATGATCATGAAAATACAATATCATAACCATTATATAAAAGATCATAAATATGAATCACGATATAAATATTGGCAGTTCATAAGACATGAATCATAAGGTAATATTGAACATGAGCCTTGAAAGCATGACATGGGAATAAATCATAAAACTAAGGAATATACATAAGAATATAATAATAATATCCATAGTTGTCAAGGAATAACTACCAGTGGAATCTTGGTAGCATGGGTTCACATCCCATGCCATCTTGGGAGTCATGGTTTACTCCCATGGCTATCTTAGTATCCATGGGTCACTTCTCAAGACCATCTTAGTCTATCTCATGATATATAAATAGTTACCCAATGCATTAGAGAGAGATATATGTACCACCCATTTCATAATGAAATCATACATACATGTACCAAGTGATCATAAAAAATCATATAATAACCCTTAAAATGAAATGGGTATCCAAAACATGTAATTATATCATGACCTGTGGAAAAGGGACATGTTTTATAATCATTTCATCAAAGAAGAACCTGTGAAAATAAGTAGGATTCATAAGCATATCAACATTGGAAGAGAAATGGATTCCATAAATATCATGACAATAAAATTAAACCATTAAGAGAAAGAATATGAATGGATTCTTTTTATTATTTCCTACAAAGGAATGAGAAAGACAAATGGATGTCATCTTATATGGTAAATAATTTGAAAATATCTTTTAAAAACATTTCTTGAGGAAAATAACCTTTCTTTTTTTTGAAAATATAATATTTTATAAAAATGAATCCTAAAATTAAAATAGAAAATTTAAATAAAAATAAAAATGAATGCTTATAGGGTAATCCTCATGGAATTAAAACATTATGAAAACAAAAAAATTCTATTTATGTTGTATAATTTAAAATAAAACATTCACCTCATACTTTTTCAAGAAATGTCAAAAGGTACCTCAATTGAGAAACGCCAAAATAGATTCCTTTCACAAATGGGTAAAAATGACTTTAAACCATCATAAAATAATGGAAAATATTATTTTTAAATCATTTTTAGGAAACATGGGCATTATTGATAATTATTCCTACCCAAATACTTCGGTATTACAATCTCAAATAATAATGTGATTGGGAAATTATCTCTTAAAACATTATTATTAGTAGGGTCATATACCATTGAAAAAAAATATATGGATAAGAAAATATCATAATATTATGGTTAAGACTCATAAAATACATTCATGGTTAGTATATAAACCAAATAAAAGAAAAGAATAGTGTATGAGGCATGTATCTAATAGAAGTAAAGGTGAGACAAAAAATCCATTTCCATATTTATGATTCCTTTTTTATGTGTTAGAATATTTTATATAGTATTATTAAACATATTATTAACTTATACCATATTCATAAAAATACAATATTGGAAATGGAGGTTTCCCTAATGGATATATACCAATGGTTTCTTCAAATCATTGGTATACTATACAAAAAAGGAAACATATGCCAATAATTTGAACAAACCATTGGAAATGTGTTAATATAGTTATGATTTTCCAACAGTTTGACAAAACCATTCAGAAATATTTAGTTTTTCTAAGATATAACAATAGTTTCTTAAAATTGTTTGATATAGTTCTAAATATTTTTTCCAAACAATTTTTAAAACTGTTGGGATAAAAATCCCCAAATATCGATGCCTCCAAGGATCTATAACTCTAGATATCTCGAATGTTATCCCCTAAAAGAGAGCTTGACACACCCTCGTGAATATGTTTTCCTAATACGTAACACTATCAAATATTTTTCCCTAAATCTCGACCCGAATGCTACTTCCCAGCACAGTAGGTCTAGTTTCCAATGATTTGTTGTTCCGATATAAATCGATATGTGTGAGTTCATTTGTTTTTTATTTTGTCGTTTTATTTTTATGCAATGTAGTGTGTATTATGATCTCCTTAGAAACATAAGGAATATACCATTTTAGGTTGTGGTTCAAACCCTATTTCCCAACCTGGTCTCGAGGGTGCTAACTCTAATTTCCAACAGGGAATCTATCTTTGATTCATGTAATTTTGGTTCTTCCAATTTAAATCAGTAGGCGTTCCTTCATTTATTTTTTATCCTTTCATTCCTTTTCACTACAATGTACTATTTATTATTATCCCCATTTGAACAGAAGTAATATATCATTTTAGGTTGCGGTTTTGTGGTGATTTATCTGTAGTGAATAATTTTTGTTGATATTGAAGAGGTCAATATGATCCTGAGTTATTTTATCATTGGTTTATTTGAAATTTAAGGTCTATTGACATGATTTAGTTGGTTATACAAAAATAAAGTTTTAAAAAAAATTTATCCAAAGAGGAATGAAAAGATACTCCTTAATTATGAATGTAACCCTAAATGTTGTCTTTGAAATATCACACTCTAACTTTAAGATATTGATACCTACACTATAAGTCATTCAATGAAGCGACGCTTCCACCTAAACCACTAGAGTGGGTTTAGGGTCATTTTCGTGTTTGAATTATGATAGAACCAAAATTTAATCTATTACATGATTATATTTTCATACACGATCAAGCGGTTCAGTCCTACAGTTGTAATATAATTTGAAATTCAAAATGAGTGTTATTAATTCATATCAAATTTTTACTTAGGGAGTTATAAAGCATTATTACAATATTTATATCATTTTCTATCCCTAGAAGGCACCCAAAATAAAGGTGTATAACCATCATAGAACTCACCAATTTTGTTCATTCCTATAAATTATTTACTCTATGATATTTATCTCATGAATCAAAATAGCATGGTCTTGTGTACGTAATTATTCACCTAAACTAGGTAGTATTGGAAGTCTGTGGATGTGCACATGAGGTGTTTTTGTGAACTAGCTTGGATTATATTGTTTTTCTTTTATTTTAGGCATTATGATTCAATATTAGTTTTTTTTCTTAATATTTGTGGCTAATTATATGGTTATAGGTTTGTGATGGACATGTGAGCCGTGAACCCATCTCTAGTGGTAATTATAGTTTAGCAGGGTTATGAAATTGTGCATCTTGATTATTAATGTTTCATGGGAACCCCCACCCCCTAGACACCCCCAACCCCCTTGGAAAACAACACCAATCCATTGGATATCCTCCACCCCTTGAAAGCCCCCAACCCCTTGGACGCCATCCACCCTGGACAACTCCCCACCCGGGAAAGCCCCCAGCCCCCTGCACACCCCCCAACCTGGACAACCCCCACCCCCTAGAAAACCCCTACACCCATGGATAACAACCCCACCCCTAGACACCCCAAGCACCCAGACACCCCCACACCCTTGGACACCAACACACCCTCGTGGATAGCCCCAAATCCCCTGGACATCCCCAACACCCATGGACACCACCTCACCCCCTAGACACCCCCAATCCGGTGGACAGCCACGCCAACCCCGTGGATAGCCCCCACCCCCGTGAAAATCCCCCCAAACACCCCACCCCCCTATATAGCCCCGCCACACTCGTGTAGAGCCCACCCACCCTCTAGACAGCATGTACCCACCTAGACAGCCCCGCCACCCCCCCGTGGATAGCCCACCCACCCCTTGGACACCCCCGACCCCCTGAACAGCCTCACCCACCCCCGTGGACACCCCCAACATTCGGGAAATCCATGCCACCCCTGTGGACACCCCGCTCACCCCCAAGACACCCCCACCCCCAAGATAGCCTCCCCACAACTGTGGATAGCCCGCCCACCACCTGGACCCCCCAAACCCCATGGACAACCCCCACCCCCATGGACAGTCTGCCCACACCCCTGGACACCCTGTACCCCACTATACAACCTTTCCACCATTATGGATAGACCTCCCACCCCTTCGACACCCCGTACTCCCTGGAAATCCCTTCCACCCCCGTGGGATTCCCGCCCACCCACCCTAGACACCCCATACCCTCTAGAAACCCATGCCCACCCCATGGAAAACCCAACCCCCTAGACAGCCCCATCACCCCTACGGACAGCCCGCCCACCACCCTGGACACCCCTACCACTTGGACAGACTCTCCACCCCTATGGACAGCCCGCCCACCTCCATGGACGCCCCTACCTACCTGGACAGCCCTGACAATCCCCTGGACATCCGACCCACACCCCTAGACACATCGTACCCCCCGGGACAGCCCCATCTACCCCCTGGATAGCCCTCCCACCCTTGAACACCCTGTACCCCCCTGGACAGCCCCACCACCCCCGGGAATACCCCCCCCCCCCCACCCCTTGGACACCTCGTTCCCCTGGATATCCCCCCAGCCCAGGGAAATCCCCCCGACCCCCAGGACAGCCCCGCCACCCCCGTGGACATCCACCCACAGACACCCTATACCCCCCTAGGCAGCCCCACCACCCCTGTGGACAGCCCTCCCACCCCTTAGACACCTATTACCCCCAAGATGGCCCCCCACATCTATAAATCCTCCCTCCCCCCCGACCCCCCTGGACAGCCCCGCCACCCCCGTGGACAGCCCGCCCACCCCATGGACACCCTGTACCCCCTAGACACCCCACCCTTATATAGAGCTCGTCCACCCCTAGATACCATGTACTCCCTTGGACATCACATCAAACCTTGTGAATATCCCACCCACCCCCATATACTCCTCGTACCCTAAGAACAACCCCCCCCCCCCCCCCCCCCGACCTCCTAGGACAACCTCACCACCCCCGTGGATAGCCCTCCCACCACCCTAGACACCCCGACCCTCATGGACAGCCCCCACCCCCTGGGACAGCCCCCCACCCCCTGGACACCCCCCACCACTGGACACCCCACCCCCTTGGGAAGTGTATGTGATCACTCAAATAATATCCTAAAATATTAAATTTTGTTGATTTAAAATTTACTCAACACCTAAATTATTCTCCTCCATAGGTGTACATGACCATGTACACTCATGTATAGTTATTCGTAGTTACTTTTTTAGAAATATATTATTATTATTTTTATTTTTATATTATGATTCTCATATAGAGTAGTGTATTAGTTATGGTTTCATATAATGTGAAAAACTCTCATTTACTTAAATGTATTTTTGAGGAAACTCCAATCTTGTTTAATTTTATTTGAAGAAATTGATTACAACAATTTTATTACAGAATGGATAGAATTTGGAAGTATGAAACCGATTAGAACTCAAGCGATATTCAAAATAATTTTTAGAGCTATTTAGATTGGACATTTCACAATGATTCTGATAGTGGTCACATACACTACCCCTGTTACAATTGTGTTGGAAGACCTTGGTTGATCCATGAAGAAGACAGATACCACATAACTGAATATGGTTTTCAATAAAACTACTCGATATGGTATCACAATGTGGAGTGAATGAAATCATAAATTACTAATGATCCAAATGAGAGGAATGGATTAGAGAATTTGTTATATGAATGGTTTCCGTTTATTCGTCATCATGAAAAAAGAATTAAAAACGACCAAATATGATTTTATTATGAGCACACATGATGCTTCTAGTGAAAATGATGATGTTTTCAAGGTGAAAAAATTGAAGGATGTTTCCATGACTCCAGTATATTAAAAATGCTATAAAATGAAAAAGTTAGAATTTTTAATCTGATTTTTTATGGGAAAACTATGTATGGGATTTCTAATACTTCCATTGATTACATTCATAACTTCTGGAAGGACTTAATTCCTGATGATGAAGATATTCCCACAAACCACTATATGGCATAAAAGATGTTTGATGAACTTGTATTTTCAAGAAATAAAATTGATGCTTTCCCAATAAAGTGCAGTTAATTATGGGAGGTAACTTCTGAACGAAATGATGGTATAAAATGTGGCACATACCGCTAGAATAAGAAAACTGATTGAACACCATCCAATTTTACCCATAAAGTAATGTGGATCTTTCCATTGATCCTCAGACTCTATAATCATTTTATGTCTAATAAAATATCAATAAAAATGAGATGGTATGATACCTAGGGAAATAAGTATAATGATATGTTGGTTCGTCCTCCAAATGGATTTCTATGGAAGAGATTTGATGCTCGATATCCTGATTTTGTAGCTGACGTGCGTAATGTACAGTTGCTTCATTCATGCGACAATTTAAATCTATTTGGCCATACAATTACATCACATATCACATGGAATATTTTTATACTCATTTATAATCATACCCCATGGTTTTTTATGAAAAAACCATTCACTTTAATGAGTATACTCATATCTGGACCTTCTGATCCTAGCAATTATATAGACGTATACGTTAAACCTTTTATAAAAGAGTAGAAACTTCATTGAGATGTGGGTGTGTGCACATACGATACATGTTTAAAAGTCATATTTCAGATTTGTGTTGCACTTATGTGGATGATAAATGATTTACCTACATATAAATTGATTTATGGAAGGAGTACAAATGGAAAACTATCATATCCTGTTTTTATGAAGAATTCATGATTTAGAAGAATGAAACAATGTTGTAGTTTCAGTTTTATGGGACATCGACGATTCATGACAATAGACCATCTATATATAAATAATCATCAAATATGTGACAATACCATGGAGACTGATGATCCACCTCATCATTTGTATGTAACTTATGTTCTTATTGAATTGAAAGATTTTGGTTGTTCATTTTTGAAGGTTCAAATGAAATTTTTAAAGAGAAAGAATGTTTCCATAAAAAATGTTATAATTGGAAGAAGAGAAGTATCTTATTTCATTTTCCATATTGGTCAACCAATTTATAACATTATTTCTTAGATTTAAATCACATTGAAAAAATTAAATGTGAAATGTTTCTTTCGATTCTTCTAAATGTTAAGGGAATGATAAAATATGATTTACGGTCTCGGCGTGACATGGTGAATGGGGGATTGAGACCAGAATTGCATCTTTTGCGTATCAGTGAAAATAAATGGAAAGTTCAATGTTCTTCATAAGTGATGAGTCATATATAAAAAAAGAAATTTATGGATGTACTAGAGATCATTAATGTTCCGGATTTCTATTCAAGAAACATATCAAAACAGTTCTAAAGAAGATAGTTGAAGCAAAAATCTTTGAAGACTTATGATTATCACATCCTTCTGTATGAGTTGATTCCAATAGAAATTATACATCTTTTGTCCAATAATGTAAGGTTGTTTGTTATTTTGTTATTCTATTTTCTTAGAGATATTTTTGCTATGAAATTCTCAATGTCTTTATTGAAAACAAAATTGGCAGATACTAGATTAATTTTATCTTAGTTTGAGAAAATATTTTCCCCATCATTTTTCACATGCATGTTATATCTAACTGTCTATATTCCAATTGAAATAATTCTCATAGGACCTATTTCTTTTCATTTGATGTATCTAACTGAAAGAAATATGTACACATTAAAGTCTACATCTAGAATAGGAATCATCCTGAAGGTTCTACTGTGAACAGTTATTTGGGTCAAGAATGTTTAGATTTCAGATCTATGTATTTGTGTGATCTTACTACAAGAATGAACATACAAATGAAAAATGAAGAAGAAAAGTATGAGAAAATTGAAACCATTTTCACATCACTTCATCAAACAGGAGGAATTCCTAGATCATATACATTGATGACATTATTTCTTAAAGAGCGGGAGATGGCACATGACACAGTTTTTTTCAACTGTGATTTGTTCGATGACTACATCTTGTATGTAAATTCAATATGTATATCATATATATATATATATATATATCTATTAATAAATTCCTATTTTTATCTATAGGGAACATAAAGCGATGATAAATAGAATTAATCGTTTTTTATCTTTGAGAAGGAGGGAGACATTGTATGGAAAAGTGTTTTCTACCTGGTTAATGTTAAAGGTAACAATATTACTGTTTAAAATAGTTTAAACTATATTTAATTGATTTTAATATTCATTTATATTTATGGTATTGAGTTTTCATAGTGACAATGTCTCTGATGATATAAGAGCTTTGGATTTTGGTGCTAATATCGTGGTTCCAGATTATAAATCAATTTTTATCAATGAGTACATATTTATTATCATTGCATGACAAAAGAACATTAGAACACAACCTAATGGTGTTATAGTTACTGCCACAAAATACTGTTATGCTAGTGCATCATATAGTAGACCACGATTCGAAAATGTAGGTTGTTATGGAGTTGTTGAAAAATAATAATATTGGATTATTATTCTCATGGATGTGTCACGATGATGAAATGCTTGTGGTTTGATTCGATGAAGAGCCATGGAACATTAATTGATGATTATGGTTTTGGAGTAATTTATATGACTCGCACCCTTTCTTTCTATGAACCATATGTATGGGCATCAGTGGAAAATATGTTTTTTATGTCAAATACCATATTTGACCTCACTATTGTGTCATTATTTATATAATTCTAAGACATAATTTTGACAATGGTAATGAGGTAATTGACACCATCCCTACTACCATTGGAAATCATCCATTTAAGAATTTTGATGACAAAATAGCTCAATTGTCATAGTTTATTCTGAACCTGAAGTTGTGGTGGGAAATTTATAAAATCACCCATTCATGTTCCCAATTCATTAGGGTTAACCTCGAATTGGGTTGTTAAGGTTGGCACTATTCAAATTTATTTAATATTGATTGCAAATATATTGTATCTGACTTGGCCATTAAGTGAATTTTCAATGTTTATTGGTTTTAATTTTATTAGAATTTCATTTTATAATTTGTAATTTCCAATTATTCAAACTTGTGAAACAAACATTTATATCATGGTGAAAATTTCAATGCTTCAACTATGATTTTTATAAAATTAGTATAACTCTACGACCTCTCTTTAACATTATACAAGGTAATTAACATGATGGAATATATTCTTCTCCAAAACTTGTATAGAGACATGCATCATCTATCAGGGCCAATGAAATTAAATTTTCCTTAATTTTGATAACTTATTTACCCCATATAAATCTGCTAGAATTAATGTCCCATCCTCTTAATAGACTGATGACACCTCTTAAATAACTATCCTACTAAAAATTAAATTTCATTATTAAATATTTTACGATTTATTAACATTAGTATATATCTATTATAGATCATTTATTTTGTTTTTTGGGTTAGTAATTGGTTACCCTTTTCTAATTACTTCCATATCTGTTTTCAAGTGCAAGAAATGCAAGCAATTGAAGAGCGGAGACCAAAACAGATGATGGACAATAATGGTCGCATATCTGAGATGGGAATTCATTCACTAGTGCCTATAGTGATTATTTTATTTCAAATATATATATTTAAATCATATAAAATTTCATGTGATTATTTTTGTTTTCAACATTTTTGCAGGATCCATCTATTAGGCGATGGTTATTTGAAGAACAGCCTAGTACTAGTCCCAGTACTCAGGATGTTCATACAAGGGGGTGTTGTACGAGATCTAGACGATCTGGTTAGCATACCTGATTAGACCCTGCCCCTCCCACAGACCTCTCATCCATCCATCCAACATTATGATCTTGATGTGTTGTTAGGGACACACAATGTATTTTGGCCCCCCATGTTTTTATCACCCATTATATCTTAGCCTCCTCACCCATCTTTACCATATACGATGATGATTCCTGATCCCCATCAAGCATCCGGCCAACCATTCATTTCATCTTGTTTTACTTCTGCTTCCTTCTCTCTAGGCTTTTATATTCTATCTTCTTTGACTCCTACTCCATCAGAGTATGTCCCTACTGAGCATACATTGGGACCCACTTCACCTATATAGGATGATCCTTCTATTTCTGCAGAACCAGTGGTGCCCATTGATCAGACTACCGCATGTATACCTATTCGACCCTAACATATTTTTACACCATTAAATATTATAATTGTAATATTTATTAAAAAGTATTTGTTATCCTTTCATGAAAGATACATATACTGATATTAGGTGGGGGCGGGGGATTAAATACATGCATGTAGGAAGGAACTTCCACACGGAGTAGATGGTGGACTAAAATGAAGATTGTCAAATCATTAATAAATTAGGGCAGCAATGTATGAGTTTTTTGTTGACACTTGCTAAAAACTCCGACAACATTAATGTCTATTCGCTCTCATGGAGACAATTGTTTAACTAAGTCAAGGATAAAGCATGGTCATAGATATAGGTAAACAAACTATTTTATTAAATGTAATATATTATATTTTTATTTATATGAAATTATATTTTTGTGTCATCTTCTCTTAAATTTCATTGAGGTGAGGGTGCATGACCGACACGACTAACAGATTTAGGCATGATTTAGAGATCTTATAAGCGCAGGTTGTGTATTGGACAACATACTAGAATGGGAATAGATTTATAGGGAGTCCATGTCATGGATGTTTGTCCCTTAGAATTGTGTTTGCAGATAATTACTAATTGGACGACTAGCCAATTTATGGTATTAATCTCATAAGAGGTATTTAAATGAAAATTTTCATGTTTTCCATTAAAACAATTTGTTGAATTTTAATTTGGAATCATGTCGAAGAAATTTTAAAAAAATTGATGATAAAAAATACCTCCACGCATTGGGACCTACTACAATTTCATATCATGAGAGGTAGTATGTATGACAATTTATAAAGTTTCGTTACCTCTAGCACTTTCTATTTCTTCCACCATAATATTTTTGATTGATAATGTTTTGGTAAACTTTTTTATTCCATTATTTATTATTTTCTTATTTTTAATTATGGGTCCAACATTCAATGTAATTTAGAGGCAAATATTGAATATAAAAGGACGTGTTCCACGAGAAAAACTATTTTTCTAGACTAGAAGGAAGACTAATGGAAGTGTGGTTAATGAACTGACTCAGCAGCAGATTGTATGTTTTAATTTGTAGATTTAAAATTTTAATCTCTATTTTGTAACTTAATAACCTATTTATATTTATTACAGGCTACTTTAGAGAACCTTGGTGCAATGAACCTGACAATTTGGGACCAAATGATCACTTAAATCATGTGTTGGGATATGAGAAGCCTAGTAGAGTACTCTACCGACCTCAAAAGAGTATAGTTACGACTACGTATTGGCCCTTCTCAAGTACGTGTTGTAGTGACACAAATTTATAGAAGGTTAAGGCATAGGAAGAACAATCTGAAAAAAGGGCCACAGAGACGGCATAATAGTCTGCTAGAAAAACACAGCATTTATGAAATAGATGGAAGTATTACGTCCAAAACTTCCACCAGAGGCCAACACAACTTGTGATAAATACATGTGGTCTATGTGTTCTATATATGTTTCTCCAAGTGGCAGTTCTAGTGTTGGTCAATACTATGGCATGGAAGAAGATGAGGTGGAGGAGGAGGAGAGTGAGGAGGAGGTCGAGGCAGAGGAGGAGGGTGTTGAGGAGGCAGAGGCTGAGAATGAGGGTGAGGAGGAGGGCGTTGAGGAGTGTGGGGATAATGATGGGGACAACAATGAGGATGAGGGTGAGGCTGATGATTATAGTGATGGTAGTGATGGTGAAAATGGATAGATTGATCGGTTGCATTTTTTACTAATTTAACTAACCTTTGTTGGTTATTGATTTGTTTGACTAAATATATTTGTAATTAGGTAGGTCACATTATCTTTATTTTTTACCTATATATATTAAAACTCGGCTTGATGTTTTGTATTTACTGATTCAACCCTCCCCTGGATTTCCCCCACACCACCGTTGTATCCCACCCACCCATTGGTCACCCCGTACCCCCTGGACAGTGCTGCCACCCCTGTGGAAAGCCTGGCCACCCCCCCATGGACCTCCCACCCATCCCCGTAAACATGTCCCACCCCCGTGGATAGACCCACACCCCCGTGGACAGCCCACCCACCCCGCTGAACACCTTGTACCCCCTAGACAGCCCCACCCACCCCTAGAAACCCTGTACCCCTTGGATAGACACTAACACCCCCTGGACAGCCCTGCCCACCCCCTGGATAGCCCTCTCAACCCCTCGGACAGCCCCTCCACATGTGGACAACCCCCAACCTTGTGGACAACCCTCTCAACCCCCCCCCCCCCCCCCCTTGGACACCCTTTAATGCCCTGGACAACCGCACCACCCCCGTGGACAGCCCACCCCCCCTGACACCCCGTTCTCCCTGGACAGCCCTGCCCACCCCCTGGACACCTCATACCCCCAGGACTGCACCCCAACTCTTGGAATTTCCCCCACCCCTAGACACCATGACCCCCCTGGACAGCCCTCCCACCCCAATGGACCCCCCCCGGAGAGCCCCTCCCCCGGTGGACAGCCCCACCCCTGGGGACTGCCCCCCCCTGGACACTACTACCCTCCCGCTTAGCCCCGCCACCCCCGTGGATAGTTATCCCACAACCCTGGACACCTCATACCTCATGGACAGCCTCGTCCACCCCCCATGGACACCCCGTGCCCCTGGACATTCCCCACCCCCATTGATATCCCTCCCACCCATGTGGACAGCCCGCCCACCCCCATGGACACCACATAACCCCTAGACAGCTCTTCCCCCTCATGGACAGGCCACCCACCACCAGGACTCCCTGTACCCTTGGACATCCCAACACCCCCCTCGTGGATAGCCCACCCACCCCCCAGAACACCCCTACTCTCCTTAATAGCCCTTCCACCCCTTTGGATAGCCCACCCACCCTCTGGACACCCCCTCTCACTATGTAAGGCCCCCCTGTTGATATCCCGCTCACCGCCAACGCCCCCCCTGGACATCCCTACCACCCTCGTGGACATCCCCCCTACCCATACCCCCTGGACAGCCCTACCCTCCCCCCTTGGACACCATGTACCCACCCTAGATAGCCCCCAGCCCTTAGAGAGCCTCGCACACCCCTTGGACACCCCTACCCCCTGGACTACCCCACCACCCCCATGCACAACCCCCACCCCCTGGATAGACCCCCACCCCGGTGGATTATAGGGTTTATAACAACTCAAAGATCCCATTAATCATAGCCACCCACTTCGTTGCCACATGCGATCCATGATCACCAATAAAAAATAGTGGATGCAATTTTAGAATCTCCCATGCATAATAAATAATCTGACAAAACATGGATATTCTAATTCTACAAGAGTTTGAGTAGAGTCCAAGACAAGGAAGACAATAGATGTATCACATGAATGACTACCTTAGATATCCCATTATTGAATTTTTTATTCATTTATAGATGTAACACTCTAAATAATTATCAGAAAAAAAACCTTTAGTAATATAATTTGATGTTCTAAAAATAGGGACACAAAACCGCAAATCCCATAAAGATAAATCATAAATAATTCTTCGTAAATCTATTTCAAAATCACAGAATAGAAGATTGTTTATATTTAAAACTCTCTAATGGTTTATAAAAATCACTTTTAAGGTTCCATTTATAAAATAATATAGTATTTTTGTCCAAAAATAATAATTTAATCCATTTCCTAATAACAAAATCACCCTTCCTACCATACACACCAAAAGCGTTCATTTTTTCTTAACGAAACACATACTATTGAACTAAACACTACTTCTTAACCAATTTTTAAATTAAAATGATCATAAAACACATTAAATTCATTCCATTAAAACCATTACAGCTCCCACCCCCTAGAAACCCCTACACCTTGGACAACCTCGCCACCACTGTGGACAACCCCCCCTCCCACCCCTCCCACCCACCGGACAACCCTCCTACCCCTGTGCATAATTTTCCCACCCCCACCCCCTGTGGACACGCCTAACCCCCCATGGACACGATCAACACCCTCCCTCCCCTGTGGATAGCCCGTCCACCCACTGTAGACAACCCACCCACCCCCTTAGACACCTCATATCCCCAGGATAGCTATGCCACCCCAGTGGACAGACTACCCACCCCCATATACACCATGTACCCCCTGGATTTCCCCCACCCCCATGGATAGCCCCCCCCCCCCACCTAGACACCACCATCCCTTAGACACCACCCTAGGACACCCCCGACCACCTTACACCACCCCCAACCACCTGAAAAGCCCCCACCCCCAGGACACCCCCACCCCACCCCTGAGGACACCCCCTCCACCCCCACCCCCTTAGATAGCCCACCTACCCCTGGACACCCCTACCCCTGGAAAACCCCCCAACCCCCTAAACAGCCCCTGCCCCCTAGACACCATCCCACCACCTAGACACAACCTAGAAACCCCCACCCCCTGGACACCCGCACTCCCGTAGACAGTCCCCACCCCCGTAGACAGCCCCACCCCCGTAGACAACACCCCCCCACCCAGACAATTCCCATGGACACCCCCACACCCTTGGACACTCTAAACCCCCTAGACGACCCCCACCCCCCAGAACACCACCCCACCAACTAGAAACCCCACCTTCTGACACCCCACCCCCATTGACTACGCACTACCCCTAGACAGCCCACCAACAGCCTGTATGGACCCCACCCCTCCTAGACACCACTCCACCACCTGGACACCCCCACCCCCGGACCCCCCCCCCCCCCCACCCCCATAGACAACCATCATCCCTAGGACATCCCACACCCATGGAAAACCCCCCGACCCCCTATAAATCCCCCCACAACCCCCTGGACACCCCCACCACCATGGACAACCCCCACCACTAGACACCCCCCCACTCCCCGGGACACCACCCCGCCCCCTTGGACAGCCCCAACCCCTAGAACAGCCTCACACCCTAGACACCACCGCACCCCCTGGACCCCACCCCTCGAAATCCCCACCGCTAGAGAGCCCCTACCCTATTGTAAAGCCCCTCCCAACCCCCTGGACACCACCCCACCCACCTGGACACCCCCAAACCCCCTATAAACCCCCATGGACAACCCCCCTCCCCACCCACCCACCCACCCTAGACAGCCGAATCCCCCCGCCCCCCTGGACACCCCACTACCCCCTTAGATAGCCACCTCATCCCCCTGAACATCCCCCAACCCCTGAACATCCCCCAGCACCCTAAATTAATAATTGAATTCATTATGTATATAATTTACTTATGAATGAAGTGTTAATGGTTTATGGGTATACTTGTTGTATGTGTATACTTGGGGTAATTACATTATGAATTTTTTTCTTAATTATATTTATCTATATAGGGTAATTAAATACATAGTTGTAGGTATTCATAATTCTATATGAATTATGTGTTGTCTGAATTATGTTTGAATTCATACAAAAATTATTTATTTATTCTGGGTATTCCGAATTGTGCAAGAATTTAGAATTGTGTATGAAGTGTGTTGTTGTTCAGAATTCTGCAGGTATTCTATTTGGACACCCCAACCACATGTATGTATTCTGTAGTTATTCAGAATTGTGTATAAATTTTTCATGCCTACTTGTGAAAGAAGGTGGAATTGCTATAGATGCACAGGGAGAGGTTGGCTTACTGCCGCGGGTACATAAAGGGTATGCCAACAGTTTAAAACCATTGGCATATTTGTATAAATAGTTCTTATACAAAAGGTTTTATGTAATCCATTGGAAAATATATATACCAACGGTTTACAAACCGTTGGTATCGTTATTTTTTAAATTACATTTACAAAAAGTTATTTGGAAACTGTTGGTAAATGTCTATACTAATGGTTTGTAAACAGTTGGTATATAGATGGTTTTTAATATTACCAATTATTCTTATCTATTGGTTAAAATTTATACCAATGGTTTAAATGAACTGTTGTTAAATATTATATATTTTTATATATCCCAATGTTTCCCATAGAACCATTGAGATATGTCTATCTCCACACCTAAAGACCCAAAAGTTTGGAAAACTGTTGGTATAGTTCATACAAATGGTTTAGTAACCATTACCAATGGTTAAACCATTGGTAATGATAAAATTTCTAGTAGTGATATTTATGATCTCGTTTATTATTCATTTTTGACTTTACAGTACCTGTTAATTAACAATTACATGTTAATGCAATGTTTTGTGAAATAACTCCTTTCTTAATTGTATGAGTTTTGACTTGTTATTATTGATCATATTTGTTAGATCATGATTTAATTACTTCCATAAATGACAAAATGATTTATATATCATATTTATTTACTATATATATATATATATGTATATATATAATATATGTAATGTCTAATACACCGTTCATGGAGACGGTAAGTCATACGTATGTTTGAACGTTGTTTCTGTTTTGTTATAGTATTCAATGAAAGAAGGTAAATGACATATATGTATATAAATATTATTACATTATAATTATTATGTCATATATTTCATATTAGTTCATTATATACATTTTTATAGTTTTTCTTGAAATGGATAACAATAAAGATGAATCTCAACGCGTCGTGGAGACTGTAAGTCGTACATACACAAGTGTGTCAATATCATTCTATTAATGGTGAAAGGGTGAAACATTAGTTGGTTTATTAAGTAAAAATAATCATTATTATTTTATATTTATAATTTATATCCATTATATTAATCATTACACCCATCCAAATAAACTAGTGATGAAATATAGATTAAACTACGACGTGGAGATGGTAAGTTGTACGTATACACACATGGTGGTTTCATTTTCTGTATGATGAATTAAAGGCAGAATATTGATGTTACCTTATCATAATAACATATAATAACATAGGATTCTTTTAATTATTACATTATAATAAAATAAACACATGATGATGATGTATAAGAAGAAACAATTTTGAAAGGGTTGGTAAGTAGATTACCTCTTCTTCGACGATCTCCCACTAGATATCCACTTAGGGCCACTAGATTTTAACTTTTTAGAATACAAGAACATTTAGAATGTATCTTTGGAAGTTTATAAGAGAAATTGGTATGTTATGGAAGTGATTTAAGGGTCAAATTATTTTGAATAAGTGAGGGGAGAGGTGGCCATTTATAATTGTGAGGATTTTCAATTTGAAAAACTCCAAAAATATTAAAGTAATATAAATTGATTTTAAAAATTAAGATGCTCCAAAGTGAGTTATGTAGATTATAAGATTAGTATTGTTCTATATCCTCCTAACCAATAATTTTTATAAATTTTAAGGTCACATTATTAAACATGTTTTTTGGATTTAACCCTTAGTAAAAACCTTTAACTTTAACTATGATAAGTCGTATTTTTACTCTTTAGGGATAAAATAGTTATAATAAAATGAAAAAAGAACACCAAATGGATAATTAATGAAATGGTTCTAATATATATAGATATTTTGTATAATTATATATTATTATAAACTTTACATTATTTAATAAAATATTATTATTTTTAAAGTTTCATTTATGTCAATTCTGAAACTATTCATTATTTGTCTTTTATAAAATATCATATTAACATGATAAATTTGAAATAACACATATAATATCTCAATAACGTGTCTATTTATCTATAAAATTACGGGAAGTCATTAATCATTTCAAATTATAATTATGTTAATATATTTAATATCATTTATTTGATATTATAATTAATTAAACAATTACTCAATCTTCATTAAACAAGACATCAATTAAATTATTTCTCCACTAAAAATTGACAATAATTTATCATGATTAGTATAAATGTATTATATTTTAAATGAATTATTATATTTTAGTTTAATTATGTATAAAACTATATTAAAAGTTATTCAGTTATAAAAATTATGAGTATATCATTTTTAACGTACCTTTAAAATAAATTTAAAAAATGTCTTATTCTTACTCAGGTGTCTTAAAAAGTTTATACTTTTTTGATAATGATTATTTTGGGCCAAAATCATTCGATAAATTAAATTATGAAAAGTTTTATGGTAATTCTATGATACTATAATATTATTTTTACCATTAATTACATTATTTACACTTAACAGTGATAAATACAATTTTACTAATGTTATGATTCACCAAAAATTATGAAGATCATATTAATCCAAAAATTTCGTAATGATTTCTTCCATGTATTTCAGTTTTTAAAAATTAAATTCACATAATTGGCTAAATTAAGTTAAACAGTAATCCTGAAGAGGTGGAGAGAAGGTAGGTAAAAGAGACGTTTAAAAGTTCAATAATTTTGTATTTATAATTTTAATATAAAAATGATATAAATGGCCTAAATTGGATAAATATTTGAATTTTATTTACTATTTTGACTATAAAATCAATTATAAATATAATAATTATTTAAATAAATATTTTCATTTTTAACTATAATGTAATATTTTTCACTATTCATCGAAAAATGAAACTTCTACAACAAATACTAAAAATTCAATCAACATTAGTTTTGAAATTAATAATTCAAAATTGAAGGATATTCTATGGAATCCAATTTCTAATATTATCTAAAAATATTTTTATTTTTATTCAAAAAATGACGTGAAAAGAACATCCTTTAAAAAAATAATATTTCTAAACATATAAAAAAACTACAAAAAGTTAACCATTTCATTATAAATAATATATAAAAATCAGTTATTACTATTCATATTACTATGTTTAATGGCTATGTTATAACTGTCTTCTTTAAATGATTATTATAATAAAGTGTTTCTTCACAGAAACTCAGTGTTGTGTGTAACAAAATCCAAGTCAGTGTTTCATATAGTGAAAGATTTACTTTGTGTTTCATATTAAGTAATAAAAAATTAGTGGTTTTATATAATAATAAAAATCTATACTCATTAATAAATTAATTAAAAATATTAAATATTAAATTAATCAATTTTTTTTTACAAAATCTCAATGTGTTACATTATACCACCTTAAAATGATGTTTCCCTTGAAATTCATCTAGGAAATCAATGTATTAATACTAGAAATTTTTTTTTTCATAAAAACCCACATCATTAAAAAGGGTTTCTAAAATAGACATTTAAAATGGAAATATCGGGAAAAAATATTGACCCAATGTAAATAATAACTAGGTCACTATGTATGAGAACATATGTGATGATTTCGACATGGAGGAAAAGTGTAAATAATCATAGAGATTGATAACGATCATATATCAAAATAAAGTGTGTGATATACATGTTAAAAATCAGAAAAACATAAAATAAATATGATAAAAATATGTCATTAATATAATTAAAAAAGAGGATAACATGACAACCTTTTAATGAAAACCCCTTTACGTAAGGTTGAAACTTTTTTATAAGATGGTATAATTACTTGATTTCAGTAGAATCTCAAGCTTTTTTTGATTATATTAATCTCTACCTAATATATTTTTCAATGAAATTAATATTAATTTATCAATACTAGAGCTTTATTAGATAATAATAACCATAAATAAAATAATAAGTCATTCCATCTATTATTTTCACAACAAAAATGTTATAACAGGTTATAAAATACCCATAAGTCCACATATAATGATATAAAACTTTAATATAAAAATTCATTCAAATTAAAACTATTAATTTCCATAAATTTATAAACTTATAATCAATCTAAAATATGATATTCTAAAACATTAGAATGGGGGTGCACTAAATCAGCATTAAATTTATCTCACATATATAATAAGGTAGTTTTTGGTTGTCACATTAAAAACATATGAATACATTAATAATGTAATATAATTAAACATGGAAATAATTTGATTTAATATATATCCTTACTAAAAACATATCTGTTTACTAATTCAAAAATATAATTGATATAATCCTTTTATCCAAAATGTTTTAATGTTTATCCATAACAGCATAGCCAACATGTCCAAATATCCTTAATAAGTTCCAAGTAAATAAATTCTGTAAAATTTACTTATTCATATCCAAAATGAACTTATCCAAATATTATTATCTAATCATCATGTTCATATTAATGTTTATCCTACCCTTAATATCATTTTTTTAATGTTTATAAACTCATTACTGCAATCACATTATATGGTTCTTGAACCATTCAGTATATTATCTTAACTCGTTAAGTAAAATTATATATTAATCCAATCTATATATGTTCATTATTCCTTAATAACATAAAAGTACCTCAATAAAATTATTCTTGTATTCAAACACATAAAAAATCAATCATTCAATAACTTCAAAATAGTACTCCACATCACCAATTGTGATCGCATGCGACATCCCTTTGATTTTTCCTTTCAGAGGTTTCTAACATTGATCATCGTTGTTAACCCTTGGATTTGGGAAATGGTTAGCATAATGCCCATTTTACATGAACTTTAAAGACAAAATTATAGCAGGTTCACTCTTTGTACATTTCTATTTATCCCAAATACACCGGTAGTAAAATTCCCAATAACCATATTTCATACATGAAAAATATTTATCGGCCCCTATAAAATAATTTCCTCCATGTTTGATTCCTCACTTTGAGAATAATGAAAATATAATAATATATTATCCATAGTTTTTATTGTTTCCTTAAAATTTTATCCTTGTTTTCTTATCATAACCATGAGATAGATGGGTAGCTTCAATATCCATTTCTCTATAAGAATAAATGGAAGGTACATACTGAAAAATATGTTCTCGAACATGTTCCCAATCCAGGGATTCAATATTATCATATTGAATTGTGTTCTAGATTAATATCCACAATATATTCTCTTTACATTCAAAATGAAATGATTCCAAAATACTTATTTCACATTCTGAACAAAAAAATGGAAAATATATTTTCAAGGGTATAGATCCATTCCTCAAAAACTATAGGATTGGTCGTTCCACTAAAATAAGTTCGATGTTTCCTTAAGAAGGATTCAGGAGAACATTTTTAACTCCTATAGTCATTTGTATGCCAAGTTGGATTCATGTGTTGATATGTTTTTGGGGTCATAAAAGCAATTTATTATAGCTATCATAACATTTGGTTTCTCAAGAGGAAAATTTTTAGATTGTCTGTAGGAATATTTATTACTTTTTTTCTTCAGGTTCCATCCATTTACTAAAATCAAACGAGTACTGTAAGACGTAGTTATCATAATGGGGAACCACATAATCATAAATTTTCACTTCTTGGATGTCTAAATTATGACACAATCCATAATCTATGAAACTTCAGGTTCATCACAAGTTATTCATAGAATACATTTATTTAAATCATTCATGATAGTTTGTTATGAGTTATTGAATTCCCAAGTCATATCCCCTGGGAGTATCAAACCAGGTGTTCCATAAAGACCATTTTCATATAACAGGTTACGATCGAGTAAGGCCTGGCACACCATGTCATATATTTTACTCATAGGTCATCCATTCTAGAGCCACACCTAGTTCTATTATCCAAATAGGTATATATTTCTATGAATACACTTGCTCTATACTTTTCCAAAATTCTAGAATATTTTTCAATACTTTTCTTTATCCTTATACTAATAAGTATACATTTTTGTACTATTCTTTCTAAGGATTTATCATCCTAATTTCTAAAGGCTCACTAAACTATTTCTTTAATACCAAATAAAATTTCCCACTCTTTTTATACATTAACATTACATCAGTTTTCAGAATACTTAATACATTACAAAAAATGACAAAAGGACAGTATTAGTCTTGTGATTTTGAAAAAATGGACGCAAAAATATTTGTGTCATAACATATATACTTCTTCTCATGCCTATTTCTTCATAACTAGACCACTTTTGAAATATCAAAATTAATAAGTTTCTTCATATCATGGGGAAAGGAGCCATAAAAAAGGGCTGAGCTCAGATGCTTGGTAAGGGTAAAGAAGGAATATTTGTAAACATATTTATTATCATAAGATTATGAGAACATGATCTGGAAAATAAAATACCATACCTTGTATATCATAGATAATAAATAGGAATTATAAAAAAAATATTTGGAGTTTATAATACATGAATCATAAGTAAACAAATAAAATATTCCAGGGAATCATAATAGTAATAAAATGTGGTATTGTGGAGAAACATAAGCAAGTAATAATGATTTCTATAGTATTGAAGGAATTGATGATAGATACATCTTGGTAGAAAGGGTTCACATCCCATGCCATCTTGGTTGTCATGGTTCACACCCATGGCCATCTTAGTAGTTATGGATGACTCCAAAAACTGTCTTAGTCTATCTCATTAGATAAAAATATTTTACTGATGAATTTGAGTGAGATATAGGTCTCACCATTCTCATAATTAAATCATACATACTTGTTACAATAGATCATAGACAATAATATCATAACCCATCAAATTAAATGGGTATCATAGACATATAATCATATCATAACCATTGGAATAGATACAGGTTTCATAATAATTTCATTGAAGGATGACATGTGAAAAGAAGTGGGTTTAATAATCATATAAACTGTGGAAGAGAAAATGATTTCATATATTTTTTTTAAATATAAATACCCAATTTATAGAAATAATATTAATTTATTTTTAATATTATTTCCTAGAAATTGCAGAATAACACAATTGGATTCCATATTATATGAGGAATAATTTGAAAATATCTTTCAAAACCATTTCATCTTAAAAATATCATTTATTCTTTGAAAAAGTTTTCTTTTATCAAAATTTATCAAAATATTAAAAGTTATAATTTCATTAAAAATATCCTTGGATGATTATAAGATAATAATCAAGGCATTAATTCATAATTAAAATATTTAAAAAATTTACATAGTGTAAGATAAAAAAACATTGTATTTTTTTCGGAAATGTCAATGTTACCTCATTAGGAAATTGACAAAAAAGATAATTTTCAAAAATGGGTAAAAATGACATTATACCATAATAGAATAATTTTAAATATTATTTAAAAATATTTTTATTGAAACATGGACATAGATGATAAATATTCCCTAATAAAAACTTACATATAATCAATCTTAGATAACAATGAGACTGTGAAATTATTACTAAACCGTTATAATCAATAGATTAATATACCCCATGAAAGAAATAAAAATATATGCATATGAAAATGACATAATATTATGGTTAATACTCATAAAATTCATTCATGCTAAGTATATACACTACGTAGGATAAAAAAGTAGTGTGTGATGCTTGTGTCTCACAGATGTAAAGATGATACAAAATCCCTTACTTTAGGTCTGATTCCCACCGTACATGACTGAGACTCATGTATAGTGGTTTTAATGAATTTATTAAATGATAAAATAATAATAATTTTTATTATATCATATATTATTCATTTATGAGTTTATATTACATGTTTATTTACAATTCCATGTTAAATAAACCTTTTGGGTAATAACTGATTTGTTTTTCGTAAGTGTCATGACATATTAATATTGATCATATTACATAGATCATGGTTTACTTAATTAAATAATTTAAAACATTATTTATATATCATATATATTATATATATATATATATAAGATAGATATATTAAATGTAATACACTGTTCATGGAGAAGGTATGTCATACGTACACATGAATGCTATTTTTGTTTTCTTATCATACTGAATGGAAGTAGGTAAATAAATATATATATATATATATATATTATTATTAAATTAGAATTATAATTTAATATGTTTCTTTTTTTCACTATATAAATTTTTATAATATTTCTGTAAATGGTAAACAAAGTGGATTAATCTCATCGCATCGTGGAGATGGTAAGCTGTATGTACGCACAAGCGATGGAATTATTCTCTTATTGATAAAAGGGTGAATACTTAGATGTAATATAAATTAAAAATAATAAATATCATTTCAAATTTATAATTTATATTCATTATATCATTCATTATAACCATCCAAGTAATGTAGTGATGAAAAAAAGATTACAATGTGACATGGAGATGATAATTCATTAATACAAATGTATGACACTTTCATTTTTCGTAGGATGAATAAAAGGTGGAACATGGTTGTTCCATAATTGTAAGACAATATCATCATATATTTGACACTAGATTTATTACATTATAATTTAATATAAACATGATGATGTATCATAAGAATAAACAATATTCGAAGGGCAGGTAAGAAGATTACCTCTTCTTCGACGATCTCCCTCTAGATCTCCTCATGGGGACACTAGATATTGTATCACGTGAATACAAGAACATATATAATATTTCTATGGGTTCTTTTATTGGAAATTTAAATGGTATTTATGATCTTGAAGGCTTACTGTATTGTGAATAAGTGAGGTATGAGGTGCACTTGTATAATTCATGTGAGTGGAACTTTAATATTCTCTTAAAATACTAAATTAATTTAAATTGTTATTTGAATTAAAATAGATAAATATTGAGTTATTTGGACTAAAATTGGAGTATGTGTCAAAATAATCTCAACCAATGTTTTTTAGGAATGTTTAGGTTACAATATTAACCATATCTTTTGGCTTTTACCATAACTTAATCCCTTTAACTTTGAACATGACAACATGGTTTTTTACTCATTGGTGTTAATATAATACCTATAAAATGAAAAACACCCTGAATGGATCATTTATGAAATTTTATAATTATTCTAGTGATTTAGATTAATTTAATTGGTTTTTTAATTTTACATCATTTAATAAAATAATATATATTTTAAAGTAACATTTAAGTAAATTTTGATACTTTTCATTATTTTCATTTTATAAAATATCATATTAACATGATAACATTGAAAAATACCTTATAATATCTAAATAATATGTCAAATGTCTCTATAAAATTTTAGTATTTAATTAATAACATTAAAATATAATTATGTTAACATTTTTAACATCATTTATTTGATATTTCCATTTATTAATCCATATTCTAGCATTATTATTCAATCCATTAATTAAATTATTTATTTTCAAAAATTTGAAAATAAAGTATTATAATGAATATAATTATATTATCTTTCAAATTAATATTTATAATCGAATTTATCTTCTGTATAAACCTATATTTAAAATGAATTTCTTATTAAAATCATGAGTATGACATTTTGAAATTATATACAAATAAAATATAATAAATGTCATATTTTTAACCATGTGTCTTAAAACGGTTATACTTTTGGCCAAGAATATATTTCACTAAAAACACAATTATCTAATTATATTAATACAATATTTAGGGTAATTTTATTTTATTTTAATATTATTTCCACCATTAATTAACTGATTTACCCATAACCATGGAAAATAAAAATTTGATAAATTAAAAATTCATATAAAAAATAAGTTTATCCCATTAGACAATAAATTTCATACATATTAAAACTAATTATGATTATTTTTCCATATTAAATTCACTAAAGTGGCTAAATTATGTAAAACAATAATCCCACAAATGTGGCAAGAAGGTTGGTAAAAGATACCTTCAAAAGATCAATATGTTTTTATATAAAATTTTAATATAAATTTGATTTCAATGTGATAAATTTAATTAATATATTTAAAATTGATATATTGTGACATTAAAATAACTTTATATTTAATAATTATTTAATTGAGAATGGATGTTTTTAACTACAATATTGTATTTTTTTCACTATTCATCCAAAATTAATCTTCTAAGAAATGTAATAAAAATTCAACCTATGTTAAGTTTGGAATTCCAAATTCAAAATTGAATTTTATTTTAAAAAATTAAATGAATGAAAGTGTATAGAATTATTTATATAGTTATTCAATGAAGGTCATGAAAACAGTTCCATTAATAAAATACCATTTCTAAATATATAACGACTTAATAAAAAATTATACATTTCCTTATAAATATGTCCTATTTATGTGAAAATATTATATATAACATATAAAAATAAGTTATTAATATCCATATTACTATGCTTAATGTCTTGGTTATGACTATCACATTTAATTAATAATAATAATAAAATGTTCTTTCATAGAATCTCAATGTTGCATGTAACGCAGGCCATGTCAGTGTTACGCGTAGTATAATATTTAAATTGTGTTTAATATTATGTAATACATACTTAGTTATTTTAGATAATAATCAAAATTATATACTCAATTATTTGTGATGAAAAAAATATCAAAAACATTAATTTAATTAAAATAATAACAAATTGAAAAAATCTCAGGGTGTTACAAAAGAATACCACTAAGTCATAAAAAATTTAGTATTATAAGGAAATGAATTTAAATTTTTAATTATTGAGGCAATATTTACTGAAAAAATTAAAAAATAACTTTTCATAAATATTTTCAAAGATTATTATAAAATAAATTTCAAAATAATTTAAAAATATTATTCATTATATTATAATGATAGTTTTAAAATATTATTTTGAAAATAATATAATGGTTATATATAGTATTATTAAAAATAAAATAATGGAGTGGTTGATAAGATAGATATAAGTGACATTAAATAACATTTCATTATTTTCATAAAATTATAGGATTTTCTTATAGTATTAAAACAATAAAATAAAATAATATTGGTAGATGATTTTATTTGGAAAAAAATATAATTTTTATAGGATGGAAAATAGTTAAAAAATGATCATGGTACTGGGAAAATCTATTCACACAATAAATTTTAAGAACATTCCTCTCATACTATTGTAACGATAGTAGAAGACAAACCATTCAATAATGATTAAAATATTCCTCCATAAAAAAATTCATAAAAATAAAAATTTGGTTGAAAATGTCATGAAAAAGTCATTATTTATTTGAAAATAAAATTTTGTAAGGATTTTATAAAATATATAAGTAGAAGAAAAATATTCCTAGTCCAAAATATTTAATAAGGAATGTCTCTCTTAAAATCATTTATTTAGTATATGAGTACCATTGAAGGGTAATGTTGAAAAAAACATAGCAAAAAGGGATATAATCATAGGATTAGAAACTAAATTGGGTTTAATAATGATAGATCATAAAAATTCCCCCAATTGATATTTAAACATGAAATATCCACAATAAAAATGAGACTGTAGAATAAAAACATCTGGTTTTAAATAATTTTGAGTCCGAACCTGATAAAAGTTAAAAATTGAATCAAATCATCAAATTTAATTTAGAAATACGAATTAATGAAATAATTTTAATGGTGTAGTATATACACCATGTGAAATAAATGTGGTTTTTAATATAAAATAATATGAAATAGAGATGTATTTAAATGAAAAACCCTTTCTTTCGATTCTGTCATTGAAAGTCCCATTATATTCTCCTGAGTAATATCTTAAATTTAATAACTACATTTTTATATAATTTTTCATACATATTTAAAATTCCAATGACTTTTTATTATCATTTATAATTGATTCATTGTATGGTTCTTCCATACATTGACCACTTATGGTTGTTTGATATGTTTCTGCAAAACTAATTATGTATATAGAGTTTGGTTAATGGATTTATGAAATTTATCCATCATATTGAGTTGTTAATAATTTCATAAAAATAATTTTTATTAATTTAAATAATTTTTGAACCATCCATGGAAGGGGAAATATAAAAAAATATGTTTTTTATTGATGCGGTAGTCCACACATATTCATTGTGATGTTTTCATTTTTCTAATAGTTGGAAGGGACTAAACATATATTACAATTAATCATTATAGAATAATATTTATGTAATAATTATTATATATATTCATTTAATATATGTATAAGAGTATTCATACATATGTGAGAAGAAAATAGAGTCACATCACTTCGTGGAGGTAGTAGTCCCCATGTAATACTAAGAGAACTATCATTTTCTAGTGGATGTACATGGTGGAGGATAATTATTCATATATAATCATAATGAAATTTAGTTATATTTTTGATACTAATTAAATTATATTTGTCTCGATACAAAATATTTTAATGAGAAATAATTTGAAATAATTTTAATAATGTTGGTCAAGTTGATTTCCACTTTTTTGGTAAACCTCATTTATCTTACATAATTTTCCTTCTTGAAGTAGTTTTTTTGAAGAAGTTAACCCCTAAGATAATTATATGGTTTTTGGGAAGATATTTTGATTGATATTTATCCTCATAAGTGGATCATGAGGTTTAGAGGATTGAGGGGAGGATGTTCAATTTTTTAAATGTAGTGGGTGGAAGACATGTAAATACATGATGCTTTTAATATAACATTTGTCTTAATAATTTCAAGTGTCTAAAAATTATCATGGTTAAAAATATTAAATGAATAAGTTCAAAATAAAAAACCTATGACATTTATGTATGTTTTTTGGGTTTTCAAGAAGCCTTATCCCATTTCTTTTATCACTTTAACCCATTTTTCCGTTAACCATGGAGATAAAGTTTTAACATGGTTTCTATTCATTATGAATAATAATGATATTGACCATAAATCAAAATTCAGAAATTCAGAATAACAATATAGAAAAATAAATTATCATATTCTGTGCCATAATTTTAAAAAAAAACTAATTATATTATAACTTCTCAAAATGAAATGAAAACCAGTTTTTATCCAAAAGATTTTTATAAGAATAATATTAATTAAAAAAATGTATAAAGATGATTGTGATGAATTATTTTTTATTTTTATTAAACAAAGTCACACTATTTTACATTTAAATCATTTTCAAAATTAATTAAACCTTCCATCAAAAAAATCCAATTTGAAGAAAAAAATTATTTTATTAGATTAAAATATACATTATATTCCCAAAAGTCAATCATTTGTTTCAGAATTCAAACTAATCTTGTTAAATTATTTATCTAAATCTAGAAACATATATTTGGTTAATTTAATGTTTTATAATAACTTAATTTCATTCTTATATTGCAATTATTTCACATAAATTATTGTAACGCCCCGTCCCTAGCTACCCAGAGTCGGTGCATTACTTCGTAACATTGGCATGATCACAGAAGATCAAGTCTCAAATGACCGATTAGTTTAGTATCCTTGGAAACACTAGATACATTAATAAGTCTTTCATTACATCAAAAGATAAACAAACTACAATAACATGGTCTTTATAATCCACACTCATATCCACTTCTGACTATCCCTGTAGGTCATTCATAAAATACTTCTTCACATCCTGGAAAATATTAATACATTGAAAGGGGTGAGCTCAGATGCTCAGAAAGGATAAAAATATTGCGGAAGCTTTCATAAATAAACATAAAAATTTAAGGCAATGTATAACTAAAACACAAGCCTTTTAAACTTGAACATCAGCATAATATGGAAAAAGTAAAATCAAATAATGCCACTTACTTACTCACATGGATATTCTACTAGACGAATAATCACATGAAATATCAATAACCACTTTCATAATGATGGAATGCATAATGCCAGACTATCATATCCACGTAGCCAAGGCCTCGTACCAAGACCAAAAATAAGATTTTGTCAAGGCCTCGTGCCAAGACACTAGTTTGTCTCATGAGACCTGCCGATGCATCGAGGAGCTATAGCGGGCTCCACCCGTCACTTATTATGTCCAATGCATTCCTCATATGAATAGGTTTAAACATATCATAAACCATAACATAATCGTATCACATAAAACATGCATAAAGGAAACATAAAATTTCCAAATTTCAATCACAAGATAACAATACAACACATTGATATAATAAAAACGCTTTCAAAACCGTTTTCAATACCAAAATAAAAGAAAGTTAAAACATTGTATTTATTTTTCATTAAAAAAAGTGATGGCTTGTAGAGGAATCCGAAACTCACATAATGGTCACAGCGGCGGAGAAGTCGTTGTCGCCGCATATGTACGGAAACAAAAACATTCCCTTTTTGTCGTTTAGTAAAACGCTTCGTATAAAAAAATATTCCTTTCGAATAAACGTAAAAGTCAAAGGGGTTTATACACCGTATAAAAGAAAGTTGTGTATAAAACCAAATATGCCTCAATGAAAGGAGATTGAGACGAAGTCCTTAAAAAGATCATTTTTAAAATAAAGTAGATCTATTATGTGTATTCACTATAGGTACACATAAAGAAAGTAAAAATACAAAATAAGACATAATAATATCACGACATAATTTGAAAGTAGGAGATTAACCCAAGGAATGGAAATTGGGTTAAGAAGTATCCTTACCTTGTGTCCGACTTGACTCAACCGTTCTTTAACCTCCTGAATAATAAACTAGAGTTAATATCTACCTTATTAAGAACCATTTTCAATTTCATTATCCTTTTTATATCACTTATTACAATGTTATGAATATTATGTAATTATTAAAGTTAATAACGATCGTTTTGTCGATCTTTGGTAACTTGAGTCAACAATAAACTTCTTATAATTACAAGTTGTTCATGTGGTAGAATATCCATTATATCCAGAATTATATTCATGATTTAGATGTCATATATATCTTATATATCCAGTATATACATTCATTTATAATATTACGTAACATTTAGAGGTAAGAAATGAAATGCACCGTTCATGGAGACGGTAAGCCGTACGTACGCATGAACGCTACTTTCATTTCAATTTCATATTTAATGGAACTAAATCATAATGATATAAATGTATAATATAATTCCAGTATAAAATATTGTATAATACCATTTACTCCATCCTTTATACATCCCACATATGGTATTAACGATTCAAATCACTTTGAGGGGGCGGTAGTCCGCACTTCCTAAAATGAAATTATCGCGTTTTACCCATAATGGAAATCATAAAGTATGACATAAATGAGAAATACAGAAGCATAAGTAAAATATAAACATATTATATATCATATATAAAAATAGTGACATCTTAATGGCCACCTTTGAAGGTGTTATATGAGTGTTGAACAATCATCGTTTCATGAGGCAGAAATTCGCCATCCACAGAAACCGTATGTTCTTTAACCATTAGATGTATGTGTGTGTAAGTTTAGATAGAATACTTCTTATAACGACATCCTAGTATATTGAGGATACTGGTTTTGTTACAAAAGAAATTAATAAAAATAGTTTAGGGGGTTGGAGAAGAAAAATAAAACAAAACAACATTAGAGAAGACATTACCTAATAATCGGGTAACTCTTTTTGATTTGAGCCAAAGGCTTCCTTGGGAAGAGTTATGCCCAAAGTAAGGCTTCTAGGAGTAATAGGGGAAAGTTGGGAGAGTATTTGGGTAGAGTTTGGCCGAGCCAAATGGCTTGAAAGTGTAAATGAGGTGGGAGAGGTGGGGGCCTTTTATAAGTGGAGAGGAGGGGCACTTTTGGAAAGATTGAAATGTTATATTATTTCACAATGATTTTAGGATTCCAAAGGTCCCAAACTTATATAATTCTAGGATAAGGTGATAAGTTTTCGAAATCTCCTCATCCAATAGGCTTTGGACAAGTCTATGCCTTGGATTTTGCATTATCTTCTCATTTTGTTTAAATCGTTAAATAATGAGGTCATCGCTGCATCATAATGATGTCATAAATAATTTACTTTATTTAATGTCTAAAAATTATAAAAAAACTACTATGATGTTGGAAATCTTTTTATATTTCTAATTAATATTTATAGTCAAAATTTGGACTTGTGTAACCCCACTTAAAAACTGTTTTCGTAAAATAACTCATGTTTGTGTCAATTTAATTTTAACATTAAATAAATATATATTAATGTCATTTTCCAACTAAAGTGACTCCATGGTTTCCCCAAGATTACCCATGGGTTGTCTTGGTCGGCCATGACTCATCCAATAGGAGTAGGACAAGTGTCATGCTCATCTCATATTATTAAAACATTATTTGTACCTTAAACTACACTAATTACCTCTAATCGCGATTAAGAACTTAAAAGTTACTATTCACCAAAACATTATTTTAATCTCATTGAACCACATTTTACCTCTTAATGACAACCATGTATGTCGGATTTTTGAAAATCAAATCACTGAAGTGGTAATATTTCATTTAAACGAAAAATCAGTTATTTAACTACCACTTAGTGGTTTCACTATTCATCAAAAATTGATGTTTTTCAGAACAAGGCCAAAATTTCACCCTAAGCTATAATTGATATTCCGAATTCAAAAATGATGTCTATTTTACAAAATTCCAAACATATAAGTTGTATTAATTAATTTTATAATTAATTCCTGCTGTTACAATAAATAGCGTGTTTTTAAGAAATAATTTATATCAAAAGATTGGCAATTGTTTATGTCCAATTTCAATGTTAAATTAATTCTAATGACCACCATTGGACAAAATGGTAAAAATATATTCTAATTATACATTAAAACCACTAAATTGTATAATTTATCACTATAAATTATTTTGATTAAAGAAGGTGTTTTTAAGTAATTTTCACTATTTATAAAAATTTAGAAGTTCTCAGAAAAATACCAAAAATTCAACGTAGGCTAATTTCGATATTACGAATACACAAATGAAGTCCATTTTGAAATATACAATTTCTATAATTTTAAAAGGTGGTTATTACTATTCATAACGACTACTTTGATTAGTCGCGGTGTTTTAGAACTCGAACTTGCGTACAATTCAAGCTATTGCATTATTGAAAGAGAGGTGTATCGTGGAAGCTCGGGGTGTTACATTCTCCCCTCCTTCAATAAATTGCGTCCTCGAAATTTGATATTTTTCTTTTAAAATAAAAGGTTGAAAAGAGAAAATACCTTTGAGGAAATCCCACATCGGAAATATGATTAATAAAATTTAGCCTTAATAAGAGGGAAGGGCAAATGAAAAAGTCACCACCCAAATATGATCTCGATTAGGAGAACATTGGTGGCAATTAACGACATATAATTGGAGGAAAAACGTAAATATTTGTATGGAGTGATTGAGGTCATCAATCACAATCAACTGTCAAATTGAGGGCCTCGAAGCCTTAAATCTATGTTGATTTAAAATATCATCAGTTCAACAAGACATAAGGTATTAGGATAACACATTTTTTTTGTTTTAATATCCCTTTACTAAAGTTTAATAATTAATTTATTCATTGAATAAGAGATAGGTATATATATATTTATGCTTGACAATTAGAGTTTCAACCTTCAACTCATCTTTCACTCAAAAAGATAATAGAACTCAAAAATATTATACTTATCCTAATTGTATAAGGTTCCAAATGTTAACACATACCATTTAGATTAGTAAAATTATTTTGTAATAACCAGGGACTTTCTGTAGGCTAGTGGTAGGAAATAAAGGTCTTTCGCACTATGGTTGTGGGTTCGATTCCTACACCTTTGTCCGAGGCGACGGGTTATGCCCCACCCTGAAGGTTGTCCTTTTCCTAAAACTATAGTATCATAATATTCCAAAAATAATCTTCATAAATTTTTTTAACCTTAAACAATGCTATCCAAATATCAACTTAATCCACTCCAACCTTTATAGTTATCCAAAATACCTCTGTCCAGACTTTCTCTAAAAGGTCTCTTAATTCCAAAATCAATTTTTCAGATTCCCCAAACAATGTAAAGTTTCTCTTATTGTCACATAATAAAAATATAATTACCTTCATCATATTAAAACCTTACTGAAATCAACAAGTACTGCAGTACAATCCATATATATATATCATATTATTCTTATAACCAGAATATAATCCTTGAGTCCAAAAGCACAAATACATTAATTATTCCGCTTCAACTGTAGTCACAGCATAAGATAGTCCTTGATCCCTTGGCCTTTTCTGAGGTAAGTTTCCTTGACACTTAGGTCATTCATTTGCATAATTCCCCATTTCCCTACAATTATAGCATTCAACTTTGATAGCCTCTTTCTTTCCCTTGCAATCACGAGCCGGGTGACCCTTTTCTCCACATTTATAACAAACTCCCATTCCTTTTAGGCAAGTACCAGGGTGATTCTTCCCACAATTATCACATAATGGAAAATCCTTCTTTCCCTTTTTCCCTTTATCTGTCTCTTGTTCCACCATTCTCTTCTTCTCTTGCTTTACTTTGTTGTCATAAGACTTAGAGAATTCCTTTTCCGTCCTGATAGCACATGAGACAATATCTTCGTATGATGAGAAGGATTGTGATACTAAAGCTCTACGGAGAAATGGTTTTAACCCATCAAAGAAACGATCAATCTTACTCCTTGGGTTACGTATATAATCGGCAGCATGTCTCGCTAACCTTGTAAAGTTAGCCTCATACTTTGCGACATTCTCATCCTCCTTCTGCCTCAGACTCAGAAATTGCCTTTCCATATCTTCTCGATGGTCACGAGGAAAGTATTTTTCTATGAAAATCTCTTTGAACTCCCTCCATTCCATATTCGATATGTCATCATCTTTTATTGTGTTTTGAATCAGCGACCACCACTAATCGGCATCTCCCGTGAGGCGGTAAACTGCCATGACAACCTTCTCCCTTTCACTACTCCCCAAGGCATGGAATATTTTCTCTAAGGAATTTATCCATTGCTCAGCTACTATAGGATTTGTACGTCCATTGAAGGTTGGTGGTTTTTGCCTCATGAAGCGGTCTAACATTGATCCTCCACGTTGCGGATCAGGGTACTCCATACGAGTAAGGTTATTATTCATAACCCGAGTGAGTTGTCCCAGTATGGTAATAAGTTGATCAGAACCAGTTGTATCTCCAGCTCCACAATAATTATCTTGAGAAGGAGGGCAATCCCTACACGGAGTGCGTGCATTGATACGGTTTCCATTCCTTCCACTAGGCGCCATTTCTAAACAATGGCATAAACTATATTAGTTTATAAATCAAAATACATAATTCCATACTAGTAAGATACTTAACATAAATTGAACTATTTATGGATATAATCCATAAAAATGTTTTCTTTGAGGAAGTATATACTCATAACCCTTCATAGTGGTTTATAAAGAAAATGAGAATTATCCAAAGCATATCCCCCTGGAGTGTCGTAACCAAGAGTGCAGCAAGGCCCTTTGTCGTGCACCAGTTCCTGTTCGAGGCTAGCTCAAAGCGGTGTTTTAGGGTTTTACCCCTAGGTACATCTGTGCCAGAGCCGTCTCTACTTGCTCGTATCCAGACAGGGATTTATTTCTCGTAAAACTCACAAAATCTCTACAATAACAAAATTCTAGAAAGTTCTTATATACTAATCCTCAAAGTTTATCTTCGGGCTATGTGGTCTAATCAGAGTTTATCTAAATCTAGCTTCCAAGGTTAGTACTAAACTGCCTCTGATACCAACTGTAATGCCCCGACCCCAACTACCCAGAGTCGGTGCATTACTTCGTAACATTGGCATGATCACAGAAGATCAAGTCTCGAAAGACCGATTAGTTTAGTAGCCTTGGAAACACTAGATACATTAATAAGTCTTTCATTACATCAAAAGGTAAACAAACTACAATAACATGGTCTTCATAGTCCACACTCATATCCACTTCTGAATATCCCTGTAGGTCATTCATAAACTACTTCTTCACATCCTGGAAAATATTAAAACATTGAAAGGGGTGAGCTTAGATGCTCAGTAAGGAAAAAAATATTGCGGAAGCTTTCATAAATAAACATAAAACTTTAAGGCAATGTATAACTAAAACACAAGCCTTTTAAACTTGAACATCAGCATAATATGGAAAAAGTAAAATCAAATAATGCCACTTACTTACTCACATGTATATTCTACTAGACGAATAATCACATGAAATATCAATAACCACTTTCATAATGATGGAATGCATAATGACAGACTATCATAACCACGTAGCCAAGGCCTCGTGCCAAGACCACAAATAAGATTTTGTCAAGGCCTCGTGCCAAGACACTAGTTTGTCTCATGAGACCTGCTGATGCATCGAGGAGCTATAGCGGGCTCCACCCGTCACTTATTAAGTCCAATGCATTCCTCGTATGAATAGGTTTAAACATATCATAAACAATAACATAATCGTATCACATAAAACATGCATAAAGGAAACATAACATTTCCAAATTTCAATCACAAGATAACAATACAACACATTGATATAATAAAAACGCTTTCAAAACCGTTTTCAATACCAAAATAAAAGAAAGTTAAAACATTGTATTTATTTTTCATTAAAAAAAGTGATGGCTTGTAGAGGAATCCGAAACTCAAATAATGGTCACGGTGGCGGAGAAGTCGTTGTCGCCTCATATGTACGGAAAGAAAAACATTCTCTTTTTGTCGTTTAGTAAAACGCTTTGTATAAAAAAAGATTCCTTTCGAATAAACGTAAAAGTCAAAGGGGTTTATACACTGTATAAAAGAAAGTTGTGTATAAAACCAAATATGCCTCAATGAAAGGAGATTGAGACGAAGTCCTTAAAAAGATAATTTTTAAAATAAAGTAGATCTATTATGTGTATTCACTATAGGTACACATAAAGAAAGTAAAAATACAAAATAAGACATAATAATATCACGACATAATTTGAATGTAGGAGATTAACCCAAGGAATGGAAATTGGGTTAAGAAGTTTCCTTACCTTGTGTCCGACTTGACTCAACCGTTCTTTAACCTCCTGAATAATAAACTAGAGTTAATATCTACCTTATTAAGAACCATTTTCAATTTCATTATCCTTTTCATATCACTTATTACAATGTTATGAATATTATGTAATTATTCAAGTTAATAACGATCGTTTTGTCGATCTTTGGTAACTTGAGTCAACAATAAACTTCTTATAATTACAAGTTGTTCATGTGGTAGAATATCCATTATATCCAGAATTATATTCATGATTTAGATGTCATATATATCTTATATATCCAGTATATACATTCATTTATAATATTACGTAACATTTAGAGGTAAGAAATGAAATGCACCGTTCATGGAGACGGTAAGCCGTACGTACGCATGAACGCTACTTTCATTTCAATTTCATATTTAATGGAACTAAATCATAATGATATAAATTTCTAATATAATTCCAGTATAATATAGTGTATAATACCATTTACTCCATCCTTTATACATCCCACATATGGTATTAACGATTCAAATCACTTTGAGGGGGCGGTAGTCCGCACTTCCTAAAATGAAATTATCGCGTTTTACCCATAATGGAAATCATAAAGCATGACATAAATGATAAATGCAGAAGCATAAGTAAAACATTAAGATATTATATATCATATATAAAAATAGTGACATCTTAATGGCCACCTTTTAAGGTGTTATATGAGTGTTGAACAATCATTGTTTCGTGAGGCAGAAATTCGCCATCCACAGAAACCGTATGTTCTTTAACCATTAGATGTAGGTGTGTGTAAGTGTAGCTCGAATACATCTTATAACAACATCCTAGTATATTGATGATACTGGTGTTGTTACAAAAGAAATGAATAAAAAGTTTTTAGGGGATTGGAGAAGAAAAATAAAACAAAAAAACATTAGAGAAGACATTACCTAAAAATCGGGTAACTCTTTTTGATTTGAGCCAAAGGCTTCCTTGGGAAGAGTTATGCCCAATGTAAGGCTTCTAGGAGTAAGAGGGGGAAGTTGGGAGAGTATTTGGGCAGAGTTTGGCCGAGACAAATGGCTTGAAAGTGTAAATGAGGTGGGAGAGGTGGGGGCCTTTTATAAGTGGAGAGGAGGGGCACTTTTGGAAAGATTGAAATGTTATATTATTTCACAATGCTTTTCTGATTCTAAAGGTCCCAAACTTATATAATTCGAGGCTAAGGTGATAAGGTATATAAATCTCATCATCCAATAGGCTTTGGACAAGTGTAAGCCTCGGATTTTGCATTATCTTCTCATTTTATTTAAATCGTTAAATAATGAGGTCATCGCTGAATCATAATGATGTCATAAATAATTTAATTTATTTAATGTATAAAAATTATAAAAAAATACTATGATGTATGAAATCTTTTTATCTTTCCAATTAATATTTATAGTAAAAATTTGGACTTGTGTAACCCCACTTAAAAACTGTTTTAGTAAAATAACTCATGTTTGTGTCAATTTAATTTTAACATTAAATAAATATATATTAATGTCATTTTCCAACTAAAGTGGCTCCATGGGGTCCCCAAGTTGACCCATGGGTTGTCTTGGTCGGACATGACTCATCCAATAGGAGTAGGAAAAGTGTCATGCTCATCTCATATTATAAAAACATTATTTGTACCTTAAACTACACTAATTACATCTAATCGCGATTAAGAACTTAAAAGTTACTATTCACCAAAAAATTATTTTAATCTCATTGAACCACATTTTACTTCTTAATTACAACCATGTATGTCGGATTTTTGAAAATCATATCACAGAAGTGGTAATATTTCATTTAAACGAAAAATCAGTTATTTAACTACCACTTAGTGGTTTCACTATTCATCAAAAATTGAAGTTTTTCAGAACAAGGCCAAAATTTCACCCTAAGCTATAATTGATATTCCGAATTCAAAAATGATTTCTATTTTAAAAAATTCCAAACATATAAGTTGTATTAATTAATTTTATAATTAATTCCCTCTATTACAACAAATAGCGTGTTTTTAAGAAACAATTTATATCAAAAGATTGGCAAATTGTTTATGTCCAATTTCAATGTTAAATTAATTCTAATGACCACCATTGGATAAAATGGTAAAAATATATTCTAATTATACCTTAAAACCACTAAATAGTATAATTTATCACTATAAAACCTTTTTATTAAAAAAGTTGTTTTTAAGTAATTTTCACTATTCATAAAAATTTAGAAGTTCTCAGAAAAATACCAAAAATTCAACGTAGGCTAATTTCGATATTACGAATACACAAATGAAGTCCATTTTGAAATATACAATTTCTATAATTTTAAAAGGTGGTTATTACTATTCATAACAGCTACTTTGATTAGTCGCGGTGTTTTAGAACTCGAACTTGCGTACAATGCAAGCTATTGCATTATTGAAAGAGAGGCATATCATGGAAGCTCGGGGTGTTACAATTATAGTATTTGAAAAAATTAATATTTAAAAATTCACCTAAAAATATACTTTTTCAAAATATTCCAAAAAAATTCCATTCTGGTAAATTTGAAATGATTATTTTAAAATAATAAATATAATTTCATTAAATAAATATTATGAAATGTTAATTTTGATTACATTCATAAATAAATCTATATGAATTAAGCTATAGTTTCTTTATAAAAAATGATTACATATTATAAATAAAGATCAAAAGTTATATTAACCCCCTTTAAAAATGTATTCCTAAAATTTTGTAGAATTTCATCTCATAAAAAATATTAGTATTACTTTATCAAAATTTCTGTAGGTTCCCACATTTCATCTTCAATATTATGATGTGTCAATATTTCTTTTACCATTAGATTCATCCAATTTTTCAACACTTATTTTCTAGTTTCATGAATATATATATTCTCTTTATATTAATATTAGTCAGGATCCAACAATATTTTTTCATAGTTTATTACATATGTTAGGTATGATATATACTTCCTCAAAAAGAAGATATGAAACATGTCTTTCACTTTAAATATGACATGTTGAATTTAAAAATGGTATGTCATAACTTCATTTCATTAATATTTCCCTAAAACACCATTGTACCGAGAACATGACTACCCCTTCATTCCAAACATTATAACACCCCTCTACTGAGATAATGTAATGACACAACATTTTGTAACTTTTTATTATCTCGATGATGTTGATATTTGATAGTTCTTTCACATAGAACAATAATCTAGATATAGTTTATACATATTATATGTATATTATTAATAAAAATATATCAATAATAAAATCCTCTAATAATAAAATTATATTAATAAAAAATTAAATCTTACGTACAAAGAATAAAGAATATATGAGATGGAATATTCAAATGAATTGTTCAATCTTATATAAAATTTTAGAGTATTGTATTTTATAACTAAATAAGTATTTAAATTTATATTAAATAAAATTATATAATATTTCAGTTTTTGAACTAATATATTATCACTCTTTAAATTTAAAATTGATATAAAAATTAGTATGAATAAAAAATATTCAAAACATTTTTTTTCAATATAATCAGTTTTTTCTAATTTTATTTATAACTTATACAAATTATAAATTTTACAATATTAATTACAAACAACTTTGTTCTTTTTTTATTAATAATGTAAAAATTAACTTCTATTTAATTTATTATTCTTCTCAAAAAATGGATTCTTGGGTGAATAATTAAATATACATGTTTTACTAATATTGCATATTGTATGCCATTGTGAGTATATATGAATAAAATAAAAATTGACCAAAACCCATTCATGATATAATATATTTTAAAATTGATGATAATTTTAGTATAGTTTAAAAAACCAATAAATAATATTTTAAATCTTATGTAATATTTATACTCAGTAATAGTTTTAATAAAAAATAAAATTTAAAATATTAATATTAATTTCATTAAAATTGTGAAATTGAATCGTAAAAAATTAATTTAATATTTATAATCAATTGATTCCAAATATATAATGAGGAATACATTAATTTTAGATATATATATATAATGATACCTTAGGTAAACATTTTATTATTGAGTGGTTGCGATATTCCAAACCTTATATCACCCTCAACTCAGTTAGTGTCAACTTTTTGATCTATATGACATATTAAATATATGTTCACATTATATTAAATTGAAATATTTACAAAAATTATACTCCCCCATTTTTAAAAGGGACCTTTAACCACCACTTAAATACCACATTAAAAGTTCATTTTCCTATAGAAAAATCCACCAATCATTCCCATATGATCCTATTTCACTCGCATGAGAGTCTTTTGACAAGATATGTTCATGGGCCCTTCCTTTTGAAGTTATCCACTAAGAGAAAAATTTATTTTTCAACGTATCATAAATATTTTTACAATCATTTATTTCTTTTATAATTAATTAGAAGATTTATTTTTCTCAATATTATAGGATTCAATTACTATTTATAGTGTAGTGAATGATTTTTATATTGTGGTAATAATCATTAACCACCTCTCTACTTCATATAAAGAAACATTAACACTTCAATCTTGTATATTCGTAGTCTATCACCTCCATGGTGTAATGTGTTATTTTTCCTTCACCCCCTTAAATGGACTATATAGATAGAATTAAATAGTTGATCATTATTTTTAAAATATTTTTTATGTCCTAAAAACAATTTTCCATATAACTCCTTTCTCTCATGATATGGAAACAAAATCACCATCCATTTGTGTGTACGGACTGCCACACCAAGGTAATGGTATATTCTCTTTATCCCTACCACCTTCAGGGATGGTTATAAATTATAATTTATGTCTATTTAAAAATATATAACTAATATATATCATGAATATTCAATTTTTCATATAACTCCAAAATTAACGATTTTTATTATGTAATCCATTAATATCGATAAATAACTTGAAACTATATCATCGATATTTCAATCATCATGAAACATGAATATAATATAATATAATGGTTGTATAGAATTATATGTAATTACAAAACATTGCTTCAAATTGCTTATATAAACTATTAATGATAGAGAATGTATCAAATAATCGGTACTAAAATTAACATCCTAATGAATGTTGGAAATAGTCAAATTTACCAACATTAGATGATAAAAATAAGTGATAAGTAAATAATATATTTATAATAAATTATGATTTACATAATTATATAATGGGTAATGTATATGAATAATGTTCTTAAATAAAGTCTTATTCTATTAATTTTTTGTTTTATTAGAGGTTAGAGGACATTTGACTCATCTAGAATAATGGTATGGGGTTTCCCAAACTGAAATCATTTAATTAGGTAATAATCAATCGCACATAAAAATTATATTTCATTATTGATCTAATATATGATTTTATAATGTTATTGTGTATTTACACGTAATTTTTTCGGTAAATCATGTTTCACATTGAAGTATTACTCTATTAATATTACATTCTTTCATGAAAATGAATTCTTGTAAGAAGTAATTTTTTTCCTTATCAAAATTTTTTCCACCAAACTATTTTCTCCCTTAACTTATGGAAAATAAAATAGTTTTTATCTAAAATTAAAATTTTATTCCCCTTTCATTAATTTTAATAAAAATTATTTTTTATCTTTTATTTATTTGCGTTTTAAAAAATTCTGCTAAAAAAATTAACTGTTTTTTCCTTTCCATGTTCTTATGTATTTTTATGTCACATTATGATATATGTTTGAATTATAATCTGGGTAACTTTATTTGAATTTTTTTTCTTTAGTAGTTTTAATATTTTGTTACCATTATCTTCAGAAAAATGTTATGTTTAATATGACATTGAAATCATATATTTTTAATGTGATATGTGGAGAAATATTTGGTGAAATGTACTTTTTTAGGATTCTCATAGATTTTCAAATGATTCATTACCATTTATGTTGTGGTTTATAAATCACCCTTTATGATATCGTCGGAAGTATTACTTTTTTATATCTTTTTATTGTTAAAAAATGATACTCTATTTTATGTGATACAATTTGTAAAATATATAAATCATATTTTCTTCCCATAGGTTAATTATGATAAGATGATCGATTTGATTTCACATCGAAACAATATTTATTTTTGATGAAATGTGGGGTCATATATCACAATTAATTGCATCGACTTTTTTATATATCTATTGGGATATCCATTGTAATCAATAAATTTATTATTACTATAATATGGGAATTATGAATTGATGCCTTATCTAATATGGAAACCAAGTAATGATAAAAACTTCACTCTAAGAATCTGGTAGTGAGCCCTACTTCACTACATGAATTAAGTCGTCATTAAAAATACACCTTTTTATGGGATCAGGTGGAGAATCATAATCTGTTATTTTAATGATTATATATTTTAACACACCGTGTTTTTTATCCATTATTATTATTATTATTATTATTATTATTTTTATTTTTATTTACTTTTATGATTTTAAAGAATGTTTCACTATTCATTCAATGAGATTGAATCATGATCATAAAATATTCCATATAAGATATGAATGATTCTAAACAATCATTATTCATTCATAAGTTGTAATTTAACAAAATATCAAAAAACAAATTACGCCACACCTTGGATAATTACTTTATATTTATGAATGGAACCCTTTAGAATTCATAAATCAATTGTGGAAAATAGATATAAAATAATAAAATCCTCAGGTTCCATAAATCTTATGGATCATCTTCAACCATGAGGATCACCATTAGCTAAAATATATATAATGACGAAGCGTAACATGAAAAATGAATGAACTATTCAAAAAATATAATATAAAATAAAACCAATGTCTTTTAATGAGACATTATAATGAAAATTTTATTTACCAAGTATATATATATATATCAATGAAAGATGACTCTTATAAATATAGTTGTTGAAAATATTATTATTTATTATATGAAATTTTCCAAAATGATTATAAATATTTATGTTATATGTGTTTGGGTCATATATCTAATGGGTATAATAAATTCTTGTATTGTTAATTAGTAAATATAATATAATATAACACACATTGAAATGGAAAAATTATATTAAAATATTATAAATAAATACTTATATTTGTGCTTTACATGTAGTAATTTATAATGATATTATTATAAGAATATTTTTTGATATATATATATAACAATATAATTATAATTTTAATATCATTGGAATAGTAAAAATAAATTTTATAATATAAATAATTATTTTTATTCATATTTATAAAATAATATTTAGTATAAATGAAATATTTTTTCAATGAACGTTTCTGTTACATATTATATACTTTATCCTAATAGATTAAAGTAAAACAAATTTTAAATGTTATATGTGACCTAAAATATTAAAATATTTTAAATTTTACATTGATATGAAATAATATTAAGAAAATATAATGTTTAGAAATTATCATTTTAAAATAAAAGTAATTTTTATTTATTTTCATTTTAAAGGTATGTTTATAAACTTTAAAATTTTAATTATATAAATATAACATCAATTTTTCATATATAATTTTAAAAAATTATAATTAAAATGTAATTTTTTTATTAAATAATTATATTATTGCAAAATAATTGGTATTACTTATTTTATTAACATTGACATATTAATGACAATTGTTAGATAACTAAGATAAATACCGAGGGGGTGAATCAGGATATGAAATATTAAAAAAATTATCCCTTTTGGATCTGGTCTCATCATTAAACAAAACTCTATTATCCCTCCTTCCCATATCAAAAAGCAAGAGGATAGTAAATAATGAAAATTATTGAGAAATTTTACTTGGTTCATCCTCATAGGTCTATGTCCCTGTAGAAAACAATGATAATTTTCCAATGTATTGAATTTATAAAGGAATGCTAATGTTACAAGGTATAGAGTAGACTCAATATCGCTCGTGGTTTACAACCATTCCCAATTTGGAATCTCATTTTTTCTTTATTAGTGTTATTGCACCACTCCTCAAATTAAATATTTTGAAAATTTATTCTATGTTGATTCAAACATGTTTGTGTCTGTAATCTCTTGAATCATAAATGAGATGAAAAATATTTTTTTGAATGACTTTTCTTATAAGGGTTTTGAACCACTGAAGAATAATACTATGTAAAAACTCTATGTGATATAGTTCTGTGAGACATCTCTACAATAATCCTCCATGAGTCCCCTCAGGGTACTCCTCTATGAGACCCCTCTAGGAGAAAACTTCATGATACCCCTCCAAGATACCCATCAATGTGATCACTATGTGATATCCCTTCATGTTTCCCTGTTTTGTTCTCATAAATCGCATGTCTCTGACATGTGACTTATGTAAGGTTGTGAATTTCATGTGATAAAAATGGTTTTGCCTTTTTTATTAGTCCCTTGTAAGTTCGTCACTTCACATGATTCATTTTTTGTATCACTACATGATACTCCTCTTTGATAAATTCTTCTAATTATGATGTTCATGTGAATTCGGCACAATGCCTTCTTCACCTCATGCTATAATAATTTTCCTCAGATCAAAATGCATTAGAAAAAACTGTAACTTCTAAAGACCAGTTAGGGGTATTTAAGGGAATAAATCCACCACCGTAAATATAAAATTTGTTCTTAACTATCCATTTCAATTCTCTAATAAACAACATTATAATATTTGTGTGATCGCTAAACATGATCACCATCTACATATTATGAGCGCTTCATGTGATAACTTTTCACATGTCATAGGATATTTTCATGATCACTATCATAGTTATTAACTGAATCATGTGATCCAATTAATATCATGAGTTCTATTATTTATCACACCATGAGATCCAAAGGCAATCATGTAGTCATGGGATTTCAAAGGGCCATGAGATATCTCTATAACTTCTATCCTTTCTTCCTTCATGCACTTCATGTTATCTCACCACATGATCCAATGGAAATGATGCAGTTTACTCAGGATATTCAAATTATCTATTCATGATATATTTATAGAATCATTCATTGCATCATGTGAATCCTTCAGGTCATCAGTTTTGGCATTTGGAATCTACATGATTAGTTCAGACATACTTTGTCTGTTTGATTAGTTCTGACATTTTTTCTCACTCTTCATTCCTACATTGACAAGAAACCTTCATAAAAAAACCACAAACCTTATAAAAATAAAATGAACCCAAAACAAAAATTCTGAGGTGTTTTTATAACCCCCATTGGGTTTGTTTTCAACATTTATAAACTACATGAATGTTTTTTTTAAACACTTCTACATGGGAATTTTTTTCTATAACCCCACCTTGTAATCATGGAATTAATTAACACATATTCTAGAAACACACGAGTTAATCAAATGTTGAAAAAAAACATAATTCAAAGTTCATATATGAATCATGGTTTTCTCCAATATTTCATTGAAAAACATTATGACACCAAAATAAAAAACAATGTTATGCTTGAGGACTTTTATTATGATAGTTGATAGAATCATGAATTTATAATTATAATTCATGGATCAAATTTCTTGATATACATGTTTTGGAATCATCATATTTAATCCCACAAACATAATTTCCCCTTTTTTTACCCCCTTATATTGATTTTGAAATTTTCACCTACATTTTCAACAAACGCAAAGGTCATTCCACTGTGGTTTGAAACATTGTAAAGTGAATATATCATTACATTTGAAAAAGACATACCTCAAGTATAGGAGGTCCCACATTCATACATTTCATGTGTGGGGATTTGATTGAACTCCATTATCCATTAAAATCCATTTAAAAGTAACTTTTGGTAGGGAATTTATTAATATGTCTATAACCAGTAGTTTGGAAGGTATATACTCCATATTCATAAGGACATGATCCAATTTACCCTTTCTAATATGAAAATGTACTATTTCCTTGAGTGATTGACTATTTTTTATACTATTTATAGAACTTGAATTATTGAATGTATTTCTGATTAGATACTTCATTTCAACTTTTATGTCTTCACGTTACAATTTGATACATAGAAACTAAGTGTAGGATACAGAATTATAAATGTATACATATTATTTTGTGATCAATTATATTAAATATTTTTTATTTCTTATACAATAAATACATTTACTTGAAAGATATAATGCATCACTGTATGTTCGATTTTGATCATTTACAGAATTGAACCAATCGTCATCCGTAGAATCCAATAGATTTTTTGGACATTTTTAATTTTATAGTAAACTGAATTGAACTATTCCATTGATATACCAAGGTATTAATTTCAATAAAATTATGTGTCTTTATTTGGGACTACTTTTATATCATCCTACTTGACATGTAGATAAAAATATCACATCATGTTACTATTATGTGTAATATATTTCTAATGGTCTCTGTATATTTTTTGATGTTGATAGATTTTGCATTATCTTCCCTTGGAAATTTCATCCATGAATAAATTGGTGCTATAATTCCATTATGATTTTCCCTCCCAACACATATTAGATCCTCTTTGGAATTTTTTCTTTGATAAATGAATGTTCCATGTCTTCCTTTTGTTACATATAATCCTAGTATAAATGAATTCACACCAATCATAGAAAATTTGAACACAAATTTTTGGAATTCAACCAACTTTTTTCAATGTGCTTCATTCGAATAGAAAAATATTATATCATCAACATATACCATCACCATGATCCTTTGATTACTCATTTATAAACATATATATTATAATAAATTCTACAATACTATAACTTGATCTTCTTCAAATACTAATCTAGTTTTGAATACCAAGCTCTTAGTGGATACTTCAACTAGTAAAGAGACTTAGTTAAGAAAATATTATTTATTTCATCTTCATGAATAATATTTCCATATAGTTTTTCAAAATAAAATTATAATTTTAGGACCCAATTTGGATATGCAGGATTTACATCCATCTTGAAAACATTGATTTTCTATTTCACTATTATATCTAAGTAGAATTTAATTCTCTCTTTTCATTCAATAGGTGAAAATGTTTCATCAATATTGATACCCTTTCTTTAGGAGTATCCCTTGCACACTGGAAATTCCTTGTTTTGAATTGTTGTTATGTTTCCAATTAACTTATTAGGAAAAACCATTTAAGACCCTATGACATCCTTATCTATTTTCTTGAAAATGATGTCCCATGAATGTTTATTTTTTATTTGGTAAAGTAATTTATTCATAGCCTAAAATAATTATTGTATGATGTATCTTATTCAAAAAAAATTATCATCCTATGATAGAAAATATTATTGATATAGATTTTTCATCATATCTATATACACTACTGTTGGATGATTACTGATAATGTTATTCTTTTCAATTTCTTCTCATATCTTTCATTTTAGTGTAGTCAATGTTCTATCAATATTTTTCTCATAACCTGAATATTATTTTGAATCTACCTCATGTTTTTTTACATCCCCAAAGCCTTTAAACTATTTATAACTATCCTACCAATGATGTTCCTAAAATTGTTGATGATTATTATCAGTTTAAATTAAAGAACCTCATTTATCTCTATTACAATTTTCCATCCTCTTATTGAATCATTTATAAGATTTTATTTTTCTTCAATAACTATAAAATATCCCTTCATCTCCACGAGAAGAAAAATTACATTATTTATCTTTATTAATAATGAAACACATAGTTTCTAACAATTGATGTTATTTCAATATCAAATTCTATACACACTATATATCATATGGAGTCTTTTCTTACTTTTGACACAATAAGGTTATGTTATAAATATTGACATAAGTTTCTATATAGCTTCTATCTAAAACTTATATAGATTTATTTCTCAAGAACCATCATTCTATCAATGTTGTAGATAGTCTTATTTCTTCTATCAACCACTCCATTTTGTTGTAGAGTTCATAAAAATAAAACATGGTTCTTTGTTCCTTGTTTCATGAGATAATCCTCCAATCAAATATTTGTGAAATTTGTTCCATAATAAAATAATAAATTCATGATTTTTTTATTTATAATATTTTCAGCATCCCTTATATATTGTGTTATGAAACTAAACACCTTAGAATTGAGGGTTATAATTCAAAAACATGAAATGTTTCTGAAATAACAAATTAAAATTTTTCAATATATCTCACCATCAATATCTTATGGTGACATCGGTCCACATATATCAATATTCAAAAATTAAATCCCTCTTTTTGACCATTTATGTTTCTCCACATACATGTTTTGATGAAATTTTCCATCAATGAAAAGAATCACATGTATGATAATGATCACATGATAACATAGATAGATCTAAAGAAACTTCTTGTTCCAATTGATTTTCCAAGAATGATTAGCTAAGATGGAAAATCCATTTATCCCACATCCTATTTCATCTTCCATGGACAAAAATAAATTTATGATTTTCCATTCATATGATAGATATTCCCTTTTGTGCAGTTAACATGAAAAAATGCACCATTTTTTCTTTGATGATACAAAACATCATGAAAAATCTTATATCATGTCCTAGGTCACACAACTGACTAACACATAGGATGTTTTGACTTAGGCATACAATAACCAGTAAATATATACATGTCATGTCATTTCCCCTAAACATGGATTTCATATATACAATGAACTATATGATTTCATCATTTCTAAATATTATGAAACCTTCCTTATCACACCTAATTACTTTAACTGTATTATTCTTTCTTATAATATACGAGGTGAATACACTATCAGAAATCCATATTCTATTGTGATCTAATTCATTGAATGAAATCTCTATATCCAATTCCTTCTTAGATATTTTGTTTTTATTCCATATACTATAATTCAAAGTTGATACAAACTATTATTGTTAATCATTATTAGATTTTGATGTTACAACCTCATATTTAAATTATGAAAATTTATTTTTAATTTTTATCTCATTCGATGATCCCAGGGGATGTTGTGTTTAACCATATTGGGTATAATTTACTTAATTTTATAGGCATTGTTAGAATGTAATATTTGGCAATGTTTCTGAAACCTCTACAGCAAAAAAATAACCATCAAAAAAATCATATATCCCAAAACCCTATTTCTCTTCCCCTTTTTTCATTCTCACGTCAATACCTCTAGGATATGAACATGAAATTTTAGAATGTCCCATATTTCAATAGAGATAACACCTGATTCATGGGTGATTTCTATTCATCATTTCTATACAAAGGATTCTCCATTTGGTTCATTGAATTTTATGATTTGATTCATACCCACATTAAAATTCTATGTCATATTGGGTTCCATGGGTATGAAATAAACCATTTCTGATTTATATTTATGATCAACTCATATACAAGTAGTTATGTTTTGCTGTGAAAACCTCTTCCCTAGAAAATCCTTTAAATATTTTTCTAGACATTCATATTATAATTTCACTATAAATATCACATATGAAGCCTTCAATCCCAATATCAGATCTGGAGTCAAGAATTCATCATGATCTTTTACCTTTCATTGTAGGTTGACAACTTCCTGTTAATTTTCCTTGAGATATTTGAATGTTTTATTTATTTTATCATTTATACTAGTGATAACCATGTTATGTTATTATAAAATGAGTTCTAACTCAACTTCTTTCCTTACGTTATCTATCATTTCATATCGATGATTTTTAATTTTAGTATTCATCTCAAACTTCTCATTTTCCTTCTACTCCATATAGATAATTTAATCATGAATCACATAATTTTCATTCTTTGTTTTTTGTACTCTTAAAATATATCTCCCCAAGAATAGATTCTAATCAAACCTACAGGTTGAATATTCCTTTTAATCCTCCATCATCATTATCCCAGTCTTCCCTTTGTTTTGGAATTAACAAAAATATCCAACATTTCATCTTCTTTATAATCAATAATTTATTAAATTTATAAATCTTCATTAATTTATAAACTATTAATTTCATGTGAATAAATTTTATTCTTTATAATGAAATTTATTTTAGTATTTTTCATTCCATTCATTTTTTCCAAAGAGTCTTTTGGATTTTGATCATCATCCCCATCATCATCTTGAAACTTACCGGGACACTTTTCTATAAGATTTTAAACCTTTCCATAATAAAACCATCCATGAGTAACTATATATTTAAACAATAATATTCCATTTTTAATTTTTTGTACTGAAAATTCTTAACCCCCTCAAAAATGCCTTCTTACTGACCATCTTCTATGAGTTTATTCTTTTTTATATTTAAATACCACCTCTTTTGAATCAGATTTTTCCAAAGATTCATATCATTATTCCTTATCTCATATGTTAAAAGAGTATTTTTTTTAATATATCTAATGTCACATACTTTGTATATTTAACATCTAATATAGAAACCATAATATTTAAATTAGTTATATGTCTTATCAATAGGTTCTTAAATAAATTTACATCATCGAGATATCTTACAAGGACAAACATGTATTATACAGAACATTCACACAATAAACTAAATTATATATATACTAATTAGGGTGTATTCTCAAGAAATTATATTTATAAAAAATAAACTATAATTTAGTTTCTCAAACATTAGAATCACTATCATAAATATTTTAGAGATTTCCCATATGGAATGAGAGGGCTTACATGAAATACCCATTGGGAAGACTGTATTGGATAAAGCTCCCCCAAATGTATTGATTGATTTTTAATAATTATATAATACATTTAAATATACTTATGATAAAGCTCCATTATCTATAATAGTATAAATAACATTTATTGATAACATAAACACACCCATACCAAATTATTTAAATTACTGCTATGTATGATTCTTCAATAGATGAGAATTATTTCAATAAAATATTGAAATCCATTTGGGATTACCAACTACCATTGATTTCGATGATAGAGAGACATTGATTTTAACCCTATTCTGTAGTACCAATTATTTTTTCAACCATATTAAAAACACAATGATGGTGGTAAATTAGGGTATCATAGATTGGAACAATTATCACTCTTTGACCATGTTTCATCGATAAAAAACTCTCTTCTTTCTCCACCCCATATCAAAAAAAATAGGATAATAAAACATGTATAAGAAATAAAATTATTACTTTTGTCTCCATAAATAGGTTACCTAAATTGTTGATACAATGCTATAATTATGGTTTTATAAATACACTGAAGAAAATTTCTATTATAAGGTTCAGAACAAACTCACTCTACCTCATTGTTTACAAACATTCACATTTTCAAAGCACACATCCCTCTCCAAAAATATTAATTCACTATAGTTACAGAAGAATCATCCAAAAATATTTTTTTTTGTTTATTTGTAACATTTTTTTTATTAATCATGAGTCATAAATGATATAAAAACATTCTTTTCAAATGAATTTTCATTTGAGAGTGTATAAACCCTACATAAGACTCTATAGCAATACCTCTCTATGATATGGCTTTGTTGGATGTCTCTACGAGACTCCTACATGAGACCCCTATAAGAGTCCCTTCCCTGAGACCGCTCTATGGGATCCCTATTACAAAATATCCCTCCATGAGATCACTCTACGTGATCTATTTTCTAGAACACTCCATGAAATCCATTTTCGAGTCTTTTTTTTTCATTGATTTCATGACTCTGGTGCAAGACGCTTTAATTGTTATGTGTATCATGTGATATAAAATGGGTATTCATATGAATGAAATCACCATTTTCATTCTTCAAAACATGTTAACCCATCACGATATCTCTTAGTAAAACTCCTCTGTTAGACAATCTTTAGACTACACATATTGTGTGACTCCCTCACAATACCTTCTTCAATTAATGTGAAACACTTTAATTCAAAAAATAAAAATTATGAAAATTATAACTCTTAAGGAAGGAATACGGGGTACATATAGGAAAAAATCAACCACCTTAACTCCATAATTTCTGGTTATTAATCAATTCTACCACCCCGGTAAATGGTATTACACACTTCATGTGATCTGTTTGAATGATCACACCATGTCATCACCTTATGCATGTCACAAGTTCTTCACATGACCACTTTTCAATTGTCATAATAATTTCACAATATCTCCATCATTGTCTTTATTTTCATTATTTGATATATTTACAATCATGTTTTCTTCTCATTATCCCTTTGAGAGATCCAAAGAAAATTATTCGTTAATGTGATTTCAAATGTTACTGAGATATCTCTAACATTTCCATCCTTTATTCTTTCATGTGATTCACATAACCTCAATGTGATATCCAATGATAAATATTTAGTTTCTTTAAGTGATTCATGTTATCTCAATGAATGATATTGTGACAATCTTAATGTGCTTCACTTGACTTCTTCATGTGATCAATTTTTTCCTTCACACTTGGCAAGATTAATTTAGAAAAACACTATATTCATGATCAGTTCTGACACTTGTTCATAATATTCATGTCTCTTCTAAAAACTACCATAATAGAAATCCATAAACCTTGTCAACACAAAAAATTAACCAGAATGAAATTTCATGAGGGGTTTTTTCAATGATATTATTATACAAGAATTCCATGAATGTTTTTGAAAAAATAAAATAATATAAAAAATATGTTTTCAAATGATAAATAATTTAATTTAAAATAGAATATTATTATATAAAATGTAGATATACCATTATAAAAAATTTATGAATATTTTTATCAAAAAATTATTTTCATTTATTTCCCTTCAAAAAAATTTCACATGATGGAATTATGTTTTGAAAATATTTATATGTTAATTAAATATTATTTTTATAATAATAAAAAAAATTATTTTAATATAATCAATAAAATTCAGATTTTTATAAAAAACAATAATTCTAAAAAATACACATTATAGAAACATATTTTTTTCATGTTACCTAAAAGAAACCAGAACTTTCTTTGTAGGTATATTTTTCCTTTTCTAGTCATTTTTGAGAAAAATAGGAAATTATGGAAATTTTTTGAGTACACATCATACACTATATGAGTACACGCCATGTACTACTTTTCCATAGGAGGTCGTGTGCTGGCTGTGTAGTAGCCACACACACGGCCATGTGGGAGTGACATGGAGGCTTCATATTGAGGAGTATGGAAACGGCGAGTACACACCATATATTTCAAAAATACATGCCGTCTAGTTTCTTTTTTTCATTAAATGCATTGGGGTCATGCATAATCTCCATAACACACTTCTTTTAGGTCCAATTCAACTGATATCTCCATACGTCCATGAATCTTCGATAAACCCCTGAGCATACATCCATCCTCCAAATCAAACATTGTTGGTTGCGTTGGAATCGCATCGGCGAGGTCTCTCTTCTTGTAGAGCACCATATTATGATTTCTAATCTCTCGTGAGATATCGTGGGTTGAATGTTTTAGATGTTTATTTTGATCTTCGACGTTTTAGCTTGATTCAAGCTTTTAGGATCACATATATCATTCCTACAATGCCGAGGTAGGTGGTTTGTGGCTTTCCTATCATAGAATTTGAGTATTATGTGAAAATTCCACAAATACCCTTGAATGGGATATTACGTGTTTACCGTTTTACCCCTGTTGATTTCCTTCCATGCCCGTATGTTTGGGTAGAGGATATTTGGATATGAATAGGTATAATTTATCTTCTTGGGATGTATTTCACATGTACGTTCTGTTTATTACCATTTGGTCTTATTTAGCCAGTTTCACCACTTTACCAGTTTTCCATACCTGTTGCTGTAAGATGGAGAGTTTGTATTCTGACATGCTTGATATATTATAGACTGATTATCCAGGTAGTTCTGTTGTGTTACTTTGGCCATATTTTATTGCTATGCTTTTTGACATACATAGGGCTGTGAGAACCTGGTGTAGTAGACTATAATGTTAAATGACTGTGTGAGCTTCCTTAGAGTGTCTTTGATAACTTTATACAATAATGAAAATTGTTCTTGTGAGCTTCCTCATAGAGTCTATGATTTAATTATAAATACCTTGATTACTCTAAACTATAAGGGGAATTAACCCAGCGAGCTTTCTCATAGAGTCTTTTAATGACCTGGGTGATAAGGGGAATTGACCGAGTGAGCTTCCACAGAGAGTCATTGACCTTGGGGCTATAAGGGGAATTGACTATGGGAGCTTACTTAGAGATTTCCTGAGTACCATAGACTAAAAGGGGAATTTACTATGAGTGTGTCCTCATAGAGTCTCTATGAATTCTTATAATGAACTAGAGGGGTTAGGTAGAGTGCACTTCCCAGAGGGTTGCTTGTACTTCTTAAGTAGGACCAGAAGGGATGGCTTTTGGTACTTCTAAGAGGGTTACATGTTTGGGGTTTAACTGTTGGTTTTTTGTTTCGTGATATTGAATGTGTGGATTGTTTACTGTTGAGAACTTCCATCTTTACTATTGTATGTACTTTTACATGCCATATATTCTCTAACTGTTAGGCACAGATCTTCAGGTGGTTGCCTATTGGTATATAGTCTCACACCCTATCTGGGACGTGCTTTTGGACCCAAACAGATTATATTGTTGTAGGTATAGATAAGGTCAATCACCCTTCTTCTTTAGGTACTCGACTTTCTATGCAGCTGGGGAGCATGGGACCAATATTAGGCTTGTGATGCTAAGGAGTTTTTTATTTTGTTTCTTTTGTACATTGGTTTACCACTATTTTAATTTCCATCATTGTGACTTCTCTAGATGCTTTACAAGACTTATGTATCATGCATCATTATATATATAAAGATATATGTGCTCCAGTTGTTTAACATTCCAATATTTCGCTGTTTTCTATCATTTGATATTTACTGCTTCTACTATTGTGTGTTTTATTCTTATGATTTGTACTCTGACAATGAGGGAATAGTTTCCCCACTATCACACCCATGTCCTCCCTGCTAGTCGGTAGCCTCTGGCTTGTGCGGAAATGCGCTTGAGGCCATGTGACCAACCAGTTATGGGGCGCCTCCGAGTGGCTTCCGGAACCAGGATGTTACAAATTGGTATTAGAGAAATTATTTTCTCTTGATTTACTTTTTTAGGCCTTTATAAAGAGAAAGGAAGTAATGTGTACTTGGTAATAAGTTGTGCCAGAGAGTAGCTAACCCGTGTATATGAAAAAGCTACTCTGCCTCATTTATTGAAATTTCTTCTACTTTTTCAAGTTAGGGTTGATCTGATTTTCTCCATTGGGTGACTCACATGATTTTTGTTATTACCGTTGATGTTATTGAGGTTCTATTTCTATCGCAACCCAATGAGATGAGGGTATTCCATCTCATTCATAATATAGGAACCTACTAGAAATCCAATGTCCTGAATTATTACCATGTCATCTATGATACATTAGAGATTACAAGTTGTTGTGATAGATGTTGTGTAGAGGATTCATGCTGTTTTGATTGATTTCATGATAATATATGTGCTATTTGATACGGTATTGTATGGGTGAGGTTTTCATTAAATGAACACCAAACTTTGGTTCCTGAGGTTTTATGGGCCCCCATGGACTGGAATTCGGTGGATCATTAACTTGATTACCATGTTTATAACATCTATATGATGCTAAGATTTCGTTCGCGGGGAGTATGGGGCCTCACGGATCAGAATTTGGCAACATTAATGTTTGTTTCAGTGTTTTTCTAGGCTCCAGAGTAGATTCTGAGGCTTACTATCTAGAGAAACCCAGAATACACGCCTTTTAGTTTTGACTACATTCCATGTGTTCTTCTATTCGGGAAGAAATTATTTTTCGTAATGACATGACATGTACTTTATGTTCACACCGTGTAGTCTCTAACCTTGTAATAGGCTATTTGGGAAGGGACATGGGATAGGGAATATCTTGCAGGAACACGCTGTGTACCATTTGATCATGTTGTGTAGCGTTGATCCTTTGTCCACCCATGTAACTTACAACATGGATGGATAAACCATAATCTATACACGTCATGTCAGTATTGAAAATGCCATTTAGTCTAACCCAGGTTCCCAACCATGTCATTAAAAAATGGGTCGGTGTTATCCTTTCACGTACACGCTGTGTCCGTATGGAACATGACATGTAGTGTGTGTCATGTTTCAGACCATTTCACTAACAACACAGGCGAGGTGAAGCTTGTCTGGTACACACTGTGTCTACCATGAACACATTGTGTAGTCTTGTCTTAGGAGAGCCGTGTAGCTGAGCCATATAGAAGGACTCAAGCAGGGGAAGAGGATTCTAGTACAGGATGTCTATTAAGACAACACGCCATGTGTTTGGGGTGTTACATGACCAATTTAGGTTGGAGTACATGCCCATGTAAATGTCTGAAGGGAACACACCATGTAGGAATTGTACACGTCGGGTAGTCATGTTTTGTAAAACTTGAGTTCTTTCTTCCTCATTTTCCCTTCTGAAACATCTAGTTTTAGGTCCTTGATAACCTGAATCTAAGGTGTGCACTTGGCCTTGGAGAGTCATGCCACTGAGATGTCCTCTTGTTGTGCCAGTCTTGGCACCAACCATCCATCCGGACACAGGTGATGATGCACCATTCCGAGATGGGTTTATAAGGTTCATGCACACCTTCTAAAGAGGAATGAGAAATCTTCTGGTAGACAGGTGGTATGCTACAAGTGCAGTTAGAGCAGTCATACGAGGCCACATTGTTTGAGGGACCCGATGGAGTTCTGATCTTGCAGCAAGATGGGTCACCTTCAGTGCTTCTGTTAGTTCTTATCACCAATAGCTGGTGACAGGATTTCTTCTATGATTCTGCGTTCAGGAGCAACAACACAAGTTCCTCACTAGTCTGGGAACTGGATTTCTTCTGGCTGTTCAGGCCGAGTTAGAGGTTGTGGCCACGGTAGTAAGTCACCGATTCTTCAGTAATAATAGGGTGGATCATCTTAGAGTGCTAAGGTAGGTTGATAGGGTCGCGACATTGGCCTGAATTTTAATGTGGGGAAGACCTAGCAGGAGCATGATCCCAGACCCTCCATAGTTCGAGGTATGATCATAGATGCCACATTTTTAGATTCTGTGCTTTTTGATACAAGGGCTTTCCATACCTTTATATCTGTTGCAATTGTGGAGAGCTTTGGGATTTGTATCATTTCCTCTATCGATATTCTGACACTAGACACACCGTTGGGGACTAGAACGACTACTGTACCTCAGTGTATGGAGTTCCCACTAGAGGTTGGTGGGTGTCACTTTTCATGATACCTATATGTTTTTGAGATGACATGCTATTATTTAATTCTAGGAATGGACTAGAGAGTTCACATCCATATAGTCACCAATTTATATCACCATATGGCGATTTTCACATCATCAGAGGGTGGATCCTTCCTTCTTTGGGGCGTGTGGGATGTCCAGGAGAGCAGAGCGGGACCCGAGCATCATGGTATGGGAGGAGTTACATCCCATATTACTAGTCTATATCTGGATGACCAGGGGACTTCACAGTTATACTTTCCTCATGTGGTAGATAATTTCATAGATATATTTCTATATGAATTTTCAGGTTTTCCTCAGAAGCATGAGGTAGACCAATCGATTGAGCTTGTGCCAGGAGCAGCATCAGTGTCCATTCCACCTTATATGCTGGATACACTAGAGTTATAGAAACTCATGAAATATTTATAGGAGTTGGCAGGAAAATGGTTTCATCTGACCCAGTAAATCTCATTGGTGTTCACCTATAAATTTTTTGAAGAAGGCAGATGGCACCCTCAGTCTTTTTGTGGACTATAGGAAGTCGAACTAGTTGACTATCAAGACCCGGTATGCCTTTCCGAGGATTGATGATCTCTATGATCAGCTTCGAGGAGCCCGGTGTTCTCGAAAATTGAATTGAGGTCCGGTTATCATCAGTTGCACGTTAGGCCATCAGATATACCTCTTACAGAATTCCGAATTAGGTATGGTCTATACAAGTATATGGTTATTCAATTCATTCTCACGAATGTGCCTGTAGTTTTCATGGCACTGATAATCTAAGTGTTAAATACATACTTGGATTCCCTCATCGTTTTCAAATGGAAGATATCTTTTGGTACTCTCACACTCGACGGTACCATGATACCCATCTAGAGATCATTTTGAGTACACTGAGGGAGCATCAGTTATATGCTATGCTCTCGAGGTGCCACTTTTGGATGGATCAAATTCACTTCCTAGGTCATATTATCTTAGAGGGAGAAGTATCAGTAGACCTAGAGAATGTGAGAGAATTAGTTTCCTTTGAGCATCAGAAGAACGTCTTTGAGGTGCAAAGTTTTCTAGGGATGGATGGATGCTACAAGTGTTATATATAAGACTTTTCACGCTTATCAGCACCGCAGATAGGTCTGACTAAGAAGGGTGTGAAGTTCTTATGGTCAGATTCTTGTGAGTCATCCTTTCAAGAGCTGAATGGGAGGTTGACTTCAGCACTGATACTATTTTTTTCTAGAGTGGGGCAAGAGATGTACTATTTACTGTGATGCATTAGGTATTGGTATGGGAAATATGCTTATGCAGGGAGACGGATCTGTTGCGTATGGGTCTTGGTAGTTGAGGTCGCATGAGAGGAATTACCCGACACACGATCTGGAGTTGGAAGATGTTGTTCATGCCCTACATTTCTAGAGACATTATCTTCTAGGATAGAATTTTGTGGTTTTCACTAAAGAAGAAATTATCAATTACATCTTCAATCAGCGTGATCTGAATTTAAGACGGTGGAGGTGGGTTGAATACATAATGACTCTTGACTTTGAGCCTGCCTACACGCATGGGAAGGGAAACGTAATGGCTGATGCATTGAGCAAAAGGACTCAGATACAGAGATTTCATGAGGATAGCCATGAGTGGAAGCTAATGGCTATATTCTCTGAGATGCATTTGGAGGTTCACGACAGATAGGGGCAGACATTTCTATCTTCTGTAGCTATTACCTCTAATCATATTGACCGAATTATAATGATGCGGTTATAAGATTCAGAAGGCCTAGTCCAAAGGGAGAGTGTGTCAGGAGAGGACTCTATTCATAGATGGACCATATGAGAGTATGATATCTTGTGTTTCAAGGGGCGTGGATGGGTTCTAGCTGACATATGGGATGAGCTGATGCATGACTTTCCTTCCTCAGTTTGGGATGTTTATCCTGGCATCACGAAGATGTATTGTGATCTACAATGTCAGTATTGGTGTCCAGGTATGAATAAGGACATTGATATTGTCGTAATGAGGTGTTCCACATGTTGGCAGGTGAAGGTAGAGTATCAGCGGCCAGCAGGGCTTCTACAGTAGTTACCCATTCCCGAGTGGAAGTGGAATAATGTCCCGATGGATTTTGTGACTGGTTTTCCAAGGTCGCCTCGAGAGAATGACACAGTTTGGGTTGTCATTGATATACTCAAAAATATATCTCACTTATTTCCAATCAAAGAGACCTTTAGTGTTGATGATATGCGACAGTTGTACATCCGAGTTATTGTACATCTTCATGGAGTTCCATAATCCTTTGTTTCAGACCTTAATGTGTGTTTTACATCTCGGTTCTGGCAGGGGCATCAGAAGGCATTTGGTACACAGGTACATTTGAGTACACCTTACCATCCCCAGACAGATGACCATTCCAAACGTACGATTCAAGTGCATGAGGATATGCTCCAAGCATGCATTCTGGATTTTGGAGGTTCTTGAGAGAAGCATATACCTATTGTGGAGTATTACTATAACAATAATTTTCAAGAAACTATTCAAATGGAAACTTTTGAGGATTTGTACGATAGTCCATGTCGATCACACTTATATTGGCTGGAGGAAGGAGAAGCATCTTTGTTGGGACCCTATCTTGTTTGGGAGACTATAGAGCAGATAGAGTTAATTCAGAAGAGGATTGATACTGTGCAGTCTCGACAGAAGTCTTATGCTGATCAGTGGAGACGACCTCTAGAGTTCGAGGACAGGGATCAGTATTTCTTGGATGTCACACTAAGGTTGGGAGAAAATAGGATTAAGATACATGGTAAGCTTTTTCCAAGGTATGTTGTGCCATTTGAGGTGTTAGAGAGAGTTTGGCCGGTTGCCTATCAGTTGTTGTTACCTCAGAAGTACCGAGATATGAATGACCTCTTCCACATTTCTCAGCTTATATGTTAATTTTCAAACCTATCTCATGTTTTCCAACCCGGGGTGGTTTAGTCAGAAGTGGACACATCATTGAAGGAGAATCCTATCTGTATTGTCGACTATAGTAAAACGGTTATCAATGGCCAGTCTATTCCTCTTGTATGAGAGCTATGGAAGCATGGGCGAGTACATGATGAGTCTTGGGAAAGGGAGGCTGATGTACGATCATAGTGGCCGGAGCTGTTATGGGATTCTTCTTCTATGCTGTGCTAGGGAAATTTGTGGATGAATTTCTTTATTGGGTGAAGATTGAAGGAAATCGGATCATTATTTTAGGTATGTTTTCCCATTCTAGTAATTTTTGAGAAAAAGAAGAATTTTTTGAAATTTTCATGTATACACTGTACACCTTCTGAGTACCTGCCATGTACTGCTTTTTCGAAGGAGGCCATGTGCTAGATGTGTAATATCCACACACATGGTCATGTGGGAGTGACTTCAGGGCCACTTATATCAGAGTATGGAAACAGCGATTACATGATGTGTACTTCAAAATTACACGCCATGTAATTTCTTTTTTCCATTAAATGCATTTGGGTCGCGTCTAATATCCAGAATGCACTTCTTTTAGGTCTTGTTTGACTGAGAGATTCATGCGGCCATGGATATTCGACGAACCCCCGAGCCTGCATCCATCCTACAAATTGAACATCGTTGGTTGCATTGGAATTGAATCAGTGAGTTATCTCTTCTCCTAGAGCACCATCTTCTGATATCTATTTTCTCATGAGATATCATGGGTTGAATTTTTTAACTTTTTTTGTAGATATTCAACATTCTAGGGTGATTCAAGTTTCAAATTTCATGTATATCATTCCTACAACACCGATGTAGGTGGTTTGTACATTTCTGTTCATTTTCGTTGAGTATTATGTTAAAATTCCACCAATACCCTTGAACGGGGTATTGCATGATTACCATTTTACCCATGTTGATTACCTACCATGCTTGAATGTTTGTGTAGAGGTTATTTGGATATGAATAGATATGATTTCTATTCTTTGGATGTTTTTCCCATGCATGTTCTGTTTATGACCATTGGGTCATGTTTAGCTAGTTTGGCCACATTTCCTGTTTTCCATGACTATTTCTATAAGAAAGAGAGTTTGTATTCAAACATTCTAGATATGTCGTATCCTGATTAGCCATGTAATTCTGTAGGGTTACATTGGCGATATTTTATTGCAAGGCTCGTTGACCTACATAGGGACGTGAGAACCTGGTGTAGTAGACTATTAGGGGAAATCACTGAGTGAGCTTCCTTAGAGAGTCTTTGAGAACTTTATACTATAATAGGAACTGACCGTGTGGGATTCCTCATAGAGTCTTCGTTTTAATTTTAATTACCTTGATTACTATAGACTATATGGGGAATTGGGCGAGTGAGCTTCCTCAGAGAGACATCGAATGACCTAGGCTATATGGGAGATTGACCGAGTGAGCTTCCTTAGAGAGTCCTTGACCTTGGGGCTATAAGGGGAACTGACCGTGTTAGCATCCTCAGAGTGTTCTTGACTACCTTAGACTATAAGGGGTATTGACTGTGAGTTCTTCCTCATAGATTATTTATGAATTATTAGGAATCCACTAGAGGGGTTAGGCCGAGTGAACTACCTAGAGGGTTGCATGTACTTCTTACGTAGGACCAAAGGGTATGACTGTGAGTAATTCCCAGAGGGTTACTTGTTTGGGGTTTATCTGTTTGATTTTCTGTTGCTTGATATTGAAACTGGGGATTTTTTTACTACTGAGCATTTCCCTATTTAGTATTTTCTGTGTTTTTACCTGCCATATATTCACTGACTATTATGCACAGGTCTCAGGGTGGTTTCATACTGAGATTTAGTCTCACACCTGATTTCTGTCATGATTTTGGGCCCAAACAGATTATATTGATGTAGGTATAGATACGGTCAAGAACCCTTCTACTCTAGGTACATGACTTTCTGTGGATCTAGGGAGCATGGGTCTAAGCATAGGCTTGCGATGTTGAGGAGCTGTTTATTTTTTTCTTTTGTAATTTGGTTTATCACAATTTCTATTTCAAGTATTGTGACTTTTATGGATGCTTTCCTAGACATATGTATCATACATCATTTTATATGTTGGGAAAAAATCCCTCAAGGCATCATTGAAGCATATTTTAGGTGATTGTGTTTGTTGACAAATTGGGCCTCTATGTTGTATTTGTGGCCAAAGCAGACCGTGATGTCTGAGTGTGTTGATAAAGGGGGTTTACATGGTGATTTTTCTATTTCAAGGAATGAATTCAAAAATTGATGATTGATTGAAGAACCTCCACAAAGAAATGGATGATCTGGAGGTGGTACAAAAAGAGCAGATACAAGGTGGCGCCATTTTCCACTGATTGCTGAATTTTTGGGCCTGAAAATCAGAAAATGGAGAGATATGATTTTGGAAAAAGGAAGTAGGTGAATGAAAAATTATGTGTGTCGTGAAAAATAGTAGTGTGCACGAAAAACAGCGTCTAGCAAGAAGTATTTTCGTGGTGTGTGAAATAGAAATTGGTGTGTGAAATATTAGCGTGTGAGAAAAATAAAGGATTGGTGTTTTTTGTACAAGAGGTTTTTCGAGGTCTGAAGCATGAAAATTGGCAATGGCAGGAGGTGCAAAAAATTTTGGAGCAGTGCGCGAAAAGGGGTGTTGTGCGGAAGATTTGTTTTTCGCGTACAAAGTGGATTACACGCTCAAGGAGGGTTTTTCATGTGGGATCATTTTTTCCAATAAATATGAAGTGACCCCCATCCATTCCACATGGCTCAAGACATAGTGATTATCTGAGCTCTGTCACGCAAAATTGGAGTGTACAAGTGAGTTGCACGAAAAGAAGAGTTTTGCACGAAAAGTGAATTTCGCCCAAAAGTGGATAATTATGCGGAAGGAGGTGTAGAGGTTGCGTGTAAAATCAATTTTGTGTAAAATAATTTGTTGCGCATAATAGGAGTGTTGTACGAAAAAGGTGAGTTCCAAAAAAGTGAATTTTGTGCCAAAACAAGAAATTACTTGCATAGTGACGTAAGGGCTGAACGTAAAAATTGGGGTTTCCCGGTACATCCGGTGCAAAGTGAGATTCATCTGCAGATGAAAGTTGAACATCAACAAATCATCTATCAAGAGTTAAACATACAGATTTAATTAGTGATAATGAAGATACCTAAAAGTCTATAAACTGTGAGTGGATCTTCCAAAGAAGTAGTGAGAACACTTCAGTTGATAGAGCAGTGGGCTTTCACATTATGAGTAGTTGTAAACAAGGAGGGACAATGAGTTTGCTTCGAACTTGTAAATAGCAGTGAACTTATAATGGAATTGGTACATCATCACACTACCAGTGTATGATCCTTGGACATAGCTCAGTAAAGGTGAACATAGTAATAATCAATGTTTCCTCTGCATGCTTTAGGGTTTTCTCATACTCTGCATTGGAAAAGATAGAGAAGAGGGTTTTTCCTAATAGAAAAACTAGATCATAAGGGGTAGTTTTTTTTATCTGCCATACCCTGATTCACTCCCACTCGTCTCAGGTTATCTAGCCTAGTAGAACTAACAATATATATATATATATATATATTTGTGATCTAATTGTTTATTATTCTAGTCTTCCGGCGTTTACTTTCGTTAGATATTTATTGTTTCTGCTATTGTGTGTTGTTTACATCCTCTTTGTACTCTTCCAATAAGAGTATAGTTGCATCACTACCACACTGAATCCCTCGCTTCTAGTCAGCAGCCTCTAGCGTGCGGGGAAATGCTCTTGAGGACATGTGACCAACCGGCTATAGGGATCCAATGGGTGGCTTCATAAACCATGATGTTACAAAGTGGTATTAGAGGAACTCTTTTCTATTTATTTACTCTTTGTATTTATTATCCAGGCATAGGAAGGAATAGGTATTTGGTAATAAGCTGTGCCCGGGAGTATCTAACCCATGAACAGGGAAAATCCAATCTACCTCATTAATTGCAATTTCTTCTACTTTGGAAAGTTACGGTTGATCTGATTTTTACCATTGGGTGAATCACATGTTTTGTGCTATTAACATTGACATTATTAAGATTCTACTTCTATAGTAAAAATATGAGATGAGGGTATTCCATCTCATGCATTATATAAGCACTTTCTAGAAATAACAAGTCATACATTCTTTCCATGTCATCTAGGATTCATTAGTGATTGCATTTTGTTGTGATAGATGTTTTGTAGAATATGCATGATGTTGTGATATATGACTTCATAAAATACCTTATATTTGATAGGGTATTGTTTGTGTGAGGTTTTGTTTCAATGAACATCAATCCTTGGTTCCCGAGGTGTTATGGGCCCTCATAGACCAGAAGATGGTGGATCATTGACTTTTCTACCCTATTTATAACATTTATAAGATGACAAGCATTGATTCACATGGAGTATGGGCCGTCATGGATCAGAATTTGGCACCTTTAATGTTTGTTTCAGTGTTTTTCTGAGCCCCAGAGTAGTTTCTGAGGCTTACTGTCCCGGAAAACCTTGAAGACATGGTGTGTAGTTTTGACTACACTCCATGTGTTCTTCTGCTCAGGAAGAAACTGTTTTTATTAAGTACCATTTTGTACTTTATGTGCACTTGGTGTAGTCTATAACTGTGTCATAGGCCGTGTGGGCAGAAACACGGGATATGGAATCTCTTACGGGAACACGTTGTGTACCAGTTGAGCATGCCATATATAATTGATAATGCGACCTTCCGTGTAACTAACATCACAGACAGATAAACCTTAAGCTATACACGTCGTGTCTGTATTGAACACGTCGTGTAGTCTGACCTAGGTACCCAGCCATGTCACTAACAACACGGGTTGGTGTTATCCTTTCACGTACATGTTGTGTCCGTATAGATCACATCATGTAGTGTTATTCATGTGTCAGACCGTGTCACTAACAACATGGTCCAGGTGAAGCTTGTCTAGTACACGCCATTTCTACCTTGAACACACTGTGAATGCTTGTCTTAGGAGAGCTGGGTAGCTTAACCGTGTATAATGACGTGGAAAGGTGAATAGGATTCAAGGACACGTCATGTGTAAAGACAACTCTTCGTGTAATTGGGGTGTTACACGACCAATTTAGGCAGGACTACACGCCCTTGTAAATGACATAAGGGAACACACCGTGTAGGAATTGTACACGCCGTGTAGTAATGTTTTGTAAAACATGAGTGATTTATTTCCCTTGTCCCCTTCTAACACATCTTGTTTTCAGTCCTTGATAATATTAATCTAGGGTGTGCTCTTGACCTTGGAGATTTATGCCACCGAGATGTCCTCTTGTTGTGCCAGTCTTGGCACCAGCAATCATTCCGGACATAAGGGTTGATGCACAGTTCTGAGAAGGTTCTATAAGGTTCATGCATGTAACAACCTGAGATTTTATGAGAATTTTTCTTTTTAATTTCATTGATGTCTTTTTTTGTATACGACACCAAAATTATCTTGTTCTATACACAACACCGTACACACAACACTATTCTTGGCTCATGTTACACAAAATTTGAAGTTTGTTTTGTAGAAATTATTCTACGCAACATTAAGTATAGATATTGTTTAAAGTATAAATGAAATATGTGTTGAATTATCGTATACGCAACACCAGATGGAGCTTTCACTACACACATCCCTAACTTGGCATGCATTACACGCAATCGTGACCTTCCTCAATAGTGTGTGTAGTACACAATACTGTATTTCACTTAAAAACGATATATTATTATAATATTATGGACTAGCCGTTAATAATAGTATTAACTAAATTTTTAATTTTATAACATTATTATTCATCTTAAACATTTTCTAGAACATGGTATTAGAACAAGATAAAATTTTTAGGTAAAATATGTATTTTTCAATAAATACAGTTTTCCCGCCTTTTGATGGCGTACCCACATTAAATCTAGTTTTTGACATGTTTATAAGTTTAATTTGAAAAAATAAAATTCTTCTTTGGAATTCGGATATAAAAATTTACTCTGGATAATTTTTTCATATTATTCTGATAACTTTCATATTTTAATGAATAGTAAAATCATGCTATATTTTAATTAAAAACAACTTTCTTCATCACAATAATTTATATGGTAAAATTATAATATTGAATGTGTTTAAAGTATGAATAGAATATATTTTTACAATTTAATATAATGTGTTTCATTACCATTAATTTTACATTGAATTCATAGGTAAAAACATTTCAATCATGAGAAATGTTTTAACTTTTAAAACCTGTTTTTTTAACAACAGGATTAATTTTAAATTAATTACTGCAACTTCTGTGTTTTGAATTTTTAAAAATTTATTCCATATTTGAATTAAGTGGTTCCAAATTATGTTAATAGGTTTCTTTTACTTTTTTTTATATTATGAATAGTAACTATGATAATTTTTATTTACCGGAGATAAAGGTAAATTGGGTACTTAAGAGTAAAAACAAGATTATAAAATTACCTTAACACCTGCCAAAATTCTATTGGATGAATAAAAGACTACCCATGTCCCCTAGGAGATGTAATAGATTCATTTTATAGACTCTTGACAATGAAAATAATTTCATTATTATTAAAACCAAAGAAACTAACAACATGTCACTCTCTTAAATCTTATAAGTATAATAATTTTAATTTTGTGATAAACTTCATGAAACATCAAACATGAATATTCTCCAAAAATCTAATAAACTTGTCTACATCATGTGAATTTATTTAGACTTTTTATGGATTATATTATTATCATTAAAAGTGACACAATAGTGATGTTGAAATTATTTTATTGATTGAAATATCAAATAAATGGTTTTAAATATATTATAATAAATATTATATGAACTATTTAATGTGCTCCATGAATTTTATAGATAAATATGAAATGTTATTACTCTATTTAATATTTTTGATCGAACATATATTCAGTGTGGATTTTATTTAAATTCAAATGAAGAATACTGTCAAAATTGACACTATTATTTTTTTATAAAAATAACATAATATATAATTGTTTAAAAATCACAAAAAATTTAAAAATTATAAATTAAAATTTATATGGTCGAAAATGTCATAAATTATCCAATTATATACAATTCACAACACATAAGTAATAATTTATAACAATTTAAAAATTAGAATCTTATTACCACAAAAAAAAATTAAATTAAATAAGGATAAATCAAGTTGATAATGGTAAAACTAAATTCCCAACATGTCCACATTTTTTTTGGTTGATGATATTACAACCATATCACATCTAATATTTTTATTTGAGTCATTTTTTGTGGTTTTTAAGTGGGGATGAATTTATTATAAATTAATATTTCTTATGCTTCCAAAGGTGCCCCTCTCCTCCCTTATAAAAGAGGCACCGTTTCCATCTTCTATTCACACCCTTTTGATAATTAAAGCTCGAAAAACCCATGAAAATTCCTCTTCTAAACCGTTCTATTTATATCATAGGTGTTCTGGTCTTCTCAAAAGACCAACTCTAGTGCCCTAAGATGATGTTTAAAAGAGGTGCGTCGAGGAAGAGGTAATATCTTCTACCGACTCTTTCAAATTTCATTATTCTTCTACTTACTCTTCTTGAGTTGTCTCATTATAAAGTAATAATATCAGTATTAATTATATACTGATATGTTATTATAAATATGAAAAAACCCTATTTCACCTTCTATCCATCCGATGGAAAATGAAATCCCTGCGCGTGCATACGTACGGAATACCGTCTCCACGCCGTGGTGTAATCAGTTCTTCCACCACCACCTTACATGGATGGGTATAATGGTGTAAACAATAACTATATAATATTATTATAACATCTTACTTATTATAAGATAATATATCATCTACTCCAATTCCAATTATTGAATATGGGAATGATACCATTGCCCGTGCATATGTACGGATTACCGTCTCCATGACGCGATGAGATTTCATCTACATGTTAACCATTCAAGACTGATTATAAAGTATATATAAGTAATAATAATGAAATATAAGGAATTATAAACCTACTGGATTAATTTATATAAATATTTCATCTACTTACATCCATTCACGTCAATAAAGAAAGGAAAACAACGTTCATGCGTACGTACGACCTACCGTCTCCGTGAACGATGTATTTCATTTCATTTATCAATATATTATATATATGTATATTATGAATATATATTATATATAAATCATGTTTTATATTCTGTAATTAAGTAATAATTATCTAAGAAATCATATTAATAATTACATGTCAAAACACCGATGATAAATGAAATGATTTTACACAAAACGCTGCTTTAATATGGAATTGACAACTGAACGGATAATATAAATTCGTAAGTAAATCATATATGATATCGAAACTATTATTATGTTTCTATTACAAGTAAATTATATGTTTAAACCCACAATAAAGTTGTCTTGGACACATACAGAAGAAATTGGACATATGGTAAGGGATAATTATTGCAATCTCATTCTTATCCGAGATTGTTTATTCGTAAGTATTTTCTAGGGTTATGTTATCATCCATGTCCATATGTTCTCAAAATGTTTTCATAAAATGTATAATTTTATTCCATGTATGTTTAAAGTCAATTTTACCCTTTTTTACTTTAACACATCATTTGGATGGAATCTTTCTTTTGTTTACTATACAAGGTTCTTTTTGACTTTTCCAACAACAGTACGAGGAGAATGTTTTTTATCTTATAAGGCATGAATGGATACTTACGGTTTTATAACGCCTTATTTACATGAACCATCATGTGCAAGATTTCATGATTATTTTCAACAAAATTATTTCTTTTAAAATTGCATGTCATTTTGTGAAAAGAAAATTATTTTGAAGAAGAATATTTTCCTCAAGAATTAATTTCATGTGTTTTGTCAAAACAATTTTACATCTAAGATGAAATTATTTCATATGTGTATTTTTCAAGTATAATTTCTCTATGATTTACATGGTTTTACTTTTCTTATGATGAAATTATATCCATTTTTTTATATGGATTATGTTATTATGGGATGAAGTTTGTGAAACCCATTTTTTTCTTTGGGTTATGATAAATGATTTATAATTATTTTGTGGAACAAGTAAGAATGATTTCATTATGAGTTTGGTGGGACCAATATCTCCCTCAAATCCATTGGGGAAAGATTTATATCTCATGAGATAGACATGGATGGAAAGTAAAGTTAATCTGGTTCAGTGATTCAGGACTGGAATGAGGAGTGAACTCGGTTGAGTAAGGGACTCTGTCCACTAATATGGTCTTGGGAGAAATGCCTTGGCTACTATGGAAATAATATCATGATCTTAATGTTTTCCCACAATTAAAAGTTTTATTTACAAGCTATTTTATCATTATTAATGTTACGTTATGATCTATTCCTTACGTACTCCCATATTTTATGTCATCGCTCAAGATTTTAATGTTTAAACATTATGATCATGTATTTATGTTAAAATGTATATGGTTTGTTTTATTTTATCCATGCTTACCCTTAATGAGCATTTGATCTCACCCTTCATATGTTTTCTTTTCCCTAGGATATAAAGAATGGTTTTAGGTAAGAAAACAAAAGGGTAAGATCTTTATGGGAGATGTTGAAGATCTTTCACCATGATTAGAAGATTATGTTTTGAGATTCCAAAGACACTAAACTGTTATGATCCTTGAGTGTTGGTTTTTGTTATGTATTAAGTACTATGCAAAATTACTGTAATGTCCATGTACGTCAAGCTTTGGGCTTCTACAGTTGGTATCAGAGGAATGGTTTAGTTAACCTGTGGAAACTAGGATGCAAAAACATTAGTGAAATATCTAGAGATATTTATAAGGTATTTTAGGGATAACTCTAAGGATAAGTATACATATAGGTTATAGCTATATAACTATGGTAATGATCTTATAATTTAACTTTACATTTTAGATATTGAAGGTACTCATGCTTGATTATGATTTTTTCCTCTCACACTATTCTTTTTGGGTTTTAGAAAAGGGCTGGAAACAGGAAGATTCATGATAATGGAGGATATGATGGACAATGGAATTACATTCTTCATGAGAAACGAAATGAAATTGGATCTGGAAGTCCACATATCATTATTATGCATAATCAGCAGTCTCATAATATGATCAATAATCTCAACTTTGGTAAGTTTCCAAACTTAGAAAATAATAGAAACATGGACTTTCATGATGATTATAGAGTAAACAAAGATCAATTCCCCTTATGTAAATCATGTGCGAAGAGGCATCAGAGGGAATGTTTCAAAGGAACTCGAAGATGCTTTGGGTGTGGAAAAGAAGGACACAAGTCCATTTATTGTAAATGAAAAGGTTTAGTTAACAAAATTGAAAAGGATAATGGTATTTCTGAGACATCAACAATGGTTAAATGTTTTAAATGTGGAATGTACGGGCATTATGAAAACCAATTCCCTAATGGAAAATCTCATGAAGAGAATCATCATGGTCATATGTGAAGTATTTATGTGGATGATGAAGAAGAGACTAAAATGATATATGAGATGAAAGAAGTTTTGAATCTAGGAAAATGGTTTATGATGGTAGTGGAATGATTGAATTTTTATCCAGAATAATGCATGGTACTATTGAATAATGAAACATCTAAGGATTGTTACACTATTGTTTCTTCTAAAGTATTTGAAAGTATATATTGAATGGTACCGGTAACCATGAAAGGCTATTCAAATATATTTGGAAGGTAGATGATATGTGCATAATGAAAGGATAAGGAGATAATGAGATGTTTGACAGTATTAATGAGCTCATGACTGAAATATGGACAAAGTGATATCATGGTTTGAGTAGGTAGAATTTTTGGGATTTTTAGTATGTGGAATGAGATACCTTTTGATAGCATTCATGTTTTCACTAAGGTTATATAGTAATATATGTTTCAAGATAATACATGATTAAGGTATTCACATGTTTGGAATATGATCAACAAGATATACCTTATGATATATAAATGATGGTATTCACGTGCTTGTTATATGACAATTCTAGTAATCATTCTATTTATACTATGATTTTGTAAAGAATTATTTAGGATAAATATTAAGGTTAGACTAGGTTATATTGGGAATCAGATAGTATTGTTTAAGGATAGAAATTTTTTTGATATTATTTCTCTAATGTTATAATAGTGTAAAAGGACAACCCGTAGGATGGGCGACAACACGTCGTGTTAGAAAAAGTTTCCGGAATCGTACCAACATCCGAAATGTGACATGCCTTTATCGCATACCATTGGCCTATAGGAAGTCCCTAGTTAGTTGAAACTAGTTTTATTTTTTTAAGCGGTATGATTGATGAAGTATAATTTCATTTTTGGAATAATATATGATTAACCTCACCATATATTGACTTATGTATATTTGATAACTATTGTTAACCTTTTGTTTGAAACAGATGGAATGACCCATCATTCTATCACATGATCTGCCAAAACATCACGAATTACAAATTCAACTTCATTTCATTAAGATATGAAGTTGAAAATGTTCAAGGCACGAAAAATAGTGAGATTGTACCAAAATAATGTAATTATTTATTTTATTCATCAACTTTAGGGAAATGATCATTAAAACCAAAAATTTTGTCCTAATGCCCTCATATCCGATGAATCAAATGGTACCTTAGATCATCACAAATTTATGGCTTTGTGATTGTTGGCATTTTTATAGCCATGTCCTCTACCACTCTTCATCAGAACATAATGGTTAGATTTTTCTTCCATATCTATATTTTCACCTATGTTCTCCTATGTGGAAACCCAGTGATGAGTTAATTTGGGTAACCGTTATTTTTCTTATGTAACTTTATAAAATTATGTTTTAGTATTCCTTTTTACGAGGTGAGTTTCTATGAAAGAAACTTTCAAGTAGTAAAACATTTATAACCCAGATAAATTTCGAGGGAGAAATTCATTTTAGGGGGTAGAATGTAACGACCCAAGATTTTATCAAAATTATTCTTTTTAATTTCATTGATGTCTTGTGTTGTATACGACACCAAAATTATCTTGTTCTATATGCAACATCGTATACGCAACACTATTCTTGGCCCGTGTTACACACAATTTCATGTTCGTTTTTTAGAAATTATTATAGCAACATTAGGTATATATGTTTTTCAATTTATAAATGAAATAAGTGTTGAATTATTTTAAATGCAACACCAACGGGATCTTGCACTACATGCATCCCTGACTTGGCATGCATTACACGCAATCGCGACCTTCCTTGATAGCATGTGTAGTACGTAATACCGGAATTCAATAAACAAAGATATATTGTTATAATATTATAGACTAGAAATTAGAAATAATATTAAAAACGTTTTTATTTTTATAAAATTATTATTCATCTTATACATTTACTAGAACATGATATGAGAACAAGATAAATTTTTCAGGTAAAATAAGTATTTTTCAAAAAATGTTGTTTTGCCGCCTTTTGATGGTGCACCCACATTAAATATAGTTTTTTACATTTTTATAAGTTTTATTTGACATAATAAAATTCTACTTTGGAATCAGGATATTAAAATTTACTCTGGATAAAGTTTTCATATTATTCTGATAACCTTCAAATTTTAATTAATTGTAAAAACACGCTATATTTTAATTAAAAACCACTTTTTTCATCGCAATAATTTATATTGTTAAATTATAAAATTGAATGAGTTTAAATTATTAATAGAAAAAATTTTTACCATTTAATATAATTTATGTCATTACCATTAATTTTACATTGAATTCATAAGTAAAAACATTTCAATCTTTGGAAATGTTTTGACTTTTAAAACCCGTTTTCTTAACACTGGGAAAAAATTTAAATTAATTACTACAACTTATGTATTTTGATTTTTGAAAAATGGATTCCAAATTTCAATTTAGTGAGTCTGTAACGACCCAAGAATACATGTTTCGTGTAATGATATGTTTCCCCTTTAATTGGACCATCTTTCTATAAAAAGAAAATGAAAATAAATGAAAACCCGTAGCAACAAGCATGAATGAAATACTCCTTTATTAGGAAACACCTTGATGATTACAACTTTCCACGATCAAAACATCACTAACCAAAGATCCCAACCAAGAACCCAATTACAACGATAGGAAGACTACTTAGAACTACTTGGAGCCCGACGATGCGATAGGGATTTCGAGCATCCATCATAAGGAACATAAGTATGGCTGACACCACCGCGACCGTGCTCAACACCAAGGGGATCACATGAACCATCTTCCGTTCTTCTTCGGTCACTTGGAGTAAGGGACACCCGAGACCAAACCCTTTTATAAGCACCAAAGATGACCGTTGGATCTCAAACGGCCACAAATCTGACCATTGGACCTCAAACGGCCATAAATCCGACCGTTGGTTCCCAACGAATCCCATGTTCATTTTGACTGTTGGGGATAAAATGATCGGAATGATAAGTGGGTAGTTTTTCTTTAATTTTTAAAATGACACCAACGTTAATTACCTTTTGTTTTCCAAAATAAGAATTTTATTTTATGTTTGAAATGGAGAAAAACTAATATTATTGTCTTCTTCCACTACTTTTTGATCTGAACAATTAAACTTTTTGTTTCTTCTAATTATATCAAAACCTGATGGATTGCTTTTATGAGTTATACATATATATTTTTTATTATTACATCAAATTAGATATATTATTTCTCGAATGATTTAACCTTTTATTAACTATTTTAGAAACTAAGTCAAATTATGGTTTCTTTCACTTGTGTGTTTCGTGGTAATAATATTTTCATCAACACACTTGTATGTGTGATAAAATATAGTTGCATTAAATGATATTAATTAATTCAGAAAATTAGGATAGTTTACTAGAAAGGGAAATTAAAATATATATACTTGTGTTATGTTTTTATTATTCAATGTTCTTGATCATTATTTCTCATAATGATATACTATGTAGTTAATAAATAGGGTTTAACAATAATGATAATAAAATTAAAATTTTTGTTTTTTGTTAAAATAAAAAAAAATGAAAAATATAAGTATGTACATATAATAAGATGTTTTGATCAATTTATAAATTTATTTGACCAATGTTTTTACTAAAATAATAATAATGGTTTAATAATAATAAAGATAGCATATTATGAATTATTGGTATTTTTTTACTGAATCTATGATAATAATAATAAAAATTGGAATAAATGTTTAATACTATAAAAATAAAATATTAAAAACAACTTTTCTTCTTTACTGCGGGAGACGCGTTTTTAAAACCGCGGCGCAACCCCAGCCGCCCGATTCACTTCCCCCTAATCTCGGTCGTCCATTTCCTTTCGTGTTTTCTTCCCAGCTTCTTCTTCTTCCCCGCGGTTTCCTCTTCTTCTTCTTTCTGTCGATGTACAAGTAGCATAGGGTGTTGCTTTCTTCTCTAGGCCGGCGAAGAAGACCCGAGCCTCTCCCTCCTTTCCACAAGCTGATGCCGACACCGCACCTCCCCCAAAGTCCTCATCTCCATCATCGTTTTTTAAGCCCCTGTTGCACCGAGGACTGAAGGATCGGCTCCTGAACTCCCCGACCTTCAGGCGACGCTGACACAGCTCCGGCCTTCCTTTTTCTCCTCCTCCTCCTCGTCGAAGTAAGGTAAGGGAGAAGGTTTTGCTGGTTTTTTTCTCTGTTACAGTTTCAGTTTTGTATATATATACACCCATATATATGTGTTATGTGTATGGGAGCACAATCTATGGTTTTGCACCCGATTCCTCATTATCTTCCTCCTCCTTCCCGTCGAGCAGGTAAGGGATAACCAGTTCTAAAGTTTTTGTTTTACACTTTGGTCTTAATTCATATATACGCTTACCCGAGTTGTGTGTATATATATATATGGGTGAAAAACCCCCCATGTTTTCTCATACCTCGTTTTTTTAATTATTATTTCCTTCTTCTCCTACCCAAGCCAAGGTAAAGATCTGCTCTCTATATTATTTATGAAAGCTGCGGTTTTCATCTAAATATATGTATACGTTATATATATATATATGGGTATACCATCTATTTTATTTTTTTTCATCGGTTTCTTTTACCTTGACTGCATCCCCTCTCCAAGCAAGAAGAGAATTCTGTTATAATTTTTTGGTTGGGTATCTCTTTTACAAGAATCGGTTGTTATATAAATATGTATATACTTATGTATACTTGATATATCAATATATATACTTTCAATCACACATATTATAGGATAATAAGCAGTATTTTCTAAATTTTTATACCCCATGATTTCTACGTTCCTTCTATAAAATGGATATTTTATGTAAATGGGTTAATATGTGAAATTGTGCAAGTGAATGATGTATATTATTGTGGTATATACATAAACGTATGTGTATATACCTCAATATGAATTTAGAGACCATGTTTATAATTTTTATAAAGCATTACGACGTTTATGGTTAGTTGGACTACAAATTCATTCGTGAAACCGAGAACTTTCATTTATCACTGCTCGGGGTAAATGAGGATTTTTTTGTGAAAATGGACTCCTTGAATTTTCTTTTTAAAAATATATACATTTATTCATAAGTATGTACCTATGTTTGTTTAAAGTGCTAATAAAAGAGTTCTTATAAGACAGTTTTGGGTGAAAACCCTCAAAATCCATTTATCAGTATATGTGTAAATGACTATGTTTTAATTGGATACTATGATGTTATGTAACGTTAAGTAATAATATGTTCATTCTCTTGAAACCCATGATTTTAAATGCAAGGTAACTTGTTATGTGAACGAAGTTTTAGCATGCATGTCATCAGGTTCATAATGATTAAATGGACTTCATGTAATGAACAAGTATGTGAAAATGGGGTTTAATTAAGAATGCATGAAACCCTATGAACGAATGGCCATGTCAAGATATGTGAGGGATGTATAGGACTTACATGTGATGGGTGCGCCCAGAATTATATAGCGCAACAAGAATGATGTGAGGGGTGCGCCCGGAATTATATAGCGCTCCAATGCATTGGGTAAAGAAATAGTCTCATGAGACGAGCATGTGCGATGGTCTTGGCAAGTTAGCCTTGGCTTGAGCAAAGGAAACGGGGTGGGCAGTGAGCCTTGACCCGTTAAGTATGTTATACTGTCATGATGAAAAGTCATGACAAAGTCAAGGATTATATATTCCCTCTACATGTAATGATAAAGGTCAACCAGGGGTTTGTTCAACTAACAGGACAACCCCTAGTTGAAAGCTCCCATGATCATGAAAGTGTACTTAATGTGACAAGAACTGTTTTTCATACGGTAAACTGTTAAATGAACTGCATTCTACTCACGAACCATGATATACATGTTTTCCTACGTATCCATAGAAATTCCCTTGGAATTAAAGTAACCTTGTTTTAACTTTATGTATTGCTTACTCTGTTTATATTGTGCACTCTGACCATGATTACATTAGAGCTTATTTCAAGTACGTGCTTCTTTGTGCAAGTGGTTTTCAAACACAGATGGATTTCATGTTTTAAGAAATGACAGTATTTTGTTTTAGCACAGTACGATTTATTCTTTTCAAAAGGACTTAAGAAAGGACTTTCATAAAAAAAATGTTTTCAAAACCCCTTACTGGGCAATTTTGCTCACCCTACGTTTTGTTTAAAATTTTTCAGGCACAGTTGGTACTAATGAAGCTAATCAGAAGCAGCTGTTTCCCAGAATCCTGAGCCTCGCGATCCTCTGTTGTGATGAGACATGATATTTAATTTTGTAATGATGTAATATTAAGTATATCGTGTCTCACTAAGCGCCCCGGTTTGGGGGTCGCTACAGAGTCCAAATTATGTTAATAGGTTACTTTTATTTTTTTATAATATCAATAATAACTACGATAATTTTTATTTACTGTAGTTAAAGGTAAATCGGGTACATAAGGGTAAAAATAATATTTTAAAATTACCATAAAACCTTCCAAAATTCAATTTGATGAATAAAAGTCTACCCATATTAGCTAATGGTCGGAATGGATTCATTTTATTGAATTTTTACCACGAAAATAATTTAATTATTATTAAAACCAAAGAAAGTGACAACATGTCACTCCCTTACACATTATAAGTAGAATAATTTTAATTTAGTGATAAAAATAATGGAACATAGAACATGAATCGTCTCCAAAAAGATAATAAAATTTTCTATATCATGTAAATTTATTTAGAATTTTTAGGGAGTAAATAATTATCATTAATGATGACACAATAGTGATGTTGATATTATTTTATTGAATGAAATATCAAATAAATGGTTTTAAAGATATTAAAATAAATATTAATGAACTATTTAATGTGCTCCAAGAATTTTCTAGATAAATATGACATGTTTGGAATCTATTAAATATTTTAGTTCGAACATAACTTTTGTGCGTATTTTATTTAAATTCAAATAAATGAATAGTGTCAAAATTGATACTATTGTTATTTTATAAAAATAACATAATATATAATTGTTTAAAAATCACCAAAAAAATTGAAATTTAAAATTTATAATTTATATGGTCTAAAATGTCATAAAATATCCAATTATGGATAATTCACAACACATAAGTAAATATTTATAACAAATAAAAAATTAGAATCTTTGTACCTCAAATAAAATTAAATTAAATAAAGATAAATCAAGTTGATAATGTTTAAAATAAATTCCCACCATTTATAAATTTTACTGGTCGATGGTATAACAACCCCATATAATCTAATATTTGGATTTGATTCATCTTTGGATGTTTTTATGTGGGGTTCATTTTATCATAAATTAATATTTCTTATGTTTCCAAAGGTGCCCCTCTCATCCCTTATAAAAATGGCACCCCTTCACTCTTCTCTTCACACCCTTTTTTGCCTTGATGCTCGGCCAAACCCTACCAATTCCTATTCTAAACCTATCTAGTTATATCATAGTGGTTAGGTTCTTCTCAAAATACCAACTTTATTTCCCTATGAAGAATTTTAAAAGAGGTGGGTCGAGGAAGAGGTAATCTCTTCTACCGACTATTTCAAATTTCATTCTTCTTCTACTTATACTTCTTTAGTTGTATCATTATAATGCAATAACATCAGAATTAATTATATACTGATATGTTATTATAAATATGAGACATCCCTATTTCACCTTCTATCTATCCTATGGAAAACGAAATCACCGCGCGTGCGTACGTACAGAATACCGTCTCCACATCGTGGTGTAATCAGTTTTTCCACCACCACCTTACTTGGATGAGTATAATGGTGTAAAGAATAACTATATATGATTATTATAACATTATACTGATTATAAGATATTATATCATCCAATCCAATTCAATTCAATAAACATGGGAATGATATCATCGCTCGTGCGTACGTACGGATTACCGTCTCCACGACGCGATGAGATTCATTCTCCATGTTAACATTTCAAGAATGATTATAAAGTATATATAATGAATAATAATGAAATATATGACATTATAAATCTAATTTATTTATGTATATAAATACTTCATCTAATAACTTCCATTCAAGTAAATAAGGAAAGGAAAACAACGTTCATGCGTACGTACGACCTACCGTCTCCATGAACAGTGTATTTCATTTCATTTATCGATCTATTATATATATGTATATTATCAATATATATTATATATAAATCATGTTTTATATTATTTAATTACGTAATCATGATCTAAGCATTCATATTAATAATTACAAGTCATAACACGGACGTTAAATGAATGGATTTTACCCAAAACGCTGCTTCAATTGAATGGATAATATAAAGTTGTAAGTGAATCGTATATGATATCATAAATACTATTATGGTTCTATTACAAGTTAATAATATTTTTAAACCCACTATACAGAAGTCTTGGATACATACAGAAAAAATTGGACTTAAGGTAAGGGATAATTATTCCAATCTCATTCTTATCCGAGATTGTTTATTCGTAAGTATTTACTTGGGATATGTTTGTCATCCATTTCTATATGTTCTCAAAATGTTTCCATGAAATGTTTACATTTCTTCCATGTATATTTAATGTCATTTTTACCCTATTTTACTTTCACCACATCGTATGGAAGGAATATTTCTTTTGAGTACCATACGAGGTTCTTTTGACTTTTCTGACAAAAGTATGAGGAGAATGTTTTTTTAAAATATACAGCATGAACGCATTATTACGGTTTCATAACGCCATATTTCCATGAAGGATCATGTTCATGATTTTAATATTATTTTTCCACAAAATCCATTCTTTTAAAATTTCATGTGATTTTGTGAAAATGAAAATATTTCGAAGAAGAAAGGATATTTCCCTCAAGAATTCATTTCATGTGTTTCTTCAAAACTATTTTACATCTAAGATGAAATTATTTCATATGTGTATGTTTCTAGTATAATGTATCTATGATTTACATGGTTTGACTTTTCTTATGATGAAATAATATCCATTTGTTTTAATGGATTGTGTAATTATGGGATGACCTTTATGAAACCCATTTTATTGTTTGGGATATGATGAATGATTTTTGTTTATTTTGTGGGGCAAGTATGAAAGAATTCATTATGATATGGGTGGGACATATATCTCCCTCTAATGCATTGGGTAATGATTTATATCTCATGAGATAGACATTGCTGGAACGGTAAGTTAATCTGGTTCAGTGATACAAGACTGGAACAAGGAGTGAACTCGGTTCAGTAAGGGAATTTCTCCACTAACATTGTCATGGAAGCAATTCCTTGGCTACTATGGAAATAATATCTTGTGATTAATGATTTTCCATAATTAAAAGTTTTATTTCCGTGATATTTTATCATGATTGATGTTCAATTATGATCTATGACTTACGTACTACCATGTTTTAGGTCATTGCTCAAGATTTTGATGTTTAAACATTATGTTCATGTATTTATGTTCAAATGTATATGGTTTGTTTTATTTTATCCATGATTACCCTTACTGATAATTTGAGATAACCCTTTATATGTTTTCTTTTCTTCAAGATATAAATAAAGGTTTTAGGTAAGAAAATAAAATGGTAAGATCTTTATGGGTGATGTTGAAGATCTTTCACCATCATAAGAAGATTATGTTCCGAGTTTCCAGAGACACTAAACTAGTACGATCCTTGAGTGTTGGTTTTTGTTATAAATTAAGTATTCCAAAAAAGTAATTTTATTTACCTGTACGTCATGATTTTGGCCTCTACAGTTGGTATTAGATGAAAGGTTTAGTTAACCATTAGAAACTAGGATGCGAAAAAATTAGTGGAATCCCTAGAGATATTTCTAAGGTATGTCAAGGGATGCCTCTAAGGTTAAGTATACATATAGGTTATAGTCGTATAACTACTTTAATGATCATATAATTTAACTTAAGATGTTTTATATTGAAGGTACTCCCCCTTGATTATGATTTTGTCCTCTCACACTATTCTTTTTGGGTTTTAGAGAATGGCTAGAAATAGGAAGATTCACGATAATGGAGGATATGAAGGACAATGGAATGATATTCGTCATGAGAAACCAAATGAAATTGGATCTGGAATTCCAAATATCATTAGTATACCTAATCTGCAATCTCATAATATGATCAATAATCTCAAATTTGTTAAGAATCCAGACTCAGCTAATAAGAGAATGATGGAGTTTCATGATGATCATGGAGGAAAGAAAGATCAATTTTCCTCATGTAAATCATGTGGGAAGAGGTATCCGAGAGAATGTTTCTAAGTAATTGGAAGACGATTTGGGTGTAGAAAAGAAGGACCCAAAGCTAGTAATTGTAATGGAAAAGGTTCAGTTAACAAAATGGACAACGATAATGGTATTGCTAAGACATCAACAGTGGTTAAATGTTTTAAATGTGGAATGTAAGGGTGTTATGCAAACCAATTCACTAAGGGAAAATCTCAGGAAGAGAATCATCATTGTCATATGGGTAGTATTTATCTGGATGATGATGAAGAGACTATAAAAGATATATGAGATGAAAGATGTTTTGATGTTAGGTCAATGGTTTATGATGGTAGTGGAATGATTTCATATTTATCAAGAATAATGTATCATACTATTGAATAATTAAACATTTAAGGATTGTTGCACTATTTTTTTTCTAATGATTTTTAAAGTATATGATGAATGGTACCGGTAACCATGAAATGTTATTCAAATATTTTTGGAAGGTAGATGATATGTGCATAATGAAAGGATAAGGAGATAATGAGATTTTTGATAGTATTAATGAGCTCATAACTGATATAAAGAAAAAGTGATATCATTGGTTGAGTAGGTAGAATTTTTGGGATTTTTAGTATGTGGAAAGAGTTACCTTTTTATAGCATTCATGTTTTCACAAAGGATCTATAGTAATTTATGTTTCAAGAGAATACATGATTAAGTTATTCACATGTTTAGAATTTGATCAACAAGATATATCTTATGATAAATAAATGATCGCATTCACGTGCTTGTTATATGACCATTATAGTAATCGTTCTCTTTATACTATGCATTTGGAATGAAGTATCTTTGATAAATCTTACAGTTGGACTGGATTATATTGGGAATCAGATAGTATTTTTTATGGCTAGAACTTTTTTCGATATAGTTTATGTAATATTATAATACTGTAAAAGGAAAACCTGTAGGACGAGTGACAACCCGTCACGTCGGACAAGGTTGCAGGAATCAAACCCACAACTGATATGCGACAGGCCTTTATCGCCTACAACTGGCCTACAAGAAGTCCCTGGTTATTAGAAACTAGTTTTATTTTATTAAGCGGTATGATAGATAAAGTAGAAGTTAATTTTTGAAATCATATACGATTAACCTCACCATAGATGGACTTATGAATATTTGATAACTATTTCTAACATTTTGTTTGTGACAGATGGAATGAACCATCGTTCTGTCCCAGGATCTACTAACATTTCACAAATTACAAATTCAACTTAATTTCTTTAAGAAATGAAGTGTAAATTGTTCAATGCATGAAAAACAGTGAAATTGTACCAAAATAATGTAATTATTTCTTTTAATTCATCAAAATTAGAGAAATGATCTTGAAAACCAAAAATTTTGTCCTAGTTCCTTTATATCTGATGAATCAAATGGTACCTTATATAATCACAAATTTATGGCTTTGGGATTGTTTTCTTTTTCATAGTTATATCCTCTCCCACTCTTCATCAAAACATAATGGTTAGATTTTTCTTCCATATCCATATTTTCGCCTATGTTCTCCTATGTGGAAACCCAGTGATGAGTTATTTTGGGTAACTATTATGTTTCTTACTTTACTTTTCAATATAATGTTTTAGTATTCTTTTTTACGATGTGGGTTTCTATGAAAGAAACTTTCAAGTCGTAAGCCATTTATAACCCCAATGAATTTCGACGGAGAAATTCAATTTAAGGGTGGTAGAATGTAACAATGTGATACTTTATGAGAATTATTCTTTTTAAATTCATTTATGTCTTGTGTTGTACGCGACACCAAAATTAGCTTGTTCTATATGCAACACCGTATACGCAACACTATTCTTGGCTCGTGTTACACACAATTTCATGTTCATTTTGTAGAAATTATTCTACACAACATTAAGTCTAGATTTTGTTTAATTTATAAATGAAATATGTGTTGAATTATTTTATACGCAAAACCAAAAGGATCTTTCAATACACACATCTCTAACTTGGATTTCATTACACGCAATCGGGGCCTTCCTCGATAGCATGTGTAGTACGCAATACCAGATTTCACTAAACAACGATATATTTTTATAATATTATGACCTATCCATTATGAATAGTATTAACTACATTTTTAATTTTATAACATTATTATTAATCCTAAAAATTTTCTAGAACATGGTATGAGAACAAGATAAATTTTTCAGGTAAAATAAGTATTTTTCAATAAATGCAGTTTTTCCACCTTTTGATGGCGCACCCACATTAAATATAGTTTTTGACATTTTTATAAGTTTAATTTGACAAAATAAAATTCTTCTTTGTAATAAGGATATAAAAAAATTACTCTGGATAAAATTTTCATATTGTTCTGATAACTTTCATATTTTAATGAATAGTAAAAACATGATATATTTTAATTAAAAACAAATTTTTTTATCAAAAATAATTTATATGGTTAAATTATAATATTGAATGGGATTAAATTATAAATAGAATATATTTTAACCATTGAATATAATATATGTCATTTCCATTAATTTTACATTGAATTCATAGTTAAAAACATTTCAATCTTTGGCAATCTTTAAACTTTTAAAACCTGTTTTCTTAACAACGAGATTAATTTTAAATTAATTACTGAAACTTCTATGTTTTTAATTTTGAAAAATTGATTCCATATTTGAATTCAGTAGGTCCAAATTATGTTAATATGTTACTTTTAATTTTTTTATATTATGAATAGAAACTACGAAAAATTTTATTTACTGAAGTTAAAGGTAAATTGTGTACTTAAGGGTAAAAATAGGATAATAAAATTATTTTAACACCAGCCAAAATTCTATTGGATGACTAAAGGTCGACCCATATCACCTAATGGTCGGAATAGATTCATTTTATGGACTTTTGACCATGAAAATAATTTAATTATTATTAAAACCAAAGAAAGTGAAAACATGTCACTCTCTTAAATCTTAGAAGAATAATAATTTTAATTTAGTGATAAACTTCATGAAACTTCGAACATGAATTGTCTCCATAAATATAATCAAATTATATACATCATGTGCATTTATTTATAATTTTTAGGGATTAAATAATTATCAATAAAAGTGACACAATAGTGATGTTGAAATTATTTTATTCGATTGAAATATCAAATAAATGGTTTTGAAGATATTGAAATAAATATAATATGAACTATTTAATGTTCTCCACAAATTTTATAGATAAATATGGCATGTTTTAAATCTAGTAAATATTTTAATTGGAACATATCTTCTGTGTGGATTTTATTTAAATTCAAATAAATGAATAGTGTTAAAATTGACACTATTGTTATTTTATAAAAATAAAATAATATAATTTTTTTAAAAAAACACTAAAAATATAGAAAATTATAAATTAAAATTTATATGGTCGAAATGTCATAAATTATCCAATTATGAAAAATTCACAACACATAATTCATTATTTGTAATAATTTAAAAATTATAATCTTATTACCAAAAATAAAATAAAATTAAATAAGGATAAATCAAGTTGATAATTTTTTAATTAAATTACCAACATGTCTAAATTTTATTGTTTGATGAGATTACAACCATATATCATCTTATATTAGGATGTGAGTCATTTTTGGAGGTTTTTAATTGGTGTTGAATTTATTATAAATTAATATTCCTTCTGTTTCCAATGGTGCCCCTCTCCTCCCTTATAAAAAGGGCACCCCTTCCCTCTTTTCTTCATACCATTTTGATCCTTTAAGCTCATAAAACACTACTAATTTCACTTCTAAACCACTCTAGTTGTATCATAGAGGTTATGGTCTTCTAAAAATACCATCTCTAGTGCCCTAAAAAGAAGTTTAAAAAAGGTGTGTCGAGGAAGAGGTAATCTCTTCTACCAAAATTTCATGTTTCTTTCTTCTTCTACTTATACTTCTTTAGTTGTTTCATTGTAAATCAATAACATCATTATTAATTATATACTATTATTTTATTATAAATATAAAACAACCCTATTTCACCTTCTATCCATCCTATAGAAAATGAAATCATTGTGCGTGTGTACGTAAGGAATACCGTCTCCACGCTGTGGTGTAATCAGTTTTTCCAGCACCACCTTACTTTGATGTTTATAATGGTGTAAATAATAACTATATATGATTATTATAACATCATAATAATTCTATGATATTATATCATCCTCTCAAATTCCATTCAATTAATATGGGAACGATATCATTGCTCGTGTGTACATACGGATTACCTTCTCCATGACGCGATGAGATTTATTCTCCATTTAACCATTCAAAAATGATTATAATGTAAATATAATTAATAATAATGAAATATATGACATTATAATGCTACTAGATTTATTTAAATAAATATTTAATTTACTTACTTACATTCATGTCAATAAGGAAAGGAAAACATCGTTCATGCATACATACGACCTACCGTCTCCCTGAATAGTGTATTTCATTTCATTTATAGATCTATTATATATATTTATATTCTGAATATATATTATATATAAATCATTTTTTTATTCTGGAATTAAGTAATATTTATCTAAGAAATCATATTAATAATTACAAGTCAAAACACGGACGATAAATGAAATGATTTTACCCAAAACGCTACTTTAACATGGAATTGACAAATGAATGGATAATATAAAGTCATAAGTGAATCATATATGATATCATAAATATTATTATGGTTCTGTTTAAAGTTAATAATATTTTTAAACTCACTATACCGGAGTCTCAGACACATATATAAGAAATTGGACATAAGGTAAGGGATAATTATTCCAATCTCATTCTTATCTGAGATTGATTATTCCTAAGTATTTACTAGGGTTATGTTTATCATCCATCTCCATATGTTCTAAAAAAATTTCATAAAATTTTTACTTTTCTTCTATGTATGATTAAAGTCATTTTTACCCTTTTTTACTTTTACCACATCGTATGGAATGAATATTTCATTGGTTTACCATACAAGGTACTTTTTGACTTTTCTGAAAAAAGTACGAGGAGAATGTTTTTAACTTATACGTCATGAACGGATTATTATGGTTTCATAATGCCTTATTTCCATGAAACGTCACGTGCAAGATTTCATTATTATTTTCAACAAAATCATTTCTTTTAAAATTTCATGACATTTTGTGAAAAGAAAATGATTTTGAAGAAGAAAGTATAATTTCCTCAAGAATTCATTTCATGTGTTTTGTCAAAACTATTTTACATCTATGATGAAATTATTTCATATGTGTATGTTTCAAGAATAGTGTCTCTATGATTTACATGGTTTCACTTTTCTTATGATGAAATGATATCCATTTGTTTTATATGGATTATGTTATGATGGGATGACGTTTATGAAACCCATTTTATTCATTGGGTTATGATGAATGATTTATGTTTATTTTGTAAAACAAGTAAAAATGATTTCATTATGAGATGTGTGGGACCTATATCTCCCTCCAATTCATTGGTTAAAGATTTATATCTCATGAGATAGACATGGATGGAATGGAAAGTTAATCTGGTTCAGTGATACAGGACTTGAATGAGGAGTGAACTCGGTTCATTATAAGACATTGTCCACTAAGATGGTCTTGGCAGAAATGCCTTGGCTACTATGGAAATCATTTCATGTGCTTAATGTTTTTCCATAATTACAAGTTTTATTTCCAAAATATTTTATCATGATTGATGTTCCATTATTATCAATACCTTAATTACTACCATGTTTTATGTCATTTCTCATGATTTTGATGTTTAAACATTATGTTCATGTATTTATGTTCAAATGTATATGTTTTTTTTATTTTCTCCATGCATACCCTTACTGAGAATTTGAGCTCGCCCTTTATATGTCTTCTTTTCCCCAGGATATAATGAAACGTTTTAAGTAAGAAAACAAATGGGGAAGATCTTTATGGGTGATGTTGAAGATCATTCACCATGATTAGAAGATTATGTTCTGAGTTTCCAAAGATAGAAAACTGTTACGATCTTTGAGTGTTGGTTTTTGTTATTTATTAATTATTCCACAAATGTAATGTAATGTCCATGTATGACATGATTTGGGCCTCTAAAATGAAAACCATTTGAGGAGGAGAGATATATATTCTGGTAGAAATGTGGTATGCTACAAGTGCGGGAGGAGCGGAAATATGAGACCACATTTACCAAGGGACTCAGTGGAGTGTCGATCTTACAGCAAGATGGGTCACGTTCGGTGCTTCTGTCAGTTTTTATCACCATCAGCTGGTGGCATGGGTTCTTCTATGACTTCGCGTTCAGGAGTAGCACCGACAGTTTTTCACTAGTCTGAGAACTAGAGTTCATTTGTCCATTCATGATGATGTGGGGGCATGGCCACAATAGTCTGTCGCTGGTTCTTCAGCAACAGTAGGGGGGATCAGCTCAGAGTGGTCAGGCGGGGTTATAGGGTCACGACATAGGAATGACTTTTGTAGTGGAGATGACCCAGCAAGAGAAGGATCCTGGACACTCCACAGTTCGAGGTACAATCCTAGTTGGCTCAGTTTTATCTTCTTCTCTTTTTGGTACATGGGCTTCCCATAACTTTATATCTATTTCTATTGTGGAGAGCCTTGGGCTCTTTATCCTTTCTTCTGTCGATATTTTTATGTTATACAAACCATTGGGGAATAGAACGACTGGTGTATGTCACTACAATGAGTAACCTCTAGAGGTTGGTTGGTGTGAATTTTTATGGGACCTTTATGTCCTAAAGATGATAGGCTATGATGTCATTCTGAAAATGGAGTGGCTAGTTTACCTTCCAGGCAGTCAACTATTGCTATCACCGTAGGGTGAGTTTCAAATCACTATGTGATGGATCCATCCTTTAAAGGGGTGAGTGGGATGTCCAGTCAAAGAGAGCGTTACCCGACCATCATAGGTTTGGAGGAGTTAAAGCCTAGATTACTAGTTTATATATGGATGACAAGGGTACTTTATAGTTAGACTTTCCTCCAGTGGTGGATCATTTAATAGATGTCTTTCTAGTGTACTTTTCAGGTATTCCTCCGGAGCATGAGGTAGAATTCTCGATTGACCTTGTTCTAGGAGTGACACCAGTGTCCATTCCACATTATAGGATGGATACACAAGAGTTTGAGGATCTCAAGAAAAATTTGGAGGAGTAGCCGGCAAAGGGATTCATCCAACCCAGTACTTCTTCTTGGGATTCACTGGTCTTATTCTTGAAGAAGGTAGATGAAAGACTCAGGCTTTGTGTGGACTATCAGATGTTGAACCAGTTGACGGGCAATAACTGATATACCTTGCCGAGGATTGATTATCTCTTTCATCAGCTTCGAGTAGCCCGGGTGTTCTTGAAGATTGAACTGAGGTCCAGTTATCATCAGTTGGAAGTTAGACCATCAGATTTACCTCTTACAGACTTCTAGAGCAGGCCTGGTCTATATGAGTATATGTTTATGTCGTTCGGTCTCACAAACGCACCTGTATTTTTCATGGAACTGATGAACCAAGTTTTTCATCCATACGTGGATTCCTTCATGGTTGTTTTTGTGGACGATATCTTTGTGTACTATCACACTCGACATGACCATGCTACCCTTCTTGAGATTGTTTTGACTACACTAAGGGAGCATCAGTTATATTCTATGATCTCAAACATCCACTTTTAGATGGATCTGATTCACTTCCTAGGTCATATTATCTCAAAGGAAGTAGTATCAGTAGACCTAGAGAATGTGAGAATAGTATTTTCCTAGGATCAGCTGAAGAATGTCTTTCGGATATAGAGTTTTCTATGGCTGGATTGATACTACAGGCGTTTTATACAGGATTTTTCATGCTTAGCAGCACCGCTGAAAGGTCTGACTACGAAGGGTGTGAAGTTATTTTGGTTAGATTCTTCTGAATCAGCCTTTCAGAAGCCGAAAGGGAGAATGAATTTAGCACCAATACTAGTCGTAATAGAACCGGGAAAGAACTATACTGTTTACTATGATGCTTCCAGTATTGTCCTGGGATCTGTGCTTTTTCAGGGAGATGGAGTCGTTGCGTACGGGTCTTGGCAGTTGAGGTAGCATGAGAGGAATTACCTGATGCACGATCTGGAGTTGGATGCTATTGTTCATTCCCTACACTACTAGAGAAATTATCTTTTGGGAGATCATTTTTTGGATTTCACCAACAACAAAAGTCTCATGTATATCTTCAGTCAGTGTGATCTGAATTTAAGACATCATATGTTGGTCCAATACCTATAGTCCTTTGGCATTGAGCTTGCCTACACGCTTGGAAATGGAAGTGCAGTGGCTGATGTCTTGAGTAGGAGGACTTAGATACAGGAAGTTTAGAAGGATAAAAGTGAGTGGCAGCTAATGACTTTGTTCTCTGAGATTCATTTCGAGGATCACGACATACATGGGAAGACTTTTCTATATTCTATAGTTGTTTCCACTACTCTTCTTGATCTAGTTTGAATGAGATAGTTATTAGATTCTGAAGGCCTAGTCCTAAGGGAGAGTGTGTAAGGAGCGGACCCTATTTATGGATGGACCATATGCGAGGATGGGGTCTGGTATTTCCAAGGGCACATATGGGTGCCAACAAACATATGTGAGGAGCTGATGTGGGACATTCATTCCTTAGTTTGGGAAGTTCATCCCGGTGTTACCAAGATGTATCTTGATCTACTCCATTTGTATTAGTGGCCAGGTATGAAGAGGGACGTTGCTGGTTTCGTTATGAGGTGTTCCACTTGTCAGCAGGTGAAGGCAGAGCATAAGTGGCCTGCAGTGCTTCTACAGCAGTTACCCATTCCCGAGTGGAAGTGGAATGATGTCATAATGGATTTCGTGACCGGTTTGTCAAGCCTTCCTCGAGGGAATGACACAGTTTGGGTTTTCATTGACAGACTCACGATGGTTTCTCACTTCTTGCCAATCAAAGAGACCTTCAGTGTTGATTATTATTTTTTTTGATATTTTCATAAATTTGGATGAAATATTATCAATAATTATTAATAGTAAAATTAACCAAAGTAAATGTAAGTATCAAAGTAACATTTGTAATTTGATTCCATTTAGGGAAAGAATATTTACCAATGCATGTTATGTGATAATGGAATAAAAATAAACATAATAATATAAAATTATAGATATTAGGAATCATGTTTTCAAATCATTTACCTTTGTCAATATACAATTGATTATATTTTAGAAATTGGCTGAATAACATCATGTTATATATATAACCCTAAATGATGTAAAAAAATTGTTGATACAAGATGATAAATATACCATATAAAAATAAAAATAGATGGAAATTTTTAAAAGGAATTTTTTTAATTAAATTATTTTTATTATTTTGGATGTTAAGTGAATGTGTATACCACACTTAGATTCGAGTTAAAGGTTTTCATTTCAATCCCCTTTCATAGAGGTATGATTTTATTTTTTTTCACAAATTTAAATTTTCATGGTATTACTTTGTAACATTTTATTTTTAATAATATAATTTTTTATGCGGTGAAATTCTCTTCAATTCATGATCATCCTTTTTGGAGGATATTATTATTCTGTTCACTATAATAAAATGTTCTCTTTTAAATCAATTTTCATTATTGATTTATATTTTTTATCATTGAGTTTCATCATTAAATTTTATGGTGTACCATATATCTATCCTATGGTACAACTATTTATTAATATATTCATTATTTGTTTTGTTTTCATCCTTCTTGAAAATGAAATAGTGTTATGAATAATTTTGATCTTATTAAACATATGTTTCCCTGCTTGTATATAATTTCACCCCTTTTAAATGATTTATATATCCTAATCTATTAAATAAATGATTAGGGAATAAACCTAATCCACCACATGACTTAAAAAAATTTATGATTATAGAGTTGGGAGTAACAATTTTTTTAGGTTTATGATATCATTTTTTTTGTTTTTGTAACATGTTAATTAAAGTATAATTTCATTTAATTATTAAATGTATATATGATTATGATCATCCTATTTATGGTATAATGACAGTCCTCTTCACTTTATGGTTTATTTACATGCTTATCCACATAGCAGGCTTTCATGGTCACTGTTTTTATACATTTCTTCCAAGATATATTATATTGTTATAGAATATGTATGGTAGTCATGAACATAGAATAATATTATGATTTTGATTTATCAATAGATTGTTTCATTATCCCTAAATATCCTCTACCATTTATTCCACCATCCACGAGTTTACTTTTTGGTAGAATCTCAATCAATTTATATGGCCAAAACATTTCAGATCATTGGTGATTTTAACGGAAAAGGGTATATATATAATAATCCAAAATAATAGAGCTTTATGGATCACATACTTTATGTCTCGATAATTATCACACATGGTTCCAATGAAATCAAGAATGGAAGTAATGGAATTCGTTGAGGAAGGATTTGGAGTCTCAATGTTCCATAGTGGTGCATTTATAAACTTAAGGGGGTAAAAACATGAAATTGATACATGTTAAGGTATATTTTAATATTATAAAATCATGAAGAAATGTTTGGGTCACATGGTTTCCCAAACTGTGTGCCAACAATGTGAGTCTTACTAACTCTATAAGATACCCACATGGTTTGGTCACAAGGTTTTTCATACCCTGTGCAATGGTGTTGTTGTCAAATATAACGTTTTTCATAGTTTATAAGGCAATTAAACATGGATTTATAAACCATGAACCTTAATAATGTATCACCTCATGTGATTATTCTATATTTCACATTATTTTTGAGAGAATCAGTAAGGTTTTGGATTCTCATGCTTCAACCATACTCCCCAAAGGCATTAACAATTCACCAAATCTAACTATAATCACCTTGAACTTACGAAGAACAATTTTTAGTTCAAAAAACATGAATAATTTATGAAATAACATAGAAAATATATGAAAAATTTTGGACCATTACATTATTCTTCTATATATACTTCTCATCCCTGATAAAAAACAATAGGAATCATTCCAAAAAAACGCAGGCTACAGGTCTTAAATATTAGACTCACAGTTTTATAATTTTTCCTCAATCAATCCAAAACTCCAGAGGATCTGTGAACATATCAGTATATTTTCTCACAAAAACATCTGTCATAAGTCTACAATCTTCCCTGGGAATTTCACATATGGTAGTTCATCCACCATCATAACATCATCACAATCGATCATGCACATTATATCAGGAACACACCTCCTGAGCTGAGACACATGAAGAAAATTATGCATACATCGGTAGTAAGGATAAATATGTTGACAAGAATAGAAATTATTAATATTATTATAAATTTAAAATAGTGCAAAAAAAATCTTAGATATTTCATTCCTTGTTTACTCAAATGTCGATACTCTAACCAAGGAGTAACCCACAAGAAATCTGTGTCTTCAAAAATGAATCTCAAAGGTCATATTCATTGGATGGTGTTTGATGTATTCCTTATCTAAGTGGTGATATCATATTTTATGATTAGTTTTACTCTTATTGAGGTCTCCTATACCATGATTCTTCACAATAAAACTACCTCCCCTTCCTCATGTCATAAAACTATTTAATGATATATTCATCCATAGATACCCTAAAATTTTTCCGTATAAATTGGATCCTAAAATATATTATTGAAAAAAGTAAAAACATGTCTAGATGATGATAGAAAGATCCAAAAAACCATGAATCAAGCCTATAAAATATCCTCCAATATCTTAATCACCCTATTTGATTTTTCATCAGTCCGGAGATGATGGATTGTACTCTATTTTAGATGATTACCAAAAGTTTTATATAATATCATCTAAAACCTTGACATGAAATGGGAATCTCTATTGGAAACAATGTAAGAGGTAACTACGTGAATTTGTACAACTGCACATTCATATTGCATTTATATATCATCTACTGAGGGATCCTAGAATATGGATAAGAAATGATAATTTTTTTATCTATTCAATAGTCTCCCAAACTATATGAAACATTACTAAAGAAGACCACTAAGAGGTTGATGTTTTACCATTACCATATAGAATGAATGGAATCAAGAAACAAGGCCAGTAGTGTCCATAATTATAGAAAATCACCATAATTAATGCTAGATTTCATGGTTCATTTTTTCCAACTATAGATACACTGACCATTTTTATGAATGATAGTATCAAATAATATCATCTGTTAAGGGGTATGGGAATACAATACAGTCATGTATTTTGACTTAATTGTCATCATCTACTAACCTTCCATGGACTAGGTCACTAGCTTCTATGCATTCTAGAACCACCACAATCTAAGGATCCGACAGTTGTACAATCATAAAATAATACACTAATAATACATGATGTGAAAATTCAATACATTAAAGAATCCATGATCCTAATATGAATCCACTGGGTATCCCATCACCAAACACATGAGATTTAATTACGATGATGAATTCCACTCACCAAACATTTGTATCTCCACCATTCTCCTATGATGAGCATCTATAATTACAATACCATTTCATGGAGGGTACACCATATCAATGGAGAATGTATCTAAAATTTCTAAAAAATTCATCTTCATTAAATTAAAATCCAACCATGATAAGTTATATCTGAGGCTCTGGTGGACTGAGTAATGTAAAAACCTCTCACTTAATCGATAATATAGATAACGCATAAAGGTTTGGACTATATTCTATCTTCATCTAATGAATAATGAATTTCTTCTTATGAGATCTCATATGATATGATCCATAACAAACAAACTAACCCTCGTATATAAAAAATATCAATCTAAACCCCAAAGGAATAACTATAAAAAATTTATCTGATCCTAGTATATGGAAGAATCAAAATGAGATATATCATAAATATACTTTTACTGTCAATAAATTCCTCCACACAGTGATCAATATTTTAAAACATCACTCCTTCATGGATAGTCCTTCTATCGGTGCTTCTATGTGGGGGATGTTTGGAATAAACCAGATATAGTATCGTTCCAACATGAAGGAACTACTGATCATAGAAATAAGTTTATGTTGGGTCCATGACATCTCTACTTACGCATTTTGATGGAATATATAAACATATTTCCCAAATATTAATTGACCATATAAAAATACGTCTCAGAACATGAATTTACATTTCAATATCTTGGCATAAAGTCGATTCTCACAAATCCTACTAAACATGACCTTAAATATTTTAATAATAAATAAAATGTTTGTCAATATATAACAATATCATTAAAAATACCATGTAAATTAGGGTTTTAGTAGTAGTGGAAGAAATTTTTTGTGAGAAACATAAACACTATCATAGAATTATTCGAACAAAATGGCATGATGTCATGGTCATAACAGAATTATATTCTAATGAATGTTATACTAGGAATAACCTCCATTGTTTCTTCAAAATAATTGTATCCAAAATGAAGTTCATTTTGGAGAACCATTGGTCTACTAATAATAGATCACAGTGACATCGAATATTAGTAAATAAAGAGGAAACAATATTTTATTTTAATAATATAGATAATTCAATAAATTAATTAATGATAGAACCAATATAAATCAAATATGGTTCCACATTGGTAGCATTTATATGAAACTCATTATTCCCCACATATTTTCTCCATTTTGTGAAATAATGGAAACATACTTAATATATCAGTCAACGCTAGAAAAAATTCAATAAAACCAGCCTAGTCATGGGATCACATCAAATTTAATCATATAAAGTATCATTAAATCCATAAACATTCCATAAATAGAAATAGATGGTAGAAACTGGGGATATCACTCGAGATGTCAATTTTTCTTCTCCAAAGCATAGTCGATAGAAAAAAAAAATATAAGACAAAATTACTAGTAATTAGATTTGATGCACACCAGTCATTGGGAATGGAAGAAAATAATTTAATTACCCTAGTATAGTATAGTAGTTGATCCTAGGTAGTCTCCTGAGGGAGGAGTGTACACAAAACAAGGTTGTCAACTTTTAATAGAATTGTGAAAACAATTGGTTTTAATTCATTTCAATGAAGTGGGAGAAATAAAAAATTTTATTTGATCGGTTTTAAACCAATGATAAAGATGGTTATCATAGTGTGATTGTATAGACCTAGTGCTTTGATATCATGGTTTCTAAATTTTACCCGTTTTCTTTCTTTATCTAGTTAGAGATAGATTTTCCTACCAGGTCCTCTCTCCCCTTTGGCCAAAGGGCTGTGATGAGAATACTCCTTTTCAAAAACCTTGGATTGTTCTATACTTCTTCCAATGTGTGTTGTATTGTAGATGGGTTTCTAAATTAATTATATAAATACTTATCAAGGAATTTTTTTTCCCTAATAAATTAATATTCCAAAGCAATCATGCACATGTGATGACAACCGTCGAGCAGTCACCACCCGACCCTAATCTGTTAAACCATATACAGATTATAATTAGGTGGAGGGAGATGTGTTCACTGACCAAAGAAATATAAATTTATATAATTAAAACAAAAAACAATCTATTTTGGAGTTTTATAATGATTTTATTATTGAAACCAGATTATGAATGAAAAATGGATCAGAAAATAATTAAAGCACAATAACTCCAGCATGCACATCAGTTCAGCCTTCCCCTTCCTGATCACTCAATGGTACTACCCATCCATGGATGGGGAAGTTGAGATGATGTGCGATAGGGAATACATTACAATAAAATAAAAAAAAATAAAAAAATCTAAATAATTCCATCACCCAATGCTTCCCTCACTAGTTGATTTGATAAATTGTGGATGAAATGTAATGATTTTGGAGGAAGGAGCTCCCCTCCTTTTATAGTGAGAATTCCCCCCCCCCCAAAGTTGACACATTTTAGCCCCATTAAATGATCTCTTCGTGGGTTTAACCCTTATTGAATGTTGTTCATAATAATCATGGATGTTTCCCTTCAAAATATCATTGTATTTGGTCAAGTATTTGGAGAGTTACGACTTTTTTAACCCAAGTAATCAGTCTGTCCTCGAAGACTCTCCACATTTAAAATATCACGTATTAGTGACCATGAAAATGAACTCTTCACTTGTTTTATCCTCATGAAGGATGTTTATAATAATCTTCAGAGAACACCCTCAACATTTATGTTTAATTGGCCCGATCATTCAAGAGTTATAATTTTTCTATTGGCAGTTTCTTTTGTTGGATAAAATTTCCATGAAGCTTCCTTCAATTGGGTTCATTCAAAAGCCACCATAATACATTCCAAAATCTATTAGCATTAATTTGAGAAATCTACCTTCAGTACTATGTCATCTCTTTTTGTAATCACTTAAATTTTATGTGTTTAGACCGAGACGTGTTTAAGTTACTATGGTGGGGTCCATGATGTCCTCCCAAAAAAATCATCATATTCATTGATTTATACGGCATCTATATGATCAATTACTCCCCTAGTCTATAAGATAAAAAATAATTATGTTAAATATGTATTATAAAATAATTTTAATCACAAAATTTGGAGATATATTTAATGAAAAATGACAAAAATACCCCTATAATAACAATCAGTTAAAATTGCAGAAATAGACCATTTTTTCATTTTGGCTCAAAATAACAAAAAAACCTATGTATGATTCATATAAGCTCAAATTAATAAATTAGGATTATTAAAACACTTTTAGTTCATTCAATAAATGTGGAAAATATTATATCAATCAAATCCCCCACACTGAAATTGTTCTTTTCCTCGAGAATAAATTCTCAACATGGAATTTAGAGGAATTCAATGTTACCAATTTTCAATTTCCAAAGTAATAGAATTTAACAATATTCAATTTCAAATCAAACATTCAAAAATCCACAAAAAATATCAATTTGTTTCCCCTTTTTTCAAAGAAACAATTAAGTCATGTAGTTTACTTTTCCACTTTAAAAAGTGATGGTGCTTTTCCTTTCATTCATTCATGATTCTCAATTTGTTATTATTAAATAGGCCAAATAATTATCTACCTATCAATTGAATCTTTTCTCTCATCACTCATGATAGAATTAAAGTGTATTTCTTCGGATATCATTAAAACATGCTCCTTATACATAATCCTTTAAAGGAACTAATTTCTTCGCTTTGTAAAGACAAAAAGAACATAAAATCCTAAGGATGTTCAATAATGGTTCAAATCACTACTCTAATTTTATCTATTTGCGAAGGGATCCCATCACAAAGATTCTTTAGCGATGGGGTCTCGTTGCAAATTGACCATTGTAGAAAATGGTGTCTCAAATACCATTTTTGAGACTCACCCATCACAAAAATTGGTAATTGTGAGGTGCATGTTCACCATCACAAATAAGTCATCAATTATATATATCATATATAAATAAAATTTCTGCGGTGGTCCCATTGAAAATACTATTTTAAAATATATATTTAAACTTTTTGTGACGGGATCCCATCGCAATAGGTCCCATCGCAAATAATAACCAATGTAAAAAAATATTTAATAAAATTTTAATTAATGAATTCAAATGATTACAATAAATTGTGAATTCAAATATTTTTATTACTAAATTATTACTAATTTATTAATAATTTATTACTAATTTGTTAAAAATTTATTACTAATAATTTTGAATATAAAACTAATTATTCGTACTTATAAATAATTATTCTTATTTATTACAAATTATTTCTGTTTAATAATAATTATTCATATATATTACTAATTTCTTCCAATTATTGATAATTATTGCTAATTATTGCAAATTATTCTGATTTATTCCTACTTATTTCTACTTCTTACTAGTTATTCAAACTTATTACTAATTATAACTAATTACAACTAATTAAAACTACTTATTACTAATTATAACTACTCATTACTAACTATTACTAATTATAACTACTTACTACTTATTATTAATAATTATTACTATTTATTACTATTTATTACTATTTATTACAAATTATTACAAATTATTTATATTTATTATTATTTATAACAAATTATTCTTATTTATTAATAATTATTACTTATTATTACTAATTATTACTTATTATTACTAATTATTCATATTTATTACTAATTATTCTTATTTATGAATAATTATTACTAATTATTACTTATTATTTCTATTTATTACTAATTATTACTTTTTATTATTCTTTATTACTATTTATTACTAATTGATACTCATTATTACAATTTATTACAATTTATTAACAAATATTACTTATTATTTATAATTATTACTAATTATTACTAATTATTATTAATTATTTCTAATTATTACAAATAATTCCGATTTATTACTAATTATTCTCATTTAATACTAATTATAACTAATTATTACAAATTATTTATATTTATTAATAATTATTTCTATGTATTACAATTTGTTACAATTAATTACAATTAATTACTATTTATAACAAATTATTACTAATTATTACAAATTATTACTAATTATTACAAATTATTATTATTTGTTCGTATTTATTAATATTTATTAATATTTATTCGTATTTATTACTATTTATTCATATCTATTAATATTTATTACTAATTATTACTAATAATTACTAATTATTACTATTTATTCCCAATTATTACTATTTATTCATAATTATTACTATTTATTTCTAATTATTACAATTTATTCCTAATTATTACTATTTATTCCTAATTATTACTATTTTTACTATATATTACTATTTATTACTAATTATTCATAATTGTGCCTAATTATTACTATTTATTCCTAATTATTTCTAATTATTAATATTTATTCCTTTTTATTACTATTTATTACTATTTTTTCTTATTTATTCTTAATTATTCATATTTATTACTAATTATTCATGTTTATTACTAATTATTCTTCTTTATTACTAATTATTACTATTTATTATTAAATATACTGATTTATTACTAATTATTTCTAGTTATTACAAATTGTTCCTATTTATTACTAATTATTCATATTTATTAACAAATTTTCCTATTAATTACAAATAATTTCAATTTATTATAAAAAATAAATATTGATAAAAAACAATTTAAATCTAATTTAATTAAAACTAATATAAGAAATGAAATAAATACTAAATGAAATAAAATATAAATACCTTTAATCTTGATCTCCAATTGATATAGACGACTTAACAACTTCTTCGTAAAAAAACTCGCACAAATATTCACTTTGAAAATAGAGTTCAAGGAGAGAGGGATAGTGAGAATTGAGAGGAGGAATTGAAAAAATGGATGAGGGTATATATAGGTTGGAATAGTTGCGACGAGACTATATGTGATGGTTTACCCGTCGCAAATAGTATATTTTTGTGATGGGACACGTCAAAAAAACCTCCACCCCCATTAATTATAGTCAACGGTTAAATGAGTATTTCCGATGGGAACCCATTGCCAAAGGTACCTACCGACATACTTTTTGTGACATGACAACTTCTCATCCGAAAAACCTATTTACCATCACCAGGTATTTGTGACGGGTCCCATCGCAAATTACCTTCCCAAGGTTTGGCGCACAAACCACAGCTAAAATTTTGCAAGGGGACCCCATATCCGGTCGTAAATAAGCATTTATTTACGACGGGAAGAATACCCCATCACAAATAGTCCGTTGAAAATTGCTATTTTTCCCATAGTGAATGAATCTGGGGCTTATGGTTGGTAGGATTTGATACATTAAAAATTAAGGCTCAAGGAGGAGGCTAATATCTTAAGTTCAATGCATGATTAATCAAGTGCAAAAACATGAGGGCCTCACTCAAATCCATTTAAGAATGTGAAACACAACCCAACCCATTTTAATTACATGGGACATGAGTCAATAAAGGATAACAAAGAATGATATCATCCAAGTTCTCCCCCATTTGTTAAATAAATCTTCATAAAGGCACAACTTTTTAAATTTTTTTTGTAAAGATCCAAAAAGGCATAACTTTATTTTCTCTTTTTTAAGGAGAACTAGATGAAGTGAAAGAAGAATAATGAAATGATTACTCAGGCCCAAATTTCAAATAATACACAGCCTAAAATGATGAAACACACCTCACACCACCCACAAATGATACACATCCCAATTAACGCACCCGAAAGGCCCTTCCCCCATACTCAAAATTGAAATATCCATGCCAAAATAGTTAATGTATAGGTAGTTAAGGAAAAATAAGTTTGTAATGGGGTGTAATTCTATAAGGCAATTCATGGAATCTATTGGAAAATGAAGGATAAATGTAAGGGTAGGGCCTAGGTAAATATGGGGATAATCAAAGTAGTGCCTCAATCATTTTAAATGTGTTTTTTCATTATCATAGCTTTGATAAGTTTCTATACAAGTTCTAGTAGGTGACATGTCCCAAGATCACTCAAGAAATATGATCAAGATAAAATAGTAAATATTTATCCAAGAAATCCTCTCGGGGATGAAAACATGATATTGGAGGATCACCCCTGGCATGATTAATAATAAAAAATTAATTCACATGAATTTTAGAAATTCAAATCCTTAAAGATGGTACTGAAATTTCATTTACATGAATCTAATAATTCATTAAAATCATGAGTCATTATTTAAAAATCCACGATTCATTTTAAAAATTCAATTCTCCAGTTTACTCAGTCAATATTTATTAACATTTAAATCTAAACATGGTATCACTGGATTCCTAGGAAAATCATGGCTCTGAGATAATGATGGTAATCCCCCCATTTTGGATGAGAAATATGGCCAATGAGAAATTAATTTCCATTGGAGATTATTTTTTGACCATTAAATTTGGCACACAAGGTTTGGTCACAAGGTTTTTAAAATAGTTTAACAACCATGTGAGGATTACATATAGTAATGTAAAATTTCATTTCATGCAGACATGGTTTTTAAATTATGAATTTGGCCAATGTAACTTGTTGAACAGTTTCTTATATGATTCCCCTTAGTTTGATTAACCATGTACCTTAATTGTTGACCACATTAATTGTTTCATTCACAATCCACGTAGTTTCCTATAGAATCTGTACTATTTGGGAAAACCATGTTTCAATTGTTCACCCATAAAAATGACTATAAAATGCCCCAAAACAAAACATAAAATCATATTACACTTCTAAAATAATTCACTGTTTTGAAACACATTAAAAAGTATAAAATTAACTCTTAGTTCACCTAAAAATATATGGCTATCAAAAATATGTGGTGTATTAAATAAATCATATTATGGTATGATTATGATGATGTATTTTTTTATAAGATATTCCTATGAATCTAGAATATTAGATCCTCAAAATGTATTTATTTGAATATTACATTACAAATTATGAATTAATTTGTGTTTAAGATTTGGTTTTCTATAGTTAGTTTAAAAGTAAGGTATAGTTATTATTTAGGATAAGATGAAATAACCTTAGTAATAATCATTAGTAGATGTATATATGATATGAAAAAATATAGTAGAAAAATATTTTTTTTAAAGGAGATATTATTTGGGTTCCTCAAAATTAGATCATTTCATGGATTCTAACAAGTATATATAAGCATTGAAAATGATGTACATAGGGGAAATAACACCAAATAAAGAATTTTGTTTATTAACTCATCAATGTAATTGTGAATTAAAATAGGATTAACTATAAACATGTGTATAAAAATCTAGGGGATATACTTTGGTTAGTCATATTCTATTTAAAACCCACTATAACAGATTTATTTACAAGATACTTTCTGGGGCAATATTGATTAGTATTAGATAATACAACATAAATATTCGAAGGATAAACTATGAATTATATATGATAAAATAAATAAATCATGGGATAATATAATGATGAAAAAGGGAAATGGTTTTTATGATTAATCCCTTTTATTTTATTAATGATGGTAATGCCCCCATGTAGTTAAACATTCATGACTTCTGTCAACCATTTTAGTTTTATTGATTGATGGAATGAGAAGGAACATTGTTAACCATAAGTGTGAGGGAAAATATGATGATAACTACAATTTTTATTTCAAGTGGGGTTCATACATCCTCAATGCATAACATTAAACAAAATGAAATATTATATACAAAATATGACATAAAAACTATTTAGGGCAGTCTTCTAGTTAGGCGTGTTTTCCTTATATGAGAGATAAATATATATGGGAGTCCCTTATGATAAAAAACTAATTCCCCTATATTGGATCTATATTTACCTAAGGGTTTCTTTTTCATTCATATTTAATGGTCATGAATATATCAGATGATGAAAATTACCTGATTTGAATAACCTAAGACAAGAATTTCACCTTTAAGAAAACTATACAATGATTTATTATTACAACCCTATGATACATAATGATTCATGGTTTTCATAACTAAGTATCAACCACAACCCATATTTTCACACCTGATTATTCATTGGTGATTTGGAAGGTACTAATTAATATTAGAATTTTATCATTCCCATTTATATATGGTAACCCATATGATTAAATCACATTCTCACATGAATTTACTAGATCAATGAAAGGGATATTGAAGAACTTTTTATGGACCAATTTTTTTATTTTATGGTATGTACTGAATCCTATATATCAATTCTTGGGCCCAACTGCAAATTTCAATCATGGAAATACTTTTTCACAATGTTAATGATTTTAAACAATGTTTTTGATAAAAACCTTACCTAAATATCTTCATATTTTGACCTTATTAAGATAAACAAATATTTTCTTAACATTTGATGCCAAACTATATAATATACGATTTATCAAGTATGACCCTAAAAATGGTTACAGTTTTCTATTCTATGATACCAATCCTCCTCATGTACAATATAGATCAATGTAAGAAACCAACATATGGTTCTTTATTCTTGATCATATGATAGTATAAAAATATTCCCACATTTTAGTGTTTCATTCTACCGTTTTTGTTCTCCATTGACATCAGGTCAACCATCATGACATCAATATTCATATGAATCCTGATAATTATGTGGATATGTTAGATCTACAATAAATATACCATGTAGAATTATTTGACTTATGAATGTAATTTACAAAACATATCAGTCCTTATTTCATTATTTTAAACTACAATTCATATGTTCCACCTGGCATCAGTTTCATAAACTAAATGTATTCTCTTTGATATGATCCCAAAATTTCTATATGGGAGCTAGATCTGTGTAAGGGTACAAAGCATATGGTTTTTTATCTATCTCCGAACATTAAGAAAAAAAAATCTCTATTAGATCCATACATAATTACAGTGTATCTAATATTGTTCTCTATAATAGGTTATCTAACCCATCTATACATCCACATGATTCCCTAAGTACTAACTGTGGAACAACTTATAATTCCTAGTAATGGTCATGGTAATATTAATGTCTTCTATATAATAGAGTGTCCTATCCTGATTATATTTTCTGTAAGATCTATTTATGATTTCATTCAAATTAATTCATCATATATTGTGAAAACTGAACCATGTATTTGATATCATTACAAAAATCATTATCCATTTCTACTACTTCTCAATGGACTAGTATAACATAAACAACACTAGTATAAGGTCATAGTATCTTAATTATATTATAAAAACATATCTATCATAATAAAAAAATTATGATCTATATATATTTTATTGAAATAAAACATTACCAAATTTTTATAAAGTGTTTATCATGTTCTAAAGGTCTAACCTTCTTGGTAGTGATATTAATGTCACTATATTACACCATGTTCATCAGAGTCATGATTTCATCCTAAGAAGAGGAGCATGTCACCATTTTATGTGCTGATGTAATCAAAACAGAACTCATTTTTTAAATGTGTATAGTGGAAATATCCAATATATTCATCCCATCACATAATTTTATGATTTAAATACCTTAGACCATGGATTAAATCATTATCATTAGAAATTGAAAGAGTATTTGTTGAACATAGCTAGTAAGATCTACTAGGAATATCATTTCATGTCTCCATAATTGGCCCAATCACAATGAATATAAATAGTACACATTCTATTTCAATATAGTCTATGATATTTTGTGTCCCTCATTCATATCAATTCTTCTTCACCCCATCGAAATAAATTAACTCAACTTATGATCAATTTATTATATCAATAAACATCAACCTTCATTGTAATAGTTACTATGACTTTCGAATGTGTGAAACCATCTATATGATTGTATATAAAATATTTTTTCTTCTCCATTCACATCAGTTATTCTTTCCCACTGGTAGATAGAGATTTTAAATACAAAGCTAATGATGTGTGAGCTTAATCACCAATAACAATATTTCAATGGGTTTTCTCTTTATACAATATCCTTCAATGGATTAAATTGAAATAATATTTAACTAAAAATTAAATGAGACCTACGTCTTATTCAGTTGAAATCTTATAAAGGAAGGATGTAAAAAAATTGATATATATATATATATATTCTTGTTAAGTGATCACATTACTTGATATTGGATAAAAGACTTGAATTCAAGATACAAAGTAGACAACATTTCTGGAGAACATCATATATCCCTAGAAATATTCATGATGTGCTCCATGGAAAAACTAGTCTACAGAAAATGTTTGAAATTTTTATTTTATACTTTTCCCCTAAGGATGTATTTTAATACATGGTTGAAAAAATTTTAGGCAACCCAATCCCTTCTTGAATACCCTTCTCCAAATAAATCCATTACATTCACCAAGGGTTATTAATCCTCCAAATATATTCATAGATACTAGAAATTAGTATATTAGGATACAAGGGAAACCTTTGTTTAGTAATGAAACCACTGATTCCATATCTTGATCTTCCAACTAGAATCGTGTTCTCTTCTTGAGGATAAGGTTCCTTGATATGCATATGACCTAAAAATAATGTATCAGAATACCTTCAATGAATGTTGTTGGCGGTTATCCATAGAATAAATTTACCAACCTAACATTCAATGATTCAAAAGTTTTGATTTACTATTTATACATTCCATAATCCCACTATTGAAATTTATTTGATTCCTTTGATTTTAAACATTTTTCAATCAAAAATATTTCAAAGTAAGAGTAAGATATGGTATTATTGATATTTTACCAATATTAATCGTATGAACCGAAAACTCATGGAATAACTAACTAAGAACCATGTCTATAAATGACACAGGAATATCCTTATGGTGGTATTTGGTGGGATTAATGTTCATTAAGATCAGCTTTCCTCACCCATTATTTTATACAAACAATGTCAATTTATTTTTAAATGATTTCAGAACCTATATGATGGCTACACTAGTGAATCATGAAATATCCGAAACTACCAAAACAAATAGACATCTAAAAAACTAGTTTGAAAACCCCCCAAAAAAATAAGGTTATGTTAAAAGTAAATTCTGCAAAGGGGTATTCATCTTTCATGAACTATGTAAGTATTTATTATTTTAAAGATAAAAATGAAAAAAATGTTATTAGCATGAAAACAAATAAGGAGTTTCATACTCAAAAGTTGATTCATTAAAAACTAAATCCTCCTACATCTAAGTATTTTGTAAATGTAAGGGTTATAATTCACGACAATGAATATTATTATGGGGTCCACTATATGATCTTGATAAAAATTCATTTCCAAATCACTAGGTCCAATGGAATGTGATGAAATTATAGTAACTTTTGTTTTTTCATTCATTACTTCACATAATATATGATAAATTAAAAAATGAGTAACCCTAGGGTATTGAAGACACTCTAAACATTGGAATACTTAATCCATGATCCATATTGTTGATGCTTATCACATTGAGGTACTCACCTTTTATATCCAGTAAGAAAAACTCTACTATACAGTGATGATTTATAGGGAACTGTTGGTTCCATAATATGGTCAGAAGAGGGAAAAATAGTGGTTGATGTAGGTGGGATGAAATTTTCCCATCAACCTGCAAAAAATCCTAACAGGGTTCTACCTTGTAAAGCTTTATCGTAAAGCCCCTCCCCACCACAAACGGTGCAAAGCAATCAGGAATCGAAACCTTTGCGACAACCACAATGTTCCCTAACAAAACCATCTATGATCTTAATGATATGTTCACGACCTCTGTAGATCCCCATGAAGGGCACCTTTGTTATGATTGACGAGCATTGTGATTTTGATGGAGAAATGTGAGGAAGATATCATGAATATGAAGTAGCCGACCCTGGTCGAAGAGCGCAATTTTATTTGTGGCGTGCCCCTGGAGAATAAAAATACTATATATTTATAAATAGGTCAACACCCCATCCCAAAATGACAGACACCCTTACCTTTATCCTTTTGAGCTCTCATTTCCTGAAGCACCTTTTTCCATGTGAACCTTCCAAAAAATGTATCTCCCAAGGCACCTGAGCACTGTGAATCCACATTCCCATTAATTATTTTTTCCCTTCATTTAAGTGGGTATGACCTTTGTGAAGCCTTGTGTCCATCGCAATGGGAGGAGTCCCTTTTGGGAACTCGGGACATTGTGGAGAATTCAGCATTCAAAAAACACCCATTGATAATAAGTAGACTCCACACCTCGGTTGGGCCCCCATTCTTGGTGAAGCTCCACCATTCAGAGAGATCCATTTTCTCCATGATTCATGAATCACCTTACATAGATAAGATCCTCTTCTTCATGAAGAACCAGAGCATCATGATGCCTATCTCTGTGAAGCCTTATGATTTTTAAATCATTTTCCCTTGCGACCATCTAGGATTGTATGAAGTGATTTCATGGATCCTCATGTAGTGTTTCATAAATCATTTCCATGCCTCATGATTCTTTTCATAGGAACACTAATGTATTTTTTGTCTTTACATATCCATGCTAACATGGACCCACTGATTACCCACTATTCCACCCCAATCATGTCGGAGATTTCTTGTGGATTCCTTCCCCCTAGTGAGATTCAATACATGTAATGTAATCCAAGGGTTGAGGATAAAGACATAATTGTACGAGATACAAGACATTAAACTATTAATAACTTTTATCCCCAACAGGTGACGTTAAATTGTCAGTCGATGCATGTGTGGAATGCTAGAGTGGATCAGATGGAAAATAGGACCAAGGGAAATTTTATTCCCACGTTTTTAATCTGCCTTCTCTACCCCTATAGGATCTGATTCCATGAGTAACTCATAAAACACATATATAATCTCTGAAACACCTTGATATGGTATTACATGTATTATGTCCATATCTTCCTCGTTCATATGGACACCCTCCTAGGGATTCCCTCGAGGAGTAAGTCCCAATCTTCATCTCACCAGGCCATCTGAGAGCATAATCCCCATGAAATATTCTTCTTGGCCACAACTCTCACGACCCGATTGATTGTATGATGATACCTTTTCTCTCTCACATTGATCGTGACACACATAGGATTAGAGTAAGTATCAACTGTGAAATACTCTATGGGATACTAACACCACATAAGCTTCATATTCTCTTTCTTCTGAACTATGTTAACTATAATCCATGCCTCCTTAGCAGGGTATGTAGAAAGTCTCCTTGATGTCCAATCCCATCATCCATCTGTTCCATCCATTTCATGTCAGTTCACGTCACATCCCTCATGACATTAAAATATATCACCTTCTCAAAATATGTGAATTTTGATCCCTATCATCCAAATGGAATACATAGGAACCATTCTCAATGTTCAACCCTGAAAAATGGTAATCTTTGTAGCTCCATCCTTGGGACGTACCCACCTAATGTGACATCTTCCCTTCCTGTGACACATCTCTTGGATATTCCACGATTATGTGTTCTGATCCACTTAGGTAGATAACCATGCATAATCACCACACACAATCAGTATTCCTCCAACAAATATTATCCCTCTTATGTTAGGGTTATAACCATGCATAAGCCCCACCATGTCTCAGGGTAATTTTTCTTTGTGTACTCTATGATTCTATGCCCCATTCCTGAATTATGTGTACTTAGATTCCCTACCATAGGGATATGTAGGAAGCCTCCATGTTGGTCAGAACCATCAGTAATTTCCCATCCTAGTATCTCCCTCAAGACCTTGTTTTTTGGGAATACCATGCCTCAACCCAAGGTTTCAATTCTTTTAGGTATCATACATGCATCCATCCTCATGAGCCACCTCCTCATGGGACTAATCAACACATACCAAAACTATGTTGATGTTGGTCCCTGCCTCATAGGCTAGGTATGTAGAAATACTCTTTGAGTTTCAATCCCTACACCATTATCTACACATAAAATCTATTCCCTTATAACATTTCAACTCATCCTCCATATCCATCATCATTTGTCCCAGGCCTCCACATCCAAGTAGGATCATGCCATTTGATAGGGTTTCTAACCATGAATAAGACCAAACCATATGCTCAATGCCCTCACCCATATCCTCATGTGGTCACATCATCCATATGGGCCGTCATAGTTCCTAATCCCCATTCATCCATATGATTGTTTCTTCTAGACTAACCTAGTCCATATCAGTGTGTATGACCCATTCATCCATATTATTGCTACTCTCAATAGCACATGGGTTGTCCGAATGCATAATACTCATTCATCCATATATTTCATTCTACCAGCAACACCTAGGTTGTCTCATGGAGTAAGCCTCATTCATCCATATGTGCACTACTTCTTGCTATACCAGGGATATCTCAGTGTTTAATCGCCATTCATCCATATGATTTCTACCTCTAGCCACACTCAGCTTATTTTAGAATGTAACCCCAATTCATCCATATAATTTCTACTACCAGTAGCTCCTATTCCATATTAGTTAATAAGACCCATTCATTCATATGATTGATTATCCCAGGAACACCTAGGTCATCACAATGTGTAATTACAATTAATCCATTTGATTAATGATCATAGCTTCACCTGGTCCGCCATGGTGTGTGACCCCTATTCATCCATGTGATTACTACTCCATGCAGAACATTGGCCATCTAAATGATCAATCCCCATTCATCCATATGATTAATGGTCCCAGCATCACCTAGGTCATTTTAGTGAATAATCCCTAAATAAAACCTTTGAACTACATGGATTTTAATCCATAACATCTACACTAGGTATGTAGGAAGCCTCTCCGATGGTCAATCCTAGCCAATGTTAAACGCTATTATTCCCCTTTGAAGGGATCTAGCTCCCTTGATCTTCCATTTGTGGTCTCTCGATAGGGTTTCATGTGGTAAAACCTTCCCTTTTCTAAGACACGCCATCCTATGTCAATACTCAGTGGGTTTTCTGGTCCATCCATATGCTAAACCTTCTAGTTTCTCCCTCCAAGTGGTGTACCTATCTGATACACTATGATTAGTGTTTTGATCAGCCTGATCTATCTCCGTATGATGTTAATCTCATGAAATGCTCTATATTAATCATTGGAATATGGGGAAACCCTCAGAGACATGCCTCTGGCATATGATACCCTATCAGCACCATGGGAATAATTGGATTTTTAAGCCCTTGAGAATCCCTCTAATGAAGCGGAATAAAGGTGTTATACTGTTCCAGTGTCATGACATTCCACATATGCCTTAGTGTGACTACTGTCATAACCAAAGCTTTATAACCCATAAAGACCCCTTGGAAAGTCTTAAAAGAAGTAGTGTAATTTACTAGTGTCCCCGAAGAGATTGAACTAGGAATGTGTTTCACGAAAATGTCTTCATCTACGAGGGAGACCCATACTACACAATAAGTTTCGAGGAGAATTATAGGGAAGGGGAAACTGACATCCCATATATATATTTAGATCACAGAGAAAAAAATCCCCAAAGTGTTTATGGATGTTTCCCACCATTGGAACGTAGGAACAAGGGTTACAATGTGACTATCAGCGATCGTTAACACACCATGGGTAGTGTACCCCGAAGAAAGCACCAAAAATATAATTGGTGAACCCAACATGAAACTCTTACCCTATACATTGGGATTTTTAGAATTCAAGAAATTAATAGATGATTATTTCAGAAGATTAAGATATCAAGAGCAAGGTACCTCCATGAAAATAGTGCGTATGTCATGAAACTCACCAGAATTCAGCGAATATAATCACAATGCATTCTGATCTATGGAATCGTCAATGTGGATCTTTCTCTCTGACCATGGAAGTTTGAATTGTGATGGGTAAATGAGATTTTCGTTCCTCATATCAATAATTATAGATGAATCTTTCTCTTTTGTAGGACCTAATTTCTAGTTAAAGGGAACCAATCACCACCCCCCCCTCACCAGAGCAGGGGAAGGAGGAACGATGCTACAACATTCCTGCACAGCTCCACCTCCACCATGACAGCATCCACAACTGCGACTACTAGGCACCCATGCCCATATCACCTTCGGAGTTTATTCAAAGGAGGATGATTCAAACTCTTGTTCAGTTATACGAACATTAGGGGATCATCTCGACATATGATATTGACCACTGAGATCCAAATTCCTATGTGCTTAATGGTCATTTCTACCCCGAACAGCCACGTAGGGAGCCACTTCTCCCCACTCTGAAATTCAATCGTTATAAGAGCATCTCATCAGGTGTCTCCTATGATTTTCTCTCTTCTACCAATGAAGTGATGGAGGATATAGTCAATATAGGAATGACTTTATCTAGGTATCTACCAAGGAGGGTTCCCACAAGGCCATGTAAAATACACCATCTGATCCCACAGACTGAGGAGTAGGTGGTCTACACCCCTGCCCAACCGGCTCTACTTTGGCTGAACCAACCTCAACGTCAGTCATAGGCTCATGAGGACACACATCAAGGGGTTTCATATCTCATAGCTTCATTGGCCCATTCCACTACTAACACACATTATCTATACCCTTTTACTATAGATGAGGGACACTTCTAAACCCACTCGGGATTGAGTCCCCAAGCACCCCTTAGGCAGACCGGATTGACACTTCTAGTCACTAGAGTGAGTATTATCCATCACGAGATGACTCGTGATGATGGATTATTATATAGAGGCCCTCCTCGTACCATCACTGGCCAATGTAGAGTTCATCCATACTCCCTCACTTATATTGGAAGTCCTCCCCATGACATCATCACCAGTCCAAGAGGAGGTTCTTCCCAGCTCATCCACTCTAGCATAGAGGACCTCCCCATGCGTGTGATCACAGGTATGGAATTATTTTCTATTTTCTAGTAATCAACACAATGGTCCTCCTCAAATAAACAAAAACTTGATTGAAGGTCCCACTCACAGTAGATCTGATTTGAGAGAAAGTCATTTATGCTCAATCACCTATCAGAGTGGTAGTCTTGCTCATGTTGTCACCAACTATAGGAATGTCCCTCCATCCTCCAGCACACTCTACTGTTGTGGCCCTCACCATGCTTCCAAAAACTAGAAATGGGGCCCTCCCTCTGTTCAACTCAATATATTCCAAGGTTCTCTTCAAACCTTGAACCACTAGAGCTGAGGTTCTACCCACCCCAATGATAACTGATATGATGGATCTCCTCATATCCCATCTAGCTCAGTAAAAGGACCTACCCCACTCTAAAACCAACCCAAATGGAGGTCCTCCCCATGTAAAAGATCTCCCTTACCCTTAATAATCATACTATGATAGGAGGGAATATTGTGGTAGACGGAGGAAGATCCTCGAGATGCACCAGATTGTTTTTCATCCTGTATGTTTTTCATATTCCGGAGAAGCGTTAGACTCGATAATGGAGCCTTCACCTCGATCTACTATATAATTGTACAGGGAAGCAACTTGATGTGTCATCTTCTTCTTACTTGAAATCGAGATACATAAAATCATCAAATATCTCAACAGATATATATAGTAGGGGGAATATTTGACTTCTTTCCAGGGTTTTCATATTTAATCTTCTTACTACAATACTATTTTATCTCAACCTCAACATGAGTTAAGATGGATTCGTTTTGTGTCTTGGAATAAGATATGAACTAGCATGATCCACCGCCAACAACTACCAACCTAGTAATGGAAGCAGTAGTCAACACACCATCCTACAGGGATGTTACGATAAGTCAGTATAGTCCAAGAAATATAGTCTAGTATCTAATGTTTTTTAGATCATGAACTATTCTACCCACCAACTAGAACACCTCCATAGTGATCATATTAGTGTCATTTCTGGTTCTACAGCTACCCCCAATTGATGAAAGGAGAAATAAAAGGCTAGATCCCACTTCTGAGTGAAGGGGCCAGTGGAACATTCTCATGAAGGTTCACATCCTTGATGCATTTTGGTTGGATATAACACCATACATCGGAATCCTAGAGTCCCTTAACTTGGAATAAGTCACGTGTCTCCACCGAACCCTATGAATGAAACTTTTTTGCCTCATCTATTGATGGTTGATCTATCCATAGAGATAGGAGAACTATGACATCCTTGGACAGCAATGACGCTTGTTCTAGGTATCCGATCTCCCCATGGCCCAACGCCCATCATCATACGATTATCATCAGATTCTTTAGTAACTATGTCTTTAGTGCTTCACAGTGCTCTACAAGGTTATATTCGAGGCATCTCCACATGTGTAGGTCTGTGTTTGGGGATAGTTTGAAGCCCTTAACTTCAACCTAATTCAACAATATCTATAATAAAATAGTGATATTCTGGGCATTTCCTTAGGCACAGTCACAGTTCATATGGATGATCTCTCAGAGAAGGAAGATGAGATGGTTCTCCTTGAAGAGAACCTACCCCATGGAACTGTACCACATCTTTTGGATCCCCCAAGCACTGTCCCTAGTCACAAAAGACATTTCTTAGCCTCATTGATCCCACCAACTCATTACCCTTTATCCCAAAATCTAACAAGGTAAAAGGGCCCCCCCAGATATGTTATACCCTCCAACCCATCTGGTTTAGTGTCGAAGAAGAAGGATGATCCTAAAAAGGCCATGTTGCACCAATAAATAATTGAGTAGAGAAGGATCATCAAAAATATCCTAACCGAACGTTTCACAGAGTGACATATAGATTATAGTTATCCTTGACTGAGGCATCAAAGTAATGTATATATACTTCTCAATGAGTTACCGCCTAGTGTTGTCGATAACCCTGCCCATCTGGATAGGGTGGATGTTAGAGTTTACGGATAGGAAGAATGATATGCGTTGTTGAATCCTCCTGAGTTGCATGAGACTCTTATTTGAGATCTAAGACTACAGGTTGTTCCCCTAGTATCCCCCATGTGGCTCTACAAGTTATTCCTCCAACTGCTTTGCATTTTATCTATCCAGTAGCCCCAAGAGTTGTTCCACTAGCTGCTCCATGAGTCATTTGGCACAACTAACACATTTAAGAGTCTTCCAATTAACTAGTTTTAAATAACCCTTACTAGGATGTGGATCCCGCTATAGAATATCCTTTGACTGATCTCGTTTCCCATCTTGAGGCTTTTCAGACATGGCAGGTGGTGATCATACCTGATTGGAAGCTGTATCCAACGTGGGTCAGCAAAATTCCAATAGCCCCAGAATTTGGGAAGCCCACATTCTCGCATTTGAATTGGATGGGTGATACACTACCACACCTAGACCACTTCATCTCATGATTTGGACCAATTTATAGGGAATATAACATAGAAGGAAGCCTGCATGGTTCGGTGTTTTGTAAAAAATATGTAACAACCTGTGTTTTTCTTGTACAACCAAGTAACTATCTGGGAAATTGATAGTTGGGAAGATCTCTATGGGATATTTGTATATTAGTTCATCTCCACTACTTAGAATACATGTATTGAAAACCTTTTCAATTAATAAAATAGTGGGATAAGTTTCTTGGAAACTTTGTCGCTAGGTGAAAGGGTCTCACGTATTCACTCAACGAGCCTCAGACTCAAGAGCAGTTTCTAACGATGTGCGTGGGAAATGTGAAGATTGAATTTGTTACTTCCCTCCTTACTCAGAAACTCCTAGGTGGATTATAGGTTTTTCTGATAGGTATCATCACCTAGAGGAAGCATTGAAGTACTCCAAATAAGAATGTTTGTTTCCTCCAGCAGCTCTTCGGAGAAGGGACATTAAGGCAGAGATAGCTTCCATTGTGCATGAAGAGGCCCCTAGGATACTGGAATTATTGTAGGTAGATATACCGTTATATATTCACTGAGGTATGCCTCCCCATCCTCAGCATCAAGGTTTGAAATTCCATCCTCAGAATCGATAGGCTCCCTCCTATCAACCATCGTAGCTGAGGTGAGATAATTATGATCCGCCTCCTCCTTAGAATCGAAACACTTATTAGGTCCAGGGTCCCAGAGACCCATTCCTAGAAAAAAGGAAACTAACCCACTTTTTAGAATTGGCTCCGGTCCCTAGCTACTTCAAGAGTTCCTTGGATTAGGGAATTCATGAGGTTCCAGCATACAGAAATCCCCAAGAGGCTGATCTGACTGATCTCCCCATCTAATTCCCCTATCAACAGACCATTGAACTTTTGATCAATAAAAGTTATGTGTTCAAGGAATATATTTATAATAAATTCAATAACAATATATTCTGATTCGGTCTGGCCCCAATAGAGGTGGTGTGCATTTCGGAAAAGCCAGATAGCGACAGCAATGGTGAATGGAATCCAGTTTCTTTCCATGGATCTCATATGTACAATGACTGGATGGATCACAATGTAGTCAATCATGATCACGGTATCATCTATACTTGTTTAAAATATCTCAAAAATTCCAGGTTCACCACACCTCCCCCAGCAGCCACTATTTCATCCACATCACATTCTTAGACCTCTCGGGAAGGCAGGTGCTTACATAATAAGGGAAAAGAGTATCACCACTAGTTCCAAGATTGTCTCATTTTCATGGAAATTTCATTCCTCAAAAGATGGGAATTACCACCAAAATCCTCCCGCTAATGGAATACCCATCAATTTATGACCATGACAATGCCTCGGCGAACACTATCTAGTTGGTGGACCCTTATATGGTTACTAGCAATGAGGAACACCATGCATGACATGTTAATGTCCCCAGTTTATGCATGTGTTAGTGAATTCACGGATATGTGAATCAAAAGAATGAATCAGTTAGTGCCTCCAACGAAGTTTTTCTTGCTACTAAGACTATAAAAAAGGCTCATCATAGATATTAGCACGCACAATCAAGTCATTCTATCATTCCATCATCTCCCCCACCCCAATTTTTACTTCTCGATCAGGATGAGCCAATAGGGTCGTGATATGATCAGTCATTTTCAGTTGTGAAAAGGACTTAGTTATCTAGTCATCAGTTGGTAGTCATTTAATGTTGTTCAACTAATGAGATACAGGATACTCTTAGCCCCAGTAAAGATTTATTGTTTGACCAGCATTGCTTGTCATAACCCTACCATAGAGTGACCTCTTGTCAGCATAAATGTGCACCTATCATGGAATTATGATGTAATTATGAATCTATTCAAAATTACTTTAATGCTCTAGATTCTCTAGGATCTCTGCCTATCCAAATATATCCATGATTAACTTATAGATTCATTGAGAAGACCTTTCTAGTTGGAAACAGTGGTATCAGTTGCAGATACCTTCATTGTTGATGAGATTGGGCATACAGAAGGTCAAACCATGATTTCATTATCTAGGGAAGAAGAATTTTGTTTTGTATATGGGAATATTCACCCATTAAATATCACCATACAGTTCAAGGGAGTGGTATTTTTTTCCATGTCCTATTCACACAGGTTTTGGGATCTATCTCTTCCAGAGCCAGACACTCTGCAAACTGGGACTGTCTGAATATGTCTTCAATATATATTACCTTATTATTCAAGGTTATGATAGGACAAAGTAGATGCCAGTATGAAAAATACGTTTGACGAACCAATTCGGTGGCTTGTTTTCCAGCACTGATTTAATGGTTGTCTTGTAGGATACTGCATATAACAAATTTTTTGGTGTACCCTAGATCCACCTACACATGATAGTTTTTTCGACCAATCACCTGTTCCTCAAGTACACACATAATGGTCGAGTAGGAAAACAATATAGTTACCCATTTACCTTTGAGTCCTGTAAATCCTACTACATAGATGCTGACTATTACAAGACAAATTATAAGAATGTTCAGTCCTACAAGGATGAGCACAATACCATTGTCGTTGATCTATAGGTAGACTAGGATGATGCCTTCATCCTCCAAATACATCGGTTGGATGTCACAACACTATACGTGGTACATCTCTTTGTCGTCTCTAGGATGAGGGAGAAATTCATTTCCATAAATAAGGAATTCCGAAGATCACTTCGTACTCATACAAAAACTGGTGTCAATTGATTCCATAGCCCCTTTACCCTGTTAGATATCAGGATGTTCTCTCTGTGGAGACAACCATACACCATACTTGCTTCTTTCGCCAGGTTGGGATGAATATACTTATGTTGATGTGTCAGTACTACTTTGATATTATAAACCCAATCCCCTTGGGTTAAAGGCCTGATTTGATCAGATTGAATACCTTTGTCTCCATGATTTCAGCAGTGTGGGAACCTCCCAAGGAAGATTCCTCTACTGCTCATGCAGGGCCCAACATTCCATAAGGGTCAAAAAAATCAGAATAATTTCTTGTACTGATGATCCTCTCACTATAGACGATGAAGATAATTTGGAAGGTTTTAAACCCATATTTGAGGAAGGTTTCTCCACCACCATTGATGAGTTGGTATAGTTGAATCTCGATAACAAGACGGACCTGAGGCCAACCCTGATCAACACAGCCAAGTCTACGGAAGAGAAACAATAGTATCTGGATTTCTCGAATCAGCATTAGAATTTATTTTCCTAGAGATATTAAGTGATACTAGGTCTAGATACATATATTCCTATTAACCATATTTACCTTCCAGCAGGTCATCGTGGGTTCATACAGCCACCTAAAGGTTTTCACCCTTCTCACAGTTCCATGGTTGAGGCTGAGGTTGATAATCTCATCAAATCCATACTCTTAAAGGAATTCCATTACCCTGGGTGGTTAGCCAACATATTTCTCATTAATAAGATGAAAAAATAGATTAGAGCCTATGTCGACATCCGAGACCTCAAACTTCACTTTTTGAAGGGTGACATTCCCCTTCGTGTGATAGATTTTTTAATATGCGGTGCCACTGGGTTCCAAGCTATCTCTTTCATGGATGGTTATTCTATATACAAGTAGTTCTGAATGGATCTTAGGGATGAAAATTCTACCACCTTCATTGAATCACAAGGTTTATTTTTTAATAGGTAATGGCATTCGTCCCGAAGAATGCAGGATCCTCCTATCAAATCCTCATGCACCACATATCAAGCCTATCCAATGGACATTTGTGGAATGATACATAGACAAAATGGTTGTCAAATTTCTCCAGAATCAGGACTATATTGAAGATCTAGAGATAGTTTTCATCTTCTTCCATTCTATATATCTAAAGGTAAACTCCTTAATGTGTTCCTTCAGGGTCACCTCTGGAATATTTTTCAGCATTTTCATAAGATATAGAAGAATTGAGGTCAATCAAGATAAGATTATTGTTATCAATCAGATTCCCCTCTGAGAATCCTCTAAGAGATCCTAGGATTTCAAAGAAACTTAGCCTACATACAACAATTCATTGCAAATCTTGCCATATAGTGTAAGAAAATTTCCTAACTCATGAAGAAAGGTTTCCTCTACCAATGAGATGAAGTGTGTAATACTTCCATTGAAGAGATCAATCAATACATGATGAAACCACCAGTTTTGATACCCCCCATGTTCATAAAATCTTTTTATCTTTATATGACTTCCCTGGAATGGTCCCTTTGTTCTATTATCTCACATAAGAACAAATAAAGGACATAGAATAGTTTATATTACCTCAACCATATACTCCTCGACACCGAGGCTATATATAACTCTATTGAGAAGAGATTACTCATATTAGTCATCATAGCGTATAAGTAACAACATTGTCTAAAGCATTATGAGATACAACTACTTCCTCTGGTAGACTCACTAATGTATATTTTGACCTTCCCCTTGTTTACTAGATTTATAGCTCGGTGGGTTTTGATACTTCTATAGTTTGACATCAGGTTTTTTCTACAGAAATGTGTCAGGTGTCATGCATTGGAAGACTTCCTTTCAACCTATATATACCCTAAAAAGCAATCTTTGGACCTTGATATCCAAGATGATGTCATATTCTTAGTGTATCATGTCATTCCATGTTAGAATATTCACTTAGATGCAGCTTCTCAGAATCCAACTGTTAGATGGGTCGACAACCCATGACTCAATAGAGTAGGCTTGGGTATCATATTTATCATGCCTTTAAAGGATATGATTCCCTTATAGTTCTTGTTGTCAGAAGGCTGCACCAGTAATGAGCTAAAGTACCACACTCTCGTCACTGGTATTGATCTGGCCCTCGAGATTGAAATTCCTCACCTACATGTGAAGGGAGACTCTAAAATTGTAATCAAATAGATTTACGGTGAATATGTCAGTATAAATCTTTATCTCGTACCCTTGTTAGATATAACTCACTAGAAAATTACCTATTTCCCTTCTTGGAATGATGTAATTAATTTTCATCGCTTGCGGAATGGTTTAGCGGATTCCTTTCTAGCCTTTCCGCTTCTCTCACAGAGCCTGACTTGGAAAATTTGATCATTCATGTGGCACATCAAAGAGTCATTGTACCCATTACCCCAGACGATGTTGGCCATCGGGTGATGCATCTCGCCATTGGTACCTTCACGTCAGAACCTGCAGGTCCCCCTACTATATCAAAAGATACCCCAGATTTGAAGAATCCTTTTTTCTAGTACCTCCAATATGGAAATATCCCAACAGATAGAGCTGAAATTGAGAGAATTCATTAGCATGTAGTACATTTTACCCTCCATAGTGGTCCTATCCTTGAGAAGATCCTATAAAAAAATGGGTTTGATGGATATCTCTTTCATTTTATTTGGTGAGATGAGATTCACTAGGTTATGAAGCACTTTTTTATTGGTTCTTGTACATCTCATCAGGAAGGGATAAAGCTCTCCAACCAGATCCAAAGGATGGGTTACATATGGCCCACAATGTTCCATGACTACATTGAGTTCTCTATGAAGTTCTATGTGTGTCAGAACCATTCTATCGTTGATCATGGACTTCAAGATACTCTTCATACTATCATGTACTCTTTACTCTTTTCAATTTGGGGACTCGATGTTGTGGGGTCGTATCCACCAATGATGGATCTCTAGTGCAGGTTCATCTTGAAAGCCGTAAATTTCTTTACAAATTGGATATAAGAGATCCAACGTAGGGAAGTCAAGGAATGATATATTATTGATTCTGTGAGCTCCAACACCATCTAATGATTCAGAGTTCCTCACATCATTATCGTTGACAATGGAACCATCTTTCGAGTAGTTGACCTGAAGAAATTGTATGAAAAGTACAATATCTGGTCCAGCCCTACTTCTCGCTATCATGCATAATAAAATGGGTTGATAAAGGCATTAAACAAGTCATTATCGATCATTTTTCTAAAAAATTGTCATTATGAATAAGAAAAGTTGGCCAGAAAAGAAATACAATGCTCTCTGGTATTTCAGATAACAACTCGTATTTCATCCTTGGTGACCCCATATTCCCTCATGTATAGAACATAGGCAGTCCTACCCATATAGATCCTATTACTTTCACATCGCATGTCCTTATATGGGCATAAGTTTTTTCTTGATGAACTGGAATCCGTCAATGAGAACATGAATCAGGCTATTTACAGTCTAGAGAGAAACCAGAATATGATCTCTAGAGCTTTCAATATTATTGTTCATCTCCTATATTTCCTTTAGGGTGATATGGTTCTATATCTAGGGACCCCAATGATACATAGTAAGAAGACACAAAAGATGGATCCCAAATGGGAGGGATCTTATATCGTCCACAAGGTTAACCCCAATAATTGAAAATATCTACTCAGTATGGTTGGTGAGTATATTATACCTCCCAGAAAGGAAAAAAATTTCAATCAGTATTTCTCCCGATATATTATTCATCTAAATAGCATGATGTTAAAATGCATGATTCATCTAGGTAGAAATATATAAAATTAACCTAAATTTATCATGTATGATGATAAATATCATATGGTAAACAACCCTCATGGTCTGAGCACTACTACCTTAAGCAGATATCAACATCATCCTTACTGTATGATGTTAGACTCTATGGAATCTCAAGAACTACATGAAACTTGGTTCTTTCCCTTTTATGATACATTGGAATTCCAGGAAATTGTTTCTTCAGGTTCAGACACAAGTTCCACCATCGTTGGCCTCTTGAATTAGGGATTAACCTTAGAGTATGTCATTTTTTGTGGTATTATTTTACCTAATTCACTTCAGGATTACAGTAGCCATTCCATGTTCCCCCTTAAGAGTGCTTCACCTCCTTCATCCTTACAACGTGATGTCAAAATAAATCGAATTTAAAGAACTATGTGTACCTTTATTCATGACCATTAAGGATAAATATGAATTAAATAACAATATTTTGTGGGTCCAGCCACAGGTTCCACAAGACTTATCTTCCATTTGGCACCATAGACCTGGTTCTTCAGGGATCATGTGTTGTGGTGGACTTCTTTTGTCGTCATTCACGTTGGGTATGTTATAGCTACATAATGAAATTCCCTTAAGAATTTACCCTTTCACATCCCATCCTTGTCACATGATGATAAACTTATCAAAATTTTAGGAACTAAATGTGGCTTGATTTCTTCTCTTAGAGGATACGTAGGAATGCCCAGATTTTTCGTATCGAGGTCCCGCAGCTGGTATCACAAATCTGGTATTTTCTCCTGGAACCATGGTCTTGGCCTAAGTCCCCTCTTGACAGTGAATGGTGTGGTGTGAGACCTCTTTGTTCTACATTTGTGTCATGTTTTATTTATCTCTCCATGCACACCCATTTCTCATGACCTTGCTCCTTCATCCTTACTGCATGATGTTAAACAACATGATATCTTAACAACTACACCTAGATTGATTCCAATCCTCATGGGATACATTGGGATGTCCATACACATAGAATTCAGGTCAAACCCCATGTTTTTTATATTCTTTTCATCTATAAGGACCTTCTTCAACTTAAATATCATTATCGATTGCACATGGTGTGGTCAGGACCTCTTGGGTCTTCATTCACATCGAGTTTACAACAAACACACTCTTACTTCCCCTAGAGAAAATACCTTTCACATTCATCCTTACCGCTTGATGTTAAAATTCATGGAATATCAATAACTACAAGTGGATTGATTCAAATCCTCATGGGATACATTGGAATGATCATCCACATTTTCTCCAGTCCTATCCCTAGGTCGATCAACCCATTTCTCCAATTTTCAGTACAATTTTTTAGGTCATATTCCACCAGTTGAATCCATTAGCCTATATTGTTTGCATCAACATGCTTAGATACATTGTGGTATGTGACTTAGAGTATTTTATTCTTCATGGACAGTATCTCATTCTGCCACCTTGATTTATGTGCCCTTTATTTGGATACTCATAATCATTCATATCTAAAAGGACCCTCAGATAGCCTGGTCTCATGCCACTTTGGCTCACCCACCATCCAAGGGCAATATCCCAATGGATCTCAAACGACAATTTGATAAGTCACATGTGGAGAATATGGTCAGTGTTCGATACTCAGTTGTTTTCTCTCATTCCAGACCACAAGATATGGAAATTTTGCTGCAAACATGGTTAGCCTTTATCCTCCATTGTTATCACTAACTCGGTGACATACTAAATGTTGATTTCGTGGTTAACATTCATTCCCACATCCTTCCTTCCAGATCGAATTCAGACACCATTTGTGTCATTTCTCGGTGAACCCTTGTGCATTGACTAAGTGAACTGGAATCATGGGGGCATCCTTGTACCCACAACTTCGTTACCTTGCCGTGTGTTTTTATGTGTTGTAATGATCTGTTCATCCACTTGTATCCCACACTAATCGTAGATGTTGTAGGCTTAGGGGTTTTTATATGGTTTATTCCCACATGGTAAAGTCACATACGAATTAAATAAAAACTCTTTAGCTATAAATTAAGTGTTTGGGTCCCAATGTACAAACATCAGGACATTATACTATGTGTACATTTTCTTGAGAACTTTTAATGTGGTGTGGATCTCTTTGGTCCTCATTCACATTGGGTTTTTTCTTGAAACCGCATTTCATAACTCAGTGTTATGGTCTATGCTCTTTGTCCATAAAATATGACCCCTTTTATCCTTATTGCATGACATTAATGTGCACATAAATTTCCAACACGCACGACATTAAACTAGGAATCTAAGGTCTGAGCTCTAAAACCTAAAACTAAATAATTTCTTGTCCTTTCTGTATGATTCTAAACAACGTACATATTTTCTTCATCTACATGACATAAAACTACAAGAAATCATAGGTCATCATTATAAATATCCCATATGGTAGTAGGTTTGATTTTGATTCATACCAATTCGATCACCTAATGTGTTTTCATCATGGTGGAATAATTTTAAGTGTGTTGTAATCCATTCGAATAACACACCAATCCACCAACGTGCATTTTATGCCCTCAATTCAGACCCTCATCCTCATACACGTTTGAGTGGATATCTTAATGGCCTAGTATTATGACACTTCAGTTGACCTACAATCATAAGACAATGTTTTGGAAAGCATCAGATGACATTTCGTGTTTTGCCCTGTGTTGCGAACCTGGTCAGTGGTTGTCCATCGTTTGTTTTTCCCCATTTTAGGCTAATTATGATTGGATAATATAATATGAAAATTGGTAGTAGTTATTCCCTATCTCCATTCAACCCTCATTGTGTTCTGAATTTTAGGTATCATGATTCACACTAATCATTTCCCTTTTTAAGATGGATTCCAATGCCCTTACCGTTATCCCACCAATACATGAGAGCATGGTGGAAAGGGCGGTTTGGATTCGTTGGAAAAAATACTCTCTATGAAATAGTACTCTCTCTCATTCTGAAACTCTATGTGGTCAGTTGGACCATTAGTTTTTGATGATTGGATGGAGTTCATATACCCAAGGTGAGGAATGTCATGGTCATCCATTGTTTCTCACACCAGGAATGGCCCACCCGAGCTTAGGGATTGATTATTATTTATTTTTCTATGTTTGGGTAGTAATAATCTAAACATTAATTAGATTTCCATGCACATAATTTAAATATTAAGTAAATCATGAAGATATTTTTATGAGTTTAGAGAAATTCAACCACTATATATTGGACCCTTAGACGGAGTGTCTTTCCTCCACCACCAATTAGTGTGTGGATTCTAGGAGTTTTTTTGCTTTCGGAGATACCTTCCTTCCCCATCAAATATAGGGGAAATTTTGTCAGCCCTGATTCCTGCTCGATATTTTTCATCCTAGATATCAAAAACCATTTGAGAAGCTTTTCTCATTTTCTCCTCATCTTCTACCAACTAGACAAATAATTTTGATATGATATATATTTGGGTGGTTGTGAAAGAAGAGTTCCCATTCATCCATGTATCTAATCATTGGATATCTCATTTAGATTCTTGATGTTTCTAGGTGTTGAAAGAAATCATTCACTTCTATCTGACACTATGTACATGGTCGTACTTCTGTATTTTCACTATAACATACTCCTGGATGAGAATGTTTTTATTGCATGCATCTACTTCTTTGACACATAGACACAGTCGGAGACGAATTCTTCTCATATTGCTTATCCACAATTATTGTAGAGTTTCATTTATGAGGTTTTTATGTGGTTTCCATGACTGGGAACAGAAAACCTTGTTATCCTCCTCATCAAAATCATTATCGCCCAACTCTTCTAGGTTTGTAGGTTCATATTAGGGGAATGCCTCTATAATCAAATATATAGGGTCTCCCTCAGGTGTCTTGTTAGATAGGGTTGGTTTCATATCATGTAGTTGGTCTTCATCACTAGATTCTACCCCGATAATCTTAGGATCGACAACTCTAGTATTCCTAACCATTTTCGTGATATCCATGGTTTAATCAGTGTGGGTGTCTATGTTTATGCCCATCGGTGTTCCCCTTGGTAAAGGAGATCTAAGGAAGCATGCCATCCTCACTAGAATTGAACATGTTACTTTAAGGAACGTTCTTTCATGGTCAATGGTAGTTGTCCTAGTCTTGTAGACAACAATTATTACTCTATGATAAAAAATAATTACAAAAGTTGTATATCTTATCATTAAATTGAGTTATTTTAGTTGGAATCCAAGGACATGACCCCCCGTATATGTCTGGATGTTCCGAATTTTTCAGAATGGTCACCCTGGTTGTTACAACCCTATTGTACCTTGCACTCACCATCACCCAGAGTGTGGATCCCGATGCTACTCCCATTGTCATTTGGGAAGGGGGATTTTGTCTAAGTATCTCCTTTATAAGGAGAAGTTTAGTTTGGAATCCTTGATGATAGAGATAAGGTTATGTCACAAAGAGATGTTTTAGATTTTACCTCAACAGTAGCATCAAATTATTCGAGTTCTAAGGCCGCAACATCACCTTCCTCCAAAGGGAATCCCCTATCTTCTTCATCTACCCAGGATTCATTTGATTAACTAGGAAAGGGGAAACCCTCCCTAATCTCAATAATAGATCATTTTTTCTGGGATGTTCGATTGCGAAATACATTCACCTAGTCTATTATTGGATGAGGAGTGTCGAATGAAGGCACAAAGTCTTCCCTCTCAGCCAGGATTTTCTCCGCATATCTTGAGTTACCAGAAAGAAGCCCTTGGGATAGCTGATCTATAAAAAATCAATACCATGATGCTTAAGGTGGTCCCACATATAAGAGGGACTAAGGTATTGCCTATTAATATCCTTTGTTTCCCATTCCTTTTGATAGATAACATCCTTGGTCATGTCTATGTAGTGCATACCCAACCGAGGAGCCTGGGAAGATATCATGCAGAACTCTCTTGGTGGCCTTCTTTCATCCTTTCTCTTCCAAGTTCGGTCCACCAAATCTACCACCTCTCCTAATCCACTTTTTCTCATTACAAGCCATAGAATTACTAGCCCTTAAACTATTGCAGCTCTTCCATTACAATTTTTACCGGCTCTGCCGCCACATCATGTTATCTCTATTGTATGACCAATAAATTAGGGTTGTGGGGGAACCCCATCATCACCAAAAATAGTCCATTACTTCATCACATACCCCAGGAAGTTTGTCTCCCTAATCATTGTGTAATCCTCATCCATATTATTAGTGTAGGTTGGTAGGGGAATCTCCTTCCGTATTTTCACTTCTTCCAATGTGAACATGGACCATATTTTCTTCAATACACAAAATGGTCCTCCTGGTGTGACCTAAAGTAGGCATGTGGGGATAGCCTCTACATGCAACAAAATATCCTAACAAAATAGTGTGGGGGTATATGACTCATGGATAGACTCATGATTTACTGGTTCCACTAAGAATCCCCCGAAAAATTCCAAGAGATTTGAATGATTCTCCCCATATCATTGGACATTATCAGCGAACAATTTTGTTGATAGTGGGAATGGATGGATGTTGAATTCATTTACCCTCTAAATTTTGAGGAGCCCCACGGATGAAGTCATCTTGATTGGGAAGAATCCCACAATGTTTAGGATTATGGTTAAACAATTTATCCAGGAGGGGAAATATGGTTTGGATATTTTTTAGCCATTATGTGCACTACAATCCTATTGTAAAGGAGGTGGATTGGCCTGTAAAACTATTGTGGCTTCCTCCCCTCACTGACATGTCATAGAACCTTGTATTTTATTTATAGCACTAGGATCCCAAGGTTGACCCGATACCCCATCACCATCACAGACTTCATGATGAATTTCCTCAACCACACACCCATGTTCTCATCCCAAACCGCCAGCATCCACCCACAAATGGGAATCAAGAAAAACCTATCCATCCTCGCCACTGGTCATTGCTTAGTGTTGACATGTTACCCCCATACTCGCAACCAGATATCCTCCAGGATTCACCTTTAAGAACCCTCCTTGAAATGTTGGCCCCCCTTAGATAGGTGGGGGAATCATTGGTAGTATCCTAGGAGCATCCTCTCCCTTAGTACGTTGGTCTAGTATGAAATTTGTGAAAGCTCAAAACACTACTTGAAATGGAGAACCCTCACTGATTGCTTACCCTTTCCCGGCACTAGGTACATTAGAGGCCTCTCCAGCTGTGGAATCTGCTATAGATACTCCCATGTGTTTTAAGCAAGGACTTACTCGTCTTACATCTCCCACAGAATCCGAATCCTCGATATTTTATGGAGATCCTAGAAGTTGATGTTGACCTCCTCATGGTGAATATGGAAAGTGTTTTTACTTGGTGACCACCTACTCATCATTTGTATAATCATGTCAATAGACTGGTAGATGTGGAATTGAGAATCCTACATCGACTCATATAGTCTTATTGGCCTCATATCTACCCCAAATTCATCACATAATGCACAAAACGAGTTGGCCAAGACCCAATCCTCTGTAAAGTATCTACCCTGGTGAAAATCCCAGATTTCAGTCCACCCATTCTCTAGTTTCCCTTAACCTTCTTTAAAGATGGTGTGATATTTTGGTAGAGATACCTCTGGTTTCACCATTTCCCCATCAACATCATTGACATAGTTGTATAGGAATTTAGTAGTGATAGGTGTCTTTTCCTTCTAGGTATGGCCATCGTCAACCCTAAAACACTAATATTGGCACGAAATTCCACTGAACCACTACTTAGGTTTGTCCCCTATTTTTCATTGATTATAATGTCGTCCCTCAGTTCAAAGATATAAAGTGGAAGCCTTTTTCCTAGAAGGTTGTTCTTTTTTCCTTTAGAAAATAGTTCCACAAGGGACCCATTATCAGAATGAATCTTCACATATTCTCTGAGCATATAATTTTCTATCAATTCTTCTCTTCAATAAGAATCCACAAGGACCTCATGAGCTTTTTCTTGGTTGTATATACTATTCCAGGACATTATCAAATTTACACTTTATTCACGAAGCTCATCCATGAAGCACATTCGTAGAGAAAAAATAGTGGAGAGCACTGTCGGGAAGTCATGAAAGACTCAGCATGCTTCGTAGAGAAACATAGGATCCTGTTACACAAGTTTCTTAAGAAGCATTAATGGTGCATGTGTCCAAGGAACCCGAATCTCAAAGATCGTTCATAGGGCTTCTGGAGCTCCTTGATTCGAGAGCTTGAGCACAAGTATGTATAATAAAAGGTGGACAAAATTGGGGCCCTAAAACTATATTTATAGGTGGAATCCTTGTGAGTTTCACAATCGACCCTCTTCTGCTCAATCTTCGTGGAAATCTCACTGAATGCCTTGGTGAACTCTCATTGCGAAGCAGCTTCACGATCTGTATATTTTATTAGCGATATAACCTAAGAATAGGACCCTTGTTTTATCCACTTCTCCCATTTTGAGAGTATGTGGGGGAATATTTGTAATAAAAACACATGATTAATAGGGAACAATAGTGGTTGAACAAGGTGGGATGACATTTTCACATCAACCGGAATAAAAATCATTAAAGGATCATGCCTGTCGGAGCTCAATTGTAATTCCCCCCACCACCGCAAATGACATGAAGCAAGAAAGAATCGACTCCTTCATGACTTATGAATAGTTAATTGGAGGAAGCCTCCATGATTTGAAAAGTACATTCACAACCACTACAGATCCCTATGATGGAAGCCCTTATAAAGTACAATGAGCATTGTGATCACTGTTATGAAACGTGATGGATTCCTTCCTGATTATGACAGATCCACCTCTACAAACAATGTGAAATTTCATTCACTGAGTTCCCTCAGTGCACTATGATTCTAGGTTCCTATAAATAGGCAGCTTTCCTCCATATAAAATGAACGACACCCAGACCTTTCTCCATCTGAGCTCTTGTTTCATGAAACACCTTCTAGTATGTGAGCCAGCAAAACAATATACCACCCAAGTTACCTAATCATTGTGAATCCACTTTTCATTTTCTCTGTTTTTCTGTAATTTATGTTCGGATTTCCTTCACAAATCCCTATGTCCATCATGAATGTAAAAGTACATTTTGGGAACTCGATTCATCAAGGATAATTATTCCTTCACAAATCACCCTCCAGGAACATGTAGGCTCCATACCATGGTTGGGTCTTCATACATCGTGAATCTACTAAATTTTTAGATATCCTACTCTCCATGCTTCACGAATAACCTTCTTTCATTAAGCACCTCTTCTTCACAAAGTACAAGAGCTTTCTGGAGTCTCTCTCAGCAAAACATTCTTCTTTGTGAACCATGTGGCCATGTGGCCCTATAGTGTTTTAAGAAATGATTTCATGGATACTCAAGTGGTGTTTCATACAATGTTTCCCTACCCAATGCTTCAATGCATAGTCACAATAACATATATTATGTCTCCAAATAGCAATGCTAACATGGACCCCTCGATTGATGACTCATCCACCTCACAAAAATTGGTAATTTCTTGTGCGTTCCCTCCCCCATGTATGGGTCCATATAAGTTAGGTAAGTCTGGGGAATGTGGATCGATTCATCATCATCTGAGATAATGGAAATTAAACTTCCATGAACATTAATCCCCAACACATGATGTTAAACTATGAATTGATGCATGCATAGAAGGCCTGAGTGGATCAGATAAAGTATGGGACCAGGATCCATTTGCCTCCCAATTTTTCAATATTCCTTCTATATCCATCTTGGATTTATCACCATGTCTACCTCAGGAAATCCATGTATATGCCTTGACACACCTTGATAGGGTATTAATTATACGATTTACATATCCTCCTTGTACATCTGTAATCCCTCCTCAAAATTCCCCCCGAAAGTAAGTCCAAGTATCCATCTCACTAGGTCATCTTAGTGCATAAGCCCCATGCAATATCCTTCATGGTTGCACCTCTCACAACACAATAATCAGGTCTGATTCTATATCATATTTCTCACACTGATCATGACTCACATTGGGTTATATTTAGTTTCGACCGTTAGATCCTTTATGAGCCTCTAACCAATAGTAATCCTCATTCCCCCTTTTACCTAAACTACATTGACATTGATCCCAGCCTCTATGGTAGAGTATGTATGAAGACTCACTGAGGTTTAAGAACATCATCCATCTATTACAACCATATCAATTTGGTTCACTTCTCGTCCCACATGACATTAAACTGCATCATTCTCTTGAACTACGATGTTTTGGATCATTTTCATCCAAACATGTTAGTTAGGAAGACTTATCTACTTTCAGTCTCAACCAATGGTATATTTTAGTTATCTCTCCAAGGGACATTCCCTCCTGAAGTGATATATTCCCTTCATGGGACACATCTCTTAGATCCTCCTTCACATGGTGTTCTGATCCACTCGGTCAGCTAACCATGCCTAATACCAACATATTCCTCCAAACATGAGTATCCCACTTGTGATGTGAAAATAACCATGAATAATCCCTATCATATCTCTTGGTCTTTATATAATTCCTATGGCCAAATCTTATGCCATGTTCATGAAATAAGTGTACTTTGATTCCTTTCCCCTAGGATGCATATGAACACTCCTTGAGTTTCAAGCCCATAAATCATGTCCCATCCAGGTCTATCCCTCAGTCTATTGGGTTCTGAGATTTTCATGCCTTATCAAAAGGTTCCACTTCCTTTGGGTCCCATCCATGAATCCATTCTCATGAGCTGCCTCCTTAATGGACTCAGTTACCCATTCCAGAACTACGTTGACTTTGATACCTTCCTACTTGGTAGGGTACATAAGAATCCTCTAAAAGTTTCATTCCCAACACTATTATCTCTGTATAGGCTCCATTCCATTCTCACCATGGTACACTTCATCCATTTCTATCCTAATTTTACCAGGGCCGCCACATCCTGATAGGATCACGCCATTCATATAGGAACCTAACCATACATAAGCCCAAACCATCCACTAAATTACCTCACCCCTATCATGGTGCGGTCACATCATCCATTTGGGCCGTCTTAGTGTGTATGAAAAAATTATCCATATTATTTCTACTTCAAGCGACACTCAATCCATCTCAGTGTGTAATCCACATTCATCCATATTATTGCTGCACCGTATTACACCTAGTCTATCTCAGTACGTAAGTCCCAATAATCCATATGATTGTTTCCTCAAGTAGCGTGTGGGTTGTATTAGTGCGTAAGATCCATTAATCCATCTTAGTGCATATGCCACATTCATTCATATAAATGTTTCTTTTAGATACACCCAATCCATCTCAATGCATATTCCCCATTCATTTTTATGATTGCTGCTTCTAGCCCCACTCATGTTGTCTTAGTGGGTAATCCCCATTCATCAATATGATTGTCTATCCCCATAAATCCTATGTTGTCTCAGGGAAAAATTCACATTCATTGATATGATTTCTACTCTTAGTAGCCCTTGGACCATCTAACTGATTACGCTCCATCAATCCATGTGGTTGCTTCTCCCAGCAACACCTATTATGTCTTAGTGTGTAAGCCCCATTCATCCATATGATTGCAACTTCTAGCAGCACATTTTCCATATCAGTGCATATTCCCCACTCATCTATGTGATTGTTGATCCTAGAAACATTTGGGATATCTTAGTGCATAATCCCCATTCATCTATATGATTACTTCTCCCAGCAACACCTGGGTCGTATCAGTGTAGAAGCCCCAAATCACCCCTTTGAACGACATTTTTTTTGATCCATGACTTCTAAACAAGTTATGTAGGAATCCTCTTCTAGGATCAATCCTAGACATGGGTAATCCTTTGGGTTACCTTTTACTGGGACCCACCATCCTTGATCATCCCTCAGTGGTGTCTTGATCAGCCTTCATGGTGTGAAACCATATCTTTTTAGGGACATGCCATCTTGGGTCCATCCCCATTGGGAATTCTAATCCATCCACCCACAAAACCTTCCAGGTCCTCCCACACTAGGGTGTACCTATATCATCTTTTATGATCATTGTTTTGATCTGTTTGAACCATCTCTGCATGATGTTAAACTTGCGGCATGCCCCATGTTAAACCTATGAAGTAGACGAAATCCTTGGAGACATGAATCTGGAATAATTTACCCCAAAATCTCTGTGGGAAGCCTTGGGTTTATTTGACCTTGATAAGTCCTATGGAAAAGAAGAATACAAGTGTTAAACGTTCTACTGTCAAGACATGACAGAATTTCCTCAGTGTGACTACTATCCTAATCGAGGGTTTGTACAATATCAAGACCCCTTGGAATGTCATAATCAACGTAATAGAATTAACCAGTATCCATGAAGATATGTCACCGGGAATGTGATTCAAGAATAACGTCTTAATCTATGAGGGATACCCAGACTATGCAATGAGTTCTGATGAGAAATATATAGAAGGAGAAACTGACATCCCATCATCCTATTTTGATCAAGGAGAAAAAATCCTCGAAGGTGTGATGGATGACATTTCCTTTGAAAAGAGATAATGTGGAGTACAATGCAATCGTTAGCGAGTGTGAACAAGCCCCAGACAACATGCCTCGATGAAATCATTCGAAACAACAACAATTTCTAAAATTCTTATAACCGTCCAAAAGCACCTGTCTTTGTGGATGACTTATTGACTAATGTTTTAGGAATCATCATTAAATTATTTTATTCGATGAATATTTAATAAGGATTTCTATAATCTTGATATTATTGTTCAATTCATTGAAAACTATTTCTTAATTAGTGATCACGGGGGGGGGGGGGGGGGGTAGGAATCAAAGAATGAAAAACAATTGAAAATGGTATGTTTTGATTTATTTATCAAAATACCAATGTAAAATCTATAATTTAGAGTCTATACAAGTTATTTCATATAGAATAAATGGAATGACAATAACTACAATAAGATTTGGTATGTTGAGATCATACAATTGGATAGTGCTTGGTGGGAATCACTATTAGAATTCTGAAAAATCGCTTGTTCTTTTATATTTAATGTCATATAAGAGATGTTTTTATACAATTAATCAATTTTAGGTTCCTTATGTCAAATAAATCAAATCTAATGTATTATATTTACAAAATACAATTCACCATTAATTTTTAGGCTCATATTATTAAATAATCAAAGTATTAGTATCCACCAAGTCATGAAACTGAAAAATATCATAGAATGATGATTTAACTATTTTTAATCCTACTACATAGAATCCAATTGATTATATTAACTATCAATTTAATGGATGAATCTTTATTGGATCCCCAGTTTATCTCAAATTATTTGGGTTTTTTGAAGGGTATCATGTTTGTGCCACTAGTTCAGTCGACCTAAAACCAATCCATAAAATATTTTACAATGTCTCTAAACCTTATTGTGAATCATATATTTTCAAGATTCCATGGTAATGGAATATACATTGAACTAATACCACTTTTATACAATAAAATCTTTTATAAAGAAAATTAGTATTCAAAATTTGGTGACATACTTCTATGGATCTAAATCAAGAATGAATTCCTTCACAAAGTAAACTAATATCAATAATTAGGTATTTATTTAGAAGATTATAGATTTCACTATATGATAGGACTGTGGAAATGGTTTTATAGATTTGGACCCCTATAGTGGATCACCTACAATCAATATAGTAGGATTTATACTAGTGATGGAGCCATTAATTTTGGTAGCTTTCCTAAGAATTGGACCACGTTAAATGTAAAGAGGATATAAAAATGATGATTCCCCATAATTTCTATAGTTATTGGTTCTAAAACCTTATAGTTAGAAGATAATATCTAAGATATTACGATGTAATGGAGTCTAAGAAATTAGTAGTCTATTTTAAAAAAAAAATAAAACATTTGGTCTCAGTATACCATCTGGGTAATTCTCATGCCATAGCATGTTAAATTACAATTATAGGTAGATGTGAGAACCAATGGGAGATAGTAAAACATCCAAATTTTAGCAACCTGCATCAGGATTATCCACAACCAAAACGTGATAATCAGATAGTGTACAATCCATACCATGGTAATGTGATATGATGATAAATAATTTTGTGATCTAAATTGGAAGGAAAATCTATAAGGGACATCAGTCTCATAGATATACAGCTCATCCACTCAGGCCACTACATTCCCATTTTAAATAGAAATGATATTATAGTGCCATTTCTAGGTTTATACACTGTTTTAGCCATCATATCATGGGTTGGAATCGTAGGGGACAAAATATAAATTCGAATGACCCTTTATCATATCACTGAATTAACCTATTATTAGATAAAACACCCATGCTCCATAAATATTTAGTATCTAAGGTTTTAATTTATAATGGGGGATAATTTAAGGGTTTGGAAACTTATATCTCCATGATTTATATGACACTGAATCATAAAATATTTGGAACTAATTACTAACTCAATCTGGTGACCGACCTTTTTATATGTGGATAAATATGTGGTAGATCTAAGAAATAACATATAAATCATGATTAATCAGTGGGATTTGAAATTATACAATTGAGATCACTACGAAACTAATTATAATAAATGATTTGAAGTCCATGATATAGAAGATCAATGAATACATTAATAATTCCAGAAATCCTCCCAGTAATCAGTATGTGTACAAATTAGGATGAATTATATCCTTATATGATGTGTATAGGCATGGTTTGAGGGTATCTTAATAAGATCCTTAAATTTTACTATCTTTTTGAGTGGGAAAAAAATTGGTAGTCAATTAATTAGAAGAAACCATGAGAATAATTCAATCCAGTCCATCAAAAAAATAAGACATGTATTATACACAATACGAAGACATCCCTCTGATCAATTGATACTATATATTTGAAAGTGATACAATGATATTAGATAGAAGGAATGTATAATAACCACCTCAATAATGTTTCTATTTCAGAAGAAGGATGAGATAAATCTTAATCGCCACACAAAATCCAAAAATACACATTATAGGAAATAATAAAAAATAATTGAACAAATTGTTTTACAAGGATTGGAAAAATGTAATACATCCATAATATAACACTAAAAACATTTTATTATAAGATATGTAAGTAAATACAAATCACATCCCTCACTTACACTGTTTTTTCAAAATCACGTACAATTATATTAGAAACATTCAACTACTGAGTATAGTAACTATGTCACTTTGCATAAATGTTGGGCTACCATTCATCTTTATAGAGGTATCTATTTTGATGAATCGTCTAAATCGTCCACCATGATTTACAGTCATCCCTCTATTGTCCAAGGAAACCTATGATACCTTAATAATTGATAAGATAAAACCACCAATGATAAGTATATAGTACACAACCCATGGGTTGAGTCACCAACACCAGATAACACTATCTTTGGGAAATACTTTTGTATTAATCTATATACTCAGTACCATCTGATGACACGAAAATATCAAGACAATATTTGTCTTTATAATCAACTTGTTCAAGTCATCACTATCTGATGGAATTATTTCTATTGAAACCTTTATTCTTGGCTGCATTGAAACTATAAAATAGGAAAACATCAATTTTCCATTTTCTTTCTAGAGATCTCAATTCAAAAAAATATCCTTTACTAAAGCTAAACATATATCAGAAAACTAAAAATTATCACAGTAGAAAATTTATTAAGTATTTTTTCCTTCTCTAGTAATCAATATGAGATCAATCTTTGTCTAATTTATCCATTATTCTCCCCTCTATATAAAATTTTGATTCCAAAATTGGCACAATGTTTCCATAAATATTATTTGACTATCACTTTTGTAAACATATTAGATGGATTTTACTTCCCAACAATCTTCTATAGTTCCACAACATTATCTTATAAAAGGCATTGAATATGGTGATAATTAAGGTAATTTATTTTTCTCTTCCATGAAACACAGGATACATACAAGATGAATGTCCCCTAGAATAACAAAAAAAATAACATTACTATATTTGATCATTTATGTGTTCCTTTAGTAAAATAATTAATTGTATCAATTCATTCCTAGTTTATTAGTAGAAACACACTCTGATAATAATATAATAAATGTTACAAATGGCCGTAATAGAGACATCCAACTGATAATGGTTATACCAAAAGTTAACAGAGTTTTTGAAATACTTTTTTTGAATCCATGAATATTAAAAAAATAATCACATACAAAACCCTTCGGAAGATCATCATCTTTGAAACATAAATCTATATCCTATGAAACCATGGTGTATAAAATGATCCATTACACTTCTTCCTAATTTTTTTATCTAGTATGTACAAAAAAATGAATATAATTTCTACAATTGGAGTAATATATGCTCATATACAACTTAGCATATACATTAATTTTCCTACAACTGATGTAACATGCTACATACCAATGAAAAAAATTATATCCATTATTGAAGCATATACATTAGTCTATTTTAATTTTCTAAAAATGGGGGGTTGATAATGGTTTATAACTTTTCATTATATTTTTAGGAAATTACTTATTTAATCATTTTGAGATAATTACAAAATTCCAGTTTTCCTATCCCCTCAATTATCTTCCCCAATATATTCTTAGCATGTCTATGGTTCATACTCTCGTCCCTTATTGATAACTTCTTCTTTTGTTCCTCTATTGAATGGAATTATTTATAAACAATCAACATATGATCCCCATATAATAACTATATGATATATTCTCAATCATCCTATGTAATTTTTAGAAATTTATGATCCCTATCACATGGGCTAAAACATTCCTTGAGCATAAATGTGTCGAACTTTTAATTCACCATTATTATAGTTTCTTTAAATCCACACTATCTTCATGTAATCATATATATTAGATTATTCTCCCGATGAACATCATAAACCATGGGCTAAACCATGTAAATATCTTCCTCTAAATCCAAATTAAACAATGGTATCTCTGTATCGACATGATCCATGTATAGAACATTAAACCCAACACTGTTAAATAATATATAAATGGTTGTTTTCTTCTACATTGGAGAGATTTTTTTTTAAAAGTAACCCCCATAATTTTTTGAATAACCCTTCATAACTAACTTTTCTTTTCACCAATAACATCCATCATCTTCCACTTTCAAATATTTTTTTTCTAGTTCCCTTTTCCCTTACTGTTGTTTAGAAAACTCTCACTTATTATTGAGACATTAGGAGTAAACTCCTTCTCCAATGTATAATTAAAACAGTTTCAATTCTCCAATATAAGTTTTATATTTTAGATATTCTAGTTCCCCTTTGTTCATTTGAAGTTGAATGATCATATTCTCTATAAACCATTGAGATAGTTTCTTAATATTAGAAGATATTCATTTCTCTTTCACATGATAATCTGTTGAAACACATCTATTTAATATTATTATGTCCATACAACTTGTGTCTAGTTAATGACTATCGTATAATTCCCCATCGAGTAGTCATATATTTGATCATCTTATGTTTTATAGTAGTTTTTCTGATCATAATCCATCTTTTGGAGTTACTATAAGAGAATCACCCTTTAATATTCCTCCTAATTTATCAAAAACAAGTCATTATCTTAAATCATCTAACCAATCTCCTTGGATGTAAATAGTTAACCTATATCTGACATCCTTCTTGTCATGTCATGAAAATTCCAAAGAAGTTACACAGTGAAAGAAACATACTCACATTATACGAATTGATACGTTTCATTATTCTATAGGCGATATACAATGTTTTATTCACCAAAACCATTAAGAAAACATATCTTGTATTTTTTCTATAACTTATATCTATATTAATCTTTTATATTAACATATGTGGCACTTAAATTTTTTTAAGATGGCTCACATATGCTCTCCTCTTGTAAAAATGTTCCCTCATAGATGTTCTGGTCACACAACTAAATCCAAACACATGATACCTAAACATGCTACCAAATTTATAGCCTCTTCCCAAAGTCTATTAATAATTCCAGAGTGAAGCCTCATACTATGAGGTTTCATTTTTATATTATGACTTATCCATTAGAATGATTAATTTTTATGGAGTTCCAAGAATAATATTTTAATACCCAATATTATTATCATACTTGATTCTGTTCCTTCGATAACAGTAATAAATTATTTTTCATGTGCACTATATTCCATTGTCTCTCTCTATAAATTTTGGAATTCATTTCCACTATTTTATCCAAATCATTACATTGAATAAAATCATTGAAAACATAAGATTTATCATTTTTTTATTGAGAACTAGCCCTTCTGATTACCATCATAAATGAAGGTTGCAAAGTTAAATGATCCTTTATTTACGTGAAATGGGAATTTTCTCCAAACATTAGAATGGACATCCTCTAACATTCCATTACATGTATTCCCACAATCTAGGATGAAGTAAACTATTTTTTGTTTTTCTATATTATAACTATCACATCATTAGAGGTTTGTGCGATAAGGTTTATGAATTCTATTTTCCACTAGAATACACATATTATTTTTATTGGGGTTAAAACCCAACAATAACACTTTTCCATATCTTCTAATGATGTTCTTTTGAAATCTAAAAGTTTGACCTTGGATCGATCAAGTACAAGCTTCCAATCATTACTCTATGAATAAACATCATTAAACCTCTACTGATATTTGAAAAACAATTAATTATAATATTTCTAAATCTCTCCGTAACACATTATCCCACTAGTACAAGTCTATCCCAGAGACCTGGAATATTTCTAAGATCATTCAATATTAAGAAACATCTATTTTTTATTTGAATGCTAATATAAACTCTCCCAACTATATCTAGAGATTCAAAAAGAACTAGATAAACTATACCTAATCTTTTATGGACATAGTCCACCATTAAACCATACCCACCAGTTGATTGAAATGATCCACCTGAGACAATAACCCATTTTTCCTATAGAATAATCAAACTGAATATAATACTTGAACCTCAATACATTATAATTTTTAATTTCATATATATGGAAGTGGAATCCTATATCTTATTCATCAAAATGTTCTTGATATATCTGGTTTTCTAAAATATCTACCATTAATGACCTAAAACAATCAATTCTTCTTGACTTATTTTCAAGGAAATATAATATTAAGACATAATATTCTGAAAATTTTTTAGATGACATGACTGTGCCCCTCTTTTAGTACTTATAAATCCCATATATGGATCATGAACTTACTTCCACCTGAAATCCTCATTCAAGATCATGTTTCAAATGTCCTTAAACAAAATATGTAAATTCCCTCAAGATTTTATCACTAATTTCACTTTGGAATCCTAGATCTCAGGATGTGAGGATATAAGTAACAAATCCCTAGTACTATCATTAAGAGTAACATTCAGCTATTTGATTTTCACATGAAACATATGGATGCAATTTTTTTATTAGTATTAGGTATTCTATAAAATAATGTCAAACTAAAAAATAATTAAATAATAATGATATTGATAAGAGATATTAGAATCTCAAGAATTTCTACAAAAAAAATTATTTCACATATGTAGTAGTTTTCACTTCTCTAATTTTGAATGAAACATTATAAGTGAGAGACATCTTGATCAAGGGTATATAATTCATATATGACCACTCCCATTCCATATTGTCCTCTTCCTAAAGACATTTACCTAAAAATGTAGCATATTGATATTTTTAGTTAAAATTTTGAAAGATAAATTATTCAAAAGGAAAAGTCTATTCAGTCAAAAATATCGATACAAACATTCCCTTCCTTAGATGTAATTACTCGTCATTACATTAAATAAATAGGAAATAAAAAATATTAATGAAGAGTATGTGGAGAAAATAAATGTTGTTCATAAATTATAACCAATCATTTAATAATTATTATTGGATGTAAACTTATGTAATGAATCCCGGAGAATAATTATCTCTTTCTAATATACATATATGATAAGAAAAAAATAAATTAGATACGAATTCATCATATTACCTCATTATGTGTAGTGGAAATATCCACAATACTACCATAGAATGGAATTTATGACAACCACCTACATCTAGATTGTGCAGTAGAACATTTATGAAATACCACTTAATCACTAGAAAACACCGCGAACACACTTCCAACACAAACAAAAAACAAACATAAAAAATATTTACATAGTTTTGAAAAATATCCTACATCCATCGAAGAATAATATAATCATTTTATTATAGAATATTTATGTGAATTAAAAACACATGGGTCACTTCATCAATATTTAAAATTTATCAAAAAATTATGATAATAACTCTCATATACTCAATATAAGAATTAAATCACATTAAATAAGATTTGGGACACATATCCTCATTAAATAGGTACTTATCTGGTGAATTGGTTGTACTAACCTCTAAGATTTAGAATCAACCTCCCATTGACCACAGACTACATCAATACACTATTAAACCATTTGATGAAATTGAAAACATGCAGTCTATATGAACAAAACCCATTCCGTGTTTCAACACCCTAGGAGAGTACAATATATGGGAATCTTTATCTAATGAATCTATCAGATCATCACTAATCGAAGAAATTGAAACCTCACCATATAATTCCTGTATTTAATTATATTATTCTGAATATCTATGTCCTTTATAAGTCTATCTAGTATAGTCTTTTTTCAAAACTACATTAAAAAAATATATTAATTAAAAAATCCAATTTGCGATCTTTGTCCAATGATCTTTTTCTAGAAAAACATTGATTGGTGAAACTAATGATTTTCCATAGAGCTGAATAAAATATATAGGAGGGAATTTAATTCATCATTAGCCTAGTATGTTTAAGAAAGATATCATTATAGTTCCTAAAATAGATAATTGAGTAACGATCGAGGGTGTTTCATGGTTTCCAATCTACTTTGGTCAAAAAATAAATTTTGTAATGAAGGATCTACTATATATCCTTTTAGATAATAGTTTCCTGAAGAAACATGTCATAAAAATATCTATGTATTAGGATCCCTCATATTATTGATATCCTATAGACTATTCCTATTCTCAATATGAGATAGGTGAGAGGTTTTGATACCTAAAAAACGATGACATGATTGTTCTTCAAGAATTTGAATTGGTATGTACATCATGAATTGATAAATATATATAACCTTTTAAAGATAAATTGTATGTTTCTAGCTGAAAAATTCAACCTAAATATTGTATAAGAAGAAGGACTGGGAATATTCCCCAATGACTATACCACTAGGTTAGTGATCAAACATCATACTTCATCATCTATTTGAATTATTCATTGTGGAGTTGAAGATAGATGTATAATTTTGGACGATGGGATACAAAGGATAATCTTTTTCATACTAAGTTAATGGAGAGATACTAAATATATAAGAACATCACTTATGTATATATTAAATAAGCTAACCTCATGAAATGATATTCTAATTGATATAGTAAATGGAATATGTAAACCATTATGATTTAATGTTATGATAATAAATGGGGATTTGAATATTACCATATAATCCATAGTTTAATATAGACATCCAATCAGACATTTAATAGTATTGATGTTTTGATATTTGGAAACTATTCCAAACCTCATTATAAGTGATGTCATGGTATTGTCGGTCAACCCCAGAAATTCAGGGATGATATCCCTTTTTTGTCACAATTATCAAATTAGAGAGATGTGATAAAAATGTAGTCTCAATGAAATTAAATGATTATTTTGAAAAAAAATTGTAATAAAATTAATAAAAATTATGTGGTTAATTACTTTCCGAATAACACATATATAAACTAGGTATGTACATCATTAGTGTTACACCATTATCAAAATTTTGTGTAGTTTTTTACATAACATGGTTACCACAAATTGAATTTATAGATATATATATATATCTTGTTTTTTAGATAATGTTGATTACATCATGGGGAACCTTTTTTTAAAGGTTAGGGTTGAAGCCTTAATTTATTATTTAAAGCAAAGACCTCTTTAGTGTTGGTAGAGGAGACCCAGAACATAGCCCAAAGTCCCAAGGCCAAGTAGCCTTAATAAAAGGGATAAAAGCCAATTTTATGGCCCAAAGGACCCCTCGCTGAACAACACTACTACAATACCCATGCTGATACAGTACCGCTACAGTCCATGCAACCACTGCAGGACCCAGCAATAGTGCCTCCGCTGCTACAGTGCCGCCGCTGCTACAATTATGACATTGCAATAGTACTGCTATATTACCCGGAAATTCATCCCTGCTTGGATTTGATCCCAGGTCTTTTGTATGCCAAGAAGGAGCTTGTACCACCTGGGTACAAGCTCTTTTCCAAGGGGAACCTATATAATTGAAGACATAATTTTTTAATGGGATTTTTAGATTTTATAATTTCTAGGAAAACACAATTTGTATTATATTGGTCATCATAGTTGTGCTATAATAAATAGTCTACAATTTTTTTGTGTGTGATCATTATAGAAAAAGGGAGGTCCCATGGTCAAATTACTTAAAGGAATACCGTACCATTGACTATATCAACAACATCTAAAAAATATCACATCCTTGGACTCATTAATGATTTATTCTAATCGGATCTCATTATAATGGGAGTCATTTTTTTCATCACACCAAATGATGGGTTGAATTCAAAATGGTATTGATGTGAAAAATTTACAAAAAAAATATATACAAAAAAAATTATTGTTATTTTAGAATAAAAGTTTTCAAAAATTAATTCCATTGACATGTCCTAGGTAGAGGTCCAACACAACTACATAGTGACTTCTATGAGATCCTTCATGCAGGTGTAGTTCATTTTTTCTTTCATGGTGGGATCATGACCAAGGATTCATCTATATTAGGGAGACGGGTATTCCATTTGGTTTATTGCAACACAAAGAGTCACAAACATCACACATGGATACATTATTTCATTACAAAAACGTATATTGGGAGGTATATGTAAATAAATTCCTAGAAATTTCATTTATGAAGGGAATGATCCTTTATCAGTGATAAATATAGATGATTTTTTAGGAGGATAGAAGTAACTTTTAACCATTAGGTATAAATTTACACATTGATAAAAGAGTGGATCATTTATTCAATGATAGGATCGTTCCTAAAAAACTAATATCACAATTAAAAATCCATTGACATATGGAAATAATTTTCTTAACACTCCATGTACTCCCTTATGTTAAGTCCCATACATGAGGTCCCTTTGTTGGGGCCCAATAAATGATAAAACATTGTGAGTACTCTTGTTGTTGGATTGACTAATGTTTTTGTTCATGAGATTTCATTTCAAATATTTCTCCATGATTCCCCACTGAATATTATCTTTTATGACGCCTCTTCTTTAGTTTCTTCTATGGAGGATTTTTGGGAGGGCATGAATTTGAATTTACTTAATGAGGGGTAATATTTGAGGGATTCACCACAATATCCCTTTATGGGGACCCTCCATGAGATAACATCTTAAGGACTCATTCAGAATAATCATATGTGTGTGAGGCTTAAACCAATACCTATGGTTGTTATGTCATATTTTATACATCACTTTGTTCCTATGAAAAATGGGGACCTCCTACGGCGTTCATGTCCCACTTTCAAATGGTCCTTGAGTGTGAATCATTGGAACCAAGAATGAAATAATTTTAAACGAATATATAGGTAGGTAACCCGACATCCTAATTATATTTTATTCTTATAAATTATCAACGTATTTTGGGTCCGTTTATATTCTCATATTACCTTTATTTCACCAAGATTAAATCCCAAAAAATTCATTAATATTGTGTCTCCTCTAAAAACTCTTGAGATAAGTAGTTAGCTAATTCACATCAACCTCCACCCCTTTAATCATATATCCCCATGATAAAATGAATCTTCAGGAAAATCGTACCTCAATATATGGATCTTAGGGTATTCATGATCATGTAGTCCCTTGCTATCGAGGACTCATACATATAGGATATAAGGATAATCTCTCCCATGTCAATATACTATTAATATATACCCATGTGTTGGGATATAATAAATTTTTTTTTCTATTCAATGATCTAGTGAACCAATCATATGGGTTCTATTATTATGTTTAAGAAACATGCATTTCTAATGGGACTAATTCCTAGGTGTAACCACCAAACAATTCTAAATGTACCATATAATTTGTAGCCCCAAAATACTTTATTCACTTGACTTAAATAGTTGTCTATCAATCACATATTTGTACCCATATCAGTAGTTCTCAAGTAATGTTGGAGCCTCATATCTTTACGCCCATCAAATTTATAATAGAACCATACCATCATGTTTCTATTACTCCATCCCCATCCATCCAACCATTATTCATAGTTAGAAACATATGTGGGACTCCAACTATGTGTAATACACAATCAATCATTCCATATTAATGTTTTCAATCGATTATCAATTACTGTGTCTCTCCTACAGAAGCATCCCCCGAATAAGCTCCAACACATCTTCACATGGACATATCCTCTCTTAATACCCTTTTCTAAATGGATATATTCCCCATGTGTAATTTTTTCCAAAATAGTCCACATTCTCTATAGGTGTTCCAACAATAAAATACTATATTCTATATGGTAAATCATTCCTCAAAGGATAAAAATGTCTATGATCTTTCAAACCCTATCTCAAATTTTATTATCAATAAACTAGATGAACTAGAAAGGGTAAATCATTTCCATGTTAAATGGAAAAAATTAGTAGGAATTGTTTTTCTAATTTAAGAAACAAAATTTATAAGTCTCATAATGTTAGACTAGATGAAAAAAAAAATCCTTATCGGATGATGTTAATCTATATTTACATGTCCCATCATGTGAATATAAATTGTACAACCTAAACTAGGTTGGAATTGTTTGTAGTTAAATAAGTTGCATGGGATTCCACATCGTGGTTCAATTAAATCACTCCAATGTCCCAGTATGCAATACCTTAAGAGCCACATCACTATTTAATGGATTGACATCATTAAAAGGAACCACCAGTAGTCCATGACACAAGACCAGAAAAGGAAAAATGTATCATACTTTGTATCATTGATCTATATGTATTATGATTACCTTTATAGGGTTTCATGGTAATCCCCAATATTGGACTGTAAACAAATACAACTGAGGAATCCCACACCAACACATCTAGATCTGGTGCTAAAAGAATTTTCTAAACATTTGATTTTATACAATGTGATATTATCCTACCATTATTTTACATAATTTGCATTACATAAACATTAAATATCATAACTAATTAAAATATCCTAGGAAAGGAAGTTTTAATGTCTATGTGTATTAACTCTATAAGAAATATTTCTAATGATAAACATGAAAATATATTCATAATTGAGCCACCCTTAGACTCTTCTATATATATCATAGGTTATACTCATCCTTATAACATAAGAAAAGGAACAAATTATAATGGGGTGACCTCAAACACCTAACATGAAAAAAAAACAAAAATAAAATAAAATAATATGATAGATAATAGGTACTTGGGAAATAATAGTAATTAGAGAGATTTCGTTAAAAATAACTTTGATCAATAAAAAATTTCCAAATGAAATTATAGAATGACCTCTACTCTCAAATTATAAAACATATTCTGTGTCTAAAGAGTTTGGAAACACGAGACAATAATCATGTTCTATTATATTATAAATATGAATATAACATTGAAATGCGGGATAAGATAAATAAAATGAAGTAATAACCATGTGGAGTTGGAATTACAACATTATTTACATAAAATAGTGGGAATGTGCCTATAATACATGTATCCTCTTGTACAAGGTTTACTACCCATGTACCCTATTAGGATTGGGATAATAGACTATGTACCCTCCTTGTGTTAGGATACAACCACTATAAAATAATTGGATTTTGATAATAACCTGGAAACCCTCTTAGGTTTAGAGTATAGCTCATGTACCCTCTTTTTCTTGGGCTACTACTTATGTACCATCTAGGGATCGATTTACTTCTAATGTATACACTTTTTGATAATGGGAAATAAAAGACTAAAAACTTTTATATAGGGTGATATAGGACCCTACCCATCACAATCCATAAATATGTGAGTGACATGAAATCAATCATTCAACATATCATAAAGAATCCCTGGAATTAAAATTTTGTTTCCCAACATTTCTAGACAGTATCACCAAAATCTACCTAATGAATGTAAATGATTGACACCCATTATTAAATCACCAAAAAAGAGTATAAAAAATTAATTTACATGGATATTAATAAAAAATATCCAAATAAATTAAATTGAAATAATGAAAATGATGTCCAATCCATAAATGTGTTTTTAGAAATCATTTTCATAAAATAAGATGTTACATGTCATATTTGACTGTCATTTTCAAAAATCTAAAGTAAAAAAACATTGAATATTTTTTAAAACAATAAATAAAAATACATTAACAACTATTAAAGGTTATATAAAAAGAAACATGGAATGGAAGAAAAAAATTTAAAGAAGAAAACAAGGCATAATTTTTTAATATTTAGAAATACATTTATTAAAAACCAAAAAATTATTATAATATCCCATTGAATGTGTTAATTTGAAAATAAGATGGTAAAATGAGTGAACACATATTAAAAGATAAAAATAAGAAAAGTAATTATTCTGGATATAATGAATATATAAATTGAGGTTGAACTATATGTTTAGGATCTAATAAATTTTTATTAACAACATTTCACTTTTAGGAAAAATAAATTCATTGAGAAAGAATCATTAATTTGAAAACCATAGTATCCCTAAAGATGAAAGATAAAATATCATATGAAATAAGTATTAGACGAATTTACCAATCCTATAAGAATAATGATAAAGGAAAAAAGTTATATAAAGGAATTGAACTTTGAGTTTACCAAATCCTTTAAGTATATCATATTGAAAAAAACATATTAAATAAGTTCAAGAAAAAACAATTATAACTCCATGAATGATAATTGAGTTATCAAAAATTCTTATAGTGTTATAATTATTTGAATTGAAAATACAAGAATGGATAATAAAGATATTAATTTTTAAAAACCATATATTACATTCTAATCTTTGAAATATAAAATCCATTGTAATGACTCAGATTTTCTATGCATATTTTTTGAATACTTTATGAATTTTTTTTCAGATCAAGAACTGAGACAACATGTGATTAAAAGGCCTAGTGTTCTCATAACAAATGTTTTAAATATATTAAATATATTTAATAGAATATGTGTGTATTTTTTCTAAAAAAGTGGTATGATAAATAAATGAGGAAATATTTAGAAATATAAGTGAATCATTAAGTTCTGAATGCAGGTTTTAACCTATGTGTGATATAAACCTTATCGATGTGGGCCATTTGTAAAAAAAATAATTGAGAGAATGGAATGTATAAAATAATTATATAAATTATTTTATTTCAGTTTTTTCGACACAACAATTGCATGGTGTTTATGTAGACTATTATGAAATAACTCCAGGTTCATCTATATAACCCAGATGCCATTGCAGAATCATTAGAGAGAGAATTAGTGGATCTCTCTTAGACGAGCATCCATCGATTCTTGAATCTATAATCAATTAGAAATAGATTTGAAGTGTCTCACAAATGATTATGATGCCACATCATTCCTCATCAGTGATTGATCCAAATTAATGTAGGATTTTTTGCTGTTCTATTTCATTCCAGGTTTTGAATTCCTATGATGAAAAGGTATCAATCATCTAATATATTTATATGAGGATCATGTGTATTGTGATATAGGTGAGATTAATTGATATTTGGGATAATTTATTCATAATTTCATTATTTATTATTCGTGTTTTATTATATCGAAAACAAATCATAGATGATACAAACATCGATTGACGTTCATTCAAATTTATTATTCCTTTTATTTTCTCCCATTATTATTCATTCAGTGTGGGTGTTTTTTGTCTTGACTGTGGTTTGAAAAATCCCAATAACTCAATCTTCACACCCATTTCCATGTACAACGATTTGATATCATAGATCAGGGATTGAAAAGACATGAAAGTGGTGTGATGGAAGAAGAAGTGATGAATCAAACATTTTTTGAAACATGATTTCATGTTCTTCTATTGTCAATGAAGAACAATGTATGAGAAATTTTTTGGTATGGATTAACTGGATAGAATCTAAAAAAATGCCGCAAAGGGGTTATTCCATATCAAATCCCTAATTTCGAAAAAAAAACAGTGAGTTCTAGTTTCTAGGGGGTAGCAATGTGAGAATGTGTTTACAGAAGAAAATTATTCCTAAAAAAGAAAACAAAAATAAATGTCATTTGGGATTACACAACATGTGTTCTAGAGATATACTTATATATTGATAAATATATTCTATTGTTGTATTATTTGTTGTTTGGGGGTGTCCTACTTGGTATTGTTATAATCACCCATGCATGATCATTTCCAATACATATCATGGATTCTGTAGATGATCATCTTTTTGAATGATTCCTTGACAGACTAGGATCATATGCTACATGATGATAAAAATAGACTCAATTGTTTTCATGATGTATCCTAACAGTAGTACCAATATTACATTTAGGTTGGAATTGTTTTAAAAAAATTGTTGTGGGCATGCATTTGGTCTTGTTTTATTTCCTCTACTTCATATTTCAATCCTATTGCGGGATTTAAATGTATGCATGAATGAATGTTTTGTTTTTTAACATTTTGTCCTTATATATTCATGGAGATCTGTGTGGGTGTACAAGTACTTAGCTCAAGAATTTATAAACTGCTGATATGCCTAAATAGATCTAGTCACCATATCCTCTCTTATATGGGGTGGGCTTGGGGGTTTAGCACATTGCCCCTATTGTAACAATTCATGACAGAGTGGTATCGGAGATGTCAATTCTATATTAGGACAAAATTCTATGATATTGTTTTGGGAAAATAGTTTCCATTGTTTTACCTAAATCTTTTAATCCTGCGATTCTAGTGTTAGTGGAGCGGCTAATGTATTTACAGCATGACGCTGATCACATTCTTTTTCTCTCAATACATGAGAACACTAGTGGCTGGGGAAACAATGGTACATGAATCATAGAGGAATGGTTTGTGGTTTCAATGTACTTTTTGAGCCATATCTCAACATAAAATTGCAGATCATGGTACATCTTATCTATTTCAAGATTCCCCCATGATTTATTCTAGTTATGATTCAAAATCATGATAATGAGGACAATACTATTAGTGATTAGGTGTCAATATAGGAACTAGTTACAGAGATGTTACATCAAGGTGTTTCACCAGCTCTTCCACCATCGGTAGAGTAGCCTATGATATCTGCAATATCAGTGGATGAGGTACTATGGCTGAGCGCACTTAATGAGTTTCAGTGAAATAGTCCCCTCGGGTTCTAGGGAAATCCTGACCAATGGGTGGAAGAGTACTAGTTTGAGGTGTTAATTAGAGTTTTTTGTCTTGTTAGGACACCGATAGATCATTTGATGATTATATCAGTAATCCCTTTAAATGGATTAGATTGATGATGGGGGGGGGGGTAGTAACCTAGTCTTACGATGAGGAAACTCTATCATGGCCATAATTTTAGAATTTTTCAAATATTGGTTCTTTATTGTAAGTATGTGGGATGCATGTATCCATGATATTATACATCTCCAAAACTGAATCATGACTATAACTAATTATTCGTCATAGTTTAACAACCTCTCCAGGTGATCAATGAATGTGTTGTGGGACCAGTTCTTTAGAGATCAGACCTTCAAGTTGTAATGTGTAAAGAAATATGATCTAGTTTTATCCCTATTTATTTATTAATTATTCCAGGGTGATATAGTTAGTTTTTTGGTTGATAGTTTCATGTATTATAAGATAAATCTAATGGTTTCTAGTAGTGGGGATATAGAATTAAAGACCTCAGTAGATGAGAGTTGGAATCAGTCTTAGGGGCCTAGATGTGTGAGATGTTTTAGTAAGAGGTCATAGAATTGAGGATATATATTCTATGTCTCATTTGGTGTGTCTAGTAATCTTAGGGAAAGGTGGTGGTACTCATGTGATAGTGTTTAATAGAGAAAGATATGGCCTATAACCCCCGTTAAGGTGTATTCGGTTCTGTATGATGGTTGGTTGTGAGGGGATCAGATATTTCTCATCTAATAACATCATGTCAAAATATTTATTATAATAGAAACTCCCAAAATTCCCTCATCCAGTATTGGGTATGGAACTTCTTACCAAATATCTATGATCAATTGGGTATTCATACCCAACAACTCTTTGAAACTCGTATTAATCAAGAGGATTAAAGTTTGGGCTAATTACACAATTTTTTGGGGAATTTTTTCCAACTACATAAATCTATTATAGGATTATGATATATTTTATAATCTCTCCCTAATCCCTAAATGACACCAGTTACCTTAAAAAAATCATTTATAGGTTATTTATCCTTTATATACAAAAGATGAGGATATTATATGTGATTTCATATGTATTAATATGATGTTCTTCATATTTTTTCCTTTTAATGAGTGGCTTTATAAGTTCTAAATCCATATAACTACGAAAGTCATAATTTTCTGCCATGCATAGATGCGTTAATTATGAGGAGGGGATAAAGCCTCTATGAGTCAGCATGCATATCATGGTTATTATAGAAAAAAAATAAATGTTTTTCATTAAAAAAATTCAATTTAATGTCATTTGAAAATACATATGAAAGGGAACTTAGGAACCATATATGTGATCTCATGTCTAGAGAAGACACCCTATGTACCCTGGAAATGGATGAATCATTATTATCGTTGTTTGATCACACCCTCAGGACTGGTCCTAAGGTATACTCCCTTATATGAGGGATATGTTTATCATGCCTCTCATTGTGGATTACGTACTGAGAGTTCCTTGGATGGTGGTGATTAATGCTGTTAATGATGTCTTTATTGTGTCTTTTTAATCCCAAATGATCTACAATCAGTGTGATAATCAAGGGATAACAAGTGATTAGCCTCCTTGAATATTTTTGTTGGACTTGTGCATTAAGACATTCCTCATATGTTAATATATAGTTCAGGCCCTAGAGAGGTGTCCCATGTACCATGGTTATGGTAGGAATTAGAGTCATTGTTTTTCAGTTAATTTCTTAGCCCGCTGATGGATGATGTAGTTAGATATTCTCATGGGACAGATCGAGTTTGAATGGTTGAAATATTAGAAATATGGGGATTATATATGAATTAATTATTATTTGAACTCAGATATTAATAATGTGTCATACGTATCCAAATAATTGTAGGAATCATAGTTAGCATAGTCCAATTGGTAAAGGCCTGCATGATGAGATTTTCATATATGGGGGACATATCCTATTATTCCACTAATAAAGTATTACACTCTAATGTTTCCCTTTCATTTTTTGAGGATCTTGGTTCAAATAAAATGATTATTTCAACTCCATGAGCCCACATGAGTTTTGATATGTGTGAGAGACAAGGGATGGAAAATCATTAGTCTCAGTACATATATATTTTGGACATATGTACTAATAAAACCCTTTGGATGGTTAATATAAATATTTGGACTCAGAGAGGCATGCTTTGTATCCTGGTTATGGATGGAATGGTATTCAACATAATTACTTATATTGGGGCTTGAAAGTTAAGGTTTTCCTATAGCAGGGGAATACACATTGTGGGTGGACAATTTTATCAAGCCCTGGGATTCCCTAACTGACCTGGACTTCTTGCTTACCTAGAAAGATTGACTACCATATTGGAATGAGTTGATTGTCCGTTTTTACATGAAGAAGGATGTATAGAAATGTCTAGTTATATTACGAACATGTCCATCAACAATCATATGATCTAGTTGAATTATTCATGGGATGTCATGTATCCTGGATGGAATATTCGAGGGTTATATCATGATCAAGGATGACTTTTTTAGAGGAAATCATAAGACCTAGATGTTTTATCCTATAATCAGTCACATGACCTCAGTTGACATGCCTAGAGGGTGTCGCATGACCTAGACAACATGACCAAGTACCATCGCAAGAGCTAGATGAAACTCTTATTGGGTGTTGTGGGATTCAAATAGACATGTCTCTGAGGGTTTCTCATTTCCTTGATGACACATCTGGATGAAATTGTGAATCCTAGCAGGTGTCTTTAATGGTATTCACAAGAACTAACTTGCATGCCCGAAGGGGGTCGTGAGAGTCATTTGAAAGACCAAGGTGCTACAGTGAGACTTTTTTACATGATTTTTTGTCTCTATATGGGCCTGGAAACATTTATGAATGTCCTTGATACACTTGTATGGTGATGCCGAAGGGATTTGTGACACTGAGGTCGAGTTTTTATAGGGCATCATGTTACTTTATTTGAAATTTCTATAGGACTTCTCATAATTCAAATATCTTAACAATAGAGTATTGTGAGACCTGGGTGACATGTCCTTCTGTTGTCGCATGTTTTAGGTGGTTCAAATGAAGTGAATCAGGATCAGTATATTCCATTCTCAGACATTCCCCATATATAATATTTTTTCTTTAATAATTTTATAATATTTAATATAGTTTTATTAAATATTAACTTTTTTATGTATTGCATGTTCGATAATATGTTAAGGATGTTCTTCAATCATCCTTCCAAAATTCCTTTTTGTGATCTAATGTGATCTCTTAAAGTGACTATACTGAATGCATGATTACTCCAATAATTTCATATATATTACCTGATATGAAGTCTCTCTTGTCGTAAGATTAGATACTTCGAGAAATCTGTTCTAGCATCGGTGTGATGTTCTAGGAGTTCATCCATTCATAGAGAGTAGTTTTATAATTATCATGCTAGGATAGGGTATTTATAGGCATCACCACCCTAGTTGTTCAACTTTTTGTACGGAAAATATTTTGTGAGTCTAGGTTGGAGTCGACAAGAAGGCATTGACCTCATGCACCTTCGTGAGGCCCTTCTATTAATCACTCTGGCGGCATCACATGACTTTTGGTGGCTGCAATTCCATCCAATGGACACCAATTCTATTTGATTATTTCTAATTCATAAGTCATTATTTAATTATCCAAAAATTTCAAGGCTCTTTTATGTTGTCATTTTTATGTGTCCAATGGATTTTATAAGATCAGGGAACCACTATAAGGCCTTGTTCTGATATAAGGTGACTTGTTTGGGACATTCCATGAGAAAAGGATGCCTTGTTAAGGGGCCTTCACGGGATGAGGATGACTTGTTAAGGGGTCTTGAGATATGGTGATGTAGAAATACTTAGAATGTTGTAACACTCCAAGATTTCATAGTGTGTTATTTCTTCAAAATAATTCAATAACTTGCACTACACGCAACACCGAGTTCAATTGCACCATGACTTACCAAAAAAAAGCCATTAAAAGAGTTCATGAATAGTATTAACTAAATTTTAATCTTTACATAATCCTTATAATTTTTCCACATTATGACTATCTTAGACATAATGCAAGAACAAATTCATTTTCAGTATTGCACTTTTATCAACTTTTAATAGTGAACCCTTTATAAATACAATATTTTAAACTTTTTGACTAAATGGGGACATCAAAAATTTAAAATGGAACATCCCAAACTTCCACGGTACACTTTCTTTGAATAATACAGTAGCGTGTGTTATACGCAACCTTGAGTTTTAACACACACCACAACCGATCAAACTAGCCGTTATGAATAGTAATACCTAAATTTTGAAATTATATATATTTTATATTTTGAAATGGACTTCATTTTTGGATTCGGAATATCTAATTTAGCCTAAGGTGAAATTTTGGTATTTTTCGGATAACTTTCATATTTTGATGAATAGTGAAAATTACTAAATTTTAATTAAAAACAACTTTTTTAATCAAAATAATTAATAGTGATAAATTATGAATTTGAGTGGTTTTAAAGTATATTTAGAATATATTTTTACAATTTAATATAATTTTGGTCATTAGACATAATTTTACAATTAAACCGAACATAAACAAGTGTCAATCTTTTGATAGTTATTATCTCTTAAAAACACGCTTTTTGTTTTGACAGCGGGAATTATTTTTAAATTAATTTCTGCCACTTCTGTGTTTTGAATTTAGAAAAATGGATTCCATATTTGGAATCAGGATGTTCAAATTGTGTAAATAGGTAACTTTTATTTTTAGACATTTTGAATAATTACTGCGATAAATATTTTATTTACCATGGTTAAGGGTAAATCCGGTAAATAAGGGTTAAAAAATAATATTATAATAATACTAAATTACCCTAAAACGTGTCTTAACCCTATTGGTTGATACATGGTCGACCATGGGAATCTTTGGGTCTATTTTGGGACCCCATGGATCCACTTGTAAGTGATAATGACACTTTATTTTAATTAAGTTAAAATGAATACAAAAATGACACAAGCATATATCTTCTAGAAAAACAATTTTTACATAGGGTTATACATGTTGGATTTTCGATTATAAATATTCATTAGAAATCTAAAAAGATTTCCTACATAATGATATTTTATTTATAATTTTTAGGCATCAAATAATTTAAATTATTAATGACACAATAATGATGCAATGTTTACCTCATTAATAAATCATTTAAATAAATAAGATTATAATGATTAAAATATTATCTAAAACCTGTCCAATTCTTATTGGTTGATATTATTTAGAACATGAGTCATCTTATATTCGACCCCAATTATTTTTGGACCATTATAAACCGAATATAATTATATTATAAAGTAATACTTTCACTCTTTCCTAAAGAGCCCCTCTTCTCCCTTATAAAAGGAGACCACTTCTACTCATTCCTCACACCTCTCAAGCCACTTGGCTCGTCCAAACTCTGCCCAACTAAGATCCCCACATCCCTCTCCTCCTCCTTGAAGCTTCCCCTTAGGAATAAAGCATTTAAAGAAGTCCTTTGGTTCCAACCAAAGTGAGTTACCTAAATTAAAGGTAACGATTTCTCTTAAATTATTTCCATTTATTTTGCTTCTCCAACCCCCAAACTCTTTTTATTTCCTTTATTTTGTAACAACACCAGTATCCTCAATATACTAGGATGTTTTTATAAGAAGGATTCAAACTACACATACACACAACTCCATCTAATGGATGATGAACATAATGTTTCTGTGGATGGAAAACTAACGCCTCACGAAACGATGATTGTTCAAATACATCGTACCGCCTCTCATGATGGCCATTATGATGGCATTGTAATTAAATATGATATTAATGATATATATTTTATATATAAGCTTCTGTAATTCCATTTTATTTCATACCATTATTCGTTTCATGTTGTATATACATACGATAATTTCATTTGAGGAAGTGCGGACTACCGCCCCCTTAAAATGATATGACTCGTTCATACCACACATGGAACGTATAAAGGATGGTGTTAATGAACTTAAGTAACATATATAAAATATTATATTATACTGGAATAGTAATATACCTATGTATCATTTGGATTCAATTCTTTTAAAATAAAAATTAAATGGAAGTAGCGTTTGTGCGTACGTACGGACTACCGTCTCCACGAACGCGATGAGATTCATTCTCCATCGTATCCATTCAAGTCTTATTCTCATTTTAGGGTCAAAAATAATGTTAATATCATTCTGATTATGAAAAGATATAATCTATCCATTACAAACATGTCTTACGTAAACAAAACATTTAAGAAGAACGAATCGATTATCACCTGAAACGACGATAATACTAAGATATTATTAATAAAGCAATGTTAAAAGATCATATATGATATCATATTAATGTATATGATTCTTTTATAATTTAATAACAATTATTTCACCATTATACAGGAGGTTAACCGACCCCAACAAAGGAAAAGTACAAGGTAAGGGTTATTTCACAATCTCTTCATTATCCGAGGTTGTTTATATGTAATAATCTATTGGGATCTCTTTATCATCCACATCCATGTTTCTTAAAAATGTATTTCAAAACATTTTTACTATTTACTAGAATATGAGTTAAAGTCATTTATACCCTTTTTGACTTTTATGAGTGGTTTATAAAGGAATCTTTCCGTCGTTTTCAAAACAAGGTCCCTTTTAACCTTTTTGACAGAATTAACGTAAGAATGTTTTTTTTAACTTATACGGCGGGTGTGGCTATTTTCCGCCGTTATAAAATCTTCAAAGCTTCCCTTACAAGCTTATAAGAATATTTTCAAAGAAAATGTTTTATTTTATATGGATCTTAAATGATTTCAAAATAAAAGGAGATATTTCTTTAAAAAGAATTTTGATTTCATCTATGTCAACATCCTTTGATGGATTTTAAGATTATTTGAAGTTGATTTATTATGATACAAAACTTCTATATTGTATTGAAGGTTTTGTGATATGTTTGACTATGGATGTGCTATTTTTATACCATTCATAGTTTATAGTGAAAGTATTGACATTTCGTATGCTAGTTTTAATACGAATGTTTATGTTATGTTTAAACCTTTTCATATGGGAATGCATTGGACTTAATATGTAACAGGTGGAGCCCACTATCGCTCCTCGATGCATCGGTAGGTCTCATGAGACAAACTAGTGTCTTGGCACAAGGCCTTGACAAAATCTTATTTGTAGTCTTGGCACGAGGCCTTGACTATGTGGTTATGATAGTCTGGCATTATGCATTCCAACATTATGAAAGTGGTTATTGATTTTTGCATGTGATTATTCGATTAGTAGAATATCCATGTGAATAAGTAAATGGAATTATTTCATTTTAATTTTGCCATACTATGTTGAAGTTAAAGTTTAAAAGGCTTTTGTTTTAGTAATGCATTGCCTTAAATGTTTATTCTTATTTATGAAAGTTTCCGCTATATTGTTATCCTTACTGGGCATTTGAGCTCACCCCTTTTCTATGTTTTATTTTTCCCAGGATGTGAAGATGTAAGTTATGAATGACCTGCAGGGATATTATGAGGGGATTATAGTGTGGACTGTGGAAACATTATGTTGTTGTAGTAGTTTTTCATTTTATGATGTAATGTAAAACTTATGAATATATCTAGTGTTTCCAAGGATACTAAACCAATCGGTCTTTCGAGATTTGATCTTTCTTATGATCATGCCAATGTTACAAAGTAATGCACCGACTCTGGGTAACTGGGGTTGGGGCGTTACAGTTGGTATCAGAGGAAGTTTAGTACAAACCTTGGAAGCTAGATTTAGATAAACTCTGATTAGAGCACGTAGAACTAAGATGAATTTTGAGGATTAGTATAGAAGAACTTCCTAGAATTTTGGTATTGTAGAGATTTTGTGAGTTTTCCGAGCAATACATCCCTTTCTGGATACGAGCAGGTAGAGGCGGCTCTGGCACAGATGTACCTAGGGGTAAAACCCGAAAACACCGCTTTGAGCTAGACTCAAACGGGAACTGGTGCACGACAATGGGCCTTGCTGCACTCTTGGTTACGACACTCCCGGGGGATATGCCTAGGATAACTCTCATTTTCTTTACAAATCATTTTGAAGGGATTATGAGTATATACATCCTCAAAGAAATTTTTTTTATGATTATGGATTATATCCATAAATAGTTCAATTTATGTTAAGTGTTTTATGAGTATGGGATTATGTATTTTGATTCATAAACTGATCTAGTTTATGCCATTGTTTAGAAATGGCGCCCAGTAGAAGGAATGAGAACTCCAGAAATACACATGATTCAAAGAGAAAGAAGGATCATATCTTTCATGGTCTTAAGCTAGAATTTATAAGAGAAATAGTCTCCCATGTATTATCATCATATGAAGAAATAATATCATGTGTTGATAAGATAAGTAAAGAGTTTACTGAGTCCTATGGCTTTGAAGGGAATCAAGAGAAGAAAAGGATGTAAGAGAGAAAGATGGATAATGGGAAAAGGGAAAAGAAGAATTTTCCCATATGTGGTAACTGTGGAAAGAAACACCCTGGAACTTGCCTGAAAGGAATGGGAGTTTGTTATAAGTGTGGAGGAAAAGGGCACAAAGTACGTGACTGCAAGGGTAAGAAAATGGTTTTAAATGTACAATGCTTCATTTGCAAGGAGTTTGGACACTACGCGAACCTACGCCCCAGTCATCAGACTATGCCGCAAATGATGCTATTGGATAATAATCAAGTTATGATACTACCACAGATAAAGAGGAATGATTAGAGTTCTAATGTTGATTATGTCAATTGATTGTTGTATCAACAATGTACTTGTTATAATAATTATGGAGTATATAAGGATTGTAATGCAGTACTATTTCATTAAGGACTTGAGATTGTGTGGAACAAAGAAAAGTGACTCAATAGCAGGATAAATGTTTGGAAAATATATGGTTGAGAGAATGATAAACCATAATATAGTTCTGATACCGAGGTAGTGATTTTCGAATAATACATGATTATTTTGGAAAAAATATATTGGATATTCTTGACTACCTTGGAACTGATTAATGATTTGTATATTCCATCATTGTTGGGGTTTAAAACATTTTTGGATTGATGAAGTATATCCAGCATTCTATATGGAATAAGGGAGCATGAATGTAATCAATAAAGAATATGGTAATACATGATGAAGGTATTCATATGCTATTACGGGGTAAAAAGGATCTATATTATGTTTACCTTCCTTATAAATATTAGACTGTGAGTTTGGACAGAAGTATTTTGGATAGTTCTAGTTTGGATTATTTTGGATTGCCATAAAAGGACAACCCGGAGGTCGGGCGGCAACCCGTCGCGTCCGGCAAGGCTGCGAGACTTGAACCCGCAACCGAAGGGCGACAAGGGTGTATCACCTACCACTGGACCATGAGATGTCCTGGATTAAATAATGTAGTTTTTATTAAAAGATCATGTAGATGAATTATAAATTCGTTTATTTTGGAACCCTATACGAATAGTGTAAATAGAATTTTTTTTACATTCTATTATCTTTTAGAGTGAAAGATGAGTTTGTAGTAGAAATTTATTAATGGATAAAACTCTAATTATAAATTAAGTATATCTCCTTATGATCTTAGCCAATCTCATAAATAAATTCCTCAATATTATGAAAAGAAACTTAGAAAAAAAATGTTTTCCTAGATGGTACCTTAAATCATCACTAATTTATGGCTTTGGGACTGTTGGCCTTTTCATAGCCATGTTCTCTACCACTCTCCATCAGATAATTGATGGTTAGATTTTTCTTCCATATCCATATTTTCCTACATGGAACCCTAGTATGTGTTATTTTCGGTAATCTTCATACTTTCGACTCTTTATTTTAAATAGAGGCCTCGTTAATTCATTTTTCGATGTGGGATTTCAACTAAGATATTTTGAAACGTCAAAAATGTGTTATCCCAATACCCTATATTTTGTTGAACCGATGGTACTTCAAATCATCATAGATTTATGAGTTTAAGGACCTCAAATATACACTTGTTTGTGATTGATGACCTCAATCACTACCTATAAATATTTACGTTTTTCCTCCGATTATATGTCTTTAATTGCCACCAATGTTCTCCTAATCAAGATCATAATTTGGTGGTGACCCTTTCATTTCTCTTTTCCTCATATTAACACTAAATTTTAGTAACCCAATTTCCGATATGGGGTTTCCCACAAATATATTATCTATTTTCAACCTTTTATTTTCGAAGAACAATTTCAAATTGCGAGGACGCAATTTATTGAAGGAGGGGAGAATGTAACACCCCAAGATTTCATAGTGTGTTATTTCTTCAAAATAATTCAATAACTTGCACTACACGCAACACCGAGTTCAATTGCACCATGACTTACCAAAAAAAAAGCCATTAAAAGAGTTCATGAATAGTATTAACTAAATTTTAAACTTTACATAATCCTTATAATTTTTCCACATTATGAGTATCTTAGACATAATGCAAGAACAAATTCATTTTCAGTATTGCACTTTTATCAACTTTTAATAGTGAACCCTTTATAAATACAATATTTTAAACTTTTTGACTAAATGGGGACATCAAAAATTTAAAATGGAACATCCCAAGCTTCCACGGTACGCTTTCTTTGAATAATACAGTAGCGTGTGTTATACGCAACCTTGAGTTTTAACACACACCACAACCGATCAAACTAGCCGTTATGAATAGTAATACCTAAATTTTGAAATTATATATATTTTATATTTTGAAATTGACTTCATTTTTGGATTCGGAATATCTAATTTAGCCTAAGGTGAAATTTTGGTACTTTTCGGATAACTTTCATATTTTGATGAATAGTGAAAATTACTAAATTTTAATTAAAAACATCTTTTTTAATCAAAATAATTAATAGTGATAAATTATGAATTTGAGTGGTTTTAAAGTATATTTAGAATATATTTTTACAATTTAATATAATTTTGGTCATTAGACATAATTTTACAATTAAACCGAACATAAACAAGTGTCAATCTTTTGATAGTTATTATCTCTTAAAAACACGCTTTTTGTTTTGACAGCGGGAATTAATTTTAAATTAATTTCTGCCACTTCTGTGTTTTGAATTTAGAAAAATGGATTCCATATTTGGAATCAGGATGTTCAAATTGTGTAAATAGGTAACTTTTATTTTTAGACATTTTGAATAATTACTGCGGTAAATATTTTATTTACCATGGTTAAGGGTAAATCCGGTAAATAAGGGTTAAACAATAATATTATAATAATACTAAATTACCCTAAAACGTGTCTTAACCCTATTGGTTGATATATGGTCGACCATGGGCATCTTTGGGTCTATTTTGGGACCCCATGGATCCACTTGTAAGTGATAATGACACTTTATTTTAATTAAGTTAAAATGAATACAAAAATGACACAAGCATATATCTTCTAGAAAAACATTTTTTACATAGGGTTATACATGTTGGATTTTCGATTATAAATATTCATTAGAAATCTAAAAAGATTTCCTACATAATGATATTTTATTTATAATTTTTAGGCATCAAATAATTTAAATTATTAATGACACAATAATGATGCAATGTTTACCTCATTAATAAATCATTTAAATAAATAAGATTATAATGATTAAAATATTATCTAAAACCTGTCCAATTCTTATTGTTTGATTTTATTTAGAATATGAGTCATCTTATCTTAGACCTCAATGATTTTTGGACCATTATAAACCGAATATAATTATATTATAAAGTAATACTTTCACTCTTTCCTAAAGAGCCCCTCTTCTCCCTTATAAAAGGAGACCACTTCTACTCATTCCTCACACCTCTCAAGCCACTTGGCTCGTCCAAACTCTGCCCAACTAAGCTCCCCACATCCCTCTCCTCCTCCTTGAAGCTTCCCCTTAGGAAGAAAGCATTTCAAGAAGTCCTTTGGTTCCAACCAAATTGAGTTACCTAAATTAAAGGTAACGATTTCTCTTAAATTATTTTCATTTATTTTGATTCTCCAACCCCCAAACTCTTTTTATTTCCTTTATTTTGTAACAACAACAGTATCCTCAATATACAAGGATGTTGTTATAAGAAGGATTCAAACTACACATACACACAACTCCATCTAATGGATGATGAACATAATGTTTCTGTGGATGGCAAACTAACGCCTCACGAAACGATGATTGTTCAAATACATCTTACCGCCTCTCATGGTGGCCATTATGATGGAACTGTAATTAAATATGATATTAATGATATATATTTTATATATAAGCTTCTGTAATTCCATTTTATTTCATACCATTATTCGTTTCATGTTGTATATACATACGATAATTTCATTTGAGGAAGTGCGGACTACCGCCCCCTTAAAATGATATGACTCGTTCATACCACACATGGAACGTATAAAGGATGGTGTTAATGAACTTAAGTAACATATATAAAATATTATATTATACTGTAATAGTAATATACCTATGTATCATTTGGATTCAATTATTTTAAAATAAAAATTAAATGGAAGTAGCGTTTGTGCGTACGTACGGACTACCGTCTCCACGAACGCGATGAGATTCATTCTCCATCGTATCCATTCAAGTCTTATTCTCATTTTAGGGTCAAAAATAATGTTAATATAATTCTGATTATGAATAAGATATAATCTATCCATTACAAACATGTCTTACGTAAACCAAACATTTAAGAAGAACGAATCGATTATCACCTGAAACGACGATAATACTAAGATATTATTAATAAAGCAATGTTAAAAGATCATATATGATATCATATTAATGTATATGATTCTTGTATAATTTAATAACAATTATTTCACCATTATACAGGAGGTTAACCGACCCCAACAAAGGAAAAGTACAAGGTAAGGGTTATTTCACAATCTCTTCATTATCCGAGGTTGTTTATATGTAATAATCTTTTGGGATCTCTTTATCATCCACATCCATGTTTCTTAAAAATGTATTTCAAAACATTTTTACTATTTACTAGAATATGAGTTAAAGTCATTTATACCCTTTTTGACTTTTATAAGTGGTTTATAAAGGAATCTTTCCATCGTTTTCAAAACAAGGTCCCTTTTAACCTTTTTGACAGAATTAAGGTAAGAATGTTTTTTTAACTTATACGGCGGGTGAGGCTATTTTCCACCGTTATAAAATCGTCAAAGCTTCCCTTACAAGCTTATAAGAATATTTTCAAAGAAAATGTTTTATTTTATATGGATCTTAAATGATTTCAAAATAAAAGGAGATATTTCTTTAAAAAGAATTTTGATTTCATCTATGTCAACATCCTTTGATGGATTTTAAGATTATTTGAAGTTGATTTATTATGCTACAAAACTTCTATATTGTATTGAAGGTTTTGTGATATGTTTGACTGTGGATGTGCTATTTTTATACCATTCATAGTTTATAGTGAAAGTATTGGCATTTCGTATGCTAGTTTTAATACGAATGTTTATGTTATGTTTAAACCTTTTCATATGGGAATGGATTGGACTTAATATGTGACGGGTGGAGCCCGCTATAGTTCCTCGATGCATCGGTAGGTCTCATGAGACAAATTAGTGTCTTGGCACAAGGCCTTGACAAAATCTTATTTGTAGTCTTGGCACGAGGCCTTGACTATGTGGTTATGATAGTCTGGCATTATGCATTCCAACATTATGAAAGTGGTTATTGATTTTTGCATGTGATTATTCGATTAGTAGAATATCCATGTGAATAAGTAAATGGCATTATTTCATTTTACTTTTGCCATACTATGTTGAAGTTAAAGTTTAAAAGGCTTTTGTTTTAGTAATGCATTGCCTTAAATGTTTATTCTTATTTATGAAAGTTTCCGCTATATTGTTATCCTTACTGGGCATTTGAGCTCACCACTTTTCTATGTTTTATTTTTCCCAGGATGTGAAGATGTAAGTTATGAATGACCTGCAGGGATATTATGAAGGGATTATAGTGTGGACTGTGGAAACATTATGTTGTTGTAGTAGTTTTTCATTTTATGATGTAATGTAAAACTTATGAATATATCTAGTGTTTCCAAGGCTACTAAACCAATCGGTCTTTCGAGATTTGATCTTTCTTGTGATCATGCCAATGTTACGAAGTAATGCACCGACTCCGGGTAACTGGGGTCGGGGCGTTACAAATGTCATGAGAGTATTAGGACTATTAGATACTACCACCTCCTCCCACTTTTATTTATATTATTTAATTTATAAAATATGTGGATTTTTTTGGTATACAATGTGTTTTCAAAGAAAATCCCTATACATATTGGTGATGTTTCACTTGAACACAAAAGTTCTTCTAGGTATACATGATCATTTAATAAAAAATTTCATCTATATGTTTTTAGGAGCCAAAAGGGGGAGAGAGAATTTTTTTTGATATACCAGAGTCCCTTCACATGTTAATGATGAAAAGACAAAGTGATTTCATGAGATGAGGTGGGAACACCACCAGATGCTTTGGGTGTCTTGCAGACCATAAATGGTGCATCATGTGACTTTTATTTCTACAAGAGGATCCCTCATCCTACCTATTTATTTACTTTTATTATTTTTAATGGTTTAGGAGTATTAGTGATTTACTAAATGTTTTTTAAGATAGTCATTATCCTCATAGGTGAGGCGTTGTGTGAGATCAATGACCACAAGAGGCTCCAACACTTCTAAATATTTTACTAATGTATTCAAAGGAAATATGGATGTGTTATTTACTATTCTTTAGTTGATAAGCTACATGAAAATGGTGATCTTATCTGGATACCTCTACATGACGACAGATTGTCTGGGGTTCCATCATGAGAATAGAAGGCCTTTGTCCATGGGGATTCATGTTACTATCTATAGGCAATTTACTATGCATGGTGTCTTTGTGTGAGCTAATAATGGTCACACATTCACATATCCCTTGGAGGCTCAAGAGATCCACGAGTCTTTTACACCTTCCTCTTCCTTTTCAATTGTGGGTAACATAATACTGTGATTCAGGTATTTATTCCTTTCTGAGTTTTCCAACCATTATTTAGAGTGAATCAACCCCCCCCCCCACCTAGGATTAATGTTTTTAGGGACAAGGACTCAGTTTCAAGGAATGTAAATGCACATTGGACTCTTTTCCATTATCACGAACTCGTGTATTGGGTGACTTTTAGTTTTCCATGGAGTTTTTGGTCATTTTCCAAATCTCATATCTATTGGGGAGAAAATATCAGTCTCATGCATTAACTACTCAATCTTCTACAATCTTCCCCTACATCCATTAAATGTTATTTTCATAAGGCCATTTTGAAGGACCCAATCCCAGTACCCTATCGAGAGCTTGTTCTATATGAACTACATTGTAATACTGATTTCTCTTAGGTGCCTGTTCGAACCATCTATGACTTATACATCAGTAAATACTTGAACATTTTACATGGGGACACAATTTTTTGAGGGTTTTGTGGGGTATACTATAATAATATTATTATATTTGTCTATCATGTGGTTCTGGTAACCATTACCATGTCACGTGATCACAAATCTTCGAGGGGTTATGTGATTGTCTCATTCTCTAGGAGTTTATAAAATCAGTGAGATATTCTGGGTTCAAGAGATTCATGATCACCTTAAGTGATTCATGAATTACATTGTTGATTCATATGATGTTCATGATGATTAAAATCCATGACTTTTCATTGAATATATTTTATTTCATATTTACAACCTATTCCACATAAATATTTTCATATGGATTCCAGATATCATTATGGTTATTCCATTGTAGTTAATAAATGAGCCATGATTTCTAGAAATCAGAATTCTAATGTCAATATCTCATGTATTAAGATAATTGGATTTTGAATAGGTCCCTATTATCTAATCTCCAATATTATCCTCTATCTAATAGGATTCCCCTATATGGGGTCAGTTTTATAGATGATGTTTCCATCCCACCATCGAACATCAGTCTTTCCTCCCATTGGTTGTCAACTTCTTCTCACTATATTCAGAAGGAAATTGTCATGGATGTCTAGATACTCATAGATCAACCACTAGGTTTCTATTATATGTTTTAGAAACCTCCCTTGGGACTAGATAGATATTATTTCTCTAATCATATTATTTCTCAAAATTGCTTGAGTAGGTTTTCCGTTTCTAAGAAAAAACTAGGCAGTCAATGGAGCACAAAATGGGATTTACTTCCAGGTGGTAATTTATATTAGTAAGGATCATGGCCCTTCTTGGTAATATGAATATGTATTGAGGTCATTGATATGATAAACATGGTCCATTGTTATAATGTCTTGTGGATTTTCCAATTAATTTTCTCTCTCCATCCAAATCCCCTTCATGAATTGATCATCCATTAGAGCCTTAATACCAAAACATTCCATTTTTTCCATGGTGATGTGAGGATCTTTCTTTGTGACATCTACCAACTAGGTGTGATTCCCCCCCCACAAACACACACACATATATATATATATATATATATATATATGTTAGAAGTGCATCCATTTTTTATAATTTTGGGATGATGCATTGAAGTCTCCAGTTTTAGGGAGGGAAATGATCATCATTGTGAAGGAGATGAAGCGAAAAGACATGAAGTTTCTCTCACTAATATCCTTGAAGGACTAAATGGACATATTCCCATGTACAATATATTTATGAAAAAAATATATATTCCTTCATTAGTTCCCTTACAAGAAATTTTATGATAGCACCGAATCATATTGGGAAATTCTGAAAGATGGGGATCATACTTCATGGGCATATAGAGTGAACTCAAAGATCAGTCTGCGTCTTAGGATGGATGACTTCAGGGACGGGTTTTTGATGGGATGGCTTCTACAAGATAGGGATACACTCTCAGGAATCCATGTCAGCATGCTGGTCATGGAAGCATGGCTAATGAAAGAACAATGGGCTAATATGGATGTGTTAGACTATTCATGACTTTACTAGCTCTAGGGACATATTCATAAAACTAGAACTCCCTATAAGATCAGTGGACCATTTGAGTTTTTATATGGCTACATATGGGTGAATTTTGACTACTATGAATATTACAATGCTACTATGATCCTTGATTAATTATCACACACAACAATGCTAAAATTATCTGTGGGGGAGCCTATGTATCGTAGCCCAGACGATGTTAGAGATGCATTAAACCTCTCTAATATTTTAGACTTCATCCTTTATCATACACCAATTATGAAAATTATTGATAATGGAAGTAATTTCCTTGAATAAAGTTCTTACGTGGTCTCTCTATTTAATGGGGTTTTTGCTACAAGGATAGATGAGCTGATTATCATTGAGCCATATACACCATTCCATTTCACTCTTCATTATTGATCCATCCAAAGGTTATCCCATTTCCATTGGATGGTGTTTAGGTAGAGTGATTCCTTGGGATCATCCACCAGTTTTGGATGTTATTTTCATGAAAAGATACTATCATTGAGATCATTCTTCCACCCTATAATTCTTTATCCCATTTAACATAGGATTATTCACAGGCTTTGGTAGTAGCCTACTCAAGTGGCACGATAAGTTCACAAGTTTTTCATATGGATATGAAATTTTCCATACTGACACATAAGTACATGGAAAAAATAGATATGATTTAGTACTTGGGTGAGTCTCTCAAGAAGTAGGATCATGCTAACATTGTCTTTTCCGATAGTGGGAGTGAATCAGTTGATGAAATCAACCCCAGTACATGTAATGGGTGAAGCACATATTGATGTTTTGACATGTGGAGCCCCCTATATTGCTTCCTTTCTAACTCATCTGATTATCAACCCTTCTGGCACACCTATCCCATCAATATTAGAAGATTAGACACATTGTAGGCTAATCTGGTAGTGGATTCATGACTTTATTACTAAGACTATAGTGGAATCATTTTATGACCAAGGGGGATGCCTTAATCAACTGATTGATGACTTGGGGGTATATGGTTTTTATTGCCGACGATTATATGAAATCATGAAACAAAATTTTTATACCCTGTGAGGTTTTAACCCTAATGATAGGAAATTTTGTTATTTTTTTGACGAGGATCCTCTTACTGAGTAGAAGGAGGTATCGAAGGCATCATAGATGGGTCTCCATTTTATATAGTAACAACAAGCACTGATGGATTCATGGACTTATAAATTATGGAGATGCGATAAAATCTAAGGTCCCAAGAGGTCAAGCCTTTGAACATCATCATTATTATTTGAAACATATCCAATTAGGGTTTACGATATTTCTAATATATCTAAAATTTTCAATCATTGATAATAATTTTAAGAGGTGGGGTGAGTGGCACTTCATCATTCAATTAGTGCTTCTCGCTAGACTGTTTCTAACCTATCTATCTTGGCAGATATAATATAATTTTATTTTTATTTAATATATTTTTGTTGATATTCTTGGATAGACTCTATAATGCGGGTAATCATCATATTAAACTCTGTTTCAATGTATATATTTCTAGAATTTATATGTGTTTCCCATTTATTTTATTATTCATGATATTCATGACATTTCACAGCTTAGAAATTGTGTGAATTGTCAACGATACCAATCATCTTTATAATATCAGGTGAACCAAAATGTTTTTACATGAATCCTTAAATAAAAAAATATTTTTATCAGGAATTTATCATGAATTCCCACCAACAAAATATTCATTATCAATATATATGTTACAATTATATAGATATCACCATATTCAAAGTAGGATCATTGTGTAGAAAATATGTCTAGGAAGGAGACCTCTCTCCATTTTTCAAAATCTGATTGCCTTGGTAAGCATATCCTAATTTTTTAAAAGACCATATATTATACCATATAATCGATTTCAATCCATATTACTAATGTGATATATTTATAGGCTATTTAATCAGAGATCTTCTATTTTTGTAGTTTATGTATTTTAGATTAGAACATCTATTGATTTTTTAATGGTATTTTTGCTCAGACCATATATTTCATTAGTTTAAGTTATTTTAGATCAGAAGATATATATATATATATAGTTTAAGTACAGCCATATTGTATATCATTTTACACTATTTTAAGTACTTTTAGCTCGGAGCTTATACTGTTGTAGTTTTAGGACATTTAGCTCAGACCATATATTTGTGTAGTTCAAGGTCATATATCATGGACCTTATTTTTCATTAATTTATATTATTTCATATCAGAACATATATTTATGTACTTTATGGTATTTTATCTTGGACCCTTTGTTTCTTCATTTTAAGGTCTTTTATATTGGACCTTCTATTACTGTATTTAATTATCTTTTATCTTGGACCATAAATTACTCTAGATCAAGGTCATTTATCTCGTACCTTCAATTAATGTACTTTAATGTCTTTTATCATGGTAATTCTATTGAATTGGTTTAAGGTATATTAGATTTTACCTAATCAATGATTTTGGAATGTAGTGAAGACACGGTATGAATGACCAATAACATGAAATGGGTCTTAGGTTCTTCTGTAGTGTTGTTGAGGCTCATTAGGATCTAATAATCTTCATGGTAAGGAGGAGATACCTCTGGTTGGAGGGTCATATCCCATCTGTGTCAGTATTATTTTGAATGATAGTTTTATCAACTCTTTTATAAGGATCAGAGAAGATTTATGAGGGGATGTATCAGTTGTGGAAGAAAAATTAGGGATGTTAGGTATACTTGGATAGTTTGAATACGGATGATGTAAGTCATAACCCAAAATATTGATCCCATAATAATGAGATGGAGCATACACATTAGGGTTGACCGATAACACTATGAGATTCATGAATTTTTAGCAGTGTTTTCAGGTCTCACAAGGACTGAAGATCCTTTCTGGAAATGAATAGATTCTTTTATTTCACAGGTTAAAGATCTTATGTGTCAGTAGTTTGGATAATAAAAGAAGAAATCCACTCATTTACAACTAACAATTAATATTTATGAAGACTCAAATGTCCAGATGATTATGTTATGTATCGAAGGAGAGATATCCAAGAAGGGTCTTATCTCCCTAGGGTAGTAAGATATTTTATTGTGAAGCTCGATCCCTATACCTTTTGGTTTTGAATGATGAAGTGGGGGAAAAAAGGTTTACGAATGAAGTGTTTCATTCCAAAAATGGGAAATAGTATGAAACATGATGACATAACATCGAGGATGAATAATCCACTCAGATAATTTGAAATAGAGATTCTACATCATCATCCAATGTTAGCTCATCAGGAGGATGATATGGTATAGTCATACATGGTGTAGTTCAGATCAAACTAAGGTATTGAGTTCTATTTTAGTTATGTCAGGGGTCACGAGGATTGGAAATCAATTTTTTTACAGTGACATATTTGGTTGATGTCCAATGGAACGTATGTAGGATCTATCAGCATACATGCATAGTCACCCAAATGGTTTTCTGAATTCAAGTATCCTTTACAAGTTCCATGTAAGATTTATGATTATTCGACCCACCCCAAATCATTATGTGTGATTTATGGTATCTGTTTTTATCAAAGACGAGTTTGATCACCCAAAAAAATGTTTCGTCGCCATGTGAACATATTCTCAAGGCGTGGAGAAGTGAAAAATCACTACTCTAACATTCTCCTGATCTAGTGGGTCTAGAGAACATTGCTTTCCTTTTACTATGGCTACAAATTAGGCCCTAATAGATTTATGACTTATTTATTTGAGCCCTAATTTACACTTAAATTCTATTGATTATGAGTTTAGTGATTGAAGACTGGACATTTCATCTAGATTCCCTTTATGGGTTGTCAACCAGACATGTTTTATGTATCCTTCACTAGTATATTAAGGTCTTTAGACATTGAACATTATACGATAGAGTTTATGGTTGTAAAAATTTTACCAATAGGGTAGAATGTATATGATCATTATGCACATGGACCTAATACAGAGAATGATCTAAAATAGCGTAATTAGTATAACCAAGGTTGGAAAAATAATTTTTATCAGGGGTTGAAAATTATGTAAATCATGGATCTAGGTCCTCAGGTGATGAGTAATAATTTGGTACAATCATATTGTGAGAAGATCATACCACACATTAGTTTTGAGTTCTTCCATGGTGATGTGAGGGCTCAAAAGGGTTAAAAATCCATTTTTTATAATGACTCATTTGGTTGATTCCCATATGAACATATGATGGATCCATTGGAATAAATACATAGTCATGTAAAGCGTCCCTTAAAGAATTGTATATTTTCCCAAGGCCAATAATGGTTTTACTACCCTTAGGTACTCGATACATGAAGTATGATCTATGGGTTGAGAAAATTTTAAACGGCGGGAGAAGCACCCCATAATCTTTCGGGCCTGGTTAAGGCCCCCTTGATAGTGGATAAATAATGATAATGGTCTATATAGTTTAACATCGTTTGTTTGGGACAATTTTTTCTCCATAGTGCTTAATGTCATGTAGTAACAACACGGGAACCAACAAGAACAATTCTACATGATATTTTTGGTGCATGAAAAAATAGTATGTAGACATCTCTCATATGTAGGAAATACTTGCTTGTAGGAATTGTTACCTATGTGTTTGGTTCATATATTTTATCGCTTTTCATGGATGGGATTAGGAATATCGACCAGGCCATCACTATATATCCTATGATGATAGGAATCAAGACACACATAGTTATTAAATGAGAAACATTCTACATAGGTCTTCCATATACATAGAATTAGGATTTTTTATGTTGATTGTCATAGTAGGGCCTTGGATTAGAGATCCAAGCATCACTATGTATCTTATGATGACAGGAATCAATCCACACATTATTATTCATGAATAAATTTCATCTTCCCATTTCACCTGTATTCACATAAGGGGATTTTTTTTATCATGTAGTGGATGGACCAAGATATTGGAATGAGGTGTCCCAACATATTTCATTGAACAAGATAATCATGCTATACATAATGTCTTAGAAATGAATTTCATGTGAATTCTGGCCTATATGTAGATAAGTGGTATTATTAATCTTGTGGTGGTGGACCAAGATATATTATCTAGGTGTTCTTATGCATCTCATTGAAAATGATAATCAATCCATACATAGTTCCAGAAACACTTGATGTTTAATATTGTAAGGACATGACATGGATCGCCCGACATGATGGAAATTGGATGTTGTAGCTAGTCTCATGAATAGTGGTTCACACATCAACAAGTAATTTGTGATGACAATAATTTGGTCACATGTAGATATTGAGGAAGAGATTCCCTTTAAAGAGAAAACTCTCACATGTGTATGGGGTAATTTTATCCTTCCTTCACATAGATCCGACTCATGTTCTTTGAGTAGTTAGTGAGATATTGTTTCCCATGAATTTTAACAACATACAGTGTGGACATCATCCATGTAGTTTAAATTTAGGTGATGTGTAATTTCCTTATACATTTTAGTGTCATGTGGTCAGAACATCTATATTGATTTTAACATCATATTTTCAAGATGTGATACATCCTGATGTTTAATGTCTTACTATTAATAATTTTTCATATAGTTTATCATTGTGTGTTCAGGAAGGGGGATACAATGCCATTTTATGTCTTTATGTAAGGATTAACTCATATTTGTGATAGATATAAAAAATCTTTATTAGGAAATATGCCATTTATGGGGGTGTTAAAAGTTCCCCATCCATTGTTTCAAGTGAATATGATCTGTTGTGATAGACCTTGTATATTATGTAAGGCCCTTTCCATTTAAGATCTAGATTTTGGGGATTCGTGACCTGTATCATAGGGTTTTTAATAGACAATACCAACTCCTCTTAGAGAAATGGAGAAGTAAAACATTTTTACTAACGGATAGTTCTATCCAATTCTGATGGATTTGAAGGTTGTGTAATGTGCGTAACCAGTTCACATCGATCCATTGGAATTTATCTAGCCTATTTTAAGATTTCCCATCATCTGAGCTTTATCTTCAAACATATATTTAGAGAAAAAGAAAATGGAATTCTATGGGTAACAATATTTCGGTCTCGTACACCAATGAGTATGGTGTTTCTTTTGTAGTAGTATGTGTGGGGTTACAGTAGGCCCATAATGCTTAGACGAGCTTTTCCGGCCTGTATTTCATATCATAGTTCACCATATCGTGGAGTTTATTTGAAAGACTATAATTTAAGGAAAATATCATTCTATTTTCTTCTTTATGAATGTGATATGAGTGATTGTAATCAATGTTGTACTTCTAGTAGAGTTTCATTGTCTCAACAAACAAAATTTTGTTCTATTGTCCTTCAATATTGTTTGAGGGACCACAAACCTAGTGATGTGATAGGACTTTCTAAAGTTGTTGATATTATTCATCCCAACTTCATTGTGGGGGTATTTCCTCATCCAATTTAGAAAATATTTTTTTGGAAGTAATGACGTACTTGAACTACTTAGTTGTGGCTGCGGGATATAGTTTCACAACATCCATACCCCAAATAGATTAAGACCGAGAATATTTGGTTGTATGATGTAATTCTAAGGTTTTATGGATAAAGTATGAATTGATCTGAAATTCATTAACTTTCATGAAGAATTCTACGCAGTCATGTATTATGGTTATCTAATAGTTTCATAACCTTCTAATATGGAGGGAGATCATAGTCTTAGATTCTTGAGTGCCACATGAGTATGTATGGACATCTTCCATGATAATGTGAATCTATCATTCTATAATGGATATGAGAAAGAATCCATAAAATACTCACTTTTAGATGGATTTTCCTGATTTGGACTATCCTATTGGATAATGTTCAACGCATGATGTTGAACATGTTCCCTTCTAGGTCAATATGTTGGGAGTGCCCCATTTTGGAGATAACTTGTTATGGGATCCATCCATCCATGGTTGGAAACCATTTCATCATGCTCAGGGGTGAAATTTACCAAATTGATTTGATTCATATATCATATGATGATCCATGATATAATTATTTTATGTGTGATATAAATTATTTCTTCCACCTGAGAAGGGTCATCTAGGATGGGTGCTGCATTAGCCAATGTGTCTCCATGAGAATTAAATGATTGGGGAAATGATGCAATGTGGTATCAAAAGGGAAAGATTCCCTTAGTACCCTGACATAGCTGGTAAAATCGGACCATCATTTATTTTAATATCATATTATCCATTGATATACTTTGTCAATAGATTTGAATCACCTTTTATATTTAATTATTATATTTTCTGAAATAGGGTTTGTTGCAAACCAATAATGTGGACTTGGTATTCAGCCAAATTATGTGTGTGTCCTTTGGATAGATAAGGGCAGTTGATCAAAACATCTTTTTCTAGATGGATAAACAAAATCACTAAACAATCCTAATTGAACATCGGGTTTTAAATTCTTTTACCAATATAAATTTGAGAGGTGCTATCAAAAAAATCTCCCATATTCGGGGAGTGTCATGGGAAATGAAAAATCCTCATATGCAAACATGGTGTACATCAGTGTATCCTATGGGGTTATATGTGCTGCATGGACATTAGAAAGTTAATTCCCTTTCACTATTTTTTGTTAAATGAATTGAATGTCATATTAATATATAATGAATTCCCATTGGTCCATGCACCCATTCAATATAGGACGACCAATGATGTACTTGAGTAGATCAAAATGAGATACTTGATAGACTTTGTGGTGCTTCTTGTAATTATTTAGATTTTACACTGTGAAAATGAGTGAAAGGATATTTTTATTGACATCAGTGTATTGGGTATCATTACTTAGAATCATTCATATAAGTCCCCAACCTTAAACCTTACATAATATTGAATTAAATGAATAATTCACATTGAGGATCCTTTTAGGTTTAGAGTTTTAGAGATTTAGGCCATCACTATTACATTACAACATGAATATTACAAGTAGACACTACTAATCAGTACCCATTTTTTCATAATATAAAAACTTTTAAAACATGTCTAGTTTCATGTTTTAGATAACATGGATTTTCCTTGATCCCATCCTTGACCATATTTATCTTCTGGTACTGTGGAAAACATTTCAAAACTTGGGATGAGCATAAAAGTCTCAGTAAGGGTTATAAAATAGTGAATGAAAACATTTGTTTATAAATACATACAAAACATGGACTCTTTTACTTACCTCATGAAATCATATGATTTATGAAAGATACATAGAAATCATAAAATCATAAAGGTAACTTGCAGCATCCATACCATACTTACAGTGTAGATATCACAGCTACATAGGGAGTTACATTGGAATACCCATCATAGTATATTACTTAAATATCTTAGGAGAAACATTCATGTTTACCTTTGTCACGTTACCCAATGCATTGGAGAGCTATCTCGGGCTCACCCGCCCTAGGTTTATCACAGAACCACCTGTATACATAAAAAATTCCCAATAACCATGACATAATAATAACATATAACCCATGTATAATGGATAGATAACATCTCCACATTCCAATATATCAAATCAAGATATTGAAATAAACAATGTTTAATCAAATCATTTTCATAACCTTTTAAAAATAGCTTTTTGAATCAAAGTGTCTCATACCACTATGAAGCATTTAAATGAATTATCATTTGAAAACATTAATCTCCATATAAATAAATCATAAAACCCATTTTGAAAACATGGAAATGAATTAGAAATATTTAGAATATTAAATATTTAAAACATTTAAACGATATTTTAGTCAAAGAGTTTTTAACAAAAAGAGGGATGCTTCAATACAATTAATTGAAGAATAAATTTTAATCAGAACATTATAACATCATGATAATAAAGGGATTCATGATATAATATTTCAAAGGATAGTATATAAACCATATAAGATTGAATTGTTTCATAACAATAATGAAGTCTCAATGGAAATGTAAATTGAGATAACATCCCTTATAAAGATGGAATCCATAAATTTTGGATAAATCAATCTCATAATTATATGTGAAAAATATAATTACACCCAATGTAAGTGGATATTAAGTGTAACACAATCCGAGGTTATTCACACATATTAATAGGATGACATAAAAAAACGAGAATATCAACCCAAATAATGGAAATTGGGTTATGGAGTTCCCTTACGGATTTGGTAACTTACAAAACATATCCCACATGAAATAAGGGTCATAAAATGAAGATGTAAATACTCATAAATGAGAGTATATTACCCAAATAGTAAAATCATGGGCAATAAATCAACCACACAAAGAAAATAGTGGCAAGTATAGCATGAATCTCATGAGAATAAAAAGTAATATGAAACCTTTACCACGTTGTAATCAACTGAGTTGTATGAAAAAAAGATAATAACCACCAAATGAATCACAGAATACCATGAATATAATGAGAATCATGATAATATATATAAAATAGCAGTACACAATACACCACATGTAATTAATAAGTGTCAAACAATGGAAATTTCACGGAATTAAAAGTGAGATAAGAAAATCCCTTACAAAAAATCAGTAGCCTAACGGCGCCACTAAATTTTTTTTAAGCGAATTGATTAGAGTTAGAGGGGGTATATTATCATATGAAAATACAAATTACAGTATAGTGAATATAAATTAACATCCTCCAACATAAGAACATTGATCATAAATGAAATAACATAAAAGAGAGTACTTGAAACGAAAGAGAGAGGTCGGACCCCTTACCTCGTGTCCAACTTGACTCGATCGTTCTTTAATCTCCTGAATAATAAACTAAAGTTAATTTTTACTTGATTAAGAACCTTTTTCATGTTTATTATTCATTTTATATCACTTATTACCATGTTTATATTACCATGTTATAAACATTATGTAATAATTTAAGTTAATAATGTTCGTTTTGTCGATATTTGGTACTTGAGTCAAAAATTGACTTCTTATAATTACATGTTGTTCATGTTGTCAAAGGTTCATTATATCCAGAATGATATTCATTATTTATATATCATATATATCATATATATATCCAGTATATACATGTATTTATAATAGTACATAACATTTAGAGGTAAGAAATGAAATGCACCGTTCATGGAGACGGTAAGCCGTACATACGCATGGACGCTACTTTCATTTCTATTTGTCATTTTAATGGAATTAAAACATAATGATACATAGGTATATTATAATTCCTGTATAATATCATATATAATATCATTAATTACATCCTTTATACATCCCACATAAGGCATTAACGAATCACATCACTTTGAGGGGGCAGTAGTGTAACGCCCCGACCCCAGTTACCTAGAGTCGGTGCATTATTACATAACATTGGAATGATCACAAGAAAGATAAAATCTCTAAAGACCAATTGGTTTAGTAGCCTTGGAAACACTAGATATATTCATAAGTTTTACATTACATCATAAAATGAAAAACTACTACAACAACATAATGTCTCTACAGTCCACACTATTATCCCCTCATAATATCCCTGCAGGTCATTCATAACTTACTTCTTCACATCCTGGGGAAAATAAAACATAGAAAAGGGGTGAGCTCAAATGACCAATAAGGATAACAATATAGCGGAACATTCAAAATAAGAATAAACATTTAAGGCAATTCATTACTAAAACAAAAACCTTTTAAACTTGAACTTCAACATAGTATGGAAAAAGTAAAATGATATAATGCCATTTAATTATTCACATGGATATTATACTAATCGAATAATAACATACAAAATCAATAACCACTTTCATAATGATGGAATGCATAATACTAAACTTTAATTTCTTTGTCAAGGCCTCGTCCCAAGACCTTGGGGCTAACTGTAACCGGAACCCAACCCAGAGTGCCTCTAATAACCGGACACCAACCCGGAGTTCCTCTAATAACCGGAGACCAAACTGAAGTGCCTCTAATAACCGGAGACCAAACCGGAGTGCCTCTAATAACCGGAGACCAAACCGGAGGGCTTACTTTTACCAGTCCCCAACCCAGAGGGATTACTTTTACCAGTCCCCAACCCGGAACATACTTGTCTAGCACATTCATCTGAATGAAAGGTTGAAATATATCATAAACATTCAGATTAAAAATAACTTATGAAATGTCAATACATTAAACAAAAACCATGAGTGAGATAAGAATAACTTATCCACAGTGAAAAATATCACAGAACCTTCAATAAAATATGGATGTCTTGTATCATAATAAATCAACTTCAAATAAGCTTAAAATCCATCAAATGATGTTGACATAGATGAAATCAAGACTATTTTAGAGAAATATATCTTTTTTTAATCATTTTAAAAGTAACACATTTATAAAGGAAGTAATTAAAAATAGATTTTTGAATCAAAGTGTCCCATACCACTTTGAAACTTTTGAAAGGAATTAACATTTTAAAAACATTCGTTTCCGTATAAATAAATTCTTAAAAACCATTTTAAAAACATGGACATTAATTAAAATGATTTAGAAAGATAAATCTTTAAAACATTTAAAATTCTGATTTTAATAGAGTACCCTTCCGAAATTCTTAAAATATTAATTTTGGAATCATTTAAAAGTCTCATAATTATAAAATAAAACATTTAATTTGAAAATATCTGTGTATGCTTGTAAGGGAAGCTTTGACAATTTTATAACGGTAGTAATTAGCCGCACCCGTCGTATAAGTTAAAAAAACATTCTTACCTTAATTTTGTCGAAAAGGTTAAAAAGCACCTTGTTTGGAAAACGATAGAAAGATTCCTTTATAAAACTCTTATAAAAAGTTAAACAAGTGTATAAATGACTTTAACCAATATTCTTGTAAATAGTTAAAATTTTTTGAAATACATTTTTAAGAAACATGGATGTGGATGATAAAGAGATCCCAGTAGATTATTACGTATAAACAACCTCGGATAATGATGTGATTGCGGAATAACCCTTAACAATTTGGTAACTTATGAAACATACAACACATGAAAGAGGTATCATACAATGAATATGTAAATACACATAAATTAGAGTGTATTACACAAATAATATAATTATGGGCAGTACATACACCACACAAAAGGTGATGGTGGCAATATGGCATGAATCTCACGGGAATAAGGAGTGAGATGAAAACCCCTTACCTTGTACTTTTACATGGTTGGGGTAGGTTAACATCCTGTATAATAGTGAAATAATTGTTATTAAATAATACAAGAATCATATATATTAATATGATATCATATATGATCTTTTAACTTTGCTTTGTTAATAATGTCTTAGTATTATCGTTGTTTCGGGTGTTAACTTACTCGTTTTCTTTTATATGTTTTATTACGTAAGACATGTTTGTAATGGATAGGTTGTATATTATTCATATCTAGAATGATATCAAGTCCTTAAACATCATTTTTAAATCAGCAAATGATAATTATACTTGAATGGATATGATGGAGAATTAATCTCATCGCGTTCGTGGAGACGGTAGTCCGTACGTACGCACGAGCGACAATATCATTTTTTTGATATTAAAATAATATATAAATGGATGGTATATCATATATACAGAATCACTAACATGTTATATTAATTATTTACATGAGTTACACATCATTATTATACCCATCCAAATAATAATATATTGAATAACAATTACACCACGACGTGGAGACGGTAAGCCGTACGTACGCACGTATGGTGATATGTTATTCAAAGGGTCGATAGAATACTGAATATGGTTGTACCATATTTAAAATAAAATCACAGTATATATATTATACTGGAGTTATTATTTTATAATGGTAACAACAAAGTAAGAAGATGTGGAAGAAGAAGGAACTTGGAAAAGGGTGGTGAAATCATTACCTCTTCTTCGGTTTCTTCCTTTTGATTTGATCAAAAGGGCTCCTTAGGTTGCCTTTCTGATCATACTACGGCCTCTAGGTTGTAGTGAGGGAAGTTGGGAGAGTATTTGGGCAGAGTTTGGCCGAACAAAAAGGTTTTTATGGTGTGAAGAAAAGGGAAGGAGGAGTGCCCTTTTATAAGAGGGGTGAGGGGCACCTTTGGAAAAGCTAGAAATATTAGTTTATAATAAACTTTTATTCGGTTTCTAATGGCTCCAAAGTTGATTATTTAAATTTTAAAGTGGGTATGGGTCTAAAACAACTCAACCAATATAATTTAAACAGGTTTGGGTACTTATACTAACCATATCATTAAGTATTAACTCTAAGTTAATTAGATTCACTTTTACAATGTCTCTTTGTATTTTTATATAATATTGTTAATAAACTTACTATATACATCCAAGAGACCCCCAAGTGGTCCATTAATGATGATCCTATCATGATATAAGTCTCTTGGACAAACCTTAGATTTTTAGGAATTTAATATCAATTAATAATATAATATTTGTTTTAAGAACTCTTTTATGTCAATTTGGACACTATTCAATAGTTGATTTTTGTGAAACTCATAACAGATTGATTACTTCGAACAAAGTCAATTATATCAATCATAATATATCATATTATGCTATAAAATTAGTTTAATTCATTAAAAGTTTCATATTTTATTTATTTGGGTATTTATAATATCAATTATTTTAATTTTTTACTATTATAGTAATTAATTCATCATCATTGTGTCACAAATAAATTAAATTATTTAATGTCTAAAAATTATAAATAAAATATCTCTATGTAGAAAATCTTTTTATATTTCTAATGAATATTTATAGTCTAAAATCCACAATATATAACCCTATGTAAAAATTGTTTTTCTAAAAGATATATGCTTGTGTCATTTTTGTATTCATTTTAACTTAATTAAAATAAAGTGTCCCTATCACCTACAAGTGGAACCATGGGGTCCCAAAATCGACCCAAAGATGCCTATGGTCGAACATGTATCAACAAATAAGTCTAGGACTCGTTTTATGGTAATTTAGTATTATTATAATATTAATTTTTAACCCTTATTTACCGGATTTACCCTTAACCATGGTAAATAAAATATTTACCGCAGTAATTATTCAAAATGTCTAGAAATAAAAGTTACCTATTTACACAATTTGAAAATCCTGATTCCAAATATGGAATCCATTTTTCTAAATTCAAAACACAGAAGTGGCAGAAATTAATTTAAAATTAATTCCCGCTGTCAAAACAAAAAGAGTGTTTTTAAGAGATAATAACTATCAAAAGATTGACACTTGTTGATGTTCGGTTTAATTGTAAAATTATGTCCAATGACCAAAATTATATTAAATTGTAAAAATATATTATAAATATACTTTAAAACCACTCAAATTCATAATTTATCACTAATAATTATTTTTATTAAAAAAGTTGTTTTTAATTAAAATTTAGTAATTTTCACTATTCATCAAAATATGAAAGTTATCCGAAATGTACCAAAATATCACCGTAGGCTAATTTTGATATTCCGAATCAAAAAATGAAGTCAATTTTGAAATATAAAATATATATAATATCAAAAAGTAGGTATTACTATTCATAACGGCTAGTTTGATTGGTTGTGGTGTGTGTTAGAACTCAAAGTTGCATACAACACACACTACTGTATTATTCAAAGGAAAGCGTACCGTGGAAGCTTGGGATGTTTCATTTTAAATTTTTTGATGTCCCCCTTTACTCAAAAAGTTTAAAATATTGTATTTAATATGGGTTCACTATTAAAAGTTGGTAAAATTGCAATACTGAAAATGAATTTGTTCTTACATTATGTCTAAGAAACAAAGAATATGGATTCTAAAATTATAAGGATTATATAAAGTTTAAAATTTAGTTAATACTATTCAAAACCTCTTTTGAACGGCTTGTTTGGTATTTCATGGTGTGCTTCAACTCGGTGTTTCATGTAGTGAAAGTTATTGTATTATTTTAAAGAAATAACACACTATGAAATCTTGGGGTGTTACAGGTAGTCCGCACTTCCTCAAATGAGATTATCGTATTTACACACTATGGAAACCATAAAGGCTTGATATAAAAGGGAATTACAAAAGAATAAATAAATAACAAACATAATATATATAATATATAAATACAGTTCCATCATAATGGACACCATGAGAGGTGGTAAGATGTAATTGAACAATCATCGTTTCGTGAGGCGTCCGTTTTCCATCCACAGAAACATTATGTTTTTCTTCCATTAGATGGAGGTGTGTGTAAGTTTAGTTCAAATCCTTATTATAAAAACATTCTAGTATATTTAGGATACTGGTGATGTTACAAAGTAAAAGAAATAAAAAGATTTTAGGGGTTGGAGAAGCAAATTCAATGAAAACAATTTAAGAGAAATTGTTACCTTTAATTTAGACAAATTCCTTTGGTTTAAACCAAAAGGACTTCTTAATTTCCTTCTGCCTAAGGTAAGGCTTCTAGGAAGAGGAGAGGGATTTAGGGAGCTTAATTGGGTAGAGTTTGGACGAGCCAAATGGCTTGAGATGTGTGACAAATTTCATAGAAGTGGTCTCTTTTTATAAGGGAGAGGAGGGGCTCTTTAGGAAAGAGTGAAAATATTATTTTATAATATAATTATATTTTGTTTCTAATGGTCCAAAAATAATTATGGTAGAAGATAAGAAGACTCATAACCGAAATAAAATCATCCAATTAGAATTGGACATGTTTTGAATAATATTTTAATCATTATAATCTTATTTATTTTAATCATTTATTAATGAGGTAAATACTGCATCATTATTGTGTCATAAATAATTTAATTTATTTGTGGTCAACACATTATAAAATAAATACTATAATGTAGGAAATATTTTTATCTTTACAATTAATATTTATAGTCTAAAATAGGACTTATATATCACCATATAAAAACTAATTACTAAACAATTTTTGTTATTGTCAATTTTGACATTACATTAAATTAATTAATCTAAATTGTAATTTTCACTCCCAAGTGGATCAATGGGGTCCTAAAATCGACCCAAGATTCCCATGGTCGTCCATGAATCACCCAAATAAGGTCAGGACATGTGTTAAGGTAATTTGGAATTATTATAATATTCCTTTAACATTGAATTACTCTAATTACCTTTAACCGCGGTAAATAAAAGTCAAAAGTTACTATTCACCAAAAATTATTTTCATCTTAATAAACCACATTTTTCTTCTTAATAACAACCATGTATGTCAGATTTTTGAAATTCAATTCACATAAGTGGTAAAATTATATTTAAATGAAAAAGTCTGTTTTTTTAACTACCACTAAGTGGTGTCACTATTCATCAAAAATTGAAGTTTTTCAGAAAAATACCAAAAATTCAGCCTAAGCTATATTTGATATTCCAAATTCAAAAATGATGTCTATTTTTCCAATTTCAAAACATTGAAGTGGCATTAATTAATTTAAAAATTAATTCCCACTGCTAAAACAAATAGCGTGTTTTTAAGAAACAATAACTATCAAAAGATTGATACTTGTTTATGTCTAATTTCAAAGTGAAATTAAATCCAATGACCAACATTGGATTAAATAGTAAAAATATATTTTAATTCCACTTTATAAGCAATTAAAATGATAATATAACCATATAAATAAATTAGATTAAAATGCACTTTTGAATTAAAATACAATATTTTTCACTATTCATTAAAAAATGAACTTTATCAGAAAAATACCAAATATTTACCCAAAGTAAAATATGATGTCCCCATTATAAAAAAGTATTTTATTTGGTCAATTAGAAAGTATTAATGTAACCAAAACTATATTTAAAGAGTGTTCTCCATTAAAAGGCGATAAATTGGTGTTTTAATGTAAATTATGCTTAAAATTACATTCATTCATATATTAAGCCTATAACATATATTGGATAAATATAAATACATGTATAATCATATTATAGTTAGTTTTGTTCATTCCTGTCAATACAATGGCAAGGAGTTAACTACCGTTTAAAATAATAATATTATATTATTAGTATGCAACTTATGATTCCAAAGAAACTCGTTGTTGCGTATGAGGTAAACTATCGAACATAGAAACCCTTTTAATATTTCATTAAAAAATATTAATATATATATAAATATATTATTCTTCATTTACTTGGGATGTTACATCTTTCCCCCCTTTTGGAAATTGCGTCCTCGCAATTTTAAAACTGGGCTTGCAAACTTCATTAAAAGCCATACATCGGAAAGAGGGTGAATAAAACTATCACTTTAAAATAAATGAAGAGAAGTACAAAGTTTACTCGAGACAATAGATACGAGGATTACATGAAAACATGGATATGGAGGAGAAAAAAAATCATCACGTTCTGATGGATAGTGATAGAAAACAGGTTTAGGAGAAAGTTAACCACCAGAAAATCACAAACTTGTGATGTGTTAAACAGTCTTTGATTCCCCAGTAGGAAAATTTAACGGACAAAGTTTTTGTTTAATGTTACTTTTCGTTGAGTAATTTATTAATGAGACTAACCAAAAACATAAGGAAATATATTTACTTTTCATGTAGACATTCATCTTTTACTAGATTTCTAACACAAACTCATATTTTCTCCACTCAATGAATACTCAAGATGAATTTTTTTCACATTAAGAGCGCTATAACCAACTTCGAGAGAATCAAATAATCCACAAATGATGAACTATATATTTCCTATGTCTTTAAATATTAACTAAAACCAAAAAATTTAGTATAAGATCAGACAATCCCCCAAAAAGATAAACTTTTACATAAAGAAAAACTACTCTTAATCTACAAAATTTGTCTAACCAAACCCAATGTTCAACAAAGACCATTCGATAAACAATTTGTCCATAAAATTCTTCAAAGTAAATCAAACTAAGATTGAAACCCAAATATTTGAAGGATTTTATCACATAGTCTTCCACGGTACAAATTAACATTTATCTCAAAATAACATCAGTTGCTCTTGAAGTCTCATATTGAAAAGTAATTAACCTAATCACATATCCTCCATGATAGGTTAATAATTTCCATAGATAACCCAAAATACACTTACTCTTGATTCATAAAATTTTCTAACTAAAAATATTTAGTCAAACTAACCAGGGACTTCACGTAGTCTAGTGGTAGGCGATAAATACCAGTTGTACTTTGGTTGTGGGTTCGATTCCCACAGATTTTTCCGATGCGACGGGTTGTCACAGGGTCTGCGTGTTGTCACTTTTCAAAAACTATATAATTTTATAACATTCCTCAAAAAGAGATATATTCATCAAAAACAACCATAACATATTTTATCCACAAAGTTTATCTGATAACTTTAATTTTGCAACCCAAAATGTATTAACCAGTAATTGCCTCAAATTCAAGGATCATATAAAACCAAATGGTTCTTTATATCTATATCCACAAAAGAAAGGATAATTATTCCTTGAATAAAATTTTTGTATATCAAACATCAGGGTTACTATAAAAAGTCTTCTAATGTAACCCCATCATCAAAAGAGACTTCATACTTCTAAGAATTTCACACACCTAAAATCTACAATAACTCTTGAAACCCTTATATGATGACTTCTTACTCATTCAACATTATTCATGATACATTATCCATTTCTTTTCAACTTATTCTGAAATAATTCTTTCCTACAAACAAAATCATGAATCATATCCTAAGATTCCAATAATAGGAAAACATATGTTAAGAAATAATCCATACCTTTCATTCTTCATTGTCAGTTTCTTCATCCTCAATCGGAATGGCAATAGGTATTGGTAAACAAATATTTGTACGATCCTGGTGATCCCATTACTGAAAATTCTTCATAGGACATGTTTTTGTATAATGACCATGCATACCACATTTAAAACATTAAATTGATCCCTCTGAAAGAACTTATTTCCCTTTCCTAGAGTCATCTTTATTACTCCTTTTTCCATGGAAGGTTCTTGCTTTATGACCTTCATTTTCACATCTATAGAATATTCTCTCCCCTTTGAAGCATTTTCCTATTTGTTTCTTTCCACATCCATGACACAACAGATTTTGAACATACTTACCTATATGATTATTACCTGAACTGCCGTAGGGATTTGTTTCTTGCATATACGACGCCTTATAAAAATCACCAAGGTTAAGGTTCTCAATCATGACTCTAGATAGTTGGTTGTTAATAACCACAAGAGTTCCCATTGAAACACCCATTTCATTCAATTTCTCATTCAAAAAATCATCACAGTTTTCTTCACATCCATTGTTACTTTGATTCCTGCTAAATCCATCCATTGACTAAAACCAAAAAGGTAACTGTGAGTTTATCACTAAAATCATCATATAATATCTTATGAAGATGGAAAACACTAATATATACTTATGCATGTAATCTTAAACTCATTAACATTATCTAAAAGAAAACTATGACTCTTTCTGAAATCCTAACCATTATGGTAATGTCACTTATGCTTAATGAATTTCCTAACCTCAAATTTATCTAAACCGACATCTGATACCAACTATAAGGCCCCAGCCTTATACCTTACATAATACTGAATTATATGAATAATTCACATTGAGGATCTTTTCAGGTTCAGAATTTTATAGATTTAGGCCATAACTATTACATTACAACATGAATATTACAAGTAGACACTACAAATCAGTACCCATTTTTTCATAATATAAAAACTCTTAAAACGTGTCTAGATTCATGTTTTAGATAACATGGCTTTTCCTTGATCCCATCCTTAACCATATTCATCTTCAAGTCCTGTGGAAAACATTTCAAAACATGGGATGAGAATAAAAGTCTCAGTAAGGGTTATAAAATAGTGAATGAAAACATTTTTTCATAAATACATGGAAAACATGGACTCTTTTACTTACCGCATAAAATCATAAGATTTATGAAAGACACATAGAAATCATAAAATCATAAAGGTAACTTGCAGCATCCATACCATAGTTACATTTTAGCTATGACAACTACAATGGGAGTTACTTCGGAATACCCATCATAGTATATTCCCTAAATATCTTAGGAGAAACATTCATGTTTACCTCCGTCATGTTACCCAATGCATTGGAGAGCTATCTCGGGCTCAGCCGCCTTAGGTTTATCATAGAACCACCAGTATACGTAAACAATGCGCAATAACCATAACATAATCATAACATATAACACATGTATAAAGGGTAAATAACATTTCCACATTCTAATATATCAAATCAAGATATTTAAATAAACAATGTTTAATCAAACAATTTTCAAAACCTTTTAAAAAGAGATTTTTGAATAAAAGTGTCACATACTACTTTGAAGATTTTAAATGAATTATCATTTGAAAACATTAATGTCCATATAAATAAATCCTAAAACCCATTTTGAAAACATGGACATTAATTAGAAATATTTAGAAGAATAAATCTTTAAAACATTTAAAACGTTATTTTAGTTAAAGTGTTTTTAACAAAAAGAGGGATGTTTCAATACAAATAATTGATAAATAAATTTTAATCAGAACATTATAATATCATGAGAATAAAGGGATCCATGATATAATATTTCAAAGGACAGTTTATACACCACATAAGAGTGAATTGGTGCATAACAACAATTAAGTCTCAATGGAAATGTAAATTGAGATAAAATCCCTTATAAAGATGGAATCCTAAAATTAAGGATAAATAAATCTCATAATTATGTGTGAAAAATATAAATACACCCAATGTAAGTGGATATTATGTGTAAGACAATCCGATTTCATTCACACATATTCATAGGATGACATAAATAAAAAAATCGAATATCAACCCAAATAATGGAAATTGGGTTAAGGAGTTCCCTTATAGATTTGGTAACTTACAAAACATATGACACATGAAAGAAGGATCATAAAATGAATATTTAAATACTCATAAATGAGATTATATTACACAAAGAGTTAAATCATGGACATTACATACACCACACAAAGAAAATAGTGGAAAATATAGCATGAATCTCACGAGAATAAAAAGTGAGACGAAACCCATTACCACGTTGTAATCAACTAAGTTGTATAACAAAAAGTTAATAACCACCAAATGAATCACAGAATACCATGACTATAATGAGAATCCTGATATTATATATAAAATGGCAGTACACAATACACCACATGTAATGAATAAGTGGCGAACAATGGAAATCTCACGGAATTAAAAGTGAGATAAGAAAATCCCTTACAAAAATTCGGTAGCCTAATGGCGCCACTTAAATTTTTTTAAAATGAATTGATGAGAGTAAGATGGGGTATCTCATCATATGAAAATAAAAATTACCGTATGGTGAATATAAATTAACATCCTCCAACATAGGAACATGGAGCTTAAATGCAATGACATAAAATAGTGTACTTGAAAAGAAAGAGAGAGGTCGGATCCCTTACCTCGTGTCCGACATGACTCGATCGTTTTTTAATCTCCTGAATAATAAACTAATGTTAATTTCTACTTTCTTAAGAACCTTTTTCAAGTTTATTATTCATTTTATATCACTTATTACCATGTTATAAACATTATGAAATCATTTATGTTAATAATGTTCGTTTTGTCGATATTTTGTACTTGAGTCAAAAATGGACTTTTTATAATTACATGTTGATCATGTTGTCAATGGTTCATTATATCAAGAATTATATTCATTATTTATATATCATATATATCATATATATCCAGTATATACATGTATTTATAATAGTTGATAACATTTAGAGGTATGAAATGAAATGCACCGTTCATGGAGACGGTAAGTCGTACGTACGCATGAACGCTACTTTCATTTCTATTTCTTATTTTAATGGAATTAAAACATAATGATACATAGGTATATTATACTTCCTGTATAATATCATATATAATATCATTAACTCCATCCTTTATACATCCTACATAAGTCATTAACGAATCACATCACTTTGAGGGGGCGGTAGTCCGCACTTCCTCAAATGAGATTATCGTATTTACCCACGATGGAAACCATAAAGGCTTGATATAAAAGGGAAGTACAAGAGCATAAAGAAATCATAAACATAATATATATAATATATAAATACATTCCCATCATAATGGCCACCATGAGAGGCGGTAAGATGTAATTGAACAATCATCGTTTTGTGAGGTGTCAGTTTTCCATCCACATAAACATTATGTTCTTCATCCATTAGATGAAGGTGTGTGTAAGTGTAGTTCTAATCCTTATAATAAAAACATCATAGTATATTGAGGATACTGGTTTTGTTACAAAATAAAAGAAATAAAAATATTTTAGGTGTTGGAGAAGCAAAATAAAAGAAAACAATTTAAGAGAAACTATTACCTCAAATTTAGGAAACTTCCTTTGGTTTAAACCAAAATGACTTCTTAAGTGCCTTCTGCATAAGGCAAGGCTTCTAGGAGGAGGAGAGGGATGTATGGAGCTTAATTGGTTAGCGTTTGGAAGAGCCAAATGGCTTTATAGGTGTGAGGAATTGCATAGAAGTGGTCTCTTTTTATAAGGGAGAGGAGGGGCTCTTTAGGAAAGAGTGAAAATATTTTTTTATAATATAATGATATTCGGTTTCTAATGGTCCAAAAATCATTATGGTCGAATATACGATGACTCATAACCTAAATAAAATCATCCAATCAGAATTGGACATGTTTTGGATAATAGTTTAACCATTATAAGCTTATTTATTTTAATCATTTATTAATGAGGTAAATACTGCATCATTATTGTGTCATAAATAATTTATTTTAATTGAGGTATAAAATTTATAAATAAAATACTATCATGTATAAAATCTTTTTAGCTTTCCAATGAATTTTTATAGTCTAAAATAGGACTATATATAACCATATTAAAATTAATTACTAAATGATTGTTGTTAATGTCAATTTTGCCATTACTTTAAATTAATTAATCCAAATTGTCATTTTCACTCCCAAGTGGATCAATGGGGTCCCAAAATCGACCCAAAGATGACCAAGGTCGGCCATACTCATCCAATAAGATTAGGAAAAGTGGTAAGGTAATTTAGAGTTATTATAATATTCTTTTAACCTTGAATTACCCTATTTACCTTTAACCGCGGTAAATAAAAGACAAAAGTTACTGTTCACAAAAAATTATTTTCATCTTAATGAACCTCATTTTACTTCTTGATAACAACCATGTATGTTGGATTTTGAAAATTCAATTCACAGAAGTGGTAAAATTCCATTTAAATGAAAAATTCCATTTTTTTAACTACCACTAAGTGGTGTCACTATTCATCAAAAATTGATCTTTTTCAGAAAAATACCAAAAATTCAGCCTAAGCTATATTTGATATTCCAAATTAAAAAAGGATGTGTATTATTACAATTTCAAAACATAGAAGTTGCATTAATTAATTTAAAAATTAATTCCTGTTGTTAAAACAAATAGCGTGTTCTCAAGAAACAATAACTATCAAAAGATTGATACTTGTTTATGTCCAATTTCAAAGTGAAATTAAATCCAATGACCAACATTGGATTAAATAGTAAAAATATATTTTAATTCCACTTTAAAACCAATCAAAAAGATTATCTAAACATATAAATAAATTAGATAAAAAAGCCATTTTGAATTAAAATACAATATTTTTCACTATTCATTAAAAAATACACTTTATCAGAAAAATACCAAAAATTTACCCGAAGTAATATTTGATGTCCCCATTCTAAATAAGGATTTTATTTGGTCAATTTGAAATTATTAAAGTAACCAATACTATATTTAAAGAGGGTTCTCCATTAAAAGGCGATAAATCGGCATTCTAATGTAAATTATGCTTAAAATTATATTCATTCATATATTAAGCCTCTAACTTTTATTGGATAAATATAAATAAATGTATAATCATATAATAGTTAGTTTGGTTCATTCCTGTCAATACAATGGCTAGGAGTTAACTACCATTTAAAATAATAATATTATATTATTAGTGTGCAACGTAAGATTCCAATGAAACCCGTTGTTGCGTATCGGGTATGCTATCGAACATAGTGACCCATTTAATATTTCGTTCAAAAATATTAATATATATACAAATCTATTATTCTTCATTTACCTAGGATGTTACAATTCAAATTTTGTATAATATATTTTTCTAACACCACCCATTATTTTTTAATTGAGAAGGTTTCTCAATTGGAGTTCCATGGTCAGAACAAACAAGATCAATAACCTCCCTTCCACTGGAGGCATCATAAGGGGTTATTGAAGTAAATACTACTTGAGACTCTCAATGTCTTTCTATCAGTCAATGTCCCATTCATTGGTGATTCCCTTCTATACAATCACGGTGAAGGGGAGGGATTTCTGGATTGGATGTCCGTGAAATTCTAAATGTAGGTTAGGTTCCCTTAGAGTCCCCTCAGTTCATTGATATATCTAGGGGTGAAATTTCTATAAAAGAAATAGTCTTATCTTGGTCAACCTCGATGAAGTGGTGGTGTACAAAAAATCCAAGGGACTTACCTGATGTTACACTGAATGTTCATTTCATTGGATTCATCTTTATAAAATGTTGTCATAGCCTGTTAAATATGATTTGATGATCATTGATGTGATCACTTCACTATTAGGATTTTATCATCAGCTAACCTAAAAATATTTTGTCTATAAATCCCATAAATGGAATAAATATATGGTGTATGGATCATTCATATGTGGTTATAGTGTTATTCAATCTAATGGTCATGACTTAATAGAAAAAGATACCCTAAGAAGACTTGAATGTAGTGGTTTCTTCATCTTCAGTGTCCATCTTTATCTGATTGTACCCTGAATACACAGCCGTGATGGAAATTTCCCAGAAGATATAATTTTCATAAATAAAGATTTCAATTATAGGAAATGAGAAATTTTCTTATGGTAAATGGCGTTTAGGGTCTCTTAAACCAATGTAGACACTAATCTGCCTATTATTTTTCTTGATAGAGAAGATGTTGGAAAGGCATATTGGGTATTTCACTTATCAGACAAATTTGGATGTGATCAACCTATAAACTTCTAACTCTAAATTAGTGTCATGTGAGGATTGCAATATCCTAGATTCCTTCTTGAATCCCCGATGCTCATTGGGTAAGGCAAGATATTGTGTACCCATATATAGATTCAGTCCAAGAATTTTTTTATAGTTACTTGAAAAAACATATCAGTGATGTTTCATAAATGAGAAATACGTCTCATTATTTTCTAGAGGAATGGTATAACTAATCAGTGTAGGCTGCAGGTCTACCTTTATTCACAGATTTACCAAACTGAACTCTTTGATGGTGGTGGAGGGTCCTTCCCAGAATGTGGAAGGGACATTCAAGAGGTCATTCTAATCTTCTTTAACCAATGATTATATGGAGGTATTTCTAGATGAAGATGGTAATCTGGAAGATTCTATGTCATTATCGAGTTGAGAGAGACCATGATAAGATACATTATCATCCACTAGTGCTAGAGTAATTACAAATATATGTTATAGTTGATTTTGTTTTTTACAATTTCACTAGGGAAATGAGGATCTTGGATATCTGGGACCAAGTCTATTACCTATACATGATTTATAGGAAGAAACTAGTCATTTTCAATCATAATATAGGGATTTTAAAGGGATGTCCTAAATCAATTGGGTGCTGAAACCATTATATCATTATCCACTATTGGTTGTTTTCCTTCCCTTTTGTACAAAAATAATTTAGTATATGTGGATCTGCACCTTTCAAAATTTGTGTTATCACCATGATGTATAATAAACATTCCATTGATGGGGTATTTCATAGACCGATTAAATTTAAAGGTACCACCATGTTTCAATGGAGCCAAGGCTATCTATGTAGAACATTTTATATAGTGTCCTACTCGATAACCATAAACTCAAAGTTAGATGTGGGATCCCCAATTTGAGATTTGCGTTTAACCTACCTAAGGTATCCATTATCATGATTATCATTCCCTTGAATGGTCATTTTTTTTTGGAGATATGTCACCTTCTCTTGGTCCCAAAATTAGAAGGGCTCAAACCAAGATGAGGTTCCTCCCAGATCCATTATCAATTAGGGCCCTCTAGACTTGTAAAATATTGAGTCTTCCTAAAACATATTAGGGGTTGATGTTCCCTTGAAGGACATATTCTTGATCCCAGCCAGGGAATGAGAAGGAGACATTTCATTCTGCAAACATAGTCTCTAATCAGTAGATCTCTACTGTAGAGACATTAGTACTCATTTCTTATGGTATCTGGAGGGATTCAACAGGTGTATCCCTGATCTATTTTGAATGATGGAGCACATCAGGGATTGGAAGCTATGCTGGGAAAACCAACCTCTATTTCAGAATGTCCTATTTTTTTCAGAGGTTGACGCTTCCCAATTTGGGGTCTCTCCAGAACAAGTGGCTTAGTAGATTGGTTATTTGAGGTGAACTAACACAGTCTTGGTGAAGAAGTTGAGAGAATATCTACTACTAGTGGTATAAGTCATTCCAACCTTCCATTTTTCTTGTGTTGATCAGCTAATCAAACCCCCACTATGTGGTCCTATAATACAACTGGGAATCGACAACTGTTGGAGGGTTATGGGACACCTCCTTGCAAATTTTTAGCCTAATGAAGTACTATCCCATGAGTATCAGAATCATATAAGTTCTTGATGGGGACCTAAAAAATATATTGGCTATGAAAACATCCACAATATCCTTAATATCCTTAGTTCTGACACATGGGGCCACTTTTTCATGTTACATCAATTTATATATGAAGTGGGGTAATTTTATTATAGTATCCAACTAGACCGAGCAATACCTAGTCCACTTACTCTTTGGAGGCTATGGTATTATAGGATGTCATATTTTAAGGGTTATGATATTCAAAGGGTGATACAATGTGTATTGATCCATACTATCCCCATCATCAAATACAGTTGCATGATGTGGCATCAGATATCAAATGTTTAAGAGTTTTGATGAAATAGAGGAAAGCATGCTGCATATTTCCATTTTTCCTTTTCTATTTTGGATCTCAGGACAATTCAATAGTTTATAGTTCTCGATTATAGTAGAGTATTTGGATTTTGTTATGGTGAAACTCATACCATGGAAATGTGAGGTGTATAGACTTCAATCACTAATGAGTATCCCACATTTTTTGGTGTAGATAAGTCATGAACTCATTTTCCCTCTCATCTAGGATATCATAGTAATAAATAGAGAGGGTCTCGATCATGATGGGGAGGTTTCATCCAGTTAAATCTCTAAACATGTCAATTTCATCCTCCTATTAATAAAATTTACATACCTTCATCCAATCATATCATAGAAAATTCTTCTAAGGGTCGCATCTAGTCTGTAGTAGTGTTTTACTGGAAGTTGATGGGTGAACTATATGGGGTTGACACTGATGTTTCATGAATATCTCTATATGAAGGCCTCTAATCATTGAACACCTCACTATATGAAGTTGTGTATCCTTTGAACACATCTCTATATAAAGGTGACTGGACAAGGGGAGGATTTCCTTATCTGTGTTTGATAACATCATGGGGGAAGTTGACCATGATGGATATAAGATGTAGAGTTGCTATAATACATATACAAACTACCACAAGGAAGAATATCTCGATAATGTTCCTCTTATCCTTTGGTGGAAGAGTTTACAGAGCATTTTGGTGTTGATAATGTGTCTGAAACCACCCCAAAGTCACTAGAATTGAGCAGATTATGAATATGAGTCACATCAAGCATCGTTGTCGGAATATGGAAACCTGTATTTTGGAATGGTGTAGGGATATGATCTTCCATTATGATATTTTTTGGAATATTCATATAATTTTATTATATTATGGGAGAATGATCCTACTGCTAAGAAGGTTTTGAACAATTCCAATGAGTTCTCCAATTATTAATAGGAATGTTAGACTATCCCAAGGTATGTGACACTCTCACATGGTGATCCTCGGCTAGAATAGGAGTAAGGGTGTGATCCAAATCCTTTATAATCTTCCATTTGTAAGACCCCAATATTTTGAAAGTAAATTCAATATTGAACTCATGAAAAATTTGGTCTCTATAGACATCAATTTGTTATAACCTATCCAGTAAACATAATTTTACCACCCCTATGATTTTAATTTTAAAAATCTGACATACATAATTGAGAGCAGTAATTTATTTAGAGTTTGATATGAACAACAAAATTTTTGTGAAATGTTACATACCCTTATGAATATTAATATTACCCATATGAATAGTTACATACCCTTATGAATTGTATCCTCGCCTATGATTGTACATATATAGGACTTAATTTAAAGATTATTTTACCTAATTTTTGAAATAAGTAAATAAATATTTTTAAAACTGTATTTTTAATGTAAATTATGATTTTAATTAAAACATAAATGAATCATATTTGGAAAATTATTTATGAATAATGGAATAATGTTTTGGATCTACAAATTTAAAAATGGTTAGGTTTATGTTTTTTTATTTTTCTGAGATACATGAATTTTTGGTGGATAGTAAAAAATATTAATTTACCGTATATATACATTTTCAGTAAATTCACTATTCTAAACATCATGGATGATGTAAAAACACTTGGTTCAAAATACCATTCACTTATTACTATTCTTGGTCACAAGAATAATTAATATTGGTTGTATGTTGAAAATATATAAAATAATGATTATAATATTGGGAAAATCATTCTTTCCTCCACTATAAAAAACCCATCACCCCATCTTCTCTTCAATCCTCTCAATCCTTCTACCTTATCCAAATTATTCAACAAATATCATCCCAATATACTCCCCATTACAAAAATACCTTGGTCTCATAAAATACCAAAACCTCATCCCTTAAGAGGATCTCAAGGAAGGTTAATTCAATAGGTAAAATTCCACTTCTGTTTTCATTCATTTTCATATTCATTTGTTCTATTTTATTTCCTATCCCCCCTCATCAAAATGGTATGAAATCTCCAGTACCATTCATAAAATGGAAATTTGTTATTATAATGGTATAATTCATCTTCATCTTGCCTTCCCCCCTCATTTATGGTAAAATTAAAACATTGTCAGAGATGTGTTGTTTTATCACATTCAATGATGATGATGATATCAATTTAATTTACCTTTTTCAAATCTGGCCATGAAACCATTTTTATGGTTGAAATAGACTATTATATTTTTATTTTATCTTATTTAATGTTCTGGAAACCCTATTCACTCATGATGAAAAATAATAATGCAAAACAAAATAATTGTGAGAAAAATCTCCCAACTAATCCAAGCGTTTATCATTAAATATTTTTATAATGATTCACCTTCACTCCATATTTCCAAATGAATTTTATAAATATTTAATTTTATGAATTTTCATTAGTAAAATAAAAAATCAATTCTAGACTTCAACACCCTTCATACTTGAAGTACCATATTCTTTTATAAGTGATTCGATCATGAATATAATGAAAATGAGCACTCAAAAACAATGAAATTGAATACCTTAACCCATATAAAAGGACATTAGTGAACTTAATAAATTCATTATAAACCAGAAAAATGTATAAATAGTTCTTGAATTGTTATCTAATTAACCAAAGCTGGTTATTCTGGTCATTAGGATCAAGCGAAGAATATCTTGATATTTAATGTAAGGGATCCTCTCTCACTTTTATTTTAGAATCCCCCTATGTTCTGTCCTTTAATTTTTAATTCCTCGTGATGGGGTATTTTTTCACATATCCTCCATACTAACCTTATGATATATAAATTATGTTATACCCCTTTAACTCTCATTAATCCCTCACAATAACACATGTTACCATGGTGAATTGTTTTAAGGGTTTATTCATCTCACTTCCATTTTTGTGAGATATTATGTATTCACTAATACTACTTGTTTATGGTGTATGTATACTACAACTTGATTTTTATATCATTAATAAATTTATTTTAATTATATTCTATTTATCATTTTATGATTATTAATTTTAGGTCATACGATTCAACTGATGACAAACTTTTATTAATTTTCTACCCGAAGCTCCATTTTCATTCGAGTAGCTCTAATTCTATACTCACCTCCATTAATTTATTTTTTATTCTCATTTAATCCAAATAAATTCTATCTGAATGTTAAATATATGTTTACCCATCATAATACTTATTTATTTCATCGGTAGTTACATGTTTTGAAAGAATAATTCCAAAATTCTTCCAAAATGTATGCTCTATTCAATAGAAATTTCTATAATTCTTTCCTACTTTTAAGTTCACTAAACTATATGTTTTAAGGAATATTTTTCATTGTAAAATCATTAATTTTAACATAGAAAATGTTTGGTTCAATTTTTTTTATTAATGCAAAAATTCCTTTTTTTTAAATATCTTTAATGAATTCCTTAAACAACACTAAAATGTTTTAATTCCAAAGCTTATTTAAAAAATTTTTTTACATGATTTCACTTAAGTGGGACATAATTTATGTCTCAAATGTTATATCAATGTCCCTATGTTTTATTTTCTAGGATATAAATGTTTAAAACTAGATTTATTCCAAATACAAATGATTTTACAAAAGAACTCTTCTTTCCAAAGTAAAATATGATTTTCCCACCTCACGTTATCTTTTGTGAGATATATAACTTGTTCACAAATTATTCTATTCATGTGGTGTATGTAATTCCACTTTGTATATCATATAAGGATTATCATTATTTTCATGACATTCTAAGGGATTATGATTTTAATTTTTCAAAGTGGTATGGGACACCTTGTAATGATTAATGAATATTTCATAAATATTTTCTCAATGGTCTCATTTAAAATTATATTTATTTATGTATGAATCCTCTGATAAATTATATATTTTAGAGAGGTTTATAGTTTATTATATCATCTGAAATATTATGTTTAGGGTATTTTGATTAGATTTAATGTGGATGTTAAATCATGACACCATTCACTAATTTATGTCGAATGGTTTTTGTTTATGTTTAATGTAAGGGGAAGGTTTTTTACAAATCATATGTTAGCTTAAATATTAATAAATGTGTTGTTTATTTATATCCCCATTCATATTATGAATGAATATGACATAGTATGTGTCATGTGGGGTCGTCTATATCCCCTCGGTGCATCAGTAGGTCTCGTGAGAAAAACTATTGTCTTGGAAAGATGTCTTGACAAAAATATATATTTATGTTCTTGGAATGAGGCCTTGACAGTATGGATATAATGTCGTAAATTATGAATTCCTTCACTATGAAAATAGTATTGATAGTTAATGTGGTTATTTTTCTAGAAGAATACATATGATTATGTTTTATTATGGAATTATATAATCATCCCATATTCCTTCCATAATGTGTTCATGTTTTTTAAAGGCATGTGTTTTTTTGTTATTCACCATGCTTAATGATTATGTTTATGAAATCATCCATTGTATTTCTTCACCTTAATGAGAATTTGAGATCACCCCTTTCTTATGTTTTATTATTCCATGAAACAAGGTTGATTTTACTATGAATTAACTTTAGGATTAATCAAAGAGATTATGGGATTTTCTATTGAAGTTGTTATGTTTTTTTGGTTTTTAGTTGTAATTTTGAACTAGTGTATGTAACTTGTTTCCCAAACTACTAAATAGATTAGTCCATTAGGATCAATCATCCTTGAATCCCTTCTAATGTAATTAAATAAGGCTTTAAAACCATGCATCTTGGGTCGGGGAATTATAGAGGGAATCAAATAAAGTTTTATTAGAAAACATTGAAACTAGATATTGAAAAAGTAGATTAGTAAACAAAAACCAATGATATAATTTCGGGATAATAATAAAAATAAATCCTAGAATTTTTTTTATGTAATAGATTATGTGGTTTATCAAGAATCAATATCCCCATCTAGAAATGAACAAGTAGAGGTGGATCTGGAATAGATGTATATAGTGGTAAAATCTGAAAGCACCACTTTGATCTAGACTTGAGTTATAAATGGTGAATGACCACATGCCTTGCAGCACCCTTGTTTCGACACTCATCGGGGATGTTCATTGGTAAATTCCTAATCTTATTACAAACCATTATAAAGGAATTATTCCCCCAAAGTAACCAATGTATAAGGTTCTAGGATTTATGATGCATAAATTTATGTTATGTTCTATATCATGTTTGAAGTTAGGTAGAGTTTATAATTTTATGATCTCATATAGTATATCGAATTGATTAGAAAGAGTGACTAGAAGATGAATTGAGAACTTCAATAACTCACATGATGCAAAGAGTAAGAATGATCATATATCTTGTTTTGTTAAGCCATTATTTTGAAGGAATATAGTCTCCCAAGTATCCTATTCATATGAAGAAATTGTATCATGTGTTAAAATGATGTGTAATGATTTTTCTGAGTCCTATGGATTTTATGGGAAGAATGAAAAGAATATTATGGCCATGAAAAAGATGGATAATGGAAATAATGGAGAAAAGGGTTTTCCTACATGGGATTACTATATAATGACTCACTCTGGTAAATTATTGAAGGGAAGGAGCGTTTGTTATAAGTGTTCAGAAAAAGGACACCAATTTCATGATTATAAGGGAATGAAATATGTATCCATTTTATAATGCTTCAACAACTAGGATATGAGACATTATGCGAATCAATGTCCCATGCGTCAAAAGAATATGCCTCAAATGATGTTAATGGATAATGATCAAATCATGATTCTACTGAAGATGAAGTGGAATGATTAATATGACTCTTAAAGAATAATTTAATTTGAATATTTTATCATTATTTTACTGTTTATAACAATTATGGAATATACGAGTATTGTATTGCAATATTTTTCCTTCAAGGATTTGAGGTCGTATGATTAATGGTACTATGTAAAATTTACACAATAGCTAGTCAAAATTGTGGAAGATATATGGTTGAGGGATAGAAACCCATTATTATTTTCATAATACTAAGATGTCAATTTTTAAATAGAGATATTATTTATATATAAGCATAATGTAAATTGGATAGTACTAACATTCATGGGAATGATTCTAAATTATTGGATCTTGATCATTTGGAATGTTAAACCATTTATGGAATGGTTTAAATTGGTCATTGTATGAGGTTTTAGAGGTTAAGGACACCACATGATGCAATATATTCTACGAGATGAATAATAGGTAGTTCAAGTAACAATCAAAGGATAAGATCAGGTTTATGAAACGTAACTGTATATTTTTACCCTTATAGAGTGGAATAATCCATAAACTATATAAAAAGAGTCTTAAATGTTGTTATGTTATCATAATATTTGATAACTTTAATGAAAAATTTCATAACCATATTTTATGGTTTTTTGGTAATCTAATTTCATCTAAACATGTTTTCCCTCACTATAAATTCGTAGTTTCATTTTTCTTCTACGCCTAGGTTTTCAATTCCAATCAATGTCACTCTATTCAAATGGATAATTTATTTATTTATTAATTAATTCATTTATTTATTATTATTATTATTTTGACCACTTATTTTCCCTTAAAAATTGCATGGAGGATATTCTATTAACACTTCCCATTTTTATATGGGGCTTTCCCAATTAAATTCAGATGTATCAACCAGTATCTTTCAAAGTGAATTATCAAATTTCATGAATGAAATTTTTGTCAGGAGAGGATAATGTGACACCCCACAATTTTTCACATAAATTAAATATTCAATGCATGAAACACTTTGTATCTAAAAAATACCACTTTGTTATAACATTTTGAGTAAACATAATTTTACCACACCTATGATTTGTATTTTGAAAATCTGATATACACGATTGTGATTACCAAGTTATTTATAGTCTGATATGACCAACTTATTTTTTTGATGAATAATAACATACCCTTATGAATATTAATTTTACCCTTATAAATAGTTACATGATATTATGAATAGTAACCTCACATATGATTCAATATATATAGTATTTAAGTGAATGTATGATGTAACCATGTTTTGTAATAAATTTGTAAATGTTTTAAAAATTGTATTTTTCAAGTAATTTATGATTTTAATTAAAAGATAAATTAATAATATATATTAAATTATTTTTAAAAAATGGAATTCATTTTTTGATTATAGACGTCGAAAAATATTTAGGGTAATTTTATAGGGTTTTTTCTGAAATACTTGATTTTTTTTGGTGAATAGTAAAATACAGTTTTATGCTGTATATATACATTATCAGTTAAATTCAATATTCCAAGCATAATGGATGATTTAAGAACACATGCAACTGACTCACATGCACTTATTACTATTTAGGGTCATAATAATCAGTATTATTGGTTGTCTTTGGCAAAATAATAAAATAATGAGTAAAATAATGGGATAACCCTCTTTCCGTACACTATAACAATCCCCTCACTTGTTCTTCTCTTCACTCCTCTAAATCTATGTTACTTCTACAAATTATTCGCAAATATCCTCCCATACTCTTCCCCCAATACCAATATCCATTGGTCTCATAAAAATACCATATCATCTTCCGTTAAGGGGCTCTCAAGGTAGGTTAATTCAATAGGTAAAATTCCTCTTTTATTTTCATTCATTTTCATTTTTTTTGTTATCTATTATTTCCAAACCACTCCTCATCAAAATGGAATGAAAACTCCAGTACCATAAATTTACTAGATTTATGTTATGCTAATGGGATTATTCATCTTTATCTCCCCTTTCCCCCTCATTTATGCTAAAAATTAAACATCATATGTGATGTGTTGATTTATTACATTCATGGACGATGATGCATTCATGTTCATTTACCTTCATCAACTCTTGTCATCTAACCATTTTTGTGGTTTCACCAGACTATTATATATGGTTTTTACTTGATTTATTGTTTTGTAATCCTTATTTACTCATGATGTAAAATAATAATACAAAACAAGGTAATTGGGAAAAAAATTTCCAAATTAATCCAAGAATTTATCATAAATGTTTTATATAATGATTAACTTTAAATAAATATAACCAAATGAATTTTATTACCATTTAATTTTATGAATTTTTATTACTAACATATATAATCAATTATGGACTTCAACTACCATCTTACATGAACTCCCATAATGTTTTATAAGTGAGTCGATCATGAATATTATGAAAACGAGCACCCATGAATAATGAAATTGAATCCCTTAACCCATCTAAAAAGAAATTAATGAACTTAATAAAGTCATAATAAACCAAATAAATGTATAAAGGGTTATAAAATTATTAATTAATGAACCTAATTTGGTTATTCAGGTCATAAAGATCAAGTGAAGAACACCCTCAGATTTAAGGTAACAGATCCTCTCTCTCACTATAATTTAGGAATCCCCCTTATGTTGTGTCCTTCTTTATTTAATTACTAATGATGAGTTGTGTTTTATAAACTCACCATACTCCCCTTATGATATATAATTTATGGGATACTCATGCACTACTCCTTAGTCCCTCATAATTACACATTTTACCATGTCAAAATGTTTGTAAGGGTTTCTTCATCTCACTTTCATTTCTATGAGATATTTCTTATTAACTTCTACTAATTGTGTATGGTGTATGTATACATTTCATTTATTTCTAATATAATTAATATCTTTATTTTATTTATATTAAAATTTTCATTTTATTATTATTAATTTAGGGTCATATGATTCAACTGATTAAAAAGTTTTATGTATTTTCTACCTGAACCTCTATTTTTATCCGGGTTGCTCATATTCTCCAGTCACCTAAATTAAATTATTATTTATTCATAATTAATACTCATAAATTCTATGTTAATTTTATGTATATTTTTATCAATACTAATCCATATTTATTTTATTTTTATGTACTTGTTTTAAAATAATCTTTAAAAAATTCTTCTAAAACTGCATGGTCGATTCGACAAAATTTCTAAAATTATTAACTAATTTAAATATCACACCATAATATATATTAATCCATAATTAACTTTCCAAAATAACAAATTTTAATGTGAACAACATATTTGGGTTCATTTTTGGTTTTATGATACAAAACATGCCTCTGTGCTTTAAAATCTCATTAATGAATTCCTTAAACTACTCTAAAATGTTTTAATTCCAAAGTGTTTCCAAAACAACTTTTTTCATGATTTAACATCAGTGGGACATAATTTATTACTCATACTTTATCTCAATATCCCTTCCTTTAATCTTATTAGGATATACATGTTTAAAACCATATTTATTCCAAATACAAATTATTTTCCAAAAGAACACTACTTTCCAAAGAAAAATTGTTTTATCTCCCATCACATTAACTTATATGAGATATATTCCTTGTTCACAACTTATAACATGAATGTGGTTTATGTACCTCCCCTTTCTATATCATATCAAGAGTCTACATATTCTCATGATATTCTAAGGGAATATTATTTGAATATTTCAATGTGGTATGGGACACCTTTGAATGTTTAAGGATTATTTCCTCAAGAAATTATTAGTGGTATCATTAAAAATATCTATATTTAGGTCAAAATCCATTGATTAATCTTATATTTAAAATAGATTTATATCTTATGATATCATTTATAATATTTTGTTGAAGGGATTCTGATTACTTGGAATGTGGATGTTCTATCATGATTCCATTTACCAATTTACATTAAATGGTTAGTGTTTATGTTTAATATATAAAGAATGTTATTTAAATATCACATGATAGTTTCAATATGAGTACATATGTTTTTTATGTTTATCCACATTCATATGAAGAAAGAATTGGACATATTAAGTGTCAGGTGGGTCCCACTATAGCTTCTCAGTGAATCGGTAGGTCTCAAGAGACAAACTATAGTCTTGGGATGAGCCCTTGACAAATGGGATATTTATCTTATTGGCACGGGACCTTGAATATATGGTCATGATGCCCCACATTATGAATTCCTTAATTAATAAAACATTATTGATAGTTCATGTGGTTATTCTACTAGAGGAGTACCCATGATTATGTTTTATTATGGCATTATTTATTAATCTCCTATTCGTGCCATAATGCTTTCATATTTTTTTTTTAATTTAGTTGTTTTTAGTTATTCACCATATATAATATTTATGACTATGATATCATCCACTGTACTGCATACCCATACTAAGCATATTATCTCACCCCTTTCTTATGTTTTATCATTCTAGGTTTAGTGGATGATTATAATATGAATCAATTTTAGGGAAAAGTTAAGATATTATTGGCTTTTCTATTGATGATATTATTTTGTTTTTTACGTTTGAGTTGTCATTTTTAACTCTTGTATATATATTGATTCCAAAACTACTGAAATTATCGGTCACTTGGGATGTATATTCCTTGTATTTATTACAATGTAATAAAATAAGGCACTGACTCTGAGCGTCTGGGGTCGGTGAATTACACTATTCATCTTTCTTGGAAGGGATATATGCCTATCCCAAGACTTTTTTTACTCTCAATTGGTGACTCTTTGTTGGCGTAGGAATATGAGAATGATATGAATATGAATCCTCTACTGGAATATGTAGTTGATCCTTATGAATGGATGAAAGGATATGAGCCTCATCCTATAATTCCCCGAAATGATGTTGCTACAATCATATGTCAATGGATGTAGGAATGCGCACCTGGCTTCTTTTAATGGTGGAATATGGCTAGTAGATTCAGCGATAGGAATATGTGATTATCCCTAGGTGTGTGACATTATCACATGGTTATCCCGAACCATAATGTGTATATATTCTTGATATTTTTCCTTTGGAGTATTCCCCAAAACTCTTTCGATATAAATATGAGCATGTCTCATGGTAGGTTCCCCACTCACTCGGTGATCCCTTGGTAGAATTGGGATATGAGGATGACCATGGGAATATGGAATATGTCACCAGACTTCCATGACAGACGTGCGCACTTTTCTTGACACAGTTATTATCTCACATAGAGATCCACAATTGGAGTGGGAGCCTGAACTAGGTCTGATTCCTCATTCATTATCATATAATGCCAATAATCATCATGAACGAGAGCAAGAATGATCTCTTTCACTGAATAATCCACTTGTTCACAATTTTTAGAGTGTTGATCTATAATAGGTGTAGGGAGATTGGTATTCACATCTTCCACTATTTTTACTAGAAATAGAATATGTTAGTGGAGTTATTCAACTATTTCTAAAATATATTGTAACTTTGGAAAACTGCGTGCACGTATATATTCCTTCACATTTTCAATATGCACTTTTTACTGATAAAAATCATTGATTGAAGTGGTAATATTATCCAACATATTATTTCTTTGTGCCACCAAAATATTACAATGGAATTCATTCATGCAGTTTGTGATATTGACCTTCCCCATGCCTTCTTTGGGGATATTCCTATTGATTTGTTCTTAGTGAGCAGTGATATGAACCTTCTTACTAGTCACTACCATAATATGATGGTATTCATTGTTAGTATGTTTGGTGATATGACCTCTCTATAATATAACTCGTGTCTTCCTCAACCAATTTTTCTTCTTTGCTGCCCGTGCATGCGTGGTATAGGTGACATTGTTTCTGGTGGTACCCTCATGAAGTGACTCAGGGGTATAGGCCGGATGATTCTAGTGACTGTGGTTTATATGTGACCTACATAGTTCCACCTTAACAGAATGGGTTCTATATTTGATGCCTTAGTCCAACTTAATTATATGTTGAAGGTGGTCATTGGTGTGCTCTAGGGATAGGCTCCAGAAGTAGTTGGATATGGAAAACAGGGAAAATTTCTTAGATACCACTCTCCATGGGTGATACAGTCTCACTACATTTCATTCTTCGAGGACCTCATAGGCATCTTCTAGGATTGATATTTTCCCATGCCGTTGGTTCAATCATACAATTGTGTTCTACGCCTAATAATGAATCTATTAGTATGGAGAGATCATTTTGTGACTCATAAGGGTTTCATCCATATGTGATTTACCCAAATGATCCCTTGATAATGAAGTCATCATATCATATTAGGATGTTATCAATGAGAAATATATCTATAGTCATGTAGAAAAAAAGTAACAAGGATACCAATTAGTGTAATATCGTAGTCATTATGTTTTCTCAATTGGATATTCATGGTTAACATAATTGTCCTATTATTCTTAATCTAGCCACTATTATAAATTTTACATGTCAATGAGAGAATGAAATTATTAATGGGATCCCTATTTACATAGGAACATCTAAAATCTTCATGTTGGGATTGTTAATTTTTGTGTGTGTAGGATTTGAAAAACAAAGTAGTCTTAAATATGATTAAATGATCATTAAGTTATTTTAGATATTCACATTAAAATCTCCATTCTCTCTCATGGTGTGAGATTAAAAAGGCATGATGGATAATAACCTAATAATATTTTGATTTGGGACATTCACATCAGGATAGCCATTTTTGTTACATCAGGAAATATATAACCTGGAACCCCCGTCGACGTGGATTCAGTTTGAAATGATGGTTGGTTTTGAGGGGTTCAGATCTTGAAAAACTAATAAAATTAGGTCAACATTTTCATTCCTAAAAACCACTCAATAGTTTCCTCGTCCATAACTAGATACAAAACTGTTTTCCAAAAGCTAGTGGTTAATTGGGGTTTCAGACCCAAAAACAATTGGGGACTCACGTTGGATGAGTGGATGGGAAGTGAGTCTTATCATTCAATTTTTGGGGGAATTTTTTCATACTCAAAGACTCTATTAAATATTTAATATATTTTCGTGAATTCATCCTTGATCACGATAAAAGATCGGTTACCCTATCAAACCGATTTATAGGATGTGTCTCTTTTATGTACATAACATGAGGCTCTCATGAGTGAATTCATATGTATGTATCTAAGGTTATTCATTGATTTCCCTAGTAATGGGTATCTTCTAAAGTGATGAAGATAAAAAACCAAGTACTTTGGAATTTCTTCCACATACGGAAGTGGTTATTCTGTGGAGGGGATTGAGCCATTTTGAGGATTCCTATGAATCATGGTTATTATACGAATCATAACCCACATAGTTTGTCAAACCATTGTATTTTAACATCATTATGAATGAATATATGTGTGGGAACATAGGAATCCTATATTTGTGCTCATGTCTCATCGAGACATCTTATATATCCTTCATATAAAAAGAAACTGAGTTTTCCTTGTTTGACCATGCCCACTAGACTGGCCCCTAGGTAGATGCCCTTATAGCAGGGTTATTGTTATTATTCCACTCATTGGGTCTTACATATAGATACTGATTTAGATGATAATGATTCATGATGTCAATTATGTGTCCATTTTAACTCTTCATTTCCTTGTGATCTACACTCGGTGTGAGAAGAAAGGGGATATCATGCGATCAACCTTGTTCCATATGGATTCATGAGTTGTGTATTGAGATGGTCCATTGATGCCAATATAGAGATCGAGCATCAAAGAGACCTCCAAAGAGCCCTGGTAGTGGTAGTAATTAGAGTCATTGATCTTCAGTTAATTTATTAGTCAACTAAGGGATGAGATAGAGTGATCAACCCATTGAAATGATTTGGTCCCGATGGTCTAAATGTCAGATACATAGGGATTACATTGTAATGGATGCCTATTTGAGATTGGGCCTTTGGAAGGTATCCTACATCTCTTGATTACTACATGAATCAGAGTTATTTTAGTTTAGTTGATCATGGATTACAATATTAGATTTCCATATATGTCTAACATAACATATTTTTCCTCTGATTATGTCTTACACTCTAAGGATTCCCTTGACTTTATAGAGGAAATATGATTATTGCAACATCCTAACTCTATATGATCTATGACTAGTGTGAGAAGATAATGGTGGAATATGTTCAGTCTCACTTCATGTGGATGCAGTACTTATGTATTGAGATTGCCTTTTGTATGCTTAATACTGAGCTACCACATTGAAGATATGTCTTACGTATCGAGTCACATCAAGAATTAGATTCCTTTTAGTTCCCTATATTAGGGATTACATAATGACTTTTCCATATAGTGGGGCTTACACAATGAGGGAGGACAATATTTTCAATACATATGATTACCTAACTGACCTATCCTACTCTCTTACCTCACATGATCGAACACCTACGTATCGGGTCATCATGTTTAAGGTTAATCACATGATAAAGGCTAACATGTCCAGAGGATATCGTAAGACCCAGATTGTTTTTCCATGGATGACATTGGCTAACCCTGACTGACATTCCCATCGGGTGTCACATGACCTAGTCGACATTCCCTAGTGACATGGATAGATATAGATGAGACTCTCATTAAAACTTCTTTAAATGGGATGGGGGCATATCTCATAGGGTGTTTCATGTCCTAGATAACATGTTTAGAGGACACCGTGAAGCTTGAGTGGAATGTCTGAGGGACATCACAAGAGTTGACTAGAATACCCAAATAGGGGTCCGGAGAGTTAGTTGACATATTCAGGTGCTATTGTGAGACTTTTCTGAGAAGAATGGGTACTTCCATATGGTATTTGAGACATGTTTAAATATATTTAAATCCTAGGACATATATCCCTACGGGATTCACAATAAAATGGTGGAATTTCCACAGTACTCAATGTAACTTTATTTGACATTCCCAGAGGACATCGCATAATCCAAATTGCATTCCATATGTGTGTCTCTAGATATGGGAGATATTTCTTGGTGATATCATATATACTAGGTGGTTTATTCAATTAACATGAGAATCGACATATGCCTTATACTCAAGAGCCTCACATCTTTCAGTCATTTTTCACCCTTTTATCACATCTTCCATTACTTTATTTAGTGTTATGTTATTTCAAGTCTCCAATGATAAAGAATACTTTTATGATGTTCTTTGAGTGTCCTTATAGAGGTCCTTCACATTATATACAGTGTTAAAAAATGTGAATGTTCATGTTTCATTATTGATCCAGTTATTCTCTAAATATTACTTGATTGGTTGTTTCTCTGGACGAACGATGAGCCACTACAAGAAATACTCTCTAGAACAGGTGTGAGATTCCAATAGTTCATCTCTCTAGAGATATTAGTGGTTATTTTTTTATGTTCGGGTTGATGATTTATATGCCTCACCTCCCCGGATGATCTATTCTTTATAGGGAACATATCGCATGAATCCATGATCTAATTGGCGGATGTCATCGGTGCCACATGCCTTCATGTGATCCTTACATAAATAACTTTAGGGGAATTTCATTTCATTCAGAAACTTCAATACCATTAAAATATCACCTTCATTATTGAATTATATCCAATACATGGGGATTTATTGAATTTCATATAAATTCAAGGGAATTTCATGTTGTCGTTTAGACTTATCTAAGGAAATTTTTGAGATCAGGGAACCTCTAGAAGTCATTCACAAAATCTTGGGTGACTTTTATTTGACATTCCATGTGATAAGGATAGCTTGTTAAGGGTACATTATGGGATCAAGACGACTTGTAAGGGGTCTTCCATGATAATTATGCAGATATAATTATCATGTTGTGATTGTTTTATGGCCATGATATGCTTCCACCTCCATCCCATTTTTATTTCCATTGCCTATTTTACAATGTTTGAGTAGTTCAATATGTTGTATGGGTGTTCTCAAGGATAGACATCTTACCTTCTGGGGATGATTCACATGAACAAAAAGGGTCCTATCAGGATACATGATAATTTCATATATAATTACATCTATTTGTCCTTAATGAGTCTAAAGGGTGAGCATGCAGTTTCCTTGACATACTTGGGGCCCTTAACCTGATAAGGTTGACATGAAAAATATATTTTGTGATATATGGGGGAAACATAGCTGAAAGATTTTGGTTTCAAGAAAACCTCATGGGGTATGTCATATTAACTTTATAACAATTAGAGGATCCTTCCTCCACCATCTTTATTTCCTTTTTTTATTTACAAAAGGTTTTTGAATTCATGAGTTTGTTTAAATTTTGTCAAATACAATCATTCACTTCATCATTGAAGAATCACATGAGATTAATGACAACAAGATGATCCTAACATTTATGATATTTTCTTCTTGTTTTAAAAGGACATTGGATGTGTTTTGGGCCTCTTCTAGTTGACTAGCCACATGACCTGGGGGATCTTATCTGGATAACTCCACACGACCACTGATTTTTTGGTGAACCTTCACAAGAGCGTAACGAATTTCTTAAATTGGCTTCACTGTACAATATATAGGCTATTAGTTGTGCATTTTTTCTTCATGTGTCCTCATAGTAGTCGTGTGATTACATATACCAAGGAGTATCACATGATCCATGGATATCAACCACATTCCTCTTCTATTTCTTCTGAGGGGAATGTAATACCAATATTCATCTATTTATTCATTTTTTATGTTTCCTATTCTCATTAGGTGGGAGTCAATAAATGGAAGGGGATATCATTATGAATATTGTTAGATCGACTATACAAGTAATAGATAGTCCATGGATGGGTCTCTTATGTAGAGACAGTGTTAAGAGTTAATAGGTTAGAAAGGAAATAGACATTGAAAAGGAGTGGGAAGAGTAGAAAGGGGTTGTATAAACATCAACTTGTTACCATCTACATCCCGAGGTAGTCCATGAAAGGCTCAGGGAGATGGAGGATAGGGTTGGGGACAACTAAATGTGGTCGATGGATACAAAATAGAGTCTTTGAAAATTATTCAAGGTACAATATTTTTCGATTATACCTTTGATACAACACTGGTAGACATCGGTTCTAGTAATTCTTTTATTTCCACAGATCACGTATTAGACCTAGATATTTCTGTTGAGCCCTTGTTTCATCTCTTATGATTTGAGACTCCTACTAAAGATGAATCAACAATCAAACATGTGTTCCACTACTGAGAGATTAATCTTGGAGCCATGTGTTTTAGATGGGATCTCTTTGTGGCATCGATTAGGCCTTACAACGACATCTTATTTTTATAATTATTTTCTACAGTACCTGGAAAGATTGAAAATTTCATGTAAATGATGTGGTGTGTCCGTAGTCATAGAACCATGTTCTCCTTTTTTTTGGTGAAAATGAATGGTACAAAAATTAAATCGACGCATGCATAGGAGGGTGCAACCAATTACTCATTACTTGGCTAGCATGACCCTTGGTGTAGTGGAATATATGAATTCCCAGTTTTTTGGAGTGGTGGTGGAGTATGAGGATTCCATTCCTAAGGATGTTATAGGTTTACCACCCCACTCAGAGATACACGTTTTCCTTAATATACCCCTGGGATGGAACTGATATTTGCGCCAGTATATCATATGTCCCCAATAGAGCATCATGAGTTGAGGATGCAGTTATAATTCTTATATAGGAAGATCATTTTTAAACTAAGCGTTTCACCTTGGGAACCCCTAGTTTTGTTCTCCAAGAAGGTGGATGAGAGCTTGAAGTTATGTGTGGGATATCATTACATGAAATAGGTGAACATGAATTATATGTATCCACTACCAAGGATTAATGACATATTTGCGGAGTTGGGTGGGGGATACATGGTTCTTAAATGCTGACCTCAGGTTTGGATATCAACAGGTATGAGTACGGGACAAGAATATAACTAAGAAAACATTTAGATGTCACTAATATAACTATGTGTATATGGTGATTCCCTCTACTATGAATAATCCCACAATAGTGTTCATGGGACTCATGAAGTTAATTTTAACCCTTTCTTATAATGGTTTGAAGTACTCATCATTGACAATATCTTAATGTACTCAGTGTCCAAGGAGGAGAATTAAATGTACTAGTGGATGGCTTCAGAAATATATATAGACCACCATATTTATGGAAATATATCTAAGTGTTAGTTATGGATTCATGTGGTCCACTTTTTGAGACATGTTATCTCAGTAGATAGAGAATTTGTGGACTATGCCATGTTTTAGAGAGTTTTAATTTGGGATCCAACTAAGAGTGTGATGGAGGTGCAGAGCATCCTTGGGTTTGTAGGCTATTACCAGAGATTAATGATTGATTTATCTAAGATATCAATACCCATGAATTCTTCAACCTGAATGGGGTATCCGTTGTTGTGGAAGAAGAGGTTTCTTCCAGATTTTCAGAAATTGAGGTGGAGTTTGACGAGCACTCTCATCTTGAGAAATCCAGAGGACGGTGTTGAGTACATAGTGTTTTGTGATTCATTATGAACTATTATTGGATGTGTTCTAATGTAATGTTAGGTGGTGATTTCATAAGATTCATTTCAATTGATAATGCATGAGTATAACTACAAAATCCATGATCCAGAGTTATCAATGGTATTCTTCTCACCAAGAATGTGGTGGCACTACCTGATGGGTGAGTAGTTTATCTTCTATTATGATCACAACAATATCAAGTATATATTCCCTTATAAGAATCTAATCTTGAGACATAGTCAATGGAAGAGTTCCTCTATGATACTGACATAGATATTATCTATACTCCCATGATGGGTAATGTAGTAGAAGGATATATCAGAATGAGATCTTATTAACAGTTTTTGAATGTGGCATCATAGCATTTGGACACATTTTAGTTATCTTTTTTTCGATAGAGATGGAAAATCATACCTCTTGATGATGGTTTCCACCACTCCACCATTTCTATGACTTAGGGACATTAAACATGGGGATACTAACTATGAGACCCTAAGTACTCAGATATCCACTAGCCAAACACATGATTTAATTTTTAAAGGTATGGAGCATAATGTTATGCTCGTAGGATGGACAATGGTACTAGTGATGTTGTGGGATGAATTTTTGATATATATTCATACATATCCTTTGGTTGTATATCCATGTGTGTAAATGATATACCAGGACCTCTGATGTCAGTTTTGGTGGAAAAGAATGAAGAACGGAGTTTTAGTGTTTGTCTTTTGATTCCTTACTTATCAAAAAAGTGAAGGATGGGCACCTTTTTCCAATGGGGTTAGCTCCACTCATTGAGTATCTAGAGTTTATGTGGGATGGGATATACATGTATTTTGTGATATTTTTAAAACATTTTTCTAGGGGACATTATTCCATTTGGGTTATCGCAAAATGACTTTTTGAGTCTCCCACTACATATCTATTTGAGAGTAGAGTTAACTGAAGTTCGTGGGACAACTCTATGTTTAGGATATAGTATGAATACCTAGATTGCAATTGATTAACGTCATTGATCATGATTCTAGGTTCACATCCTGGTTCCAGAAGGGATTATAGAAGAATTTGGTGATTTTGTTAAGATTTAGAATAGTGTTTCACCCTCGAACTGATGGCCTGACTGAGCAGACCAATCATGTAACTGAGAAGATTCTATGAACCTTCAATTTGGACTTTGGTTGTAGTTGGAAGGATCACCTTCCTTTGGTGGATCATTCATACAACTACAACTATTATTCCACCATTGTTATGGCACTATTCATGGATTTTTATGGGAATCCCTACATGTCACCACTTTTCTCGTATCACCTATGAGAATTGGCACTCATGGTCTTAGAGCTGGTGTATGAAACTACCAAAAAGATCTTATCTTCTATAAGTAGATTATTACTATACCGATCCATCATATTTTTATACAATGAAATGTTCCTACAGGGTTCAACTCGACGTGGATTATGGAAATTTTATTAGGGTGGAATGCAATATTCGAGAATAATTTTACCTTTCAATATAGTATTTTGAGTTTTCAAGGTAGCATATCACTTACCTTTACCTCCATAGTTAGACCAGGTACAATATGTCTTCAACATGTCGCTGCTGAGGAGGTAGGTGCATAAACCATCAAACATTATCAACTAGGAAACATTGTAAATTTATGATGGATCTAGAATTGCAGAGTACCCCTAGGTGATTGATGATTGGAAGGTGGTGATCTTTTTTGGTGAGAAATTCCTTCAGTCTACATGTGGTGGAAGCATGGGAATATCCCGGAGTGCACCTGGGATAGTAATAATTCAATTAATGGTGATAACCCATATATCTTTGTGTAGCCCTTGTTTTATATTTTTGGGTATGTAAAGCTCTAGGGTGGATAGAATTTATTGACCCATATTTTTCAATGTATTATTTTCGAATACTTTATGGATTATTTTTGAGACTAGGTGCTGAGATAGAGTGTGATTTTGAGGCACGGTGTGACTACAATTAATTTTTGAAATATATAAAATACCACACATGTTCAGTATTCCGAAAAATGTGGGATAACATCTAAAAGGTGGTCCATATTTGAAGTCTATGGTCATTTTTCGGTTGTGAATTGTGGTTTTACCCAAGGTGCTACATAACCATTTTCAACACCCATTTTATATGAAAAATTTATCCTCAGCTTGAAAATGAATAAAATAAATAAATATATTATATTATTTCATTTTCATCTATGTAATGACTGGAGAGTAATTATGTATACTCTAATAAAGGAATTACATGGTTATCCACATAACCATATATCCATTAGAGAACCGTTGGAGAGAACTTTTGAAGATCTCCATCAAATAAACATCTACTGGTTCTTGGATTGATTCTCAATGTGAAACAGAAATTAAGGATATCCCCAATGAATATGTTGATGTACCATTATATATAAATGAACAATTGGAATTGATGTTGGATGTATTTTGTGATTGAATTCTTTCCCCATTTTTAATTCTTATGATGAACATAGATCAATCAACAAACATACTAACCCATGTTTTGTGTGTATTATAGAATGGGTTAGATTAATCTAGTTTTAGAAGAATTTATACAATATTTAATTATTGATTCTTCTCTTGTTGTACTAATTTATGTGAATTAAGGAAAACATGAATGTCAATCGATGTTCGTTCCTATTTTTTTCTTTTAATTTTTTCCTCAATTGTTCATTCATTGTTGGAATTCTACATTTTGACTATGGTTCAAAATATCCTCATAAATGGATCATTTCACCCTTGTTTCATGGTTAAAAAATAAAATATCATATATCTAGGATCAAAAAGGAAGAATGGTGGTGTGATGGTGGAACCAGTGATGGATCAAATGGTTTATGACCCCAGATTTCATGTTCCTTAGTCTATAATGATGAACGATGAACGAGAACGATTTTGGAACAGATCGAAGTGCCAGAATCTGAAAAATAACCATGGTGAGGGTTTTCTAGATTATATCCATGATTTTAGCCACAAAAGGCCGAATTTTCATGTATTGGTGATGTGGGAGAGAGAGGTAGGAAGAAAGTAATTTCTAAAAAATTGAGCCACACAACATGTAATTTGGGATTACATGGAATGTGGGACCCTCCTAGTAGTTTCTAGGGTTTTAGAGAAAATTAAATATCACATGGAGTAAGATTGTGTCACATGGAATGTGGTATCTCCTTGGTGGATTGAAAATTACATCAGAGGGTTCACACACATGTGTTGGAGTACCTGGGTTGGAGCACAACATGTACTCCCCTACACGGAAACTACATGAAAATGTACATAGTCTAAGACATGTACTAGTACATGGGCATATTACACAGGAAACCGAAACAACATGTACTATTATACAAACATGTGAATGATACGTGATCCATTTATACAGGAAATATCTAGGGTAAAGGGACATAATGTGTAACCCTACTACATGCCATGTACTTTATAAAACATGGATTGAATCCCTGGTCTACTATATCTTTGAAAAGATTCATTAAGGTGGGCTCTACATTTCTATTCCCTAAGGGTTAGTGTGGAATCATCACCTACTATAGTGATATATTCTACTGGATTTTTTGGATAGAGTTGTTGGAATCCTTCGGTGAGGCCTAGAGTGTGGACCTCTATTAATTTTCATTTCCAAGGTGGAGTTCTTGGTATCATCATGACCATCACTATGAAGGAACCAATACTCTATTTATGAGGTTATTCCAAATTGAGATTGTAGAATACCCCATGGAATTGGGTGTGATCTTTATATGTGAATCATATCTATTCAGATATCTAGAATTTACTTCCAATGAAGAGACCTTATGGGAATTACCTCTCATATGGACATCATCAGCGATATCAAACTCACAAGTCTATTCTCTGGGATATTTGATTTTCTATAATATTTGAGCTATAATCCTTGGATGACATTATAGTTGTTACATTCCTTTAGACTGGGTGTCATAGTTAAGTATATATGGACATTCTTGTTTAATGTGTTGTAGACATATAACATTGTAATGAAAACACTATTTCTTTATTTGATTTATGGTTTCACGGTTTCCAATAGGGTAGTTTATACTCACCCCACACAGTATTTTCCCATATGTGTAGTAACTTGGGTAGAAGAGTTATATTTGGATAAATACCCTGACAAACGAGAACCATATGGTGCTTTCTGGGACCGAAAAGACCGAGGTGTGTTGTTGTACTATCTTAATAGTTGTCCCAGTTTTACATTATGGTTTGACATATTTTTAGACACATTGTGGTATAATTGTATTTATACATGTTTACATTACCCCACATCCTATCATAATCTAGTTGTGGGATTTAGAAACATGAATTCATGGATGTTCAGTTGTTTTTATATTTTTCATTGTATAGGATTAGAGATGTGTTCATGTGTACATGTGCTTAGGGTACAACCTCTCATGTTAGTGATATGTCTATTCAATGATAGTCATCTTCCACTAGCTTATTAGTGTCATGCTTGGGGTGTGACGACATGGGGCCCATTGCGATGGGTCATGAAATTCATGACCAATATATAGACCATAAAATGTTAATAATTGTTAAATACACATCATATCTTGATGAATAGAAATTATGATGAAAAGGTTTTTACATTGAGTCTTGATTCATTTTTAAACTATAACAAACATCTAGAATAATTTTAAAAACCTTATTAAAACATTATTCTGAACACACAGAAATACAAACAAACACACAAATATATATATATATATATATATCATTTTAATGTTATATTTATTATATCTGGTTATTTCTTATTAAATATTTTTCACTTATGGTTGTTACATAAGGTGGTTTGGTGAATTTCTCTAAAACCTCCATAGTATATTGACTACATCTGATGCATTTTAAAACTACATCATAATATAATGAATTGTAGAGTTAAATGTATTTTATTATTGAATTAGTAAAAACATATAAAAACCCATTTTGTTTCTAAAAATGGACTAAAATTAATAAATTTTCCTTGATATGTTAATTTTATACAGTTAATTGAACTATAACTGTTTAATGTCAATATAAAATATAGAATTTCTTGTATTATACTTAAAATTATTAATTGTGTTATAAATGTCATTCTTATACATTAAAAATAGTTCAAATTTCATCCATTTATTATGTTATGTTAAAAAATAATACATGTTATTCATTGATGTGAGTGTCCACACATACACATGATGAAACATTTGTTTTTCAAATGGTCTTGGGGGATGGTAAAAAAGTGATATTAATTTAGTATAATAACATATTAAAATTTTAAAAATAATAATTTTATCATACATTAATTGATATAAAATATTTTAAATTCTAGAAGAAAAAAAGGATTAGGACATCTAGGTTTTGAGTATTACCTCACAATTTGACTGTTCTCTCCTGGGAAACACATTATAGATCCATAGATTTTTATATTGGAAAGAACGATGATTTTAAGACATAAAAGAAGAGTTTAGGATATATTGGGGAATATATTTGGATGAGATAATGATTCATAGTGTGTGGATAATGTTGGTGTAATTGATATAATTTTATAAATAAAGAAAATTGACTTTCTATAACTACTCATTACATCTCAATAATGTTGTGACACAATTCCTATATAAATTTTTTGAAAATTGAATGTAATAGGTTAGATGAATATTTTGGGATATATTATGGTATATAATAATATTGAAAATTTATATATATCCATGTTTATACATGTTTTTTTCCTATTTCCAATAGGTTTTTGGCTTTTACCGTTTCAGCTTTTACACAGGTAACCAATATATTCTTAAATGAATCAATTCTTACTAAAAAAATAAGAAGCAACCTCCTAATTCTTTATCAAACATAATATGTTCTTTATTTAATGAAATTGAATTAAAAAAATATAATAAAAATAATATTTTAATTTAACATATAATATATATATAAAAAAATTTTGTTGAAAAATGATGTTTCAACTATTAATTTTTATAAATACAATATAAAATTAAATAAAAATTAAATCACGGAAAAAAATTTAAAAAAATTTATAATTAAATATCATATAAGTTTCATCATTTAAAATATGTCATTTTATTTTAATATATATATATTTATATTAAAAAATAGTAATAATGAGATTTTTTAATGAAACCCTTTCAATACTATCAAGGCCATTAATTATAATTTTTGTAATAATACATTTATGACTAAAAATGAATTTAAAATTAATTCATAATTTAAATATTTTGATCCCAAATTCTAAATCCATTACATTATATTTAATTTATACTAGTTTAAAATACTTTTTTTAAATATAAGAGAAAAAATATTTTTAATAGTATTATATTACTTATATTTCTAAAATATTAAACATTCATTTTATAATTTTGACTTAGTATTTTAGGATGAATAATTTTAAACATTATGTACATTCTAGGTCATGAAAAATATTTATTTAATGTTTCTATTCATTCATAGAATAATATAATTTTAAAAATGGTAATTGATAAATAAAAATTGTGCTTTCCCTATTCACTTAAAAATCAAATATTTCGTAAAAATTCAAAAATTCCTCCAAATATAAGATTTTCATTTCGAATCCAAAGAAGAATATAATTTTATCATAGTAAATTTATAAAAATTTCAGATTTATATTATAAATAGAAATATAAAATAAAATAAAAAACTATTTTTAATAGAAAAAATTAATGTTTAGATATTCATTACACTTATTAATATTTAACATTAATTACTAATTAGATTGGTGTTATATCGTTCATATAAAAAATATATTTAGTGTCATTAAATAAGTCATATAAAAATAAAATTTTAGAAAACAGATATTTTTATTAATCAAAATGATCTCATTACATTTATCAGTTCATTTATAAAAAATCATTTATTCAAAATAAATAAGTAATTTTTTTAAAATACACTTCATATATTTAAAAAATTTATCAAGATGATAATTACATATTTACATCATAATAATAATGATATACATAACCCCCTAGATCTCTTCATGAATCTTAAAGAAAAGATATCCTCTAGCAGCATTGGAAGGAGTGACTCCATTAGAATGTATTTAATGGAAATCTTTATGGTCACGAATCACAATTATATGGGATTTCTATCATACCTTATATATTTTGGTTTAGTAGGGTCTTGGTCTTGGGATAACCTTATAGAATCTAAATCTTTTCCAATATCAGAAAAATGATATTTTTAAGGGGTCTTCTGCTAACCAATGTCAATTCCTTCCATTTTTTATAGTTTTTTTAATAATTCTACATCATTAATTATATTTCCACTAATTTTTTTGCTACATTATAATGGTATAATTTAAAAAATATTGTACGCATCAATAATTTTTGTAAATTTGGTGTTTTGTGTAAGATAATATGTTGAACGTATTTATAATTTGGAGGGGAATATTATTCAAAAAAACATAGGGAGTTTAATTTCCACATTATATTAATTATGTCCTAAAATATAAATTATTAAAGAAAAATGAATGTGGATAAAGGTATCAGAAAATATCCATGGTTAAAAACATAATTTGAAATCAGATATCAACCACACTATCTTATATATGGAAATAAACTCATTATCCCTAATATTAATCGTTAAGATTTTTTAGAGGCAAACCATTTGTAGATCCATCTTCATGATCATGATCACAACCATGAAATAAAAAATTGATTATGATAATATAAAATAGAATCATAGTTAATGATCATATACATATAAAAACACATTTCTATAGTGTATTATCCAATGAATCCTTCCTTGTAACCTAATATGATTAATTTGAACTATTATATAACTAGATCGACCAAAAATCCTTCGGTTTTATATAGTTTATGAATTTTCATATTCCTATTAATTTATCTTAAATATGTAATTTTTATATACATCCTTAAATTCTATTTAATTCCTTATAAGGGTTCATAATGACTATATATGAATAATGAATGAATATCCCTCTAGTGTGTCTATCGAATTCTGTATTCTTAAGCCCACAAATAGTGTACTATGTGAAGATTTATTTGATTCTTAGCTATCCTTCATAATGGTTATTACATTTTAGTGCATTACTATTACAACTATTCCCACTTATTATTATCTATAAAATGGTGTAATTCCTAAAAAACCACAAACACTAACGTTTAATCAAATATTAGGATATTACTCTATAATCAAGATTATACATAAGGGTTTTTAATAAAGAGAAATCCCCATTAATGAAAAAAACTAAACTAATAGACAAGAAACCTTCCACTAATACCAACTAATAAACCTTAATGCCACACTCCTGTATCTACTAATAAAATCAACATCTTTAAACATTATTTTTGATATATAGTGGGATAAACCAATTACTATTTTAAATTATTTTTTTTTGAAAAACATTAATTATTTTTAATAATTACACTATCCCATGAATAGAAGCTTTATTTTATTTATGGATTAGATATATATGAATATTATTTTATGATAATCATAAATATTTCACTACAATCAAGCTAAATGAGACACCCTTCAAAAAATTTCATAATAATCACTCGTATTCATAACTTGGGGAATGAAGATATCAAAAAGGGTTGAGATCAAACACTTTGTGTGGGTAAAAATACAACAACAATTCATCTGGGTTTATATAATATTCATTTTATAATTCATGATCATTGGTAAAATATCATATTAAAATTAACATGAATCAACAAGTGTTTCTAAAAAGATATAATAGGATGAAATGTAGTTACAAATAATCATATATATGAAATGTAATATGAGTGTAGAAGCATTAGACTATAAAAATGATCCATTGTAGAATTACATAATCATATAACAAAATAATGTGTAAAATGACAATTCATATGTAATAATAACCTTGTAATGTATGCATTTATACCCAATTTTCTTAACATTGTGGGCATGTGATGATAACCCATATACCTTATGTGGAATAGTATACTACCCATGAACCCTCGTGGGATTTGGTTAACAACTCGTGTAAAATATTTTTTCATTTGAAACAATCCTATTATCCTCTTATTATTCAACAAGAAACCCATGTACCCTCTTGGGCTTCATCTATTACTCATGTAGAATCGTGGGCTTGATATACTACCTATTTACCACTACAGCATTGGCTACTACTCGGGTATATCATTTGAGATCATGAGGAATTAAACATCATTAAATGATATAGTGCATGATATAGGACACCATCCATCATCATCCAATCATATTTTTTCCTCATGAAAACAATCACTCTTCAAATCATAAAGATCCCAGGTCATGAAAAATGTGTTACTTAATATTTTTGGAAAGTAATGCCAAAATTGACCTCAAGAATGTAATCACATCATACTTAAAGTTTAGTCATACAATTACAGTATTTAAAAATATTATTTTGAGGGTGATTCATGATAAATAATTTTCATATAAATATATCCATTATGGATATAACGGGAAACAGAAATTAAATCATAAATGTGTTTCTGGAAAACATTATATCATTATACTAAAAGATTTATATAAGGGTTAAATTCTAATATAATTTTTAAAAATATAATGCTAATACTATTGATAAAAATTACTTACAAATGAAAAATTTAATACTATATATTTTATAATATATAATTTTTCACAAAAATGAATATATAATAGATGATAAAACATTTGATAATGAAATGAGTGAATTTGTTTTATATATTTTCGAATGAAATTATTCATAAATTTCATCATAAGAAAAGGATCTAAAAAATACCATTAGAGAATGTTAATTGTAAAATAAGATAATCCATAACTAAAAAAATATTAAGAATAAAAAATAAGGTAGAGAACATTTTTTGGAATAGTGCACATGGGATATGATTGAATGATAAAAATAAAAGAGATGATATTTTTTCATACAAATGATTAACTCTTTTGAGAAATAAATTCATCAATAAAGAATCTTTTAGGTAAAATGTAATTTTAATTAGATAGTAATGTGGAAATATATTATGAAAATGGAAATAAATTAATTTCTCTATCATAGAATAATTATTATCATGAAATAATACTATAATTAATAGAAAAGAAAATTTGATTTAACCTAGTCCCTATGGATATCATAATAAATGAAATAGGATACATTAGAAAATAAATTTAATTTCGTATTAATATAAATCCTAAAATAATAGAAAATAAAAAATAATACATGAAAATAATATAATGTACATAGTTCCAAACGAAAAAACATATATGAATGAATCAAAATTTACTTAGCAAGACACATAGATCATCATTATATTTCAATTTGAAAATACATGAAGGTAAAAAAATGTGATTGAGTTTTCAAACCCATAGATTTAATGATAGTTTATAACATATGAAATATCATGAAAATATATGTACCAACAAAATAAAAAATTGGTGAATACACATGATGTATCAATAAAGATAATTTGACATGAAAAAACACTTAAATTGTGTTGTGATTCATTATTTAAGTGTCCCTAATGTCCTGAATAATAAAATTAATTTTATCAAAAACATTCTTAAGACAAATATTCATCTATATTTTTTTTCCACATCTGATTTACTTAAATATGATATTTTTTATTAAATATTTTCCACTTAATGATGTAACTTGAGGTGGTTTAGTTGATTTAACTAAAACATCCTTGTTATATTAACTGAGATGAATTGTACTTTAAATTAGCTTCACTATCTCTATAATTTTTTTTTGTTTTAAATCATTTTTAATCTATTTAGAAAAACATATATATTTTCCATGATTTAAGAAAACAAAAATTAAGAAAGATCCATTGAATTATTTATTTTAGGTGGTCCAGTTTACTTTGACAATTTACTGTTAATATCACATATAGAATGTCCACTATTTTGTTTAAAAAATATTAAAAGTGCATTAAATTTATATTTGAAAAATTAAATACATTTTCAAAGTCAACCATGTTATTAATTAATGGAATAATATAACACGTCGTTTATAGAGGTGGTAGTTTTCACAATTGCATGATGTTTTCATCCTTTTTTGAATGGTTATAGAGGAAGAAAAAAAGTTATATACTATTTAAAAAAACAATCCAATATATTATTAATACATATTCTATCTTAAATACATGGATATAAATATTTTAATTGGTATACGAAGAATTTTGATAAGAAAGATCGATAGATAGATTTACATATTCCCCAGGATATTCAATATTGGGTAACAAACTAAAGATCCATTTCTTGTTACTTTCAAAATTACAAGGACTAAAAAAATTAGTAGATTCTTTAGAAGATATTAGGGATGTTTTTTTTAAGACATTGGAATTTTTAGATAAATTTGGTAGATTTTATCCCCATTTAGAGATGAATAAATTTGCATTTTCATTATTACTCATTGATAGTGAAAATTTATGTGAATATTTTTAATCAAATAATATTGATTTTTTTATTATTTTAAATGATAAAACCCATGTATTTAAATGTTTTATTAAAATAATGTGGATTTTTTATTATAGATTTAAAATAAACTAAATTGTGAAAAATGCTTAATTCTGGTTTTTTTTTACATATTTTTACGTCAAGGGAATTTTAAGCATTTCTTGAAAAATATAATTCCCCCTTGAGTGATTTTTTAGAATTATTATTTTATTTATATCAACTTTTTCTTCCGGACCAGGGGCTGATTCGATCATCTAGTGGCATTAGAAATTCAATGATGTTGATGACTTTTCGTGGTGGACAACGTGGACCCTGCCACCGTAATGGAAGCACATCATGGCCTAAAATACCAAAATTTAGGTTCCTCTACCTGAAATGGAAGAAGGATACATAGGTTAATTTATCTATAATAGTACATTGTGTTTTGAATCCATTATAGTGTCCATTAAATTGCATATTTTTTTTAAAAATCTGCTTGGTACCTTAATCTAGGAAAATTAACTGTTAATTAAAAAATCATAACTCTTACATATTATGTAAAAATGTGCTGAAATTTGGATCGTTAACATCCAATACATTTAAGAAAAACATTTAATAAGGTTTCCACACGTTAATATGCCAAATTTATTGGTCAAAAATGTGACAACTTGTAGAGAACAAATTCCGCCTATAAAAGAAGATGAGATGATCCCTCTCAAATCCTTCCAATTCATCCCATTCCATTCAATACAACAAGTAGAGGAGGCCAAGGGATATTTACGATTAATATTTATTTATTTTATTTTTATTTTTATTTTATTTTATCATTTAATTCATTCGTATTTTTTATATTAAAGAGTTTCCATTTTATTCTTCCATCACTTTTCTATTCCAATATAAATCTAATTCTCTCTCTTCAATATTTCCATCATGATATCTATGAACATCTATATGGAAGGTGACAAAATTGACGCATGGAACTAGGGGACGTTTCATGGTGTTATTATTTATTTCACTTCAAAATAAAAAAAAATTTAAATCTATTTGTGGTGGATGTAGGAATATTTCCCGGGTGCGGGAGCGTCCACCACAACACTATTTTCCGTATCCATTTCTTTTTCAAGATTAATTTATTTTTTCATCAATATCTTTGGAAAATCCATCATACATTAATTTTGGGGTTTCCATAGGGGTTGAAACGGAATATGGAGGAGCCAAGTCTCTTTGAAATAACAATCTCCGTTTAGGTGTTACCCTATATGACTATTGGAGGAGGTGTGGTTTAGTGTGTCGAATGCATGCAAAAATAAAAAACTCAGTAAATAAAGTGAATGTAAATCATTAATGAGGTTTAAATAAATTAATTATCAATTTTAATTTTAAAAAAATACAACGATGAATGTACCCCTGTTATCCTACTAAAGGGAAAATACCGTTCTTCCTTGATTTCATTCTTTTTGTAGTGAGATTTAAATTTTCCAGGTCATTATTCTAATTGCATGTTTTTCTGAAAAAACATAATTTTAAATAAAAATTAAAAAACCCATTAATAATTATATAATGTGAAATAGAATAAGTTATTAAACTAATTGGAATGCCCCTCAAGTGAGACGACCTTAGTCAAGCTTTGTGATGCACTAGGAAAACATAGAAATTTTTAGTTTCCATGCCCCACGACATTCATGCATCAAAACTAGAACCATTGTTGGGGAACTAAATAGTTACATCAATAAATATATTTAAATTCCAATTTTTTAAATTTTATTTTTTTTTATTTATAAAAAATATATAAAAGTTATTCTTATATAATGTATTAAAATTAAAAATTTTATGCATGGGAATATTAATCGCAGGTCTAATATCAAGAACCACAAGTTTATTATCGTGATATAATTGATTGGGTTGAAACGATAAGCTATAATTTTTATTATTTTAGGAGGAAAACTGAAATATAATTTGACTATGTTTGTGCCTTAATAGATAAACCTATCCCTCATCCAAAAAAAGAACCAGAGATAGTGGGGAAAGAAATTTCACTACTCTTCATTGATGAACCAGAGGAGTTAAATGTGGAGGTACATGAAGACTCATTAATCCTCACTCAAAAAATTCCACCTGATATAAATGAAATGTATGATGAAGTTACTACTAATACATATCATGGAGATGAACAAGAACTTGATGAATTCTGGACTAAATGTGAAAAACTGCTTGAGCTCTGGTCGTACCACGATTCACTATTTTTTTCACCCTTATACAAATGTATTAAACTTGTATTGTATTGAAAATTACAAGTCTAATAACCAATTTCACGACATGTTTTATTCAATTATTTCGTGATTAGAATAGTTAAAAGGGAGATGTTCCTTTCTTGATATTTATATTGTATGTGGAGATGATTTGGAGAACCCATGATGATGTATAAGAAAAATGGGCCAATATGCACATGATCCAAGCATACCAGTGTACTAAAACCCATTATACTACAAAAAATTGAATTAAAATATGATGAAAATTAGTAAGTTGGTCCAAAACTGAATGATATACATTTTATCTCAAGGAAGAAAATCCCAATTCATTCATTTATAAAGAGTCCCATACGAACTAATCTGTCCAAAAAAACGAATCTTCATGGGGTCAAAACTGTGCCCCTCTATTTTATTCATATCTCTTGTAATATTAAATATCTGTCTGATAAATTTTACATGGAGGTAGAAACAGTTTCAGGTAACAAAATTTCAGTTTTTTTAAAGTTATATATGAATTTTATTGGACAATACTAGGGACCAATATGATTATCTAAATCAGGGTGTAACATCCCAAGTAAGTAATGAATAATAGATATTCTTATCTATGTCTATTTATGAATTATATAGTGTTTTAGAGGCTTAAAATGAGAATAAATCCAATCTTAAGCATGGAATACTCTAATATTTTAAAAAGATTTTTTTACCACCTTTTGACGGAGAACCATTTTTAAATATAACTTTTTACAATTTTATAAGATATATTTGTCAAAATAAACATATTATTTACGATTGGGACATTGAAATTTACTTTGGATAAATTTCTGGTATTTTTCTGATAATGTTCATTTTTTAAGGAATAGTGAAAAGTGTTGTATTTTAATTCAAATCCTCCTTTTAATCTAATTTATTTATATAGTTATATAATGTTTTTAATTGGTTTTAAAGTGAAATTAGAATATATATTTTTTATTTAATCCAATAGTAGTCGTTGGAATTAATTTCACTTTGAAATTGGTCTTAAACTATTGTCAATCTTTTGATATATATTATTTCATAAAAACACGCTATTTGTTCTGACAGTGGGAATTAATTATTAAATTAATTATTGTAACATATATGATATGAATTTTGTAAAATAGACATCATTTTTTAATTTGAAATATCAAGTATACCATAGGGTGATGTTTTGGTATTTTTCTGAAAAAAACATCAATTTTTAATGAATAGTGAAACCACTGAGTGATACTTAAAAAACTAATTTTTCGTTTAAATGAAATTTTACCACCACTGTGTTTTGAATTTCAAAAATCCGACATACATGGTTGTCATTAATAAGTAAAACATTGTTCAATGATATTAAAATATTTTTTTTGGGTGAATAGTAACTTTTAAGTTTTTAATCGCGATTAGAGGTAATTAGTGTAATTTAAGGTAAAAATAATTTTTTAATAATATGAAATGACCTTGAAACAGGTCCTACCATTATTGGATGTGTCATGGCCGACCAAGACAATCCATGGGTCAACTTGGGGACCCCATAGAGCCATTTTGATTGGAAAATGACATTAATAACTTTTTATTTAATATAAAAATGATAATGTCACAAACATGTGTTGTTTTACTAAAACAATTTTTATATGGGGTTATATAAGTCATATGTTTGAGTATAAATATTAATTAGAAATCTAAAAATATTTCCTATATCATTATATTTTTTTATAGTTTTTAGACATTAAATAAGTTAAATTGTCTATGACACCATGATGATACATCGATTACCTCATTATTTAACAATTTAAATAAAATGAAAAGATAATGTAAAATATAAGACCTACACTTGTAAAAAACCTATTGGATGGGTTGATTTCGAAATATTATCACCTTATACTAGAAATATATAATTTTGGGACCTTTAAAATCCGAAATGTATTTTATAATAAAGTATCCTTTTATAACTTTCCAAGAGTGCCCCTCTTCTCCTCTTATAAAAGGCCCCCACCTCTACCACCATACCCACACATCTGAAACCTTTGTCTGGGCCAAACCCCACCCATTTTGTCTCTCCACATCCCTCTATTACTCCTAGAAGCCTCACTTGGGGATGAAGTCATTCCAAGGAAGCCTTTGAGCTCAAATCAAAAAGAGTTACCCGACTTAATGGTAGGGTCTTCTCTTGTGTTCTTATGTTTTATTTTTCTTATCCAACCCCCTACAATCTTTCTATTCCTTTATTTTGTAAAAACACCAGTATCTTAAATATAATAGGATTTTTTATGTGAAGTATTAGAGATACACTTACACACACCTTCATCTAATGGTTAAAGAACATAATGTTTCTGTGGATGGAGAATTTCTGCCTCACGAAACGATGATTGTTCAAAATTATTTTAACACCTTTCATGGTGGCCATTAAAATGTAACTCTATTTATATATGATATATATTATGTTTATGTTTTCCTTATGCTTCTATATTTTTCATTTTTGGTATACCATTATGGTTTCCATTGTGGGTAACACGATAATTTCATTTTAGAAAGTGCGGACTACCGCCCCCTCAAAGTGATTTGATTCGTTTAAGCCATATGTTGGATGTATAAAGGATGGAGTTAATGTTATTATATATGATGTTATAATGGGATTATTATATACCCTTATATCATTATGAATTTACTTCATTAAATACAAAATAGAAATTAAAGTAGCGCTCATGCGTACGTAGGGATTACCGTCTCCATGAACGGTGCAATTCATTTCATAACTCTAAATGTTATGAACTATTATAAATACATGTATTTTCTGGATATATATGAAATATATGACATACAAACCATGAATATCATTATGTATATAATGATCCTTTCACTACATAAACAACATTTTATTGTATGAAGTCCATTTTTGACTTTAGTACCAAATATCGACAAAATGAACTTTATTAAATTTAATGATTACATATCATTTATAACATAGAAATAAGTTATATAAAAGGAATAATAAACTTGAAAAAGGTTCTTAAGCAAGTTTAAATTAACTTTAGTTTATTATTCAGGTGATTAAAGAGCAATTGAGTCCCGTCGGAGACGAGGTAAGGGACATCGTCTCAATCTCCTTTCATTGAGGCATATTTTGTTTTATACACAACTTTCTTTCATACGGTGTATAAACCCCTTTTAATTTTACGATTATTCAAAAGGATTCTTTTTATACAAATCGTTTACTAAACGACAAAAGGGAATGTTTTATTTGTCGTACGTATGCGGAAACCACGCCTTCTCCGCCGCCATGACCATTATTTGATTTTCAGCTTCCTCTACAAGCCATAACATTTTTTGAATGAAAAATAAATACCATGTTTTACTTTTATTTTATTTTGGTATTGAAAATGGTTTTCATAAGGTTTTTATATCAATGTGTTGTCTTGATATCTTGTGACTGAAAAGTGGAAATGATATCTTTCCTTTATGCATGTTTTATTTGATAAGATTATGTTATGGTTCTTCGGAATTGTTATGAAGACAGGTGGTTCTGTGATAAACTAAGGGCGGGTGAGCCCGATATAGAACTTCAATGCAATGGGTAACGCGACGGAGTTAAACATTAAGGTTTCTTCGAAAAGATTTAGGGAATATACTGTGATGGGTATTCCGAATGTAACCATGAGGGTTACTCCCTACATAAGAATGTTATGAATGCCTCAAGGTAACTTCATGTCTTATGATTTCTATGATTTATTCATGTTTTGATGAGGTATGTGATTATGTTTTATGAGTAATGTATGATTCCATTCATGGACTAATGTTTTCATTTCATTCTTTTGTATCCCTTACTGAGCTTTTTATGCTCATCCCATGTTTTTGAAATGTTTTTCACAGGTCAAGGGAAAGGTACATGATGTGATGATAGTGTCAAGGAAGTGTCAAGAAATAATCCATGTTTTATTTCAAATATAATTCTGTTAATGCGAAAAATTAGTACTATCTTTTATGTAACCACTTTGTTTCAATGTGGAATGTAATGCATGTTTTATGATATAATTCTCTAAAACTCTAATCCTGAAAAGATCCTCATCATGTATTCTTGAAGTAACTCAACATTAAGTAATGTTTAAGGCTGGGGCCTTATAGTTGATATCAGAGGCCCGTTTAGATAACATTAGGAGTTATAATTCTATTAAATGATTATCCAAAAATATTTTATTTATGGTGAAATTCAAATGATATAGAATTTGAAGATTACCATGTCGCTTAATCTAAAACATGTGTGTTCAGAATGGTTTTCCACAGAGGAAATAGGGAAGTAGTGCTAGGAAGGCATACAAAAGGAAATGACCTTCCGAATCAGCATCCTGAGCTTTTCGGAATTGCAACTGAACAGTTTGTTGTAGTAATGGCGAAGTTGACTAAAACGATAAATGGTGGTGGTATCCATGCATTAGATCATCCAGATCAACCGTAGAGGAACATGTTAGTGGTGGAACATTTCATTATGAAACATCCCCCATCATTCAGGGGATCAACTGACCCTGTGCTAGCTGAAGGGTGGATTAAAGCACTGGAGAAGATTTTCGATGTCATGGGGTGTTCAGACAATGAAAAGGTTATTCTTGTTATTTACCATTTGGAGGGTGAAGCAGATCAGTGGTGGTCGATGGTTAAAATTATCAGGGACACAGATGGGATTGATTCTCTTGACTGGGATGAATTCAAAGGTATGTTTCTTGAGAAGTATTTTCCTAAGGCTGTTCTACGTAGGATGGAAAACAATTCCTAGAATTGAGGCAAGAGAAAGACTCAGTGGCTACCTATGATGAAAGGTTCACTCGATTGGAAATATATGTTCCAAATTTTAACCGAGACCTTTATAGTGAAATCAATCGTTTTTATGCAGGATTAAATCCAAAATATCGAAGGGCTTTAGCTTCTCACGAGTTCAAGAGTAATGAAAAGATTTTTCGATAACAACCAGCAGAAGAAGGGCTTTAGCTTCTCCGAAGGGCTTTAGCTTCTCCGATGTTCAAGTGTTCTATAACAACCAGCAGAAGAAGAGACCGAGGTGGGTGTAGAAAGAAAATAATTCTTCAAAAAGGTCTGTCGGTAACAAAACTAAGTTTCCAGTTTGTGATAAATATGGTAAAAGGCATGCTGGGGAATGACATCTGAATTCTAGAAAGTGCTACCAATGCGTTAAGATGGGACATAAGGCTCGTGATTGCACTGAAAAAGATAAGGATGATGGTAAGAACAATTTTTTTTTAGTTTTTGAAATATTTTAAGTGCAATGAGATGGGTCACTATGAAAATGAGTGTCCGAAAAAGTGCTCGAGTGATGGGAAGAAGTTACACTACAAGAAGAAAGGGGTGGTGAAATCCTTTGCAACTACATCAGCAGATGTCGGGCCATCAAATGAAGTTGTATCAGGTAATTTGTTTGTTTTTTCAGATTATTCTAGTGTGTTGTTTGATTCGTGGTATACACATTCTTTCATCTCTGAAAAATTTTCTAGTAAAATGGGAATACCATCTCAAGAAATGACTCGTGAAAATGTGGTAAAAACACCTGGGGGAAATGTTGAGGCCAAAATAATTTATAAGAATCTTTCTATCCTTATCCGTGAAAAGAACCTACTTGAAAACTTTATTGTTTTAACTCTGGTATTGTTTGATGTTATCCTGGTTATGGATTGTCTCTCTATTTATCATGCTATGATTGACTGTAGAGCTAAAGAAGTTTCTTTTCAGAAAGACTTTCAGTTTGTGTACAAGAATGAACCCTTACTATTGATAACATATCAAGAGGCCGAGAAACTTGTAAAATATGGAAATGAATGTTACCTTGCACATATTGTTTAAAACAAGGAAACTATTCATATTAAGTATGTGCCATTGGTAAATGAGTATCTTGATGTTTTTCCTGATGAGTTTCCTATAATAATACTAGATCGAGATGTTGAATTTACTGTTGACATAGTTCCTCGTGCTAAGCCCATTTCAAAACCCCCTAATCGAATGGCTCAAACTGAACTTTTAGAGTTGAAGGAGAAATTTCAAGATTTATTAGAGAAAGGTTTCATTCGACCTAGAACATCACCATGGGGTGCTTCTGTTTTATTTGCTTAATTTTCTAAAGATTTGAGTCGAAAAAGTAATGCTTCATTAAAAATGTTGCGTTTGAAACGTGATCCTTTGGTTAAGGATTTGATGAACTTTGGCATAGAAGTTGTTGGTGCAGGATGTTCTTCTGTTTTGTTTCAGGTATCCGTGAGATCATCTCTATCAGACACAATTAAGAAAGCACAGAAGCAAGACAACGAGTTGCTGAAAAAGGTAGAGATGGTTCAGAAGGGTAAGTTTCCTGAATTCAACATTGATAATGATTGTGTTTTGAGATTTGGGAATAGATTGTGTGTGCCTTGTGATTCACAGTTGAAGAGAGGGTTGTTATGTGAAGCTCATAGTTCTCCGTTTTCATTACATCCAGGTAGTACTAAGATGTATAGAGATCTTCGGGAGTATTACTGGTGGGATGGAATGAAAATGGATATTTCTGATTTTACTATGAAATGTTTGACTTGTCAACAGGTAAAAGCAGAGCGACAGTTACCAAAAGGGATGCTTCAGCCATTACCATTACCAGAGTGGAAATGGTAGAATATATCCATGGACTTCGTTGTGGAATTGCCGAAGACACCTCGAGGTAATAATGCAATTAGGGATATTGTTGATCGCTTTACTAAATCTTATCATTTCCTTGCTATACGAGATACCTTTTCCCTATATCAACTTTCCCGTTTGTATCTTAAAGAGATAGTCAGGTTACATGGAGGTCCTCTCTCCATTGTATCTAATCGTGATCCCAGGTTTACTTCTAACTTTTGGAAAGGCCTTCAGAAGTCATTGGGTACTGAATTAAAATTTAGTATAGCTTTTCATCCTCAATTAGATGGAAAGTCATAAAGAATTATTCAAACATTGGAGGATATGCTACGTGCTTGTTCGATGGATTATCAGGGAAGTTGGGACCAACATCTTTCTTTGTTTGAATTATCATATAATAACATTTTTCATTCCAGTATACAAATGGCACCATTTGAGGCATTTTATGGGAAGCGGTGTCGAACTCCAGAATTTTGGGATGAAGTGGGTGAAAGGAAGATGATGGGACCAGAATTGGTAGAAGAGATGGCAGAAAAAGTTCAGTTGATTCAAAAACACATGAGAACAGCATAGAGCAGGCAGAAGAGTCATGCGGATAACCGGAGGAAGGATCTATCTTTCGAGGTAGGTGATCGTGTTTTTCTCAAAGTTTCACCATGGAAAAGTGTGATGTGATTCGGTAGGAAAGGAAAGCTGAGTTCATGGTTCATTGGACCAAGTGAAATTCTAGAGAAAGGTGGATCAATTTCTTACCGAGTGGATTTACCTCCGATTTTATCTCAGGTACACAATGTATTTCATGTTTCGATGTTGAGAAAGTATATCCCAGATCCATATCATGTTTTGAGTCCAAAGGTAGTTCATTTGGAAGAGAATATATCTTATGAGGAACAACCGGTTCAGATTCCTGATCACAAGGAGAATGTGTTTCGGAATAAGGTGATTCATCAAGTAAAGGTTTTGTGGAAGAACCACATGAGGGAAGAGGCAACATGAGAATCTGAAAATGCAATGAGAGATAAATACCCCACATATTAGATAAGTAAATAAATGGTGTGGAAACAATTTTCTAATGGGGGGAAGTATGTAACATCCCAAGTAAGTAATGAATAGTATACATTCTTACGTATGTCTACTTATGAATTAGATAGTGTTTTAGAGGCTTAAAATGAGAATAAATTCATTCTTAAGCATGGAATACTCTAATATTTTTAAAAGATTGTTTTACCGCCTTTTGATGGAGAACCATTTTTAAATCAGACATTTGAAAATTTTATAAGCTATATTTGATAAAATAAACTTATTCTTTATTATTGGGACATATAAATTTACTTTGGATATATTTCTGGAATTTTTCTGATAATGTTAATTTTTTAATAAATAGTGAAAAGTTTTGTATTTTAATTCAAAACCACTTTTTAATTTAATTTATTTATATAGTTATATTATCTTTTTAATTTTTTTTTAAACTTAAATTAGAATATTTTTATACAATTTAATTCAATAGTGGTCATTGGAATTAATTTCACTTTTAAATTTTCCTTAAACTAGTTTCAATCTTTTGATATATATTATTTCATAAAAACATTCTATTTGTTCTGACAGCGGGAATTAATTATTAAATTTATTAATTTAACTTATATGATTTGAATATTTTAAAATATACATCATTTTTGAATTCGGAATATCAGATATATCTTAGGGTGAAGTTTTGATATTTTTCTGAATAACTTCAATTTTCAATGAATATTGAAACCACTATGTGGTTCTTAAAAAACTGATTTTTCGTTTAAATGGAATTTTACCACCTCTGTGTTTTGAATTTAAAAAATCCGACATACATGGTTGTAACTAAGAAGTAAAATTTGGTTCAATAGGATTAAAATAATTTTTTGGTGAATAGTAACTTTTAAGTTTTTAATCGCGATTAGAGGTAATTACTGTAATTTAAGGTAAAAATAATGTTTTATAAAATGAAATAACCTTAAAACATGCCCTACCCTTATTTCATGTGTCATGGTCGACCAAGAAAATCCATGGGTCAACTTTGGGACCCCATGGAGCCACCTTCGTAGGAAAATGACATTAATAACTTTTTATTTAATGTTAAAATGAAAATGTCACAAACATGTGTTGTTTTACTAAAAAAAATTCACATGGGGTTATACAAGTCATATTTGGGACTATAAATATTCATTATAAATCTAAAAAATTTCCTATATCATTATATATTTTTTAATTTTTATACATTATATAAATTAAATTAGTTATGACACCATTATGATGTAGTGATTACCTCATTATTTAACGATTTAATTAAAATGACAAGATAATGTAAAATATAAGCCCTAAACTTGTCAAAAACATATTGTATGGGTGGATTTATAACTCTTCTCACCTTATCTCCGAAATATATAATTTTGGGACATTTAAAATTGGAAAAAAAAATAATAATAAAGTAACCTTTTATAACGTTCCAAGAGTGCCCCTCCTCTCCTCTTATAAAAGGCCCCACCTCTACCACCTTACCCACACATCTAAAGCCTTTGTCTCGGCCAACCCCTACCCATTTTGTCTCTCCACATCCCTATATTACTCTTATAAGCCTCACTTTGGGCATAAGTCTTTCCAAGGAAGCCTTTGAGCTCAAATCAAAAAGAGTTACCCGATTTAAAGGTAGTGTCTTCTCTTGTGTTCATATGTTTTATTTTTCTTCTCCACCCCCTAAACTCTTTCATTTCATTTGTTTTGTAAAAACACCAGTATATTCAATATACTATTATTTTGTTCTGTGATGGATTCGATCTACACTTACACACACCTTCATCTAATGGGTAAACAACATAATGTTTCTGTGGATGGCGAATTTCTGGCTCACGAAACGATGATTGTTCAATATTATTTTAACACCTTTCATGGTAGACATTAAGATATCACTATATTTATATATGATATATATTATGTTTATGTTTCCTTTATGCTTCCGTATTTTTCATTTGTGGCATACCTTTATGGTTTCCATTGTCGGTAAACACGATAATTTCATTTTAGGAAGTGCAGACTACCGCCCCCTCATTGTGATTTGATTCGTTAATGCCATATGTGGGACGTATAAAGGATGAAGTTAATTTTATTATATATGATGTTATACTGGAATTATAATATACCCTTATATCATTATGATTTCACTCCATTAAATAAAAAATAGAAATGAAAGTAGCGCTCATGCATACATACGGCTTACCGTCTCCATGAAAGGTGCATTTCATTTATTACCTATAAATGTTATGTACTATTATAAATACATGTATATGCTGGATATATATGAAATATATGATATCCAAATCATTAATATCATTCTGGAAATAATGAACCTTTGACCACATAAACAACATGTAATTGTAAGAAGTCCATTTTTGACTTAAGTACAAAATATTGACAAAATAAAGTTTATTAAATTTAATGATTACATAACGTTTATAACATGGAAATAAGTTATATAAAAGGAATAATAAACTTGAAAAATATTCTTAAGCACGTAGAATATAACTTTAGTTTATTATTCAGGAGATTAAAGAGCAATCAGGTCATGTCAGACACGAGGTAAGGGACATCGTCTCAATATCGTTTCATTGAGGCATATTTTGTTTTATACACAACTTTCTTTTATAAGGTGTATAAACCCCTTTGAATTATACAGTTATTAGAAAGGAATATTTTTATATGAAGAGTTTACTAAACGAAAAAAGGGTATGTTTTTTTGTCGTACGTATGCGGTGACAACGACTTCTCCGCCGCTATGACCATTATTTGAGTTTCGGCTTCCTCTACAAGCCATAATATTTTTTGAATGAAAAATAAATACCATGTTTTACTTTTCTTTTATTTTATTATTGAAAATAGTTTTCATAATGTTTTTATATCAATGTGTTGTATTGATATCATGTGATTGAAAAGTGGAAATGTTATGTTTCATTTATGCATGTTTATGTGATAGGATTATGTTATGGTTTATGGGCATTGTTGTGAAGACGGGTGGTTCCATAATAAACTAAGGGCGCGTGAGCCCGATATAGATCTCCAATGCATTGGGTAACACAAAGGAGTTAAACGTTAAGGTTTCTCCAAAGAGATTTAGGGAATATACTGTGATGGGTATTCCAAATGTAACCATGAGGGTCACTCACTACGTAAGAATGTTATGAATTCCTCATGTTACCTTTATGTATTATGATTTCTATGATTTATTCATGATTTTATGAGGTATGTGATTATATTTTATGAGTAATGTATAATTCCATTCATGGACTAATGTTTTCATTTCATTCTTTTATATCCCTTACTGAGCTTTTTATGCTCATCCCAAGTTTTGAATTTTTTTTCACAAGTCATGGGAAAGGTACATGATGTGACGATAGTGTCAAGGAAGTATCAAGAAAGAATCCATGTTTTATATTAAATATGATTCTATTGATGGAAAAAATGAGTACTATATTTTATGTAACCACTTTTTTAAAATGTGGAATGTAATGCATGTTTTATGATCTAATTCGGAAAAACTCTAAACCTGAAAAGAATTTCAATGTGTATTCTTGATGTAACTCAAGATTAAGTAATGTTTAAGGCTAGGGCCTTATACAGGGTTCCCAAAACCATCTCCCAATTTTCATATAAATTGGCACCTTGGGCACCCCATTTTTGAGATTGAACAGGAGGCAAGGTGCTGAAACTATGGAGCCCAAAAGGTGTCTCCCAATAATCCGTAGATGTTTTGGAGGATATGGGAAGTTCTAAATCAAAATATTCTTCTTCCTCCCCGCCCATGGATTTCTAAACCCCTTAGGATCACCCGGGGAGGAACGTGAAGTAATCCCAGGATCCATACTTGTATTATATTGAATGATCATTTTAATTACATGTTTTATGTTATTTTTCTTCATCCTCTCATTTTATTAAATAGTCTTATATACTGGTATGTTATACTAAAACTAAAATTATCATTTTTTGGGGTACCATTTCATATGATGTTTCACACACCGTTAATCAATTTTCCCTCTCACATTCAATTGTGGTGTTTGCCTGGTTTATACTGGTCAATTGAACTCACATAAGCACTATAATGGAAATTTAAATTTATGTATTGATATCAAAAATATATAATATTCAATGTTAGAAAACACAATGAGTTCTTTGTGTGTTTCCTTGGTGATATTTTGTTATGAAATCGAACACAAATCACCCAATCATCGGTGGTGATTGGTGAATCATTGTGTGTTTTCGACTGAAGCATATGAGGGATCCCAGTATAAACTCAGTAACATTATGTTAATAGGTGTTAAAAACAATGGATTGACATATATATACCCTTTATTTTGAAGCGATGAAGGGTGAGAATCATGAGACTCCCTTGGTTTGATCACGTTTAAACAATCATCTTCATTTCTACTTGTTTTTATCACTTCCATTTTTATGTTGTAATATTTAAACGTAAAACACCAATTATTATTTAATACAATTAACCTTCTATTATAATAATCAAATCCCTCTTTTTGAATTGATGATCTGAGGCTCTATTGATAGATGATCTAGGGTTGCTGTTATACTGCATAAAAATTAATAAGAATTAAACAACTAATTTGACGTGCTCGAAAAACGATCAAATATTGGTGTTTTTGATGCGGATCCAAGATCATATTTTTCTTTATTTCCATTGATTTATTTATTATAATTATTAGTTAGTACTCATTTAAATACCCCACAAAATTTTGATTGTTTTTTTTGTTTCTTTTTTTGGTTATTTTTCTCTGTTCTTTCTCTCTCTCTATTTATCTTCTTCTTCTCAATCTCCCTCTCTAATTTTGTATTATAACATTATCTTTTGATTAATACTTTTATTTATTAAAAATTTTTATTTCATTAATTTTCTATAAACATAATCAAAAAAATCATAATAACAACATCAAACAATTAATCATTCAAAATGGATGTCATTGTTGAATGACAAGAACTAATAAAAAAACAAAACTTGAATTTGACCATGAAATTGAAAAATCACTCTATTCACAAATCATGTCATCTATAGAAGTTAAATCAAGTAAAACTGAGTAACCCATTGTGGAACCTCACGTGGGCATCAACCAGTCAAAAATTGAACCCAATCAATCCAAAGAAAACATGGCTGCAAATAATAAAACCTTAAAAGAACGAACCACCCAATACGTGGAACACCAACCTGAATACATCCAATATCCCAAGGAAGAATCCGACTTTGATATGAGATCAGGGCATATCCACCTTCTTTGTAAATTCCATGGTCATCCCAATGAGGAACCTCATAAATACCTTAATGAATTTTAAATAGTGTGCTCCACCATTAAACCCCAAAATGTATCCGAGGACCTAAATAAGTTTAGGGCATTCCCTTTCTCCCTTACTGGTGTAGCCAAAGACTGGAAATACTATCTTCCTTCTAAAATTTTGGGTGGAAAGAACTGAAGAGACTATTTTTAGAGAAGATATTTCCTACCTCCCGAACTGCATCAATTAGGAATGAAATTTGTGGCATTGGGAAATCACAAGGGTATTCCCATCATGAAAATTGGGAGAGATTCAAAAGAGTTTTCTCAAGATTCAACCACCACAAAATTAGTGAAAAACTATTAATCCAATACATCTATGAGGGACTTGTCCCCATGGATCGTGGAATAATAGATGATAAAGTAGGTAGTTCCCTTATTGATAAAATGCATTTCGCTGCTCCTGACTTAATAGCCAACATGTCTCAAACTGCGCACCAATTTTGTACACGAGCAATTGCACCAACCCAATGAGTTAATTAGGTAAGTCATTAATACCTATATATAAAAGGTATATAATAAAAGTTATGAAATTCATAACCTTATAAATAAATTACCTGAAGAACAGGGTAACTCAAACTCTACTTCTATTCCATTACATTGTGGAATTTTTTCTGATAACACTCATTTTTCTAACCAGTTCCCACTACATTAGAATTCATCATAGTATTGTGAAAAAGTATTCCCAGGGCATCCTTTTGAGATAGAACTACCCTTCAAGAAATTACCATTTATGCTGAATCCAAACCCTGGGTTGAAATCAAGACCACATTACCAACAAATAGGCAACCTGAGCTACCCCAAAAAATTGGTATCAACAAGGCCAAGGTATTGAATCTTCATATCTATAAAATTCGAGAAATTCTCATCCTCCTCCTCCCAAATGAAAACCAATCCTTGAAGACATGATGATGAAAATGGCATCACAAACCCTCCAGTTCTAACAAACCACACAATCATCTATTCAAAACCTACGAACTCAAGTGGGAAAATTATCAAACACCATCTGTGAGATTAAGATGAAAGGTTATGGAAAACTACTATCCCAACCCATTTCTAATCTGGAGGACAAATGTAATTTATGTGAAGTTACAATTTGTAGTGGTATAGATGTTTCTCATTTTACTAATTCTACACAACAGGTATGTCCCCCTCTTAAAGACACAATTTATACACATATAAAAGAGTATAGTAAAGAAAAAAAAATTAATAACAGTAATCAAATTATCATTTATGATTCAAATGAACAATCCATTCCTCTTCATTTCCCCAATGGAATTGATAAATATAAGAATAATTTTTATAACAAAAATAATACTAAAATAATGGATATATTTTAGAAAGTTCAAGTTAATATTCCATTATTGGATGAAGTCAAGAAAAATCTCTATTATTCCAAATTTTAAAAATATATTTGTACCCATAAATGAAGGATAACATTTAATGAGAGAGTCAACATGGTGTGAAATTTTTCAGCCTTGATTCGACCATCAATTCCAACTATGTGAAAGGATCTGGGAACATGCAGGACACCTTGTACCATATATGAGACATTTTTTTCTGAGGATATGTTAGATTTAGGTTCTTCAATTAATGTAATGCCTCACTCTATGTATACTTCCTTACAGGTTGGAGAGAATCAACAAACAGTCTTTGTGTACAACGTGAAAACTGGAGTACTACAAATCCAACAGGAGAGATTGAGGATGTCCTTATAAGAGTTTAGAATCTCATCTTCCTCAGTGATTTCTACATTCATGAGAAAGAAGATACATGAACCCAATGACATTAACCTCTCATACTTGGGAGGGAATTCCAAGAAATAAAAATGAAGATAATCAATGTTCACATCTGTATGTTATCCATAAAGTTTGGTCGATAAATGGTAAGTTTTAACATTTTTTAGGTTATGAAATACCCTATTGAAGAGCACTCTACTCTTCCTATCTATTCGATGGACGTTATCTCAAATGATGAAAATACACTTAATTCTATCCTCAACAGATAAATTGATTCATTTTACTATTATTCACCCTTAAATTAATTGAGTTTTAATTCATGTTTTGAGTGTTGTTTGGGTTCTGAAAAGTGTAAAAAAATTTCTTTAATTTCATTGTATGTTCATTCTAACGTGCCTATGACCATCTACGATTCTGAAAATCTCAGTTCAATAGATTATCTATCTTTAGAGAATAAACATGAGAATATAGAGATTTTAATGGACCAGACACCCCCAAAATCCCCTCCATTAGTTAAAAAACCACTGTTGCTTGAATTAAAACCACTTACATCTAATATAAAATATGCCTATCTTGAGAATATTGACCATTTTTCCGTCATTATTGCCAATATCCTCTCTCAATGGTAGGAATCAAAACTGATCAACCTTTTGAGAGAGTGTAAAAACCAAATAGGATGGACATTGGCTAGTATTCCAAGGATTAGACCGTATATTTGTATGCACCATATTATTTTAGATGATGAGGACAAGACCATAAGACAAACTTAACACCAGTTGAATCCCACTGTCCATGAAGTGGTAAAATTGGATGCTAGTAAATTACATGTTGTGGGGATCATTTATCCTTTATCTGATAGTAAATGGGTTATCCCATTTGAAATTGAGCACAAAATACTAGAATAACAGTACTATCTAATGAATGGAATGAATTGGTTCCAACACATGTGAAAAACAGTTTTCGAGTCTGTGTTGACTACCATCGATGGAATCAAGCCACATCGAAGGACCAAATTCCTCTACCATTTATTGACCAAATTTTAGAATGATTTTCTATTATGTCCCATTCTTTTTTCCTTGATGGCTATTTGGGTTATTTTAAAATACATATAGCCCCCGAAGATCATGAAAAGGAAAAATTTACCTATCTATTTGAATCATTTTCATACATATGTATGCCTTTTGTCAATGTAATTCTCCTGGTACATTTCAACATTGTATGTTGATAATTTTTTGTGAGTACATAAAGAATTTCATGGATGTTTTTATGGATGATTTCACGGTTTATAGATCTTCCTTTGATGATTGTTTGTCGCACCTAGGTTTTATCCTCCATCATTGCCTAGAAAAATATCTTGCATTAAATTACAATTACTTCCATTTTATGGTTGAATGGGTGATAGTACATGTGCTGGTTATTTCAAAATAGAGAATTCAAGGGGATAAATCAAAAAATTGAATTAATTTCAACCCTTCCATATCCAAAATATGTCTGTTGGGTGTAATCAGTCTTTGGTCTTGCTGGTTTTTATTGCTGATTCATTAAAGACTTCAGTAATATCGCACATGCTCTATCCCAGTTATTACAAAAATATTTTTAGTTTTCTTTTTGATAAAAATTGGGAGGATGCTTTCAATTCACTAAAAATTAGCCTCACATCACCTCCTATCATCGATCCTCCAAGGTGGGATCTCCCCTTTGAACATATGTGTGATGCCTTTAACGTTTCAATTAGGGTAGTTTTATCCCAAAGGGTTAAGAATGCTTCTCATGTCATTGGGTATGATTCACATACCCCTAACCCTTCCTAGGAAAACTACAAAACCATTGAAAAGATGTTATTTATATTGTGTTTGCCTTGTAAAAATTCTTTTCATATCTTATCGGGTCAAAAATCATTGTCTTCTTTGATCATGATGCCCTTTATGTCCTCTTAAGGAAACATAAATCCAAGATCCATCTCATTTGGGGGATACTCCTCATCCAAGTGATGTACCTTGAGATCTATTATAAGGGAAGAGTGGAAAATGTGGTATCCGGCCACATTAGTAGGATATCCCCACCATTGAATCATCATGTTGACTCACCCCTCCCCACTGCAAAATTCTTACCTCATAAAACCCTTTGTGATGTTGTGGACCTTACCCCCTAGTATGCAGACATTGTGAATTTTATAGCAATATCTAGGGTCCCCAGTGATTTCAGCAATTCACAATCCTAGAGAATGTTTCCTGATTTTTGGTGGTACATTTGGGATGACCCATATTTTTGGAGAATTTTTGGTGACCTAGTAGTTCGTCGGTGGGTCCCCAACCATGAGTTCAACTCTATTTTGACTTTATACCACAGATTGGCATATGGGGTCCACGTTGGATATCAACATACATCTCTAAATGTCATTGTATCAGGAATTTATTCAAAAACATCATATAGGGATTCCCATAGATTTTTCACGTCATGTTGTCATTGTCAATTCATAGGGAATATCTACAAGAGGAATAAAATTCCCCAACATTCTATGTTATTCTGCGAAATGTTTGATGCATGGGGTATTGAATTCATGGGGACTATTCCAAATTCATTTGAATTTTTGTAAATATTATTGGTTAATGACTGTGTATCTAAATGGGTGGAAGAAAATTCCACAAGGACTGATGACTCTTGAGTTATTGCAGACTTTGTGAGGTCCAAAATTTTCAGTAGATTTTGTTTACCGAGATTCATCATTAGTGATCAGGGTTCACATTTTTTGGTTTTGCAACATGAAAACATTTCTTTGAATGTATGGGGTTGATCATAAAGTCTCCACTTCATATCACCCCCAATCTAATGGACAAGTAGAAATATAAAATTGGTAAGTGAATAGAATCATTGAAAAAATTGTACAACCCTATAGGAAAGATTGGAGTTGGAGCATAGATGATGAACTTTGGGAATACTGTATAACTTTTAAAACCCCAATCATAATGTCACCATAAAAAATTGTTTTTGGAAAGGCTTTTCACCTCCTAGTGGAGGTAGAACACCAAGAATATTGGCCTGTTAAACAATATAATATGAATCTTTTAGATGAAAGTGAGCATAGGAAGTAGTAGATTCAAGAGTTGGAAGAAATTAGACGTGATGTATATGAGAACTCCTGAATCCATAAAGAGAAGACAAATACTATCAATGATAACATGATTGATTAGCATAAGTATCATATTGGTGAGAGGGTTCTCACGTATAATTCCAATCTAATGATCCACCCAGGTATGCTTCGTTCTCGATGGCTTTGTCATTATACTATTACTGATGTTTAACATTTTGGTGCTATAAATGTTTTGAAAGAGAAGAGTTGAAAAAGGATACATTCAATAGGCAGAGGCTCAAAAAAATCAATGAGTATTTTCCAAAGGATCTCATGGTGTAAATTCAACGAATAGATACCACTTATGACACCACTAATCAGGCTATACCATCTCCCTACCTTTATTTACATGTCTATTTATATAAAAAACATTCCTTGACGACAATGTAACTTTTTGGTGTGGGGGAGGGTGACATGTCATAGTTATGATTAATCAAAACAAAAAATTATAAAAAATAAAAAAATAAAAATGTGTTTTCATTTTTTATTTCATTATTTTGTGTTTTTAGCCAAAAATTGATTTCAAAAAAATATGAAAAATCATTTTTCAGGCTTGAGTCGATTGTGTGGAAAAGTAATTTATTTTTAGAAAAACAAAATATCAAATGAATATTGATATGGAATATTTTCCTAGAATATGTATTTTCAAATCATTCATAGGTCATTAATTGATTTTTGAATCACAAGACTCATTACAACTTTCCAATATTTTAAACCATTACCCAAGAGATATTCGTATCCCTTTATTGAATATTATTCATTTTAATCACATTCATGAGAGTCTCAGTTTACATAGGAAACTATAACATTCCTTGATTTTGATTAATGCCATAAGATTCCAGTATTCTACATTCACTGTAGAGGAAATAATTCATTAAAAATACCTTTGTACAATTATCCTCTATTTTGGGACACCTTTTTATTTAATCCTTCATAAGCCTTAGAGACCATGAATTGCATGTTAAGTAGCCACATTAAATGATAATTTATCCCTACATACCCATATCTTGAGTATATTATTGTTTTATTTTCCTTAACTTTGTGAGAGAGGGTTTTTACATGGGATTTCTTATAAGAGAATCATTATTATGGGTTGATATAAAGGGTGCCTATATTTTCATTAGGCAATGGGTTCACAAGACATTTTATATGATTGTTTTAAACATGATTCCCTCTTCATCTCCAAAAAAATACATTAAAAAATAATTCTTTACATTGAAAATAACTGACCAAAATAATAAAATAGATAAAAGAGTACATTTACTCATTATTATTCATCACATGGGTGTGAACCACACAAATGGACAATCTGGATAGAGAGTGGGAGGAAATATACTTTGTGATGGGTTGAGTGTGTACATTCATTCTAGAAACTTGATTAATTTTGACATGTTTTATACACAAGAGATCAAACACTCCACTTTTACCATAGATTTTAAAACATTAAATCCCACCAACCCTTGAACCTCAGAACAAATAGTTGGAAATCCAATGAGTAGTACACAAGTTTCTTCCGATTGAGAATAGAGAATCTTGGAAATAATATGGTAAGATCACATGAACATTTTGAAATAGCATTAATCCAATTTCATATGTTTCATGAGTGAAAATGGAAAACTTTTAGGTGAGGTAAGTTGAGGCATGTTGAATGGATGATCAAATGAAGTTGACCAAATTTGAATGTCAGAAATGAAAAATTATAGGAAAATTGATTTCATAAATGAGACATGATGAATTTTCTTTCAAACAAATCATGAAATTTTGTACACATTTTATTTAGTAGTGTGACATGATTATGATATTATACTTTACCCAGGGGTGAAAATGATTAGGTGTGGGGTGTGATCGTAGCACAATTTAATATTTTATTTCACCCTTATACTAATGTATTGAACTGGTTTGGTATTGTAAATTAAAAGTATAATAAAAAATTTCACACAATGTATGACCCAATTATTTTTTGTTTAACACTGTTAAAAAGGGAAATATTACTTGTTTTGATAATTATATTGTAGGTGGATGTGATTTGGAGGACCCATGATGAAGTCCAAAAAAATGGGCAAATATGTACATGATCCAAGCACACATATGGACTAAAATGAATTATTATACTATAGTGTTCATTTATATGGGATACGAAGTTGCCGACTGTTCCAAAATTTAATGATCTACATTTCATCTAATGTAACTGAATACCAATTCATTCATTATGAGCCCCACACGGACTGATATGTCCCACAAAACGAATCTGCATAGTGTAAAAATGTTGCCCCAATATTTTAGACATGTCACTTATTATGTTCAATATATGTAGGCCAAATAAGACGTGGAGGTTGAATACTAGGCAGGACACAAATTTATAGTTATTTATAAAGTGATTTATGATGGTATGACCGACCAAAACTAGGGACTAAGAGGATTATAGAAAAGAGGGTTCCCAAAACCACATCCCACTTTTCCTATAAATTCGCACCATGGGCACCCCATGTTGGAGTTTTACCAGGAGGAAAGGTTATACCATTTGGGAGTCTCAATGGTGTCTCACTATAATATATAAAAGTTCAGGAGGCTATGGGGAGTTCTACTTCTATATTTTCTTCTTCCTCCCCTCTCATGGATACTTAAACCCCTTGTGATCACCCGGGGAGGAATGTGATGATATCACGAGCTTCATATTAATATTATTTTGAATGATATTTTTAATTATTGGTATTATGTTTTTTTAATAATCATATCCTCTATTTATTCATGTTATTTACTGGTATGTTATACTCAAACTCAAATGATCATATTTGGGGTTACCCCTTCATGAGATCTTTCACACACTGTTATTCTTTTTTCCACCCTCGTTTAATTGGGGTGTTTGTGTGGTTCATATTAGTCAATTCAACTCACATAATAATTGTAATGTCCATGTACATTTAGGTATTGGTATCACAAATAAATAACATACAAACATAGACAACACATCATGCTTTTTGTGTGTTTCCTTGGTGAGTTTCTGTTATGAATTCAAACACAAATCACACAATCATCAGCGGTGTCCAGTGAATCATTGTGTGTTTTGGAAAGAACATTAGGAGGTATCCTAGTATAAACTCTGTGACATTATTTTAATATGTGTTACAATCATGGTATTAAAATATCTATACACTTTCATTAGAAGTGATGGAGGATGGGAATCACGAGACTCTATTGGGTTGATCCCATTTAATTAATCTTGTTCATTTTTACCTAGTTTATCACATCCATTTTTCTATTGTAATATTTAATCATCAAACACCATGTTTTATTAATTCCAAATACCTTTCTATTTTCATAATCAAAACCCTCTTTTTCAATTTATGATATAAGGCTTCATCGGGAGATGACCTAGGGTTGATGTTATTTCTAGTAAAAATTAAACAACTACGATGATGTGCTCGATAATGCTATCAATCTCCCCAAGCCTTGAAAATAAGTACTGGCACCACTAGAAGAAAATATTACCCAAGTGGTGGAATTTGATTTAAACATATAAGATCTTGATTACCTACCATCTTTCAGCAATAATCAACTCCAAGAGGAACATTTAATTGAAGAAGTGATTGAACCAGATCCAACGCATGGAGATTATCCTTCCATGAACTCTACCTTTTCTTATTTCATTAAATTTTATTTTAGCATCCATCTTTATAATTTTTAATTTTCATATATGTTCAATCATTACCTTTACTAAAAAAATTAAAAAAAATTGCACGTGTTGAGGAAAACTTGAAGCTCCATTCAGACATTGATCATTCATTAGTGGGATTATAAAAAGGGAAAGATAATGTTCCACAGGTAGCAACGGAGGAGGAGGCTCCACACTTCATAATACCTTCAATATGAAATTTATATCATATTATGAAGGGGTAAGATCTAGTGTACTATATCCATGGAGTTCTCATAAATTAGATAAAATAACTACATGCTGGAAAAAACCATATGTGGTGGTTCAAGTCCATGAAAATCGACCCCCAACAGTTAATGGATAATAGCTGGTAATGCACAATGAAGGTTTTAAAACTTCAGGCCCCGTGAGGGGGATCATAACAAGATTTATCATTACGTTTTTTTATATGTCAAATTCTTTTTTTAGATTATTCCAACATAAAGCCCACTCCTCCTAATATTTTTGAACTTTATTGACATGATCCTTGTTCTTAAGTGAGTAATTATTTTTTTAGGTTCATATACGGGAAAAGGAAGCCTCAAATAGAGGAAGAATACTGAATCATTATTTCAAAATGTATTTTACTTTTAATTTTAAATCTTTCAAACTCTTTACAATTTTTATCTAAATGTTTTTCACTTTAATGATAAAATTTAATGTCCACACTTGAATTGTTACATTACTTGACATATCTAGGAGACATGAGTTTCATATAAATCCTGTAATTCCATGTTATCAATTTCAATATTAATGAGATTGAATGAGTAAAATGTAATACAGAATATTTTATGTGAATAAAGGATATTGAAATGTTGAATCATTATTTAATGGAATTGGTTTATTTATGTAGATGAAATTTCCTAACCATTTTTCATACTTTTAATTTCTTAAATTCATGTGAATTTATTTTTTTTATTAATCATTCCTTGAGTTATTTCCCAATATCACATGTCTCATTCCCAATAGTATTTTTAGACCATGTACTTCTATTTATTCTAGAGAATATTTCTTGAGTGATCTTGGGACATGTCACATACCAAACTTTCATTTGAACTTGTGAAAGCTATGATTGTATGAAAACACATTTAAAATGATTGAGTCGTCTATTTAAATGAACTTAACCTTATATACCACCTATAAATCAATCCTTCATTTAACAAAAAGATATCATGAAATACCTTTATAGAGATGCTCTATGTTTAAAGTCATTTTTATCCATTCTTACCTTAATCTTTGTATTTTAATGATATTTTAATGATTGAGTGTTTGGGTGTAGGGATTCATGGTAGAAGGGAGGCTTTATTTTGTAATGAAAAAGTGTAGGGGTTCTATAATGTGAATCTTAAAAGGTCATAGAAAAAGTAATTGTAATTCATCATTTACCCCTCTTGAATTATAAAAATGAAAAAAAAATTCAAAAGGAACCAAAAAAAGAGAAAAAATGGGATTTGATTTTGGAGAACAAAAAATCACAATTTTATATACCGGTGATCTTATAATCATATATTTTTAGGTGATGGATGTAAAGTTTTATCTAATCATATCTTTTTAAAAAATAAAAAAATAAAAAAAATCAAGAGTGTGCATTAATCATTCACTTTTCATTCTATAGATCATGACCTTAATTTTAGGTTTAGGGGAAGTGGGTGTTGCTAATTTGAATTGGAGAATTTCATTATAATTTTTTATATCATGAATTGTACATAACATATAAATATCCTCCATGAGGCTCAATTTTTATAACATAAAATCCTACCAAATTGAAGTCGCAGAGTCATTTGAACCTTTTTTGAAAAGTTCATGGGAATTTATGCACCTTTTGTCTTTAAAAAGTGGAAAATGTAGTTCTTATACAAGATTATAGATAAGATTCTTGTTTTCATGATATGAGAACAAATCTACATGAAATTTATGATGAGGGATGAGAGGAAAAATTCCATGGCGAGGTAAATCGTGATGTGGCATGGTTAATAATAATGAATTGAAAAGCTTGAATTAATGAAACAAGAAGTTCTATACTTGTTCAAAGTGGAAAAGTAAAATATATGAATTAATTATTTCTTTAAAGTTTTGGAAATTAAATTATTATTTTATGTCAATTTTTGAAGTTTTTATTGGACATTAAAAATTGTATTATTTTATTACTTTTTAATTGGAATATTGGTAACATTAGTTTCTTATGAATTCCATGTTGAGATCATATGCTTGAAGGAAAAAATGGTTTAAATGTGGGGGTATTTGATAGAGAAAATTTATGTGCATATTTTTAATCAAATAATAATGAATTTTTGATAATTTTAAAATATAAATCCCATGTATTTAAATGTTTTTTTAAAATAATAGACAATTTTGATTGTAGAATGAAAATGATCTAAATTGTGAAAAATTATTACTTTTCTATTTTTTACTTATTTTTACATCAACTATATTTTAATCGTTTATTGAAAAATGTAATTCTAAATTTAGTGACCTTATTAGAATCCTAATTTTATTTTCTTAAACTTTTTCTTTTGTACTAGGGGATGATTCGTTCATCTAGAGGCCTTAAAAAAGGAATGATTTTGAAGAATTTTTCTGGCTGACAACGTAGAACCCTCCACCGTAAAAGCGGAACATATTGGTCTACACACCTTAAATAGATGTTGTTGCACCTATAATTGAACAAGGATACATAGGCTCATTCTCGAGTAATTTTCATGGTGTTTTGAATCCATTATGGTGATCATTAGATGACATATATTTAAAGGAAGGTGTGTGGAACCTTCATCAAGATAACAAAATTGTTAATTAAAAAATTATAACTCATAAATCCGATGGTTGAATGTGATTAAATTATTAGGGTGAACTTACACCACATTTTTGAACAATTTTTATTAAGGGTTCCTCACATGAATAGGTCAATTAATGGGTCAACAACATGAGAACTTTAAGAGGACATATTTTTCCAGTAAAATGAGAGGAGATCCTACCTATAAAATCAATCCAGTCCATCTTATTCAATTTGAGAATCCAAGGAGAGGAGGCCAAAGGCCAGTTTGTATTTATATTTATTTATTTTGATTTTATTTTTATGTTTTATTTTATCTAGTAATTCATTAATCTTTTTTATATTAATGTGTTCCCCTTTATCCTTCTAACCCTTTTCCCTTCTTATCTAAATCCCATTTTCTCTCTTCCATCTTTCCATCGTGATCTATATGCACTTAATCATGGAATGTGACTAACTCAAATGTTTGGACCCATGGGAGGCTTTCACGGTGTTTTTCATTATTGTGATTCAAAATGAAAATGTGTTAAATATATTTGTGGTGGTGGTGGGAATATTGAACAGGTGCGGTGGTCGTCCACTATGACACTATTTCCAAATCCAATTATTTTCATTTATTTATTAATATTCCTTACCATCTCTTAGGAAAACCCTTCATACAGTGTAGTTTTGGTTTCCATAAGGAATGAAACAGAATAAAGTGGAGTCAGGTTCTTTTTTGGGAAACATTCTCAGTTGAGCAGTTATCCTATTTGACTATTGGAGGAGGTGTGGTTTGGTGTGCCATTGGCATGCCAAAATCACACTCTTGAAATCAATGTAAATTACTTCATTAATGATTTTTCATAAAATGAATTATAAAATTTAATTTTATCAATAAATTAAAAATGAAATCACTCGTGTTATCCAACCTTTAGACCAAGCCCTTTCTTCACTTATTTTATTCTATTTTCAAGTAGATTTAAATTATGTATGTCATTATTTTAATTGAAAATTTGTCCAAAAAACCAAAACCATTTTTTTAATAAATATTTAAAAAACAAAATATAATTAAATAAGGTTAATTAGAATTTTTGACGAAACCGACTATAACGCTCATCATGTGAGAAAACCCTGGCCAGCCTCTATGTTTCAATAGGAAAATAATTTAATTTTTCCATGCCCTACAATAGGTGTGTGCCACTCATCCCTCAACAATGCTTAATGAATTTATTTTATAGGTAAAAGAATCAAAATGTAATGTATTTTAGTGGAATAATATTTTTATAAAACATAAGGTAGATAATCCATTCAAAAATTCATTTGTCTTGACCCATTTTTTGTAGAGTTATTTCATTAGGATTTTAAATTTTTACCTTTGTTGTTTTTACTTTGTTATATATTTTGACCTAATAAAATGAATATTTATAAACAATGTTTGTTAACAAAAAATAATTTTTTATTCCCATTTTGAACATAAATTTAGATCCAATTTAATATAATTTAGTTCCTAAAGAAGAGATAATAATTTTTTAAATTAAATAATATAATATATAGTTTTTTATAGAATTTTTTTAATAATTATGTGTTTTAAATATTATATTACATTAACTACCAATTAAATTAACGATAATATATTTTAATTTTTATGCATCAAATATTTTACATTCACAATATATAATATATCATAAAAATTTATTAGATAAAAATTACATAATAGTAATAGAACAATTCTTTGAAAATGAACCTTCACCATTATCATGTTAATTAAAATTAATATTAGTAATCATACCATACATAATAAAATAGAAATTGACCTAATTACATAATACAATTTTTTATTAATAATTGTAAATAAACTTTGTTAGATTTAATTTATACTTGTGATGAAAACTAATTTTTTAATACAAGTGATGAAAAAAATTAGAGTGAAATATAACATACATTCCTAAAATGTCAAACATTGATTTTAAAAATAAAACATACTATTTTGGAATGAACCATATTATTTTTTAAATACATTATTGGCCATTATTTTAAAAAAAACATCAACCCAACCATCTATCTTGATAAACTCAAAAATTATACGGTATTAAAAAATTTTGTTCTCACTAATCACTTAAAAATCAACTATTTAAAAAAATAATTAATAAAATTCATCCGAATAATTTTTTATTATAAATCCAAAAAACATGTTATTTTTTCATATTCAAATTATAATATTTATGTATTTAAAATTTCATTGGGAATATAAAATATAATATAAAATATTTTTCAATAGTGTAAATGAATTATTATACATTAATAGTTCATTTTCATATTTCATATCCGATAAAAATTATACTAGTGATATATTAATAATATAAAAAACACATATAATATATTTACATTCTTTATAAAAAGTTTATAAAAATTAAATTTTAAAATAATACATTTTTATGAATAAAAATGAGGTCATTAATTTTATCAACGAATAAGTAAATAAGCATTATTTACATTAAATGTTGGAATGTGAAATGTTTACAATACATGAGATATATCAATAATTTATTATGTTTATTGTTATATTTTTGAATCATTTGATTTATAATAACAATACCACTAAGGATATCTTTGTAATACCTAATAATATTATAAGACCCAATAGAGTCATGGGTGGTGATTCCACTAGCATGGATCTCAAGAAAATTTCTATAAGATTTAAAATATCTCATATATTATTTCCCTCATACTATAATTATTAATTATTATCATTGCACTGGTCTTGGAAATACCCTATTGAAGATAACTCCTTTCCATTCTTTGAAATATTATCTTTATTTTGGTTTCCTCTTCTTCCTGATACCATTTATTTATTTTTTCATCATATATTTTATAATAATGTTACTTCCTTTTATAACCACCAATTTAATGTGTATATTATAAAGGTAAAATTTTATAATTTTTTATGTATTTTTGTTTCTTTACAATTCAGTAATGAATGTTAAATATTCTATCAAATAATATAAATTTAGGGAAAAAATATTTTCCAATAGCTCTGGGTGATACATAGATAAACACTTAATACATCCTTATATGAAAGTAATCTACAGACTACCCAATTGTTTCATTTTCTAGAAAATAATAACATAATGTTAAATGAATATAGGGAAACTTTTAAATATATAAAGATGCCATTCATATATAGCTTATTATATATATTTATGTTCACATAAATATTGAACATCTAATATATATATATATATGTTCAAATTAATTTACAACTTAAATAGAATTGATCTCATGGTGGTAACAAGTTTCTAACAATTTTTCTTCATGATTGGGATACTTTTATTAAATAAATATGTGTGAATCATAATAGTTAATGATCCCACCTTCACATTTTAGATGATATCAACCATATATTATCTTGACCAACTCGCATTCCAAATAATCATTGGTAAATCTGAAGATATGTGCCTGTATTTGGAAACTATATCTAAAATGACATTGAATGACGTGAGTATGAAATGCCACCAGTGATAGTAATGTCATCCTCAATATACATCTATATGACTTGATAATAATAACGATGATATTTAAAATCACATGAATCATTGAAATCATCTATGATCTAATCCAACTATGTGAGATATATTAGTGGATATTCAACCTCAAGAACATTCTTATACCCGTGTAAAGGAACAATAAACCAAGGGGAAATCATAATGTAATGTATTAACCATTAACACACATTTTTTAGTTATACCCATATGAATACATGATCTCTAACAAAAAAAATTCAGTTTATCACCATATGATCGATATAATACTTATGATAGCCTTGTACTTACGCCATTCCCTATCAAATAATTTAAACCATCTCATAAATTTATTACACCACATGTAGTCCAAGGACCTCCATTTTCCCATCTATAGTGATATACAATTAATATCTAAAATAATACACGTATAAAAACTCCAATATATCCATCCAAATGAAATAGTAGTATTTACCATCATATAAGAAAGTCATCCAGTGATGGGTGTTTAACAAATGATTCACCAAAATCTATTACATTGGTGCACAACATATCCTTTCTCTTTTTAAAAGTTATCACCACCTCACCATCCATATATGGATGGAATGGATTTATAAGGAATCACTAATATCAAATTTCCTATTTAATATCTCCCTAGACTGATGAGGTAAAATGATGATCTTTATCATAGATGGTGGCATGTGGTACATTATTGAATCTGTAGTGTCCCATACATATATATTCCAAAATCAGTATAAAATAATCTAATTTTTTCAATACATCCAAAATCACCCATATAATCTCACATAATGCTTCTATTTGAGGTATATCAGTGATGAAATCCATTTAAAATTTCTCCCACTTAACTATACAGACATATAATGGCTGAAATAATAATCTAGGATCAAAAATCTATTCATTCAGTTGCTAAAATACCAACCATACTAAAACAATTACTGGGTAATACATTATCCCAACAAATAACAAATAAATCCTCAAAGAATGATACATCATGAATACATAATGATAAAGTTCCAAGGGTGAACTATGAAATAACTAAATTTCCTCCCCATGGATCACCAAAAATAAAATAAATCTACCTAAAAATAGCATCTGATGGAAATAATCCATTAACCATCCCCCAATAGTATCACCATGCATGATACAATATTGTGTCACCTCTATAACACCCCGAGTTTTATGGTCCATGTAACACCCCAGGTAAATAAATAATATGACATTTTCATATTTATCGATATTTGTGAATAAAATATTAATATGACATTAAAGGGGACTCTATGCTCGATGGCGTACCCAACACGCAACAATGAGTTTCTTGGAAATCTTACGTTGCACTCTAATAATAAAATAATATTATTTTAAATAGTTGTTAACGCCTAGCCGTTGTAATGGCAGGAATGAACAGAACTAACTACAAAATGATTATATATGTTTGTAAAGTATTTTTACTTTTTACAATAAATTATAGAGAATTAAAAATGAGAATGAATCCAATTTTAAGCGTAAACATTCTAATATTCTTTAAAAGGTCGATTAACCGTCATTTGATGGCGAGCCTATTTTAAATTTACTTTTTGACAATTTTATGTGTTATATTTGACAAAATAAAATTCTTCTTTAGAATCAGGACATCAAAATTTACTTTGTGTAAATTTTTGGTATTTTTCCAAAAAAGTTCAATTTTTAATGAATAGTGAAAAATGTTGTATTTTAATTCAAAACCACTTTTTAATATAATTTATTTATATGATTAGATTATATTATGAATTGTGTTTAAAGTGAAATTAGAGTATATTTTTACTATTTAATCCAATAGTGTTCGTTGGAATTAATTTCACTTTCAAATCGGACTTAAACTAGTGTCAATCTTTTGATACATTTTTTTTTCATAAAAACACGCTATTTGTTTTGACAGCAGGAATTAATTGTTAAATTAATTAATGAAACTTATTTGTTTTGAATTTTTTAAAATATACATGATTTTTGAATTCGGAATATCAAATATAGCTTAGGGTGAACTTTTGGTAATTTTCTGAAAAACTTCAATTTTTGATGAATAGTGAAACCACTAAGTGGTACTTATAAAAACAGATTTTCCGTTTAAATGAAATTTTTCCATCATTGTGTTTTGTATTTCTAAAATCCGACATACATGGTTGTCATTATGAAGTAAAATTTGGTGCAATTGGATTAAAATAATTTTTTGGTGAATAGTAACTTATTAAGTTTTTAATCGCGATTAGAGGTAATTAGTGTAGTTTAAGGTAAGAATAGTGTTTTAATAAAACGAAATGAACTATACACATGTCCTACCCTCATTAGATATGTCATGGCCGACCAAGAGAATCCATGGGTCAACTTGGGGACCCCATGGAGCCACTTTGGTTGGAAAATGACATAAATACATTTTTATTTAATGTTAATGTAAAAATGACACAAACATGATATGTTTTACTAAAACAATTTTTAAATGGGGTTATACAAGTCCTATTTTTTTTCTATAAATATTCATTGTCAAGATAAAAAGATTTACTACATTAGAGTACTTTCTATATAATTTTTAGACGTTATATAAATTAAATTATTTATGACATCATGATGATCCAGCGATGACCTCATTATTTAACGATTTAAATAAAATGGAAATATAATGCAATATCTAAGACCTACACATGTAAAAAACCTATTGGATGGGTGTATTTCTAACCCTTATCACCTTATCCTCGAAAAAAATCAATGTGGGACCATTAATATCCGAAACACATTCTAAAATAATTAAACATTTCCTTACTTTTCAAGAGTGCCCCTCCTCTCCTCTTATAAAAGGCCCCCACCCCTACCTCCATACCCACACTTCCAAAGCCTTTGGCTCTGCCAACCCCTGACCATTTGGTCTCTCCACATCCCTATCTTACTCCTTGAAGCCTCACTTTGGGAAGAAGTCTTCCCAAGGAAGCCATTTAGCTCAAACCAAAGGAAGTTACCCGATTTTAAGGTAATGTCTTCACTTGAGTCCTTTTGTTTTATTTTGCTTCTCAAACCCCCTAAACTCTTTTTATTCATTTTATTTAACTAATATAGTATCTTCAATATAATAGGATGTTGGTATAATAAGTATTCTAGCTAAACTTACACACACCTTCATCTAATGGTTAAAGAACATACTGTATTTGTGGTTGGCGATTTTCTGCCTCACGAAACGATGATTGTTCAATATTCTTTTAACACCTTTAAAGGTGGCTATTATGATGTCACTGTATTGTATATGTGATATATATTGTATTTATGTTTACTATATGCTTATGTATTTTATATTTAAACCATAACTTTATACTTTTCATGTTGTGTAAATGTGATAATTTTATATGAGGAAGTGCAGACTACCTCCCCCTCAAGTGATGTGACTCGTACATGAAATACATGGAATGTATAAGAAATAAAATTAATGAACATATGTGACCTATATAACATATATATTATACTAGAATTATAATATATATATATATATCATTTATTTTTAATTCCATTAATATGAAAAAGAAAAAAATGAACGTAGTGTTCATGCATACGTATGGCCTACCGTCTCAATGAACGGTGCTTTTCATTTTTTTATCTCCAAATGATATGTAATAGTATAAAATTAATATGTACTGGATATATATGATATATATTATATATATATCATGATTATAACTCTGGATGTAATGGATACATGAAAAACCTGTAATTATAAAGAGCATATTTTGACTCAAGTACCAATGATCGTTTAAACGACCGTTATTAACTAAAATAATTACATAGTGTTCATGACATGGTAATAAGTGATATAAAAGGAATAATGAACTTGAAAAATTTTCTTAAGGAAGTATAAATTAACTCATGTTTATTATTCAGGATATTAAAGAACGATCGAGTCAAGTCGAACCCGAGGTAAGGGATCCTACGCCTCCCTTTCTTTTTAAGTACACCCTTTTATGTCATTCCTTTTAAGCTCATATTTCTTGTGATTGGGATGTTATTTTATATTACTTTTACTTTGATTTTTATGTTCATATTATGAGAGACCCTATTTCCTCTCATAAATCCATTTTGGAATTTTTAAGTGGTGCTGTTAGGCTGCCGAGTTTTCGTAAGGGATTTTTCCTCTCACTTTTATTCCCGTGAGATTTATGATACATTTGCCGCAATTTCCATTGAGTGGTGTATGTACTGCACATTATTATACACTTTTTGTAGTATAATTTAATTTATGGGTATTCACATCTTCATTGTATGACCCTTCTTTCATGGGGTGTACGTTTTGAAAGTTGCCCAAATCACTAAGGGAACCTTTCACCCTCCTCTTTTTAAAAGACATCTCTTGTTATGTCTTTTAATTTACATCTTTTATGTTGAGATATTTTCTTTTATATCCTTATTGTTGTAAATTGTATGTCCATGTGATGAGATTCCCTTTTTATCTCTCATCAACTCATTTTCTGAATTTTGATGTGATGCCGTTAGGCTGTCAAATTTTACCAAGGGAACTTTTTAACCCAATTTCGATTTCTTTGGGTTCAACATGTAGTTATTGCATATGTCATCCTTTGAATATGTGTGAATGACCTTTTTTTATTACACTTAATATCCACTTATATTGACTGTATTTATATTTGTCACACATAATTTTGAGATTGATTTATCCTTAATTTAAGGATACCTTCTTTATAAGGGATTTCATCACATTTGACATTTCTATTGAGACTTCATTGTTATTATGAACCAATTCACTCTTATATGCTGTATATACTGTCCTTTGGAATATTATATCATGAATCCATTTATTCTCATGATATTATAATGTTCTAAATAAATGTTATTCCGTAATTATTGTATTCAAGTGTCTCTAATTTTGGTAAAACCCCTTTAACCAAAATATCAATTTAAATGTTTTAAATATTTGTTCTTATTAATATCCATGTTTTCAAAATGGTTTTATGGATTTATTTATATGGATATTAATGGTTTAAAATTTTAAAAGATTCAAGGTGGTATGGGACACTTTGATTAAAAAATATATTTATTAAATGTTTTAATTGGTTTTGGAAATGGTTTCTATTTTTGAATGGATTCATTATTTCAATATACTAAAATGTTATATTGTGATTGAAATGTGGAAATGTTATGTTTCCTTTATGAATGTTGTATGTGATACGTTTATGTTATGGTTCTTGAGAATTGTTATGAAAATTATTGGTTCTGTGATAAACTAAAGGCAAGTGAGCCCGATATAGATCTCCAATGCATTGGAGAACGCGAATAAGTGAAACATTAAGGTTTCTCTGATGAGATTTTGGGAATATACTGTGGTGGGTATTCCAAACGTAACCAAGAGGGTTACTCCCTACGTAAGAATGTAATTAATGCCTCAAGATACCTTTTATGTATTATGATTTCTATGATTTATTCATGATTTGATATGCCTATGTTTTATGGGTAATGTATGATTTCATTCTTATGTATATATGAACTCATGTTTCCTTTCCATATTTTTATGACCCTTACTGGTCTTTTTATGCTCATCCCATGTTTTTTTTTTGAAATGTTTTTCATGGGTCATGGGAAAGGTACATGATATGATGATAGTGTCATGGAAGTGTCAAGAAAGAATCCATGCTTTATTTTTTAAATATGTTTCCATTGCTGGGAAAAAATGAATACTATCTTTTATGTAACCACTTTGTTTAAATGTGGAATGTAATGCATGTTTTATGATCTAATTCTCTAAAACTCTAAACCTGAAAAGATCCTCAATGTGTAATCTTATAATAACTCAAGATTGAGTAAGGTTTAAGGCTAGGGCCTTATAGTTGGTATCAAAGGTCTGTTTAGATAACTTTAGGGATTAAGAGTTTTTGTTAGAGACATGATTAGTCCCTATATCTATTATTTCAGTTAAATCCTTGTTTTATAACTTTTTTTTCAGGTCAAGTAAAGTCGGTTACGAATGGAAGGAGAAGTATCTCAAACAACATTCCTATCTCTTCCTAATTACATGCTTGCACTAATTATTGTAAATTCATGTTTGGATGATTGTGAAACGTTTTCTAGCATACAACTCACTTGCAAGAAGTTTTTTGAGATATCAAACACCTCCACTATACCTCGTTATCATCGTGGATCATGGGTTGTTTTTAGACAAATACTATTTTCACAATATTCTCATATTTTCAAGAAAGGTAAATATTATCAAGGTATTTTCAGATATTTTACCTTATCACAAGAATTTGAAGCATATTATGATTTTAAAAATGGTGCTGAGGAAGGAGACCCTTGCGCAACCTATTTATATTTGATTTTAAAATATAGTCTCTCAGCACATACTTATGGTATTTTAAAAGGACCAATAATAGAATGTTTCAAATAAAATTATGTCCGACTATTTTATAGAAATCATGTTTTATCAGATGTTTTGGAATTATATGTCATACATGATTATTTTCCAAAACTGTTTTTCTGTGAACACCCATGTTGTACAAGGTGTATTTGGATGGAGGAAGCAAATGATTTTGATGGATCTCTAAATCATTGTTGTAATGCATTGGACTTCTACCTACGTGAGCAAGATGGCGATGAAACCGAGTGGACTCCATGATCAAGGTATGATGTTATTCATTTTGGGAATCGTTTTATTTTATCTTATGGTGGTGAAATAAGACTTCAAGAATTAAGATGTTGAGATCGTAATGAATTTGGATGAAAATATGAGGTATAAGGAAACTATTGAGGATAAAACATGTTAGGGTTATTTTTGGAGTTTTATAAAAAGGAAAACAAGCAGACCATGTGACAACCCATCGCGTCGGACAAAGCTGCGGGAATCGAACCCACAACCGATGTGCAACTGGTATTTATCGCCTACCACTCGACTATGTGAAGTCCCTGGTTAGTTTGACTAATTATTTTTAGTTAGATTATTTTATGAATTAAGAGTAAGTTGATTTTTGGTTATCTATGGAAATTTATTAACCTATCATGGAGGATATGTGATTAGGTTAATTACTTTTCAATGAGAGACATTAGGATCAACTGATGTTGTTTGGAGATAAATGTTACGATTTAACATGGAAGACTATGTGAATAAATCCTTCAAATATTTGGGTTTCAATCTTAGTTTGGTTTACTTTGAATAATATTATGGAAAAATTGTTTATCGGATGGTCCTCGTTGAACTTTGGGTTTTGTTGGACAAATTTTGGAGATTAAGCATAGATTTTCTTTTTATAAAGGGTTACCCTTTTCTGGATTATCTGATCTTGTACAAACCTTTTTGATTTTGGTTCTGGTTAATGTCTAAATACATGGAAAGTATATAGTTTTCTTGTGGATTAGGTTATTATCTAGAAGTTGATTATAGTACTCTTAATGTGAACAAGTCTTCCTAAATACTCGTCTTTTGGAGAAAATATGAGTTTGTGTAAAGAATCTAATAAAAGTTGAAAGTCAACATGATAAGTGATTACATTTCCGTATGAATAAATTCCTCAATAAAAAGTAACATAAAACAAAAATGTTGTCTATTAACTTTTCCTACGGATGAATCGAATACCGTTTAACCCATCACAATTTTGTGATTTTCTTGTGGTTAACTTTCTCCTAGACATGTTTACTATCACTCTCCATCAGAACATCACCCCTTCTTTTTTCCTCCATGTCCATATTTTCATACTTGGAATCCTAGTATGGGTTAACTCAGGTGTCCATTGTACTTATCATTCTTTATTTTAAAGTTATTGTTTTACCGACTCTTTTTCCAATGTGGTACTTTCAAAGATGTTTCCAAACTCAATTTTAAAATTGCGAGGACGCAATTCCCAAAAGGGGGGAAGGATGTAACACCCCAGGTAAATAAAGAATATGACATTTTCATATTTATCCATATTTGTGAATAAAATATTAATATGACTTTATAGTGGATTCTATGCTCGATGGCGTACCCAACACGCAACAACGAGTTTCTTGGGAATCTTACGTTGCACTCTAATAATAAAATAATATTATTTTAAATAGTAGTTAATGCCTAGCCGTTGTAATGGAGGGAATGAACAGAACTAACTAAAAAATTATTATATATGTTTGTAAAATATTTTTACTTTTTACAATAAATGTTAGAGGATTAAAAATGCGAATGAATCCAATTTTAAGCATAAACATTCTAATATTCTTTAAAAGGTCGATTAACCGCCTTTTGATGGAGAACCTCTTTTAAATCCACTTTTTGACAATTTTATGTGTTATATTTGACAAAATAAAATTCTTCTTTAGAATCGGGACATCAAAATTTACTTTGTGTAAATTTTTGGTATTTTTCCGAAAAAGTTCAATTTTTAATGAATAGTGAAAAATGTTGTATTTCAATTCAAAACCACTTTTTAATCTAATTTATTTATATGATTAGATTATCATTTTTATTGGGTTTAAAGTGAAATTAGAATATATTTTTACAATTTAATCCAATAGTGTTCATTGGAATTAATTTCACTTTGTAATCGGACTTAAACTAGTGTCAATCTTTTGATACATTTTGTTTCATAAAAACATGATATTTGTTTTGACAGAAAAAATTAATTATTAAATTAATTAATGCAACTTATATGTTTTGAATTTTTTAAAATATACATCATTTTGGAATTCGGAATATCAAATATAGCTTAGGGTGAACTTTAGGTAATTTTCTGAAAAACTTCAATTTTTATGAATAGTGAAACCACTAAGTGGTATTTATAAAAACTGATTTTCCGTTTAAATGAAATTTTTCAATCATTGTGTTTTGAATTTCAAAAATCCGACATACATGGTTGTCATTAAGAAGTAAAAATGTGGTTCAATGGGATGAAAATAATTTTTTGGTGAATAGTAACTTATTAAGTTTTTAATCGTGATTAGAGGTAATTAGTGTAGTTTAAGGTAAGAATAATGTTTTAATAAAATGAAATGACCTAGAAACATGACCTATACTCATTGTATGTGTCATTTCCGACCCATACAATCCATGGGTCAACTTGGGGCCCCCATGGAGCCACTTTGGTTGGAAAATGACATAAATACCTTTTTATTTAATGTTAAAGTAAAAATGACACAAACATGAGATGTTTTACTAAACCAATTTTTACATGGGGTAATACAAGTCATATTTTTGACTATAAATAGTCATTAGAAATCTAAAAATATTTCTTACATCATAGTATTTCTTTTATAATTTTTTGACGTTATATAAATTAAATTATTTATGACATCATGATGATGAAGCGATGACCTCATTATTTAATGATTTAAATAAAATGGAAAGATAATGTAATATCTAAGACCTACACATGTCCAAAACCTATTGGATGGGTGGATTTAGAACCCTTATCACCTTATCCTCGAAAAACATCAATTTGAGACCATTAATATCTGATACACATTCTAAAATAATGTAACATTTCCTTACTTTCCTAGAGTGCCCCTCATCTCCTCTTATAAAAGGCCCCCACCCCTACCTCCTTACCCACACTTCCAAAGCCTTTGGCTCGGCCAACCCCTGCCCATTTGGTATCTCCACATACCTATCTAACTCCTTGAAGCCTCACTTTGGGCATAAGGTTTCCCAAGGAAGCCTTTTAGCTCAAACCAAATGGAGTTACCAGATTTTAAGGTAATGTCTTCACTTGAGTCATTTTGTTTTATTTAGCTTCTCCAAACCCCTAAACTATTTTTATTCATTTCTTTTGTAACAACTCCAGTATCTTAAATATAATAGGATGTTTTTATAATAAGTATTCGAGCTACACATACACACACCTTCATCTAATGGTTAAATAACAAGTTGTTTCTGTGGTTGGTGATTTTCTACCTCACGAAACGATGAATGTTCAATATTCTTTTATCACCTTTAAAGGTGGCCATTATGATGTCACTGTATCTTATATATGATATATATGGTATTTATGTTTACTATATACTTATTTATTTTATATTTAAACCATAACTTTATTCTTTTCATGTTGTGTAAATGCGATAATTTCATATGAGGAAGTGCAGACTACCGCCCCCTCAAGTGATGTGACTCATACATACAATACATGGAATGTATAAAAGAATGAAATTAATGAACATATGTGACCTATATAACATATATAATATAATGGAATTAATATATATATATATATATCATTTATTTTTAATTCCATTAATATGAAAAAGAAAAAAATGAAAGTAGCGTTCATGCGTACGTACGGCCTACCATCTCCATGAACGGTGCTTTTCGTTTTTTATCTCCAAATGATATGGAATAGTATAAAATGAATATTTACTGGATATATATGATATATATGATATATACATCATGATTTTAACTCTGGATATAATGGATACACAAACAACTTGTAATTATAAAGAGCATATTTTGACTCAAGTACCAATGATCGTTTAAACGACCGTTATTAACTAAAATAATTACATAGTGTTAATGACATGGTAATAAGTGATATAAAAGGAATAATGAACATTAAAAGGGTTCTTACAAAATTATAAATTAAATAATGTTTATTATTCAAGAGATTAAAGAACGATCGAGTCAAGTCGGACCCGGGGTAAGGGATCCTACTCCTCTCTTTCTTTTTAAGTACACCCTTTTATGTCATTCCTTTTAAGCTCATATTTCTTGTGATTTGGATGTTATTTTATATTACTCTTACTGTAATTTTTATGTTCATATTATGAGAGACCCTATTTTCTCTCTTCAAACCATTTTGGATGTTTTAAGTGGCGTCGTTAGGCTGCCGAGTTTTCGTAAGGGATTTTTCATCTCACTTTTATTCTCGTGAGATTTATGCTACATTTTCCGCAATTTCCGTTGAGTGGTGTATGTACTTCACATTATTATACATTTTTTGTAGTATAATTTCATTTATGGGTATTCACATCGTCATTGTATGACCCTTATTTCATGGGGTGTACGTTTTGAATGTTGCCCAAATCGGTAAGGGAACCTTTCACCCTCCTCTTTTTAAAAGACATCTCTTGTTATGTCTTTTTATTTACATCTTTTTATGGTGGGATATGTTATTTTATATCATTATTGATGTAAATTTTATGTCCAAGTGATGATATTCCCTTTTTATCTCTCATCAACTCATTTTCTGAATTTTGAAGTGATGTTGTTAGGCTGTCGAATTTTACCAAGGGAACTTTTTAACCCAATTTCGATTTCTACAGGTTCAACATGTAGTTATTGAATATGTCATCCTTTTAATATGGGATAATGACCTTTTATTGTTTTACACATAATATCAACTTATATTGGGTGTATTTATATTTGTCACACATAATTTTGAGATTGATTTATCCTTAATTTAAGGATACCTTCTTTATAAGGGATTTCATCACATTTGACATTTCTATTGAGACTTCATTGTTGTTATGCACCAATTCACTCTTATATGATATATATACTGTCCTTTGTAATATTATATCATGAATCCATTTATTCTAATGATATTATAAAGTTTTGACTAAACATTATTCCTCAATTATTGTATTCAAGTGTCTCTAATTTTGGTAAAACCCCTTTAACCAAAATATTGCTTTAAATGTTTTAAATATTTGTTCATATTAATATCCATGTTTTCAAAATGGTTTTAAGGATTTATTTATGTGGATATTAATGGTCTAAATTTCTAAAATCCACAAGGTGGTATGGGACACTTTGATTGAAAAATATCTTTATTAAATGTTTTAAATGGTTTTGGAAATGGTTTCTTTTTTTGAATGGATTCATTATTTCAATATACTAAAATGTTATATTGTGATTGAAATGTGGAAATGTTATGTTTCCTTTATGCATGTTTTATGTGATATGTATATGTTATGGTTATTGGGCATTTTTATGAAAACCGGTGGTTCCGTGATAAACTAAGGGCGGGTGAGCCCGATATAGCTCTCCAATGCATTTGGTAACGCGAAGGAGTGAAACATTAAGGTTTCTCCAAAAAGATTTAGGGAATATACTGTGGTGGGTATTCCAAAAGTAACCAAGAGGGATACTCCCTACGTAAGAATGTTATGAATGCCTCATGTTACCATTTATGTCTTATGATTTCTATGATTTATTCATGATTTGATATGGCTATGTTTTATGGGTAAAGTATGATTTCATTCTTATGTATACATGAACTCATGTTTCCTTTCCATATTTTTATGACCCTTAATAAGATTTTTATGCTCATCCCAAGGTTTTTTTTGAAATGTTTTTCACAGGTCAAGGGAAAGGTACATGATATGATGATAGTGTCAAGGAAGTGTCAAGAAAGAGTCCATGCATTATTTTTTAAATATGTTTCCGTTGATGAAAAAAAATGAATACTATCTTTTATGTAACCACTTTGTTTAAATGTGGAATGTAATGCATGTTTTATGATCTAATTCTCTAAAACTATAAACCTGAAAAGATCCTCAATGTGTAATCTTGTAATAACTCAAGATTGAGTAAGGTTTAAGGCTGGGGCCTTATAGTCCATTTTTTCAAATAAATTTTAATTTTAATTCATATCTTGAAATTCAATGAGTTAAACATTACTTTCACACTAAAACGACTTATTAAATGTTACACGGAACTCTGAGTTGGCGTATGATACACAAAACATTGAGTATAGATTTTTTTCAATGTATAAAAGAAATATTTTTGGATTATATTATAAAAAACCAAAGGATGCTTTCTCTACACACTTAACTGACTTGGAATGCAATACACACAAGAGTGACCTTCCTTGATAGTTATCGTTGCATGCAATACTGAGTTTCACTATACAATAATATATTATTAAAATATTATTTTTTAATGGGATATAAAATAGCAGTTATTAATATTAATAACCAAATTTTAAATTTTATAAAACATTAAAATTCATATTATATATTTTATAGAAATTATATAAATACAAAATTTATTTTTTAGAAAAAAGAAGTATTTTTTTCAGAAATACAGTTTTACTTCCTTTTGTTAGATAACTTTTTGTAAATATAGTTTTTCCCGATTTTATAAGTTATATTTGACATCCTATGTTTATATTTGGAATTGGGACATCATAATTTTCCTTGTTTGAAATTATGGTATTTTTTATGACATTCATATTTTAATGAAGAGTGAAAAATACTGCATTTTAATTCATAACATCTTTTTTGCCTAAGTTATTCACATAGTTAGATTATCTCTTTAAGTGGGTTTAAAGTGTAATTTTATTATGTTTTTACTATTTAATCCAATTATGGTCATTGTAAGTAATTTCACATTAAAAGTTTACATAAAAACAAGTCAATATTTTGATAGTTTTTACTTCTTAAAAACCCCGCTTTCTCGTTTCGACAAAGGGAATAGATTATAAATTAATTACTACAGCTTCTATATTTTTAATTTGGATAAATGGATTCCATATTTTCAATCATAAGGTCCAATATTTTTTTATATTTACCTTTTATTTTTTGACGTTATGAGTAGTAACTTCGCTGATTATTTTTATTTACAATGGTCAATAGGTAAATCTACTAAATATAGGTAAAAAATAATATTATAATAATATAAAACTACACTAAATCATGTCATAATAGTATTCAATGATATATTTCCAACCATGATCATTATTGGATCATTTTAGGACCCCATGGTGCCACATAGGTGTGATAATTACCGTTTAGATTTTTTCATTTAAAGTAATGAGAAATATAACATAAACATGTATTATTTGCTAAAACATTTGTAATACATTGTTATATAACTATTTTCATTGACTATAATTTGTCAGTAAAAATAAAAAAACATTACCTAAATCATTTTATTTTATTTATAATTTTTAGAAATGAATAAATTTATTAATTTATGACACAATGATGTTTCATTGATTCCTTTATCAATGAATGATTCCAAGGAATGATATTATAAATTTTAAAATAAATATAATTTGAAAATTATTTTACCATCCACGAATACTCTGGATTAATATTTATGGTTTTATTTGAGTTAATTTAGCCTTTTGAATTTAATAATGTTTTTATGACTTTAATAATAAACAATTACTAAATAATATCAAAATTGTCAAAAATGGTTTTTTGAAAACAAATACTATTTTATTAAATGATATAATAGACATAAAAATATAAAATTCGGAAAAAATACTTGTAAAATGGTAAATATGTCATTAATAATCCACTTATTTTCTCTTGGAATTTTATAGTAAACATTGTTAACATATATAATAAAAATACATGAAGACAAGGTAAAAGTTAATGTTTCTAACTAAAGGTTAAAGCTGAATGACATGATTAATTTTGTAACCTAAGCTTATATTCAACCTATTGGTTGAGAGGATTTAGATCCATTTTCATCTTATCCTCAAAATATATCTCTTTTGAATGATTATAATTTAAAAATCATTTTATAATAAAATAATATTTTAAAAATTTCCTAATGTGCCCCTCCTCCCTCTTATAAAAGGCCACCACATCTACCCACATACCCACACGTTTAAATACCTTTGGATCATCCAAAATCCTATCAAATAATCCCCCATAATCACTTCATTCCTTATAGAGGCCACACAATGGAATAATTTCTATCCTTAGGAGACCTTTTGTACAAATCAATAGGTGATAGTCGAAAAAGAGGTAACTGTTTTACCACAGCTTTCGAAATTATTTTCTTTTTATATTTCCTCTTATTATTTTTTCCCATAATAAATTAATATATTCAGTATCTTCTACATGTTTATATGTTATTATAATTATGGTACAACCTTATACCTCATTTTATCAATCCTATGAATAACAATATCACTATGCGTCCGTACGTACTGCTTACCGTCTCCAAGCCATGGTGTAATTTTTTATTAAACAATACCTTATTTGAATGAGAATAATTATGAGTAAAATAGATTTAAATAATTAGTATAACATCATAATTATTATTTATAATTAATATACCATCCAATTAAATATCTTTTGACCATTAAGTGAATGATATAGTCGCTCGTGCGTATGTACGACCTACCGTCTCCATGACGTAATGCTATTTGTTTTCCAGGTTAACAATTCAAATATGAGTATAAAGTATATATAATAAATATTAAATAAATATTTGAAATAATATTTCTACTAGATATATATATATATATATATATATATATATATTTCATAAGGAGACAAAAACAACATTCATGCGTACATACGACCTGCCGTCTCCATGAATGGTGTATTCCATTCCATTTATCTATCTATTATATATATTTATATACTAAATTTTTATGATATATAAATCATGTTTTAAATTCTATAAGTAATTAAATCATTATCTATGTAATAATATCATGAATATCAAGTCAAAACACATACGATAAATAAAACTATTATTACCAAAACTGATTATTTTACATGGAATTGATAAATAAATTTTTTTTATAAATTCATAAGTGAATAATATATGATATCATATATATTATTATTGTTCTGTTACGAGTTAATAATATTTTTAAACCCACTATACATGAGTTTTAGAGACATACTAATGAAATCAGACATAAGGTGATGGATAATTTTGCAATCTCATTATCAGGTGATATTATTTATACATAAGTATTTTATGGGGTATATTTATCATTTATGTCCATGTTTCCATTATATGTAATTTTATTCATATTATTCAACATTTTTTTAATGTTAATTTTACCCAATGGTGATTTTTAATTAAAAGGTGTGAATGGTTTCTTTTTTCTTTTTCATTATGATGTACTTTTCAACATTATGGTAAAAGTACAAGAATAATATTTTTACTTATATAGAATGAATGGATTTTTACAGTTTCATGACACCTTATTTATATGAATATTACCTTACATGTTTTATAGTTTATTTTAAGATAAATTATTTTCTATTAAAATTTCCCGGCTTTTTGAGAAAATAAATCTTCTTTGAAAATGGAATGATATTTCCCTCAAGAATTAAGTTCAAGTGTTTTATCAAAATTATTTTCCATTTTTGACAACATAGGATTATGTTTATATCCCTATTATTGATTTTATTAGACTGTGATTATGATGGAATTATTTTTATGAAATCCATTTATTTTATATGGATTATAATGGAATGATGTTTAACAAACCCATTTCATTTCATGGGTTATGCGATGATGAATGATTTATGTTATTTTGGAACAAGTAATATTTATTTAATTATTAGAAGGGTGGGACTTATATCTCCCTCCAATGCATTGGGTAATGATTTATATCTCATTATATAGAAATAACTAGAATAGAATGTAAATTCGGTTGACTAATACAGGGCAGAAATGGTAAGTAAATCTTGTTTAGTAATTCAGGGTTGGAACAACTAGTAAACACGGTTCAGTAATATAATTTTTCATGATGGTATTGGAAACAATAAATTTGATACTATGGATATCATATTATGTTCTTATTTGATTTCCAAAATTCCATGTTTTATGTCAATGATATTTTATCATAGCTAATTTCCCTTTATGATCTATGCATTACATACTGCTAATATTTATTTCATGACTCAAGATTTTGATGTAGAAATTTTATTCTATTATTTTTACATAATTATGTTTATGGTTTGATTTATGTTATAAATATTTACCCTTATCGGTCATTTGAGATCACACTTTTTATATTTTCTTTTCCCAAGAATATAAAGAAATGTTTTAGGTAGTAAAACAAAAATGGGAAGATCATTATGGGAGATATTAAAGATCATTCACAAAGTTAGAATATTATGTTCCAAGTTTACAAAGACACTAATCGAGTATTTTCTTTGGGAGTATATTTTTGTAATGTATTAAGTATTTTTCAATATTAATTTAATGTCCATGTACGTCAAGAATGGGTCACTATAGTTGGTATCCGATCAAACGATTAGAAAAATCATTGTAAACAATGATGAAAAAACTATAGTGAGACCCCTAGGGATATTTCTATGGTATGTCTTAGGATGTACTGAAGGATAATTATAACTATAGGTTACATTCCAAGAATTATTGTAATGATCATGAATAACATATGATTAAACCAACAATGTTAGAGATTTAATTTACTCCCCTTAAATTATGTTGTTTCCCTAGTATGATTTTTTCCTCTCATACTATTCATTTTGGTTTTTAGAAAATGGCTTGAAATAAGAGGATTCATATTAATAGAGAATATTTTGGACAATGGAATGATATTATTCATGAGAAAAAAATTTAATTGGAGTTGGAAGGTGAAACGTCGTTATTATTCCTAATCAACAATATCATAATATGATCAATAATTTCATATTTGGTGAGTTTCCTGACATAGATAATAAGAGAAAGATAGAGCTTAATGGTGATCACAGAGGAAAGAAATTTCAATTTTCTTCATGAAAATCATCTGGGAAGAGGCATCAAAGATAATGATTCAAAAGAACTGGAAGACGCTTTTGGTGTCATAAAATAAGACACTACACTAGTAATTTCAATGGAAATGTTTTAGTTAACACAATGGACAAGGATAATGGCATTTCTACTACATAAATGCCAGTCAAATGTTTTAAATATGGATTGTATGGGGATTATGGAAAATTATTCTCTAAGGGAAAATATCATGAATATAATCATCATGTTCTTATTTGTAGTATTTATGTTGATGATGATAAAGACACTACAAATGATATATGATAAGAAAGAAGTGTTGAGGAATAAAACGATGAAGTTAGTTCAATGGTTTTAGAAGATATTGGAGTAATAACATGATTATCCCTAGTAATTTTGTATAAGAAATTTTATTGTATTATGGAATAAAGAAACAACTAAATATTTTTACACTATTGTTATGATAAGTAATTGAATGTATATATTGAATGGTACCAATAACCATGAATAATGATTGAAATATTTTTTAAAAGTGATTATATGAGAATAATGTAGGGATAATTAGATAATGATATGTTTTATTGTATTAATGACTACATGACTAATATAATGGAAAAGTGATATCATGGATTTAGTGTATAGAATTTTTGGTATTTTTTTGTGTGGAAAGTGTTCATTTTGTCAGAATGGTTGTTCTCACTAAGGTTGTATTGTAATTCATGTTATTATCTTGTTTCGAGAGAATACATGATTAATGTATTCACATGTTTGGAATGTAACTAAAAAGAACTTCTAAATGTGATATTGGAGGAAAATATTTTGTCGACTTAGTTAAAAAATTTCTAATGTCTTATATTGTCAGATTTTTTGGAAGGATTATAATGTTATCCACTTGTGGATGGTATATGTTATATTCTGGTAGAATATTTTTTTATTAATTTATTATCTCTCTATAGGTGAAATTGTGCATATTTGATATCATTTTTTTACCTTTTTTTGAGAAATAAGGAATGACCTATAATTCTATCGCATGTTTTGATAACACTTCAATAATGAAAAATTAAACATCATTTCATTAAATAAAGGATAAAGTGGAAATTTTTTAGTAAACAACCAACAATGATATTTTACTAAAATCAAATAATTATTTATTCTCATTCATAATTCATCGACTTTAGAAAATTTATCTTGAAACCAAAAATGTTATCCTACTACCTTATTATCTGATGAATCAAATGGTCCCTTAAATCAACATAGATTTATGTCTTTCTGGGAGTTAAATTTCTCCAACCCTTGTTCTATATCACTATCCATCATAGTTTGATGGTTATATTTCTCATAGATATCTATGTTTTCACACCCCACATATGATCTCCTATTTTCAAACTCAGTTATGATTTAAAATGTGTAACTATTATGTTTCTATCATTCCTTTTTAAAATGAAGTTTTAGTATTCTTTTTTATGATGTAGGATTCTATGAAGGAATAAATCAAGTAGTAAGACATTTATAATCCTGATAAATTTATAAGGAAAAATCATTTTAAGGGGGCATGATGTAACACCCCAAGGTTTATGGACCATTTTTTCGAATAAATTAAAATTTTCATTTGTATATTTCAATGCACAATGTTAAAAATTCCATTCACACTAATCCTACTTCTTTATGTTGCACGCTACACCGAGTTGGTGTACGATACACGAATCACTATGTATAGATTTTATATCAATGTACAAAAGAACTAAGTTTGGATTATGTTATATGAAACACCAATGGATGCTTTCCCTACACGCAAAACTGACAGGGAATTTATTACATGTAATATCAATCTTCCATAATTTCATCTGTTGTATGCAATATCGAGTTTCACTAAACAACAATATATTAATAAAATATCATTATTTAATGGGATTTAAACAAGAAATTATAAATAATATTAACCACATTTTTTATTATTTAAAACATTAAAATTTATATTATGTATTTTCTAGACATGATATAAGAATAAATTTAAATTTTTAGATAAAAGAATCATTTTTCAAAAAATATAGTTTTACGGCCTTTTGATGGTGAAATTTTTTAGAATATAGTTTTTTAAAATTTTATATGTTCTATTTGACATTATAAACTACTTCTTTGGAATAGGGACATCAAAATTTACCTTGCATGAAATTTTGGTTTTGTTCTGATGAAATTCGTATTTTAATGAATAGTGAAATTACTGCATTTTAATTCAAAACTGCATTTTTGTCTAATTTATTAACATAGATATATTATCTATTTAAGTTGGTTTAAAATTTAATTTGATTATGTTTTTATAATTTATTCCAATTATGATCATTGTAAGTAATATCAAATTTAAATTATAACCAAACACATGTCAATCTTTTGATAGTTTTTACTTTTAAAAATCTCGCTTTCTAGTTTCGACAAAGGGAATTAATTTTAAATTTATTACTACAAATTATTTGGTTTTTATTTAGATAAATGGATTGAATATTTAGATTCATAACATCCAAATTTTAAATATAGGTACCATTTATTTTTGCACATTATTTATACTAACTTTAGTAATTGTTTTTATTTACCATAGTTAAAGTGTAATTATGCTAATAAAGGTAAAAATAATAATATTATAATAGTATAAAACTATCATAAAATGTGTATTAATCCTATTAGATGAGATATTTCCCACCATTATACTCTTTGGGTCGATTGTCAGACCATATTGATCCACTTGGGAGTGAAAATAACCTTTTAAAAATATTAATTTAATGTAAAGAGAAATATAACATAAACATTTATCTTTTACTAAACCATTTTTAATATAGGGATAAATAATAGATTTATTTGAAAATAAATATTCATTATAAATATAAAAATATTTCCTACATCATGGTATTTTATATATTATTTTTAGGCATTAAATTTATAAATTTATTAATGACATAGGGATGATGCAGTGATTACCTTATTAAAGAAAGATTCAAATAAATGATATTATAAATATTAAAATAAATACAATTTTAACATTAATGTAACACCCTAGGATTTTATAGTATGTGATCTCTTTAAATAGGGTTTTCTATAGTCAACATTGAGTTCATGCACACCACGACTTACCAAACTAGTCATTCAAAAAGCGATTATAAATAGTACAAACTGAATTTTAAATTATATATAATCCATAATATTTTTTAATCCATATTATGTGTTCCTTAGACATAATATAAGAACAAATTCAATTTTTTCAGATAAAAAAAGTATTTAAAAAATGAAATATTACCACCTTTTAATGGATAACCCTTTTAAAAACCTATATTTTAAACTTTTATATATTCAATTTAATGAAATTAAATTCTTCTTTGGAAGCGGTACAAAAAACTTTAGTTTCAAAAATTTTTTAGTACTTTTCTGATAACATTCATATATTGAAAAATAGTGAAAAATAATAAATTTTAATTGATTTTTTAATTTTAATAATTTATAGTGTTCAATTATGAATTTTAATGGTTTGGAAGTATAATTAGATTATATTTATATCATTTAATACAATTTAGGTCATTATAAGTATGTTCACATTTAAATTTGACATAAACACATGTCCATATTTTGATAGTTTTTACTTTTTAAAAGACCCACTTTTTGGTTTCGACAATGAGGATTATTTTTAAATTAATTATTGAAACATTAATGTTTTTAATTTGTTTAAATTGAATTCATTTTTTTATTCTGAATATAAATATTATCTTATGGTTATTTTTTGTTATTTTTTTTAAACATTATATTTTTGAGGAATTGTGAAAAACACTGTGTTATTGTTTAAAATCGACTTTTTTTAAATAATTATTTATTTTATTTAAATTTAATTTCAGTCAAAGTAGATATATAATACCTATATATTTTCAATGTAATTCATTGTAGTCATTTTATAATAGAATTAGATGTATGAAATGTTATCGAATGTTTTAACGTCTTTTACCCACCTTCAAGGAACATTTTCAAATTAGCATAAAACATACTATTGCAGCTTATATGAATTTAATTTAAATAATATGAGAGGCATGATTGACATCAGTAAGTAAAATTTGGTTCAATAAGATGAAAATAATTTTTGTTAAATAGTTACTTTTGAAAATAATTTACCACGATTAAATGTAAATTAGGTAATTAAAAGTAAAAATTATATTATAATTACCCTAACACAAGTAATAATTATAATGGATATGTTTATTTCAACCAAAACCAACCTTAGGAATAAAAAATTATCCTTTTGGTACACTTGGATCAGATTAGGATATTTATTGATATTTTATTTAAAGAAGAGTTAAAAGTGTTGAATTCAATGTGTAATAACTAAACCATTTTAGTATAGGGTTATACATATGATAAATTCAAATAAAATTATTAATTACAAATATAAAAATATTTTCTACATAATGGTATTTTAATTATAATTTTTAGAGATTAAATAAATAAATTTATTTATGACACAATGATGATGTTTTAATTACTTTATCAATGAAATATTAAAATAATTGATCTTATAAATATACAAATAAAAGTAAATTGGGGATTTTTATGCCATAAATTTTTTTATAGATTAATATGACATGTTAGTGTAGATTCAATGTATTTTTGTTTAATTAATCATGTTGTTATGACATTCAAAAAACCCAAATACTAAATAACGTCAAAATTTACATAAATGAGGATTTAAAACAAATACTATATTATTAAATGATATAATATTCCTAAAAATAAAAGGTTTTTCCAAAGGACTTATATAATGATACATATTTCATTAATGAAACACTTGGGATTATCTTGGATATTTTTAGTATGTTTATTCATAATTTATTATTATAATACAAGAGTACATGGTAAATGTTAATCTTTTTAACTAAGAGTTAACTCTAAAATAAAATGATTCAATTTTAGCCTAAACATGTCAAAAACCTATTAGATGATATTATTTCTCCCCATAAACACTCATTCCTAGAAATAAATTCATTGGGATCCATTATAAACTGAAAATAATTGTACAATAATTTATTATATAAGGTTTTACCTAAGTTTCCCCTCACCCCTCTTATAAAATAGCACTTCCCCTTCTCACAAAATCACACCTCCAAAGCCATTTGACTCAGCCAAACCCTCAAAAGATATCCAAAAAACATTCATCAATTCAACTTTGAGGCCTTACCTTGACTAGAATACCATCCTATAGATCCCTTTTAATCAAATCAAAAGGAAGAACCCGATGAAGAGGTTATAATTTCATCACCTCTTTCAATGTTATCGTATTCTTCAACATTCTATTTATATTTTCATTTCCATACCAAAATTATATATCCAGTATGTTATACATAATTTTATGTAATTATAAATATGTTACTACCATATTCATTACTCTATCCATCCTATGAATTATAATGTCACAATGCGTGCGTACGTACGAGTTTCCGTCTCTACGTCGTGGTGTAATTTATTATTCAACACAATGTTATTTGGATAGAAATATTGATGTGTAATATGTATATAAATAATGAAAATAACATGCTAATTTCTATATAAAATTAATATACCATCCAATTCCACACCTTTTAATCATTGAGAAAATGATATCCTCACTCGTGTGTTAGTACGGATTACCATCTCCATGACACGATGATATTCATTTCCACATTCAACATTCAACGATGATTATAAAAATATATATTATTGATAAGTATGTAATATATTAAATATTAATTCTATTTAATATATATATATATATATATATATATTTAGATATATCTTATTCACATAGATTCATTCAATGTGATATGAAAATGGAAACATCATTTATGAGTACGTACGACCTACTATATCCTTAAACAGTGTCTTCCATTTCATATATCTATCTATTATACATATTTATATTCTGAATATATATGATATATATATCATGTTTTATATTCCAGAAGTATTTAAATCATTATCTATGTGATACGATGAAGAAATAAAAGTTTAAACACGTACGATAAAGAGAACGATTATTACATGAAATGTTAATTTAATATGAAAATAATTGATAAATCGGTATTATAAAGTCATAAAGGATTAATTTATGATATAATAAATATTAATAAGGTTCTGTTATAATATAGTAACTTTCTATGGTCATCATACAAGAGGATAAACATACCCCCGATTAATGGAATGTACAAAGTAAGGGTTAATTCCCCAATCTCATTATTATTCGAGATTCTTTATGTGTAAGTATTTTTTGGGACATATTTATTATCAATGTCCATGTTTCATAAAAGACATTTAAAAATTATTCTTTTAAGGTATTTTTTAACTAAAACATTATTTTAAATGTTTTAATTATTGTTCGAAATCTTCATCATTAATGTCTATGTTTTCAAAATGGTTTTTAGGATTTATTTATATGGACATGATTATTTGAAACTTCTAATTATTTACAAAATCATAAAAGTGGAATGGGACAATTTTATTAAAAAAATATATAATAAATGACTTCATTTATAAATGTGTGACTTTCAAATGATTTAAAAAATGGATATTTATCTAATAAAGTTTAACATATCAATTTCAACTATGACACCATACTTTACTAGATATTCATCTTGATTAAGGTTGATTTGTTATAATACAACAATCCTCATTTGATTGAATGAGATATGATATATTTGGCTGTGGGTGTTCTATTTTTATACCCTTCTTGGTTTATGAATTAATTTTTGAAATTTTTAATTATAGTTTAAATACGAATGTTTATGTTATGTTTCATCATTTTCATATGAGGAATGTAGCAGACTTATTAAGTGATGGGTGAGGCCCACTATTTCTTCTCGACGAATCGGTAGGTCTCATGAGAGAAATTAGTGCCTTGGAATAAGGCCTAGATAAAATTTTTAATTGTATTCTTGGCATGAGGCCTTGACTATGTGGTAATGATGTCTGGTGTTATGTTGTCTCTCATTATGAAAGTAATTATTACATGTGGTTATTAAACTAGTACAATATCCATGTGCATGTTTATATGGTCATGTTTGATTTATTATCTACAAATTATTTACATGTTTAGGTTTAAAAGTCTATTGTTTTATTACACATCTTTCCTTAAAATATTATTGCTTCTGCTAAATTATTTACCCTTACTGAGCTTCTGAGCTCACCACTTTCTTATGTTTTTTCCCAAGATTCCAAGAAGAGTATTATGGTTGATATGTCGAGTTACACTCGGGAAATAATTTCATTTTCAATGGATTATTTATGTTTGAATGTGTAATTCAACATTAATGTATGTAATCTATTTTCCCAGACTACTAAACCGATCGGTCCTTCGGGACCTGATTACATGTAATAATGCCAATGTATTAAAATACTACACCGGCTCTAGGCTTCGGGGGTCGGGGAATTACACTTGGGATCTGAGGAAGTTTAGTACAAACCTTGGATACTAGATTTATAAAAACACTGATTAGAGAACATTACTCTAAGATATACTTTGAGGTTTAGTATAGAAGAAATTCCTAGAATTTTGGTAATTTAGAGATTTTGTGTATTTTCAATAAAATACATCTCTGTCTAGATATGATCAGGTAGATGAGGATCTTCTACAGATGTACCTAGGAGTGAAATCTCTGACATGGAGTTTCGGGCATAACCTGAGGTATCCTGGTACATGACAACGGGCCTTACTGCACACTTGGTTACGCCATTCCTGGAGGGTATGCTTTGGATAATTAACATTTTTTATAAGACATTATGACGGATTTATGAGTAAATACTTCCTCAAAGAAAACATTTTATTGATTATAGATTCTCTGCATAATCTTTTCAATTTATATTAGGTATTTTAAAAGGTTATAATTATGAATTATGATTTATAAACCAACCTAATGTATTCCATTGTTTAGAAAAGGAAGACAGTATAAGGAATGTTAACTCTAACAATACACATGATCCCAAGAGTAAGAAGGATCTTATCTTTCATGGTATTAAGACAACATTTAGAAGGGAAATAGTCTCCCACATATTATCAACATATAAATAAATAGTATCAAGTGTTAATAAGAAAATTAATGAATTTTTTGAGTCCTATGGCCTTCAAGGGAAGAAGGAGAAGAAAAGGATGGTAGAGAGAATGATGGATAAATAGAAGAAGGGGAAGAAGAATTTTCCTATATGTGATAACTGTTGAAAGAATCACCTTGGGAAATTATTGAAGGGAATGTGAGTTTTTTTATAAGTGTAGAGAAAAATAACACGAAGTACATGATTGAAAGGGTAATAAAAAGGATTCAAATGTATCATGCTTTAACTGCAAGGATTTGGGACACTACACGAATCAATGTCCAAATCATCAGTGTACACCCTGAATAATTCTATTGGATAATAATCTATTTATGATACTACCACAGATGAAGAGGAATGACAACTATTTTTATGTTTTAATTAAAGAATTATTTCATTTTATTGTTGTATCAATGAAGGATTAGATATATGAAATATGTAAATAAATAAGGATTGTAATACAGTACTAATTAATTGAGGATTTGAGATTTTATGGTCATAAGAAAAGTGACACAATAGCAAGATAATATTTTTTGAAAATTATTTATTGAAAGAATTATAAACATTAACATGGTTATGATAATGATATAGTGTTATTGGAAGAAGATATGATTTGTTTGGATAAATTATATTCAATATTCTTGACTACTTTGAAACTAATTAATTGTTTGTATTTTCCATTATTGATGGATTTTACAAAAATTTTGGATATAAGGAGTATATCCATTATTATATAAGAAATAAGGGAGCATGAATGTAATTAATAAGGGTTTATGGTAATTCAGGGTGTAACCATGTTTTAAAAGAATACACAATGAAGGTATTCACATGTTATTATGTGGAAAAAATATCTTCCTTGTGTTTACATTCCTTATAAATTTTCAACTGTGTGTTTGGACATACGTATGTTGGATAATTATAAAGGTTGAAATCAATTATGTTTTACATTGGATACTATTGTTAAGGTTAAATCATTTCTTAATATTATTTTTTTACTGTTATATAAAGGACAACCGAGAGGTCGAACGACAACATGTTGCATCTGGCAAGACCACGAGACTTGGACCCACAATCGAAGGGCGACACGGGTGAATCACCTACCACTTCCTACGTGATATCCCGGTTTGTATAATGTAGTTTTTTATAAATATTATGAAAAATAAATTATAAATAAATTATTTTTGAAACCCTATACTGTTAGGATATATAGAATTTTTTTGAATACTATTTTCTTTTAGAGGGAAAGATGGGATTATGGTAAGAGTTAGTTTAAGTATGAAACTCTACTTTCCCAGTATATTTTTTCCCTCTTATTCTATAAATAAAATATTTCTTAAACATTAGGGAAGGTATCTTAAATCCTTAAATGTTTTATCCTAATACCTTATGTTTTGTTGAACTGATGATATTTTAAATCATCATAGATTGATGGCTTTGAGGCCCTCAATATTACACTTGTTTATGATTGATGACCTCAATCACTCCCTGTAAATATATATTTTTCCCTCAAATTATGGGTCTCTAATTTCCAATAATGTTATCCTAATAGAGATTATAATTTGGGGGTGACTTTTTCATTTCCCTTTGCCTCTTATTGAGACTAAATTTTATTAACCCTATTTCTGATGTGGCTTTTCCACAAAGGTATTTTCTAATTTAATCTATTTATTTTTGAAAATAAATTTACAATTGTGAGGAAGCAATTTTTTGAATGAGGGAGAATGTAACACCCCAAGATTTCATAGTACGAGATCTCTTTAAAGAGCTGGCGCTAAACACAACACCGAGTTCGAGCACACCACGACTTACCAAACTAGCTGTTCAAAATGCAGTTATGAATAGTATTATGTGAATATTGAATTTTAGTAGCTCTTTATAACTTTGAGAATCCATATTATGTGTTTCTTAGAAATAATATAAGAACAGATTCATTTTTTCAGATAAAAGAAGTATTTTTAAAAAAATAAAATTTTACAATTGTTTAATGGAAAACCCTTTTTAAAATAAATATTTTATATTTTTATATATTAAATTTAATGTAATTAATTTTTTATTTGGAATTGGTAAATAAAAATATATTTTGGATATTTTTTTTGTACTTTTCTGATAACTTTCATATTTTGATGAATAGTGAAATATACAAAATTTTAATTAAAAACATCTTTTTTAATTGAAATAATTTATAGTGTCAAATTACACATTTTAATGGTATGTAAGTATAATTTGATTATATTTTTATTATTTTGAAACAATGTAGATCATTATAAGTAATTTCACGTTTAAATTTGAAATAAAAAAATGTCAATCTTTTGATAGTTTTTTCATATTTAAAAACCTGTTTTTTGGTTTCGACAATGGGAAACAATTTTCAATTATTTAACACATATTATATGATTTTAATTTGGTAAAATTGTATTCATTTTTTAATTAATAATATCAAAATTATCTTCAGGGTATTTTTGGAATTTTTCAGAAAACTCTTAATTTTTTTATGAATAGTGAAAAACACTGTGTTTTTTATTAAAACATATATTTTATTTAAATAATTATTTATTTTATTTAAAATTATTTTATGTCAAAATAGGTATATAATACATATATAAGTTCAAAGTAATTCATTGGTGTTATTTTATAACAAAATTAGATGTATAAATTTTTTTTGAACTTTTTAACGTATTTTACCCAACTTCTAGGCACATTTGCAGATTTGCATAAAACTTTATTTTACAGCTTATGTGAATTTAATTTCAAAAATATCAGTGACACGGTTGAAATCATTAAGTAAAATATGGTTCATTAAGTAGAAAACAGTTTTTGGTGAATAGTAACTTTTTACAATTATTTACCACGGTTAAAAATAAATAAGATAATCAAAATTAAAAATGATATTATGATTACCCTAACACATGTCCTAATTATATTGGATAAGTGTATTTCTACCAAAAAACAACCATAGAAATATAATATGATCATTTTGGTCCGCATGGATTATATTTGGGCATTTATTATTATTTTATTTAAAGAAGAGTTTAAAGTATTAAATTCATAGATTAATAACTAAGACATTTCTAATATATAGTTATACATAAGATAAATTAAACTATAAATATTCATTTTAAAGATAAAAATATTTCCTACTTAATATTATTTTATATAAATTTTATATTTTAAATAATTAAATTCACTTATGAAACTATAATGATACAATATTTACATTATCAATGAATGATCAAAAACATTTATATTATAAATATAAAAATAAATGTAAATTGTGGCTTTTGATTCCATACAAGAATTTCATTGATTAATATGAAATTTTAGGGTGGATTGCCTGAATTTTTTCTACGTAATCATGATATTATGAGTTTCAAAAAAACCAAATAATATATAGTGTCAAAATTGACATTAATGAGTTTTTAAAACAAATAAAATATTATTAAATGATATATTATTCATAAAAATTAGTGGATCATCCAAATGAATTATATAATGAAACAAATTTCATTAACTAACCACTTGGAATTCAATTTTATTTTTAGTGTATTTTTATTAACCATTTATTATAATAATACAAGAGTACATGGAAAATGTTAATATATTTAACTAAGAGTTAAATCTAAAAGTTAAGGTTAATATTTTAACCTAAACATCTCTAAAACCTATTGGTTGAGATTATTTATACCCATAACCACCTATTCCTAGAAATAAATTCATTGGGATCAATTATGATGTGAAAATAATTTTATATTAAATTAATATTTGATGTTTTTACTAAGGTGCTCCTCACCACTATTATAAAAGGGAACTTCCCCTTCTCTCAAAATCACACCACCAAATCCATTTGACTCTACCAAACCCTCACAAAATATTCTTCTAACATCCCTCAATTAATCCTAGAGGCCTTTCCTGGAGTATAAATCCATCTTATGGATCCCTTTTAATCAAAATAAAAGTAAGAACCTGAAGAAAAGCTAATAATTTCATTACCCATTTCAAAGTTGTCATCTTCTTCCACTTTCTATTTATATTTTCATTTCCATACCAAAATTATAAATCCATTACCTTATACATAATTTGATGTTATTATAAATATTTTATAACTATATTCATTATTATATCCATCCTATGAATTATAATGTCACCATGTGTGCGTACATATGGCTTACTGTCTCCACGCCATGGTGTATTTTTTTATTCAACAATATATTATTTGGATGGTCATATTGATGATTAATATTTATATAAATAATGAAAATAACATAAAAATTCCTCTTTAAAATTAATATACCATCATATTTCACACCTTTTAATCATTAAAGAAATGATATCATCGCTCGTGTGTACGTACGAATTACCGTCTCCACGACACGATATGATTCATTTCCACATTCACTATTCAATGATGATAATAAAAATATAGATTATTAATAAGTATCTAATATATGAAATAATAATTCTATTGAATATATATATATATATATATCTTATTCACATTGATTCGTTCAAAATGATATGAAAACGGAAACATTGTTTATGTGTACGTACGACCTACCATCTCCATAAACGATGTCTTCCATTTCAAATATCAATCTATTATACATATTTATATTTTAAATATATATGACATATAATTCATTTTTTATATTTTAGAAGTATTCAAATCATGATCTATGTGATATGATCAAAAATAACAAGTTAAAACACGTACGATAAAGAAAACGATTATTACCCAAATTGATAATTTTACATGGAAGCTATTATTAAATGGATAGTATAATGTCATAAATGAATCATGTATGATATCTTAAATTTTAATACGGTTATTTTATAATTTTATAAAATACTATGGTCATCATAAAAGAGGATAAACATACCCTCGACTAAATTAAAGTACATGGTAAGGGTTAATTCCTCAATCTCATTATTATCCATGAATTTTTTTCTATAAGATTTCACCGGGTAATATTTGTTATCAATGTCCTTGATTCATAAACGAAAATTAAAAAATATTCTTTTAAGGTACAATTTAACTAAAACATCAGTTTAAATGTTTTAAATATTTATTCTTCTAAATCTTTCTCATTAATGTCCATGTTTTCAAAAGGGGTTTAAGGATTTATTTATATGAACATGATTGATTTAAATGATAATTATTTTCAATACATTCAAAGTGGTATGAGATAATTTGATTCAAATATATCTTTTAAATGAATTCCTTTTATAAATGTGTCACTTTTAAATTATTTCACAAAAAGGGATATTTGTTTCAAAATGTTTTGCTGATCAACTTCAACTATGGAAGAATTATTTAATGGATATTATTCTTGATTAAGGTTGATTTATTATAATACAATCATCCCTATGGTATTGAAAGAGTTTTTATATGTTTGAATGTAGATTTTATATTTTTATACCCTTCATGGTTTATGTATGAATTATTGATATTTTGTATTCTAGTTTTAATTTGAATATTTATGTTATGTTTCAACATTTTCATATGAGGAATGATGTGGAATTAGTAAGTGGCGGGTGGGGCCCGCTATATCCAATTGATGAATCGGTAGGTCGCATGAGACAGATTAGTTTCTAGGCATATGGCCTTGAAAAATTTATTAATTTTATTCTTGGCACTAGGACATGACTATGTGGTAATGATGTCTGGCATTAGACATTCCCTCAATATGAAATTAATTATTACATGTGGTTATTTGACTAGTAGAACTTCCATTTGAATGTTTAAATGGAAATGTGATTTTTTGATTTATTTTCTCCATATTATTTTCAAATTTATTTTTAAAATGATGTTGTTTTATTACACATCTTTTCTTAAAATTTTATAGCTTAATCTAGATTATTTACCCTTACTGAGTTTCTGAGATGAACCCTTTATTATTATTTTTTCCCAATACTCCAATAAGATTATTATGTCTGATATGTATGGTTATGCTAGGGTAATAATGGTGTTCTCAATAGATTAATTATTTTGTGTTTTATGTTTCAATGTGTAATGTGACGATCTTGTATGTAATTTATATTCCATGACTACTAAACTGATCGATTTTTCGGGACTTGATTCCTTGTAATCATGCCAATGTATTTAAATAATGCACCGGCTACGGGCTTCTCGGGTCGGGGCGTTACTATTAAGATTCCATACTAAACCTATATGGATGAATTTGGAATTTTTTATTTGAGTTAATTTAGTTTTTTGGAATGAATAATGTTTTTATAACTTTATGAAAAATCAATAACTAAATAGTGTCGAAATTGAATAAATGAGTTTTTAAAACAAATATAATATTATTAAATCATATAATGGTCATAAAAATCTAAAATTCTAACTAGAAACAAATATAATTTTTTATATTTAATTAATGATCCACTTTTGTTTCTCCTGTCATTTTAGAGTAACAATAGTTACCATATATTATAAAAATATCAGAATACATGGTAAAAGAAAATGTTTTTATTTAAGGGTTAAATCAAAATTATAAGGATAATTTTGTGACCTAAAAATGTCTAAAACCTATTCATTGAGAGTATTTAGACCCATAATAATCTTATACTTAAGGTTTATAACTTTGGAATTGTTAAAATTTGAAAATACTTTGATAATAAAATACTATTTGTAAGCATTCTTAATGTGCCCCTCCTCCATCTTATAAAATGCCACAACCTCTACCCACTAACTCACACCTTTGATGCCCCTTGGATCATCCAAATTATACTCATGTATGAACCAAAAATACATTAATTCATCCTAGAGTCCTCACTTTGGGCATAAATCTATCCTAAGGAGACCTTTTCTGCAAATAAAAATGAGAAACTCAAAAAAGCGGTAATTGTTTTATCACCTCTTCCAAAATTCCCTTATTCTACATTCTCTCTTTATGTTTTTTCCATAATAAAGTAATAAATCTAGTATCGCCTATATTATTAAATTTTATTATAAATTTGGGAAAACCTTATATCTCTTTTTATCCATCCTACGAATAACAATATCACTATGTGTGCATACATACGGATTACCCTCTCCACATCATGGTGTAATTTTTTATTCAACCATGCATTATTTGGATATGTATAATGATGAGTGTAATTCCTATAAATAATGAATATAATATGATAATTAATACGTATAATTAATATACCATCTTATTCCATATCATATATCCATTTAATGAATAATATCGTTGCTCATACGTAAGTGTGGCCTACCTTCTCCACGACGTGATGAGATTCATTCATCATGTGAACCATTGTTGAATGATTATAAACTATAGATAATAAAAAATCAGGAACTATATTACCTAAAAATTCTACTATATTTATATATATATAAATATATGTCATTAGGAAACATAAACAATGTTGATGCATACGTATAACCTACCACCTCCATGAATGGTGTATTCTATTTCATTTATCTATCTATTTTATATATTTATAAATAGTATATTTATGATATATAAATAAGATTTTAATTTATGGAAGTAATTAAATCATTATATATGTAATAAGATCAAGAATAAATTTCCAAAACACATATGATAAATAAAATTATTATAACCCAAAACGTTTCTTTAAAATGGAATTGATAAATATTTAGGCAACATACTGTCATAAGTGAATCATATATGATATCATAGATATTATTATGGTTCTTTTAAAAGTTAATATTATTCTTAAACCCACAATACATTAGTTTCGAACACATATGGAAGAAATCATACCTAAGGTAATGGAAAATTTCGCAACCTCATTATTATACAAGATTGTTTATACATAAGTATTCAGTAGTGCATATTTATCATCTGCATCCGTGTTTCCAAAATAAGTAATAATATTTATATTATTTAATTTTTTAAAATTCAATTTTAACAATTGGTGAATTTTTCTTACATAGTATGAAATAGATGTTTTTTCATTTTCAGTATTATTCAATTTTTTACATTCTGGTAAAAGTAAGTGAAAAATGTTTTTTAACATAAAAGGTATGAATAGATTTTTATGGTTTCATGACACATTATTTAAATGAATATTACCTTACATGTTTTCATGTTTATTTTTTAAGAAATTATTTTCTGTTTAAATTTCATGGTGTTTTGAGAGAAGAAAATTCTTTTGAAAAAGGATGGACTATTTCCTCAAGAATGTTTTTCTAGAATATTATCAAAATTATTTTTCCATAAAAGATGAAATAGGGTTATGTTTCTATCCCTATTATTCATTAGATTTTATTATGTTTATTATAGAATAATTTTTATAAAATCCATTTATTTTATATGGATTATGATGGAATGATGTTTAATAAACCCATTTTATTTAATCGGTTATGTTATGATGAATTATTTATGATTTTATGTCACATGTAAGAATGAATTAATTATCAGATGGGTGGGACCTTTATCTACCTCCAATGCATTAGGTAAAGATTTAAATCTCATGATATATACACGAATGGAATGGAAAGTAAATATAGTCTAGTAATACATGGTTGCAATAGAAAGTAATGCTAGTTCAGTTATACATGGCTGGAACAGATAGTAAACCCAGTTCTATAACAGACTTTGTACACTATTATGGTCTTCGAAGAAATGTGTTTGATACTATGGAAATCATATTATGTGCCTATTTTTTCCACAATTCCATATTATATGCCAATTCTATTTTATCATTTTCATAAACCCTTTATCATCTATACATTATGTAATAAAAATATTTATTTCATGACTTGCAGTTTTGATATTTAAACTATATGTTCATGTTTTTATATTCAAATGATTATGGTTTGTTTTATGTTATCCATTTTCACCCTTACTTATAATTTTATCTCACTCTTTTTATGTTTCCTTTTCCCCATTATATAAAGAAGGGGTTTAGGTAGGAAAACATAAGGGGACTATCTTTATGGGATATGTTGAATCTCGTTCACTAGGTTATAATATTATGTTCCACATTTCCAAATACACTAAAATAAAATGTTCTTTGGGTATATATTTGTTTAATGTATTATGTATTTCACAAATGAAATATAATTTCCATGTACATCAACCATGGGCCACTATAACCTCTACATCAGATTCTCCCCACTATATTTACTAAAATATATGTTATTTCAATATTATCTCATATAAGAAAAACTCTACCACTATCCTCATATGAATAATGCTGAATCTATTAAATCCTCAAATATTACCAACCATGTATCTCTAGACATCTGAAAAATATCCCCTTGAAAATTTATACTATGTGCTTCAATAACTATATTATCTATCCTTTGGTAATATGGCATATCAAATTAATATTCCTATAAAAATTTCACACACCACATCAGACAAAAAATTAAATCAAATTTTGGGGAAATATATCTCATGATCAATCTATAAGTGATGACCAAAAACAATTCATTGATGATGTAATGAAACAACAGATTCCATGGAAACAAAACTACTTCCAACACAAGATCTTGGGTGGTGTAGTTATGCTCATGGTGGAATAAATACATAGATCCATATGAGAGAAATTTCCTCAATATAATCAATATGTACCATGAAGTTAAGTTTGTAGTGTAGTAGAAAACTGATATATAACTCTTTCCTCTACAAACAGAATAACATGATCACTAATTAATTTCAATTTTACACAGCCCAATGTTGGCTACAACTGATTCGACCATTTGAAAGCATAGTAAATCATGGTAAATCCTAACAATGAGACCCAAATATTATAAGAATTAAACCTGAATCTCATATAGTGATCGTTAGACCAAGAAAAATAAATACTGATGAATCATTCTTGGATTCAACCAAAGAAACAACTTGTTTAGAATTTTATTGATCAACAGTCACACTCTCTTGATATTCTACATGACCATAAAAATAAATCTCACACATACAATAAATTCACTTTTTAAACATATTGTAATTATGATGATGTGAATGGAATTTTAAAATTTCCCTATTAGTCTTATCTTAACCCCTCTACAAAATTATGTACTCGTGAATTTCAATGATCAAAACTGCATCAAACTAATATAGGACCTCATTAAACATGGAGATCATGATTCCCATCAAAAGAATTTTACTGTTTTTGAATCAAAATGAAATTAAAAAAATAAAAAAATAATTTATATTTACACCTCATAGAGGTATGGAGGATATCATCCTCTTACACCCAAATCATTTGATTCCTTGAAAAGAATATTTATTATCTGAATATATATAGTTTCCTCTAACTGAATGAAAAATAATATATCCATTGAAGGGGATAATATTTATTTATCATTATGTTATTAAATTACTAGTATTCTATAAAAATATTCATTCCACTATCAACCTTCTTAGAAAAAACACAATATAACCTCATAGAGAAACAATTTGTCACATGAAACCCTTCTACACCACCTATTATATTTGAATCATCAAAATCCCATATCAATATAGGATCATTATGATAAGGATTCATAAAAAGCATAGACACTATATAATATTACTCTATCTAGAAATATTATTACATTGATGGTGTATCTTCATAACCACTTTAGAAAAAATATCCAAAATACCACGACAATTATAATTAAAACTAAAACCTTTTCTTAAACTGATATCTTATATAGTGGTGGAAAATGAGTGTTCAAATTCATATGTAGAATCTATTTATCCCACTCTCAAATGTTTATAAAATGTCATCATTCAACATTATATAGTTATACCCTCGTCTAGAATCAATCAATGAATACACACAATGAATACTACTAGTCCATGCCATGAATTACATCAATTAGTTATAACTAAAGAAAACATAAATCCACAAATGAATAATTTCTTCACAAAATCAAATCATATCCCTAGTATTCTAAAAAAAATTCATGTGACCTATAATAAAAATAATTAACACCACAGTCTCTTGAAGCCTCCCCCAAGTCCTATGATATTTATTTATGTGAACCTAAAAATAGAATCAAATTCCCTAAAAAAAGGGAAAGTATATAGATAAGACAAAATTGTTATCCTTGAAAATCTGTAGCTTATATTGTCTAGATATCTATTCAAATAGGAAGTGAAATTACAAATCATAAAACTTGATATTCGATTATGAATTATAAAATTAAATTAATATTAATTTCCCCGATTAAACCAAAAATTCATCACTATATAATGCATCCAATCCTACAATGTCTCTACCCCAAAATAAACGTTATATTACTGATAGTTTCTATGGATATTATAGTTCAAATATCAGATAAACTGTAGATATAATCGCCTATTTTTGAGCTATTCACCCATTCTACATCACACACAATGTTAAACTAATAATGTTTCCCTAAAAACCCTATGAAATTATCATCGATTCGTAACACCAAACTCATTTTGAAACCTCTACAGTATATTTTAAAAATTCTTTTTATTGTTCATCCTTAGGTGATCACAACACCTTGGCAAGGAAAAAAATAGTGAGTAACCAATGAGTCCTTCCTCGAATTCACATTTGGTCAACAAACATCACTGAGCGTAAAAAACCCAATATATAAATTAATTTCCACCATAAATACAAGCGTTATTAAAATACAACGCCAAATCATGGTGATAATATAAATGAAAATCCACATCCTAAAATTCATGTAAATTTCATAATGTCAATATGCCTCCTGAAAAAATAAAATACCAAAATGGGAGAAACTCTAAGTTCCTTGTTTTAAATTAACATCTTGATCACCAAATACATATGGGGAACATGAAAATAGTTATATATATATATGGATGGGAGTTAAATATTACATAGCAGTATCCTCAACAACACATACAATGAGATTATAGTGGAAATATTATAATTCCACAGTGAATACCCAAAATATAAAAAATATAATATTATAGGTCATCAATTACTCAACCTCACTAATTATCACTCAACTAATATCACATTCAAGAAATAATATACAATGAATACATCATGGAGTTCCTATATGAACACTTCTCCATGTTTTTTCTCTTTCAATCCCCAATAAAAAACACCTTCTACTTCTATAGCTTCAATATTAATATATATAAATATCACATGTATCAGCCATGACTAAATAATATTCATCAAATACCACACTACACATCAACAGAGCATTATAATTTCTCATCACTCCCTCATAATAGTAGGGTATCATTGTCATGAAGAACATCAACCACATGTGTTCCATATATAATGGGAAACCCTCATGATGTATCACATCATATACCTCATCAACACCACATCACCAAATTGTACTACCACTTCTGTTCATCATGGTCAATGCATCAGTAATCAATCCAATCATAGAAAAAACTATTGCTAAAAGAAATAGATAGGTTGAAATAATAGATATCTATTAAATCCCTCACTATGCTTGGTTTTGAGGAAAATAAACATAAACAAAAAATATTGTTTGTTGGTATGGTTATCCAAATTTATTGTGGTCCGTATGAAATCGGGTGGAAATTATATCATTTTTGAGCCACACAAAAGAAAAAATTATGTTTAAAAACATGTCCATACTCATAATATCCACCAAAACAACATTACAATTCTCTATAAATAACTATAATATCTGCAACAACAAAAACAAAAAATCTATACAAAAATAATAAAAAATCAATTTAAAATATTCTCATTCGATCAAATATTAATCTATTTAATGAATTTAAATTTAACAATGAAATTAAATTCAATATTCCATTGAATTCAATATTTATTATCGATATATTCGTTATCCTTCAACCATTATAATCCCAACAATAACCCATTCATGAAAATAAAAATATGTCATGAATATCAAATACATATCAAATTTTATCATGCACCCTTTACAATATTTTCTATTAAATAATACATCCTATACCACTGAGAAACTATATCATAATTACTCAAAAACCAACAAATCATCATAAAAATCACACAAAAACAAATGGAAATGACAACCATTATTCCAAAATACATCATTCTTTTCAAAATTTCCATCCATGAAAACATTCTAAACCACCAAATTTCCCATACACTACTACCATTTCAACAAAAACTTATCGCATTCCAATAATGAAAAATATGGAAAAAAATTCCGGACAAAATCAATTCAAACAACAACATTAGAAGAATAATTTTCAACAACCAACCACAAAAAAACTATAGAAATAACACAACCAATAATATATTTTATAAATTGATTATAATAATATTAAACATCAAAACTCGTACATCATATATTCAAAAATAATTTTTTCCCAACATTAATAACTACTTATTTATGAGGGTTACATCCAATTGGGAAATCACACCAGGCAACATGGGTCATTACAATAAGTGACACCATGAAAAGTAACATCAAATAGCCAACAAAAACATACAATAACATAGATCAAAAAAATCACATAAAATCATTGTTGCCTAAAATTTATATTTATTAGGTATCATTATATTAATTTTGATTATCCTTTCTATCAATAATAAATAATGAAAATATTTTTCTTGAAAATTATACCTCAAATTAAAAATATTTCTTGAATAAAATAAATTTATATGATGCACTAAGAAATATTATGTGAGAATAGAAGAACTAAGGATCACCTATCTCTTAACATGATGTGAACCACCTCATGAACTAACAATAATGAATGATCTTTATAGAATACTATAATAAAAACCTAATGTAGAAGAATTCATACTTCTATAAACCAGGGGAGAAATTGATTAGGTGGAAATAAGGATAGAGTATAATATAGGAACCTTTTATTTAAAGATATAAATACTTGAAACTTATGTGGGTAAACCGTCAATGTATGGTTATATGGAACTAAAATATTAATTTGGGTTGGATAGGGTTCCTAAGTACAAAATAAAAGACAAACCAAAAGAAAAATTCCTCTTATTTATAAAAAAAATATATGATTCCCTGACAATAGTGTAGAGACATTCAAAATGTACATGATAGGATCATCTAAAGTTTGATATAAAATCCAATAAATCAAAATTACAAAACCTCACCTCTTATCAATGAAATATTCAAATTTTTAAAATCGGCATATCCAACACCATGTTAGTTGGTACCCATTAATGAAATGTAGACTATTACCACTAATTCCTTTTTAGATTCATTGTTCTGGGGTGACAATTTATTACCATTTCGAACATAACTAAAAACAAAAAACACACCTTCATATACTAATACCATGGCTTCAAAAATAAGAATTTTTATTGAAAAATTTTCCCTTTGAGAAAAATCCTAGACACCATTCTCACTGAATAAAAATATCCATGGTGTTATTATCCCTGTAAAATACACATAAATAATGAAAATGTTATGATGTGTAATATTTTTTAATCTATAACAAAGAGTCGAATCCATATGAACCATGTTTGGCACTATGCCACTAAATATTCGTACCACAGACAATGACTACAGATCAACCATGTATTTTCAATCATTATGTCAAAGATTATTTACGATTTTATAGAAGTTAAAAAAATGAAAACCTTCCCTAAAAATAAAATGCATGATTCTATTTTGAGACACATTATTAACTAGCAAAACAACTTGTAATTGAACATATATCCATGATTATTTCCATACATCAAAACAAAAAAAACTCAAAAATTGAAAAATATAAAAAATTATAACAAGTCACACTAAAATAGGGAGATACATAAGGATAAAACATAATAGATTTACTAATTATCCATGAAAACATAAAACTGTTAAATATTTCCTCCAAATCCATTAACATGGTATAACACCTATCCCTGTTTGGAACCAGAATGTTATCCATTCTCATCATAGAAGAATGACAATCAACATAAAACCTCTATAATGTGGAGAACAATAGTGGAAATCACACTAATAAAAATAATTGTTTTAAACCCCAAAAATAATAAATCATTTAAACAACCAAATCATCATGATTGTATCAACACCATGGTCCCCAACCTGCCCTACAAAATTGGAGTTTATACTTGAGAGGGGAAAACCTAAGCCCATATCTTTAGGGAACCATAAAATACCATAACGATGTCATAAAATACTAATAATCCACTGCCTGATGGCCAATAGAAACCTATGAAATTAAAATATATTTTTCAATATTATTTAATATTCTATGGAATAGATTATTGGATCCTTATCATCATGGAAATGAGTCATCCCTAACATGGGATGTTTTACTATGAAAAATTGGGAAACCTGTAATCCAAGAGTAAGTATTAGTATGTGGGTTGGTTACGTTATTACATATATGGATCTTGATCGATAATATTTATGATTTTATTAGAACATGAGTTATTATTATATATTATTGAGTGATATATTTGTTCCTTTTTTAGGATGAGATTTTTTTTTGAGAAAACAACCCTTATTATGGATGGTGTATGGTGATCAATTTAATGGTGTGTCATGAGGAAAAATACCAAAAGTTGTTTTTAATTTATGTTTGATCTTATTTAATAGTTGGCGAGATATACATAGTGAGTAATGGAAATTCTATATTTTAGTGTTTATAAAAGGAATTATGTTTTAGTGAAATAAAATGATAATCACCAAAACATACAATCATTAGTGAATCAGTCAACTACTGCATGATTTGGGAAATTGTATAATTAATGAGTTGTATCCATGTATGGTAATTTTTCTATAATATTCAATGAAATTTAAATAAAACTCAGAAAATGACTAGTTTATAGTTCTAGAAATGATCTAACTAAAATTTAATAATTAGGAAGTTCAACAGATGATTATGAAGAGTGACTGTGGACTCATTAGATTATTGAAAATATATAACAAAAAATCTTATAAAAATTGATAAATTTGAATGGATAGTCAGGTGATGATATGAAATGTAGCTATATTGATTTTCGTCTTTCTAAAACTAATGAACCCAACTGTAATGATTTGAAATCGGTGATCATATTTTCTAGTATTATTATTAGGTTAAAGAACTAATGTTGTTAAAGTATGTAATCCATTATCATATTAGTGCTTTGATGATTTTTGGGGAGGATTATCTATTTAAATGTTTTCATGTGTGACCAAATGTGATCCAAATAAAATATTGTCATGAATTTAAAATAGAATATAACCCCTGAGTTGTAAGGATCAATCTAGGATATGTCATTGACTTGTTAGTTTTCAAGATATTACGTGAGATATGACTAATTTAGACTTGGAATGATTGTAAAATGTGGAAATCATTTCATTTTTAAGAGTCAAATATTCATATATTCTTGGTAAATGATCATGTATACATTAGGGGGAAGATATTATATATGATTGGGGGTCGACAATGACCCTTATCGAAGTGTTTTAATGTAATCAAAGAAATATAAAATATATATGAATTATATCTAGTGACATTTTTATATTATAGTTCTTTGTATAATTTTTATAGTTAACAGCTTAATAGATGATAGTATTACAAGAATTTAGCAGCTTCAAGGAAAATTTAGAGGATCAAATGAATATAAGAAAAGTTTTCTATTAAAGAAAAGTGCTCCAACCTAAACTAGTATCCAAAAATATAAACTATTTTCATCATGATTATTTTGTCGTAGTTATAATAATATATCAAATAATATTGTTTACCTATTTTTGGTATACCCATAACCTGAGAGTTCATCCAATGAAGTGGTGTGGTTATAGGTTTATCCTAATTGCTATATGGTAGTCGAATGGGTACCAAATGAAATTTTATCTTATAATAATTTTTTTTTATTTTTATAAAACCCAATAAAAATGAGTTCCCTCATCTTATTCTTATTAGGCACCCAATGAGTAAAGCTCCATCATCATCATCTCTTCAATATTTATTAAAAAAGATACCAAACATGAAATAATCATTTCTAAATGACCATATTAACCACATGAAAGGGAAGGAACCTAAGGTTGTACAAAATGGTGATGAACGATGACATTCCATATTATGAGGTTAGCCCCTTTGGGTTTCAATGTTTGAACACCATGCAAGAATACCGGATGAGGCCCAATGACCTTACGTGAAGCTAGGTTATCTGCAACTTGATTTATGTCTCCCCATAATTTCTCCTATATTATATCACATCAATGTAGACAATTTCTTATATCACCACTTATTAATCCATGATACTGGCTTATTAGTGGTAATGATAGCCTCTCATACCCATATATTAGTTAATTCTTTTATAATTTATTATTTTATCATCCTAAATCATTAATATGAGTTTATATCTTCTTATTTTTTTTATATTAACCGAAAAGATATTAAATACACAATAATTGATGGGATTGTTCGAATTAATAAAACGTGGGTGGTCCCTTGACATTCCCTTGATTTATATGAATTTTCATGTGTTAAATGATTGTGTTCTTGGTTATTTGGTTCTGTATGACATGAAATTGAGATGATAGCTATTTCAAATTTCCTTAAGAGTGAGTTAGTATTACTCTGAACATATTAAGTATACCACATGAATTTAGTATTTATATAAATGGAATTTATAAATTATGTTAATATACATCAAATGATTATAACTGAAATAAAAACCCAAAAAATGTATCTAGATTTAATTTAGTCATATGCAGTCTTTTTAGGTCAAGTAAATATTTTATTTCATTTTAATATGAGGGATGAGTCAACCATATGCAATTAATTTTTTTAGGTTCACATTCCTTAAGTTAATTAACATTATTATAAAAGTGTCTCCCACCTAATAGTGGAATTATTTTATATTAGCCCCATATTTTCATATCCATTCATTGTGTGTGATCCTATGGTGGTTGTTCGAGAAGGTATATTCTTAGTGGGAATGAGTATAAAATGTGTTAAAATTGAGTGAAATTACGACACCAACATTGAAAAGGGGAATTGTGAAATGAGGATTGATTCCTTCAGTAAACTCAGAATGGTGTTTAGTATTCATAAACAATGGCATATTAGCAGAGTGAAAACACTACTATCATGAATTTTTTCTAGTTATTATATAGAAAATTAAATGAGGATTCATGATATATATTTATACAATACAATCCTATTTTAGTTAAATTTTATTAATCTATTTCATCGAAATTTTATTAAATTAAACTGTTGTGCATTCCTACATTGATGTCGTCTCTTGATATTTTTTATGTATATATATATATTGAACATTCTATATAAATGAGAATATATTATGTTTTTTTAGAAAATAATTATTATGGAATTTTTGTGATTCTAGAAGTGCGAATGTTGTCTTAATATTCTCTATATGTAAGAAACATGGAGATATCAACGTAGATTTTATAAGTAGGACCTTGATGAATAACTATTTGATGATGAATCATACAATGAATATTTTAAATGATAGTGAGGTTCTATAACATTATGAAATACCCATTTACCAAGAAATCATTCCCTCCTCGAAGATGATTTAATCAAATTTTCATAATTAAAATTTTATATATTCCCGCATCGAGTTGATATTGTATATGTATAATTTTTCTATCTAGATTATCTAATTAGGATAAATTTATTATTAATGAATTAAATATATTTCCCATTGAAGTTATTTTTGTTTTCCTTGGTGTATTTGCAATCACTTGGGAAATGATTTCCCAAGGTATATTTGTTATTTATTTTGTGAAATGACAATTAATTGAATGTAATTAATCATTAGTTTTCTATACATTTTCCCATGACATTTGATAACATTAATGACCTCATATATATAATGGATTATTATTTAGGTCCCATTTGTGGTTACCTACTAAATTATGTACTCGCACACTAAACATACACCATGGTGTGCTTGATGAATTTTCTTTTTGAATACTAATTTGGATATGATTATTGTCATATTGGGAAGACCTAAAGTAGCATGAGGAGGATCAGGTGATAACACCTAGGTGATAATGATGCAATTTATTTGTATATCAATAACTATTTTTTATTTTATCCAATATATGATTATTATACAATATGAATTATTAAATAATTTTTTCAATGCGGGAAATTTCTGGTGCATTACATTATTTCATGGTTATTATCTCGGTATCATGGAATGACTTTCATTATTAATCCACATTATTCTATAATGGGTTATTTATTTTATGTTTTTTTAATTTTTATATTATAAAATGTCTAAAAGTAGGGTAATGTGTCCCTAAATAATAATTCCAAACCCTCTATTTTAGTATCAGTCCATTAGTATACGAAATGTTTTTCCAAAACTGTGTGTATACATTTCTCATAATGTGGGATGGTGATCCTATTAACATTTTTAAATGTAACTATCATAAATATGGAATTCAATGTTCCTATTGAGGTTGATTAGTGATAAAATTTTGGATGAATTTTATTTTTATGGAAAAAGGTTTATGTAATTTTTCATGTTTTCATTATTTGTCACATAAAAAGAAAAATATTTAATATAATGGATGTCATTTTAAGTGTATCATGTTTTTCTTCTTTCGTATCTCTTGAATTATAATAGAAAATATTTTATAAGGTGTACTACATTTGATATATTTGATGATATTAAAACCTATCAGTGGAATTAGAGTCATCATTGGTGAATTATATAAGAATTATTGAAATCATTAAACACTTGAATATAATTATTAGTTGATATTAAAAGAAGGGATATATTAATATCCATGTTAGTTATAAGATATAGATGAATATGGAATTTTTTTTAAAAAAATGTGCTTCATGATATGAGATATTATTTTATATTATATTAGTATCTCATGTATTCTAAAAAATTATGTTAACACTATAGAGACAGAGATATATAATTGTATGTTTTATATCACAGAATACCTATATTAGATTGTCACTAGAAGTGATATTATTATATCACTGTTTATGAAATCAACCATGGCTAGTGACATGGAATTGTTTTATACTGTTAAAAATTTGAACATATATCATTGGGAATTTTATGGGGATATAGTTATCCTTGACTAATTGAGAAACATTATGTTATAGCGATATTCCATGTGTTGCAATATATTTTTTCATATATCATGGAAAATGATTTGGTGTATCAATTTCCATGATATATTTTTCCGAAAAATTATAATTAAATGAATAATTTATAATCTGTTTATAATATAATAATATTCAAATATGAAATTTTTTTATTGTTATTGATGAAACATTTTTATGGTTTATAATATGAATTGATCACATTAATGAATTACTGATTTTAAATATTTTATATCATTTAAATTCTAATATTATATTCTATTATTGAATACTCGATGATAAATATTTTAGTTTTTCCTTTATTTTTTAGTATCCAATTTAAAAATAATATAAATAAATCATTTACATTATAATTGTTTTATGATTTTATTAATAATGATTAAATATAATATTAAACAAATTATTTCATACACATTCGTGGAGTTTCATGAAAGATATAATATATGATTTAGTTTAGTTTAGACAAAAAATATTTATATGATTATTTTGTTATGATGATTTATTATATTTATATATATACATTTTGGTTTTTATGATTATATTCATAAAGATGATACATTTTATGAATTGATCTAAAAATAGAGAGACTTAATGTTATAATTTTAGCATACATGGACCATAGTTATCTATATAAATGTAAAATGAAAAAAACCATTAGAAAAACAACCAGACCAATTGTAATCCAATTGTGTGACCCCATGATCTTCTTCAGTAATCTAGGGATTGATGAATTTCACTAAGTAGAAATAAAGCATACATGTGAGAAATATCCTACAAAACATACATAAATTTTTTTAAAACAAACACAATTTTGATGTATATAAATAACAATTTAAATAAATCAGGATTCACAACATTCTAAACATACCATTACCTATGCAATATAATTATTGCACATAAGGATGAAATTGAAGAACCTAAATCCAAATATAAAAATTGATAAGAAGTTAATATAGAGAGGGATATATACATCATTCCAAGACTAACCCATGATTTACCAACAATGAGAACCTCTAAGATATCCAATTCTATATATCCACGATCAACATTCCGACAAAAAATTCCACTTTCCCATGAATTTTCTATAATGACGCAACATGTATAACAAACATACTATTTATTACACATTTAATCATGTGTTTTTACATAAATTGAACATAATAATACTCATAAGATCGATAGGTCTAGTGTATTTGGGGATTAGGAACATTACATAAAATCTTAAAACATAAAATAAAATATATTTGTTGAAAACTTTTTTTACATGACCACAAGATTCTGTCATACCAAACACTTCATGGGATTACTTAAGGACATACATAAGAAATGGGTGATCTATATAACCCAATAAGGGAGTAAACATGGAATAAAATGAGGATAAAATACATGTTAGATAAGAAATATAAACAAGGCATAAGGAACTTAAATATAAAGTCATCATATAGAATGATAATCATAACATGGAAATGTGGAAACAACATAAAACACTACATCATAAAAAAAAGGAATCAGTTAAACCCATGTCTCTTCATGGTGGACCAAATACCCATAATTTCATTAGGTAAAACCCTATACCAACATGATGTACCGTGATTCTAAACATTACCCAATTCATTGGTGTGCTATCAGGGTGCACCCGTCGTAATAATTTCATTCTCATGCTTAAGTTTAACACCCAGAGATTTTATGAAAAATATTTTTTTAATTTCATTTATATCTTCTATTATACACTACACCATGTTTAGCTTGTACCATACGCAAAACTGTATTAGATTGTAGTATACGCAACACTATTCTTGGCTCGTGTTACACACAATTTCAAGTTCATTTTGTAGAAATTATTCTACGTAACATTAAATAGATATTTTGTTTAATGTATTAATGAAATAAGTTTTGATTATGTTATATGCAACACCAAACTGTGGTTTCACTACAAGCAACCCTGAGTTGGCTTACATGACATGCAATAAAGACCTTCCTCGATAGTGTGTGTAGTACGCAATACCGAGTTTCACTAAACAAGATATTATTATAATTTTATTATGAACTAACCGTTATGAATACTAATACCCAATTTTTGATATTTTATAAATTTTATTTTTCAAAATGGGCTTCATTTTTGGATTCATAATATCTAAAATAGCCTAGGGTGAATTTTTGGTATTTTTCTGAAACCTTTCAATTTTTGATGAATATTGAAAACACTGGGTTATTATTTAAAAAATGACTTTTTATTTAAATAGTTATTTATTTTATTCAAATTTATTTTAGGTCAAAATTGATACATAATACCTATATAAGTTCAATTTAATTCATTGGAGTCATTTTATAATAGTTTTCGATATATAAAATTTTATTGAGGTTTCCACCGTCTTTTACCTACCTCCTAGGAGCTTTTTGCAAACATACATAAAACATAATTTTACCGCTTCTGTGAGTGGAATTTTGAAAATCTAAAAAACGCGGTTAATATCAAGGACTAAAATGTGGTTCATTGAGATGAAAATAATTTTTGGTGAATAGTAACTTTTTACTTTTATTTACCATGGTTAAAAGTAAATAGGGTAATTAAGGGTAAAAATGATATTAATATTACCCTAAAACATGACGAAATTATAATGGACAAGTGTATCTCGACCCAAAACAACCTTAGGAATAATATATTACCCTTTAGGACCGCCTGGATTAGATTATGACACTAATTACTATTTTATTTCAAGAAGAGTTAAAATAGATAAAATCAATGTTTAAAAACAAAAACATTTTTAATATGGGGTTATAAATAAAATAAATTAGACTATAAATCTTCATTATAAAGTTACAAAATATTTCCTAAATAATGGTATTTTATTTATAATTTTTAGTCATTAAATAATTCAATTTATTTATGACACAATGATGATGCAATAATTACCTTATTAATGAAATATCACCATAATTGATGTAATAAATACCCAAATAAATGTAATTTTAGACTCTTTATGAATTCCACTAATTTTCTAGGTTAATTTGACATGTTAGTATTGATTTAAAAGACTTATATTGAACTAATAATGTTGTTATGATTTTCAGAAAAATCAATTACCAAATAGTGTAAAAATTTACATAAAATAGTTTTTAAAAAGAATATTATATTATTAATTGTTATTTTATTTTTATAAATCTTATGTCAGTCCAAATGACTTATGTAAGGAAATATATATTAATAAATAACCACTTGTGGTTCTTTTGTCTTGTTATAGTATGTTTATTTACCGTATAGTGTAAGAAAACAAAAAGATACAGTAAAAGTTAAACTATTTAACTTAGAGTTAAATCTAAATGATAAGGTTAAAATAGTAACCTAAACTTGTATAAAACCAATTTTATGAGAGGATTTCTACCCATCCTTACCTTTGCTTCGAAATATATAATTTTGCAGCTATTAAAAACCGAATATGACTTTATTATAAAATAATATTTTATGTTTACCTAAGGTGCCCCTCTCATCCCTTATAAAAAGGGCACCCCTTCCCTCTTCCCTTCACACCCTTTTTAGCCTTTAAGATCGTCCAAAACCTGAAAAATTTCCTTATAATATTCTCTAGAAACATTATAGAGGTTCTGGTCTCCTCAAAAGATCAACCCTAGTGCCTTACGAGGAGGTTAAGAAGAGGCGCGTCAAAGAAGAGGTAATATCCTTTACTGATTCTTTCCAATTTATTTTTTCTTATAATTATTATTCATTATTTTTTTCATCATAAATTAATAACATAAGTTTCACTCTTATACTGATATGTTATTATAAATATTAAACTACCCAATTTCATCTTCTATCCATCCTACGGAAACAAAATCACCGCTAGTTCGTAAGTATGGAATACCGTCTCTACGTCGTGGTGTAATCTGTTTTCCACCACCACCTTACTTGGATGGATATAATTGTGTAAATAAATAACTATATATGATTATTGTAATGTGATATTGATTCTGAAATAATATACATATACTTCAATACAATTCCACGATCATTGGAATGATATCATAGCTCGTGCATACGTACGGACTACCATCTCCACGAACACGATGAGATTCATTTTCCATGATTAACCATTAAAGTATGATTATAAAGAATATATAATAAATAATAATGAAAGATATTAAATAATAATGATACTATATTTATTTACATATATGTTTCGTTAACTTAATTCCATTTGATTCAATAAGGAAACGAAAACAGCGTTCATGCGTACGTACAGCCTACCGTCTCCTTGAATGGTGTATTTTATTTCATTTATCTATGTATTATATATATATATATATATTTATATTTATACTGAATATATATGATATATAAATCATGATTTACATTATAGATGTAATTAAATCGTGATATAAGTAATAATAATATCAATAAAAACATGTCCAAACACGTACGATAAATAAAATGTTTTACCCAAAACTCTGCTTTAACATGGAATTTACAAAATAATGGGTAATATAAAGTCATAAATGAACCATATATGATATCATAACAATGAATATGATTCTGTAATAATTAAATTACATTATTTAAATCATTATACAGGAGGTTCAGATATGTATGAAGCATATCAGACCTAAGGTAATGGATAACTATTCCAATCTCATTATTATCCGAGATTGTTATTCGTAAGTATTTACTAGGGTTATTGTTATCATCCATGACAATGTTTTCTAAAAATTATTTCATTTATTCTTAAAGCCCTTTTTACCCATTTTTTAAATTTATCACATGTTATGAAATGAATCTTACTTTTGTTTACCACACGAGGAACTTTTATTTACATTTCCGACAAAAGTACGAGAAGAATGTTATTTTTAACTTATACGGCGTGAAATGATTTTTACATTTTCATAATGCCTCATTTTCATAAAGTTTATTCTACAAGATTTTATGAATATTTTCAAAAAAAATACTTTTCATTTAAAATATCATGGATTTTGTGAAAATAAAATGATTTTGAAGAAGAAAGGATATTTTCCTCAAAAATTCATTTTAAGTGTTTTATCGAAACAATTTTTCATCTAAGATGACATTATTTCATATGTGTATGTTTCAAGTATAATGTCTCTATGATTTAATTGGGTTCACTTTTCTTATGATGAAATATCCATTTGGTTTATATGGATTATGTGACGATGGGATGATGTTTATGAAACCCATTTTATTCTTTGGGTTATGATGAATGTTTTATGTTTATTTTGTGTCACAAGTAAGAATGATTTAATTTTGAGATGGGTGGGACCTATATATCCCTCCAATGAATTGGTTAAAGATTATATTTCATGATATATACATGGATGAAATAGTAAGTTAATCCGGTTCAGTAAAACATGACTAGAACGAGGAGTGAACCTGATTCAGAAAGGGACATTGTCCACTAAGATGGTGTTAGCAGCAATGCCTTGCCTACTATGGAAATCATATCATGTGATTAATTGTTCCACAATCACATGTTTTATTCCCACGATATTTTATCATGATTGATGTTACTTTATGATATATTACTTATGTACTTCCAAGATTTATGTCTTTTCTAAAGATTTTGATGTTTAGATTTTATGGTCAAGCTTTTGCATTCAAATGTTTATCGATTGTTTTATGTTCTCTATGTTTACCATTAATGAGAATTTGAGCTAACCCTTTTTATATTTTCTTTTCCCTAGGATTTAAAGAATGGTTTTAGGTAAGAAACAAAGGGGAAGATCTTTACGGGAGATGTTGAAGATCCTTCACCATGATTAGAAGATTATATTACACGTTTCCAAAGACAATAAACAATTATAGTCCTTGTGTGTCTGTTTTTGTTATGTATTAAGTATTCCTCAAAAGTAATGAAATGTCCATGTACGTCAAGCTTTGGGTCTCTACATTAAGTGTTCCACATAGATCATATAACATGGATTCATTCAAGAACATAATTTATTACATGACATAATAATTGGGGAAAAATATATATAATTCCTCAATAAATAATTATATGTTAATAAAGGTTAACACAATTGATAGAGTAATATTTATGGTGTTCACTACATGATGATTTTTGTCATGGAAAATCACCGTGCAATTTCCCCAGAATAATAGTATCATATAGAAATTCATAAAATAGGTTTATGATAGATAAAGGGGTACCTCATAATTAATACATTAAATTGACAGAACGGGGGTCATGGAACATAATATCCCAAAATATAAAATGCAATTAATTTGAATAATATTAAATAATTTCTTGAATGAAAACATGAAGATGGAAATCCCTTATTGAATTTCGGCATGGATATGTGTGTATATAAAGAAACATGGAGAGATTTATGAGAGTGGAGGGAAGATCTAATTATCTATAAAGAAAATTTATAGTAAGGGGGATTATGTATGAACATATCCCAATATACGAAAATTGAAATCATATGGTATATCATAGAAGGAGTGCTTGATAAAATAGGAGGGTGGAAATTTTCATACTTTGATGTGTGACACCAAAGGCTTGGGAGAGTCTTACTAGGAGCATGGGGCGCCATTGGAAGACTCTAGAGATTAGGGGTAGTTTTTTTGTCTAATGTAAAAGAGTTTTAGGGATGATAAATGTGAGCTTATATTGTTTTATATTGGAAAAGAGGGAGATTTCTTTATTATTTTTTGTTTTATACACTACACAATAAAATATTCAAAACCACATTCTATCCCATGGTTTTTACCTTGATTCTAGATAAGGAATGTGGTGTAAATTATTTTATAAGGGAAAGTGCCAAATATAGTAAAATATTTCCCTTTCCTATGTATAGGGGAGTTATATTTTCAAGGAAATGATTTTAAAAGCATAAAATATATTATATGTTCTGACGGATTCACTATGGCTTTATAAAATAAAGAAAATATGATAAAATTTACATGAATCTAAAGTAAAAAAACATATATTAGGCAGAATATCCCTTTTATATTATTTATTACATCATAATTGGTCCATTATGATGTCATAAAACACATTGTATATTTATATGGTATTTTATTTATACCAAAAAATTTGAATGTTTCAAAAAATTGTGAAAAATTCACTGTTGGATAATTTTGAAATCACCATTCCTCAAATAAAATTAATTTTATCTAAATAGTTTTTTAAATATGTGAATTTTCACTTTAATAATATATACCCGCATATATTGAAAATTGATTGGTTTTGATAAAAACAGTTTCCAAACTAAATTAAAATTACATTTGTATTCAAAAAAATTATTATTATTTATATTTAACAAAAATTAAATTAATATTAGTATTTTATTTGAATATTATTTATTTAAAAAATCCATTAATTCATAAAAAATGTATTTATTAATTGAATTTTAATATTAAGCAAAAAATACTATTAGTGTTTATAAAATATTTACAAATTAACATTAATAGGAAGAGAAATATATTCATTATTCTGTACAAAATAATTTAAAAAATATTATTTATATGATCTTTAAAAATATACCTTTGTTACACTAGTATATTTCCTAAGAGTATGGTGTGCAATTATGGGGCTTTGATGGGGTCATTTGGAGAACATAATTCGGGCGGTGATCTCGATGAGCTTGAATATCTCCTGTAAACAATTTCTCTAATGCTGAAGTTATTGGATCTTGGATTGGTCATGGTCTATGGAAAATCCCAAAATTTTTATCTCTCTTAGAAGCATTGATAAATGGGATTCATAATGAAAGATACTGCTGGTGGAGGCCATCACATCCTTTGTCTATGTCAAAAAGATTTGTTAAAACCCAGTATTTATACTAGTCATGTGATCCATGTTCAATGAATATAATATCAATGGTAATGATTCTTAATAGAAATTTTAATACCATTGGATATATTGAAAACAATAAGTTCATGTGTATTCTATATCTTTAATACATATAAAATAAAGGAAATTTTATTCATAAATGATCAGGTCGTTACAACCTTCCCTCTTTAAGAAATTTCATCCTCAGAATATCCTTCTCCCGCACTTAAATAGATGAGGGTAACTCTGCTTCATCACTACCACTGGTTCCCATGTTTCTTGTTCAAAATTTTGGTTTTTCCACAACACATTAATGAGGGGCATTGTCTTAGTCCATAGTGCTTTTTCACTTTGATATAAGATCTTCACTGTCATCTCCTCATATGAAAGGTAAATTTTTAATTGAACCACCTATAGATTGAGTAATTATGATGGGTTGGTTTTGTACATTCTTAAGAGGGATACATGGAATATATTTTTTAGTAGATATAGGTTTGATGGTAGTGTTAGTCGATAAGCCACTTCTCATATGTAATCAAGGATCTCAAAAGGGTTGATGTACCTTGAACTATGATTTCCCTTCATCCAAAAACTCATCACTCTCTTCCATAGAAATATACATTAGAATACCATGTCTCCAACATTAAAATCATGGTCATGTATATGACAATAATCAAAGAGCTTTTTTAAAATATGGGAAACATTGCTGTGCTATTGGATGGTCTTAACTTTCTCCACCATTTCATCAATCACTTCCAGACCTAAATGTTTTAGTACCCCAATATATTCCCAACATTTTGCTGTTCTACACTTGTTCCCATTAAGGAATTCATATGGAGCATCACACAATGCATCCCTAAGGGCTCAAGTCTTCACTACCCCAATACCACCTCCAATAGGCCAGCGGATGGAAACTAGCACTGAGTAGTCATATCCCACAAATGGGATGCATTAGCAAAAGTACCAACACACAAACAAACAACTCCGAACACAAGGTGATGGTAAATAAAAAATCCAAGGAATATATGCATGAAAAACACTAAGTATAAAACAAAAATTGTTCAACAAAAGTAAATTATAGGGTGTAAAAACGGGCCAGTATACAAGCCCCGCAAAATAAAGGCAGAAAACAAGTAAAAATCCATGTTCTAGAATCTTGTCCACCGACAAACCTACATGAATTTAAAGTGGAGGGTGTCTACCTAAAGCCATAAGAGGATGCCTCATCTATCTAATCTCACTGAGCACCAATTGGTCCTGGCCCTCCATGGACTCCATCAAAGCATCAAACATTTTCACAAGACATGACCTGTGTGGGTAGATCCTGTGTAGTGGTGAGTAAAATAATACTCAGCAGGACACCCAGAAACCACCAAGAAATGCACAATCTACTCCTCATTGGTATACTCCCATACAAATACCAAGAACATACATATATAGTTTTTCGGTCACTATGAATCATAAGCTTACGAACTCATAGCTAGCAATAGGATTCTCATCATAGGATCTAACGGAAACACATAAACCAGTAGAGACATGCTCCACAAGCTCATCCATCCAAGCTAGTACCCATCAGAGAGTTACACTCCATCGGGAAAATCATACCATTACTAATGGTATGTCTATGAGAAGGTTCTCCGTCGAGAACATTCTAATAGGACCAACTCTAGTTCCCAGCACTAGAGCTTCATTCATTGTTGTCATGTGCCCAATGCAAGACTTATGAAACCCAAGTGGATAGGCTTTCCCTCAATAAAATAAACGTACGAGGGATCCCTGATCCAAACCATATAGTGAACTCTCCATCTCTTTTATATGTAATGGACCACACATCAATTAGTTGAAGGATAACTAGCTTCTATCTAGGTAACATTCTTATCAAGTGGATGGGTCCACTCCTTACTACTATCTACAATAGCTGAGGGAGATCCAATACCTATTGAGGACCCACACCCTACCTTGTAGGGGGTACCACTCAGTGACTAGAGGAACTACACCCTTGTATGACAGGGTAGTAGTTAATCTATCGTTCATGTGTGAAGGAGTCTCGCCCTAGTACGATAGGGGAGTACTGACTCTTATCGTAGAGGACCAGCACCCTTCCCGTTAGGGGAGTACTGACTCTATTCGATCAAGTGTGGAAGATCTGCACCTTGAAACATTAGGGAATAATACACATCCATCATTTAGGGCCCACACCCTACCCGGTAGGGGAGTACCGACTCAATGTACCTTATACGTGGAGGACCCGCAAACTAGTCCAATATGGGAGGATCGAATCCACAGATAGAGGACTTGCTACATGGTCCCACAAATGAGTACCTAATCTACCGTTAAAATCTAATTTGGGAACCCACAACCTATTCATTCAGGGTAGTGAATCCCTTAGAGGAAGCCTCCTAAATAAAACAAACCATCACCCCACAAGGTGGGGTTTCTACCTTTACGAAACACGCTGATTCCTACTCAAGCATGATTGTAATTGAAGGAAATACTTCCCAAAACATTAGTCCATCTACCAACATTAAAAAAAGGTCAGTAATTGAATCTCCCAAGGACCTTATCTTCCTAAGGGTCTCAGTGCCATAGATGGCTTGTCAAATGGATGCTCTATTTAAGAGTTATGGGCGTTTGAGCAAAAGGGGGTCGGTTGCGTCTAGGTCTGATTGGACCAATCCAAACCTGTCCATCATGGGGCCCACTAAACCGACCTAGATCTTACCAATAAAATTGGACTCTCTCGAGACCGAAAAGCCCCGGTCAGGCCCGCTTTTTTGTGTGTATGGCCCACTATTGGCCTACCCGACTGAGCTCGGCCCTACGGCTTTCGCCCATCCCATATTAGAGTGGGTAAGTTGCCCTCACCCGAAACACGGTAGCCACCGATGATTACCCCATAATGACTTGTGGCTGGCATTTCTTCCAGCTAGATCATCATGCATGCGGCTTTGTGTTGTGGGTCTGAGTCAACACCACGACCTAGGCTGCAACCACCTCCGCGCTGATAGCCGCATGGATGCTATTTTCACTACCACCGCGGCGTGCTACCACATTCCGCAACCAATGCACAAGGGGTTCTTCCATGGGACACTAGACATGCTTTGGTGGTCAGTTTTTGAATCCATAATTGGTTCTGTATTTCTCAGGAACACTCTTCACTGTTGTGGGCTCGTAATATTGTTGGGATCCATTCCACTGGAAAGCTCTTGAATAACGGAATCTCATATTCCACTTGGATACACATTCCATCATCATCGTCACACCACCTTCATGTTGTGCCTATTCTAGATTGATGATGTCATATTGTAGCACGAATAACCGTTTTTCTACAATCGATCATTCTTCAACTTGCAAAGAACGCGAAGAACGCTAGTTAAAGGGAAGGGGGAAAACAAAAAAATCGATGAATGAACCTCCTTTTTCATTCATCATGATATTAATCTGCTCTTATTAGAATTTATTAGAATAATAATGAAATATAAATTCATTTCCCCAAACCATCCCACCATCAAGAACACCCTGCAAGAACAATCGAACCATGGGGAAATCAGTTCGTGGGATGAACTTTGTTCATCATGTGAAACCACGAAAGGGGAAAAAATAATACAACAACAACCACTACCTGGATTTGGATCAATTGCTGATGAAGAAGGAGTTTTTTCTCATCCTTCATCGATCCATTGACACTTGATCAAAACTCTTACCATGAATCTGCCGCTTCATCACTGTTTGTTGTTCGCCAGTGAGAGGTTTCACAAACACTTTTCTACTCTAGAGCTCCCAAGTAATTTCTCCAGGATTGTCAATCTATTATCATTCCCCTTCAAATAAATTAAATAACGAAACACATTTCAGAATTTTCACAATACTTTTGTTGGAGCATTGAATCAATATTTCATTTATTAATAGAAATGAGCTCTCCATCGTGGTATTGTAGTATCACTGCATCATTGTGAAACATAAAAAGGAAATATTTTTATTAAATATTTTAATGAAATTCCTATCCAAAAACTAACCACCACATATAACCCGTGCCGTTCAAGGTTATGCACCACCTAACGAAAGAACACCCTCAAAATCTCAACGGTACTCTCCGATTTTTTATTTGATAACACAATTTAGAGTTATTAAATTTTTCCAATAAACCACTCAAGAGAACTAGTTAAAACATTAACAATTTTGATGGACCATTTCAGGCACAACAGGCCACAGAATCACATGTCGTCTCAGTGTATGGTCATGTAAGTTCCCTATGAATTTTCTAAAATTAGAACCATAAAAATATGATGCATTACATTACCCCCATATTAAAGATTTACATCCTCGATAATCAAAAAAATTATTACTCAAACAAAAGGTGAGGGAATCATTTACGAATCTGAGCTTCCCTCTCCCTTGTGCTCCTCTTAAGATCCACGTGCTGCCTTCAAACATGCACCAAGGGAAAATATCATCAAGGAGGGATCCCTTTATTTCATGTCTGAGAGGAATGTCTACCAAATGCTATATGGGGTTCCTTTTCATAGAACAAGAAAACCATGTTACATTACTGTGGATACATCATACAATTTTTTTCCGAAAACAGCCATTCTAGACATGAAAAATAGTAATTCATCCCATGAATGACGTCGTAAGGCCTCAAAACAATGAATAAGAGATCCCAACCACAACTCTCACCTGAAAGAGTCTATTCATAGAATCAAGACTAGTGTGAGATCATCAGGCCTCATCTAGTAGGATAATCTAAGCACGAGGTTCAAGTCCACAGTTTTACTAGAACCTATATGTATCAAAAGAAACACAGGAGAAAAAAACGAGGACAACTAGCTCCTATGTCCATTAATACAACATCAAAAAGGAAAATACATAAGTCTTACAGAGAATCTCTCCTGGATTCTCGGGTCATAATCCATGACTGGATGCATATTTTCGTACCCACATTCTCCAACTCCCTATGCCATGTCTATACCACCTGCTGTTATTCTTACTCCTCTTCCTCATCAACTAGCTTTATACAACCCAAACAAAGCTCACTACATTGCGCTCCTATGTTAGAGCTTACCTCATCTGATACCACACTTCCATGACCCATCCCACGGGGCCGGTGTTGTGACTAACACAAGCCCACCTCCAACATTCTAGGGGATGGAGAGTAGCATCTTGTATAAATTTCCCACAAATGAGAATCATTAGCCTATGGACCTTCACACACACACACAACTCCAAAACAAAGATGTCATGATGTAAAAATCTAAGGAATATATGAATGAAAAACACCGATGATAACACATCCAAAGTGAATTAAATATAATGTACAGGGCGGAAAACCAGGCCAGTATTCAATCCAAACAAAAGAAAGACATAACACAAGTCAAAACGCCAAGTCCCTAATGCTCATCCACTAACAACCTTAAATAATGGATTGGCGAAGGGTAGCTTCTTGAAGTCCTAGGATAACACCTAATCTGTATGACCACACAGATTACTTCATGGTCCTAGCCCTTCCTGGACTCCTTCAAAGCATTGAAAATATTCCCAAGACACGACATGTGCAGGCAAAGCCTGTGCATGTGTGAGTAAAATAATACTCTGTTGGACACCCCAAAACCAAAAAGAAATGCACTATCAGCTCCACACAAGTATATGCCTATACATAAACCAATAACATCTTGATATACTCTTTCCAGAAACTAATAATCATAATGCCCAAACCTCATATCCAACAATAGAACTATCACCATTTTTTTGAAAGGAAACAGATAAACTAAGAGAAACCAGCACCACAAGCTTAGCCATGCCAGATGGTAATTGCCCGAGAGGTACACTTCATTGAGAACAACTTTACCATTCTTAAAGGTTCATTTGATAGAATGTGATTCATCAAGAAGATACTGCTAGGTCCATTTCCAGTTCCTAGCACTAACGGTTCAGTAATCATTGTCCAGCGCCAAATGCAAGACTAAGGAAACCCAAGTGGAGAGGCCATCCCACACCACTGTACACATATGAGGGATCCCTACTACAAACCATATCACAAAACCTCCTCTGCTCTTATATGGAGTGTCACATACCTTAATCCATTAAAGGATTAGTAGCTTATATCTAGGTAACATCCTCATCAACTGGATGGGCCTGGTCTTCGCTACTGTGTCCGATAGCTGTGGGAGCTCCAACTCCAATAGAGGACCCACACCCTACTCGATAGGGGAGTACTACTCCATGATAGAGGACCAACGACCTGATACGACATGGGAGTACTTCCTGTTTTGTTCATTTGTAGAGTACCTGTGCCCTAGTATGATAGGGGAGTATTGACTCCTATCATAAAGGACCCACACCCTAACCGGTAGGGGAGTATTGAATCTATTCAATCATTTATGGAGGACCCACACCCTAAAATAGTGGGGAGTATTGACTCCAATCATATATTACCTACACCCTACTTAGTAGGGGAGTATCGATTCAATGTATGTTTGATGTGGAGGACTCGTTCTCTATAGTTATATGGTAGTACCCACTCCATGAAGAGAGGACGCACTCCCTTGTCCCACAGGGGAGTACCTACTATACCATCATGAACATCACAATGATCCTACAAACAAGTCCTTCATCGTAGTGATGACCTCATATGAATATACCGAAATAAAATGAAACCCCACCCCATGATGTGGGGTTTCTACCTTTATGAAACAAAACGATTCTTGCTCAATCATATTTTACCGGAAAAAGCTACACCTCAGACAATTAATCCACCTGTAATTTTTTTTAAAAAACCAGTTAATGTATTTAATAAGGACCATATCCTCCCAAGGATCCAAACACCATTGATAGAACATCGAACATATGCTATGTTTGAGAGTTATGACCATTTTAACAAAAAAGGGTTTGTTGGGTCTAGGTCTGGTCTGACTAAGTCGAACCGACCCGACCATGCCCGACCTGAGGCCCACCAACCCGACCTGAGTCCAACCTGGCCCATTAGACCTACCCCGAATGGTCTGGGGATAGGTCAGCCCACTGGGCCATGGGTCCAACCAAGCCCACCCAGCTAGGCTCGACCCGCCAACTTTACCCCGGTCTGAATCAAAGTGGGATGGTGGCGCTCTCCTAGGACACGATAGGGGCTGCCACATCCCCTTCATGAATGAATGTCGACCACCAGATCAGTGCGCCCACTTCTTTTTGTCACAAGATTTATTCAACATCACGAATGAGTTCATGACCTCCTCAGAGTGGAAAGAAAAATGGATGCAACTATCTCATCCGCCTCTACTGCCAACGCATGCCACCATCAGTGTGCCTGTTGGTTTTCTCACATGTAACCAGACTCACACGGGTGGTCCATTTTTGAATTTGGATGTTCTTATAGACCACATGGGCCTCTCTATTTACTAATGTTGGTCATAACTTTGTTGCAATCCCTTCTTCTAGAAAACACTTTATTGATGGAATCTCACACTCTGCTTCGTTCCACATTCGGTTGACTTCATCATAGCACCTTCATGCCCTGTCTATTCTAGATCCATGATGTCAGATCATTGCACCATGAATGGTTGCAATAGGAAGGGGGAAACCAAAAAAATCATGGAATTAACCCCAAACATTGTTCATCATGACATTAATCTGGTCCTGTTAGAAGTATTTATCGGAAAAATCAAATATAAATTCATTTCCCCAAACTATCTTGCGGTCAAGAACCTCCCACAAAGAACAATCGAACCGTGGGTCAACCTGTTTGTGGGTTGATCGGAATTCATCATTTAAAACATAGAACAATGAAGAACAGAATAAAATAGAAAACCCTATCCAGGATTCCATCGATCTTCAATGAAGGAGTAATTTCTTTTCATTATTCGTTGTTCACCAATGAGAGGTTTCAGCAATTATTTTCTTCTCCAGATCTCCCAGTTAATTTATCTAGGATTGTCAATATATTCCTGTACCACTTCTAAGCCATTAAATGAAGAAACACATTTCAATATTCCCTCATCATTATTGTTGAAACATTGACACATTATTTCATTTATTAAAGGAAACGAGATGCCCATCGTGGCATGAAACGTCACTGCGTCGTTTCAAAATGTCAAAAGGAAATATTTTTATTAAATATTTTAAAGACGTTCACATACAAAAACTAACTTTCAAACTAGACCCATGCTAGTCAAGGTTTGGCCCCACCTATTGAAAGAAGACCCTCTCGAGATAAACTGTACAGTATGATTTCCAATCAAATTTAATTTTTTATGAGTTATAGGTTTCGAAAATAAAATAAAATAATTATTTATTTATAGTCACGTCTCAAAAAACAAATGTCTACAGTTGTCCCATGCCAGATAATTTTAGGCTCTACCTAAGGAAATAACTCTTTCACAAGCTCAACAATAGTCTCATATTTTCATCCTGAGTCACCGTTTGGGAGTTCTAAGGATTTGAAAAAATAAAATTATTTTATTTTATTATTTTATTTATTGTAATTACATTTCAGTTGTATTCAATGGAGTCTTGTGCCGACTAATGTTAAGTTAAGCCTAGGGTTAACCTACCATCTTGAACACAATAGTACCCTCATCTTTCTGACTTGATCCATCATTTAAGAGTTATTATGCTTTTTCAGGAAAACAGCTCATGCACACTATTTAAAACATAAAAAATCCCAACGGACCATTTCATGCACACCGTGACATGAAATTGCACGTCATTTCTATACCAGGTATCGTAATGTTCCCTTGAATTTTCTAAAAACAGAAAATGAAAAATCATATCCATTACAGTGATATCTGTGTTCTTGAATTTAAAATGTTGTTGTAAGAGAACTTTAACAAAGTGCGATGTTGGTTCCATATGCCTTTGATGCCCATTGAGAAGGTTTTAAACATCTTTTAAAGTGTTTGGATAGTATTCTATTATTGTCCATTAGTATGAGGACGATTAGTTGTACTAATGTCCATATCAGTGTTTAAATAATTTTGGATACTTTTCCAAAAAAATAGAGGTGATTCATGAATCTTGATTGGACACATTTGATAGTTGTAATCCATGTAGCCTTACCACTAATCTAATGTATATCTGTTCTAGTTTATCCAGTGAGAAATCCTCTCAAATCATAATGAAGTGTGCGGTCTTTTTAATATGATCCACAATAACCCAAATAGCATTGTTTCCATTGGATGTATTTGGAAGTCAGGTGACAAAGTCGATGGTGATTTTTTCCCATATCCACATTGGTATAGGTAATGGTTGCATAATCCTCATAGACATATTACTATTAGCATTCACTTGTTGACATTCCTTGAACTTCCATGTATATTTAGAGATATGATTCATTATGTTACCCCACCAAAAGTTCTCATGATGTTCTCGATACATATTCGTGTTTCCTAGGTGAATAGATAAATTTGAACATTGTACATCATCTAAATGATTATTTTTTAACTAGAGACTTTATGGAACACATATCCACGATCAAAAACATTCAATTCATAATTCATTAACATTGAAATCTAGAGATTTACCTTTTACTATAGTTTTGACATTATTCTAAATTACCTAATCATATTTTTCAGCATCATTTTTCCTTTAAAAAAGATAGATATGATAAATAATTTGTGAATGGATTTATGACATTCCCTTCTTTATGAGTCACCTATCCATCTTCATCAAATCTGAGAAGTTTGAATCCTTTTCTGTTATCATTAATAATATAATTTCTGGGTCATTTCTACTTATAGAATCCACAAGCTTGTTCTATTTATGATCATGGCAGTGGATTGAATAGTATTAATACATGATGAGATTTAACCATCTTCATTGGTGCATATTTATCTTAATTGGTGCATATTATACACTTTCTGTGTGAATAAATATTTGAGATTTTTGTTATCCAAATATATTTCACACTTCTTCCCAAAGAGATAATGCCGCCAGGTTTTCAAAGTAACGATCATTCCTGATAACTTCAGATCATGATTGGGAAACTTTTTCTCTAGAATTTTAAACATCCTTGAGTCCGTGGAAATAACTTTGTCTTTTTTCATCAACACACATCCCAATATCTTTTTTGAAGCATCACTAATGATTAGGGAATGATCCCCATTTTTGGTATTGTGAGCGCATGGGTTGTGATAAGATTATTTTTCAACTCCATGAATCTTTATTCATATGCATCAATATAATAAAACTTGACTCCCTTCTGAGTAATCTTAGTAAGATGGGATGATAATCCTTGGAATTTTCTCATAAATTAATGATAAAATCCATGTAACCCAAGGATGCTATGGATGCATTTCATAGATTTTGTCCTTGTAAATCCCTTAATTTCTTTTATCTTTAAAGGATCCATAGATATCCCATTTTTCATGATGATATACCAAACGAATGATAATTCCTTCAAATAGAACTCAATCAATCTATAATTTTCAAAGAGCTTCTCTGTTCGTAATGTATTTAGCACAATGCTTATATTCTCCTCATTCACCTCTTTAGTTTTGGTGTATTTTAGAATATCTGAAATAAAAACTACCAAAACATTTGTCAAGGTAGTCTCTGAGGATTCTATTAATCGTATCCATGATGATATCTGGAGCATTAGTGAGTCTGAATGGAATCACTATGAACTCATAATACTGATAACTTGTACAAAAGGTAGTCTTGGGGATATCCTCCTCCTTCACCCTTACATGGTAATATCTCAACCACCAATCCACATTTGGTAATTATTGTGCTCCACATAGCTGATCAAATAAGTCATCAATTTTTTGAAAAGGATACATGTTCTTTATCCTGATTTTTTTGAGCTAACGAAAATCAATGAAAATCCATACTGACCCATCATTATTATTGATGAAGAGGACTGGTGCACCCCATAATGAAGCACTTGGGTGTATTAACCCTCTATCAAAATTCTCCAATATTTGTTTCTTCAGTTCCTCATGTTCTATAACAACTATTCTATATATATTCTTTTATATTGGAAACACCCAAAGTATAATATCAATCAATAATTAATCAACTATTATAGGAGGAAGACCAAGAAATTACTCAAGAAACACATCGGTGAATTCTCTCACAATAGGAATGTATTAGAGGATGGTTCTTCCTTATACCAACTATAATAACCCTTCTATTTATTACATATTTAGTCATGATTTATTGCACAATGTTCCCTTAATACAACTCATAATATTCAAGGGTATAGTTTCTTTTGAGGTTAGGAACATTATATTACAACTTCAAACACAAAATACAACATCTTTATTGAATAATTCTTTTACATGACCACAACAGTATTTCGTACTTAAAAATACATGGGATAACCTGAGGGAATACATAAGAAAAGGGAGAGCTATAAATCCTAGTGAGGGAGTAAACATGGAATAACACGATGATAAAAATATATTTTATACAAGGAATATCAACAATGTATAATGGAACATGAGTATTAAGTCATGATATATCATGATAATCATAATATGGAATTGTGGCAACAACATAAAACACTACATCATAAATATAATGGAATTAGTTCAATACCTATCCCAACATGGAGGAAACAATTCCCATAAATTTATTATTTAAAAACCTATACCAACATGAAATATCATGAATCTAAACATTACACGATGCATTAGAGGGCTATCTGTGTGCGCCCTTCATAATCATTTCAATCTCATGCATAAGTGTGCCACATAGATCATATAACATGGTTTCAAACAACATCATAATTTATTCCAAAACAAAGTAATATAGAATAAATTTATGTCATTCCTCAATCAATATGTATATTTTCATAATGGTCAATACCCTTGTTATAGGAATGCATATGGTATTCACTACATGATTATTTTGGTATTGAAAATCAGGATTCAATTTTGGAAGAATAATTGTGTCATATGTAAATTCATAAGATGGGTTGATGAGAGGTAAATGGGTCTCTCAACATTTATACCTGAAATTGATATTAAAAGGATAATTAAACATAATATCTTATAATATTAAGTGGAATTAAGATGCATAATATAACATAAGTTTTTAAATGGAAATGTGAATGGAGAAATGCCTTAAGGAATTGTGGGATGGTAATGGGTGTATATAAAGGATCATGGATGTATTAACAGGAGTGGGGGAATATTAATTTATATATAAATAAAATGAATATTATAGGAAATATGTATGAACATATCTCAACATATGAAAATTGATATTAAAAGCATATAAAAAAATATTTCCTGTTAAAAGAGGAGAGTTAAAGATCCCTTAGTTTGATGTGTGACTCTAAAGGCCTATGAGATGATTCATGGTAGATTGGGTGCACTTTGGGAAGAGTCAATGGATTAGTTTGAAGAGGTTGGTCGATTTTTAAAGAGTTTTAGTGATGATAAATGGGATATTGTGTGGGTTTATATGGTAAAGGATGTTGATTTCTTTATTATTTTTGTTTTGGACACTACACAATAAAATATTCAAAACCACAAACCATCCCCTAATTTTTTCCCATAGTTTAATGAAATTTGGAGTGGTATAAATTATTTTTTAAGGATAATGGAAGATGACATTAAAATATTTCCCTTACTTATGTGGAGGTGAGCCATATTTTCAAGGAAATCATATTAATATCTGAAAATATATTATATGTTTTGGAGGACTCACTACAGATTTATAAAATAAATAAAATATATTAAAAATTACATTATTATAATTTAAAAAATATATTTGGCCAAATATCCCTTTTATAGTATTTATAACATCATTATTGGGTAATTATGATGCCATAAAACACACCCTATATTTATACAGTATTTAATTTTTACTCAAAAATTCGACTCCCTCAAATAATTATGAAAATTTCACCTTTGGATATTTTCAACACCTGATTCCACAAAGAATATCAGTTTTATGTAAATTATTTTCTAAATATCTTAATTTCATTTTGAAAATAAAAACCTAAATTTAATTAAAACTGAAGGGTTTTGAGAAAAAAAATTACAAACTATAATAAAAATTAAATGTGAATCTATAAAAATTATATGATCGTTTATATTTAATGAAATTAATTTAATAATAATATTTTATAAAAATAGTATATATTTAAAAAATCAATTAATTCATCAAAAACATATTTATTAATTAAATTTTAATAATAACCTAAAATAGTATATGTGCTTTAAAAATTATCTACAAATTAACAATAACATGAAGTGAATTATATACATTATTCTATAAAAATGTACAGAATTTTATTACTATGGTATTCATAAATATCCCATTATTATAGCATCATATTCCCTATGATTAAGGTGTGCGATGGGGGTTATTTCATGGATTCATTCGATGCACATGTTTTGGTCTATGATGTTGAAGAGCTTGATGTTTTACTGTAAATAGTTTGGCTCATGCTCAATTTATTGGATCTCGGCTTGGGCATGGTCTAGGTCAAAGCCTCCAAATGCTATGTCATTTAGAAGCTCTGATAAATGGGGTTCATAGGGAATGATCTTGCTGGTTGAGGTCATCACTTCCATTGTCTGTCTCAAAATGATATTTTAAAACCCTATATTTATACTAATCATGTGATCATTGTTCAATAACTATATTATCAACAATAATAATACTTAACCGTTGTTTAAATCCATTAGTATATAATTAAAAATAAGTGTATGTTTCTTCTTTGGGAATAAAACATTTAAATGAAAGTGAATTTTATTCATAAATGACAGGGTCACTCCAACATGTGTAGGGATAAAGTCAGTGTAAGGGTGAGTATAAAAATAATGAATAGGAAACCCCCATCTCAATTGGGTAAAATGTGGAAGTTATCTAAATTAATGAACAAACCACATATACACCCATGTAAAGTAATATGGGATTTGAAAGGATATAAAATGAGTTATGGGACAACATCCTAAGAAATACAAACCTATTTTATGGAGGGGTGGGGGTAGATTCCCCAATAGTTCCATCACCCCATTGTATAAAGGCTCCATAAATAAACATGACACCTCAAGGGAACTCTACTCAATGCTCACCTATATTGTATAAGATCAACCTATGTTCGGTACACAAGAATCGAATATAACCCAAATAACTACATCATACATAGGGTATAAAATTTGAATGATCTTATACTTGAAGGGGGGGATATAAACCATTATCCACTCAACAAAGACCTTTACCACCTCTATCCTAATAAATGGTGTGAATAACTAGTCTCACTGACATATCATTGTTCCTAGAATAATTTATATTTCCACAAATGAATTATTTAAACTACCCACACATAAAATCAAATTAAAACTATGTTGGTAAAATTGGTGGACCCACACTATGATGTAAGATAAGAATACTATTTAATGGAGTCACCAATCCCAATAATGAGTTACCCACACCTCATTTCTCGGCGGAGTATTGAAATATATCTATAGGGTGTGGAGGATCCATACATCATCAGTTTAGATGGAGGATGATCTCCAGTGATGTGAGATTTACACCCCTTTCCCTAAGGGAGTGTCCTACCAATTTTCTATGATGTGAAATGTACTATCTCAATAGTGAAAGGACCCGAAATGGATTCTAACATCCTAGATATTCTCATATGAGGGTATTTTTATGTGATATAGCTGAATATTTACAAATTGGTTTGGAAAACATCTAGTTTTCAAAACAATTTACCATCCAATAAGAATTGTAATTATACTATAGAGGTGGTGTTGATGGTAAGAGGTATACCATAAGTGATGTTATTATATATTTTTGAATTGTAGTCAAAAAAAATATGTCAATTATAGAATGTGGTATCATAACACACTATTATGGTTGAATACATTGATATAAAATAATATAGGAAGAATATGGTGTGGTTGAATAACTTCTTGATGGATATGGATATAAAATGAGGGGATATTTTATTGCACTATGATAGTAAAATTGTTATAAATTGTCTAAAAAATATAATTATTCTTGTAAATATGAATCATATTAAATTGAAACACCAATTTATATGAGTCTTAATATAGGATGGGAAATTAAAATTACTCAATATTCATGGAACTAATAATTTGGATGTCATGTTGATGATGTTCTTGTAGATTCAATAGATGAGGCATTATTGTGCTATTGGTGTTCATTTTAAATAAATAGATGATGAGGGAAAAAATATTAGAGAACACTATGCAACAATAAAATGGAATTGAACATGAATTTCTTGAAAAGTTTTCTTGAAATTGATGTTTTATAAGATTTTATCAATTATCAAGTGATGAAGTGGGGGAGATCACATTATGTATGGTATCTAACGCTATAACCATGGATGTATGTTGGTTTTTTGGATCATTCATGTACATGATATTCTTATAATGTTTGTATCTTGGTACATTGGATAAAGTTGGGACAACGTCTAGAATCCCAAACTTTAGTAATAAAGACACATTATAGCATATTTGATTGGAGCCTACAATATATAACGATAGTATTATAGATGTTAAGATTGTTATTGTTTTAGCATTCAATTAGAGACACAAATATGGTAAGTATCTATGAAGATATTGTATAATTGAATAAAATATCATAGTAGACTAGTTATGTTGATTTAAATTGTATCATGAATGGGTACTATGGTGCCATATATCATTATAACCTTATTTGAGCTTCTATTTAAATCCTTGAGAATGTACCCTATAATTTTCTCCCAAATATTTGAGAACATTTATAAATATCTATGGAAAATGGTATTATTCATGATTAATGTAAATATTTATCTCATGTTCCCAACATTCTGTTCATTTGAATTTTCTTTTTTTTACACTTCTAGAATATAGTATTATTATAGATAATGATGTTTTTGTATAAAAATGTATTAGATACTGAATTCAGATGATTGATATAAGAATTTATGTATTTACAAATGGCCATAGAATAAGGAAAGGTAAATATCGATCACTTAAACATACCTATCATTACTTTATATATAATTTACATAATTTATTATATTTATTAAAAAATGATCCTCTATCCTCTTCAAGGAATATAACCTGTTGTGATATATAAAACTGAATAGGAGATACTAGATTTATGATTTTTTTAGTGTTGTACATAACAAATTAGAATAAAACTTGTAAATTCAATACATGATTTGATAATTTGATGGTTTGGATGATGAATGATCTGAAAAATATATATGAGAATTTTTCATCATTGGATAAGTTGTGCATGATTAGACAAATTTTCAATATTATGACCATTTAATGTACGATATTTTATGAACAAATTAAAAAATTCAACATCATCCTAATTTATTTTTTATGGGTGGAAATTAAACTCCAAGATGATTCATGTGAACTATATTTACTATCATTACTACCTGATATATAGGAAGAAACCATAATACCGTTGAATGTTTATTCATGGAATACAATGTGGAGATTGAATTATATTTGATAACTGGTCCTTAGTGTAGATATTACGAGAAAATGGTCTAGAAGATTCCCCTATTCAACTATATTTATATAAGGAAGAGGAATAAATGTTCAATTAGATAACCATATTGACTAATGAAAGTGAAATATAAATAGTAGAGTCAAAGGAAAGGGGCATAGTCATAACTAATATATTTTTGAAATAATGGAAATGTAAATAAGAAGTGGAATGACATCTTTAAGGAACCTAAAAAATTATAACATAATAGTAGATGGAATTGATGATTTGTTTCTGCTATGCCATGATACCCCGATAAATCAAGGATTTCATAATCAAGTTAATCATTAAAGTCCACATTAGAGAAATTATTCCTTAATAATAATGTTTCATTAAATCATGGAATGGTAAAACATACAAATGAAAATCCTCTAAATGACATTGTAATGAGTGATACGTGAATCAAAACCAATGGTGGGATTTTTCTCATTTTTGGGAGCCTGTGGTATATTCCTCCAATGAAAATAAAACTTAATTTTTCGGAATCATGATGTTGTAGGATTTTTGGCCACATTAACAAATTGGGAATATAATATTACTATGTGAGTTATAATCATGTCTCATATATTATATAATGTTACCTTATAAAATAAAATATAAAATTGTGTAAAAATGCCTATAACAAAAATTCAATTGGGGATTTAATGATGCAGTATTGATGATTAGACCACATGAGTAATAAAGAGATGACGGTTCTATAAAAAATAAATATTACATAGGATGAAGTCATTGGATGTTATATTATGTTAATATTTCATATTTTTAATGTAGAGAAGGATTATTTTTAAAAATTTCAAAGAATACTAAAGACATAAAAGATGGATATAGTGAGTATAAATGTTTGGGGGTCAGCACCAATTTAAACCCATTGGGGGTCACCATATACTGTCAATTTTATCAATGAAACATCAATAATGATATTTTTTTAATTACGAAAAGAAAATATTTTTTTACTATGTTTAATTTTTTTTGATTTTAGTCAAGAATGATTTAGGATCATGCTCGAAATTCTTGAGGCCTAAAACTGGAGGATGTTTTTATAGTAATATGTTATGGAATTATGTGTTAAATATGAAATTCTGAGGATGAAGTCTCTTAAAGATATACATACATAGAAGTATTTGGCTTGGAGGATGAATAAAACACTAAATGAATGTGCTGGGAGAATTTACTAACTCTTGTAAATACTAAATTCTTTCTCAGTAGAGGATGTGGACATGAAATCATATCTCATCGATAGGAGTCCATTTCTTAATCTGAAAAAAAATCAATTTGATGAGATGTAATGAGAATATGGGATAAAACTCCCATATTTATATGTATTTTTTAGATTGTAATATCTCCATACAGATTCAGATATAAGATACATGATTGATGATACATAAAAATCATGTTTTTTATTTGATATAGTGATGATTATTTTAGTGATCACTTCTTGGAAAAAAATAATTAGAAACCCAATATATGTAAAAATGTTTTATTTAATGAGTCTTTAAATTAAAAAATATTCATGTAATTTAAACAACTAGTAGAAATAATTAATCAATGCTCCAATTGAAAGTGGTGTTTTAAGGTGTAGCAATGATTATGAAAAAATTGGAGCCTACTTCTTCATGTGATTTTGAGGAGAAAAACAGTGTTTAGAAGGCCCATATAGAGGTTATGATTATCCATTTACTATTATTTATTTACTAATGGTAGATGGATTGAATTATTTGAAGGGTAATGTTATTAAGTATTCAATAATGTGGGAGTTATCTATAAATGATGATATTTCATAATTCAATGATAACAATCCATGGAACATGACACAATTGAGGCATGAAAAGAATGAATTGTAGAAACATTGGTATAAATAGTCAATTAAGTACCTAATATATAGTAGAGGCCTATGTAATATCAATTGGTGGAAGGATTTCTATAGATTTAAGGTGTGTATTGTACATAAATATGTACACCTAGAGTTATTCGTTCCCCTACACTAGTGGTTATTAATATTGTTTCGTAAGAGGATTTACATCATGAACATATTTACATAATGACTATATTTTTCAAGTATATTTGAAGGAGGATATTTATATGATACAACAATAAGGATATACTGAGTCATGAATTGAAATCATGATGGGAAAACTCTTTAAAGTTATACATCGGTTAAAGAGGAAATAAATGAATGAAAAAATAATATTGATGTATTCATGAATAAACATGAATATATATTTTTCATAGATAAATGATATTATTTCAAACTATTTTGTGAAAAATACATTGTATTAATTTTTAATATGTGGATTAAATTCACATCAAATGATAAAGTATATTGAGGTTTAATGAGGTAAAATGTAACCCTAATAGGGTTTTTGAGATGAAATGTATATGAAATGATTATATGATTTTGGGGAAGAAAATTAATAGAGACCATAGTTCTAAAACCATGATTTTTCCATATATTGACTACGTTTGAATTTTTTTTTTGAATATTTAAAATGATGTAAGAAAAAAAGTTCTAATTCTCAAAGAATTCCATTTTAAAACCCTAAATGATTTAGCACTAAACACTATATAAAAGGTTGAGTGTAGAAAAAAATATACATTAGTCATTATTTATTAGAATATTATCTTATTCAGTGGCTTGTACATAACCTGATATTGATCATGAAGTGGTAAATGTTAGTAGGTAAATGGATAACCATGAAAATTGACATTGTAAATCAATATAAAAGATATTTAGGTACATAAATTGATGTAAGGAAATGTCTATGTTCTTTGGGAAAGGGAATTCATTATTATGGTAAGTGGATATTAACCGTAGAGGAGATGTTGATAACAAGTTGACTACCACTTTGAATGTGTTTACTTATAGAGGATCTACAAGGATCTGGGATTCTAAATTAAAAACGGTACAAGAAATATCCACCGAGGAGGTAGAAGACATTTATTTTATAGAATCCAGAAAATAGATATTATATCTAATGAACATAGTTATGAAGATGGACAAAAAGAGATACGATAAATTATTAAACTATAATAGTCAAGGGATTGTGAATATTGTAAAGAACTTAGTGTTTCATGTATGTATGAATCATAATTAAAGCTTGTTCCTCTTTAATGAAGTCTTCATGTGTGATGGGATATTGACATAATAAAAGATTAATTTTTATAAAGGTTGGGCTCGAGGGGTCATTTATTAATAAATCAAAGCAAAGACCTCTTTTAACTAGGTAGAGGGAGACCCATTACATAGCCCATTGGCCCAGTGGGCATTTATCCGATTAAATGGACCGTAGGCCCAATTTTGTTGGTCCAAAGACCATTCTGTGAATAGTACTGCTACAGTACACTGGGCTGCTACTGTACTGCACAGTACCCACCGCTGTTACATTACTATGCCACTGCTATAGTGACCTGCCACCGCTATAGTGCCCACCGTTGCTACAGTTCCACCACTACTACAATACTGCTACAGTACCTATGCCCAATGGGTTTCGAACCTCTATTTTTCAGGTAGATTTAAGGGGTTCTTACTACTATGAAAAACCCCAAATACTTATAAAAGATTAATAGAATCTATAATTAGACAGAAATATTGATGAATCTAATTTTTATTCAGATGAGGAGACATAACTATTCATATATTGGTCTTAATTAATTAATGTATTGTGAGAGGGAGAAGAAGGAAAAACAATATATGATCTTGGATGGTAAAACAATACGTATTTTAGGGATCTTCAACTTGAAAATAATAATTATATGGGAAAGGTCCCACTTATGTGTAATGAATTATCTAATCTCAAAAATAGTATGCTTTCAAAATATAGAACCATAAAAGGATGTTATTTTATTTACTCAGGATCCATATGGGGGATTGTTGGAATGGTGTTTCCAGATCCTTCAAATAAAATTTGACTTAATACTAGCATCCCAAATAGTAGTAATACAGAATCAATATAGATGATTTGACAAGAGACATTGACTAGGCATTATAGGAGTGTTTACATCAACATGGTAACTATAAAATCATTTTAATAGTTACTGATAATGAGTACTAACATATCTTGGACTTATTATGAGTATTATCACTATATAAATGCAATTATTATTGTTCCATGTAACATTATATGTTTATTTTGGGAAATGTATTCATAACACATGATTTTAGTGTTTAATTATTATACTTATTTTTAGTAAATAGGTCCTCTAATCCCTAAAAATATATATTATTCCAAAACCATTTAAATATTTTTGTATTTCTATCTTGTTCCTTTTTAGTTATTTTTCACCCTATCGCATTTCCAAAATCAAAATTCATTAGAGCTCCCATAATTTTTTATCTAACACATATCAACCAACCTAAATGTTTATCCTCATATATATAGCCTAGTTCCACAAGATCATTATAACAATTTGGAACATATGGTACCCTATTTATCATATATCTCAGAACATTTGAACTATCCACATTGTCCGAATACCAAAACCATCCTACCATGGGCATGACACCATAAAGAGATACACACACCACACCATTGTTTATAAAACTGATTAATGTATTAAAAATCCCATAAAATATAATCTATAAATGTTTACTGGATCATGTTTGTAATCATAATCATATCGGGGGATCCAAACCTCACAGGGGTATGAAAATTTCATAAGATAGACACAAACCCCTATGATGCACCTCATGACACTCTATAGGGAAAGGTGTGTCAATAATATGGTTTTATCCTTCCAAATTTGAGTACCCATGCCTTTAATTGATCATTGATAATATATATCATAGAATAGATAAATCATACTCCATATATCTACAAGAGTACTAATTCATCCCTATCAATACAAAGAAGTTGCATCCATCTTTAGTGGGGATATATGAAACTATTATATAACACATACGATCAAAAAATCACATCTCATTACATGTAATATCCCTATTTTCATATATTATAATCTAAAGAAAAAATTATATCTCTAAGGGAACCTAATAAACATTGAGGACTGACACCCCATATCTATAAGGGTGTACAATGCCCTCAATATATGTGATGACTAATTGAATTATATGAGTCCCGGACTAGGGCAATGCCAAATTTAAATTTCCTTCCTCCACTTCTTCATAGTCACCAAAAATAATAGTTTTATGAATGTTCCATAGTGAACAATTCATTATTTTTCATCTTTATGTCCAAAAAAATCAAAATGGTTCTATATGAGGGAGATTTTCCCCAACATCCAAAATATAAACTAGCCATGTTGTCAAAAATGTATCTAGAGTTACATCCAACTCTTAATCCTCTAATAAAAATAATATAAACCAACTCCATATCTAGGGTGTATAGAAAGAGTGAATCTCTGAGAGTATTATGTCTGTCAATATATATCTTCATGCTACCTGACTATGTACAGAGAACCATTTAATACTATCGTAATACCGTATATCCCAAACAATCCAATCCACTAATATTAAATCAATATTTACCAAATTACTGAAAAATATACTAAATAGTGAATATGTAAGTGGGTTTTATGTTGTGGTTCAAATAACATATTTTTAGGTTTACTGTCCTCGAACATAATGTAAAACACTACAATGGGATTTATTGTTCAATTTACATTGAAAAATATTTATAATGTACTATGATAGTGAAGTTGACCTTGATATCATCTATTAAAAATAATTGTGATAATTTATTATCTATTTTCCAAATATATAACTTGGATGAGAAAATAGGTTAAACTATAATGGGGGATTGTATATGTAATCCACCTCGGTATACATGTAATGTACACCCAATGACTATATATGGTCATGTTCTAATGCTTCCTAGTAATGTAATCTCTATGTACATGTTGTTTTCTCTCTCTCTAAATGGTGTGTATGTTTTAGGTGATACTTGATTTTCGTATACAAGACCCTTAGTTGTTCTGCCTCAACTACATGACATGTACTCTAAGACACATAGAATGTGAAACTTGTGGGATTCCTATTTTTTTATACCCTATCTCATGAAATTTCACATAGACTGATACATTGTGTTCTACTACACTATATACCTAACATTGGGTTTATGGTCTTGTACTACGACAACCATGGGTATTTTAAAAAATGACCTAATAAATATTCTTCATGGGACCTACACACCATGTATAATACTTATTCTACCTCAGAAGTATTAATGATCTAAACTATTTGTGTTCTAGCACTTCACAATGGGTGATCATGATTTTATGACATAGAAAATCAATTAACTAACTATATTTTACTATTCTATACCAATCCAAAATCATAGAAGCCATAATTATCCCATTAATCATAAATACTCCAAAATAAGAATCTAATATTACCGAAATATTTCAATTTTGATGAATTGAAATAATGATCCATGCATCTTGAAAATTAATTGTATCCTTAATGTTTCACCTTGGAAATTCATGTTTCACCTTTCTACATCCGAACATAGATTTTATTGAAATCAATAAATACCCATCCACTACCCACTCCTTCCTCCATCACACAACATTATGGTTTCAAAACTAGGTGGTCTCCTACACATCATTTACTGGGGAAGAAATGAAGGGGTTTTTGGTAACATTAATGAAAAAACATAAGGTAAAAAGGGAATTTTTTTGGATCCCTAAAACCATTTACAAATTTATACCAACGTATGGTAAAAAAATCTGATACAAACTCAATTATGGAGTATTAATTTCCATCTAATGATCGATTTATGTGATATAAACATTAAAATGTTTGGTATAAAAATATTATTTAATACTAATTATTAAATTTTAAAAAATACCTTTGTTGGAATATCATTAAATTATAGACAATTAAAAAATCCAATTATGGAACAATGGAACCATTAGAAAACAATTTAATCATTCTCTTGGGAAAATGTACCATTTACCACTAATGAAGGTTCGAGTCTCCTAAAATAAAAATTATAAAACTCTACTACAAGGAAAATCCTATATAATATATCCTCCAAAAAATAGAATATTTATCATAGAAATGGAAATAGTGCGAAAGGGTAATTGAGAATTACATTTTCCATCAACGTATGGAGGGAGAACAGATACTTGCAATGAATTAACCATATTGTGAAGGTGTAAAAATTTATAGGGAACTGTTATGAAAACCACCCAAAAAATCTTCCCATTACAATCACTAAAATTGGGAATACCATAATCCATATTCTATTTCCTTCATGAATGTCAATCAAACATTACTCATCATTGGGAGAGCTCCAAACACATGAGAAAATCACCTTTTATAAATGTAATCATGGATTTTAATGTGATTCCTTTTCCTCCAACTTTGCAATACCCATCAATTCCAGCAAAAAACAAATAGATGAACCATAAATATCTATTAGATATAGTTAATAACAAGGGATTTTTCATGATGGTGTTATTATCCACACCTTAAAGATGGAGTCATATATTAATTACATACCAATATAATATATTGGTAGAAAACCATTACATTGGGTACCTCTACAAGAACTTTATAACTCTGTACAAGTTTCTACCACCATCCCTCCACAACAACTAACAATCATATACATCGATTTTGTCTATCATTGGTAATAGGAATAACATAGATATTCTCATTACCTATTTTTAAACCATATAATGGACAAGAAATCTTTCACTGGTAACCTTATTGATATTATAATCCACTAAGGATGACTCGATTCATATAAATCAATATTTTAGGATGAAATATACCCAAAACACAGGAATCTACAACCAATAAACTATGGAATGATAAAAAATTTAACATTTTATGATTACATGAGGAATTATTCACCCCAAATCATTCTATATTACAGGGGTGACCATATGTCTAAGACAACTAAATGTATTTTAGTTAGGTACTCGTGATGAACGAAAACACATTTTCTAGTCCGTCTATCACTTATTATATCACATGACCTAACTCTAAATATAACATCGATAATTAAGAAATTAAAAGTATCATGTATCAATAATAGATCAATAGAATATATTAAACACTAATTTATCTCCTTAGAGTCTATTAGACAAGGAAATGTTCAATTCCAAAATGTTCAACACTCGACTCCCATAGTTTAACCAGGGAATCCATCAAACAGTAAAGGAATCATAGTAGTAATGTAATACAAATCAATGTTGTGGTACAACTATGACGAGTTTTAACCATGGAACATGTACTAGGGAATGTATCATCCCCTTATCTATAGTTATGTGTTTTATATTCATAATAGATTCAATTCCCTATTGGTATATAATCATCTAGGTAATGAACTTCTTTCTACATATTGAGTGTCATCCATACTCATCATTTATGTCTTATCTCCTTATAAAATATTAAAAATAACATTCTTCTTGATATAAAAACACCCAAAATATGGAAATCAACCAGATATTATACTTTGAGTGATCATATTTTACCAATGATATCCTAACATAGACTCTCGCCAAAATGGCGGTAATCTAAGGAAAACCACTCTATTAAAGGTGAATCACCCCAATAGATTCAATGGTGATAGACTATTAAATCTAGTAGTAGTATCCAATCATAAAAATATATTCTAATGAAATTATTTAGATAATTTTCTCTAGGCCTAACAACTAAAAATGGAGAGAATAACATGTTTTTGTTCATAAAATCCATTCTTCCCCAAAAGGCCACAAATAGAATATTAGGGCATAATGGGAATTATTTGATCAATCCATTTATAGATCTTACTCACCTAGTGTCCTATTATCTAACTGTTGAAAAAGTGTGTTCCCTATACCCAATTATTCAGTACTTTTGATTAACATATTGTGTATATAGTTAGATATACAAGATTTCATCATACCAATATAGTGTAGACTTTTCTGCGTCCACTATTAAAATGGTAATGTCTAAATGATAACTGTCGTATCCAAATGATATAGATGTTCCTAGGATATAATGCGAAACTCTAGAAACTAAGACATTAATCCTAAATATATGTTCTATAGTCTAGATACTCCTTACAAATTTGACTTAGATGATTTTTGACTATCAGGTGGTGGGGTCTCATAATCATTGAGACTTCTTCTCATGATGTTCTCACATGGTGATCTCTAGTAGTGAGATCATGAGGACTGACCTTCCAATAGGAATTCCACATGTTTTGGGTGTCATTGGATGTTCCTATCTACGATGATGTGTAATGGTCTAATGACTTGAGATCATTACCATTGTATGTCACATTATTAAGTACTTTGATGAAAGACGAAAACCATGGAGATGAAGTTTTGGTGAGGTAGTTTGTGTCAGGTGAATCATTGGTGGCATCTAATTGGTTGAATGGTTAAGAAAGGATTTTCCTCTTCTAGGTTATGGTAGTAATATATCTCCAGCCATGTTGATACGGATGGCAGTACCTTTATATGACCATGGCAATGGCAGTCAAGGGTAAATCTGTCCATCTAAATCAACAAACTATAAAGCAAGAAAAGGGTGATGACTCGTGAGTGCATCTTGTTTTATGAGATATTATAGAGAACGAGATTATATTACATAGTGCATTTTCGTAGGGTGGTTATCGATGTTGTGAAAATTCTTATTTCTTCAGGGGCCATTATTGGTTGCAAGATCCCAATATTGGTCTATGAATACTATCCACAGCTATCGAAATAATGGCTTATAGGGCCACACACAATAGTGTATTCAAAAATCTGTCAGATTTAGTTGAAAAGGTGTTTTGGACATGGTGGGCCTTGCCAAAGGGGTCCGGGATTTGTCCAATGTTAAACGATCAACAATGAAATAAATAAATTAATATTATTAGAGTTCCTAATAATTAGTATTGAATTTATTTATTAAATCTATATATGAGTTTTATGTGAATTCGTGAAAAAATATTAATTGACGAATATTAAATTATTCAAGGCTCAATTAATATTTATGGGAGTGACGAGCTGAGTTAATGACTCATTTATTATGATGTAATATATTTTAATATATTATAAGTGAGTGATAATAATATTTATGTCTCAGATTTGTAGTTATAAAAGGTCATTCATAGTGCGTTAAGTATCCGAGGTCGGTGAGGCTATAATGAGAATTTTAATTAAGCACTATAAATAGAATAGGAGGGGCATTTTACAAACACTATTCATGGACCTTCTCTCTCTTATACTCTCTCCACACTCTAGAGGGAGTTTCTCTGGTTCCAAGGAGCTCAGATGGAGCTCTTTCTCAAGAATCGCTAGTGAAGCGATGCGGTGGTCAGTGGAACATCGAAGGTATCGTCATTATTCCGTGCTAGAACCCATATTACGATGAACAACAGTCCCGCAGATTCCTTGAAACACGTGTGGACGGTCTAGAGGAATTCAGTTTTTCATTCTTCGAGCAGCAATTTGCAATGACGGGAAGATGTCATGCGTGCCTTCATATCTAAACTAGGTATTTTATAGTTTATGTTTGTTCTTAAAATCTACCACGTGTGGTCCTCGGCTAAGACCAGACTGCTCTTCTCTGATGCCCAGCTCTTCTTCGAAGTAGACATGTTTATGTCGACAGTCGGTTGAATTCTCTTTAAAACCCACCTGTTTGGGGCTTCCGCTACATGCCTGGTCCCAACAAGTGGTATCAGAGGGATTCTGTTGATTTTAAGTGAAGAAAAATTATATTTTCATTAATTCATGAAAATGGCGTCAATACAGTGCCAATGCTGCAAACTGTGTGATAATCCGACTTCAGATGACCATTCTACGGTCATCCATTGTTTTAATTCGGATTTAACATCGGTAAATACGTATGAGGTTTTAGATCTATGAACCTCAATTTCAACCATTGAGATTTCATTATTATTATTATTATTATAATTTCATTGTAATAATAATGGTTCAATTATAATAATAATTTTATTATTATAATAATTATGTCATAATAATATTTTAATATTATAATATTATTATTGATTCTCTAATCATATATAGGGTAAGGAAAATGTTAAATAAATAAAAGGAGATGACTCAACTTTCTGGGTTAAGTCATCAAAATAAATAAAAGGGGACGAAGACCTTCTTTTAGGTCTTGATAAAAAAAGTGGTTGTTGGGGTGGACTTGGAAAAGCAACCTCCTCTCCATGGTGCACTGTAGCGCACCAGGTGGCCACCTCTCCTCCCCGTGAGGCCCTGCACGGCCGGATACCCACTCCAGGACCACAATAACTCCCTGGATGCCTCTCAATTGTAGCAGATGTGCCCGACTACCCCAGACTGAGCACCCCCCCCCCCCCTCCTGTAGACAACCAGCACCTAAGCCGCACGATGGGCCATCCTCCCATGCCTACTGGTTCTCCTCCCTCTTGCGTATAGTCGCTGCTTCCAGCTGCTCCTCCCATTTTAGACTAGAAGAGCCACACAAGGCCGACTCCTTCATCTTGACGCCTCCTCCTCTCCCGATAAAGGATGATGCCACTCTCTTTTAAGCATCGCGAGCTCCAAAAAGTAGCGCTGATCCACCATCCTTGCTCTTGGTCATCCTGAGTAGTGATCCAGGCACCACATACCCGTAGGACACAGTACACCATCTCCTGCACCTTCCTAGGTGACGCCTCCCTACAGGTGCAATGAGACCAGATCGAGGCCCCCCTCCATTCACCTCCACGTCGCAAAGCAGTAGGCTACCCTCCGACTTCATCTCGGATGCGCAGCAGGCACCGCCATCCCGACACATCCCTATTCGAGCCCCAAGATCACCCGACCACCTAGAATGAGCCACCTCGGCCACCTCCTCCGCAGTTTCCAGTGAAGACTGACAAACCACCATGAGGTACCCTTTTGTGGGTTCATTTAGGTGTGCACTTAATGTATTTTCCTTGCCATGTGACCGGGTAGGTCTGCCAATCCAAGAATAGGGATGGGAAGTCCTGATCTGTCTTGAGAAACCCCGCACGGGGTCGGCGCTGCACAGGATGGGCCTACGTAGGTTCTCCACGACCCGCACAGGACCTATTCGGGGTAAATGGGGATCATGTAATTTTTTTGAATAAAAGGTTAATTAAATTAATTAATTTAATTTTGCTTCAGAATTTAATTAATTAACTATAAACATTGGTTTATAATTATAGTGGCATAATTAATTTATTTTCCAATAAATTGAACTATTCAATTAATTTAATTTTAGTTTTAAAATTTAATTAATTAAATTGGTACCAAACGACGTAAATATTGGATTAAAAATTAGAGTGAAATTTTTAATTCAATTAAAATTCCCTCAGGTTTTTTTTAATTTTGCATTTATTTAATATACGCGAGTTTTATACATATATGGGTGATCATGAGCTGGTGTCCGTCCAATGTATTTTTGGTGGTTTATTTATTTAATTATTTATTTAATTATTGCTTTAGGTTATATAATAATTATTTTTAAATAATAAGACGATCTGTGTGTCATCTCAGAGTTGTTATATGTTTAATGGTTTGCACACACATTCTCAGAGTTGTATACATATAGGCCGAGAACTCCTCACATGCATGCGAGTTCAATTGTATAATGAAGAGACGACCAGTGACACATTTTACCATAAGTGACTGCGATGCACCAGACAGGAGTTGGATGCATTGGATGAGAATACATTTCTATTTAAGTTGTAAGCCACACAACTAAAAGTTACATACCCCTAGGGTTTCAGTTGTTTTGTTCTTCACTCAACAGATTAACCAATTGTATCGGCTCATGATCAGTAGTTCGTTTTATTCTTGCATGATTTATTATTTTTTGAATGTGTAATTTATTGCACGATCACATAGAATAATAATAAAAAAGAATGCAAGATAAAATAAACATGTGGTCCGATAAAATTTCTATTTATTTCACGGTCAGTTGTGAGTGAGATCACATAGTAAGTGTATATAAAAATAGAATATGATTTAATTCATCACACTAAAAATAATAAAACCCTCGAAAAAATATTATGTCTTAATCGCCTTCCATCATTCAAATTTGGACAAAAATGGTTGTTTGAGGTGTCAGTCATGCCATAGATGAGGGTGCCTCTTACTACCGGGGTGTCCTTATAAGAATGATGGGTTGACTTAACTAGTATTTCAACAAATAAATATCCATACCTTGATTGTTGGGATTTTAGAGGCAAGAGTTGGGTAAATCATGTTCTGATTTTAAGAAACTGGTACTTTACTCAACAGATTGAGGAGCTGCAAGTTAAAACGGCCAGCCAGCCAAAAGCCTACCTAGAACCCTCTATGTAGTGGTGTATCCTTAGTATGTAGGCTATGTGGGGTTGTTCCGGGGTCCTTTCAACCAGAATACTCAAGTGATAGAGTATTCCAACTCTATCACTTATGGTTCTTATAGTCCTACAAAATAGTGGGAGAAATTAAATGATTAATAAAAAATGTATGAACTGTTAATACACATAAAAGGCGCTAATTTGATATAATTCATTTTTTTAGAAAAATGTAAAGTTATACCACAAGATTAAAACTACAATATTATAATGGAAAAAGTAAATGTCAACAGTAATAGGAGTGTCCATGAATAGTACAGATGTGTGCGTATAGTACTATGATATAGGAAAATCAAGGTGTTAGTGTCCCCAACACTATTAAACTTCCTCATGAAGCGAGAGTGAAAATTACTTACAAGAGAATAATGAACAAACCATATGACAGTTATATCATTATGCTTTCATCAACATCCATTATTAGTTTCGGTCACTACACCAAGACAAGGATGATACAAATATAATGTCCCATCTCCGAGATGTTTGCAAGGAGAAAGCAAAGCAATGAAATGAATAAGGCTATGTTTACACCGGAATGTGTAAATTGAAAGATAGATCATGACCTTTAAATATCATTTCACCCCATTACTCAAGTATTGTTTTAATTTTCAAAACGAACAAATATTAAGTAAACAGATCATTACCAATTTAGGTATGGTTCCACAAGTGAATAAGAATAAAAGTCAGTTAACAATTAATTCTTAAGGCTGATAAATTGAAATAAAATGTGAAAAGGTCAAAGGAATTTAATTACAATGACATATTCATGAAGTCCTTCAATTTATATGGTATTAATAGAGGTTATATGCATGGAATATTATAAAATAATACTATGGAATTTTAAAAGCAATAACCAGATTTAATGGAGCAAGTTGTCGCTTCTACATCAGGCATATTCATCAATGTAATGTTTCCCTTTTACTACATGGGTATTAAATACAATATGCTGATAAAATATGCATATTCTAATACGATAAACAAGTTATTATAGAAACCTTACTGGATGTCAGGTGCATTCTCCAAATGGCTGTGAAAGGGTGATACTTAGGTCAGTGGAGAGAAGTACACAACTTCTTTAATAGCCATGTGATAGATTCACATTGAACTATTATTGAGTATAACCACAAACATTAATCTCATGTGTCCATGGATGCGTGGAGATATTATTTCTAGTTCTGGAATGAATGTTGTTTTTGGTAAACTCAATCACTAGTTCAGTAATACGTGAATAATAGGCAATTAGTGATGAATATAAATGTAAGACTTCTACCCAGTTGTGAAAGGATAATTATTTGTCATGTAATACTAAAAATGGATTTCATGAATATACCAAGTATGGTATTTAGGCTCGGCACAGCTAAATACTTTTGGTATTATCAATGTCTTTAGTTTGGAAAAAGGTGCCTTTAGAAATAAAGGTACGTCACAGTGCTTTTGGAAATAGTTCAACATTAAAATGTGAACTATTCAAATTATAAGCTAGAGGTATATATACTTAATATGATTCTTTTAAGTAAATATGGAATATCAAAGTGATGTATTTTCATTATCAGGAGATATGACTTTATTTAGGTTGGGATACCGAAGAATATCTCAACCAAGCATTCATCAATCATGATAATGTAGCATAGAGCAATTCTTAAATGAACAGTACCTTATCGTCATCACTACATTGATATTAATGGGGAGGATTGATGATGAATTCATCAATATCAACATTGATCAACAAAATGTTGCATGGATTAATTCCTAAATGCCCATTTTAGACATCACAGTATTGATGTAAGTAATATCAATGTTGGAACTAGCAGAACATTCCATTATATTTCATGAAATTAATTGAAATTAAGAGCGATATCCCACAACCATATGCCAATTATAATGTCAAATGGATATCATACGAGTCATAGTTTGATGTAAACCCATTATGTCATAAGAACATGTGTTTGGATGCAAAGAGTTTGTTAGGGCATAAACTAACTTACGTCAAGACATTCACATTGTGCATTTAGTGTAATAATCAAAACAATTTTTTGGATGTTACATAAATCCCTATGATAGAATATTAGGTAGTCAACCAATAGACTACACTTCTATATAAAGGTGAAAAACTCTATTAGAGATAGTTGGAGATATATTGACTTGTTTTTTGTCAATGCTCTAAATGTACAAGTAGTTGGAATAGGATCTAGTTCCACAAGAACATGTGGAACAAAGTATGTTCTAGAGACACCTACTATGTAGGAAGGATAAAACCATTGTGATTGTTTATATATTCACCGCGATTAGTGATCTATTATTCAAAGTGAATAATATTTCTTACAAGTAAGGAGTATATGGAAATTATATAAAATTTATAATAACAACTAAAATTCAATTAATTGATTCCATGTATCAAAGTACAAAAGGGGATTATTATTTTTAGTACTACAGTGGTTATTCATGTTATTTGATACATGGATGGTACAAGTGTAGTACTAATAAAACTCGACTAGTTTCACCATGTCGTTATGCCTAAATTTGATAGAATTTTAGATATCATAACTAATATATATGATCAATTTATTTAGAATTGTAAGTCATGACCACGATTTGTGGATGGTGTTTATACAACACAACCAGAAAGGGATGGTCACATCACAGAATGCTAATAATGGCTGCAAGTCACTAAAATATGGTTTAGTATTAAAGTAGAAACATGATCATAGTATATACATTTAAAACAAATATTTTCCCATGTTTCTACCAGTGGTTAGTGGGAGCGCTAGAGTTTCCCAATAAGAAATATGTTCCATAACATATGGAAAACAGACATTGGTCTGACAGTTAGTCAAGAACAAAATGAAATTTAATCTCTAATGATTGACTTAAAATAGAAACCAATGTTCTAGGGAATAGGATATACTAAGGTAGTTTTATAGGTTTCTTGGTCATAACAAATCTTATATATAGTGATATTATATTAAAAAATTCATGTTGGAACAATTCAAGAGATGAATTGTGCCTATGACACATGGAATAATCTCTACATGTTGACATGTCCGTGACATGGGAAGACATAAATGCAGTGTGATTAAATCCATATATCAGAGCGAGGGATCAATCATGTATGCCATGATATGTACAAGAACCTACATTTCCAAGTCATGTTTTATAATTGGAAAATATCGGTTATATCCCAGAGCACAGCAAGGGATGCAGTCAAAATAATCTAATTATACTTCAGCAAGTAAAAAAGTTATGTACCTAGTAAGTGGAGAAGAAAGGGTAATAGTTTTGGTGATATGAACTAGTCTTCCATTGATAAATGTGATCTAGTATTGCAATTAGGCTAAAGGCGATGAGTGAGTCTAGATCATATCAGACTGTGGTGGCCATACCTACATGAACGAGTACATTGCAGCTTATAAGATATCTATGAAGTATTCAAATTAAATGATTTGTTCCAGTTCATGGAATCACACATGGTGAGAAAAGTAATATCATAATTTTGATTATGATATTCTTACTAGCCCGGAAATCAAGATATGATAGTGGGAAAAAAGGTATTTAAATGGGATACTGTCGCTTCAGAAGTTTTACTAAACGAGATAAGGTCACAATAGAAGAATTTCCATGCAGTGGAATCATGGTGGACCTAGTAGCTAAAGTCATTACTCAGAAAAAACATGATGTTCATCATGTGGGTAGCTAACATGTTTGGTGAGCATGTTCGCTCTAGTGCAAGTGGAAGTGTTGATATATTGGGTTCCCTAAACCCAACTATAAAGTTCTTTTGATTGCCATATTATGTATACCATTATATATAAATGATTTAATCTTACCATTATTGTGTATAATTTCCTGCGTCCACAATTGAAATTGTATTTTTCAATGTTTTATTGTCGTATCGACAGGTTATAGCAGTTCCCATGCTACAATGAGAACCTCTAGATACTATGACATTAATAATAAATATATGTTCTATAGTCTAGATACATATTACAGATTTGACATAGTAGATGTTTGACTATCAGTTGTGGGGGGATCATAAGCATTGATACTTCTTCTCATGGAGTTCTCACATGGTGATCTCTAGTAGTGAGATCATGAGGGATGACCCGCCAATAGGAACTCCACATAATTTGGGTGTCATTGGATGTTCCTATCCACGATCATGTTTAATGGTCTCCTAATTTGAGATCATTACCAATGTATGTCACTTGATTACGTACAATGACGCAAGATGAAAACCATGGTGATGATGTTGTGAATAGGTAGTTTGTGTCGCGTGCGTCATTGGTGTCATGACATTGGTTGAATAGTCAAGAAATGATTTTTCAATTCCGGGTTATGGTAGTAATATATCTCAGGCCATGCTGATATGGATGGAAGTGCCTTTATAAGAACATGGCCATGGAAGTCAAGAGTAAATCCCTCCAGCAAAATCAACAAACTATAAAGAAAGAAAAGGTAGATGACACATGAGTGCATCCAACTTTATGAGATATTACAGACAAAGAGATTTTATTACACATCACGTGTTCGTAAGTTGGTTTTCACTACTGTGAAAATCGTTATTTCTTCAGGGGCCCTGATAGGTTTCTAGATCCCGCTCTTGGTCTATGAATACTATTCACGGTTAAAAAAATAAGGTCTTAGAGGTTCCCACACAATAGAGTATTCAAGAATCTTCCCTATTCCGTTGAATATGAGTTTTGTACATAGTGGGCCCCGCCACATCGGTCTAGGATTTTTCCAAAGTTAAAAGATCACCAATGAAATAAATAAATCCATATTATTCGAGTTTAGAATAATAAGTATTGACTTCATTTATTAAATGTATTTACGAGTATTAAGTAAATACATGAAAAAATATTAATTGACAAATTTTAAATTATTCAAGGTTCAATTAAAATTTATGGGAGCAAAAAGTCAAGTTAATGACTCAATTGTTATCATGTAATATATTTTAATATATTACAAGTGAGTGATAATAACATTTATCACTCATATTAGTAGTCATAAAATGTCATTTATAGTGTGCTATGTATCCGGGGACAGTGAGGCTATACCGAGTATTTTAACTAAGAATTATAAATAGAAGAGGATTGGCATTTTCCAAACACTATTCACGGAGCTTCTCTCTCTTATCCTCTCTCCACATTCTAGAGAGAGATGATCTGGATCCAAAGAGCTCGGATAGAGCTCTCTCTCGGGCATCGCTAGCGAAGCGATGTGGTGATCGTTGGAATGTTGAAGGCATCATCGCTATTATGTGCTAGAACATAGACTAAGAGGAACGACGCTCCCGTGGCTTCCTTGAAGCACGTGTGGACGATCTAGTGGAATTTTGCTTCGGATTCTTCGAGTAGTGATCGCCAATGTTGAGAAGACATCGTTTGTGGATTCGGATCTAAACCAGGTATTTTACAGTTTATGTTTGTTATTAAAATCCACCACACATTGTGCTCAGCTAAGACCAGACTGCTATTCTCTGATGTCGAAAATTTTACATCAACCTTCAGTGGAAATTGTTTAAAAACCCACCTGTTTGGGGTGTCCTATACATTTTCGGTTCCAACAATAACTACCTCAATCAACCAAAAAAAACCTAGTGTTAGTAGTGGGGAAGTTTAATTGATACATTTTGTACCTAATAATAGAATAATGTCATTACGATTATCATTATACATCATTAATATATTAAATCATAAAATAATAATTATACATACAAGGATTACATAAAAACATGAGTGGGGATATTCAATCATTACCAACCCAAAAATGTTCCTCTAAAAGATATTTGATACATCATATCCATAAAAATATGTATTGGATAGCTTGAAAGATACATCATCCCTTGGATATGGATTATCTTATAATAAAATATCTTATTTGAGATCACAATAAAATTTCCAGGAATTGACCATGCTCAATTCAAATATGAAAACATAATGAGGGAATTTCACCTCATTTATAATCTGTAAATCTATCAAGGGAGTAACTAAACACAATAGTAAGGAACCCAATTCCCCAATATATATGGGGGATAACATACTCTATGTGTAAAATAAAAATACCCTATACCACTTCAATAATTGAACTATATAGATGGAGGACATGAGACCTATTTCATCTGGGTGTAGTGACTCCTCTATATAATGGAGAAACCCTACCTTATTTGTAGTGTCCCAAACCTAGATACCTAGAGTCGGTTTATTATTTCAAATCATTGGCATGATTACATGGAATCAAGTCCTGAAGGACTGATCAATTTTACAGTCTTGGAAAATAGTTTACAAACATGAGCATTAAATTACACATTCAAACATAAAACATTACTTAAAAAATACATTGACAATGAAATTATTCCCCAATATTAACCCTGAATATCTATCATAATACACTAGTTGGAATCCTGAAAAAACAAAACATAAAAAAGTGGTGAGCTCAGATGCTCAGTGAGGGTAAATAATTTAGCAGAAGCTATAAAATTTTAAAGAAAGATGTGTAATACAAATAACAACCTTTAAAACCTAAACTTGAACATAATAAGGAAAAATAAAACAATAATTACCATATAAACATGAACATGTATATTCCACTAGTCTAATAATCACATTTAATAACTAATTTCATAAATAAGGAATGATTAAAGCTGAACATCCTTACGTCATAGTAAATGCCAACACCCAGACTACAAATAAAAATTTTATCAAGGTTTTATGGTAAGACAATAATTTGTCTAATGACATCTACTGATGCATCAAGGGGATACAGAGGGCCCCGCCAATCAATTACTAAGTCCAATACAATCCTCATATGAAAAAGGTGAAATATAACATAAATATTCATATTAAAACTAGCATATGAACTGTAAATACTTTAACCGTAAAACATGAATGGTATAAAAATAGAACATATATAACCAAACATATCATAACTCATTCAATAAAATATAGAACATTGTATTATAATAAATAAACCTTAATCTGAATGATATCATGTAATGGATGTTGAAATAGTTTAAAATGATCAGTAAAACTATTTTAGATCAATATCTATTTTTTATGAAATAATATAAAAATCACAGAATTTAGAAAGGAAGACATTTAAAATAAATTCTTGAATCGAATTGTCCAATACAACTTTTATGATTTTGAAAGTAAATTACATTTTAAATCATTCATATCCATATAAATAAATCCTTAAATACATTTTGAAAACATGTACATTAATGGGAATGATTTAGAAGAATAAATATTTAAACTATTTAAAATGATTCTTAGTTAAATATTACCTTAAAATAATCCTATTGAAAACTAATTTATGAAAAATGCACATGCATAATAAATATCTCCCAGTAAAAACATATGCATAAATATCTCTGATTGTAATGAGTTTGAGAAATTAACCCTTACCATGTACTTTTTTTAGTCGAGGATACATTTATCCTCCTGTATAATGACTATAGGATGTTATTAAATTTCACCATAACCATATAAATATTTATGATATCATATATGATTCATTTATTACTTTATAGTTCCAATTTATTAATAATTTATATGTTAAAGTAACATTTCGATAATAATCGCTTTCTTTACTATACGTATTTAAAGTTGTTATTCTTGAAAGTATCACAGAGATCATGATTTTCATACTTTCAGAATATAAAACATGATTTTTATATCATATATATTCAGAATTTATATATTTGTAATAGATATATAAATGAAATGGAATCATTTTTCATGGAGACGATAGGTTGTACGTACACATGAACGTTGTTTCTGTTTGCTTATCGTATTGTATGGAGGTAAGTAAACAACATATATTTATCTAAATAAATATATATTCTTCCAATATCAATATTATTTCATATATATTTTACTTTATCAATATATATATATATTTCGTTCTTTCTATATTTATTTATAGAAAATATTGAATGGTGAACATTGAAGATGAATCCCATCACGTCATGGAGGCGGTATGTTGTACTTATGCACGAGCGAGAATGTAATTCTATCGATGGTAAACTGAGTTTAGTTTGATGTTATATTATATATAAAGAATCATTACCATGTTATATTCATAACATAAATTTATTTTACTCATTTTTATACTCATCCATATAATGTAGTATTGAATAACAAACTATACCACGACGTGGAGATGGTAAACCGTACATACACGCATATGGTGACTTTGTCATTCATAGGATGGATAGAATAATGAATATGGTCTTAACATATTTATAATAACATATATGTATGTAGATGTTATTTGAATCATTATTTTATTATGGAAAAAACCCAAAATGAAAAGGTGGAAGAATAAGAAAAGAACTTTGAAAGAGGTGATGAAATAATTACCTCTTCTTCGGGTTCTTCCTTTTGATTTGAACAAAAGGTCTCTTTAGTTTGCCATAATGAAAAAATTAAGGCCATTAGGATTAATTTAGGGTAGTTGGGAGGATATTTGAGCAGGGTTTGACAAATCCAAATGGCTTTGGAGATGTGAATTTCAGTGTAGGTGATGTACCGTTTTATAAGGGAAGCGAGGGGCACTTTTGAAAATGTTTGAAATATTAATTTATTATAAATCAATTTCGGTTTCTAATTGCTCCAAATGAATTAATTTCTAGGATAAGGAGGGTAGGTGTCGAAATAGTCTCAACAAATTGGTTTTAGACATGTTTAGGTCACCTTTTTAAACTTATCTTTTTAGATTTAACTCTTGGCTAAATAGTTTAACATTTACCATGTCTCCTTGTATTTTTATATTACATGGTTAATAAATATACAATTAAATTACATGAAAAACTAAAGTTTTGAATTAATGATTTATCTAACCGAATCTAAGTCCTTTTTCATAATATTATATTTTTAGGAATCGTATATCATTTAATAACATAGTATTTGTTTTATAAACTCATAAATGTCAATTTTATACCATTTAGTATTTTTTTTAAACTCATAAAAACATAATTACCTAAAAGAAATTACATTTAATCAACCCTAACATGATATATTCACCTAGAAAATTCTTGTATGGTATCAAAAGTTTCAATTTTATTATTTTGATATTTATAAAATCAATTATTTTAATCATTCATTAATAAGGTAATTATTGCATCATCATTGTCTCGTAGATAAATAAGATTACTAAATGTCTAAAATTTATTAATAAAATACCATGATATAGTAATGTTTTTTTATATTTCTAATTAATATTTGTAGTCTAATTTGTCTTATGTATAACGCTATACTAAAAATGGTTTTGTTTATAAAATTTGAATTTAACAATTTTAAAATTTCATTAAATAAAATATAATAAATGTCCTAATTCAATCCATGTAGATCAAAAAGGATCACATTTTTGTCCTTAGGTTTATTTTGGTCAAACTAAACTTATCCAATGGAATTATAACCTTTTTTTGTCTAATTTTAATATCATTATTTTCCTTTAATTACACTATTTACTTTTAACCATTATAAATAAAAATAAATAGTTAATATTCACAAAAAATTATTTTCATCCCATTGAATCACATATTAATTAATGATGAAAACCATGTCTGTTGTATTTTTTATATTCAATTCACAGAAGCGGTAAAATTACATTTTATGCAAAATGTTCTTAAAATGTGGGTAAAATACATTAAAAATGTTCAATAAAATGTTATATGTCTAATATTATTATAAAAACAGTCCATTGAATTACATTGGACTAATATATGTACTATGTATCTATTTTGACTTTAAAATAATTCTAATTAAAAAAATTTTTAAATGAATTTTTTTTTATCTAAAATGCAATGTTTATCAGTATTCATAAAAAATAGAATGTTTTCAGAAAGATATCAAAAATTGACTCAAATAGAATATTTATATTCCAATTTCAAAAATATTGTCAGTTTTACCAAATTCAAAAACATATATGTTGAATTAATTAAATTAAAATTAATTCCTGTAGTCAAAATGAGAATGTAGGTTTTTTAGATATAAAATGTATCAAAAGAATAACATCTGTTTATATACAATTTAATTGTGTAATTACATCCAATAACCTAAATTATTTTAAATGATAAAAATATAATCTAATGATACATTAAAACCACTCAAATTTATAAATTAACAGTATAAATTATTACAATTAAAAAAAATTAAAATTAAAATTTTGTATTATCTCTATTCATCAAAATATGAACGTTATCAGAAAAGATCCCAAAATTTATCCAGACTAAATTTCTATGCCCTGCATCTAAATAATAATTTATCTTCATTAAATTGAATACATAAAATTGTCAAATATTTAATTTAATAAGGGTTCACCCCTAAAAGGCGGAGAAACTACACTTTTTTAAAATTACACCTTTTATCTAAAAAATCAAATTTTATTCATTATATTATGTATATGAAACAAAAAATATGAATGTTAAAATTATATAGGAAATATCTAAAATTTAAAATGTGGTAAATACTATTCATATCATCTTTTTTAAATGACTAGTTTGATAGGTCATAATGACCTTGATATCGGTGTTGTGTGTAGCACAAACTATTGTATTACTTTAAAGAGATAACATACAATGAAATCATCGGGTGTTACATTCTCCCATGCTTTAACAAATATCTTCCTCACAATTTGAAACTATTTTTCCAATATAAAAAGCTTAAAATAGAAAATACCTTTGTGGAAATTCCACATCGTAAGTTGGGTTAATAAAATTTAGTCTTAATTAGAGGGAAATAAAAATTAAAAAGTCACCACCATATTAGGATTTTTAAATGTAGAACATTGTTTGAAATTAAAGACACATAATTAGAATAAAATGTAAATATTTTTATAGAGTGATTGAGGTCATCAATCAAAAACAATGAACTATAAATGGAAAATTGAGGGCATCAAAGCCATAAATATATGATGATGATTTAAAATATAATCGGTTCGAAAAACATAAGGTATTAGGATAAAAAAATTGGTTTTAATATTATTTCCATAATGTTTAAGGAAAAAAATAACACTTGACATGTAGAGTACAATCCTTTAACTAATTTCTACCACAAATACATATTTCACTCCAAAAGATAATAGAACTGAGAAATATTCTATTTATCATAATCGTATGGGGTTAAAAAATGAATTTATATTTTATCTACAAGGCATTTTTTTTAAAACTACATTATAGGAAACTAGTCATCACGTAGGCTAGTGGTAGGTGATTCACCTTTGTCCCCCTTCAATTGTGGGTTCATGCCTCGTGACCTTATCAGATGTGATGGGTTGTCACCTAACCTCCTGGTTTCCCTTTTTATAACAGTCCAAAAATAATCTTATGAAATTTTCTAACCTTAAACAATAGTATCCAATGTCTAACATAATTTATTCTGAGCTTTAGACTTATCCAAAATACTTCAGTCTAAACTCACAGTCCAAAATTTATAAGGAAGGTAAAAATATTGAAGATGTATATTTCCAAGTAAAACACGTGGGTAACATCATCATGTATTGTATTAAAACATGGTAAACCCATTAATTATCATAAAACCTTAGTGATCACATTAATTACCCCTTATTCCTTATTAAACACTAGATATACTTATTCTATCCAAAAATTTTGTAAACTCCAACAATAATGTAATAGAAAACAACTAATTAGATTCAAGGTAGTCATGAATATCTAATATAGTTTTTTGGAATCTATAATATCTTATTACAAAATCATTATCTTAGTTTTAGATACATATTAAGGGTTATACTCCCCCTAGACATATATTTACCAAAATGTTTAACATGAAACTATGTCACTTTACTTGGAACAAAAAAATATCAAATCCTCAATGAAAACATATTACAGTACAATCCCTATATAATATATAATTCTTATAACTTGTACATCCTTAATACAATACCCAATTGACACAAGAATTTAATAACAACTTAAAAACACTAATCATTCCTTTTCATATACGGTCGTATTGTTACTTTATTATTATCCAATACCATCATTAGGGATATAATCTGATGATTGGGACATTGATTCGTGTAGTGTCCCAACTCGTTGTAGATGAAACATTGTACATTTGAATCCTTTTTCTTGTAATCATGAACTTGGTGGACTTTTTCTCTACACATATAACAAACTCTCATTCCATTCAAGCACTTCCTAGGGTGATTCCTTCCATAGTGATCACATATGAAAAAATCCTTCATTCCCTTCTTTCCTTTATCCATATTTTTCTCTTCAATCCCCTTATATTCCTGCTTCCCTTAAAATTCATAAAACTTAAATAATTATTTTATTATTTTATTAACTCATGAAATTATTTCTTTATATGATGAGAATACGTGGGAGACTATTTCCCTTATTAATTTTGGATTAAGACCATGAAAGATATGATCCATCATACTCTTTAGATCATGTTTATTGCTGGAGTTCTCATTATTTATACTGGTTGACATTTCTAAATGATGAAATACACTAGGTTTGTTCATATCAGCATGCATAATAAAAAACCAAGAAAAATTCTCCTCTTTATTTGAATATTTACACACATATAGTTTCATAATCATAACATTGAATTCATTTCTGACATATTTACTCTTTAATCTATCACAATAGTTTGAAATGAAAATGTGAATTATCCTAAGCATATCCCTAGGAGTGTAAAACTACGTGCGCATTAAGGCCTATTGTTATGTACCAGGATACCACATGTGAATCCTGAAACACTTTTTTAGAGTTTTCAATCAAGGTACATCTATTATAGAACCACGTCAACTAGTAGTATCCATGCAGGGATGTATTTCTTGGATAACCAAAATAATATCTACATTAAAAAAAATGGATGTTCTTCTATATTAATCCTAAAATTATATATTACAACAATGTTTCATAATCGTAGCTTATCCAAATCTAATTCCAAGGTTATTGGTAAACTTATTTTGATACCAATTGTAACTCCCTGACCCCAGTTACCCAGAGTCTGTGCATTATTTTAACACATTGGCATGATTACAAGGAACCAATTCCCAAAGGACCAATCAGGTTAAGAGACTTGGAAACTAGATTGCATACATGTACATTACATTACACATTAAAACATAAAACAAAACAGAAAAAATACTTTGGGAATTGAATTATTCACCTAGAATAACCTTGCATATCATTCATAATACAATTATTGGAATCCATGGAAAACAAAACATAGGAAATGTGTGATATCAGATGCTCAGTAAGGGTAAATAATTTAAAGGAAGCTATAAACTTTTAAGGAAATATGTGTACTAAAAACAATAACCTTTTAAACAATAACTTGAACATAATATGGAAAACATAAATCAAACATTACCATATATACATGCCCATGGATATTATACAAGTATAATAATCACATGTAATAACCAAGTTCATAATGAGGGAATGCATAATGCCAGACATCATAACCACATAGTCAAGGCCACATGCCAATACTATAAATACTAATTTTGGAAAGGCCTTATGCGAAGACACTAATTGATCTCATGATACCTACTGATGCATAAAGTGTCTACAGTGGTCCCCATCCATGACATACTAAATCCAATACATTCCTCATATGAATAGTGTGAAACATCACATAAACATTTGTATTAAAAATAGCATACGAAATGTCAATACTTTAACCATAAAACACAGATGATATAAAAATAGAAAATCCATATTCAACAATATCATAAATAATTTATTAAAATATAGAGTATTTTTATATAATAAATAAACCACAATAATGAATAATATCCAGTAAATATTTTGACATAATTGAAAATGATCTGTAAACCTATTTGTGAGAATTATCCATTTTTTATGAAATCTTTTAAAAGTCACACAATTTAAAAAGGATGAAATTCAAAAGAAATTTTTGAATCAAATTTTCCCATGCCACTTTGAATCTTTAGAAATGAATTAACATTTTAAAAAATTAATGTCCATATAAATAAATCGTGAAAACCATTTTGAAAACATATACATTAACGAGAATGAATAAGAATAGTTAATATTTAATCAATTTAAAATGATGTCATAGTTAAAGAGACCCTTAAAATAATCCTTTGAAAAAACTTTTATAAAACATGGATATGGATAATAAATACATGCCGGTAAAAACAAACACATAAACAATCTCGGATAATAATGAGATTAAGGAATTAACCCATACCTTGTACTTCCCGTTAGTAGAGGGTACATTGATACTCCTATATAATGACTATAGTATGTCATTAAATTATATGAGAACCCTATTAATATTTATGATATAATATATGACTAAATTATGAATTTATACTACCCATTTAATAATAATTTCTAGGTTAATGTAAAATTTTGGGTAATAATCTATTTCTTTATCCTACGTTTTTTCACTTATTATTATTTAAGTGTTAGTATATCATGATTTACCTACATAATTAATATAAAATATGATTTATATATCATATATATTCAGAATTTAAATATTTATAATATATAGATATATGAAATGTAAACATCGTTCATGAAATGAGTAGTCTGTATGTACGCATGAACGTTGTTACTGTTTTCTTATCGTATAGTATGGAAGTAAGTAAACAACATATATTACGATACATAAATATATATTATTATAGTACAAGTATTATTTCATATATCTCATACTTAATAAATATATATTTTTTTAAAAAAATTCTTTAATAGAGATAGTAAAAGATGAATCTCATCACGTCGTACAGACGATAAGTCGTACGTTTGCATGAGTGACAATATTATTCTATATATTTAAAAATGGTGTTTAATTGGATGTTATATTATATTTATATAATCATTAACATGTTATATTCATTATTTATAATAATTATACTCAATATTATACCAATCCAAATAATTTAGTGTTGAATAAAAAACTACACCATGATGTGAAGATGGTAAGTCTTACATACACACGTATGGTTACTTTTCATTAATAGGATGGATAGAATAATGAATATATTATTTCCATATTTAAAATAAAATATAATTATGTGAAAAGTTATTTAATCATTATTTTATAATATATATAACATAAAATAGAGGATGTGGATGAAGAAGAAGAAAAGAACTTTGAAAGAGGTGATGAAATAATTACCTATTCTTCGGGTGATACTTTATTATTTGAACCAAAGAGATACATAGGTTGGCCTTATGATCAAATTATTTCCTCTAGGGTAAAGTGAGGGTTTCTGGGAAAATATTTTAGAAGGGTTTTTCTGATCCAATTTGAATTGGAGGTGTGAATTCTAGAGAAGGGGAAGAACCCTTTTATAAGGGATGTGAGGGGCACTTTAGGAAATGTTTAAAATATTAATTCATTATAAACTAAATTTCGGCTTCTAATAGCTCCAAATAGATTTATTTATAGTATAAGGTCATTATGTGTCTAAATAATGTCAACAAATAGGTTTTTTACAATTTTAGGTCACCATATTACCCTTATCTTTTTATATTGAACTCTTGGTTGAAAAGTTTAACATTTACCATATCTCCTTATATTTTTATATTACATAGTTAATAGAATTACTATAAAATTACAAGAGAACATAAAATGGTTAATTAATGATATTTCTGCCCTTATATAAGTAATTTTCTTGAATATTAGATTTTTAGGAATATTGTATCTTTTAATAAAATAGTATGTTTTTTATAAACTCATTTATGTCAACTTTGACAATATTTAGTATTTGTTTTTGTAAAAGTCATCAAAACCAAAATACATCAAAAAAAATACATTTAATCAACCCTAAAATGTCATATTGACATATAAAATTCTTTTATGACATCAAAAGTCTCAATTTACATTTATTTTAATATTTTTAAAAACAATTATTTTAATGTTTCATTAATAAGGTAATTACTGCATCATCATTGTGTCAGAAATAAATTTAATTATTAAATATGAAAAAATTATAAATTAAATACCATGATATAGGAAATAATTTTGGCTTTATAGTGAATATTTATATTCTAATTTATCTTATAAAGAACTCTATAGTAAAATGGGTTAGTTAATAAAATATGAATTTAAGACTTTTAGCACTTCTTTAAGTAAAATATAATAAATGTACTAATGTAATATAAGTGGATCAAAAAGGATATTATTTCAGTAATAAGGTTGAATTTGGTCAAAATAAACTTATTCAATAGAATTAGGACATGAGTTGGGGTAATTATTTTATCATTTTTACCTTTAATTGCCTTATTTACTTTTAATAGTGGTAAATAAAAATAAAAAGTTAATATTCAATCAAAATTATTTTTCACTGAATTGAATCAAATTTTACATACTTATAAAAATAGTTTCCATTATAGTTTTCAAATTAAATTCAAATAATTGTTAAAATTATATTTTTTCAAATTTGCAAATGTGCCTAGATGGTGGGTAAAAGGCATTAAAAAAGTTCAATAAAATTATATATGTCTAATAATATTATAAATTGACTCAAATTATTTAAATTGGATTAATATATCTATTATGCATATATTTTTACATGAATACAAATCTTTAATTAAATTTAATTTTTTAAACGAAAAAGATGGTTTTTATCTACAATGTATTTTTTACACTATTCATCAAAAATTGAATGCTTTCATAAAAATACCAAAAATTCTCCTAATGGTAATTTTGATATTCCAAATTCAAAAAAAAATATCAATTTTACCAAATTAAATACTTATAACTTCCATTAATGACATTAAAATTAATTTTCATTGTAAAATTTATATAGCATGATTTTAGGAAGTAAAAATTATCTAAAGATTGACATTTGGTTATGAACAATTTCAATGGTAAATTACATCCAATGACATAAATTATATTAAATTATTAAAATATAATATAATGATACTTTAAAAGAACTAAAATTTATAATTTCACAGTAAAAATTATTTCGTTAAAAAATGTTATTTTTAATTAAAATTTATTATTTTAAACTAATCATCAAAATATGAAAGTTATCAGAAAAGTACCAAAAAAATATCCAAACTAAATTTTTATGTACTTCATGTAAAGAAGAATTTAATTTCATTAAATTTAATATATAAAAGTTTCAAATATTATATTTAGAAAGGGTTCTCCATTAAAAGGAGGGAAACTGAATTTTTTGAGAAATAATTCATTTATCTGAAAATTTGAATTTTTCCTTATATTATGTCTAATAAACACCAAAAATTAATGTCAAAATTATATAAGATATATATAAATATTCAATATTGGTTTAATACTATTTATTATCACTATTTTAAATGAATAATTTGAATGGTCATGATGTGCTTAAACTTGGTGTTGCATGTATCCTAAGTGATTGAATTACATTAAAGAGATAATGTACTTTGAAATATAGGGGTGTTACATTATTAATATCAAAGGAATACAAATCCCATTTTGGGAGAGAGGGATCAAGAACCTATGAATGGTATTATATTGTATTATATCTATGAGAGAGAACAAAAATATATAATACATATTGTGGACTTGAACGTCACGGAGAAATATACATTGACCAAGGGAGTACATACCCATAAAATGAAGGACCCATGCCTGATCCCACGTGGGTGTGACAACTCACTTTGTTAAAGGAGCCACAAAATGCCTAATAAATTACACCAACTACAAAATATGGTTCACTGATGCCTTTTATAGTTTATGAGTACATACTAAATTTTAGTATTAGGGACTGACCCTCATCAAGACCATTAGAGTACCATCTCTATGATTGATTATAGGACATACACACCTAAGGGTTGTAGTCTCTACCCCAATATTTTTTGGAATTCCAATATATAAAATTATATATTGGGGACCTAAATCTTCATATCTAGAAAATTGATTATGGTTTTACCATATTTATAATAACATCTAATCATCTAGATTTTACAAGATTTATTATTTTATTATGTAAATACCAAATAATGAGTAAGTGGAAGAAGATGAAAAGAACTTTGATAGAGGTGATGAAATATTTACCTCTTCTTTAGGTGTTTTTTTACTTGAACGGTAGGGATCGTTGGGTTGGATTTATGATCAATGTAAGGCCTCTAGGATGAAATGAGGGCATATAGGAGGATATTTTAGTAGGGGTTGGGCAATATAACTGGCTTTGGTGGTGTAAATTTGAGAGAATGTGAAGCACCCTTTTATAAGGGAGGTGAGGGGTACTTCAGGAAAAGTTTGAAATATTAATTTATTATAAAATAAATTTAGGTTTCTAATTGCTCCAAATAGAATTTTTTATATGATAGTGTGGGGATGGGTAGAAATAATCTCAACAGAGGTTTTAGAAAATTTTAGGTTAATATATTAACCATATCTTTTTAGATTTAACTCTTAGTTAAATAGTTTAACATTTAAGATGTCAACTTGTATTTTTATATTACATGGTTAATAAACATAATATAAAATTACAAGAAAACATAAAGTGGGTTTTTAGTGATATATCTAACCTTATCTAAGTACTTTGGCCGAATATTATATTTTTTGGAATGTTATATTATTTAATAAAATATTATTTGTTTTAGAAACCCATTTATGTCAAATTTAACAATATTTAGTATTAGTTTTTTCAAAAGTCATCTCAACATAACTACATCGCAGAAAATATATTTAATAAACCCTAAAATGTCATCTTCAACAATAAAATTTGTTTATGGAATCAAAATTCTCAATTTAAATTTTATATGATATTTTTAAATTCATTTATTTTAATGTTTAATTAATAAGGTAATTACTGCATCATCATTGTGTCCTAAGTAAATTTAATTATTAAATTTCGAAAAATTAGAAATAAAATATCTTGATGTAAGAATTATTTTTATCTTTCTAATTAATATTTATAGTATAATTTATCTTATGTATAACACTATTTTAAAAATGGGTTAGTTAATAAAATCTGAATTTAACACTTTTAACACTTCTTTAAATAAAACTTTATAAATGTTATAATCTAATCCAGGTGGATAAAAAAAGATCATATTTTAGTCCTAAGTTTGATTTTTTTTCTGAAATAAACATATCCAATTGAATTTGGACATGATATGGGTTCATTGTAATATCATTTTTACACTTAATTAACCTATTTACTTTTAATTGTGGTAAATAAAAATAAAAAGTTAATATTCACCCAAATTTATTTTTTATCCCATTGAATCAAATATTACATACTAATTACAACTGTGTCTGTCGGTGTTTTGAAATTGAATTCACAATATTGGTAAAATTACATTTTAAAAAAATTTACAAATTTGCATAGAATGTGGGTAAAATGCATTAAAAATGCTCAATAAATTTTTTTATGTCTAATAATATTATAAAATGACTCCAATGAATTAAATTGGTATAATATATGTCTTATGTATATATTTTTACTTTAAGATAAATTTTTAATTAAAATTAATTATTTAAATATAAAAGATGTTTTTTTCTACAACGTAGTGTTTTTCACTATTCATCAAAATTTTAATGTTTTCAGAAAAATAAAAAATAAACGCCCAAAGATAATTTTGATATTCCAAATTCAAAAAATGATGCAAATTTAACCAAATTAAAATAATATAAGTTTTATTAATTAAGGTAATTTTAATTCTTGTTGTCAAAACAAGAAAGCAGATTTTAAGAAGTAAAAAGTATCAAAAAATTGACATAGGTTTATGTACAATTTAAATGGTAAATTACATTCAATGACCTAAATTATATTAAATTATAAAAATATAATATAATGATACATTAAAACCACTAAAATATATAATTTATAACTAAAAATTATTTCGATTAAAAAAATTGTTTTGAAAGAAAATTCTGTATTTTAAACTAGTCATCAAAATATGAATTTTATCAGAAATGTACCAAAACTTTATCCAAAAAAAATTTTTATTTCCTAATTATAAATAAGAATTTAATTTCATTAAATTAAATATATAAAATTGTGAAATATTTTATTTAAAATTTTTCTCCATTAATAAGATTAAAAACATCATTTTTTTGAAAAATAAGTCTTTTATATAAAAAATTGTAATTTTCTTTATATTATGTCTATTAAAAACCAAAGATTAATGTTAAAATTATATAGGATATATATAAAATTCAAAATTTGTTTAATGCTATTTGTAACTGATGTTTTAAAATTCCTAGTTTGAATGGTTATGATGCGCTTCAACTTGGTGTTGCGTGTAGACCAATATATTGAATTACATTAAAGAGATAACATACTATGAAATATTGGGGTGATAAATTATTTTGACCAAAGGAATACCTAACCTATTTCTGAATAGAGGGAACATGAAACTATAAATGGTATTCTATTGTACTATATCTATGAAATAGAACCAAAATCTACAATTCATATGGTCTACTTGAACGCCACTGAGAAATGTACATTGGCCAAGGAATTACATACCCATTAAACGAAGGACCCATGCCCAATCCCATGTGGGAGTGACAACTCACTTTGATAAAGGAGCCACAAAATATCTAAAAAATTACAGTAACCACTAAATATGGGGCACTAATGCCTTTTATAGTAGGGGATTACTGACTCAACTGTAATATCAAGGACTAACCCTCATCAAGACCCCTTGAGTACTATCCCTATGATTGATTAGAGGACACACACACCTAATGTTTATAGTATGTACCCAAATGTTTTTGGAGATATAAATATATTAAATTATATATTGGTGACCTAGAACCTCATATCAACATTTCCCTAGGGGATTTTCCATCCCCATGAATAGAGGATATATACCTAGATCCCTAGGGGTGTGAAAAACTCTACGTATACCCTATAAATATATGGGGGTTGTCACCTTGGTTAACTACACCATTAGGGGGTTATCGATTCTATCTTACCAATCATCCAAGCAAATTGGGATCCCTCTTTCTATTACGTAGTCATACAAAAAATACTCTCTATGAATTGACCCATTAGAATATTGAGAGAGAATCTCCCAAGAAATATAAACATCTTTGGGTAGTCCTATTACCGTCATTATCCATAGAAGGTCCTTTCTATAGTAGTAAAGAACAAATTTTCCTTATAGAATTAATATAATCATCTCACTATGTAATAATATAAACATTCTGTTACTCCACAATACTAATAATGCACTAATTCTTACAAGATGTAATGAACTTCAAAAAAATTCAACGTAAAAATACCCTAATAACTCATGTTAGTCAATAAATTATTATAGAGCCTATTTGGGAATGTTCTAGCCACCACAAAATAATTGGGATCCCTAGTTAGTAATATAATCTTAACAACATCAAAACATGATATCCCAATTATCTTAAACAACAAAATATATGACACATACCTCCAACCTCCAACCATAGGAAAAACTCACCCTAATACCTATATGAAATTATTGGGCCCATTGAAATCCCACTGAAGAAAAAACTATGTTTCATGTTCCTTAAAAATGCCACCAATAATTGGTTAGTGGAGGGTTACTAGAATAAGAAAATTAATAATACATTCATGGGAGAACATAGACAACACAACCTATATATAAATAAACGTATCAATAAAAACATAACAACCATAACCATGCATGATATTCATAATTATCTAACAAAATAAATACAATATTAACATGATATAAATACAATCAGTAATTAAATATAATGTCATTGTATAAGGGTGAATGAAAAGTCATAACATATTTAGATAAAAACTGAATATAACTGGCTAGGATGAGGGATCACCACATAATTTTGAAACCAATTGGATCATTGACAACATCAAAAACATCTAGGCTCTCTATTGATCCATCTTCACTAACAACAATCCCACTTAAGAACACCACAATCATAGGCATCATATTCATATAAAAAACATGTGTGGGGTAAAATATTTTTTAAGGGTAATGAAAAAAATACCTAGTATAACACCCTAAAAATAAATGGAAAATTTTTTTAGGTTACAAAAACCACTGAAGTTAGCATATCATCGATTTCAACATCAAGGATAATGAGTTAAAGACACATCAATGGAAATAAAAGCATTATAAATTAATATATATCATCTTTATATTAAATTGAATGACCCTTAAATAATAAAATTTTATGATGAAAATTTTTTACTTTTCTCCAACAAATCTAGTACTAGCCATCATAATTATAAACACATGATGTGTGAAAATAGTAAAAAATAACTAATATATATAAATATAATGAAAAAAATGGAAATTATTTTTATTTTTTATGTATGAACATGGTTCTAAAGTACTATATTATTATAATTTTTTTGTATAAAAGTATATAGTGTATTCAATTAAGCGTGAATGTTGGTAGGGTTTTTATACCTCATATCTTTTCCCTCAGTCAAAATATTTCCTCTTTTGATATTATATTTCAATATATATATATATTCTAACGTATTATTATTTTATATTTTACATAAAAATTAATTTATAGTGGGATAAATTTCTACACAAAATTCATCATCCTTGATGATTATACTGTTCTGTGATTTTTTTAAGAGTAATTCCCTTTTATGTAATTGATTTATCATCAATATCAAAGCTTTTAATTCCCACCGTTATTCAAATTTACCTTGTAGGAACTGAAAATATTTTAATATCCAATTATCTTTTTATTCCACATTATTCTTTCTAAAACAATGTATTTATCATAATTTCAATGATATGGGTTTTCAATAAACGATTTTTAAAAAAATTTAAAGTATTTTTCATACCATGATACAATATTATTCAATAATATATCACATTTTGACATATGTTTTGATTTTTATCATGGTATATTTATTGAAAAAATTTAGAGGTAATTTTTTATTATGATTTATCTTAATATTCACAAAATGGTTTTTGGAAAGTGTCCAGAATATTACATCTTTTTTTTTAATTTTAAGAAATGTATTAAATGAAAAACCCATTTTTAGATTTATCTTATATTTTTAAAGAATTACTCAGTAATTGATGATAAATAACCCATAATTAACCTGAAATAAAAACAATTTTTGGATAATATTTGGTTTCAAATGATCATGTTTTTATGGTCTATGATTTGGAAAATTTAAAAAACACATTTTCATCTCTTGGAATATTTTTGATAAGGTTAATTATTTGATATTATATTTCACTGATGTGTATATATGATGATAGTGGGGTCCTATATAACCATCCAATTCATTTTTATGGTTTTATATCTCTTGAAATAATGATTCCCAAACATAAATTTATTTTTTCACCAAATTGATCTAGGATATAGTTGGATTTGATCGCAAAATAAATAGGAGAAAATATGTATTTTTTAAAATAAAATAAAAGTGTGGACTTATATTGATTGATTTAAATTGGTTTCCAATAATTATGTTTGTGTCACATTTTTAAAATGTTCCTCCTTTAAATGCTATGATGATTATTTATGATATTATATGTTTTAATGACATTCTGCATTCATATGTTAGGATTTTATATTTTTTTGAATATGGATATATGATTCTAAGCCTTGTTTTGATTACCACTCAATGTAATTTTATTTATATTCCATGATACTTAATTATCAATATTTTTTATGATCTTCACATATGACCCCATGTTTTTAGATTTTTTTCTCCCTTAACCATTTTCTCCTTCATGTTTATTTTATAACTACTATGAGAATAAGATATGTTTCAATTATTGAAAATTCAATCTCACCCCTTTCATATGATTCCATTAACAATGTTATGAATAATATTTTATCATATGAAATTTCAATATGATTGTTTATTGTAATATACTTATGGAGAAATGATCACAATTGTTGTAAAATAAGGTGTTTATCTATTTAATATCCATGATACAAAAAAATTAAGTCTATGGATTTAGAGAATGTTTCTGATATTTATTTAGTATACCATGGTATCAATGTAATATTAATTAATTTTTATCATGGATATCCATCATTCTTATTATATAAGGTTTTTTTAATTTTTAGAGATTACCATTGTTAAAATTAGTATTCTTGTTAGAGAATATTTGTTAAAACCCAAGAGATGAGTGTAAAAATAATATAATATTCTAAAATATTATTAATTTTTTTTGTATGTGGTATTTTAAGAAATAAACCCATATATTTATAGTATAATATTTATAAATCTTTGGTACAAATGAAATGATGGGTAATCACCTTGAAAATTATTGGTTGAGCATTGACTCGATCATCACTATGATGTATTATGATTGGTCCTACTATTTCACACCTATCTTGAGAATAATAAATTATATGATTTAGTTGATCATACGCCCATTAAAAACTACTATGAAGGTTTTATTTACTATATAATTTTAGGAAATAGATTTTAATGAATGTGATAAACCATTTCAAGTATCTTATTTCAAAATTAAATTGATATATGTTGATCTAATAAAACTACATGCCAATGTGATAATGTTAAAGAAAAAAAATGTTTTATGGTTGAATTTATTTTATGATTATAATAATTACCAAATTATTTATTGTTTTTTCAATCATGTTAACCCTTTTGGTTTTAGTAATGGATAGATCTAAGTGAAACTATAGGTGTGAGAGACAATTAAGAGATCACCTCAACGAATAACCTAACAGAATATTATCTAAAGTGGGAAAATATATGATGATGTTAAACCACCAATCCAGAAATATAATTAACAATTTGATCATAGTTAATTTTCAAAACACAACAATTAATATAAGTAGGGTTCATCATGAAAGATCATGTTTAAAATATGATGAATGAAATAATTTACCAATACGTTTATGTTAATAATGTGGAATGAAGCTCCAAGGAATTTCTTAAAGTGGGTGGGATGGTGCTTTACTATTGGAAGAATAGGACCTAAAGCACTAATCCAATACATGAAAATTAATAGCTTTTCAATATTGATTGGAGTGGAAATGTTTACACAAAATAACCATTAATTATCCTCTACCTTATGTTTGGAAAACATATACATTATCATTGATTGTACCATAATCCATGGTACTATAAGGATGATATGTAAAAACAGACACCACAACCAAGTGAACATGTTAGTGTGTGTTCAAGGAATATTAATGAGATATATTTTGATAAATAAATCGGTTTCATTAAAATTGGGAATATGGTATTTTACCCTCTCCACTCTGTGTTTAAAATATTTTTTTCTACATTACCACACATAATCCTTTTATTCATCAAAAAATCTAGTTGTATGATGTTTTAATTTTTAAATAAAATATTAATAGAATATAAATCATAGTACATATCCCTTATATAGATTTGATGTATTTTATTTAATTTGGAATAACTATTTCTTAATGGAATCCATATTCATTGATCAAGGGTAGATTATACAAAATATCTTAAATACTAAAAAAGAATCAGTATGAAAAAAATAAATAATATCTACTATAGAAATATCATAACATCATTGAAACAATATATGATAATAATCAATCATTTTTATCACCATTATCTATCAATTAAACTCCACGACATGAATTCCCAAATGTTTATGAATATGATTAAAGCACCATGATATTATTGGATAGAAAAAATATCAACACATTATTTCTACAAGTGATAAATGACATAGTGGTAATAAAAAATAGTAGGAGGACTCCAAGTGACCATGGGGATGGGAGAATTTTGATAATTAGGTTTTATTACATTGATAATTCATTCACATACAGTGTGTAAGAGAGATATTTTGAATCTTATAAGTCCCTATTTGAGAACATAAACATTCAAACAATGTGAAAATTGTTGGGAAGCCATTCCCTGCCTATGTTTATTCTGGAGATTTTCATAGAGTGGGTAGCATAACAATGGGTGAACCAAGTTATTAATGATACATGTGGTTGTATATTAAAGCTAGTTATTTAATGTATAGATATAATTTAGAGTGAATGATGATGCATGGGAGGTCTCTACTCATAAACCGACCTAGTGGGGTATAAACATTGATCTCAATGAGTACTATATGGAGAAGGATCATACTATATCGACATCATTTTGTAATGTATAATTTTCAAGTTCACATCCAAGTTGATGAACCACAATGGATAGGATATAAATTTTTTCTTTGTATCAATAATAAAAATAGGGACTCACTATTCTTATATCAATCTAATTTCTGATAATTATTCACCGTAGGTTTGAAACTATGAAAATACAAAAAAATTGTTCTTAACAGAAAATCATGATAGGAACTTGACTCAAATTGTTAGGAATAATCACAATATTTAGAATATTCATATAATAAGTGAATAAATGTAATTGATACTTAATTTGAAAATTAAATTTCTTGTTATCTTATTTATACCCTTAGTTAAATTTATTATTATGTAATAATTAAAATTTTGATATTTTAATTTATTTAATTAGTGTATGTAACAACCAAGGATTTCAATTATTATTTTCATTTAATGAATAATATATTAAATTTTTTGTTTCACACAAAATAATAAAATAAAATAGAAAACAATGGTATATTTTTAATGTTAAATATAACCGTTAAAACATAATTACTAAATTAACCTGTATTAATTGATATAGTCACACTTAAATATAAATAAAATAATAGGAATAAATGGATTATAGATGAAAAATTCATCTATAAAATTTCCATTTTTTAATCTCATAAGTGAGGTAAATTCATTGGTATTTTCACTCCATAACTCTCATTTTAAACTCAATAAATTAGATATTGTGAAAAATATTATACTTAAAAGTTCATGCTCGAGGAGTTGTCCACCAGATCCATGCTAGCTAAACCACCACCCTCGATTGAATCAAAATATTATTTGATATTTAGTTCATATGTGGAAATCCTAAATAGTTATGTAAGTATATATTATTATTAGATCAACATGTATTAAATATTTATATGTATATATATAAATGATTTTTATAATTTTCAAAAGGATATTTTTATCAGTTTACTTTTTTCATACAAATGTATTTATCAAAAAACAAAATTTCATTTCATGGAAATAAATTGATTATGATTGAATGATAACAAGTTATATTAATTTTATTAAAAATAATTCAGAAATATATTAATTAGAACATTATATTATAATGAATTGTTAATATTCCCAATGTCTTCTTCAAATAAAAATATGTTTTCTCTACATGTTATGTTTGTAATTAAATATAAATTTAATAATTTTATTTTTGTAAAATTAGCATTATTTTTGGAGTTATCATAGAAATTGTATCTTATGATTTTGTTTGATTGTTTTTCAAAATGCGAATTATTTTTCAGGGAATACCATTTCTACAAAGAGATAAATTTTATGACAATATTATTATACTAGTGTGGATTATAACTTCTTAAAATATTTCCCATGAAAAAATATTTATTTTATATTCAATACATTATATTATTAAATATTTATTATAGTTTAGAAACCTATTACTGATATTTTATGACCCAATGTTTTTTCATATAATATATATAAAAATATTACTAATTTGTTATATTAAAATTATTTTTGAGACATATATATATTTGTTCATACAAAATTATTATCAAATTTAGAATCTATAGTTCCAAATTATATAATAATATCCTTTTTTGGAATAAATATTTTGTTACCATTGGTAAAAACGTATTATCTCTATAAATGGTGAAATGTACAATGTAATAATTCAACGGGGAAAGGGTTGAGAAAAGTCTAAAACTTGATTTCAAAAAACATTTTTGAAACTATATCAACCTTATATCATACATAAAATATTATGTTTCATATTTTGGAGCCACTTTTATTAATAGTTACTCCCCTATATTGAATAGTTATGGGTATTTAATAAAAATTTATCACTTTCTCTTAATAAAGGATCTCCCCTTTTCTCAATTCCCCTTGTAACACAGCCTCCAATATTTTCCCAAAAAATAACCAATCCATGTAAAAAAATTCCAACTTAAAAAAAGATTCAGTCTTTTCCAAATACTGTTCGTTATGGGATTAACCCCCTTTGAAAAGGAGAAAATCATTGAACTGTTGTATATGTTCCTAACTTCTCAGTATATTTTATATTTACTTATATGAACTTATCCTTCCTAAATTTCCAATAGATCAATCCAAAATGATAACATCCGAATCACTATTATATTGATATGTTATTTTAATTATGTTATACTCATTAACCAAACATTTATTTTCCCCTTAACTTTCTGACTAAAAATTTTCTTTTCATTGATTTAAAATTTTGGTACACCAGATTAAAGTGGGTTTAAAGTAGTGAAGAATAAGGGTATATCATCTAACCGGGATATTATAATAATTTTTAAGGGATCTTATAGAATAGAATAAAAATATTCCCACCATGGGGTCCCCTTTAATAGAAAAATAATTTGATGAAAATTCACATATCACTAGGTGTGTACAACATCAATATCCTGACACATGGGCATCCCACCCTTAAAAATGAGATAAACCAACTCCAATGGTGTGAATAACTTTCTTATATAGAGATGAATCAACATATTTGAGTCTTATTAAAAATCTATAATGTTAGTATTGAAAATATTATATAATATGAGGTCGTTAACCATAACCCTCTCTTCCTCCCCTATAGAGTTTCACGAATGATAAAAGGCACAAATGAATGAATGAATGACTACTATCTTATAGAAGGATACCCTATCTCACGGACCTGAAAATATAGGATTTGTAAAAATTGATATTTATCTCTATTATAGGATTATTACATTTGACCCATGACCCATTATTATTAGTTTCACTTCCCTTGACATTCAGAACCACCCTTGAAATAATTCTATCAAGAGAACCAGAGGATCCCCTTAGAATAAATACTCTAAGCCCTACCAATATAAATATCATATTAAATTAAATTAATTATTGTGAGTAAATTAGACACTCCATCACCTTATACAGTTCCTAAAAAAATATCCATCACACCACATCAAAGATCATACTAATATTTTTTTAACTATGTACGATTTTCCTAGCTCATAGTAAGAAGGATTCAATGAAATATGAATTGTAATCCCATTTACAAAAAAATGTAATGAATTTGTTTAGTCTACACTAGATTATACAACCCAACCCCCTATAAAAAACAAATTCCATACGATTCATTACTCAAAAAATAATAGAACTAGTAGTGAGAAGCATGTGAGGCCCCCATCGTTTTCACATTATCATTTGTAGGAGAGTATTGTTGTCTGAAATTAATAAATAATAAGTTTAACTTTTGTGAAATATTTTTTCACCAATGTTTCTAAACTATCTCATCATATCATGTTCAAACATTCACTATCTTGTGGAATAACCTCCCATTAAATGATCCTGATGTCGATTCAAAAAAAAAATACATCTGTCATCCCCAACAATCAGGATGATATTTTCAAACATGTGCCTATATTTTCGGATGAGAGTTGCATTGATGAAATATAGGAATAAACTCACATTCTTGAATGAGAGATCCATAATTGGACCTCTTGGAACTTATAAGGGTTCACCTACCAAATTCTTCTTCAAATAGTTTATCACCTCTTATCCCACTACCCCTTACTATACAATCCCATGTCTCTAAATAGTATGTAATAATCCTTTAAAATAACTAAAAAAGTCATAAAGGTTTTACCCACCTTCTCCAATCTCCACTTCATATTTCTCATAATCATCTCCCATAACATATTCCTTTAAATAATCTCCCACATTAATTTATCTCGCATGGATTGCATGGATTATGAAATATTACATAGTTAACTACCATACATTTCAGGTCACGAGAAGGGGTATAATGGATAAATAGAATATATATGAAATCACTGGGGTGTTGTTATGATGAATTTGATAAATTATTGGTGATATTATCAACAATCCATCATTGTTAATTCCATTGTATAAAACAATCATACTCATAGGAAGAACATTTATACCATATATGTAATATATTCATATCCATTATTTATTGTTTTAAAAACATTTATCACTGTGAAAAACCACATAAATGACACTAAATTATATCATTATTATACAAATATAATTATATTTCATATAAATTATTTCATAATAATCATTAATCATGGTATGTTCATGTTTGGTTCGTCTGGACCCCCATCTTCGAAATGATATGAAATTATTTCATGAATGAAAATGAAAACATAATTAATCATATAATATGTACTAAATAAATAAATATATACTTTTTATGGAGAATATACATCAATATTTTACTAAATAGTTTATAAAAAACCTTCATCGGTTAAGAAAATAATGAAAGTCATCTTATTATTGACTTCATAATCAATGATAAAGGGTGAGACAGTCTTCAAGGAATATTGAAACTTCATAAATCATTATAAATTATCCATTATAATAAAATTAATGATATTTTAATTTATATCTTTTGAATAATATTTTATACCAAAACTAATCCTATGAAACTAGTATAAATTGTTAAACCTATAAACACCTGTTGTTGAAAAAGAGTCCATAACATATTAATATACATGTAGATAAATATTATAAATGAAAATTATATATATTTTCAGGTATGAAAATTACTATGAAATATTATATTGAGATAGTTATATTTTCTATATAATGTTAGAGGATATTTGACTAAACAAGAATAAAGGTAAAGGGTTTTCGTGACTCAAATATTTTCCATGTGTCATAATCCCTCCCCTTTGGATTTTATATTTCATAAATGATATATTCTAACCTATTATGTTGTTATATTTTATTAAAACCTTTCATTTTGGGGAAATATTTTTTAACACATATTTTTTCATCCTTTTTGATTATATAATATTTCAAAAATGAATTTTCTTAAAATATTTATTTTTTCTTAAATGATTTTTTATTTAATATAAATGTTCATATATACTAAAATGTTCTCCATTAACTAGTATAAATTCAAATTATTTTTATCTCCCATGATCATATTATTCTGATTCAATAATTTTAAAATAAAGGATTAATTATCATTTTATTGATTTAGGTTTCAATAAGGGTGATTTAAAATATTTAAAATGATATTCATTGATATTATATTATATTCATAAATACTACTTAAAATTTTACCATATGTTTTATTCATTTTAAATGTATATTTACTGGATTTTTTAGATTTATTTTTCCAATAAAATATTACTCCATCTAAAAAATAGTAGTTTTTTTTGGAAAATGACTTTAAAATCAAACCACTTTAAGATGTTATTAATAAATTTGATATAATAAAAATCATTTTTATAAATCCTCTTCGTGTATCAAAGAACTCTTCTATAGTGTAGAAATCGTTCATATATAACCCATATTGTGTCTTTCCTAAATATCAATTTTGGGAGATGAATATTTTAGTATCAAATGATCACATTGTTTTATGTGTTATCATTCCAAAAAACATAACAACTTTATTTTCTTTTCATTAGTTATTTATGTGGAGATGAACGATTTGATTTTATATGGAAACTATATTCATGGGTGATGATTGGTGTGGTCCTATATCAACCAAAAATTCATTAGCCATCGATTTATATATGATATGATAATGAAGAATGAAAATAATTATATATTTTCAGAAACTAGAGGGTTGATATTATTGGTTTTGTTCGTAATTTTAACGGGTGCACATTCTTTGATTTTCTCCCAAAATTAAAGGGTAAACATACTTGGATTTGATCATAATGATTTCCTATGATTATTTTTTCACCATGTCCCAAAAATGTCGCTTATTATTAGTGTATTACAAATATTTATGACACTACATGTTATAAGGATGTTCCACATTATTATTTTTCAATTTAATTTTTTTTCTAATTTATATTTGTTGTTTCTATGTAATGATTCGATTAATTGTTTTTGTATTAGGTTTCAATGACATGGTAATTAATTATAAATCATGTTTTTTAAATTTAAATTCTGATCTCATGGTAGTTTTTTCTAACATTTCTCCCTTGATCATGTTTTCTGGCATGTTTATTATCTTATAAATATGACTAGTTGATTTGGATCACTTAATGAAATCCCAAGCTCACTATATTTTTATATTTAAATTACACATTTTATGAAGATGATTATATCATATCAGATGTCTAGAAGCGGGGGTAGAAGAGTTAAATATTGGTGAAAATCTCACATACATTGTAAAAAAATAGTTTCATGTACCTAATCTCCAAGACACTATATCATTAGGTCTTTCGGTTCTCTGATAATTTGTGAGATATATTAATTAAATAATGGTATCAATGTGTTAATTATGCATGTTTATCCATAATCATCTTGGTGGGTGATCTTCCTATAAAAATGGATAAATTGAATGATTACATGGTGTTTTTCGACAACATAATGGAGTGTGAAAATAAGAGGAAACTGATTTATATTTTTGTAACAAATGGATGATAGTACACATCATAGGTTTTTTATTCCTATTATAGGTGTTAAGGAATATAATGAGAGAGGTGGCCTAGTCACACCACAAAATAAAATATAGTTATTGAATGAATGAAAAAAACCATCATAGATTTTATTAGGTACATAATGTATTTTTAAAAAATTCCAACTCTTTTGTTCTGTATAACTTGTTCAAGTTACTAGCTAGCTCTTCAATATATCTCCATTAGTGCCTCTGAATTTTTTGATTTCAATGAAGAGATTGTCTAAGAAATATCCTTATTACTCAAATTTGTGGTTATATGTTTAGAAATTTAACATGTATACAAATATCATAGGCCACTGATAGAACAAGGATACATCGTTATCTGTTATATAGATGAGGTGTTCAGATAAAAATATTAGGCCCCGAAAGAGAAAATTGCAATCAAAAGTAGTAATATGAGGTTTCTCGATGTCTTGATGATCTTGGGCATTCAATAATCCAGAATGAATTAATGTGGAAGAGATAAAGAAGAAATTCCTAATCCGACACTAGTACCAGCACTAATTTCCTTACATCCATACATACATCCATACATATATACATACATACATACATAAAGACATACATACATACTTACTTACTTACATACATACGTACGTACATACATACATACATACATGCATGCATGCTTACATATATAAATACATACATCCATACATACATACCTACGTACATACATACATAAAATACATAAATACCTACATACATACATACAGACATACATACAATCATACATACAAACATACATACACACATACATACCATCATACATACATCCCTACCTACGTAGGCAGGTACGTACGTACGTACGTACGTACCTATATACGTAAGTACATACATACCTACATACGTACCTACGTATGTATATACAAACATACATACATACATACATACCTATATAGTTACATACATACATACGTACATACATACATAAATAAATAAATAAATAAATAAATACATACATACATACATACATATATACATACATGCATACATACAAAATTAATGAATACATTCATACATACATGCTTACATACATACATACATACATACATACATACATACATACATACATCCTTACATACATACCTACATACATGCATGCATACATACATCCATACATCAATAGATACATACATACATACATACATATATACATACATACATACATACATACATACATACATACATACATATATACATATATACATGTATAGGATGTTGGGTATATAATCATGTGAAGCCAGAGTGCCAACTTCAAAAGGGTGTGGTTTATCTCCTTCAAATAGCTTAACGGATGTGGGACAACATTACAATAGAAATTTTTAAGGAACTATTTACGACATCCAATGAAAATAGATCTATATGGTAAATCATTGATAAATCAACAAATCCATCACATTTCATTAATAAATGAGAGGATTTCTCATCTAGGCACCTTGATCGTGTATATCACGAATAAAAAAATTTTGTTTATCCAATGCACGAGTTTTAATAGTGCTAGTTAAAATCATAGTTTACCCCCCCCCCATTCAGTGCAATAAATAGCACTACTAAAAGTGATATTTAATATCATTTTTAGCATTGTTGTACAAGGTCTTTAATATTGCTGAATAGAGCTGTTAAAGGGTACTCATTATCAGTGCTTGTAAAAAAACTGAAAAATCCCCCCTTTATCAGCGATACTAAAAATGCTAATAAAGAGGGGGAATTTATAAGTGTTTCTAAAAAAGTACTGATAAAGGAGTGCCTTAATTAGATCTCATAAAAAAGCTCTAATAATGAGGGGTCCATATCAATGCTTTTTATTAGCATTAATAAAAACCCCATTAACGCAATGCTTATATAATAGTGCTGATAAAGGGTATATTTTAAAATAAACTCCGTAAAAATAATATATTCATATATAAATATATTTATATTGATATAAATATAATATATATATATATTAAAAATATTTTAGAATTGGATAAATAGTCATCTACACATAATATAAAATATATTATTTAAAAGGACATATAAAATAAATAAAAAATATTTTGAATTAATTATTTTCTAATTATTATTTAGTAATAGTCAATTAATAAAAATTTGAATATAAAAAATAAATAACATAGTAGATGATATAAAATAAGTTAAAAAACATAACTCAGACTTCAAATATCCATAACTATTTATCTCGGTGTACATTTAGGATATACCCCATATCAAATCGAAGATTTTGATGAGATCTACACTGATAGTGATAGAGGTAATCATGTGTCAAATTTTTTGTGGCATTAAATGATCCAGAAGGACTCAAAAAGTGATTTTTTAGTCGGGGTTGCACTCAATTTTTAACCATCTATAGACGTTCAACCTTATTCCAGGGGATATTTTTCCTTCCTGTGGGTATTGAATTTATTGCATGGTATTACATTAATATTGTTATTATGGATTTGATATTTTATCATTTTTCACAGTTCAATGTTATTTACAATAATATATTTAACAATATAAACATATTTGTTATATATTCACATATAAAAATTAAATTTTATAAATAAATAATTAATCATATTTATATATAAATTATATTTCTCAATATATTAACCATATCTAAATAAAAAATATAATCCATTTTATTTAAAATACTAATTTATGAAGATTTTTACCAATATAATTAATATATTTATAATGATTGTGTTTATATATTTTAGTGTGTATGTTGAAAAAATAAATATTTATCAATATTTTCAAATATATTTATATTAATATTAATATATAATATATGTAAGTAAATATAAACATGTATAATTATATTTAATGAGGCACACACACACACACACATATATATGATATATGTATTTTTGTATGTATTATATTTTATATATTTTTTCATATATATATATAGATAAACATATATATAAATACACAGATAAATATATATATATATATCATAAAATTTAAAACAAATTATGACAGGGGACTGGATGAAGCGCTGCTGTATAAGTTGGAGGTCTCAGGTTCCAAACTCACTAGAGGAAGGGGTGAGTATGGGTGGGTGGGATTATATAAGCATTGATAAACGGTCTGTGGAAGCACTAATAAAGGGTGGAGAGGGGTGGCAAGCACTGATAAAGGGGTAGGGGAATGAAAAAATATATACCATTTATAAGTGAAGCCTTTATCAGTGTTTTTAGCACTATTAAAGGGGGTTCTTATAGCGCTAACAATCACTTATTAAGGTGTCCTTTATTAGTGCTAAAAATCATACTATTCAATACCACCTTTAACATACCTAAAAACACTGATAAATGACCCCTTTAGTAGCACATTTTTGGCACTATTAATGTGGTCCTTTATCATTGTTTTTTACAGGAGTTATTAAAGCTAAATCTTTTACACGGCTTACATTTTCAGGACTTATATAGTGCATCTAATGACCCTTTTCTAGCGTAATTATAATCTCAATTTATAGTATTTTATATTCAATATGGGGTGAGACCTCATGGGGTGTCGTTTTCAATTATCATTATACATGATACACAAATAATTATATGATCTAAACGATCCATAATATATATATATATAGATAAAAAACTAAAGTACGATTCACCTTCCCTAAACTGATGGGATGTGTGAGAGGACTATTCAAACCTTGGGGGACATAATAAGAGAAAGATAACATTATTTTATGGGGATATAAGACCAATATCTTCAACTAGTTGAGTTATCCTATAACTATTGATCATTTTTGGGGATGATGTTGTATTGATTGGAAATAAAAGATTGTGAATGATGGTTGATGACCCAATATTCATTGAATCAATTTTTTTGGATGAAGGAAAATTGACTAGAACATATTTGTTTCGTGGAAATTAAATGAAAATGAACAATATATTTATATTATCTAGGAGAGGATACTTGAAAATCCATGGAATATGTTCTAGGAGATTTTTCATTCAATTTAGTTTTGTATAGACCATTTATGATCAACGTATTCATTCACAATACGTTGGAATTTTGAGAAATATTTAAATTCAAAGTTTTGATGTGTAAGAGAATAAAATAATCGGATGTCACACATTTATCCAAAGTGGTCCCATATCCATATTTTGATGTGAACTAAATATCTGAATCCAAATTCATAAGTATAATATTATACATATCAATATTTGAATAAAATTTATATTTTCCATATGAATCTATTTCAAAAATGAATTTTAGGTTCTATGTGAACCATGTACCAGATTTCTATGTAACCGATCACTACATAACATATTGCGATGTAGATAATTATTATGACGTTTATGAATACATGAAGAAATTAAAATGTATAATATTTATATGTAGAATTAAATTTTATTATGAGAATATTTATATATTATGTGTAAGTATGAAATTAGAGTATATAAAAAAATTATATTATGAATTAGGAGATTTTTGAATTATTTAAATGAGTTCGGATGTGTTTTTAAAATTTTATTGGATGCAATAAATTCATATTGAGGATTGGTTAATCCTAAATTGTAATTTTTAAGGAATGACCAAAAGTTGAGGTTACTACTACAACCTTAACAAGAGAAATGATCCCCATTAACATCAAGAAAAATATATTCATGATCATTGTTTCTACATAAAGAAAAAAATTTATAAAACTGAGCCTATAAGAATATGAATAATAAAATAATGAGGTTCTTGTTGAGGTAGAAGAAAAAATGTACATTTGGTGCTTTTATTAAGGATTGTTAATTTTATGGCTTTTAGTTAATATAATATTTTTGTACTATAATTTTCATCAATTTCAAGTTCATTACCCTTCCTGAGTTCATTTTAGTAGTAAAAGGAATGTAGTGTCAGTGTTATAAAAACCATGACATGTTGTGTACATATTAATCCTTAAATTATGAAAAACACTAAAAATATTTAGTGCAATCAATTTTTTATCTAAACCATTCAATATCATGAGGGAACACATATTGAATATGAATATGAGACAAATAGATTTATTAGATATCATTAATAAAAAATTCCTCCGCCACCTTGTTAGTGTTTATCAACAGTTACGTTATCATTTAAATTCACATCAGATCCTAGGTTTACACGCTAGTCATTATCAAAAGTGTCTCTTAGGAATCAACAATATTTGGTTAACAATAATGTACATCCAACATTCTATAAAAATGTAAATCATTCTCCATAATATATAATGGTGTTTTACATTCACTCTTATGTTAGAGATTTTTGACACTACATAATATGGTTTTACAATGAATATTGACACATTTAATTGGACCATTACAAATAATAAAACAATTTAATTTTATAGAAAATATTGATATTCATTATAGTCATGATTATCTAAAATGGAGTTAACAAAATTTAAGGGATTCTAAATCGAAAGATCTATTTAGAGGAAACCTCAATGTATTTTTGAAGGAAATATAAAGTTTAAAGAATCAAAGGATAAAATACATAGACAATATTTTTAAGATAATATAATTCTATAATTTGAATTAATTTATGTTTTATTTATAAGGGTTAATTTTATTTTGAATATGATCAGTAGATTTTGCGACACTATTGATATATCAAGGGGTTTAAAGAAGTTTATTAAAATCACTCCAAATATTTTATTTATAAATATATCATCTCTTAAAGAAAGTGATAACAATGGATACACAATTTATGAATTTGATAGCACAATTATCAATTTTTAGATTATATGAGGAATTTTATGGAAAATAATTAGTAAATTGTAAAGAGATATTTCCATAAAAAACCAAAAAAATTTAAATTGAAGAGGGTCAGAGATTTCTAGAAAAAGATAATGAAAATTTTAATTTACTAAAGGCATATCTATTATTTAAATATGATTCACTAGTGGGATATGTAGAGACCCTAGGGGAAAAAGTCCATTACTGAACTAGGATTATCTGCTATTCCAGCCATGTATTACTGCACTAGATTTACTTTCCCTTCCAGAAAAGTTTATCTCATAAGATAAAAAAATTTTGCCAATTCATTAGAGTGAGATATTGGTCTTACACATCTCATAATGAAATCCTTATTACATGTTCCACAAAAACATAAATAATTCAACATTTCATATCCTAGGAAATAAAATGGGTTTTCTTAAAAATCAATCCATAATAACATAATCAATATAAAATATCATTCCATAATTAATGAAATAAAACCATAGTAATAATAGGTATATAAACAACACCCTATTTAAATAGAATAATTTTATAAGGAAAATAATTTTGTTAGAATACATGAACATAGTTATTGAGGAAAATAATTTTGTTAAAATAGATGAGCATTGTTCATGAGGAAAATAACTTATCTTCTTCAAAAAAGTTTCATTTTCTAAAAATTCCTCACAATTTTAAAACAAAAATAATATAGTTGAAAATAAACATGAAATAGTGTAGAGAAATATTTGCGGAAAAAAGTCATCATGTAACAATAAAAATACACCCATGTTATATAATTTATAAAAACATTCTACTTGTACATTTTCTGGGAATGTCAAAAAGTACCTAATATGATAAAAAAAAGAATGATTCCTTTAATACAATTTAGTAAATGTAAAAAAATGGTAAAATTAATTTAATAATATATAGAAAAATATAATATATTTTATGAAAACATTTTTAGAACACATGGATGATAAATATACCCCCATTAAATACTTAAATATAAACAATCTTGGATAAAAATGTGATTGAAAAATTATCCCTTACCTATGGTCCGATATAATTAGTATGTATTTTAATCTCATGTATATTTATTTAAATTATGTTACTTATTTATTACATAATCATAATCATTTTTATGATAACATTTATGATCATATTTTCATCCTTTTTTTGTAAAATTTCATTTTTACTCATTATTCAGTTATTAACAGCTTTATCTTCTTATGTATGTTTTTTTGGATAAGTTATTTATACTCATTTAGGTAATAGTTGTATAATTTACAAAAAGGTATTAGTATAATATATTTCATATTCTTTCATTAATTCATTTATATACTCATTTTTTAATAGAGATTATGTACAACAGATAACATTGCACCGTGGAGATGGTAATCTGTACATAAAAACGAGCAACAATATCATCCCCATATTTATATAATATTATTTAATTGGATTAAATATTATATATAATAATTATTATCATGTTATTTTAACCATATATTGTTATTATACCCACCTTTATACCCATTTCAGTAAGGTGGTGGTGAAAAACAGATCACACCACGTCGTGGATATGGTATGTCGTACCTACGCACACGCGATGATATTGTTTTTCATAAGAAAGATGGAAGGTGAAATAGGATTATTTCATATTTATAATGAAATATCAATATATGTGTTATACATAATTTAATACCTTATAGTGAAACAACTATAGAAGAGTAAGTAAATAATATATAAATTTGAATGATTCTGTAGAAGAGAATAGCTCTTCCTCGACGTGCCTCTTTTAAATTTCCTCTCAGTAAACTGGTGTTAGTGTTTTGAGAAAAAAAAACTTCTATAATGTTACTAGGGAAGTTTATAAGAGATATGGTAGGGGGATGTTCGAGATTCAACTATTAAAATTTAGGGATGAGGAGGAGGAGTAGGATTTCTTTTGAAAAAGAGGAGAGGGGAACTTTAGGAAACAAACAAATATTAATTTATAATAAATTTTAGTTTGATTTAAAATTGTCAAAATATTATTCATTTCGAAGGTAATATTATTTTGGATCTAGTAACTATCATAAAATAATTTCTAGACAACTTTTGAATATTTTTCTATCCTTATATGTTTTGTTTATACCTTATTTTACCCTTTTTAATCCAATTGTGATATCATGTTATTTACACATTATGGGTTAATGTAATTCCATATCTTTTCAAAAGACCCAAAAAAGTTATTCATGACATATTTGGATGTAAATTAACCATTTCTTAGAATATTTGAATTTTAATAATTTAAGATAATTTAATAAAATAAATTATATTTTAATTGATGAATTATATCAATACGTGATACTATTTATATAGATTTATTTAAGAATTCACAACAACCTTATTCCTTCAAAAAAGTCATTATATAATCCCTAATATTTCAATATAATCTATAAAATTGTGTTATTACATAAAAATATTCAAAATAAATTTATATTACTAAATTAAATATTCATTTATTTGAATTATTCATTAATGAGGTTATCACTACATCATCATTGTGTAATAAATAAATATATTTATCTAATGTCAAAAAATAATAAATAAAATACCATTATGTAGTAAATATTTTTATATTTATAATGACTATTCATATACATATATATTAGTTATATAACCCCATATTAAAATCGATTCAGTAAAAGATATATGTTTACGTTATAATTAACTTTACATTAAATTAATTCACATAAAATGTCATTTTCACATTCATGTGAATCTACGGGGTCCCAAAATCGACCCATGTATTACCTAGGATATAAATATATCATCCAATATGATTAGGACATGTTTTAGGATAGTTTAATATTATTATAATATAATTTTTTACCCTTATTTACCAGAATTACCCTTTACCCATGATAAATAAAATATTTACAAAAGTTACAATTCATATTGTTATAAAATAAAAGGTACCTATTTACACAATTTGAACCATATTATTCCAAATATGTAATCCATTTTTTTCAAATTCAAAACACAGAAGTGGCTGTAATTAATTTAAAATTAACTCTCGTTTCCCTAACCAAAAAGCGGGTATTTAAGAAGTAATAACTATAAAATATTGACTTCCGTTTATATCAAATTTAAAAATGAATTTACAATAAATGACCAAATTTTATTAAATGATAAAAAATTAATCCAATTACACTTTAAATCCAAATAAAACGATAATATATATATAAATAAATTAAATAAAAAGGAAGTTATGAAATAAAATGTAATATTTCTCACTATTCATTAACATTTGAATTTTATATGAAAAATACCAAAAAATCAAAAAAAGTAAATTTTTATGTCCCTCTTACTAATAAAATGTTTATTGTGCCAAATTTAACTTATAAAGGCGTCAAAAACTATATTTAAATTGGTTGCATCATCAAAAGGCAGTAAAACTACATATTTTTTAAAAATACATCTTTTATCCAAAAATTTATTTTTATCTCATACCATGTTAAAAAAATATGTAATATGGATGCTAATGTTATATAAAATTAAAAATGTGGTTAATATTATTCAAAACTGCTAGTTTATATCCCATTAAACAATATCATTTTAATAATATTTTGTTGTTTAGTGATCCTCAGTATTGTGTACTATGTAAGCTATCAAGGAAGGTCTCTCTTGTGTTTAACGCAAGCCAAGTTAGTGTTGTGTGTATTGATTTCTTCATTTGAAATTGTTTATAACATAATCAAAATTTATTGAATTTATACAATAAATAAAATCTATATTCCGTGTTGCGTGAATTGAAATCTATCAAAAAAAAATTTAAATTCTGCGCAATACAATCCAAGAATAGTGTTTCATATAATACATGCTAATACTATGTGGCATGTAGCGCATGATAATATTGGTGTAGAGTAAAACCCTAAACATAAATGAAATTAAAAACAAAAATATATCATAAAATTTTGGGGTGTTACATTCTACCCCCTAAACCTAATTTCACCCATGAAATTCTTCGAGGTTAAAAATTGTTTTATACATGAATGATTCATTCATGGAAACCAATATTGTAAAAAAGGGATACTAAAAAATCATTTTAAAATGAATTTTTGAGACATAACAGTTACCCAAAGTAACTAATCACTAGGTTTCCACATATGAAAACATTTGTGGAAAGAAAAAACATGGATATAGAAGAGAAATCTTACCATAATGTTTTGATGGATAGTGATAGAGAATAAGGGTTGGAGAGAGTTAAATAATATAAATTCATAAATCTGCCATGATTTAAGGGAAGACCTAATTCATTTGCTTAGATGGTACTAGGACAACATTTTTTTCTCAATATTTGTTTCCTATAGTTGAAGAATTTTTCCTGAGAATAAATATTTACTTGATTTGGGTATAATATCATTGTTGTCCATTCGTTGAAAAATATCCACTTCATATGTTTTTTAATGAAATGTTGTTGAATTTTTCATTATGTAAGTGTTATCAGATCATGAGATAAAATGATAGGTCATTTCATCTTCCTCTACAAAAGGGTATAAAAGGTAATCAAATTCTCATAAGTCCACCTATAGTGAGATAATACATCAATATAAAATACTTAAAATGGAAAATAACATATACTATCCATAAATAGAACACATTAAAATCAATCCAAAAACTAAAAATATAAATCTATAGAAATAGGTAAACTAAATCATGATTACATTTTTCTCCCATATCTCATTTGGTAGTTCTTAGTTGGAAAATTCCAAAAATTATAATACCTTAATCTTATATTCTCTTTAAAAAATGATAATAACATGAACTGCAGTAGAACCTTAGTGAAAACATGAATGCTCTCAAAATTTAACTCTTTCCACATACCAAAATTCTAAAAAATAAATATATCCAAACAATGATAACACTTGGTCATTATATCAGTCCTGAGCTTATTAATACTATCAAACAACTCATTATCTCCTTGCCCCTTCATTATGGGCATATCATGTGATTTTCAAAAATATCTGAATAACCATTCATGTAATCTGGTTCCATTAAACATTTAATTTCAAATACTTAATCAATTAAAATATTTTAATAATCGTTAGTTGATTATTTATTCCATAGTTCCATTAAATTACTTATACAAAAATACTCTTGCTAAACATGCAATCATTCCACTACCTTTTTAAACCATTGACATAGCTTCATCATTTTATTCCTAAACACTTCATTCGTCTCATATATCATTTTTAGTATCATCATAATCATCAAATTAAATACTACACATATGACCATGTTGATTCTCTTAATGAGATTTTCCCCTAGTAAATCTATTTGCATAATGCTCGTACATTCCACATTTAAAACATTTAACCTTTTTTGATGTCTTAATAATACCATTATCATGGTCCATTGTGTTAATAAGAACCATTTTCCATTTTAATTACTAGATTTGTGTCCTTATTTTACACACCCAAAGCATCTTCCAGTTCTATTGAATCATTCTCCTCGATGTCTCTTCCCACATGATTTAAAATAGGAAAATTTAAATTTATTTCCTCTATGATCTCCATGAATATCCATGTTTCAATTTTTAGCTACTTCTAGAAACTCACCAAAGTTGAGATTAATGATCATATTATGACATTTATAATTATGAATAATAATGATTTTTCTCCATAAAACATCCATTTCATTGGAATTCTCATGACGAATGTCTTCCCCTGTCCATCATATTCTCTATCCACATAAATCCTCCTGTTTCCATCCATTTTTCTAAAATCCAAACAGAATATTGTGGGAGGAAAAATCATACTAAGAAAACAACCTAATAAAGGGTTAGTAATTGAAATATCTAACATGTTAGGTTTAATACTATGTTATTCATGATCTTTTCTATAATTCTAGGACTATAATCTATAGTTAGACTTACCCTTAGGGACTTCCTTAAACATACCGTAGAAATATCTCTAGGGATCTCACTAAAGATTTTGAATCCTAATTTCAAAAGGATGACTAAAACATTTTACTAATAGAAACAGTAGATTACATAGATTTATGTACATGTACATTACATTATTTTGTAGAATACTTAATACATGACACAAACAGACTCCCAAATACCGTATTAGTTTAGAGTCTTTGGAAACTCCGAAGATAATCTTATAATCATGGTGAACCATCTTTAACATTTCCCATTAAAATATTACCCATTTTTCCAACCAAAAATATTTCTTTATATCTTGGGGAAAATAACAAATAAAAATGGTGGGCTTAAATTCTCAATAAGAGTAAACAAATAGAACATAAAACAATCCATAAACATTTGATTGTAAACACATGAACATAACGTTTAAACATAAAAATCATGAGTCATGACATAAATATTTACAGTACATACGAAATATATCATAATGGAACATTAACCATGATATAATAACAGTGGAATGCAACTTGTAATTTTGGTGAACTAATAAGCATATATTATGATTTTCATAGTAGCCAAGGCATTGTTACCAAGACCATCATAGCAGAGAAATTCCATTATTAAACCGGGTTTACCTGTCCTTCGAGCCTTGTATTACGGAACTAGATTTACATTTTGTTCCTTCCATGTCTATATAATGATATATAAACTTTTTCCCAATGCATTTTATGGATATATAGGTCCCACCAATCTCATAATGAAATCATTCATATATGTGCCACAAAAAACATAAATCATTTATCATAACATAACCCAAGCAATAAAATGGGTTTTCTTAAATATGATTCCATCATAACATAATCCATATAGAATATCATTACATCATTAATGTAACCATCCCAAAGTAATAATAGTGATATAAACATAACCCTATTTAAATAATTCCATCTTAGATGGAAAATAATTTTGATAAAATACATGGACATAGTTCTTGAGGAAAATATCCTTTCTTCTTCAAAAAAGTTTTCTATTCTAAAAATTCCTTGAAATTTTAAAATAAAATAATTTAGATGAAAATAACCATGAAATATTGTATATGTAGCTTTTTGGATATATGGAATCTTGAAACCGTAAAAATCCTTTCAAGCCGTATATGATAAAAAACAATGTCCTCATACTTTGACTAAAAAGTAAAAAAGAAACTCGTATGTTAAACAAAAGAAATATTCCTTCCATAACATGTAGTAAAAGTAAAATAATTACTAAAAATTACTTTAAACTTACATAGAAAAATAGAAATTTTTTTTAATACATGGATGATAAATATACCCCCAGTAAATACTTATGTATAAAAATTTGTGGATAAAAATGAGATTGAAAAAATATTCCTTACCTTTGGTCCGATATTCTTAGTTTATATCTAAAGCTTCTGTATAATAATTTTAATAATTTTAATTATTTATTCCACAATCAAAATCATTTTTATGATATCATTTATGATCATATTTTCATCTTTTTGTTAATAACATTTCATTGTTACTCATTATTCAGGTACTTACTGCTTTATGTTCTTATGTATGTTTTGTTGTATAATTTATTATTCCTATTTTTCGGTCATAATTATATTATTTATATCATGGTATTATTATAATATGTATCATATTTTTTTAAATTCAATTAATTTATATTTTCACGGCTTAATGAATATTTTATAGAATGAATAACAACGCATCGTGGAGATGGTAACCCATACGTACGCACAAGCGATGATATCAGCACATAATTGTTAATTGGTATTGAATTGGATGCATTATATTGTATAACAATTAGTATCAAGTTATATTAATCGTATATGGTTATTATTTACACCATTATACCTATCCAGGTAAGGTGGTGGTCAAAATAGATTACACTGTGGCGTGGAGGCAGTAAGTCGTACCTACACTAGCGTGGGGATTTTGTTTTTTGTAGGATAGATAGAAGGTGAAATTTTGGGGTTTAATATTTATAATAACATATCAATATATGAGTTACAGATATGTTACTACATTATAATCAAACATCAAAATAATATCAATTAGCAGAATAAATAAATTTGAATGAATCGTTTGAAGAGATAACCTCTTCCTTATTGCACCTCCTTTTAATTTTTTCTTAGGGAACTATAGTTAGTCATTAGATAAGACCAGAACCTCTAGAATGTTACTAGGGAAGTTTACAAAATAAATTTCCAGGGTTTTTTTTGAGCATGGACAATCAAAATGGAGTGAAGAGGAGTGGGAGGAGAAGCCCTTTTATAAGAGAGGAGAGGGACACTTTAAGAAACTCTCAAAATATTAATTTATTATAAATTCTATTTCAATTTAAAATGGTCCAAAACATATTTAATTAGAATATAATATGATTTTGGTTCTAATAAACATAATCCAATAATTTTTAGACATGTTTTAAATTTACTGTATCCCTATTGTTTTTGTTTGATTCATATTTTACCATGTTTAATCTTACCGTGATATCATGTTATTTACACATTGTGGGTTAATGTAATTATCATATATTTTCAAAAGACCTAAAAAAGTTATTTATTACATATGTTTCATTATATTAACCATTTTGAATAATATTATATTTTTATGAATTTAATATTATTTAATAACCTATTTTGTTTTTTATGTTATGAATTATGTTAATTTTTGATACTATTCAAACATGACTTTTTTTCAAATTCATAACCACATTATTCTTTAAAACCCATGGAATTAACTCATCCCTAATATTTCAATTTCACCTACAAGATTTTTGGATGGAATAAAAATATTCACATTAAATTTATTTTTATAATTATAAATTCATTTATTTGAATCTTTTATTAATGAGGTAATCACTACATCATAATTGTTTCATAATTAAATATATTTATCTAATGTATAAAAATTATTAATGAAGTACCAATATATGGTAAATCATTTTATATTTATAATTTATATAACCCCTTATTAAAATTGATTGATTAAATGATATATTTTTTGGTTATAATTATCTATATTTCAATTTACTTCTCAAAAAATGTCAATTTAACATCCATGTGAATCCACGGGGTTCCGAAATCGACCCAAGGATTCCCATGGTTATAAATATGTCATAAAACAGAATTTTGATATGTTTAATGGCTGTTTAATATTATTATAATATTCGGTTTTATCTTTACATACCATATTGACCCTTTAACAATGGTAAATAAAATAATTACAGAAGTTACAATTCATAATGTCCAAAAATAAAAGGTACGTATTTACACAATTTGAACCTAATGATTCCAAATATGCAATCAATTTTTTAAAATTAAAAAAAATGTCTTATTAATTAATTAAAATTAAATTCCAATTGTGAAAACCAAAACGTGGTATTTTAAGAAGTAATAACTTTCAAAAGATTGACATGATTTTATGTCAAATTTAAAAGTGAAATTACATAAAATGGCCAAAATTGGAATAACTGAAAAATAAATTAACCCAATTACACTTTAAACGCAATTTAAATGATAATCTAACTATATATAAAAATTAGATGAAAATGTAGTTTTGAATTAAAATGCAGTTTTTTTCACTATTCATTAAAATTTGAGTTTTATCTGAAAAATACCAAAAAAATTAAAAAAATAAAATTATCTTTCCCTATTCCAAATAAAAATATTATCTTGTCAATGATATCTTATAAAAGTGTCAAAAAATAGATTAAAATGGGTTCACAATCAAAAGGCTGTAAAACTATTTTTCTTGAAAAATACTTATTTAATCTGAAAACATGCTTTTGTTCTCGTACCATGTTCTAGAAAATGATTAAGAGGAATGATAATTTAATATAAAATTCAAAATATGGATAATACTATTCTTAACGTCAAGGTATAATTCAATTAAATAATAATAATTTAATAATATCTCATTGTTTAGTGAACCTCAGTAGTGTGTACAATGTAAGCTATCGAGGAAGGTCGCTCTTCTATGTAACACAAGCCAGGTTAGTGTTGCATGTAGTTCAGGCTTCCAATATTGTTGTCTATAACTAAATACAAACTTACATCATTTATACATTAAATAAGAATTATAATCATTGTTTCACTTAATGAATTCTATCTAAAGAACCTGTAATTATCTGAAACACAAGCCAAGAATAGTGTTGCTTATAATACAAGCTAAACAGCATTGCATATAGTGAAAGATAATTTTTTTGTTGCGTCAAATCCATGACATCAAATAAATTAAAAGGAATATATCTCATAAAATCATAGGGTGTTATAGGATAGGTACATAAAATGTTAAAATTTCAATGAAATGATCTAATTGTGGAAATGATGAATTTTTTTGAATGTTACCTTGAATATTGAGTAATGGGATGATGATTATAGAACAACTAAAAAGATGAATAATATGAGAGATTATGTAAATAAAAATTATTTGATGGAAAAATAATAATTTATCCCCCAATGATTTTATGAAAAAAAAATATCATTTAACATGGGTGTTCAAAATAGTGAAGAACATAGTAGTGATGAAAAAAATTCACAAGGGCCACATAAAGAGTGATTATAGAATAAGAACAAGAAAATAACTCAACAAATGACGTTTTACTATAAGATACTGGATATTATATGGAGAATGTTGAAACAACCTTTGAATAGACTATGGGAATGGAAGTAAAATGTAATTGGAGGAGATAGTAAGGTTGAGATGATTCAACGCTCGACATGAAGAATGCTCTAATAAAAAAATGAATATTATATTGAAAAGGCTAACTTTGTTAATGAAATTGAGAATTTGAATGTTGAAATTGATAGGAGAGGAATAATAATTGAAGAAATTATTTCTAATAATTGTATTGGAAATGAATAAATTTATATGCTATAGAAAAAGATATATGAATCTAAGAAAATAAAAATAATTCTTAGGTATGATATAAATGATAATATAAAAAAGTGGACAATTTTTTAGATAATAGGGTATAAAATTTAATTTTATTCAAGTGAATGGATGTACTGATGAATAATTCATTGAAAGTATCCTAATAATAATTCCACTGTTACAAATGAAATAAGAAAAGATAATATTGTTATCTCATCATAAATTATTATTGAAAGGGAAAACAACAATATGATAGAATAATTTGGATTTAAAAATCTATCAATTTCTCTTTCTGAAGTCCAATGAGGGTATTAAAAATAAAACATACCAAAATAAACAATGTTGAGGGTTGAAAATGGATCTCAATATCAAAAAGTATTTCAAAGAAGAAGGTTTCAATGTTATTTTTATTTTTTATTAATTTTTTCCATAAAATATACCATTTTAAAAAAATCTATTAACCAATATCTAAAAAGGATTTGGATTTAAAGGGGAGAAAATAAAATTTTATAAGAACTCAATTGAAGAATAATGTTCCAATCATGATTATTTAAGAGAAAAATAATTTTTTTTTGAAAATTTTATATGTTTATGAATGATTTAATTTTATAGAAAATATATAATATACGTGGGTTTATTTTATACCAGATCAATTCAATTTATTTCAATGTTTTTGAAAACAAATAGAATCAGGTCAAATACCAACCCAATTTTTAGGAGGGGACATTTATGCCCTATAAATAAAAAACCATGGATCATGGATAGTGGTGGTTCAACACAAATGAAATAATATATGAATAAATTTTAAAATGATTTTATGTGTGAAGAAGGAGAAATGAAATTTGGGTATTACATAACTCTATAAAATAAGTAAAATGAACAATAAATATTTCAAATAATCAAATTAGTCGAAATAATGTACTTTTTGTTGATGGTCTAAAGAAAAATAAATTTAGTGTATCACAAATATTTAAATCTAGAAATGAATTTCACTCCATGATAAATGGCTATTTTTTCTGAATAATGAATTATGGTGAAGTTATAAATGAATTTTTGATTACCCCATGTAATCTATTTCTTGCTTGATAATCTAAGATAAAACTTTATTTAAGACCAATAGAATGAAACTATTTATTGCCCCAAAGACAAACCCATCAAGTCCAAAATAACATGAAGAACCTTATAATAAAATAAGATATAGGTAATATCATATTTTAAAATATATTAATATATCTATAGGTAAATCCTATAAAAATGGAACATGATGAACAAGAATCACAAACGGATTTAAATTCGGACATTATGACCAACTGATCTAATCAATAATGATTCTTAAAGACCTATGAAAAAAAAAATTAAAAAATATATGGAAAATTATTTTTTACTTTCATAGATGATTTTCCAAGGATGAATTTCATCATATTCATTTCACACTAGTCACGCGACATAGAAAGGCTGAAGAGTTACATAAAACATATAGATAGAAAAATGATTATTCTTAATGAGATAATGATTAGAAAACGGAAGTGAGTTTTCTCAAATAAATATTATTGAATATATTTATAAAAATGGTTATCACATAGGAGTTCATTTTTATATTACCTCCTAAATGTAATAGAGTGGATGAATGGAAGAATAAAAATCTAGTTGATATAGAATGAACCATGATGACAATGAAATACACCTTAAGATACAACTGATTATTGGAAAATTCAAAAACATGAATAATTCATAATATGTTTCACATAAGTATTAACATAGTTATAAATATTTATGAAATGTGGTTCAAGAAAAATACAAATATTAAATACTTTATAATGTTCAGGAGACCATGTTTGATAATTAAAATGGATACAGGTGGATTAAAATGTAATTAAAACGATGAAGAATAATGTTTATTTCATTATACACTTAATAGGTGTTCCTAGAGATGTAACAATAATATTTGATTGTGAAGATCATATAGTTATGATGTTCCAGTTTTTATAAATTATCTTTTAATCAATAATACTACAATTATTGATGATTAATAAGATATTATCAATTCGTATCCACACAATTAAATTGTAGAGTGAACATTGATATGGATAGATAATGTTGATTTAGTATACTCCAATGATAATGATGAAAATCATATATTAAAAGAAACTAAATCTAGATTTAAAAATCATAGTGATGTTAATGATATCATTGGTGATCAAAATCACGTATTATATACCATGTAAATAATAATTATAACTATCCTTACAAATTTATTATCTTTAATTGAACCTAAAATGGTTTAGTAAATTTTTCATCATAAGGAATGCGTTAAGGATAAGAATAAATTACTTGAGAATATCGAGAAGAATCAATCTTAGAGAATTTTTACTTGATCAAGATAAAAAAATAATTGGAAAAAGGTGGGTTTTCCGGAATACAATGAATAAAATGGGAGAAGTGGGTAGAAATAGTATCATAATGGTATTCAAATGATACTCACAAATTGGAGGAATTGAAATTGATGAATCCTTTTTTCCACATAATAGGCATTAATACAGTAGTATTTTCATAGATAAAATATCATTCATAAATTTCAAAATGATTAGAATAGATTTAAATTATGATATCTGTATGGTGATATTAATGATAAATTATGCATGGAACTAATAGAGGGATTCATGCAACACTTGAATGAAAGTGGTGTATTTAAAATGATTAAATATATTTATCATTTAAGTAAAACTGAAATATCATTATACTTTAAAATTCATGAATACCCAAGAAGTATACAATTAATGATGGGAAACGTTTATACCCATTTATTTGTCAAGAATACCCAAAATATCACATTTTTTACTTTTTTATATTGATGGAATTATTTTTCCTAAAAATAAAGATAGGATATATGAATACATTTCAATGAATATGAAGGAGTGGTTTGATATTTCAATTCTTAGAAGGATGAAAATTTTCACGGGCCTAAAATTCACCCATGTAGTTGATTACATTTATATATTAGTGGAAAAGTTTGAAGAAGAGATGTGGAGTTAATTTAACTTTCTAGGAAGTGGTGGTGTGTCAACTGTTATTTAGGATTGTATAATAGAGGGCCAGAATGATGAATGAAAAATGTTAATAAATTTTATTTAGAACATTATTTGGAAGTAAATTTTAATTAACATCAACAAAAACAATTAATATATATTTTTTTTAAATCTCTATACCACGTATCTATCTAATCATAAATAATCAAATCTATTGTAAACAAATTTAATCTTGAGATAGTATCAAATAAATAAAATCAAGAATTGATGTATAAAAATAATTAATTTCTTATTTTACAAGGCTTTATTGGTGGTCATTGTGCATGTTTTGTTCATGATATTAAATACATATATTTAAGGGGGTTATTTTATTTGAAGAAGTTTTGTATAGAGGAACTACATGAAATAAACATTAGTTAACTTAGGTTCAACAAAAATTGAATATTTGGTCTTACAATAGGAATATATATATAATATGTGGATGAAGACACATATTAATAGTTGTTGAATTTAAATATCATATGATCATTGAATGAGATAATTAGAGTGATACCAATATTATATAGAATCCATTTGAATATTCAAATTATAATCAAATTTCAGGAAAATTTCATTTCATAAAAATGATTGTGATTGAAGACATCTTAAAATATTAATTTATTAATTTAAAGTAATAGATTGCTGATATCATTAGTAAACCACTAACTGCATTTTTTAGTAGTTAAGGCTATTAATGTGTGGTGGGGATCACTTCTTGTCACATATGTATATTTTTCGTTCGAATCCTTATCTATTAATTCATGTTTAAACTTTTGGGGAGACATCATATGTGAGGGAATAAATTTTCCCCCTTTACTACTAATATTTTCTAATGAGCATATAATGTGATATAAGAAAAGAAATATTTTACTATTACACATCTTATTATGTCTAAAGAAGAGTGAAGCAATGTTATTTGTTATAGACACCATTGATGTCAATATTTTTTAATACTAATTTTCACTTCTGACATAGATCACATAGAGTTTGATTCAATCATTTCACTTGAGTAGTTATTTCCTCCCTTCCATCACTTTGTTATTATTTTAAATACGGGGGAGAATTGATGCAATATGCATTTATAATCAATTTATATGGGGATATTATTAAGCCTATATACGGAGGATGTTTTATTTTTTTCAATACAAGAATATTTCTGATAAATGATGAGAGTATCTTTAATGAATGTAATAATTTTATTGGTGGATGAAGGATCACCATCTATAACATCTTTGGAGCAGGGGAAATTAAAAATAAATTATATTTTTTTATCAATGATGGATTGATAATTCCATGATGTTAGCTAATGATGTTTGAATTTTATTTGATTGTAGTCTGGAACTTCCTAGTTCCACATAAAGATTCTTGCTACATAGGAATTTGGAGAAGGATTCAGAGAACTATTTTTTATATATAAGAAAATAAATTGATCAAATTTCATAAATGATTGAATGATTTGTATAGAAAATTTATTATTATAATTATGCTAATAGTTAGAGATTCATGTAGTGGAATTATATATGTAGTCTATTTGACAATCATATATAATTTTTCCCATATAGAAATTTTACAATGTAGTCAAAGCATTATCTGAACGTCGTATTTGATTACTATGTAACCAATTTATGTATAACAAATTGCAATGCAGTTGAATTCTGTATTTTATCAAGCTTCATATAGTTATAGAAATCATAGGTATTTTATTTTGAGTACTGATATTTGAGTATTTGAATATTTAAATATCACATGTATGTTTAATGATAGAGTCTACAAGATAAATCAATAAATATATAATGATTTTTTGATGGAAATAAATGAGTTTTGACATGGGATGAAAAGTGTGCTAGTTTATTTAAATATAAGGGGAGATTTTTGAATTATATTATATAATTACTTAGGCGAGACCAAGGTTTGAGGGTACAATTGCCACATATTCTTGAGACATAGTGCTTATTTACATCATGAAATAGTTCTTCAAGATCAATGTTTTCATGAATAAGAAACTGTGTATCACTAAATCTACACAAGATATTACAAGATAATTAAGATGATCATTGTGATGTATATGCACATAATTTCTTTTTTTTATTTTATAGAGCCTCATGCATTCTATTGATGGTATTAAATGAAATTAGTTTTTCATAATACATTTTATTGGCTATAAGGCTATTACCTTGACTAAGTTCATCGTGATAATAAAATGAGAGTAGTGTGTGTGGGAATAAAACCATGACCCACATGGGACGTAATTATCGTTATTAGAGGAAATCTTTAAGGAAAAATTTTATTTTGATCATTTATTTATCTTTATCATTCATTGTTTTTGTGGAATAAGTATTGAATAAGAATTAGAGATAAAGGGATTTGTGGAATCATTTGAAATAAATGTACCCTAGTGTTTTTATTACCCATCTCATGATCATTTAAATAAAAATAATATTTTGGAGAACTAGTTTTTTCAATTTAATAATTTGAAATATTTTTAAATATATTTCCTTAGTTAGGTGCTAAGACGGTGTGAAATTCGGAGGTCGGGTCTTCCTACAATTAATTTCACAAAAATAATAGGTATATATTAAATGTTCAATCACATTGTTAATAAAAGAAAATAGGATATTTCTTAAAATGTTGATTGGATCCGAAATATAATACCACCGTTGGGACTAGGATGTAGTTTTTACCCTAGGGTAGAAAAATGTGTCAGAATATGACTTTTGGATCCCACACTCATTGGCGGTGCATTGTGTTGTTTTATTTAATTACTAATATAATTAAATAATTAATTTAACCTAAAACTAAACCATTATAAACATGATTCTATGGATCTTTACCCAGGGTTAGCTCATAATTAATGCACAATTGCGATGTTCTCCTATCTTTCTTCCTTGGGTGAATCTATAAAAACCATTGTATTAATGAGAAATGAAGCACAAGGAACACAATGGATCCACCCAAATTCATGGGAGAGAACTTTCTTCACCAAAAATTGATCCAAAAATAGAGTTTGGATGCGTTATATGGAGTTTTTCTCCATTATAATTAAATGATAGAGCAAATCAATTTTTTTGTCAATCTAGGCCATTGACATCAATGTGCCCCAGTATTGATATTTAATTATTTCTTTTCATTTAATAACATTGGTACCCTAATCATGAATGTTGACCATGAAAATATTTAATTTGATGAATAAAATATTATTTTTGGTTCTTTTATCCCTCTTTTATATATGCATTATTCACCATTGGAATCCCCGAGGTCAAGGTTTGACGATTACTTGGAAACAAGATAATGATCAAGAACCCTAATATGTAGAGGATCAATGAAACATAATTTTATTTTTGAGGGATTTGTATATCCATTATCGTTCCATGGTGAGGATGATCGATCTGGTGTTTAATCTCCATGATCGCGATGAAAAAATCCATGGAATTGTGCCGTTCAAATGGTGAAACCTTCGTGCATGATGGAGGATTGTTTTTAGGGAATGGTGGTTCAGAATCATGATCCACGACCAGATCTACATTTTTAATAAATAATGTTTACAAGATCTAAGGTGTTTGAAGCTGATTCAAAGCATGAAAAATAGATTTGGAAATATAGTGATTCTAGAAAAATCATGACAACATGCCATGGAAAACTAAGAACACATGGTGTTTATCCCCTTTTTACAATGGCGGCTAGGGTTTGTGAAATTATAAGGATGAGACAGCGTGTAGCTATACCTTACACATCGTTTATATATTCCCTAGTTGGAAAACTCGCTTGAAGGGTCCCACACGTAGTGAATCTATATTAGAGAACACGAACCTGAGTTGGATTCACATGTAGAATCCCTTTTGGGCTGAGATGCCACATACCATAGTAAAAAAATGGGTTCAAGTACACAAACATGTCCAATAGACATATATTTGGTTCCTATTAGTCAGGACACAACATCTAGCACACCTAGATGGCATGTTCCACTACATGGAGTGGAGTAATGGGCTGGCCAGGGACATGTCCTGGATGTTGAGTGGGACCACACGCTGTGTCTATCCCCACACATGTAATGACCTGAAATTTTCATGTTTGTTTTTTAATTTTTTTGGATTATTATGAGTCTGCGAAAATTGACGGTGCATGATTTTGAGGCCCGGTGTGCCCAAAATGAATTTAGGAACATTTTAAGGTACGTTCAATAATGGTGTGGGGGGAGTTTCATATCTTTTGAACTGGATCATTGATTAAAAATATGAGGACACCATTGAATCTATAGTGATAGGTTTTTCTTAAGGGGGTATTCACTTCGACTACAGTAGGTTAGGAGAAAAAGTTAGTTTGCTAGCTTTTTAATAAAAAATTAAAATAACAAGAAATTATTATTTTATTTTCTTTATCTCCAACGGATGAATGGTGGTGGCAGTACCTATGACTTGTCAAGGAATTTAATGGCTTGGCTCAACAACTGCGTAAATCCACTGTTATGAATTAATAGGGGTTCATTAATTTTTTTAATGAACCTTATTAATTCCTCAATGCATTACTCATCTTTTCCCTCCTATTTAAATAAAGAAAAGGGTGGAGTTTTGGCACAACAAATTCAAGAGAGGAAACTTTGGAAGTGTCCTACGGCAACATCCACTGATGGAGGATAGAGGCTTTGATGGAAATGATCTGGGATCGGCGAACGCTGATGACTCTATACAACATGGACAATACTCCCGCCACAACTGTGACACCTCAATTGGATCTCAAGGTAGGGGTTTTGTTTTAAATGAGTTTATTTAATCTTCAATGTTAGATAAATATTCTCCCACTTGTTATCATGATAAAAACTATGGGTGCGGGAAAAATGAACAATGTTCGAACCCTCCTCTGCTTCGTTCTTGATGTGTTCTTCAGGGATGAATTTTACCCGATTTAACAGAAATGAAAAATAGTGGGTCACAATATTACAACAACATCCCAAGAGACCTGTAGGTGCATCCAAGTGTGTAAACGAAGAACCAAGTCATCTCCAGAGCCCCGTGAAAGATCTACCGGTGCGGCGGCACTGGTGACCAGAACCGACGAGTGACGGTGGCAGCCAACATTGGTTGGCAGCAGTGGCAGCAGGAAACTCATTGTCACACGCCATAGTGGGGATCCACAACATCATTTCACGGAGGCTTCAGAATGTGGCCAATCCTCGGCAAGACCTAGAGGTGGTGGAAGAGGCAGTGTTGTCACATGCCTCATTGAAGGATGTTATGGCAATGATAGGGTGGTCCACATCCTGTGGATCTCGTAGACCACTCAGCGGTGCCACATGGAGTCACCAATTTAAGGGGTTAGAATGACTCCTTCGAGTTGTTCGATAGGAGGACCAAACCCCCCACACGAGTTGCATCAGCAGGCCGGGATATATCGCACGGTGGGCCAGGCTGTGTCACACGGTAGATCAGGCCGGTCTTTGGCCAAGCTATCAAGGACCACTATGGCCCAACCCAGCCATGGAGGGCTAGTCCTGCCACAACCAAGCCCATCCAGGTCATCTAGGCTGGTTCTGAATGGACTCAATCAGACCCTGACCGGGTGGGGTCGACCTAAATTAGGATGGGTTAGACCTGGCCATGTTTGACCAGGTCGTGCTGACTGGGTCGGACCAGACCCAGACCCCTCTTGGGCCTAGAAACTCTTAATGGTCCATAACTTGTGAACCGTATATCCATTTGATGATCCCTCTAGGGAGTTGGGATCCTTGGAGCTTGATTTTCCTTTTGCAATACTCCACGATAGTTTTGGAGAATGTTGGAGTACGTCCAAGTTGGATCGACTATGAATCCAACCGGGCCATAAGCACTAAAATGCCAACAACTTACAGACCAGGTGTCCGATTGACACGTCTTCATTCACGTGGGAACCCTTATGATGTGTCATATCATTATGTTAATTCTTTATGGGACTTCATTCCAGTTGAAATATGACTAATGGTTTGAGGATCAATTTTCCTAGAATCAAGCGTACTTTGAAAGAGAATCCAAGTGCTGGCAGTGAGGTGGAGGTTGGAGACATATCATATGGAGGATTGTACTGATTGATCCTGTGTGGGTCAGCACTTACCGATACCATGTGGGTTAGATCCTTTGTGGGTCAGTGCTCAGTGATCCTGTGTGGGTCAGCGCATAACGATCTCGTGTGGGATAGATCCTTTATGGGTTAGTGCTAAACAATCCTATGTGGGTCAGCGCATACAGATCCTGTGTGGGTCAAATCCTGTGTGGGTCTTGCGGGACATAGTACCTATCTACTCCAGGCAGGTCTAATCCTGTGTAGGTTTTTTTATGGGTTAGTATCTGTTGATCATGTTTGGGTCAGACTCTATATGGCCAGTAGTAGTGCCTCTTGACAGAATAAAATGAACATGCTTCTCGACTAATAATCTTTACGTTTGTACATTACCAAACCTGGGTTGAGCTGTTTCTATTAAATTGTTCATTGTTATTGAGATCATGCATTGTGGTTTTCCTTTGGGAAATTGTTAGAGACCTTCGGGGGTCTTGGGGTCCCTAATGGGTATTTTTATACTCACCCGTGTATGGGCATCGCTCTCACCTTATTTTGTCTTCTACTAATGATCGGTAACCTTAACTGGGAATCAGGGAGCTAGGACATGACGGTGTATGATGGTGATTGTCCAAGAGGAGAGCTGTGAAGATGAGTTTTTCCTATAAATCATGTAGGATACTCATTGAATTATCTCAGGAGTAGTTTTATATATTTTAGTTGTAGTAGTACCTTTCCGTTGGGCTTGTATTTTGGCCCCCTTACATTCAGTACTTACTATTACACATAGTTGTCGTTACTAGTTGTGGTTACACTTTACTCTTCTATTGTGTTATAACTTTTCGTAGTGTACCCTGCATGTGTTTTCATATAGGATTAAAGGCAATTTATTCTCATTTTAGGGATATTCCTTTCCAGTGCTAGTCCCCAGCCCCTGGCCTATGGAAAACATGATTGGGGTAGTCACGACACAGGCCCCAGGGGATGGGTGGTGACAACAAATGTCGTTTTCCCCTATGATCTCTTATGGATGATCATCAAAAGGATGTATTTCCTTCATTCGAACTTAGATTTTATCCCACGAGTTGCCTATCCTGAGTGTTTTACAATGTATAATGTGTCATATAACTCATAAAGGGATTTCGTGAATTTATGTGAAATATTGTAGTTTTTCAAAACACTAAGGTGACCCTCAATAATGGTAGGAATCATACAAAATCCCAAAAGAATACTGGGATTTCCCTCCACTAGTTAAGGGTAGGGGATATCCCTGAAGAATGTACTAGTCTTACCCTCCAGAAGTGATGGGCAGTGGCAATCCCAATTGATCTTTTTGAGTTACCCCTTGTATGATAGGGTTGTGTTGTTTTTTGATGTTATGAGAATACCCTCCGACAGGGCTGCACATTTGCATTCCTTGATGATTGTTCTAGGATTAACCAACAAAAGGGATAGACAATGGCATTCCCTGGTGAAATCTCTAGGCGTAACCCTCCAACCAAGTTGGAAAGTGGAGTTCCCTGATGACTCACCGGGCATACCCACTAGTTTGAATGTCTAGTGGAATCTCTCGATGACAATTGGAAGTGTAATCCTCCAGTAGGGCTGGGAAGTGGAGTTCCTGGTAGACTATTATAGAATATCACTCCTATTGTTCCAGGGTATGGGATCCTTAGATAGAACTTATATCTCTTTGATTGTGTGGAAGAATGATGATACATGGTTTGTCATACCTTTAGACTCATAAGGAAGAGGGATGATTTCCCAACCAAGATTAATTCTTGTGATGTGACCTAAAATAGTGTGGTTGAGTAGGTGTCTTCCAAATAAGACAGTATAAAGGTGTGATGAATGAGTACATTGGACACCTGTGTTCTGGGATGATGTGTGAGATACTAATAATCATTGATGAATATAATTTTACAATTGTAGTATTTACTTATTCATTGGATAAGATGTGATAGGAAGATCTCATTTCTCTTCTAAGATTCTTTCAATGATCATATATATATATATATATATATCCTTATTCAGCACCCACTCATTAGGCTTTGTATACTCTCCTTCAAGGAGAGGTGAAAATACATGGGGTATGCCACGTTCCTTTTGTGTCTGGCTACATGTGGTTGGATGTGTCTACTCTCATGAAACAGGTAGTGAAGACTAAACAAGAAGTTCATCTTCTCAATATTTGTACCTCCTTGTGTTTGGACGAGTATCATTAACACTCTTGTTAGGTTGATCTGTAATATTTTATTTTACCTTATTATATATACTTCTTTCCTACATGTTTTTATCTCTTACTTCTCCCCCTTCACCCTTTTCGATGAATTCTACATGTTAGGTATATAGTCACCCCTAAATGGGCATTGGAAAAACATATCGTGTCTTTTTCAAATGGTGGATAGGTTTATCGTTACATCATAAGAGATTAGGTATATATGGTGTTTGGATCATGAATAGTAGTCGTATCTTTGGATATATGAGCTAGCCTCACTCAACTATTTACTATTTTCTTGTTTTGTTAGTTTGGGACATATTTCAAGTTGTGAATGTAGTTTGCCACATTTATTTATAGTTTACACTATTTAAATTGTACTATTTAAAGGTCCATGCATGTTAGGATTAATCATTCCTATGTTTAATCTTTTATTCATTTCCCTATGTACTTTTTCGTTGAGTTGGATTTGTGTGTGTGTTTGTGTGTGTGTGTGTGTTTGTGTCTGTTTGTGTATAATCTATTAAGAAAATTCCTCCCCAATATTAGTTGTTCCTTGGGTGCTTTTCACCACCCCTTCACCTATGGAGGCAGACTTTTGGTAATTTCTGCTCGATCCATTTCTTAGGTCAGGTTGTAAATAATGGTGTCAGAGAAATTTCATCCCATGACAAAAAGATTGGATTTGGACTCTTATGAGGATTGGATCGGTTCAGATAAATAGTGTCAATGTGTCTTCAGTGAGGCTCTCGGGACAAGGAGTCTAGCGATAGTGTTGGTGTACGACACATCAATTCATCAGAACCATAACTACATAATTGCCGCCATATAATTTTATGGAATTTATTGTAGAGATAAATGGTGCATGCGTCATATAGGACCGATTCATTGACTATCCTTCTTTATTGACCTCCCAAATGTTTTTGATATATATATATATATATATATATATATATTGTCATCTAACCATGATTTTACTTGATAACTAGTCATATTTCTATGAAATGAAGGAATTCCATTATCCTTTTATAGTGAGAGAGACCTCATGGTAGTAAATGTAGATGATGTGACCATGATGTTGTAGCCTATTAGCCATCAGTTGTTGAGTGTCATTCTTGGTGTGTTAGAGTCATCGGGCTTTTGGGTTCTTTCGGTTATGGAGGATTATATAGACGTCTTCCCAATGGACATTGTAGGACTACCTCCAAGGATGGAGATAGATTTTTTCATTGGCATTCAACATGGGACTGGCCCTATATCTTATGTGGAATATCATATAGAACCTTCCTGACTCAAGGAGTTATGGTTGTAGTTGGAGGGACTTCATCAGAAAGATTTTATCATACCCGGTGTGTCACCCTTGTGTGCTCTAGTTTTGTTTGTAAAAAAGGCAGATGGGATCTTATGGATTTTTGTGGGGAAACATCACCTAAATCTGCCTAAGATAAAAAAAGTACCTCTGACCTAGGATTGATGACCTCTTCGATAATTTTAAACATGTGAGATGGTTCTCAAAGATCAATATTAGGTCCAAATACTTGCAGATAAGGGTTTGCAAGGCTGGTCTTCAAATGGTTGAACTCTAATGTTTCTACATACACTACGACTTCCTAGTGATTCCCTTTGGTGTGAAAAATTCCCCTATCGTCTTTATGGATTTGATGAATGAGGTTTTCTATCTATTCATGGACTAGTTATTTGTAGTCTTCATCGATTTTATACTCTACTCATATACAATATAGGATGATCATGTAGAACACTTGATAATGTTTCTTGCTTTACTTCAAGATCACCAACATTACAAAATGCTATCAATATGCTATATTTAGATACATGAAGTTCACTTCATGGGGCATATCATTTATTAATAAAGTTTAGCTATAGACCCAGTAAAGAATAAAATAGTTCTTTCTTGGGATCCACCCAAGAATATATCATAGGTGTGTAGCTTCCTTAGTTAATAGAGGTACTATTGGAGGTTCATGGAAGAATTATCTAAAATTTAATACCATTTGACAACCCTAACATAGAAGGTATAGATGTTTACCTGATTTGAGTTGTTCTATAGGTCCTTTCTGGAGTTGAGGTAGAGTACGATGACTGCTCCGATTATGAGACTACTAGAGGAAGGTGTGGAGTTCATAGTGTATTTCAAGGCATCAAGGTCTATGATTAGTTTCTTGTAGATGCAACATTAGGCAATAATCTCATGCAGTTAGGGCTATATGAGAACACATGATTATAACTATGTGACTCATGAAATGGAATTATTAGTAGTAGGCTTGACCTTGAGGATGTGGAGGCACTACATTTTAGCAGAGCATCCTGTCGTTTACACATACCACCAGAGTATTAATAAAATCCTCACGCAGAGATAACTAAACCAAAGACAATGATATTCGGTGGAGTTTTTGCATAACTATGACTTCTAAATAATATTTACTCTAGGAAAGGGAAACATTTTATAATATTACCTTTGAAGGAAGTATCATGATTTCATAATGTTGGAATCTTCAGAGCAGTTATCTTCCCTATGGTATCCATTATTAATGTAGGAGGTTATAACTTTTCTTCAGTTGATGGTGTTTAATGCTTCATTCCTTGAGTATGTTAGAGAGTCAAAGATAGGTAACATGGACTGTGAGGTCTTGTGTGATCATATTTTTGTAGGAATTGCAATAGATGGATATTTTGAAGGAGGGAATCATGACATCTTGTTATATGGGAGAACAGTTATTCCAATCGCATTATGGGAAGAAGTTATGTGGGAGTTTCACACTTCCCCATAGTTATATATCATGTTGAGGGGATATTGTAAAGTGATATCCAATGATATTTTTTGTGGTCCAGCATGAGATGAAATGTATCAGAGCTCATCTCACAATGCCTTGCCTATCAATAGGTAAAATCTATGAACCTTATTCCATCAGGTTTTTTATAGTCCCTTGATATTCCAGAGTGTAAATTGGATTAAATGTCCAAGGAAATCATCTCATGGATTCCCTGCACATAAAAGAACCATGATTCCCTTCGGATGATATTTGACTAACTCAAAAAGTCAGCCTACTTCCCTAACATCATGGAGTAGAGTTCAGTGGAGTGTTTGAGGAAGTTTTAGATGTGGGAGATTGGTTTCCATTATGAGGAACAATCAATGAATGTCTTTTATCATGAAGTGTGGTTTACATAATAATTGTGGAGATTCCTATTGGATAAATTTAGGACCCAAATTTGAATGAGTACAACCATTAATCCCTCGAGTAATGAAAAATTTACCATGATATCCTAGTGCAATGGGATATATTTAGGGATTTCATATCGGTATTCATCCAGATATGGTAGTATCAACTTCCCTTGGTATATTATTCTTATAAAAATAGTTACCACTCTACCATTGGCATGAATCATTTTTTCGGCCTTGTACAGGAGACGCTACATGTCACCCTCATACTGGACAGAGATTGATGAGTCAACACTTGTGGGCCTAGAGTTAGTGGAAGACACAACAGGGAATGTGTATTTCATCTGTGAGTGGATGAGGATATCCTAGAGAAAATATAAATCATATTTAGCTCACCATCGTAGTCCCTTGGTGTTCAGGCGACTGGGCCAGGCTTTTCAGAGAGTCTCCCCATAATGAGGAATGTGGAGGTTCATCTGGGGAGGCATGATATCACTAAGGTTCATTGGCAGATTTGAGATCATGCAGATTGTTAGCGAGGATGGATAAAACCTATCCCTTCTCCCACAACTGAAGTAGGGGATCAACGTCTTCCATGTGTAACAAATAATGAAAATCATTCATGAAACCACACACATTATTGACTGGGTCGATATAGAAGTGAGGATGGTTCCACCTTTGTATAGAACTTGGTGCAGATCAAAGACCAACATGAGCGGGACTTTTATTGATTGATCATCCTTTTGACTCATATGTAGTGGATTCACAAAAACATGTAGGATAGTTATTTAGAGCAGGAGATCCAAATATGGGCTTATTACTATAATTTTTCTTATATTTTATTTTATGCGACGAAAATATTGGTAGAGAGAATGATTTATAGACACTTTTTTTAACTTGTAAGACTTTGAATCATTTTTAAATATATTTCCAAATCTTAGAGATATGATGAAATTCAATTTTGATGCCCAATGTGCACAGAATTAATTCAAAACAACATTAAATTTTTTTATATTACGCACACAGAGTTAAATAAAGAAAATGGGACAAATTAAAAAAGGATGATCAGACCGGTAATCAAATACCACAGTTGGGTATGATAACTGGTGTATAGCCTAGCTGTCGGATAAAATGAGTTAGTAGAAAATGATCAGACCCCTTGCTCATTTGAAGGGTGATAAGAGGATTTATTTTATTAGTCAAATAATTAAATAATTAATTTAATCTAAAAATAAAAATTTAAAAATATTCTACTATGGTTCATTATCTTGGTTTGAATCATAATTCACATAATCCAGTGAAGCTACACCCTCATTCATCATTTGGTAAATCAAGATAATCCTTTGGACCAAGGAGAATTGAAGAACAATGAATGTAGAGGATCCACCTGAATTTGTTGGTGAGAATTTTCATCACCAATGATTGATCCAAAACAAGGATTGGACTCATTATCTTTGTTTCCATTATAATTAAATTATTTAGTAGATCATCTTCATTCCTTCTATCTATGTATTTAACAGACTTTACATGTGCCCGGATATAGAAAATTAATTTTGTATTTTGATTTTCTAAAATTTCTTCCATGTTATTTATTTTTTGGCCAAGAATGCTTGGCTGACGACGAATAATTTTTTTTGGTTATTTTATACATTTTTTATAAATGTGTTCATTAGCTGTTGGATCCCCGAGGTCACGGTTCGAGTATTGCTGTGTAGCCTGAGCCAAATCAGGAACCTGGATACATGGTGGATCAACACAACCTCATTTGATTTTTGAGAAAATTGTAGATTTGGAATCATTGAAAGTATAGGATGACCGATCTGATGTTTAATCTCCAATATCATGATGAATGAATCCATGGTTGTGTGTGGTTCAAATAGTGAAACCCCCATGTGTGATAGTAGCTGATTTTCTATAAGCGGTGGTTTACAATCATGATACATGATTAGATCCACATTTTCCTTCAATAATTAGGGTGGGATATAAGGTAGTTGAATAGTATTGAATGTATGAAGACTAGATAAGGAAATCATAAGATTCAGAAAACAAATCCCAAATACACGTCGTGTAAAACTAAGAACACTTGACGTGTAGACCCTTTCCATAGTGGAATCTAGGGTTTGGAAAATCATATTGATGACACGACATTTAGTGATCCCTCACATTTCATTTATACCTTCCATTGTTGGAAATCCTATAGAGACCTAGTCTTGATATACATTTATATAACATAACTTTTTTTATTAATATTTAGTACATTACAAAAATACATTCCTGATGACTATAATAGTTTAGTGTATTTGGAAACATGGAAAAAATATTCAATATCAGTGAAATATCTTCAACATCTCCCACAAATATTTTCACTATGAGTACTTCTACATTAAAATTTTATTCATAACCTACCAAAAAGAAACATAAGAAAGGGGTGAGATGAGATGCTCTGAATGGGTAAACAAGGGAGACAATTAAGAATAAACTTGAATATAGGGGTATGATAATGCCATCTTAACATTAGGAGATCACACCCTACATATCAATGATCATAAACATGAGTTATTGGATAAAGGTTTTTAGTTCCTTAGACATGAATCATAAGGACATAAATATCATGATCCATGAAATCATAACTAAGGAATGAGACAAAAGACTTGTGGCATACATATAAATATAGAAAAATTTATGAAAAGGCACATGTTAGCCTTGGGTTATAACCTATTTACCTACTTTGAGATTGGGCTAGAAACCTGTGTACCCACATTCATTTAGGTTTGGACTAAAACCCATGTATATTATTATTTTTATGATTAGGATACAACCTATGTACCCTCTTTCTTTTAGACATGGTCTATAACACATAAACATTCTTACTTTTAGGCTTGGGATATATAACCTGAACCTTATTATTTTAGTCTAGGTCTACAAAACATGAATATTATTTCTTTTAGGCTGGGGATACCAACCATATACCCTTATAGATAATATAAACTTATCATTAACTAATTCAGTAGAGGGAGAAATATTTCCCAACCATCTCATAGTAAAATAATTCATACTTGTGCTATAAGATAACAAAAAATCATAATATCCTGAACCATAAAAAGACATAGGTCTTATAAACATAAAATCATTACCCAAAAAATTAAATGGGGATCATTAATGATTCGTCGCATCATAATTTATGAAAATATATAGGTTTAATAGTCACATTATGATTTTATAACTTGTGAAAAGAAGCGAGTTTCACAATCATAGAACATGTGGAAGTGAGATAGGTATCGTAAAAATCATTCCATCCAAACATAATCCAATAAATATAGAATTATGAATAGAACCATTGGGTAATTTCATTGAAGGGAATGATTGACTTCAACAAATGTCTTCTTAGATGGATTTTGTTTTTTAAATATCCTTCATTATAATTTCTTGAGGAAAATACCCTTTATTATTTGAAAGGCCTTTCAAATAAAAAGACCCATTTAAAATAATTTTCTCATAAAATACATTGAACACATATAATGAATACATTAATACATTTTGAAAACCTTTTCCCATGATAATAACTTTTGAAAAAAAATCTCCTAAATTATCCGTTTAAAATGAAATGGAATATTCAAAGGAATGATGGAGGATAATCTGAACATGTCATATGAGGTAAAAATAAAACCAAATTGCATGGTAAAAAGTTTAGAAGGGATGCCTTGTTTAGAAAGTGACAATAATATTCCATGGAATATATTGATAAAATCAAAAACGGTCAGAATTTATTTTAAATCATATAGTATAATGGTATAATATTATTGGGAACCTTTTTTAGAAAATATACATTTCTGACCTGAGGGAGGGTAAAGTCGAGATTTATTAAGAACACATTCTTAACTATCTTTTGGAAATAAGAGTATGAAAATTGTATCAATACATGAGAATAAAATGGATAACCTAGTTTAAATAAATTTAATGAATTTAGTTGAGAAACATTAATCATATTATTTCATCCATGGATGCATAAACATAAACAATCTCAAAAGAAATGATGATATTGTCTCAACAAATCCTTAAAACTAGGTAACATGGGATCATATTATTCATTAAAGAAATTAAATTATATAATGATTAAAATATAATGAAAATATTTATATTAATTTTATAAGATGTAAAATTTAAGTATATACACATCAAATAATGATTTTAGGTTCATAACAAATAATGAGTCTCAAAGAAGGAAAATTGAAATAAAACTATTTTACCGATTTGTTAACTTTTGGAACATAAACCCATTGAATGAAGGATAATAGAATAGAAATGTCAATTACCATAAATATTGTAATAAGTGATATATTAGACAATTATAGGCAGAAATTACACCATTGAAAATGAAAGGGTTCCAAGAATAACATGTATCTCACAAAAATTGAAAATGAGATGGAATCTCCATACCTTATGTCTTGACACTCTCCCTACTCGTACAATAATCCAATAAAATAAATATATGTTTATTATACATATTCTAAATAATAATATTCCTGTATATATTATCATATATTGTCATATTATGATCTTATGTTACCCACTTATTAATGATTATTTGTTAAAGTTTCACTTTAGGTAATATTCGCTTTGTTTGTTGCATGTGTCTCAATTTGTTATATCGTTGGACCTTATAATTATATCATGATTGATGAATGTAGATAATTTTATGATTATAATTTATATACCTTATATTTATATTATAATAATATATATCATAATTAATTACTAAATGGAATACACCGTTCGTGGAGATGGTAAGCCATACATACACATGAACACAGTTTCCGATTTGTTGTCGTATTTAATGAAAGTATGTAAATGATATATATATTTATATATAATTATTTATGATTAATTTCTATATTATATATATCATATAATTTCAATAATCCCATCCCTAATACATTCCTTGTATTGTATGAACAAATAACATTTCTTTGAGGTGGACGTAGTTTGCAATCCCCAAATGAGATTATCATATTAACACCAAATGAGCAGTAAAAATTGTATGTGTTATAAATGATAATATAAAAGCTTAAATAAATAGTAGATATTTTATATAACATTTATAAATTTATTATCCATCATAATGGAAACCATACATTGTGGTAATTGAGAAGTGAACAATCATCGTTTCATAAGGAAGTAGTTCACCGTGCATAGAATTTGTATGTTCGATATCTATTAGACGGAGGTGTTTTCATGTTTATGTATAATTATTTGAATAATAAATCCTAGTATATGTAGAATACAGGTGTTGTTACACAGTAATGGAATCAATACAAGGGAGGTGTAAAGAATGAAAATAATGGAAAAGTGCTTGAGAGAAGACATTGCCTCTAAATTGAGATACTTCATTTGGTTTAAGCCAAAAGGAATCATTGAGAGGATTTATTCTCTATGGGAGTCTTAATAGTTGAATGGAGGATTGTTGGGAAGCTACTTTGGTGGCAGAAATTGGCAGAATGTAAAAGGTTTGATAGGTGTGATGAATGGGTAGAGGTAGTCGCCTTTTAGAGTGGAGGAGTGACACTCTTATGAATATTTGAAGAGATAATTTCACCCACATTTTTCACATTTCATGTGTATACAATAATGTATTAATGGTGACACAATTAATTATTGGGTATAAAAATGGTCATCTAATGGGTATTGGGTACGTGTATAGGTCATTTGGGCCCTTAATGTTACAGTTTAGTCCCTAATTAATCATTCATTGGCCTTTACTGATGTGATTAATTTTAATCAGTTTTACTTATATTGTTGATCAATTTTTTTAAAAAAAATTATAAATTATAATGTGACAATAATTAATTTAAAAATGATCACGCTATTGGGATGACACTGTGGGTTTTAAATGTAAAAATGATCAACATGTTTATATGTTTTAATTTCCAATTTAATGTGAAATTGTTTCCAATGAACAATATGTGATTAATTGGAAAAAATATTGTCTCAAAAAATTATTCTACAATTTAAAAATGTAATTTAACCTTATAAATAAATTTTATGAAAATGGATTTTTGACATAAAATCAACTGTTTTTAACTATTCATTAAAAGTTGTAACCTTTTATAAAAATACCAAAAATATATCCACATTATTTTGTATGATTATATTACAAATAATATGTTTAATTTGACTTATTAAATATATAAAAGTTCCAAAAAATGATTTAAAATGGGGATTCCATTAAAAGGGGTAAAACTACAATCATAAAACGATAGGTTTTTTCCATAAAATCGAGTTTCTTCTTAACTTACATATATAGAATCTTTAAGATAAATATGTAAAATATTTTACATATAATATAACATGTGTATTATTTTAATATTACTTACCAATTGTAATTAATTTAATTTAAAATGTTATAATAGCTTTGTGACTATAATAATATTATTCATAATATTCGAATGGTTTTCATATTCATTTATAATTAATTGGTAACCAATGAATTCATCTAGTATTATTTTGTATACCATATATTATAATAATTTAGTCAATAATATTCATATCCATGATCTTAGTGGATATGTAATATCAAATTATAATAAATTTTTTAATAAAATTATTGTTTGGTAACAATGTGTCTTTTATGTTACGCAAGCCATCAAGAAATGCCAATCTGGTGTGTAATGTACAATATCCTTGTTATTTCATGTAAGATATTCCATGTTGGGAGTGAATGTAACATATTAAATGTTGGATCCATGTAAAATGAATGTTTGACTTAGTCAAAATCTATTTTTAGTGTTGCATGAAATTAATAATATCAAAATATTAGATTAATTCAAAAAAATAACCAAAATATCACGGTGTTACATTATAACCCCTATTAAAATAAATTTTTTACATAGAAATTAATCTTGGTTATCTGTGTTTTTATACATGAATGAATCATTCATGGAACCCCACATCGAGAAAAAGGATACTAAAACATTCATAAAAGGGAAATTTGGAACCATAATGGTTACCCGAAGTAACATATAACTTGGTTTCCAAATATGAGATCATATGTTTGGAGTATAATTATCACATGGAGAAAAAATGTAAATATTTATAGGGAGTGATTGAGGTAATCAATAACATTCATTTAAATGAACGAAGGATTTTTGAGGGCCTTAGTTTCATAAATCATTGATGATTTAAAATTCTATCAGCTCAACAAAAATGAAGGTATTAGGAACACAATCGTTTTGATCACATTCATAACATTGAGTAATTCATTATAAATTTATATAAAAAAAATCATTCTTTGGTTGTTATTTTAAAAATATCTAATATATACATTACCACATCGAATGAATGTCTAGCAACTAAATTTGATGAATAAATCACAAAAATTATCTTTTAACGGATCTTAAGGCCCATAATAGAGAAAAAAAGTATAACCATTTGTATCTTAAAAAAATAAACATGCATTACTCTAATAAAATAAATAGAAACACTATTGTTTCATTCGAAATATTTATTCACCAAAAATAATTATACATTAACCTAGGCATCGCGTATTCTAGTGGTAGGCATACTTCCTTTATCGTCAATTGGTCATGGGTATTATACCCACAGCTTTGTGGGACATGAATTGTTGTCACCCGACATACATTATGTCTTTTTTTTAACCCATACTAATATAATATATAATATTTTCATCCTAGAAATAAGGTTAATCACTGATTTTCATTTTAACAATACTTTTCCACATAAACATAGTGCATCAATAATCCCTCGGATTTTTAGCATTATCTTTCATGAACAGTTATCCATATATCCCTTAATAAAGATGAAAAACCCAAAAAAATAGAAGGAGACTCACAAAATCAGATTAACATTGATTCCCCTGTATATCACTGTGTAGATAATTGTTTTCAAATTCTTAAAATGTGAATAACATAATAATATATTCTATTAAACATTTTATCAACCTGAAATACCAAAAATACATTTATAAAACAAGAATGATTCCTCATGAAATTTTATATTGGATTTACTTGTTAAATAAAAAAATGTTATAATCATCATTAGTGGTAGAATAGACCACCTATAAAAAATACTTACATAGATCCAGTGTAATAAATAATGTCCAATTTAATTATTAATATCGCATGTATCTTTATCCATACAAAATTATATTATCATAAAGAACATATTATGTGTTTCCTTCCCTTAGTCAAAATAGCATCTTTTCATTAAATCACTTCACCAGTCCAGCATAAACTTTTAAATAATGAGTGAAAAAATAAGTAAAAAATCCGTGTCTATTTCATCATTCATAACTTTTGAATCCAAATAGAAAAATACTTTTATTACGTCATACCTAATCTATTAGCAATAATACCTCTTTCATTTTAGATTTAATTTGTATTCCAATAATCATCCACAATGTAACCATTAATCACACCACCTTGCAAATTCTCTTGAGGAGCATTCCTCTCAGGACAATGGTTTGCATAATGAACTTTTTATCCACACTTAAAAACACTTAAAATTCAAGGACAACTTAGGGAGGCTAAAATTACCACTGATTTCATTAACCGAACTATTTATTTTTTTCCTTTAATTCACTTTATTTTTGTACATATTTTACACATTAAAAATATAGTCTTGTTTCTCTTATACATTCACTTAGGTGATTATTTCCACATTATTGTGTCAAAGGAAACCGAATATTCTTTCTTCTAGGGTCTCCATTACCAGATCTATTCGTGAACTCCTTCATTCTCTACTTGGTAAGTCTGAGAGTTTTTTTAGGTAAACATTCTTAATAATGTTCAGTGAATATATAGTTGGCATGATCTTGACAGAGTTCACTCTACTGATCATCCCACTTGAAATCTCATCAGAAAAGCTTAAATTACATTCAAAATTAATCTACTTTCTTTTGGTTCCTTCCATTCACTAAAAATAGAAGCATAGTGTGAGAATTACATATCATAGAATAAAACAAAAAATCCATGAAAGTAATAACTTAATGGATTTATAAATCATGAAACATTCTATAATCTATGGACCCTTGTGTTTATCCTAGGTTATTAATAGCTAGGTTATATATAAATCCATCATGATGGTTCGTGATGAGTTTGATAATTCCCAAAGCATACTCCCCAGGAGTGTCAAAATAGGTGTGAAATATGGTCTATTGTCATGTACTAGATTACCTCTTGTCAAACCCAGAAAAACATGTCAGAGTTGTTAGATCGAGGAAAATAAGTGCCTTTTCCACATCCACTTGTAAAATCCAGATAGGGATGTATTTCTAGGAAACCACACACTCTATCCATTCCAAAAATTCCAGGAAATTTTTCTATACATTAACTCATACCTATACTTATCTATGAAGACATACCTAGAAATATACCTAGAAATATACCTAGGGATATCACGAAGGTTTTATCACACTAGTTGCCAAAAGATGAATAAACCATTCCTTTGATACCATGTATAGTGAATCATGCTTGAAATAAATGTATCCTACATCATTTTAGAAGAATATTCAATACATTACAAAAAAACATTACTGAGGACTAATATTGTTTATTGTTTTTGGAATATTAAAAACTAAATATTTTTTCCCAGTGAAATATCTTCAACATCTCTTATAAAGATCTCCACCTATAGTACTAATACCTAAAACCTTTATTCATATTACATAGAAAGGAATTATAAAAAAGTGGAGAGCTCAAATGCTTAATAAGGGTAAACAAGAGAGGCATGTAAGCATAAACATGAATATTAGGGTATAATAACACGATAGTAACACTAAGAGATCATATCCTGCAAATCAATGATAAAAAAATGGGTTATGGGAAAAATATTTCAATACATAATACATGAATCATAAGGAAATAAACATCATAAGACATGAAATCATAACTAATGAATAATATGTATGATTTTTGGAATACATATAAAAATAGAATCATTAATGTGATGGCTACCTACCAAGTCATTTATAATATGTTAGGCTTGGGAATCAACCAGTGTATCTACTTTAGGCCTGGGCTAGCAACTCGTGTACCCACTTTTGTTTAGACTTGGGATACAACACATATACCATCTTATTTTTGGGCTTATGATAAAACTCGTGTACCCAATTTCTTCTAGTCTCGGACTAAAACCCATGAACCTTATTTATTTTGGTCTTGGGATACAACCCATGACCCTTTTTATTCTAGACATGGGATAAAACCCAAGAAAATTCATTCTTTTAGGCTCAGGATCCAACCCATATACCCTATTATCACATATAACACATATCAATACCCAATTTACAGGAGGAAAATATAAGTCCCACCCATATTACTGTAATATCATTCAGACTTATGCCATATGATAATAAAACAATCATCATATCATGACCCATAAAAGAACATTGGCCCTATAAACATCATATCATATCCCATAAAATCAAATAGGGATCATTAATGATTCATCATATTGTACCTTAAGAAAATAGGTAGGATTCATATTCAATTCATATTTAATAACCCATGAAAAGAAGAGGGTATCATATGTAAAACCCTATGGATGTGAAACATGTGTTATAAACATCATTTCATAAAAACATAAAACACTTAAGAAATAATAATGAATGGAACCATATGGTCATTTACAATAAGGGTATTATTAAAATAAATAGATTTAATATTATAAGGAAAATAATTTTGAATTATCTTTCAAAAAAATTCTTGAGTAAAATATCCTTTCTTTTTTTAAAATGGCTTTAAAATATATAAAACCATTTTAAAATAATTTTCAATAAATATAACATGAACACTTATAAATAAGAATTTAAATCATTTTTAAAACATTTTACATTTATTATGACTTTTCAAAATAAATTCGTTAAGGATTATATATTTTAAATGAAAATAAATCATCAAAGGAATGATGCTGGGTAAATTCTTACATGTCGTATGAGGTAAAAACTTCATTACTTTTTGCACGGTAAAAGTTTTAGAAGGAATGCATTGTTCGGAAATTGTAATGAATATTACCATGAGGAGATTGATAAAAAAATTTAAAAATTTATTTTAAATTATATTCGATACTGGTATAATATTCTTTGAAAAAAATTTAAGAAAACAAATACTTCTGACTAGGTGGAGGGTAATGTTGGGATTACGTAAAAACATATTTCTAAATATATTTTGGAACAATTAGTTGAAAATGGTATCAATACATGCGTGTAACTTGGATAAAAATGGGAGAAAAATATTAATGAATTTATATGAGATATATATCATATTATTTCATCCATGTTAGTATAAACATAAACAATCTCGAAAGAAATGATGAGATTGTCTCAATAAATACTTATAACATAGTAACATGGGATCATACGTTCTGTGTAAGAAATGAAATAAAATTAATATTTAAATGTCATATAAAACATTATATTAATTATATTAATTGTAAAATTTAATTATATACACCTCAAATAAATAGTTTAGGTGCAGTAGTAAACATGAGTCACAAAAAAAGGAAAATTGAGAAAAACAGTTTTACTGATATGGATACTTTTGATACATAAACCCTTAAGTAATATATAATAGACATGTGAATACCCATAAATTTAATTTTTATATACATATAAAACAATAAGGGGAAGCACATATTCCACAAAAATGAAAGGTCACTGAATATAACATGTATCTCACGAAAAGTAAAAGTGAGATAAAATCCCCTAACCTTATGTCTTGACTCTCTCTGAACTCATACAATATTCCTATATAATAAATATATTTTTATTATAAATATTTTAAAGAATTGTATTACTTTATAAATTAACATATATTGTATTATTATGACTTTATATTACCCACTAGTTCATAATCTGATGTTAATGTTTCACTTTGGGTAATTTTCGCTTTTTTTTCACATGTGTCTTAATTTGTAATATTATTTGTATTAATACTAATATCAAGATTAAATAATATATATAATTATATAAATATAATATATATCGATTATATTTATATTATAATAATATATTTCATAATGTAGTCAGAAATGTAATACATTGTTCGTGGAGACGATACGCCATATATACACACGAATGTTTTTTCCATTTTTATTGTCGTATTGAAAGAAATTATGTAAATGACATATAAATATATGTATATATATATTTATTTTAGTAGAATGAATATATTATATATAGCTTATAATTTCACTAAACTAATCCTTAATACTTTTTATGTTGTGTGTGAACATATCACATCACATTGATGAGGCGGTAGTCCACACTTCCTCAAACAAGATTATCGTATTTACAGAAAATAAGAAGAAAAAAAGTTATGTGTTTTAAAAATTAAAAAATCAGATTAAATACAGAATATAAATTATATATAACATATATAAATATATATTCCAACATAGTATCAACTATAATTGGTTGTAATGGAGAAATAAACAATCATCGTTTCATGAGGCAGTAGTTCGTTGTACACAGAAACAGTACGTTTGATATCCATTAGATAGAGGTGTGTGTAAGTGTGGATATAAATATTTTCATAAAAAATACTTTTATATTTTTTATAATTTATTATTTACAGAATAATTATATAAGTATATTATAGGGGGTGATGATGTAAAATAAAGGAATAGAGTTTGAGAGAAGACGTTACCTCTACATCGGGTGACAACTTTTTTTATGAGAAAAACCTTCCATGAGAGGATTTCATCACTAAATTAGCATTTAACATGTAATAGATGGATATTTTGAGGTTAATTGGGTAGCTAATTGCTGAACATAAATGGTTTTATAGGTTTGAGGAATGGGTAGAGGTGGTGGCCTTTTATAGTGGTGGAAGAGTCACACTCCTGTAAATATTTTATGAGAGAATTCCACCCATGTATTTTCATGTTTAATGTGGATTAAATTTTTCAAAAATAGTATCCAATTGATTATAGTTTCTTTATATAGACATCAAATTTGTTTTGGGTGTGTTTATTGATCGTTTGGGGTTTTAATGTCAATGTTAATTCCCTAATTAGGCATTATGTGGCCTTAACCGTTATGATTAATTTTCATCACTTTTAATAATTGTTTTGGTAAAAAACAAATTTAACCATATTATAAAATATAAATTATTATTATTATAAATATGGAATCCATTTTTTCATATTCTTTTCATATAAGTAATAGAAATTAATTAAAAAGTAACGTCACTATCAGGACGACACTATGAGTTTTTAATCTAAGAATGATCAAATGTTTCCTTAGTTTTTATATCCAATTTCAATGTAAAATTGGATAAAATTAAATATATTGGATTAATTTGTAACAATAATTTCTAAATAATATATTAATATATATCCAAATAAATGTTATTATTATAAATAATGTTAATGAAAAAGTAGTTTTGAATGAAAATCCAGTATTTTTAACTATTCATTAAAAGACGAAACATTTTATAAAAATACAAAAAATTTAATCTTTACTAATTTTTATCATTCAATTCGAAATAAATTTTTTATTTTTACAAATTAAATATATAAAATTTAAAAAAATTGTAATTAAAATGGGTTCTATATTAAAAGTCTGTAAAAATACATTTATAATAAAATAGTTTTCTATGCATAAAATTGAGTTTGTTCTTATCTTATGTCTATAAAATATATTGGATAAATATCCAAAAAAATTATTGAATATAAAACATATGTATTATATTAATATCACTTACCAATTGTAATAAACATAATTTACATGGTAAAAATTTCATTGTGACTATAATGACATTTTCCACTATATTTAATAAGTTTTCATATTCATTTATAAATAATTGGTAACATATGAATTCATCTCGTATTTTTTAAAAACATATATTTTAATAATTTAGTCAACAATATTTGTATACATAAACTTATTTTTAGGGTTATATCTCATTATAATAATACAATTAATAAAATTATAGTTATGTAACACTCTGTCTTTCATGTTACACGAACCATCAAGGAAGGTAAAACTAGCATGTAATTTATGTTATCCTTGTTGTTCCATGTAATGTGTGCTAATTTGGGAGTGAGTGTAACATAAAAAAAGATGGATCGTGGGTAAAGGAATGTTTGACTTAGAGAAAAGTTCATTTTAGTGGTGCGTGAGATGAATAATATGAAAAGGTTAAATTACTTCGAAAAAAATTTCACTAAAATCTCAGGGTGTTATACAACCTGTGTGATGGGACACCCGGGTGGGGACACTATGTAAGAGAACACAGACATGGTTTTTCCACACTAGAAGTATCCCTTTTGGATTGAAACATTGTGTACAAGAGTACATGGATGTGGGATTCGAGTGCATGGCATTGCCATTGGACATGGCCCCAATCCTAGTAAGTTAGTACACATCGTGTATTCCACCTACACGGAATGATCTACTACATGGGGTGGATCCATGTGTCGAGCAGGGACACAACCTGGCTGGGGGGTGGGACCATACACCGTGTGGGTCCCCCACATGTTGTGTTCCCCTTGATATCTTCTATGATATCCTCAAAAATCAATATCTACTTCATTTTAACTTGGGTTTTTGATCATGAGTATCCTATCTGGGGTGTTTTCCCATGTAAATTATTATGGTTTCCTTAAAAGTGGGGTTGAGATACGATTTGAAATGTTTTATTTTTTTCATACACTAAGGTGACACCCTACGAAGAAAAATATCATACAGAATCACCAAATCATACCTAGTATACCATCTGGTAGGGTTGGGCAGTGGAGCTCCCAAAATATAGTATCAGGATTACCCTCCATATGGGATGTGCAGTAGAATTACCCAATTATATTTCTAAGTTACCCACAACTGTGAATGGTTAGTGTAGTTTGTTGATGTTCTGGGGTTACCCTTTAGTAGAGATCTGATGTGGCATTCCCTGATTATAATTTTAGGCTAACAATCCTGCAAGGATTGGTAGTGGAATTCCATATTGACATCATCCATGAATAACCTTCATTATTGGATTAGTAATGGAGTTCCCTAACATCTCACCAATCATACCGTATAATAGGACTAGGTAGTGGTGTTCCCCGATGACATTCCCGAGGGTAAACCTCTAGCTAGGCTGGGCAGTGGAGTTCCTCAGTTGGAATTAGAGTAAGGCCATCCTATCTTTCCAGACTCTGGGATCATTTCCTATAACTTATATCCACTCAACTGTGAAACAGAATGATGATATGTGGTGTGATGTACCTTTGGAATCTTGAGGTAATGGAATGTTGTCCCCACCCAAACGCATTCTTGAGACATAACCTAATACTGTGATGGCGAGTCATTCCTACCCAAAGAGAATAGTATCCAGGTGTGGCGATTGAGTCCCTTATACAATTGTGTTCTGGGATGATGTGTGAGATGTTGGGAATTGTTGATGGACATAATTTTAGAATAGTTGGATACTCTTTATCTCATGATGAGATATTAGATGGATATCCCCATACAAATTTGGGATTATTTGACTAAGAATATATATATATATATAGTTATTTGGTACCCACTCATCAAGGATTGGATAATATCCTTCTAGGAGAGGCAATGACGTGTGGGGTATGCCACGTGATTTTGGTTTCTAGATTCTCTTGGTTTGGTGAGTCTAATAACCTTCTATAGGTAGTTAAGACTTGACTAGAAGTTAATCTTCTAAATATTTCATGATTATTGTGATTGAATGAGTTTCCTTTCACAAAATTTTTGGGTTGAGTTGTACTCTTTTACCATTCCTTATTATACATACTTCTTTCTTCTTTAGTTGTATCTCTTACTTCTCACCCTTCACCATTATCGAGTTGTTCTATAGGGTAATTATATAATCATCCCTATAAGGGAATCACCCAACCCATTTTGTTTCTTTTTGATAATAGACAGGTCTATTGTGACTTCATAGGATCTTAGGGATAGTAGCATCATAGACCATGTCATATGTCTATAGCCTAGGATACCGGACTAGGGCCCACTCATCTATTTACTCCTTTCAATTACTGTTAGTATGGGACATATTTCTCTTTTAGCATGTATTTTTTGATCATTTATTTAAGTTTACAATACTACAATGTGTACTATTTATTATTCTATGCATGTTTGTATTATTTATTGTATAGTTTCTTATATTATTCCTTTCCCTATGAAATTTTTCATTGAGTTGACTTCATGAGTGTAGAGGTTCTTAGGTAGATGAATACCCAAGTTTTGTTTTTTTTCTTTAGCACTTACCGCCACCTCTGTCATATAGAGGCGGTCTTGGGGTAGTTTCATCTCAATCCATAGCTTGGGTTAGGTCATGAAAAGTATGCACTCATGTATTGAAATGGGTCCATATGATTCAATTTTATTTAGAAAAGTTGAAAAACACTAATGTAATGGGATGAAGTTGGAGAAGAATAAATTTTGGGACAAGCCATTATGATGAGTTTAGAGAAATGATATAACTCATCAAGTGGTATATAATGGCTGCTAAGAGTCAATAGAAGAGTTATGTTAATGATAAAAATGGAATCTGAATTTTTTGATATAGATCATTTGTTCCTCAATTTAGCACTCTGGAAAGGTGTTTTATGATTTTGAATGAAATGATGGTTGAGCCCAAGGTACACTAGGAAATTTGAGATTCTAGATTTTTTTGATCTATTTCATATATACTAGAACCACATCAAAAAAATTCAATGCCTAATATATCTTCAAAATTTAATAATGTAGGATGTATATATTAGAACCATCTCAAAACATTTTCCTCAATGTTGAGGAATTTGGATTGGGCCTTTCATAATAAGAAGAACTATTCCATTTTCTCAACTAAATTAAACGTGTGTTTCCAAAAAAAAATACTCATATAGTGAATATTTATTATAGAAATAACATGTTTGTATATGTGTCCTAAGATCCATAAGAAGTGATGTTGGAATAATATCTCTATATTTCTTATGTTTGGACAAACATTTTAGTAAAAAAAATTCTTAAGTGAGGGAGACTGTAATAACATATAACAAAATTCCTCAGTGAATAAAAAACCCTTGTCTATCAATAGGTATTTTATTATATGACATAATAGAATAACAGATATAGAAAGTTTCATTTATTACACATCATGTGTTAATATTGATTATAAAAACTAGGAATGTTATAGGGTTACAAAACGTGAGTAATAATATAATCACTAGATGTTACTCTATATTCAGGAAATCCCATAGGAATATTATTACCATCATAATAATTGTTAAATTAAATAAAATAATTACGAAAATGGTAGACATTATTAATGTATTTATATTAAACTTTTTATATGAGGTAGTAAATGATGATGTTATAATGTTGGTGTATTTATAGAAAAGTATTATCATTCAGTGATATGAAGAAAATCCAATATGGATGATGGAAAAAATGACTACTAGTAAATAAAGATAGATGATGAATATTATTATTATAGTTAATTAATATGAAAAAAGTTTTTTGGTATTGTTTTACGATTACAAATGAAGAAATAGAAATTTTATTTTTTTAGAAATGATAAATATAGTTAAATTCCTTAATAAAATATGTTGAATGATAAATTTATATTACAAAAATAAAAATAATTTCAATTCAATAATCCAATAACAAACTTTTTAAATGATAATATAAATTTATGAAGACCTAAATATTTTTTAAATTAGCTATAATGATTATTATATCATAAAACCTATTAAAATATAATTAATAAAAATTTCAATTGAAATTTTAAATTATAATATTTAAAAAATTACTATGATAATAAAATATCATTATAGGAAACACCACATTCAATTTATCTGGTGGATATTTTTTTATACTTTTCCAACAAATATTATTTCTCTATTAAAAGTGAAAATTTAAATTATTTGAGTACTAGGATTTGATGACACAATTATGATGTGAGAATGATTATAAATGTTATTAAAAAATTAATTCAATCAAAATTTCATCTAATATTTATGAAAAATTAATTTATTAATATTTTTTTAATTTATAAATGTATACATTACATTTTTGAAAAAATTTAATTATTGAGATAAAATTTATATTTATTTTTAGTTATTTAAATTGGTTATTGGTAAGTTGAATATCAACATGGTAAAACCATGAATGCAAAACAACTCTCACTCAAAAATTGATAATTAAAAATATTATTTTTAATTAATTTCACCGAAAATTTATTGGCTTATATAATGAAATTACCAATATTTTAACCCTTAAAACAAACCCTCCTCATGTAATAGTAGCTACAATTTCATCCATTCTCCCCACTAAAAACCCATTTAGAATAATGATTCTCTCACCCTCCCCGAAGTCTCTACAATGTTTTATGAATCATTCCCTCAAGATAAATATTCTCTTCTTAATGTGTTTATAAAAACCCCTATTTATGTTATTATAATTAATTTTTATTGAGATACTTTATTTTCTATCATTAATATCATTTACCTGTACATTTTCATAACCATTATGCTTCCAAAATTAACACTTTATTTTCCAGGATAAATATTTCTATCCAGAATTCCCCACACTATTATTCAAGGGTTTCGTTTAGATGTATCATTTAACTATTGATTGAGTACATCCATTTATAAAACTAGTGTTCCCTACTCATGTGTTAGAAATGATATGTACTTTTGAATCTTAATTGATGCGGCACACATAATGTTAGACATATAAAGGGTATTCCCCAAGAGCGCTTCGATGAATTGTGTAAAAATAAATCTCAAGAGATGAAATTTTCATGATACATAGGAGACATACGTTGAAACCTTATTTTGGTATATCAGTCAAAATAACTGGTAATATTGAAATGTAATATTACTGATCTAATAGGTATGTCTTTAAACATGTTGTGGTGTTTCATTTTCATTTATTGGTTAGGGTTGATAATGAATTGGAAGGATACATGTAATGGTGAAGTAATAGATTTTTGGGACTCTCATCATTAATCGGTGTTCTCTATAGGATATAGAAGGAATTCATGCAGTGTAACTAGGATTCATGAAATGTAATGGTTTTCAGGTTCATACAGTGAAGGTTTCACACTTTGAACATTGCACGACAAGGGAAGTCATTACACATTGTGAACCAATTTAAGATCGGTTTTTTTATTCAAAGTGATGATTTTTTCCGTCATTGTAGACTATTACTTTTTCACAAAATCTAATTGGATGACACGCCATGTAATACTCCATGTTCCAGTTATATATAGGCATCACAGTTGAGATCCAATTTTTTCCACCTCTTCATTTTCATTTTTCCCAACCCAAATTATTCCCCATATCACCGTGGAGTTGTCCAACCCTTTAGGGTCTATTATTTTTGTTTTTGGTCAGTGTTGTTCATGCAGTGTGAATTCCTAGGTAAGCATTATCATTTTTCATCACAACTTTATCTTCTCCTTCCATAGGGGTCTAATTGATCATCCTGAAATTGGTGGATCGATACTCCATGTTTCTAAATCTAATTTATAGGTTTATTTTTGATTTATTCTACACCTTCATTCTTTTTTGTGGGTTTTGTTATGGGTGGTGTGTTTCTTAAAAAGTTAGGTGATTCCATCCCACATTGCTATATTGACTAAACATAAAGTGTTTTATTTATTTGATGTGTTGATTTAAATTCAATATTTTTTGAAATTTCATTCAATTGGTTCTGATTAAAACACTATTCCATTGAATTGTGAGGTATGATATGGTTTTCATTAGAAATTGGGGAAAAGCCCCAATTTTTATTTATTGGGTTACGTTTTCAATGGAATTTAAATAGCTTCAATGGAATTATTTAATTTCATTTTTGTAATGGAAATTATAGAATTTCCTAAATTGTGATAATGTCTTAAAAAAATATTGATAGAAACGATGTTGTTTAATCTTGTTAAAGAGTAATGTTTTTTATTAAAAAAATATTTTGGTTTTAAATGGAAAATTAAAATTTGAAATGGGGTAATGAGATTTAATAGTTTTTTAAGAAGTATCAAAATAAATTACGCATCATTAACTGTGTAAGAGAATATGTAGTAATTGGGTCGATTCTAAGTATTTTTGGAAGATTCTATGATAATACAATATTAAAAAAATTGTGTAGGTAACATCTATTAGGTGATGGTGACAATACCAGTCTAACATGTATCTAGAGTAATGGTGTTTACACATACTGGCATGATCACTTAGAGAGTACAACGTCTTATTTCCTTCATCTTTTCTACCTATCTGACAGATGATGATGATGTGGCTTTCAAGTTTATATTTGAGATATAAATGTATTCCAATTTTGTTATAATTTTTTACATGGATTATGAATTTATATAATATTTTTTATATAAATTTTTTTATTGAATACATTGTTATAGAATTATTCCATCACTTTTAAATTTAGTTCTTAAATTATATTCCATCTTCTAAACTATATATCATGATTTTTTTAAGTATTATTTCCAATGCCAAACCATATTATTTTAAAATTTAAAGCATTACTTAGGATAATATATTATTGGAATCTTTAATGTAATCCTCAGTGTTACCCTATTAGACTTTTTCGCTCACACCCAACTTGTGCCTTTATGTGTTTTTATATTATATCTTTCCTTGTTTGATTATGGGAAAACAATCTCTTGGAGGTGCATCGAGCTTTTGAACCTTGATTTTGATGATTTGTGTCATTTGGGACATTGGTTGTTTTCCCTTGGTTTTGGTACTCGGGTTATAGTACATTCAGTTGTTCATTCATTTATTACTTCAAGTACATTACTCCTAGTGTAGTTTCTTTCGATGGGCATACTGGCTTGTTTCTTTTTTATTTTCGATTTTCAGTGGAGACAATTGTTCATACTTTCTTGTTATAGGATTCCAGGTGCTAGTCACTGAACCATGGGGATCAGGTATTCCCTTCCGGTGATTCCAGAAATGGATTAGTTATTTGGATACCATGGTGCCTAGGTTTGTTCCTAAAAAGTTCATCAAAGAGTGGTAGAACTTATTTCCTTGAAGTTAGTATGCATTTTTGAAATATTTTCAGGTCTTAGGAGTTAGTTACGATTGAGTTACTAGCTATCTCTCACCATAATGAACCTTACGTCATGAAGGGTGTCTAGGGAAAGACATATTTTGCATTACATATAGTCATTTACCTATTTTGAATAGGATAGAGGGAAATCCAAATCTTGTTTTTTTCCACTGGATGTGATTATATTTCCCTCATCACTCTATTTTGTTTTTATCTAATGTCTTCTTTTGTTGTGTGATGATGTTGTGGGGCTTCATTCCTATAATAAGAAATAAGAATCAGATCCAGGGAGAGGCTACTACTATTCCTCGGTGAGTTAATCCTATTGTAGATCAGAATCTGTTTGTGGTGATCATGTGTACTATCCATTCTTTGAGACATATACCACCACCAGTCCCATTTTATGATACAATTGTGGAAACTCAAGGTGATGTTCTTGTAAAATAATATTATTAATTCATTCTCCATAAGCTACTAGTTCTTAATGAATCCCATATTCCTCAACACTATGTCGAATGGTTTGGTATGATATACTGTTTGTTTGAGTTCATGGAGACACCAAATGAGATTAAAGTGAAGTGTTCCACATTTTTTATGGTAGGGAAAAATAGAATATAATGGTACACTATGGTGACAGAGAAGAATCATGGTCAATTAGAGTAGAATTCCTTCAAGGTTCTTCTCACGGACCAATTCTATCCATACTCAAGTGTGTTGTCCAAAGATATGTACTTTTTCAAGGTTGAGTAGGCCTATAGAATAGTCATTGATTATTAAAATCTCTTGGTAGAAATCATATTGTTTTCACTTGAGATTTTATTTAATGAGGGGATAAAGGCTTAAAGGTTCTATATGGGACTTCAATCAGATATCCATCCTATGGATTTCTTGTTAAATATACCCACTTAATTTGATTTTTTAGAAAGGGTGATGATTGTTGATATGTAACTAGATGGAAAGTCCAGGTTGACAAGACTTCCTTTTCCCATAGTGGGAGCATGAGTTACATCATGGGAATGATGGAGTATGGTTATTATCATTGTAGTTATCGATGGAAGGGAAACTTACGTTCTCCTATAGTGACATGAGTAAGTCCATTGATTTGCTGTCAGTATGAAAAGCATGGACACTCTGAGAGGGTTTTCACTAATGCACCCATGAAATGTTGATCCAGAAGATGTTTCAAGAACATATAGATATTATTACATATCTTTTCAATTATACATAGTATAATATTATCATCATATCCTACTAAAACAATAGGGATGTCAGATGCTTAATTTATATAATGGTTCCATCCATAGGCATCTGGATCAAAGTTACTTCGCACAGTGTAAGAGTTTCTAAAGGAAGCATACATATACCCAGGGATTTTGAGAGGTACCACTAATATAGCTTCTTCATTAGAGAATTCTCCATTTGATACTAGTGAATCTCATATGTTTATTTCAACCTGTATTATAAATCTTATAAATATTCCTATAGATATTTTATCATGTGCAATGGATATTTCTACACCACTTTGTATGAAGGGAGAACGAGGTCACTATTTTCCTACTTGTGTCTTATATCTATTATATGGCTAGCTAGCTTAGAGTTTTCTGGTCCACCTAATGAATCCTCCGGATGTCATTTCCAGAATGGATAGGATCATTGACAACAAATCATGGATTGGTTATTATCTTCGAGGGGTTAAACATACTACAAAAAGTGATGTGTCTATTGTCTTTCATGAATAATGGGACCCATGGTCGATCAGGGCCTAGAATTATTATACAGAGTTGAAGAAATTAATATCAGTGTTTTATTTTGATCAGAAGTTGAAATCATTAAGGGGTGATATCCCTCCAGTTATCATCTGGTTTCTTGATGTGTTTCCTTATGATTTCTCTAGTTTTCTACTGGAGGTGGAGGTTGAGATTTATATTGACCTAATTCGGGGTACTCAACCAGTTTCAATTCCCTCTTACAACAAGGCACCATCTGAACTAATAGAGTTTAAGACTAAATATGGAGAAATTATTGAGAAAGGCTTCATACACCCATGTTTTTGTCCTTGGGTGCCGCCAGTTCTATTTTCTTAGAAAATTATTGTTCTCTTTTCTAATTTGTTGATTGCTGAAATATCAATTGATTTACGGTGATGAAAAGGTATATGTGGAAATAGATTGATGAACTATTTGATCAGTTTAAAGGGGATAATTTTTTTTCAAATATTGAACTTCGATGATGTTATCATATGTCTGGGATAATGAAATATAACATTCATAAAATAACCTTTCGGAATTGGTATGACCATTATGAGTAATTTATTATTCCATTTGTTCTAAAAAATTCTCCTTTTGTTTTGAGGGATTTTATGAACAATATTTTCCATGAGTATCTAGATACCTTTTTGTAGACTTTGTGGATGAAATCCCCATTTACTCTAAGTCAATGGAGGATTATTTACATCATCTAAGAATAGTTCTGACTCTAATCAGAAATCATCAACATTATGAAAATATTTTGCGGTGTAATTTATGGATTTGAGAAGTAAAATTATAAGGACACAGTGTCTCAAAACAAGGAATATTAGTTGATCTAGTGATGTTGAAGGCTGTTATGAATTTTTAGAAAATACAAAATTTCATTGTGATATGAAGATTCATGGTCTTAGATAGATATTATCATTGGTTCATGATGGAATTATAAAAGTTTCATTCTATTATGATAGATCTAACTCATAAGAGAGCGAAGTATTCTTGTAATGAATAATGTTAGAGTAATTTTGTTTTGGTAAAAAGTCATACAACAAATACGTTGGTGTTGACTCTTCCAGAGGCCAGGTAGGGATATGCGATCTTTTTTGATGCATTAGGTATTTGTTTGGGATGTGTGATTATGCAAGGTAATCATGACATAGTTATCGTTCTCATCATCTTATACCTCATGAAAATAATTATCCTACCATGAACCTTGAACATGATGATGTAATGCACCCACATAAGAGTTGGATGCATTACCTTTATAGAGGAAGGTTCACTATGTATTCATTCCACCATAGATTGGTTAATATATTCTCTCAAAAATATTTGAATATATACTAGAGGCTTTGGGTGGAGTGTCAATAATCATTAAAATTTAAAATCACCTAAACCCTAGGTAATGGAAATGTTGTTGTAGATGCATTGAGCATGAATCTACCAACCCATACAGTGAAATAATCATCATAATAGTGGAATTTTATGGCTCTCTTTTCACAATTTCATATTCGAGCTAGGAATCAGCTGATAAGGTTTCCATATCGAGCACTCAGTTAACATATACACTTCTCGAGAGGATTCTTCATGATCAATAGCTTAATGATAAATTTTGTAATATTAGAGACTCTATTTTTGGTGGGGATAGAGTTTCCTTGTGTTTGTTCTCCAAATAGAGTGTTCTATGTTATTAGAATCGCTTCATTGTGCCATTAATGAAGTAGAAGGTTGTGATAGGGGATTGTTATAATTTATAGTGGGTCATGAACTCATGAAATACTAAGATTTTATATTACATATGACGATTGTTCTGGTGGCCATGTATGAGATGGATAAGTTTTTAGTTTTTTACCACTATTATACATTCCAACAGGTTAAGGTCGAGCATCAGAAACCTCTGGGTTTACATCAGACAAATTTAGTCCCCAAATGGATGTGAAAAGATATATCTTTTGATATTTTGGTTGAGTTTCCTCTTAACCCGAGAATGAAGAATGTAATATTGGTTGTGATAGACAAGAATACCATGTCAATTCACTTTATACACATTAATTACAAAACAAATGTTGAGGAGTTGGGGACTGTCTACATGAATGATGTTGTCTAATTCCATGGAGTTCCATCTATAATTTTTTTTATAGGGACATTGGATCACTTCTAACATTTTTAAAGGACTTCTAATGAAACTTGTTTCTTAGGTATGTTTGTACATGGTCTACCATATTTAGTTTTATAGATGGACAGAGAGAGATATACAAATTCATCTAGATATTCTCTTCAATTTTGTTCATGACTTCAGTGGGGATTGATGAGTTTTATTATAACAATAGTTACCGATATGTTTGTATACATATCAACTACATACAAGTTGGAAGTGTAAAATAATAAGGATATTTTCATACCTTCACAAAACCTAAAAAAGATAGCACAAAAACATGGAGAATACTTCCCTTACCTCCCAAGTTGTCGATGTCCCACCTATGGTGAAACATTCAAGATCACTTGGTCCCCATCTAAAAACTCCAAATAACTATAGTGACAATCAAAAATACCAATCTGTAGATATGCGTAGTTTTCAGTTGGTTACCAGGTGTTAACGAATGTTTCACCCTAGTTAGGCCATCGACAACATGGGAGGTAAGGGAAGCTTGTGCCTTGTTTTGTGAGATTTTATAGGTTTTTGTGAAGGTGGGAAAAATTTATTTCTATTTTTCAAATAAAACATGAATGAAGTTGATACATATTGTATTCTATATATCTCTACTGAGAATGTATCTCTATAATCCATCTCATTTTTTGTGTTTAACTGATCTTGATATTGAACATAATTTATATTTGACTGAGAGACCGGTCCAGATAGTTGATTCTGAGACCAAGGTACTTCTTGGGAGAATTACACCATTGGTTTTTTTATTGTTGTATAATGGTTCTGATAATAATGAGATGCGGGAATATGAGGAATTTATTAATGACTAGTGGAATCATCTCATTTACATTGAATATTTTTCATTGGATTTTTGGGGATAACATGTTCTTTGGGTGGTGAGGTTGTAACATAACATTACTAGTTTTACATCCACATCTCTAACATTATCAGGGGTTTTCCTTTTTATTGACTGGGTAGGGTTGAGAATTAATTGAGAGGATACATGTAATGGGAATTCATATATTTTTTGTAGTCTCTTCATTAATTGGTGTTCTCTTGAGGTTGTAGGAGTATTTTATATTGTCTAAATAAGATACATGGATTGTAATGGTTTTTTGGTGCATACTATGAATGGTTTACACTGTGAAAGATACATGATGTGATGAGTCATTACACATTGTGAGTAAATTAAATATCACTTTGTAATTCAATGAGATTGGATTTCCTTCAGCCACTGAATTTAATTATTTCACGACATTCAATCGGATTAAATGTCATGTAATTCCCCAAATGTTAGTTATATCTAGTAATAATGGTTGAGATACTCATTTCTCCTTTTAATTAGTATAATTTATCTTGACCCAAATCCTTCCTTGGCCAATCATTGAGCATTACAACACTTTTGTGTCATTTCCTTTGGTTTTTGGTTATCATTGCGCTTGGGGTGTGATTTCCAGGGTAAGTTTTCACCCATTTATTTCTCTCTTTCTATTTTCCTTCTTTGGGGGTAAGTATATCATCTTGAAATTTATGTATCTACACTGCATATTTCTATAAATTGACTCCACTTTGAATTTTAAGGACTTTTGTGCCTTCATTCTCATTGGCGGGTTTTATTGCAGGTATTCTTAATCTAAATAGGTATCTTTTTTGGTACTGGTTAGCCGAATTTAGTAACCTTCAATTTCATTGTATTTATTTTAGTTATTGATTTAAATTAATTTTTTTAAATATATTTCAATTTTTTTAGACCCTTAATCCAGTGAATTGAGAGGTTTGACGTTTTTTTGAAAATAAATGGGTAAAACCCCAAAGTCCATTGAATTGGGGTGTGATTGAAAATGTATGTAAATGCTTTTAACTGAATTATTGAAATAAAATTTTAAAATGGAATTTATGGAAATTGTTAAATTGTTAAAATGGATTGATACGTTTTGATAGAATCCCAATGGTTTTATGTTGTTAAAAAGAATTTTTTTATTAAAACATACTTTCGATTTAAATAGAAATTTGAATATGAAATGATGTAATGTGATCTAATTTTATATTAAGAATTCTTAAAATAAATTTCCAATCACTGATTATGTAAGAGAAGATGAATGAACTAGGTACATTGTTAGATATTTGGATACACTCTACAATTATACAATGTTATAAAAAAGATATATATCATGTCACATCAACAAGGTGATGGTGATGTGTTCTCTCTAACCAGTTTCTAGAAGAAATTTGGGTGCACATATTGTTGTAACTATTTAGAGTGTTTTGATTCTCATATCCCAGAAATTGCTTACCAATTTAGATGTTTACCATGTTTCTCACTTTTTTATATTCGAGATATAAATGTATTCAAATGTTGTTAGACTATTTTACATTACTTATGAATTTATATAAACTATTTTATATAAAATGATTTATTGAATCCATTATTTTGGAAATATTCCATCACTTGTAAATAATTTCCATAAAGTATTTTCAATTATTTGAAATGTATAGCATTATTTGTTTAAATGTGAATTAAAATTCCAATACTATTTATTTTTCAAATTTTGATCATTACATTGGTTAATCTATTATTCTATTGTATTATGGAATCCTTGGTGAGACCCTACTGGGATTTTTATCTCACATCCTGCACAAGCCTTTCTGTGCTTGTAGATTATATCATTCATAGAATGAGCTTAGGGAATAGATATCCTAGAGAATGATCCAACTGTTGACCCTTAGTTTCGTTGAGTTGTGTCCATTGGGACTTAGGGCTGTTTTTTCTCAATTTTGGTACTTATGTTATAGTACATTGGGTTATTCATGCCTTTTTTTACTTAAGTTATATTACACCCAGTGGGGCTTCTTTTGATATTAATTCATCCATGTTTTTTTTCATCTATATTGTAAGAGGGAAAGTTCATTCCCTCATTCTGGTAATACGATGACAGATGCATGTTTCTAAACCATGGGTATTAGGAACACCCTTCGTAATATGTGAGGACCATATCATTTATCGGGATTCAAGGGTACCAAGGTTGGTTTGTGAAAATATGATTTATTAAACCATAGTGATGAGAATTGGTGAATAATCTATGAATGTATCATGTTTGTACCATATACATTTTACTATGTTATTCCTCCAGTTATTTTTTCATGTATATACATCATAACTGAAGTTCTTATGTATATGTTTTTACGTGTTTCTCGATGTTTCACCTATAATGATTTGTTACATTGTTTAACCATTACATTTATTTATGCTCACTATTTTAATTTTAATTATTTCACTCAGAAATCATATGTTTTCTTAATGATATAGGGTGGAACAGTAGGTAATTATTCCCAGAAAGATGACTATTATTTTGTATTTCTATTTATAAACCACATACTTACAGTGCAAGGCAGCTAGTTTCGTAGACAATAATCCCAATATTGTCATTCATTGTTATTAACGTATTATTTTTTCAATGAATACTGTTTGAAATAATATATAAAAATGGATACTCAATATTGTTATGGTCTTAAAAATAGTTTGAATTCAAGGATAGGGTAACCCCTCTTTGTTCATTCATTTCAAATTCATTTTTTCCTTTGTTCAATTCTCTAAATCCTATCTTGAAAAAGTATCCCAAAAATATTTAATAACTATATTGAAATGGTAATAATAATATTAAGAAACATGTAAAAAAAATTATAAAATAAAAAAATGCATACCCCCCTCCCCCACAGTGGAACGAACTTTTAATGGAAAAAATCACATTTCTAAGGGAATTTTTATGTTCATTAATTATCATCACCTTCATGGATGTTTAAAAAAATATATAATTCATAAAATATTAATTTTATGTATTAAAATTATCATGTATTAATTTTTCTAGTGGAAGAATAACAATTAATTGAACCATGAAATCAAAATAGAATGGGGTAATTTTATGAAATGTGACATCAACCACTTCATATTTAATAGATGAACTAATTCATAAATTTATACAGTTATAATAGTTGAATATTTTCATAAAATAATATCATAAAATCCTGTAATCATGTTTTATTAAATATAATTTCAATATATGATATGTATTAGAAATATATTGAGACCGGACCTAAGGAATGTGGACTCTATAACCCAACACATAATTTTAGTTTATCTATTTTCCTCTATAATTGAATTATATATATAATAAATCAATTTTTAAGTGTATTATATTTTTTTAGTATTATTTTATGGGGATATACATGTATTCATCATGTTTGGATGGATTCATAGAAACCTTAAATCTTTTGATCAAAATGCTTTCAAAAATTTCATTGTTGATTATTATTTTCCCCATGAAATACAATCATTTAGTCTTTAATTACACTGTTGAATTTATAAAATCATGACATACACTATTTTTTCGGATTATAAATGTTTATTCATTCTTATATTATTTATTATTCTAATTAAAAAATCATTTTTTTCATAGGGTTTATTTTCATTTTTATGATTGATATATTATTTCGTTCTTTGTTGAATGAATGATTATGAAATTATTATAATTTAATGGGTGGTACTAGAATTATATATACACAAAATGGATTTTGTAAATTGATTTATCTCATGGTATTATGTATTATATTTTTGATTATGATGCTAGATTTGTTCCTAATCATTGCAATAAGATTTGTACTCATATTTATTTGCATTGACATGATGTTCGATTTATTAACATTCAATGTCTTGGGTTTTTAAAAAATGTTATATTGTTTCATTATTTATTATGTTACATATTTTATTTATCCTTAAAATTACTTCTGCATAATTATGGTAATGGTCATATGATAATGTTATAGAGATGTCAACTATTTTAAACCATACCATCTTTTGATTCATATATAATGTGATGAACGAGCATGGATACACCTGTACTCTAATATGTAAGCATGCACTAACATATACTGAATGGAATTTTCAATCCCTATGTTTTTAAGAGTAATACCCATAATCATACAAGATAAAAGAGTGAATTATTTTCCACATAAATGATAGAAGATAATGAAACATGTTGGTTTGATAAAAAGAAAATTATACCCGGAGAACAATACCATAATTCAAATAGGTATATAAACCAAAGGTACAACCATAGTTCACCTGAAACAAAATGAAAAAATAACCCATGTCCTACTAGGCACAATAATACAAGATTAGAAGATCAATAACCACAACTTTCTAGTTGTTCATTCACCTTGCTCAACCCTGGAAGAAGGAAATCTAAATACTCATTATGTCAAAGGTATAGTGTGAGCTAAAATCCTAGTAGGATCTCTCCAAGGATTAATAATAATATAACATAATAGTTAAAAAACTAATTCTTTTAATTTTGAATTATACAGGAATGGAAGTGTTAGATAATGTTTAAAAACATGCTTTTCATTTAAATTGATGTAAAAATTTCATAAAAAATCCTTAATAAATATATTATATAATCTTTTTATATAAATTAACATGGAATGTGAAAATATATTTTTTTAAAACTGTCATATATATAAAATTAATCCATGGTAAGAATCATTATCAACAACCAATAGATACATTAGTTTCAAGTTAATGGGTCCTCACAAAATCATTTGATTATAACAATAAAGTGAAAACACATCTCTCTGACACTAAACAAGGAATACTACGAAAAATACCATTGTGGATAAGATCTTCCAATAAGATAATATTAGAGTTATAAAGTGTTAACCAACTACTAGAGAAATTCAAACCCACCATGTTTTTTACAAATGACTCACAAAATACCTATAATTTCATATTATAAAAACAAATTAGTAATGTGAAAATTATTTCAAAACATATAAAAATGAAATTTCCCCATTTTCTATTTCAATATTCTGCTTTCACTTCAAATGAAAAAACAAATTTCTCAAAATAACAACATAAGGTACTTACAGGAAAATTATCCATTTTTATCTACTAAAATTTTAAATAATCTCTTTATAATTCAAATTCATAATTTCAACAAATCCAAATCACACCCCAATTCACATGAATTTTGAATTCTACCCAATTTTATTTAAAATAAATTTAAAATTATAATTTAATATGAATTTAATTTTCACAATTTAATTAAAATAAATTATAAAAAATATATAAATTCCGTGTTAAATTATCACCCTTACATATGCAGGACCATATTCCATAGATCATAGGATCACGTGTCACAACGCTCGTAACAGGAACCTCCAACAAATAAAATCAGAAATAGATATACACGAGTCAAACCTATATTAATGATATAAAATAATTTATATTATATTCTCCAATAACATGGATATATAACAAAACCTAAGTGTAATACCATGCAATTGCATTTAACATTTACTTAAAATTAAATGGGATTATTTTGAGACCAGGATCTGAGACGGAAAGTTATTCTGATACCTAGAGTGGTCGGAATGTATTTTTGAACAATTTTAATGGTTCATTAAATAAACGTGTGAGTGGGTTCTTATAAATTTTAAATTGGTGGCTAGATCAAAAATCCACGGGCACCATTGAACTCAAATCATCAAGATTCACCTAGAAATGGACTAATGTTCTCCAGTATGGGCAAAGAGTGGATAATGATTTCGGGACGTTAATAAAATAATTGAGTAACGATTATTTTATTTTCAAATCTTTATAACTACTAAAAGGTAACTTGGATCGGAAATTTGAGAGTACCACTGAGATCATGAGGTCGTGCTTTATTTAGGTGGATCATAACCTCGATCGGTGTGGGTCAAGGGTTAAAGTTAATTTTTAGAATTTACTGAAGAAAAATTAAATAACTTAAAACATATCTTATTAAATATTATTCTTCATTCTGCAGCGACTCGACAGCGCTATGATGAAGCGAAGAGTTAACGTTGAATCCCATTAATGAAAATCATTAATGAAACATTGTAACAGAAATACTGATATGCGTGCCATCAATTAATATCCTAACAAAAAATCCAGGATTTTTGATATAATCCTAGAATTTCTTTGAGGCTTTGGTGGTGGCGATGATGAACGCACATCCTTCCACCTTTTGATGCATCTCTAGAAACAGTGGGTTGGCGATCAATACTAATGAACGGAGGCACACGATCCCATTATTCCTAGACCCAAAATCTTATCCTAGGTAGTGGATTGATGCCTTTATATGTGAATTTCTTTTTCACATTCTCTCATTTAAAATTTGAATGTGGGTTTACTCGCAAACAACTTAACCCATAGATCGATCGTTCATTCGTGATGGTTAATGATGCAGGATAAAAGGTAAATTTAATTTAGTAATTATTCAACCATATTTTGGTTCTTTGTTACCCTACTAACCTAAACGCATCTAGGTAAACATGAAAAATACCCAGATCATTTTTGGGTGTTCGTATGTGTGCCTCCTTCTATCTTTTTACTTATTATGTTTTCCCATTCTTCATGGAGAAATGTTCCAATGCACATCGGCTGTGGAGGCTTCAGACAGAATGGTCGCAGCAAGCAGGTCGTGGCACCCATCCACATTGGAAATAGAGGCCGGAGGCTGGAGATAGGTTGAAATGGCCACACAATCATATTGGAGGCACAAGACATGGTCTCCAGACTACAGTGGTGGCATAGACCCGCATCTCGTCGCCAGTCACATGGAGGAACCGGTGCGCATGAGTGGACCGGCTAGCCAGAAACATAGCACTAACCTTGGGTCACATGGCCACGTGAACTATATGCCACTCAGCATCAGATATGGGAGAAAACAAGCCCGCCCATACGGGCAAGACTGGAAAACTAAATTGGGCTGCTAGGAGGCCTGAGCTGGTGGAGAACCTCACCGCCGATGTGGGATGGGATGGAGGGGAAACTGGGCCACTAGGTGGCCGACTAGGGAGTATTGGTTCTACCAAGTCAGATCAGCCCAAAGAACACAGACCAGGTCACAGGGTGACATGGAGGGACGGACCCAGGACCAAACCATGCCGTATCCAGAAAAGCACAATGGCCCTGGCTAGAATGCCAGGCCAGAATGGGTCAGACCAGACCTAACTAGTCCTTCCCAGACTCAATCAGGTCAGGTTAAGTTGAACTAAAATGATTGGGCCATGCGAGAACCTTTTTTCAGGCTGGTCAGGTCAATACGACCAATTTGGACTATGCCTAGATTCAACGAGCCCCTATTTTACTAAAATGCCAATATCATTCATACATAGTGACTAATTGATGAACCATCATTAGAGATGGAAAATTTTCCATAAGACAGAATATTGGGAATACTCTAGGTGATATTGCGTAATTTTCGAGATAAGAAAGATGGATTGAAGAGTAGATTAACCCGGAATCAAGCACACTAGAGTGCAGGAATCCTATGGATTTCTGTTACACGAAGGATATGAAAAGCGTGCCTCAGTGGTTCACCAGACGAGTGGAGCTCTATGTTTTAGTTGATGATTGGACCTCAGTGGTTCAGATGACCAGCAGACCCTAGTGGTCCAGCAGACATGTGTACCTTATTTGTTAAGCAGAAGAGTGTTCCTCACTGGTTCAACAAACGAGTAGACCATAGTGGTCCAACAGACTAGTGCACCTCAGTTGTATAGCAAACGAACAGATCTCAGTGTTTGAGCAGACAAGAAGACCTCAGTGGTCTGGTAGAAGAGCAGACCTCAGTGCTCTGGTAGAAGAGCAGACCATAGTGGCCCAATAGGCGAGTGGACCATAGTGGTACAAAAGATGAGCTCACCTCAGTGGTCCATCAGCTAAGCGGAACATAGTGGTCCAGTAGATGAGCAGACCACAATGGATAATTAGTGATTAGTTCCTCAGTAGTATGAGATGTTTCATCATTATAAGCAAAAAATATTACATTATATAATTTGGGTTATACCCTATGTGAGTTTCCTTTTCTTTGTTATCTTCCTGTGTGGTCCTACTTTGTGTTCATTACTTTATTGTTTGGGGTTCCTAATGAGTATTGTGTTACTCACCTCTTCACGGGCTTCGCCTGCATGTTTCATGTCTCGTGTTAGTGATTTATTTTTCAACGGAGACCTTGGTCATCCGGGACCATGTGGTGCTCATTGACATAGGACGGATGGGTGTAATTCTATGGCTACATGAAGCTACATTCACATAACCTTCAAATAGGGTGTCGAGCAGACAGACCAGGAATGTTGTAAACTCCTTTTTGTTTCTGGTCTTGTATTCTACCCCCTTTTTACTTTCATTTTTACTGAACTCTTAGTAGTTGTCTAAGTGAAATTTTGGTTTACTTTGTGTTCACTTTCCTTATTTTGAGCATTGTGTGTGTGCATGTTTAAAGGCATAAGCCTTCCATTTTGGAGAGATTCCCTTTTGATGCTTACAGTCAATCTCTGGCCTAGATAAGGCAGGCTTAGGCTAGTAACAACATGGTCCCTTGGGGGACAGATCGCGAATCAAAGTATGAGAGGGGAAGATATATTGATAGGCCACGAAAAGAATATTCACATACCCAGATGAGATGGAATGTGATTGTCCATGAATCTACCCTCCTAGAAAGGGGTTTGGAGGAGCCAAACCCTTTAAATCCCTCTCAACCTTATAAATCAGGATATGGGGAGTTAGGACTAAGTGGGTGGTAGAATGTGGGTTCATGATTTTTTTTAATAAATTTTTACATTTATTTTTTTTGTTCACACGACTATCATGGAAAGAATGCCTGATTTGTTAAATCATGAAACCTTCACATTAAACCCTCTCATGGGGTGAAGGATTTTAATTGGTGGGTTCATAGTTTTTCAAAACATTCACCAAACATGAAAACTATCACCTCTTGGGTTCTTATAGTATTAAATAGTAGGGCTCAGTGTTTGGGAGAACTGGGTGCCAACCACGTAAAACCCAAGATCCTATCAAAATATTCGTGATTTTTCCCAAAGAACCTCAATACGCCCCCATGGAATGATAAAATTAGAGGTTGAGGAGTACATGAAAACTGAAATAGGATGCCACTACATCGCCACAATAGAATCATTCTATACTAGAAATCCTGGTAGGAATTCTCTATACCAATAAGATGTGGCCAAAATTATCTCATCAGTTACTCTATCTCCCAATTCTCATCAGAGTAAAATTTGGGTGTCCATAGATATCAAACTAATGGTATCATCCTACCACTAATTACCTTTGTTTTAGAATAAAAAACCATTGATGGATGCTAATTCATGGATTAATTAGGCTCAAAATCAATATCACTCTATCTAAAAACATGAGGTGTATTAGAAAGATACATTCATATCTACGATACATTGAAAAATTAATGTATCAATGTTAGTATCATAGTACTATATAAAAAATAAGACAGTTTTCCCACCTTCTCAACAACCTCAAAATGTCCCAAGAAATTAGGATCAAGATTCCCTTACATCCCAAGTCATCGATGACCCAAACAGGGTAAAAATTTCAAGAACACCTGGTCACCAATTGAAAATTAAAATGGTATTTTGTGATGATCATTATAGAATCATACAATCCATTTTCAGTCAACATTATTTTAAAATTCAATAATAAATTTATTGTCTTCTATTTAATGATCGTTAGGTTTACCAAGGAACTTTCACAGATCTCAAACTAACACTATGGAGATTCATAATGTCATCCACAAAAGGCCCCAAAAGCATCCATTCTGATTGAGGAAAGGTCGCTATTGTTATAAAAAAGCACATGAATCCCCAAAAGGTAATCTCACGGTCTAAAAAAATCTAAGATGCAAGCATGAAGCATATCCTCAATAATATGTGTAGAACTCTCTATCTGGCCATTAGACTGTAGATGGTATTCCATTCTCAAACTGACCTGAAATCTGAATTCCCTCTGAAGGCCTCTCCAAATGTTACATGTAAATCGATGATCCATATCAGTTAATATAATAAATGTAACTCTGTTCAAATGATAGTATCATTCGCATACATATTTTCATGATCCTCTATATTGGTTATATTATGAATGGGTAAGAAGTGAGTTGATTTAGGTAGCCTATTGTTCACAAAACAAATCACATTATTCTTCATTTGGGTATCTATAATCCCAACCACAATGTGCATTGAGATCTCATCCCACATTCATGTCGACACTAATGTGGCTGAAGAAAACGCAATGGTCTATGGAACTCGACCTTGACCTGCTGGCATGTATAACAATGAGAGACAAAAATTGCAATGTCCCAGCCACATACATGGCCCCCAAAATCATCATCGAATGTCATAGAACATCATAAAGTTTCCTAAGTGCACTTAAAATTGGGAATTTTTTCAATCCCACATCATATATTTTCTCATAGGAAAATATAAAATGCACCAGTTTTATAAAAAAACAATACACTCCATGGAGAATGAACACTCTGAAAGAGTCTCCCATATTAAATAAAGTGTCTCATGACAAATAATTCATCATCATGAATTTCTTCCAAAAATATAATCTCCAAAAGATAGGATTCCAACTTAACACAGTTTAAGGATACCTTAGACCATAATTCTTAGACTCCTATATGAAACTGTGTAAAAGAGATATCAATTTCCACTCTTCTGTTGATTTATTCATGACCTCTATTAGATGATTCCAATTCAAATAATCTAAGATGAAATTACTTTTCATTGAGGTATAGTTGATTTAAAAGTCAAAATATTGCATGTATTCCACCCAACTCCACAGGTGGAAATTCAAATATTTTTGAGAAAAGATATTACTAAATCTTTTGTGATCAAAATAAATGGTAAACCATTATTTGAAAAAGATACATTTACCACTCCCTTTTTCATGCATAAAAACTATGAGTTCAAGGTTATGGGTCATAGAATTCATCTATTGTGGCCTAGTTTTTAGAGAGACATATTCAATGACATGATCAACCTTCATAATTACACAACCCAATCTTTAAATCGTACGCATCATAGAATACCACATAGAACTACCAAACCATTGGTAGAGTCAACATCAGTGTAGAATTACATGAAGTTTTAGATTAATGATAGAACTCATACATTCCTCTAACCATGAAATACATACTCCATTTTGAGTTATATTATTCATCAGAGAATCCAAATTTGATATGTTATTTACAAACGAGCGATAATATCTAGCTAAACCCAAGAATATTATAATCTAGAAAACATTTTGTTGTTGGTCACACTATACAATGACTTTTAACTTCTCGAGATCAACTTGGATACCAAGTTATGTCAACAGGATTCGTAATAACTTCACTTCCAAAATCTAAAAATTACATTTCAATATCATGGAATAAATTTAGTGATTTATCAATAATTCTAGAACTTCTCTTAGATGACGAACATGGTCCTCCTCATATATAGAGTAAACAAGGATTTCGACTAAAAATAATACAATGATGGTATCAATATACTCATGTAAAATATTTTTCATTAAATTCATATAGACTGTGGGAGAATTGGTTTGACCAAATTCTGTGAAATTGTACTAATAATTTCCATAACTACTCTAGAAGTTTGTTTTATTAATGATAGATTCTTATATTCTCAACTGATTATAACCACATAGATGATCAATCATCTCAAAACACTTCTCTTACTTCAATTGGTCAAATATATCATCAATATGTGCAATGGATACTTTTTATTTACTGTGATGTGATTGTGTTTTTTGAAATCAAAATAATTGTTAATTTACCCATCGAATTTCTTAGTGACAATAATAGGAACAACCTATGGTGATACACTCAAAAGTAAATAACATTTCTCCAACAGATCATCCAACTAATTATTCACATATTTTATTTCATCTGGATCCATACAATAAAAAGGAATATATACCATATGATTACCGATTACTAAATTGATAAGAAATTGTACATGTCTTACCAATTGTATACTAGACATGTCAGGAAGAAAAAATTCCTGGAAAAAAGTATTACAACAGGAGGGAGATCTCCATTCAAAGATTATCTCTCGAGATCAAAATAAAATAAATATATCAATTTACAAAACTCTGGATAAGAAGTTACAACTCAAAACAACCTTGGGTCCCATTCCCCATGAAAGATATGGGACACTTCATCGGGCGACTTACAAGAGACACATCGAATATAGAAATAAATTTGGGATTTATTAGTGCGGAGCCAATCCATATCGAATATGAAATCAAGTGGTTTCATGTAGAGAACTTGAAAATCCAAATCAAGATTAATATTTGACATATAGGGGACACAATTAAGATAATAGAAGTCATACCCTATATTTGTTTTGAGGGGTGTGGTAATATCCATCACATAAGATAAAATCTCTGTATGATGATTTAGCATACTGAAAATATGGATTGAAATGAAAGAATGGGGTGAACCCATATATAATAAATCATTCCATAATGGTGAAGAAATAGTGATGGTAACTCTCACAGTCGCTAGACCGGTATCCACTTCTTATGATGACACTTCCACTATGTGAAGAAGCTTCAGTCTATATGATTGTGGATGGAAATCCTTAGTATTTCAAGAATCTAATTGCACTGTAATACTTTTATGTGCATATTATTTCATGAATCTATGTTGACAAAAATAATATTGATAGAATTTCATCAATTGAATTGAATGTTTGAAGAAACCAAGAACCTTGGAGGCCTTAGGGAAAACATTTTTGGAGTGATTTTCATTTTCACACTAGTACAAAATAGTAGTTCATCATCTAGGAACTGCATGAGGCATAGAAGAACCATGCTCTCGAGAACCACTATGAGAATCATCAAACTTACTCTTATAAATACGGTGACTCATAAGAGTAACATTGGGATAAAAATTTCCCTATATTAATCAAGACTTATTATCGAGGTCCCTCTCAAACATCAGTGCTCTATCCAACACACCAACATAAGAACAGATCGTCATCAATAAAACCTGAGAATAAATATAAGAATGAAGTCCCATATCGAATAATCTGTTCCGTATCATCTCTATCGATATAATATCTGTTAATGGTTTCAAAATATTAGAAAATAAAGTTACATATAACCTCATGGTTCTTTTAGCCTACCTGTGTTTGAAAAACTCTACAGTATTATCCAAAACCATAGACACTAGATATAACTAGTAATTGAAAACTACGTAAACATCCATCCACTACAATCTCCCTTATTTCTTCCCCGTCACCATTGTATCCCACCATTTTATTCCAAGTACCTATAGCTTGAGGATACACATTCACCTTCATAGAATGAGGTGTTTCCAGGAACTTAAGAAAAATCTCAATCCTTAACAACCAATCCATGTCCTCTTTAGGATTTTAAGATCCTTAGAATTTTGGTGGATTATATTGATGTAATTATAGAGCAAGAATACTGAATTCTTCCCTCTAAGGTTCCAAAAATAGATACCATATAGGAATGGGTGCATGTGCTTTTCCAAAAGCATGGAAAGAACACAAAATAGCCTCAACTATATTACGGTCCCTAAGAGGATTTTCTTATTATGCTTCAACAATAGCTTTCTCTTAGATCCTATTCACATTTCTTCTAAGAGGAATGATGCTACAGAATAATATCAGACATCCTGGAAGACATCATAACTTTACATAGACCAATAGAAAAACACAAGAAACATGGTAAATCCATCCCATCAGATAGGAAAACAAGATTTGTATTTCAACTACAACAGTCAACACTAGAAAAAATTCTAGAACTAATCGTCAAAATAGATTTATCGAACCACCCCAAGTGGCATAGATCTCACTGAAGTCATAGCTTTCTAGGAACTTGTTCCCAACAATCTATTATGTCCCAACATGATTACACAACTACATACTAACATCAAAGAAATATTCATAACATGTACCTTTGATACCACTTATTAATTAACCATCCCATTTACCTTGGTACTCTAATACCTAATCTGACACCTACATACAAAAAAAGAATTCCTAATCACAATGGCTTGATGAATAGTACTCTGAATCATACAAGATAAAAGGGGGTAAATTTTTTCCACAAAAATAGGAGAAGATAATAAATCAAGTTAGAATGATCAAAATAAAACTCTACAGAATTAATAGTACTATATTTCAAAAGGTTATACAAATCAAAGGTACCCAATGAAATTACTAGAAAATAAATATTCCACATACCAACAGACACAACAGTACAGGATTAGAAGATCAACCACCACCAATTCATAGTGGTGATTTACCCTTCCTCGAACATGGAGGAAGAAAATATATAAAATACTTAAAGAGTATAGAGTGTGTAAGGTAAATTATTAGTAGGGTATCACAAAAGATTAAATAATAAGATGATATACTAATTAAAAATAATAATGGTTTCAATTTTAATTAAAATGGTAATGGTTATAAAAGATATTAGATAAAACACAACATACTTTTTATTTCAATTGATGTAAAAATATCAAAATTATCTCTTAATGATAATTTTATAAGAAATAGTTTATATAAATTAACACAGCATGTGTAATGAAGTTTTAAAAAAATGGAATATATACAAAATAATCACATGTGATGAACATGGTCATCTTACAAGAAGAATGATAGTTTCATGTTATAGGTACCTCGCATACTCATATTATAGTAATGATAATGTGCACACGCATCTCTTACACAACCAAAGAAGACTATATAACATCCAACGAGGAATAATATCATCTGATATGTTTATGTTTGTGGTATAAATCATGAATTTTATGCCAGTGAAACTCCAAACATGAGTTTTTTTAAACTTAATCACTTACTATGTAGGATTTTTTATTTTCAAACAATATTCATTAATGGGAAATTTATTTCAAAACCGCTCAAAATAAAATTTCTCCATTTGATGTTTCAATATACCAATTTAGATTAAAAAATATGACATGGTATTTTAATAACTCTATTCATTTTTATATGATAAAAAAATACAAGGGTATTATCAAAACAATTTATGAAATTTTTCTCAAATAACAATTTTAATTAAATTATTTCCAAATCAATTTCACAATTACATCAAATCGAAATCACACACCAATACACTGGGAGTGCGGGTTTTCCCCAATTTTATTCCAAATCAATTTAAAATACCAATTCACACCAAATTGAATTTTCATAATTTAATTGAAATAAATTAACACGACCGAGAAATTAATTATTAAATTAATTATCCAATAATGAAAACCCTGAATTCCTAGGATTTTACTGTTTCAACTAGCAGGGTGCATGGTTTGGGAAAACAATTCAGCAACCATGCACATCCTAAGAGTATAAAAAAAATTCAATGTTCCTTCTGAAGCCACATGAAATGATCCCCATCTAAATCATGATTAAAGGATGTTTTGAAGAGTACCTGAAAACAGTAATAGGATGTTAAATATCATGTTCTTTCCCTATTATGCCTCCTTATATAAAGATTTTATCCCTTCCATAAATTAATCTATATCCATAGAGGATTGAGTTATTTTATATTAATGTCCATTCATTAAAAATTACCATGTTAATGAATATGAATAATTTTTAAAAGGTATACAAGATTAAACTAAGATAACTCATATGTTAAGGATTTATAATTTACATGAATATTTGAATAACTTATTTACCCTATAATTAATATTTTATGTTTTATTATAACCCTTTAAATTTATGATAATTCTAGGAAATATGAGAAACCAACCAAAAACCGAAGAGAAGGACAACACAATGATTATAAGAATGTTTATACTAAAACAATGGTAGATGGTGATATGAAAATATTGGAGATATAAATTTCATCAGCTATAAATAATAAATTGAACAATTATGAACTCTATCCTTCGTAAATGAAAGGGAAATTACCTTTTATGATTCCAAATTGAATATGATAAGGAATGTTTTATTGTTTTTCAATGGAAAGTCAATGATATGTAAATTAAATATGTACTGATATGAAGTGGATTTAAGAAGAATATGGTTCTTCCTAAGGATATTATAAATATTAACAATCCAATAAAAAATTCATTAGAAGATGAAAATTTGGTAGAGGATAATTATTCTTCTAAAAGATTACACTGATAAAGTCTTCATGGTTTATCTAGATGATATGAGATATGGTTTCTAAAATAAATTATTCATAATTAATATCTTCTGACTGATGAGTTTTTCATAAGTATGAAATCATGAATGGTTATGAAGATTTATGAGTAAAATTTATATTAATGATTTTTCATTTTATCCTTGTGTAATCAATATATTGAAATATGGGGTTGGTTGTAGAGATACACTTGGGTGAGAATAATGGATTTAAGTTAGATGTTACACATGAAAGTAATAAATGAATGGTATATGTAGAGTTTTTAGAAGATACAAATATGGAAAATATCTAAATGATTCACTCATAGATATTTTATATGTGTTATTAGGGAAATCTTTAGGAGTTGTTTGGAATGAATAAAATTAATTTACTCTGATGAAAAGTGTTATTGAATAAAAAAATATAAGGGTAGAATATCTGTTGTTTTTTGTAAGAGTGTAATATACTTTCAAAAATAAATACACATATTGCATCAGAATCAAATAGTTTTCTAAAAACAAGGGAGCTAAGAAATAATTTTTTTAATCCCATAAGATGATATTTGGATTCAATATTGTAATATAATAAATGTATAAGGCTAATTTAAAGATTATAATGACCAAATAATCTATGTGTTGTGGATTACAATTCATAAGATTTTGTGTTGATCATTCATATTAATAAAGAGAAAAAAATTATTTTAAGGCCTTTTCCCTATTTCTTCCTGGGGTTTTATCCCCGTTCATTCTTCATCACCCTTAGTGTTATTCTGTAGTTGAAACGCCCAAAACCCAGCTACCCAGAGTCGGTGCATTACTTATTAACATTGGCATGATCACAAAAGATCAAGTCTCGAAAGACCGATTAGTTTAGTAGCCTTGGAAACACTATATACATTCATAAGTCTTACAATACATCATAAAGTAAAACAAAACTACAACATCTTCTCTTCATATCCCCTTATATTATCCCTGTAGATCATTCATAATATACTTCTTCACATCCAGGAAAAAATAAAACATTGAAAGGGGTGAGCTCAAATGCTCAGTAAGGATAACAATATAGCGGGAGATTTCATAAAAAAAATTAACATTTAAGGAAATGTATAACTAAAACAACAGCCTTTTAAACATGAACTTTAGCATAATATGGAAAAGTAAAATGAAATAATGCCACTTACTTACTCACATGGATATTCTACTAGTCAAATAATAACATACAATATCAATAACCACTTTCATAATGATGGAATTCATAATGACAGACTATCATAACCACATAGCCAAGGCCTCGTGACAAGACCACAAATAAGATTTTTTCAAGGCCTCGTGCCAAGAAACTAGTTTGTCTCATGAGACCTACCGATGCATCGAGGAGCTATGGCGAGATCCACCCGTCACTTATTAAGTCCAATGCATTACTCATATGAATAGGTTTAAACATATTATATAACATAATAATATCACATAAAACATGCATAAAGGAAACATAAAATTTCCACATTTCATTCACAATATATAAATACAACACATTGATATAATAAAAACACTTTCAAAACCATTTTAAATACCAAAATAAAAGAAAATTAAAACTTGTATTTATTTTTCATTTTAAAAAAAGTTATGGCTTGTAGAGGAAGTCGAAACACAAATAATGGTCACTGCAGAGGAGAAGTTGTTGTCACCGCATACGTAAGACAAAAACATTCCTAAAACACTTTTTTTTAAAAAGATTCCTTTTTGAATAAAAGTCAAAGTCAAAGGGGTTTATACACTGTATAAAAGAAAGTTGTGTATAAAACAAAATATGCCTCAATGAAAGGAGATTGAGACAAAGACCCTTACAAAGATCATTTTCTTTAAATAAAGTAGATCTATTATGTGTATTCACTATAAGAACACATAAATAAATTAAAAATACAAGATAGGACATAATAATATCATGACATAATTTGAAAGTAGAAGATTAACCCAAAGAATAGAAATTGGGTTAAGAAGTTCCCTTACCTTGCGTCCTGTCTTGACTCGACCATTCATTAACCTCCTGAATAATAAACTAGAGTTAATTTATAATTGCTTAAGAACCTTTTTAAAGTTTTTTATTCCTTTTATATCACTTATTACCATGTTATGAACATTATGTAATTATTGAAGTTAATAATGGTCGTTTTGTTGATCTTTGGTACTTGAGTCAAAAATAAACTTCTTATAATTACAAGTCATTCATGTGGTGAAATATCAATTATATCCAGAATTATATTCATGATATAGATATCATATATCTCATATATATCCAGTATATACATTCATTTATAACATTCCATAACGTTTAGAGGTAATAAATGAAATGCATCGTTCATGGAGACGGTAAGTTGTACGTACGCATGAACGCTACTTTTATTTCTATTTCTAATTTGATGAAGTAATAATTATATAATGGAATATTATAATTCCAGTATAATATCATATATAATATCATTTACTCCATCCTTTATACATCCCACATATGGCATTAATGATTCAAATCACTTTGAGGGGGGCGGTAGTCCGCACTTCCTAAAATGAAATTATCGCGTTTACCCATAATGGAAATCATAAAGTATGACATAATTGAGAAATACAGAAGCATAAGGAAAACATAAACATAATATATATATATATATATCATATATGAAAATATTTTCATCAAAATGGCCACCATTAGAGGTGTTATATGACTGTTGACCAATCATCGTTTCGTGAGGCAGAAATTCGCCATCCACAGAAACAGTATGTTCTTTAACCATTAGATGTAGGTGTGTGTAAGTGTAGCTCGAATAATTATTATAAAAACATCCTAGTATTTTGAAGATACTGGTGTTGTTACAAAATAAATGAATACAAATAATTTAGGGGGTTAGATAAGAAAAATAAAATAAAAAACACAAGAGAAGACATTACCTTAAAATCGGGTAACTCTTTTTTTGATTTTAGCCAAAGGCTTCCTTGGTAAGAATTATTCCCAATGTGAGGCTTCTATGAGTAAGGGAGGGAATTTGGGAGAGTATTTGGGCAGAGTTTGGCGGAGCCAAATGTCTTGAAGGTGTGAATAAGGTTGGAGTGGTGGGGGCCTTTTATAAGAGGAGAGGAGGGGCACTCTTGGAATGTCATGAAATGTTACTTTATTAAGAAATGATTTTCAGATTCTAAAGGTCCCAAAATGATATATTTCGAGGATAATGTGATAAGGGTTTGAAATTTCCTCATCCAATAGGTGTTTGACAATTTTATGCCTTAGATTTTACATTATCCTTTCATTTTATTTAAATAGTTAATTAATGAGGTAATCGCGGCATCATCATGGTGTCATAAATAATTGAATTTATTTAATGTCTAAAAATTATAAAAAAACTATCATGATGTAGGAAATATTTTTATCTTTTTAATTAATATTTATAGTCAAAAATATGACTTGTATAACCCCATTTAAGTTTTTTTAGTAAAACAACTTCTGTTTGTGACATTTTTATTTTAACTTTAAATAAAAGTTATTTATGTCATTTTCCTACCAAAGTGGCTCCATGGGGTCCCCACGTTGACCCATGTATTTTCCTGGTCGGCCATGACTCATCAAATAGAGTTAGGACAAGTGTAAAGGTCATTTCATATTTTTAGAATACCATTTTTACCTTAAATTTCACTAATTACCTTTAATCGTGATTAATTAAACTTAAAAGTTACTATTCACCAAGAAATTATTTTAATCTCATTGAACCACATATTACTTCCTAATGACAACCATGTATGTCAGATTTTTGAAAATCAAATCACAGAAGTGGTAATAATTCATTTAAAAAAAATCAGTTATTTAACTACCACTTAGTGATTTCACTATTCATCAAAAATTGAAGTTTTTCAGAACAATGCCAAAATTTCACCCTAAGCTATAATTGATATTCCGAATTCAAAAATGATGTCTATTTTGAAAAATTCCAAACATATAAGTTGCATTAGTTAATTTTATAATTAATTCCCGTTGTCACAACAAATAGCATGTTTTTTAGAAACAATATATATCAAAAGATTGACAATTGTTTATGTCCAATATCAATGTTAAATTAATTTTAATGAACACCATTGGATAAAATGGTAAAAATATATTCTAATTATACATTAAAACCACTCAATAGTATAATTTATCACTATAAATTATTTTGATTAAAAAAGTTGTTTTAAGTATTTTTCACTATTCATAAAAAAATAGAAGTTCTCAGAAAATTACAAAAAATTCAACATAGGATAATTTCAATATTACAAATACAAAAATGAAGTCCATTTTGAAATATAAAATTTCTATAATTTTAAAAAGTGGGTATTATTATTCATAACAGCTACTTTGATTAGTCGCAGTGTGTTAGAACTCGGACTTGCGTACAATGCAAGCTATTGCATTTTTGAAAGAGAGGCGTATCGTGAAAGCTTGAGGTGTTACATTCTCCCCTCCTTCATTAAATTGCGTCCTCGCAATTTGAAAATTTTCTTTGAAAGTAAAAGATTGAAAATAGAAAATACCTTTGTGGAAAACCCACATCAGAAATAGGGTTAATATGAATATAACATTAAAAAAAGATAGATAAGTACAAAGGTCACCCGAGATAGTCCATACTAGGATTCTATGAAAATATCGATATGGAAGAAAAACAAACCATCAAGGTTTGATGGAGAGTTGTAGAAAACTGGATTAGGATAAAGTTAACCATAAGAAAATCACAAACTTGTGATTGGTTAAACGGTCATTGAATCCCCAGTTGGAAAAGTTAACCGGCAACGTTTTTGTTTTAAGTTACCTTTTATAAAGTTGAGGAATTTATTTAGGAGATTTACTAAGAACGTAAGGGAATATACATACATGTCATGTAGACTTTCATTCATTAATAAATTTTTACCACAAACCCATTTTTCACTCTAAAAGGTAATAGAACTCAAAAATATTCTATTTATCCTAATTATATAAGGTTCCAAATATTAACACATACCATTTAGATTAGTAAAAATATTTTGTAATAACCAGGGAATTCATGTAGGCTAGTGGTAGGTAATAAAGTCCTGTCGTACTATGGTTGTGGGTTCGATTACTGCAGCTTTTTCCGACGCGACGGGTTATGCCCTACCCTGCAGGTTGTCCTTTTCCTAAAACAATAGTATTATAATATTCCAAAAATAATCTTGATAATTGTTTTATCCTTAAACAATACTATCAACGGTTCAACTTAATCCATTCCAACCTATATAGTTATCCAAAATACCTCTGTCCAGACTTTTTCTAAAAGGTCTCTAAATTCCAAAATCAATTATAACATCAGATTCCCCAAAAAAAGTAATGTTTCTCTTATTGTCACATACTTAAAATATGATTACCTTCATCATGTTAAATCATTAATGAAAAAACAAGTATTGCAGTACAATCCTTATATATATCACATTATTCTTATAACCAGAATATAATCCTTGTTTCCAAAAGCACCAATACATTAATTATTCCACTTTAACTGTAGTAACAGCATAAGATTGTCCTTGATCCCTTGGCCTTTTCTGAGGTATGTTTCCCTGCCGCTTAGGAAATTTATTTGCATAATGCCTCATTTCCCTAAAATTGTAGCATTAAACATTGATAGCCTCTTTCTTTCCCTTGCAATCACAAGCCTGGTGAACCTTTTCTCCACATTTATAACAAACTCCCATTCCTTTTAGGCAAGCACCGGGGTGATTCTTCCCACAATTATCACATAATGGAAAATCCTTCTTTCCCTTTTTCCCTTTATCTGTCTCTTGTTCCACCGTTATCTTCTTCTCTTGCTTTACTTTGTTGTCATAAGACTTAGAGAATTCCTTTTCTGTCTTAATAGCACACGAGACAATATCTTCGTATGACGAGAAGGTTTGTGAGACTAATTCTCGACAGAGAAATTGTTTTAACCCATCAAAGAAACGATCAATGTTATTTCTTGGGTTACATATATAATTTACAGCATGCGTCGCTAACCTTGTAAAGTTAGCCTCATACTTTGCGACATTCTCATCCTCCTTCTGCCTCAGAATCAGAAATTGCCTTTCCATATCTGCTCGATGGTCATGAGGAATGTATTTTTTTTAAGAAAAGCTCTTTGAACTCCCCACATTCCATATTAGATGCGTCATCATCTTCCTTTGTGTTTTGAATAAATGACCACCATTGATCAGCATCTCCAGTGAGGCGGTAAACTGCCATGATAACATTTTCCCTTTCACTACTCCCCAAGGCGTGGAATATTTTCTCTAAGGAGTTTATACATTTCTCAGATACTAATGGATTTGTACCCCCATTAAATGTTGGCGGTTGTTTCCACATGAAGCGGTCTAACATTGATCATCCACGTTGTGGATCAGGGTGCTCCATACAAGTAAGGTTATTATTCATAACCTGAGTGAGTTTTCCCAATATGGTAATAAGTTGATCAGAAACAGTTGTATCTCCAGCTCCACAATAATTATCTTGAGCAGGAGGGAAATCCCTACACGGAGTGGACGCATTGATACGGTTTCCATTCCTTCAACTAGGCACCATTTCTAAACAATGGCATAAACTAGATTAGTTTATGAATCAATATACATAATTTCATACTTGTAAAATACTTAACACAAATTGAACTATTTATGGATATAATCGATAATCATAAAAAAGTTTTCTTTGAGGAATTATATACTCATAACCCTTCATAGTGGTTTGTAAAGAAAATGAGAATTATCCTAAGCAAATCCCCCGGGAGTGTCGTAACCAAGAGTACAGTAAGGCCCGTTGTCGTGCACCAGTTCCCGTTCGAGTCTAGCTCAAAGCGGTGTTTTTGGGTTTTACCCCTAGGTACATCTGTGCCAGAGCCGCCTCTACCTGCTCGTATCCAGACAGGGATGTATTTCTCAGAAAACTCACAAAATCTCTATAATACCAAAATTCTAGGAAGTTCTTCTATACTAATCCTCAAAGTCTATCTTTGGGCTATTTGCTCTAATTAGAGTTTATCTAAATATAGCTTCCAAGGTTAGTACTAAACTGCCTATGATACCAACTGTAACGCCCCGACCCTAGATACCCAGAGTCGGTGCATTACTTTGTAACATTGGCATGATCACAATAGATCAAGTCTCGAAAGACTGATTAGTTTAGTAGCCTTGGAAACACTAGATACATTAATAAGTATTACAATACATCATAAAGTAAAACAAAACTACAACATATTCTCTTCATATCCCATTATAGTATCCCTGCAGATCATTCATAATATACTTCTTCACGTCCTGGAAAAATTAAATCATTGAAAGGGGTGAGCTCAAATGCTCAGTAAGGATAAAAATATTGCGGAAGATTTCATAAATAAGCATCAACATTTAAGGCAATGTATAACTAAAACAAAAGCCTTTTAAACTTGAACTTTAGCATAATATGGAAAAGTAAAATGAAATAATTCCATTTACTTACTCACATGGATATTCTAATAGTCTAATAATCACATGCAATATCAATAACCACTTTCATAATGAAGGAATGCATAATGCCAGACTATCATAACCACGTAGCCAAGGCCTCGTGCCAAGACCACAAATTAGATTTTGTCAAGGCCTCGTGCCAAGACACTAGTTTGTCTCATGAGGCATACCGATGTATCAAGGAGCTATAGCGGGCTCCACCCTTCACTTATTAAGTCCAATGTATTCCTCATATGAATAGGTTTAAACATATCATATAACATAATTGTATCACCTAAAACATGCATAAAGGAAACATAACATTTCAACATTTCAATAAAAAGATATCAATACAAAACATTGATATAATAAAAACACTTTCAAACCCATTTTCAATACCAAAATAAAAGAAAATTAAAACTTGTATTTATTTTTCATTTTAAAGAAAGTTATTGCTTGTAGAGGAAGCTGAAACACAAATAATGGTCACGGTGGAGGAGAAGTTGTTGTCGCCGCATACGTAAGAAAAAAACATTCCTTTTGTTGTTTAGTAAAACACTTTTTAAAAAAATGATTCCTTTTTGAATAAAATTCAAAGTCAAAGGTGTTTATACACCGTATAAAAGAAAGTTGTGTATTAAACAAAATATGCCTCAGTGAACGGAGATTGAGACGAAGACCCTTACAAAGATCATTTTCTTTAAATAAAGTAGATCTCTTATGTGTATTCACTATATGTACACATAAATAAAGTAAAAATACATGATAGGACATAATAATATCATGAAATAATTTTAAAGTAGGAGATTAACCCAAAGAATATAAATTGGGTTAAGAAGTTCCCTTACCTTGCGTCCTGTCTTTACTCGACCGTTATTTAACCTCCTGAATAATAAACTAGAGTTAATTTATAATTTCTGAAGAACCTTTTTCATGTTTTTTATTCCTTTTATATCACTTATTACCATTTTATGAACATTATGTAATTATTTAGGTTAATAACGGTCGTTTTGTCGATCTTTGGTACTTGAGTCAAAAATAAACTTCTTATAATTACAAGTTGTTCATGTGGTGAAATATCCATTATATCCAGAATTATATTTATGATATAGATATCATATATCTCATATATATCCAGTATATACATGCATTTATAACATTCCATAACGTTTAGAGGTAAGAAATGAAATGCATCATTCATGGAGATGGTAAGTCGTACATACGCATGACCGTTACTTTAATTTCTATTTCATATTTGAGGAAATAATAATGATATAAAGGTATATTATAATTCCAGTATAATATAATATATAATATCATTTACTTCTTCCTTTATACATCCCACATATAGCATTAATGATTCAAATCACTTTGAGGGGGCGGTAGTCCGCACTTCCTAAAATGAAATTATCGCGTTTACCCATAATGGAAATCATAATGTATGACGTAAATGTGAAATACAGAAGCATAAGGAAAACATAAGCATAATATATATATCATATATGAAAATAGTGTCATAAAAATGGCCACCATTAGAGGTGTTATATGAGTGTTGAACAATCATCGTTTTGTGAGGCAGAAATTCGACATCCACAGAAACAGTATGTTCTTTAACCATTAGATGTAGGTGTGTGTACGTGTAGCACGAATAATTATTATAACAAAATCCTAGTATATTTAGGATACTGGTGTTGTTATAAAATAAATTAATAAAAAAATATAGGGGGTTTGAGAAGAAAAATAAAATAAAAGAACACAAGAGAAGACATTACCTTAAAATCGGGTAACTCTTTTTTTGATTTGACCCAAAGGCTTCCTTGGTAAGAATTATTCCCAAAGTGAGGCTTCTATGAGTAAGGGATGGAAGTTGGGAGAGTATTTGGGCAGAGGGTGGCTGAGCCAAATGGCTTGAATGTGTGAATATGGTGGGAGTGGTGGGGGCCTTTTATAAGAGGAGAGGAGGGGCACTCTTGGAATGTCATGAAATGTTACTTTATTAAGAAATTATTTTCAGATTCTAAAGGTCCCAAAATGATATATTTAGAGGCTAAGGTGATAAGGGTTTGCAATTTTCTCATCCAATAGATTTTTTACAAGTTTAAGCCTTAGATTTTACATTATCCTTTCATTTTATTTAAATCATTAATTAATGAGGTAATCGCGGCATCATCATGGTGTCATAAATAATTTAATTTATTTAATGTATAAAAATTATAAAAAAAACTATCATGATGTAGAAAATCTTCTTAGATTTATAAAGAATATTTATAGTCAAAATTATGACTTGTATAACCCCATTTAAAAATTGTATTAGTAAAACAACTTATGTTTGTGACATTTTTATTTTATCTTTAAATAAACGTTATTTATGTCATTTTCCTACCAAAGTGGCTCCATGGGGTCCCCACGTTGACCCATGTATTGTATTGGTCGGCCATGACTCATCCAATATAGTTAGTACAAGTTTAAATCTCATTTCATATTTTTATAATACCATTTTTTCCTTAAATTTCACTAATTACCTTTAATGGCGATTAATTAAACATAAAAGTTAATATTCACCAAAAAATTATTTTAATCCCATTGAACCAAATTTTACTTCCTAATGACAACCATGTATGTCAGATTTTTGAAAATCAAATCACAGATGTGGTAATATTTCATTTAAACGAAAAATCAGTTATTTAACTACCACTTAGTGATTTCACTATTCATCAAAAATTGAAGTTTTTCAGAACAATGCGAAAATTTCACCCTAAGGTATAATTGATATTCCGAATTCAAAAATGATGTATATTTTGAAAAATTCAAAACATATAAGTTTCATTAATTAATTTTATAATTAATTCCCGCTGTCACAACAAATATCGTGTTTTTAAGAAACAATATATATCAAAAGATTGACAATTGTATATATCCAATTTCAATGTTAAATTAATTATAATGAACACCATTGTATAAAATGGTAAAAATATATTCTAATTATAAATTAAAACCCCTCAATATTATAATTTATCACTATAAATTATTTTGATTAAAAAAGTTGTTCTAAGTATTTTTCACTATTTATAAAAAATTGAAGTTCTCAGAAAATTACAAAAAATTCAACTTAAGATAATTTCAATATTACGAATACAAAAATGAAGTCCATTTTGAAATTTAAAATTTCTATAATTTTAAAAAGTGGGTATTACTAATCATAACCGCTACTTTGATTAGTCGCGGTGTGTTAGAACATCGACTTGCGTACAATGCAAGATATTGCATTATTGAAAGAGAGGCGTATCGTGAAAGCGTGGGGTGTTACAGTAGTAGGTTTATGATCTTCTATCATTGGTTTAGATTTGGAGTGTTGTTGTTGTGGTGAAGGCTTATGATGGATTGTGATGTGATGAGTACGGTTGTGACGAAGGTGAGCATTGTCAAGATGGTGTCTGGGTAGGTCCTCATTTTGGTTATCGCATTCCCTGGTTCGAGGTCTCCAGGAAGGAGATGGTCTTAAAAATGATTCATCCTGCAAAAGATGATTTTTCCTCTTCTCTAGATCCATGATTCCACCATTCTCTCCGAGGTGGAGCTGGGCGGTTGTCAGCATAGTTCATTGGGAAATTAGTTTGAGCGGGTGGATTCAAGTGATTGATGGGGAAGACGATCGATTATTGCTGATGAGGTATGGTTTGGTTCCTGAGATGATGATTGTGGTGGTTGCCTATGACACAACATAGAATGCGTGACTCGGGCGGGCTCTCTATCTGAGTTATCTTTTGAATTTTGAATTTTTATGAAGTGGTGAGTTCCGGTTTTGGTGTTTATGGTTCTCTTGATTGTTCGGTGTTACAATTGATGATTTTGTGATGATGTTGACGATGGTTCGATGATGTTTACGATGGTCTTTGGATGGGGCAATGATGATATGGAACTGGATGATAGCCAGGTTGAAGGTTTTGAGGCTGTTTAAAGCTATTGTGGTGATCCTTGGTGGGTTCTTGCTGGCGATGTGTGACAAAGGTGATGAAGATGTAGTCGAGGTGGGTCGATGTCGAGGCATGGATCAAGGAGGCTCACTGATTAAGGATCTATGTTCTGAGGTGTCCTATGTGATTTTGAATTTTGTATTAAAGTAGATTTAATCTTTACTTTCTTTTGATTTTGGTGATCTTTTAATATAAGGCCTCGGCCTTAAACCTTACTTAATATTGAATTAAATGAATAATTCACATTGAGGATCTTTTCCGGTTTAGAGTTTTATAGAATTAGGACATAACTATTACATCTCAAAAGATTATAAAGTCGAAACTTTTACTATGTTTCCATAAAATAAAAACTCTTAAAAAGAAACATGTCAAGTTCCATGTTTTAGGTTGCATGACTTTCCCTTGATCCCATCCTTGACCCTATTCCACGTTATGCCCTGTGAAAAACATTTCAAAAACTTGGGATGAGGATAAAAAGCTCAGTAAGGGATAAAAAAAGAATGAAAACTGTTAGTTTTTCAAAACAACAAGTAATCCAGGTATACTTTATCAAAGTAATACTTTTCACCTTTTCGAAGTAGTAAAAACTCTTCACTGAATAAAAGTTCATTACTTACCCTTATGTAACCAAAAGATTACCATAAAACCCATATAAAGAACACATAACATATAAAGGTAACTTGGGACATAAACATACTTAAGTGGAAGAACCATAAGGTCGACTTCCACACATATCAATTAATGGAATAGCCATTCGGCCAACTTCCATACATACTTAATGGAATAGCCATATGGCCGACTTCCATACCCAATGCATTGGAGGTTATAACGTAACCACCCGTCCTGGTATTCACGGCACCACCCATCATATGGTTTATCACGTAACCACCTGTAAAATGTCCAAGTACCATCATTTCACATAAAATATTGAAAATATAAACATTTCAATAAAAAAATTTCATTTTCAATCAAAATAAGTAATTCCTAGATATTGAATTAATCAATCCATTTTCAAAAATCATTTTAAAGTGATTTTTGAATCAAAGTGTACCATAACACTTTGAAGCTTTTATTGGAATTATAATTTTGAAACATTAATGTCCATATAAATAAATACTGAAACCCATTTTGAAAACATGGACATTAACGATAAATATTTAGAATAATAAATCTTTAAAACATTTAAAACGATATTTTTGTTAGAGAGTTTTTAACAAAATGAGAGACTCTTGAATAAAAATAATAGTGGAATAACATTTAATCCGAACTTTATAATATCATGAGAATAAAGGGATTCATGATATAATATGTCAAAGGACAGTATGCACACCATATAAGAGTGAATTGGTGCATGACAACAATGAAGTCTCAAAAGAAATGTAAAATGAGATGAAATCCCTTATAAAGATTGTATCCTTAAATTAAGGATAAATCAATCTCATAATTATGTGTGACAAATATAAATACACCCAATATATGTGGATATTAAGTGTAAAACAATCAAAGGTTATTCACACATATTCAAAGGATGAAATATTCAATAACTACATGTTGAACCCAAAGAAATCGAAATTGGGTTAAGAAGGTCCCTTGGTAAAATTCGACAGCCTAACGGCATCACATAAAATTTTACAAAAAGGGTTTATGAGAGAGATAAAGGGGATCTCCAAACTTGGACATATAATTTACATAAATAAGGATATTGAAGAACGTATCCCAACATAATAGTATTGAATTAAAAGACATAACAAAAGAAGTCTTTTAAAAAAAGAGGGTGAAAGGTTCCCTTACCAACATGGGTATCTTTCGAAACATACACCCCGTGAAAGGACAATACAACATTGATGTAAATACTCATAAATGAATGTATACTACACAATGAGTAAAGTAATGGGCAGTACATACACCACTCAATGGAAATTGTGGCAAATGTAGCATAAATCTCGTGGGAATAAAATTGAGATGAAAAATCCATTACGAAAACTCGGCAGCCTAACGGCGCCACATAAAACTTCCATAAATGGATTGATGAAATAAAATAGAGTATCTCATCATATTAAAATAAAATTTACAGAAAGAGGAATAGAAAATAACAACCCCCATCATAACAAATAGGAGCTTAAAAGAAGTGACATAAAGGATAGTACTTAAAAAGAAAGAGAGAGGTTAGATCTCTTACAAAAATTCGGCAGCCTAACGGCACCACTCAAAACCTCCAAAATGGATTGATGAGTGATAATAGGGTCTCTCTTCATATGAACATAAAAATTAATGTAAGAGTAATATAAAATAACATCCCAATAACAAGAAATATGATCTTTAAAACGAATTACATAAAAGAGCGTACTTAAAAAAGAAAGAGAGGAGTAGGATCCCTTACCTTGGGTCCGACTTCACTCGATCGTTCTTTAACGTACTGAATAATAAACATGAGTTAATTTATACTTTATTAAGAACATTTTTCAAGTCCATTATTCCTTTTATATTAATTATTGACATGTTATAAACATTATGTAATCATTTAAGTTAATAATTTATTTTCGATAATTGGTTCTTAAGTCAAAAGTGGACTTCTTACAATTACATGTTGTTCATGTGGTCAAAGGTTCATTATATCCAGAATGACATTCCTGATATGGATATCATATATATCATATATGTCCAGAATATACATGTATTTATAATATTACATAATTATTTAGAGGTAAGAAATGAAATGCACCGTTCATGGAGACGGTAAGCCATACGTACGCATGAACGCGACTTTCATTTCTATGACATATTAATTGAATTAAAACTAAATGAGAGATGTGTATATTTTTAATTCCAGAATTATATTAATTATTTAGATGTATCATACATCATATATATCCATTATATGTACTTATAATAGTACATTACAATTGAGGATAAGAAATGGAATGCACCGTTCATGGAGACGGTAAGCCGTACGTACGCATGAACGCTACATTAATTTCTATATCATACTTTAATAGAAAGAAAACAATACTGATATAAAGTTATATTATAATTCCAGTATAACATCATATATAATAACTTTAAATCCATCCTTTATACATCCCACATATGGCATTAACGAATCAAATCACTTTGAGGGGGCGGTAGTCCGCACTTCCTAAAATGAAGATATCGCGTATAACCTGAATGGAAGCCATAAAGGTATGCCACAAATGAAAAATACAGAAGCTTAAGTAAAACATAAAAATATTATATATAATTTATAAACATAGTGACATCTTAATGTCCACCTTTGAAGGTGTTATATGAGTGTTGAACAATCATCGTTTCGTGAGGCAGAAATTCGCCATCCAGAGAAACTGTATGTTCTTTAACCATTAGATGAAGGTGTGTGTAAGTGTAGCTAGAATACTTATTATAACAACATCCTATTATATTTATGATTCTATAGTTGTTACAAATGAAAGTAATAAAAAGTGTTTAGGGGGTTCGAGAATCAAAATAAAACAAAAGAGCACAAGTGAAGACGTTGCCTTAAAATAGGGTAACTCCCTTTGGTTTGAATCAAAAGGCTTTCTTGAAGATCTTACTGCCTAGGTTTAGGCTTCTAGGAGGAGTAGATGGATGTGGACAGACAAAATTATCAGATATTTGCCGAACCAAAGGCTTGAGCGGTGTGGGTAAGGTGGTAGTGGTGGGGGCCTTTTATAAGAGGAAAGGAGGGGAACTCTTGGAAAAGTATAAAATGTTACATTATTTTCAAATGGTATTCGAATTTTAATGGTCCCACATTGATTTTTTAGAGGATAAGGTGATAAGGGTTCTAAATCCACCCATACAATAGGTTTTTTACATGTTTAGGTCTTAGATTTTGCATTATCTTTCAATTTTATTTAAATCGTTAAATAATGAGGACATCGCTGCATCATCATGATGTCATAATGAATTTAATTTATTCAATGTATAAGAATTATAAAAAATATACTATGATGTTGGAAATCGTTTTAGCTTTCCAATGACTATTTATAGTCAAAATTTGGACTTAAATAACCACATTTAAATTTTTTTTAATAAAACAAATCATGTTTGTGACATTTTTATTTTAACTTTAAATAAAAGGTATAAATGTCATTATCAAACCCAAGTGGCTCCATGGGGTACCCAAAAAACGTCCCATGGGTTGTCTTGGTCGGCCATAACTAATCCAATAGGGTTAGGACAAGTGGAAATATATTTTCATTTTATTATAATATCATTTTTACCATAAATCACACTAATTACCTTTAATCGCGATTAATAAAACTTAAAAGATACTTTTCATCAAAAATTATTTTCATCCCATTGAACCACATTTTACTTAACAATTAAAATCATTTAAATTGTATTTTTGAAATTGAAATCACAGAAGTGGTAATGTCCCATTTAAACAAAAAATCAAATTTTGTAACCACCACTTTGTGGTTTCACTATTCATCAAAAAATGAAGATTTTCATAAATATACCAAACAATTCACCCTAAGCTATATTTGATATTCCGAATTCAAAAATGATGTCTATTTTAACAAATTCATAACATAGAGGTTGCATTATTTAATTTTATTATTAAACCCCGTTGTTAAAACAAATAGCGTGTTTTTAAGAAACAATATCTTTCAAAAGATTGACACTTGTTTATGTCCAAAATTAAAGTGGTATTAAATAAAATGACCACCATTGGATTAAATGGTAAAAATATATTCTATTTACACATTAAAACCAATTAGAAAGATAATCTAGTCATACAAATAAATTAGATTAAAAATAGGTTTTGAATTAAAATACAAAATTTTTCACAATTCATTAAAAATTATGAACTTTATCAGAAAAATATCAAAAATTTACACAAAGTAAATTTGGATGTGCCGATTCTAAAGAAGAATTTTATTTAGTCAAATATAACACATAAAATTGTCAAAAAGTGGATTTAAAAGAGGTTCTCCATCAAAAGGCGGTTAATCGACCATTTAAAGAATATTAGACTGTCTATGCTTAAAATTGGATTCATTCGCATTTTTAATCCTCTAAAATTTATTGTAATGAGTAAAAATATTTGACAAACATATATAATTATTTTGTAGTTAGTTCTGTTCATTCTCTCCATTACAATGGCTAGGCATTAACTACCATTTAAAATAATATTATTTTATTATTAGAGTGCAACGTAATATTCCCAAGAAACTCGTTGTTGCGTGGTGGGTATCCCATCGAGCATAGCATCCCCTCTAAAGTTATATTAATATTTTATTCACAAATATGGATAAATGTGAAAATTTCATACTCTTTATTTACCTGGGGTGTTACATCCTTCCCCACATTTGGGAATTGTGTCCTCGCAATTTTAAAATTGGGCTTGGATACTTCATTGAAATCCCCACATCAGAAAATAAGTAAATTAAACTATCACTTTAAAAGAAAGAATGGAAAGTACAAAGGTCACCCGAGTTAACCCATACTAGGATTCCAAGTATGAAAATATGGACATGGAGGAAAAAAACAAAGGGTCATGTTCTAATGGAGAGTGATAGTAAACATGTCTAGGAGAAAGTTAACCATAAGAAAAAATCACAAACTTGTGATTGGTTAAACGATATTTGATTCCCCAGTAGGAAAAGTTAACAGAAAACATTTTTGGTTTATGTTACTTTTCATGGAGGAATTTATTTTTGAGCTTAACTAAATCATAATGAAACATACTTACTTGTCATGTAGACTTTCAACTTTTACTAGATTCCTTAATCAAACTCATATTTTCTCCAAAATATGGGTATTTAAGAAGACTTGTTCTCATTAAGAGTACTATAATCAATTTTTATAGAATCACCTAATCCAAAAAATAGAACTATACACATCCCATGTCTTTAGACTCTAACCAAAACCAAAACCAAAAAGGTTAGTACAAGATCAGATAATCCAGAAAAGGATAACCCTTTATAAAAATAAAATCTATTCTTAATCTCCAAAATTTGTCCAACAAAACCCAAAGTTCAACGAGGATCATTCGATAAACAATTTTTCCATAAAATTCATCAAAGTAAACCAAACTAAAATTGAAACCCAAATATTTGAAGGATTTAGTCACATAATCTTCCAAGTTAAATCGTAACATTTATCTCCAAAAAACATCAGTTGCTTCTAAAGTCTCGTTTTCAAATGTAATTAACCTAATCACATATCTTCCATGATAGGTTAATAAATTTACATAGATATCCCAAAATCAACATACTCTTAATTCATAAAATCATTTAACTAAAAAGAATTAGTCAAACTAACCAGGGACTTCACGTAGTCTAGTGGTCGGCGATTTATACCCATTGCACTTTGGTTGTGGGTTCGATTCCCGTAGCTTTGTCCGACACGACGGGTTGTCACATGGTCTGCGTGTTGTCCTTTTTACAAAACTACATAATTCTTAAAGCATTCCCCAATAACAAGATAAAATCTTCAAAAATAACCATAATGTTATTTAACCTCAATTTTATCTCATGACTTTCACTTTCCATTATTACATATATTAACCCATAATTACCTCAAAAGTAAAGATCATATAAACTCTAATGGTTACCTTTATAATTATTACCTGAACATTTACATCGATTAGTGATCATGTACATGATGCATTACAGATCATACCAAGGTTCAAGTGGTTCATCATGACTCCTTGATAGTTGGTTTAGAACAACCACGAGTTTCCTCATTGAATCCCCCATTTCATCTAGTCTCTTGATCAGAGAACCACCACAGTTTCCTTCAAACCTATTGTCACATTGGTGCCTGATAGATCCATCCATTCACTAAAAATAGAAATGTCAGGGTGAGTATATCAACAAAACCATTATGTACTAATGAGGAAGATAAACACTAAGATATACTTATTTATTCACTTTATCTAATACTAGGACTCTTTCTGAAATCCTTACCATTATGGTAATGTCACTTATGAATATATAATTCCCTAACCTCTAAATTTATCTAAACCGACCTTTGATACCAACTATAAGGCCCCGGCCTTAAACCTTACTTAATATTGAATTAAATGAATAATTCACATTGAGGATCTTTTCAGGTTTAGAGTTTTAGAGAATTAGGACATAATTATTACATCTAAAAAGATTACAAAGTTGAAACTTTTACTAAGTTTCCATAAAATAATAACTCTTAAAGAGAGACATGACCAGTTCCATGTTTTAGGTTGCATGACTTTCCCTTGATCCCATCCTTGACCCTATTCCATGTTAAGTCCTGTGAAAAACATTTCAAAAACTTGGGATGAGTATAAAAATCTCAGTAAGGGATACACAAAAAATGAAAACTGTTAGTTTTTCAAAACAACAAGTAAACCATGTATACTTTATCAATGTAATATTTTTCACCTTTTCGAAGTAGTAAAAACTCTTCACTGAATAAAAGTTCATTACTTACCCTTCTGTAACCAAAAGATTACCATAAAACACATATAAAGAACACATAACATATAAAGGTAACATGGGGAATAAACATACTTAAGTGGAATAACCATAAGGTATACTTCCACACATATCACGTAATGGAATAGCTATTCGTCCAACTTCCATACATACTTAATGGAATAGCCATACGGCCGACTTCCATACCCAATGTATTGGATGTTATAACGTAACCACCCGTCCTGGTTTTCACGGCACCACCCGTCATATGGTTTATCACGTAACCACCCTTAAAATGTCCAAGTACCATCATTACACATAAAATATTGAAAATATTCACATTTCAATAACAACATTTCATTTTCAATCAAAATAAGTAATTCCAAGATATTGAATTAATCAATCCATTTTCAAAAATCATTTTAAAGAGATTTTTGAATCAAAGTGTCTCATACCACTTTGAAGCTTTTATTGGAATTATAATTTTAAAACATTACTGTCCATATAAATAAATACTGAAAACCATTTTGAAAACATGGACATTAAAGATAAATACTTTGAATAATAAATCTTTAAAACATTTAAAATGATATTTTTGTTAAATAGTTTTTAACAAAATGAGTGACTCTAGAATACAAATAATAGCGGAATAACATTTAATCTGGACATTATAATATCATGAGAATAAAGGGATTCATGATATAATATGTTAAAGGACAGTATGCACACCATATAAGAGTGAATTGGTGCATGACAACAATGAAGTCTCAAAAGAAGTGTAAAATGAGATGAAATCCATTATAAAGAAGGTATCCTTAAATTAAGGATAAATCAATCTCATAATTATGTGTGAAAAATATAAATAGACCCAATATAAGTGGATATTAAGTGTAAAACAATCAAAGGTTATTCACACATATTCAAAGGATGAAATATTCAATAACTACATGTTGAACCCACTGAAATCGAAATTGGGTTAAGAAGTTCCCTTGGTAAAATTCGACAGTCAACGGCGTCACATAAAATTTTACAAAAAGGGATGAGGAGAGAGATAAAGGGGATCTCATAACATGGACATAAAATTTACATAAATAAGTATATAGAAGAACATATCCCAACATTAAATTATCTGAATTAAAAGACATAACAAAAGAAGTCTTTTAAAAAAAGAGGGTGAAAGGTTCCCTTACCGACATGGGTATCTTTCGAAACATACACCCCGTGAAAGAAGGACAATACAACATTGATGTAAATACTCATAAATGAAAGTATATTAAACAATGAGTAAAATAATGGGATGTACATACACCACTTGAAGGTCATTGTGGAAAATGTAGCATAAATCTCACAGGAATAAAAGTGAGATGAAAAATCCTTTACGAAAACTCTGCAGCCTAACGGCGCCACTTAAAACATCTAAAAATGGATTGATGAGATCAAATAGAGTATCTCATCATATTAAAATAAAATGTACAGCAAGGGGAATAGAAAATAAAATCCCCCAACATAACAAAGAGGAGCTTAAAAGAAGTGACATAAAGGAGAGTACATAAAAAGAAAGAGAGAGGTTAGATCTCTTACGAAAATTCGGCAGCCTAACAGCGCCACTCAAAACATCCAAAATGGATTGATGAGAGAGAATAGGGTCTCACAGCATATGAACATAAAAATTACAGTAAGATTAATATAAAATAACATCCCAATAACAAGAAATATGATCTTTAAAAGGAATGACATAAAAGAGCGTACTTAAAAAGAAAGAGAGGAGTATGATCCCTTACCTCGGGTCCGACTTGACTCGATCATTCTTTAACGTCCTGAATAATAAACTTGAGTTAATTTCTAATTTCTTAAGAACCTTTTTCAAGTTCATTATTCCTTTTATATCAATTATTGACATGTTATAAACATTATTTAATCATTTAAGTTAATAATTTTTGTTTTGTTGCTATTTGGTTCTTAAGTCCAAAGTGGACTTCTTACAATTACATGTTGTTCATGTGGTCAAAGGTTATTTATATCTAGAATGACATTACGGATATGGATATCATATATATCATATATTTCCAGCATATACATGTATTTATAATATTTCATAATTATTTAGAGGTAAGAAATGAAATGCACCGTTCATGGAGACGGTAAGCCGTACGTACGCATGAACGCTACTTTCATTTCTATGTCTTATTAATTGAATTAAAACTAATTGAGAGATGTGTATATTTTTAATTCCAGAATTATATTCATCCTTTAGATGTATCATACATCATATATATCCATTATATGTACTTATAATAGTACATTACATTTGAGGATAAGAAATGAAATGCACAGTTAATGGAGACGGTAAGCCGTACGTACGCATGAACGCTACTTTCATTTCTATCTCATACTTTAATGGAAAGAAAACAATAATGATATAAAGTCATATTATAATTCCAGTATAACATCATATATAATAACTTTAAATCCATCCTTTATACATCCCACATATGGCATTAACGAATCAAATCACTTTGAGGGGGCGGTAGTCCGCACTTCCTAAAATGAAGATATCGTGTATACCCATAATGGAAGCCATAAATGTATGCCACAAATGAAAAATACAGAAGCTTAAGTAAAACATAAAAATATTATATATCATATATAAACATAGTGACATATTAATGGCCACCTTTGAAGGTGTTATATGAGTGTTGAACAATCATCATTTCGTGAGGCAGAAATTCACCATCCACAGAAACTGTATCTTCTTTAACCATTAGATTAAGGTGTGTGTAAGTGTAGCTCGAATAATTATTATAAAAACATCCTAGTATATTTAAGATACTGTAGTTGTTACAAATTACGGGAATAAAAAGTGTTTAGGGGGTTGGAGAAGCAAAATAAAACAAAAGAGCACAAGTGAAGACGTTACCTTAAAACAGGGTAACTCCCTTTGGTTTGAACAAAAAGGGTTTCTTTAAGAGCTTCCTGCCTATTTTAAGGATTATAGGATGAGTAGAGTGATGTGGAGAGACAAAATTATCGGAGCATGGCCGCACCAAAGGCTTGAGAGGTGGGGGCCTTTTATAAGAGGAAAGGAGGGGCACTCTAGGAAAAGTATAAAATGTTACTTTATTTTCAAATGGTTTTCGAATTTTAATGGTCTTTAATTGATTTGGTTCTAGGATAAGGTGATAAGGGTTCTAAATCCACCCATAAAATAGGTTTTTGACATGTTTAGGTCCTAGATTTTTCATTATCTTTCCATTTTATTTAAATCGTTAAATAATGAGGTCATCGCTGCATCATCATGATGTCATAATGAATTTAATTTATATAATGTCTAAAAATTATAAAAAAAATACTATGATGTAGGAAATCCTTTTGTCTTTCCAATGACTATTTATAGTCAAAATTCGGACTTGTATAACCACATGTAAAAATTTATTTAGTAAAACAAATCATGTTTGTGACATTTTTATTTTAACTTTAAATAAAAGGCATAAATGTCATTATCAAACCCAAGTGGCTCCATGGGGTACCAAAAATCGTCTCATGGGTTTTCTTTGTCGGCCATAACTCATCCAATAGGGTTAGGACAAGTGTAAATATATTTTCATTTTATTATAATATCATTTTTACCTTAAATCACACTAATTACCTTTAATCGCGATTAATAAAACATAAAAGTTACTTTTCATCTAAAATTATTTTCATCCCATTGAACCAAATTTTACTTAACAATTGAAATCATTTAAATTTGATTTTTTTCGATTCAAATCACAGAAGTGGTAATGTCCCATTTAAACGAAAAATCAAATTTTGTAACCACCACTTTGTGGTTTCACTATTCATCATAAATTGATGATTTTCAGAAAAATACCAAAAAATTCACCCTAAGATATATTTGATATTGCGAATTCAAAAATGATGTCTATTTTACCAAATTCATAACATAGAAGTTGCATTAATTAATTTTATAATTAAACCCCGCTGTTAAAACAAATAGCGTGTTTTTAAGAAACAATATTTTTCAAAAGATTGACACTTGTTTATGTCCAACCTTAAAGTGGTATTAAATACAATGAACACCATTGGATTAAATGGTAAAATTATATTCTATTTACACATTAAAACCAATTGGAAGATAATCTAGTCATATAAATAAATTAGATTAAAAAGAGGTTTTGAATTAAAATACAACATTTTTCACTATTCATTAAAAATTATGAACTTTATCATAAAAATACCAAAAAATTTACACAAAGTAAATTTTGATGTGATGATTCTAAAGATGAATTTTATTTTGTCAAATATAACACATAAAATTTTCAAAAAGTGGATTTAAAATAGGTTCGCCATCAAAAGGCGGTTAATCGACCTTTTAATGAATATTAGACTGTCTACGCTTAAAATTGGATTCATTCGCATTTTTAATCCCCTAACATTAATTGTAAAGAGTAAAAATATTTGACAAACATATATAATAATTTTTTAGTTAGTTCTGTTCATTCCTTCCATTACAACGGCTAGGCATTAACTACCATTTAAAATAATATTATTTTATTTTTAGAGTGCAACGTAAGATTCCCAAGAAACTCGTTGTTGTGTGTTGGGTATGCTATCGAGCATAGCATCCCCTTTAAAGTTATATTAATATTTTATTCACAAATATGGATAAATGAGAAAATGTCATACTCTTTATTTACCTGGGGTGTTACATGTAATCTATTGTATGGACCTGTTCCAGCTCACCTAAAAAGTGGTTTTCAAAAATCCAAAAAAATGAAAGTTTTAGTCAGCCAGAATAAAATGTTTTCATATGGTATAAACCAGAGGAAGATATGTTGAAGAGAATATGGGAGAATGATATTTGAAAAATTTTCATGATGTCTAAACATGTACTCTACTTTGTTTTGTATTTTTAAATTGGTTCAATGAATATAAATTAATTGATATTCCTGATAATTAAAAAAATTTAAATAATTATAACACCAATACTAAGATATATAGGCATATAAATAGAATAGGATAAATCAATGACATTAACGAGATCTATTTATGTGTCATATATTAAAATTTTAAAAATCATAATAGATGAAAAAATGAGTAGGTTATTTCTAATCCCTAGAAATTAAATCATTTTTTGATGTGGAAAAAAATAGATACTGATAATTCAATAGTGTAAATTCACAAAAAAAATATTTAAATGTACATATGATAATGATTTTAAAGGGTATAAGTAATGGATAGTGGATTCATTTATGTTGAAGAAAAAAATTAGATAATACAAAGTCAAATAAGATAATTATTTAGTTGAGGATGTGGGTGTTTCAACATGTGAAATTGTTTAAACCCCAAGGAAAGAGATTAATAAATAGAGGATGATGTGGATATTTATTTGGTAAAATTCTGAAATAATCAAACATTTTGTGATTATTACCTATATTGGTTGGTAGTTATGATTATTGAGAACTGTAAAAAATGAGATTATTATAAATATGAGTTCAAACATGTGCTAAAGAATCTTATGAAGATCGTTGAATACTAAGAATCCCCGAAATGGTATGTTTGAGGAATTAATGTATGTGTATTATTGTCAGGGATAAAAAAGAAGAGATTTATTTTAATGAGTCATATTTTAATGGAATAAAATGATACCTGAGAGTATTCATATATAATTTATGTGAAATAAATGATACAGTTATATTGTAAATAATGATAACAATATAAAAAATTTATCAATATAATATTTATATTCATGATTGAATTTTTGGAATCTTTAATGATTGTTGAAAACTGGTTTTTGGGATCTTTTATAATATATTACTTAGATATAATCATAGGAATTAAATATAATATGTATATGATTTAATTAATATAAAATATATTGTGTTTGAGGATCAATTTTATCAGAGAAAGGTTATCTATATAAAGATTGTGTATATTTAATCGAATATATTGTGGTTAAATATATTATAGAGTATAGAATAAAAATATTTAATTACAAGTATGTTTTGAATATCACTTATTTTGTTTAAGACATTAGAAGTTATAGGTTTATGTTAGGTTGATCATATGTTTAGGTTTATGAAAATATAGAAATCTATTTTAGTTATTAAGAAAAATTTAAAGTGGGAATCTTCAGAAACATTATCAATAATTTTAATGATTTAAGGGAGATGTTTTAGAACATATGTTTTTGAATATATTGTATTTAAAATGAAATATATCCCTCAAAATTAATAGATGCTATGATACTTGAATGAGGTGTGATGCGATATAAGTCACACATTTTAAATATTAACCAAATACAAGACTGAAATGTATATAGTACATGTAGATTATTTGAATCCATCTGAATACCTATGGTGGGAGAGAATATCCACAATAGATATAGAGACATCCAATAGATGAATGAATATTATTTTCATTAGGATGATCCTGATTACTCACTGTACACTTACAGGATGTTGTATAATAAATTAGTTAAGAGATTATAATACCTTATAGGGGGATAATTGAGTTATATGCTACGAAGATGTATTGATAAGATTATCCTTTTATGGATCAAGGTAAAAATACAATTTTGTTAAGGAGTGAATATCATTGGTTGAGGATAACAACCAGAGGAAATAATGAGAATGGATCCATATAAGGATCATACCTTGTAAAAATTTATTATTGTACTCTATTTACATTATGTTATTTCATTTATGTGAAAGTAATTTGTTAGTCATAATATATTTATATATATACACAATACTATAAAAATATATAGGATGGACCAACATAATTTTTTAATGGTTTTGCTGAAGTAAATAAGTAAAATTAGTCTTTATTTATTTAACACTCTCCTCTCACTGTGAAAATGTGATTCACTAGTAATATCATTAGTATCAGAGTGTATACTCATATCTAATTGAATATATATTATTATTCTTAGTTTTTATAACTATTTGAAAAATGGTATGGATTTTCAAAAGTTAAAGAGATTTTATTTTTAATGGAAACATAAGAAACTATTCTTAGTCCCAACATATAGGTTTTGGATAGAAAATTGAGAAAAGGAGAAGAATAAGATTTTAATGAAAGTAAGACTAATAAATTAGTTGTAAATGTATTCTATAAAGGCTAGGGATACATGTATAATATGAAAGAATCATGGTTTTAGAAAAGTCCATTGGACTGGTGATTTTAAAAATTTTCCTCATCAGGACAACGTGACTTGTCATATCTAATGATCAGAGTCCCTGTATAGTACGGGGATATGGCGTATATTCAAAGATCACATAATATAAAACTATAAGAGTAATTGTTCAGATATGAAGTCGTGCTCAAATAAAACTCATCACCGATGATTGTTTCATGAATAATCTATATCAAAACCACTCTCTATCATTAAAATGTGCTTAAAATACCACTAGTCCGTCGACCATTGAATTCTTGTTTCCAATTTTGAAATTTGACGATTCCATCGACATCCCAATGATCACCGCATCGAAGAGCCTTTGATGCATGAGAAAGAATTTGATGTGATCACCTAGATAAAAATATTTTATATTTGGGAAGAATGAGTAAAAGAGAAACTCTAGAAAAAAAAATCATGAATAGTTCCGAGATAGATCCTCTAACTACTTATTTTTAGTTGATGAAGAAAATACCAGGATAGGTTCCATGGCCCCACAATTTTTTAACGTCCAATAAATAAAAAATATTTACAAACAAAACTACGTAAATACTATTTATTATTTTTATCACATTCATGTAATATATATTAAATATATTATGTGATGTACCTGAGTCATTTTACTCAACTCGAATTCCCGGTTAATATTAAACAACCCTGAAATATTAAAATAATATTCCTTTGATTAATATTTTCTCTTATTTACTTAACTTGTAAATAAAATTAATAAATAATTTCAACCAAATTATTCATAACTTCAATAATTTTGAATTTATTTATTTATCTATGATGAATAATGTGGGAAACAATCATACCTTGTGGTAGGTCCCACCAAGTCTGGTATACTTATTTAACTCAATAGGGAAGGTTCTTGAATAAACTATAGTGTGTCACCCTCTATGCCATTATCTCGATTGAAATGAAAAAAATACACATACCAAGAGCGGAGTATAGAAACCCATACAGGCCCCTAAAGAGATAAGAAAATTTATAGCAACATCATACATCCTATGGACACACACAATGTACTATAATCTCTTGTTTTTAGATGTTTTAAAAAAAGGATGCACACTCGTGTCATCACCATTTTTGTGATTTATATTTTTTTTATATATCCAAATAGATTTAGATTTTTATTACCATGTAAAAGGATTAACAAAGCTACTACCATCCATATCGATAAGGATTGAGATATAAAACATCATAATCTTAGAAGTGATGAATCCTTTCTTGACCGTTCAACTAATGTCTTAACACCAATGACGAAACCAAGAACATACACCTCACCATGATTTCATTATCATGTTTTTAATTGAATCAATGTAGATGTTCAAATGGAACACATTGGTAATGATCTCTATCCAGGAGAACAATACACATGTTCATAGACATGAACAATGAATGAAACCCAAAACATGTAGAGTTCTTATTTTTAGGTTTTCCCTAATGATCTTACTATTAAATATCACCATGTCAAAATTTCATTAGATGATGTTACAATGCATTCAAGCCCCTGGTACTGGAGAGTCAAACACCTGCTATGTCAAGTCAGTAAGATGTATCTAAAACATAGGTCTTTTTTGAGATTAATTTCATAGTATCTCTCGGTTCACAGTATATCCTGATATATGTTATAACCTTTTGATACAATAATTAATCTAGTATAATTTCCATTTTGTAGTGGATATAAAAATATATACATTATAACTGTATGTATAAATAATTATTAACTAACTGTATACATGATATGGTAATCAAATTATTGTTCATTTTTGAATTAGGGAAACCACTGTTACAACAATCTCACGTTCACTAGACCCATCTTGATAACCAATCATGTCAGATCTCACATGATAAGGATTGTGTTTTTGCTGAGTAACAGATTTAGTTGTGGGGACGTCCATGTTTCCACAGTATGGATATTCTACTATAGATACATCATATTATTAGGTGAAACTTCTCAAGAGATGGTATGCCTGAGTATTACTTTTTTACACTATAAAATTGTGACAACATGGCTAGTATCAGTAATAAAATTATCATCATGATAAAACTATACCTGATATGTATTATTCCTAAAAGTGGAACAAATTATTTCACTAAATGAATGTGTATTATCTACCTCAAAAGCTGTAACATACTTTAGTTATTTAGGTATCCCTACCACTAGATTTTATGAGCTTGATTCGCTCATCACCCATAGCCTAACTGTAATACTAGATCATGTTGATCCAGGGAGTAATAGTTTGTGTCCCACCATAACTAGTATCCCTCCTTATCCACTTAATAGGTACATATCTTTTTTACATTTTGAAGCACTATCAATAAATTATCTCTACATTACTAATAGTTATCCTAGATGTTACTGATATTTTTTTACTATAATGTATATAATGAAAATATCAATTCATATACATATCATGGAATATGTGATTGATCCATCGTTGGAGCGTGTGGAACATAAATCACCACTAAATCTCCTAATATTCATTTATTTTTCTACTTGGAGAGATTTATTCCAGTTGAAACTAGCTATAATTCATCTATTTAATTATCCCAACTGGTAATTTTCAATACCATGTTAGTATATGTGCAATTGAATAGATCCAGAAAACCATTAGATCTACCTCAATAGATCATATTTTTTAGAACTTGGTTTACTAATTTAATTCAATCACTAGATAAATTCTTTAAATCTAGTCTTTTGTCACTGTAATACCAAGTGGTGTTTTCCATATGTTACTGAAAATATTTCAGTTAGTAAACAATGGTGCTCCTACAATTTTCTAGAAGACACATCGAACAGATTCCTTCCAATTGAATATGTTATGATATATTTTCTTACATCAATCTACAGTATATTTTAGTAAAATAAAACCATTATTAGAATTATGTGAGGTGACCAACTCTTTCTAGTTTCATTGTTTAGGCACCTTTGAGGATTTTTGGTCATGACATGAAATTTTCAATAACATGACCACATATATTAGTTATGAAAAGTACAATTCGACTGGATTTATGCATACCGACTTGGAATTATGAATATTTATTTATTGGTACTTCTGTTGCACATTCCATGTCTCATCTATTTATAATACCCACTATATAATTATAAATAAAAATTACCTTTTCACATTGACACGTGGAATCCATTATTGAATATTACTTTCTCTTTTCAATCTTATCTTATTTCCATATAAAGCTTACCAGTATGAATTATTATTCACACTAAATAATATGTTGCTGCACAGGGTGAATATAACACCATCACTATGGTTTTATCCTTTCTATATAATATGTATCACATTGAAAATTCTTCTTCCACATGCACTTGTGGATCTAGTTCATATGCCAACTATTTGCGCTTTAGTATTGACCAAATCATAGTCAGTCTTACTCACACTAACTCTAATAGAGAACTGTACATGTGTATTGAAATGTAGTCTATCACATGACTATCAGTTTTATAATTTAGGTATTTATGTAACATCCTAAACAATGGTTAGGATAATTTCTTTGACTCAAAATTTGTTTTTCATGATTCAATAATTTTTATATCATTACAAATACTTTTCATATAATCATGTATTCATATGGAATTTTTGACCACCATAATAATTTGACTCCTATGATATCCAAATTTCAAAACAGTTTTTATATGATTATGTGATATCACTGTTATTTTCAAGTCACATCATGAAATATAATGGATGTTTCTTCATGTTGCAACATTGATTCTCCGAACATCATAACCCTGATGTATAAAATTTTCATTTGGGAATTTCACAACACTATATATTGTTGATCAAGGTTAATATATAAGACTTCATCATCGAATCCCTTCATTTCAATCAATGTTGTGTGGTAGATAAGGTAATGTGGGTGTAATAATTACTCCACTCTAGATTATCATGATCTATGAATTCTTGTTCAATATATTCTTTGGCATGTTAAACTAGAGAAACTCATATCTTATGACCATGAATATATTTCACAATCAAATTACTTATACATAAATGAAATTTATGGATTATATTTTCCACTATCATTAACGTGGAATAGTTAACACTCTTTTGTTTAACAACTTATAAAATCTTTTTCGAATAACTATATTTTTAAATGATTCTTTGTCCAAAATAAAGACATCGATAACTCTAAAGGCATTTAACTATATCGAGTCTGGATACCAAACTGGGTATGTCAATGAAATCCCCTATTATTTTCACTTGACAGAAAACTATCTTGTCACAACTAAGTATGAATGTATTATATTTTATATTCATCATGTATTTCCTATGATTCAAGTATCACTAAAATATTGATTATTTATCATACACTAAAGACAACATTTATTTATGAACCTGAAAACATTTCTCATTATGTCCAATAAAATCACGAGATAAATGTTTTGGTTAAACTAAACATATTGTTAAACAATAATAATTTAATTCAAAATTAGAATTTGTGTTCTTTCCACCATTGACATAAGAGTTTCCCTTTCCTAGATACTTAATGAATACGACTAAATTCTTGTAATGTATCCATTGAATAATTTGTTGATTTATTTTAATACATACATGTGAAATGAATATATTATTTAATACTCAATAAGTATGACTGAAATGTTAAATTTAATTGATGAACATTCATTTAAGTAGAATCATATAGTTACCGATTCAATTATGTTCATTTAATTTATACTTATGTTTATTTTTTTCATGATACACTAATAAAATACCATCTTGTTAAATAATAAACCAAATTTCATTAAAATACATTGTGAATGAGCCTTCAGAATTACAGATTTCATTGGCCTTTTATCCTTTCTCTTAAATGTGTTCTCCATAATAAATAATGATTAATATGTCTTTAACATGGTGAACCTAACCTATAATATAGTGATGCATTTACTCTATCCTGTTTGTTTTGTATCCTTATACAAAACTAGAGTTATGGGTGTAAGAGTGGGATTCCATGAAATATTTTGATCCATCTTTTATATTTAAACAAAGCCGGTGTAATTTATCACTCAATCATATCTTGATTATCATTATACTAGTTAGTTTATTATAGATGATACTACATGTTATATCATTTGTTTCCTAATGTTGTAACTGCAACAAACATAATATTTTGGGGATATGATTATGACATATCCATCATCTTCTTCATACTAGAGTTTCCTATAAGAAATTTTACACCCTCACATCCTATGGTGGATTAATAGATAGGGACATCAGTACATTCAATTTTTAATGTAGCAGTATTGTACACAAGGACATGTATTATGCTTGGAAATTCATGTTATTTAGAAATGTAGTTTTCCCATTATTTTTGGAAATTTCTCTTGTGGTATTACATTTCAATTTATAAAAAAAAATTATAGTATATTTTACTTTTATATCGATTACTAGTTTAGAGATTATTGATAATATTAATCATTAGATGTCTCATTATATTTTATCAAATATTAGGAACCCTTTGTGCTACAATAGGAATACTCTCTACTTGAGTATTATAGTGTAGAGGATGGTTGAGCCTCTACTAGTAGTATAAAATATGTTGTTATGCCACTACTAAGAAAGATCATGGTTTACTTTTGACTGGACAACTAAATTAACTCATAGCACCTTGATCAGTTGTGTGAATTCCCAGCTTCCACTAATAATAACCTTTAACCCCTCATTGGTTTCCTCTAGAATGATAGAAAATTATCTATGGATAAGACTTACTCCCACAATAGTTTTTTCAACTGGTCATTCTAATAATAACACCCCATTAACAAGAGGCACCCTCAAATATGGCATGAAGATGACGTCAAACATCTAGTTTTATTCAAATTTTAAGGATGGAAGGGGTGAAACTGGTGTCCATGCGAGGCGATGTAGAGGCTTCATGCATACGATGGTGTGGGCAGTCCAAAGAGCACAGAGAGAGGGGAGTATGAGAAGTTCCATTAGCTGGGTTGGCCATGACGGTGAGCGGAGGTGAGATGGAGCGCCATTGAGGGAGAACTGTAGAAGGTGGACACCATAGGGGAATGGGTGTCCTTCCATATTGGGTGGTGTATCCTATAAGACACCCAATTTAAAACCACTTTTTTTTAATTTTTTTTAATATTATCTAATTTATTAGGAACCCTCTGAAACAACTTGTTTTCCTTTTTAGGTGTGTAATTCATCATGTCAGCCAACCAAAAAATGGGCATTCTCATAGTCTTACCTTTAGTAAAATAATTATGAAATCATAATAATTAAACAATTATAATCATTATAACATTTTCATAAATATTTTATTATAAAATCAATATAAAATTTTAAAAATATAATAAAATGATAACAAAAATTCTTCTTACTATCACAAATCCACAAAACTAGTGGAATAAAGGTATTCATTAATTTTTTTTAAAAAATAATACCCATGATTAAACCATAAAATGATCCATAAATATTTTTTGGACAACCATAGCATGGACATCCAACCTTGGATCATCTCTCAATCAAAACAATTGCAATAAAAATCCAACACTCCATTGAAATGTATGGAAATTTAATTTTCTTGGATCAAATAATTTATATGATCCCTATTATTCCAATTTATGTTATTGGGGTCTCATATTAAGTCAGTGGGATGAGGATTTTAAAATTATTCATCATCAAAACTACAAGACTTCAATTCTCTGGTGAGTCGACCCCCGATACTATTCGAGGATCTTGAGTAAATTAAAATAGAAGATAAATTAAAACAGAAAAACATAGATTTTCAGATCTAAATCCTTCTAATACTGTATCTAATCACCAGTAATAATTTACTGAAAGATTCATAGAAGGATCCTAGTAGATCATTCACATGAACATCAAAAACTTCTAGAATGCCTATGGTAAAATTCCAAGTAATAGCATGCAAATCTAATGATGCCTTGGACATCCCGAGGATCACCGCATCAACATGAAATTGATGCATAAGGGAGAATTTAATTTGACAGCATGGATCAAAGTATTCTCTGTCTAGGAAGTGGGAGAAGGATAGAGGCTCTGGAAAAACTTCCATGAATATTTTACGGCGAGATCCTCTCTCCATCTATTTATAGTGGATGATGAAAATATCTGTATGGGTTCCCTGACCCTTGAATATTTAGCATCCACTAAATAAATAATTATGATGAAATAAATTAAGTCAATAATATTTATTATTTAAATCACATAGATTTAGTATATATTAAATATATTACCTGATTAACCGGAGTCATTTGAAATGACTCAGAATTCCTACTGAATATTAAGGGACCAAGGAATATGAAATTAATATTCCTTCGATTATTATTATCTCATATTTTATTATCTTGTAAGTACTATTAATAAATATATTAAACCCAATTATTCCTTAAATGAATAATAATGAACTTTTCTTTATGAGTGATTGATAACTTGGACAATAGTCGGACAGAGTGGGGGGGCACCATTCCCGATATACCTATTCAACTAAATAGGGAAGATTTATTATTGTTCTATAGTGTATGATCCTCTAGGTAATTATCTCAATATTAGTGAATAAAACCCACAAACCAATAGTGAAATCTGGAAACCGGTCAGGGCCAATAAATAGATACACAATATATTAGTAATGACAACCTACATATGGACATACAATGTGTACTATAATCACATTTTAATTAAATATATCATAAAGTAGGATGCACACTTATGTAATCACCCATTTCAAGATTTATAATTTTTTAATCTATCTGGATGGATTTTAATTTCAACTACCATGGACAATAATTTATGATGATAATAATATTTTGATAAAAAAGGCCAATGATATATAACTTCCTTATCCTATATGTGACAAATCCTTTCTAGACCATTTATCCAATGTCATACCACATATAACTCGCCCTGCAGAATCTACCACAACATGATTTAATTATTATGAATTTTCTTTAGATAAAAGTATGCAATCAAATGACACACATTGATAATGATATCATGTTAGTATTTTAATTAACAAGTACATTGGTTGAAATACCCAATGACACTCAAAACATGTGGTGTTCTTATTGGTGGGTCTATCCCCATGATATCACTATCAAATGTCACCGAATGAAACATTCATGAGAAGTTGTCTCAATGATTATGATCCATCAATACCTCATTGTCAAACAACTACTATATCCAGTCATAAATATGTTTCTAGACCATATTATTTTTTTAAGATTAATTTCATAGTATCTCATGGTTCTCATTATATCCTAAGAAATGAAATATCATTTTTATATGACAATTAATATACTAACATTACCGTTAATTACTGGATGCAGACATATCTACACTATAATTATTTGTATACATGATTTATATGAATTTGTATACTTGATATGGTAATCAAATTTACTATTAATGTTTGGTCTAGGTCACCAACTATTGAAATTAATTTTCCTTCAGAACATATATTTTATATATTTTAGTTTATCTTGAACATATATTATGTAAAAAATGATGGAATTGTAATCCAATGAAATTTCAATGGAATTGGATATGAAGATAAAAAGGTGTAATACTCTCATTAAACGTTTTGAATCCAAGTAACAATCAATATCACATTGTGAATAAAATTTCAACTATAAGGAATATATATTAAAAACATATATAATGAAAAATATATGATTTTAAATATTTATAATGATAATATTTAGGTATTAGAATCTATAGTAGTTGTTATGGACTCTTGGTTATAGGATAAATATATGAAAATTAATTAACATGATTGTTTTCTATAAGTATTATAGAATATTTATGATGATTTTTTGGAAGATGATTAATTAATGTGAATATAAATAAAAAATCCACGAGTATAAAAAAACACGCTATGATTAAAGAGACATGTGTTGGTTATAATATTGAGAAACATAGAATTTTCTCATGTAGAATCATTACTTGATGGTGAGAAAAACACTATTATCATGATTGTGTAATAGGACTGTCTAATTTCTAGAGAGACAAATTTTAGTTAATGAATAATCTTGAAAAAACTAGAAGACATATATTTTGTAGGAATGTGAAATAAGCAACATTTTTTCTAGTTATTATTATTTTTGTAATATTTATCCTTTTATTACTCTTCGATGTAATTTATAGTCTAGATTATGATGGTTGGAAAAAATAAGTGAGACACCCACCAAAAAATTAAAATTTGAAAATAAGGATGATTTAGAGGATATATTTGCATGGAATCTAAAAGGATGGTTTTTATTCTTCAAGGAAGAAAGGTTTCTAATAAATCAATAGTATAGACAAATAGAGGAAATAATTATTTTTACTTCCTTTTTAGATCAACAGGATATATAAAAACTAGGCCATTGACTATTCCCATAATATTCTAACATTAAGATAATAAGCCTTACTATTATTACAGGGAGAAAAATAAAGGTGAGTATATATATTAATTAGTATAACCAGTCTTCACAAAAGAGGTTAAATATCTTGAGAATTATAATATTTTATTACTTTTAAAGGTTTTTTTATTTAAAATAATGTATTCTATAATTTTAACGAGTTATAATTTAGCGTAACCAATCAGGATTTAACATCTACTGAAGGAAGACGGAAATAAATGATAGTGGAAAAGAAAATCATTACAGATGTTATGTTACCCTTGGGATGTAATGAAATATAATACACCAAGTAGATTACACCCACGAAGAATTTAAAAAAATAAGTTACACCATAGAAATGATGTTTTTTTAATGAATAGAGACAAAATGGTAATGTAAAATAATTCCATTATTGTCAAATATAATTGATGATAACTAGAATAATAGAGTATATCCAACCCAAAAAAGGTAATGTGAAAATAGTAGTGGTAAACCCTTATAAATAAAACATCGAACTCATCTGATGTTACTATTGAGAGGAATCATAATAAATGTAAACATATTTTATAGAATTTATAAGGAAGATATTCTTGACATTGAAATGTTATTTTATATACTACTGGGATAAAAAGAGATGATAAATAATAGGATTAAAACAAATTGGAATTTAGGTTCTACAAATGTTTTTATGAAAGAGAAATATCTACAGAAGAATAATTTTGTAAATGATCTTAATTTTTGTACGACTACTTATTTATAAATTTCAGAGCCTCGAAAAAATATGGAAAAAAATTGATTAAATCACATGTCTTGTAATTTATTATTAAAATAAAAGTCCCAAAAAAATTTAATTTAAATAGGAAATCCATGATTCCCATGTATTTTCAATAATTGATAAAAAAGTGAAAAGATGGAGGAATAATGGAGATAAGATGAAAATATCCTTTCATTTAGAAACAATTGTAAATTTTTTTGATATAACTAAAGCATAATGGATAAACCACCTTATTTTAGTGTATATATTATACTATTTTACATAATTTTTTAATTTATGGTGATTCATATATTTATCTTGATTTCGTAATGCAGTAGAAGTTTTATATATATTAAAACAACTTAAATAATATCCATCATAGAGGTGTTTGTTTTAATTGTAATATCAGTGCAATATTGTAAAAAACCGATAACAATTATAATTTCTTTTATAGTCAACCATGTTGAGGAATATGGATGGATTTCACTCATGATAGAGGAATGATACCCAAACATGTGACTTTGAAAATTTTATATGACGAATTGGAAGAGTTAAATTTTATAGCACCAAGGGATGAATATATAGATATTATAAATTATATGATAGGATTTAAAATTGTTATGTTCCAAAGGATAAGAGTTTAAAAAAAATTAAATAGTATAAATTACATAAATCCATCATCAATAAGGTATATTGACTATCATGTATTTTTCTTATATGAACAATAGTTTCTAAATCCACAATAGAGGCGTTAATTGTTGATTACGAAGAAAAATAATTTTTTAGTGGTAACCTATTATTGGTATAATTTTATTAATATATTTATTATGATGGATACCATAAATATGTTAAATGGGAAAATCCATCGTATAAACCCAGAAGAATATCTCTGAACATTTATCACTTAGTTAATATTGTATGGGTAATTTTGATATCTATGTCATGTCACTCATATTTTCTATATAAAGAGTGGATCACATATTCATAGTGAACTCGATTTCTCCAAGTATATATATATAAAAGTGAAGAAAAATATTATAATATATAATAATGTTGTAGATGTTAACAATTTAGATATTGATACATTACAATATTTAATTCTATTAGATTCATGCTTTATATCTCAAATATTAGATCAAAAAATTTCAGATTATTTATTTTCATGATAGGAGGTATGATTCATGATTGTGATGAGGGATCCTTTATATATAATTATTAATTAGAGAATATTTATTATTAAATCTGGAAATGTGTTAATGGTTTATAATATCACTATAAACTACATGTCCTTGATTAAAATTATCAAATTCATCTTTGTCATCACAATGTGTTGAAACATGGTTTTGTTTATTATGATACATAGGGTTAATGTTGACGAAATTGAGTCATATGTAAACCCAAAATATGATTCATGGATGTTGCATGTGGTGGTTTTAGTGGTTTATGTGATGTAATGCATACAAAAGATAAAATCATGGTCGATATTAAATAAAAGGGTATGATTTAGTAGAATATACACTCATGGAAATTATAGGATGAAATTAAAAACATAATCCATTGTTATGAGCTATCAGAAATCTAGATGTTACATGATCTAGTAGATATCAGGTGACCAGAATTAATGTAGCCCAATAAATTTAATAATTAAGAGGCATGTGTTAAAATTATTAGTACATATATTTATATTTATATGAAATATATTCCTTTTTATATGTAATATTTTTTCTGGAATAGAAGAATGAATTATTTTAATCTGTTGAAGCATTCATAAGGGTCATTAGATAAATCCATAAGATAGATTTACAATGTGTAAGAAAAATTTCAACATATAAAATAATTTCATGACTGAAAAAATGATAGGGAGAGATGGATCATAGTCATTCACAATAATAAATTTCTCTTATGATGATTGTGACATGTGATTCATAAGAATCTAAAAGATTTCCCAAATTGTGAAGTTGAGTAATTACAATGTCATGACACATGATATTATGTTTTGGATGGTGAGTTGAAGTATAATCAGATTATATTTCTATTGTGATGATAATAAATAATAAAATATTAGTTTTGTTTAAAAAATAAGTCATATAAATCCATGTTGATTTTTTATGATATAATAAATATAAATTATTCATGTGGATATTGTGATTAATAATTAGTTTAATTCATCAAATCAAATGAAATGGTTGTTGTGAAGGTTGGAATTATGAATCAGACGTTTTCCTATAGAATCAATAGAAGGGGGAACTTTGTAGAGATTGAGGAAGAATTATAATTGATTAAAACTTATAATTATTTAACAAGTATGTTAATTAATTTTTTAATGTTTAATACATTAGACTAGTTAAATAATTTTAAGATTCTTGAAAAATAAAAAATGAAAAATGATTAGAACACTAATCTTGTAGTAGTAATTAATAATAACACTAATGGATAATGTAAGGATAGTTAGAAATGTTCTATGAGAATAATACACTAATAAATAAAATTCCAGAATTAATGGATGAATTTAGAAGTAAACCTATCAATATCATATGCTAAATCAATACGAGATTTTGAAAACTATAGTTGATGTAAATATAATGTTTTCTCCATAGTGAAAAGAGAGATTTCCTTGACCAGGTTCTCAAGATGTTTAGGAGATGAATAAATGTCTTATGGATTCAATGAAACAATGGAATATCTATATGAACTCCAATGACAATGAATATATGTACTAATATATGCTTAGAGGTATGCGATATTTTGATATATTGTACTTCAACATGATTAGAGATTAGAAAATAATAAATCAAAATGGGAATTTAGATGATCTAAATTAGATATGATTATTATATAAGTTGATTGGTAGTTTATCTTACTAAGTGATGAATAGAAATAAGAGAGGTCCATAGAAAATATATCAAACATGTATTCTACTAATGGATAAATATTATCATAATAACCTGATTCATGATAGTGTTTTTCCCAAGATTTTAAGGTTTTCAATGAATTTTGTATAGAAAATTTGAGATTTTGACATTAATGTTTAAAATATTCTTGGAAATAAAGTATTATAAAGATATTTCACTTCTCATTTATGTGAATTCAAAGATAAAAAAATGTCATATTGTTAGATGGGAATCACAAAATAACTATTAAAGAGTAGTTATTGATTCTTATTTTGATTTATTGATGCTCTGAAGATTTGTGATTCCATGGTTTTTAGGGGCTTTGATATGAAAAAACATTGATATTGTCATTGGAATTCAATGGATATTAATGAATAATTGAATAAGGTGAAGATATAATGTTTTAGTATATGATTTATCAATGAATTTTTGAATATATAATGATGAATATCATTTGGATGTTAGTTAAATAGTTAAATATATTTTGAAATAAAAATAGAGGGAAAACCAAATTGTTTGTACAAAAAATATCATTCATTAGGTCAAAGGTTTATGGATCCAGAGCATTATAATATGAAGATTAGAAATAAAGGATTCTTGAAATTAGATAACTATATTTTATGGGAAAGATAAAAATTATGTATAAATTTATATAATTTATAGATATTGATGTTCTGGAATAATGATAAAAGCATTATGACCTATTTTTAGAAATATAGGGAGAGAGACATACTATTTGTATCATGTATAAGGGTCAGAAGCAGGGACATTTATATGAGGTAAGGTATGTGTGAACGTTACTCTACCCAACTAATCATAGAATATAGTCTTTTATGGATGAATTTGGAACAAATTATTCATTTTTAGTCAAATCCATTTGATGATGAAAATGATATATAACTGATTTGATGACATTCCAATGACAAATGAATATCTTGTTCACTAGGGAGTTTAGGATGGCCATTTTTACACTAGAAATATACAATAAAAAGAACCATTCAAGCGACTGTTAATACCTATTGGTATTTAGATGAGTATTTTTATTAGGTAACATGTTATATTAACCTGCATTACATTGTGAATATCTGTAGATCAGGATAATAAATGGACACAGATAGTTGTTTGATCCTACTATAGGATTGATAATTTTAAATATAGTTTGATACATTCAATTTATACTCTATTATTTCATCTGATATGAATGTCTACTAAGAAAAATAAAATGACCCAATTGATCTAAATTAAGACATAGATTTGAGAAATGTTAACAGGTTTAAAAAAGTAATTTGAAATAAATCAGAAATATTGTTCTACATTGATTCTCCCCACATCACTGTAAAATTGCATTATTCCTTTGGAACATCACTATTAAATCATTAATTTTAAAAATACTATCTAAATTAACTATATAAGAATACCCATATAATTTTGTTTAATGAGTTTTATACATGAAATTTATTCTTTTACCAATTCAATGTTTTGATAAGTTGTGACTTACTATAGAATTATAAAATTTGGCAGGATATTATTATAAAAATGGGAAATTTATCAAGAATAAAAAAAATGGTAGTAGTTTTAAAATGAAGTGTAAAGGAATTAAGAATTTATTTAATAGAAAATGATTCCATTTAACTCTTTGTACCATGATAATGGATGATTTAGTTGATATTATTTAAAATGAAAATGAAATAGTTTTATCTTATGAGGTGGATTTCAAAAGGATTCAATGTGACACCATTGATTTTGTTATCAACTATGATAAATAAATAAATAAATTCTATAGTTTTATAAAAAAAACTTCTGAATTAATCTAGAAATATGAGAGATTTGGAGATATGATGAATGTGTTTGTTGTGATCTAAAATATTTGATGAAATTTTATGAATGGATCTATGTACATTGCAGAATGAGAAAAAGGAATGAGTTTCAATATTGAAGACCAAATGATAATGGAGTTAAGAATATCAAATCATCCACATGTCAAGGATATCATTAGTAGTACCATGGGTATTTCCATAATGTATTGAAGAAATTTTATATATATTAAAAATAGTGTAAAAAATATCATGAATATTGAAGGGACATAAAAAAGGTAACATTATTCAATAGAGGAAACACAATAGACAATTAATTATGTCTGAATGAAAATTAAATTTTTATTTCAAAAAAACTTTTGAGGAAAAAGTGAGAAACCAGAATGAAATCAATTACATAAGACCTAACCATGTCTCCATGGTCACGATCATCAAGACCAAATACAATCCAATTCAAAAGCAAGAAAAAACTACACCCAAGCATCAAAAATAATAAGATCAGCGTCCACCTTCCCATCACTGCTTGGCTAGCTGTATCATGCAAGGATGCATGGGCCCAGTACAGATGGAAAGCACCATACCCTCTCAACTTACAATTGTTGATAGTGATGATGAGGAGAATACTCCCTGCTCTGAACATCTTCTGTAACAATCCCTTGAAAATGAACTGGATTCCCTGTCTCAAATGACAAGATAGTAGAACACCCGAAATGCAACCACAAAACATTCAAAATGCATAGAATCATCAACCTAATCAACACCTTAAAACCAAATCAAAATCAACATCCGCCATCAACACCGTGATTTCAGAATCCTTAGATCCGCATCCTACCAAGACCAATTCCAATCACTCAAATCCAATCACTTCTAGAAAAATGCCAATGACCTCCTTCCATCGGAAATCCAATAAAACAACAATGCATAATCAACCAAAAACCAAACAAAACCAAACTTCCAAACCATGAGATTTCTAAAACCATCAAAGAAATATCTTTCTTCATTGAAAGCAGGATTACCAGGAACCTCAAATCATGGATACAGCAAAAAAGAAACCAAAATCAACATGCGGAGTCAGCAATGGAAATAACATTACCCAAACCAAATAAATTCAAAGATAAACGAAAGAAAAATAAAAAAATAGACCACCAGAAAATAGCCCGACCACCTAGATCCCATCACCGCCACCCAGAACACGCACGAAGACCACTGAAAATAACACACCGCACACCCTGGAGATGGGATAGTTCCCTTCAAATGCTGGATATGGAAAGTCGATTGCGGACTAGAACCGCGCCGCCTAAGAAACCCTATACATTGAGAAGGCATCGGGCGAGGAGAGGCCAACAACGAAACATCATGCCAACCAAGACCACGAAGCGCCACTGCAAGAAGACGCACCGCCAGATTTCCCTGAGAGCAGAGAGGACCGCTGTGACAAGGGTGATAGGGAAATCATACACAATTACCACCATTACGTATGGAAAAGAAAATGATGGGGGTGAAAGATAGAAAAATTATTCACTCATGAATAGAGATGGTTTTTTTTTTTGTTTCAACACATACCATTTTATCATATGAGTAGTATATTAATTTTTAATCATCACCCTAATACCCAAAATGTTAGAACTATATGAAAACACCTAGTGGTGTTATCATGGGAACCCATGTTTTTGACTCTTCCCCTATTATCATATATGTGAATATTCTACATTCAAATATCATAATTAGACCCTTATGAAATTTTAATGGTACAATGTGAATCGATTTCATCAAATTATATAGTTCTCAATAAAATTACATGGAAATTTAATTCTTTTTTTCAATATCATGAATCATAACATGCTACAATATAAATTCATGGATTATTCAGAATATCCATAAATAATAATTATATTTTGGGTGCTTAAACCCAATAAAAAAGTATATATTTCTATAATAGTTTAGGTAATGGTATTAATAATCCTTTAAATCATTCCCATTTATGGTTATATATTTACATATTCCTAGAATAATTTCCTACCCTTCCAATATATCAAAAGAGATGGTTCTTAATAAAAATCATACATGATCATAAACCTCTATTTTTTCTCCCAAAAAATATGGAATTGATATAAATATCGGGGTTTTAGAATAAATTACAATTAATTTTTTACTAGGGTTTTAGAACCCCTAGTTCCTCACAATTTAAAACACTTTGGAAAATTTCCATCAATAAGGATTGGTTGGTGTAGCTTTTCATTGATTATCAAGAGTTCAATAGGATCACAATGAATTAAAAATATGCACTATCATGGATTTATGATATATTCAATCAACTAAAATGAGCTAAAAAATTATAATATTTGGATCACTATTATATATAACATAAAATGAGTATAGATATAAAAGATATTTAAAATAAATTTTTATGTACATGATATGGAAATTTTGACTTCATAATAATTCACTTTTGATTTTCAAAAAACCTAGAAATATTCATGGGATTAGTGATTAAAGTCATTTGAGACTATTTAAAGTAATATTTTGTGTCATATATTGATTATATTATATTATAATCTATGAAAATGTCATAAAAATGGATTATATATGTATTATGTTGAAGGAATTTAAGATTTAATCATATTTTAATTTTCCAGGTGTGGACTTTAGATGCAACATATAACATTCTTGGGGAAGGTGATCTCATGAAAAAAAATTATGTGGATCCCCATTTCAAAATTCAAATTAATGAATACTGGAATCCAACATGGTTCACGGAAGTCTATATATTATTAGATAAATTTGGTACAATCAACACATTATAGGAAGAATATCAGAAAATTATATCCTAATAAATATTTTAACATGGATTATATTAATTTATTTATTCATAGAAATATTGAAGAGAGAATTATGGGGCTTAAGAAGAAACCCATCATACACTTATAAACACAATACCCTCATGTCAAGAAGGTTTTAGGAAGAGATTATTTAATGAATAAAATAATATGTACACTCATAAAACATGATAATGTGATATCCTTTTCCTCAGAAAATTTTATTATCGACGAGGAGGTGTTTCTAATACATGATATTGAGTAATACATTTTCATATTTTCATTGACGATTTTGTGAAATTACCTTTATAGAGAAAATAATGTCATATATACTATTCAAATACTTTTAAAATATATATTCCCCCATATGGATATAAACACGCATCAATAGGGATGGGTTGAGTTAATTGAGGACTCTTATTTCCAAGCTCACTACCATCATATAAATTGTATAAGTTAGTTTATTAGACTTATAAAAATGGACCTGCATGTATATCCTCAATGGGAATTGAGAATTTCCTTATCTTTATTTATAGATAATGGATGGATTAGGAAGTTATAATGGAAAAGTGGAATCCTTACCAAGAACTAATGATTTCCCCACCATTTTTTTGAGGAAAATTCATATAGGCATAAAAATATTTTTTTGTTGCTTCAAAATAATATGGGAGTAATAAATTAATGGAATAATCATGAATTAAACATAATAAATAATGTATTTATGCTATTTTTAATGAGAATCTGTAAAACATTCTCACCATAAATAATTAATGAGTTATTGGATAAAGCACCTAAACCATTTTTCACCCACCACAAAATATGTATTGAGATGTACATAGACTTTTTGTAGTATTTAGAGGGGGGAATGAATAATGTTGTTTCTTAGTACCTATTAAAGTGATTAATATGTCAGGATGTTAATATTGAAAAAAAAATTACAAGTGGATAATTAAACTATTACATATATGAATATGATGATGAGAGAACATCACATTATAAATTTTATGTGCCTTTTAAAGACATATAATGGAATAAACTTGATATGGGTATAATTTCATTGAAGAACTAATATTTCTCACATATTTCCACTTTTGAGGATCTTACATTACCAGATGGATAAGATATATGTTATGGATATGGTGAGGATACCTGGGGAAACAATATCAATTATTTCTAACTGATATCCATGATTTTCCTCTAAATTTCAGAAGAGATTCTATCATTACAAAAATAATGATTGAAAATTCTCTATGACCAATCAACCTTATATTGATGGAAAATCTAATAGGAACATTCTAAATGTTAATGGAATATTGGGAGATTGATTAATAGATTTCAATGGATAATGTGACTAACATCTTAAATTAATTGACTTCTCACAAAATAATATTTTATAATTTCATATTCATATGTCATCATACAAAGCTCCATATGCGATGATCTATAAAATTGAATAATGATGGGATAATGATATATAATATAAGTTTCCATAACTAGATCTTATACAAGTGATATAATATAAATTGAAATCCATTCATAAACATTTTTATACTTCTTAGCTATGAAAAAAGAGTTACCCTAAAAATCATCAATGGGATTTTTATTTTTATTTTGGATATAATGTGTTATATTGAATATCATTTTTATCCCTATGAAATTCATGCCAAAAAAAATTCAAAGAATCGACAAAAAAATCCACATTATAAAAATATATGTCTAATTTTAGTTGAAACATTTATTCTTATAAAAAGATTGTGAAAATGAGATATCCATATTCCACGTGGAAAATAACACACCTAGAGATAGGGAATCATATAAAAAATCACATGATATAGTGGTGTGATGGTGATAACATCTACTTAAGAGTACGAATTGGATTTTAAAAAATGTGGTCCAAAGGTGATGGAAGCCTTAAAATACATTTTAATCGTATTCTAGTAACGTTTTGGAATAAAAAACACCATTTTTTGGGGGTCCATCAATGCAAAAAATATACCTAATTATCGATAGTTATGGTCATTGGATGTTGTGATTTTTTTATAATGAAATATAAGATCTTTCTTAATTTGTTTTCTAAACTCCATATGGATCCCTTTACCTGATCATATGATCTTTTAAGACCATAAGACAAATTTATTATATGTGAAATCATCGTTCACCTTTGTTAATTCCCCTTGTATAGACCTATACTTTTAATTTGACCTCACTACGGTCTATAAATATGCCCCATCTCCTCTGATTTAAGACATGGACAGACACATAGACTGATGAATGAGGGATTCCAGATCTCTATTCACCCTTCCACTTAATCACACCACCTATTGAATCCAACTAATTTTGAATGATAGGTCTCCCACCTATGTATTCCACATAGTGTCTAATACATTGGTGAAAATCCAAGGTACCAACACATGGGTGAACTATCTTGGTTCCCACACCTGGGTGCACCACCTTAGTTCCCAAACACGGTTGAACCACCCACACATAAAAAAACACCATATATATATGACCATCACCTCTGTCCATGAAATTGTAAAAACTTGAGAGAAAAATCACCATTACATAGACTTATACTTGGGGTATGTAGCCTCATTCACCTAGCCTTATACTGTATTGAACTACAATGATGTTATACCTTCATGCATCCCTCAACTATGGTGAATCCAATCCAATTTTACATCCTCAAAATGGGGTATATTGGGATGATAAGTTATTTGTAAACCAATCAGAATGGTTCTCCTTCACCAAGGAGACCCAATACATTCTAGAAAAGTTTCCCAAGGGATCTATATTATTGTAAATCCTCTTGAAAAGCCTTCACTATAAGAAAAATTCACTAGGACCTCTCTAAGGATTTGAACCTTCTATAACATCCATTATGTAAAACAATTATTTCTTGTTCACACTAGGGATAATCATCTTCATTATTCCTCTTTAGAAATGAGATTCTTCACTAGCCTTCTCTAAGGATAAGAATATTTTCTATCCAAATATTCAAATAAAAACCAACTCACATTTGTCTCACAACTAGGAATAGATCCACACAATGTAAATATAGGTTCAAGACACTCTAGTGGGTCTCCATAAATTCATTTAGTGATAATAAGACATTATTTTTCCCAATGTAAATATAGTCAATATAATCCATTGGGAATTTATGACATAACATCCAATGGCTTACTTTATTGACTGAAAAATATATGGGCCTTCTACTAGGGGTAAGACCCAACTCTACATTAATGGTTAGAATAAATGTATAATAATTTAAAAATACTCTATTATGTATAGTTTTTAATTAAAATTGATCTTGTAAATTTTTCTTCTCAAAATAAAGAAGACTCATGTGGGAAAAAGGTTCTTTTGAAAAAATATTCAGTATAATTTATATGTAGCCCAACAATTATATTATAGTCCTATTTTTATGACTCTAAACTTCATACAACATGTATTTACTATGAAATGTTAAAATTCATGGATTTATACTCACATATTACCTTATTATAGGTCACTCAATTTTTTTAGGATTTTTTATATAGATATATGATTTATAGGATTCCACTTTTCATTAAAACATAGTATCCTCAAGTATACCATTTCACTTTTTTAATGAGCATATGATGTCCCACCTCAAATTTAGTTTATATTATCCACTATGTTAACACATATTAGGATGCTATTGGATTCTAAAACTCTACCTTGATTTTATGTCCTACTCTATGTGTATTAATAGACATTTGGTTAGGATAATCCTCTTCATGTCATAATATACCTAGAGTTGAGATATCCAACATGATTCCATATACGGGCCACTAATTTTTTGTAGGACCCAACCTAAGCATTAAAATCTAGTGTGATGTGCATAAGACCTCTATACAATGACAAGTTTGAATATAATCTCCCTTCTCTGGTGATGATCTAGGGATGTATCTAGTAATTATCCTTGATAAACTATACCTTCTCCAATTTAGTTACTTTCAAATAAAAAAAATAAGGGGAGGGTCTATCTTAATGTAACGACCCAAACTTTTTAAGTAGTATATTAACTTACTCATAATAATTTAATAGAGAAGTTAATGGTTAATGCAGAAAGTGGTGTCGATGGCTTCATCTAGTAGACTCGAACCTTATGAAGCTCACTTATCAGAGCTTGGGAAGGATGTGGCATCTTTGGGCTTCGCTTTGGAACAAGACCAAGCCGAACTCCAGCGTGTCAAGCTTGAACAGAAACACCTACGGGAGAAGTTCAAGTTATTAGAGATTACTACTAGGGCAATGTTATCTGAGCCTCCCTCAGATTCTCTCACCATAGCACACCTTACACTTAGGTCATATGTTGGTGTTATAAGGGGATATGTGACGATACCATAGCTTCTTTTTGTAATCCTTTGGGATGAATAAATTACGATTTCTTCCTTTAGTGATGTTTGTGAAATTTGAAATGTCCGGACAATTTTGGGATGTATTTTTTTGATGAATTTTGAAAAAAATACATTTTAAAATATTTATGTAAACCTTAAATAATTAATGATGTGTAATTATTTTCCAAAAATGGTCTTCTGCAAAAGTGTTCAGTAAGGAATTTGGAGTCTAATAAGATCAATTTAATTTTTGATGAATAGTAAATTATGAATAGTGATTTTATGCTTAGGATGAGTAATGTGACCAAATGGATTAGTAATCTCACTTAAAGAATGTTTTAATATAATTTACAAACCTTGATTATGTAATGAGATTTAATAAAATGGGTAAATAACGGTTTCATAAATTATTAGTCAAGTATTAGTTTTTTCAGGTGAATAGTGTTTTTTAATTAAAATATTATTTAAAAATAATTAGAAAATTATTTTTATAAAATGGACTTTATTTTTGAACTCAGAGCATCGATATTATGTTATGGTAATTTTTTGGGATTTTTCTAAAAAAAATGAATTCTCGATGAATAGTGTTTTTATTTAAAAATTAAATTAAAAATATTTAAAAAAATATTTTTATAAAATGGAGTTCATAATTGTTATTAGAGCATCGATATTTGGTTAAGGTGAAATTTTGGGATTTTTATGAGAAAGATGAATTTTTCCGTGAATAGTAAAAATGCAGTTTTAAGGTTTCGGTATGTTTAATGACATCATAACTGTGTCATGATGATGTCATGAGATATTTTAAAGGTTGTCTGGAAAAAGGTGATGAATTATTGTATTGGGGGGGCCCATGTGGCCTAACTCTCTGGTAAATTCCATGGGAGAGCACATGGTTTTGAGAAAAGCACTTTTGAGTTGTCCCTTGGCCATTAATGCCTTGTCCCCTCACATTCCCTATAAATACCCACCCTTTCCTCATTTAGTTTTTACTCCCAACTCTCCCCCAACGATATTATGGTCTCCTTACTTCCCAAGGAGTCCTCCCAAGGTGCCCCCAAGCCCTCAAGTTCCAAACCTTTGAGTTTTAAGAGTTACGTTTTAATGTAAGGGATCCGACCTCTCTCTTTCTTTTCAAGTAATCTCTTTTAAGTCATTGCATTTATACACCATGTTCTTATGTTGGAGGATGTTATTATATATTCATATTACATCCCTTTTTATGTTCACATGATGAGAGACACCCTCTTTCTCTCATAAATTCGTTTTAAGAATGTTTAAGTGACGTCATTAGGCTACCGAATTTTTAAGGGGATTCTTTCACCCTTCTCATTCTTTTCAAAATTCTACTTTCATGTCAAGCCTTTCAAGATATTTTTTTTATTATGTGGGAGTAATATCTCTATATCTATCATACTTAACTCTTATGTTCACATGATGAGAGACCCTATTTTATCTTTTCAAATCATTTTGTTGAAGTTTAAGTGACGCCATTAGGCTTCCGAATTTTTATAAGAGAAATCTAATTTTTGTCTTCCTTCCATGTTTTTTATTTTAAATGGTATGTCTTTCAAATTTCATTACCATGTTCATATATCCTTCTTATTCTTTCCCTATACTGTTTTATGTGTCATTTATTAATATTTTACCCATGTCCCCTCTCCTTTCAATGTTTTCTAAAACCCCAAAACATAGCCGTTATGCTGCAGAATATTCATCTCAAAATGCCCCTCTCTTTTCTCAAAAGTATTTTATGTTATAAAGTGAATACTCAAAGCTCTTATTTATACAAGGGTATTCACATATATATCAAAATTTTCTATTTGAAATTCTGGGATTTACATACATGAGATCCGCTTTCCCTTTCCGTGGGTTTAAAGTGACATTAAGATCATGTCTTTAAAGCAGTTTTTAAAACGTTATAATTATGAAATGAAACCCATTTATTTTAACCTATATGAGTTATTTATGAATTTTTTTATGATGATATATGTGGCTCACATGATAATAATTGAAATTTAAGGGTGCTCCCTGATAGCGCTCCAATGCATTGGGTAATGATGTAACCATTGGAGATTACAATTTTCACGATACCTTGGTGAATAACCTTGGTAATTATCAAATGACACCTTAGGGATGGACCTTGGTGATATGTTCATGATTGTCTATGTTAAATGATGTATCCACATCTTCAAGTTATGAAAAATGTTATTTTTATTATGAAATTCCTCATGATTTATTTCTCAAGCCTTAAAGTTATTTTCTTGACCTTATTGAAGTATCTCAAGTTCACATGTAAAATGTTTCTCTTGTTTCCCTTACTGGGCCTTCTTCTCACCCTTTCTTTTGATGTATGTCCCCAGGTTATGAGATGCAGTAATGAACCTAGGATTAACATAAGGAGAAGCCTTTCAAGTTTTTAAGAAGAATGTTTTATGTTGTTTTCATGTATTATGTTCCTGGTTTCCAAGACACTAAACCTTAAAGATCCTCAGTTTTCTGTAATGTAATGAAATTTTATGTTATTAAAAGGAGGGATTCTATAGTTGGTATCAAAGGATGGTTTAGTTATTTTTGGAAATTGGGATATAAAAACATTAGGAAGAACCCTATATAAAAGTTTAAATATAGGATAACTTCCTGGTATTTTGGTATGTATTGAGTAAGTGGATTATCAAAAAAATACATCCATGTCTGGATACGAGAAGGTAGAGGAGGCTCTGGCACAGATGTACATAGGGGTAAAACCCGAAAACACCGCTTTGAACTAGACTCGAACGGGAACTGGTGCACGATAACAGGCTTTGATGTACTCTTTGTTATGACACTTCCGGGGGATATTTTTGGTTAATCACAAGCTTTTTATGAATCATTATGAAGGAATTATAGAGAAGTGTAATTGTCTAAGAATGAAGTCTTTGTTAAAAGATTCATAAATGAAATAAGTTTCTCACTAAGGTTTTATTCTTTTAGAAAATGGTGGGAAATATGAAGAACCATGCAGATGGTGAACGAAATGCACCATGTGCTGACGGCCCTCCGATGGAAGCCGGAATGGAAACATTCATGCGAATGATGAACCAACTGACTCAAGTTATGAGTAATAACTTAAATCAAGCTAAGAGGCCGATCTCACCACGAAGGGAACTACATTCCGTTGAGTCCTTCATGCGTCAACGACCACCAAAATTCAGTGGATCTACTGACCCATTGGTTGCGAAAAAATAGATAAGCTCCATTGAAGAGATCTTTTCTGTACTTCATTGTTCGGAACAAGAAAAATTCACCCTTGCTGTTTACCGCCTAGAGGGAGAAGCTGATCAGTGGTGGTCACTGATAAAAAACACGAAGCCACGAGGAGAGATGGATTCTATGGAGTGGGAGGAGTTCTTGGGAATATTCTTTAATAATAATTTCCCTCGTTCGATGAGAATGAAAATGGAGAAAGAATTTTTGGAGTTGAAGCAGAAGGAGCAAGAATCAGTTGGATGCTACGAGATGAACTTCACAAGGCTTTCTCGTTATACCTCAAGATTTGTAATGTACCCTAATGGGAAGTTTGATATATTCTTTGGTGGACTAAGACCTCATATGCGGAATAATCTAGCCAACAGGGACTATGATAGCTATGAAGAAATAATTCGAAGTTCTATGAAAGTTGAACTAGAGTTTGGGGAGACACAGTGGTCTCAAAAATCTAATAAGAAGAAGAGAACTCTAAAACCAAGCCTGGGAAGAAGTTTTGATCAGGAAAGAGGTGGAAAGCATATGTAACATGCCACATGAAATAAATATGGGAAGAAGAATTCCGGGAACTGCTTTATCGGAGGTGGTAACTGATATAGGTGTGGAAAATAAGACCATATTTCTCGGAATTGTCGTAGTGATGTGAAGCCTCAACTTACCAACACTAACGACAGAGGAAAGATGGTTCTGGCCCTACCCGAAGTCCCATGCTTCAAGTTTGGACAGCTTGGGCACTTTTCTAATCAATGTCCAAATCCGAGGGTGGTGGAGGGGAATCACCATCAACCTCAGCAAAGGCCAAGGGAGAAAGGTTGTTCTTTTTCTATCACAACAACTGAAGTTGAAGCTCCGAACAATGTGGTAGCATGTACTCTTTTTGTCCTCTCAAAACTAGCAAATACTTTGTTTGATTCTGGTTCTACTCATTACATTATTTCATCCATGTTTTCAAGGAATATAGAATCAATCCATGAACTGCTTGAGGTAGAATTGTTAGTCAAGACTCCAAGTGGGATTATCCATGCATCAACAATGTTTAGAGACTCTAGTGTTTACTTTAGTGAGCACAATCTTATCGCAAATCTAGTAGTCATTCCCATGATGGAATTCGACGTTATACTAGGGATGGACTGGCTATCAAAGTATAATGCTAAGATCAAATGCCGAAGTAAGGAAATCACAGTAGTCTTGAATAAATGACCTACAGTTATCTTCCAAGGAGAGATATCCTGAACTGATCCCTATCTAGAAGCACCTCCTATAGCGTTCTTTATGGATTTTATCGGTGATGATGAAGAAGGAAAAGGGAGAATACCAATAGAATATGTTCTAATTGTTCAGGAATTCATGGATGTATTTCTTGAGGAGTTACCTAGTCCTCCCCCAAAAAGAGAGGTAGAGTTCTCCATTGAACTCATACCTGGGTCTCAACCGATATCAAAGACTCTGTATGGAATGGCGAATGTGGAGCTAGAAGAGTTAAAGAAAAAACTCCAAGACTTGTTGGAGAAGGGGTTTATCCGACCGAGTGTGTCTCCTTGGGGAGAACCAGTTCACTTTGTGAAGAAGAAGGATGGATCAATGCGGCTATGCATTGATTATAGAGAACTGAATGGGATCACAGTGAAGAACAAATACCCTCTTCCAAGAATTGATGAATTATTTGACCAACTTCGTGGGGCTCAATTCTTCTCCATGATTGACCTTCGATCTGGTTATCATCAACTGAGGGTGAAGAAAGAAGATATTCTAAAGAATTATTTTCGATCATGATATGGGCATTATGAGTTTACTGTTATGCCCTTCCTCTTGACTAATGCTCCTGCTATTTTCATGGATTTGATGTATAGAGTCTTTAAGGACTACCTTGATAACTTAGTGGTAGTTTTTATTGATGATATTTTGATATATTAAAAAAAAGACGTGAGGAGCATGAAGATCAACTCCGGGTTATTTTGAAAACTCTGTGGAAGGAGAGGCTCTTTGGAAAGTTCAGCAAGTGTGAGTTTTGGTTACAACAAGTGGCTTTCTTGGGGCACATCGTAACCAATGAACGAATCTCGGTTGACCCTGCAAAGACAATGGTTGTGGAAGAGTGTCCTCTACCCACAACAATAACTGAGATTCGTTGTTTCCTTGGTTTTATAGGATATTATAGGTGGTTTGTGAAAAACTTTTCATGGCTTTCTAATCTACTAACCAAGTTGACTCGAAAAGGGTTTAAGTTCATCTGGACAAAGGAATGCGAGGAAAGTTTCCAAGAGCTGAAGAATAGATTGGTTATTGCACCTCTGTTAACACTACCCTCTATCGGAGAAGGATTCTTTATTTTTAGCTATGAATATCTGAAAGGAAATGGGTGTGTCTTCATGCAAAATGACAACGTAATTGCTTATGCATCTCGACAGTTGAAGATTCGTGAGCAGAATTATCCTATGCATGATCTAGAGCTAGCGGCAGTTGTTTTTGCTCTAAAGATATGGAGGCACTATCTTTATGGGGAGAAATGTGATATATACACCAACAACAAAAGTTTAATGTATATTTTCATGTAGAAAGAATTGAACATGAGACAAAGGATATGGTTTGAGCTTATTAAAGACTATGATTGTTTAATTCATTATCACCCTGGAAGAGCAAACAAAGTCGCGGATGTGTTAAGCAGGAAAGATCCTGTTGTTCTGGCAACAACGAGGATCCTAGGCGATCCCTTGATTAAAGATATAGTAAAACTGGACATGGGAATTGTAAGGGAAGGGACATCATCAACCTTATCCCAAATAATTTCTCAACCTTCATTACTAGAGAAGATCAAGAAGGCCCAAAAAAAGATCCTTTGCTGCAGGAGAAGTTTGAGGCTATAAAGGATGGGAAGTTCCTTGATTTCAATATTGATCAAGGAGGTGTATTGTAATTTAATACAAGACTATGTGTTCCATCTATTCCGGAGATAAAAAAAGAATTGATGGATGAAGCTCACAGCTCTACTTTCTTTATACATCTGGGAAGCACTAAAATTTATAGAGGACTTTGTGATCATTATTGGTGGAATAACATGAAGAGGGAGATTGCTGATTACACTACAAGGTGCCTGGTGTGTCAGCAAGTAAAGTCAGAATGACAACTTTTTAAGGGGTTATTACAACCTCTACCCATACCAGTATAGAAGTGGGATAATATCACTATGGACTTTGTAACTGGTCTCCCGAAAAAATCCAAAGGAAACAATGTGATATGGGTGAATATGGACCGTCTCACCAAGACTTCCCATTTTATCTCTCTTCGGGAATATTTCTCTCTAGATCAGCTTTCCAAGATATACGTGAAGGAAGTGGTAAGGCTGCATGGGGTACCACTATCCATCGTGTCTGATCATGACCCAAGATTCACATCAAAATTCTAGAGAAGTCTTCAACATGCTCTGAATACTGAATTGAATTTTAGTACAGCCTATCATCCTCTAACTGATGGCCAATTTGAAAGGACTATTCAGACACTCGAAGACATGCTGAGATTATGATCAATGGAATTTAAAGGTGGATGGGATCAACACCTCCCATTAGTTGAGTTCTCCTATAATAAAAACTTCCATTCGAGTATTAAGATGGCACCCTATGAAGCTCTATATGGAAAGTGATGTAGAAATCCTACCTATTGGGATGAAACTTGTGAGAGAAAGATTCGTGGTCCTGATCTTGTGCATGAGATGACAGAACAGGTTCATGCCATCCAACAACACATAAAGGCTGCTCAGAGTCGGCAGAAGAGCTATGCTGACAACCGTCTAAGGGACTTGGAGTTTGGAGTTGGAGACAAAGTCTTCCTTCTAATTTCTCCATGGAAGAGAGTCATGTGGTTTGGGAAAAAGGGGAAGCTCAGCCCTAGGTACATTGGCCCCTATGAAATCCTTGATCGCATAGGAGCGGTGGCCTATCGTCTTGCACTTCCACCGAACCTAGCTCAAGTTCACGATGTCTTCCATGTATCTCTCTTGAGGAAGTACATACCCGACCCTTCGCATGTACTGAACCCAGAGGTGGTACAACTGGAACATGAACTCTCTAGTGAGGAGAAGCCAGTGGAGATCTTAGACTGTAGAGAAAAGGTTCTACGAAACAAGACCACCCACCTTGTGAGAGTGTTGTGGAGGAATCATAAATATGAAGAAGCAACTTGGGAGCCCGAGGAAACAATGAAGCAAAAGTACCCTCACCTTTTCGACTAGGCCTCAAGTATAAAATTTCGCGGATGAAATTTCTTAAGGAGGGAAGAATGTAATGACCAAAACATTTTAAATAGTATATTAACTTACTCTAAACGATTTAATAGAGATGTTAATGGTTAATGTAGAAAGAGGAGTCGATGGCTTCATCCAGTAGACTCCAACCTTATGAAGCCCACTTATCAGAGCTTATGATAGAGGTGGAATATTTGGGATTTGCTTTGGACCATGCCCATGCTGAACTCCAGCGTGTCAAGCTTGAACGGAAACGCCTGCGGGAGATGTTCAAGTTAGTAGAGATTACTACTAGGGCAATGTAAACTGAGCATCCCTCAAATTCTCTCACCATAGCACACCTTACACTTAGGTCATATGCTGGTGTTATAAAGGGCTATGTGACGAGACCATAGCTTCATTGTGTAATCCTTTAGGATGAATAAATTAAGATTTCTTCCTTTAGTGATGTTTGTGAAATTTCAAATGTCTGGATAATTTAGGGATGTATATTATTGATGAATTTTGAAAAGAAATATATTTTAAAATATTTATGTAAACCTTAAATAAGTAATGATGTGTAATGATTTTCAAGAAATGGTTTTCTGCAAAAGTGTTCAGTAAGGAATTTGGAGTCTAATAAGATAAAATTAATTTTTGATGAATAGTAAATTATGAATAGTGATATTATGCTTAGGATTAGTAATGTGACCAAATTGATTAGTCATCTTACTTAAATAAATATTAAAATAATTTAGACACCTTGATTAAGTAATGAAATTCAATAAAATGGGTAAATAACGGTTTCATTAATTATAAGTCAAGTATTAGTTTTTTCGAGTGAATATTGATTTTTAATTAAAATTTTAATTAAAAATAATTAGAAAATTATTTTTATAAAATGGACTTTATTTTTGAACTCAGAGCATCGATATTATGTTATGGTAATTTTTGGGGATATTTCTGAAAAAAAAATTAATTCTCGATGAATAGTGTTTTTATTTAAAAATTTAATTAAAAATATTTGGAAAAATATTTTTATAAAATGGAGTCCATAAATGTAATTACAACATCGATATTTGGTCAAGGTGAAATTTTGGGATTTTTCTGAGAAAGATGAATTTTTCAGTGAATAGTAAAAATGCAGTTTTATGGTTTCGGTATGTTTAATGACATCATCACTGTGTCATGATGATGTCCTGAGATATTTTAAGGGTTGGACGGCCAAAGGTGATGAATTATTGTATTGGGGTCCCCATGTGGCCTAACTCCATGGTAAATTCCATGGGAGAGCACATGGTTTTGAGAAAAGCACATGTGAGGTGTCCCTTGGCCATTAATGCCTTGTCCCCTCACTTTCCATATAAATACCCACCCTTTCCTCCATTATTACTCACTCCCAACTCTCCCCCAACGAATTTCTGGTCTCCTTACCTCCCAATGATTCCTCCCATGGTGTCTTCATTCCCTCAAGGTCCAAACCATTGAGTTTTAAGAGTTACGTTTTAAGGTAAGGGATCCGACCTCTCTCTTTCTTTTCAAGTAATCTCTTTTATGTCATTGCTTTTATACTCAATGTTAATATGTTGGAGGATGTTCTTCTATATTCACATTACTGCCATTTTTATTTTCAAATGATGAGAGACCCCCTCTTGCTCTCATCAATTCATTTTAAGAATGTTTAACTGACGCCGTTAGGCTACCAAATTTTTAAGGCGGTTCTTTCACCCTTCTCATTCTTTTCAAAATTCTACTTTCATGTCAAGTCTTTCAGGTTCTTTTTTTATTATTTCGGGGTATGATATCTATATATATCATACTTAACTCTTAATTTCACATGATGAGAGACCCCATTTTATCTTTTCAAATCATTTTGTTGAAGTTTAAGTGACGCCGTTTGGCTGCCGAATTTTCATAAGAGAAATCTAATTTTTTTCTTCCTTCCATGATTTTTATTTCAAATGGTATGTCCTTCAAATTTCATTACCATGTTCATATATCCTTATTATTCTGTCTATCTACTTTTTTATGTGTCATTTATGAATGTTTGACCCATGTCCCTTCTCCTTTCAATGTTTTCTAAAACCCTGAAACATAGTCGTTATGCTGCAGAATTTTCATCTCAAAATGCCTCTCTCTTTTCTCAAAATTATTTTATGTTATAAAGCGAATACTCAAGGCTCTAATTTCTACAAGGTTATTCAAATATATATCAAAATGTTCAATTTTAAATTCTGATATTTACATACATGAGACCTGCTTTCCCTTTCCGTGGTTTTAAAGTGACTTTAAGATCATGTCTTTAAAGAAGTTTTTAAAACGTTATGATTATGAAATGAAACCCATTTATTTTATGATATATGGGTTATTTATTAAATTTTTGATGATGATATATGTGGCTCACATGATAATAAAGGCAAATTTAAGGGTTCTCCCTGATAGCGCACCAATGCATTGGGTAATGATGTAACCACTAGAGATTTTAATTTTCACGATACCTTGGTGAATAACCTTGGTAATTTTCAAATGAAACCTTGGAGATTGACCTTGGTGATATGTTGATGATTGTTTATGTTAAATGATGTAGACACATCTTCAAGTTATGAAAAATGTTATTTTTATTATGAAATGCCTCATGATTTCTTTCTCATGCCTTAAAGTTCTTTTCTTGACCTTATTGAAGTATCTCAAGTTCACATGTAAAATGTTTCTCTTGTTTCCCTTACTAGGCCTTCTGCTCACCCTTTCGTTTGATGTATGTCCCCAATTTATGAGATGCAGTAATGAACCTAAGATGAACTTAAGGATAAGCCTTTCAAGTGTTTAAGAAGAATGTTTTATGTTTTTTTCATGTATTATGTTCCTGGTTTCCAAGACACTAAACCTTAAAGATCCTCAGTTTTGTGTAATGTAATGAAGGTTTATGTTATAAAAAGGCGGGATGCTATATTAGATTTGTCATGTACCAACCATTTCTAGTAACCTTTCACAAATTAGTCATCTCGGCATTATATTAAAAAATGTGATGTATTTCCCTATCACATGACCATTAATGGTTTGACATGTCCTGTTCAGTGGACACAAACTCCTAGGATATTTATTTCTTTTCTAATATTAACTTTTTTAAACCACTTTCATGTTTAATCAAAACTCAATTACACATTCTAACCCTTTGGATGATCATAGGATTAAGAGTTCGTAACTATGTGTCATTAAAACATTTCATCATTAATTATTAATTGGATGGTAGATAGACATTGATAGCAACATATGTTGATAACTCCACATGGATTTGACCAAATGTTTGGAAAAGGGGTAATATATCCTACACTAGTATTTGGTATAGATTTAGTGAAATATAGTAAATATATAATATTTTCATAGACTATAAAAAATTCTCTTCGAAAGGGTGATATGAGATCAACGTCACATCCTCTCAACCACATGTCATTCTAAAGCATCACTGATCCTTTGGAATGAAAGGTCTCAATGTTTTCCATGTTGAAGCATCCTATATTTTGGAGATGATAGGTGTTTCTTGGTCCACGAACACACCTCTAAAAAAATTTATCTAAAATATCTACCAAGAATAGATTTAATATGTTTTAAACAAATGGAATGATCATACCATACTAAAATTTACCCTTTCATATTTTTTATCTCATAATATATTTTCCTTGTTGACTAAAACTTCTACTAAACCTATCACATGATAATTATATGTACATTCTATCTCTCTTGTGGAAGTAAATACGTGATCCCTCACTTGTAATTAATATGATCATAGTTAAACTCGGGCATAACATTTATTTTAAGGAGAGTTTGATGAAGATAATGGAACAAAGAGGGAATGGTTCATAGTAATACAACTAAACATATTAATGTACATTTGTGAAACCATATGTATGAATAGTTATTATGGGACACAAAATAAGTAGTGAAATGGTTTCATAAACATATATTATCAAATAAGGATATGAAATTAAATTTTGAATATTGACTTTTCAAATAGGGGATAATGTAATGACCCAAACACTTATAGACATTTACATTATAAAAAATTATGTATCATATTGATGAATGTGTTATATTATAAAAAAATCCCAACATAATAAAAAATAATAATATTTTATTTCATTGATATAGAATATTATATGCCTTGAATATATACACTATAAGAACTTTATTTTTGAATAATGGGGAAATGAACAAAAAAAGCAACAAAAATGAATTAGGTAAATCTGAAACATTATGGTCCCCAACTATTATTACAATTATGAAACAACTCTAAAATTAATGAACCTAGTTAGTTTAATAATTGAGGTCTTACAAAACATATTTATAATATAGGGAAAAATATAATTTACAAATAAATAAACAAAATATGATTTCTTTATTGAATGTATAGAACCAATACGATTGTTGTAATAAAAACCAAATAGCTAGAAAATTTAATTTGGCTCTTTTGAATAGTAACATGACCTTTAGAATAATATCAATTAGAATATTAAAATTAATTTTAAATATTATTTAATTTATATAAAATATTTAAATATAAAATATGGCTTTATATAAAAAAATATTCAAATTAGTAAACTAAATAAAAAGTAAATGTAAACATTTTATAAAGTGCATTTAAACATATTTTGTTAATATATATTTTTTATATTAAATATTAAAATTACATATATTATAAAATTATTATTATCTAAAATTAACATCATTTTTGAAATCATAATCTTGATGTTATATAATTGTAGTTTTTTTATAATTTTATTAATAACATGGATTTTACTGTGAAGATAGAAGATATAAATTTTGAAAATAAATTTTTTTTACAATATAATACTGATGTAATAATGAAATAATTTTAACATTGAATTTTATTTAGGAATAAATTACATTTTATTAGATAAATTTTTTTTCAAAAAATTAAAAATCAATTTCGAAGCCTAAAATATAATTTTAAAATTCTAAAATGAGAGATTTTATCATACAATGTTTTTTGTTTTTATTCCTTCTATTTGTATAAACTAATAAATCTTTTTGCAGAAAGGTTTAAAGGTCTAAAAATAATATAATTTTATTGCAATATTATTTATATTTTAAAATATCACCACAATTTCATGTTTCTATTTTGGAATAAAATTTTATTCAAAATGTTAACCAAAAAATAGTCATCCCTTAAAGTGTAAGTACCCCTCTGAACCTTGTAAAATAAGATACTAATTACATTACATTGGCCAATATATTCCCAATTATATCCTATTATATATTATTATAACTAAATTTTTGTTATAGTGTTATAAATATTTGTGACCCAACAAGTAAATTAAATATAAAATGAGATACTTCAAAGATAAGGTGGACCTCCCTTTTATTCATTTCAAATTTATTCTCCATTTTTTCAATTTTCCTAATCCTTTGAAAAATAAAATATTCAAATGTAACATAATTTGTGTATTAAAATTCCATTTATGATATTAATCAATAATAAAATTGTATTCAAAATATATAAATTATATATAGGAATCCCTCATTGAAACATCTAACTAATTTTTAGTTTTATCTACCTAAAAATACATTATGAATTATTTAATTATCACTGTATTTATGGATTCATATTATATAATATTTAAAATATATAAATATTTATTTTATAAAAATATTTAATTCTTATGTTTTAGAAGGATATTATTTTTTACTTTTAGAGTCTATAAAAACATTGAATCTAATGCATGAAATACAAATAAAATAAGACAATTCAAAGAAACATCATATCAATCATTTAATATTTAATAATAAAATTAAAAAATATAATTAAATTATTATAATTGAAAAATAATAACTTAAAATAACGTTATACACTTATTTATTTGTTCTATAATTGACATAATTTCAATATACATGATGTTTAACGGTAATAAATTAAGATGGAACCAAATTTAAGGGGGCATTTAAATCTAACAATTCTTTTGGGGGTTATTTCTTATCCTAGTATATTTTCACCTCTATTATTAGAAAAGCCAATATAAATAAATTATACATAACATTCCCATTTTTAATGATGGATCATCACATATTAATTATTTTTTAATTCATTTTTACATACCATAATGTGTGCCATCCAGAAACATTCTTAGAAGGAGTTGTTGATGCATTTAATATTTACTCTTCTCATCTCAATGAAATGTTATAATTTATTTATTAATACTACTCTGAAATTAAAAAATGTTGAATTCCCTTATTTTTTCTGAATACATAAATGTACACTGAATTATATGAATCATGGTGATGATACAAATCTCATTATTTTTTCATAGGATTTTTAATGTTTATCATTGATATATGTTCCCTTTCTAGGTATAATCCATGATTATGATCATATTATATTATGATGGGTGGAAAATTTTAATGTATCTTAAATGAATTGGAAAAATGATATATCTCATGATATTTTTTATATTAGGTTTGAAAATGATCCTATATTTATTGAAAATCAATGTAAAAATAATTGTACACATATTTTATGTGTGAACAAGATGCTAGAGATGATCATATTATATGACTATCTTTTGTTTATAATTATATAATGTTAAATTTTTATGAATTTATACTATTAAATATATTGATAAAATTATATCGTTATTCTTATGGTGATGTTCAAATTCTTATTATATATGTATATTGATAATGCTCTTTCATGTGTTTAATTTTTTAATGTATCTTGTTCATTCTCTAATACTCCAACACTTATAATGCTTTTAACTCATACTTTCATTGATTTATATCCTTAGTTGATTACATTTATTCGGATGGGTTGGTGAGTCTAATGTTTAAAAAATTAATTCAGTACAATAATGAAAAATATATAAAATAAAATCGTAAATATTAAAAATATTATGTAATAGATATGTAGGTCAGTTTAGAAATAAAGATAATAATATATTATTTATTATTATATTATATCTATATCTATAATAAAAACAATAATAATAATTCTATATCTGGTGGAATTAAAAATATTTTAATATTATATGTTATATCATCATTAGTAAACCACAACAAATATAACAACAATAGTAATTTTAATATAACTAATATTATTAATAATAATACATTTATATGAATAATTATTATTTTGTCTGTGTTTAATGGAAAAAATATTTATATGATAATTTTAAAAGTTTGATAAATTAATAGTCACCCCCCTGTTCATTTAAACATAAATTATGATAGTCAAAAAATTTACACCAATAAAGGTTGGATATTATTTTGTTATATTAAATTATAAAACACTGTGATTGTCTAAGAGGGAAACTCTAATGTTTTTAAAGTACCTGTTCTACTCATTTTCTTTAGTATATTTTAATGGTGTCCTCCATTGAGGGATTAAAATATTTTGTGTTTAAAATTTATTCAAATAGGTTTTGGATGATATTATACACATAGTTAGTACAACATCTTCGATAGAGAACATGATATAATATGACCTTTCAATTGAACCCCTGATCATGAGTATAATTAATATGAATTATATTAGTCAATGCTTGAGAATTATATGATGGTTTGATAAAATTAATCATGAAGGTGAGAAATACAAAAAAAATCCATTCTTTTGGATGGGAAATGATGATGTGAGAATTTTATAGTTGATTTCAACCAACATGAAAAATTATTGTTCAATACTTTTACTCTCCTTTACATTGAAATTAGATATTTCAAGTAAATGTGACATAATCGTAATATAATATTGATATTTAGTTGATTATTTTTTATATGTTTGGATAATAGATTATGTGGTTGTATTTATACAGAGAGATCATATGGTGCATAATGAAATGATAATATATGTCACGATATTATTATATTTATATTTAGTAATTCTAGGGGGATTAGAATCAGAGTAAGGATCTCTGATAGATGGGGAGTATTAATCAATTGTTTCTATTGCAAAGAATAAAAATATTATTTTGAAATAAAATTTATAATCATGTGATATACTATCGAATATTATAATAAACATTGACTTGGAGACTTATCCACATTGAGGAATTAGTTGTGATGAAGATGTGAATTACTTAGGAAGATTATGGTTTTATTGGACTCTCTATTGGTGTCTTACTAGTTTCAGGGTCATGATGTTATTATTAGAATATGTAAATTGATAGTGTAATAGCATAATGTTTTAGGTAATGGATGATAAATGAATTATGGTAATGACATTGATATAGTGGAAGGTAATTTTTTTTAATATCTCACATCAATTTGATGATGATGACTTCGGATGATAACTTGATTAAGAGTAAGGGATTTTAAAGAAATATTCCTTATTTTATTTTAATGTTTTTCAACAACTATATTTTTTATTTAAAAACAACCACCACATTTGGGTGGTATCCATAGGTTTGATAAAATAAGAACTAACTTAAGGGGAAATGTTTTTCCATTTAGTTGACATAGTACATCGCTACTTGTTGACGTTGTTATGTTGTGGATCTTTGGTTCAATTATAATTAATTTGGGAGATGGATGTTTATATAATTTATTATTTATCTATATAGTTTGTGTACAAATTAGTTTGATGGGATAAGGATCATGTCCTTCATGTTGTAATAAATTTTGGAATATTAGTGATTGTGTTGGTAGAAGATAGTTTTCTAGAAACCCTTTACATTTTTATTCTTTGAATTTTACTTTAAATACTCTATTATTTGATGAGATATATTTGTGTTGACCTTGTGGATTAAATTCTATTCAATTTTAGTCTGTTAAACTATAAGGTGTTGATTATAGGAATGAAACAGTCCCTTTTCTATTATTTAATAAGACCCGAGGATAGAATGATTTACTAATTGATAATTGAGCTCGGTTACCACTATGTATAATTCATTAGTGAGTATGTAAATATATATTATAATTATTCAAATTTTATTATTATACATGACAAATTATCACTTGGTTGTTCTCCTTTTGACTTACCTACACGAAATGTGTGTTTACTAACCCCAACGTCTACACATTGGGATTCATGATCATATTTTTACGGATTGTGAGCAGTTCTATCTCAATGATTAATATAGATATAAAGATAATGGTTTAGGGGAATTACATTAATACCACTATGGTATACATGGGGTTACTGATTTATTAAATTTTATTATTTAATATCAATTCTACCATAATTATAGTTTTATTTAATTTAATTTGTGATATGATATTCATTCAAAATACATTTTGATGTTATCATTTTTTATTTAATTCATTATTTTTCATAGTTTTGAGGGTTTAATTTGATTTTATTGGTCTTATATTATATTATTCTAGGGTTAATGACTCATATTTTGGTTTTTATACTTGATATGAAACCATTTAATTTATATCTTATAGGAGGATGGATTTGGGGAAGATATTTTTATTTTCTCCAACCTAATTTGTTTCCTATATGAATTGGGTAAAGATATTTTGGGTTTATTCTCATAAAATGGTTAATTTAATTCTCAAATTTCTTCCATTTAATGTGAAAATTAATGATATATGATATCAAATTAGATACATCTCAAATTAACATTCAGGGATGTTTTTTGTTATGAGTATTATATGAATTCCACTATTATATGACAAAAATCATGTTGGAGGCCTATATAAGTGGTATTAAAATCAATAGATAAGAATATAAGTGGAATATTAATTCTATTCATAATAGATATATTGGAATTATTTATATATCATTAGTATAGAGAATTAAAACACATGGTTTATAAAAGTATGTCATAGTCTGTGTAACATTAAATTTTTTTAAAAGACTATTTTTTAAGGATATCATTGATTCGGTAGTGAAATAGAGATATAAGAAAATTTAAGAACTAAATTTGTTGTGTGTGGTGAAACAATAAATCATGGAACATGATTTCTTGTAAATGATGGTTGTAGATTATATTAAGTAAGGTTCACAAGAAAATAGTTATTCATAACGGCCATGTATTAAATAATTTTTTGGGTAGTGAGGAATGAATATTTAAGGAACAATTAATTAATATTATAAGAAAACTAGGAACATGGGGAAAATTAAATATTTTCTATAAATAATAATTTCATTATGTCGACTATCATTAATACACTAAAACCAGATTTCTTTACTTTGAATATCCATCTAAAAACAATTTGGTGGTTCTACAACACTGTTCGATAAATTTGTATGATTTTTTGGGAAATTAATGGAAAATAAAATGTAATTAAAGTTATTTATATTTAATTCAAATTATTTATGATATATCCCATTTAAATATATCTTGAAACGTCATTAAAATTATCACATTATGAAAGGATGTTTTCAAGAATCATGATATTTAATATTCAGTGATAAGAAAATAGGGATATGATAAAGTTTAAACATATTTTCCAAGATCTATGAAATTAATTTATTTTATATCTAAAATAGGTTGATTCATTTCTTTTATATATTTATTGAGATTATTTTATATGTAATTAAATTCAATTTTTTATAAATTTTTATTGATAAAGAACACATGAAATAATATTTTTTTAATTAATTATATAATTTGGTGGGTTTTTTCTTAAGGAATAATAAAACTAAATATTGAAAAAAAATATTTATTTTTATATTCATAAAGTCAGTAGTTTTTTAATTGGTACAAAAAATATTAGAAAGCATGGAATTATATAGATTTCTTATGTATATTATCAGAGTGATGAATTTCAATAAAAATTGTTTTTAGCATGAGCATGGAAATATTTAAGTCAATGAGAAAATTATCATTTACCATCCAACGTATGAATAATTTGATGGTGAGAAGGGGTGAATCCATAGGGAAGGACACTGGTGAGTTTGAGTAAGTGTCTCAAAAGAAGAAAAAAATAAATAAAGAAAAACAATTGTGATGAAAGTGGTGCTAAAATTATAAGAGTGTGATGAAGATAACATTATAATTTAATAAATTATATAATTAAATGTTTATAATCCCTCAATATTGTTATTTTATGGGTATTTGTCATGTTTTATATTTTTTAGTGGTATTTTGATATTAAAAAAATGGTCAATTATGGAATTTTTACTATTTTCAATCACTTCAGTATTGTGAGAATATATTTTTCAATATTGATTACAATCGACGGATTCATTTTAATAGGACACCCATATTCGTTGGCTATATAATTTTCAACGTTCCCAAGTATTGATTCGAATATCTGGAGTCCCAAATAAACCATTATTTTTAGAAAGATATTCTTCCTAGTAGAGTGGACCGCACCTCTGTAATATAGTCATAAATCAGGATAAAATTGTCTAACTTCATTTATTATAGTAGGATAAAAAATAGGATTCAATGAGATGAGATCTTTATGAGTTTCAAGTAAAAATACTATCATTAATTCATTCGATGAACGGTTCAAATATGTAAAATATGAAAGGTCTAATCATACAGAAATGGTTCAATTTAGTAAAAAATATAGAGAATCTGAACCACATATTCAACTTTTCTGGAATTTTGTGTAGGGATGAGAAATAATGTTTAGTAAAACATATATTATGGATATAACCTATGAGTTGACTTTATTCAAGTTCATAATTGCATATGAATGTGAATATGTGGAAGATGATGAGGCACATCAGAGTGAATTTATCATAACTCCAACATATGGTGTCCAATAAAGATAAAATTTTTATGGTGAATGTATAAGAAATTATATTAAATCTATAATGAATAAACATGTTATAAATTTGGAAATTTAATGGGACAAACATTCCAATACATTTTAAAGATATGTTTGGAGTGAATTCCATCACCCCTCTCCAAATAAATATGCATCTATTCTTCATTTTAATAGTTGGGAAATTATGGGAAGCCTTTTTTTCATTTCAGTATCTTTATAGAATTTTACATTTTTTAATAGTAGTATAATTTTAATATATTATTCTACTTATTCATACCACACTTCTTCTATTTTATTTATTTTATGTGTTCCCCCTCTATGAGCCCTTCTCAACTCCCTTAAAAATGAAAAACTAACCTCAAAGCCTATTTGAGGGAGATAATGGATCGTTCTTTGTGTTTTATTATGATTAGTTATATATCTATTTATTCAATTATTATTGTTTTCTGTATGGTTAAATTTATTATGATAAGCATTCAACCTTTTTTCTACATCGTCCGAATTCTTCTCCTCGTTTATCCATCAACCTTCCCATCACTATCTACGTCCTGCATATGGAGGATTATTCCTTGGTTAGTGATCGTTATTTAAGTGGTCTCCATGGTAAAATTAAGATATCTATTACATTGAATGCATAGGTCTCGGTATAAGGTAATCAAAATTCAAATGAGAGGGTGTAGTGTAATTGTTCCTGATCACAACATTGAGTTGAATATTAACATATCTTTTAATAGTGATTTCAATCACCATGACCCCCTAAGACCATTTTACATCTTTATTTCTTATAACATAATTTTTTTATTTAATTTAATGATTTATAATATTTACATTCCATTAATTTCAAACCTCCCACCAGATAATTTTATTTTATATTAGTGTCAATATGATAGTGAAAATAAAACATTTATCTGTGTAAGCGGCCTCCTTGAGATATATTCCTTTGTGTGCTCAATATACTTAGTACATAGGTAAATAAATTATTGAATAGGTTAAAAAAATTTAAATAAACCATTGTCAATTTGGAACCATTTACAAGGGTGCAAAGCTCATACATATACTGTTTTTCACTAAAAAACCAAAAAATATCAAAGATTTCAGAAAAAAATAAAAAATATATCTTTATTACATATATTTAATCTATTCTAAATAATTTGATTTTTATGTAGATTAATATAATTATAGGACTATTTGAAACCTTTATGGTGATCCTAACATGGAAGAGACAATGATGATGAAAATATAACACAATTAATTAATTCTTTGAGAGAATTTTCATGTTCTCAAAAAGGAAAGCAAGATGGTCGCATTGTTGGCTACCTAATTTGAAGATGATAAATTAATATTTACGGAATGTAAATAAAAAAATATTAGGATAATTAAATTTCTATTCCAACTACATTTCAATAAGACATCGGTGAGTTCAATTTCATACTTGAAGATACACTTCCCTATATAAAAAATGAGTTCACAGATGCCTTTCACGGGGAAAAAGAGTTTGAAGGTGAATGTTTTGATGAGATTTAATTTTAAAAACTTTTATTAATTAAAATATTATACTTTATGAATTAAAAATTTACCTACCTAATTCTTATATTGTATACTCATCACCCCTTATGCATGTAACACCCTGAACCCAGAAACCTAGAGTTGTGGAACTATTACATTACGCCGACTCTGTTACAAGGAATAAAATCCCAAACGATGGATCTATTTTTTAGTCTTGGAATGTAATATTACATAAATGATACCATAATACATTGTGAAAATAAATAACACCTGAAAAATAATAATCTAAAATAAAATTCAACAATGAAATCTTAATCAATGTTATATTCTTCATAACATAGGGAAATAAAAATAATAAGGGTGAGCTCAAATGATCATTAAGGAGAAATAAAATGGAATAATTAATGATTAAATTAATATGTAAATGAAAATAACTAAACACACGTTCCACTTACATATCTAAATAAAGAATAAATAATATGGAAAGTAAGAAATGAGACATGCGTTATAAATCAAGGAACTGAAATGAACTATATTTATATATATTTTGATTACAAATCTCATGGATGAATAAAAACTAAAACTAAATGTGGGATGAACATTCCTAATGGAATTGATGTATAAGGAAAAATAAAACCTAATACCTTCAAGAACAGTCAAAGGACGGTTTAAAACTATTGATAAAAACCCGTTTAATTTAGACAACTATTTGTCTCATGAGAAAATGTCGATGCATCGAAGAGATATATAACATCTTGGATCCTATAGTAAATTTAAATCTCAATAATTCCTAATATTGAAAATTAAAAATTTCTAATATTCCTCATCAAATAATTTTATTGAATGAGAAAGTCATATTTTCTAATAATTCACCAAATAATCATATAACTGTCAAACTAGACACCCTATTTAAATAGAATATAGAATAGGAAATAAAAATATCCATGTTATGAGAACATGGATATTTAATTAAATTCCAATTAAAATTTATTAAAATGTTAATAAGAACAAAATAATATGAGATATAAAATATATTCATTAAGAACATTCTCGAGGTGAATAATCTTTTAACATTCCAATGTGTTTTATTCCATATTGAAACATTTGATTCATAATCCCCAGAATTTTATGACATTAAATTAATTATATAATTTAATGAGAATAATTGGATACATGATATAACATGTAAAAGGTAGTATATATGCCAAATAAAAGTGAAATAGTGCTAAATAACAAATAACTCTCAATGGAATGTAAATTTATGCAATATTTATTTACCTTAAACATCCTTTTATTGTGTGTATTTACCCTCCTATATAGTGGTTTTAATTTTTTACTAACCTATAATACAATAATAATCATGTTTATAATACCATATATTAACTTCTTATAATTTCTTGTTACTTATTTATTAAAAAACATTCATTAATTTAACTATATCAAGTGTTAATTGCCTTGTTCGTCAAGTATGTTTTTACTATATATTTGTCATTATTATCATGGTTTAATAATATAACTATTTTAAAACATTCTGTTAATATCATTTATATCTATTATATATATGTGTCTAGATTAATATATAATGTTTTGGAGATAATAAATGAAATGCCTCGTTCCTGGAGACATTATTCCGTACATATGCATGAATGCTACTTCATTTCTTTATCTTGTTATAAGAATGAAGTTTATATGATAAATATGTATATCATAATTCCAGAAACATATATATTTTTTATATGTTACATATTTTTATTTTTATTATCTTTAATACAATCTATTTATATAATGAACGAATCACATCGCCTAGAGGAGGAGGTAGTCTGCACCTCCATAAACGATCTTACCATGTTTACACAAAATTGAATGGATATAGGTATGTTCTTTTAAGGATTTAAAGATGAAAAAAGATATTATAAATATCATATATAAGATTATTTTCCATTATAATGGACACGATGAGAGGCGGTAGAGGAAAATTGATCAGTCATCATTTAGCAATGTTGTCGTCAGTCTACATGTAAACATTATGTTCCTCACACATTAGATTGATGTGTGTGTAAGTACAGGTTAAAATAATAACATAAAAAATCCTAGTATATTTTATATACTTTATTTGTTATATAAATATGGAATAATAATACTTTTAAGGGTATATAATCCAAATATTAGAGAGGAGAATGAAAGAGGGTGTTATCCCTTAATCAGGTAACTCCATTTGGTTTTTACTAAAAGGATTCCTTGGATTTACTTATTCCCAAATGGGGATTCAAGGATAATGTAATATATGTTGGAGAGTGAGTTTGGAAAATATTTACTAAACATAAGAGGCTATAAAGGTGTGGAGAAGTGGAAGTGAAGGGGGAATTTTATAATGGAGGATGAGTGGAGTATCATTTAATATTTTAAAAGGAGGGAAACTCACAAACATTTTATTATTTAAAGGGACCAATACTGGTCCAATGCAGGTAAATGGGAGGATAGGGTCTAAATATGGAAATATAATAGCTTCTTGACAATATTATAGGTAGATTTAGGCCTTAAGGTCATGGTTTAATGTCTTATTAAGCATAATTTGACCTTAATCCTTGTAATTAATTTTAATGAGCTTCGCTAATATTTTTGGTCAAAAAATAAGTTCAACTTATTATAAATGTTAAATTATGTTTATTTCAAATATGTAATCCATTTTTTCAAATTATAATTATAGAGGTGGTGGAAATTAAATTAAAATTAATCACATAGATAGGATGACAATGCAGGTTTTAAAGTAAAACTTTCTTAATGTTTTCATTGTTTATATAGTCATTTTCAAAGTAAAATTTATTCCAATTACCTAAATAATATTTATTAATTATAATATAATCTAATTAAACTTTTAAACCAATATAAAACATAATATAACCTTAAAATTAAATTAGATGAAAAGTAGTTTTGATCAAACAAGTAGTATTTTTAATTTTTCGTTAAAAATTGAAACTTTACAAAAAAGTAAAACATCATCAAACTAAACTAATTTTTATGTTCCTATTTCAATTAATAAGTTTATATTGACCTAAAATATTTATAAAGTGTCAAAAAATTAATTTTAAATTGGTTCTCCATTAAAGATGATAAAAGTGAATAAATATTGGTTTTATGTTAAATAGTGAGTTTATTCTTATCTTATGTCTATCAAATATATTAGATGATTATCAATAATATTTTATTGAATAAATATCATATATATTTCATTAATATCATTTAGTAATTTTCATTAATTTAATTTATTAATACAAATCATCTTCTGAGAATAAAAATAATAACATTTTTTTATATTCAATTGGAATGTGTTTTCACTTCTAATTAATTGGTCACCTATTAGATAATTTTTAATTTTTATGAAACATATGTTTTCATACATTCTATAAAACATTTCATAACCCATAAATTAATATATTGTTTAATTATTTTCATAAAATTATTTTAATAATATATTACTTTTTTATAAAACAAGGTTTTAAATATGACACAAGCTATTGAAGATGGTCATTGTTGTGTGTACCACAAACTAAATCATTGTTGTGTGAATTTCCAAATATAAAATTTATTCAAAATGGTAAATATATATTAATTTATCAAGTACTATATCCCTTTAGTTTCTTGGTGTCGCGTGTTGTGTACTCTATTGTATATAAGGTTCTTACTTTAGAATTTTGTAGTGTTACATTATACCCAACTTAAATTAATTATGTCCTCACAATTTAAACATGTTAAATGAAATATTGTGATTGAAAATAAACTTTTTATGAAATACCCACATCCTAAAAGGGGTTAATGTCCAATCTTCTTAATAAGAGATGATGGAAAGTACAATTTTCAAGTTACTATGTTCCCTAGTTGGAAAACATAAGTGGTAAATGGAAACACGAATACAAAAGAAAAATCAAGCCATCATGTTCTGAGAGAGAGTTCTAAAGATCATAGTCAGTAAAACCTTAAAAATACCAAGGATATAAATTTGTGATAATCTGAAATTCCATTTGATTCATTAGAAACTATGGAACTAGGATTACATTTTTTGTTTAAATATCACTTTTCTTAGAGTTGGGGAATTCATTCTAGAAGCCTCATCCTTAAACATTACATAAACTTGAATTAGGTTAATAATTCACATTGAGGATATTTTCAAGTTTATATATTTAGATAATTAGGTCTTAAATTATTCATAACCACTTGAATATTACATATAGACCATTAAACTCCGTATACATTTTTTCATAAAATCTCATTAAAACAGAAAATTGTCTAGTTCCATGTTAAAGAATGCATGACTTTTCCATGAACCCATCCTTGACCCTAATCATCTTTAAGTCTCCAAAAAACTTTTCATATTTTTGGGATCAGCATAAAAATCTCATTAAGGGATACATAAGAAGGAAAACTGTTAGTTTTTTCAAAACAACATGTAAACCATCAATACTTTTTCCTAAATAAATAATTATCACCTTAATGAAGTAGAAAAATCACTTCACTGAATAGATGCTCATTGATTACACTTTTTTGACCAAAATATTACAATAAAGACCATAGAAAAAAACATATATCATATAAAGGTAACGTGGGACATAAATATACATAAATGGAATAACCATACGGTCGACTTCCACTCATATCACTAAATAGAATAGCCATATGGCTTAGTTCCATACCCAATGCATTGGACATTATAACGTAACCATCTATACATGGTTTATCAAGGAACCACCCATAATTTGGATTACCACGTAACCACCCATCTAATTCCCAAGTACCATTATATAATCATAAATCGTAAAATATTTAAAATATCCACATTTCTGTAATAACAATTAATTTTCAATCACAAGATATCATTTCAGGATATTTAAATAATCAATAAATTTCAAAAATCCTTTTCAATACCAAAACACCCAAAAAGGGATTGAGGGATTTCTATTCAATTTAATGAAACATTAGGTCATATATATGAGGCAAAATATTGATTGTGGTTGAGGAGAGGTCATTGTCACTGTAAACGTTAAACAAATTCCTTTTTTTCATTTAGTAAAACAAATCATAGAAAATAATATTCTCATTGAATTAAAGTTAATGTCAAAGGGTTATATTATACATTGTATAAAATAATGTCATGTATAATTCAAAATATTCCTCAAAGAAAGAAGATTGAGTCAAAGTCCCTTACCTCATGCCTGAGTTGACCGTTCATTCCTTAATTTCTTGAATAATAAATTTGTGTTAATTTTTAATTTATTAAGAACATTTTTCAAGATTATTATTCCTTTTTCATCACTTATTACATTTCTATAACATGTATTTACTTATTTTAGTTCATATGAGTCATAACTAGAGTCAGGAATGAACTTGTTATAATTAACAATTGTCCATGTAGTCAAAATTAAATTATATAAAAAATTATATTAATGATTTATATGTCATATATATCATATATATCCAGTATATATGTATTTATAATTATTTTATAGCATTTGGATATAATAAATTAAATTCATCGTTCATGGAGACGGTAAGTCATATGTACTCATGAATGCTACATTCATTTCTTTTTCTTAATTAAAAAAAATAAAAATATAAGTTACATAAGTAAATTATAATTATAGTATAATATATATGTCATATATTTTACATAAGTTTATTAATTCCATCCATTATACTTTCCATGTATAGAATGAAAATTCTAGATCACATTGAGGGGGCGGTAGTCTGCACTTCCTCAAATGAAATTTTCATAATTATACAACATTAAAAGAATAAAATAATGTCATAAGTGAGAATTACATAGAAATAGTGAAAAACTAAATATCATATATAATTACATTTCCATCATAATGGCTACCATTATAAGTGGTTGGAGAATATTGAACAATCATTGATTCATGAAATAGTAGTTCACCATCTATAGAAACAATATGTTCAATACCCATTAGACAGAGGTGTGTGTAAGTGTAGTTTGAATAATTATGACAACAACAACCTAATATATTGAGGATACTATTTTTGTTATATATACAAATAATAAAATGATCATAGGGCTTGGAGATGAAATAATAATTAAAAGAATGTCGAGAGAAGATGTTACCTCAAATCGGGTAAATTCTTTTGATTTGAGGCAAATAGATCTCTTGAATTTCCTTCTTCCAATTTGAAGGATTCTATAATGAATAGAGGATTTTTAGGAGATAATTTGGGAAGATTTTGGTAGATCCAAGGTGCTTTAATGTATTGAGTAATGATTTAGATGTGATGACCATTTATTAGGGGGAGGAGAGACTCTTTAAGAATGTTTGGATGTATTATTTAATTATAAAATGAATTTTAGTTTTCAATGTACAAAATCTCATTAAATGTGAAGATAATATAAATATTGTTAGAAATAAAATCATCCAATAATAATTGGATAGGTTTTTGATATTTTCTAATCCTTGTCATTTTTTATTTAACACTTTTTTAGCCTTACAATTTCATCACGAATTTAAAACATTGAGAATCAAAATATTTACAAAAACATGAGATTTATTATATTAAAGAGAGAATAATAATAATTTATATTTAAGATAACTATTTGTCTGAATATTATAATTTTTAATAAAATAAATAATATTTTAAAATTTGATTTATGTTAATGTTGACCCCATTCATATCATGACTTCTTAAAAAATCCAAAAAAACATGATTCATTCAGATATAAATTCATTAATACAAAGGTAACATGTAAATATAATCAATAATTTTTTATTACATTAAAATAGTCAAATTACATATATTTTATCATTTATAATATCATTTATTTGAATCAATTATTAATGAAGAAATCACAACATCATCATTGTGTCATAATTAAAAATATAAATTTAATTTCAAAAATTTATAAATAAAATTCCTTGATGTAAGATATCATTATATTTTTTAATGAAAATTTATAGTCGAAAATATCCCATATATTACCCCACATAAAAATTGTTTTAATAAAATATATATGTTTATGTTACATTTTCCTTAACAGTAAATTATTTTTTATAAAATTTCATTTTCACTTACAAGTAGCTCAATTTGGTCCCGAAATCAACCCAAAGAAGACCATGGTCAAGAATGTATCATTCAATAGGGTTATGAAACATGTTAGGGTAAATTAATATTATTATAATATTATTTGTTACCATTATTTACCAGATTTACCCTTCATATATGGTAAATAAAATATTTATGCAAGATACAATTTCTAATGTCTAGAAATAAAATTTACCTATTCACAAAATTTTATCCTATTTATTCAAAATATGGATTTAATTTCTCCAAAATGAAGAAATATAAGTTCTATAAAATAATTTCAAATTAATTCTCGTTGTCAAAACCAAAAAACATGTTTTTAAAAAATAATAACTATATAAAGATTGACATGTGTTTATGTATAATTAAAAAGTGAAATTATTTACAATGTCCAAAATTGTAATAATTGATAAAAATATAATATAATTTCTTTTTAAACCCAATTAAAACGACATCCTAATCATATAAATAAATTAGATTTTAAGGATGTTTTGAATTCAAGTGTAATATTTTTCACTAATAATTAAAAAATTAACTTTATCAAAAAAATAACAAAAAATTACATAAAGTTTATTTTAATGACCCACTTCTTAAAATAATTATATTTGTTAAATGGAACATATAAAAGTGAAAAACCATGATTTCAAAAGGTTTCACCATCAAAATTTGGTAAATTGTCCTTTTAGAGAACATTAGAGTATTTCATTCTTTAAATCAGAATCATTATTATTTTAATCCTCTAAAATTTATTGAATATATATAAATAAAATTAACAAACATGTGTATTAATATTATAGTTAGTTATTTTCATTCCCAACAATAAAATTTCTAGCTTTTATCTACCATTTAAAATAATAATAATAATATATTATTTTACGGTATAACTCAAAGTCGTGGGAAACATAAGATTTCAAAGAAACTCATTGTTGCATGTAAGGTATGCTATCATACATAGTATAACATTTAAAAAAATTAATATTTAATTCACTAATATTAATAGATATGAAAATATACTATTCTTTATTTACATGGGATTTTACATCCTTCCCCCCTTTTAGAAATTTCTTCCTCGTAATATTAACATTGGGCTCGAAAACTTTATTAAAAATCCCACATCAAAAAAGAGTAAATATATCTATCACATTAAAAAAATAAAGAAAAGTAAAAAATGTCACTCGATATAACCCATAATAGGATTCCATGTACCAAAACATGGATATGGAAGAGAAACTAACCATAAAGTTCTGATGGAGAGTGATATAAAACATGATCAGAAGAAAGTTAACTCCATGAAAATGATAAGCATGTGATTGGTTAAACGGTTTTTGATTCCCCTATAAGAAAAGAAAATGGACACTATTTTTTGTTTTAGGTTCCCTTTCATAAAGTTGGAGAATTTATTAATGATATTGACTAAGAATAGTAGGAAATATACTTACTTGTCATATAGACATTCAACCTTTACTAAATTTTTACCACAAACTCATCCTTCCTCCAAACGATGAGTATTCAAGATGACTTGGTCAAAACTAAAATGATATAATCAACTTCTATAGAATAACATAATCCACCAAATACTAACTATATATTCCCCTATCTGTAGACATTAACCAAAACCAAAATGGTTTGTACAAGATCAGATATTCCCCATAAAAAATAATCTTTTATAAAAATTAATAGTACTCATAATCTCCAAAATTAAACATAAAATACCAAAAGATCAAAAAATAAAATTCAATAAACAATTTTCCATAAAATCCTTCAAAATAATCTATACTATGTTTGAAACCCATAATATATAAGGATTTGATCACTAATTCTTCAATGATAAATCTTAATATTTATCTCCAAATAAAATCAATTACTCCTAAAGTCACATACTTAAAAGTAATTAACCTAATCAAATAATTTCTATTATAGGAAAATCATATCCATAAATAACCCAATTCACTATATATCCACAACAAAAAAATATATTCTTTCAAAATAAAATTCCACCATTAGTCCTAAATTAAAATCCCAATGTATTTTATTTTCCTTATGAATATAGTGTTCCCAAAAGAGAAAAAATCGTTGAAAGTATTATTTATCACATAATCCGAAAATCATTTTCGTATACTAAGGATATATATTTGATAAAACATAAATTCCAAAAATTAACTTATTATTGATCCATTAAATCATTTAACTAAAAAAAATTAGTCATACAAACAAGATACATCATTTAGGTTAGTGGTAGGCAATAAATACCAATAAAAATTTGGTAGTATGTTTGATTCCAGTTGAATTGTCTGACGGGATGGGTTTTCACATAGTATGTATGCTGTCCTTTTTAAAAAACAATATAATTTTATAAAATCCCCAAAAATAAGATAAAGTCATCAAAAATAACGATAACTTATTTCACCCTCAAATGTTATCAAATACCTTGAATTTTTATCCCAAAAAGTGTTGAATTGTAATTTCCTAAAATTCAAGGATAATATAAACCAAAATGGGTCATTATAACTATATCCACAACAGAAAATATAATTCTTCCTTGAATAACATTTTCCCATATCAAAATTCAAGGTTACACATACTATAAAATGAATTCCAAAGTAATCTTATCATTAATACATTTAAACATATCATAATCCATAGATCCAATGTAACTCTTCAATTCCTAAAATCTAGAAATCTAAATCATCAAACATTCTTACTAATCATTTATATTTATTTTTCCATCTTATTATTTTATAATTCATTATACAAACAAAAATCATGCATAATTTTTTAAGATTTCAGTAATGTCAAAACATGAGCTATGAAATAAACCATACCTTTCCTAGGTTATTTTAAGTTTCCTTATCATCAACTTGAAAGGTATTAGGAATTGGAAAAAATATATTTGTATGATCCTGCTGATCCAATTCCCGAAACTTATTCGTTGGAAATCTATTTATATAATGACCATGCACACTACATTTATAAAATTCAATTGATCACTCAGAAAGAATTTCTTTCCCATTCATGGAGTCAATTGGATTCTTCCTTTTTCCATGAAATGTTATTTCTCTATGACCTTCATTACAACATCTATAACATATTCCTGTCTAATTGAAGCATTTTCCTAGGTGTTTAATTCAACATATTTGAAAAATATTTTTTTGAATATACATACCATTATTTTTATTTCCTGAACTCCCATTGGGATTCATTTCTTACATATAAGGTTCCTTATAAAAATCACCATGTTTCGTGTGGTCAATCATGACTCCAGATAATTGGTTGAGAATATCCAGAAGAGTTTTAATTGCAGTCCCCATTTAATTTAGTAGATTATTCCGAAAAACATCACAGTATTTACCACGTCCATTGTTACTTTGGTACATTCTAGATCTATCTATTTAGTAATACAAAAATTGTTAGTGTGAGTATATCTGTAAAGGAATAATATAATATCTTTTAAGTAGGGTAAACACTAATATATACTTATTGATGTTATCTTAAACCAATTCAATTTATCTAAATTTACTATGACTCTTTCTATAATTATATGCATTATGGTTTTGTTACTTATTCATAAATAACACCATAACCTCTACAGAAATCTAAAACAACCTCTGATACCAACTATAATTCCCCATCATTAAACATTATAGAATCATGAATTATGTTAATAATTCTAATATAGTATATTTTCAGGTTTAGTGCATTAGATATTTAGGTCATAACACATATATAACAACTTCAATATTACATGTAGAAACTTATAATCACTATACATCTTCTTCATAATAAAACTTTTAACGAAGAAACATGTATTGTTCCACATTTAAGACAACATGACTTTTCCTTGATCCCATCCTTGACCCTATTCATCCTTATTTCTTGTAAAAAACGTTTCAAATCTTGGGATGATCAAAAAAATATCATTAAGGGATAATAAAGAATGAAAAATTGTTAGTCTTCCAAAATAACATTCAAACCATGAATAAATTATCATAAAGTAATAATTTTCATCTTATAGAAGTAGAAAAAACACTTCACTAAATATAAGATAATTTCTTACCATTTTTTTAACCAAAATATTACCATAAATACCCTAGGAAACAATATATATTATGTAAATGTAACACGTGACATAAACATACATAAATAGAATAACTATACGGTCGACTTCGACTCATTTCACTAAATTGAATAGCCATATAGCTGACTTTCATACCATAATAATTGGATGTTATTATAACATAACCAGTTATCCTTGTTTTATCACGGAACCACATGTCAATTAGTTTATCATGTAACTACCCGTTCAATGTCTACGTCTATTACAAAATCATGACACATAAAAAATTCAAAATATTAGTATTTCAGTAATAACATTTCATTTTCAATCACAAGTTATCATTTCAAGATATTGAAATAGTCAATCCATTTAAAATTCCATTTTCAATACCAAAACACCCCAAAAGGGAATAAGGGATTTATTTTCCTTTTAAAAAACATTAAGGATTATAGAGAAAGCCAAATTAAGATTACAGTGGTGGAGAAGTTAATGTCGCAACATACGTTAAAAACATTCCGTTTTTTATTTAGTAAAACTCTTCATAGAAAGAAATATTCCCTTTGAATGAATTTAGATGTCAAATGGTTATATTATAAACAATATAAAATAAATTCATGTATATATCCAAATATGCCTCAAATAATGCAGATTGAGACAAAGTCCATTACCTCCAGTCCAACTCGACTCGTTTGTTATTTAATATCTTTAATGATAGACCTAAGTTAATTTATAATTTCATAAGAACCTTTTTAAATTTTATTATTCATTTTGTACCACTTATTACCTTTATATCACTATTAGTTATTTATTTGAGTTCATATCATACATTTTGTTGATGTTTGGGACCTAAGCCGGGAATGAACTTGTTATAATTATAAGTTTTCCATGTGGTCAAAATTCAATTATCTATAGAATTATATTCATGATTTAGATATCATATATATGATATATATCTAGTATATATGTTTTTCTAATGTTCTTTAGATGTTTCATATAAGAAATGAAATGCACCGTTCATGGAGACCGTAAGCCGTATTTACGCATGAATGTTACTTTAATTTCATTAAAATATTTAATAGAAGGAAAAATAAATTATACATAGTTATATTATAACTAAAGTGTAATATCAATGTTTTAAACTTTATATAAGTTCACTAATTCCATCCTTTTAAACGTTCCATGTATAGCACGAATGAGTCATATCACTTTGAGGGGGTGGTAGTCCGCACTTCCTCAAATTAAATTATCTTCTTTATACAACATGAGAAGCATAATGGTATGTTATAAATGAAAATCATAGAAGAATATAGATGAAATAAATATCATATTTATCATATTTAATTATAGATCCATCATAATTTCCCCCAAAATAGAAGGTAAGAGAATATTGAACAATCATTGTTTCTTGAGACAGTAGTTCGTTGTCCACATAAACAATATGTTCTATACCCATTAGGCAGAGGGTTGTGTAAGTTTATTTAGAACAATTATAAAAAAAAATAGTATAATTTTTATTCTAGTGTTTTTATACAAACAAGGAATAATAAGATCACATGGAGTGGTGAAAGAAAAATAATGGAAACAAAGTTGAGAGAAGACATTACCTCAAATCGGGTAACTTCTTTTGATCTGAGCCAATGGGCACTCTTGAATTGACTTATTCTTAGGGGATGGATTCTAGATGAAATATATGGATGTTGAGAGATTATTTGGAAAGATTTTGGAAGACCCAAGGGGCTTTAGAGGTGTGATTAATGGGTTAGAGGTGATGACCTTTTATTAGGGGGAGGAGGGGATTTTTAGGAAAGTATGAAAGTATTATTTTATTATAAAACGATTTTGGTTTCAAAAAGACCAAATCTCATTAAATTCTAAGATAAAATTACTATTTTGATAAATAAAATCATCCAATAATAATTGGACAGTTTTTGGATATTTTTTAATCCTTACATTTTTTATTTAACCCTTTTTACTCTTATCATTATATCAAGCATTGTGCAGTTTGAGAATAAATTTTTTTATCAAAACATGATAAATATCCAATTAAAAATTAAATAATATAATATTAGACTTATGATAACTATTTTTCCGAATATTAGATTTTTGTTTGGAATTTTTTATTATTTAATAAAATATTTTATATTTTAAAATATGAATTATGTCCATTTTTACACTATTCATATAATCAATTTTTTAAAAAATATATAAAAACATGATTCATTCTGAAAAAAATCACTAATACAAACCTAAAAAGCAGCTATCATTCAGAAAATTCATGGATGACATCAAACTAACCAAATTAAATTAATTTTATCAAATAAAACATCATTTATTAATGAAGCAATCAGCTCATCATCACCGTATCCTTCGTAAATTTATTTATTTAATGTCTAAAAATTATAAATAAAATACAATGATTTGTGAAATATTGTTTTATTAATAATGACAATTTATAGTTGAAAATATATCTTATATAACCCCATATAATTTTTTTTACTAAATGATATATATGTTTGATACATTTTCATTATCATTAAATTCATTTTTATAAAATGTCATTTTAATTTACATGTGGCTCCATGGGGTCCCAAAATTGACACATGGATGCCCATGGTCAGAATTATATCATAAAATATTGTTAGGAAACATGTTTGGGTAATTGAATATTATTATAATTTTATTTGGTTTACCCTTATTTACCATAATTACCTTTTAACCATTATAAATAAAATTATTACTAAAGTTACTATTCATAATGTCTAAAAATAAATGTTACCTATTTAAACAATTTTTAATTAAAGATTCAAAATATGAAATCCATTTCTACAAATTCTAAATAATGAAGTGGCATAAATTAGTTTAAAATTAATTCTCGTTGTTATAACCAAACAATGTGTTTTTAAGAAATAATAATTATCAAAAGATTGACGTGTGTTTATTTATAATTAACAAGTGAAATTACATCCAATGATCAAAATTTTTTTAAATGAAAAAAATATAATCTTATTATTCATTAAAACAAATTAAAATTATATCCTTATCATATAAATAAATTAGATTAAAATTCAGTTTAAAATTAAAATATAGTATTTTTCACTATTCATTGAAAAATTAAATTTATCAAAAAAAAACTATAAAATTACCCAAACATGGTATGGCACAAAGAACTGAGCAGAATATGACGACTGATATTATTGATCATGATCTCTTAAAGGACTCTAATAGAGAGAATGTTGTGTCTGATAAAAAGTCTCCAAGGTATCTTGATGATGATCCCAAAATGGGATGTTCGAAAGAACCTATCAAGACCATCACTTCTTCACAAAAAATAATAAAGTTATCTTATCCTGGGAAGATCTTGTAGATGATATCCATCTATCTGTAGATGACAATTCTAGTATGGCTAGTATGAATGGAGCCTCATTGAATGAAATATTGTTAAGGGGTCCCAATGATGATGAAGATGATGAATCAATTGATAGCCTTGATGATTTGGAAAATGCTTCTCAATAAGATGCAAAATCTTGCCTAAGATAATAATAGATTTTGGTCAATGCCAAAAGAGTAAGAGGAAAGGAAAAGATGGATCTTCCTATCTCAAGGAAATCTAAAGAACGGAAAGATGTGACTGATGTGTGTAACTATACTTCGGCAAAAGAAATTAAAAGGGTACAACCCTCTGGTCAATCCCATTCCTCAGATGGAAAATATTGTTTTTTGTTTACAGTGGATAGAGAAATATGCACAATTTCTATAGTTCCTCATTCCAATAATATAGAGGTATCCCCTCTGAATGGTACTCCTAGAGCACAAGTTGAGTCCCGTTTATTTCATGGTTTTTTAGCAAAGTGTAGTGCTGGTGATTCTTCACTTATGCATGCTAAAGGAGGTAGGGATACAGGTTTTGATCCAGACTCTATACCTCTTAAAAATAATAATGCTAAAGATTCCATGAATTCCCATAACATGTTCCATATATCCACTCCAACTGGGCATCATAAACAGATAGGTCCCTTGAAAGAATCTGTCCAAGAATCCTCTCCTGAACTGCATGCGGACCTTCCCAGTTTGGAGGGACAAAAAATTAAAAAGTTTCAAGATCATCCCAGCCTTCACCATGCTATGGCACCCCTCAATCTGAAATTAAGAATGTTATAAAATAGGTGATTACCTATAATTCGTTTCAATTACATGAATCTTCTAGTAGTGATGAAGACAGGAAAACAATGTATTATCAGGATGGAGTTAAGTGTGTGAACACTGATGTAACGTCTTAGATCCCAGATGATGGTGGTGGTCCTTGGATGCAGGAAATGGCAGGGTGCAGGGGGAGACATCCAAGTGTAACGGGTGCTCAAGCATTTCTTGATAGAATGAACACTCGCTCGCAAGTGCAGCGATGTATTTTTTATGGACCTTCTTTGCTGTTTTTACTCCTCTGTCTTTACTTCTTGTATGACATTATATTTTTTTAATAGGGCCCTTTGCGCCTCATCCTTCTTAAAAAAATTATAATAATATTGTAGTTAGTTATCTTCATTCCTTCCAATACAATGTATAGACATTAACTACTGTTTTAAAAAATAATAATATTATATAATTTTTTTCATATAATTCCATGTTATGTACAATGTAAGATTTCAAAGAAACTTGTTATTGTGTGTTGAGTATGCTACTAGACATAACATCCCCTTTTAATGTAAAAAATAATATTTAATTCATAAATAATAATAAATATGAAAATGTAATATTATTTATTTACCTGAGATGTTACAAATTAATGCTTTGTGAATATAACTAAATGCATGTTTCTATAAACATAATCATTTTATATGATTATTACGTGAACTATTTATAATTTTTTTCTTATCACATGATTCATCATATGGTGAAGTAACACATTAGACTCAAAAATCCAAACCATTGACCATTTTATAAACAGTTAACTTTTCCAAAATATTATGATCCAACAGTTTAGAAATAAGGTTACTAAATTTTAATGGTGAACACATTATTATCCTTAAATCAACATGAATCAACTCTAAATTTTTACATTCCAATACTGTTAATAACTTCATAATATATCCTCTAAAAATATTTTAATTAAATTAATTAACATAAAACTTTATTAGAAACATGCATTCTTCCTTATTCCATACGTAAGACATGTGTTACTGGATATATTCATTAAATCCTAATGTGTTATAATGAACATAAATGATTTCATGGTAAACTTTTTTGAAAAGACAATAATGTAGTAATAAAATATCCAAATCAATTATTTATTCATCATTACTTCATCATCAGGAACATATTAAGGGCTTCCTTTCACTAAATCATTTGTTTTTTTTATTTTAACTTTATAATGAATATATTTTCTTGGTGCTATTCAATATATGGTCTCAAATCCATAATGAAAATGTAAAGAGGTATATTCCTTACATATTTTATAAATAACTTGATGAGAGCATCATTATGAAAGTATATTTACAACATATTTATTATATTCAAAGGTATATATACATTTCTAATTCCACTTAATTTGTGTCAAGGAATTATTCTTAACCATGATTTATGAGCTTCATTGGAGGTATATTATATTAAATGTTGGGGCATTAGATTGAATAATAACCCATCTCTATGCATTATTAACACTGAATATAGGTGTTATCCTTCCTACCTTTTCCTTCTTTTTCCTTTTGATCCTTTTCTTCACACTTAAAAAAAATCTCAATCCATTCAAGTGTTTACTATGGAGATTATTTCCATAGTTATCACGAGTTTGAAAAATTCTCATTTACCTTCATCTTTATTGGATTATTTATTCATGGTATTTAGAAGAAATATTCTTCTCTTAGTTTCCCTTGAACACATTTGATCTTGAATATTCCTTTTCTATTTTGATGGAAAATTAAATTATCCCTTCATATAATGAAACATTCTTGAGAAACCAGTCCACTTACGATATGAGGTTTATGTCCTTCAAATAAATGGATAATATTCCAGTCATTGGAGTGTATAGAATACATAACATATCAATATAACCTTGTATAGGTCGCTTCATAATCATCAACACTCACTTTTTAATTTTTCATTAGTCCATGGAACTTCCTCTTCTTTTCAATTGGTTGATCAAGAGGGAAGTATTTATCGAAGAACATTTCCTTAAATTTTATCCCTTCCATGAGTTCAATTTATTATTCCTCTTTTTTATTCTAGATTTTAGACTAGTACTAATATGAATCACCTTAGAGAAAAAGATTCCTAGTGTAACTGATTCCTCTATATTTCATTCCAAGGTTATTAATATCTTCTCGAGAGACTTAATCCATTTATCAGCTACAATTGGATTAGTATTCCCACTAATATATGGGTAATTATTCCATATAAATTGATATAGTATATAAGATTCTCTATGATGAATAGGTTATTCCATTTGGGTAAGGTTAATCATCATAACCTGACTATGTTTCTCTAATATATCCATGACTTGTTTAGTTGTAATACTGCTACATTGACTTCCTCGGTAGGAAAATATATGCATTGTTTAGCTGTGTTGACCCACTTCTTCCATCCAATATCCATTTATGTACATTGAAATATATTATAGTATCTCATAAAATTATGATCTTTCTAAAACTCTATACATGTTATAACACATAACATAAATTTATGCATCATAAATCCCTAAATCATAAATTTGGTTATTTAGAGGGTGTAAATCCTTCTTAAAGGTTGGTAAATAAAAAGTAAAATATTCTAACAATATCCCCTAGGAGTGTTAATATAGGTTCATAGTAAGGAACATTTTCGTGTACTCTATTACCTCGAGTCGGGTATGGAACACCTTGTTATAGTTATTACTCCTACATAAATTTATGTAAAAACCATGTCCTAATATAGAATCCAAACATGGATGCATTTATTGTAATAACCACATAATATATACCTTTACAAAATTCTAGGATATTCTTTTATACACATCCTTAAGGTCTATCTTTGGGTTGGGATCCCTAATTTTCGTTTTCTAAATTTATTTTCCCCAATTTTATGTAAGCATCATTTAATACCAACTGTAACACCCCAACCCAAGAAGCCCAGAGTCTGTACATTATTACATTACACATAAATTTTCACAAGGAAATAAATCAATAAGGAAGAATCAATTTAGCAGGATTTGAAATATATAATGTATACATGATACCATAATACATTGGGATAACAAAATAAAATATTTTATATATTAAACTGATATAAAATTCACCCTTGAATGCTTAATCAATGTTCCCATCATCATAACTTGTGGAATGAAACATAAAAAGGGTGAGATCAAATTCTATGTAAGGGTAAATACAATTGAAAAAATAATGAATCAATCAATATTGAAATTTAATTAACTAAGAATACTATACATTTACATTTCTTGATAATGAATAAATAATATGACATGTAAGAAACTAAAACACAATCCATAAATCAATGACCGGAAATGAACTATATCCATTGAAATGTCGATGCAAAACATCATGGATGAATAATAACTAAAACTAAATGAGTGAAATTATTTCTTAATTAATGTCATTTCTATGGAACATTAAAACCTATTACCTTCGTGAACATTCAAAATATGGTTTAAAACTACATATATTAACACGTTTAATTTGGAAGACTATTTGTCTCATGAGAACCTATCATGCATCATGGAGCTATATAATGTTCAGGGTCCTCATTTCATTTCCAATCTAAATAATTCCTTATATTTAACAACCCAGATGACTAATATGCCTTATCAAAATAACATTATTGAATGGGAAATATAGATTTTTCAAGAATTACTCAGATAATCAAATAAATGTCAAAGTAGTCACCATATATAAAATGATATACGGTTTAGGAAATAATAACATAAATTTTATGCGAACATATATATTATTTAAATTCCAATTAATATTTATTATAATTTTAATAAGCAAACCAATATGTGATATTTCAAAGATAATAATTATGATCATTCTTGAGGAAAATAATATTTAAACATTTCATAGTGTACCATAACACTTTGAAAATTTTAAATCAAAATCCTCAAAAGGGATTGACAATGAAATAAATATAAAATATCATGATAATAAGGGTATTCCTGATATAACATGAAAATTTTTATACATACATAAAATAAAACTGAATTGGTTCATAATAACAAACAATTCTGAATGGAATGTAAATTGAGACAAAATTTTCATAGCTTGACCTTCCTTTTGTTCTGTAATATTTATCCTCATTTATAGTGGACTAATTTTTTTTAATAACCAATAATATAACCATAATAATGTCTATAATACCATATATTAACTTCTTATATTGTCTCATTATGCATTTGTTAAAAAACATTCATTAATTTAACAATATCGGGTGTTAATTACCAAGTTTGTCATGTATGGTTTAACTTATTTTTTTTCATTCTTATCCTGGTTTCATCATCTCACAAATTTAAACAATATGTTAATATGATATATATCCAATATATATATATATATATCTTTAATAATATATAATGTTTTGGATATAAGAAATATAATGCACCATTCTTGGAGACGGTAGTCCGTACGTACGCATGAACATTACATCATTTTTTTTTCATGCTAAAATAAAAAAGAATAAATGATAAATATTTGAATAATAATTCAAATATATTATATATTTTATATATACTTCATAGTATTATGAAATTATCTATAATAATTTCTAGGTATAGAATGGAAGAATCACCGCACCTTTAGGGGGAGGTAGTTTGCACTTCCACAAACGATGTTATTGTTATTATGAAAAATGGAATTTATAGAGGTATGTGTGAAAAATGAATTACAGAAGAATAAATATATTATAAATATTATATATATAATTTATAGGAACATTTACCATTATAATTTCCACAATGATAGGCGGTATAGTTAAATTGAACAATCATCATTTTGTAAGGTGGTAGTCTACATACACGTAAATGTTATGTTCGTTTGAAATTAGATGGATGTGTGAATAATTAAAGTGGAAATATTAGAATAATTCACCCTAGTTTATGGAATATATTTTATTTGATATATAAATATTGAATTGAAAAATTTTTAGGACTAGATAATGGAAATATTAAAGATGAGTTTTTGGGAGGGTGTTACCTCTTAATTGGGTAACTCCTTTGAGTTTGTACCAAAAGCTTTATGTGGATTTCCTTCTCACAAAATGGAGCTTCGTTGAGTAAGTGATATATGTTTCGGAGTGAATTTGGAATATGTTTCCAAATATAATAGGCCATAGAGGTGTGGATATGTGGAAGTGAAAGGGGCCTTTTATAATGGAGGACAGGTTGAATATCTTGTAACATATTAAAAGAAAGGAACACAGCCAACATTTATTTAATGAATGTGGATAAATAATTGTAAAAAGTATATTAGAGGGAGGATAAGGTTGAAATATTTTCCTCCAATGGCTTCTGAACATGTTTATAGTTCTAATTAGGAATTAATTTTGTGGTATACTCTCTTATTAAGGTTAATTTGACCTTAATCATGGAAATTAATTTTAATTACCTTCACTAATATTTTTGGAGAAAAATAACCACACCTTCTTAGAAGTTATAAATTATGTTAATCCCAAATATGGAATCCATTTTTCAAAATTTTAATTACATTAGTGGAATAAATTAAGTTAAAATTAATCCCACAGAGAGGACAACAATGCGGGTTTTAAATGTAAAAACGTTCTAAATTTGGCTATTTTTTTATATTCATTGTCATATTAAATATGATTCCAAATACGTAATTAGATTAATTTTAAAAAATATTATCTTATTAAACATTAAATCCAATATAAGACATAATTTAACCTTATAATTTAATTATTTGATAATGATGTTTTGACCCCATATTGAGTATTTTTAATTATTCATTTAAAAAATGAAACAATATAGAAGAGGGCCAAATATTCACCCAAACCTAATTTTTATGTTATAATTCATAAATTAAGTGTATTTCGACATATAATAATTATAAAGTGGTCATAATTTTGATTTAAACTGTTTTCTCCATTAAAAGGTGGTAAAGGTTCTTAAATATAGGTTTTATGTCTAATATTCAGTTTGTTCTCATCTTATGTCTATCAAATATATTGGATGATTATAAAAAATATTTGACTGAATATATAATATATATTGTTTTTAATATAAATTATAAATTATTAATTATTTTAATTTATTATTATTAAACACCATTTGAGCATAAAAATAATGAAATTTCCATTACATTAAATTGGTTTCTATTTTCATTTCTAATTAATTGGTCACCTATTAGTTCATTTTGTATTTGTGTAAATCGTATATTTTCATATGTTTGTAATTACTATTCATGACCTCTAATTTGACTGAAATATTTAGTATTTTCTTAATAACATTTTAATAATATATAATTTTCTAGTAAAAATCACTCTTGTGTATACGGAATACTATTAAATAAGGTCATTATTGCATAAAAAACGTGCTGAATCGAAGTAATGTGAATTTCCAAATATAAAACATATCAAATCAATTTAAAATGTGAATATATTTTAATGTATCAGGTTAATAGATACCATTTAGTGATTGGTGTTGCGTTTTATTCATTCAATTTAATATAAGGATCATACATTAGAAATTTGGGGTTTCTCAATGTATACCGTAGATGAATAAGATGAATAAGTACCTTCAATTGAGAAGAAATTGGAGGTGCCAGTCGATTTGTACACTGGTGAAAATGAGGATGATGGTATAACAAAATAGATACATGATGAATCATTTTTGACCCTGAAATAGAATAGAATCCACTTCCCAATCTATTATATCTACCACCATTGGATGACTCCCCTCCATATGAGCGAAATTTGTTGGACCCCAACATTCTTCCTCCCCCTCTTGATCATAAAATATTTCATTCATCTTTTCTGGGGGTTAGTGGTATTTTATTCTTAATTGGGGTTTCTCACTCCTCTCGTCTAATAATATATATTAGGAGAAATAAAATTTGGAATTTTCTATGAATGAAACCCCATCCACCTTTAGATTGGGGTTAAACAACATGAAAATCATGACTAGGGGCAGAAAAAACATAACACCTTCATGCGTGTCAAACCAATAATTTTATCCTTTTTTAGTATTATATTTTATTTTCCTTATGTTTATTTTGTTTTTATTTATTTTAGGATTTATAGGTCAAGTGGCAGTTTCTAGAATTTTAATTAATGGATTCCATTAGAAAATAATATCAGGTTGTATCTTTCCTTCTCCTTAGCTTTTTCCATTATTTTTTTTATTTAGATAAAATGATGGGTAGTTAAATTTATGTGTGGGGGATGATCAACTCGATACTTGTATTTCTATTGTATTTTTTATTTTTTTTCATATTTTTAGGTTTATAGAACTTCGATGAATATTATTAACATTTTTAGACCACATTTGTTATTTTTTGAGAAAACTGAGAAGGTTTTAGAAAAAAATGGATTTTAAATGACAGTTGATGTGAAAACCTTTTCCCTTGAATTTTATTTTCAATAATTTTTATGAGTATGAATTCCTTTTAAAATTTATTCCCATGAAAAACAATGTTAATATATTTTTCTGGTCCTATGAGGTATTCTGATCAATTTTGAAATATTCTTTCCAATACACACACTTTCTTTAGAAAAACATGGATTTTGTCTATGAAATAGAAATTGTGAGTTTTCTATTTCAAATATTTGGATTTCATGGAATGTTTTTTATATAATGGAGGAACTAATTTTTCTAGAAAATTATTAAACTGAATCCTACCCAAACATCTACGCATACTTATCCCTTAGATGGAATTAAATTTTTTATAGTTTTAAGCCACATTACAAGCCGATTTTTCATTACCCACCCACACCCTTGTATTTTTGCATAGATATTTAAAGTTTGAGTGTAGGGGAAATTAATTTGATGTCTGTTATTTGGGATTTGAATCATTTTTTGGGTGATGTGAGGTGTGTTTCAACAATTTTTTAAATGGATAATGGGAGAATTAAGCTTGAGACATTATTTCATTGTTCATTATTTGTTTCATCAGGTTCTCCTTCAAAAAAATTGAAAAAATATAGATGGAATTTAATTTATCATTTCAAATCATTTTATGAATCATGTCCCTCTATAAAATAATGGGAATCATTTTCATTCATTCATTTTATTCAATTATTAGCTCATCATCCATAAAAAATAAAATAAAATATCAAAGAAAATAAAGTTGTGTTTTTTTTAAATTTTTTTAATAAAAATAGGGAGAACATGGCTGATATCATTCATTATATTCATTGTTTAACTTATTTAACATGTCATAAAAATGTAAAGGTTTTGTTTTTTACATTTTAAATGGGTATTCAGTGAATATTTTTCTATATTTTCACATGATTATTCTTGTATTGTACATAAGAGCTAAACCTCCACTTTTCATCCTTTTAACTTTTCCAATACTTTTCCAAACAAACCTTAGCCATAATATTTACCTTGAAAAATACCTCATGTTTGAAAATAATTTCATGTATTTCACTATAGATAAATGAGAAATGTTACAACCCTTTGGTGATACGTGAATTTTCCATGTATGAGCACAACATTGAATTTAATTTCTCTTGAGCGAAGAGTAACATAACTTTCAATGTGAAGAAATTTGTGATTGGTTCAAGGATGTATTTACAGGTTTTACCAAATTTAAATTAGGGTAATGAAAAGTAAAGGGAATTTATTTTCATATATTATAAATGGTAGATTTGTTTTGGAAAAAATTATTGTTGTTTTCTCATTTTTGATTGTTGTGTGGGTTTTGATTTGAATATATAATTACTGACATGGAGTGCAATAAATAAGGGTCGTAGAGTGATGAAGATACCATTTTCATATAATTTATTCATTAATTCAATTTTATAATCCCACAATAGTTTTATTGTACGAGTAATTGTCACTTTTTTAGGTTATAGTATTATTTTGAGCATAAATAAAAAAATGGTCAATTCTGGAATTTTATCTATTTTCAATCACATTATTATATCAAGAATATATTTTCCAATAATGATCTAAATTTATTGAATTGTTTTATTAAGTATACACATATATATTAGAGACATATGTTTCATCTTGGACAAGTCTTGATTCAGACATCTGGTGCCCCAAATAAATTATTCATTGTAGAAAGTCGTTCATCCCAGTAGAGTGGACCAGACCTCTATAATTGAGTTATCAATCATCATAAAAGTCTCCATATTCAATGATTCCAACTGTAGACAAAATATTATTACATTATTTAAGAAAATTATGTGTTTCATGTCAAAAAAATTTCATTACGACATTATTTTAATTATTCAAACATGTGAAATATGAAAGGTCTCATCAAGTTGAAACGATTCCATTTGGTAATTAATTCACACCATCTGAACCTCAGATCCCAAATCACTAAACATTGTAGGGGAATGAGAAATAATGATTGGAATATATTTTAATTATAATTGAACTCATGAGTTAACATGTTGTACGTTCATAATGCCTTGGGAATGTGAAGATGTAGAATATGATGAGGCATAGGGATTAAATTAATTTCTCATAGTAAATATCTCATAACACCATCTTCTGATGGCTAATAATTTTTCAATGTTTAGTGTGAATGAAGGAGAAATTATGGAATAACATTGATGAAGAAACCTGTTATAAATAAGGATATTTAATGGGATATACATGGGGAAGCATTTGAAGTATAATTATGTAGTGAATTCATTCACCCCTTATCCCTATAAATATATATCCCCTCTTTATTTCAAAGGGTTGAAAAAATGTGGTATCCTTTGTTGGACATCTAGGTATCATTATATTATTATACATTTTTTAATATTAGTCTACATTTAATATATTATTATTCTTATTCAAACTTCACTTCTTCTATTTATTTTGTTATAGGTGTTCTCCCATTGTGTTCCCCTCTCAACTCCATTAAAAAGGCAGGTCTAACATGAAAGGTCGTTTGACGGAGGGAATGGTTCTTTGATTGAATTTTATTACTATTGACTTCATATATCTTTATTAAATTCCTAATGATTGCGTTATGATTAATTTAAGTATAGTGATCAGTTTCCCTGTTTTCTCTATCGTCCAAAATCTTCTTCTTGTTTATCAATCACCCTTCCCATCACTATCTATATTGTTCATATGGGGGAGTATGGAATGGATAGTTATGGTTGGTGAAGAGGTATCCAGGAAAATATTTAGATCAATATTTCCATTCGTTACGAGGTATCAGAACGAGGTAATCATAATTAAAATGAGAGGGTGTAGTTTGATAGTTCTTGATCACAACATTGAGTTGAATATTGGGACCCCTTTTGAACAATGATTTCAATCACCATGACCTCCTAATAACATTTACCTTATTTCATTCTTATAACAGCATTATTTTTTTTTATTTTCAATAATATATTAATAAAATTTATATTTTATGCATTTTAGACCCCCCCAACCCACTTTATAATATTATGTTTTATATTGGTTATAATAAAATAGTGATAATATAAAATTCACCTGTGTAAGAATCCTCCTTAGGAGATCGACCCGGTTTTTTACACTGTATTGGACGCTTAGATAAAAAACAATTGACTAGGGTAAAATTACTAAAACTACTATCATCTATGTGTATGTATTGAAAAATGTTGAAACATTTGAGTAGAGAAACTTAACGGTAACATAGTGACTAGGAATAATCGATGGATGAAGTGGGGGAACTCAATTGGTTGGGTTCAAATAATTATACTATCAATCATTTTATAAAATAGAAAATGATAATGGTAAAGGTTTTTGGATAGTTATTTTGAATATTAATCCATTGTATAAATAGTTCATATAGTTTTTGATTATAGTATTCTAGAAACTATACACAGATGAGATCCACTGTGAATCTAGACCTACATATAAGTTGAATTGGATGGAATACAATAAATGAGAAAGTAAACTTTCATATGGTTTATACAATTATTTGATATATATTAAATAACTTTAATCATACCAACCCTAACTGATTTTTTATGGTTTCAGATGAAATATTAATACGACATGAGGATAAGTGTATCTTATTTTTAGAAGATACATATGTAAGAAGGAAGAAAGTTTGGAAAATAAAACTCATTGCCCATAAAATTTTTTCTATATATCATTCTCATTTAAAAAAATTTATTAATTAATCTATTAACAACATGGAAAATAAAAAAAATAAATTTGGGAAATGGGAAGAGATAGATATTCTCCTTTAATGAGATATAGCTCTTCGTCTATGTCCTCCAACAGTGTTGTTATACACCTATCAACCATCATTATTAGCTTCCTAACCCTTAATATCACCAATACATCTCAATACGCTTCATCCATGGAATCGATGTGTTGCTTTAATAAACATATTCGTCCTCATGCATAACACCAACTGATCCAAAATAACTAAATGGATTTCCCCTAAACATTTCGCACACTATAGTTACTATGATCTCATCACTAGATAACCACCAAGTGGAAAGGGATAACCAGTGATCTACATGTTCACTGATTTAGACAAAGATATTTAAATTAGTGGCATAATTTAATTTTTAATGAAAAACACTTATTTAGAAATGAATTTATACACATTCTAATTTTTTTGGGACAAATGAGCTTCTTAAAATAAAGTGACATCATCATCATGTGAGATGGAAATATCATATGTCGATATTTTCCTATGTCACCTCCACTCTCATATTCACATACATGGATTTGGGAGTGGTGAGCATTAAAATATATATTTAATAGGATATATTTAAATTCAACTATCTAGAAACATTGGCTACAAGATCATCGTATGTGGAAATTTATATATATCTACTCTTTGGCTATGCAGCTATGTCTGGTATATAGTGATTTCTCTTATGTAATGATTCTACATATAAGACATTTTTTAACTCAGGTACATCTGTTTCAGCTATATAAAGGTTTTTATTTGTATATTTGGTTACATATAAACCTTTTTTTGTTAAATTATATATGTAGCTTCTCCAATATAAATATATTTGTGTAAATCTATCTCAAATAAGCTATATATTTATTTTCATATGTGGAAATTTTTGTACATTGAAAACACCATTATTGAAACTTACATGCATCAACACACTAAAGAAGAAATTCATCATTGGATGAAATAATAAATGAAAAATCATAAAATATATTATTCTTTAAAATAATAATAATACCACATCTCGAAAATTTTGGCCAATAAATAAACATAAATATTTTATTTTTACATATAATATCAAGACTTTTAGATTTTTTAATGACTCTATGAATTCCAAATAATATCATAGTTAAATGAAATTTCACAATAAAAAAATAACAAAATATGAGAAAAATCAATCCCAATAATGGAAAATTTAAATTTCCCCAAGCCTATATATTTACAATCTTTAGAAATACATATAATTCAATTTATAAATAGTGAGATATTTTCAAAGAAATAATTACTGACACTAATAGAAGTCTAGATATTAGCAACAGGGTATTTGCGACGGGATGTCGTCGCAAATAAGTTTTTGCGATGGGGTCCCATCAGAAATAGCTTGTGGAAGAAAACAGCGTCACAAATAAGTCTCCGATTATATACTTTATATCTATTCAAACATTTTTTGATGGGCCTGTCGCAATAAGTATTTGCAACGGTCCCGTAGTCCCTTCACAAATAATTTTATAAAAATAATTATTTCAACTTTTTGCGACAGGCCCATCGTAAATATTTTTTTCCCGATGAGTCCCTAATCCAGTCACAAATACTTTTTAAAAAAAACTATTTAGACTATTTGTGACGGGAACACAACACAATAGATACCCTTGCAAATAATAAATTAATTTAATAAATATAAATTTAATAAAATTATTATTTTTGAAAAATTAATTTTAATAATTTTAAAATAATTAAAATAAAAATATATTAAAATTCTCAATATTAACAAAATTATAAAAAAAAATCATAAAATAATAATAATAATAATATTATTATTAAAATAAACAAACATTAAAAAATATAATACTGAAAAAAATATATTTAATAAAATTATGATTAATGAAATACAAATATTAATATTATTAAAATAATAAAAAATGAAAATTATTAAAATAATTACAATTATCAACATTCACAAAAAAAATCATAAAATATTAAAAATTAAATTATCTAATATTCGAACCAATATAAAAGATAGAAGCTGTAAATTGTTCATATTATAACAAATATTAAATTCAAATGTTCTTAAAATAAAAAAACCACTGGGGCTCGTCTGTTGGAGGACATGGAGGAGATGAAAGAGATGGTGGAGAAAAATCCATCCCCAAACTACGAGTCAGACGATGCATGTACTACATCTACTCCTGATGATGCTACTGCCATCGACGCATCTCCTATTCGTACTGCTTCTTCTGATACTACTGCTGCTAACACATTTCTTCTTGATGCTTCTGAAAACTCTCTAGAAATTTATTCTGAGCTCGTAACTTCTTGAGATGTTGTGAGGTAAAAGATGATGCCTCTCCATGAGCTCCTCTCGAGTTGGACGCCGACATCACAACAGTACCATAATAAGTACCAGGACTTACATGAGAGCTGATACCAACTACTCGGCCCTTCTCAAAGCCATTCTGAGTCGCCTGCATCCTTGTTGCCTCGTCGAAAGGGTATGCACTAGTCTGATCAATCGCCGCATCCTGACCCTCAGCCTATGTTTGAGAGGTCATATCCTCATATAACACCTTCAAATTCAATAATAAATTAAAATTGTGAAAATATTATATGCAGTTAATTGTCAAACTGAAAAAAAATACTAACCACAATACGACGATGGCGATCACCTCTAATCTATCCAGTGTTTGGATCACTATACATCTTCTGATAAATGTCAAACTACGTAATACTGGGATGCTCAAATACATACAGAAATATAAAATAATATGTTTATATTTAAAGTAATATAATTTCTTTAAAAAGTTATAATTACCAGATGCTCTCTATGTGTACTGAATGTACGGCTACCATCTAGATGTGTCACCTCATGTCTCCCTCGGTTATGCTGACCCAATGAATACCTCCTCTGAAATCCACCACCCAACCAGTGTGCACATAATCCATCCCAAACATGAGATGAAATGTACAATTCTCAGTGGGCTCTATACAACTCATTAAAAACATTCACTCCTACTTTCTTAATGGATGTCTTTCTCATTTTGTGCAAAAACTGACACAATCACTCACGAACAACCACCTCCTATTCTTCATGGATAACATCACGCATGCTATCCTGTATGGGATATCATTAACCCTCAAAATAATTTATAATATCTTCTTATTAATAAAATAAATTTCAAAATAAATATTATTTATTTATGTACCGTCCAATAATTGTACATGGAGAGCTGCACATGAACATGAATCTCTTCCCATGGGATCCATGGCTGAGAAAAATAATTGCGCAAGATAGCGCTCCCCTATCCAACATCTACATTCACAAAACTGTGAAAAAAGAATAAATAATCAAACAATTAGTATATATATAAATAAATTAATGAAAAAGCTAACTAAAATATACATGTTATCATACCTCTGTGTGCATGGATCGACGTGAAGACGTGGACATCGCTTGGGGATAGGGTCCAGAATCATTAGTCGCACAAGACCACGCCCCCTCCGCGTACCTCCTGATCCCCCAGTAGGATGAGGGTCAGATGATCCCATATCCCCCTCATCCATAGGTATATCAGCCACCTGCAACTCACGAAATAGATCATGATCCATTTAAAACACAAAATTACGTTGTTAGAATATAGTTTAAAATAACTATTATATATAGATATATATTAGTTATGATCATAACCAACATTTAATTGTTTCAATGTTCAACTTCATCATCATCTTCATAACTAACGATGTCAGTGTCTTCATATTCCTCCTCGGCATCATCAATATTCATATAAGTTTCAATTTCACCATACCTTGTCGTTTCAAATTCATTTGTAACATCATTAACATCTTTATAACCATTTACCCTTAATTGTGGGTTGTTATCATAGATACTCACGTTTCATTGTAAAAAATATGGATTTTGAGTAGTCTCTTGAAAAATTTCAATTCATTCCACTTCAACAGAACCAAATTCAGTTTGAGTAAATTTATTTTCTCAATATTTCAATTTTATTATTCTCCACCAATCACTCAGGTCTCATAAAGTAGCACAATACATTTTTTAATAAATTTGATGCGCCCGTTGAGCCAGTAAAAATGGTTCATTAACTGCAAGAAAAATATTATATTTAATATCGACGATTCCATGAGTCAGATGAACATTCATGCCTCTCTCAGTACCCAACCACCGACAGTTAAACATTGTTATATAATTTGGTCAAAGATAACATAGCTCAATAATTTCATCCAGAATGCCGTAAAAGTCTACTTCAGTTTCAATATGATGTGATCCTCTCAACGAAACTCCACTATTCATTTTTTTATTCCTCATATGCACATGTATGAAATAGAAAACGATTCACCATATATGCATTATAAGATTTAACCATTTTAGATGGTCGGTTACTCAATATACATAGTCGCTTATCAATTTTATCTGTATGATAAAGCACCTGAAATTTAGTAAAACAATTATCAATATAATAAATAGTAAACTGAATTGATATTAAACCATTAATAATTTCTATTAACATTTTTTGAAACCATTGATAAAAAATAATTATACCTTCTTCAAGAGCAGCTGTTGTAATTTGTGGAACTTGTTTCTTGATATGATTATCATATAACCTAAAAATAAAATATTTTTACATACTGTAACAGAAATTATAAAATAAGAGATAGAAGCACTCACAATACAAATGTTGTCATTTATTCACAGTTCAACAGAACATATGTATGAGCTTTGTGATTTTCATCATCTAAAAGCCATCCTTTTTGAACTCCACCAAAGCCATTATTTGGCTAATTAAAAACTGATAATTGGTTGTCTGTTTCATCTTCAAAATTTTCCTTGTTCCATCCCATGCAGTTTTGTTTTGAGGGATATTCACATTCAAAATAGTGAGAGAAGAAAAAAGAAAATTTCTCCTGCAAATAAACTTCAGCAATTGAGCCTTCAATAGATGCTTTGTTACGTAATTTTTTCTTCAATTTCGACATGCATATCTTGAATGGGTACATCCATCAAAACTTTACTGGACCTCCACATTTATCTTCATGTGGAAGATTTAATATCAGATATTCCATTGAGTCAAAAAATCAGGTGGAATTTTATTTCCAGTTTATATATAATCACAACAACATATTCTTCTAGTTGTCTTAGCACATCGTAGTATGATATCGCTACACAAATGACTCGAAAAAATTATGATATGTCTTTTATATAATCCCAAATCTTAGAATTCATGAAACCTCTGAATCCAGTCAGCATTATTCTTTCCTTTATAACATGAAAATCAGGAATTTTTAATCTGGTAATACGACCATTCTTAACACATCTGCATAAATTGGAAGCATAACCATTTGGAAGTCTCAAATCTTTTATCCATTGAAAAAATAATAAGTGACTCTATTTGGAAAATGTATAAGCTTATTTTTTCTTCATTAACCTCCCTGATTGGACATTTTCAAATAGTTCAAGTTCTGGTTGCCTACAAATTTTGGCAAGATCTAATGGTGCTTTTATAGTATCTTTGGTCTTACCTGGTGTATCCTAAACTATATGAAATAAATTATCAAAATAGTTATTCTCAATATGCATGACATCCAACATGTGGCGGACCAACAAATCTGACCAATATGGGAGATCCCAAAAAATGCTTCGTTTTGTCCAATTATGTTCTTTCCCAAAGCCATGAATTTTCTGTTGGTTTATTGTTGGCCCCAATTTGAATGGAGGTAATGAAAATACAATAGATTTTAACTCTATAAATGAGATCATTTTTGGAGGTTCATCCATTTCAATTGTGACTTTTCAAAAATTTTATTTTTTCCTTCAAAAAGGATGGTCGTTTGGAAGAAATCTGCGATGACAGTCAAAATAGAAAGGTTTTTTTCCATTGACGAGAAAAAAATCTTTGTTGTCTTTCATATAGTAAGGACATGATTTCGGACCCTGTGTACTCCAGCCAGATAACATGCCATATGTCGAAAAGTCACTAATCGTCCACATCAATGCATCTTTTAATGTGAAATTTTGTTTCGCAGCAATATCATATGTACTAACAAAATTACTTCACAATGAATTTAACTCATTAATAAATGGTTTTAAATAAAAATCCATATTCTTTTTTTGATGTCGCGGGGTTAATAAGGCCAAAATGATATAAGGCGCCTTCATCAACATCTATGGAGGTAGATTACATGGAGTTATAAAGATAGACCAACATGAATACTGACTACCATAAGAACCAAACCGACAGAAACTGTCAGTAGAAAGACCCAATCACACGTTTATGGCTTATAAAGAAAAAGACGGATATAGATGATCAAAATGTTTCCATGATTCACCATCATATGGATGATTCAGGATTTTACTGGTTGAAATATTGGTTTTGTGTCGTGACAACATTAATGATGTGTTATGAGACATAAATAAACAGTGCAGCCAAGGTGTACGAGGGAAATATCTCAACTATTTTATAGGAATCGATCCAGACTTCAGTGGTTAAGATTTTATATACTTCGATTGTCCACATGTGGAACAACTATCCAATGACTAATTTTCACCAGAATATAAGATGCAATCATTTTCAAATGCATGAATCTTCCGATAACTAAGTCCCAGATTACGAACCAGCCTCTTTCTCTTATAGTAATTTGAATGCAACAGATTTCATTCATGTAAAAGTGTTTTAATCAAAGAAAATATCTGATCAAAATAGTTTTTCGACATTGCATTATCTGATTTAAAAACCATAACATTTTCAACCACATCTAATTTACTTATCTTGCAACTAGGATATAATGAATCCTCAGCAGACCTCAACAACTCATAAATTTCGGATGGTGGCAACTCAGGAGTTAAATCGATATCATCATGAGTTTCAGTTTGTTGAAGAGATGGACCTGCAACATCATGTACTAAATGTTAGAACCGTGATGGATTCGAAATAAAGTTATTAGTATCTTCTCTGGAACTAGATTCACCGTTTTGATACCAAAAAACATAATCTGGTTGAAAACCAAACTGCAAGAGATGTCCCCCAACGTTTTCAAAATTTTCAAATGTTCTCAGAGCACATTTTTTACAAGGACACTTAATTGTGCCTTCTGAAACATGTTCTGGTTTTGGTGATGCAAATTCTAAGAAAGAATAAGCACCTTCAATATATACACAATTCAAACCAAACCCATTTTTATTTTTGTACTAATTTATCTAAGCATGCTCATCTAATAATGACTGATGTCGACTTCCTTGTTCCGAATTTTTCTACAAAATATATAATCATCACTGTTTTTGAATAATTAGAAAGTATAAAAACACTATCTTAATAAAATATAACTAATTAATACTACTTCTTTTTAATTACCATTAATTAAGGGAAACACAAGTTTCAGTGGATTGACAACTACTCTTTTGTCTAACGGCTCATTTACTTGCATCTTTCTCACATTGAAATCACAATGAAGAATCTCATCGAAGGTACGCATATTCATTCTCGTATGCACTAGAATGAATATGTGTATCTCTGACTAGATTCTTCATTGTGATTTCAGTGTGATAAAGATTCTAGTAAATGAGTCATCGGACAAAAAATCCCCCTTTTCGTCGATGGATCGTCTTCTTCTAACTGTCAACGCCTAAAAACATTATAAAAAATTTTATACTATGAATTAATATCCAATCTCGTGAATACAGGACTGAATATGCCTATGTAGTAGCTCATTTTTCATATTGTTTTGAGTTGATGAAAGTTGAAAGGAGAAAAGTCATCGAGCAAAAGGTGTGTCGTAAATCCACTGGAAATTGTGCTATGTTCATAAAATTTATTAAAATTTATTAAAATTTCGTCCTAACAGTTCCTAACTATTCCTAACTAATTATTCTTATTTATTATTAATTATTCATATTTATTACTTATTATTCCTATTTATTACTAACTATTACTATTAATTACTAACTATTACTATTTATTACTTACTATTACTATTTATTACTAACTATTACTAACTATTACTAATTATTACTATTAATTACTAATTACTACTAATTATTACTATTTACAACTAATTACTACATATTATTACTAATTACTACTAATAATTACTAATTATTACTAATTATTACAAATTATTCCTATTTATTACTAATTATTCCAATTTATTTCTAATTATTGCTAAGTATTCCTATTTATTAGTATTTTTTCGTAATTTTTAGTAATTATTAGTATTTATTATAAATAATTAGTATTTTTTACTAATTTTTACCATTTATAACTAATTATTACAATTTATTACTAATTATTATCAATTATTCCTATTTATTTCTAATTATTCCTAAATATTTCCGTTTATTACTAATTATTGCTCTTTATTACTAATTATATCAAATTATTACTAATTATTGCTAATAATTTCTATTTATAGATAATTATTGCTAATTCTTGCAATTTATTACTAATTATTGCTATTTATTGCGAATTATTTCTATTTATTTCTAATTATTTTTATTTATTGCTATTTATTGCTCATTATTTAAATTTATTTCTATTTATTGCTATTTATTTCTATTTACTGCTAAGTATTGTAATTATTAGTATTTGTTCCTAATTATTAGTATTTATACCTATTTATTACTATTTATTACTATTTATTCCTAATGAATTCTAATTATTAGTATTTATTTTTAATTATTCCTAATTATTCCTAATTAATGCAAATTATTCTTAATTATTCGTTATTATTCCAAGTTATTTATAATTATTTCTTATTATTTATATTTATTTATATTTATTACTATTTATTACTAATTATTACTAATTATTACTAATTATTACAAATTATTTCTAATTATTACTAATTATTACTAATTATAACTAATTATTACTAATTAGTACTGTTTATTACTATTTATTACTAATTATTAGTATTTATTAATAAATATTACTAATTATTACTAATTATTACTAATTATTAAAAATTATTAATTTTTATTACTAATTATTATTGTTTTTACTAATTATTAATGTTTATTACTAATTATTACACTATATTTCATGTTTTTACAATTTATTACTAATTATTACAATTTATTACTAATTATATCTATTTATTAGTAATTAAAACAATTTATTAATAATTAATACAATTTATTACTAATTGATGTTAATTATTACAATTTATTAGTAATTATTACAATTTATTGCAAATTACTACAATTTGATAATAATTATTACAATTTGTTACAATTTATTACTAATTATTACAATTTATAAATAATTATTACAATTTATTACTAATTATTAAAAAATCTTACTAATTATTACAATTTATTACTAATTATTACAATTTATTATTAATTATTACAATTTATTACTAATTATTGAAATTTATTATTAATTAATAGAATATATTACTAATTATTACAAATTATTACAAATTATTACAATTTATTCCAATTTATTACTAATTAATACAATTTATTACTAATTATTACAATTTATTACTAATTACTACAATTTAATAAAATTTATTACTAATTAATACAATTTATTACTAATTATTACAATTTATTTCTAATTATTTCAATTTATTACTAATTATTAAAATTAATTACTAATCATTACAATGTATTACTAATTATTACAATTTATTTCAATTTATTACAAATTATTACAATTTATTACAAATTATTACAATTTATTACTAATTATTACAAATTTTTACTAATTATTTCAATTTATTACTAATTATTACATTTTATTTCTAATTATTACAAATTATTATAATTTATTACTAATTATTACTAATTTTTAATAATTATTACAATTAATTACTAATTATTACAATTTATTACTAATTGTTGCTAAGAAATTCAATTTATTACTAATTATTAAAATTTATTACGGATTATTACAATTTATGATTAATTATTACAATTTATTACTAATTATTACAATTTATTACTAATTATTACAATTTATTACTAATTATTATAATTTATTACTAATTCTGATAATTTATTATTAATGATTACAATTTATTACTAATTATTAAAATTTATTACTAATTAATACAATTTATTACAATTTATTACTAATTATTTTAATTTATTACTAATTATTACAATTTATTACTAATTATTACAATTTATTACTAATTATTACAATTTATTACTAATTATTACAATTTATTACAAATTATTACAATTTATTACTAATTATTTCAATTTATTATTAATTATTACAATTTATTATTAAGTATAAAAATTTATTATTAATAATTAGAATTTATTAATATTTATTACTCATTATTACTATTTATTACTATATATTAATAATTATTAATATTCATTACTAAATATTAGTATTTATTATTATTTATTACCAATTATTTTTAATAACTACAAATTAATTATATACATTACTAATTATCGTTAATAATAACTAATTACTACTAATTATTAAAAATTAATACTGAAAATTTCAATTTATTAGTACAAATAAATAGTCATGACAAAAAAATTTAAATTCATTTTAATTAGAACTAATTAACAATAATAAAAATTGACATATAAAATTGAAATAAATAATAAATTAAATAAAACATAAATACCTTTATACTTGTTTTTCTATTGATGTAAACGGCTTCACAACTTCTAAATGTCCAAAAAAATTAACTTAGAATAATTTTCCCTCTAAAATCAGTGTTTAGAGATAAACAAGATATAGGAATTGGGTGGAATGTGAAAAAAATGGATGGAGGTATATATTGGTTAGATTATTTGCGACGGGACTATTTGCGAAGGGTTACCCATCGCAAATATCTACGCCCGCATTAATTACCTTTAGCGGTTAAAAATTTATTTACGACGGGTCCAGTCGCAAATAGTCCCTACCGACACACCTTTGGCGACAGGAGGACATCCCGTCGCAAAAAGTTATTAACCGTCATCAAGTATTTGCGACGGGTCCGCTTCGCAAATACTTCACTATTTGCTTTGGGGGGATCCCCCCGTCCCATATAACCTTTGCGCGGTTTGGTGAGCAACCCGCGCCAAACCTTTTGTGACGGGACATGAAATCCCGTCGAAATAATCAGTTATTTTTGATTGGTTGTTACCCCCATCGCAAAAAGTCCTTTATCCCGCAGTGTCATACTATTAAGGAAAAACTTCCAAACTCATTTCTTTCATAAATTAGAATCACTCCAATATGAATAAATATTATCAACTAACTTTATCCCAATAGTAATTCTATTTATATAAATTAAATAAATAGATCAATGTGGAATTAATGTCATAAAATGTTGTACTTCCATCTACAACTCTATTATATGTTCTTTAAATTCATCCTATAGTTTTCATTCATTCATAAAACTCATGGGAGATTTTATAAGTTGATCCCCCATTCATTTACTAGGTTCAATATTCTGTTCACCTTAATGAATTAAATATTCACAATTATGCCCTTTCTTTATTTTTACCCTTCGATAACTGGGAAATGTAAGGTGTAAAGAATATTTTAAACATATATATTGGTTGTTTTATTTACAATAACATGATCATTTATTAATGCGTCAGAGTTTCACATCAGGTTTCCAATTTAACATTTTACTATAGTTTGAAAAGACATATATAATTCTATTTTTATTTAGTATGTGACATGATCTCTTTTTAAAGAGCCATGTTACCTCATGTTGGGTCCAAAATATATTTTCTTGACATTTTAAATCAAAATACATAATCAACTTTTCACTAATACAAACATTCTTATTTATAAAACCACATTCTCTTGAAAAAATGTTATCAAATGCACTCAAAAATCATCTGATATCCACATGTTCAGTGTCATTGAGTTCTGCCCTCAAATGGAAAACGATCGAGTTAAAACAATATTGATTTTCAATTTTTCGATCCTAAAACACACCCTGGAACAATCTAAAATGAATATACATATTATGAAAAAAACATGAACGAAGAATCATTTTATTTTTTGTTCATTGTGAAGGTAAAACCTTCAAATAAAATTATTGAAAAATTTATGACCCTCTTCACTGGAATAAAAACCCAATATCTTCCCTAATGATTAATCATAAATTTAGTGAAAATTTTAATTCAAATGATGTTTTCGTTTAATTAATTCGATGAATGATTGAAGGATTTTTAATTCATTTCAAAAATTATTATGATCTCTTAAAACTCACACAATTAGATACTTTTAGATCATATATAAAATATAATACTATAAAATACCTAGAAATTTTAGAACATGAACTATTTTTTAGATAGATTAATGCCTCACTTTTTAGATCCCAAAATGGATCAAAAATAGTTAGTAAAGGTTCTGAATGTAAATTATTCTAGTAATCAATGAGAACATTGTAGTAGAAATTACCAAAAGTCTAAAGCACCTAATTTCAGCATGCATCACTACACATTCCGGCAATTTCCATCATCAAATGGTGGTAGAAACAATTTAAAATAAATTATTATTATGAGGAATGAATAAATTAAAAAAAATACTCCCATCTTTGAAATTTATTTAGAATATAGGCTTAGTCAAATGTGGCTCCACCAATTTTCATTATCAACGGTCCTTAATTTCTCCATTTATGTCCACAAAAATGTTAAAATAACATACCATTTAGAATTGGACTCATTATGGTTAGTTTAATAAGAAAAATATGTGAATATATTGATGATTATATATAGGAATATCTAGAATAGATATCCAATGATAGAGATGAAAAGAAGAAATGTCAAGGGGAGGTCATATTCCATTGTTTAATGGTTTTTAAAGGATTTATAATAGTAAGTTGAATAGAATCAATAATTATTCCACCAAAATAAACAAGAACCATGGGTTAATTATCATGAAACCCTAAATTTATAATCCTCACATAAACTAACTATAAGCTCAACATTGAATCTAAGATATTACAACCAAGACCATCGAATTCCACACAAAATAGTTCTCGATTCATTGGTCTTTAAACAAATGGAATGTTTTCCTCCCTATCAAACTCAAAATATTAATATAAAATAACTCTAAGAATAGTGAACAACCTAGACCACATTTTTTTCAATTTTCCAAGAAGGTGCTTCATCATGGAATTAAATAGATAGAATACCTGACCAACCATAGGGTCCCTATTCTCAATTATTTGAATCATGGATGGTTTTTCTCTCTCATTGAAAATTAAGGTGTTTTTATAAAATTATATTTTTATTTATACCATCTCACTCAATTCTAACAATATACTCTCACTAATAGATTTGGAATCAATGATCAATGAATCAAATTCCAAATATGTCTTATGCTGTTACTCTATAGGTTGGTGATATTTTACTCTAAGAGAATTCTATAATGATAAATTATTATGTGTGTAATTTATATAGTCTCAGAATTCCAAGTTCTTTATCCAATTTGATTTGAAAACCATTCCAAGAACATGAAACATTTTATTTCTAAATCATTCATATCTCAATTAAAATTCCAACCATGACCATTAGAATGGGGGTAATAGGTGGTTAAAATTTTATTAGAATACCCAATTATTTCCATTAATGAACATGTAATTCTTAAATGGAGTTCTGTTTTCATTTATTAAATATTTATTCACTACATACCAAGAAAAGGTATTCCTTTTTTATGAACATGAAAACATTATATGCTAGATTGTTTGGAAGATAATGAACTCAACCCACTATGACACATATTCTAAATAAAAATAATACACTCAATCATTTTTAGGAAGGAAATTATCCAATAAAATCTAATCACCATATATAAAAAACTTCATCCTCTATAATTTCTTTCTGTCAGGACATATTCCATCTATGAACATTTCATGGACTCTGTAATTTCTCAAAACCTACAAAAATGATCTTATAATACATAAAAAGATTAGAATAGTAAAAAAATTACTACAAACCCATCATGGTAGTTAATTCATCACAATAATATAATCCTTATAGAGATGATGTAAATCTATCAAGAATTGTGAGAACTTCTAAATAACTTCACACCTTTTTATAATAATGTCATCACCTCTCCAAATAAGTAATGGATCATCCAAAAAATATTAATTCAGCAAAGTGATGATTTAATTTCATTTATTCTGTTATTATTAACTGTACATGACTACTACATCCAATAAATTTGATTTGTTTGTAAATTGTTAATATTTACTCATTAGGGTAGAAAAAAACATTGTTCATCAGGAACTAATTTGTTTATCACAATTATCTTCCAAACATGGGTGTTTTGTAACACGGATAAGTGATAATCAATAAAATTTTTATTTCATTTGTTTTATTTGATATCCAAATGAAATTCTTATAACTTATGAATCCATCTTATAAGCCTATGATTTGAATACTCCTTAGAAAAAAAGTATTTAAGAGATGAATAGTTACTGAAAATTATAATCATATACTCAATCATGTATTTATGAAATTTGACATGGAATGGTTCATAGTATACCAATACATTTCTATAGTATATTAAATCATTTTTAAACATCCAACAACATGCTCAGATAGTAAATAACATGAAAAATGTTCTGATTATATATACTAAAACAACACCTACAACCAAACCAGTGGAACCAATCATAACCTTAAATGGATGATTCAATTCGGGTGTAGTGAAAATTAGTGTGGATGTGTGTTCATCTACGATAAGATTATCTAATTCTATGATTTTTTTCATACTCAAACTTTTAATTCCATAATAATACTTATCAAAGGAAACTGGTTATTTTATTAATGTCCTAGAAAGATCTCCAATAAAAATTGGAATTTATTAAAATCGTTCTATTTCCATTTAATTATTCATTTGGCGTAAAAAGATTGTTTATTTAAATTTTAGATCTCTAAATATAAATAAGTTTCTTAAAAAATATGAGACTAAAAATAATTTCCGCGATGACCATGTACTGAAAGTTTTACCAATTTTAAATTAGTTTTTTTTCACAAAATATTTCAAAAATGTATTCTTGATTTTAAAAAAATTCATAAAATATTTCTACAATAAGGGGGAAGGAATCACTAAATAAATAGATTATTATTCCAATGATTTTAGAAAAATGGTGATAGTGCATATTTTTAAATTGCATTGAAAACCAAAAAACATAATGGTCATTAATCATTATTCATATTTCTGAAATAAAATTGTGAAATTTGTTATATCCTAACCCATAGGAGATAGTTCAATCTAGTTTCAGTATAAAATAAATCATGGAAGTAGAATAATTCATTCTAATCTAACATCCTATGAATATGATCCATAACTAGAATTTAAGAATGGACATTCCATGTGGAATCATTTAGTTTCCAATAATTTATTTAGACTCTCAATTAATTTTTGGTCTTAAATTAAACTTATCGATTATCATTATTTGTAATAATTGTATTTATATTCTTATATGGAAAAAATGACATAGGGATCACCCATTGACTATAATAAATATTTTAAATGTTCATGAAATGTTTAAAATATAATCACTTCCTCTCTAAACACATCCATCATATTGGGATTCAACCATTTATTCCCCACTATTCATGGTTTTTGATCAGGATCTGTGGGTATCCTATGTATGTACTATGAATAATTGATTCCCTAAATATCATATATAGACCAAAAAATGATATATATAAACATCCTTAAGACATTGAATATAATTTCTTATTGAATTTAATTTTATTTAAATGATCTCATAAGTGGTAATAAAGGGTTTTCACATTGAACTAAATATTTATAATGTTTAATAAGGGGGTTGATCTCAAGATCATATGCTTTTTTACATGAATGTTGATATGTAGACATAGGGGGTACAATGAATTCAATGATTTTCTAAAAATCCCTCAATAATATAGAATTTTTTGAAATGTCAAATCAAAATTATTATTTTTGTCATTAATATCTCTAGTGGAGATCTCACTACACTCTAAGAAATAACCATATTTGAAAACATAGTATCGATAAAATCCTCAAAACAATTCAAAATATATCCCCCATTATAGTTAATGTGTTCCTCCTCAACATTTGTAATGAAAAGATCCCCACATTCATCTAGAAATTCCATTCTCTCAGTAATACAAAATCATCTTTTAAGGGGATTATGAAATCAGAGTCATAACTACAGTCTTTTTCTAGAGTAATGCCTAGAACATAAGTCTATCAACTTTTATTATTATGGTAATAATCATTTTAATCATCCTAATGGATTTATTTAAGCGAAAATTTCATATCCAATGCTTTTAGAGGATAAAATGAATGCTATAAAGCAATAAAATTAATCTCTTGAAAATCGCATTATTTGAAAGGAGGTACCCATTCATTTATGAAGTCATTAAAATCAAGCTTATACTCTCTAAAATTAAAATTGTGTTTCCCCTAAAGATAGACATGACATCCCCTCTATTGTATAAGAAGGGCCTACCTATAATATTTGGAACATCTTGTTCACACTCGATATCTAGAATGAAGAAAGATATTGGTAATTCATACATCTTTACTCCCTCTAATAAATCATTAAATATATCTATTAGGTTTGGAATAAAATTATCATCAATCATTAGAAAAAACCCATAAACATGTGAGTCTCCAAACCTCAGGTGTTAGAATAATGATAACAAAATTATTTCCATAACCAAATTTTTGTAACATGAATAGTAAATCCGAACACATACCCCTAGTGTTTGTTGGAAAAAAAGTTATATAGTTCTTGAAGATTATGAGGTAACCTATTTATCAAGAAAACATTATACTCTTTTATGAGATTGTAAGTAGAAAATTAATCAAATTTTACATTGATGGAATTTATTTTCCTTAGTTATTTAAAATGAGAACGATATTTAACTACATCTTGTAGAAAAGGTATAGTAAAATGATATTTTTTAATAAGATCAACAATTTTGAGATGATTTATTTCATGATTAATCTATTTTATTTTTTGTGGAATGTAATGGTAGGGTGAATATTCTTAAAAATTTCTATTATTCCCTCAATTTATCCTTCATAATTTTTCTTCGCCTTATTTAATGGTATTTAATGATATTTTATTGTTGTTTTAATAGAAAATAGTGGGTTTCAATGTGATTTCACTAATTCTATCATGATTTAAAGATTCCAAAAATTCCAGAATCCAGGTTTTAGTTTCTTCTGAATTATCAGGTTGGGTAGATTTAGGATCATTTCTTCAATCATGGTGGGTATGAAGGGAACCCATAATTGAAACATCCAAACCATTCTCCCAAGGATACAATTTATCGGTTTTCCTTAGTTTACCCTTCCCTCTACATATAATATATCTTGAGAATTTCCTCATTTCAAACATTAGTTATTTTACTTAGCATGTATTTATGATTTTACTAAATTATGACGTGCCTTTATAGAATCAAAAATAATATTTAATTATCTAATCATTTCCCTAACATCATTATGTTAAGATTATGATTTACAATTATTTTTTTCTTGAATTATTTCATATGATTTTATTTGGAATCCAGGGAAGAATCATGTATAATAATATCATTATCTCCCTTGGATATGTTTAGATAGTTCTTATAGATAATATTATGTATGTTTGATAATGGTCCATCCTTAGGTTCCATAATGGACCCATACATATAAACTCTTTCATTGTCAAATTTTTGGATGGAATGTTAGAAATTGTCTACTAGTATTTAGAATACACAAAAAAACACAGTGTTGAAATTCTCTTGAGTTATGTTTTTTTTCAGGTTTTGGAATGATATTTTATTCTTTCAAGATATTTATTTTTCTTATATAGAAATTTTTAGGTTAGTTTTTTAATAGTGTGTTTTTAACTTAATTCATTTTTTCAAAATTTTTATTAGATGAATAATATAAATTGGGCTAATAAATATGTGATTTATGTTATAGTGTGAGAGAATTATAATATGTATCCTTGTGAAATATTTATGTACAGTTGTTATTGGTGAACATCCAATTGCATCACCTTGAATAATTCATGTGTCTCAAGGAATATCTCATCGTCATCTAGAATTAATGTATTCATTTTGAACAAACTATTTGAAGTTATCATGAATTTGTATAATTTCATGAAAAAAATACATTAAATAGTTTTTCCCATGTATCAAGTATTTTTTCATTAATTTTTTGATCTACATTTCTTCATTTTTTCAAGAAAATGGGAAGACTCAAAGTTATTTCTCCTAATCAATTAACCCAAAAAGTATGAGTTTTTACAATGTAATGTTTACCATCCTAATGAAGTCTTGTTATTATTTATTAAGTACTCTATAGTATAATTGATTCCTAGAAATTTATGGTTACTTAATATCATAGTCAATAGACATAGGGGTTTATCCTAATACAATATGGGTTATTAGACATTGTATCACTTGGAACACAATCTATGTAAATATTCCCAAGATTTGGTGGGTTTATATTTATAGCATGAATTTTATTTATATTTTCATCATCTCTATTATCATAAATTTTATTTTTCTCTTTTCTATTAATTACATAATATATGTGTATTATTAACTTTTGAATGAAGGGATCTAGAGCTCCAAAGGTTGACATGGTGTTCATTCACCAATTATTTTAATGGATTAATATTTTTTATATATTATAGTAGTTTTTAAAGAATTTTTATTTTATAAATTTATATTCTTTTATAAAATTTAGTCAATATTGCCTCACATTTCATTCCCTCAAAATGGATGAAAAATGTTCTCTCACCTATCATTAAATTTGGAAACAATTATTTATTTATTACTCTACATAGAAAAAGTTTAGTGGTGAGGAGGGTTGAAAAATTTTGTATTGAATCTTACATGTGTGGATTATTATGACCTAATAATATTACAACAATTCTTAAGAAAAATTTAAATATTTTATTGATAGTGGGGCGAAAATTTTGATAGTAACTATCTTGAACATTGATGAAATTGGAGTGTAATGAAAATAGAAGGATATAGACTGAGAATGAAAAATTAAGATATTATATTGAGGAACATAATTGGTTGGGTTCAAATATATTTTACTTCTTCCATGTAATATATTAGAAAAGTTTAGAAAAGAATGTGTTTAAAAATTTCTATCGAACGTTCAACCTATGTGTGATTGTATACAACAGTTCCTTACTTCAATATTCATTAAACTATATAATGATGTGATAATTTATACATGAAGACATATTTCCATATTGATCCTAATGTACTACCCTTGATGATGAAATCCTTTTTCATTTTAATTCTTAGATGATTTTACTGATTGTAAATATGTTTTTCAATGATAATATCCCCCAGATTTCCAATGTTTCTAGAGGAATATTTTTAAGAGTTGAGAATAACTGTAGCTTTGAGAAAAATAATTAACATGAAAAGAGTAAGAAATATTTCCAACATAATCAAAATCCCCAAAATAGTTTTATAAAAATAACATTCTAATTAAAAACAATTCTTAATGAATACATTACAAAAATAAATAAAAACAACAGATAAAATAGAAAATGGAAGTAATAAATATCATTTCATAAGGAGTAGTATATCTTTTTCATAACCATCCTATGATAGTTTTCAATTCCTCCACCACCCTAGTTTTATTTGATTTAACTCCCCTTAGCTCACCCACACTGATCTAAAGACTCCCCCTTATCCTCTATCTGGCACATTGTCTATACATAATTATATTAATTCATGAAACTATCTAATCCCACATAACTGAATACATTTTCCTGGAAAATTCCCTAATCAATAGTGAGAAAAATCTTTTCTTAGGATGGATACAACATGAAAAAATATGACCTATCATAATCATTATCCTTGATTTGGAAAAATAATAGTAATTAGAGGAAAAAATGAATTTGAATGAAATAGTTATGCTTTTTAAATCAATTCCCCAATCTTCATAAATTATTGTGGACCTATAATATTTTATGAATCAAATTCAATCATCAACATTTGATATTAAAAACCCCTACATGGATATTATCCCATGTCACTTTCTCTCAAAAATGTCATTACGTAGATCTAGTTAGGGAGACGATTCACATATATAGTTAACTAGAGATATGAAAATTCCCCTAAATAGTATCTCTAGCTATCTGCTCATCTTGAATCAGAAATAAGAAACATAAATCATTTGGTTATGTATGAAATATGATTATGTATAATTTTTTTGGCATGATCATTCTCTATTGTTGGTTATGTCACCACCCGAGTATATGTTTTTCAGTTATGTGGAGCTTTTACATTATATATTTGGTTTTGTTGTGACATTTTTACTATTATAACAGCTACACAGTGGTTTTACTACATGGAAATTTGGGTTATGTTAGAAAACAATTCTTCAAGGTGTTTACTCGGTGTTTCTGGAAGATTATGTTTATTGAAAAATCATGAAGACCATGTTTCAACTTGTATGAGTCTCATTATTCACTGGGTGATAATCATTAATGGGAGGCTAATAATTTTTATAGTGGGTTGTAAATGTAAGGATTTGTAACTTGATTTCATTTGAGGAAGACATCAGATTCTACAATGAATAAAGGTTCCATGTAAACCACAATGTATGTTTATGATGAAGGCTGCACCCTGTCAGAGTTTTGGGTATTTATGATTAGTGTGTTTTTAGTATATTCTTCCTATATAAAGGACCATAGTCACATCATTAGATAAAGATAAATACATTATATAATATCATCATTGGAATAATTTGGAGGAAACCAATATACTGCACAAGGAAACAATTCTGTGAAGCAAGTGGTTCATGTAGGGTAGACTTGGTGAAGAAGATAGGGATTCGTGTAATGGAAAATTCAATGAATGATAAGGAGTTTCATGAGGGGTGATTCCAAAAAGGCATAATCTGAGAAGAAAAATAATATTTTGAAGCACATTACATAAATAATGTGAAGGCAATACATGAAGCATCTATGATTTGTGGGTCATCAGCCGTCCGTAAAGTATATTTGGTCTATAAAGAAATGGTTTTCTATGAAGAACTCATGCCACATGATGAAATGTAGTTTTAAGATTATGAAAGACATTTGACAGAGGGTGAATTAAATTTCATGGTGGGACTAAACTAGTTAATGAAATAAATTTTCATGAACTAAAAATAGGTGGAAACGAATATATCATTTACAATGAGAAAACATGATTTCATGGAACAATCAGATATATGGAAAATGGATTTTTTACGAAAATATCATTTGATAAGAAAATTTTTATAATAAGTTGTAATTTATTTTCAAAATTTTTTATATAATTATTTCTATAATTTAAATCTTATTGTAATTAGTAGGGATGTCATTGGGGGAAAACTGTAGAATTTTAATACTCACCCATGCTTTAAAACATTAGTGATTTTTTAGTTGTCATCTACTAGGACATGGGAAAAGGTAAAGTATCACACATATTTAGAAATAAATTATGATACATGGGATGTTTGGTGTAGTTGGATCTTAGAGCATGTGGAGCTTTTGAGTCATGTGGTTGTCTTTGAGTTCAGAATTTTTTATTTCATTGCTTACTTTGGTGTTAGTTTTTCTTTCACTATGGTAGTCGTTGGTTGGATTGATATAATTAAAATTATTTCGTTTTACTTTATTTTATCATGCATCATGTAGTGTTTTATTTGGTTATGGTTTTTTTTGTTATTTTTTTAAAAAAGGTATAATTGTCCCCAATTATATTGATTCCCTTAAACATTTATTTATAGCCTTTGGCATCTTGATGATGTCACTTGAGGCCATGTAGCATTCCATGTGCAGTCCCAATCCAATTAGAAGTAGAGATATGTTTTATTTTTCATTCCATGATTTAATTTAATTAATTTTTATTCTCATTCCTGAGTGGATTCTAGAATAAATATTTCCCATTTTTCTGACCATATTTATTGAGTGAAAACGAGGAAATGTACACCTAATAAAACATTAATTTCTATATTCACAATGAAATTAAAGAAAGAAGCTAACATTTTGAATTATTTTGGCATTTAATTTACAGGACCATTTATCTGAAGACTCTCATATACATTTATATTTATTAGATAATAAATACTATGGATAAACATGTTAGTATTGAGCCACATTATAATGAATTATTTTTATTATAATTTCCTAATCATTATATTATTCATGATATTCAATTGATTTAGTGAGGGAGATGGGTCCTTCATACTATAGATGTGATTTTATTTCTTGAGAAGAGTCTTTATATTGTTTCCATGGGGTTTTTAATGTTTCTTATTTACATATATTGTAAATCATTTTTTATGACTATTGTTGTAAAATAAATATATAAAAATAAAACAAATAGGTTTTGATATGGGAGAATAAAAAATATCTATTGCTAGACTAATGAGTTTTATTATATGGGGTTAGTTGGTATATGTGAGGTTCATTCTAATCATGGAATTCAGAAAAAAATGAAAAATATGTGGTGTTTCTCGGGTGAGTTAAAAATCAACATTATCAAACCAGTTACCTCTAGATCATTTTTTGTAAGGTGGTGGATGTGAGACTTAACCAAGGTACAAAATTTAAGAGAAAATAATAATAAAATGGATAAAAATAAATAATGTATACAACAATAGATATCCATATTTCATTTTTATTACATTTTCCACGAGCCTTTATCTTTCACTTTAGGGGGTTTGTAATACGTAATTTTTTAGGATCATATAATTGAGTATTTCCTTTTAATATTTTCAATTATATATTTTATTTTATCCTCATTTTTTATCCTTACTTATTTTAAAAACAATACCTACCATCAATCAGCCTCAAAATCATTCGATAAAAATTATAAACACCGCATGATTAATTTTAATGTCTTACATTATGTGGTGGAAAAACTATATTCAATGAAATAATATGGTAAAAAAATATAATTGAGGTCTAAGAATAACTCCATTATAATTTTTACCTAATGTGATTAGTGAAAAATTTGACGTTGGGTTAAATCGTAAATGGTGTGGGTGTTAATTAATGGTAGAGATATATAATTAGAAAGGGGTAAATTTTATGAAATTAAAATTATAAATAAACCATGATTTTTCAATTTATTTTTTTATGTTTTTTTATAATATTTATTTATAAATTATTTATTATGATATTAATAAATTCAATATTTCCTTGTTGATATATGGACCTTCTGTGATTTAAGGATTTTTTTTAAAGGATGAGAAATGATTAGAATATGTCTGTATTTGATATACGTATATTGTATCTATATTTTTATGTGTTTTCATATTGGGTTTATTTGAATACAGATTTCATGAATTTGATATTCATTCTTTATATTGGGGTTTTATATATTCATATGGAAGGATCAAAATATGGGACAATATGAAGGGAAAAAGCATGTCACACTTAGTCACTTTGTGGCTCGTCATAGAATATAAAATGAAGACAAATCCAGAAATTATGATATACGAAAAAGAGACCAAAACTCTATTTAATGATGATTTAAAATTATTTTGGATGATGAAAATATGTTTGGAGGCTTGAAACAGAAGATCCATCGGTACTCAAAAATAAAATTACATATCATATAAACATTACATGATGTGAGAGTTTACATGTTTTGAATCCTTTTAATGAATTTAAAAATTTATAACCACTCACTACACATTCTGTAAACATTAAAATATGTAAAAACATATGAATGAACACTAACACATTACACATCGTGTAAAAATGACATGATGCTAAAGCCTCAACATGAATAAAAATAGCGAGTTTAACCCATATTTTGATGGGATTTATCTCTTTTAACCCAAACAAACATTAACACAATATTTGAAAAAAGGTAATCTGAGGATGACATTACGGATTAATTATATTAGATCTCGAAAAAATATATATATTCTATGTATATGGGTTCAACCACTAGGAGGGTACTTCTAGTGTTCTATCCCACCATAGATAGGTTTCATAATTTCCTTGTATTATTCTACATTGATGTGACATTAGATTATCATTAGTTTAATTCAAGTCTCATTTCATTTTTTATTTCTTGTTCACCCTCATCTATTTTAGATCCAAAGTATTATGGTTTATTCATCATTTGAGATCAGGGAATGATGATTATCCAATTCCATATGGGAGTGTGAAATTTATATAAATGGTATCATAACATATTGATATATTTATTTCATTTCTTATGAAATGATTATATTCAATTTTTATTTTCTTGTAACTCATTATTTACAAATTTTTTACTATTTCACAGACCAGGTGAGTTTGGTAGTAGATGAAACCCAACATGATAAAGGTAATTCACTCATGACCACCAGATTCAATTATTATTTCATAGTTTCAATCTGATCTTAATGAATCGTGTTATTTAAACTCATCTAGGAATGAATAATTGGACTTCATGTTGACATGTATTGAAAATTTCATCTATAGTTATATTTGATTTAATTAATATCCAATGATAATTTTTGTTTTTTAAGGGAATTTAGGATTTAAATTTAGTAAAATCATCAAGGGATATTGGTTTCCCTCTCTTATTCTTTTTATATTATTTCAGTCTACAATTTAATAATTTTAATTTGACTATATATTTAGCATCATAAAATCAAATGGAAATCAATATTACCCAACCATTGTTCAAGAATTTTCATCACTGCATTCACATCTCTTTGTGGGATCAACCCAGTGCTTCTAATATATTATACAATTCTTATTAGTGTGGTTTGAGATTCTGATAAATTTCCACTTTTATTCTATGAAATAATTTAAAAACATCTTTCATAATCCTAAAATAGTATCATAGTATTTAGTTACAATAAGGGATAATAATTATATTTACATTAGTAGTTCTGATGTAAATTAGTTATTTATAAAAAATATATAGTGGGAGATTGAATATCCCTATGATATTGGTGAGTTTCAAATAATATATGTTTTCCACATGAATTTTTTTAGGACTGTGAGGATATATTTTCATAAACATTATTGTGTGTGATGAAGTTTGATCATATGAATATATCAACTTCTTTTGTCCATGCGTAGTGCGAATCATGTAGATGAAGAAATTTATTTAATTGGAGGAATCAAAATAACTAAACATAAGTCTAAAAATAAGAATGAATTGTGTTTAAAATATTATTTTTTAGGAATTTAGTTTTGAATATAAGTTCAATGACGTTATCTATGGGTAGTGAGTTTCTTACAATGAAGGAAATTTATTCAATTAGAATAATTTTTTGAAACATAGAAATTTTTTCTAAGAAGGTGGAAAAATATTGACATATTTTTTTGTATGAAGTGTACATTAATTTAATAGATTTTTATAATTAACTACATAGAATAAAATATAAAAAAATTTCTAAATATAGAAGTAATCATATAATGATATCATTAATATTAATAGATAATAAATCTTAACTATGACAAAATTTATAGTGTTCTTTTTGGATTAAAAGATAATTTTGTGTTTATAGTAGAAGATTCTATATGATTATGAAATATTCTCATATTTTGTTAAATTCACTTGAGATATTTGTATATATCAAATAGTGTTTGGATAAGTTCTTGAACTAATTTGATTTCATTATATATATATATATCATGTATGGATTATTATGTTTTGAGGGTATAATTCTATTAAATTAAATAATAGAGGAGAGCCCAAAAATTTTGGACTACCCTCGAGTATAGAACACATGTGTAACGACTATCACAAATGACAACCTACTAATCTCAAAGGAAGGTTGAATTGGAGAGACAAAAAATATAGAAATATCTTTCAACAATTGATAATTTAAAAGCGGAGATAACGGAAAATATTTTGAAGATCCCCTGTACAAGGTTTAATGATAGACCTCTAGAGTGAGAAGGAACAAATATATTTTTATAAACATCCTTGGAAAATTTCTTTTTTATCAAACTATGCTCATATGATATGAGATCCAATGTGAGATTACCTATAATGAAATTTAAAATTCATATCATAGGGAGATGAATAAATGATTCCTCTATAATCATTATTCATATAGAGTAAAAATTTTCTAGGGATTGTGTTCATGGGGATCATTACGGTGTTGTAAAGTTAATCAATTGACTATTAGATTATTATGAAAATTCTATGGAATTTTTCATGCTAGACCATATTGTGCTTGATGTTAGAGATGAAAATGCTTAAATAAGAACGTCATATAATAGATTTTATGAATAAAATAATTGTATTAAAATGATCATTTAGTAATATGACATTTACGATATCTGTTTATATAGATAGTTTAAAATTAAAGCATGGGAGGAAACTATGATAAGTGTGTTTTCAAAGCCTGTTTTGGAATAGAGAAGCGTTAAGTTTCATTATTCAATAAAACATTAAATATCTAGTGGATATTGTCACGACCCGTGCCCCGGGGCCCGTGTCGTATCTACCCTAAGCCCGCCTTCCATACGTCAGGGGCTGGAGACTAGCACCAAAGTCGTAAATCTATATAACTGGGAAGGCATTGCCTTTATAAAACATAAACACAGACACAACCAGAGCATAAGAAGAAGAAAACACTAAGTAAATCAATATAACAAGTATGATGAATGTTCAAAGGGGGCCAGAAATACAAGCCCAACAGTAAAGTAAAAGGAAAAGACAAAATAGCAGGAAGGTGACAAACTACTCCTGGATCTTCCTCCAGAGTTCATACCTGAAGGGTAGGTACAGATGGCCACCTCAGCTCTCCACGTCTGTCTGTCACATCTAGGTATCATCTCGTTGTGAATTCCACCTCATGTTACCGTATCGCCGTGAAGTCCACCTCTGAGTACTGTCCAGCTCTACAAGCCTCAACCACGATCAATGATGTCTGTCGTCAGCATCCATCACAATGAGGTGCGGGCATAGCCCGTACAGGGGTGAGTATAACGATACTTAGTAGGGGCCCCGAGACCCTCAAGGTCTCACTAAAACCAACAAGGATAAACCAAAAAGAAATATCTCAACAGATAACCTTTACTAATGTATATGCCCATACATATACCTAAGTTATCAAGTAAACTATCTCAATCATGAGGTAAACACAAAGGTCATAGACTCAGCTCAATCCATGATTTTTTTATTGATATTGAATCCACAACTACTGAAGAGCTCCTCCTCTGTTGAGTATATTGATCCTGTCATGACTCATAGGCGCTGCTCACAATCCTTAGACTGCTGAGGTAATCCTCCTATCGAGTACCGTGGGTCTGCCACCCAAACATAGTAGTTCTCCGAGGCATGAGTCTGGCACCCCAACACAGTAGTGTTCCCCCTAATAGCCTACAGAGGTACTCATTATGTGGAGTACCGTGGGTCTGCCACCCCAACACATTGGTGCTCCCCGCCATGGTTCTGCCACCCCATCACAGTAGTTCTCCTCACTAGGATATACAATTCATTCTGAAACGAATCGGACAAGCGGTCTTCTGGTCTCAACCAGCTACAAGGTCTCTGTACTCCGTACACTCGTCTCCGGGAGGGTCCACTCCATCAGATACTGGTTGATACATCCAAGTGTCATGTAATATCATGTGGAAGTATCTCAAAGGACCGCCTCGTCATAGTTGTCTCAACGCAATAGTCGGCACGTCAATCGGGCGCCCAGTCTGTGAGTTATTAGATTTTCTGTTCCAGGGGCCCGATTGGTATATAAGATAAAAACAACCCGAACATACTTCAATGTCATCTGAATCCCACTTAGAGAATGCCAAAAGAACCTTCTCATCAAGAGGATTTCAATGTATTCAATGACACGTCAATCAGACGTCCGGTCCTTAAGTTATATGTGTTTCTTCTCTGATGGCCTTGTTGGTTTCGGGTTCAAACCAACCCGGTAGTACAAAAACTTTGCCAAAACCTTGTGTTTAATATACCAAAACGACCGTCTCGATCCGAGAAATCCAACACAATTGATGGTGGGTCGATCAGGGGTCCACAAATCACGTTATAGGCATTTGACTGAAGAGGGTCCGAAAATAGGTGGTCTGGGTCCTGTCCGACCCGACCCAACACCACCCGGGTCGGCCCGAACCAGGTCGACCCAACGCGGGTCCGGGTCCGGCCTGGAGGGGCGCGGCCAGGGCCGGTCGGCGTGGCTCGGCCCATAAAGCGCTGGTGGCCCGCTTGTGTTCGGCCCGTTGTCGGACAGTTCTTTGCAGTCCGCCTCCATCGTCCACAAACAAAAAATGAGATGGAAAGGGTCGGACCGTGTTCGTGTGGTCCAGTAGTTCCTCATCAAGATAGTATCATTCGGCCAAACGAAACTAAATAATTGAAGAATGTTGAGGAATAGTATTGAAACATGAACATAACAAGCCCTACTTCAAGGTTCACCGTTCGTTGACGATATCACGAAAGTGTGTACGTCGGCTTATGGACGTCGTCAGAAAGGAGGAGATGAAGGTGACGATGAACATTGGCGTTCGTCGCTTCTGCAAAGGCCTTCGATCCCAGATCGAGTTTCGTTCATTGAAGATCTGGCAAAGGGAGAACTGTTCATCGTGAAGGATGGTGTTCTTCAACAAAGGAGGAACTCAATTTTTCTTTCACAATAGCTCTCTCTCAAACATTTCCCCTAACACAAAAAGTTCCAACCAAATGAAAATAAGGAAACCCCTTATTTTAATTACACTTTCCATGATTTCAAAATTCAAATCCATTAATTAAATAATTAACGAATTTTAATTCATTGATTATCGTTTGTTGGAAAACATTAATGAATGAGTGGAATGGTACAACATTTAAGAGGAGAAAATCATAATTCAAGGGGTAATAAAGGGGAGTTGAGGGAGTTGAGAGGGAGGTGAGGAGTTAGGGTCTTGTGTGGGCCCCAAAACACTAAATCCTCCCATCGGAGGTTAGGTGGGTGTGGGCCCCCACCACTAACTCCCCCTTTGTAGGATATTAACCACCTTAAACAAATAAAATTTTTACACAACAAATTTTATTACTTTTATTTTAAATCCCCAATTATTAATCCTAAACCCACTCAAATTGCAACTATGGTAATGGTCCTCTTATGAAATTTCGGGTGTTGTAAGTTCACCGGTGCCCTCAGATTTCAATTCTGAGCACCGGTTCGAAAGATTGAAAAACCTGCTTGTTCGTTTACTGAATGTACCCGAGCTAAATGTCGTAAATTGATTCTGGGCAAACCGGGCCTCGGAATCAAGTGCCTTTAGAAGCCACATACTCGTAAAATTCCAAAAAAATTAAGAAATAATTTCCATGAAACTTCCGGGTCATTACATTACTCCCACCTCGGGGATTTATGTCCCCGTAAAGCTACAACACAAACTAGGGAAACTAAAGGAGGTACCGAGCACGCATATGAGTCTCCTGCTCCAATGTTCTGTCCTGGAGATTTCTATGCTACCAGTGAAAGCACACAAGGGAAATCGATCGTCCTCGTAGGACCCGCTCCTGTCGATCCTCAACCATTACTGAAACCCCATGAATTTCGCCTCATCCTCGATGTCTATCTCTCCGTGGTCGATGATGATGGATAGGTCATGCACACATCATCTCAGCTGAGATACAGGGATGACATCTTGCACCTGGTGCAACTAAGGTGGAAAGGCCAGGCAGTAAACCACCTTGCCTACGCTACCGGGGACCTAAAAAGTTCCGATGACATGCAGAGATAACATGCCTCTCCATCCAAATATTTGTATTACCTGTCGAGGTGAGACACGTAAGAAGACTGGTCGTCACCCTCGAACTCCAGTGGTCTCATCTCCTATCTGCATAGGACTTCTTTCTGCTCTGTTCAGTGTTTATTCTCTCATAGGTGATTGGCACCTTCTTCATTGTAGCATGAACCATCTCTGGTTCTACACGTACTAACTCCATCACCGCTATCTCAGGTTCATGTCATTCTAAGAGAATATACACCTGAGACTATTGAGTTGGAGGGAACTATAAATCGTTCTCTCAATGAACAATGGGTGAGACTAGCCAATTGTGAGAACTCATATCCACCCTTCTTCGTCTAAGTTCTACCAAAGAGTTTCTGAGATTTACCCTCTTCCGAAAAGAGAAATCTGGTCTCATCCCCTGGATGAACCATATTCTTCTCCTAATATAGTTAATCCTAACATTAACGGTACTATTTTATTCCATAGACGACGTCTTAAGGCCCCAGTGCTACTACCAAGAGATCCAACCATTACTATCACCTATAAGGGTTGAGTCACACTGTCGACATCAGCGCATGGTTACTGGCTCTCCTCTAGTAGAAAACTCACAAGTGATGGTCACGTTAATAGTTTTAACCGGAACCTCTTAGTATCAACCACAAAAAAATGATAGGATATCAAACGTCACAAAGATAAGTGTCTTTCATTACTGCAGCTCGTAGTAAAAAGACACAGAGAAAACAAAACAGTGAAAACATCAACAAAAAGGAAGCAAGAAGCACCAATAACAAAGGTCTACATGCCTGGAACTAGTCTTGCTCTTGTCCACCTGCTTCCAAAGCTCCATTGTCGTATGCTTCAGCTACCTAAAGCTAATCTCTCCCATATCCACATGTTTCCTGTGCTCCCAGTGGACCTCCTGTTGGTGGTGGTAACTCTTCGAAGCGTCGTACACCACCGGCTCTACGACCAACTCCTCTATTCCGATCTGGTAGATTCCTCTACTGCCTGCTACTCATCTATTGGACAGGTCAGGCATTCTTGAACCATGTGACCCTACTTGCCGCATGCATATCACTTCCTGCTCCTCATATGACTGGCTCTGTTTCGTTTTACTCGCACAACTGAACCTAGAACCCGAGGGTGCCCACTTGTTGGCCTGGTCCTCCTGGACCACTGCATCATCCTCCTTCTTCCTACAGATGACTCGTCTACTGACGGAAAAACCTACGGTAAGGTCCGCAGCTCTTGAGCATGCTCAGAGTGTAGAGTCACTGGTATAAATCCACCCTAAAGAAAGCCTCAAAGTCTCCCCATGTGAAGGTCGTCTAGTTGCAAATCTGGAGCATCTGGCTCCACCACCTCTCAGCTACTCCCTAGAAGAGGATAACAACTAGGTACACCATCAAGTCTGCAGGTGTCCCAGCTATGTGGGAGGCTCATTCTAAAAACACCATCCAGTGCCCTCCCATTTGAAAATCTGACTCACCTTGAATCCTCAGAGGCCTCTGACGCTGGAAATTGTGCATTGCGCTCAAGCGACATTCACTCTCTGCTGGTGTCTAATCTAGAAGAGGGCCCTGTACTGAGGCCTCGTGGATCAACGACCTGTCAGTACATACAGCTGTCAGGGCTCTAGCTAATCATCTGTGGGGAGGCATCCTAAATGAACAGATGCGACAAGGTTAAAAGACTATACCTGGTGAGCTGACCTGGTTTGACATGATTTAAAATAAACTTTTGAAAACACACACGCAACCATTGTTTTCTTGCACAGAGTTGGAAATTAGATGTCAGAGTCCTAGTGTATGGATACGTCAGCCACCCACACCAACACTGGACTCCCTGAAGTGAATACCCAACATAGTACCTTTAACAGTATTGCTTCAAAGAAGGAAAAAAATCAGAGTTCTATGTTTTATAGTAGAACCGACATCCTTTGATACCAATTTTTCATGAACCATCCCCCGGGGTCTATGACATAACTAAACCAAGCCCGCCTTCCATAGGCCAGAGGCTGAGGACTAGAACCAAAGGCGTAAATCCCAATAACTGGGAAGGCATTGCCTTTATAAATCATAAACACACACACAACGAGAGTAAAAGCGGAAGAAAACACTAAGTAAAGTAATATAACAAGTGTGATGAAAGTAAAAAGGGGGTCGGAAATACAATCCCAACAGTAAAGTACAAGGAAAATACAAAACAACATAAATGTGACAAGCTGCTCCGGGATCGTCTTCCAGAGTTCCAACCTGAATGTTAGGTACATATGGCCACCTCAGCTCTCCACGTATGTCTGTCACCTCCGGGTGTCATCTCGTCATGAAGTCCACCTCCGGTTACGGTCTCATCGTGAAGTCCACCTCTGAGTATTGTCCAGATATACAAGCCTCAACCACAATCAGTGATGTCCGTCGTCTGCATCCAACACAATGAGGTGCAGGCATAGCCTGTGTAAGGGTGAGTATAACGATACTCAGTAGGGACCACGAGACCCTCAAGATCTCACTAAAATCAACAAGAATAAACCAAAAAGAAATATCTCAACAGATAACCTTTACATAGGTATATGACCACACATATATCAAAGTTATCAAGTAACCCATATCAATCATGATGTAAACAAAATGGTCATAGACTCAGCTCAAACATGGATTTTTATTAATGATATGAAAACCACAACTGCTGAAGAGTATCTCTTCTTTCGAGTACAGTGATATTGTCATGACTCCGATGCACTGTTCACTAACCGTAGACTGCTAAGGTACTCCTCCTATCGAGTACCGCGTGTCTACCAACCCAACACAGTAGTGCTCCCCGCCATGGTTCAGCCACCCCAACACAGTAGTGCTCCCCATAATATCCTATAGAGGTACCACTTCTGTCGAGTACCGCGGGTCTGCCAACCCAACACATTAGTGCTCCCCGCCATGGTTCTACCACCCCTATATAGTAGTGCTCCCCACTAGGCTATACAAGTCACTTCGAAACGAATCAGAGAAGTAGTGATCAGGTTTTAGCGAGATACAAGGTCTCCATACTCTGTACACTCGTCTCCGGGTGGGTCTGCTCCATGAGCTAATGGTCGATACTTCCAAGTATCACATAATCTCACATGGAAGTATCTCAAAGGAACTCTTCATCATAGGGGTCTCAACAAAATAGATGACGTGTCAATCGGACGCCCGGTCTGTGAGTTATTAGCTTTTCTGTTCCAGGGGCCCTGTTGGTTTTTAAGATACAACCAACCAGACCATACTCCAAAATCATCTGAGTCCCACGTAGAGTATGTCAAAAGAACCCTCTCATCAACAGTAATCCAACGTAGTCGACGACACGTCAATCGGACGTCCCGTCCTCTAGTTATAAGTGTTTCCGCTCCGAGGGCCCGACTGGTTTCGGGTTTGAACCAACCTAGCCGTACCCAAATTCGCCAAAACTCGGAGTGTAATATACCAAAACAACCGTCTCAATTCTAGAAATCATACGCAACTTTCTGTGCATCGATAAGGGGTCTACAACTCATGTTATAGCCATTTAATAGAAGAATGTCTGAAAATAGGGGGTCTGGGCCCTCTCTGACCCGACCCAAAACCCCCATGGGTCTGCCCGAACCGGGTCGACCCAACTCAGGTCCAGGTTCCGCCGGATTGGGCATGGCCCGTCCTGGCCGGCGCGACCAAGCCCGACACTGATGGACCGGCCCGTCGTTGGTGGCCCATCCCGGTGCTGGCCGCCCGCTGGTGGTCGGCCCATCACCAGGCGGTTCCTCGCAGTCCGCCTCCATTGTCCACAAACAACAAATGAGAGGGGAAGAGTCGGACCCTGTTAGTGTGTTCCAGCCCTTCCTCATCAAGATGATATCATGTGGCCAAATGAAACTCAGGAATTGAAGAACGATGAAGAACTGTATTAAAATTTGAACGTTACAACCCATACCTCAAGGTTCGCCGTTCGTTGACAATATCACGAAATGGTGGACGTCGGCTCGTTGACATAGCTACAAGGGACTAGATGAAGGTGATGATGATCATTGGCATTTTTTGCTTCCCCAAAGGCCTTTGATCTTGACTCGAGCGTCGTTCGTTGGAGATCTGGCAGAGGGAGAACTATTTTTCGTTAAGGGTGGTGTTCTTCAATGAAGGAGGAACTCTCTTCTACATTCATAGGATCTCTCTCTCTCAAACATTACCCTCACCCACATTACCATCACCACAAAAATTTCCTATGAAATTAAAATAAGGATACCCCTTATTTTAATTACACTTTCCAAGATTTCAAAATTCAAATCCCTAAATTAAATAATTAATAAGTCTGAATGCATTGATTATCTTGTGTTGGAAAACTTTAATAAATGAGTGGAAGGCTACAATATTTAAGAGGAGAAAAACATAATTCAAGGGGTAATAAAGGGGGGTTTAGGGAGTTGAGTGGGAGGTGAGGAGTTAGGGTCTTCTATGGGCCCCACCACACTAAACCCTCTCATGGGAGGTTAGGTGGGTGTGGGCCCCACCACTAACTCCCCCTTTATAGGATATTAACCACCTTCAACAAATAAAATTTGTACACAACACATTTTATTTCGTTTATTATAAATCCCCTATTATTAATCCTCAACCCACTCAAAATGAAACTATGGTAAAGGTCCACTTAAGAAATTACTAGTGTTGCGAGTTCATCGGTGCCCTCAGATTTCAATTCTGTGCACCAGTTCGAAAGATAGAAAAACCCGCTTATTCATATACTGAATGTACCCGATCTAAACATCAGAAATTGATTTCGGGCACACCGGGCCTCGAAATCAAGTTCCATCAGAAGCCACAGACTCGTAAAATTCTGAATAAATTAAAAACAATTCCTTGAAATTTACGGGTTTTAAAGATATAGAATATCATTTAAACTACCATGTCATTCACAAGAAATGTATTATGAAATTTTCCAAACAATTCCGGCACACAATGTTTCAACATGTTTATAGATTGATCATGAGCATATGTGTTGAAATGAACACATGGTTTTGAAATAATGGTAGCATTATTTTTTTTGTAGCATGATATTGAATTTTTAAAAATCATTGTTTTATGAACGTTTGATATGAATGTTTTCTGTTTCCCAAAATTATTCCCCCTAGGATCGAATTGGAGTGATAAATTATTGAGATAAAATTAACTGATATAAAGTATAATTTCCCAAGTTGAGTACCAGAAAATTAGGTTGTGAATGAACCATATATATACAAATCTTTATCAAATAACTAAAAAAACATATTTTTGTGAAACATCCCTATGCGAAGCTGCGTTTCAATATGTTTACATTGAATTAGTTTTCAAGATAATGAAGGTTTTAAATAATGAATTCGTATGGCTGCATCATATATGGATGAATTTATATAAAATAATGTCTAAGTTCAAGAGAAAAAAAATATTTTCATTAAAAATATGATATGTGATGTCATTGAGTTTCTGATGTACTATGTGCAATGTAAGTAAGAAATAATATATTTTTCAAAAATAAATATAACTAAGAAATTGTGACTTGTTTTAGTATGAAACAAATTCCCAATGAAATATGTTTAATGTAGAAAATCATTGACAAATATAAGCTGACGAATGTCAAAAGTTTTCATTGTAATTGAAGAGGACATTAGAAACCATACTATTTAGTGAATTGGAAAGGAATAATATTATTAATATCAAAAGATAATGAAAAACAAAAATTGTTCTATTCTATATTATCATACATCAATTATCTTTAATATGTTATCATATCTAGTTCTATTAATTTTGATGACTCTACAAGGAAGATTCATATCAAGATGTATAGAAGAGTCACATAGTAATGGTTTATCTTTCTTATTTCGGTTTAAACGTTTTTCTAATAGGCAGTGAGATGTTATAGTTACTTTTGGGACTCTTAAAGGGGTATAGTGTGAATATACTCAAAAGGGCTTGAGAAGATTTTGATGAAACCACTTTCATCTAATGTAGAATTTAAGACCGGGGGTTTAAATGATCATAGTATGGATCATATTATGATATTAAGGATTTTTTATGTGATTTTTTTGTTTCATATTCCATTTATTTTCTAATATATTTAGGTAATGTAGAGAGATACAAATTTTGTGTATTGGTGTCTTATAAGATCATTGATACTAAATTAAAAAACAAATAATTCATAAACATTTATCACTAATACACCACACCCCCTCAGTGAGCTAACTATATATAGTCACATCAAATATCTCCCATTAGATATGAATTGTTATTTTGGAGTTTCTATGAAGTTGGATGGTTTAAGGTAAATATTATATTTAAGGGCCTCTTGAGGATCTTATGGGTTATGGTGGAGTTTCATTTCCTCTATGAAGGATTAAGGGTATAATGGGATTTAACGTCACCCATAATGGTATATTGTATATGTTAAATAATTGTGTTATCATGTAATTACTAAAAGTACACCGTGATTTAATGTCCCCTAGGAGTACTTATGGGATAAAAATCTTTTTCTATATCATTTAATAATTATTAATGGTAAGCTGATAAATACAGTCTCCCAAGTGTACATGTGGTATACATTAGAGTTTATTGTCATTTCTAAATTATTAAATGTTCAATGAAATCAAAAATCTCCAAATACGACTTATGATAAAGAGTATAGTTTCATTATTTAAGATAAGGATTAGGGGTAAACATTTATTTATTTTCTCCTTATAGTACTTATCAGATAAAATATAGTTTCTTGCAATCCAAAAAAGATTAAATGTGATAAAAGTGGTGTAATTTAGGTTCAATATGGGATTTCACCCATTATAGGGGATACATAAGTATAATTGATAAGTGAATAAAATCACATATATTTAAATTGAATTAAATTAGGAACATCTTAACGTATAGGATCATGTTATGAATACCATAGTGCTTCCCTTTAAGGATGTGCAACAATGACCAATGAGGTACTTTTATAGTTTTACAACTAGGACTGTTATGTCTTGAAATTTAAGGTTTTATAAATATTGTAATGTCGAATAATTTTAACTTCATGTCTAATTGACTACTAGGTGAAATCCACCCAATAATTGTTTTATGTGGGAGTTATACATTAGTATCCATATCTAGTTTCACCTGATGAATTGGTCAGTTGAGAGTAGGTTGGGGATTACACTTGGTAAAAGCTGTATGAGGTATCAATCTATCTGTCAAGATCATATAAGAGTATAGGGATTTACCAATAACTCTGGAAATTCATTTGGTCATCATCTACATTTTGGTAACTTTTCATATACGTGGAATACTAAATGAATTAAATGTGAGAAATTGTTGGAGAAATGCTATAATTTCACAAGACTAGTAGCCTAAATAGGAGAGTTTCCATTTTTTGTATATGGATGAGGGCTTTGTAAAATATATAATGAAATAAATTCCACGTCTTGGGGCCTCATAATATAAATAAAGGTGAAATTCATATCTTTAATTGGTATCCATAATATTCCAGTGTTGTTTTCTGAAAAAAGTGTATGAATACATGGTAACAAAGAACATCCAACTCAACATACCAAATAGTATTCCCTATCATATATGTGTGCATTTAAGGTAACATTGCGACCTGTTAGAGGAATAATAATGTCATGGGTTTTACCAATTACAACTACTTTTTTATCCCCTATTGATGGGATGAGTACTCATTTGTTTCAATCATGGGATTTGAGTAGTACTCACATGAAGTGAGACTTTAATGGGGTATATGATTTCAAATTAGTATGCTGATAGGTAAACATTGATCATTGAAATTAGAAACATGTGGTTTTTTGGCATTGAGATATGAGGTTTATTGAAGTCTCCAAGTTTGGTATGTGGTTCACTCAAGGTATTGATGATTGATGATTGATTCTCACATGTTACTACTATTGGATGAATTATTTGTGCATGTTTACGTAATGAGATGAATTTGTTTCATGTGATGAAACTATAATATGTATTTTTTATCCAAGTTCTTAGTATTGGAGGAATTCCACAGACAAATTCCACATCACACCTTGATAGTTGGTTTAGGGGATGGACAGTTCTCATATGATTCCCCTCTGTTGGAGTGTTTTTGGTGGACTTAATGGTATCATCCAAAATATAGGATCTATAACACATGTATGCTTGAAAATGGGAGGACTCATAGGGCGATAACAATTGTATGTTAGTATCCATTTGGTGAGGACTCCTTGAGTGGATCCATGAGAACTAGGTTCGAAACGAGGCGGAGGAATAATTATGGGTGACTATAGCAGAAGTGTAACAGGTAATGTGTGGTTATTGTTTCAGGTACTATAGAAGGTACTATTTGGTACTATAGAATATGGAACAATTCACCTTCGGGAAATGTTTTGTGCTTGGAGTTTTTAAGTACTTCATGTTAGTAAGGATTTCTGGCCATCTTTAAGTCCTTTGGGCCCCCTTAAATTCATTAGGTCACAAGATCAGTGCAGTTCCCCAGACAAACTCTACTAAAAAAGAGTATCCCTAGAGGAGGATTCAGAGCAAGTGCAATCCCTAGAGAAGAACCAAATTGATTTGTTAGAATGAGAGGGTACGGCTATTCCATCGGGACAAACCTGTGCTTGCACGGGAAGCCTAGCCAGACGGCCATGCGAAGGTGGAGAGTTACTATCACGATGTGGATTCTAGGGTGGGGTAGTTCCTTGTATATAGTGTTGTTGAATTCCCTAAGACATTCGGGTCATGTAATCTACTAAGCCTACTTGCCATCAAATCTCTGAACCTGCGGTCCTTGTAAGGGTTCACCCTTATCCCATGAAATGGGGGTTATCAAAAATCAATAAAAATGAAGGCCTTCAGGCCATTCTGGGGAGTATAAATTTTAAAGGATTATGAAAACCCTAAAAAATATTCTCTTATTAACATACCTATAAGATATTTGAGATATTGAATATGATATTAAGGAATTTCAGAGGCCATATACCACTCACACTTATCTTTGAAATGTAACTCTTTTAGTGTTTGAAAATAAAGTAACAATTCATGTACTTATAGTCAAACATTTTGACTATATAAATTAAGTTTATGAAGAGTACATAGTTCATTCTTAAAAAAATTCATGATCAATTATGTTCATGCAATGGTTCTACCATTAATGCTTCAATGTGGGAAATAAATATTGTTTTTGATTTCGTGAGGAATGTTTTCCTAGTTCATGCCTCTTCCAAAATACCATACAGCACTCATGTATGTCCAAGAGGATAAATGTTATGTTCTGGAAGAAAACAATTAACATTTTAAAATTTCCCTAGTTTTCTTTAGAGTTATTCAATGATTTTCTTAACAACATTTCCAGTTACAGGGTCCAATTTTTTGGCATTAACAATATATATAAGGTTCTTCATGTCCACATGAAATATTATTTATACACATCTTACATTCATTTAACCAACTCACCGTAGAAGGAGTATTATTGTTCAATAGGAAGGAAAAATGATACATAGTTCATGATGAGAGATAATATATAACCAAATAATAAAAGTAAAATAGTTGTATGGGTAGAGTAATTTGAGTTAAGAATTGATTCAATGAAACCCTATAGTGTCTTGATTGATACATTATGAAATTAATGGATCAACATTTCAAAAATAACTCCTGATCACATCATTTTTTATATAATTTTTCATTCATGGTAAATTATTTTTGAATATATTTATGAAACACAATTAAATAGAATAATTAATAATCATAAACATACATAATAAATAAACATATATGATGAATTATTTATTATTTCCATTGATAAACAATTGTTCCTGATCCAATATATTCAAATTTATATATAGATTTAGGTTTCACTTAAATTTTTTTAAATTGAACATTAATACTCATAAATAAAATTCCATTCATAAACACCATCTTCCACTCGAGTATGTAGGAAAGCATAGTTCATGGTACTCATTGGACATAGTTTTGTATTTATCCTATATTTAAAGAATTATATTAGTTTTTGAGGTTATGTTAACTATAATTATCCTCAATGAGATATATATATATATTTTTAAATCTAGATGATCATGTTTAGTGGATGTTAGTTAATGATTCATAAAAGATATAACTCTACTCAATGGATCAAGGATATAGTAGTAATTTTGAATTTACAGAAAACATACCACCAAAGACACTCATTATAGTGAATTTTCATAGCTCAGTCTATGAAGAGATGTATAGGGATCAATTCAAACTAAAATATCCAAGAAACTAAATATTATGAAACTATTAGATGATCTATATTGATATTAAAATAACATATCAGGCAAAATTAAGGTTTAACAATGATATATTATTAATTAATTTGTAATAAATATATAATTACTAATATTTTAAATTTAATTTTTTTAAAATGGAATTCAACATAATAAAATCATTAAGATAAAAATTTGATGCATAAAAAGTCTCAGATAATTTTTTTGAAGAGTGCTACCGGATTATTCAAATGGTACTATGAAATGAAAGAATTGTTTCTACCATTGTCACCAATACAATATAAGCAACCATATGAAGAATTTGAGGGACAAAACGATGTTATAGGAGACATAGGGGTGATGAATTTGATGCTTATATCATAATTTCATTATTAATATCAAATAAGTTGTTAATGAAACATGAGTACATGGATGATAATATAATGTTATATCTATACAAAAAGTCTAATAGGTTAGAGTGAAGAAAGAAATAAATAATATTTTTATTTAAGTGAACACATATAGTTTAATGAAAAACCCCATGTTAGTAATCATACTCACAAGATGTTAAATTTATTTGATCAATTATAATAGTTACCAATGATATTGAATATCGGTCATTCAATGTATCTTATTCTCTAATCTCTTTCATTGAGTTAGTCTATTTTCATTGAGAACATTAAATGTAAAATAAAATAGAAAATTTATTAATACAGTTTTGAACTTTTTATCCATGTATGATAAAACAAAAATAAAGAGAAATCATTATTTGTTTTATTGAACAAAATGAATCATATGGTGAAACATCCAATGGATGTTTTCATACCAAAATGAACTCCAAAAAGTAGTTTTATGAAAAAAATATATAAATATATAGAGGTAATAGAACATAAGGATATTTGCAAAAAATATCATATTTATGTTCACTAAAATATATTTTAAAATTAATTAAATAAAAATAAAAAATATCATGTACATAAAATATATTCATCATTACAAGTCATATTTCTAGATATAAAAATTGGGTATTTATAAGAACCCATACATAAAATAATACATAATAACGTGTTGGTATACAATAATAAAAATTTATATATTTCAAGGATAATTACTCTTTAGATTTATTATAATTATGTCATAGATATTATATAAATAACCTACAGATGAAAAATTTGAATCCTTTAATTTGTATACATTTTATGTCATAACATAAAAAATTTAAAATGAAAAATGTTTTATTTTCATGAAAACTATTCATGACATTCGACTTGACTTTTTATTTCTTCCACTCATCTGTAAACCATGTGGAAAACATTTAAAAAATTTAGAATATGTTTGAAATCATAGAATGAGATACAAATTTTATAAATTCAGTATTTTATTTAAAAAAAATTAAATATATAAAATGTTTAAATGTTTAAAATTATTATTTTATTATATTAAATAAATCACATACACATGAAAAATTATCTTTTTTCTTTAAGAAGGATTTGGAACCCGTAATAGGAAAATAAATAGCCTTATAATAACCAAAGAAAAATAAATTTACAACTTCTGTTCAATCATGTAAATAATAATTTGACCCTAGTAAAATATATATGAAGTACCTCCCCAGTTAATTCCTCCCTCTTTAATTGTATTGTAAAGAAAATTACCCAATTCATTTGAGAGCTATATCGAGATCACCCATCATGTTTGTTTTATCAGGCTCACCCATCATATAAGATGCATCAGCCACACCCAACATCAAATTTATTTCTCAAGTACCATATCATTAATAAAAAAAATTTATGCATTACCAATTTGATCATAAATCCATGGATATATCAATTTATAAAATAAGCAAATAACACTTATTTTTTTCAATAAATGTTTTAAATATCTATTTCAATAAATAAAATTGTAAATGGAAAATTCTAAAATAAAAATAGAAATTGTTTCATTTGAAAAAAAACATTGAAATATAAAATAGAAGATTAAATGAAATTGAAATAAGGATAGTTAGAAGTTATATTCACATAGTAAAACATAAACAAAATATTTGTTTCACGCAATCAGTGTAACATCCAAGATCTAGATTCCATTGAACAGTTCCCCATACCCGATTGTCCACATGAAATCAAGTTTATCATTCCAAAAATGATAATATTTTGACTAGTAGTGATGGAATTGATTATGTCTCTAGGAACGATATACCCTTTTACCAGAGTGTAACATAACATAAGAAACTATTCATACCAATAGAAAAAGCAATATGACCATGAATAAGCTATAAGAATTGACACTATCGACACTGGACCAAAAAACCGTTGTGGCTGAAATAATATATAATCACCCAAGAGGTTGGTAAATAGAAAATACATATGGAAACCCATATACAATGATGATCATTTCATTTGTCTAAAAAGAATCCAAAATAGTTATATAGGCATTGGTATAATATATGCCTCAATATACTGAAAAGACCAAAAGATTTATCCCCAACTAGCAACAATAGCCTTTGCTCAGTCCTATACTCCTCTACTCATAAGTAGAAATCAAAAACCTATTTTTGGGCCTTTCCCTTACCCATACCTAAAGATCATGATATCTTCTCATGTACCAATGTTAGCCTAAGTAGTGTGTGAGATAAAATCCATGTAGTCCACCGCCATTGACGTCTACTTCCATCTAGTTATTGATTATTTAACGATAAAAATTCTTAGGTAGTAATAGAACATTGGAAATAATTTATAAATGTAAACGACCCATAATGGTCTGGGTTCACATGGACACTCATCCTCTACCACCTTCTTCAACCTTAGTCAAAAATTATTTGATCAAACAGTTTATCATATGTAAATTTATAATTAAGTATCAGGACATAGTGCATATCCCAAAATCCCCTCGTAATGTTATGTTTCCAATAGAAACCTAACCAATACATCAATAAGGTATCAGATTATGACTGAATCTAATCTTGTGATTTGGATTGGCAGACAAATCATATGAATCATTTCATTAATTAATAATTTACTAACCTCATACTGTCCTTTGAATTCATTATTTGTAATCTATGTATAACTCCATGCATAAAGTAAACTAAACACCCTACATTCTAATCCATGTTGATCCTCATTTGAACCATAGTATTTCTCTAGTTGTGGTATAGCATCATCACAATTTGAGTTTGTCCATGATGATCCACTAAGGGAGCCCAAGTCTCACTCATGTAATATATATAATTATCCCTATGATTATATCATTGTAAAACTATAAGTATTAGATGTTTTACTTGGTAATAACATAGTCAACCCATTGATTACATTCTTGGCAGTCCACTAGGGAGTCCAAGTGTCACCCGGGGGTAAGTAAGGTAGTAGAAAAATGAGTTTTTCAATGGTATTCAAATAGGAAGCCATGTTTTACCCATGTAATATAAGGAAAATTCAATCCGAATAATTTAATTATTTCAAATGACATCACTATGACCATTTCAATTTATACTCATCTCAAAATATACCGCAAGCATATGATATGATTAGAACACTTAGCCTCTGAATTATCTCATATTGGCATCTCACTTTGAGAAGTAACTCATACATATTCAAGAAATTACATTTCCATATCATAGGTACACGGTCTTTCATTACCTTACCTTAATCTATATAAAATTACAATAAAAATCAACATTTAAAATCCCATGAGTAGGGGTAAATGACACACTAAAAGGTAATAAATTCTTAATCAACTAATTATGTACAAAGTAATTAAAAATCCAACCCAATGTGTGGTTTTAATTATAGTACCTTAACCTTTAAACATTTATCAATGGGTCTCTTTTATTTCATTGGTAATACCTATCAATTTAATCTAGGAATAAAATCCATTTTCAAGGTCATCACTCAATAAATTAGGCACATGGAACAATGAAATAAAAATAAATACACTCTAATTAATCTAAATGCATGAGACCACCTACAATATGTTTGTAGTAGTGTGCTTATCCAGTTTCAGTTCTTGATTTGACTCCTATCCGAAGATAAATTAAGAATAAAAAAAATAAACATGGAATGTTAGATTTCACCTAAATAACACATTTGATATGATGATAAATGAATAATAGAATAAAAGAAATAGGTTTCTTACCATTAGGAATATAATGATACAGATAACACTTATTTTAATGTTTGTATGGATGAGCGGGATAAAAGGATATCAATATACCTTAAAGGGAAGTACAATTGTTGATTCTCTTTAACAAAGGAGGTGAATGGAATATATTTAAGTTATTCATGTTTTAAAGAAAATTATTCAATTTTAATCAAAATAATAGGCCGCATAGTGTGGCTGCACGGATTTCCAAAATGTGCACCAACCAATATCTATTCACTGTAAGGAGGGGTACCTAACATAGATTAAAAAATCATAGATAAATCATCTCACCCCCTAATTTGAAGAAAACTATAGAGGAGATCCCACCTGAATTTTCCACAATCTACATGGGTTGCGAAACAAAGTGGGATCATCCTTCACTATACCCAGGTCTCTCATGCTAATTAGTAATTATGTGGAATATCCCGCATGGTTTATAATAACCATATGGCATGCCATATTTTACAAAAAAAACTTGGTTTCATAATCTAAACAAGACCTAGAAACCCATGATACCCCTAAAACCTTAAAGGGTATTTTTATTAAGTCATAATTAAAAAAACTAACATTGAAGTGTTATGTACCTCATAGGTTGAACCAATTTCTTACAAAATTCCCCCTTAATGCAATATTTACTCAAATCATCTCACAAGGGTGTTGAAGCATAATATGTGAAAACATATGAACAATGTTCTCATATATTGTTCTTGTATCCTCAGGTCTCATCCAGTATATGGTTGTGATGTAATAAAAACATTACTAGAGTGCCTTCTTGACCATGGAAAATCATAGTGATATGATCCAGAATATGAATTATTTTCTTCCCAAAAGATACATTTATTTATAACTCAATATTCTAGGGATAAAATTTAAGTGATTTATCTGAATTATAAAAGTGTCAATGAGATATATGGAAGACATCATGCATGCCTCAGTATCTCTGAGGTACCTACTACCAATAGGTTACCATCCTGAATGTCTCCAAAATCATGAATGACCTGACTTATTACAGTGAATGATTACCAAGTATCCTGATCCCTCTGTGACCCATCCTTGATGATAAATGTAAAAAGACATGTTTCCCACCCTAAAACATTATATAAATCATCTATAAATATCACCGTAATATTGTTATTGATACATAGTAGTAGCTATAATCTTCTAAATTAACCGAACCTACTCCATAGTCTCCTACATGAGATGATGTCCAAGCATAACGACCTCTCATTCCAATATCCATTACAAGATTGATCGATTTGTAAAACCATATAGATCCTTATAGGGAACCATTTTCATATAATCTTGGAAGCTATTGTAGTATGGTAACACAACCATAGTTATGTTCCTTTCGCAGCAGCCCCCATAATCCAGGATTCATTCTCACTGCATTTCCTCAAGAACATTTATCATGTGTTCTGGCTAGATATCAATCTAATGTTGGTCTGTTTTTATCAGAATCTCCTATGTACCAAACACCCTATACAACCCTTTCAATAAAAATGATGTAAACCGGGCATCCCTATATGAACTTATAGTTTCAGGGACCATTTGATGTCATACTATCTAACGGATATACAACCCCCAATATCATCTACATATAAGTTCTTCCTATTTTTTGGAAATGAGAAACTGTTCTAATAATTTCAACGACAAACCAAATGACATCATTGCCTCATGGTGAACTTTTAACCTTCTATCGAAATCTATAAAAAAGTTTTTCCATTTCCTCTTAGAAATTTAATTCTACGATAAATATCAATCTCATCGTTGGTGTTCTGACTTCACCTGCTAACAGGTGAAACACCTCAAGAAAACACTAGCTGCATATCATTAAATTAATTTCCTCTAGTATTTGCGATGTAGATCTTAAAAAATATTGGTGATACAGGGGTGAAATTCCAAATATGAATCATAAAATTCTCACATCATCTCTGTAACGACCCATAAATCTTAAGTAATTTTTTTTCTTAATTTTCATTGGGATTTTACGAGTACGCAGTATCTAACGACACCTGATTCCGAGGCCCGCTGTGCCCGGAATCAATTTCCTAAGTTTAGCTCAGGTACGTTCAGTGAACGAATGAGGGTGTTTTTCTAACATTTGAACTGGTGCTTGGAATTGAAATCTGAGGGCATCGATGAAACCGCAGCGTCAGTTTTGGCTTAGGAGGACCTTTTCTGGAGTCGCGTTTGCTCGGAATTAGTTGTTTAAAAAACAGGATTAAGATTAATGTGAAATAAAAATCGTGTTACAATTTTTATTCCACATTCTTAAGTGGTTTAGCCCATGTGAGGGAGCTTGGGTGGGACCCACTAATGTTCTAACCCCCTCCCCTGAGAGAATTTAAGATGATGTGAGGCCCACATGAGCCCTCACCTCTTCATTTTTCTTTAACTCCTTTTTAAAACCTCTTTTGTCATTAAAGTTTACAACTTATCAGTTCAATTAAATTTGAAAAGTTATTTCTAATTAAATGAAGTGAATTAAATTATGAATGTTTTAATTTTAAAACTATTGGAAAAAGTAATAACATAAGGCTAAAGCCTTATTTTATTTTGGTTTCTTCATTGTGTCGAGAGAGGGAGAGTTCTACCATCAAAAAACTTCATCATCCTCCTTGAAGAACACGATGAACACCGACGTGCCTTCCTTCATTAATTTTCCCACATCAAAGGATGGGATACGCCATTTCACCTTGGAAAATCTCTATCAACGTGTACGGAGCCACACCATGCGACGCCGTTTTCCGTGATGCTCATCGATCGTCAACTCATTATCGATGTAGGGGTTTGATTTTGTTCGTGAATATTCTTTTCCGTTAATAGTCAATTTCTTTGGGCCGCTTGTTATCAATTTACCGGGAGGAGGTCAGACTGCACGAACACGGCTCACCCTCCTCCCCCTTTGTGGTTTTTTTCGATGCCACTCGAAAGAAGGTAGTGCGGTGAAACGACACCGCGTGGAAACTTGGAGGAATGTGTCAAAGAAGCATGGCACCGTCGCGCTGCGTCGTGAAGGCCGAAAGAAGCCGCGGTCGGATCGGGGCCGCAGAAAAGGGGTGCGGCAGCATCGCGCCACGCAGGAGAAGCATGAAAAGACTGTAGTAGGAGTGGGGCCATGGTGGAGTAGAGAGCGGCGACCGGAACTGCCGGCCGCCAGCGCGTCAGAGGGACGGGACCGCGGGGTCCTGCTGTGGCGGTACTGGCCGGCCTTTCGGAGAAGGACGGGGGTCGTACACCCTAGCTTGAAAACGGAGAGGCCCCTACGTGGGTCTTCCATTTCAAAGTAGGAGGGAAGCCCCCCCCCCCCCAACTTCCGCGATAGCTCGTCCAGCACCGAGCTAGCCACCCGGGCGGCGCCCGCACCAGGACAACCGGCCGCCTAGGCCGGGCCGGGCCGCACAGGCCGGGCCGGGCCACGCAATCCGGGCCAGACCATGCCGACCGGGCCGGGTTGTGCCCACCGTGCTGTGCCGTGCCCTATCGGGCCGACCCAGGAGGTCATGGGCCAGGTCGGTCCGGGCCCAAAACCCCCTAAAGTAGGACATGTTGGTTTAAATGACCGTAACCTAGGCTACGGACCTCCGATCGATGCACCGTCAGTTTCAATGAGATCCTTGGATCGATATAGACGTTTTGGTATATTATAATCAAGTTTTTAGAATAATTTGTATTACGATCGGGTTGGTTCGAACACGAAACCAACCGGGAACTCGGAGCGGAAACATGTATAACTTGAGCTCTAGACGTCCGATTGACGTGTCGTCGTCTTTGGTGGACTCCAATTAGTGAGACAGACCTTTTGGATTACTCCACTCGAGGTTTGGATGAAGTTGGAGTACGGTCGAGTTGGTTTTGACTTAAAAACAAACCGGGCCCCTGGAACGAAAAAGCCAATAACTCTCCGACCTGGCGTCTGATCAACGCACTTTTGTCATGTTGAGTTCCTATCGACGAGACAAAACTTTGGGATACATCAACTCCAGAATACGTGTCAGTTGATGTATCGACCCCCTAGGCTCGTGGAGTGGACCCTCCTGGAATAGAGCATGATGTGTACATGAACCCTAGAGCATGCTGCGACTGCGACGATGATGACGACTGCACTGAAATCCTTTGTGGGTTCGGCAGCGACGACGACTACATTGAAATCCCCCGTGGGTTAGACAACGATAAAGACCGTACTGAAATCTTCCGTGGGTTCGACATCGATGACTACTGTTCTTGTATCCTATATGGGTCCGGAAGTATTACTGTTCTTGTATCATACGTGGGTCTGGCAGTTTTTGACTCTGTTCATGTATCCTACATGGGTCTGGCAGAGTAACTGGTCTTGTATCCTTCGTGGGTCCGACAGCTTAGCTGGTTTAGTATCCTACGTGGGTCCCACCTTAGATGAATCGGTGGCTACATATGATCATCTCTATCACCTTACGAAGAAGTATACTTGTGTGAGCTGAGTCTTGACTTTCAATCATTATCTTCGATATTATTGACTTGCTTCTTATGAGGATTGTGTTGTGCTTTCCTATGTGGATTGGGTTGTACTATCATGTCTGGACGTGATCAAACTTGGGCTCGGATGTTGGAGCCCAACTGGAATTGATGACTTAGGTATATTTATGGGAATATGCCTAAGTAGTGTTGGATGTTACTTCGTGATTGTATATTTCTTTTGTGGATTATCCTTTGTAGTTTTTGGGAGACCATCAGGGATCTCGGGGTCCCTAATGAGTATCGTATACTCACCTCTGCACAGGCTATGCCTATAATACGTTGTGTTGGATGCAGATGACGGACATCTCTGGTCGTGGTTGAGGCTTGTGGAGAAGTCGGTACCTGGAGGTGGACCACTGGGTGGGACGTACACGGAGCAGACGGCTGGACCCAAGGAGCTGAGGAGGCTATCTGTACCCACCCTTCAGGTAAGAATTCTAGTGGACGACACGACATTGATACTTTACTTTCAGTTGCTGTACTTTCATTCCAGTTGTACTTTATTTTCAGTTTGGGTTTGTATTCTGGCCCATTTACTTTTTTCACATACTATTGTACTCTGTTTACATAGTGTTTACTTCTGATGGCTTACTCTGTGGTGTTTTTTACTTTATAAAGGAAATTCCTTCCCCTTTTTCGTGATTTACGCCTTGGTGCTAGTCTCTAGCCCCTGGCCTATGGAAGGCGGGCTTGGGGTAGTCACGGCACGAGTCCTGAGGACGGGTCGTGAAAAATTGGTATCAAAGGAGTTCGGTTCTACCGCAGAACTTAGGACTCTGATCTTTCTTCTAAGTGAAGCAAAATCATTAAGGGTATTGAGTGTGGTTATTAGTCCAAGGAGTCCAGTGTTGGTGCGGAGGCCGACGTATCCGTACACCAGGACCCTAACTTCTGATTTCCGACTCAATGCACGAAAACATTGATTGCATCTGTGTTCAAAAGTTTTCTTTGTGATTACTTTCTGTCAGCTCACCATGTATACTGTTTTGACTGTGGCGCACCTTTTTCTTTTCATGATGGTCCCACGATGGCAGCCAGGTAGTGTTCAGAGCATTGTGCGAGATGACAGCCCACCGAGCGACGAGGCCTCGATGCAGGGCCCTTTTACAGTAGAGGCACCGGTGGTACCTCTACCCACTGAGCCACCTATGCCACTAGCCCCAGCCGCTATGAGTGCATGTCGCCTTAGTGCACTAAACGAGTTTTAGCATCACAGACCGCCTATGTTTTGCGGGGAGACGGAACCTCAGGCAACCGAGGATTGGATGGAGGCCGTTGTGAGAGTTTTCATGTTATTAGGGACAATAGCTGACCTCATGGTAATCTTTGCAGCGAGCCTCCTGCACGCGGAAGCATGAAGATGGTGGAGCTTGATGCTCCAGGTGCACGAAGAGGCATCTCTTCTCTGGACGGACTTTGAGATCCTCTTCCGCTCAGAGTTCGTCCCAGACACCCTCCTTGCGATGCACATCCAGGAGCTACTACAGCTGCGGCTGGGAAACATGATGGTCACCCAGTACTCGTCAAGATTTACTGATATCTCACACTATTCGACGGACATGGTACATGACCCATTCTTCCAGGCCCAAACCATCAACTAGGGACTGAGGCATTTGATCAGGGCATTGATGATCTCCCTTAGTATTCCGACGCAGGTAGGATTACTGGAACGAGCCCTTCTCATAGAGAGATTTCTTGTTGAGCCTACACCAGCAGTAAGACCTACCGCACAACAGCACATAGCTGAGTCGTCTATAGCTTGTAGTCGACAGATGTCATAGGGGTCCAGGTGGACTAGACCATCAGGCGGACGACCTCAGGACACTGGTTCAGAGGTGCGGGGCACACAGCACAGTGCCAGCCTTCCAAGGAGCAGATAGTGCTACGCATGCGGCAGGCAGAGCCACATGGCTTGTGACTACTCGACCCGCTGTGCAGAGGAGAAGATGATGGTTGAGGGGCCACCCTTGCAGAGGCACAGGGTCGAACATGGTGGTCCCCAGAGAGCAGTTGTACTAGGACGAGGAGCTGGCCGAGCAGCAGGTGGTGGGAGACGCTTTGGGGATTTACCGTCGCCACCACCAAGAGGTCCACCCCGACAACCAGGAGCTGGAAGACAGATGCATACTCAGCTTCAGGCAGCGGAGGCCTACGGCCACGGCGCGCCACAAGTGTTTCGAGGTACTATCTATGTATACTCCACCCTTTCTGCAGTTCTTATAGACACAAGAGTGAGTCATTCTTTTATTGCTGTTGCCCTTATTCAGAGCTCGGAGATTCCAACGGGGTCGTTGGCGCAATCCTAACGGCTAGAGAATCCTACGGGAGCAGACTTGATGATTACTCACTGGTTCTGGAATTGTGAGCATACTCTAGGAGGTGAGATCTTCGACAAGGATCTTCTTGTAGTAGCGTCAAGGCCTTACGACGTCATCTTGGGCATGGATTGGTTATCTACAGCCCATGCTCAGATTGACTGTATTAGGCGCAAGGTGCGGTGTGTTCGCACTGACGGGAGCAGGTTCACCTTCACCGGCAAGAAGGGAACCTTTGCAGTGCAGGATGGACTCACGTAGAGGAGAGGACAACCCATCACTCATTAGTTGGCTAGCCTCATCCTAGGAACAGTTGACATGCGGAGTCCGATTTTTCCTGTAGTGGTGGATGACTATGCAGACATTTTTTCTGATGAAGTTCCATAACTACCTCCTCGTAGAGAGGTAGACTTTTATATTGACCTGTACCCCAGGACAACACCGATATCCACTCTAGTATATCGGATGGCCCCCGCTGATCTTCGATAGCTACAAGTACAGTTGGAGGACTTGTAGGGTAAGGGATTCATCTGACCCAGTGCTTCACCCTGTGCTTCCCCGATTTTGTTCGCCAAGAAGGCGGATGGGAGCTTGCGACTGTGTTTCGACTATCGTTTCCTGAACCAGGTGACCATGAGGAACAAGTATCCTCTACTGAGGATTGAAAAACTCTTCGATTACCTCAAGGAAGCACAGTGGTTCATGAAGATAGTTCTTAGATCAGGCTATCATCAACTCAGAGTTCGGGATGAGGACATGCAGAAGACGGACATCAGATGTCGGTATGGCCATAATGAGTTCTTGGTTATTCCTTTCGGCATAAACAATGATCCAATAGTGTTCATGAGTCTCATGAACAAGATATTTCAGCCATAGCTCGATGGATTTGTCATGGTCTTCATCAACGACATATTGATATACTCGACCACTGAGGAGGAGCGCGCCTACCACTTGCAGGTTGTACTGGACACACTCCGAGAGCACCAACAATATGGTAAGCTCTCAAAGTGTTAGTTCGGGTTATGTGCGGTCCTCGTCTTGGAACACGTCATCTCTAAGGCTGGATTTGTGGTGGATCCTACGAAGATCGAGGCAGTGTTGGCTTGGGAACCACCCAATAGCGTGACGGAGGTGCGGAGTTTCTTAGGGAAAGTTGGGTACTACCAGAGATTTGTGCCAGACTTCTCTAGTGTTGCAGCACCGCTATCATCTTTGACGAAGAAAGGGAAACCTTTCGTGTGGTCAGACAGATGTCATCAGAGCTTCCAGGAGCTGAGACCGAGGTTGACTAGCACACCTATCTTCAGGATACCGGAGGAGGGATTAGGGTACATAGTCTACTACGATGCATCATGGACTAGACTCAGATGTGTCCTGATGCAGGAGCGGGCAGTGATCGCCTATGGATCACGACAATGAGGTAGCATGAGTTGAAATACGCTACCCATGACCTGGAGTTAGTAGCAGTGGTCTTCGCTCTGACGATGTGGCGACACTATATGATGGGCGAGCGCTTTACAGTCTACTCTGACCACCAGAGTCTTAGACAAATATTCTCGCAGAAGTACCTAAATCTGAGATAACGGTGATGGCTCGCGTTCCTCCAGGACTATGACATTGAGATAGTCTATACTCATGGAAAGGGGAACGTAGTAATAGATGCTCTCATCCGGAGGACGAGCATTCAGCTACATGGGGAGGCAAGAGAGTAGCTAGCCGCATTGTAGATATCCTGCATGGATAGAGATGTAGCAGCCTTCCTTCAGTCACTCACAGTCACTCCTCCACTTCTTCAGTAGGCCAAAGAGGCACAGCGTGGGGACGTTGAATGTGAAACGCGGCGTGCACAGATATCGTCCGGACAGGCACCTGATGGATTCTCTATAGGAGGAGAGGACATCGTCCTTTTAGAGGACATACCATGGTACCAGATGCTTTAACGGAGGAGGTACTGAGAGAGTTTCACACTTCCCCTTTAGCGGTACATCCAGGAGTGGCGAAGATGTACCAGGATCACAGACGTCAGCACTGGTGGCCGGGTATGAAGAAGGTTGTGGAAGAGATCGTTTCATGATGCCTCACCTGTCAGCAGGTGAAGGCGGAGCACCAGGTACCAGTAGGCTTGGTACAACCCTTGGAGTTCCCGGAGTGGATGTGGGATGGGATATATATAGATTTCGTGACTGGACTTCCACGTACTTCCATAGGTCATGACTCCATTTGGGTGATTTTTGACCGACTCACCATGTCGACCCACTTCTTACCCATCAGAGAGCAGGGCTCCATAGAGATCTTGGGACGTCTCTATGTTTGGGAGATTGTACGGCTTCATGGTGTGCCATCATATATCGTCTCCGATCGAGATGCTCGCTTTACTTCCCGGATTTAGAAGGGGTTGCAGGAGGCATTCGGAATGCAGCTACATCTGAGCACCAACTTTCACCCTCAGATGGATGGTCAGATGGAGAGGACCATTCATACCCTCGAGGACATGCTCCATTCATGTGTCATCGACTTTGGTCGTAGTTGGGAGGACCACCTACCCTTGTTGTAGTTTGCGTACAACAACAGCTACCACTCCACCATCAGGATGGCACCATACGAGGCATTGTACGATCGACCTTGAAGATCACCACTGTGCTGGATAGACCCTAGGGAGTCAACACTTGTAGAACTGGAGATGGTCCAAGCAAGGACAGAGAAGGTCCAGGTCATCCAGGAGTGGATGAGGACATCTCAGAGCCGACAGAAGTCTTATGCTGATAGGAGGTGAAGACCACTAGAGTTCGAGGATGGCGACCATGTCTTTATGCGGGTATCACCTCAACATGGTTTACTGATATTTTTCGGAGGCGGCAAGTTATCTCTGGGCTTCATCGGACCATTCCAGGTTCTCAGCAGGATAGGCAAGGTGGCTTATCGCCTGGCTCTACCACCTCAGTTTCACCGGGTGCACGACGTCTTCCACGTATCTCAGCTGAGGAGATACGTTCACAACCCGACACATATCATCGACCATGGGGAGTTGGACCTTGATGATGGGGAGACTTTTGCGGAGGTCCCAGTGGAGATCATGGATCGACAGGATCAAGTACTACGTGGGTGGTTGATTCCACTAGTGCGCATCAGGTGGCAGCACAGGAACCTCTAGGAGAGCACTTGGGAGCGAGAGCCTCGGATGCGTGCTCAGTACCCTCAATTGTTCCCCTAGAATGTGATGTATCTTTATGGGGACGTAAAGCCATGAGGTGGGAGTATTGTAAAGACCCGTAAATTTCAAGGGAAATTTTTTCTTAATTTTTTCTGGGATTTTACGAGTACGCAGTATCTGACGGCACATAATTCTGAGGCCCGGTGTGCCTGGAATCAATTTACAATGATTAGCTCGGGTTCGTTCAGTGAACGAACGTGCGGGTTTTCCTAACTTTTGAACCGGTGCTCGGAATCGAAATCTGAGGGCACCGATAAAACCGTAGTGTCAGTTTTTTCTTAGGAAGACATTTTCTGGAGTTTCGTTTTTTCGGAATTAGTTGTTTAAAAAATAGGATTAAGATTAAAGTGAAATAAAAATCGTGTTACAATTTTTATTCCACATTCTTAAGTGGTTTATCCCATGTGAGGGAGTTGGGGTGGGACCCACTAATTTTCTAACCCCCCTTGAGAGAATTTAAGATAAGGTTGGGCCCACACAAGCCCCGACCTTTTCATTTTTCTATAACTCCTTTTTAAAACCTATTTTGTCATTAATGTTTCCAACTTATCACTCCAATTAAATTTTAAAAGTTATGTTTATTTAAATGAAGTGAATTTAATTTTGAATGTTTGAACATTAAATGTGTTGGAGAAAGTAATAAATTAAGGATAAAGCCTTTTTAAATTTAGGTTTCTTCGTTGTGTGGAGAGATGGAGAGTTCATTCCATCGATGAACTTCATCATCCTCCTTGAAGAATACGAAGAACACTGACGCGCCTTCCTTCATTATTTTTCCCGCATCAAAGGAAGGGAGACATTGTTTCACCTCCGAAAATCTCCAACAACGTGTACGGAGCCACACCCCACGATGCCGTTTTCCACGATGCTCATCGATCATCAACTCATTATCGATGTAGGGGTTTGATTTTTTTTGTGAATATTCTTTTCCGTTCATCGTCAATTTATTTGGGCCGCTTGTTATCAATTTAAAGGGATGAGGTCGGACCGCATGAACATGACCGACCCTCATCCCCTTTGATGTTGTGTTCGATGCGGCTCGAAAGAAGGTGGCATGGTGCAACGGCACCGTGCAAAAACTTCGAGGAATGCCTCGAATAAGGGTGGCGCCGTTGCGCTACGCCTTTAAGGCCGAAAGAAGCTACGGCCGGAGCGGGGTTGGGGAAAAGGGGTGCGGCGCTGGCGCTCCGTGACGGAGCAGGGACCGGCGGCCGGAACCACCGGCCGCCGATGCGTCAGAGGGGTGAGACAACTGGGTCCCGCGGCGACAGCACCAGCCGGCCAGCCGGGCCGGCCTTTCGGAGAAGCCCGGGGGTCGTAACCCCAGGCTGGAAAAAGGAGCGGCCCCCATGTGGGGTCCACCATTTCAAAACAGGGTGGCAGTGCGCCCCCCCTTCCGCGATAGCTCGGCCAGCGCCGAGCAGGCCACGCGGGCCGCACCGGCTGGGCCGGGCAGCACCCACCGGGTCGGGTCGCACCCTATCGGGCCGGACCCGGACCCGGGTCGGGTCGACCCAGTTCGGGCAGACCCAGGGGGTGTTCGGCCAGGTCGGTCCGGGCCCAAAACCCCATAAAACCTGATAGGTTCGTTTAAATTCCCGTAACATAGGCTACAGACCTCCAATCAATGCACCGTCAGTTGAAATGCGATCCTTGGATCGAGACGGTCCTTTTGGTATATTATACTCAAGGTTTCAAGGAACTTCGATGTACAGCATGGTGGGTTCGAACACAAAACCAACCAAGCCCTCGGAGCGGAAGCGCTTATAACTTGAGCTCCGGACGTCCGATTGACGTGCCATCGACTATGTTGGATTCCGCTTAGTGAGATGGACATTTTGGCTTACTCCACTCGATGTTTGGATGTAGTTGGAGTACGGTCGGGGTTAATTTTGACTTAAAAACCAACCGGGCCCCTGGAACAAAAAAGCCAATAACCCTCAGACTAGGAATTTGATTGACGCGCCGTCTATCATGTTGAGTTCCTATCGGCAAGACAGAACTTTGGGATACATCAAATCCGGACTACATGTCAGTTGATATATCGACCCCCTTGGCTCGTGGAGAGGACCCTCTCGGAATCGAGAATGCTCTGTGCGGGAACCCTAGAGTTGGCTTCGACTACGACGACGATGAAGACTGCACTGAAATCCCTTGTGGGTTCGGCAGCGACGACAACTGCACTGAAATCATCTGTGGGTTCGGCAGTGATGAAGACCGTACTGAAATCCTTTGTGGGTTTGATGGAGATGACTACTGTTCTTGTAACCTATGTGGGTCTTAAAGTACTACTGTTCTTGTATCATACATGGGTCCGATAGTGTTTGACTCTATTCTTGTATCCTACGTTGGTATGGTAGAGTAGCTGGTATTGTATCCTACGTGGGTCCAATAGCTTAGCTGGTTTAGTATCCTACGTGTGTCCCAGATTAGATGAATCAGTGGTACATCTGATCATCTCTATCACCTTACGAAGAATTATACCTGTGTGACCTGAGTCTTGACTATCAATCATTATCTTCGATATGATTGATTTGCTTCATATGTGGATTGTGTTGTGCTTTCCTGTGTGGATTGGGTTGTACTATCATGTGTGGACATGATCGAACATGGGCTCGGATGTTGGAGTCGAATTGGAATTGATGACTTAGGTATATGTATGGGCATATACATAAGTAGTGTTGGATGTTACCTCGTGATTGTAAATTTCTTTTGTGGATTATCCATTGTGGATTCTGGGAGACCCTCAGTGGTCTCGGGGTCCCTAATGAGTAGCGTATACACACCCCTGCACGGGCTATGCCCGCACTACGTTGTGTTGGGTGCAGACGACTGACAGTGCTGATCTTGGTTGAGGCTTGTGGAGCAGCCAGTACCTGGAGGTGGACCACTGGGCGAGACGTACACGGAGCGGACGACTGGACCCGATGAGCTGAGGAGTCTATCTGTACCCACCATTCTGGTGGGACTTCCAGTGGACGACACAATGTTGCTGCTTTACTTTAATTTGTTGTACTTTCATTCCAGTTGTACTTTAATTTCAGTTTGGATTTGTATTCCGGCCCATTTACTTTTCGAACATACTATTTTACTCAATTTAAATAGTGTTTACTTATGTTGGCTTACTCTGTGGTGTTTGTTTACTTTATAAAGGAAATGCATTCCCTTTTTTGTCGTGATTTACTCCTTGGTGCAAGTCGTCAGCCCCTGGCCTATGGATGGCAGGCTTGGGGTAGTCACGGCACGAGTCCCGAGGACAGCTCGTGACAATCTCCTCACACATGTCAGATAAAACCCATATGAAAAATTATATATTTAGAATCTCATCCATGTCTATGGTTCAACTGAGGGGAGGGTCCTCATCCCCCACACTTGGCCATTGTACTATGCAAATCACAATCTCATTGTTGTCTCATCCTCACACTGTTGATAAGGGTATAGTCCAAATATATGGACGAAATAATAATCTACCTCAATATTTCATGAACCTCTATGTACATATTAGAGGAAAAATCCGTATGATTCCACTCATTAATGGCCTCCCAAACTACCTATATTTGAGTCCTCCTACTCAGTTCATCAACCACTACATTTCCCTTACCAGAAGTACATGAAATCTCTAAGTCAAAATACTTTAGGTACTCATCAAAAAATCAATGTTTTGAATTAAAATCATCATATATAAAAATAAAAATTAGGTTTTTATGGTCTGTGAACACCACCAAATATGCTACTAGTATGTAGTTAATCCAAAAAAAATGTATACACAATTACAACTAATTTGAGTTTCTAAATCATGTAGTTCTAATCATGTGTCCTCAAAGGATGAGACCCATATTATATTAATCTGTCCTCCAACTTCAAAGCATCACCAAGCTAGATACATAAACAACCACTGTAAATTGTGTAACTCCAACTTCATTCTATAAATATCAGTATCAGTGCTAACATAAATTTCCATTTCATCCCTTTAAAGGCAGGCTCTTAAGAATATGAGGATAAAAATTCCAACCATTCTTATTCAGGATTATAAGCGGTTCTTCTAATAATGAAAAGTACTATATAATGTGCATGTAATAATCTATTAACCCAATTAAACCCCTTATCTCAATGAAATTATTGCGATTTTCAAATGAATCTATAGCTCTCACCTTCCCTAGTTCAACTAATACTCTTGTCTCTAATATAATGTGACCTAGGATGTGAATATGATCAATCCAAAACTGTAAATTTGTATGCATAACATATAACTAATTTTTTCTTAGTTTATCCCACACAATCTCATGTTTTTTTCATTTTCATTTCATGTGTAATAATACACCATGATATCATCCATGAATACTATAAAAAATGAATCCATATAAGGATGTAAATATCATTTCATTAGTTCAATGAATACGGTTGGATTGATTGTGAGACTAGAAGATGTGACCAAATAATTAAATTTACCATAACTTCTATGAATGTATGTGTGAGGTATTCCCAAGCGTGGAACACATAATTGATGATAACCTGACACTACTGGAAAACTAAACTTTACCCACGGTTTGAAATAGTGGGTGAAACTCTAAAAACGGTGAGTATAGGCTATACTCTTGGTTCCATAAACTGTGGGCTACTACGACATTGATATTGAGCTATACCCATGGTTCTATAGAAACAGATGGGATATTCTTGTAAAATTCCATAATACCTATGGTTTTAGTTAAACCCTTGGCATGTATCTATACCCACAATTTACAATACCTTGGTTATAGATTATCACATTAGACAAAATATACCCATAGTTCAATGAAACGTGGGAATAGGTACTTGTCCCAAAAAATCAATACCAACTAGGCTTCCATCCATCCATGACCTGTAAAAAAAATACAAACTAGGTAAATTCCACAAACACGGTACCTGGTATTCTATCATTTTGTTTTGGGTTCACTAGTGTAGTTATACCTTAAATCACACCATCTACAAGTTTAAATATATTTTGGTTTCATGTTTTAAGCTTAGTCTAATTGTAACAACAATTATATTTTCTATAGGTTTTGAAAAAATTGTGCAGGGTATCATGTCAATGTCCTTGAAACTCAATTATGTAGTCATTTGTCCCATTTTTTGAATAATTTCTAAAAAAGAATACTCAAATTCAATTTTTTTATATAAGTCGTAAAAATATTATCTAATTTAGTTTTATAATTTCATGGTCCAACTACATTTTGATACTAATTTATTGGTGGGTCAGAAAAAACATGCGTAGGATTATGTCGTTTAAAGACTCCTTGGGTCTCCAAGATATGATGGGGTGATTATTATAGCCAAACTTGTATTAATTGGAAATTTTATTTATGTTTCCTTTCTTCATAGCCATGTATTCTATATTTAATGAACATTACATTGTAAAAAAATTGAGATCTATGTTGTTTTGATAGTTTTGATTATGTAAAAACGTTATACAGTGATGAAACGACACTCTATGCATGTTTTAATTAAAAATAGTATTAGTCTGAAATTTTAGTTTATCCTAATGAGTCTCTCTATTTTTCTACGACTTTTTTTGATACTTTTGATCATGTTTTTCAAAGAGATATTTATGCACCTTAGCAGTCAAAAATAAGAATATTCCCTATAATACCAATCAACAAATTCTTGATTGTACACTATAGGAAAATTGTAAAAGGTTTCCCTGAGAATATTTTGAGAATACTGGCTATTATGAAATTTCCTATCAATTGACCTCAATTTATCCCATGAATCATTAAAAAGGCTATGAATTTCCCATTAACAGAGATGCATCCAACTTAATTAGTTCAAAAAACAATGAAGTCAGGAAACAACTAGATCATCTATGGAATATCACAAGTAGATTTAATGCTAAAATATTATTCCAATGTTATCATATGTTTTTTGTAATTCTAGGTCTCTTGGATCCCTATCCAAGAATGAATACCAAGTAGTAGAAATATGATCTATGTAGGAGTCCCATGAGGCTATTATTCAACCAAAACTCAACGTAGTTTCCAAATATGGTATCATGATAAAATATTTTATGGAATATAAAATTTAGTAATTATAATAAACCAATCATATATTGGTTTTTGGGAAGCATAATATATTTTTTGATCCAGTGGATTCCTCAACAAAAAATTTATGATATGTGAGGGTAGTCTCCTGATAAAACTATTCATACATGTAGCATCAAAAAACCAGAATGGGATATATACGAGATTAATGATATTTTTTTAATAATGGGATGATGTCATATTTATGACAATGGATAGTATGTAGCGACTTAAAACATATACACTACTTCATAAGAATAGATTATTTATAGAATGATCATAAAGACTGTGGCTCAAATATGGTGTAAAAACCACTATATTGATTCATGAATGTATCATAGATTGTATTTTTTTGTGGATTCTAAATATTTAATTTTAATATGGGAGTTATGTCGGTGAAATAAATATCTATTGACCTCTCTTTGTGGATCACATAAACAAACATCTAACAGAATGACTATTGGGGATCAATGGTTACCATAAAGGATATATTAATTATCCTTTTTTATGACATATCAATGATCTATACATGATAAACACAATTGTGAGGTCAAGGATATACCATCAAAGGTAGAAATATGGGTTTCCATCAATGCATTGATCTTGGAGTTTTCTATAGAAACAGAACACGTCCTTGGTTAATTTTACATGGAAACATGGGACATAATCGAGAAGGATCTTGTCGATTGTTTCTGATGATAATTCATAGGTGGAACTCTAAACAATGATACCTAGGCTACATAACATGATGTCATTCTATATTGAAACAACTAAGACCCTTCTATCAGTTCCCACCCATAAACATGTGTGATTTTTACTATAATATTTTGGGTAAAGGATTTTTGAAAGAAACATCAGTAACTCATAAATGGTGTAAGATGTAGTGATAGGGCTACGAAATGGTGCATAGGTTTTAGTGTTCGTGGTTTTCAAGATATATTCACTTGTTGGTATCATGGTATGCACTAAAATGGTTTTCCACATGCAAAAAACATGATTCTTTTTGTATGAATTTTTATTAATATGACCCAAAAAACATAAACATTGTGGCTATATTGTAGTTTCAGCACACATGAAACCAATATATATAAACCGTATTCATATAAGCTTAATTATAAATCCAAAATTTGAAACTTTTACATCAATGAAAAAAACATTGAAATGTTCCAATGGAAACTATAGTCTCAATTTCAATCATACAAGAACTCCCACCAAATTTCAAGAACAAATATATATATTCAAGAACTATAAGTAATTCTATAAATCAAGAATGAATGGAAACAAATGAATTAATAAACATGAACATAAGAGAATCTATGAATTACATAATGCGTATATACAAGTTCCAATTAATAATACTGATTCTACATGATTTTTGAATAATAAAATAGTGAACATACAACTTTTCCACTATATTCCAATCGAAAAACAAGTTGAAATATCGTCCACAAAAAAAAAGTTAACATTCAATGATTTTTTAGGTTAAATAAAGTAAAAAAGGAAAGTAGTAAAACAAACATAAGTATTTACATGATTTATCTAATTAACTTATATATATAGGGAATGATCATCATTGGATTTACTATGTATAATAAAGGAGTGAAATATATATAAAAAAAACACAAATAAATTAGTACATATAAGAATTGAAAAGAAAAGAAAAAATAATGAATGGATTCATTAACTCTTGATTTAAATTCTAGTAGACCCAATTTCTAAAGCATCATGTCATTTAAAATATTTGAAATCACATTTAATTTCTATCAAGTGAAAATATAGAGTAAATTCTATTACGTTTGGATCAGACTCCTCATATTCCAAGAAATGCAACGATCACCTCCAAATAGCTGATGAAAATGTAGGATGAAATTTTTCATTGACTAATGATCAAATTTATGACAATACATTATTACTATAAGACTAATCATCCCATGAATCAAAATAATATAAGTAAAATTTTACAAAAAAAATTTATTTTAAATGAAATTATATTACAATGGATTATTCTATTTTTACTGAATCAAGACATGGCATGAAGTGAAAAAATAAGTAATTAAAAAAAATAATGTTTGACAAGAAAATTTCCTGAATGAAATAAAAGAAGGATTTTAAATAAAAAAGGGAATATTTTAAGGGGAAAAATCCAAAATTCGAGGACCATGATTTTGTATTCATTAATAAGGGGATGCATTGGGTAAACCAGTACATATAAGAATTAAAATATCATTGAAAATAAATGAAAACCGACTGAATCCCCTTTACTGGGGATAAATCCCATACTTTCTATATGTGATGATTAATATAGTTTCAATCATCAGTTTTACACAATCATCCATGTATTTCCACTTCTAGACCATTTTTGTAGTCTAATATTTCCATAAACTAGTTTTCCCACATGATTTAGATTCAACTTCATATCTAGACAGTATTGGTGGGCCTCATCCATCACTGAAAACCTTGGGAATAAATTGTGTTTTTTCAAAAACTAAAATAGTTATCAAATATAACCTTAAAATTAGTTTCTGCACCAAAGTATTTTCTCCACAAAATCATGGTATCCCAAAACTATTTGTCTTTCTCAATATCAAACCTCTATGAATCATAAAATCTACAGTAATGGAAGTGAAAATATATAAAAATAGTATTACAAGAATTTCATAGGATGAAGTGGATGCAATTTATGTATAAGCTTAAGGAAAGTATTGTTGTTATTTTGGAGTACCTGTATGAAAATATTCTTGATAGAACCACTATAATTGTTATGATTGTGGATTTAATATTCAAGGAACCCAAAGTAATGTTCTTAGGAATGGTGAACACATTGAATTATAATTATGAACTATTACCTAGATAATTCTCACATAACACCCCTGATGAAAACATAATAAAAATGCATCCCGGTTCATGAAGAAATTCACATCATACAGAATGTATAGTATTCAATAAAATAAAATATTAGATCTAACATAAAACAGAACAAACTTCACCTATAAATCAAATAAAAAGTACTTATGCGTCTTCATCCATATTTGCAGTCAATTCACGTTCTTAAATTTCATGCAAAAATCTCCCTACTAAGACAAAAATGGAAGGGATTAATATCCCCCCATTGCAAATATAACCATTCCCATGACAATAATCATAATCATTAGTAAGATCATAAGAAGCCTTATCATCAATAGCACCATCAGCAACTTCATCCGTATCTTAATCCCCAACAACAACATTAACAACATCCTCACAACCAATATCTTAATCGTAACCACCTAAATATCATATATGACCCTAATAGGCATCACCGAAGGCATAATTTAAATAGAACATTGATTCAATATTTGAATGAAATGTAGTATAAGCCTTTGAACGAAGTTACTACCTGAAAACTGACATATATTTCATGAAATGACTAGTCATCAGCTTATTTATTTCACGCTCTTTTTTACATCTTTCACTGTCTTCTAATCTATTTACTTTTTCTCAGCTGCTTCTACATGAGCTCTCTCAATATCACGGGTATGAGATCCTTGAGGGGATCCAAATGAGGACCAAATCATAGAGAGGATTTTGTTTTTACCTGGTCTTCATCAATATCTCCCTGGCTGATCCACAACTAATACTCGAATCAAATGATCATGTGGCCCAAAGTTGTCAGCTTCCTTATCATCGCGACCCTCCAATGTAGACTTTTGAAATTAAAATCAACATATTGAATTATAAATTTTGTATGAATATTTTATATATATATATATATATATAAAATAATTCAATATTAGCTTCTCTTTGTGCATTTACTGCACTTCCATACATTTTCTTTCTAATAATTTTTTTTTTCCTGAGGTACATGACCTTAAATCTCCAATACAACTTACTGAGAATATGAAATGTAAAAAATATGGGTTACAACCATATATGAAAAATGAAAAAATTTGGATTCATGTTTGATGCATCAAATACCTACAAACATTGAGGTAAATAACACTCATAAAATATTGGTGGTTTTTTGTATGTTTGGTTTAGTGAATATCCTCTAGAGGATGCACTCTGATGTGGGTTTCAAATCATTTTTCTACTCTTGAATAAAATACATACAAGCCTTATCCTACTGGTATAATATTTTATTTCATGGAAACATGGCCTATCCCAGGTGAATACATGATGAATTTATTAGTACATGTTATCAATGATATAAATTAGTGAATGGAAATTCATAAACAATTCCAATAAAATACATTTATTAACAAACATTGTGGTGATTATTTTATGATGTTGTCTTTCCTCGGTATAGAGGCACGTCCTCTTGGTTTTGGACTAATTATCCTAGAAAATTTAACAATTTAACAATATTAATGAAGAAATTATATTTATTTAGATGAATGTACATATCTCTTATCATGATTGGGCATTGTAGTGGACCACAATGTGTGTAGGTATGTCATTACACCGTTATTCCATGACTCTTCCAAAAAAATCAATATAGGTAATAAGAATTAAATTATATATTCAAACTATTAATTATTTGTAGTACCTTGAACTGTTCAGTCATAAAATGTGCGTAAATTTTTAGATATTGAGTTTTTGGAATTCTAGGGTATGCGGATACACCATCTAAATCAGTACCCAGTCTATTCCGCCAAACAATATATCTCTAATTCATGTATACTCACCACAACTCTTCAAGATCCATCAACCTAGAATCACCAAAACCTTAACCACTAGTAAATATAAACTCAAAGTAAAATGAATATGTGTATTCATATAAATAAATTTATAATATAGAAATAAATTTATAACAATTTTTAACCCATATCTATGCACATTCCCTATCCTTGATTTCATCACTGATATTCCTCCAAGATACTAGTTCCACTAGACTGATATCATGGAATTTGTATTATGTTTCCCTGAATCTTGTACACTTCCTCAAATTAAAAACTTCCATTTTATTTTTATCATTACAATACACCATAATCTATGCTTCTCGATTCCTACATTCTCTCATATGAGTGTGCCCATGTATCCTACTAGAATATCCCACTGAATAAGATAAGAGGGGGAAAATACGAGTTATGTGAAAATAAAATAGGAAGAAAAAGAAATGATATAATTTTACACATTTATAATTAAAAAAACATGAAGCGGGATTCTAAATATGCGGTGATGCATCGTCTGAATATCCTAGATCAGTAGCCTTCGAAGGAAGTATATGTTCCACTGTAGGCTATGGATGATTTTCAAGCACTACATTGGAAGATGAAGGAAAATACTCATTATATATAGGATGTCTATTCAGAAAAGTATGTGGTATTGAGATGTTAGTATATGGGTAGTAGGTCTGGGGAAACAAGAATAGATATGGTAATGGTAATGATGGGAATATCAGTAGAGTCTGTGTAGTTATGGATTGGGAAGAAGATGATAACTGAAAGGATGATGGTGGCATGGATGGGAAAATCCCAGGAGTCTCAAGAGGATGATATAAATGTGTGGTAGATGGGGTGTCCACTGATGGGTCAATGTGGAAAATGGTAAGATGGGTTCTCTATATAGGTCTATGAGGACCCCTTCTCAGACTTATTCTTGTAAGAAGATTCAACTCTTATAGAGTTTTATATCCCTAAAACAATATGAAAATGAATTTGAACATTATATTTTATGTATTTAATAATTAAAATATTACAATTATTATACTTTCTAAAGGAACCATAGGTGACAACCCACAATCACATCTATGACGATCAATATCAAATAATCTATTGCCATGATCTTCTGTAGTATTCATGATAATCTAGATAAGAATGAAATGTAATTTTTTTTAGAAATAGTTTTTAAAAATAAGGTATAAAACTTAGAAGTAAAATAAGACAAACAATATCATAACATCATTCAATAAAAATAATTTTAAACAATGTTAAACATTTCATAAAACCCCATTTTAAATATAGATTTATGAATTAGAATAAATATCAAAAAATGAAACAAAACAAAACAATACTAAGCCTAATATAACATTCCAAAATAAATCTAAGTTAATGTAATTAAATTAATACCATCCTGAGAAAATCGTTTCAAGGTAAACTGAATGAACAGTGAACATATATAGTTTCTTCTATATATTACCAACCACTAGTTCAAGTTCATCATCAACACTCACAATTGGACAATTTGAATCATCAAATGAAATATTTTGGTCTACACCAATGGAGAATTAAATGGTTGAAATGTTTTCCCTAGTATAATGAAGTATATATCTTCGGATTACTTCATTAAAGACACTGTAATTTGGTTACATATGATCATTCACCTAAACAACTGGTTTTCCCATTGATTCTAAAATGTATAGTTCATTGGTTTGTAGGAATCAACTCATGTCAATAACTCTAAATCCAGAATCATATATAAATATACCCAATCTATTCATTGAATCAAACCATTTATATTTCATGATAGTGACTCAAACATGAGAGCAATAATCCAATAACAATATTTTCTCCACAAGTCCAAATTAATACACATTTTCAGATTGAGGTTGACTATCTCAGGCACTTGTATAACAAAATGTTCTATCAGTTAACATAATTCCTTCATGATATGTTCTAATTTTCACCACTCTACCATATGTAAAAAATTTATATGAATTTATTATTAAATATTTTCATTCACAATCAAATGAATTGGGACCAAAAGTAAACACTATTAATTTTTGAGAAATAGAGTCACCAGGTAATCTCGATTCATAGAATAGATATGAGTAATACAATTTAATGGTTATCTATATTTTAATCTAATTAATGTAATGGTCATACATTTGATTTCATCCAAGCTGGAAACTCTTTCCCATGAAAATTCTCTATCTTTCCCAAAGGCAAAAAATGATGAACTCTATATATAATTTTTTATGTTCCCTACGGAAAATGATAAAAAAAAGTAAAAGGTATATGTGAAATGACATAGTATAAGATAAAATATTAATATCCAAATTATATACATAATATATTCCTCGAATAAAGCATAGTTAAGCATGACTGTGTGATGTGCCATATCCCAATATTCAAAGCTTAGTGTAACCAATGTATATGACATAGAAATATCTCTTATTTTAGGAAGAGATGGAAATGAGGGCTCAAATTTCTCATAATTCTCATTTTAATTTCTCATTAGACGATTATTTGATGTAATCACATAATAAAAAAAAATTAAAATACATACATTCTTGGGATATATAACCCTTAATAAGGGAACCATCATGATAAATCTTTTTCAGAAATGTCATCTTATTGTTAGCATATTTATTCCAATGAGATACGTCCATCGAAAAGTGGCTATCCCACAAGAAATTTTTATTATTTTTAAAATGAGTTGATAAATGTATCATGAAGGTGAAAAAGGAAGGAGGAATTATTTTTCCAACTCACATAGAATTAACAAGGCCTCTTAAAACATTTTATCACGAATAACATAGATAACATTTTAGAAAACAAGACTCTTAAAATTTAACAACTAAATTAATTTCACACATAAAATATTGGAAAAATTTCTTTGAATTTATATTGTAATCAATTCATATAGAAGGATTTGATAATCATGTGGTTTTAGGGATTTTAGTTTCAAATATCTTCTATTAAATCTCTTAGATTACTTGTTGGAATAGCCATGAAGAACTTTTATATTCTTCAATACATCCCTAAATTGATCATTATTTGATGGTGTCATCACCAAAGAATCACATGGAACATTCTATTTATTTTCACCAGTACAAACATGACGTAGTTTTGGTCGAATACCCCAATCTGTGAAGTCCCAATAAAATCAGAGGTCACCTTTGGTCTTCCCCTTGATATTCAAAATAATTACTTGAAACATTTCATATATATTTTTCTCAATATGCATTAAATATATATAATGATGTAACAAATTGGTAAACCAATATGGAATCTCAAAAATGATACTTCTCTTTTTTCCAATTGTAAGTGGCATCGGTGTCAACATTCTTCCTCTTTCTAGATTTCAATTGAACATTCCCTATGAAAAAAATGAAATCATTCAATTCATTATGCACATTACTTATTTAAATACATTTATGTGGTTGTTCGGTGTCAATAATTTTATCAAACCACTAACAATGCATCTTGTACTAATGATCCATTGAAATGAATAATCGATCCACATGAAACTAAAACTATGATGATATTTAATCCTTCTAGATTTTGTATTATTCATACAAACATGACATGATAGTATTCCATTCATGCTTCAACTAGACATCATTAAATAATTATTGAAATTTTTTTTGGTCCATATAAAAGAATCACACATTTGTAACATATTTCTTGAAGAAGTATTGAATGTCTATGCACCCAAATACCAAAATTGATTCAACTCACTAATTAATGTTTACAATTATACATCTATATCATTACCAAAATAAGAAGGTCTGGATATTAGTATACTCAAAGGGAATCATTTTTTAATACACATACATGGTGTAAGATTATGAACATGAATAAAAACTGGCCACGTGATGTGAGCAGTACACATCTGACCAAATGGATTAAATCCATCACTGGATAGCACCAACAGGACATTACACACATCAGATACAAAATCATGATTTTTTTCATCAAATTATCACCATGCTAATCTATATTCAAGATGATCCAAATAATCATTACCATTAATTATCTCATCATCTTTCCATCACATAATGACTGAGTTTGTTCTAGACATGAATATATTTTGATGTATAGAAATCAATTGAAACTGCGACATGACTTTATATAGCACATGAGATGGGGTACTATGTACATTTTCCTTCTATTAAGATGCCCCAAATTATTTACAGTCATTACGGTCAGTTGTTTCCACCAAATACAAATTGAAATATTTCATACAAGCATGGACTTTATTAATTGAAAATCCAAGATTCTTAATTAACATCCATTAATTGTAATGAATTGAAAGAATATTTACACCATAAATAAGATATTCCTTCAAATATTTAAGAATATAATCAATTACAGTATTAGAAATAACATACATGTTTTTCCCAACAAATAATTTCATTTGAAATTCCAACCTATTCATTTTTGTATATTCCCAATATACTAGATTTATGACATCATCCAATAAATTTTTTACTCTCTCAAGATCATCATCATAAGTATTTTTCTCAAATTTATTGATATCATTTCATTATTTCCATATAATACTATCTCTATTGAGATGATGCAAAAATGGAAACCAACCAAATATCTAATTCTTCATGCCACGCCTTTCTTGTCACTAATGAATAGTAGATGATTAACTCATCCCTCCATAGTGATACCAATAATAATAATTTTTTTTTGAAATCCAAATTCTTTTATATGGAATCTAATATCTTCCCATATATACCATTGTATTCTAACACATTTATAGAATGGACACTATATAAAACCTCCAAATGAAGGATTGTTCTATGCAAAATCTAAAAAATAATGAAAATTATTTTGAAACTCTGATAAAATCCAATTGGCATGATGCATCTGCCTTATATCCATTATCTAACAAGAAGAAAATTTTATCTTCTAATAAATAATCTAAACCATAATTAAATAATACATTAAAAACAACACTATTATTAAATTAATCAAATAAATCTAGTATATAGGAAGATTAATATTAAACTATTATGTGCAACATGTAATAATATACATAATTAATAATTCTTTTGGTCTCGAGAATATTTGAGTTCCATTAGTGAATCACTAAAATCCCTATTCATATATAATCTAATGTCAATAATCAATAATATAAAATATATTTGAAAAATAAAATAAATGTGCAAATCATTGAAACAAATATTTTTTATTATAAATAACCAAACAAAAGCATCAGTAGTGAGTGAATTGAGGATGATATGAAACTCATTTCCCCCCACTAGATAATAGAGGTTTATTAAAGGAAAACATTTCCAATTAAATATAGTATATCATATCATAAAAAATGGGATATGTACTATAAAAATTAAAACATTTTTAAATAAAATTGAATAGAAAAATGTAATACAAAAAATTAATATCAAATATAAAAAAATCATGAAGTACTATATATCAATAAAAATAATCAATAAGTAATTTTTATAACGAAACACAACCAATCATGGATGAATTCAATTTGATAGTAAATTGATAAGAGATTTGATAACCAAGATCAATATAATGACCCTAGGTTTTCACACATTAGTTTTACTCAATTTTAATGATAAAAAACATAAAATCGTCATACAACTATGATCCAATGGTTTTAGTCTCTTGTTAATATTAGAACTATACATAAAATTTACAAAATACAACATAAAATTTTTTTAATTCCTTCTTCTCTAGCTTCTTATTAGCCATTGAATTCTCTTTTGTACTTGTAGTCTCATGATGATATACATGAAAATGGGTTGTCTATAAACCTAGTAAAATGATAGATAATAACATGAATCAATAAAACATGTGGAGAGAATAATTTATATCATTATACCATTATAAAATGATCATAATCATGAGATTAAACATTAGGAAATGGCATGAAATGTGGCAATGCTTAAAAATTGTACATCATATCTTAGTGGTTAACTACCATACATAGTTTTGAACAAAGATGGCATAATGTTCACACATATTTCACTTTTCTCATTTTGTTATTCACATTACCCATATCATTAGACCACTATATAATTCGTTTCACACCTCTCACATCATAACATTTACATTGTAGTATATAATTCTAGGTGCACCCATCACATCACAACATTTACATTTTCATGCATGAAACATAGAACATATATCAGTCATGAAAATATAATAACCCAAGTAAAGTAATGGGTTTTATTTCATTAGAATAAATTAATAATATTTGAAGCCCAAAATTATAGAGGTAATAACATAATTTATATAAGAATCATCACACTTTAGTGAAAGAAACATTCTTAAGAAGTAAAATATTTGTTTTTTTGGAAGAAGAGTTATTTTGGAAAATATTTTGTTTCTCATAAAATCAAGTAGAAATATTTGTACCCCAAAAGGTAATATAATGATTAAATATTGATTTTTAAGGGATAAAAATACTTAAAAAGGCATGAAAAGGGGAAACTGTAAAGACCCGTAAAATTCAAGGGAAATTTTTTCTTAATTTTCTTTAGAATTTTACAAGAGCGCGGTTTCAGACGGCACCTGATTCCGAGGCCCGGAGTGCCCGGAATTAATTTTCGAAGTTTGGCTCGGGTACGTTCAGTGAACGAACGAGCCGGAATTCCTAACTTTTGATCCGGTGCTCGGAATTGAAATCTGAGGGCACCGATGAACTCGCAGCGCCGATATTTGCTTAAGAGGACTTTTCCCGAAGGTGCGTTTGCTGAGGAGGAGTTGTTAAAAAAAAGGGGAAGTTAAATGTGAAGTAATAAAATTGTGTTACAATTTTATTTCATATTCTAAGTTGTTAACCTATGTGTGGAAGTTGGGTGGGACCTTCTTGTTGTTAACTACCCTTGAGAGAATAAAGGTGGGGTGGGGCCCACATGAGCCCAACCCCTCACCTTCCCTAACTCCTCTAAACCCCCCACTTAAGATGTGTAACTCATCTTAACCTTTAAACTTCCATTTAATTGGGTGACTTTCCCTCTCCTCACTTTAATCATGCCAACACACTAATCCAATTAATGGAATTAAGTTTTTGAATTTTGAACTCTTAGAATGTCTTAATAAAATAAGATTAGCTTATTTTATTTTTGGGGGTTAGATTGGTTGTGTTGAGGATTGGAGGAGAGAGCTCTAAGTCTCTTGAAGAACTTTATCTTCTCCGGCGAAGAACGTCTTCATCCTCAACGAAGAACGACAACACTTCGTCAAGGATCATCGACTCGGTGACCCGGTATCTTCGGACCTCTTCTTTCTCCTCGGACCTTCTTCGTCGGCAAACGAAGATCCGCCAACGTCGTGTCTCTTCGGGCATATCTCTTCGTCAACGGATTTGACGAACGACGACCGCGACGACCGACCTCCGCGACGCCGTCTTCCGCGGAACGTAGACGAATCTTCGAATCTTAAACCTGAGGTAGGGGTTGTCGATTTCTTTTGGTTTCCTTATTTTATTCTTGATCGTGATTTTTATCAAGACTAACGTGTGACTTGATTTTTATTTTGAGTTGCGTTATTATTTTAACGTGAGGGGGGGCCGGACCGCACGAACACGGCCGAACCCCCCACTCCATTGTTCTTGTTTAATTCTTGCGGTGGAAGCAAAGTGGCGTGGTGCCATCGCACCACGCGGATGATCGTACAAATAATTTACGTGGCGCCATCACGCTACGCCAAGGAAAAATCTTCAAGAACGCGACGCCGTCGCGCCGCGTTGAAAGGATTCATGGCACGGCGAAAGGGGCGCGGTGCCGTCGCACCGCGCCGGACGACGAACACCGCGGCCGGTTCCGGGCCGCGGCTGGACGAGAAGACCGCGGCCGGTTCCGGGCCGCGGCGGAAGAGGAGACCGGCGGCCGGGCCGCCGGTGTCGGATGTCGAAGGCGGGACCGGAATTTCCGGTCCCGTTGGTAAAAACCGGCCGGCCAGCTGGCCGGCCGGATGTTTTAAAAACCGAGGAATTTAATTCCCCGGCCGACCCCCTTGAAAACCCCCCTCTTTAAGAGGGGGGCGGTTCTTTGAAGGGAGGGGGCAACCGGCCCCCTCGGTTCGTTTCCAGCAGGCCCCCCACGAGGGGGGGGGGGGGGGGGCTTCCTAAAACCAAACGGCGCGGCAAAGCCGCGCCGCCTCTTGGAAATAGCGGGGGCTTAGCCCCCCGCGTGCGCCGCGGCCCGCCGCCGCCGCCACCGCGGCCCGCCGCCGCCGCCGCCACCGCGGCCCGCCGCCGCCGCCGCCGCGCCGCCCCGGGGGGGGGGGGGGGTCGGGTCGGGTCGGCCCGGTCCCGGACCCCCCCGTTTCGAACCAGATTTGGTTTTTGGCCCATAACTTGAGCCTCGGACCTCCGAATGACGAACCGTCTGCGGAAACGCGATCCTTGGATCGAGACGGTCGTTTCGGTATATCGCACTCAAGGTTTCGGTTTACTTTGAGTTCGGCCGGGTTGGTTCGTTCACGAAACCAACCGGGCCTTCGGAGCGGAAACGCTCATATCTTAAGCTACGGACGTCCGATTGACGCGCCGTCAGTCGCGTTGTGTTCCTCTTTGTGAGACGGATCTTTTGGCATACTCCACCCGAGGTTTGGACGCAGGTGGAGTACGGTCGGGTTGGTTTTGCCTTAAAAACCAACCGGGCCCCGGAGACGAAAATGCCAATAACTCTCAGACCGGGCGTCCGATCGACGCGCCGTCTGTTGCGTTGAGTTCCTGTTGTCGATACGGATCTTTTGGATACATCAACTCTGGTCTTCGTGACAGTTGATGTATCAGCCTCTCGGCTCGTGGAGCGGACCCTCCGTACGAGCTTGCTGTGTGCGGGAACCCTAGTGCTGGCTGCGACTGTTCTACTGCTACGACTGCTACTGTGACTGCGACGACGACAGTACAGAGATCCTGTGTGGATTCGACGACGACAGTACATAGATCCTATGTGGATTCGACGACGACGTCTACAGCACTCAGCGATCCTACGTGGATCAGTGCTACAGGTCCTGTGTGGGCCCGATCCTGTGTGGGTCCTTGCGCTCAGCGGTTCTGTGTGAGCCAGCGCCTACAGGTTCTGTGTGAGCCCGATCCTGTGTGGGTCTTTGCGGGGGTTAGTTACCTATCGATCCTTCGTGGGTCCGACGACTTAGATGGATCAGTGATCATCTTTTTCGTCCTTGAAGAAGTATACCTGTGTGAGCTGAATCCTGTTGCTTTCCTGTGTGGATTATGTTGTGCAATCCTGCGTGGATTATGTTTTGCTTTCCTATGTGGAATACGTATACTTTCCTGCGTGGACTGAGTGGTACTTGGGCTCGGAGGTTGGAGCGTATTTTAATTGATGACTTAGGTATATGTATGGGCATATACCTAAGCAGAGTCGGTTGTTACTTCGTGAATATACTTTTTTTCGTGGTTTATCCTTTGTGGATTTGAGAGACCTTCAGGGGTCTCGGGGTCCCTACTGAGTAGCTTATACTCACCCCTGCACGGGCTTCGCCCGCACTACGTTGTGTTGGTTGCAGACGACGGACAGCGTTGACCTTAGCTGAGGCTTGCAGAGCGGGACGGTACCCGGAGGTGGACCACTAGGTGAGACGTGCACGGAGCGGACGGTGGGACCCGTGGAGCAGAGGAGCTATCTGTACCCACCCTTCAGGTGGGATTTCCAGTGGACAGCTCGGAGTAGCGGCTTTTACTTTTCAGTTGCTGTTTTTCCCTTTTCGAGTTGTACTTTACTTTCAGTTTGGGTTTGTATACTGGCCCATTTACTTTTCCGCACTTTCAGTTGTACTCTGCTTGCTTAGTGTTTACTTTCCGCTTGTTTACTCCGTGGTGTGTGTTTACTTTTCAAAGGCAATGCCTTCCCTTTTTACTGGGATTTACGCCTTGGTGCTAGTCGCCAGCCCCTGGCCTATGGAAGGCGGGCTTGGGGTAGTCACGGTACGGACCCCGAGGGCGGGTCGTGACAAATTGGTATCAAAGGAGTTCGGTTCTACCGCGAACTCTGATCTTTTCTATGTGAAGCAATAATGTTTAGCGTATTGAGTGTGGTTATCAGTCCAGGGAGTCCAGTGTTGGTGCGGCGGCCGACGTATCCGTACACCAGGACCCTGACTTCTGATTTCCGACTTAATGCACGAAAACATTGATTGCGTGTGTGTTTCAAAGTTTTCTTTGTGATTACTTATATCAGCTCACCAAGTATACTGTTCTAACCGTGGCGCACCTGTTTCCTTTTCAGGATGGCCCCACGACGGCATCCAGCTAGGGTTCCGAGAGTCGAGCGAGACGACAGCCCACCGAGCGACGAGGCCTCGGTGCAGGGCCCTTTTCCAATAGTGGCACCGGAGGTAGCTTTACCCGCCGAGCCCCCGATGCTTCCAGCTGCAGCCGCTGACGATGCACGTCGCCTCAGCGCACTGCATGAGTTTCAGCGCCAGCGACCGCCCAGGTTTCGCGGGGAGACGGATCCCCAGGCAGCAGAGGACTGGCTGGAGGCAGTAGTTCGAGTGTTTAGGCTAGTGAGGACACCAGCAGACCTCATGGTGATCCTCGCTGCGAGCCTACTACACGCAGCAGCTGGACGATGGTGGAGCTTGATGCTCCAGGTGCACGATGAGGCATCTCTTCTTTGGACGGACTTTGAGAGCCTCTTCCGCTCGGAGTTCGTCCCAGCCACCCTTTGTGCGGTGCGTATCCAGGAGCTTCTACAGCTGCGGCAGGGCAGCATGACGGTCGGTCAGTACTCGGCGAGATTTACCGATCTCTCATGCTACTCGACCGACATGGTACGGGACCCATTCTTCCGGGCCCGGACCTTCGAGCAGGGTTTGAGACACGAGATCAGGGCATCACTGATCTCCCTCAGCATACCGACTCAGACAGGAGTACTGGAGCGGGCTCTTCTGATCGAGAGCTTCCTTGCTGAGTCTACACCAGCTCAGCGACCCACCGCAGGGCGGCACGTGGCAGAGTCATCTGCAGCAGGCAGTCGACGGATGACTCAGGGGTCCAGACAGACCAGACCTTCGGGCCGACGACCTCAGGGCACTGGCTCAGCAGTGCGGGGAACACAGCGCGGAGCCAGTCTTTCGAGGGGCAGACAGTGCTACTCGTGCGGCGGGCAGGGCCACATGGCTCGTGACTGCCCGACCCGCCGTACCGAGGAGCAGCAGTCAGTTGATGGACCACCGAGGCAGAGGCAGAGGGTCGACCGTGGCGGTCCGCAGGGAGGAGGCGGACGAGGCAGAGGAGCTGGACGAGCAGCTGGTGGTGGCCGACGCTTTGAGGCTCTACCACCACCACCACCAGGAGGTCCACCCCGACCATAGGGAGCTGGCGGGCAGCGACAGGCACAGCTCCAGGAAGCAGAGGCCTACGACCACGGCGCACCCGAGATGATTCGAGGTACTATCTGTGTCTATTCCACCCTTGCTGCAGTTCTTATAGACACAGGAGCGAGTCATTCTTTCATAGCCGCTGCCCTTGTTCGGAGCTCGGAGATTCCGACAGAGCCGTTGGCTCGATCCTTACGGCTAGAGACTCCTACGGGAGCAGACTCGACGATTACGCACTGGTGCCGGCAGTGTGAGCTTACTCTAGGAGGAGAGAGCTTCGGATGGGATCTTCTTGTAGCAGCGTCGAGGCCTTACGACGTCATCTTGGGCATGGATTGGCTGTCTACGGTCCATGCACAGATTGACTGTTTTAGGCGCAAGGTGCGATGTGTACGCACCGACGGGAGCAGGTTCACCTTCACCGGCGAGAAGGGAGCCTTAGCAGCACAGGATGGACTTCTGCGGAGGAGAGGACAGCCCATCACTCATCAGTTGGCTAGCCTTATCCTTGGAGCAGTTGACGTGCGGAGTCCTGGTTTTCCTGCAGTGGTGGATCAGTTTGCGGACATTTTTCCCGACGACGTTCCAGGGCTACCTCCTCGCAGAGAGGTAGACTTTTATATTGACTTGTACCCCGGGACAGCCCCGATATCCACTCCAACATATCGGATGGCCCCCGCCGAGCTTCGAGAGCTACGGGTACAGTTGGAGGACTTGCAGGGCAAGGGGTTCATCCGACCCAGTGTTTCACCCCGGGCTTCCCCAATATTGTTCGCCAAGAAGGCGGACGGGAGCTTGCGACTTTGTGTTGACTATCGTCGCCTGAACCAGGTGACAGTGAGGAACAAGTATCTACTACCAAGGATTGATGACCTCTTTGATCAGCTCAAGGGAGCACGGTGGTTCTCGAAGATAGACCTCAGGTCAGGCTATCATCAGCTCAGAGTCAGAGACGAGGATGTGCAGAAGACGGCCTTCAGATGTCGGTATGGCCAATATGAGTTCTTGGTTATGCCCTTCGGTGTAACCAATTCTCCAGCAGTGTTCATGGCTCTAATGAACAGGATCTTTCAGCCATACCTCGATCGGTTTGTCGTGGTCTTCATCGACGACATTCTGATTTACTCTACGACAGAGGAGGAGCACGCCTATCACTTGCGAGTTGTTCTTGACACACTCCGAGAGCACCAGCTTTATGGTAAGCTCTCGAACTGCCAGTTCTGGATACGTGAGGTCCACTTTTTGGGACACGTTATCTCTGAGGCGGGAGTTGCAGTGGATCCCGCGAAGATTGAGGCTGTGTTAGCATGGGAGCCACCCAGGAGCGTGACTGAGGTTCGGAGTTTCTTGGGACTAGCTGGATACTATCGGAGATTTGTGCCGAACTTCTCCAGAGTTGCGGAATCACTCACAGCTTTGACGAAGAAGGGGAAACCCTTCGTATGGTCAGACAGATGTCAGCAGAGCTTCCAGGAGCTGAGACAGAGATTGACTAGCGCACCTATCTTGAGGTTGCCTGAGGAGGGAGTAGGGTACGTAGTCTACTGCGATGCATCAGGGACCGGACTCGGATGTGTTCTGATGTAGGAGCGGGCAGTTATCGCCTATGGATCACGACAGTTGAGGCCGCATGAACAGAACTACGCTACCCATGACCTGGAGTTAGCAGCAGTGGTCTTCGCTCTGAAGACATGGCGACACTATCTGATGGGCGAGCGCTTCACAGTCTTTTCCGATCATCAGAGTCTGAGGTATATCTTCTCGCAGAAGGACCTGAACCTGAGACAGCGACGATGGCTCGAGTTCCTCCAGGACTATGACATTGAGATAGTCTATACTCCTGGGAAGGGGAACGTAGTAGCTGATGCCCTCAGCAGGAGGACGAGCATTCAGCTACTCGAGGAGGCGACGGAGCAGCTAGCCTCTTTGCAGATATCCTTCGTGGATAGAGATGGAGCAGCCTTTCTTCAGTCTCTCACAGTCACTCCTCCACTACTGCAGCGAGTCAGGGAGGCACAGCGCGGGGACGCTGACTGTGAGACACGGCGTGCACAGATATCCTCGGGACAGGCACCTGATGGTTTCTCCCTTGGAGCAGAGCACGACATCCTTTTCAGAGGACGTACCATGGTACCAGTCGCATTGCGAGAGGAAGTGCTGAGAGAGTTTCACACATCTCCTTTGGCGGTACATCCTGGAGTGGCGAAGATGTACCAGGACCTCAGACGACAGCACTGGTGGCCAGGCATGAAGAAAGCTGTAGCAGAGTTCATTTCTCGATGCCTTACCTGTCAGCAGGTGAAGGCAGAGCATCAGGTTCCAGCAGGCTTAGTACAGCCCTTGGAGGTTCCGGAGTGGAAGTGGGACGACATATCTATGGACTTCGTGACTGGACTTCCACGCACTTCCAGAGGTCACGACTCCATCTGGGTGATTGTTGACCGACTCACCAAGTCGGCACACTTCTTACCCATCAGAGAGCAGGGCTCAGTTGAGAGCTTGGGACGTCTCTACGTTCAGGAGATTGTGCGGCTCCACGGCGTGCCATCATCTATCGTTTCCGATCGAGATGCCCGTTTTACTTCCCGGCTTTGGAAGGGGTTACAGGAGGCGTTCGGGACGCAGCTACGTCTTAGCACAACTTTTCACCCTCAGACCGATGGTCAGACGGAAAGGACCATTCAGACTCTCGAGGACATGCTCCGCGCATGTGTCCTTGACTTTGGTCGTAGCTGGGAGGACCACCTACCTTTGGTGGAGTTCGCGTACAACAACAGCTACCACTCCACCATCGGGATGGCACCGTACGAGGCGTTGTATGGCCGACCTTGTAGATCTCCTTTGTGCTGGACAGACCCTGGGGAGTCAGCACTGGTGGGACCGGAGATGGTCCAGGCCATGACAGAGAAGGTCCAGGTCATCCAGGAGCGGATGAGGACAGCTCAGAGCTGGCAGAAGTCATACGCTGACAGGAGGCGGAGGCCACTGGAGTTCGAGGATGGCGACCACGTCTTCTTGCGGGTCTCACCTCGACGTGGTATTCGGAGATTTGGCCGAGGCGGCAAATTATCTCCGCGCTTCATCGGACCCTTCCAGATTCTCAGCAGGATTGGCGAGGTGGCTTATCGCCTGGCTCTACCACCTCAGTTGCACCGGGTGCACGACGTCTTCCACGTATCCCAGCTGAGGAGATGCGTGCACGACCCGACGCACATCATTGACCATGGGGAGCTTGACGTTGACGATGGGGCGACTTTTACGGAGGTCCCGGTGGAAATAGAGGATCGACAGGAGCGGGTCCTGTGTGGGCGATCGATTCCTCTTGTGCGCATCAGATGGCAGCACGGGAATCTCCAGAAGAGCACATGGGAGCGGGAGGCTCAGATGCGTGCTCAGTACCCTCATTTGTTTCCCTAGTTTTTGTTGTATCTTTACGGGGACGTAAAGCCCTGAGGTGGGAGTAATGTAAAGACCCGTAAAATTCAAGGGAAATTTTTTCTTAATTTTCTTTAGAATTTTACAAGAGCGCGGTTTCAGACGGCACCTGATTCCGAGGCCCGGAGTGCCCGGAATTAATTTTCGAAGTTTGGCTCGGGTACGTTCAGTGAACGAACGAGCGGGAATTCCTAACTTTTGATCCGGTGCTCGGAATTGAAATCTGAGGGCACCGATGAACTCGCAGCGCCGATATTTGCTTAAGAGGACTTTTCCCGAAGGTGCGTTTGCTGAGGAGGAGTTGTTAAAAAAAAGGGGAAGTTAAATGTGAAGTAATAAAATTGTGTTACAATTTTATTTCATATTCTAAGTTGTTAACCTATGTGTGGAAGTTGGGTGGGACCTTCTTGTTGTTAACTACCCTTGAGAGAATAAAGGTGGGGTGGGGCCCACACGAGCCCAACCCCTCACCTTCCCTAACTCCTCTAAACCCCCCACTTAAGATGTGTAACTCATATTAACCTTTAAACTTCCATTTAATTGGGTGACTTTCCCTCTCCTCACTTTAATCATGCCAACACACTAATCCAATTAATGGAATTAAGTTTTTGAATTTTGAACTCTTAGAATGTCTTAATAAAATAAGATTAGCTTATTTTATTTTTGGGGGTTAGATTGGTTGTGTTGAGGATTGGAGGAGAGAGCTCTAAGTCTCTTGAAGAACTTCATCTTCTCCGGCGAAGAACGTCTTCATCCTCAATGAAGAACGACAACACTTCGTCAAGGATCATCGACTCGGCGACCCGGTATCTTCGGACCTCTTCTTTCTCCTCGGACCTTCTTCGTCGGCAAACGAAGATCCGCCAACGTCGTGTCTCTTCGGGCATATCTCTTCGTCAACGGATTTGACGAACGACGACCGCGACGCCCGACCTCCGCGACGCCGTCTTCCGCGGAACGTAGACGAATCTTCGAATCTTAAACCCGAGGTAGGGGTTGTCGATTTCTTTTGGTTTCCTTATTTTATTCTTGATCGTGATTTTTATCAAGACTAACGTGTGACTTGATTTTTATTTTGAGTTGCGTTATTATTTTAACGTGAGGGGGGGCCGGACCGCACGAACACGGCCGAACCCCCCCCTCCATTGTTCTTGTTTAATTCTTGCGGTGGAAGCAAAGTGGCGTGGTGCCATCGCACCACGCGGATGATCGTACAAATAATTTACGTGGCGCCGTGGCGCTACGCCAAGGAAAAATCTTCAAGAACGCGACGCCGTCGCGCCGCGTTGAAAGGATTCATGGCACGGCGAAAGGGGCGCGGTGTCGTCGCACCGTGCCGGACGACGAACACCGCGGCCGGTTCCGGGCCGCGGCGGGACGAGAAGACCGCGGCCGGTTCCGGGCCGCGGCGGAAGAGGAGACCGGCGGCCGGGCCGCCGGCGTCGGAAGTCGAAGGCGGGACCGGAATTTCCGGTCCCGTTGGTAAAAACCGGCCGGCCAGCTGGCCGGGCGGATGTTTTAAAAACCGGGGAATTTAATACCCCGGCCAACCCCCTTGAAAACCCCCCTCTTTAAGAGGGGGGGCGGTTCTTTGAAGGGAGGGGGCAACCGGCCCCCTCGGTTCGTTTCCAGCAGGCCCCCCACGAGGGGGGGGGGGCGCTTCCTAAAACCAAACGGCGCGGCAAAGCCGCGCCGCCTCTTGGAAAGAGCGGGGGCTTAGCCCCCCGCGTGCACCGTGGCCCGCCGCCGCCACCGCGGCCCGCCGTCGCCGCCACCGCGGCCCGCCGCCGCTGCCACCGCGGCCCGCCGCCGCCGCCGCCGCGCCGCCCCGGGGGGGGGGGGGTCGGGCCGGGTCGGCCCGGTCCCGGACCCCCCCGTTTCGAACCAGATTTGGTTTTTGGCCCATAACTTGAGCCTCGGACCTCCGAATGACGAAACGTCTGCGGCAACGCGATCCTTGGATCGAGACGGTCGTTTCGGTATATCGCACTCAAGGTTTCGGTTTACTTTGAGTTCGGCCGGGTTGGTTCGTTCACGAAACCAACCGGGCCTTCGGAGCGGAAACACTCATATCGTGAGCTACGGACGTCCGATTGACGCGCCGTCAGTCACGTTGTGTTCCTCTTTGTGAGACGGATCTTTTGGCATACTCCGCCCGAGGTTTGGACGTAGGTGGAGTACGGTCGGGTTGGTTTTGCCTTAAAAACCAACCGGGCCCCGGAGACGAAAATGCCAATAACTCTCAGACCGGGCGTCCGATCGACGCGCCGTCTGTTGCGTTGAGTTCCTGTTGTCGATACGGAACTTTTGGATACATCAACTCTGGTCTTCGTGACAGTTGATGTATCAGCCTCTCGGCTCGTGGAGCGGACCCTCCGTACGAGCTTGCTGTGTGCGGGAACCCTAGTGCTGGCTGCGACTGTTCTACTGCTACGACTGCTACTGTGACTGCGACGACGACAGTACAGAGATCCTGTGTGGATTCGACGACGACAGTACAGAGATCCTATGTAGATTCGACGACGACGTCTACAGCACTCAGCGATCCTACGTGGATCAGTGCTACAGGTCCTGTGTGGGCCCGATCCTGTGTGGGTCCTTGCGCTCAGCGGTTCTGTGTGAGCCAGCGCCTACAGGTTCTGTGTGAGCCCGTTCCTGTGTGGGTCTTTGCGGGGGTTAGTTACCTATCGATCCTTCGTGGGTCCGACGACTTAGATGGATCAGTGATCATCTTTTTCGTCTTTGAAGAAGTATACCTGTGTGAGCTGAATCCTGTTGCTTTCCTGTGTGGATTATGTTGTGCAATCCTGCGTGGATTGTGTTTTGCTTTCCTATGTGGAATACGTATACTTTCCTGCGTGGACTGAGTGGTACTTGGGCTCGGAGGTTGGAGCATATTTTAATTGATGACTTAGGTATATGTATGGGCATATACCTAAGCAGAGTCGGTTGTTACTTCGTGAATATACTTTTCTTCGTGGTTTATCCTTTGTGGATTTGAGAGACCTTCAGGGGTCTCGGGGTCCCTACTGAGTAGCTTATACTCACCCCTGCACGGGCTTCGCCCGCACTACGTTGTGTTGGTTGCAGACGACGGACAACGTTGACCTTAGCTGAGGCTTGCAGAGCGGGACGGTACCCGGAGGTGGACCACTGGGTGAGACGTGCACGGAGCGGACGGTGGGACCCGTGGAGCAGAGGAGCTATATGTACCCACCCTTCAGGTGGGATTTCCAGTGGACAGCTCGGAGTTGCGGCTTTTACTTTTCAGTTGCTGTTTTTCCCTTTTCGAGTTGTACTTTACTTTCAGTTTGGGTTTGTATACTGGCCCATTTACTTTTCCGCACTTTCAGTTGTACTCTGCTTGCTTAGTGTTTACTTTCTGCTTGTTTACTCTGTGGTGTGTGTTTACTTTTCAAAGGCAATGCCTTCCCTTTTTACCGGGATTTACGCCTTGGTGCTAGTCGCCAGCCCCTGGCCTATGGAAGGCGGGCTTGGGGTAGTCACGGTACGGACCCCGAGGGCGGGTCGTGACAGAAACCCAAAAGAATGAATGTTGGGTTCAAGAATAGCCCTTACCTTGTGTCTAATCGCTTTCTTCACATTAATGCCCTATATAATCACATTATATTCATTATTAAACTATTTAAAAACCTTTTCTAAATGAATATGATTCAATATTGTTTTAATTAGTTCTTTTATGGGCTTTTGTATGAGTTATAGATTTTAATTTTTTCATTTGGGAGTTTTCATTTTCATAATTTTCATCATATGTTTGTTTGTATTCATGAATGGAAGTTAATTTAAAATAAGTATTAACATTAGTAATTGTTATTATATGAAATTAATTATACTAAAGAATATTAAATTATCTATAATTTTATTCAGTTATATATCATGAGGATTATTCATTAGATAGATTTCAATAAGGATCATTTAAGTTCATTTTGGATGTTTTTGGAACACAAAGAACTCATTTTGTTTTATCATTTAGTGTTATGAGTAAATGTTATTTATAGAAAAAATGATTATTAAATAAAAGTTAAAATATATTTTAAACCATTTAATGGTCTTATTAACATACTTTAAGTTGAATATTGAAAATTAATTCACATCACCTACGATGTTGGTAAAATGACACATCCCACAATGATTTTATTTTTATGATAAAATGTAGAGATGGAGGAGTTTAATGATTTATATTACATTAATATGATATAATTAAATTATATTTATGTTAATGGTATTATAATTACATTTTAATGATGGTAGGTGAGTATATAATAAGAAACTAATTGAAATTGAAACGAAATTAAAAGTGAAAGAGAAAGGATTTAGCTCTTGAATTACCCTATGGAGATCCTACTCAAGGCACATATGATTGGTATTTTGATGATACCAAGAGATCATGGAATCAAGGGATGGAATATTATTTTTCATAATTTATAAATATCTCAAATATAGAGAGGTTCTATAAGAATAATGTGAGAGTGTAGGTGTTTATAGGGGAGGAGAGGGGCGTTTCCTTAATATTTTAATCATTAGTTTATTATTTTTCACAAGAAAAGAAATAGTGAGGATTGTGGTTACTAAATAAATTAATTAGGGCATGAGATTTCTAACCAAGGGTCACTTACAACATCTTGGACTCAATCCTGACTCAAAAATTATATTTTTATCATTTATCTTAAATTATCGTATTTTACTATTCTCCAAAAATTCATGTATTTCAGAAATATCCAAAAAAATTCACCCTAATTTTTTCGACAGGTACAATTATAAAATTAACTCCATTTTATGAATATTATTTTCTACTAACAAGTAATTAAATTTTTAATTAAAATAATAATTTACATGGTAATGACTTATTTAAAAATTAAAAATCATTTTTAACATGTTGAAAAATTACATACAGTGTAATAAAATTAGCTTACTATTATAAGACATAAAAATATTAATTTATAAATATATTTTCTTTTAAAATATTTTATTATTCATAAATGTTTAATGAAATATATAGGACTTTCACAAAAACCAACTCTTAATTAATAATTTTGAATATATTTATTCACTTATACTATGATATAATTATATCATATATTGACTTATAATATTTATAAATTTTATTTATACATTCATTGGTAATGTAAATATTTACATGGATGATTTAATATTCATAAAAATAATATTTCTATTCATAAGGGTAACATTACTATTCATAAGGGTAAGTTAATATTCAAAAAAATTAATATTGTCCTATCATACTCCAAATATTTTACTAATTGCAGTAGTATATATCATATTTTTGACATTCAAATCACAGAAGATCCATAATTATGTTTAACGACAAGGCTATAAAAGTCACATAGAATTTAGTAGTTCATTTAAGCATGATGTGGCCTAGTTTTTTCTAATGTGATTTTGTGTGACATAATCATTTGAAGGGAATTTCAATTGAAAATTGTTTGGGTTGTTACATTATTTCCCCATTAAAAATTTCTCACTCAAAATTTCATTTTACAAAAATAGATAAGGGCACTTCTCTTTCATCGCCCCCTTTGGTTCCCAAGTTGCTTCTTCATAATTTTGGTTCTTCCACAACACTTTGATAATATGGGTTGTCTTTTTTAATATTAACTTATCTATCATGTCCATAATAATTAATTTCTTCTCCTCATATGAAGGATGATCCTCTCGTTGTACCATCTTTGAGTTTAGTACATGTGAGCAATATGTTATTTACTTCCTTAGGAGTGATACGTAGAACACATCATCAACTCGATCCATTTTCTATAGAAGTTTGTACTGATAGACCATAGTTCATATGTAATCAATGATTTAAAATGGGCCAATATACCTTGGTCTTAGCATCCCTTTATTTCTAAACCGCATGACAATATTCCATGGTGATATTCATAAGAATACATTATCTCTAATGTCAAACTCCAAGTCTCTTCCATGCTTGTCATCATAACTTCTTTTCAAACTCTAAACAGCATTGATATGTTTTTGTATGGCTTTAACCATATTTATCATATCTTGCATATGATCGGGTCCAAGTATCTTTCATTCTCCAATTCATCCCAATAGGTTGTATTTCTATATAGCGTTCCATATATAGCTTAATATGGAGCCATCTGAATTATATAGTGGAATATATTATTGTATGAAAACATAACCAATATGATATGTTAATCACATCCACCTTTTAATTATAAAGTGTATGATATTAGCATATCATAGAGCGTATGAATAGTCCATTCAGATTGACACTTAGTTTGGGGGTGATAGGCCTTGTTGAAATTGAATTTGGTTCTCAATGAATGTCAAAGACTCCTCTAGAATAAGGATGTGAACCTGATATCATGATTAATGAATATTGAGAGTCGAACTTCATGTTGTCTCACCACTTCCTTCACATATATCTTTGAAAATTTTTTCATGTGAGAGATCATCCCAAATAGATATACATTGTGAATTATTCGTGAGTCGGACCACCACATCACAAATCACATTATAACTGTTTGATGTATTTAGGAGACCAGTGATCAAGTCCATAGTGACATTCTTCCATTTCCTCAAGTGTATAGGAAATGTTCTCATTATCCCTATGGTTTATTTCACTATTATTTGACATTATGATAGATCGAGAACCTTGAGATTTATTCGACATTATCCTTTTTCACATTATCCCACCATAAGTATTCTTAGAGATCATGGTACATCTTGGTACTCCTGGGATGGATAGAGAATTTTGATCAATGTGCATTTTCCAATATCTCATTCTTTATCTTGTGTGATTTAGGCACACAAATCCTCGTTCAAAACCAAATGACACCATCATCATCGATATGGAAATCTTTCATCTTCCCTTACTTTAATGCATTCATCCTCTTTTTCCACTCCATATCATCCCTTTCTGCCACCTTAATCTTTTTTTGGATAAATGGTTGAAAAACAATTTACGAAAGGAATGATTTATTCACTTCTATTTTGATTTCCAAATCCATACTTTTTATAACAATGAAGATAGAGACTTTCTCAATCAACATAATGGATAGAGTAGCAGGTTATTTTCTACATATAGCATAAGATACCTTGTTCACCATATTGAAATGATATTTAACAGGGAAATCCTAGTCTTTGATTATCTCTAACCGTCTACTTTGACTCATGTTGAAATCTGTTTGATAGAATATATACATTCAGCTCTTTTGATCGGTATATATGGCACACTTTTTACCATAGAGGAAGTTCCACATGCTTTTCAAGGAAAAAATCATATCATCTAGCTCTATATCATGTGTAGGGTAGTTCTTCTATTTGATCATCAACTACTGTGAGGCGTAGGCTATCACATTTTCATTTTTCATGAGTAAACAACCTAGTCCATTATTGTACGCATCAATGTATATCACAAAACATTTTCCCTTTTTCATTAATGTGAGTACTGGTGTAATGACCAACCGTCTCTTTATCTCCATGAAGCTTTCCTCGTATTCTTTTGTCCGGACATTATTTACCCCTTTCCTTGTTAGCATAGTTTTCGGGCTGGAAAATCATGAGAAATACCATATAAAATTTCGATAGTACCCTAATAATCCAATAAAAATAAAGATTTCTATGACACTAGAGGGTCCAGGAAATTCTTCAATCACCTTTATTTTTTATGGGTTTATAGAAATTCTCTCACTTGTGATCACATGTCCTAAAAATGTGACTTTTCATATAAAAAATTCACACATTCTGAACATTGTATACAACTTATCGTTCCTTAATGTCACCTAGAAAATCCTTATATGTTCATCATGTTCCTCATTGATCTTGGAGTAGATAAGAATATCATCAATAAACACTACCACGAATATTTTGAGCAAATGTCTAATGAATATACTAATAAAATCCATGAACATTGTAGGGGAATTAGTAAGTTCAAATTGAATCACCTAAAAATCATAGTTCCCATACAAGGTATGAATGGTTGTATTCATAATATCAACCTTCTTCACTGTTAGATGAAGAGATACAAAATGTAGATCCACCATTGAGAAGAATCGAGCTCTTCTCAACTAATCAATCATGTCGTCAATTCATGGAAGATTATACATTTTCTACATGGTGATATTTTTGAGCTCCTATCTATCAATATAATTCCACATTGATCCATCCTTCTTCATGACAAAGATCACTAGATCACCCCAATGTGATTAACTAGGTCATATGAACCCTTTATCCAAATTTACATTCAATTGATTCTTCAAATTCTCCAGTTCGATTGGATACATACTATAGAGACAATTTGATATTAGAGTATCTCTGAGTATGAGTTCTATTGATAACTTTACCACACAATCCAGGGTAGTCCGGGTAAATATTTGGAAAATAATTATTTGTATTCGGTCATGATAGGAATTTATTCTATGTTTAATATTTCCTTTGACTCAACCTTTTGAGCATGGTATGATTCTTCATTGGAAATCAATACCCACATAGTTGATGGATTTTAAAAATGAGATTCGTGATATTCCTTTCTTTATTAGAGAATCAAAGTATTCTTCATATTATGAAAGGTTATTTCCCTTTCATGAAAGTTGATGTTTGATATATATAACGAGAACCAATACATTCGTTATATTGCATCGAATTCCTCTTAGGGATGTATTACATTATTATCTAGAAGAATATGCACACATATTCCTATAGGAGAAGAGTCCCACACTTTGGTTTCAATGATTGTACCAATAGGTGTTTTTATAGATATATCTACTACATGGTTTCAGTGATTTTATTCAATAGTTCTATAATCATGAAAAATATAAGGAAATATGTAAAACCATCATCAACTATGAAATTTTCAATTATTTAGTGAATAGTAAGTGGACATTGTATGATTTTATTTTTTTTCTCCACTTATATAGTAGTGATTGCATAATGTGTCATGTGATAATATGGTTTTGGCAGATGAAGATGCTGATTACCCTTGAGAACTCAAGGTTTAGTGCACCGGCTTGTATAGTACCCTTACACCATATAGTTTTTGCAATGAACCATGGTTCTTTCTCTTTTTTCCAAGAGCATATTGTCATGGTTCCTAACATATTTTTGAAATTCATTATCTTGGTGGCCTTCTCTAAAAAACATGATGAATTTTCCAATCCCTTTGTGGTAGTTCCCATGATACATATTCCAACATTTTTAACATGTGGGTGGTTGAGTTTTCACTCTAACATTCTCATGAGATCCTCCATCTTGAATCTCTATCATTCATTTCTTATCTCCATATCCATGAGAAAATTCTCTAAACTCCATACCCACATTGAGATTAAATCGCACAACTTTATCATAATACCAAAAGTCTAAAATTTCAAGATCCTTTAGAAGGATAAATTTTAAACTACTAGAAAATCTATCAATTTTTTATCATTATTGATAAAAAATCTCGATTCTTACCTTAAAAGCGTTGTGAAAATTTTATCTATGGATTGGGAAGATTAACCTTCCGTGTTATTTTGATATAACACTTCCCTCTCCTTCTTTGTTTGAATATTTCTAATAAAATACATGATATGAAAAAATATCTTAACGTCTTCCGACCACATATCTTTAATTTAATCCCTCATCTTGTTGTTCTTAATCAACTCCCAATATTGATTGGCCTCTCTATCCTGATGATAAACAACATGATGCACCTACTCCATCTTAGAATAGTGATGAAAGAAATATCATCTCCATATTTTTGACCCACTATTCCATAACATGTGAATCATAAGATCCACTAAATTGTGGGGGTAATTTCTACATAAAATACTCGATATCTAGTTTCTCCCTATTTGTGTAAGGTGGAAGTTACACATTTTTTAGGTTATTCTTAATAACTTGAGATATAAGCATAATAATCACCATGAATGTTGGAACTCCACCTCTCAAAGAATTGGTGATGTCATTTATGAAATCTCTACCTAGTCCCTCACATGGGTTGTTGGCTTGGATTCCCCGGGTTTCCACCACTTTCTAAAATAGGAAAGGATTGAACAAAACATAATTCAGCAAGTCATTAATAATCTATCCCATTTTAAAATTAACTATAATGGAATTTCTTATGGGATCCAAATGTTTAGAAAATATTCTTGTGTTCTAACATATACATATTCTCATACTATGGGTTTCACTAAGGTTCTCTAATCATAATTAGCAAATTAACTGAATCATCCTCTGATATCAACTATAACGACCTTCATTTTTTCTTACAATACTTTTACATCTTTTTATAGAAAAAAAATATTCATTACACAAGTATTATAAAAAGGTTTATATTATTATTCATATTAGGACCATACATAACATTTAAAAAATAAAACATAATTAAAAATTTTAATTCCTTATTCTCTATATTCTTACTGGACCTTGAATTCTCTTTAATACATGTAGACACCTGAGCATATTCATCAAAAGGGGTTCAGAAAAATCTATGTAAAATGTTTGATAAGAAAATGAAACAATAAGAAATGGTGTCAACATAATCAATATCATCATAACATAGTTAATAGAGAATAATCATGAGAGGAATCATTAGATAAAGGCATAAAATTTTTCAATGCATAAAAATGAAACATCTTGTATTAGTTTTTATCTAACCCACATAGTTTTGAACAAAGCTAGAATCACGATCACACATTTTTATCTTTACTCGTGAGGTTATTACCATTACCCAATACAATGGATAACTATATAATTCTTTTCACACTAGTCACATCATAACATTTACATTGTGCAATACAATTCAGTGTGCACCCATCACATAACAACATTTACATTTTCATGCATGCCACATATAACATATATCAATATTGAACATATAATAACCCATGGAAATGAATTTTTCTTAATTTAATGAGAATAAATTTATAAACATTGGGTTTCATAATTAAATATGAAATAACATACTTGATATAAAAATCATCAACCTTTAGTGAAGGAAACAATCTGGAGAAGTAAAAGGTGTGTTTCTTTGGAAAGAAGAGTTCATTTGGAAAATATTTTGTTTATTAACAACTAATTTAGAAAAAAGTTATCCCAGAAAAGGTACGATAATTATGAATAAATTAGTTTTATGGATTAACCATAGATAAAATGGGGTGCAAGAGTGAAAACCCAATTACAGAGAGTTGGGTTCAAGAATTCCCCTTATCGTGTCTCTGAACGACTTATTCACTTTAATGTTCTCCATAATAAAATTAGATTCATTAATTAAAAAATATAGAACCTTTTATAATCAAATATTTTAGAGACCCAAAGTGTGTTGTACATGGAAAATAAATTACTTTTGTGAAATACTTAATACATAACAAAGACCAAAACTCAAGGATCGTAATAGTTTAGTGTCTTTGGAAACTCGGAATATAATCTTCTAATATTGGTGAAAGATCTTCAACAACTCCCATAAAGATCTTCCCCTTTTGTTTTCTTACCTAAAACCTTTATTGAAATCCTGGGGAACAGAAAACATATAAAGGGTGAGCTCAAATGCTCAGTAAGGTTAAGCATGGAGAAAATGAAACAAACCATATACCATTTAACTTAAAAACATGACCATAATGTTTAAACATCAAAATCTTGAGCAAAAACATAAATCTTGGAAGTAAGTAAGGCATGTATCATAATAGAACATCAATATTGATAAAATATCATGAGAAAAAAACATGTTATTGTGGAAACCATTCAACACCTGTTATTATTTCCATAGTAGCCAAGGCATTGCTTCCAAAACCATCTTAGTGGAAAAAGTCCCTTTCTGAATCGAGTTCACTCCCTGTTTCAGTCCTGTAACACTGAACTTGATTAACTTGCTGTTCCAGCCATGTCTATCTCATGAGATATAAATCAGTACACAATGCATTGGAGGGGGATATAGGTCCCACCAATCTCATAATGAAATCATTCTTACTTGTGAAACAACATGAACATAAATCATTCATCATTACCCAAAGTATAAAATGGGTTTCATAAACATCATCCCATAATTACATAATCCTTAAAAAATGGATATCATTTCATTATAAGAAATGTGAAACCATGTAAATCATAGAGACACTATATTTTAAACATACACATATTAAATAATGGCATCTTAGATGGAAAATGGTTTTGATAAAGCACATGAAATGAATTCTTGAGGAAAATATCCTTTCTTCTTGAAAATCATTTTATTTTCACAAAATGCCATTAAATTTTAAATGAAAAGCATTTTTTGAAAATAGTAATGAAATATTTTAGAGTAATCTTCATAAAAATAAGGCGTTATGAAACCCTAAAAACCCATTCATGCCGTACAAGTTAAAAAACATTCTTCTCGTACTTTTGCATGAATGGCCAAAAAGTACTTCGTATGGAAAGAAAAAGAATGATTCCTTACATACCATGTAGTAAAAGTAAAAATAGGGTAAAAATTCATTTAAATATACATGAAATCATTTTTATAAAACAGGGACATGAATGATAAAAATAACCCCTGTAAATACTTACGAATAATCAATCTCGGATTAAAACGAGATTGGAATAGTTATCCCTTACCTTATGTCCGGTATTCTTCGTATGTATCCGAACCTCCTGTATAATTATTTAAATAATGTCATTGATTTATTACAGAATCATATTAATTGTTATTATATCATATATGGTTCACATAGGTATTTATATTACCCATTCATTTGTCAATTCCATGTTAATGTAGCGTTTTGGGTAAAATCGTTTCATTTATCGTACGTGTTTGGAGTTGTTGTTCTTGATATTATTATTAATTATATCATGATTCAATTACTTCCAAAATGTTAAACATGATTTATATATCATATATATTCAGTATATATATATATATACAATAGATATATAAATTAAATGAAACACACCGTTCATGGCGACGGTAGGCCGTATGTACACATGAACACTGTTTTCCTTTCATTATTGACTTGAATGGAAGTAAGTAGATGAAATATATATATATATATATACATAAATACAGTAGCTTTATAAGGTCATATATTTCATTATTATTTCTTATATATACTTTATAATCATTCTTGAATGGTTATCATGGAGAATGAATCTCATTGCGTCGTGGAGACGGTAGTCCGTACGTACGTATGAGCGATAATATCGTTCCCATAATTATTGAATTGAGTTGTAGTGTATGATAAAATATATCAGAATTAGTATGATGTTATAATAAAAATTTACAGTTATTCTTTACACCATTATACCCATCCAAGTAAGGTGGTGTTGGAAAAACATATTACACCACAGCATGGAGACAGTATTCCGTACGTACGCACGTGCAGTTATTTCATTTTCCATAGGATGGATAGAAGGTGAAATGGGGTTGTTTCATATTTATAATAAAATATATGTATATTATTGATACTTATGTTATTAATTTATAATGAAACGAATAAACAAGAAGAAGATGAAGAAGAAAGAAGCTTGAATGAATCGGTTGAAGAGATTACCTCTTCTTCGACGCACCTCCTTTAAACTTCTTCTTAAGGCACTAGGGTTGGTATTTTGAGAAGACCAGAACCTATTTGATATAACTATAAAGGTTTCAAAGAGGAATTGGTAGGGTGTTTCCTATCTTAAAGGCTCAAAAGGGTCATAAGAGAAGTTGTAAGGTGTTCCCTTTTTATAAGGGAGGAGAGGGGCGCCTTAATAATTCCTAAAAATATTAATATATAATAAATCTAAACCCACTTAAAAACCTCCATAAATGACTCATATTAGAATATTACATGATATAGGGTTGTAATCTCATCAAAAAATAAAATTTATACATGTAGGGAATTTATTTTAAACATTATCAACTTGTTTTTCATTATTTAATCTATTAAAATGTTTTTTGTGGTAATAAGATTCTAAATTTTAAATTGTTATAAATAATTACTTATGTTCTGTGAATTATTCATAATTAAATAATTTATGACATTTTCGACTATATAAATTTAAATTTATAATTTGTAAATATTTCTGTGATTTTTAAACAATTTAATACTATGTTATTTTTATAAAATAACAATAGTGTCAATTTTGAAACTATTCAATTATTTGAATTTAAATAAAATCCACACAGAGGATACATTCGAAATAAAATATTTAATAGGTTCCTAACATGTCATAGTAATCTAGAAAATTATTGAGCACATTAAATAGTTCATATAATATATATTTTACTATTTGTAAAACCATTTATTTGATATTTCTCTTAATAAAATAATTACTACAACATTTTTGTATAATTATTAAATATACTTATTTGTTGTATAATAATTAAAAATAAAATACTATGATGAATATTAAACTTTATAATTCATAATAACACATTTATTCTGATTTATCTTCTAAAACACCAAAATTTTAAAATGTTATATTTATTAAATTATGAAGGTGACAACTTTGACATCATATAAAATAAAATAATATAAGTGTCATAATTAATCATATAAGACTCCAAACGGTCATATATTCAGTAATTAGATGATTGTGGTGTATATATAAACTAAAAATACGTTTTTTCAGGTTTTTGAGCCTTTTAATATGTATTACAATTTCAAAAAAAACAATATTATTTATTTTTTTACTAAATAAATAATTTCTGCATCATTAATGTACAAGATAATAAGTTAATTAAATAACTCTTAAAAATTACAAATAAATTACCATGATAGAGAAAAAAAATTTATCTTTCCAATTAGTATTTATAACCGAATTTATAATATTTATATCATTATATTAAAAATACTTTAATTATTAATGTTTGAGTGAGACATATTTTACTTTCCTTTAAATAAAATAAACTAAAGGTCTTAATCACCTCCAAGTGGGTTATAATGGATTCCATTTTGACCACAATATGACTTAGGACGAAATATTATCATCCAATTGTATTAAGACAAGTGTTAGGGTAATTTTATTATATTATATTTACCATTCTTTACCCGATTTACCTTTTACTATTGTAAATAAAATTTATCGTAGTTACTATTCATAATGCCCAAAAATAAAAAGTAGTCTGTTAATATAATTTGGACCCACTTATTCAAAATATGGAATCCATTTTTCCAAATTCAATACACAGAAGTTGTAGAAATTAAATTAAAATTAATCCCTTTGTGGAATGAAAATGGTTTTTTTAAAACATTGCAAAAGATTGAATTGATTTAACCTACGAATTCAATTTAAAATCAATTATAATGACATACATTATATTAAATGGTAAAAATATTTTATATTTATACTTTAAAACCATTAAATATTATAGGTTATCCACATAAAGTATTACAATGAAAAAGTTTTTTTTAATTAAAATATACCGTGTTTTTACAATTCATTAAAAATATGAATGTTATCAGAATAATATGAAAAATTTATCCAAGGTAAAATTTTATATCCTGATCCCAAAGAATGATTTAATTTTGTAAAATTGAACTTATAAACATGTCAAAAACTAGATTTTATGTGGGTGCGCCATCAAAAGGGGGAAAAACTGCATTTTTTTTAATAATACTTATTTTACCTGAAAAAATTATTTTATTCTCATACCATGTTCTAGAAAATGGGTAAGATGAATAATAATGTTATTAAATTAAAACTTTAGTTAATACTATTCATAACGTCTAGTTCTAGATAATATTATAACCATATATCGTTGTTTAGTGAAACCCAGTATTGTGTACAATACACGCTATCGAGCAAGGTCGTGATTGCGTGTAATGAAAGCCATGTCGGGGTTGTGTGTAGTGCAATCTCCCTTTGGTGTTGAATATAACATAATTAAAATCTTATTTCATTTATACATTAAAAAATCTATACTTAATGTTGCGTAGAATAATTTCTACAAAACGAAATTGAAATTGTGTGTAACACGAGCCAGGAATAGTGTTGCATATACTCCAAGCTAATATGGTGTCGTGTATGGCACAAGCTAAAATTGGTGTAGCATACAACATAAGATATCAACGAAATTAAAAGAATATTCTTCATAAAATCTTTGGGTGTAACATTCTACCCCCCTTAAAATGAATTTCGCCCTCGAAATTCGTCGGGGTTATAAATGGTTTACTACTTGAAAGTTTCTTTAATAGAAACCCACATCGTAAAAAGAAATACCAAAACTTAACAATAACAAATAATTTATGAAATGTAACGGATACCCAAATTAACTAATCCCTAGGTTTCCACATAAGATAACATAGGTGAAAAATATGGATATGGAAGAGAAATCTAACCGTCAAATTCTGATGGAGAGTGGTATAGAACCTGGATATGAAAAATCCAACAATCACAAAGCCATAAATTTGTGATCATCTGAGGTACCATCAGATTCATTGGATATGAGAGTACTAGGACAAAAATTTTGGGTTTCAAGATCATTTTCCTATTTTTGATGATTTTTTGTATAAGGATTAATACTTAATTGATTTTAGTGTAAAATCATCATTGGTCATTCCATGAACAATTTCCGATTCATCTCTTATTTAATGATATGAAGTTGAATTTGACATTCTTGATGTATTATAAGATCACGCAATAGAATGATAGGTCATTCCATCTGTCTCTATAAAAATAAATGGTGAGTATAAGATATTAAATATACATAAGTCCATATATGGTGAGGTAAATCGTACATGGTTCCAAAAATGGACTTATACTTCATCTATCATACCATGTAATAAAATAAAACTAATTTCTACAATCCCGGGACTTCCTGTATGCCAGTGGTAGGAGATGAAGGCCTGTCGCACATCGGTTGTGTGTTCGATTCCCACAACCTTGTCTGACTTGACGATTTGTTGCCCGTCCTGCAGGTTGTCCATTTTTCTAAAACTATACTATAATAATATCAAAAAGCTATATCCTTAAAAAATTCTATCTGATGTCCAACTTAATCCATTACAACCATTAGGATTTTTGAAAATACTTCTTTCTAATCATAAAATATAAAGAAAATGATTACTAAAAAGGTCATATAACAAGCACGTGAATATCATCATTTATCCATCATATATAACACGATATATCTTTTTGATCGCATTCCAAACATTTGAATATCTTAATCATGTATTCTCCAGAAAAATGAATACCCATTGAACCTTACTGAAAACATGAATGCTGTCAAAAGTTAACTCTTTCCACATACCAAAATCCCAAAATATATACTCAAACCTTTGTATCCCTCTATCCTTATATCAGTCATGAGCTCATGAATACTATCAAACATATTATTTTCTCCTTATACATTCATTATGCGCAAATCATCTGCTTTCCAAAAATATTTCAGTCACTTTTCATGGTTACCAGTACCATATTGTTTTTTGAAAACCACAATTGACCAATACATAGATATTCTAATATACCATAAAAGTACCTCAACAACATTATTCTTTAATAAAAATATAGAAACACATCAATCCATCCTCATCCATGATTTTCATGGAATAATTCCATCCTTGATTTAGAAGTAAACTCTTAGGTCAGGGCATTGAGTTGGGTAATGCCCATGTTCTCCACTGATAAGACATTGAACTCCATAACAATCGGTCACTCTATGACCCTTCTCTCCACACATATAACATCTTCCCCTCCATTTGATGTATTCATCAAGGTTATTCTTCCATTATTTATAAATCTCAATATTTCTTTCTTTAAACTTTTGAACATGCGAACATGCATAAATGTCTATCTTCCTCTTATTTGATGAATTAGGAATACCACTAAATTTCACCTTGTTAATCATATATCCTAATGAATAATTCAGCATAAACACAATATCATTCTCTCTAGGAATTATTAAATTTCTTTCCTCATAGTCACCAATTTTTCTATTGGAGTCAACGTTAACCGAATTATTTCTGGTTCCCTCAATTGACTAAAATAAAAAAATAATTCTGTGAGAGGAAAAAATCATAAAAGGAAAATAAAATAATCAAGGGGGAGTACCTTCATCATCTAACATCTTAGGATTAATTATAATATCATTACCGTAATTATAGGACTATAACTTATACTTATACTTAGCCTTTGGGACATCCCTAGACATACCTTAGAAACATATCTAGGGATCTCACTGATGTTTTCGCATCCTAGATTCCAAAGGTTGACTATACATTTCCTCTGATACCAACTGTAGAGACCCAAAGCTTGATGTACATGGAAAATACATTACTTTTTCAGAATACATAATACATAACAAAGAACAAAAATCAAGGATCGTAATAGTTTAGTGTCTTTGGAAACATGGAATATAATATTCTAATCTTGGTGAAAGATCTTCAACAACTCCCATTATGATATTCACCTTTTGTTTTCTTACCTAAAACATTTATTGAAATCCTGAGGAAAAGAAAACATATAAAGGGTGAGCTCAAATGCTCAGTAATGGTAATTGTGGAGAAAATAAAACAAACCATATACCATTTAACATAAAAACTTGAATATAATGCTTAAACATCAAAATCATGAGCAAAGACACACATCTTGGAAGTATGTATGGCATGCATCATAATAGAACATCAATCTTGATAAAATATCATGGGAATAAAACATGTAATTGTGGCAACCATTACGCACATGTTATGATTCCCATAGTAGCCAAGGCATTGCTGCCAAGACCATCTTAGTGGACAATGCCCCTTTCTGAATCGAGTTCACTCCTCATTTCAGTCCTATAACACTGAACCAGATTAGCTTACCATTCCAGCCATGTCAATCTCATGAGATATAAATAATTATCCAATGCATTGGAGGGATATATAGGTCCCACCCATCTCATAATGAAATCATTCTTACTTCTGCCACAACATGAACATAAATTATTCATCATTACCCAAAGTATAAAATGGGTTTCACAAACATCATCCCATCATTACATAATCCATACAAAAAATTGATATCATTTCATCATAAGAAAAGGGAAACCATTTAAATCATAGAGACACTATACTTGAAATATACACATATGAAATAATGTCATCATAGGTGGAAAACAGTTTTGATAAAGCACTTGAAATGAATTCTTGATGAAAATATCCTTTCTTCTTGAAAATCATTTTCTTATCACAAAATGTCATTCAATTTTAAAAGAAAAGGACATTGTGGAAAATAGTCATGAAATCGTGTAGAGTAAGCTTCATAAAAATAAGGCGTTATGAAACCGTAAAAATCCGTTCATTCCATATAAGTTAAAAAAAACATTCTTCTCGTAGTTTTGCGGGAAAGGTAAAAAAAACCTCTTATGGAAAAAAAGAATGATTCCTTACATACCATGTAGTAAAAGTCAAAATAGGGTAAAATGGACTTTAAATATACATAAAACCATTTTTATAAATGAGGTACGTGAATGATACAAATAACCCCAGTAAATACTTACGAATAAACAATCTCAGAGAAAAATGAGATTGGGATAGTTATCCCATACCTTATGTCCGATATGCTTCGTATGTATCTGAGCATCATGTATAATGATTTAAATAATTTCATTGAGTTATTAAAGAATCATATTAATTGTTATTATATCATATATGGTCCACATTGATATTTTTATTACCCGTTCATTTGTCAATTCCATGTTAATGTAGCATTTTGGGTAAAATCGTTTCATTTATCGTACATGTTTGGAATTGTTGTTCGTGATATTATTATTACTTATATCATGATTTACTTACTTACAAAATTTAAAACATGATTTATATAACATATATATTCAGTATATATATATATACAATAGATAGATAAACGAAATGAAACACACCGTTCATTGAGACGATAGGTCGTACGTATGAATGAACGCTGTTTTCCATTCCTTATTGACTTGAATGGAAGTAAGTAGATGAAATATAAATAAATATATATATATATACATAAATATATTACCTTTATAATGTAATATATTTCATTATTATTGCTTATATATACTTTATAATCATTCCTGAATGGTTAACATGGAGAATGAATCTCATCCCATCTTGGAGACGATAGTTCATACGTATGCACGAGCGATGATATTGTTCCCATAATTATCGAATTGAATTGAAGTGGATGATAAAATATATCAGAATCAGTATGATGTTATAATGACTATTTATAATTATTCTTTACACCATTATACCCATCCATGTAAGGTGGTGTTGGAAAAACAGATTACACCACGGCGTGGAGACGGTATTCCGTACGTATGCACTCGCGGTGATTTCGTTTTCCGTAGGATGGATAGAAGGTGAAATGGGTTTGTTTCGTATTTATAATAACATATAAGTATATTAGTGATACTTATGTTATTAATTTATAATGAAACAACTAAATAATAAGAAGTTGAAGAAGAAAGAAGCTTGAACGAATCGGTAGAAGAGATTACCTCTTCTTCGACGCACCTCCTTTAAACATATTCTCAGGGCACTAGGGTTAGCCTTTTGAGAAGACCATAACCTATATAATATAACTAGAGAGGCTTAAAAGAGGAATTAGCAGGGTTTGGCCGAACATCAAGGCTCAGAAGGGTGTTAAGAGAAGTTGGAAGGGGTTCCCTTTTTATAAGGGAGGAGAGGGACACCTTTTCAAATCTTAATAATATTATTATGTAATAAATCTAGCCCCACTAAAAAATATCCATAAATGACTCATATTAGAATATTAGATGAGATAAGGATGTAATATCATTAACCAATAAACTTTAGAAATGTAGGGAATTTATTTTAAACATTATCAACTTGATTTATCCATATTTAATCTATTAAAATGTTATTTGTGGTAATAATATTCTAAATTTTAAATTGTTATTAATAATTACTTATGTTCTATGAATTGTTCATAATTAACTAATTCATTAACTTTTCAACTATATAAATTTTAATTTATAATTTTTAAATATTTTTGTGATTTTTAAACGTTTTAATAATATATTATTTTTATAAAATAACAATAGTGTCAATTTTTACACTATTCATTTATTTGAATTTAAATAAAATCCACACAGAGGATATATTCGAACTAAAATATTTAATAGGTTCATAACAATTCATAGTAATCTAGATAATTAGTGGACAACATTAAATAGTTCATATAATATTTACTTTATAATTTTTAAAACCATCTATTTGATATTTCTCTTAATAAAATAATTACTACAACATTTTTGTATAATTATTAAATATACTTATTTGTTTCTTAAAAATTAAAAAAATACCAGGATGAAGATAAATCTTATATATTTCATAAAAATGCATTTAGTCTGATTTATCTTCCAAAAAACCCAAATTTTAAAATGTTATATTTATTAAAATATGAAGGTGACAACTTTGACATCATATAAAATAATATAATATAAGTGTCAGAATTAGTTTTATAAGACTTCAAACGGTCATATATTCAGTGATTGGATTTTTATGGTGTATATATACCCTACCAATAAGTTTTGGTCCGGTTTGTGAGCCCTTTAATATGTATTACTATTTCAATATAAACAATATTATTCATTTTTTTACTAAATAAATACTTTCTGCATCATTAATGTATAAGCTAATAAGGTAATTAAATAACTCTTAAAAATTACATATAAATTACCATGATAAATAAAAATATTTTAGCTTTCAAATGAGTATTTATAACCGAATTTATATTCTTTATAACGTTATATTAAAAATACTTTAATTATTAAAGTTTGAGTGAGACATATTTCACATTCCATTAAATAAAATAAACTAAAGGTCTTATTCACCTCCAAGTGGGTTATAATGGATTCCATTTCGACCCAAATATGACTTGGGACGAAATATTATCATCCAATTTTATTAAGACAATTGTTAGGGTAATTTTATAATATTATATTTACCCTTAATTACCAGATTTACCTTTTACTACGGTAAATAAAATTTACCGTTGTTACTATTCATAATTCCCAAAAATAAAAAGTAGTCTATTAATATAATTTAGACCCACTGATTCCAAATAGGGAATCCATTTTTCAAAATTAAATAAACAAAAGTTGCAGAAATTAAATTAAAACTAATCATGTTGTCGAAAGAAAATGGGGTTTTTAAAACATTGCAAAAGATTTAATTAATTTAACCTACGAATTAAATTTAAAATAAATGATAATGACAAAAATTATATTAAATGGTAAAAAAAATTTATATATATACTTTAAAACCATTCATTATTATAATTTAACCACATAAATTATTAAGATGAAAAAGTTGTTTTTAATTAAAATATAGCGTGTTTTTACTATTAATTAAAATATGAAAGTTATCAGAATAATATGAAAATTTTATATCCGGATTCAAAAAATTATTTTATATTGTAAAATTGATCTTATAAACATGTCAAAAACTATATTTAATGTGGGTGCGCCATCAAATGGAGGGAAAATAGCATTTTTTGAAACATTCTTATTTTACACGAAAAAATAATTTTATTCTCATACCATGTTCTAGAAAATGAGTAAGATGAATAATATTGTTATAAAATTCAAAATTTAGTTAATACTAATCTTAACTGCTAGTTCGTGATAATATTATAACCATATATCGTTGTTTTGTGAAACCCGATATTGCGTACAACACACGCTATCGAGGAAGGTCACGATTGCGTGTAATGAAATCCGGGTCAGGGTTGTGTGTAGTGAAAACTCCCTTTGGGGTTGCGTAAAACATAATTCAAAACTTATTTCATTTATAGATTAAACAAAATCTATACATAATGTTGCGTATAATAATTTCAACAAAACGAACTTCAAATTGTGTGTAACAAGAGCCAAGAATAGTGTTGCGTATACTACAAGCTAATATAGTGTCGCGTATAGCAGAAGATAATTTTTTTGTTGCATACAACACAAAATATCAACAACATTAAAATAATATTATTCATAAAATCTCGGGGTGTAACAAATATAATTCATTATTTTTTTTTGTTCATTTATAGGTCATTTCATTTGTTATAATTTTTCATTTCGTTGTTCGAGAGTGTTCATTTTCATAATTTTCATGATTGGTTAATTTGTATACATGAATAGAAGTTCATTTATACTACAAATAGACATACATAATTTTTATTAAATGTTATTAGTGATACACTAAAATCATAAATTATCTTACAAAGGATTTAGATATATTCCATGAGGAGGATTCATTAGATAAAAGTTAATGATGACCATTTTTGGTGAATTTTGGTGGTTTTTTAAACACAACGAACTCATTTTGTTTTATCATTTTGTATTAAGAGTATAAGTTATTTACAACACATAAAAAGTGTTATAAAATAAAATTTAGAATATTATTTAATACATTTAATGGTATTATTAATTTCCTTTAATATGTTTACGTATGATAAATGTGCATCGCCCAAGATGTCGATAAATTAACACATCGGTGGTGAAGATTACATTTTTAAAATAAAAGAGAGAGGGAGAGGATTTTGATGTTTAGTCATACATTTACATAACATCATTATAAAATATTTTGTTTACTATAGTTATCATTCCATTTAAATCAAGGTACATTACTAGAGAGTATTAAATGGAATTAAAATTGAAACGAAATTAAAAAAAATGAGAGTGGATTTACCTCTTAAATTCTCCCATAGAGATCCTTCCCAAGGAACATAGTCTTCATCTTTTGATGATACCAAGAGCTCTTATATGTATTGTATGTTCTAGGGAAGTTTATTGGGAATATTTTGTCAAGACTATACTCTTGAGAGTTGTAAGTAGAAGAGGGTGTGAGGGTTGATATTTATAGTGGAGTAGAGGGGTGTTTTCTTATTATTTTAATTATTAGTTTATTATTTTGACCAATACCAGAAATAGTGAGGATTATTGTGAATACATATTGTAATTAGTGAATGTGAGTTCGTAACAAAGGTCAGTTAATTCATTTATGACTCATGCATGAGTCCAAAATTTAGGTTTTTATCATTTATCACAAATTATCATTTTTTAATATTAACAAAAAATTCATGTATTTTAGAAAAATCCAAAAAAAATTCACCTTATCCATTATCTGATTTGAAAAATTTGAAAATAAACTCCATTTTATGAACATAATTTTTTAAATATTATTAATGTAATTTTTAATTAAAATCAACATTTTCATGGAAAATACAGAATTTAAAATTATAACTTATTTTATAACAATGTGGAAAATTAATTAAGGTCTCTAAAATTATCTTATTTATATAATAACTAAAAATAATAATTTATGAAAAAAATTATTTTAAATTTTTTATTTGGTCAAAAAAATTTAATTAAATATTTATGAATTTCAAAAATACCATCACATAATTGATAATTTCTAATGTCTTTATTTACTTATACTATGATATAATTATATCGTATTGTCACTTATAAGATAGGTAAATTTTATTTATACTTTTATTGGTAATGTTACTATTTTCATGGATTATTTTCTATTCATAAGGGTAATATTACTGTTCATAAAGGTAACATTACTATTCATAAGGGTATTTTACTATTCACCAAAAATTTAGTTTATACTACGAGACTCCAAATATCTTACAAATAAAAACTAGGTATGTCAGATTTTCAATATTAAAATAATATAAGTGGAAAAATTATGCTTAACGGATAGGCTATAATGGTAAGATAGAATTCATCATTTCATTTAATTGTAATGTCCCATTTTGTTTCCTAATGTGATTTTAAGTGACATAATTATAAGAATGGAATTTTCATTCATAAAACTGTGGATCGTTACAATCAATGAATCCCAGTACCAATAATGAACATCACTAATACTTCTATTATTAGAAGATATCATGTTCAGTATAAAAAACAATTTTTCTGACATGAGTTTCTTTTAAGAATGAGATAACCATTTTAAAGTTATTAATGATATTCACATCAAACTATACTGGATTTAGATGCTTATCTCAGGCATTTCTATGGAAAATTGAAGAGATATACCTGATGTGAATTATAGATCCTATATAACCTTATTTCATATAGTTAAGGGATGTTATGTTTCACATGATTCCATTGTAAATCTAAATAGGGAAACCAAATTGGATTAGTGAACAAAAATAACTATGTTTCATAGAGCGCATGGCTATTTTGTTGGAGTATTTTTTCAGATTAAATATATCACTTATTGAATGTGATTGGAAGAAAATAAAAATAATAAAGTGATATTATAAATCAAGTGGAATCATATTTATCTTATCATTATGACATTAAAAAAATAAACTCAATGCCTTCATGTACAAATATTTTTTGAAAAAAATAGTGATACATTTAGACAAAAACATCTATCTATAAATAATCCACAATGTGATACGAAATTCAAAACAAGCAACATCATGATTTAATCCTTCAATCAAATGCATTTTCAACTAAATATCTTATAAAAATAAATAAAACAATGAGTGAACAGTGCTATGAAAATTTAAAATCCCAAACCAAAATAGACACAACATTAATGGTGAACCAAATCAACCAAAACAAATTTATACTAAACCAAAGGTTGTAAAATATAACCAATATGAACAAAACCAAAATCAATAGAATATAAATGACAAATGAAAAAACATAATGTGATACAAATCAATTAAAAAACCAAAACTTAACAATAATCAATTAACCATACTAGAAGTATTATTAGGGGATAATTGTGAAAGAAGAACTAAATATAAAAACACCCTATCAGTGGAGAATGTTGTAATGATAGAAGCGTCAGTCGCTGGGTTAGGGAAAAACATCTCGACCTAGGAGGGATGTTATAATCAACCAAGTGTGGATTCCCATCAGGTGAGGGATAAAAACGACGATCATAGGAGGGGTTAATGTGTATAGACTAGATGAGGAGGAGATTGGGTATTTGTGTCAACTAGAGGAGGGTGAGGGGTGTGAATTGGGTCAGCGAAGTGCCTATGGAGAGAAAGGGACCTGTATGGGGTGCAGCTCGATGTGTGAAGGGGGGAGCATGGGTGGGGATGAAATATTTTTTCCACTAAACCATATTTTTTTAAAAACCCATTGATATATAGTATCTATACCTATGGTTATAAATAAACTGTGGGTATAATGTCACAATATTAAGGATATACCCATGGTTTACAGAACTGTGGGCATAGATCTAAGGGTATTTCCCCTTCTCTAGTAGTGTGATCTCAAATCAATATTCCAGAAAACCCAATCTATTCAAAGATGGTTGATGTTTTCATCTATCCATGATAGAGGAAATCAATTCGTAACCATTAGTTGTTTTATTTTCAATTAAATAAAAGATAGCCAAAATTTCCCCCATTTTTTAAAAAAGGATCAGAAATCTCCCTGAAGAGGTAGTTTTTTAGATAAAACCCATTGACTCTAAATCATTTAGTTTCCTTTTAAGCTCTTGAATCTGATCAGTAACCAACATGTAAGAAAGAATGGTAACTAATACAGATCCTCTAACTATCTTGATAGAGAACTCTACCACTCTCACATGAGGTAGTCCTAAAAACTCATCTCGGAAAATGTCCCTAAAATGACTAACTATTGGTGGGAAAACTACATGATGTGTTCCCTAATCATCTTGGTATGAAATTGAAATCCATGCCTATAACGACCCATACGTTACATACACTGTTAATACTTCAAAATTGAAGTATACTTATTACAACATATAACAAAACCATGAATGGACCATATAGGTATAATGTCTTTAGAAACTGGGAAACATAACCAACTAGTTCATAAATCATCTACGTTGTCTCCCATTTTTTTCATCTTATCTTGAGTCTCTTTTGAAATTTCCTACTTAATAACCTTCTTCTTGACCTAGGAAAGAAAAGACACAAAAGGGTGAGCTCAAAAGCACAGTAAGGGTAAACAAAAGAAATATCAATCACATCATATTCATAAGAACCTAACATTTTGGAAATCTTAACCTGCAAAAGAGATCATAATTTCATAAAATGGGATAAATCATAGTAGTGAAATGTAATCCCAATAATCATAACATAAAACATAAAAATTTATGAAATACACACATAATAACAAAGAATCATTTCTTATTATTCAAGAGTCATTGCCAAGAATATCTTAGCAGAAAAAGTCCATTTCAGAACCGAGCTCACTCCTTGTTTCAGTCATGTTTCACTGAACCAGATTAACCTGCTATTCCAGCCATGTCATATCATGAGATATAAATCTTTACCCAATGCATTGGAGGGATATATAGGTCCCACCCATCTCATAATGAAACCATTATTATGTGTGCCACAAAATCATAAATCCTACATCATAGCATAACCCATGTAATAAAAATGCGATTCTTAATCATCATGCCATCATTATAAAATCCATATAAAATAACAGGACATAATAAAAATAATTCCATCATAAAATAATCAAAAAAATGTAAAAATAGGGATAGAAATAGTACCCTATATTAACATAGATGGAAATTAATTTTGATAAAACACTTGAACTCCATTCTTGAGGAAAATATCCTTTCTCCACCAAAACCATATTGATGTCATATAATTTTAAACTAAACAAAGTTGATTAAAAATAAACATGAAAACTTGTAAAGTAAGATTCATGGAAATAATGTTCTAAAAATCCATTCATTCCGTATAAGTTAAAAAAACATTCTTCTCGTACTTTTTCCAGAAAAGTCAAAAAGTACATCGTACGAAAAATGACAAAAGATTACTTTCATATCTTTTACTAAAAACTCACCAAAGAGTAAAATTGGATTTAAAAAATTTTATGAGGATATAAATAATATTACATATTGATGAAACATGGATTTAGATGATAAATATTCCCCAGTAAATTCTGATATATAAAAAATCTCAGATAAAAATTGAGATTGTGAGATTTTCCTTAACCTTAGGTCTGATTTTCTTCATATGTGTCCGAAACTCCTGTATAATGATTTAAATAATTTTATTGACTTATTCTAGAATCTTACGAATTGTTTTGATATTATATATGGTCATATTATTAGCTTCTTATTAGTAATATTTCATTGTTACTTGTTATTCGGGTGTTTATTGCCTTTTTTGTTCTTATGTGTGTTTTGTCGAATAAATTCTCATTCTTCTTCTATGTTATAGATACCTCATTTACAGAATGGTATTAGTTTAATATATATCATATTTATTTATTAAATTCAATTATATATTCATTATGAAATGAATATAATGTAGAACGAGTCGCATCACATCGTGGAGACGTAAGGTTGTAGGTGCGCACAAGCGATGATATCGTTCCAATGATCGTGGAATTGTATTTAAGTGTATGTATAATATTTAATAATAAATATAACATTTCAATAATCATATATAGTTATTTTTTAAATCATTATACCAATCCATGTATGGTGGTGGTGGAAAATAGATTACACCACGGCGTGGAGATGGTATTCCGTACGTACGCACGCGTGATGATTTCGTTTTCCGTAGGATGGATAGATGGTGAAATAGGGTAGTTTCATACTTATAATAAAATATCAGTATATTAGTTATACTGATGTTATTACTTCATAATGAAACAACTAATGAATAAGATGTAGAAGAAGAAATAAAGTTGAAAGAATCGGTAACGAACGTTACCTCTTCTTTGAAGCGCCTCTTCGTAACCTCCTCTTAGAACTACTAAATATAGTCTTTGAAGAAGGCCAGGACCTCTATGATGTTTCTAGGGAAGTGGATAAGTGAAATTGTCAGGTGTTGGCCGAGCATGAAGGCCCAATGTGGTGTGAGGAAGAGAGGGAGGAGGTTCCATTTTATATGGGAGGAGAGGGGCACCTTTGGAAAAAGTAAAAATATTATTTTATTATAAAGTCATATTCGGTTTTTAATAGCTCCAAATTGATTTATTTCAATAATAAAGAGGGAAGGGGTCTAAATAATCTCAATCAATAAATTTTTGGAAAGTTTAGGTTACTATTTTAACCTTATCATTCAGATTTAACTTTAAGTCAAATAATTTCACTTTTACCGTGTCTTCTTGTTTTCTTACACTATAAGGTTAATTAACATACTATAACAAGACAAACGAACCCCAAGATGTTACTTATTAAAATATATAACCTTATCTAATTCATTTGGCCGAAACGTATATTTTTAGGAATAAAATAACAATTAATAATATAATATTTTTTTAAGAACTATTTTATGTCAATTTGGGACTATTTTGTATTTGATTTTTTTGAAAATCATAACAGCACGAACATTTCGCAAAACATTAATTAAATCAATAATAACTTGTCATATTAACCTATTAAATTAGTTTAATTCACAAAAAGTCTCAAATTACATTTATTTGGGTATTTATAATATCATTTATGTTAATATTTCATTAATAAGGTAATTACTGCATCATCATTTTGTCATATATAAATTACATTATATAAAGTCTAAAAATTATAGATAAAATACCATTATGTAGGAAATACTTTTATATTTATAATTCATATTTATATTCTAAATTATCTTATGTATATTCTTATATTAAAAATGTTTTAGTTATTAAACTTTGATGTTAACTATTTTAACTCTTCTTTAAGTAAAATAATAATAAATGTCTTAATCTAATCCAAGTGGACCTAAATTGTCATATTTTATTCCTAAGGTTGTTTTTGGTCGAATTAAACTTATCCAATAGAATTGGGACATGTGTTATGGTAATAATAATATCATTTTTACCCTTAATTACCCTATATACTTTTAACTGTGGTAAAAAAAGTAAAAAGTTACTCTTCATGAAAAATTATTTTCATCTTATTGAACCAAATTTTATTCATTGATATTAACCATGTCTTTCGGATTTTTGAAATTCCACTCACAGAAGCGGTAAAATTAAGTTTTATGTGAATTTCCAAATTCTCCTAGGAGGTGGGTAAAAGACGGTGAAAAGTTCAATAAAGTTTTTATATGTCTAAAATTATTATAAAATGACTCCAATGAATTAAAGTGAACTTATATATGTATTATGTATAAATTATTACATAAATTTAAATAAAATAAATAATTATTTAAAAAAAAGTCAGTTTTTAAATAGTAACCCAGTGTTTTCACTATTCCTCAAAAATTGATGGTTTTCAGAAAAATTCCAGAATTTCACCCTAGGCTAATTTCGATATTCTGAATCCAAAAATGAAGTCCATTTTGAATGATAAAATTTTTAAAATATTACAAAGTAGGTATTACTAATCATAATGGCTAGTTTTAATAATATTATAATAGCATATCGTTGTATTGTGAAACTCTGTATTGCCTACGACGCAAGCTATCAAGGAAGGTCACGATTGCATGTGAAGCAAGACGTGATAGTGTTTTGTGTAGTGAAAGATTCCTTTGATGATTTATATAACATAAAAACAAATCATTTCTCATAAAAATCTCAGGTGTTACATTATACCCCCCTTAAAATGAATTTTGCCCTCAAAATTTGTCACTTTGTAACAAACAGATAAGGATATCTCTCCCTCATCATATCCTCAATATCCCGTGTAGATTCTTCTAATTGATGGTTCCTCCATAAAACGTTCACCAAGTGAGTGGTTTTGTTCTGTATTACATTTTCTCTATGATCCAGAATCTCTATCGGTTGTTCTTCATAAGAGAGATCTTGCTCCAACGGTACAACTTCTGAGTTGAGTACATGTGAAGGATCGGGTATGCACTTTCTCAGGAGCGATACATGTAACACATCATGAACTTGAGAGGTATTCGGTGGAAGCGACAATCGGTAATCAACCTTCCCCACACGATCCAGTATTTCTAAAGCACCGATATACCTAGGGATCAGCTTTCCCTTCTTTCCAAATCTCCTTACTTTCTTCCAAGGAAATATTTGTAAGAACACTTTATCACCCACTTCAAACTCTATGTCTTTTCTTCGGTTATCGGCATAACTTTTTTGTCGACTCTGAGCTACTCTAATGTGGTGTTGAATAGATCTGACCTTTTCTACCATCTCATCAACAATATCAGGTCCTAATATCTTTTTTTCCCCAACTTCATCCCAGCAAGTTGGAGTTCGGCATTACTTTCCATAGAGAGCATTATAAGGTGCCATATGAATACTGGAGTGAGAGATATTATTATAAGAAAATTACACCAAAGGTACGTGTTGATCCCAACCACCTTTGAAATCCACAAATCAAGCACTTAACATATCTTCTAGAGTTTGAATTGTTCTCTCAGACTGACCGTCTGTCTGAGGATGATAAGCAGTGCTGAAACTCATCTCTGTATCCAGAGTATGCTAAAGACTTCGCCAGAACATTGAGGTAAACCTCGGATCCTGATCAGATATAATGGAAAGTGGTACTCCATGCAATCTTACCACTTCTTTTACATATATCCTGGAAAGTTGATCCAGAGAGAAATCTTCTCTAATAGCAATGATGTGTGCAGACTTTGTAAGATGATCATCTATGACACAGATAGTATTATTGACTTTGGATGTATTTGGAAGTCCATTGAAAAAGTCCATAGTGATGTTTTCCGATTTCCATTCAGGTATGGGGAATGGTTGTAACATCCACTTAGACTTCTGTCTCTCAGCTTTAACTTGCTGAAAAATCAAGCATCGAGAGACATATTCAGCAACATCTCTTTTCATCCCATCCCACCAGAAGTATACCTTCATGTCCCTATACATCTTCGTGCTTCCAATATGAATATAAAATGACGAACTATGAGCCTCATCCATCAGCTCCTTCATTAATTCTAGGATGGGAGGAACACAAACCCGATTCCTGAACTTTATTATCCCATCAGAACAAAGGTTGAATTCTGGAACATTTCTCACCTTCTTTTGTAATACTACATCTTCTTTTTGTGCCTCTTTAATCTTCACATGTATATATAGTTGAACATTAATTTGAAAAATATATGATTTCCCCCTTCCATTATAATTACAAGACCCATCCTTTGTAAATACATAAATATTGGATCTTTTGAGATCCTCATAACGGATAATCTAGCATGGTCTTGTTGACTTAATGCGTCTGCCAACTTGTTTTCTTTACCTTGGTTGTAACGAAATGAGCAGTCGTAATCTTCAATCAACTCCAACCATCTTCTTTGGCGCATATTCAGATCCTTTTGTGTGAAAATATTCTTTAAACATTTATAATCAATATAAATATCACACATTTCTCTATAAAGATAATGCCTCCAAATCTTTAATGCAAAGATTACTTCAGCAAACTCCAAATCATGTGGTGGGTAATTTTTCTCATGTATGTTCAACTATCGTGAGGCATAATCTATCACTATATAATTTTTCATGAGACCACACCCCAATCCCTTCTTGGATGTATCACTGTAGATCACAAACCTTTCTCCACTACAAGGCAGTGTGAGCATAGGTGCACTGGATAACCTTCTTTTTAACTCCTTGAAATTATCTTCACACTCCTCAATCCAAACAAACATAACTCTTTTTGGAGTCAACCTAGTGAGTGGATTATATAATCGTGAAAAATATCTCACAAAATTTCGATAATATCCAGCCAAACCATGAAAACTTCAGATCTCAGTTACTTTTGTTGGTCTCGACAATCTTTCGATAACCTCTGTTTTTGCTGGATCCATAGATATCCACTATTTTGAGATTATGTGACCCTAAAATGCAACTTTTTGAATCCAAAATTCACACTTGTTAAATTTGGCATAAAGATTATCATTTCTCAGGGTCTTTAAAAAAATTTCAAGTGATCTTCATGTTCTTATTTTCCCTTTGAATAGACAAGAATATCATCTATTTAGACTACCACAAACTGATCAAGATAGTCTCTAAATACTCTATTCATTAGATCCATGCAGATAGTAGGGGCATTAGTAAGACCAAATGGCATCACTATAAATTCATAGTGTCCATACCTTGTACGGAAAGCCTTCATTGGTATATCATCCCTTTTGAACCTTAATTGATTATACCATGAATGAAGATCAATCTTGGTAAAGTATTGAGCTCCGCATAGTTGGTCAAATAAGTCATCAATCCATGGGAGATGATATTTGTTCTTGATAGTGATCTTGTTATGTTCTTGATAATCATTGCAGAGTCTCATTGATCCATCTTTCTTCATAACAAACAGAACATGTGCTCCCCAAGGTGACACACTAGTGCATATGAATCCCTTATCAAGATTCTCTTGGAGTTTCTTCTTTACTTCCTGCAACTCAATTGGGGTCATTCTATAAGGTGTCTTTGAAATAGGAAAAGCACCCAGTACGAGTTCTATTGAAAACTCAACTTCACGATTTGGTGGAAGACCCGACAATTCCTCTGGAAAGATATCATCAAACTGCCATAAAATGGGTGTATTCTTAATCGTGAGTTTCTCTCCAACCATTTGAGATAAATAACCTTAATTTAGTGAAATCAAGTCTGATAAGATGGATGAAATTTCCACTGGAAGGTTATGTTCATCCTTGCATCGATAGACGATCATAGATTGATCTGGAATATGAAGTGTGACTTCCCTTATTTGGCAATTGATATTACCTCCATATAAAGAAAACCAATCCATTCCAAGAATCACATCAAATTCCACTATAGGAAGGATCATAAAAGTTGAATGAATCACTTTCCCACAAACATCAATTGGAGAAGAATTGTAAACTTTTGATGCGACTGTTGTGCCATTAGGGTTTTTCACAGTTAAGTCAACATCTAATTGTTGAGGTAATACAGCGATACCCTTAGAAAATTCTTCATAAATAAAAGAGTGGGTGGATCCAGAATCAAATAAAACATTTTCTACTTTAGATTGGATGGTATGTGTACCTTTCACCACTTCGTACTCATACTCCACATCGCTGAAAGAAATTGCATGTTCCTTTCCATTGTCTTTAGCCTTAAGAGTTTGTTGACGTCAATCATCATCAACAACCCTTATAATAGGGTATTGATTGGAATAATGACCCATTTCCTTGGACTTGTAACATTGAAGTTTAGGAGGTGCACTCTATGTAGCCATTTCTTTGTTCGCATCACTAGACATTTCTTCCCATCATTACGTCATTCAAATGCCTGATGACCTTTCTTTACCCATTTGAACCATTTACTTGTCCCTTTAAGACAACTCCCTCCATGATTCTTTCCCCACCTTGAGCATAACGGAAAACTCATCTTCTTTTCAGTTTGGTCTTTAGATTTTCCTTTGAATATCATTTTCCTCTTCTTATCAAAAAAATATGACTGATGGGTTACTCCAATCTCGATCTCATCCTTGAGAGCACATTGAATGATTTCTTAATAGCTATTGAAGTCCCTTATGGATAACTCCCTTCGAAGGCTTCGTTTTAATCCACTAAAGAATCGATCGATCTTACTCTCAGGTTGGATAATAGTACCAGTAGCATACCTTGCATGTCTTGTAAAATTTTCTTCGTATGTACCAACTTATTCATCATCCTTTTGCATTAGTTAAAGAAACTCATTCTCCATATTTGTTCGAAGAATACGAGGAATGTACTTATTGAAAAATAAGTTCTTGAACCCGTCACATTCTGTGGACTCAATTTCATCTATTGGCCTCATATTCTTGATAATATTCCAACTTTTATCAGCTTCACCTTCCAAATGATATACTTCTATGATGAATTTTTCATGTTCAGAACATTGAAGAACTGAAAATATCATTTCAGTAGTACCGATCCATTGTTCAGCAACTAATGGATTAGTAGACCCACTGAATGAGGGTGGACACTGACTCATGACAGATTCAATAGATTATTTTTCCATTTCTTGTTTGGAAGTCCTGCATGATTCATAGCTTGAGAAAGTTGTGTGATCATGGCTACAATATTTTTCATTCCATATCCCATAACGTTTGGTTGCTCAGGGGGACAATCATTTCATTTCCCATCGCATTCCGTATTAACACGGTTCCTTCAGGTTCTAGCCATTGACTAAAACCCAAAAGATTAGTGTGAGAAACACAAATTATAATAGGAAAACAACATAATAAAGAATAAAATTTCACACATAAGGTATTATCATTGGTTGTTCATGGCCATTTCTAAAACACTAAGATTCTGTTCTATGCATAGACTTATCCATAGAATTCTTACTAAGGATTTCACATCCCAGTTTCCAAAGGTTGACTATACCTTTCCTATGATACCAACTATAACAACCCATACATTACATACATTTTTAATACTTCAATATTGAAGTATACTTATTACAACATATAACAAAACCATGAAAGGACCATATAGGTATAATGTCTTTAGAAACTGGGAAACTTAAACAACTGGTTCATAAATCATCTATGTTGTCTCCCATTTATTTCATCGTATATAGAGTCCCTTTTGGAATATCATACTTAATAACCTTCTTCTTGACCTGGGGAAAGAAAACATACAAAAGGGTGAGCTCAAATGCTCAGTAAGGGTAATCAAAAGAAATATCAATCACATCATATTAATAAGAACATAACATTTTGGAAATCATAACCTGTAAAAGAGATCATAATTTTATAACATGGGAAAAATAATAATAGTGAAATATAATCCCAATAATCATAACATAAAACATGAAACTTTGTGGCATGAACACATAATCATAGAGAATCATTTCATAGTAGTCCAGACTCATTGCCAAGAATATCATAGCGGACAATGTCCATTTTTGAACCGAGTTCACTCCTCATTTTCGTCATGTTTCACTGAACCAGATTAACCTGCCATTCCAGCCATGTCATCTCATGAGATATAAATCATTACCCAATGAATTGGAGTGAGATATAGGCCTCACCCATCTCATAATGAATCCATTCTTATGTGTTCCACAAAATCGTAAATCATACATCATAGCATAACCCATGTAATAAAAATGGGATTCTTAATCATCATGCCATCATAACACAATCCATATAAGATAAAAGGAAATCATAAAAATAATTCCATCATAACATAATCAAAACAATGTAAAAATAGGGATATAAACAGTACCCTATATTATCTTATAAGTAAAATAATTTTGATAAAACACTTGAATTCCATTCTTGAGGAAAATATCCTTTCTACTTGAAAAACATTTTCATGTCATATAATTTTAAACTAAAAGAAGTTGATTAAAAATAAACTTGAAAACTTGTAAAGGAATCTTCATGGAAATAATGTACTAAAAATCCATTCATTCCGTATATGTTAAAAAAACATTCTTCTCGTACTTTGGCCGGAAAAGTCAAAAAGTATCTCGTATGAAAAATGACAAAAGATTCCTTTAATATCTTTTACTAAAAACTCACCGAAGGGTAAAATTGGATTTAAAAAATTGGTGGAGGATATAAATAATATTAAATATTTAGGAAACATGTATATGGATGATAAATATTCCCCAGTAAATTATGAATTATAAACAATCTCGGATAAAAATTGAGATTGTGAGATTTTTCCCTAACTTAGGTCTGATTTGCTTCATATGTGTCCAAAACTCTTATATAATGATTTATATAATGTTATTGACTTATTCCAGAATCTTACTCATTGTTATGATATCATATATGGTCATATTCTTAGCTTCTTATTAGTAATATTTCATTGTATCTTGTTATACAAGTGTTTATTGCTTTTTTTTCTTATGTGTGTTTTGTCGAATAAATTCTTACTCATCTTTTAGGTTATAGATACCTCATTTAAAGAATGGTATTAGTGTAATATATATCATATTTATTCATTCAATTCATTTATATAGTCATTATGCAATGAATATCATGTAGAACGAGTCGCATCACATCGTGGAGACGGTAGGCCGTACGTACACACGAGCTATGATATCGTTCCAATGATCGGGTAATTGTATTGATATGTATGTATACTATTTAAGAATCAATATAACTTTACAATAATCATATATAGTTATTCTTTACACCATTATACCCATACAAGTATGGTGGTGGTGGAAAATAGATCACACCACAGCGTAGAGACGGTATTCGGTTAGTACGCACACGCGGTGATTTCATTTTCCGTAGGATGGATAGATGGAGAAATATGGTTGTTTAATACATATAATAACATATCAGTATATGAGTGATACTGATGTTATTACTTCATAATGAAACAACTAATGAAGAGGAAGTAGAAGAAGAAATAAAGTTGAAAGAATGGGTAACAGACATTACCTCTTCTTTGAAGCGCCTCTTCTTAACCTCCTCTTAGGGTACTAAAGATGGTCTTTGAAGAAGACCATGACCTCTAGGATGTTTCTATGGAAGTGGAGAAGAGAAATTTTCAGGGTTTGGCCGAGAATGAAGGCTCAAAGTGGTGTGATGAATAGAGGGAGGGGGTGCCCTTTTATAAGGGAGGGGAGGGGCACCTTTTGAAAAACAAAAAATATTATTTTATTATAAAGTAATATTCGGTTTTTAATAGCTCAAAATTTTATTATTTTGAAGAAAAGGAGGGGATGGGTATAAATCCTCTCAACCAATAGATTTTATACATGTTTAAGTTTCTATTTTAACCTTATCATTTAGATTTATCATTAAGTTAAATAATTTCACTTTTACCTTGTCTTCTTGTTTTCTTACACTATATGGTTAATAAACATACAATAACAAGACCAAATAACCCCAAGTTGTTAATTATTAAAATATATAACTTTATATAAGTCATTTTGCACAACCTTAGATTTTTAGGAATAAAATAACAATTAATAATATAATATATTTTTAAAAAACTATTTTATTTCAATTTTGACACTACTAGGTATTTGAATTTTTTAAAAATCATAACAGCATGATTAGTTCTAAAGAAGTTAATTAAAGCAACCAAAAAATTTAATATTAACTTATAAAATTATTCTAATTCATAAAATGTTTCAGATTTCATTTATTTGGGTATTTATAATATAATTTATGTTAATATTCCATTAAAAAGGTAATTACTTCATCATCATTGTGTCATAAATAAATTAACTTATTTAAAGTATAAAGATTATAAATAAAATACCATTATGTAGAAAATATTTTTATATTTCTAATTAATATTTATAGTAGAAATTATCTTATGTATAACCCTATATTAAAAATGTTTTAGTTATTAAACATTGATTTTAACTATTTTAACTCTTTTTGAAATAAAATAATAATAAATGTCCTAATCTAATCCAAGTGGACCTAAATGGTCATATTTTATTCCTAAGATTGGTTTTGGTCGAATTAAACTTATCCAATAGAATTGGGACATGTGTTAGGAAAATAATAATATCATTTTTACCCTTAATTACCCTATTTACTTTTACCCGTGGTAAAAAAATTAAAAATTTACTATTCACCAAAAATTATTTTTATCTTATTGAACCACATTTTACTCCTAGATATTAACCATGTCTCTCAGATTTTCTAAATTCTACTCACAGTAGCGGTAAAATTATGTTTTATGTGAATTTCTAAATTCTCTTAGGAGGTGGGTAAAAGACGGTGAAAAGTTCAATAAAATTTTTATATGTCTAAAATTATTATTAAATAGCTCTAATAAATTAAATTGAAAATATATAGGTATTTTGTATCAATTTTTACATAATTCCAAATAAAATAAATAATTATTTAAATATAAATTTTTTTTAAAATAGTAACCCAGTGCTTTCACTATTCATAAAAAATTGAATGTTTTCAGAAAAATACCAAAAATTCACCCTAGGATAATTCTGATATTCCGAATCCAAAAATGAATCCCATTTTGAAAGATAAAATTTATAAAATTTCAAAAAGTGGGTATTAATATTCATAACGGCTTGTTTAATAATAATTTAATAGCATATTTTTTGTATAGTGAATCTTGGTATAGCGTATGATGCAAGCTATCGAGGAAGGTCGCAATTGTGGTTAAAGAAAGCCAAGATAGTGTTGTGTGTAGTGAAAGATTCCTTTGAAGATGTATATAAAATAAAAACAAAACATTTCTCATAACAATATCGGGTGTTACAATGCTATCATCCCACCAATCCCATGATGCCCATGTCCATCTCATCATGCATGGATAACCCCCTCACAATTGGGAATAAAATATCCACCGTATGGAGATTTGAAGGTCACCCTTCAATGATAGAAATCGATGAATGACTGAATGCAAGTCAACCAGTCCATCTCAAGAATGATTATGAAACCTGACATCATGAGAAAAATGTGGTTCCATACGAAGTGACACTCCTAATTCTCAAAGGGAAAATACCATTACTGACGTACATACTTCATTATGAATCCCAAAAATTCATTGAGCATCATTAAACTTTTAAAACACTCACCATAGATCCCATGAACCACCACAATGGGATCATATATAATTCTAAGAGAAGTGGCTATATAAAAAATAGAAGATACTAATGTATAGGCTAATAAAGTAGTACCTCTCATATTACAGGTTCTGAGATTCCTCTAATTATGTTTCTTCCAAACTATTTATATCTGTCCTCTTCTATGTGCTTTTAAACTAGACTGTCTACCCTGAATATATCTTCTCTTCTATCATTGAAAATATATTGTCAGACTACTATGTCCATTACTACCACCATGGAATGATCGGCTAGTTTCACTCTAGTACCCTACCTGATGAGAGTCTAATATCCCATCTCCAATATGTGGAGTTGGTGAAATCCCTCTATCAATATATTTTAGAGAATAATTTATGAAAAATCACTATAGATTTCCCATATATCCATATGATTGACACTCGACTAGGTATCTTTTTGGATGATGTCTTGTAAGTCCCATTCTACCACACCGATATAATATCACATGGCTACCTAAGTATGTTATTTGGATTTCAATATCTTAATTTTGTATACTCTAGATGACACTTACTATTATTTTTCAATCAATTAATTTCTATAGTTGTTGAACTGCCCCAACTCTCACCCCGAGCCTCTCTCAAGTTATGCTTTGTGATGGGCACGTAATTCACTATTCTCGAATGTGTAGTTAGTTGAACAACAATATTCTATGATTATATTGATACCTAATATAATCCTATAATATCCTATCTTTAGATAACTCAACACCCCTCAAAATAGGTGTGAAGCAATTTTGTTCTTTCAAATGGGCTGAATAACCCATAACTAATAACATACGCTCATCCAGGTGCATGAACTGTTAGGCTCTATTGGCCCTCAACTTATCAGGAATGATGAAATCCAATAAATCCATATGAAAATCCCTCCACTACTTATATTGATGATTAACCATTTGAGTAATTCAACCACATCATCTCTTGGAGGAATGAAGCAACATATATGTAGTGAGGCATACCCTTATATTGGGAGGTTTCTCGAGATGATCGATAATAGTTAACTTGGAATCTAGCCATGAATCTGAATCCTATGGTTTTACATACCCAAAAACGTGGGTTTTTTCTAATACTTGAACTCACACATAGAATTTTCCTTGGTCGAGTTAGGTAGCCTTACTTCCAGAATAGTATGCATAAAACTCATAAATCCTTCATGGAACTATGCTTGAGTGCCTATGTATGTTACTATAACTAGTGCCTCATATAGAACCTTGGGAGGGTCTACTAGTATCTCGTATATCACCACATATAAAGCATGGTCTATTCCACCCTCATGACATGCGACTTGAGGAAATGATGGTGGAATATCTCTACAAATTCTAATCACATGACTTAGAACAAGATTCAATATCTACTAAAATTGCTGCTATTAAAATAAGATAGGTACACACCTTCCAATAAAAGAATCACACCCCTATTCCTTCCCCTTAAGTCTAGTTTGAGTGACATATAAATCATAATAATGAAATATATATTTCCTACATTCCCTTACAATGGTCAGGTTTTGGATTTGTTCTCTACTATAAACTATTTAATCTCATTTCAATTCAGATTTATTTTAAAATTCAATTTTTACGTGCACGATCCAAATGATTCACCAATTTCAATCCATAAGGATCTATACTCCTCATGAACAATATATGGTGTTCCACAAATTCAAACTTTAACACATTAAATTCTGTGTGACACTTGGTAGATGACTCAACATTCCATAATTGGCTACATAGGGTGTATATTGTATCATTATTAGGAATGCAGTATTTAGGTTTGGGTATGAGATCTATATACCAACCATGTCCTCCAATTCCTTAAAAATTATTTATAAAAAATTTATATAAATCATGAAACATATCAAAAAAGCATGAAATATGGCAATGAATCATATTTGTCTTGGCATAATTTAGGGAATGTTAATTCAAATAGGTTCATAAAATGATTCACTATATGGAATACCCTAATCTCATAATTTGTAGAAATATAGAACCCACAATCATATTAATATTAATATAACAATTTAAATGAATCAACAAATGGTGTAATAAAATAAAATTTAGTAGTCAGAAATTAGAGAACACCACTTTTCATTTGTGGAAATGTTTCTTTTTCTTATACATTTTTGCTAGTCCGAGGAAAAAATAATTACTAAATTCCATTTCCTTCACAATCCCATGTCTATTGTCTCCAAATTGTAAGGTAGAAATGAATATACACTTATAAAATGACGAAAATTATCATACCATGATGCAATAAATGGTTCCCCAATACCGGTTGGCCACATTGTGGCACCAAGAGTTTAAAAAAAATAAAATATTGTGTTCGATAACATTCATGATTATCCACATCGAGTATAAACAAATAACTAAATATTATTTTTTAAATGTTAGCTTTATATAATAGTATATAGAAAAATGGGTATGAATGGGATTAACTAAATTATGAAAATAGGGTTAACATATGTATGTACAGTTAATTATATTTTTACCAATTAATTATAAATGAAAATAAATCCCTTTTTAAAATAAAAGGAAATTGTTTTATGAAAAACTATTTAAATGTGCAAAAGTCTGTTTAGTACAAATAAATTAAAAAATCACACTTGTGGGATTATTTTAATGATATAAATATATATTATATTCAGTAAAACATTTAATATTCATATTATGTATTTTCTATTCAATATATAAGAAAAGATGCAATTTTACAGATAAAAGAAGTATTTTTCTAAAAAAACAGTTTTGTTGTCCTTTGATGGAATTCATATTTTAATTCTATATTTTGAATAATAAAAATTAAATTTGAAAAAATAAAATCATTCATTTAATGTTAAATATAAAAAATTTGGTTTATTTTTTTGTTATTTTTCTAATATGTTTCATGTTTTGATGAATAGAAATAAAATATTTCATTTTAATTATAAACAACTTTTTCGTCTAAAAAATTTATGGTGTTAAATTATAAATTTGATAGGGATACAAATATAATTAGATATTTTTTTATCATTTATCCCAATTTACTTCATTGGAATTAATTTCAAATTGAAATAGGAATAAAAAACATTAGGATATTTTAAATATTTTTACTATTAAAACATGTTTTATCGATCGGTAAACCAGATTAATTTTATATTAATTTCAGAAACTTCTGTGATTCAAATCTTGAAAAATGTATTCCATATTTTATGTCATATTGTAGTAATTTATTAAATTTTACCCATTTATTTTTTTAATAAAATATTTTTAATAACTTTGCTAATTTTTATTACCATGTTTAAATGAAAATCTGGTAATTAAAAGAAAATATAAAATTATATATATTATAAAATTACCATAAAACAAGTCTAAATTTTATTTAATGAGTTAAGGTCGATAAAAATAATCATTAGGACAATTTTTTGAAATCATAGAGACACTTGGATTACATTATGCAATTTTTATTAATTTATTAATAGAAAAGTCAATTTTTTCAAACTTCTATTTTTAACAAGTGAAATATTTAAAATAGGGTTTATATAGTGAGACATGTTCGACTATTAATATTTTTTTAATGATAAAATGTATAAAATCATAATGATATTTTATATTTAATTTTTAGGTATAAAATAATCAATTTCAAGGCTTTCCTAATGATGATGTACTAATAGTTTAAATAATGGGAATATCAAATAAATGATATTAAAAACATTATAAAAAATATAATTTTTTATAATTAATGTAATCCATGAATTTTTAGGATTACATTGAAATGTTATTGATTATTTAAAATTCTGGGATTGAGGATATCATGTAACAATGATAGTTTTAAAAAGTAATGTAACGAATAGTGTCAAAATTGACATTAATGATATTTTAATAAAATATTATTTTTTAAATGAAATAATTTTTTTTTAAAAATATATGTTTTTTCCAAATTATAGATATAATTCATTGAATTTAGACAATGAATCATTTATTATTCATATGTTATTTTATAGTAATTATATTAACCCTTAAAATGTAAATTATATGATATCACAGAAAGAGTTAAATTGGATAAATAAGGGTTAAACAAAAAATAAGGGTTAAAAAATTTAAAACATGCCTAATTTTCACTATATGAATTTATTTATATGAATAATAATTTTATATTTTATATAAATCATTTTTTTCATTTGGAATAGAATCTTGATTTTTATTAATTTGCTATTTTGATGTATTCTACGTGTACCCCTCTCCTCTCTTGTAAAAGGGAACCTCTCCTTATCTTTTCATAACACATCAAAGCCTATTTGAATTGGATAACATATTAATTTATCCTTTTGTAGAATCCATAACCACATTCTAGAGGCCTTATTTTAGGCACAACACCCTTTCAACTGGTGGTAAGGGGTAAATCAAAGGATATCATCTCAAGAAGATGTATCGTTTTTAATTTAGTATTATTATTTTATTTATTCTTCCACATACATAAAATATCATAAAATATTTATTAATTAATAAATAAATTATCATAAATATTATAATATTTAATTCTGTTAATATCATCACCAAAATCCATATCAACTTCCATAAAAAAGGAATATAATTAATCGTTCTTGCGTACAACTGACTACCACATTGTGGATAGATATAACTCATATTCCCTCACCATCCCTCATCACTGGTTATAATTATGAACATTAATCAATATATATGATATTCATGAAATTTTTATCATTATTAAATAATAATATATCAGTTAAACTCTTACCTTTCCATACAATGAATAAAGATAACCTCATTCGTGTATATGTGTGAACTACCACCTCCACAAAGCGAAGGGATTCGTTTTTTATCACAAAATTACATGGATGATACATAAAAGTAAATTTACCTAATTAATATTATAGTAATTGTATTATTGTTATTAAATAGAGATAAATTATACTTACCTTCTTTCCATAAAGATCATTCAAAAATTAGAATGTTCCTTATGCGTGTGTGTGACCTACTATCTTTATAATTATTACATAGTTAATTTTTTATAACCATATTTTATAGTGTTATTTAAAATTATAATTTATTTTTAAAAATTATAATAATTTCATTAATATTATTCTATAGATGGAATTATGGCCACCTAAACTATTGACATCATAACATACCCATTTTTTATTCATGTACCGAATATCATCACAATATCTGACATGATTATTAATGAATAAGTAATTATTATAACATGATATTAAGTAATATTGAAGTAATAAATAAATTTAAAATAGTTGTCAATAAATTATATAATTTTCCAAAATTTATTACTCAAGATGATAAGGATTTTACGAGATGAGTTGGACTCGCATTAAGGGACATTGTTTTAAATACCTCATTTAACAATACTTTATCAACTATTTTTACAGAAGCCAAATGGATTGATTTTTAACATATACATCATGAAATAAATCTATCTATTTCATGTCACATTAATGTTTTGTCCTTAAATTTAGATGTTAAAAAAAATTTAATTTTTTTTTTCATTTATTGTTCTGTAGATTTTTAAAAGTGAAAAGTGAATTCAAAGTAAAAAAGTTACTTTATGGATGATATATTTGTTTTTTGAATGTTTTTGTTATTGTTAATTAGTTATGTTCACTTATGGTTCCATGTTACACCAATGTATTTTGATCCCATTATAACTCTCCAATGGGATAAGAAATTATACTGAGTTTACTGGTAGGGTTTCTCATAATAGATTAAGAGAATACATTGTGGTGAGAATTCCAAATGTAACCCAAGTGCTTACTTCCAATATAGTGATGATAGATATAATAAATGTAAAATTGATATGGAATTGACATCAAAAGATGATTCAATTATTTATGTTTTCTCTGAATTTTTACAGGATACTTATGATTTCATGAGTTAAGATAAAGAGCTTATAGTTTATGGGTGAAAAGTATAACTTTGAGAAAATTTTCTTTTGTGTTTATAAGTATTAATGTAAAAGAACCTTATTTATTTATTTTTTCTTTCTATCTCTGATATTTTTATTCTCATCATTTGTTTGCAATTTTTTTCTTATGGTATATGGATTGTGAATTGAAAGAAATAAGTGGACGTCAATGTTATGAATATTTTTCATGTAAAAAACAATGTCTTATTCTATGAATTTTTTTGAATGTGCATGCTTTATAATATTTGATTTGTTATGTCATAGTTATAAACTAATTATCCAAAACAATGTACCTAAAAGGATCCTCAATGTGAAAGAAATTAATAATCTCGAATAAAACCCATGATTGTGTAATGTTTGAGGCAAGGTCCTCATAGTTGGTAATAGAGGATGGTTTAGATAAATTGATATGTTATTATGTTATTTAATAAAAAGTTAAAAGTCATATATAACAATAATAAATAGAATTTTAGGGATATTTAAAGATATTTTAGATAAATTGAGTGAATTTGTTATAACATAAACATGGATATTTTAGTGTTTATCATCCTTATAAAATGATATATTATTATTTTATTTCTCACACTATCCTATTTTGTTTTAGTAAATGGTCAGATCTAGGTACAACCCATGTAAAAATGGATGTGACGGAAAGTCTAGTGGTTATCAGGATTAGAATCTCAAATGAAATGAATGATTCAATGAGAAATATTATGGTTATTATAAACTAACTATAAATAAAAATGATTAACAACTTAAAACTTTCTATGTTTTTTAATTAATCATATATGAGAGATATGAATCTCTGAAGAAGATTAGGTTACAATGATCATAAAGGTAAATATACTCAAAAACATATGTGTCATGGATATGGAAATAAAAAATTGAGAAATTTCTTTAATGGGACATGACGGTGATTTAAATGTGGTGAAGGATTTTATAAATAAATAAATCGCCAACGAAAAATGAAGAATTCAGTTGACTCCATGAATTTTAAACTAGTTCTTCATTACTTATCAATTGAATATTTTAAATCTGTGGAGTATTATCATTACAAAAATCTATGTCATAAGAAGAAGGCTCATGAGTGGGATCAATAAGACCATACATATACCTGTTTAGGAGTACCTACATCTATCAAAATTGATGATTATGAAACTATAAATGACATAAGAATAGAATGGAATTTTTTTGTTTCATGTTTTACAATTTTTAAATCCTAGGATATGATTCATGTTTTTGTTTTAAGGAAGTTTGTATTAAGGAATAATGTGGAAAATAATTGTTAAATTATTATGGAGAATGGTTAATGATTAATATGTCTACATTTAAGAATTTCAATATTTATGTTAGATCTATAGACGGTGAAATGATTAATAGTATTAATACTCTTTTGGAAATGGGAGTACATTGGAATAAGTTTTTTAGTTTGTTTTATATGTATCCCTAAAGTTTGTTATGGGAAAGTGTTATTTGAGGAACATTTATATTCTAATTCTTTGGTGTAACTATAAAGGTATGGATAGCCTTTAGAGTTTTTATAATCATTGATTTTGAGGTAATCGTGGGTTATTACTTTTGGGGATGAATAAATTAAAGGTATAAAATATCAGGATAAAACATGTTATGGTTATTTTAGAGGATATTATAATATTTGGATAATTTTATAAGATTTATATAGTTTAAGAAAAGGGAAAACCCATAGGATGGGAGCATCCTTTCATTTTCATAAAGGTCATAGAAATCAAAACCACAACTAAAGGGAGACAAGGGTACACCACCTACTATTGTCCTATGTTAATTATCAGGTTAGTATGTCATTTATTATTAGTTAAACATTTTTATGGAATAATAATAATTTTATTTTGGGAACATATGTTTTATCAAATAGATAACCTTGAAATTGGGAAATGACTTGTTGATTTAGTGATTAATGTTTTTTAATAAGAAATTAACTATTTTAGGAATCCTATAAGATTATATAAAATATTTTAATATTGGATTTTATTTTAGGAGTAATGTTTTATCATACTTTATAATAATCAATAATTTTTTGGTGCACTACATTGTTTTAAATTATTTATTAAATTGTTAGTGTATCCTAAAGATTATTAGGCCAATTACTTTTTATTATAGAAATTCATGACTAACTGACATTTATTGGAGATGAATTTTAAAATTTTTCTTGAATGAATTTTTCTCAAATAATTCTGAATTTTGGGTTTCAATATTATTTTATAAAATTATTGTAGAATTTTAAGGTTACTTATTTTTTGAATGGTATTTTTTTAACTTTGGGTATTACTATTTGATTATAGAGATTTAAGTTGTTTTACGTCATATGATGGTCTATTATTTTTGGGGTATTTCTCATCATGTCACTAAAAATTTGTTTTGGTTAATGATTAAAGATACGATAAATAAATAGTGAATCCTTTTTATTTTATATGATTCTCTAGAATTTGATTCTAGACTTCAGGCGTGAAAAATTCATCTTGAATACACATAATTTGGTTAAAAAGATGACTTTATAGTGGAAATTGATTTAAGGAGGAATCACTAGTTGTAATGTAATTATATTTATTTATGTTATTAATCTAGGTAATAAAATAACACAAGGACTCTTTGAAAAGAATATTTAACCAAAAGTTTAATCTGTTTACTTTTCTTATTGATAAATCAATGACCCTTTTAACCCATAACATATTAATGGTTGTATGACTACTAAACATATCATTACCATGTTCTCAATAAATCTTCATTAAAACATGATATTTTTTCTCTCTTTCATGTCCATGATTTTCTATATGGAACCCAACTGTGTGTTATCTCTGGTGACCTTCATTCATTGCGTTCATTCTTTTAAATGTGGAAGTAACATCCATCAGAAATTATTAGTATTTTTTCAATCAAGACCAAAGAACAAAACATGTGAGGGTGGTAAAAAGTAATCTGAACCCAATTCATCAGCCCGAACCAAGATAACACAGTCGGGGGGTGGGGGGGAGTGATCCGGTACTGCTAAAAATATTTTAAAGTGGAAATACAATTAACCATTTTTCTATTGTGTGATTTCAATAAAGGTATATTGAATAATCAAACCATACTTAATGAGTTCGAAATAAAAAATTAGAGGGAACATTTTCCCCAAAGGAGGAGAAATGAAACATCCTGAATTTTTTTAAATAAATATTATGTTCTATAGAGTACATGATAATCCATATTGAGCTTAAATGAACAACTAGATATTATTATTTTATGTTTTTTTTATAACCTAGCCATTAGAATTGATGTTATGAACATGAATTTAGAAATTATGGAAATATTTTTTACACAAGTATATATAATTAATTATTCAGTGAATAATTAATTTAAAATTAATGTAAAACCTTTTTTCAAATTACTGTGAATGTTTTTCGAAAAAACTATTTAAAATTGCACTTTTTTATTTTATATTAATAAATAATGAAACCATACTGGTTGGGTTGTATTTTTTAAATATATATATATATATATAATATATTCAATACAATGTTAAAAAGTCCTGTAATTTTTTTATTATCATGATATAATAAGAAATCAAATTTTATGAATAAAATAAGAATATTATTAAAAAGGGAAGTTTTGCTATCTTTTGATAGCACAATTGATTTCAATATATATTTTAACACTTTTACATTTTTTATTTTAAAAAATGAACTTATTTATTTAAAAACTAAAATTATAATTTTCTTTGGTTTAATTTTAGATATTTTTCAGATATGTTTCATGTTTTTATGAATAGTGAAAAAAATATTGCATTTTAATTCAAAACTACTTTTATATATATATAATTTATTGTGCTAAATTATATTTATGATTGTATTTAAAGTAAAATTAGATGAATATTATATAATTTAATCTAATTTATTCCATTGAAATCAATTTGACATTGAAATTAGATATAAATACTTTTTGATCTTTTTAATGTTTTAAAATTCAAAATTCATTTTCTTAATCCTTCCATGAGATTATTTTTAAATTACTCATAGAAACATTTGTGTTCTGAATTTGGATTAATGGATTCATTATTTCGAATCAGAAGTTCCTAATTCAGTAAATAGGTTTGTTTTATTTTTGGAAGAAATATTAATAGTACCTTTGATAATTTTTATTTACACAATTAAATTAATATCAAGTAAATAAGGGTAAAAATAATATTTTAAATAACATAAAAATACAATAACAATTGTAATAATTTTATTTTATGAGCTATTTTCGACAAAAATTATATTTGGGGAAATGTTTTGAGCTCTTGCATCCACTTGGATGACATTAATTAATTTATAGTATATCATTCAAAGAAAAGTCAATTTTGTCGTATTTTTATTTTTTATGAATGAAATATTTTGAATGTGGTGTTATATATGGGATATGTTATACTATAAATACTATTTTGAAAACTAAAATTTTATCATCATTATAATATTTTATTTGTAATTTTTTGGGAATATATAATCAAATTAATAGTTTTTACAACGATGATGAAATAACTATTTAATTAAAGGAAATATCAAATAAATGATATTGGAAATATTCTTATAAATATAGTTTTATAGAATTAATGAAATAAATAAATTTAATGAATTTATTTGACATGTTTGTGATTATTTGGTAGATTTTGTTTGATGATATCATGTTTTTATGTTATTTTTTGAAACAAAATTTAATTAATAATGTCAACATTTACATTATTGAATTTTTGATATAAATAATATCATATTATATGATATAAGATTATTAAAATATAAATTTATGTCAATATATTCTAATAATTATAATAATTCTATTAATCAATCATTTTTTGGTCTGTTGTCATTTTATTGTAATTATATTAAACCTAAAACTTTAAATTACATGATATCATAGTAAGGGTAAGACGAGTTAAGTAAGGCACAAAAAAAATGATAAGGATTAAAAAAAATAAAAAACATGTATAATATTATTTGTTTGATTTTCTTTCGACCCATACTCATCCTAGCATTGAATCTAAATCACTTTGACCCCATTTTTAATATAAAATTGGTCTATATTAATTTAATTTTTTGAAGAATTGAAAAAGTTCCCCTATTCTCTCTTATAAAAGAGAACCTACCATTTTCATTCATTGTAACATCAAAGACTATTATGTTTTGTAAATATAATCTGAAATCCCATAGAAGAATTCATTCCCAAATATTTTGTGCCTTATTTTAGGCAGAAAACCATCTTTATATGTGTTATGGTGTTAACCATTGATGATTTTCTGATGAAGTGGTATCCATTTTAATTAAGTGTTTCCATTTTTATTATTTTTAACTCACTTAAAACCATATTCAACCGTGATGAAATAATAAATCTATTAACCTCAATATACTAATATTATATTATGTTAATATTATCACAAAAAAAAATCCCCAATTCCAGCAAATGGAAGAAAAATTAATTGCTCTTGTGCATGGCTGACTACCACCTCACGAACATATATAATCATTTTCCATCACAATCAAAACATATTGGTCATAATGATGGAATTATTGTTAATATATTATATTAATGAAATATTTTTCATTATTAATATATACACAATTCACCCCCTCTTGAGTACTCTACTCCAACCAACACTAATAATATTCATATATTCCTGAGGAATGACATAACATATGGGTGATCTGAAATGTTCAGTAACAGTTAAGTATAGTGGAAACAATAATTAACCAATGATAATAATCAATATGTAAGAAAAAATAATTGAACACGTATGCCACTTAATCAATAAACCATGAGGGATCACGCAAACACTATATAAATTGAAAAACTATAGACGAATTCTATTTAAATTAATGGATACAGAATAATCAATTGGTCTTGGTAAATAATTGAATGCACATGTAATTAAATAAATAAACTGATAATGAAAATGCATCTATATATAATTTCTATGAATGAATCACATGGATATTATCAATAACTGAACTAAAGGAAATGTTTAATTATTAGATTCCATTTTTACCAAGAACATGATACCTTTACCATCGTAAAATATTCACAAGAGATATTATGTCTCTGTGTGGAAACCCATAAATTATTCTTGGAAAAAAGTTGAAGTGGTTTTCACCAAATGATTTTATCTTATGAGACTACAAATGAATCAATGATCTTTAATTAACCAGTCTCAAACCCTTACAGTTCATGTCTAAATCCCTACTCATATATCTAATAATCAATTTAATCAATGAACAATTTTATATAATGATATAATTATCATATATATTTATTATATATGTATTTATAATTATCTATAAAATTTGGAGATAGGAAATGATATGCACCGTTCATGGAGAGGGTAGGTCTTACGTCATATTTTAAATAATTTAATGAAAATGATATATAATTATATTATAAATAAGGTATCATATTTTTTATATATATTTTTATTAAAACAATTATTAATAAACTCCATGTAATTTATGAATGAATCACATTGATTTGAGGAGCTAGTAGTCCACACATCCACAAACGATGTTATCGTATTCCCACAAAAATGAAGGCATGATGTTAAGATTATATAAAATGTTACACAATCGTAAATTCATTATAAATATCATATATATAATATATAAAACATATAAAATAATAAATCTTCATTATTCTATCTTTAAAAATTTATTAATCGACAAATTAATGAAATCAGTTCGTGAGGAAATAATGCCCCGTTCAAACGAACAATGATTGCAGATCCCATTTTATGGATGTGTGTTAAAGTGTAGAAAACACTATTAGAATAAAAAAATATGATTATATTGAAGATTATTAGGTTATTATTTAAGAATGATATAGAAATTATTGATGTGTTGGAGAAAAAAATGAAACAAAAGATATTATTGAATATTGTTACCTATAATTTCGGTAAATCCTTTTTGGTTATACCTAACGACATTCTTGATTTTATTTATTCATAAATTGAGGCTTCTAATATGATTATATTAATATTCGAAGATTAATTTGGATGATTTAGGGTGAAAATATTTCTTAATAAGTGTGAATAACATGGAGGGGTGAGTGCCTTTATATAGTTAAGGAGGAGTGACATTCTTGTATATTTTTGAAAGAGTAAATTCCAACCCCATTTTCCCATGAAAAGTATATCCAATAATAAAAGAAAATATATTAATGTTACAATATGGTCTTATTTTCCCATTAAATATATTTTTACAAGCTTCTAGGTCATTTTCCTCTTATTTTTAAGGTTTAGTCCCTTGTTAAGCTAGTTTTTTTCTTAATCACTACGATTAATTTTAATCACATTCACTAATATTTTTGTAAAAAAGTAAATTTTTACATATCAGTTTCTATATATTATAAAAATTCAAACTATAGAATCCATGTTTCTAAATTCCAATAATATAAGTGGCATTAATTAATTTTACGTTAATCCTTTAGACTGGACGACCAAACAGGTTATTAAAGTAAAAAATATTCAAATTTTTTATTATGTTTTTTTACCTAATTCAAATTGAAATTATTTATATTGATGTAAATTTGAATAATTAATTTTTAATTGATATATAAAAAATTATCTCAAACTTAAAATAATGTTTAACTATATAACTAAATTAGATATGAAAAGTATTCAATTAAAAGTTTGTGTTTGTTACTGTTAATCAAAAAACTAAAACATCACCGGAAAAAAAAAATTAACCCAAAGATAATGTTGATACTTATATTTCAAAATTTTTGTTATTATTGAAATATAAAAATTATAAACGTTTCAATATTCAGTTTTAAATGTTATTTTCTTTCAAAAGGGGACCAAATTTCGTTTTTAGAAAAATAAACCTTTTATGAATAAAAATTGACTCATTGTTATTATATAATTATAAAATATTTTAGATGAATATCAAAAATATTTTAATTAATATATAATATATCTATTTCATTATGATAATTCAATAATATTAATTAATTTTTTAGGATAAAATATCTTTTTGGTTAGAAAAACATTACCATTATATTCAATTGGTTTTTAAATCAATTTATAATTGATTAATTACCTATGAACTCATTCTATATTTTTCTAAAAATGTATTTTTAATAGTTTAGTTAATAATATTCATATCCAATAATTTAACATCTATGTAATATATAATAGTAATAAAAAAATAATATTTTAATAATATATTATTTTTACTGTAAAACTCGTTCTTGGGTGTAACAGAGGTCCTTAAGGAAATTAATTGTTTAATATTATCCAAGATAACACAATATTTGATGAATTTAAAACAATATGATATAATATGTTTATTTAGAATATTAAATAAATCATAATGTATCGATTGGTTATATTCCATTCTACGCTTGGTGCTGTGTGTTAAAAACACTATAGAATAAAACATTACTCTTTTTTAAAATTCGGGGTGTTACAGTACATAAAATTATGTAAGACATCTGGACGTATCATATTACTTCAGAAAGAATAATATTTCATTGGTTTTTATGCATTGTCCCCACCATAAAAATCATACCTAAAACATTTCCTATTTTTTTTGTATTTTTTGGAATATATTATTACTTCAAAACTATTGCAACTCATTTTCATTTTCTAAAAAAGGATCTCATAAGAAATTTTCCACATCCTATAACTTTTCATAATTTCATATTCCATTGAAATTTCATTTTAATTTTGTAGGATCATTAGATATTAGAGGTTTTATGAATTTTTCATTAAATTTTTTAACATGTTCTTATAAATTGAAACTATGGGTCTTTAGTTATTCTGTACATACTATGGAACCCTAATTACTTAAAAATTTATTTTTATTAAATTTTATGTAATTTTAAATGGTATTATTATGAAAAATATATAGTCTTAATATTTTGACAACATTTTCAATTTTTTGGAACTATATATTTTCATACTGATACACTTCAACCGATAGTCATGGCTATATTTCAGGAAGAATTTAAAGAGTCCATTTTGAAATGATTATCCAAGGGGTAATAATTTTTTAATAAATAAATTACTAATTCATTATAATTCACCACATTCAACCCATGCACATGAATAAGAGTCATTTCAAATTATACCCACTATAATATATTTTCAAATGTATTGTATGTTTATGGATCTTCCTTAGATTTGATTGATGTTTATCAATATATTTACAATATGTCCCCTAGATTGTTGGTTTATAATTTTTACACAACTAAAAAAAATATGGAATATTGATCATGATATAGATTGGGTTCTACATGTCTCAGGATTATGACATGAATAGTCATAAACATCAAAACATTGAATGTTGTGATTTAAATGAGGTTCCAATACTACTATACACATGAATCAACCCCAAAATCAATATAACATATTCATAAAACACCATTGTTAAATATTGAACTAGTCACCTAAATTGGCCCATGACATCCTTGAAGTGTATTCCAAATCAAACTGGGGGCATCACACACCAAGGGGGTCAACATAGTAATAGTTGGAATGATTTCACACGTTCAAAACAATGAAAAACAGTGGAATAATAAATAATCTTACCAAAATAAATAAATGAAACCGAATTACTAAACATAAAATTAAAATAATTCAATGATAAACCTAACAACTACCAAATTTTCATGTGGCCGCATGGGTCAATCTCTGATCCCAAAACCAAACATCCCCCACATCAATAAAAACCAAGATCAAACTCTAAACTGAGACTAAAAGAAGAGTAAATTTATGGTGTAAGTATTAAAAATTAGTGGCTATTTCCAAAAAATATATTACAAATTCATTAAATTTTAAAAAAATAATCATCAAAATCAAATTTCAATGACAATTTATAAATGTATGTATTTTATAGTTTGATAGATAAACAGAATAAAAAAACATGTCCCTTATTTAGTTAATGAAAACATCATTACCAAGAGAAGTCATATTTAAATTTATTATATAAAAGAGGGTCAGAATGAGAAATGATGTTTTTATATATAAAATTGAATTAGGATGTGAAATATTCATAATAAATTACACAAGTACTTAAAAAATATTGTCTCCACATTTATCAAAAATGTATACGTTACAAGATGTATGGGATATGATCAGACAACATGAGAAATGGAAAACACAATAATAGAGATTAAAATACATATGGAACCAAAATTATTCAAAACAGATAAAGAAGTTGTAGGGAAAACATGTGAGTACTTAGAACTCATTGGATATTCTATAAGATAATGAAACCTGGTTCATCATGTAGGTACACCTCATCGAATGTCGTCAACCTACCCGAATTCTATATCTACCCTACATGGCCTAAAAAAGGTTAACAATCCCAATGAAAATCATGTAATATACTAAGGGAAACATTACATAGCATAATATAAACTAGTGAAACAACAATTTTTAGAAAACTCCCTTTTTATGGTAGGTTTCCAGGTCATGAAAAATGTGTGCCGCTGCACCGAACTAACTAACCCCATACAAATAATAGTCATAAGCCACACAATAGATAATTATCCCCTGAGTCATCCAAAGTAAGTTTCCATTAAAAACAAAAAACTAACACATGAGGGATGTCCCAGGTAAAGGACATCTAATTTCCATTAGCATCTATAATGTCATGAGATTCCTCCAAAGAGTGTTTTCAAGAGAGGACCAAATTTAAAGTTCCAAAAAGTACACATGAGTCTTTTGAGTGAGAAACCATTTTCATAAAGGACCAAAATTGAAATTTCTGAACCAAAAACCATTTAGAACCCAATTTTAGGAACCATAACGCATTTACACAACCAAATATTTCCTATATGATACATGAATAAAATTCAATTGCAAACCAGAAATTTTAAAAAATACATGGTGTATATGTTTTAGAAAAAAAATCCATAAAATTTAATGAAATGTAGAGTTCACATAAATTCATTCAATTTATTTAAAAACTCTTACAACAAAAATTATCATTAAATAGAGGTATGAAAGAGAAGTAAATAATTTTTCATCAATTTAAAGGGAAAATGAAATGTGTAACCTTCCAAAAAACACAACTCTTCAACAACGGAAAATAAAAAATACACTATGTGGGTTTGATGAGGTAAATAAATCTAAAAGGACCCTTATAAAGGAAAAACCCATTATTTAAAACAATGGAAACATGGATTGTACACCAAACAAACCTTTGGAGAAGATTAACTATCAATAAAATGGAAGGACGAAGAAGTAGAAATGAGGAGAGGAATAAACTAATGAATCATCTCAAATACCTTAAGAAATTTCATAGAACCACCATGGATGAAGAATGTGAGGCTTAGGTAACATGTTAGGAGCTCTAATATGGTTGCACGAACCAAATGAGGTGGACAAGAGGCATTTTGGGATTAAAACATTAGAGGTGTGGAAACTGAAAATAACATTTTTAATGAGTTGGTCATTATGCATAGTTAGGACACACTGTTACCAAAACCATTTTTCCAAAAGTGCACCATTACTAGACACACTAGGAACCAACATGTTTTGGCCACAATGTTTGGGAAACTATGCACCAACTGTGTGGCTTGGTAATATAAAAAATTGCAGATCTATTTTCACACCCTCTGAATTGTTTTGACTAACCATGAATAGGTCATGCACCATTTACGAGAAAACCTCTAAATGTATCCTAAGATCAATATATTTTTTATCAAACCATGTGCTACCCATATAACTCAAAAAAATAAATTAAAAGTGAACTGAAAATAGACTCATCTGTAGGAGGACACATGATTTCCCATAAACTGAGCACCTAAACTGTTCAATCGTAGTAAAATAGAACAAACCTAATTTTTTCTAAAACCTCCAAAACAAATTGGAAAATAAAATCAAGAAAAGAAAATCTAAAATAAAAGTGTAAAATAAATTCTATTGTGTTACAATTCTACCCAACCATTATGCATTCATTCATTATAAATCCATAATATTTTAATTTGATTGATTTAAAAGACAAGGGTTCATGCATCCGAATGATCTAAATGCACCATTTAATTGATCATATTCTTTGCAGAACAATGAAAATATCAAACTACAATTTGAAAAAATTAATATAACTAGAACCACTAGGCAAACACCAAGGGATCTTTTTTTACTAAATGATAAGGGAAACCCATGTTGATGGAGTATCGAAAGGGTGACCTGACCTCCGAACAACAACTTGTTGGAGAATCGGGAATGTAATGAGATGAAAATGAGGGCACGAATCATCCAACACGGGTGGATATGATTGACTCCCCACCATTTTAAAATTCTAGAAAAATTACAAACCAACACCACTGATCAAACATTGGACCTCCTAATAGGATGACCACAAAAAAACCAATAGAACCACCAAATTATAGGAAACAAATTCACAAATAGACATGCTTTACTCCAAGATTATGAAATTAAGATCCTCCAAAAATTATCTCCCTTTAAAATAGAGATTAAAAATGAAAAAAAAATAATCTTAATTATAAATAAATTTTGTTACAAGAAGATACATCCATTGAAAAAAATTACATTTACATCAAAAAGGGACATCACATTAATCCATGATCATCACCCCTCCTCCTAAAAATGGGATAGTGTGTTTTCTAAAGGGCTGGATCTTGCTGTACATTGCTTCCTAGATATACCTCTACAAAAATGGATCTGGTTTCCCTAGATTTCATAGGTATGTAAGGTCTTCTAGGAATTTGTTCACAAATTATTAATGTAACCCATAATTCAATATTGATTACACACCATGGCCCTACTCCCATAATAAGATGATAAAAGAACATGAGGCCTCTTAATTCCACTTATAACATCACCTACTTCAGGACACATCCTAAATTCCATAACAGATTTCCATTCACTTCTTCTAGAGACTGAAAGGGGACTATATTCCTAGAGAACACCCTATTTCACAACATCAAAAATAAAATATTACATCAACACATCATAATATTATGTTAGAATGAACTCTAGAACCATCAACTAAAGATCGGGATGAATAACTTTATCAAAATGTTGTTTATTCATATAATCATCCTCAACCCACTCCGAAAGATAAGGAACTAGATCCACAATTTAAAAAAAAACTCCAACACCAATGTATCATATTATGTATAGATTTACTTCTCCATAAACCTCTTCACTTTCACATCCATATAAAAGTAATATCATATGAAGGAGTTGTTGAATTCCTCTAATGATAGGTCTTCTCAAAACATGGTTCTAAATAACAAATTCCACCACATCTAACTCGGACCATCTATTATATGTGTTGTGATCTTAAGCGTCTGAGACTCCGGAAACTGCAGGAATCTGAAGATCCTCCCTATTTTGTACATCCACTCTCTAGCTTCATGAGGATTATCTTTACAATAAAAAAGAGTGGAGGAAACAACATACAAAACAATATGAGGAAGTATTTATGTTGATCGAATAGAGTGTTTACTAACAGTGAACCACCAATGGTTTCACATTGAATAGCCATTGAATAATAGTTTAGGGAATAAAATTAACATAATAAAACCAATAACTAAATCACCACCAACCCACAATAAATAAATAACCATAAGAAAACACTAAAAATAAAATAAAACCAAAATAAAAATTCCCCAATGCTTTTCCAAAAATCCCACTAACCAACAAATCAAACACCATTTTCAAGCACTACACATGTATCAATATCATTCCTCCCAAATGTCTCAATAATTTTATAAAAAACACCGAACCGTTACACTTAAATCCCATCCTAAATTTTAAACAAACCACATTTAATCATATTCGATTTACATAAAAAAACATTTTAATAAAAAATAATTTTATTTAAAATAAGATTTTCAGAACATTTATTGAAACAATTTGAAAACCTATTTATTGTTTCCAAAAACGAAAACATAAACTCCTGAAATACAGAACTTCATAATTTAAAATTAGAATTTTAAAACAAACATCATATTTACGGTGTCACAAATTAAACTCAGGTGGATGAAACTAGTGTTGATGGGTGACTTTTATACGCGATTGGCTGTCACATTCCAATCACACTACCTTGACAATGAGTATTTTGTGACCTTGTACCATAGAACCACATATATTTCCAAGCCTAGTGATATCACAAGAAACCACTATGAAAAATACCATTTTTTTAAAAAATTATATGTAAAAATCAAATTTCAAAAATTCATAACCACACTTCACATGGTAACCATTGGTTTGGCATAGAATGTGTTGTGTAGAAAATTCCCTATTTCTACATCTTGTGTTCCAAAAATACTAATCCAACTACCATGAAAACCTAAATAAAAATGGAATATATAAAATCTAGGCTCACTAATGAAATTATTCTCTGATGTCATTTTTTCATGAACCAACCTGGGTCGACCCTGAAGTACATTCCCAATCCTGCTAGAAACATCCTCAAAGCACGTTCTGGATCGCCCCGAGGTTTCAATAAATACCAAGGGAATAAATAGAGTAATGATTTGAAACAATTCACCAAATAAAACAATCAAAATAAGGTTAATAATAATACCTAAATGTAAATAAATAAACCAAACCTTAATAACTAGATATAAACTGAAAATAAAATTTGATCGAACCTGACAACTAAAAAATCACCATGTGACCTCACAGTTCAGTCCATAATCGTAATTCCAATCCTCTCCCATGGTGATCAAGACCAATACAGAACCATAACATGGGACTAAAAAAGAGTAAAGTATAGGTGTGAGTGTTAAATCTCATAAGTACTACTCAAATAAAATATTTTCAAGTTAATTTTTTTAAAATAAATCATTAGTCAGTTATCGTATCTAAATAAAATATATAAAAGTAACATTTCCACACATTCCCATCAAAAAATCCAATTCCATTTCTATTTTTATTAAAAACACACATCCTTTCAAAGAGAATGAGACTTTGTTCTTATAATATGAAAGTATGCGAGGGAGAGAAGTGTTATTTTATTTAGTTATTAGAAAGTTGGTGTGAAACATTCTTATAAAATCTTACATAAAGAATATCGAAACATACATGTCCACTTTTATCGATGATTTATACCATATAATAAGTATCATCAATGATCACAAAACAAAGACATTTTTAAACAAAACACTAAAGACTAAACCAATAAATGAAACTAATGAATCCACAATAGATAAATAATATCAGAGGGTATCTTAGTAGTACTTTGTACCTTCGTAGTACCTTGTAGCTCAGTAGATAATATAGAACTTAATAAAAATTGATTCTTCATATAGGAATTCCTCAACCAATGACAATCACACTCCCAAATGCGCGATCTTACCAAAGATGTCTCAACTGATTGGTATAATCCCAATGAAAAAAAAGGTATAAACAAAGGTCCACTACAAGAGTGTAATATAAAATAGTTTTGAAAAAATTCGTGTAAAATTCAATAGTTATTTTAGGTTCCAATGTCAAATCAAATGTTGATGGTTGCGCCAAATAAACCAAACACATAAAAATACCAAGTACAGGCCACACAATGAAGAATCAACATCATGTCACCATATTGAAGGTTCCATTTTCTTCAAACCATAAACCCATTAGAGAATCCCCATGAAAATTACCTTATATTACCATTTTCATATATCATTGAAAGATATGCTTCCAAAAATAGTTTTCAAATGAGGAAAAATTGTGGACATAAAACACAGACCTCAAACAATATTTGAGTGGAAAATCATTTTCAAATGGATCAAACAAGTCATTTATAGACCTAAGACCATTTAAAAATCCATTTATGGAACCAAAACACATTTAAAAAGTAAAATAAATCAATTATGTTCAAATAATATCTTTTAATAGTCATCCAATAAATTCAATAAAACATTTCGTGCGTAAATGTTAATATAAAATTCTATACAATTCAATACAAAGGGTATTTTTCTTTATTTCACACCATGAAATGTTTCCAAAAATCAAAAATCACTACTTAGCATTAAATAAAGTTATAAATGAAAATAAATCAATTATACATAAATATAATGGGAAACTGAAAAGGGTATCCTATATTGAAATCGTGATTCTTCAACAGCAGCAACCCAAGACAACACTAAGGGTCCCATAGAGGAATGAATATCTAATAGGAACCTTGATAAGATAAAAATAGATAATAAAAATAGGAAAAAAAGAAATTTGAGTAATATAACAAAAGGAGAATATTAACCACTATTAAAATGGATGAAGGATGAAGTGGAGGGAGATAGTAGAAGAATACCTTGAAAAATTACCCCCAAACCCTGATGAATCACATATAATCACCATGGAAGTAGGGGAGCCGTAATGAGAAGGGAGGAGGTACCCTAGAGTTTTATGATCAATATTTTGGGGAGATTAGGTGTTATGAGGTTTTAATAAAAGATGTTTTAACATGGAAAATCAGATTTTTAATGAACTGGGCACTGCGCAGGGTTAGGCTGCACAGTTTCCCAAAACATGCACCAACCATCTGCTTATTACTAGACACATTGGGAACTCATACAGTTATAATTCAAGGTTTTGGAAACCATGAACCAACCATATGACATGGTTCTAGCTATAATTTCAGATCCTATGGCATGATATCCTCATAGGTTGGACTAACCGTGATCAAGTCACGAGACTTTGACCAAAATAACCAAAGACCAACACAATTTCATTTGTGAGTTGCATTGTTTTGATCAATCGATGTGATACCCATGAAACACAAACCATGAAAGTTCAATATGAACTGTAAATTTTTTTATCCACATGAGGTCACCTGGTTTCCCCTTAACCATTATCATAAACCATGGAATAAACAAAATACATCCCGAAGCTCATAGTTTAGATATGGAGCCCCCCAAACTCAAGGGAAAATCCCAAGGAAACAAAATAATAAAATAGGAGAGGAAAGTAGAAACTAGGGTGTGACAATTTTGATCATGATACAATAATAAAATCGCATAAAAAATAAATTATATATATAATGAAAAATTATTTCTTTAAAAGTCATATAAAACATGGGTGATGCATACATTTATGGTGTTTTATTTTTTTGTTAGAGGAATTTCACCTACAACTAATGTAGTCAATAGGTGATAAATGATATGACCATTTATTTATCCATGTATGGATAAAAAATCCGTGAAACTATTTTATTGGAGGCTTGATGAAAAATTTCATCTTAGTTTTTGTTTCATTATTTTGTATTCTTTTATTTCACTAGAAAAAATATGTATTCAATGAAGGTTGTCTGATTTTTTTCATGAACTCACATTCTTCTATGTTTCATTTTATTACAGAATAAGTCAATTAATTATTTTTTCTAATTAAACTATTTAAATTTATCAAGTGACATAATATATTTTAGTATTGTAATTATAATCAGGTTCATTTACTCACCTGTTAATGTTTAGTTTAAACACATTAATAAGAGGTACACAAATCATACTAAGGCCATGATATTTTATTCAAATTGAAATATGTGTTTACCCATAGGTATTATGGTAAAATATGATAAATTTAAAATTATAATTGTTATAGAAAAGGATGAAGATTGTTTATAGAGTTTAACACTAGCTCACTACTATAACACCCATAGATTTTAGGATATTTTAATATTTAAATAAATTAAAATTATTTGATATTTTACGATAGAAACAACCCCTAGTCTAAATGAAATGTAATATTGTATTTCAATTTAACCTTGATATTTAATTTTTATAATATATATGAAAAACATTTAAGGAAAAAATAAGTATACGAGTTTTAGATAGTGAAAAAATGTTGATATTCAAGTAATCATCTTTTTGTAAATCCGTTACATGTATTAAATATACATTTTTAATCAAAAATTGGTTTTTGGCATTTTCAAGAAAATAATATAATTATTTTATACAGTATCTAAAAACAGTATTTCAAAAAATGGACCTTATTTTTTTTAAACCATCATGTACAAATTATACTTTTGTGAATACTTAGAGAATTTTCTAAAATTATTTATTTTCTTATTAATATAGAAAAAAGATTTCGATTGAAAATTATATTTTCATTTAAATAATTTATGAAATTTAATTTTTAACTTGAATTAAATGTTAAAATACTTATTTTATATTAATAAAAATAAAATTATCATCAATATAATTAATTTTACAATATATTTTTTTATAAATACTTTCTAAACTTTAGAATTTGTTTTTGGAAAAATACATTTTGTCGTGTTTTTTTGGTTTAATTTAAAATATAATTTCATCAATTTTGTGAATTTAATTTGATAAATTGAATTAAATATATATAATTACAAATTATTATATTTAATTATGCCACATTCATTTTTGGTGGAAAGTAATTATAAAAAATATCTAATCATTTTCATTGTATTTAATGTTAAAACTTCTTTACCTTGAGGTTAAACCAAGAGATAACAGTATGATTTCCATTTAAAAGATTACAAATCATATTTTTCTATTGTATTTATAACTATTACAATACAAAATTTAAATATTTATCTATTTGAATGTATTATTCTTGAGTAATACATTTTTATATTTTAATATTTTAAAACTTTCATTGTGTGTCTTCTCTCCCAAAAACAAAAGGACACATATCCATTCCCATATTTACATGAATTTGAGATATATATGTCAACCTATGTCTAAATTATTGTGTTATTAAACTTTATATTCATTATTTATATGTTATAGTATACTTTGATGTCCATTACAAGAACCCATAATGAGGGATATATAGGAGGTCTACCGAGAAAGAGGTAATCATTGTTGCAAATTGTTTTCCATTTTTCCTCATATACGATATATAAATCTATGTTATTTATCAGAAAACATTGAATTTTGAAAGATAAATATAATAAAATGTTTTTATATTTGTGTAAGAACCATTATTCAGCATCTTTTGAATCAAATGGGAACATAATGTATCACTTGTGCATAGGTTTGGACTATTACCTCCACATTGAGATAGAATTAATTTTCCATAAACATCTTTCATGGAATGTTATTATAATGGTTTTAGAGTTTTTATAAGATATTTATGTCATTATAATGATTCTATATTTATAATATCATATATACTATCTTACCTTCCCATATTTTAGAAAACGATAATGTTGCTTGTGTGTATGTGTGGACTACCACCTCCACAAATCAAGGAGATTAATTTTTCATTATTATTATACAAGAATAATAATAAGGATGTATTTATTAAATATATATGATATATATGATGTAATAAATAACATTTAAATATTAAATATTAAATAACTTTGACCTACAGTCTGTGTGAATGGTGTAATCTATTTTATTATATCTACATGTGATGGATGACTCTATCTATATATATAGTGAATATATATTTTATTTTTATAATGGTAAAATTATTTATATTATGTAACCATGATATAATTAAAAGTACTTTGACTATTGTAATTATATTCTTGTGAATAAAGAAATAGTTAACACCATAAAATAATCATAAAACATTGGAGAGAACCTTCATGATAATCCAATATATAGTATAACATTGTATGATATAAAAAATAATGGAATGTTATTTTACATAAATTAAATACTTATTTTTATTATATAATTGGTCTTGTTTTTTGAAAATAGATTCATTTGTGGGGAACAACACATATAAGAGTTAGTCCAGTAAATATCATCAATCATTCTGGTGCATAGTGATTGTTCCCTTACAAAACACTGAGTTCTTCCATCTTGAGTGATATTCATGGGATAATTCACATATTATATAAAATATAATTATGAATTATTTAAATATATATTGATAAATAGTGAGAAATTTTAAACATAAAGGATTTTATATTAATAAGAAAGTGTCATTATTAAGAATTCCTACAAATTATTTTTCATGATTTTGTAGTTTCCTCTTATGATTATCATTGCTTACAATATTTTTTTTGGTTGTATTCAATGACTAGAGCTAGAAAGAACTGTGTTATTTCCAAATGTGAAGGAGAACTCAATGATAATCCTCATGAGTAACCAAATGTTATTGGATCTAGAATAAAATGTTTTATTTTCGGCTTACCAAACCATATGAACCATATGAATCTATTAATCGTGATGATATTCCAAATAAGTAAATGTGGGAAAAAATTTCTATTACATCCTTCATGAGAAAACATCAACCTTCTTTTAGTTGGTCTATTAGCCCACTAGGTTATGAGAAATGGTTCAGTTACACTGAAAAGTTATTTTTTATTTTCTAGTTTTCAAATAAATAAATACTTATTTAAATTATCATTTATAAGGCAATGAATACCACTGTTTGAATCTTATAGAGAACATAGGGAATCTAGAATAAATTAACATAATGGATTCAGATGATTTTTAGAGATTATTTAAAAAATTATTTTTCTTTTATTCTTCATATGAAAATGGAGAAGGATTTTCTTCATATATAGATGAATGATTATTAATCCATTACAAACTATAATGAAAATTTTAAATTACATGTGAGGTACAGGTCGAGTAATACCATCTAACCTAAACACAATATTTAATTATTCTTTGGTATCATAAAACCAAGTATCATAAGTTCATTACCCATGAGTTACCTTAGTATCTATGGATAAATCGTTCGATGCTCTAGCAAGGAATAAATGGAGAATAAAGTTACCCATCAATCTCATAGTTTTTATAAGAAATGAAAGATGGAATTTAAATGAAATTGTAATTATAAATTTTAGGGACATATGAGATTGATATTTTCATTATACTATATGAATGGATAGAAACATGTAGTAAATTATCTTAAGGGTATAGATAAATTCTTTATGTGTGTATATAAATTTCATTAGGATAATAAATTCTATAGTGTTTGAAATATTGTTGATAATGATGGGAATGGAGAGAAATATCCACTGAATACACCACCAACAATCTAGGTTTTCGAATACCCTGAGTGTAGAAATTATTCTTACCAATTCTAAAATTTATACGTTAAAGAAAATAATAAATGTTATAAACATATTAACCGATAGATATAGTGAAATATCATGCATTCACTATTATCTTTGAGGGGTGTAAAAATGAAGTGATAAAAGGTATAAATATTATCCAATCTAGAACTACTAATGTCTTATTTGATTATAGATCTACATACAATTTAATATAGGTATAATTATATAAGGGTATCACAAAACCACCTCAATGATTTAATATAAATTTAGTAGTGAAATATTTTAATGGTATGATGATCTCATATCATTTATATAATTCTTTTCCAATTGATTTTTTGAAATTTTATTCATGTAAATATAATTATTATACATCAATTTTTATTTGATGTTATTTTATAAAAGTATTTGATATCATTATATAAATCCCAAAACAATTGTTGAGGAAGCGAAGTGAATTTGTTTAATCTAAAATAACATGTGATCATATATGGGAGTTATTATAAATATAACATTCCAATGGAAATTATATCCATTATATAGAAAAGAATTATTATTAAAAAATATTGTTTATCTTGGATGGTTGATGAAAAACCAGAATACAGTGATATTAGTATATTAAAAGTTTCTTTTGATGTTTTTTGGAATAATAAACTATTTTTCATCCCAATCATTAATCCATGTTTTGAATAGAAATCATATATGGTGTTATAGCTATTTCATAAAATCTATATTTATTGGCCCAAATTGAATTACCAAAATTATATTTGAAACTCCATGATATTTAAAATAGTAGATTTAATTATCCCACTATGAAAGTATGAGGTGAACAAAATATTTTTTTAAAAATAAATATGCATCAATGTGAATCTATAACAATTATTGGGAAGATAAATTAATCATAAAAAATGATTGTCCTCTTCCCTATATTTCTGATTTGTTCGATCAAATACGAGGCATAAAATATTTTTCCAAGAATAATCATTGATCCAAATACTATTGGTAGATGTTCAAAGTGAATACATACTCAAGAAATCCTTCTATATATGTTATAGACACTATGAATTTATAGTGATTCCATTTCAGAATAATTATTTCCATATTGTCATTAAAGATTTGATTAAAAATAACCATGATTTTTTATTCCTTATATAATTCATTATAAACATTTCTTAATATATGAATTTTCATGAAGATAACTTTATTCTTGTAATTAATATAACAATGAAAGATAATTTGTATGAAAAAAGTTCCAATTTTCAATTTTAACTACAAATGATTCATTTTTCAATCATATAAGATCATTTTAGAGTACATATATGGATCCATGGAAGTTGGTATTTTTTTAACTGTTTTCTAGATCAACTATTATGATTGAGATCTAGAAATTTTTATGGGTTTTTAGGGTTATTTTTGAAAAATATTGATGAAATTTTCCCAAATATCTTATCTATTAACGATGTTAACTGAGAAGGGAGTCATGTTAATTTTTAAATATAACTGTGATGAAAATTTAATAGAAAAAAGATGGCCAGTAAGTACACCTTGGCCATCATTATGATAGAGTATAGAAGAGTTTGGGATATTTAGTGATGCATAAATGAAGTTTTGTAGATATGTCATCATACACAATGATATGACATAACTTAAGAATCACGATAACTGTTAGTTCATGAAAAAAGTTACCCAACTCATGAGTTGGAGTGATATGTGATAATGTATTTCATTAAAAATATAGAGATGTTATCTTTATAGAAGATGGTTTACATATATGTTGATCATAGTTTTTTATGAAATATATTCACTCATAATGTTTATAATATGCTATAGAGAATATGATTGAAGTTGATTAATGATTATGGATTCTAAAAACATTACCACCATAGGACAATGAACAAGGTGGAATATAACATGTTTTGAAATATTAGGCATCATTATTATGATGATAATTAAAAAAGAAAAAATATTCCATTGTATAAAAAGATTCATATGAAAATATTCAATTAAGGTGATAAGTTTTATCTTGAACAAATGAGTGTTCAGTAATCTATCCATATGATGACTATATATGTATAGAAGTATTATGTGGAGCTAAAAAAGTAGTTGAGAAATGATCTTTAGTTCAACGGTTATTGTGATGTAATGATTATGTTTAATAACCAAATATGTGTATAATAAAAACCATACTCGAATGAGATATTGAGAAAAGATCATAGTTAATAATTATCTATTAATCCTAAAATAATGTGCATGTATAGAAATATAAAAGATTATTTGTAGTGGGAAAACAAGAAAAGGGGTAATGCATTGTATGTATATCAATTCTTCAAATGACATCATGTTAAGGCAGAGATACTGAATTCTGTTAGGACGTTATAACCATTACTAATACTAGAATAGAAAAGAAAAACATAACCATAGATGTGTTTCATCAAACTCCCTATAAAATATAAAGGCTATAATTCTATATCGGATATAGTCAATCGTGATACAATGTAATTACATGTCATTTATTATAGAGAAGATTATACTATAGATAATATTTCCATAATAAATATTACGGATGTTTCAATGGTTCATGGAGTACCATGATGTGTTGTATCATACCTAGATCCATGTTTTACATTGAATATCAGATGAAGTATATAGTAATATCTTGATTCAGAGTTGTTTTTAGTACTAATAATAATGCTTATAGACAGGTTAATTCTAAGACAACCATTAAAACCCTAGAGGATATGTTAATTTTTTTCCTATGTGTTTCAATGGTTCCTGGGATCAAAACCATCATCTAGTCATGTTTTAGTACAATAATAACTTTTATTCGAGCAATTAGATGGATCCTTATGAACACCTCTATAGAAAGAATTATATTACTCCAATGTGATATGATTATGATAGATAAAGAATGTTATTTAGAATTTAGCAAGATGAGAAAATGGAAGAGGGTATGATCCATTAGGAAATACATTATGGTATATCTGATTTGATAGAAATGATATATTGGAAATATTCATTGAAATATACAAATAAATGTTAGTGAGAAGGTATTTATGAAATTTCTCCATTGAAATTGGTTATGGTATTTCTAATTTAGAGAAACAAAATATCTAGGTATATTTTTACCTTTTAGAATCAGGATTGAGTAGCAAACATAGATTCTTTCTGGGATCTTCCACTAAACCTATATTGGTTTTACGATGTGTTCCATGTATCCCTACATGGGAAGTACAGATCTGATCCATCACAACTACTAAACATAGAGGCTATAACAATGGTTCATGATATTTCTTTTCATGAAAAACTGTATAAATATTAGATAATTGAGATGACATTATATGGTTCCATACTATTCACTAGGTAAATGTTTTATAGTGGAATAAATAATTTTGAAGATTCTACTTAGGACCCCATGGATGGGATAAAAAAATATGCCCAAATATTTTATAATTTATTCATTCAATTATGATATAAAAATATATTTTATGGGTTATAGAACATAACAACCAAATATTTTATGATATTTTTTCTTTTAAATATATATTTTTTTTGATGGCTTCAAATTCACACAACATCGATTTAAATGAACCATATTATTTAAAATCATAATAAAATACCCTTCAAACAAGTAAAATGAATATAAATATCAAAATTTTGATTAAAAAATTACAATGGTGTTAGATAATCAAAATATATTAAAAATAAAGATTCCATTTTGTTTCTAATGTCATTATATTTTATAAAATACATTTATCCTCAAAATGTTTTTTATTTTTTATTCTGAGAATATATTATAATTAATTTATTTCACATTCAGAAAATTTATTTGATTTAATGAACATCAATTTTAAAAATCACCATATCAAAATAATCATAGAGTAAATTTGATATAAGGTTTTGGAATGATTGATCATTCAATGAATAGTATAAAAAAAGATGTATATTGAAAATTTTGTTTTATTTTAAACCATTCAAAAAGTAAAATATTTGTTAAAAAATTGTTTCAAAATAAAAAATAGTTCCCTTATATTGTGAATAATCTAATTAAGTACATTATAATAAATTTTATGTTGGATTTTTATGATGATAAAACCCACTTGGGCCAGACTTTATGTTGGAAGGCTAAGCCACCAAAAACCCAAGCTTGTTGTTATAGGTTATGGGTTAGTGAAATACACCAAGATAGAATAAGGAAAATTGGGAGGTCTTAGTATATTATACATGAATTTATTCACATAAACCAATTTATACGAAATGTTTAAAAGAATAATAACAATACTAAACATCTAGATTAAAACAATGTATGAACTAACCTATATTGAAAGCATTATAGTATAACCAAATAAAACCAAATTGTCAAGGTGAAAACCCACACACCATACTAGAAATAAATTTTCAATTTTACAATAACTAGAATAAAATAAAACTGGTGATCATGTCAACTGATGTAAATGTACAGACCAACATACATGGTCAATGCACAAAAAGTTTTATTAATCTCATTTGATGTTATCATTGATCTGCATATCGTTTTCATGATAAAAAACACATGGTAGAAAACCCCATAATGGATTCGTTATATAAAACCACAATAAAAAACCCAAAAAAAACTATGGAGTAATAGAGGGATACAATAAATGGTCATCTCAACACAATTATGTAAAGTAAGCTAGAAACTAAGACAATAATAATAAATAATAACAACCCAGATATTCTTAAAATGATTCTCAAAAAAATTGAGAAAGGAGATCTATATCTCTACAGCCCAAAAAAAATAACGAGTTATATAGAAGATCTAACGTTTATTATCTAATACCAATATCCTGGAAATTCAATATAAGAAACTAGTTGTAGGGGTTCACACTACGAAACTGTGCACCACCACTATGGTAACATCAACTTCAAAATATGAACCCAGTCGAACCTCTCCATAACATGAGTAGAGGGTCCTTTTATCCACAATAAGTATCCATATCCAAGGTATATGCAACTCAGATGGTGGAATCACATTCTAGTATAGTTCAAATAAATTTTAGTACCACTCGATAGATATTGGGCTCATTCATAGTATGTGGAAGTTATGAATAAATCTTTATAAAGTGTATTGTGGACCTACTCCCTAGTTTGGTCGAGGTGTTTCAACCCTGTAATGTATCCAATGTTTTATCACAAATAATTTCCATCATCAGTCATCACCTTAAGAATAATAAAATTATGAAAACGTATCATTATATCTCGTATTCCATAAAAAATTACAATATTTTACTATATGTGGAAAAACACTTATGGTAGTCAACTAGAATGAAAAAATTTGACTCCCAAAGAATGATATATTAGAGAAAGAATAAATGGAGGTAATACATGATGTGTGGGTGTCCACATGGAGTATGAATCCTCATAATCATAATTCCATGTACTCTATTAGATATAATTTTGGAATCCATGTCATACTACCTATAATGTACAAGTGATACATAGTTTTCCTCAACCACCTGATGCATACCCATTTGATTGTGATTGTCTATGTACTTTTGGTCATGACAGTGTACCTATCTATACCTAGGGATCAGTCCATGCCCCTATACCTCTGACCATTCCCATTTACACTGAATGTACACTGTGATTCACTCTACACGGAAAATTAGCCTTGTAAAATAGACAACTAGTTAAGAATGAGGAAAAACCCATACGTCCTCACCACTAGCTACAAAAAGAATCCATGAGATTCTTATCTCCTCTTAGATTCAATTCACACTATCTGTTGAAGTGTGTTAAATTTTCCAATTATTCACTAGCCTCTAAACACAAGGGTTGATTTAAAAGGGATCCACAAGAATTGTTAGGCCCCTGGTAGTTCTATTTCCGTGGATAGTGTCTTAAAACACATCTCACAAACAAAAAATAGAGTATAAATTATATTAGCCATTCCCAATAAAACATGGGATATCAGGATAATATAACAATAATAATCGAATCTATCATTCAACTAGAGATTCCTTCGTCCTTAAATAGTTACCAAACAGACACCTCATCACATCAAAATGAACTCAAACACAAAATTTAAAGGAACTTATCGACCAAATCTCAAGAGTATATGCATTGGGAAGCACTAACATGCCTTTATAGTTTTGGGTCACATCACAAGTTCATATCTCGGTGGGTGAATAATCAATATCCCTTTAATGATTTAATCAATATAAACATCACTAATATATGTATCTACTAATTCCATGTGTCACCCTATAAAATTATTTCCATCCGTAACACCATAAAGAGTGGTCCTATCAAAATAGGACACTCACACCATAGACTCATTCATTTTGTCTACCACCTGAGAAGGGGTTCTAGATCACTAAGATTCCCTAATAATTACTATCTCGAGATCCCATGTTATGAAGGTGACATTTGTTTCTCATATTTCCAGACCATTAGAATCAAATTTTGCTCTATAAATAAGATTGGTCATAAGGGAATCCATTCAGTCGGTTTGGATTCCCATAATTCAGAAAAACCTATCAACTTTCTTGTTCTTATCCTCTACTACATGAGGGTATGGCTAGTTTTAAAAAATCCATGTTCTCTTTTGCTGTAACTCAAAGGAAGTTTTACTAATATGTGTACTATCGTAATGTCCTAGTGGTTCCATTAACACAAAATAATTTCGATGATCATCTTTCTGGACCAATGGATATGGATTCATGAACTTATCAATAGGTGGTAGCACTTGGTGGTGGCCTCTATGAGGTAAAACCATAAAAAGGGGTCTGTGAACTATGTCCCCATCACTAAAATCCCCATTATCATGAAGGTATATCATAATCCTTTATGTCTATCATCACAGAGACCTCTTGAAAATTATCAATACATTCCATTGTTCAAATAGTATCTCCAAAATAATGAATCATGAAAAAAAGTTCAAGGATTTGATTTTGTATTATTTATACACCATTTGATATCTACAGAAGATTTATAGGATTTCTATGTGAACAAGAAGGCTGTTACAGTCCTTATGCATAGATAAATTAGTTTCCACACTAACACTGGGATCCCTAGAATGAAATACACACTAAAGGCACTATGATATTTTAACACTAAATCCCATACAATCCTCACAAATGTGAAAAATCCAGAAAACATCCCAAGGAATGAACTAATCGGATTCCACTCTCTAATGAACCAATCCACTGGCCCCCACCTGGCTGACAAAACAACTATATTCCACGTCCCAAAGCCTTTCTAAATTAGGCTAGGGGATGAATACAAGGGATAGAAATGAATAATGTAAATTGGGAGGTTTTAACCTAACATACCAGTACAAACACACCCAAATATTTCTATAAAAAAATATATAGGTATAAAAAATGAATAAACATCAATAGAAAAATCAATCCTTAAATAGCAACTAAGGAAAACATAAGAGTAAGAAAAAATAGAAAAATATTGTATGTGGGATAAATACATGCCCAACTAAAAATGATGTTTCATCCAAACAAAATCTAGAAAAAATATAAACATGGAGATCCACATTCAAGATCTTGATGACTTACACATTTTTTATATTCAATGCACCCATGTATCCTGAAGAACCACTAATTTAAATACTCACCTTCATTTCGTCTGCATAATACATGAAATTTGTGTGGAAGCCTATATAGGGGTGAGTATATATATATATATATATCTAGTAGGATGCTCTAAAAACTAAAAAGAGTTCAATAAAGGGATTCAAAATATTTCATCTCAACCTAATGAAATATTTTCAAAGAAAAACTAAAAAACAACCATGAATAATAATAACCTAGATTTTCTCAACATGAATCCCAATTAAATAGATAATGTGGATCGTTATCTAAACATTGTAGCTAAGAATGATGAGCCATCCCACAATAGTAATGGTGAATCTACGATTACTAGTATCAGGAAAAATCACTTAATAAAATATATGGAGGGTTATACATGTCACCACTTTTATGCATATCCAAGGGAGCCTCAACATCAATCCATTCATCCCATGTAACCTCACGATAATATGTGTGGGGTGGACCAATCATTAATACAACACATTACAACCGAGGGATCCTAAACTGCAAAGGTGGTCCAACACACCACTAAAGCTCGAAGAAAGGGATGTACTACTATATATATAAATAAAGTACTCTTAGTGTAGGGGAATTTTGAATTTACTAATATTAAGATTATGGGGGGACACACGCCATGATGTGATAAGGGTTTTCCAACAATAGAATCTCTTTGATGATCCTACCTGTATCATTTTCATCATCAACCATAACCTTAAGTACCATCACACTCAGAACCTCTTAGATCATATCTCTTATGACACAATGAAGTACAAAACCATGTTATATGTGGAAAAAAAACATACAGATTGGATACAGGTTGGAAAAAACCATAGTCTCGGAGAAGAAGAATATACGAAAGGAATAATATCATGAGGGAATACATGGAATACACGGGGTCCCACATGAAAAGGGACCCCACCTTGATTCCAGGACATGTTATCCTCTAGAATTGGATTGGTAAGACATATAAAAATAAATGGTGTAAACTAGTGGTATATATAATGTCACAACCACTCAAATCATTCTCATGTGATCCTAGTAATGATGGTTTACTTTAGGTTGTGCTCGTATACCTGGCAGTGTACTTAACCATTCTGAAAAACCGGGTGATGTACATGTACCTCTAATCATTCCCATGTACTCCTAAAGCACACAATATGTCATCCCTAAAATGATAATGGACATGTGTACCTGGAGCATGGAGTAGCTTCTCTAGTGGGGTCTTACGGTGTGTGGTCCCTACCATAGGGCTTCAGATCTTTATCATATTAAGAAAATGATGCTTCATGAAAAGTGAACTACATTTCGGGTGTTTTTCCACACTAAAAGTTGTATAGTCTCATTTTTCATAGAATTAATGATCCTTCACATGGAACTCAGGATCTGTGTTTGAAGCAACATTCTTCATCTTTATACCACCGAAAACTGACGAAGATAATTCCATTACTTTATTCCAACCATTAGTTGGCCAAATTTTGAATATGTCTACTTGAATGAATCACACCATATATCCCATGTATCCTTCAGTTATAATTACTGCTATGGGTACGAGATCAATGATGAAAAAATCACAAACTATCCAGATACATTTTAAAATCACCAATCTGTTTGTTGTACACTCAACCACCATGAATAAGGGGGTTTGATCTTTCTTGAACCCACCAAAAAATTCATAATAATTACCAAATCGTTTAGTGAAAATGAATATGAGAAATGAAAGGGGGAAAAGACATGAAAAAAGATAAAACAGTCATTTTCATAGCGGTCCTATCTAATGATCATGCAGTCGAAATATCAATATTGATAGAATTGCATAAAAATATTTAAAATTGATATAAAAATTCAATCAATTTTTATATGGTCACACAAGTAATAGGTAAATCATATATCAAGAATAGTTTATAATAATCCACGAAAAATATTTTAAACAAATCTGTAGAGACCAAAATTTATGATACCTACTATAATTTAGAATTAATTTTTGGTGATGATTTTGTTCTCTAGCAACGAAGATGGTCTATTTTGTTCACTACCTATTGATCCTCCATAATTTGATAATATATTATTATCCAATTAAGTCAAAAAATTAATAACATTAATCGTTCCTCATATAATTTCATAGGGTTATGTAAAAACCCTTCTGAAATTTTATTCTGACATATTTGTAGACTCTTTTAGCTCATGTGAATTTTAAAAAAAATAAATAAGTTTAATAATTTATTTTAATTAAAAACACGACCAACCACTGCCAAAACTAGATTCCCAATAGTGAAAACTATTTTTTGGACCAATGGTAATCCCTATGATTAAGAATCAACAATGGTTTTATATTTCCCATCTAAGGCTAATTTTGTGAGTTATTCCATTATTTCTAGAAAATTGTGTCATGCATTATAAAAAAAATTAATATTTTTATAATATTAATATAGAGGGAGTTTGGGTTTAATATTTTCTACTAGAATCATATCCTAGAACAAATTTTTTTTTAAAAAATATTCCAATTTTATGTAATTCAAAAATTGATTTTTACCAATTATCCTATAAAAACATTTTATACTTAATAAAACATTTGTTTTCTAGAAATATACTTTTTCACATTTCTTGGGTTTTATTTTAAAATTAATCCTACCATATTTGTGGATTGATTATGATAAAATGGATTCCATATATTGAATCATAATTTAATTTTTTTTTATTGAGACCAGTTTGTTTTTTCATAAAATGAATATTAAAAACAATAAATTATTTCCACCACTATCAAGGATAAATGCATTTATCAGGGGTGGTTGAAAAATATATATGTGTATTCTTCAAAATTAAGCAATCTAAAATCCTTTTTCATGGATATATTTCATCCTCACTATATCCCAACATCGATTCTCTTACCATTTTTTATGTATTTATTTTGATTATGGGATTTTAATATTTTAATATTTCATGGAATTTAAATTCTGACCACCAAAATACTTATAAAATGGTACCTCTCCATTATATTATTCACACCTATTCTATACATCTTGATTGAAAAACCCCTACACAATCCCCTTATCATCTTTGTAGAAATTATTTATTATTTCTAGTCATCTAAAAAAATAATTACAAGGGTCCTTAATAGGGTATCTAAAGGATACTCACTGAATAAGAGGTAATGGTATTACATGAAAACATTCAACATATTTCTTATTTTATATACTCTAAATCTATAGAAAAAAATCATAAAATAAAAAATTTAGTATCATAATCATATGAAATTTTTTATTAATATAATTCAACCAGAATTACTCCACATCTTTTTCATCAAATGGCATGTGAAATTATCCCTCATGCATCCATGTAGAGTACTGCATCCATATATTAATAAAATTAATTTTTCAAACACCATATTCCATGGATGTTTATTATGATGTATTTAATGTTTTTATATTATAATTATTATATAAATATTCACCTATAACTAAAATATCATATATTCAATCATAACTATTCTTCCCTTGGATAATTATAACATTTCTCATGTGTATGTGAGGAGTACCCCTTAATTAATGTGAGGTGATTAATTTATCAATTGTGATTTAAATTTATGGTATTAAATATATATTTAATAAATATATATGATGTATATGATATAATAATTATATTGGAATGTTTAAGTATTAATTACATTTTTTTGGTGAAGGACTTAATAAATGAAAACAATGTTCATGTGTACATATGATTAAGTGTCTTCCCGAATGATGTAATTACTTTTTCTATATCTACCAATATGGAATCACTATTTATATATAAGTAATATAAAATTAATATTTATACCATGTATAAACTTTTTTATATGATGGAACCATGATCAATGTAAAAGGATCAGAACAACATAATACTAATTATTATGAAAAAAGAATTATTTAAAACCTAGGAACGATTGTTTTAATAAGAATTTATAAATAATTGTGTTTTGAAATAATATAATCTGATCACATATGATATTATAAGTATGTAAATTACTATAGAATATAATTATAAATAATTTAAATTTATATATATGCATTTAATGTTATTTTGAAGTTATTTGAAATTGATGTAAGGGATTTATGATACATCACCATTGTTTAATGGGGTTTTAATGATTTTTTCCCATATTAAAATTTTATGAAATACCTTATAATAATCCCATTAAAATAATAATCACCTTTTAATTTAGGAGATTATAATAATTCCTTTCATTTTCCTCAATTTATGTACCCAAGATGCACAATGGATATTTTTATGGAAAACCATCCTAATTACTTCTTCAATCGAACATCTTTTTTTGTCAAAATACATGTTTTCTAAAAAAACATTCATGAATATTTTTAACATTAAACTATTATTTTTTAATTTCAATTTTACTAGTGTTTTAATTTATAAAATATGTTTCTAAATGTAAATTAGTATAACTTTCTAAATGTTTTACTTGTGGGTTTTTGTTGAAAATGTGAAATGAATATTTATCCTAATAAATATGACATGATAAAAACTTCTTGTTGTCTTGAACACTATAATCATTTAATACTTCTTTAATAATTTCCACGGTTCAATTATAAAAAATCTATAATATTAAATGCATATTTTGGATTTATAGAATTTATACGAAAATGATTATTGTATTTTATTCAATAAATGTTCCAAGTGAACTTTTAAAGGAATTTTCATCTTAAATGACAACCTTTGATGTTTAATAATATTTAATTAGGATATGATACAATTGTATTATCTTTATTCTTGATATGTATGGTTTATTATTATAATGAAATAATGACAATGAAGACCTTTTATTTTCAAAGTTTTATTCCTTGATGATATATTAATTTTTTTATGTTTATTGTTTCCCTTAAATGGGTTATAATGTGTTAATAGTTTTATTTTATTGGAAAAAATTCTCTATGAATTTAATTATGTAATAGGTGGGCACAAAATTCTATTGACCATCAATGAATTTGATAATACATGACATGTCAATAGATAATAAAGAGAATAATGGAATGTGATATTAGTTATATAATGTAATCTGTACACTAAGATAATCATAATGTGAACCATGATTGATTATATGATGGAATGAGGAGTGAAACCAATATTCTATGATAGTGTTGGTAGTTAAAAATGAATAAAAAATGTTTTTCTATACTTTTTTGTATGGAGTAAACTTATATCTTACACTTATGGTCCACTCTCCTGGCTCATGTTATGTTCCCCTTTATGATTTTTTTCATCAAGATACAAATAATTAAATTGTGACTCTAGATTATAATCATTGATATGACAGCTTCTATTTCCATATTTCATGATTATATTCTTATTCCCAGATAAGAATTTTTTGTTTAACTGATCATTGATATCTACCTTATTTACTATTAATGAAAATCTAAAATCAACCTTTATTATGTTCCCAATCCATAAGTAATGAAGATATTTTTGAAGTGTGATATATCTATGAAGCCCGTTTTGTATGCAAAACTTCGTTACAGATGATCTAAAAATTTATGATATTGTCCTTTGTGAACCCATGTTTCTAAAGACACTAGAACAATATGATTTTGGTGTGATAATAATGTTATATATTGAATAATTACATAATGATGTATTATATATATGTATATAATGAAAGTTAATGTTTAATTTGAATTTAATCTTCTGATTTTAGTCTAAGTAGCTTATAATTTTGAAACACTAATTTTCTAAAAAAAATTCATCATTTTTCATTGTTTTTTTTTTCAGAAATTACATTTATATAATCAAATATGATAATTATCACATATTTAAAAAAATATAAAATAATAAGGATGTTATATAACCATGGTTGTAACATAATCAAGAGTAAACCCAAGAACTATTGTATTATATTCATTTTAAGGATAAAAATTTGATAAAGGATACAATAGAAAACTTTTTTATAATTAGTTCCATTTATAGGATTATATTCTAAGTTTAATCATTTTGTTTTTATATATCCTAAGGTTTTGATATTATTCTTTTTCCTTTGGATCCTAAAATTGAAAAACCGTATCACTATAAGGAAAAATCTATTATAAATTCCAATAATTTAGTTGTGATTAGACTATTATCACACTAATAAAAACAAATTTTGAAAATTAATTAACCACTATTTATATTAGAAAACATAAATAATTTCATAATCCCATGAATAAGATCTACAAAATCTTATAGAATAATCAAATTCAATTATAATATTTGAAATAAAATATTATTTCATTAATCAAAGTTGAAAATTAATTGGACTACATGGTATGGAATCACAAAGATTTCTAAACTACTATAGTTATATATTTTTTAACATGAAATCATATTGAGTAAATAGATCTCAATTAATATTAATTTCTTTTACTTTTTCATTAGAATGACTTTATAATGAATATGGATTATACTAACATAGATCCTTTATTTGTCAATAAAAATAATTAATTATTCATTTTCTTGAAAAAATATTAACAATTTCCAAAACATATACAATTAAAAATGAAATCCGTCGGATTGGGAATATAATTTGGAATCTTTGAATGAAAATTAATATTATTAAAAATATAAAATTATAGTTTCCCCAACCATATAATTAATTAATATCTTTTTATTACATATTATTATGAGGTACATAGACTTAATGATATGAGTATGATATAAATAACATTATAAAGAGATTTAGTCGAAAAAGCATTATCTGCTTTTAGATCGCTTAAAATTTTGAATATAGAATTATTTTTATCCAACATAGTGATCTTACCTCTATGGTTAAGCTAATGTCATTTTATAATACACTTGACACTCAACCAAATAAATAATATAGATTTTAATTATAGGTTCACTATAGATTTTATATTCTTATTATGAATGTTTTAGTAATAAATTATTTTAACCGAATAAAACATATGAAAATTACAATGTTGTTTTTTTGGGAAGACCCAAAAAAATCAATTAGTAATTTTTTTAGTGAACCAAAATTATAATGAAGGATACATTAATGAGACTCGGGAAATGGTTTTATTTTCCAACAAACTAATATTCTTATTCAAAAGACAATCATGAAATTTAATATTTGGATACATCATTGAAAAATTTAACTTCTAATTAATTATGAAAATTTCAATTAGAAAAAACAATCAAAATTTAAATCATATTTCTAAAAAAATTATTCGATAAAAAATCCAAAAAAATACCTTAATGAAACAAATTGGAATACTAGACACTAATTTTAATAGTATATAATATCATATAGATAGAGGTTTACAATTTCAAAACACATGTAAATCATGAGGATAATGTTAATTGAAAATATATGTTTCATTGAATAAAAAACTCCCAATTTAAGGATCTAAAAAGTAATGTTGAACCCCTACATGATCAGTAACATTCCTATCATTGTACACATATATTAGAACATATTATTTGGGAATAAAAATATGTTAAAACTAAGGAAATTTTAAAACATGTATTGAAATTAAATTCAACTTATAGAGAATAATATATTATTTATTTAACAATGAAATATATGAAAAATATTTTAGAACCTTTTGTTTATAAAAATAGTTCTCAATATGTTCATGATAAATACAAACCACCATAGGCATGTCTTATGAGTAACCCAACAGATAAGAAAATGGATGAAAATCTGTTGGATAAATGTTTTTAAATAATATATTTAAATTTAAAGCCTAAATACAATTTCATTATGATATGAAGCATTTTCAAAGGTATATAAATTTTTTAATCAAAATGAGTTCTTAAAAAAAGAAATAAATTGAAATAGAGAAATCCAATTTATGGACTAATGATTCCTACATGACTTAGTATACCATATGTAGAAAATGATAATATAAATTGATATTACTATCACTATTACCATATGGGAATATGAAATAAAATATGTTATATTATATTTAGGAGTATCCATAAATTCTTGGACCCAACATATTTAGTCTCGTTTATTGTTTGAGGTACTAAAACATTCTATAATTGTAATCCAACATGACAACCAAAGAACCACTAAACTTACTTGAGTATTATAGGCTGTTTTGGATTAGTTAAGATTTCAGATATATGTATGATTTTTTATAAGTTTTATATGGATAATGACAGGTATATTACACAGGAACCTATAATAATAAGGAGGTATTTTTTGTAAACTAATAAAGTAATCATAAATGTTAATTATATTAAATTTTCAATTGAATTTGGAGGATAGGTAGTTTAAATTATGACATTTAAATCCCTAAATACCAAAATAAAATATCACTTATCTGCATAGTTTAACATGATTAGTTATTTTTCCTCTATGTTAATTCTAAAATTTAATGTAATGAAACTAGAATCTATCTTTCTATAAAGGTGAATTTTTTTGTCATAGTTGAATGTGATTTTCATAAGAGTGAAACAAATGATTATAGAATGAGTTTTAGTATTAAAGATACAATTTATAAACCCTATAATTTTAAAAAGGATCCAACTAACTTCAAGGAAATTATAGAAAAATTGTAAAATGAAGAATCTAATTGATTTTTAGATAATTAATTAAATTTATCATTTTATATCATTCTTGATCTTGTGGAACTTCTTGAAGCTGATGCATGCGATGTTTCGTTGAATTTAAAAAATTTATTCTAAATTAACGAATACTAATGAGACATTTGAAACTATTTTAGGATGTATTATTATTATTAATGAAGGTAATAATATTTCATGTCAAATTAATATATATGAATATAATTGAAAAATAAAAACAAAAAATATAAATCAGGAATCTTCCATAAAATTAGAATTTTTTATTAATAATAGCTTTCTAAATAGACTATTTGAATCATACTGTCATCATATTTGAAATATAATCATCCTATTTGTGAATAAATGTATGGAAAAAATTGTTTTTTTACTCACATAAACCTTTTTTCGCTAATTAAGAAATTCATGTTGAGTTAAAATAGATACAATTTTTTGAATGTATCATATATCCATTCATATATGGAAAAGAAATATTAATTATTATAATAATAATAATTCAATGACCAATAGAACTGACTATTATATTTATTCAAAATAAATATGTGAGCATTATGTTAAACACCAAATAATTTAAATGGATATATTCCTTCAGTTTTTATCTGTATAATTTTATACATGGATAATGAAAAACATGTTATGGAATTTATGGAAAACTGTATTAAACAATTTTTGAGGATACTAAATTAATTTCACCTTCTTTTTGTATACTTGAATCATTTAAATTAAATCTAATTTTTAATTACCGAGTCATATTTATGTTGTACCGAAATAGTGCAGATTTGATGTTACAAATAAATGGATGATGAGTATAAATTATGAAATAGAATTCAGTGCCTAGGAAGTGTTATTTTTGTATTAAATTTTAGGAACATGTGACTAAGAAATTATATTTTAAATCACATTAATGTTTTTAAGATGGATTTTTTGGTTGTTTTAAAATTTTCATTAAACCATAAGATCAAGTGAAAACAACTATAACATGACCTTTTATTACCTTTTCCTGTATTTGAATTACATTTGGTTTTTCAATGATTCAGAAACCTTTTAATGTTGTTTGATGATAATTTTATCTATCCTTCCTATAATGGAAGTGTATTTCTTTAAATATGACTTTAAAATTTATAGATTATACTTTAAATGAATTATGAAAAAATTGGTAGCTGGTTTTAAAACATGAATTATAAAAATAATGATCTAAATTTTGTAAATTCTACTTCTTGGTAGATAATTTAATTTTCCTTGACCATATTTTTTCTAAAGGCTTGATTTCTTTAGAACAATCTATGGTTGAGGTCATTTCATCGAATCCATATCTGGAAGCTATGTGATATTTGAGAACAATTATATGGATTAAATATTTGTATAAGTGATTCATTAAATATTATGTAATGAAAACATTCAAATTATACATTTTCCAATAAAATAAAAAATTCATATCTTCGATTTGAATTTTCAATAATATTTTATAGTCTAGAAGAAAAACCAAATATCCCTACCTATTTTTCATCCAAAAAATTGGACCTCCCTTTGGAATTTAATAATGTTGCCTTTGAATTTTACAATTGGGAAATATTAGGTAAAGATATTGAAAAAAAACTTGATATTACAAATGAAAATAAAAAATTATATTTATCCCATGAAAAAATAAAAATATAATAAGGATCTATTGAATATTTCTTTTTATTTAGATAAATAAAGATGTTATTTATTATGATCTAAAGTGATTTTTTCAATGACTATTATTTATTCATATTTTTGATGATGAAATATTATATAAAAACAATATTATTTTGATGTATATTTTAATTAAATGTTTTATATATTTAATTAATGGAAATGAATGGACCTCAAAACCTTATTGTTATCTATTTCTAACAACTTGACATTATTTTAGAAAATGAATCTGTAATCTATCCATCCCAAAATCCATCTTTTTGTAAATCAATTTTTTTCAAGGGTGTGAGACATGGTTGTATTATTTTATAAATTATTTTTTCAATAACAAAATAACTCAATGTTTTCTAAACTACACATTGTTAAGAATTTATGTGATTCAATAAATGGAATTTGGGATGACCTGTACTTATGGAATTTTTGATGTGACTAAAATATTAGAAAATGCATTGAAAATTATAACGTACATTTTTTTGAATCTTTCACATAATTTAAAATTATTATGCCATGATAGATATAAATGAACCACTAAGATAATTATATTTCTTTATTAGACCACAATTTTTTTTGTAATTTTTTATTCTTAAAAACCTATAGAGCATTTTAATTTGATGTTAATATTTCTATAATAAATTAAATGTCTCAATAATCCATTTTTATATTTTATTTTATATATAATGTATTTATTTAATGGGACAATTTCAAAATAATTGATGATATCACTACATGATTCCTGATTTTATTTCTTTTCAATGATTGAAAATGATAATCCCCATAGAGATGATGATTTCAACGTTTCTGTTACATTTATGATAAAAATTATATCTTCTTGATTAGGTTAATCCAATATTTTATTCACTGTTATAGTGACCCACTTATTAATTATGTATTTAATGTTTCTTCTGGGGAACTATAGGTTTTCTTATTGGGTATCTTCCCCTAATCAACCATAAAAAATTTAATGACTATGATAAAATGTTAACTGAACAATAAAATATTGGAGTTTGAGATTAGATGAAAACCATTAGGATTATTATTATTCATTTAAAAACATATTTAGAATCTCAAATTTTACAATTGTACTTGGTAAATATTATCAATAGATTGTTGAATAAAAATGTAATGCTTTTTGATATTTATGACTTATAACAAGAATATGTTTTCAGCTTGAGAAGAAATATAATCATGAATATTGTTTTAGGAAGATATAAAAATGAATATAAATGATTCACAAGATACATAAATATAACCAAATCATTTATTTACAAAATGATCATCAATAAAGGCATCCAAGGGATGAAAATAAGTTACTATTATAATCATGAATGAATTTTTTTCCTGTTCATTTATATTAAAATTTTATATGACCATTAATTTTTGTTCATGTATTATTATTTAATAATATATTAATTAATGAAGTATAGATATAAGAACCATTAATTATCATTAAATATGGATGAAATATTTAAAAAGAGATATTTCTAGTGCATTAAGAGAATTATGTTCACCCTCATGATGCTAAGAGCCACTGAATATCACGTTGTGTAAACTCTTTCTACATATCAGTTTTTTATTTAAAAGAACATATAACTTCTTATCTAATTTTAAATAATATATATCAATGAAATTTCCAAGAAAAACTATTTTGAAGAATATACATTATTGGAATATATTTAATATTATTTAAATTTGTAAATTTTCATGATGCCTGAATTAATATTTTATTCATCCTTTCACTTAAATATTTTTGTGTCAATTATTGAACATTTTTTTTTCAAATCATATGTGGAAAATATCATTCCTCTTAAATTTTTAAAACTCACTTCAAAAGTAATATAATTTAATCAATAAAACATAATTTAAATAAATTCATAAATACACATTGCTTAAGATTTAAAAAATTTGTAATTCATGATGATACATCCACATTACAACCCCAACTCCATACCCAAACGTTCTACTGAAAGTCCAAAAAGCATGTCATAGTTGAACATATGTAATGAGGGATGTTGTCTTGTGGTTTTAATCATCATTTGTATCTATTTTGATGATTTTTGTGAAAAATAATATTATTTAAATCCACAGCTATAAAGATATATGGTAGAATAAAGAAAAATTAATGTTTGAGGAGCATAAAATAGTTTAATCATTTCAAAAATGGGTTTTAGGGTTCACACATCATTTTGAATTCAAATGTTATTAATTTTCCCCATATGAACTCAAATATGTGTTGACTTCTAGATATAATTAATATATAAATTAGACATATAAAATGTGGGATGAGTGAAGAAAGTAATTTTTTCTACTAAAATCATATAGTAAAATACTATCCCTAAATAGTTTCTACATTTATAGATGTAACTAATTTATAAGGGTTATAGGATAGAAAAAATTCTTCAGTGTATTTAAACTAATGAATATATACTTCAAAAGTCTAGACATCTTATTTTTTCTTCCAAATGTGTTTTATTTAAACCCAACCATCGTGGAGATATTGAACATTCATTATAAGTCTTATAAATTATCAATAGTCCCGAACATATTTTTTTCTGAATAATATGAATCTTATCAAGCCTAGGTATAACCTTTTATGTGTTATGGATAAAAAATACATTGATAAACAAATTTTAAATCTATACGTTGAGAGAAATATTTATTGAGGTAGATATTATCTCTGAATGGGTTAATTAATGACCTAGACATGGATTCGATTAACCAAATAGAAAATTATATATAATGAAAATTGAAAAGGAATTGAAATTTTGATTTCCCTACTTTGAAATTAGTGTACTTACGGTCATTTTTATTGAAATTTATTTTGTAATTTTTTTATTATTAATTGTCTATGAGTATATTTATATTGTTTTAGGGAATTTATAACACAAATATTTTCATAAATTTTTATTTGCATTCAAATGAATAAATACCCACCATTTTTTATTTTATAATTAAATTGGATATTTTTAGGATCTACATGGATATTTTTGGAATTTCAATGAAAAATGATAATTTTAATTTTTTAGTGTTTCGTTAATTTTTTAATTAATTGAAAAGGACATTGTTTTTTTAAATCTATCAAATCACTAGAAAATATCTTTTGAAACATTGATTGGATAAATAATTATTTAATTATTTTTCATATTAAATTTCCAATAGTTTCAAATTACTTTTATTGTGTTTTTTAATTCATAAATGTATTTATATAACTTATAGAGATCCTCGTAACACGTTTCTATTTTTAAGACATATATTTGTATTGAATGACATAAAAAATCATCATAAGTCATTGGTTTTGTACAAAATATCCTAATCACAATACAATTTTGTAAGAAATTTCTAACGTTTAGTATAACTCTTTAATATCATAAAATTTTTTTGTTGGCATAAAAAATTTTCCTCATCCATAAATTATATGTAAAAAATTTTCACTACATCACATAACTTATAATGATCCCTTATGACATTATGATTTTATATCAGTTCTGATTATATCATACATTGAATTTCATATAACTTGTATAGAATATAATTTTCTGGTTAATGCATGTCATCGGAAATATGATACATTACCCATATATATTGACTTTGGGAACCATTATCCCATATTACATCATTATTCACGACTTTGGAAGCCATATGTTGTTTGTAGTCATACCAAAAATTATTAAGACTTATAATTTTCAATGTTTTGTGAACATTCTAGAACTATGTAATTGTTTATTCATGTACTTTGTTTTATCCACAGGGCTTCAATTCTAAAAGTTGATGAGTATTTGATGAGCATGTGGAATTAAAAAGAGAAATAAAAGAGGAATAAATAAATGTCGTGTGAATGAGAATTTACTAATGTCAACCCATGCATAGAAAAGAGACATGTTAATGCTACTACTACCAATATGATTTCATGAAAATCATTTCATGTACATTGTTCATACCAAAGTGTGACTGAATTCTACTGTAATTTTGAAAAATCACCCGCTAATCATGGAACTGTAAGGGAAAAAATCCGTGACTGTATTGGGAGATGGATAAAGATAGTTTTGGTTATATAATGTTCTGTTGTAAATTTCTGGATGCAATATTTTCTTAAATATTTTTTTTATAAATGAGAAGCAGATGGTAATGTGAGATTATTTCTCCATTCATTCCCAAAATCCTCAATATGTTGTTTTAGTGGAAACCAGATGACACTATCCTTATATGTATTTTACTTCATTAATTTATCATCGTGTAGTACTCTAGAAACTATATTTCAGGAATGAAGGTTGTAATTTATTTTTCTTGAAAACACTTTATTCTATTTTTAATGACTAAATTTAAAAAGCTATGATTTAAATTATTTGATTTAAATATTATAATTTCAAATGTTAAATATTTCCTATATGATTAGTGATTTCCAATAGCTCAATCATGTTGGTGTTTTGTTTGGGTGTTTATATAACATTGATAAAATTTATGTAAAATTTCCTTGAAGAATTGGTATAATTTTTTATGATTAATTATGTGGTCACCCAGAGGTATTTGGGTAAATATTAAGAAATAAAGTTAAATAATTGACATTGATGTTGAAGAATTTGTTGTCAAAAGTCATCATTAATTCACTAAAATAGTATTTTAATCTAAATTTCAATATACCTTTTTATTCTGAGTAAATTTTTCATTCATAATACACATTTTACAATTTATTTGTATTTTAAATTTTCTATATTTCTTCACAATTTTCTTAATCCATAAAATCCCCAATTAATTTAATCCTTACTAAAATAAAAAATATAGTGATACTTTATTAACATATTATGTATCCTCCTCAATAGGAAAACCATTGATTGATGTATTTTATTAGTTTTAGGGATAAAATTTTTTTATGGTCTCTTTGTAAAATCCTAGTTAAAAATATCTGAATTAATAAATTCTTATCATATGTTCTCTCTCCTTTCATTTCATTATTTCAAACATAATTCCTTGAAAAAAAATATAACAAAAAATATCTGAAAGAAATTATTTCTTATAGTGTCTTAGAAATGTGGTACATTGTACCGTACATACAAGGTATTTAAAAAATTAAACAAATTTTAAACTCTCTTTTATGTAATCATTATTGTCACATCCTATATCATCACATTAATTAAGAATTCCATTAGAAATTTATCAAAAAAATAGGTCATCATATATCTGAATTAGGTATATTCATTATAAGATAATGTCATACATGAAACATGAATCATAATATACAAAATTTAAATAATTAATTGTGTCATATTGTAAGAACATGGACATAATAAGATGAGGCGTAATAAAGAAACATCGGGACACCATAAAAAATAATGCATTCTTATACATCTCACCAAAGTTTATAACTAATGTTTAATAAATAGTATTAACAAGGATTTTATAAAATGTATCACATAACATTACCAAGTAATTATTCCAACATATCGTGAACATGTTATATCTAGAGATTACTTAGTTACCCAATTTGTTGGAGCATTGTCATGGTGCACGATTCGTATGTAAAATATTACATGTTCCACATTGATAAAAAATCATAATTTTATTTCATCTTCTAAACCAAAAGATTGAAGTATGGTTTCATACATGGATATAACAAACAGATGGATTACTTCTACATATTTTTAATACCCATAAGTAAAAAATAAGATTGGGTAAAAATATACATTAAAATATATCCTGTGAAATCAAGTGTTTAATTCGACAATTTAACGGGTAAAAATGGAATATTGGAATGTGATTAATGAGAGGGAAATGGGACATATCAATTAAATGAAATTATATGTACCATAATGGGGGTGTTTATGAATACATGTAAATATAATAAATTGAAAATCAAAACTATTATATGAAATAATTACATCAATTGAAAAAGGTTAGGAAGAGAACACTTAAATTGGGAGAAAGTTTTATAAAAGTATAGATAGAATACATTGAACCACAGAACAACCTTAAAGTGTCTTTTTCCAATTTAATTGAGAGTGGATTGTTTCCCAATGGATCTGGTTTGGATTATGAGGAGAGAATGGGGTTATTTCTACATGTGGAGGTGTGTTTTAAGGGATAAAATAATGATTAATTTCTTATCAATGATAACCAATTTTTGGTGGCACTAATTTCAAAAATGAAGTTTATCCTATTAACGTTTTTGGACAATATCATTCCAAATATGAAATATATTTCAAATAACTAAATAAATATATTTATTAAAAAATAATTCTAATATTATATGAGTATAACACATCGAAATTATTTTATTGGAAAATACAATATAATGGTTTTAAAATTCAATGTATATATTTTTTAATGTAACCCATAATGTTTTATTTTTGATACATAAGTAAATTTTAATCAAGAATAAGGGTTATGAATTTTAATTTCATGATAAGATAATGGTTATATCAAGGAGTTATGTTACTTCATAAAATTGCGATATTTTCAAATTTTACCCCAAAAAATCAGATTTCTTAGAATATTACTATAAATTCATACTAAGATAATTATGATGTGATTAGTCCAAAAATTATAACTATATTTATAAAATAGTTCTATAAATATTATATTTTCATAATTTTAAAAAAAAAATTATTTTTAAAAAATAACTATTTTTTGACATGAAGTACTTTATGATCATTTTTAAAATTACAACAGTAATTATTAATTTATGTTATAATCTAAAATATTTTTTTTATTTAAAAAAACAAAATTATTTAAATCTAATAAATTTATAATAAATAAGCATTTTAACAAATATTAAATTTTTCTTTTTTTTCAATAATATAATAATTATATAATTCCACTAGTCACATTATTTCACCAACAATAACAATGACCAATCATCTTATTGACTAAGAGTCATAATTCCTATAGTTCATATTAGCAAATGTTTCTCATAAAAAATGGACATATTCCATTTTACATACACCAATATTCTATGTTCATCATTCAAAACTTCACATTAAATTTTTCTTCACATCCTTTGATAAATTATATCATTTTTGTAATGATTATATATTTTTTCATAGTCATTATGGAAGATGAAATCATTATTGAATAATTCAAGATTTACAAGCTTATTTTAGTCAATGTATGATTCTTATAATTCTATATTCCAATAAAATATGTCATTATAGTATCCCAAATCAAATCATTATGAATAATTTAATCATAAAATGTAATATTATTTCCTTGTTCTTTAATTGTTAAATATAATTAATGCATTTTTGATAGATACAAATTATTATTAGAAGAATATTTTCTGTTTATTAAATTATCCCCCTCTTATGAAATTTTACCCTAAAAGTTTGAGTTCAAAATAAAATAATAAAATATAATATAGACTTAATTCCCCAATATCACCTGAAAATTTGGGCATGGGTTAGGAATTTTCCCAAGCTCCCTACACTTGAATCAATGCACTACAAGATATTATTTTAGTAACATTCCATTATCCTCAGCATAGGGGGTTGGTGAATTTTTCCACTATAATAGTTTCAAGAAAATTGGCTAGACATTCCACATTTGTAGAACATAAAACAACATTGAATTTAATTCCCAATGTGAATTTTTCCCTAATTCACTCAAAAGATATGTTTATGTTTCTTCCTGTCATTTCTAGTGTTATAATCATTCCCAATTTTGTTATCCATCCATATCATTTGATTCAAATGTCAATTTAAAAAAGTATATCCCTTTAGGGAATATTTCTCTATTTTCTCATTGCATCTGTTGTATCGAATTTCCAATGAATTATATGGATAAATTCATATCAAAAAAATTAATGGTATATATTCTCATCATAATAAATAAAAAATATATAATTGTAATTAAAAATACTTATGATGTTCATCAAATAACTTCTCATAAATTCATCTTATTTATTCTTTCACTCAAGGAATTCAATTTCCTTCATTATTTTTAATGCATTAGGAAAATACTTATTGAAAAATATATTCTTGAAGAAATCCCACATAATAGCATCAATAGATTCCTTGATCTTAATATTTTGAACAGTTTACACCATTAATAATATTCCTTATCCAAATGGATCATTTCTAATGTGACCTTATATTTATAAGAAAAGATAGTACATAAAATATTTTTTCAATAACAGTGAATAATACTTCCACTAAAATATTAATAGTGTTTATAAAATGATAATATTCTTAATGGATGAAGGATTAAATGAAATGTTATTCCCTCAATAGTGGAGTTGGATACTCTACATGATTTATTACATGGGATAATATAATCATGAAATTTTTAACTCTAGCTTTAGTCATATGAATTCATTGATGGAATTTCCCATTGATTTCATTATTCACATAGGCCATTATAACTCTATAAATTATCTAAAAAATTATCCAAGGAGGGTAACATTAAGAGTCACAATGATAAGAAATTAAAAACTATAGTTCAACACTAATGTTTTTTATCATTGGGCTTCTATAATCATAAGATTTATTCTTTTTCATTATTTTAAGAGAAAATAGTTACAATTTATATACAATGTATACTGTTTGTTTATGAAAATAATATTATAATAAAATAATATTCCCATGGAGTTAAAAAAATAGGTTTCTAGTATGATATTAGTTACTGTTCACTATAATAGTGACTAATATATACTCGAATAACTTATTTAGAGGTTGAAACCCAAAGATGTGTCAGATCCATGACCACATCCCATTCTAGTACATATATAAGGATTGTATTCCTTATAATCCACTCACTTTATTCATCACCAAAATTTTAGGATGTTTTCCTAAAATTAAAATTATTCTTAGATTTCATACATCAGTTAATCTAGCCATAATTTCTAAAAATAAGTAAACCGTCATCTGAGGGAAACTATGGAGACCTTCCGTTCATTACAACATTTTAACAAAAAAAATTCGTTAAAACTATTCCTTAAATAACTCCAAAATACCTAATATTTATTTTTGTCTTGTAAGCATGGTTAATAATAAAATACATACATTTTAATTAAATAGAAAATAAATAATTTTCCACTCTCAATAAAGGATTCTTTAATAATGCATCGAATATTATCTCACACAATGGAATTTATTGGTGAGTTTATGAAATGAAATGATTAAGGGAAAAACTAGTAAGGGAGAAAAAATGAAATAAAACATCATAAGTGAAACATAAATCACATCATAAAAATTTATATAAAAAAAATTATCCATAACATATGTACATGAGAATAATTTTATGAGTCAAAACAGGGAAATGTGGAAACAATCATAAAATTATTTCCAATGTTTGTCACTAAGGTGTTACAAAGAATATAAAAAATATTTTTGACAAAGGTATTATAAAAATTTAGTAAGGAATGATACCAAATTACCATGAACATGTCATATCAATAGATTACTTATTTAACCAATTTATCATTGCATTATCATGTCACCCTATTCAAATTTCAAATATTATGTGTCCACATCGATAAAAAATCATAAGTTTATATAATTTATAATGCATTAATATGGAATATAGGATTCATATATGTAAATCCATAAAAATTATTTTAGTGTTATATATAAATTAATACAAATGAAAGAAAATATGATTGGGTATTCATGACATGAATATATAGTGGGGAAAATGAAGTGTTTAATTTGAAAATGTAACCGGTACATAAAAGGAATACTAGAATATGTTAATGGGGAGGGAATGTAAATACATCATTATCAATATATAATATATATATAAATAGGGATGTTTATAACCAATTTTTAATATATTGAAATATAAATTCAAATCCTTATACAAAATAAGTACAAGAATTAAAAGTCATATTAATGTATTTAATACTAAACCACCCAATATCATCTCATTCAAAAACATTTGGTGCATTTATGATGTGAAATGAGTTGGGATAAATCCAGTAAAGGATAAAAAATGAAATACAACATCATAAGTGAGACTGAAATCATTACATATGAACATGTACCTAAAATATGAGCCATAACATAAGTATATGAACATAATACTGTGAGGCATAATAGGGAAATATGGAAACAACATTAATATGATACATTCATAAACCTATCAAAAAATAATATCATTAAGGTGTTATAGTGAATATTACAAATATTTTTGACCAATGAATAATAAAAAATTAACAAGGAATTATTCTAAGGTATCATGAACATGTCATATCAATATATTAGTTCTTTACCCAATGAACTAGAGTATTATCTAGGATCAATGTTCATATTTCATGTGTTTCACACCTCCAAAAAATCATAAAATAATATCATTCATAGTGAATGAGTATGGAATATGGGATTTATATATGTAATTCAAAAAATAAAAAAAAAATTCGTCTACATAAATATGTACCATTAAATGAAAATAGGATTGAGTATTCATGACATAAAAATATATTTTGGAAAATTAAATGTTTAATTTGATAATGTAACTGGTACATAAAAGGAATCCTATAATCGGTTAATGGAGATTGAAAGTAAATAAATGATTAAAAAAATATTATATATACAATAATGTGGTTGTTTCTAAACACTTTTAATTTAAATAAATTATAAATTCAAATCCTTATAAAAAATAAGTACTTGAATTGAAAAAGTGGAGGTTGAAATCCCTTAAATTTGGGGGAAGCTTCTTAAAGATATAGAGTGACTCTATATAACCTTAGATCTAAATTATTATGACTCATTAGCATGTAATTGATAGAGGGTTTATATATAAATTTATTTGTTTTGGGTCTTTATCTATAAAAGGGTCTATTTAAACTTTTGGGGGGTAGTTTAGGGGATAAACTAATGTTTTTTTCTTTTAAATACTAACCAATTATTTGCGGTATTAATTTAAAATAATTTGGTTGAAAATAATTGAGGAATATTTTTTTTAGGGATGATAAATACATCACCATAAATTTTAAATTTTTATTCTTATTTTTTATGTCTTTATCTTCTAATTTTATCATTTTTTCCTTATTTTACATAAACTATGATAAAATTAATTTTAACATGGTTTCCATTTTTTTCACAAATAATGAAAAACACTAATTAAAAAAATTTACCTTCTAATCCCAAATATGAAGATATTTTAATTTATTCAATTTTATATATGAAAAAATCAATTTTATTATTATTCTTATATAACAAATAATTTTTATAGAGAAGACAAAATTGCAGTTTTAAAATTATATGTATGTGTTTCTAAATGTAAGACATTATTTATTATGTTTAATACATAAATAATTTTTATCAATAATATGTATAATGAAATTTTAATTCATGATTATATAATGATTTTATCATTGGAAAAATGAAATTTCTGTTAAAATCGGGATTTTCACTTTTTACCACAAAAATAAAACTTCATAGAAAATTATCATAAATTAATCTGTAGATAAATATGATGTGGTGAGTCCAAAAATGATATTTATTTTATCAATAAAATATTATTAATGAGAAAATTTAAGATTTTAAATCATAAATCATATTGATTGAATATTAACATTATTTATAACGTAAATAACTTTATGGCCATTATCAAAATTACATAGGACATAATTAAGTTATATTTCCATATAAATGTTTTTTATAAATCAATTTAATGAAAATTAAATTTTTATAAAATATAAAATAATATCATAAAACATACATTTATTTTAAATTCAATATTATTTATTCTTTTCAAAAATAAAATCTTAAAATAAACACAATAATAACTCTTTTTAAACAACAATAATATTGACCAAATGTACTATTCCAATAAATTTTTTCATATCTTCTGAAAATCCACATTAAGGATGAGTGGTAATCGTACATACATAAAAACAAAAACCACATACAACCTATTTCAAAATTCAAAAAACATTATACTGTGATTTTCAAGATTCAAAATGAGACACCCAAATGGAATTCAAAATTTGAGAAACCGCCATAAACATGGAGCCACGAGCTGCCACCTTCTACCCATCATAACAACATCATACATCATGTCGTTTCTCCCATTGAAATCACTATCATCATCAACCACATTAGTCGAGTCCCTTCACTAGCCAACATCATCATTAGAAACACTGTCCACATCGCCGTCCACTCCACGTCGTCCGAAGTAACATTAGTTGCCAGAGACCATCGAAGCTCATCATAACCATCGTAAAAAACTATCTACACATATGACATAAAAGTTAGAATCTTACTACTGATATCACGTAATAAAATAAGTAATAGTAATATAATGTTATATCATTGATTTACATAGATCATTCATTTCACAAAATACAATATTCATATATATTATATTACAATTTATAATAGGTAAATATTAGTTTAATTTAATTTTATTTTATTTGAGAAAGGATCCATTCCTTCCGTAACATACATTTATAAAAATATAGAATCTTATAATGGAATAAATTATGTCAAAAAATAATTATGATGTCTTACGGAAAAAAATTGAATAAAATTGTAAACATAGTATGTACTTTGTTGAGCGAACAATGAAGTGGCGCATCTAATAAATATATTTATTTATCATGTATGTTTTATGGATGTGGATATAGATCAAAATTAGTTAGTGTATAATATGAGATAAATGCTATATTTGTATGAATATTCAATTAAAATCTATATGATTTCATAAGCAAATAATATTATGGTATGAGTTGGTTGATTTTACTACCACATTAACTTAACCAATATATTTGGTGAAGTTGAAAAAAATGTGAGATTATTCAGTTTTTTATATTGTATTAAAATATCTATATGAAAGGGTATGTTGTTATGGGTTTGATATATTTCAGTTTTATAGTTTTGGTTTAGATAATCTTTCTTCAATATAAAAATGAACTTATTGGATTGGACATAGAAGAATAACTCATTATAGTTAACTCAATGAAATGAATTGAACATTATTATTATAAATCGTTATTTCATTTTTTGTTAGAAAAAATTATTTTATATCAAGAATAATTTTTTTCGTTTTGAATAAATATTGTGATCACTTAACTTTTTTATTATTTAATGTTTTCTTCAATTGTTTAGAATCAATTTAATTAAACTCTTTAAAATAATATATATAATGGTATTATTTGGTTAATGAGTATTGCGATTAAAAGTCACTATAACATGGGGGATCATTAATATCACAATTCAAAAATTATTATCTCAATCAATAGTTTATTGAGAATTATGAAATTAGAGGATTTATTGAGACTTTTAATGTATATTAAATAAGTTATCTAACAATGGATAACATGTAATTCCCCAATATATTTTTTAGTTCCTTCTGAAAATTCAAATAATACATTATTAAAATTACTCACTCATGGATATATTTCACTAAATAGTTGAATTGTATGAATAACACAATTGTTGATAATAAGGAACTAATTTAAATCAATGATCATCCAATGAAAGAGTATGGATAATATCATACTTAATTCCATCTTAGATTCATTCATTTCAAACCCAAAAATCCTTCTATCTTCATACTTTTTTATTCTATCAAGGTGAATATATAAATAATATTCATTTAGTAGAATGAACTCTTTTTGAGAGATGCTTCATCATCAATCACTATAGTCCATTACTTCAGATTTAATTCTTTTTATAAGACCTAAAAATATGCCTTATATCAATTAGAATAATTATAAGAGATGTAATCATTGAACAATATTTTATTCATTATTTTTTTTTTTTTTAATTACTAAATTTAATAAAAAATATCATTAATGAGATATCTAAATTTTAATTCATATTGTCCATAGACTACCTACTATCTAGTGTAGGAACATGATTCTGAAGAAAATATGGAAACCATATAATCTAATGATAGAAAATGATAAATGATGTCGGTTTTTTATATAATATAATTCCATTAATGCTCTTTAAGGGGAAATGGTATTATGAGTTAATATATTAAAGGAGTAAAAATAAAAGAAATTAGATAATATACATGATCTAGTATATGATGAAAATTATTCCACACAATCATATAAAGAATATGTGGTTAAAATTAATAGGGATTTCAAAGAATACACACTACTCAACCATACCCCCAATTTTCTATAAAAATAAAATATGAATAATTTTCTTATTATTATAAATGTGATGGATTTAAAAAAAATTTATGAAAACAAGTTATATGTTCAAAAATTTAAAATTTTACTAAATTATCTCTTCCAAATTGCTAAAAACACTTCACACATGCAACATATTATATAATAAGAAAATGGAGACTATTTTGAAATACATATTGTTGGATTATATACTTCTACATATTCCAATAAAAAATATTCCATATGTATTACAAGAGGAAGTATAGATATAAGTTGATACACTATATTTGTTATTATGAACTTCCAATTCATATTTTTTATATATTTTCATTAATTGTATTTTCAAAATTCTTCTTGTATTTTCTAAAAATAGAATTATTTGATAAATATGTTCTTCATGAAAATAAAGAGGAATACAATACCATGAATAAAGTAGTAGAAATTGTTAAAGAATACTATTTCATTTTTCAAATTCATGAATATGATGAATAGATCAATGGGAAACTATAACATCATGTCAAGGGAATATATGAAGATAGTGTTGAAGAATCATACCTCAGGTTTTCATCAACATTGGACTACATATGCGTGATAGAATAAAATAAGTAACTAATGTCTACGATTTATATAGTGTATAAGAATCATGGGGAACAGATTTTGAGTTAGATGTGACAGTGAATTAGTGTACTTGAATAAATAATTGAACTAATAAAATATAATAGATAGTATTACGAATCTACAGTATCCATAAAAATCAATATGACCATGTCATCTTTAAAATTATAGATAGTTAAAATGATGATGTGTAACGATTATTATTTTCCCAATATGTTTTTTAGAAAATGATTGGAAAAAGAATGATACCAGGTGCTGAGAAGGGGTTCAATTTCGAGGCTTGGAGTGCCTAGAATGATATGTAAAGTAAGATTACGATTTTAAATATTTCACGTGAGAGGTTTTCTAGAAAAACTGGAATAACACATAAACATGTGATGAAATTAGTAATCCAAGGGAACTATTGTGTTTGGGGTGGCGGGTTTATCTTTGGAACATCTTCACTTTATTTGGTGATGGTCTCTAGTGAGAAAACCAATAAAATTGAATATATGTAAATAAAATATTTAACAAAAATTATTTTATATTCAGTTCCTTATAACTCAATAAAGGTGACTCAGATTGAAAATAAAATTCCAATGTTGAGTTTGTAATGGGGTGTATTTTTAAGTGGGCCTAACTCTGATAAGTGTAAGTCGAGTGAAATAGTTATTTTTCGAATGTGAAGGTCATTAAAATATTTAACAACAATATCAAGTTTGATGTTATTTGGTGACAGAATGATATTGCGACGTCACGACTAAGCAGTATTTACCCTTCATAAATGAACATAATATGACAATGCTACAACTCTGTGTAATGAAAAAAGTGAATCATGTTTCCTCAATTAATATACTAAAGATTATATAGGTCCATGGGAGGATGTTGGAGATTTATCTGAGGCACTGGAGGAATTGTGATCAAAAATAAAAAATTTCTAACGACTGCAAACACCCCTCCTCATTGAAGGATATCTCTAACGATGACAGAGGTGTGGATCCAGATCGCTCTTTTGCAGAACATCAAGGCCAGTGAATCCAAATAAGTGGACGTTCCAATCCCAGGTAGGGTTTTTATTCTTTATGTCTTGTTTTTTTAGTCCCCCATTCTTCTTTCTAAACAGAAAACCTGGATCATGACACTAACAAGTTGAACCACAGATCGATCATTCATGTGGGATGGGAATTTTAATGTATGGATTCAAGAATGGAGATTTTATCTTAGTGGTTGTTTCAATGTCTCCCCTTTTTAAAACATGAAAAAGGAAAAATGAAGAAGGTTGATGTTCATTACTTTTGGAGGTATTTTTCCCCCTCCCTCTATCTCCTTGTATTCATCACCGATGGATAACTATGGTTGTTTCAAACTCATACATGGATGTTCTAAATGTGGTGGGACCCTTGAGTCGTTGGAAAAATAGCATGCAACACACAAAAATGTAGGCGGAGACCCATAGATCGTGGCGGTACTCCCAGATCATAAAACAAACAACTGGATCGCGTCTAGTGGCCCCATGAATAACCCACTCTCGTCGACAATGTATGTGGAATAATCCAACGGCATGTTCTTTGAGTAGTGAGTAGTGGGCATTGGTAGGCATACATAAGCAAGTCACGATGAAAGTGGTAGGTGTTCCGCAGGACGAGGCTGGAGTATGCGGTCCATTTGTACCACTGAAGAAACCCACAATGCTCCCCGAATCTCGAGTGGACCACACATGGCATATCTTGTGGGCTAGGCTTGGCAGGCAGGTGAGCCTCACCCTAGGTCGGTGCCTCAGTTCGGTCCAGTGCACCATGCCGGGTCGGCGTACAGGGCGGGTCTAATGTCCCAAGTCGACCTGATGGGTTGGGTTGGACCTAGTAGGCCAAGTCAGTTTGGACTGGGTTGTTCATGTTGGGTCGATAGGACTCCGGCCGGGTCATATCAGGTTGGACCGGGCCAAGACCCAACAAACACCTTTTTACTAAAAGTCTAATATCTTCCAAACATTACAACCGATTGAAAAGTCATTTATAGAGTTTGGAACCTCGGGATGTGGATGTAATTTTTATATTTACTCAGTGGGTTTTCTTGGAGGACAACATAGGAAAATTAGATTTAGGAGTATGATATCATATAACAAGCATGCTACGAATGTGAATCTTGTGGCTTGATGTGATGTGAAGAATATGTCATTAGATCTAACTAACTGAGTGAGTCTACATGACACAATGGTTCTAAGTGACATAGTCAGTCTATGGGACATAATAGAGCTAAGTGGATCAGTTGGTCTAAGAGACTCATTGGGTCTTGTTGAATCATTTGGTCTAGGTGACTCAGAAATTATAGGAGACTCAGTTTTTCTTGGTTACTCTACAGGTCTAGACGAATCAATGGTTCTAGGTGAATCAGTGGTACTAAGTGTTCTAGGATTATTTATGATTGTCTTTATTTTCATACATTATAATTATACCTATGAGATCTGACTACATCTTGAATGTTCCTTTCTTAGTAACCATACATTGTGTACTTACCTTAGTGGTGTACATAGTGACCGTACAAGGTGTACTTGCCTTAGTGGTGTACTTAGTGACCATACATGGTGTTCTACCTTAGTGGTGTACTTATAATACTTGTGTGTACCATCCATAGTGACCATACTTTTTGTATATACCTTAGTGGTATACTTAGTGACCGTGCATGGGGTACGTACCATAGTGTTGTACTTACTAACCGTACTTAGTGCACTTACCTTAGTGGTGTACTTATTGTACTTATGTCTACCTTCTTTACTAACCATACATTGTGTACTTACCTTAGTTGTGTACTTATCGCACTTTTTGTACTTACCATTGTGGTGGACTTAGCGAAATTGGATTGTACCTTCCTTAGAGACCATACTTGGGGTAGATACCATAGTGGTGTACATAGTGTACTTCGGGTGCACCTCCCTTGGTGTCTGTACATAGTGTACCATCATTAGTGATTGTACTTTGTGTGTACCTTCCTTAGTGACTATACATCATGTGTTCATTCCATTTTTGTCTTATCATTGTGGATTTCGGTTCTTACATATTATTTTTTTACTCTCCCATGCATGGGATTCACCCACATGTGTCGTGTCTTGTGTAGACAATCGATGACTCTGATGAAGTCATTGGTGTTCCAGGCCTTACTGGTTCTTGGAGGGAGAACCGACAGATGAGGTTCAATTCACCAAATTCTGACTGCTTCTGCACCTACCCTTCAGGTAGGGTATCTAACAGATGGATTCGAAGAGCTTTTACTTTTCTTTTTTTGGGATTTTATTCTGGACCATGTTCATTTTTTTGTACTCTTTGTTTAGTGTTTCTAGTTTCATCACTTTTTCAAGGGGTGGGTGCGTGTGTATGGGTACATGGAAAAATTATTTCCCCTTGTGGTTTATTCCTACATGGTTCTAGTCATCGACCCCATAGATTATGGGAGTGGGATTAGGGCTTGTCACATCATGGGCACCAGGGGATGGGTCTTGATAGAGTGGTATCAGAGGAGGTTGGTTCTAACTTAAGGACCAAATGTATGGGAAATGTATCCAAACACAAAGACATCGTGTTATGATTTTCGAATCGATCCCTGAAAACACTGGTAGCATACATCCTGTAGGAAATTACTGTGTTCTCATGTTCATCATTATTTAGAGTCATCTCACACATGTATACTCTTTTGACCATGGTACATCTTGTGAACTCTAAGATGCTTCCATTAAGGTATCTAGCCATGATTCTACAATGTGATTAGAAGGATGATCCTCCTATTAGTGAGACATCAGTACTAGTATCTTCACCATAGATAACACCTACAGGTGGTGAACCTGATATACCACCACATTTGGAGTATCTCATGGTACCCATAGTACTAAAAAATGAGATATGTTGGATAAGTATGTGTCACAAGTTTCAGCGATAGAGACCCCTTATGTTCCGAGGTGAGCCTAATACATAGGTGTCTATGGACTTTCCAGATGTGATGATCTGAGTTTTTCCTCTATTCAAGACAACCGTAGATTAGATGATTATCATTGCATGAAGCTTTCTATGTGGCTTAGTATGATAATGGTGGTATTGATTACACGATCATACAATCAGCCGACTCTTCTATGGACAGAGTTTAGATCATTTTTATAGAAGAGTTATACCATTATAAGCTAAGGGATATGCATTTCTAGAGTCATAAACATCTATGAAAGGACTATTTGTTGGTATCTTACTATTCATTGAGGCATACCAACCTTCCTATTTACTCAATGTATAAGATAGGAATCCAGTGCTTTTGGACTTGAACATTGGATCACGGTGTGATTAGGGAAGTCTAATCTAGAGTCAACCTTATATACACTCATAGATATGCAAGAGTGTTTGATAAAACATTTATAGTAGAAAGAGCCTTGGCTGATAAAACCCAATCGGTAATTGGTCTATAATGGGCCTGTATGAGCGGATATATCTGAAGGATGGTAGACATGTAAGAGTAGCTAGGAAATCAGCATGAGGTGGTACAGATTTGGTCTTGTTACCACCAATACCACAGGTGGTCAACGGTCTCTGTAAGGAAGGGGATAAGGGATGGGATGACTGAATGCGATCGAGGTATATGTCCTAGTGGCTCTAGAATTGATTATGGGTGAAAACCATGTCAATTAAACTGAAGCTTCCATACTTATAGACATAGGATATAATCATTTCTTTCTTCCAAAGAAGCATTCTTTGGTATCATATATGTCATTTGGAATGTCTACTCGATCCTCACATTAAGAGAATCTTACTATATGGAACATAAAAATCATGCACAAGTGCCTATAGTGTTACCCGACTCTTAGAGGTGACTGTTACAGTTGAGATATCTTGGTATAAGTGTTGAGGCCTTACAATGATATTCAGAATATGGACTATATATCCTTAATTCATGCTCAGATTGACTATTTTAGGAAAATAGTGTGGTGTTTCCATAGTAGTGGAATTAGGTTTCATAATTAGTGAAAGGAAAACCCATCCAGCAAAGAATGGACTCAAAAATAGGAGGGTGAGATTGACATCTAATCAATTTTCTAGGATAACCCTTAGTGAATTGGATGTTATGATTCCTCAATTCTCTATGATGGTGGTATAGTATCCATGGATCTGGTGGAGGTTGAGACTGAGGGTTTGGATAAGGTTCCTGAAGGACTATGGTCCTGATATTATTCTCACTCCTAGGAAAGAAAACGTAGTAGTAGTTTATCTAAATTTGAGATCCTATTATTATTTATAGAATGAGGTATTGAAACAGTTTTTCCTGATACCATTTTATTTTTTGGACGGAGTTAGAGTGGAATATCTATAGTCCATGGTTAAACACCTTGCATCATGGATAAACTACTTTAGAATACTGAATATAAGACCCTACATTCTCATATGTCTATATGGAACACTCTTGATGGAAATTCGAAAAGAGGGTAGTACGCCACCCTTTTCAGGGGACACATCGTAGGAATAGTTTGTTGAGGGAGGAGGATATGAAAAAGTTCCATACATCCCCCTTCTGGATGGTTCTTTCTTTTGACCCTTGAGAACTCTTTGTGTGGGGAGGCTAAAACACTTTCATTGGGATCAAGATTCTAGTTTCTAAGTTTGTTTCCACCTTCTTGTGGAGTGACATACTCCAGGGATGGCTGAACATATAGGGCTTCTGTGATATGTGGGGCTGGGAGGCTCATTTATTCATACTATTAGTGGATGCCTATAGTGCCGAGATACATTGGGATATGCATGCAGGTGTCGGGGAAGACACTTCGAATGACAAAACATGTTTAAGATGGTCTTACCTATTGATATTAAATATGGTTTCTTGTTTGAATCAGAGTGTCACGACCCATCCTCGGGGCCCGTGTCGTGACTACCCCAAGCCGCCTTCTATAGGCCAGGGACTGGCGACTAGCACCAAAGCGTAAATCCCAGTAAAAAGGGAAGGCATTGCCTTTGTAAGGTAAACAAACACCATAGAGAAAGCAAGCAGTAGAAGTAAACACTATGTAAAAACCAAGTACAACAGTAAGTGGGCCAGTATACAAACCCAAACTGAAAGTAAAGTACAACTGGAAGGGAAAACAGCAACTGAAAAGTAAAGCTACAACGTCGAGTTGTCCGCTGGAAATCCCTCCTGAAGGGTGGGTACAGATAGCCCCCACTTCTCCTCGGGTCCAGCCGACCGCTCCGAGTACATCCCGCCCAATGGTCCACCTTTAGGTACCGTCCTGCTCCGCAAGCATCAACCACGATCAGCGTTGTCCGTCGTCTGCAACCAACACAACGTAGTGCGGGCATAGCCCGTGCAGGGGTGAGTATAAGCTACACAGCAGGGACCCCGAGACCCCTGAAGGTATCCCAAAATCCCCAAAGGATAAACCAAAAAGGAAAGATACAATCACGAAGTAACATTCGACAATTCATAGGCATATGCCCATACATTTACCTAAGTCATCAATTCCAGTACGCTCCAACTTCCGAGCCCATGTACAACCCAGTCCACACAGGAACACAAAACGTAAATCCACACAGTATAGCACAACACAATCCACATAGGGAAGAAAACGGGATTCATCTCACATAGAAATACTTATTTGTATGACGATAGAGATGATCAGATATTTCCACAGATTCATCTAAGCCGTCAGACCCACAAAGGATCAATAGGTACTAACCCCCGCAATGACCCAAAAAGGATCTGACCCACAAAGGATCGATATGTAAGTAACCCCCGCAATGACCCACACAGGATCTTACACACAAAGGATCGATAGGTAACTAACCCCCGCAAAGACCCACACATGATCTGACCCACACAGGATCTGTAGGCGCTGGCCCACAAAGGACCGCTGAGCGCTGACCCACACAGGATCGGACCCACAAAGGATCTGTAGCACTGACCCATGTAGGATCGCTGAGTGCTATAGTTCTCGCCGTCGAATCTAATGAGGATCTCTGCACAGTCGTCGTCGTCGCAGTCACAGTCGCAGTCGAAACCAGCTCTAGGGTTCCCGCACACAGCAAGCTCGTTTGGGAGGGTCCGCTCCACGAGCCAACAGTCTGATACATCAACTAACACATAGTCCAGATTTGATGTATCTAAAAGTTTTGTATCATCAACAGGGACTCAACGTCGCAAACGGCGAGTCAATCAGACGTCCGGTCTGAGAGTTATTGGCTTTTTTCGTCATAGGGGCCTGATTGGTTTTTAAAGAAAATCCAACCCGACCGTACTCCACCTACATTCAAACCTCGGGCGGAGTAAGTCAAAAGATCCGTCTCACTTAGAGGAATCCATCAAAGTCGAAGACACGTCAATCAGACGTCCATAGATTAAGATATAAGCGTTTCCGCTCTAAGGTCCCTGTTGGTTTCGTGTACGAACCAACTCGGCCAGACCCAAAGTACTCCGAAACCTTGAGTGTGATATACCGAAACGACCGTCTCGATCCAAGGATCGAATATCCACTAACAGTGCGTCGTACGGAGGCGTGTACCTCATATTATGAGCAAAAAACCGAAAAGGTCCGAAAACGGGGGGTCTGGGCCCGGACCGACCCGGCCCCATCCCCCCTGGGTCAGCCCGAACCGGGTCGACCCGACCCGGGTCCTTGTCCGACTCGGCCGGCCCGGCACGGCCTGGCCTGGGTGGCCCAGCCTAGCCTGGGCGTGACCCGGCCCGGCCGGCGCGGGCGCGGCCCAGGCGCCAGGCGGTTCGGCTCGGCCGGTTACGGCCGAGCAGTGCGGGGGGCGCGCTACCCCGGCGTGAAGGAACCGCGGCCCTGCGTGGGGCCGCCCTTGCCAGAAGACGCGGCAGCCAGCCGCGTCCTGACCTTCGCTGGTCCCGCGTGGTCGCAGGACGGTCGGCCTGTCGCCGCGGGTTCAGCCGCGGCGGGTCTCCACGGCGGCGCGCCGGGCGCCGCCGTGCCGGCGTGGTGCGCCGGCGGTTTGCTCCGCGGACCATTGGACGAGTTCCGGTGGTCGGAAATTCACGCTGTCTTCGCCAAAGGTCCTCCCGGGGTCCATTCTTCCCTGCGAGGACCTCGTATCGCCCGTGCGGCCTGCTTTGTTGACGTCCGTCGTTTCACACACCAAGAACGAAAGGGGTGGTGGGTTCGGACTTGTTCGTTAGTCCGCACCCACCGCGTTAGCGGTTTTAAAAGTCTCACAAAAAAATAATCAATCAAACGCCATGGGTATAAATCACGAATATTTAAAAGAATCAAGCCCCTACTTCATCGTATTCGTCGAACGAGAGTTCTTCGCGGAATTGACCATCGCGGAAGAAGAGGATCGTCGCGTCGCGGAAGGACGTCGCGTCGTCGCGGTATACGACGTCGCGCCGACGATCTTCGAGGGTTAAAGAAAACACATAGATTTAATTTCATGAATTAAATCCATGTTAAGGATAAAATCCACAAAGGAAATTTAAAAGATCTGTAATCCCCTACCTCAGTCGGTGTTGATCGAAGATTGTCGCGGGGAAGGATCGTCGCAGAAGAATGTCGGGGGAGGGGAATCGTCAGTGTCGCGATACACGGCGTCGCATCTTCGATCTCCGAGGGTTTGGCGTTCTTCATCGCCTTTCGTCGAAGGTCGGCGTTCTTCGCGTTCTTCTCGTTCTTCACGTTCTTCACGAAGGAGGATGAAGATACAGTTACTCCAAATCCTCTCAACAATCCGAACCCAAGAAGAACTTATGTTGGTATTTTTTTATTACATGCAAACAATTTGAAAAACAAGTTAAGAAACAAACCATTAATTCGGTGAATTAATGGTAACGACTTAACTGTCCATTTAATAGGGGCGTTAAGAGTTTATAAAATGCACCAGTTGACTTTTATTAAAGAGGAGTTTTCGCGGATGTGTTACTTAGGGGAAAAGAAACGGTGGGGCTCGTGCGGGCCCCACCTCAAAAATATACTACCAAGAGGGTAGGATATTTTGGGTTCCACCCTATCCACTTCAATTTATATTAAGTGGCTCTATGTGGTTTTAAGTGGCTTTAAGTGAAATAAAATAAATTTTTCACACCACTTTAATTTATTTCTTAACTTAACCCCAAAAACTAAAAACCACACCCGAGAAAACGCAACTCTGGAAAAGGTGTTTTTATGCAAATACCGGCACTGCGATTCCATTGGTGCCCTCAGAATTCGATTCCGAGCACCAATTCAAATGATAGAAAAACCCGCTCATTTTTTCAATGAACGTACCCGATCCAAACTTCAGAAAATGATTCCGGGCACACCGGGCCACGGAATCAGGTTCCGTCAGAAACTGCGTTCTTGTAAAATTTCAAAGAAAATTAAGAAAAAAATTTCCTTGAAATTTACGGGTCTTTACATCACTCCCACCTTTGGTATTTACGTCCCCGTAAAGATACATCATAAACTAGGGAAACAAATGTGGGTACTGAGCACGCATCTGAGCCTCCCGCTCCCAAGTGCTCTCTTGAAGGTTCATGTGCTGCCATTTGATGCGCACTAGTGGAATCGACCATCCACATAGGACCTTCTTCTGTCGATACTCGATCACCACAGGGACCTCCCCAAAATCCACCCCATCATCAATGTCCAGCTCCCCATGGTCAATGATATGTGACAGATCATGCACGTATCTCCTCAGCTGGGATATGTGGAAGAAGTCGTGCACCTGGTGCAACTGAGGTGGTAGAGCCAGGCGATAAGCCACCTCGCCAATCCTGTTGAGTACTGGAATGGTCCGATGAAGCGTGGAGACAACTTCTCGCCTCGACCAAATCTCTGTAATCCACGTCGAGGTGAGACACGTAAGAAGACATGGTCGCGATCCTAGAACTCTAGTGGCCTCCGCCTCCTATCTGTATAAGAATTCTGCCGGCTCTGAGTTGTCCTCATCCGCTCCTGGATTATCTGTACCTTCTCTGTAGTGGCTCGGACCATCTCTGTTACCACAATTGCTGACTCCCCAGGGTCTGTCCCGCACAAAAGAGATATGCATGGTCGGTCGTACAACGCCTCGTACGGTGCCATCCCGATGGTGGAGTGGCAGCTGTTGTTGTACGCAAACTCCACCAAGGGTAGGTGGTCCTCCCTCCTGTGACCAATGTCAAGGACACATGCGCGGAGCATGTCCTCAAGTGTCTGAATGGTCCTCTCCATCTGACCATCCGTCTGAGGGTGAAAGGCGGTGCTCAGATGTAGCTGTGTCCCGAATGCCTCCTAAAACCCCTTCCAGAGCCGGGAAGTGAAGCGAGAATCTCGATCAGAGACGATAGATGATGGCACACCGTGAAGCCGTACAATCTCTTGAACATAGAGACGTCCCAAGCTCTCCACTGAGCTCTGCTCTCTAGTTGGTAAGAAGTGAGCCGACTTGGTGAGTCGGTCGAAAATCACCCAAATTGAGTCGTGACCTCTGGAAGTGTGTGGTAGTCCAGTCAAGAAGTCCATAGATATCCCATCCCACTTCCACTCCAGTACCTCCAAGGGCTGTACCATGCCTGCTAGTACCTGGTGCTCTGCCTTCACCTACTTCCAGGTGAGGTATCGAGAAACGAACTCTTCCACAGCCTTCTTCATTCCCGGCCACCAGTGCTGTTGTTTGAGATCCTTTTACATCTTTTCCACTCCAGGATGTACTGCCAAAGGAGAAGTGTGAAACTCTCTCATCACATCCTCCCGTAAAGAAAATGGTACCATGGTACGTCCTCTGAAAAGGACGTCGTGCTCTGCTCCAAAAGGGAAACCATCAGGTGCTTGTCCTAAGGATATCTGTGCACGCTGCGTCTCACAGTCAGCGTCCCCATGTTGTACCTCTCTGACCCGCTGTAGTAGTGGAGGGATGACTGTGAGAGACTAAAGGAAGGATACTCCATCTCTATCCATGAAGGTTATCTGCAAAGCGGCTAGTTGCTCTATCGTCTCCTCAAGTAGCTGAATGCCCGTCCTCCTGCTGAGAGCATCAGCTACCATGTTCCTCTTCCTAGGAGTATAGACGATCTCAAAGTCATTGTCCTAGAGGAACTCGACCCATCGCTGCTGTCTCAGGTTCAGGTCCTTCTGAGAGAAGATGTACCTGAGACTCTGATGGTCATAAAAGACTGTAAAGCGCTCGCCCATCAGATAGTGTCACCATGTTTTCAGAGCGAAGACCACTGCTGCTAACTCCAGGTCATGGGTAGCGTAGTTCTGCTCATGCAGCCTTAAATGATGTGATCCATAGGCGATCATAGCCCTCTCTTGCATCAGGACACATCTGAGTCTGGTCCGTGATGCATCCCAGTAAACTACGTACCCAACTCCCTCCTCTGGAAGCCACAAGATAGGGGCCCTGGTCAATATCTATCTCAGCTCCTAGAAGCTCTGCTGACATCTATCTGACCACACAAAGGGTTTCTCCTTCTACGTAAGAGCTGAGATTGGTGCCGAAACTCTGGAGAAGTATAGAACAAATCTCTGATAGTATCCAGCTAGTCCCAAGAAACTCTGCACCTCCATCACGCTCTTGGGTGGCTCCCAAGCTAGCACTGCCTCGATATTCGCAGGATCCACCGCAACCCCTACCTCAGAGATGAAGTGTCCCATGAAGTGGACCTCACATATCCAAAACTGACAATTCGAGTGCTTTCCATAAAGCTGGTGCCCTCAGAGTGAGTCCAGTACCACTCGCATGTAGTAGGCATTCTCCTCCTCAGTCGTCGAGTAAATCAAAATGTCGTCGATAAAGACCACAACAAATCGATCGAGGTATGGCTGAAAGATCCTGTTCATGAGGCCCATGAACACCGCTGGAGCATTGGGTATGCCGAATGGCATAACCAAGAACTCGTAGTGGCCATACCGACATCTGAAGGCCATCTTTTGCACGTCCTCGTCCTGAAATCTGAGCTGATGATAGATTGACCTGAGGTCTATCTTCGAAAACCACCATGCTCTTTTGAACTTATCGAAGAGGTCATAAATCCTTGGTAGCTGATACTTGTTCCTCACCGTCACCTGGTTCAGGCGATGATAGTCGACACAAAGTCACAATCTCACGTCCGCCTTCTTGGCAAAAAATATCGGGGAAGCCCAGGGTGAAACACTAGGTCGGATGAATCTCTTGCCCTACAAGTCCTCCAATTGTACATGTAGCTCTTGAAGCTCAGCGGGGGCGATCCGATATGCTGGAGTGGATATCAGGGATGTCCTAGGGTACAGATCAATATAAAAGTCTACCTCTCTGCGAGGAGGTAGTCCTGGAACGTCGTCGGGAAAGACGTCCGCATACTGATCCACCACTTCAAGAAAACTAGGACTCCACACGTCAACTGCACCTAGGATGAGGCTAGCCAACTGATGAGTGATGGGCTATCCTCTCCTCTGTGGAAGTCCATCCTATGCTGTGAAGGCTCCCTTCTCGCCGGTGAAGGTGAACCTACTCCCGTCGGTGCGTACATATCGCACCTTGTGCCTAAAACAGTCGATCTGAGCATGGACTGTAGATAACCAATCCATGCCCAAGATGACTTCGTAAGGCCTCATCACCACTACAAGAAGATCCCAGCCGAAGATCCCGCCTCCTAGAGTAAGCTCACACTGTTGGAAACATTGCGTAATCGTCAAGTCTTCTCCCGTAGGAGTCTCTAGACGTAAGGATCGAGCCAATGACTCTGTCGGAATCTCAGAGCTCCGAAGAAGGGCAGTGACTATGAAAGAGTGACTCGCTCCTTTTTCTATAAGAACTGCAGCAAGGGTGGAATAGACACAGATAGTATCTCGAATAATCTCAGGTGCGCCGTGGTCGATGGCCTCCGCTGCCTGGAGCTATGCCTATCTCTGCCCGCCAGATCCCTGTGGCCGGGGTGGCCCTCTTGGTGGTGGTGGTGGTAGAGCCTCAAAGCGTCACCCATCACCTGCTGCTCGGCCAGCTCCTCTGCCTCGTCCGCCTGCTCCATGCGGTCTTCCACGGTCGACTCTCTACCTCTGCCTGGGTGGCCCCTCAACCTTCTGATGCTCCTCGGCACGGTGGGTCGAGCAGTCACGAGCCATGTGACCATGTCTGTCGCATGTGTAGCACTTCCTGCCTCTCTAAAGACTGGCTCTGCGCTGTGTGCCCTGCACTGCTGAGCTAGTGACTTAAGGTCGTCTGCGTGAGAGTCAAATCTTCCTGGACCCATGAGTCATCCGTCGACTGCCTGCCACAAAAGACTCTACTACGTGTCGCCCCGCGGTAGGTCTCGCCGCTAGTGAAGGCTCAACAAGAAAGCTCTCGATCAATATGGATCACTCCAGTACTCCTGCCTGAGTCAGAATGCTGAGGGAGATCAGCGATGCCCTGATCTCATGTCTCAAACCCTACTCAAAGTTCCGGGCCCGGAAGAATGGGTCTCGTACCATGTCTGTTGAGTAGCGCGAGAGATCGGTAAATCTCACCGAGTACTGGGCGACCGTCGAGATGCCCTGTCGCAGCTGAAAAGCTCCTTGATGCGCACCGCACGGAGGGTGGCTGGGATGAACTCCGAGCAGAAGAGGCTCTCAAAGTCCGTCCAGAGAAGAGATGCCTCATCGTTCACATGGATCATCAATCTCCACCATCGGCCCACTGCCGCGTGCAGTAGGCTCGTTGCGAGGATCACCATGAGGTCTGCTGGTTTCCTCACTAACCGGAAAACTCGCATCACTGCCTCCAGCCGGTCCTTGGCTGCCTGGGGGTCCATCTCCCCATGGAACCTGGGTGGTCGCTGGCGCTGGAACTCATGCAGTGCACTAGGGCGACGTGCATCGTCAGGGACTGGGGCTGGAAGCACCGGTGGTTCGGCGGGTAGAGGTACCACTGGTGCCTCTACTGTCAAAGGGCACTATACCGAGGCCTTGTCGCTCGGTGGGCTGTCATCACGCTCAAATCTTGGAACACTAGCTGACTGTCATCGTGGGGCCATCCTAAAAAAGGAAACAAATGTGCCATGATCAGAATAGTATACCTGGTGAGCTGACACAAAGTAATCACAAAGAAAACTTGAAACACACACGCAATCAATGTTTTCATGAATTTAGGCGGAAATCAGATGTCAGGGACCTGGTGTACGGATACGTCGACCGCCGCACCAACACTAGACTCCCTGGACTGATAACCACACCCAATACGCTAAACACTATTGCTTCATATAGAAAAAGATCAGAGTCTTGAGTTCTGTTGTAGAACTGAACTCCTTTGATACCAATTTATCACAACTCGTCCTCGGGGCCCGTTCCGTGACTACCCCATGCCCACCTTCCATAGGCCAGAGGCTGGCGACTAGCACCAAGGTGTAAATCCCGGTAAAAAGGGAAGGCATTTCCTTTGTAAAGTAAACAAACACCACAGAGCAAGCAAGAAGTAGAAGTAAACACTAAGTAAAAACTGAGTACAATAGTAAGTGGGCCAATATACAAACCCAAACTAAAAGTAAAGTACAATTGGAAGGGAAAACAGAAACTGAAAAGTAAATCCACAATGTCGAGATGTCCACTGAAAATACCACATGAAGGGTGGGTACAGATAGCCTCCACTGCTCCTCGGGTCCAGCCGACCGCTCCGAGTACGTCCCGCCCAGTGGTCCACCTCCAGGTACCGTCCTACTCCGCAAGCCTCAACCATGATCAGCGTTGTATGTCTCCTGCAACCAACACAATGTAGTGCGGGCATAGCCCGTGCAGAGGTGAGTATAAGATATTCAGTAGGGACCCCCAGACCCCTGAATGTCTCTCAGAATCCATAATGGATAGTCCACAATGGAAAGATACAATCACAATGTAATGTTCGACACTTCTTAGGTATATGCCCATACATATACCTAAGTCATCAATTCCAGTAAGCTCCAACTTCCGAGCCCATGTACAAACCAGTCCACACAGGAAAGAAAAACGTAAATCCACACAGGATAGCACAACACAATCCACATAGGAAAGCATACAGGATTCAGCTCACATAGGAATACTTCTTTGTATGATGATAGAGATGATCAGATATTTCCACTGATTTATCTAATCCGTCGGATCCACAAAGGATCAATAGGTACTAACCCCCGTAATGACCCACAAATGATCTGACCCACAAAGTATACATAGGTAAATAACCCCCCAATGACCCACACAGGATATGACCCACAAAGGATGGATAGGTAACTAACCCCCGCAAAGACCCACACAGGATCGGACCCACACAGGATCTGTAGGAGCTGGCCCACACAGGACCGCTGAGCGCTGAACCACACAGGATCGGACCCACACAGGATCTGTAGCAGTGACCCACGTAGGATCGCTGAGTGTTGTAGTCATCGCCATCAAATCCACTTAGGATCTCTGCATAGTCGTCGTCGTCACAGACACAGTCGCAGTCGCAGCCAGCTCTAGGGTTCCCGCACACAGCAAGCTCGTTTGGGAGGGTCCTCTCCATGAGCCGAGAGGCTAATACATCAAATAACACATAGTTTAGAGTTGATGTATCCAAAATTTCTGTATCTTCAATAGGGACTCAACATCGCAGACGGCACGCTAATCGGACGCCCGGTCTGAGAGTTATTGGCTTTTTCGTCCCAAGGGCCCGGTTGGTTTTTAAGGAAAAATCAACCCCACCATACTACACCTGCATTCAAACCTCGGGCGGAGTAATCCAAAAGATCCTTCTCACTTAGAGGAATCCATCAATGTCGATGACACGTCAATCGGACGTCCGGAGTTTAAGATATAAGTGTTTCTGCTCCGAGGCCCCGGTTGGTTTCGTGTACGAACCAACTCAGCCAGACCCAATGTACTCCGAAACCTTGAGTGTGATATACCAAAACGAACTTCTCGATCCAGGGATCGTATCGCCACTGACGGCGCGTCGTTCGGCAGCCCGTAGCTCATGTTATGAGAAAAAGATCGAAAAGGTCCGAAACAGGGAGTCTGGGCCCGAATCGACCCGGCCGGCGCGGCCCGGCTTGGCCTGGGTGGCCCGGCCCAGCCTGCGCGCGACCCGGCCCGGCTGGCCTGGGCGCGCCCCAGCCGCCAGGCAGTTCGGCTCGGCCGGTTACGGCCGAGCGGTGCGGGGGGCTTGCTGCCCCCGCGCAAAGGAACTGCGGCCCTGCGTGGGGCCGCCCTTTCCAGCGGACGCGGCTGCTAGCCACATCCTATCCTTCGCCGGTCCTGTGTGGTCGCGGGACGGCCAGCCAGCCGCACGACATCAGCCACTGGAAGTATCCACAGCGGCGTGCCGGCGGTTTTCTCCGCAGACCACCGGACGAGTTCCGGTGGTCGGAAATTCACGCTGTCTTCGCCAAAGGTCCTTTCGGGGTCCGTTCTTCACTACAAGGACCTCGCATCGCCCGTGCAGCCTGCTTTTTCGATGTCTGCCGTTTCACACACCCAGAACGAAAGGGGCGGTGGGTTCAGACTTGTTCATTAGTCCGCACCCACCTCGTTAGCTGTTTTAAAAGTCCCACAACAAAATAATTAATAAAACGCCGCAGGTATAATTCATGAAGATTTAAAAGAATCAAACCCTTACCTCGTCGTAGTCGTCCAATGAGAGTTCTTCCCGGAATTAACCGTTGCGGAAGAAGAGGATCGTCGCATCGTGGAAGGGTGTCACGTCGTCGCGGTATACGGCGTCGCGTCGACGATCTCCGAGGGTTAATGAAAACACACAGATTTAATTTCACAAATTAAATCCATGTTAAGGATAAAATCCACAAAGGAAATTTAAATGATCCGTAATCATCTACCTGAATCTGTGTTGATAGAAGATTGTCGCGGGGAAGGATCGTCGCAGAAGAACTTCGGGGGAGGAGAGTCGTCGGCGTCGCGGTACACGGTGTCGCGTAGTCAATATCCGATGGTTCGACATTCTTCGTCGCCTTTCGTCGAAGGCCGGCATTCTTCGTGTTCTTCACGTTCTTCGCATTTTTCGCGAAGGAGGACGAAGATACAGTTTCTCCAAATCCTCTCAACAATCCGCACCCAAGAAGAACATATGTTGGTCTTATTTTATTACATGCCATCAATTTAAAAAACAAGTTAAGAAACGAACCATTAATTCGGTGAATTAATGGTAACGACTTAACTGTCCGTTTAATAGGGGCGTTAAGAGTTTAGAAAATGCACCAGTTGACTTTCATTAAAAAGGAGTTTTCACGGGAGCGTTACATAGGGGAAAAGAAACTGTGGGGCTTGTGCGGGCCCCACCTCAAAAATATCCTACCAAGAGGGTAGGATATTTTGGGTTCTACCCTATCCTCTTCAACTTAGATTATGTGGCTTTAAGTGGTTTCAAGTGGCTTTAAGTGAAATAAAATAAAGTTGTCGCACCACTTTATTTTATTTCTTAACTTAACCCCAAAAACTAAAAACCACACCTGAGAAAACACAACTCCGGAAAATGCGTTTATAAGAAAATAATGGCGTTGTGATTCCATCGGTGCCCTCGGAATTCGATTCTGGGAACCGGTTCAAAAGTTAGAGAAACATGCTCTTTGTTCACTGAACGTACACGAGCCAAACTTCGGAAAACGATTCTGGGCACACCGGTCTTCAGAATCAGGTTCCGTCAGAAACTGTGTACTTGTAAAATTCCAAAGAAAATTAAGAAAAAAATTTCCTTGAAATTTACGGGTCTTTACACAGAGCTTCATTTTTCGACTCACCATGTTTTCTCACCTCCTAGCTAGATGGGAGTAGAATTAAATAGGGACCTTGGATTTCCCCTACATATAAGAGATAGCTTGACTCTAAATAAACCCATAGATGACAGTTTCTAATCAAGATGATCAATTTTTATCCTTGTCATGTAGATCTTGGATTGGTAGTACAGGACCCAGTGTGGGAATTTGATTCAATTAGAGCATGTCTTATGGCATCATGTGAATCTCTGGAAGAGAATATGGGAGAGGGGGGCTCATATCCATGACCGTAATCAGATCTATTTGGGTATCCCTTGATTTTTATTTTGGGGACATAAATCCATAATTTGGGGAGAATGTATCAATATTTATTTCCCAATTACTATTTTTAGAATATTCTTGGGAATTTTACGAGACCAGACGCTGAGATGGTGTGAAATTCCAAGGCCCAGAGCGTGCAGGAAGATCCTTCAAAAATTGTTGTTTGTTTAAGTAGTTTAGGTGAGCTGTTTTTGAAAAAAATTGTAATAACAATTATGTAGGTTCTAAAATTAAAAATATGAGGCCACCATTTCATTCATATTATTGTGTTTACCCTAGGCGTGACATATCATTAGTCTTCATGGGTCCCTAGTGTAAAATCCTGATAAAATAATGACTATAAATTAAATAATTAAATAAAATTATTTTATATTTAAAATCCATATAAATCATGAATGGTTACTAAGAATGAAAATCAGAGGGAACCATTGAGTTATTAATTGGTAGTTTTTTGTAGATGGGGACGAACCTCGACCGGTGCAGGATGAGAAAAATGATAGTTTTTTTTTATATTAATGTGATTAAAATATTTATTAAAAATATTTTATCTTGACTGTATGAGGTGATCCAATGATCTTGTGATTCCATGACTAAGTTTTCATTACCCTAATTAAATGAAAAAAATGTAACAATGAACTGACTCATTGTAATAGTAATAATGAATCATGTTTCTCCAATTAAGATCCTAACAAGGATACAATACCATGGGACGATCTAGGTGATTTCTTTGATTGTCTAGAAAAATAGTGTTGAAAATTATTGAATTTCCAATGATAGTGAACACCTAATCCGCTTCGAAGGATCTCACCAACGATAATGGGGGTGATAATTCGGAATGATCGTTAGTGGATCATCAAGGAAAATGAATCCACAACAACAAATGATGAAATCCCGTGTGGGGTTTTATTATTTATGTCTGATTCTCATAATCCCCCACTATTCTGAAGAATAAAATATAACATTGATCATATAACTAACATGTTGACCCACATATTGGCCTTTCATGTGGAATGGGAATTTTCTGAGGGGATTATATCTTACTGATTGTTCAAATATCATTCCTTTTCTGACATGACGAATAAATTAGGATGAACAATATCGTCATCCATTTCTTTGGGTTTTATTTGTGATACCTCCTTCTCTCTAAATATTCTCCACCGATGGACACCTATTGTTGCTTCAAACACTTTTATGGAGGTTTGGAACATGGTGAGACATCTGGATTCATGGAAAAACGTCTTGGAGCACATGGAAATGGAGGTGGAAACCAAGGGATCACATCAGTACTACCAGATCAAAAAACAGTGCACTGGGGTGAGTTTAGTGGCCCGTAGAAGAACCCATCAACGAAGGCATTAGCAATGGTAAGAAGAGGTGAGCGGTGGTTGAAGAATGACATGATGAACCCGTCATGTGGGCCGCATCATGCGACTGGAGGCCAAGACCTAGCTTGACTGTGATAGAGACCCACAACAATGGTCACATGTGTGATACAACACCCGCTACATCCCATGTAGACCACATCATCCTACTCCATTGGGCCTGGATTTGTAGGCAGGCTAGCCTTGGGCTGATATGACACATCTGGTTGGGTTGGCAGGACCTCGTCTAGGTCGGGTCAGGTTAGTCTAACTAAGTCAGAATGGTCATGGACTCAACCGATCCCTTTTTACTAAAAGGCTCAAATCATCTAAACTCTAGGCCCGATTGATGAGCCTTTATGGTGTTAAGATCCTAAAAATGAGGTAGTAAATTTGACATAGTCTATTTGAGTTATTATAGATGTCGACTTATGACATTTGGATTATGGATTAGGATCTCCACGAACAAGCACTCCATGAATGGGAATCATGTGGATGGATGTGATGAGAAGACTATAATTGTGGTTCTAAGTTACTCATCGAGTCATAGTGACTCATCAAGTAATACTGAATCAGTGGGTCTAAGAGACTCAGTGGGTCTACATGACTCAGTGAGTCTAGGCGACTCAGTAGGTCTAGGCGACTCAGCAGGTATAGGGGACTAAGTGGGTCAAAATGACACAACGAGTCTGGGTGAGTTAGTGGGTCTAGGTGACTCAGTGGCTCTATACAATTCATTGGGTCTAAGTGACTTAGTAGTACTGGTAGTTATTTGATTACGTATGATATTAATTTTCCTACTTTATAATTATAGCTATGCTAGCTTACTTCATCTTGTGTGTACCTTCCATAGTAACTATACTTGGTGTACTTTACTTAGTGGTGTAGTTTTCGATCGTACTATGTACTAACATTAGTTGTGTAATTAGTGCATGTACATAGAGTAATTACCTTAGTGGAACACTTAGTGTCCATACATAGTGTACTACCTTAGTTGTGTACTGAGTGTACTTGTGTGATCCTTCCTTAGTGACCATACATGGGGTACTTACCATAGTGGTGTACATAGTGACCTTACTTGGTGTACTTACTTTTATGGTGTAAATAGTGACGGTACGTGGTGTATATACCTTAGTGGTGTACTTACCATAGTGGTCTACTTAGAATACTTGTGAGTACCTTCCTTAGTGAACATACCTAGTGTACTTACCTTAGTAGTGTACTTAGAAAACATGAGGTTCTTACCTTAGTGTTGGGAAAAGCATACATGGTTTATACCTTCCTTAGTGACTATAAATGTTGTTCTTACCTTAGTGGCATACTTAGCATTATTTTTGACTACCTCCCTGGGTGTATGTACTTAGTTTACCATCTTTAGTGATCATAATTCATGTATACCTTCTTTAGATACTATACTTCATGTGTACCTTCCTTTTGGGTCTTACCTTTTTTGGATTATGGTATTTACTGAGTATTATTTTACTAATCCCTAAATGGGATACACCCACATGTGTTGACATATTCCTTAGTGGTATGGGGCTTGTGGTCATTGGATGGATACCCAACAGACGAGGTGCACGTCAGTGACTTCTGATAGCTTCTGTACCTACCCTTTATATAGGGTATTCTGCTGATAAATTCCAGGATATTGTACTTTTCTTTTGTTGGGTTGCCTACTAGCCTCATTTTACTTTTAGATTTTACATTATGCTTTGTGTTTCTAGTTTCATAACTTCTTCTAGGCGTCGGGTGCGTGTGTATAGGTACCTGGGGAAATTCCTCTCACTTGTGGGATATGCCTACTCGGTGCTAGTCGCTAGACTATGGCCTATGGGACGTGGGATTGGGGTATTCACAACCGGAGTCCTGAGGGATGGGTTATTAAAGATGTGATTTTTATGTAACCCATGATAATGATTCTTTAAAAAAGATTTTTTTTTTCATTTGTGCCAAAAAAATTTATTTTTTTATTCTACACATAGACCTTATGAGATTATAATAACTTATAATCACATAAAAGATAATTTAAATCACATAAATAGTCTCTTTCCCAAATAAAATGTAATTTTTATATTTATATTTATTCTTTTTCAAGATTTTTCTATCATATTTTTCTGTTAAAATGTAAAAAACCATGTGTAATATTTTTTGATTAAAATACCCGCAACATGTGTGGAGAAGGGAGTAACCTATTGTTATAGTTTTTTATAATTTTAATTTTTAGTATTTCTTTATTCATGAAATTAAATAAACAATTGAAAATCATTTTTGATTACTTATACTTTAGTGATAGGGAAGAAAAGAATAGAAATCACAGTTTTAAAGGAATATTAATAATTTTTTTATTTTATTTTATTTTATTTTCAACTATTCAACATAATTTCTGATAATTATAAAAAAATTTATGAATGAGTAGAAACATAATTTTGTCTTCACTATATTTTGATGTAATATAGAACATTTTTCAATATTTTTTTTTGATACGCTACTTTTTTAAAGAATATTTAATTGTGTTAAGAGATATGGTACATGATTTTTTAAAAAAAATATTTTGATATATATAATTTTTATTGTTATGATGATGGAATATTTGAAAATATTATTTATCCATGGGGGCTGAAATATGATTATATCTGAATATTAATCCTTTATATCCCTTGAATAACCACATAGGTTAACCCATATTTGAAATGAAATTTTATTATTGACCACACTCTTAATACCATGAGTGTTTATGTATTCAAGCTTACTGTGTGGGGAAAAGTTATTTCATTCTCGTTAATTTTGATTTTTTCCCCATGATATTATTAATTTATAAGGTTGTGTCATTTATATTTTTATTGAATTCAAATAACATAAAAAATTAATTTTTTACACCCCACTAAAGAAAAATAATACATAACTTGTATATAAAAAATTATAAAATATGTAAACATTTTGATAGATGAATAATATTATATCATTCATAATGAATGAGTATGGAATCTGGGATTCATATATGAAATTCAAAAAATAAATATTATTGTGGTTTACATAAATATGTACCATTAAATGCAAATAAGATTGAGTATTCATGAAATAAAAATATATTTAGGAAACTTAAATGTTTAATTTGATAATGTAACTAGTACATAAATGGAATCCTACAATAGGTAAATAGAGATTTAAAGGAAATAAATCATTAAAAATATATTATATATTCAATAATGAGGCTATTTTTAACCACTTTTAATTTTAATAAATTATAAATTCAAATCCTTGTACCAAATAAGTACTTGAATTGAAAAAGTGTAGGATGAAATCCCTTAAATTTGGGGGAAGATTATTAAAGATATAGAGTGACTCTATAAAACCATAGACCTAAATTTTTATGACTCATTATCATGTAATTGATAGAGGATTTATATATAAATTGATTTGTTTTCGGTCTTTATCTATAAAAGGGTCTATTTAAACTTTTGGAGGGGTAGTTTAGGGGATAAACTAATGATTTTTTCTTATTAATACTATCCAATTTCTTGCAGTATTAATTTAAAATAATTTGGTTGAAAATAATTGAAGAATATTTTGGTTATGGATGATAAATACATCAACAAAAAGTCTAAATTTTTTTTATGTCTTTACCTTCTAATTTTAACATTTTTTTCTTATTTTACATATACTATGATAACATTAATTTTAATATGGTTTCCATTTTGATCCCAAATAAATAAAAACACTAATTAAAAAAATTTACCTTCTAATTCCAAAAATGAAAAATATTTCAATTAATTCAATTTTATATATAAAAAATTCAACTTTATTATTATTCTTGTATAACAAATATTTTTTTTAGAATAGATAATATTGTAGTTTTAAAATGATATGTATGTGTTTTTAAATGTAAGACATTCTTTGTTATGTTTAATACATAAATATTTTTTAATCAATAATATGTATAATGAAATTTTAATTCATGATCATATAATGATTTTATCATTGGAAAAATGTAATTTTTATTAAAATAGCGATTTTTTCTTTTCACAACAAAAATAAAAGTTCTTAGAAAATTATCATAAATTTATATGTAGATAATTATGATGTGGTGAGTCCAAAAATGATATTTATTTTATCAAGAAAATATTATAAATATGAAAATTTTATATTTTAAGTCATAAATCATATTGATTGAATATTAATAGCATTTATAACGTAAAGAACTTTATGACCATTATCAAAATTATAGAGGACATAATTAAGCTATATTTCTATATAAACGTGTTTTAAAAATCAATTTAATGAAATTTAAATTTTTCTGAAAAATAAAAAATTATCAAAAAACATACATTTATTGTAAATTCAATATTCTTTATTTTTTTGGAAAATAAAATCTTAAAATAAACCCAACAATAACTCTTTTTAAACAACAATAATATTGACCAAATGTACTATTCCAATAATGTTTTTTTTATTTTTTCAAAATCCACATTAAGGATGTGTGGTAACCATACATACATAAAAACAAAAACCACATACCACCTATTCCAAAATGCAAAAAATATCAGACTGCAATTTTCAAAATTCAAAATGAGACACCCAAATGGAATTCAAAATATGAGAAACCACCATAAACATGGAGCCACGAGCATCCACCTTCTATCCATCAGAAAAACATCATCCATCATGTCATTGATCCCATTGAAATCACTATCATCATCTACCACATTAGTCGAGTCCCGTCACCAGCCAAAATCATCATTATAACCACTGTCAACATCGTCGTCCACTCCACGTCGTCCGAAGCCACATTAGTCGCCAGAGACTATCGAAGATCATCGTAACCATCGAAAAAACCCATCTACACATATAACATAAAATGTAGAATCATAATACTGATATCTTGGAATAAAATAGGTTATAAAAATATAATGTTATATAGTTGAGGTACATGGATCATTCATTTCACCAAATAAAATATTCATATATCATATATTACAGTTTATAATAGGTAAATATTAGTTTAAATTAATTTAATTTCATTTGGGAAAGGATCCATTCTTTCAATAACATATATTTATAGAAATATATAATCTTATAATGGATTAAATTATGTCAAAAAATACTTATAATGGATTATGAAAAAATTGAATAAAATTGTAAACTCAGTATGTACATTGTTGACCAAACAATGAGGAGGCACATCTAGGAAGGAAATTTATTTATCATGTATGTTATTTGGATGTGGATACAGATCAAAATTATTTAGTGTAGAATATGTGATAAATGTTATAGTTGTATGAATATTCAATTAAAATATATATGATTTCTTAAGAAACTAATATTAAGGAATGAGTTGGTTGATTTTACTACCAAATTAACTAAACCAATATATTTGGTGAAGTTGAAAAAAAATGTGAGTGTCACGACCCATCCTCGGGGACCATGCCGTGACTACCCCACGCCCGCCTTCCATAGGCCAGGGGCTGGAGACTAGCACCAAGGCGTAATTCCCGATAAAAAGGGAAGGCATTTCCTTTGTAAAGTAAACAAACACCTCAGAGTAAGCAAGCAGAAGTAAACACTATGTAAAACTGGGTACAAGAGTAGGTGAGGAAAAGTAAGTTGGCCAGTATAAAAACCCAAACTGAATGTAAAGTACAACTGAAAAGGGAGTACAACAAATGAAAATTAAAGCTGAAGCCTCGAGCCATCCACTGGAAGTCCCACCTGAAGGGTGGGTACAGATAGCCTTCACAACTCCTCAAGTCCAGCCATCCACTTTGATTACGTCCCACCCAGTGGTCCACCTCCGGGTACCGACCTGCTCCTCATGCCTCAACCATGATCAGCGTTGTCCGTCATCTGCAACCAACACAACATAGTGCGGGCATAGCCCGTGCAGGGGTGAGTATAAGCTACTCAGTAGGGACCCCGAGACCCCCGAAGGTCTCCCAGAATCCACAAAGGATAATACATAAAGGAAAAGATACAATCACGAATAACATCCGACATTAAATATGTATATTCCCATACATATTACTAGTTCATCAATTCTAGTTTGTCTCCAACATCCGAGCCCAGGTTCGATCATGTCCACACAGGATATCATAACACAATATACATAGGAAATCAAGTCAATCATATCAAAGATAATGATTGAAAGTCAAGACTCAGCACACACAGGTATACTTCTTCATAAGACGGTAGAGATGATCAGATGTAGCCACTGATTCATCTAAGCTGTCGGACCCACACAGGATCAATAGGTACTATCCCCCGCAATGACCCAGAAAGAATCAATAGGTAACTAACCGCTGCAATGACCCACAAAGGATCGATAGGTATCTAACCCCTACAATGACCCACACATGATCGAACCCACACAGGATCTGTAGTTGTTGTCCTACACAAGACAGCTGAGCGCTGACCCACACAAGATATAACCCACAAAATATTAGTAGCACTGATCTACGTAGGATCACTGAGTGTTGTAGTCATCACCGTCGAATCCACGAAGGATTTCTGTACAATCGTCATCGTCGTCGCAGTTGCAGCTAGCTCTAGGGTTCCCGCACACAGCAAACTCGTTCGGGAGGATCCACTCCACGAGCCGAGGGGCTGATACATCAACTGACACATAGTCCATAGTTGATGTATCCAAAAGTTCCGTATCGTCAATAGGAAGTCAACGCGACAAATGGCGCGTCAATCGGACGTCCGGTCTGAGAGTTATTGGCTTTTTCGTCCCAGGGGCCCTGTTGTTTTTTAAGTCAAACCAACCCGACCATACTCCAACTACGTCGAAACCGCGAGCATAGTAAGCCAAAATGTCCGTCTTAACTTAGAAGAATCCATCAAAGTTGATGGCATGTCAATCGGACATCCGGAGCTCAAGTTATAAGCGTTTCCGCTCCGAGGGCCCGGATAGTTTCGTGTACGAACCAACCCGACTGAACCCAAAGTTTTCCGAAAACATGAGTGTAATATACCGAAACGAGCGTCTCGATCTAAGGATCGCATCGCAGCTGACGGTGCGTCGATCAGAGGTCCACAGCCCATGTTATAGGCAAAAGACTGTGATAGGTCCAGTATTATGGGGTTCGGGCCCGGTCCGACCCATCCTGTACCCCCTGGGTCGGCCCGAACTGGGTCGACCCGACCGGGTTCTGGCCCGCTTGGGTGTGGCCCAGCACGGCTATCATGGCCCGGCCCGGCCTAGTGGCATGGTGGCCAGGTGGCTCGGTCGTTTCGGCCGAGCGGATGGGGGGGGGGGGCGTTGACCCCCTGTTTCGTAACCACGACCCCATGTGGGGGTCGCTCTTGTCCGGCCAGCCGGGGTTCGTAACCCTCGGCTCCTCCTCTGACCGGCCGGCCCGCTCCGGCCGGCCAGCTACTGCTGACACGGGACCAGTGCTGGCCGGTACCCCTGCTCCGATGTCGGAGTCCCGGAACTGGTCGCCTGTCCCTGCTCCGCCGCGGCCAATGGGTGTGGTTTTGGTCTGCTCAGCGCAGTGCGATGGTGCCTCGCCTCTCCACCGCGGCCGCGCTCTGGCTGCGGTGCCTTCGGGGTTCTCCGGCATGGCACGACGGCACCACGACCTTGTTTGATTCAATGGTGTGGCATGACGACGCCGCTCATTCCTTGCCGCATGACCCCGTGCGGTGCCGTTGCACCGTCCCGCATTCCTTCGCACCGCAGTAACACAACATACAAGGGAGGAGGGTCAGCCATGTTTTTGCGGTCCGGCCCCCTCCTGTTATTCGATAGCAAGCGGTCCAAAGTTTCACAAAGAATGACAATGAAAAATATTCACAAACAAAAACAAAATCCTCTACCTTTTCGAATTCGTTGAGCAAGGGTTCGTCGCGAAATTTATCATCGTGGAAGAAGACGTCGTGGAAGGAGAGATTCGTTGGCGTCACGGTTCACGGAGCTGCGTAATCGATCTCTGAGGATTCAGCATTCTTCATCGGAGATCGGTGCGTTCTTCGCGTTCTTCGACAAAAAAGATGATGATCTTCAAGCCTCCCCTTTTCTCCCAATCCCCTCTCAATACAACCAGTCCAACCCCAAAAATAAAATAATTCCTTCACTTATTTTATTTTCATGACATAAGTTTAAAATTCAAAAAAATTGAATTAATCTACTTAATTAATTAACTCAAGTTGTCTTAAAAAATGGAGGGTTATGGAAGGTTAGGGAAAATGAAGGGGTGGGGTTCGTGTGGGACCCACCGCCCCCATAACCACACTTGGGTGGTTACCCAACGTCCTCCCAATGGTTAACCACATAGTAAAAATAAAAATTGTAGATCAATTTTTATTTTTAACTTCCACAATTCTTAACAACTCCTCCCGTGTAAATGCCACTTTGGAAAATTTTTTCCTAAGCAATTATCGGTGCTACGAATTCATCGGTGCCCTCAGAATTCGATTCTGATAACCGGTTCAAAAGTTAGGAAAACCCAACAGTTCGTTCATTGAACGTACCCGAGCTAAACATAGGATAAAAATTCTGGGCACACCGGGCCTTGGAATCATGTTCCTTTAGAAACCGCGTTCTTGTAAAATCCAAAGAAAATTAATAAAAAATTTCCCTTGAATTTTACAGGTCGTTACATTACTCCCACCTCAGGGATCTACGTCCCCGTAAAGATACATCATAAACTATGGAAACAAATGTGAGTACTGTGCACACATCTGATCCTCCCACCCTCAAGTGCTCTCTTAGAGGTTCCTGTGATGCAATCTGATACACACTATATGAATCGACCATCTGCATAGGACCTACTCTTGTCGATCCTCGATCCCCACTGGAACCTCCGCAAAGGTCACCCCATCATCAATATCCAGCTCCCCATGTTCAATGATATGTGTCGGGTCGTGCATGTATCTCCTCAACAGGGAAACATGGAAATCGTCATGCACCCGGTGCAACTGAGGTGGTAGAGCCAAGCGATAAGCCACCTCACCAATCCTGCTGAGGACCTGAAATGGTCCGATGAAGCGTGGAGACATCTTTCCGCCTCAGCCAAATCTCCGTAATCCACTTCGAGGTGAGACACGTAAGAAGACGTGGTCTCCATACTTGAACTCTAGTGGCATCCGCCTCCTGTCATCATAAGACTTATGCCGGCTCTAAGCTGTCCTCATCCGCTCCGGGATAACCTAGACCTTCTCTGTTGTTGCCTGGACCATATCCAGTCCCACAAGTGCTGACTCCCCATGGTCTGCCCAGCATAGAAGAGATCTGCATGGTCGGTCGTACAACGCCTCGTATGGTGCCATCCCAAAGGGGGAGTGGTAGCTGTTGTTGTACGCAAACTCCACCAAGGGTAGGTGGTCCTCCCAGCTGCGACCAAAGTCGAGGACACATGCGAAGAGAATGTCCTCGAGAGTCTAAATGGTCCTCTCCATCTAACCATCTGTCTGAGGGTGAAAGGCGGTCCTCAGACGTAGCTACGTCCCGAATGCCTCCTACAACCCCTTTCAATTCTGGGAAGTAAAGCGAGCATCTCGATCAGAGAAGATAGATGATGGCACACCATGTAGCCGTACAATCTCCTGAATGTAGAGACATCCCAAGCTCTCCACTAAGTCCTTCTCTCTAATGGGAAAGAAATGAGCCGACTTGGTGAGTCGGTCGACAATCACCCAAATGGAGTCGTGACCTCTAGATGTGCGTGGAAGTACAGTCACGAAGTCCATAGATATTTTGTCCCACTTCCACTCCGGGTCCTCCAAGGGTTGTACCATCTCTATCCACGGAGGATATCTAAAAAGTGGCTAGCTGCTCTCTTGCCTCCCTAAGTAGCTGAATACCCGTCCTCTTGTTGAGAGCATCAGCTACCACGTTTCCCTTTCCAGGATTATAGACTATCTCAAAGTCATAGTCCTGGAGGAACTCGAGCCATCGCCGATATCTCAGGTTCAGGTCCTTCTGCGAGAAGATGTACCTGAGACTCTGGTGGTCAGAATAGACTGTAAAGTGCTCTCCCATCAGATAGAGTCTCCACATCTTCAAAGGGAAGACCACTGCTGCTAACTCCAAGTCATGGGGAGTGTAGTTCTGCTCATTCTACCTCAACTGTCATGATCCATAGGTGATCACGACCCGATCCTTCATCAGGAAACATCCGAGTCCGGTCCCTGATGCATCTCATTAAACTACGTATCCAACTCCCTCCTCCGGTAGCCTCAAGATAGGCGCGCTAGTAAATCTCTGTGTTAACTCCTGGAAGCTCTACTGACATCTGTCTGACCACACAAAGGGTTCCCCCTTCTTCTTCAAATCTAAGAGTGGTGTCGGAACTCTGGAGAAGTCTAGCACAAATCTCTGGTAGTACGCAGCTAGACCAATGAAACTCCTCACCTCTGTCACGCTCCTAGGTAGCTCCCAAGCTAGCATTTCCTTGATCTTCGCAGGATCCACCGCAACTCCCACCTCAAAGATGACGTGTCCCAAGAAGTGGACCTCACGTATCCAGAACTGACACTTCGAGAGCTTTCCATAAATCTGGTGCTCTCGGATTGCATCTAGTACAACACGCAAGTGGTAGGCATTATCCTCCTTAGTGGTCGAGTATATCAAAATGTCATCGATGAATACCATGACAAATCGATCGAGGTATAGCTGAAATATCCTGTTCATGAGGTCCATGAACACTGCTACAGCATTGGATACGCCGAATGGCATAACCAAGAACTCATAGTGGCCATACCGACACCTGAAGGTTGTCTTCTGCACGTCCGCATCCCAATCTCTGAGATGGTGATAGCCTGAGCTGAGGTCTATCATCGAGAACCATCGTTCTACCTTGAGCTGATTGAAGAGATTTTCCATCCACGGAATCAGATACTTGTTCCTCACGGTCACCTGGTTCAGGCGACAATAGTCGACACAATGTCGCAAGCTCCCGTCCACGTTCTTGGCGAACAATATCAGGGAAGCCCAGTGTGAAACACTGGGTCAGATGAATCCCTTGCCCTGAATGTCCTCCAACTGTACCCATAGATCTCGATGCTCAGCGGGGGCCATCCGATATGCTGGAGTGGATATCGGGGCTGTCCTAGGGTACAGATCAATATAAATGTCTACCTCTCTGCGAGGAGGTAATCCTGGAACGTTGTTCGGGAAAACATCCGAATACTAATCCACCACTACAAGAAAAACATGACTCCGCATGTCAACTGCTCCTAGGATGAGGCTACCCAACTGATTAGTGATGAGTTGTCCTCTCCTCTACGAGAGTCCATCCTGTGCTGTAAAGGCTCCCTTCTCGCCGGTGAAGGTGAACCTTCTCCTGTCGGTGCGTACACACCACACTTTGCGCCTAATATAGTAAATCTGAGCATGGAATGTATATTACCAATCAATGCCCAAGATGACGTCGTAAGGCCTCGACGCCGCTACAAGAAGATCCAAGCTAAAGCTCTCGCCTCCTAGAGTAAGCTCACACTACTGGCACCGGTGTGTAATCGTCGTGTTTTCTCCCGTAGGAGTCTCTAGCCATAAGGATCGAGCCAACGACTCTGTTGGAATCTCCGAGCTCCGTACAAGGGCAGTGGCTATGAATGAATGACTCGCTATTGTGTCTATAAGAACTACAACAATGGTGGAATAGACACAGATAGTACCTCAAATCATCTATGGCGTGCCGTGGTCATAGGCCTCCACTTCCTGGAGCTATGCCTATCTTTACCCGCCAGCTCCCTGTGGTCGGGGTGGGCCTCCTGGTGGTGGTGGTGGTAGAGCCTCAAAGTGTCGCCGACCACCTCCTGCTCAGCCAGCTCCTCTGCCTCGTATGCCTGCTCCCTGCGGACCGCCACAGTCAACCCTCTGCCTCTGCCATGGTGGTCCCTCAACCGTCTGCTGCTCTTCGATACGGCGGGTCGGGCAGTCACGAGCCATGTGGGCCTGCTCGCTGCATGCGTAGCACTGTCTCCCTCTCGAAAGACTTGCTCCGTGCTGTGTGCCCCGCACCACTGACCCAGTGGCCAGGGGTTGTCTGCCTAAGGGTCTGGTCTTCTGGGACCCATGAGTCATCCATTTACTTCCTGCTGTAGAAGACTGTGGTACGTTCCGCCCTACGGTAGATCTCGCTGCTGATGTAGGCTCAGCAAGGAAGCTCTCAATCAGAAGGGCTTGCTCTAGTACCCCTGCCTATGTCGGAATGCTAAGGGATATCAACGATATCCTGATCTCCTGCCTCAAGCCTTTCTCGAAGGTATGGGCCCTAAAGAATGGGTCACGTACCATGTCCGTCGAATAGTGCGAGAGATCTGTAAATCTCGCCGAGTACTGGGCGACCATCAAGCTACCCTCCCGCAGCTGTAGAATCTCCTGGATGCGCACCGCACAGAGGGTGGATGGGACAAACTCCGAGCGAAAGAGGCTCTCAAAGTCCGAGAAGAGGAGAGACGCCTTGTCGTGCACCTGGAGCCTCAAGATCCACCATCTGCCTACTGCCGCGTGCAGGAGGCTCGCGGCGAGGATCTCCATGAGGTCTGCTAGTGTCCTCACTAACCTGAAAACTCATACAACTGCCTCCAGAAAATCCTCAGCTGCCTGAGGGTTTGCCTCCCCACGGAACATGGGCGGTCTCTAATGCTGAAACTTGTGCAGTGCACTAAGGTGACGTGCATCGTCAGTGGTTGGGGCTGGTAGCATCGGTGGCTCGGCGGGTAGAGGTACCATCAGTGCCTCTGTTGTCAAAGGGCCCTGTACTGAGGCCTCGTCGCTCGGTGGGATGTCGTCACACATAACGCTCAGAACCCTACCTGGATGCCATCGTGGGGCCATCCTAAAAAGAAACATGTGATCCATGGTCAAACAGTATACCTGGTGAGATGACATAAAGTAATCAAAAAGAAAACATGAAACGCACATTCAATCAATGTTTTCGTGCATTATGTCAGAAATCAGATGTCAGCATCCTGGTGTACGGATACATCGGCCGCCACACCAACACTAGACTCCCTGGACTGATAACCACACTCAATACTCTTAACAGTATTACTTCACATAGAAAAAGGTCCGAGTCCGGAGTTCTGTAGTAGAACCGATCTTCTCTGATACCAATTTGTCACGACCCATCCTCGGGGCCCGTTCCATGACTACCCCATGCCAGCCGTCCATAGGCCAGGGGCTGGAGACTAAAACCAAGGAATAATCCCCGATAAAAAGGGAAGGCATTACCTTTGTAACGTAAAAAAACAACTCAGAGTAAGCAAGAAGAAGTAAACACTAAGAAAAACTGGCTACAAAAGATAGTGCGGAAATGTATGTGGGCCAGTATACAAACCCAAACTGAAAGTAAATTACAACTGAAAAGGGAGTACAACAACTGAAAAGTAATGCCACAGCCTCGATCTGTCCACTAGAAGTCCCACCTGAAGGGTGGGTACAGATAGCCTCCATAGCTCCTCGAGTCCAGCCGTCCACTCCGAGTACGTCCTGCCCAGGGGTCCGCCTCCGGGTACTGACCTGCTCCTCATGCCTCAAACACGATCAGTGATGTCCATCGTCTGAAACCAATACAACATTGTGCGGGCATAGCCCATGCAGGGGTGAGTATAAGCTACTCAGTAGGGACCTTGAGACCCCCGAAGGTCTCCTAGAATCCACAAAAGATAATCCACAAAGGAATAGATACAATTACGATGTAAAATCCGACATTACTTAGGTATATGCCCATACATATTCCTAAGTCATCAATTCTAGTTCGGCTCTAACATCCGACCCCAGGTCTGATCACATCCACACAGGATAGCACAACACAATCCACATAGGGAAGCAAGTCAATCATATCTAAGATAATGATTGAATGTCAAGACTCAGCTCACACATGTATACTTCTTCGTAAGATGATAGAGATGATTAGATGTAGCCACTGATTCATATAAGTCATCGGACCCACACAGGATCGATAGTTACTAACCCCCGCGATGACCCACAAAGGATCGATATGTAACTAACCCCCGCAATGACCCACAAAGGATCGATAGGTAACATACCCCCGCAATGACCCACACAGGATCGGACCCACACAGGATCTGTATGTTCTGGCCCACACAAAACCGCTGAGCGCTGACCCACATAGGATCTGACCCACACAGGATCGGTAGAACTGATCCACGTAGGATCGCTGAGTGATGTAGTCGCCTCCATCGAATCCACGAAATATTTCTGTACAGTCGTCATCGTCGTCGCAGTCACAGCCAGCTCTAGGGTTCCCGCACACAGCAAGCTCATTCGGGAGGATACGCTCCACGAGATGAGGGGATGATACATCAGCTGACTCATAGTCCGGAGTTCACGTATCCAAAAGTTCCGTATCATCAATAGGAACTCAATGCGACAGACAGCGCGTCGATCGGACGCCCGATCTGAGAGTTATTGGTTTTTTTCGCCTAAGGTGCCCGGTTGTTTTTTTAAGTCAAAACAACCCGACCATACTCCAACTACGTCGAAACCTCGAGCGGAGTAAGCCAAAAAATCCTTCTCACTTAGAGGAATCCATCAAAGTCAACAGCACGACAATCGAACGTCCGGATCTTATGTTATAAGCGTTTCCGCTCCGATTGCCCGGTTGGTTTCGTGTACGATCCAACCCGACCGAACCAAAAGTTCTTTGAAACCTGGAGTGTAATATTGCGAAGCGACCGTCTAGATCCAAGGATCGCATCGCAACTGATGGTGTATCGATTGGAGGTCCGCAACCGATGTTATGGGCAAACAATCATGAGAGGTACGGTATTAGGTGGTTCAGGCTCGGTCCGACCCGGCCCGGTACCCCCTGGGTCGGCCCAAACCGGGCGACCCGACCCGAGTCCGGGACCGGCCCGCTGGGCTGCGGCCCGGCCCGACACGCTGGCGTTGGCCCAGTGGCTAGCTGGCTCAGCCGTTTCGGCCGAGCGGATGGGGGTGGGGGCGGGGGGCACTACCCCCTGTTTCGTAACCACGACCCCCATGTGGGGTGCCGCTCTTGTCCGGCCAGCCGGGGGTCGTAACCCATGGCTCCTCCTCTGATTGGCCGGCCCACTCCGGCCAGCCGGCTGCTACCGACATGGGACATGCACTGGCCGGTCCCCCTACTCCGATGCTAGCGGCCCGGAAACTGCCACCGGTCCCTGCTCCGCCACGGCGTGATGGCATCGCGCCCCTCCGCCGCGGTCCCGCTATGGCCGCGGTGACTTTTGGGTTCTCCGGCGCGGCGTGACGGTGCTGCGACCTTGTTTGATTCAACGGCGCGGCGCGACAGCACCACACATTCCTTAATGCATGACCCTGCGCGGTGCCGTCGCACCGCGCCGCTTTCCTTCGCACCGCAACAACACAACACACAAGGGAGGAGGGTCGTCCATGTTTGTGCGGTCCGGCCCCCTCCCGTTAATCGATATCAAGAGGTCCAAAATATCACGAAAAACAACAATGAAAAATATTAACGAACAAAATCAAAATCCCCTACATCGTCGAATTCGTTGGGCGAGGGTTCATTGCGTAATTTATCGTCGTGGAAGAAGACGTCGCAGAAGGAGAGAGTTGTTGGCGTCGTGGTACACGACATCACGTAATCGATCTCCGAGGATTAATTGTTATTCGTTGATGATCGGTGCATTCTTTGCATTCTTCGCGTTCATTTCATTTTTCGACAATGAAGATAAAGATCTGCAAGCCTCCCCTTTTTCTCCCAATCCCCTCTCAATACATCCAGTCCAACCCCAAAAATAAAATAAGTCCTTCACTTATTTTATTTTCATGACTTAAGTTTGAAATTCAAAAAAATTGAATTATTCCACTTAATTAATTAAGTCAAGTTGTCTTAATAAATGGAGGGTTATGGAAGGTTAGGGAAAATGATGGGGTGGGGTTTGTGTGGGCCTCACATCCCTCATAAACACAGTTGGGTGGTTACCAAACTTCCACCCAAAGGTTAACCACTTAGTAAAAATAGAAATTGTAGCTCAATTTTTATTTTTAACTTCCACAATTTTTAACAACTCCTCCCGTGTAAACAAAATTCCGGAATATGTGTTCCTAAGCAATTAATGGCGCTGCGAATTCATCGGTTCCCTCAGAATTCGATTCCAAGCACCAATTCAAAAGTTAGGAAATCCCGCTCTTTTGTTCACTGAACGTACCCGAGCTAAACTTTGGAAAAAAATTCCGGGAAAATTGGGCCTCGGAAGCAAGTTCCTTCAGAAACCATGTTCTTGTAAAATCCCAATGAAAATTAAGAAAAAATTTCCCTTGAATTTTACGGGTCTTTACATTGAGAATTGTCGTTTTTTATATTGTAATAAAATATCTATATGAAATGGTATGTTGTTAAGGGTTTGATATATTTCAATTTTATTTTTTTGGTTTAGATAATGTTTTTTCAATATAAAAAGGAATCTATTGGATTGGATATTGGAGAATAACTCATTATAATTAATTAAATGATATGAAATGAAAATTATTATTATAAATCATTATTTAATTTTTTTTAGATAAAATTATTTTATATCAAGAATATTTTTTTCATTTTGAATAAATATAGCGATCACTTATGGTTTTTATTATTTAATTTTTTCATCAAGTGTTTAGAATCAATTTTATTCAACTCTTTAAAAATAATATATAAAATGGTATTATTTGGTTAATGAGTAATGTGATTAAAAGTCACTATAACATGAGGGATCATTAATATCACAATTCAAAAATTATTATCTCAATCATTAGTTGATTGAGAATTGTGATATTCAAGGTTTTATTGAGAATATTAATGTATATTAAATCAGTTATCTAAGAAAGAATAACATGTAATTCCCCAATATATTTTTTATTTCTTTCTCAAAATTCAAATAATAAATTATAAAAAGTATTCATTCATGGATATATTTTACTAAATAGTTTAATTGTATGAACAACACAATTATTGATAATAAGGAACAAATTTAAAATAATGATCATCCAATGAGAGAGTATGGATAATATCACACTTAATTTAATCTTAGATTCATTCATTTGAAACCCAAAAATCACATTGTCTTCAGACTAATTTATTCCAACAAAGTGAAAATATAAATAATATGCATTTAGTTGAATGAACAGTTTTTGAGAGATGCTTCATCATCAATCACTATAGTCCATTCCTTTATTTTTATTTCTTTTTATTATACCCTAAAACATGCCTTATATCAATTAGAATCATTATAGGAGATTTAATAATTGATCGTTATTTTAGTCATTATTTATTCTTTAGTTTATTATTTTATTTACTAAATTTAATTAAAAATATCAATAATGAGATATCTAAATTTGAAATCATATTTTCCATAGACTACCTACTATATAGTGTAGGAACAAGATTCTGACGAAAATATGGTAACCATATCATCAAATGCTAGAAAATGATTAATGATGTCAGTTTTTTATATAATATTATTCCATTAATGGTCTTCAAGGACACATGGTATTATCAGTTACTATATTGTAGGAGTACAAATAAAAGAAATTAGATAAAATACATGATCTAGTAGATGAAGAAAATTATTCCACACTATCATTTGATAAATATGTGGTTAAGACTAATAAGTATTTCTATGAATACACACTACTCAACCATACCACCAATTTTCTATAAGAAAAAAATATGAAGAATTTTCTTATTATTATAAATGTGAATTATTTATATGATTTTTAAGAAAACACGTTATATGTTTAAAAATTTGAAATTTTACTAAATTATCTCTTCTCAATTGTTCAAAACACTTCACACATGAAACCTATTATATAATATGAAAATGAATAATATTTTGGAATACATATTGTGGGATTATATTCTTCTACATCTTCCAATACAAAAAATTCCATAACTATTACAATAGGAAGTATAGATATAAGTTGATATGAATTTTTTTTATTATTAACTTCCAATTCATATTTTTTCATATTTTCATTAATTGAATTTTCAACATTCATCTTGTATTTTGAAATAGTAGAAACATTTGATAAATATGTTCATCAAGAATATAAAGAGGAATACAATACCATGAATAAATTAGTAGAAATTGTTAAAGAATAATATGTCATTTTGAAAATTCTTGACTATGATGAATAGGTCAATGGGAAACTATAACATCATGTTAAGAGAATATATGAAGATAATGTTGAAGAACCATAGCTCTTGTTTTCAACAACTTTGGACTACAGATGAGTGATAGAATAAAAGAAGGAAGTGATGTATATGATTTAAATAGTGTATAAGAAAATTGAGGAAAAGATTTTGAGGTGGATGTGACATTGAATTAGTGCACCTAAATGAATAATTGAACTAATAAAATATAATAGATAGTATTATGAATCTACAGTATCCATCAAAATCTATATGACCATTTCATATTTATAACTTTAGATTATGAAAATGTTGATGTGTAACGACTATTATTTTCCCAATAATTTTTTTAGAAAATTCTTGGAAAAATTATGAGACCAGGTGCTGAGAAGGGGAACCATTTCGAGGCATGGAGTGTCTAGAATGATCTATAATGTAAGATTACATTTTTAAATATTACGCATGATAGGATTTCAATAAAAAGAGGAATAACACTTAAACAGGTTCTCAGATCATAAATCTGTGGGCACAATTGTGTTTCGGGTGGCAAGTTTAACATAGGAACATCTTCACTTTAGTTGGTACTGGTTTCCTATGAGAAAACCCATAAATTTGAATAAATGTAAATAAAATATTTAACAAAAATTATTTTATTTTCAATTCCTTGTTACTCAATAAAGGTGACTCAGATTGAAAATTAGAGGCCAATTTTGAGTTTGTAATGGGGTATTCATTTAAGTGGGCCTAACTCTGATATGTGTATGTCGAGAAACAATGTTATTTTTCGAATGTGAAGGTCATTAAAATATTTAACAATAATATTATTTCTGATGTTATGTGGTGACAGAATGATATTGCGACGTCACGACTAAGTATTCATTACCCTTCATAAATGAACATAATATGACAATGCAACAACTCAGTGTGACGAGAACACTGAATCATGTTTCCTCAATTAATATAATAACAATTATATAGGGCCATGGTAGGATCTTCGAGATTTATCTGAGGCATTAGAGGAATAGTTTTGAAAAATTACAAATTTCCAACGACTATAAACACCCCTCTTCTTTGAAGGATCTCACTAACGACGACAGAGGTTTGGATCAGGATCTCTCTTTAACGGAACATCTAAGTCAGTGAATCCAAATAAGTGGATGTTCCAATCCCAGGTAGCATTTTTATTCATTATGCCTTATTTTTTTAGTCCCCCATTCTTCTTTCTAAACAAAAAACATGGATCATCACACTATCAAGATGAACCACAGATCAGACATTCATGCGGGGTGGTAATTTTCATGTATGGATTCAAAATGGATATTCTATCATAGTGTTTGTTTCAATGTCTTCCCTTTTTAAAATATGAAAAAGGAAAAATGAATAAGGTTGATGTTCATTATTTTTGGTGTTTTTTTTTCTCACTCCCTCTATCTCCTCGCGTTCTTCAATGATGGATAACTATGGTTGTTTCAAACTCATAGTGGGAGGTTCTGAATGTGGTCATACCCCTGGGTCGTTGGTAAAATAGAGTGCAAAACACAACAATGTAGGCGGTGACTCATAGATCATGGTGGTACTCCCAGATCATAAAACATACTACTAGATCGAGTCTAGTGGCCCACTATAGAACCTGCTGTCGTCGATGATGTAGGTGGAATAAGCCAACGATATGTGCTGTGGGTGGCAAGAAGGGGGCATCGGTAGGCAGATGGTAGCAATCCATGGTGGAAGTGGTAGGTGGTCCACATGACGAGGCTGGAGTATGCTGTCCATCTGGACCACTGAGGCAACCCGCAATGCCCGCCGAATCCCGAGTGGACTACACATGGCCTATCTTGTGGGCTTGTCTTGGAAGGCAGGCCAGCCTCACCCTTGGCTGGTGCCTCAGTCGGGTCAGTGCACCATGCCGAGTTGGCGCACCGGGCGAGCCTAATGTCCCAAGTCTATCTGATGGGTTGGGTTGGACCTAGTTGGCCGAGTCATTTTGGACTGGGTTGTTCATGATGGGTCGATAGGAATCATTTCAGGTCATATTAGGTTGGACCGGGCCCAGACCCAACAGACCCCTTTTTACTAAACGTCTCATATATTCATAAAAATTACTACCAACTGAAAATTCATTTATAGAGTTTGGAACCTCAGGATGTGGAGGTAATTTTTATATTGACTCAGTGGGCTTTCATGGAGGATAACATAAGAACATTAGATTGAGTAGTATGATCACCTATAACATGCATGCTATGAATGTGAATCATGTGGCTTGATGTGATGAGAAGAAAATGTAATTGGATCTAACTGACTGAGTGAGTCTACATGATATAATGGGTCTAAGGGATATAGTCAGTCTATGGGACATAATGGGTCTAAGTGACTCAGTGGGACTAAGAGACTCAATGGGTCTTTTTGAATCAGTTGGTCTAGGTGAATCAGCTAGTATAGGAGACTATGTGGTTATTGGTTACTCTGCAGGTCTAGACTATTCAGTGGTTTTAGGTGAATCAGTGGTACTAAGTGTTCTAGGATTATTTATGATTGTCTTTTTTTCATACATTAGTATTATACCTGTGAGATCTGACTACATCTTGAATGTTCCTTGCTTAGTAACCATACATTGTGTACATACCTTAGTGGTGTACATAGTGACCGTACAGGGTGTACTTGCCTTAGTGGTGTACCTAGTGACCGTACATGGTGTACTACCTTAGTGGTGTACTTATAATACTTGTGTGTACCATCCTTAGTGACCATACTTTTGTACTTACCTTAGTGGTATAATTAGAGACCGTATATGGTGTATGTACCGTAGTGTTGTACTTGCTAACCGTACTTAGTGCCCTTACCTTTGTGGTGTACGTATCTTACTTATGTCTACCTTATTGAGTGACTTTACATTCTGTCATTACCTTAGTAGTGTACTTATCACACTTGGTGTAGTTACCTTAGTGGTAGACTTAGAGAAATTGGATTGTACCTTCCTTAGTGACCATACTTGGGGTACATACCATAGTGGTTTACATAGCGTACTTCGGGTGTACCTCCCTTGGTGTCTGTAAATTGTGTACCATCATTAGTGATAGTACTTTGTGTGTACCTTCTGTAGTGACTATACATCATGTGTACATTCCTTTGATGTCTTAACATTGTGGTGTTTGGTCCTTACATAGTTTTGTTTTACTCTCACATGCATGGGATTCACCCACATGTGTCATGTCTTTTGCAGACAATCGACAACTTTGATGAAGTCGTTGGTGTTCCGGGGCTTGGTGGTTCTTGGAGGGAGACCCAACAGATGAGGTGAAATTCACCAACTTCTGACTACTTCTGCACCTACCCTTCATGTAGGGTATCCGATAGATGGATTCAAATAGCTGCTACTTTTTTTTTGGAATTTATACTGGACCTCGTTCTTTTTAGTCTGTACACATTTATTAGTGTTTCTAGTTTCATCACTTTTTCAGGGGGATGGTTCATGTGTATGGGTACATGGGAAAATGCCTCCCACTTGTGGTTTATTCCTACATGGTGCTAGTCACCGACCCCATAGCCTATGGGAGGGGGATTAGGGCTAGTCACAGCATTGGCCGCATGGGGTGGGTCTTGATAGAGTGGTATCACTAGACCCAATCGTTAATTTGTCTACAATGGGAATGTATGAGAGGATATATCTGAAGGATGGTAGACATGGAAGAGTAGCTTGGAAATCAGCAGGAGGTGGTACAGATTTGGACTTGTTACCCCCACTACCACAGGTGGTCTACACTAGGCTCTGTAAGCTGGGGGATAAGGGAGGGGATGACTGAATGCGGTCGATGTATATGTCCTAGTGGCTCTAGAATGGATTCTGGGTGAAAACCATGTCAATTAAACTGATGCTTTCATATTTATTGACATAGGATATAATCAATTCTTTCTTCCATGGAATCATTCTTGGGTATCATAGATGTCAGTTGGAATGTCGACTCGATCCTCACATTTAGAGACCCTTACTGGATGAAACATAATAATCATGCACTAGTGCCGACAGTGTGACCCGACTCTTAAAGGTGACTGTTACAGTTGGGATCTCTTAGTAGCAGTGTTGGGGCCTTATGATGTCATTCCGAATAAGGACAATATATCATTAATACGTGATCAGATTGATTATTTTAGGAAAAGAGTGTGGTGTGTCCATATTAGTGGAATTATTTTTCCTAATCAGTGAAATGAAAACCCATCCAGCATGGAATGGACTCACAAATAGGAGGGTGTGATTGACATCTAATCAATTGTCTAGGATAACCCTTTGTGAATTAGATGTTATGATTCCTAAATTCTTTATGATGATGGTAAAGTATCCTTGGATCCGGTGGAGGTTGAGACTGAGGTTTTGGATAAGAATCCTCAAGGACTATGGCCCTGGAATTATTCGCACTCCTAGGAAGGAAAACATAGTAGTAGATGCTCTAAATTTGAGATCATATTATTATTTATAGAATGAGGTATTGAAACATTTTTTCCTGATACCATTATCATTTTTGGACGGATTTAGAGTGGAATATATATAGTCAATGGTTAAACACCTTGATTCAGGGATACACTGCTTTAGAATACTGAATATAAGACCCTTTCTTCTTAGATGACCATAGGGAACACTCTTGATGGAAATTCGAAAAGGGAGTTGTACGCCACCCTTTTCAGGGTACACAACGTAGTACAAGGTTGTTGAGGGAGAAGATTACGAGGAAGTTCCATACTTCTCACTTCTGGATGGTTCTTTATTTTGTCCCTTGGGAAATCTTTGTGTGGGGAGGATGAAATAATTTCTTTGGGATCAAGATTCTAGTTTCTATGTTTGTTTCCACATTCTTGTGGAGTGACTTGCACCGAGGATGGCCGAACCTGTAGGGCTGCTGTGATATGTGGGGCTGGGAGGCTCATTTATTCATACTAGTAGTGGATACCTATAGTGCCGAGATACATTGGGTTATGCATGTAGGTGTCAGGGAAGACACTTCGAATGAAAGAACATGTTTAAGATGGGCTTACCTATTGATATTAAATATGGGTGCTTGTTTGAATCAGATATTCATTTTTCGACTCACCATGTTGTCTCACCTCCTAGGTAGATGGGAGGAGAATTAAATAGAGAGCTTGGATTTCCCCTACATATAGGAGATATCTTGACTCCAAATAAACCCATATATGATTGTTTCTAATCAGGATGATCAATTTTTATCCAAGTCTTGCAGATCTAGGATTGGTAGTATTGGTTCCATTGTGGGCATTCGATTAAATTAGTTCATGCATTCTGGAAACATGTGAGTCTATGGAAGAGAATATGGTAGAGGGGGGCTCATTTTTCATGCCTGTACTCACATCTATTTTGGTATCCATTGTTTTTTATTTTGGGGACAAAAATCTATAATTTGGGGAGGATGTATCAACTTTTATTTTCTAAATACTATTTTTATAATATTCATGGGAAACTTACGAGACCAGACACTAAGATGGTGTGAAATTCCAAGGCCTAGAGCATGCAGAATGATCCTTCAAAAAATGTTGTGTTTTTAAATAGTACGGGTGAGCATTTTTGGAAAAAAACTGGAATAACAATTAATTAAGTTCCAATATTATAAATATGAGGCCACCATTGCATTCAGATTGGTGGTTTTACCCTAGGTGTGACATAACATTAGTCTTTGTTGGTCTCTAGTGTGAAATCCTGAAAAAAGCATGACTGTAAATAAAATAATTAAATAAAATTATTATATTTTTAAAATCCTTATAACTCATGAACAATTATTCAGAATGAAAATCAGAGGGAACTATTGATTTATTAATCGAGAGTTTTTTGTAGATGGGGACGAACCTCGACCAGTGTAGGTCAAAAAAATATTGTTTTTTGATATGAATGTGATTAAAATATTTATTAAAAATATTTTATCTTGACTGTATGTGGTGATGCAATGAACTTTTGATTCCATGACTAAGTTTCCATTACCCTAATTAAATGAAAAAAATGTAAGGATGCAGTTACTTATTTTAATAGTAATGATTAATCACGTTTCTCCAATTAAGATCCTAACAAGGATACAATACCATTGGACGATCTAGGTGATTGATTTGAGTCTATAGAAAAATTGTGTAGAAAATTAATGAATTTCCATTGATAGTGAACACCTACTCCTCTTCGATGAGTCTTTCCAGCAATAATGGATGTGCTAATTCTGATTGATCTTTAGTGGATCATCAAGGAAAATGAATCCACAAGAAAAAATGATGAAATCCCAGGTGGGGTTTTATTATTTATGTCTAATTCCCATAATCCCCCATTATTCATTGAAAAAAGAATAACATGGATCAACTGACTAACAAGTTGACCCACAGATTGGCCTTTTATGTTGAATGGGAATTTTTGAAAGGGGATTATATCTTAGTGATTGTTCAAATATCATTCCTTTTCTGACATGAAGAATAAAGGAAGATGAACAATATCTCCATTCGTTGCATTGGGTGTTATTTGGGATACCTCCTTCTCTCAATGTATTCTCCATCGACTGACACCTATTGTTGCTTCAATCACTTTTTTGGAGGTTTGGAACATGGTAAGACATCTGGCTTGATGGAAAAACATCTTGGAGTACCTGGAAATGGAGGTGGAAACCAAGGGATCACATCAGTACTACCAGATTAGGAAATAGTGCATTGGAGTTAGTTGGGTGGCCCGTAGAAGAACCCATTGATGAAGGCATTAGAAATGGTATGCATAGGTGATCAGAGGTGGATGAAAGCCAAGATGAACCCATCAAGTGGGCCGCATCATGCGACTGGAGGCCAAGACCCAGCTTGACTGTGATAGTGACCCACAACAATGGTCGCGGGAGGGATACCACACTCGCTGCATCCCAGGTAGACCACATCAGCCTGCTCCAGTGGGCCTGGATTTGTAGGCAGGCTAGCCTTGGGAAGAGATGACACATCGGGTTGGGTCAGCAGGACCACAGCTAAGTCAGATTAGGTCAGTCAAACCGGGTCAGAATGAGCCTGGACCCAACCGACCCCTTTTTACTAAAAGACTCAAATCATTTAAATTGTAGGCCCGATTGAAGAGCCTTTTATGGTTTTAAGACCCTCAAAATGATGTAGTACATTTGAGATTGTCTATTTGAGTTATCATAGATGTTGACTTTTGAGCTTTGGATTAAGGAGTTGGTTTTTTCGTGAACTAGCACACTATGAATGGGAATCTTGTGGCAAGATGTGATGAGAAGACTATATTGTGGTTCTAAGTTACTCATCGAGTCTTAGTGACTCAACAAGTAAAACTGACTCAGTGTGTCTAAATTACTCAGTGGGTCTAAGTGACTCAGCGATTCTAGGAGAGTCAATAGGTCTAGGCGCCTCAACATGTATAGGGGACTGAGTGGGTCTATGTGACAAAATGGGTCTGGGTGAATCATTGGGTCTATGTGACTCAGTGGCTCTATACAATTCAGTGGGTCTATGTGACTTAGTAGTACTGGGTGTTATGTGATTATGTCGGATATTCATTCTTTTCCTAAATTATACTTATACCTATTCTAGATTACTTCATCTTGTGTGTACCTTCCATAGTAACTATACTTGGTGCACTTACCTTAGTGCTGTACTTTGCGATCGTACATTGTACTTACATTAGTTGTGTACTTAGTGCATGTACATGGATTAATTACCTTAGTGGCATACATAGTGACCATACATATTGTACTACCTTAGTTGTGTACTGAGCGTACTTGTGTGATCCTTCATTAGTGAACATACATGGGGTACTTAAAATAGTGGTGTACATAGTGACCTTACTTGGTGTACTTACCTTTATGGTGTACATAGTGACCGTACATGGTGTACATACCTTGGTGGTGTACTTACCTTAGTGGTGAACTTAGCATACTTGTGTGTACCTTCCTTAGTGACCATACCTAGTGTAATTTCCTAAGTAGTGTACTCAGAAAACATGAGGTACTTACCTTAGTGTTGGACATAGAGTACTTGGTGTATACCTTCCTTAGTGACTATAAATGGTTACTGACCTTAGTGGCATACTTAGTGTTCTTTGTGAATACCTCCCTTGGTGTATGTAATTATTCTACCACCATTAGTGATCATAATTCATGTATACCTTCTTTAGATACTATAATTCATGCGTACCTTCCTTTTGGGTATTACCTTTTTTGGTTTATGGTATTTACTGAGTATAGTTTTACTCATCCCAAAATGGGATACGCCAACATGTGTTGTGTCTTGTGTAGATGATCGACAGCTTTGACAGAGTCCTTAGTGGGATGGGGCTTGGTTGTCCTTGGAGGGAGACCCGATAGACGTGGTGCACGTCAGTGATTTTCGACAGCTTCTGTACCTATCCTTTATGTAGGGTATTCTTCTGATAAATTCTAGGAGCTTGTACTCTTCTTTTTTTGGGTTGCATACTGGCCCCATTTTACTTTTATTTTTTATATTCTGATTAGTGTTTCTAGTTTCGGGAATTCTTCTAGATGGTGGGTGCGTGTGTATAGGTACTTGGGGAAATGCCTCTCACTTGTGGGATATGCCTACTCGGTGCTAGTCCCTAGCCTATGGCCAATGGGAGGCGGGTGTGGGGTAGTCACGACCTGAGGCCTGAGGGATGAGTTGTGACAGATGTATTTTTTATATAACCCATGATAAATATTCTTTAAAAAAGATTTTTTTTTCATTTCTGCCCAAAAGACTTATTTTTTATTCTACACATAGACCATATGGGATTATAATAACATACAATCACATAAAATATCATTTAAATCACATTAATAGTCTCTTTCCCAAATAAAAATTAATTTTTATTTTTATATTTATTCTTTTACAAAAATTTTCTATCATAATTTTCAGTTAAAATGTAAAAAACCATGTGTATGGTTTTTTGAATAAAATACTGGAAACATGTGTGGAGAAGGGAGTAACCTATACTTATGGTTTTTTATAATTTTCATTTTTAGTATTTTTTATTAATGATATTAAATAAACAATTGAAAATCATTTTTGATTGCTTTTAATTTAGTGAGAGATATGAAAATATTAGAAATCACAGTTTTAAAGGAATATTAATATTAATATTAATATTATTTTATTTTATTTTCAACTATTCAAAAGAATTTCTGATAATTATCTAAATTTTTATGAATGAGTAGCTAACTTATATTGTCTTCACTATATTTTGATGTATTCTAGAACATTTTTCAATATTATTTTTTAATACGCTTATTTTATATAGAATATTGAGATTTGTTAAGAGATATGGAACATGATTTTTTTTAAAAATATTTTGATATATATATATTTTTTTGGTATGATGGTGGAATATTTGAAAATATTATTTATACATTGAGGCTTAAATATGATGTTATCTAAATATTAATCCTTTATATCCCTCGAATAACCACATTGGTTAACCCATATTTGAAATGAAATTTTCTTTATAGTCCACACTCTTACTACTATGATTGTTTATGTTTTCAAGCTTACTATGTGGGGAAATGTTATTTCATTGTCTTTAATTTCTATTTTTGAACTATGTTATTATTAATTTATAAGGGTGTGTCATTAATATTTGTATTGAATTAAAATAACATAAGAAATTAATTTTTTACTCCCCACTAAAGAAAAAATAATACATAACATGTATATAAAAATTTATAAAATATGTAACAATATTGATAGATGAATAAATATCTTCATACTAATTTTATTTCTAATTAATGGGAAAGGTAAATTTTATGGATGATGTATGTGTATATTTAAGTAATTTTCATTCCATTTGTATGCCGATCATGAAATATAATTTAATATCAATCACATAATTAAACCATGTATTTTAAATCTATTCACCAAACCATATCCATAGAATAACCCTAATGAAGTTCTTGTGATTATAATATATTTCTATATATTCTAAAATAGAATTGATTTTTTATAAATTATATAGAAAAAATATTATATTAGGACGGATCCTAACTATTTAAAGGAATATATTTTGATATAAGAGTGAAAAATGTATTTCCATATATGGAGGGTTAGAATATAAGAAATTTATATAAAATAATGTATAATTTATTTTTGAATAAGATGATATCATTGAAGGGGAAATCATTTCTTAAGTAATGAAGGAATATATCATTATTTACATAATTATAATTTCTCAACTTTTTCTCACTAATTATGAATGTCTTTGTTATTATTAATTTTTCAATGAGAGAAATATTATATTGTAGTGAAGTTGATCATGAAATATTTTTCTATATTTTTCATTGTAATTTGTCTTTATATTAACCTCCCTAATATAATAATAATGGAATTAATAACATTTACACTATTTTATAATTTTTTTTGGAACTGATTTTGTATTCTTATATATAATAAATAAAATGATATATATAATTTATTAAGAATAAATGAATTTTTCTAAACATTATTCCTATATCTTTCATGATTTGTATGAGAGTAGGTTAAGGAATCAATGAGGAGATAATTTATTATTAAATAAATTGAAAATAAATTGATATTGTATTTGATGACAGAAAAGAAACTTTTTGGTAATGTTTAGTGATATAATAATGAAAATGTAATATCCATGGTTATTTAAGGGGGAATATTGTACTAAACTTCACACATAATTTTCATATAAGGAATTGAAAGGTTGTAGGTATTTATTACTAAGATACCCACATGAGAATGAGATATCAAGGATTGTTATATGTTTATATAACCATTTGTGTCATTCCCATGTCAACTACAATGGATTAATATATCATGTTGATATATGCTACAAAAGGAATTTCCAAAGATGATTGAGTACAATCTGTTAGTGAAATAAAGAATAAAACAAGGAAGCTGGTGTATTGATATTGATGATTTTTGACATCTTAGACATCGAATTTATCACATTGTTTTATATATATACCATAAATAATCCATAATTACCAATTTTTAATGAAAAAATATTTCTTATGTATTATTCTCTATGATATTGGGATATTAGTGACTCAAATGGAATTCATTCATTATAAATATCACAATGATTTTTTATTACACCAATTATAATACACTTCTCTTTTCAAAACAATGAAATTTGTGATATTGTATAATGAATCTCATCTTTACCATAAAAAAATCCATGTATCTACTTATGAATTATTATATCATAGATTCATATAGATAGAACATAATATATCAAGATTTAATTATAGAAATTAATAGGTTAATGAATCCGGAACAACATACCACCAAATAATATATAATTATACATTTAAACCAAAAAATTAATATTAAAAAATATCTTTTAGTCATAAATCTATTTATACCATGTAATTTTCCATGTACTCTACTATGTAACTCCATCATAAATCTATAATATTAATGAGGATTGACTAAAGGTGCAAAGATGATAAATATCCCACATGGAACACATAAATGTTCATGAAAAAATCAATATATTCATGAATGATGTGGAGGAGAATCTTCAAGGGAAAAATGGTTATTTTCCTAGATGTACTAATATGTATATTTTTTATAAATAATCATAGGATATTTTGAGATGAAGATATATTTTTAATTATTATAAAAGAAATATGGATAGGTATTTTAAATGAGTAAATGCTAAAAATTGCGTGAAACGAATATAATACCATATTATTTGACTCATGATAGAGGGGAAGAATATTTAGTGAATATTTTTGAGGGTTGAAGAAGGTACATTGACAGCAATATAAATACATTAAGGCATATATTTGGTGGATCTTGTAGTATTTATCTCAAGAGTTTTTGTACACTGGTAGATTTATATGAGGGAAAAAGGATTCTATGTGTTGATATATGGATTACAGATTCATTATAATTAATTGTATGTTGAAAATATTGTTTATTATATTTATTCCTTATGAAAATTTTAATGTATATTCATTTTATTCATATATTAAACTTTCTTCTTGAATAAATTTTGTGATCACTTACTATTTTTCATATGTATTTATTTTATTCAATGTCACTATTTAATTTGATATAAATAATTAATTAATTAAAATACGTTTAAATAAAATGGAAATTGAGTCAAATGATTCATAATTACATTCATGATATTTACTTGAACTTAATTTTTAAAAAATTACACCATGAATTGTTATTTTATAAATAATTTTTGAGGTAATACATAGACACATAATGTATAAAGTGAATCAATTATCATATAAAGTATAAAGAAACACAGATATTTTATTTGTGTTATATTTCTAAAGATACAAATAATACATGTTGAATAGTTAATTATTGTGAATCTTTATTAATGGATAGATGATTGAAATAAATAACACAATTGAAAATAATTAAGGATGATGAAAACAATAGGATCAAAAATTGATTCAATGTTGTTAATTCATATTTTTTTGTATTTTGTATTCTTGTTTTAGATACACATCAATCCCCCTATAGTGATTATTTTTAATATATATTTTTATAAAATAACTATGTAATATAAGAGATAATAAGAAATTCATTAAGTAAAAGAAGCTTCTTATGAGATAGGATTATAGGTATGTTATATTTTTAGTATTCCTTGGGTTTAAATGATATTAATACCATCAGGAATATTTTATTAGGTCAATAATTGATTTATCTATAAACTCATTTCTCAAAAGAATTTCAATATCATCTTCATTCCATAGGAATTCATCTATATAGTTTCTATATTTGAACATTCATCATGATTTTCGAGACGATGAAGGATTTATTTCAATAATTATCTCTTAATTGATGGAACCTGTTATGTTCTCATAGAATGATTATAGTAGTTTTAAAATATTCATTTATAATAAATATCTAATTAGATATAATTGAAAAATAAAAATGTTATATATCAAATCAATTGTTTTTTTTTGATAAATAAAATTGTGAGAAATAGTTCCCAAAGATTGAATAATGTTTTATGTATCACCCCAACCAAAATAGTAACACCTATGTACTATAATAAATATGTGCAAAAACCATATATAATTAAATAATAAATTAATTAATAATATTTAAAAAAATCTTTGATATAAAAAATATATCGATACATCGAATACATTCATATATCAGAAGAAATATATTTCGATGGGATAATCTTAAATAAAACACTATCAGAAGGGAAAGTATATTAATATAGACACAATGCTACAAATCCTTATCCTCAAATTATAACTATCTTGATAACCCCATTGATAAAATTGAGTAATCTCATCTGAGTTAGTGACCATTAACTAACCATAACTATAATAATAAGCCATATATACCCAATAAGGATTACATATAGGTAATGTATATAAAACACATTATAATAGAAACAATGGGACTCTATTATAATATTTTATATAAGTATATGTATCTAAAATATGATATTAATTTGTTTTCACAAATCACACATAAATATTTCAAGATTTATTGTGTTAACAAAGTCATCATTAAACAAAACAATGATTTATTTAGAATGTGAATATATTTTAGGATGGTTATTATTGATTTCATGTATCCATACGAGATCTCATGTATCCCACATCCATATCATAAAAATTAATATGGATTTTTTTCCACAACTAACCCATTCAAGATGATATTAATCATGTAGTTTACATCCATACCAATAAAATTTATTAGCATCTGGTTTCCCACATTAATATTTTCCAGGTTTATAGGCACAAAGTAGCCATATCCATATATTTCATGATAATTGGTATATTTCTCCCTCAATATATCTCGAACATAGTAATAGGTATTAGTTTAAAAGTTTCTATCCAATAAAAATTCATTAAAGTATTAGGTAGCCGACTAAATAGTTTTTAGGGCTTATTAACATCCAAATGCAATGGAAAAAAATTCCATCATTCCATTAATCATTGAATATGCCAATATATTTGGAATGGATAATTGAAAAATGAAAGAACAATGTACCTTTCACTTGTTTATTTGGTATATAAACTCTTTTCTAAAAAAATTATTTGGATCAATCAAAAAAACAATTGGGATCCGCTATCCTTGGGTATTTATGGGATTTATGGATCTATGGATGGGTAGGAAAGACCCCCTTTGTTGAATGATATAAAAAAAATGTTTCTGTTAATGGATAAGAGAGATATAAAGGTATATTTCATCCTAAGGGGTTTCAATGTTAGATATTGTCATAAAATATTTATGAATGGTACTATTTATATAGCCATCCAAAAAACTGATGTCCAGCTATGTTGACAAGGATGTTAAAAAATTATCAAATTTTACAACATCATATAGAATATATATTAATTAAATTAATAATAATTTATAATTTTTCATATTATTATATATTTTCAAACCCTCTAATGGTCATCGTATAATGATTCAACTAAAGATGATAACCAAATTATAAGATGGAGATCCAACAAAATTTTATTAAAAAATATGTTAATTTCCATGGAAAGAACTATTCCTTAGTGATAGTCACTGCATTGTGGTGTATCGTATGGTATACCATTATGTGGCCTAATGCACTAAATTTTTTTTCGTGGATTAAGTGTAAATTTCAAATAATTACATACCTTCACCAAAACCTTAAAGTCTTTGTAAAATTTCACCATATGTCCTATCTTATGAAAAAACAATATCTAAATATCAATATATTAATATATTAATTTACCATACATTTCCACCTTATGTTATATTACATTTTATAACATATAAAAATAAATCCAAAACAAATTCAGTATATCCAATAAAATTATTTTTGGAAAGCGCCCTTTCCTTCATTATCATCATCTACATTAACACATGTAAGTCCAAAAACAAATGAGATTACTAAGGGTGTGGTGTTAATACTCATTCTCTTTTATGTTATAAGTTCGTCTCTTTTAACTCGTAAACTTTCAAGTTTTATTTTTATCAATACAATCAACATAATCTCCCAACCCCACCTCATATCCAAAAAATAATATATCAAAGAACACGATATCAACGTGGTTCATATGACCATATATACATCGTAACAGATTTGTTAGTCCACCCAAAAAGGACTTCCCATATTTTAATAGTTTCTTATGACACAAAATCCACTAATATCCCACCACTTCTAATTAGCGTTGTTTGAAACATTTTTTCATGAAATATGATCAAAACAATCCATTGAATCAAGTGACACTAGAACCTCATGGTGATGGTAATACATTACCAACAAATGGGTCAAAGTATCTCCATGTGTATGAATTCATCAAGACCATCAATGTTAAATTATGATTAAAAATCTACTAGTCTTAAAAGTTTTATTTTTTGAATGAAATGATTCTTTACTTTTTTATGAATACAATGTTACACGTATTGAACCCGCCTTTGAATATTATTCTAAACTCCCTGATATATGTTGTAATAGACTATATCAATTTTATTCTTCTCACATGTAAACACACATATACACACAATAACTTGTTTCTATAATGTCATTTTGTCATAGTATTTCATCTATTTAAACCCTATTTAAAATAAGGAATAAGTCAAAATTAATTATCAACGTGTAAATTCATTATGAGTCATTAAAAACCACCCATTATTCCCCTATTAATTCCCCAATCAATATCATTATAGAAAGACCCTATCTACTTCCATGATTCATTTGAACTTAATTATATAATTAATTTATTCCTTGTAATTCACATAAATAATCACTACTTACATTCCATGAACCATTCTTGAATTAGGGCCTAAATTCAAGGGCCATGTTTATCAAACCATTGAGGTGATATTCCAAAACTGTTAGAATCATCCCTATGATTTATCATGACCATTTATAATCTAACCAAAAACAAATTTGACATCATGGTGTGTACTTTATATATCTATCCTAGCATTCCCTTTAACACGCCAAACATGTAGGCAAATTTATCATGCATCCATTCAATTTGGATACTTAAACACCACTTAATTTATCAGAACCAAAACACCACAACATTGAAACTACCAAGCCATTTTTTGGGATCACCGTGTTTCAAAGATAGATATTCAACTTATCATTAAATTCAATACTATGCAGTGACAAAATGTTGTCTGGTTTTCACCCCCAATGACATAATTTGTCACTTATTCAGCTTGTTCGGTTTGTGTTCACTATATTTATCATCAACAAATTCCTTGACTTCTCCATGATAATTTGGACATCCCCATGTTACCAAGGGAAAATACTCAACCACCACACAAAGTTAAATGATATTTCCTTATTCATTTTTAGAACATCTAGTCCACCATGGGGACCACCACGACCCATCCCCTTCCATATTCATTATTTTTGGGAATTACCACAAAAAATTCCTTGATTAGTGGTGTGTCTTTCTCTCCCTTCCCCCATCAAAACATTTGGATTTTTTTCCATACTCCATCAATGAATACTAACTTCATCAAAGAACTTCTCTTATTGATAGAAAATTAAACTCTTCAAATAGACCCAACAAGATCACCCTATGATTTATGTATAATATATAATTAATAAAAATATTAGAAAGAAAATATGTGAATCCAAGTTTCTACTACTATTCATTGATAATAAATTAAAAATTACTGAAGGGGTTCTTATAGAAAATTATTTCTTGAAAAAAATAGAATTTCCTCCATGTTTTAAACTAAAAGATTAGGGATGGCATTATATGATTCAATTAGAAAAGAAAATTTGAATAATATACTATATGTCTACATTGGATAATTTTTTTAGGAAATAGTGGAATATTATCAAAGTTATATAAGCTCTCCTTAGAAAAATGTCGTGTGAAAGCATACTCAAAACCATTCTGTGAGGCTATATAAATAGAATTATAAATACATTCCATGCTTCACACATCTCAATAAACATGTAAAAAAGATCAATTGCAATGAATATAGATATTTTTTCCTCACCGATTGTTCATGAAAAATACCTATTAATGTGTATATATATATATTTCAAAAAAATTAAAGTTTTATTCATACCTTATTCATTAGTTTCTAAAATAGGTGTAGTAATAAAATATTTTTGGCAATATATGTTTATATAATTTTCCACTACATGTGAGCTCTACCTAAAATAATGAACTATTATCCTCTTTATCATGAATAGTAACTATCTATGCAACTCATATTTGTAATTATACCTAAAGGTACATCCTCAAACTAATACATCAATTCCCAACAAGTTAGAAAAAAAAATGAAAAAATTGATCAAGGATAAACAAGTTTGTGGTACAGAGGTAGCATCCACACAGAGAGATTATTATCATCCCTGTCCAAAATTTACATTAAATATCACCATAATTTCTCTTGTAATTATCCTTAATATGGTTTTTATCTTTACTACATTGGTATTATTATTTTATGTATTCATTCAATTGGTTAAAATCAATTTATTCTATTTTTAGTAATTGATTAATGATATCCATTTAGAAATGAATAATTTTCATGAAAGTTTATTGGGTATGAAAATAATTCTAATGCATTTTATATAGAATCTGTCATTTCAAATTATCACTTTTAGATGACTACTTATTAACATCTATATACTCTTTTAAGAAAAAAAATTCTTTTATAGAGTGTTTAAACTTATTTTCTCAGAAGAACCCCCATGTGTTCATTCCTAGTTTTTTTAATAAAAAATTTACCTTTTACGAAATGTATTTGTTTATATAGAATATAAAAGATAAATAGTAACCCTTAAATTTAGATTTCATATATTGATTTTAGATTATTCTAGGATTGTGTTTTTATTTACCTCCTTGAGCTTTATTTCTATAAGGGGTTATATTTTTGTTGATATATTTTATTCCTTTGGTTTGAAATATTTTTTTTAAGTCTAAATAAATTCAGGACTCCTTTTAGAACTGAAATAGTCAGAAAATTTTGTTCCTTTTGGGAAAGAACAGAAATTTATTATCTTGTCCGTTAGAGTATTTCAAATATTCAACAAGCGAAGAATAAGCTAATACCCTATATTAATTTTTTAAATGTGACTCCCAGACTCCAGTATCCTAGAAACAGTATTTACTACAATGTATTGCCACAAAATTTAATAGATTTCAACTCGAATGATCAAATAGTTTAGTAGTCATGTATGTAAAGATATATATATATGTGAATTTCTCATTACATCATAACATATGAAATACAATATAATAATTCATATGGTATTTCTGTTATTATTAATATTAGATCCATAAATTGATTTATATTTCCTTCATTCGTATCTAATGGAAGAAAAACATAATACATTGCTTGTTTAAATGCCTAGTATGGGAATGAATACAATAGAAGTTGTGTAAAAAGTAAATAAAACATGAATAATATGGATACTATATTAAATAAATAAAATATGAAATATAACTAATACCAAAAATGGGTAATAAATGCATGTATAACATATCCTTATAAATAATTACATGGATAATAATAACTAGTTTCTTAATGGTAGAATGAATAATGCCATAAATCATAATCTTATAATCAAGGCCTTGTTCCATGATATTATACATAAAAAAGTAAGGAATATTAATAATACCAAAACAAGTATTCATCATTATACCTACCAATAAATTTAGGGTCAATAATAGTCAATGTTCATCACTTTATATTTCCAATGCATTCGTCATATGAAATGGGTTAAGAATAATTCAAAAATTAATGAAAAAAACTTTTAATTAGAATAACTAACATACAAAATGATAAAATATTCTCCAATAAATTAATATTATATGATCATAATCCAAGAAAAATTAATATGGATTATGGTATCAAAGGAGTGCATCCCAAGTAGATAATAAGATTATTTAATGATTGATAACAAAGATTAATATATATTAAAAAATCACAAAAAGATTTCTTATGGAAAATATATTTTCAATTTTGAAATAAAATATGATACAATTTAATAATATTATGAATATTATTAAAGAAATCATTTTGAATAAAATTTCAAACATGTAATTTAGGAATTAAAATCTTTGAGTGGTTTTGAATGTGAGAAACTAATTTAAATATTTTTTCTGTTAAAAAAAATATTCCTTTCGTGTTTTTGGTGAAAAGTCAAAGTACCTTGTTCAAAAAATGATAAGAATAATCCATTGAAAAAATTTACTAAATATTAAATTGTATATAAAAACTAATTTAAACCATCTATGGTTAATATTATAAATACTAATAAAAACATTTTTTAAAACCGACATATGGAAGAAAATATAATGTCAACTGATGTAACGCCCCGACCTCAGTTACCCAGAGTCGGTGCATTATTACATAACATTGGCATGATCACAAGAAAGATCAAATCTCGAAAGACCGATTGGTTTAGTAGCCTTGGAAACAGTAGATATATTCATAAGTTTTACATTACATCATAAAATGAAAAACTACTACAACAACATAATGTTTCCACAATCCACACTATTAGCCCCTCATAAAATCCCTGCAGGTCATTCATAACTTACTTCTTCACATCCTGGGCAAAATAAAACATAGAAAAGGGGTGAGCTCAAATGCCCAGTAAGGATAACAATATAGCAGAAACTTTCATAAATAAGAATAACCTTTTAGGGAAATGTATAACTAAAACAAAATCCTTTTAAATATTAACTTTCAACATGGTATGGCATAAATAAAATGAAATAATGCCATTTACATATTCACATGGATAATTCTACTAAACGAATAATCACATGCAAAAATCAATAACCACTTTCATAATGTTGGAATGCATAATGCCAGACTATCATAACCACATAGCCAAGGCCTCGTGCCAAGACTACAAATAATATTTTGTCAAGGCCTTGTGCCAAGACACTAGTTTGTCTCATGAGACCTACTGATGCATCGAGGAGCTATAGCGGGCTCCACCCGTCACTTACTAAGTCCAATGCATTCCCATATGAAAAGGTTTAAACATAACATAAACATTCATATTAAAACTAGCATACGAAATGTCAATAATTTCACCATAAACTATGAATGGTATAAAAATAGCACATCCACAGTCAAACATATCACAAAACCTTCAATACAATATAGATGTTTTGTATTACAATAAATCAACTTCAAATAAGCGTAAAATCCATCAAAGGATGTTGACATAGATGAAATCAAAATTCTTTTTAAAGAAATATCTCTTTTTATTTTGAAATCATTTAAGATCCATATAAAATAAAACATTTTCTTTGAAAATATTCTTATAAGCTTGTAAGGGAAGCTTTGACGATTTTATAACAGCGGAAAATAGCCGCACCCGCCGTATAAGTTAAAAAAAACATTCATACCTTAATTCTTTCGAAAAGGTTAAAAAGGACCTTGTTTTGAAAACGACCGAAAGATTCCTTTATAAACCACTTTAAAATTCAAAAAGGGTATAAATGACTTTAACTCATATTCTAGTAAATAGTAAAAATGTTTTGAAATACATTTTTAAGAAACATGGATGTGGATGATAAAGAGATCCCAGTAGATTATTACATATAAACAACCTCGGATAATGAAGAGATTGTGAAATAACCCTTACCTTGTACTTTTCCTTGGTTGGGGTAGGTTAACCTCATGTAAAATGGTGAAATAGTTGTTATTAAATTATACAATAATCATATATGATAATATGATATCATATATGATCTTTTAACATTGATTTGTTAATAATATCTTAGAATTATCGTCATTTCGGGAGTTAACTTACTCATTTTCTTTTATATGTTTTGTTACATAAGCCATGGTTGTTGTATCTTATTCATATCCAGAATGATATCTAGTCCTTAAACATCATTTTTAAATCATCAAATGATAATTATACTTGAATGGATACGATGGAGAATGAATCTCATCGCGTTCGTGGAGACGGTAGTCCGTACGTACGCACGAGCGACAATATCATTCTTTTGATATTAAAATAATATATAAATGGATGGTATATCATATATACTGAATCCTTAACATGTTATATTTATTATTTACATGAGTTACAAATCATTATTATACCCATCCAAATAATATTAGATTGAATAACAATTACACCACGACGTGGAGACGGTAAGTCGTACGTACGCACGTATGGTGACATGTTATTCAAAGGGTAGATAGAATACTGAATATGGTTGTACCATATTTATAATAAAATCAAATTATATATATGATACTGGATTTATTATTTTAGAATGGTAACAACAAAGGAAGAAGAAGTGGAAGAAGAATGGAACTTGAAAAGGGGTGGTGAAAACATTACCTCTTCTTCGGGTTCTTCCTTTTGATTCGATCAAAAGGGCTCATTAGGTTGGCTTTCTGATCAAACTAAGGCCTCTAGGTTGTATTGAGGGATGTTGGGAGAGTATTTGGGAATATTTTGGCCGAACCAAAAGGCTTGGAAGGTGTGAAGAAATGAGAATGAGGAGTGCCCTTTTATAAGAGGGGTGAGGGGAACCTTTGGAAAATCTAGAAATATTAGTTTATATTAAATTCATATTCGGTTTCTAATGCCTACAAAGTTGATTTTTCAAAGTTTAAGGTGGGGATAGGTCGAAAACAACTCAACCAATAGAAGTTAGATAGGTTTGGGTACTTATATTAACCTTATCTTTAACTATTAACTCTAAGTTAATTAGTTTCACTTTTACAATGTCTCTTTGTATTTTTATATAATATGGTTAATAAAATTACTATATACATCCAAGAGACCCCCAAGTGGTACATTAATGATGAACCTATCATGATATAAGTCTCTTGGCCGAACCTTAGATTTTTAGGAATTCAATATCAATTAATAATATAATATTTGTTTTAAGAACTCTTTTATGTCAATTTTGACACTATTCAATAGTTGATTTTTGTGAAACTCATAACAGATTGATTACTTCGAAACAAGTTACTTAAATCAATCCTAATATATAATATTATCCTATAAAATTAGTTTAATTCATTAAAAGTTTCATATTATATTTATTTGGGTATTTATAATATCAATTATTTTAATTTTTCACTATTATAGTAATTACTGCATCATCATTGTGTCATAAATAAAATACATTATTTAATGTCTAAAAATTATAAATAAAATATCATTATGTAGGAAATCTTTTTATCTTTCTAATTAATATTTATAATCTAAAATCCAACATATATAACCCTATGTAACAATTGTGTTTCTAAAAGATATATGCTTGTGTCATTTTTGTATTCATTTTAACTTAATTAAAATAAAGTGTCATTATCACTTACAAGTGGATCCATGGGGTCTCAAAATAGACCCAAAAATTCCCATGGTCGAACATGTATCAACAAATAGGGTTAAGACACGTTTTAGGGTAATTTAGTATTATTATAATATTATTTTTTAACCCTTATTTACCGGATTTACTCTTAACCATGGTAAATAAAATATTTACCGCAGTAATTATTTAAAATGTCTAAAAATAAAAGTTACCTATTTACACAATTTGAACATCCTGATTCCAAATATGGAATCCATTTTCCTAAATTTAAAACACAGAAGTGGCAGAAATTGATTTAAAATTAATTCCCGCTGTCAAAACAAAAAGCGTGTTTTTAAGAGATAATAAATGTCAAAAGATTGACACTTGTTTATGTTCGGTTTAATTTTAAAATTATGTCCAATGACAAACATTATATTAAATGGTAAAAATATTTTCTAAATATACTTTAAAACCACTCAAATTCATAATTTATCACTATTAATTGTTTTGATTAAAAAAGTTGTTTTTAATTAAAATTTAGTAATTTTCACTATTCATCAAAATATGAAAGTTATCCGAAATGTACCAAAATTTCACCTTAGGCTAAATTCAATATTCCGAATCCAAAAATGAAGTCCATTTTGAAATATAAAATATATGTAATTTCAAAAAGTAGGTATTACTATTCATAACGGCTAGTTTGATTGGTTGTGGTGTGTGTTAAAACTCAAGGTTGCGTACAACACACGCTACTGTATTATTCAAAGAAAGTGTACCGTGGAAGCTTGGGATGTTTCATTTTAAATTTTTGATGTCCCCATTTAGTCAAAAAGTTTAAAATATTGTATTTAAAAAGGGTTCACTATTAAAAGTTGATAAAAGTGCAATACTGAAAATGAATTTGTTCTTGCATTATATCTAAGAAACTCATAATATGGATTCTAAAATTATAAGGATTATATAAAGTTTAAAATTTAGATAATACTATTCATAACCTCTTTTGAATGGCTTTTTTTTGTAAGTAATGGTGTGATTGAACTCGGTGTTGCGTGTAGTGCAAGTTATTGAATTATTTTGAAGAAATAACACACTATGAAATCATGGGGTGTTACATTCTCCCCTCCTTCAATAAATTGCGTCCTCGCAATTTGAAATTGTTCTTCGAAAATAAAAGGTTGAAAATAGAAAATATATTTGTGGGAAAACCCACATCGGAAATTGGGTTACTAAAATTTAGTCTTAATATGAGGAAAAGAGAAATGAAAGGGTCACCACCAAATTATGATCTCGATTAGGAGAACATTGGTGGCATTTAGAGACATATAATTGGAGGAAAAACGTAAATATTTATAGGTAGTGATTGAGGTCATCAATCACAAACAAGTATAAAATTGAGGTCCTTAAATTCATCAATCTATGATGATTTTAAATACCATCGGTTCAACAAAACATAGGGTATTAGGATAACACATTTTTGACGTTTCAAAATATCTTAGTTGAAATCCCACATCGAGAAATGAATTAATGAGGCCTCTATTTAAAATAAAGAGTCGAAAGTATGAAGATTACCGAAAATAACACATACTAGGGTTCCATGTAGGAAAATATGGATATGGAAGAGAAATCTATCCATCAATTATCTGATGGAGAGTGGTAGAGAACATGGCTATGAAAAGGCCAACAATCCCAAAGCCATGAATTAGTGATGATTTAAGGTACCATCTAGGACAACATTTTTGTTCTATGTTCCTTTTATTAATGTTGAGGAATTTATTTATGAGATTGGCTAAGATCATAAGGAGATATACTTACTTTATAATTAGAGTTTTATCCATTAATAAATTTCTACCACAAACTAATCTTTCACTCGTAAAAAAAATTCTATTTATACTATTCGTACAGGGTTCCAAAATAAAAGAATTTATAATTCATCTACCAGATCTTTTTAAAAAAACTACATTATTTAATCCAGGACATTTCTTGGGACAGTGGTAGGTGATAAACCCTTGTCGCCCTTCGGTTGCGGGTTCAAGTTTCGCAGCCTTGCCGGATGCGACGGGTTGCCGCCCGACCTTCGAGTTGTCCTTTTATGGCAATCCAAAATAATCCAAACTAGAATTATCCAAAATACTTCTGTCCAAACTCACAGTCCAACATTTATAAGGAAGGTAAACATAATATAGATCCTTTTTACCCCGTAATAGCATATGAATACCTTCATCATGTATTACCATATTCCTTATTGATTACATTCATGCTCCCATATTCCATATAGAATGATGGATATACTTCATTAATCCAAAAATGTTTTAAACACCAACAATGATGGAATGTACAAATCATTAATCAGTTCCAAGGTAGTCAAGAATTTCCAATATAATTTATCCAAAACAATCACATATTATTCCAAAATCACCACCTCAGTATCAGAACTATATTATGATTTATCATTCTCTCAACCATATATTTTCCAATAATTTATCCTGCAATTGAGTCACTTTTCTTTGTTCCACACAATCTCAAGTCCTTAATGAAATAGTACTGCAGTACAATCCTTATATATTCAATAATTATTATAACAAGTACAGTGTTGATACAATACTCAATTGACATAATCAACATAAGAACTCTAATCATTCCTCTTCATCTGTGGTAGTATCATTACTTGATTATTATTCGATAACATCATTTGAGGCATATTCTGATGATTGGGAGATAGGTTCGCATAGTGTCCAAACTCCTTGCAAATGAAGCATTGTACATTTGAAACCATTTTCTTACCCTTGCAGTCATGTACTTTGTGACCTTTTCCTCCACACTTATAACAAACTCCCATTCCTTTCAGGCAAGTTCCAGGGTGTTTCTTTCCACAGTTACCACATATGGGAAAATTCTTCTTTTCCCTCTTCCCTTTATCCATCTTTCTCTCTTCCATCCTTTTATTCTCTTGCTTCCCTTCAAAGACATAGGACTCAGTAAACTCTTTACTTATCTTATCAACACATGATATTATTTCTTCATATGATGATAATACATGGGAGACTATTCCTCTTATAAATTCTAGCTTAAGACCATGAAAGATATGATCCTTCCTTCTCTTTGGATCATGTGCATTTCTGGAGTTCTCATTTCTCCTACTGGGCGCCATTTCTAAACAATGGCATACACTAGATCAGTTTATGAATCAAAATACATAATCCCATACTTATAAAACACTTAATATAAATTGATCTATTTATGGATATAATCCATAATCATAAAAATGTCTTCTTTGAGGATGTATATACTAATAAACCCTTCATAATGGTTTGTAAAGAAAATGAGAATTATCCTAAGCATATCCCCCGGGAGTGTCGTAACAAAGAGTGCAGCAAGGGCCGTTGTCGTGCACCAGTTCCCGTTCGAGTCTAGCTCAAAGCGGTGTTTTCGGGTTTTACCCCTAGGTACATCTGTGCCAGAGCCGCCTCTACCTGCTCGTATCCAGACAGGGATGTATTGCTCAGAAAACTCACAAAATCTCTACATTACCAAAATTCTAGGAAGTTCTTCTATACTAATCCTCAAAGTTCATCTTAGGTCTACGTTCTCTAATCAGAGTTTACCTAAATCTAGCTTCCAAGGTTTGTACTAAACTTCTTCTGATACCAACTGTAACGCCCCGACCCCAGTTACCCAGAGTCGGTGCATTATTACATAACATTGGCATGATCACAAGAAAGATCAAATCTCGAAAGACCGATTGGTTTAGTAGCCTTGGAAACACTAGATATATTCATAAGTTTTACATTACATCATAAAATGAAAAACTACTACAACAACATAATGTTTCCACAATCCACACTATTAACCCCTCATAAAATCCCGGCAGGTCATTCATAACTTACTTCTTCACATCCTGGGAAAAATAAAACATAGAAAAGGGGTGAGCTCAAATGCCCAGTAAGGATAACAATATAGCGGAAACTTTCATAAATAAGAATAACCTTTTAGGGAAATGTATAACTAAAACAAAAGCCTTTTAAATATTAACTTTCAACATGGTATGGCATAAATAAAATAAAATAATGCCATTTACATATTCACATGGATAATTCTACTAATCGAATAATCACATGCAAAAATCAATAACCACTTTCATAATGTTGGAATGCATAATGCCAGACTATCATAACCACATAGCCAAGGCCTCGTGCCAAGACTACAAATAAGATTTTGTCAAGGCCTTGTGCCAAGACACTAGTTTGTCTCATGAGACCTACCGATGCATCGAGGAGCTATAGCGGGCTCCACCCGTCACTTACTAAGTCCAATGCATTCCCATATGAAAAGGTTTAAACATAACATAAACATTCATATTAAAACTAGCATACGAAATGTCAATAATTTCACCATAAACTATGAATGGTATAAAAATAGCACATCCACAGTCAAACATATCACAAAACCTTCAATACAATATAGAAGTTTTGTATTACAATAAATCAACTTCAAATAAGCGTAAAATCCATCAAAGGATGTTGACATAGATGAAATCAAAATTCTTTTTAAAGAAATATCTCTTTTTATTTTGAAATCATTTAAGATCCATATAAAATAAAACATTTTCATTGAAAATATTCTTATAAGCTTGTAAGGGAAGCTTTGACGATTTTATAACAGCGGAAAATAGCCGCACCCGCCGTATAAGTTAAAAAAAACATTCTTACCTTAATTCTTTCGAAAAGGTTAAAAAGGACCTTGTTTTGAAAAAAACCGAAAGATTCCTTTATAAACCACTTTAAAAGTCAAAAAGGGTATAAATGACTTTAACTCATATTCTAGTAAATAGTAAAAATGTTTTGAAATAAATTTTTAAGAAACATGGATGTGGATGATAAAGAGATCCCAGTAGATTATTACATATAAACAACCTCGGATAATGAAGAGATTGTGAAATAACCCTTACCTTGTACTTTTCCTTGGTTGGGGTAGGTTAACCTCATGTATAATGGTGAAATAGTTGTTATTAAATTATACAAAAATCATATATAATAATATGATATCATATATGATCTTTTAACATTGATTTGTTAATAATATCTTAGAATTATCGTCGTTTCGGGAGTTAACTTACTCATTTTCTTTTATATGTTTTGTTACATAAGCCATGGTTGTTGTATCTTATTCATATCCAGAATGATATCTAGTCCTTAAACATCATTTTTAAATCATCAAATGATAATTATACTTGAATGGATACGATGGAGAATGAATCTCATCGCGTTCGTGGAGACGGTAGTCCGTACGTACGCACGAGCGACAATATCATTCTTTTGATATTAAAATAATATATAAATGGATGGTATATCATATATACTGTATCCTTAACATGTTATATTTATTATTTACATGAGTTACAAATCATTATTATACCCATCCAAATAATATTATATTGAATAACAATTACACCACGACGTGGAGACGGTAAGTCGTACGTACGCACGTATGGTGACATGTTATTCAAAGGGTAGATAGAATACTGAATATGGTTGTACCATATTTATAATAACATCAAATTATATATATGATACTGGATTTATTATTTTAGAATGGTAACAACAAAGGAAGAAGAAGTGGAAGAAGAATGGAACTTGAAAAGGGGTGGTGAAAACATTACCTCTTCTTCGGGTTCTTCCTTTTGATTTGATCAAAAGGGCTCATTAGGTTGGCTTTCTGATCAAACTAAGGCCTCTATGTTGTATTGAGGGATGTTGGGAGACTATTTGGGCAGATTTTGGCCGAACCAAAAGGCTTGGAAGGTGTGAATAAATGAGAATGAGGAGTGCCCTTTTATAAGAGGGGTGAGGGGCACCTTTGGAAAATCTAGAAATATTAGTTTATATTAAATTCATATTCGGTTTCTAATGCCTAAAAAGTTGATTTTTCAACGGTTAAGGTGGGGATAGGTCGAAAACAACTCAACCAATAGAAGTTAGACAGGTTTGGGTACTTATATTAACCTTATCTTTAAGTATTAACTCTAAGTTAATTAGTTTCACTTTTACAATGTCTCTTTGTATTTTTTTATAATATGGTTAATAAACTTACTATATACATCCAAGAGACCCCCAAGTGGTACATTAATGATGAACCTATCATGATATAAGTCTCTTGGCCGATCCTTAGATTTTTAGGAATTTAATATCAATTAATAATATAATATTTGTTTTAAGAACTCTTTTATGTCAATTTTGACACTATTCAATAGTTGATTTTTGTGAAACTCATAACAGATTGATTACTTCGAACAAAGTTAATTAAATCAATCCTAATATATCATATTATCCTATAAAATTAGTTTAATTCATTAAAAGTTTCATATTATATTTATTTGGGTATTTATAATATCAATTATTTTAATTTTTCACTATTATAGTAATTACTGCATCATCATTGTGTCATAAATAAAATACATTATTTAATGTCTAAAAATTATAAATAAAATATCATTATGTAGGAACTATTTTTATCTTTCTAATGAATATTTATAATCTAAAATCCAACATATATAACCCTATGTAACAATTGTTTTTCTAAAAGATATATGCTTGTGTCATTTTTGTATTCATTTTAACTTAATTAAAATAAAGTGTCATTATCACTTACAAGTGGATCCATGGGGTCCCAAAATAGACCCAAAGATTCCCATGGTCGACCATGTATCAACCAATAGGGTTAAGACACGTTTTAGGGTAATTTAGTATTATTATAATATTATTTTTTAACCCTTATTTACCAGATTTACCCTTAACCATGGTAAATAAAATATTTACCGCAGTAATTATTTAAAATGTCTAAAAATAAAAGTTACCTATTTACACAATTTGAACATCCTGATTCCAAATATGGAATCCATTTTCCTAAATTTAAAACACAGAAGTGGCAGAAATTGATTTAAAATTAATTTCCACTGTCAAAACAAAAAACGTGTTTTTAAGAGATAATAACTGTCAAAAGATTGACACTTGTTTATGTTCGGTTTAATTTTAAAATTATGTCCAATGACAAACATTATATTAAATGGTAAAAATATTTTCTAAATATACTTTAAAACCACTCAAATTCATAATTTATCACTATTAATTGTTTTGATTAAAAAAGTTGTTTTTAATTAAAATTTAGTAATTTTCACTATTCATCAAAATATGAAAGTTATCCGAAATGTACCAAAATTTCACCTTAGGCTAAATTCGATATTCCGAATCCAAAAATGAAGTCCATTTTGAAATATAAAATATATTTAATTTCAAAAAGTATGTATTACTATTCATAACGGCTAGTTTGATTGGTTGTGGTGTGTGTTAAAACTCAAGGTTGCGTACAACACACGCTACTGTATTATTCAAAGAAAGTGTACCGTGGAAGCATGGGATGTTTCATTTTAAATTTTTGATGTCCCCATTTAGTCAAAAAGTTTAAAATATTGTATTTAAAAAGGGTTCACTATTAAAAGTTGATAAAAGTGCAATACTGAAAATGAATTTGTTCTTGCATTATATCTAAGAAACTCATAATATGGATTCTAAAATTATAAGGATTATATAAAGTTTAAAATTTAGATAATACTATTCATAACCTCTTTTTAATGGCTTTTTTTTTGTAAGTCATGGTGTGATTGAACTCGGTGTTGCGTGTAGTGCAAGTTATTGAATTATTTTGAAGAAATAACACACTATGAAATCATGGGGTGTTACAACTGATGAGAGAAATTATTTTCGTTTCTTTAAAAATATTATTTATTTATAATGAGTATTTAAAGATATTAAAATTGAATTAAATATGTAAATACAAGATATATCCAAATGATAGGATAGTTGACTAATTTTATGATAGGATGGTAAAATAATTCCCCCCAGAAGAGGTTTATAAATAAACAATCTTGAAAATGATGAGATTTTGAAATAAACCCTTACCTTTGGTCCGACATTCTTATTATAAATTTAAATTTGTATGTAAATATATACTAGAAATATATATCTACATATAATCTAAAAAACTATATACTTTTAACATTTCAATACCAGTTTGTTAATGATTAGTTTTTAAAATCCTCATTTTAGATTGTCAACTTTTTAGTTTTTCATATATGATTTGCATTAGTAGTTTGATTCAAGGAATATTGATCATGGTTAAATCCAATTAAAACTGATAATAATGATTTATATTTCATAATTTGGAATGATAAATATATTTTGTGTCGTCCTTGAATGGAGAACATGAAAAATGAATCATATCGCTTCGTGGAAGTGGTAGTCCTCACGTACACATAAATGATGTTATCATTTTATAACTACAGGAAGGGTAAAAATATAAATAACATATTATATTAGCAGAATAAAAATTATGTCATAAATATCATATATATTTACTAGTTATATATTTATTAACATCTAGGTAATGTGGTGATGACGAAATAATTGCACCGCTACGTGGAGACGGGTAGTTGTACACATGAATAAGTGACGTTTTTTATTTTCGTAGGAATGGATATGATATAATGATTTGATTTACCTTTATAAATATAACATGAATGTATATTTATGATACATTATTTATTACTTTTTTATGCTAATAATAGGTTTATAGTAAGTAGAATAAGAAAAAATTCGATTGAGTTGTAATAATGATTACCTTATCTTTGATAAACCTACGCTGGATCTCTTCTTGTGGACACTATTGTTTTAATTTTGGGAATAAAAACACATTATAATGTTTTTGTGGATATAATTTTTAAGGAGTTTTATATAAATATAGATAAGTAGGTTTAATAATGTCAGTAGAGGATGTGTATTTATATTTTAGGTGAGTGGGGCACATAAATTATTAAAATATTTTAAAATATTATCAAGTAACCCTCATTGAAAAATTAATCAAATATTACACATATTTATGTAATATAAGAATAATGAAATAAAAGAAAAAACTAATTAGGTTTATAAAAGAACGTGTGTCACTTTAACCCTTATATCTTAGATTTATCCCACTTTAATCTATTCGAAAATTAACCAAAAATCAATGTTTTCTACTTTATAAGGGTCATTAATTTAAACATAAAAGGTAAAGTGACAAATAAATGGATAAATATGGATATATATAACTCTATAATATTCACATGGATTCATATGATGTTTTTTAAAATATTGAATCTTTTTATAAAATAATGTTTATTTAAAAAGATCCTTAATGATAATTTTCTAAATAATTCATTTATAGTAGAATGAAGGAATCTAATATAGTTATAGAACACATATATAAAATTTTCAATAAACTAAAATATTTTATATTCATCTATTAAATTAAATTTACATCGTATATTTAACATATTTTGTTTGTTTTAATTTTTTTAAAATAATTTATTTAATTTTTCAATTACTTAAATAAATTTTGTGCTAGCGTATGGTATACGTTTATGGTAATTATGTAATCACTAAAAATTATGACAAATTCACTATTGTTAAAATAAATTCATAATCCCCAAAATTACTTTTATGATTCATTCCAAAAATATTTTTATCCATATGTTATCACAAAAAAATATATTTAAAAATAAGATAGGGAAGTTTTTTATTTTTCATTACATACAATATTCTGAAGGTAATATTCTTGGAAAAGTGTCGCAAAAATAATTAAATATCATGAATAAGAAAAAATATTCAAAATAACTTCATAAAATAATAATTAATATTAAATATGGTGCGTTTATCACTTATTTTTTAACTAGGGTAACCTATTTACCCTTTTACCATGGTTACTAATTTTTTCTATTTTTAATATAGATTATTATGAAAAATAAGTTGTACATCTAAAATAATAATAATTATGAAGATTTTAAATATGGAATCAATTTTACCAAATTCATTATTTATATTGGTATAAATTCATATTATAGTAATATTATAATGCATGATGAAAAAAGATGTTTCGAAACAAAAATTGTTCTTAAATATAAATTTATTTTGTAAATAAAATAATGAAAAATGTTGAATACAATGTAAGTTGTAACTCCCCGACCACAGTTACCCAGAGTCGGTGAATTATTACGTAACATTGGCATGATCACAAAAGATAAATTCTCGAAAGACCGATTAGTTTAGTAGCCTTGGAAACACTAGATACATTAATAAGTCTTACATTACATTATAATGTAAAACAAAACTACTAAAATATCATGTCTTCATATCACCTCATACTATCCCTACAGGCCATTCATAATATACTTCTTCACATCATGGAAAAATTAAAACATTGAAAGGGGTGAGCTCAGATCCTCAGTAAGGATAACAATATAGTGGAAGCTTTCATAAATAAACATAAACATTTAAGGAAATGTATAACTAAAACAAAAGCCTTTTAAACTTGAACGTTAGCATAATATGGAAAAATTTAAATGAGATAATTACATTTACATACACACATGGATATTCTACTAGTCGAATAATCACATGGAATATCAATAACCACTTTTATAATGATGAAATGCATAATTCCAGACTATCATAACCACGTAGCCAAGGCCTCGTGCCAAGACTACAAATAAGATTTTGTCAAGGCCTCATGCCAAGACACTAGTTTGTCTCATGAGACCTGCCGATGCATCAAGGAGCTATAGCGGGCTCCACCCGTCACTTATTAAGTCCTACGTATTCCTCACATGAACAGTTTTAAACATATCATAAACCATAACAAAATCGTATCACATAAAACATGCATAAAGGAAACATAACATTTCCACATTTCAATCACAGGATATTAATACAACACAATGATATAAAAAACACTTTCAAAACTAGTTTCAATACCAAAATAAAAGAAAATTAAAAATTTGTAATTATTTTTCATTTAAAAAATTTATGGCATGTAGAGGAAGTCAAAACTAAAATAATGGTCCCAGTGGCAGAGAAGTCGTTGTCGCCGCATACGTACGACAAAATAAACATTCCATTTTGTTGTTTATAAAAACGCTTCGTATAAAATAGATTCCTTTTGAATAAAAGTAAAAGTCAAAGGGGTTTTTACACCTTATAAATGAAAGTTGTGTATAAAACCAAATATGCCTCAATGAAAGGAGATTGAGATGAAGTCCCTTAAAAAGAACATTTTTTATATAAAATAGATCTATTATGTGTATTCACTATATGTACACATAAATAAAGTACAAATACCAGATCGGAAATAATAATATCATGACATAATTTGAAAGTAAGAAATTAACCCAACGAATGGATGTTGTGTTAAGAAGTTCCCTTACCTCATGTCTGACTTGACTCGATCGTTCATTAACCTCCTGAATAATAAACTATTGTTAATTTCTACTTGATTAAGAAAATTATTGAAATTCATTATTCCTTTTATATCACTTATTACCATGTTATGAACATTATTTAATTATTTAAGTTAATAACAGTCATTTTGTCGATCTTTGGCACTTGAGTCAAAATTAAACTTTCTTATAATGACAAGTTGTTTATGTGGTAGAATATCCATTATCTCCAGATTTATATTCATGATGTAGATATAATATATATCATATATATTCATTATATACATTCATTCATAATATTATGTAACATTTAGAGGTAAAAAATAAAATGCACCGTTCATGGAGACGGTAAGCCGTATGTACGCATAAACGCTACTTTCATTTCTATTTCATATTTAATGGAATGAAATAATAATGATATAAAGGTGTATTATAATTCCAGTATAATATCATATATAATATCATTTACTCCATCCTTTATACGTCCCACATATGGCATTAACGATTCAAATCACATTGAGGGGGCGATAGTCCGCACTTCCTAAAATGAAATTATCACGTTTACCCATAATGGAAATCATAAAGGTATGGCATAAATGAAAAATACAGAATCATAAGGAAAACAAAAACATAATATATATCATATATAAAAATAGTGTCATCATAATGGCCACCATTAGAGGTGTGAAAAGAATATTTTACAACCATCATTTCGTGAGGCAGTATTTCGCCACCCACAGAAACAGTATGTTCTTTAACCATTAGGCGGAGGTGTTTTTAAGTGTAGCTCAAATACGTATCATAACAACATCCTAGTATATTTAAGATACTTTTGTTGTTAAAAATGAAAGGAATAAAATGAGTTTAGGGGGTTTGAGAAGCAAAATAAAACAAAAGAACATAAATGAACACATTACCTTAAAATCAGGTAACTCTTTTTCATTTGAGCCAAAGGCTTCATTGGGAAGCCTTATCCCAAAAGTGATGCTTCTAATAGTAAGAGAGGGAAGTTGGGAGAGTATTTGGGCAAGGTTTAGCTGATAAAAATGGCTTGATGGTGTGAATAAGGTGGTATTGGTTGGGGCCTTTTATAAAAGGAGAGGAGGGGCACTTTTGGAAACTCAGGAAATGTTACATTATTATGAAATGATTTTCGGATTTCAAAGGTCCCAAAATTATATATTTAGAGGATAAATTGATAAGGGTTCGAAATATACCAATACAATAGGTTTTTGACAACTGTAAGTCTTATATTTTACATTATCTTTTCATTTTATTTAAATCGTTAAATTCCTGAGGTAATCAATGCATCATCATGGTGTCATAAACAATTTAAATTATTTAATGTCTAAAAATTATAAAAAAATATCATGATGTAGTAAATCTTTTTATCTTACCAATGAATATTTATAGTCTAAAATTTAACTTATATAACCACATGTCATATTTTTTTTAGTAAAACAACAAATGTTTGTGACAATTTTATTTTTACTTTAAATGAAAAGTTATTAATGTCATTTTATTACCCAAGTGGCTCCATGGGGTCCCCATGTTGACCAATTTATTGTATTGGTCGTCCATGACTCATAAAATAAGGTTAGTACAACTTTCAATATATTTTCATATTTTTATAATATCATTTTTATCTTAAATTTCACTAATTACCTTTAATTGCGATTAATTAAACATAAAAGTTACTATTCACCAAAAAATTATTTTAATCCCATTGAACCACATTTTACTTCCTAATGAAAACCATGTATGTCAGATTTTTTAATATCAAATCAAAGAAGTGGTAATGTTTCATTTAAACAAAAAATATGTTTTTTAACTACTACATAGTGGTTTCAGTATTCATCAAAAATTGATGTTTTTCAGAACAATGACAAAATTTCACCCTAATCTATAATTGATATTACAAATTGAAAAATGATGTATACTTTAAAAAATTCCAAACATATAAGTTGCATTAATTAATTTAATAATTAATTCCCGCCGTCACAACAAATAGCGTGTTTTTATGAAACCATATATATCAAATTATTGACAATTATTTATGTCCAATTTCAAAGTGAAATTAATTATAAGGACCACCATTGGATAAAATGGTAAAAATATATTCTAATTATACTTTAAAACCACTCAATTGTATAATTTATCACTATAAAATATTTTTATTAAAAAAGTTGTTTTTAAGTATTTTTCACTATTCATCAAAAATTTGAAGTTCTCATAAAATACCAAAAATTCAACATTGGATAATTTAGATATTCCGAATCCAAAAATGAAGTCCATTTTGAAAAATAAAATTTATATAATTTAAAAAAGTGTGTATTACTCTTCATAACAGCTACTTTTATTGGTTGTGGTGTGTTAGAACTCGAGGTTGCTTACAACACACACTACTCTATTACTCAAAGAGAAGCGTACCATGGAAGCTTGGGGTGTTACATTCTCTCATCCTTCAATAAATTGCGACCTCACAATTTGAAAATTCTCTTTGGAAATAAAAAGTTGAAAATAGAAAATACCTTTGTGGAAAACCCACATCAGAAATAAGGTTAATAAAAAATATAACTTTAAAAGAAAGAAATAGAAGTACAAAGGTCACCCGAGATAGCCCATACTAAGATTCTATGAATATATGGATAAGGAGGAAAAACAATCCATCAAGGTTTAATGGAGAGTTGTAGAAAACAGGATTAGGAGAAAGTTAACAATAAGAAAATCACAAATTTGTGATTGGTTAAACGGTCATTGAATCCACAGTTGGAAAAGTTAACTGACAACGTTTTTGTATTAAGTTACCTTTCATAAAGTTGAGGAATTTATTTAAGAGATTTACTAAGAATTTAAGGAAATATACTTACAAGTCATGTAGACTTTCATTCTTTAGTAAATTTTTACCACAAACCCATCTTTCACTCCAAATGGTAACAGAACTCACAAATATTCTATTTATCCTAATTGAATAAGGTTACAAATATTACCACATACCATTTAGATTAGGGAATCTATTTTGTAATAACCAGGGACTTCTTGTATGCTAGTGGTAGGTAATAAAGTCCGTTTGCACTATGGTTGTGGGTTCGATTCCTGCAGCTTTGTCCGACGCGACGGGTTAACCCCCAACCTGCAGGTTGTCCTTTTCCTAAAACTATTGTATTATAATATTCCATAAATAATCTTTAGAAATGTTTTAACCTTAAACAATACTATCCAAGGTTCAACTTAATCCATTACAACCATTATAGTTATCCAAAATAACTCCGTCCAGACTCTCTCTAAAGGGTCTTTAAATTTTAAATTCAATTGTATCATCAGATTACTCAAACAAAGTAAAGTTTCTCATATTGTCACATTTAAAAATATGATTAACTTCATCATATTAAATATTTAATGAAAACAACAAGTATTGCAGTACAATCCTTATATATATCACATTATTCTTATAACCAGAATAAAATCCTTGAGTCCAAAAGCACCAATACATTAATTATTCCACTTCAACTTCAGTAACAACATAAGATTGTCCTTGATCCCTTGGCCTTTTCTGAGTTAATTTTCCCTAACGCTTAGGACATTCATTTGCATAATTCCCCATTTCCCTACAATTGTAGCATTCAACATTGATAGTCTCTTTCTTAACCTTGCAATCACGATTCTGGGGACCTTTTTCTCCACATTTATAACAAACTCCCATTCCTTTTAGGCAAGTATTGGGGTGATTCTTCCCACAATTATCGCATAATGGAAAATCCTTCTTTCCCTTTTTTCCCTTTATCTATCTCTTGTTCCACCGTTCTCTTCTTCACTTTCTTTACATTGTTGTCATAAGTCTTAGATTATTCCTTTTCTGTCTTGATATCACATGAGACTATATCATCGTATGTTGAGAAAGATTGTGATACAAAAGCTCGACGGAGAAATGGTTTTAACCCATCAATGAAACGATCAATCTTATTTCTTCGGTTACGTATATAATCTGTAGCATGCCTCGCTAACCTTGTAAATATGGCCTCATACTTTGCGCCATTCTCATCTTCCTTTTGTCTCAGACTCAGAAATTGCCTTTCCATATCTGCTTGATGGTCATGAGGAAGGTATTTTTCAAAGAAAATTTCCTTAAACTCCCTCCAGTCCATACATGATAATTATTCATCTTACTTTATGATTTGAATCAGCGACCACCACTGATCGGCATCACCAGTGAGGCAGTAAACTGCCATGAAAACCTTCTCCCTTTCACTACTACCCAAGGCGTGGAATATTTTTTCTAAGGATTTTATCCATTTCTCAGCTACTAATGGATTTTTACCCCCATTAAATATTGGCAGTTGTTTCCTCATGAAGCGGTCTAACATTGATCCTCCATGTTGCGGATCAGGGTGCTCCATACGAGTAAGGTTATTATTCATAACCTGAGTGAGTTTTCCCCGTATGGTGATAAGTTGATCAACACCAGTTGTGTCTCCATCTCCACTATAATTAACTTGACCGGGAGGGAAATCCCTACATGGAGTGCGTGCATTGATACTGTTTCCATTCCTCCCACTGGGCTCCATTTCTAAACAATGGCATAAACTATATTAGTTTATGAATCAAACTACATAATTCCATACTTGTAAAACACATAACATAAATTGAACTATAATCATAAAAAAAATTTCATTGAGGAAGTATATACTCATAAACCCTTCATAATGGTTTGTAATGAAAATTAGAATTATCCTAATCATATCCCCCGGGAGTGTTGTAACAAAGATTGAAGCAAGGACTGTTGTCGTGCAACAGTTCCCATTCGAGTCTAGATCAAAGCAGTTTTTTCAGGTTTTACCCCTAGGTACATCTGTGTCAGAGCCGCCTCTACCTGCTCGTATCCAGATAGAGATGTATTGCTCAAAAAACTCAAAAAATACCTATAATACCAAAATTCTAGGAAGTTCTTCTATACTAATCCTCAAAGTCAATCTTAGGGCTATGTTCTCTAATCAGAGTTTATCTAAATCTAGCTTCCAACGTTAGTACTAAACTGTCTCTAATACCAAATGTAACGCCCCGAACCCAGTTACCCAGAGTCGGTGCATTATTACAAAACATTGGAATGATCACAAAAGATCAAGTCTCGAAAGACTGATTAGTTTAGTAGCCTTGAAAACACTAGATAGATTTATAAGTCATACATTACATTATAAAGTAAAAAAACTACAAAAATATCTTGTCTTCATATCCCCTCATACTATCCATGCAGGCCATTCATAATATACTTCTTCACATCCTTGAAAAATTAAAACATTGAAAGGGGTGAGCTCAGATGCTCAGTAAGGATAACAATATAGCAGAAGCTTTCATAAATAAACATAAACATTTAAGGAAATTTATAAATAAAAAAAGCCTTTTAAACTTGAACTTTAGCCTAATATGGCAAAAGTAAAATGAGATAATTCCATTTACTTACACACATGGATATTCTACTAGTCGAATAATCACATTCAATACCAATAACCACTTTCATAATGATGGAATGCATAATGCGAGACAATCATAACCACATAGCCAAGGCCTCATGCCAAGATTACAAATAAAATTTTGTCAAGGCCTCGTGCCAAGACACTAGTTTTTCTCATGAGACCTGCCGATTCATCGAGAAGCTATAGTGGGCTACACCCATCACTTATTAAGTCCAATTCATTCTTTATATGAATAGGTTTAAACATATCATAAACCATAACATAATCGTATCACATAAAACATGCATAAAAGAAACATAACATTTCTACATTTCAATCACAAGATATTTATACAACACAAAGATATAAAAAAACACTTTCAAACCCATTTTTAATACCAAAATAAATGAAAATTAAAACGTTGTAATTATTTTTCATTTAAAAACGTTATGGCTTGTAGAGGAAGCCGAAACTCAAATAATGGTCACGGCGGTGTAGAAGTCATTGTCGCCGCATACGTACCACAAAAAAACACTTCGTTTTGTCGTTTAGTAAAACACTTCATATAAAAAAGATTCATTTTGAATTAAAGTAAAATTCAAAGGAGTTTATACACCGTATAAATGAACGTTGTGTATTGAACCAAATATGCCTCAATGAAAGGAGATTGAGACGAAGTCCCTTAAAAAGATCATTTTTTACAAAAATTAGTTCTATTATGTGTATTCACTATATGTACACATAAATAAAGTACAAATAAATGATAGGAAATAATAATATCATGACATAATTTTAAAGTATGAGATTAACCCAATGAATGGAAGTTGGGTTAAGAAGTTCCCTTACCTCGTGTCTAACTTGACTCGATCATTCTTTAACCTCTTGAATAATAAACTATAGTTAATTTATACCTTCTTAAGATCCTTTTTAAAGTCCAAAATTCCTTTTATATCACTTATTACCATGTTATTAACATTATGTAATTATATAAGTTAATAACGGTCATTTTGTCGATCTTTGGAACTTGAGTCAAAAATAAACTTCTTATAATTACAAGTTGTTTATGTGATAGAATATCCATTATCTCCAGATTTATATTCATGATGTATATATCATATCTATCATATATATTCAGTATATATAGTCATTCATAATAACATTTAGTGGTAATAAATGAAATGCACCATTCATGGAGACAGTATGCCGTACGTACGCATGAATGCTACTTTTATTTCTATTTCATATTTAATGGAATGAAATCATAATGATATAAAAGTGTATTATAATTCCAGTATAATATAATATATAGTATCAATTACTCCATCCTTTATATGTCCCACATATGGCATTAACGATTCAAATCACTTTGAGGGGGCAGTAGTCCGCACTTCCAAAAATGAAATTATCGCGTTTACCCATAATGGAAATCATAAAGGTATGCCATAAATGAAAAATACAGAATCATAAGGAAAACAAAAACATAATATATATCATATTTAAAAATAGTGTCATCATAATGGCCACAATTAGAGGTGTTAAAAGAATATTGAACAATCATCATTTCGTGAGGCAGTATTTCGCCACCCACAAAAACAGTATGTTCTTTAACCATTAGATGGAGGTCAATTTAAGTGTAGCTCGAATAATTATCATAAAAACATCCAATTATATTTATTATACTGTTGTTGTTACAATGAAATGGAATAAAAAGAGTTTATGGGGTTGGAGAAGCAAAATAATACAAAAGAACATAAAAAAGACATTACCTTAAAATCCGGTATATCTTTTTGATTTGAGCCAAAGGCTTCCTTGAGGAGACTTCTGCCAAAAATGAGGCTTCTAGGAGTAATAGAGAGATGTTGGGAGAGTATTTGGGTAGATTTTGGCCAAGCCAAATGTCTATAATTTGTGAATAAGGTGGTAGTGGTGGGGGGCCTTTTATAATAGGAGAGGAGGGGAACTCTTGGAAACTAATGAAATGTTACATTATTATGAAATATTTTCGGATTTCAAAGGTCCCAAAATTATATATTTTGAGGATAAGGTGATAAGGGTCCGAAATATACCCATAAAATATGTTTTTTAAAATTGTATGTATTAGATTTTAAATTATCATTTCATTTTATTAAAATCATTAAATTAATGAGGTAATCGCTGCATCATCATGGTGTCATAAAAATTTAAAATTATTTAATGTCTAAAAATTATAAAAAAGATATCATGATGAAGGAAATATTTTTAGCTTACTAATGAATATTTATAGTCTAGAAGTTAACTTATATAACCCCATGTAATAATTGTTTTTGTAAAACAACACATGTTTGTGACAATTTTATTTTTACTTTAAATAAAAATTTATTAATGAATTTTCTTACCCAAGTCTATCCATGGTGTCCCCAAGTTCACCCATGGATTGTATTGGTCGTCCATGACTCATACAATAAGGGTAGGATAGGTGTCAAGATATTTCCATATTTTTATAATATTATTTTTTCCTTAAATATCAATAATTACCTTTAATCATGATTAATTAAACTTAAAAGTTTCTATTCACAAAAAAATTATTTTATTCCCATTGAACCACATTTTACTTCCAAATGAAAACCATGTATGTCGGATTTTTGAAAATCAAATCACAGAAGTGGTAATGTTTCTTTTAAATAGAAACTCAGTTTTTTAACTACTACTTAGTGGTTTCACTATTAATCAAAAATTGAAGTTTTTCATAACAATGCCAAAATTTCACCGTAAGATATAATTGCTATTCCTAATTCAAAAATGATGTCTATTTTAAAAAATTCCAAACATATAAGTTGAATTAATCAATTTAATAATTAATTCCCGCTGTCACAACAAATAGCGTGTTTTTATGAAACAATATATATCCAAAGATTGACAATTGTTTATGTCCAATTTCAAAGTAAAATTATTTTAATGGTAAACCATTGGATAAAATGGTAAAAATATATTCTAATTATACTTTAAAACCACTCAATTGTATAATTTATCACTATAAAATATTTTGATTAAAAAAGTTGTTTTTAAGTATGTTTCACTATTCATCAAAAATTGGAAGTTATCAGAAAATACCAAAAATTCAACATAGGATAATTTCGATATTCCGAATCCAAAAATGAAGTCCATTTTGAAAAATAAAATTTATATAATTTCAAAATGTTGGTATTACTATTCAAAACAGCTACTTTTATTGGTTGTGGTGTGTTAGAACTCGAGGTTGCGTACAACACACGCTGCTCTATTATTCAAAGAGAAGCGTATCATGGAAGCTTGGAGTGTTACATAAGTAGTCTAATTAATTCATAATAAAATATAATTTTATTAATTTAGGATAAAAATAAAAATATTATACGGATTTTATGTGAAAAAGATTGATGGATTTAGAAAAATTGGTAGTTTTTACTATTTGTTTAAAAATAATACTTTTTAGAAAACATACCAGAATTTCACTCTAAGATAATTTTGATATGATGATTTAAAAAATTAAATAAATTTAATCAAATTAAATGTTTTAAATCATATACTTTTTATTTAAATCTAATTGTTTAATAAATCGACATGAATGTTTCTTTTCTTTCTAAAGAAATAAAATATTACTATAATTAAGGCTAAACCATTACACTGTTCTATCCTTTAAAAATATCATCTTTGAGATTTATAAAAATTCACCTCATTAATATATTTAAGTAGTTTTTTTTTCAAAATATCATTAGGCTCACAAGTCACCATTTATATCATAAGATATCTCCAATGTACCTTAAATAGGCAAGTCCTATGATTCCCCAACACTTTGTCTCTAGTGTCCGCAATCTGGATAATCTCTTCAGAGTAAGTTAAATTGAGTTCTAATTATATTTCAAAATAGTTTATAACATGTATTGGATGTTGAATATAATTCCCTAATAAAGAGTAATATAATTCATCTTATACTATATAAAATCCATATGGAACTTCCAAAGGATAATCCAAAACTCTAAATATTTCAATAATTTCAAATATATAGATATAACTAAGGCTTAGTTTTTCATTATTATCAACACTTATAAAAGGCTTACATAGATATATATTCAAGAAACGAGATCTCACATTTTAAAATTCAACTATTTTATTTTATTATCAAAATAAATATTTTTATGAATTTTATCTACTTTAATATGTGTATGAATAGTATTTACATTTATCTTTTCACCTCCAAAAATTTTGGGCCTACAAGATTCCATTCAAAAAATCCCTCCCAAATAGTTACAGTACCACATCTCTTTCCATAAAATTATTTATACAGTTATATTTTAATACCTCTACATAAAATATTGTTATAAATAAACTCTATCAAATAAAAATACTAATCCAATATACCATTAATGTAATGTGAACCTAACCACAACATGTCTTCTATTGTTTTATTATTCCTCTTAAACTATTCAATTGTCCAAGGATTATAGGTGGTGAAAAAATTTAACTTGACATTAAGATACACCTGAATTATTTACTAAAATATCATTGTAAATCATTAATCATAATTAGAAACAATTGATAGAGTTTCCTAATCTTGTCTTTTAAAATAATTAAATAGTCATTCAAGATTCTTAAGAGGTAAACCATACCTAATGATGAGGAATTATAATATTTGGAAGATGAACAAATATAAACCATTTGGTAGAATTAATTCTATGTGACCATATTAATCTAGTGAAATTTTCTATAATAATTCCATCCCATTTACACATAGGAATATGTAGTGTGTGCATAAAATATTTATGTTGTTGTCTCCTTATATTTCAGATATTTAAAGATCATGTATCATGATGAAAAATCAAAAAACTTCCCTTCATATTATCACACAAAAATGGTCACTATAATCCTTTTACATCATTGTTATATAGTGGTGTATAGAAAAATTTTATATATTAATATCATTTAAAAATTATATTATTGTCTCACATATAAAGAGATAAAAAACCCTTTGAAAATATAAGAACATCATCTTGATAATTTAATTCATCCACAAACCTATCATTTATAACATTAATTTTCAATTAAACATTCTCATCATCAATCTAATTGAATTTTATCTAATCCAATAAATATATTTTCAAAAAACTTGAAAATGGAGTTATATTCCTTTTTTCATAATAAATCACATATTTTTTACTAAATCCTTAAGCATTGGATCATGGTCAATCCCCATTTTGGTCAATAATCCATGATCATTATAGCTTCCTATATATAAAGTACCTTAAATACATATCATATGTGGTATTCAATTGAGAAATAATAATTATTGAGTATCATAATCCATCACCTTTTTCTTATGTTGGACTTCTTATATGAAAATGTTTATTTTGAAAATGTTTGATCAGTGTACATCTATCATATTGCACAACAGAGTGAATAACTCTCTATCTTCAAGGAAATTATTGTTGATATAAACTCAAGATCACGGGATAGATATTTTTATTCATAAAAATTTTACTTACTTTATGAGTAGGTAATAAATTTATCATTATGAAAGAGTAAACACCCATGTTTTATACTTGATGCATTATTATATTTGTTAAACCCATAAATTAATTTTTTAAAGAAAAAATTATTACATTGACCAATATATTTTTAAATTATTCTAGTCATTCTTCAGATTCTCTATTCTATAATAAATTAACCCATTTACGTGCATTATTGGTTGATGGGTTAGAAAATGAGGCAATATTTTGAATATATTACTTAGAGTAACATGCTTAACATATGAAACTATGTACGATAATTATGTACATTTATTTAGGACATTACTATTGTACTTCTATTCACAAGATCAACTGAGATTTCATTATTATAGATAATATTTCATGAAATGATCGATTCTTAATAAAAATTTCAAACCATCTAAATATCCTATATAAAAACTATCCTTTGTCAGTCTAAATTATGGTATTTAACTTGTGGTCATAATTTTATTTTTAATAAAGAAAATTTTCATCAATAAATAATAAAAAAATATAATTGTAACACTTAAACACTCTATTCATTATATAATTTAAAATAGACAATGAATTAATAAATAAAAATGAAATGACTAAAAATTAATAATTTACATACCGTTTAAAAAATGCATTCCTCATAATATATTCCTTCGTTACACATAACTGATGATACCGAGAATAAAGCTCATTATTTGGAAAATATTCTGGTCCATGAAATTAATTAAAAAAATTAATACATGGTAGATGATAATTTATATTTATAGTAATATAATTTGTTTTTATAATCAATTCAAAACCCCTTATATATTTTTCATCCAATCCAAATAAACAAGGGCTCCCCAATATTAATCACTAGGATGTATAAATATATTTTTTGACAATACTACTATAGTTGTTTATTTAATTCACAAAATTTCATAGTGGAAAATCAATAGGATGTTTTTGATATAGGTATTTAATCAAGAGTTAAATCAATTGAAAACTCAACTTCATGTTCTAGTGGGCGTCCGAATTATTTCATAGGAAATATATAAATGTATTATATCACAAGGGGTAAATCCACATTTTCAAGATTAACTTTATCATCAATAGATTTTATCTTCTATTCTTCCATAATAATCACATATAGAAGGGATAATAGAAAAGGATAACTATATGAACCATATGTTAAAGTATCCCAAATAAATATAAAGCATTTGATATCTTCGCCACACCTCATAATTTCTATCTTTTTTAAAAAACATCATCATATTTTGAAATACATTTTATACCATGGAAAATATAAAATTTAACCATTTGCATAATATAAAATTTTGAAAATATTGAATATTTATGATTCATAATGGAAATTGGATGACATATCATGGTTGTTGTGATATTTTCACTAATAGTCTTAACTGATAACTCCGTTCTTAAGTTATATTTAGATTATATAATTTTCTTGCAAATCATAGAATCTATAAAATAATGTGAAGATCCATATGATATAAATAATTATATATATTTCATGCAAGAATTAATATACCTATAACCACATCTTTAGGGACGTAAACAACTGTTCTTGTGATCACATAATGTTTTTCTTTATTCCATTATTTTACAATGGAATACTCTATTAATGTTAAGTAATTTATTTAATTGATCCTAAAATAGATACGATTGAGTAAGTTAACATTAGGAGCTTATTTTATTCCCTTAAAACTATGAGACTCATGAACTTTATCTCCAAATTGAAAGAAAAACCCAATTCCCCCAAAGCATATTCCACTATGTTTCATTTCACATTTATTAGATGTTCTAAATTCCACCCTTCCCTTTCACTTTATTACATTTTCTATAGTTCTTAACCAACCTATTTTTACATTTTTTCTTTCAAATTAATTATAATTTAATTATTAATTTTCTATATTAAAATAAAAAGATACAATATGATCATATAATGAGAAATTTTGGAGTGTGTTTCATTTGAATGGATTTCCTTTATCCTATCGTACAAATAGTAATTCACAATTTTGGGATTACAACCTTATTTTTCAACATTCCTTTCTGGACTTTTATAGTTATTTTTATACATAACAACATTATTTTCTTCCTTTTGTCTTTGAATAATAAATTACCTCTCCATCACTATAATTTTCTCATGGAGAAAGTATTTATCAACGAAAATACCTTAAAATACACCCACTTTATGTTTTATATTTTCTTCAGATCCATATTTTTTTGAATAAATGAGCATAATTAATCTACATCCCCTGTGAGATGATAAATAGGTAAGAAAACCATCACCCCTATATTTTTTCCCATAGAAATAAACATCTTATCTAGGGAAATTATCCAATCCTCTAATACAAATGGATTAGTAGTCCCATTGAATTAAGGTGGTTGATAATGAATGGCGGAGTCCCACATTATTGCACAATGTTGTAGTTTAGTAAAATTCCCCATACAAGAAAGGATATTGTTCATAACATGATTTAGCAACCCCAATATAACTATAGATTTTGAACTCCAACTATAGATAAAATTCTATATCATGTTTCATTATCATGACTATGACGTAAATCCATACATATATTATATGAATTGATCTGATTTAAATTTATTTAACTCATAACAATTTATAAACAATGAAAATAACGTGATTAGATCATAACATTATGAATTATAATGTATAATTCCAAAAAACAGTGAATCACATAACATAAAATGTTTATTTATATATTGAAAATATTTGTGTCATCAGTTAGTATTATTGGGAAATAAAATTATCAAAATAATTTAGAACAGGTAACAAAAAAAATTTAATTAACCCACAAATATCAATCGAGAATGTAAAACCATTTGTCTTGTAAGGGCACACCCACCATACACCAGAATGATGGAAAAGATATACTTGACCAACTATCATTGGTTTATTCAACCTAAATGAATTTGTTCTAAAACCATGTACACATGTAGTATCCATATAAGAATATATTTCCATTAAAACCAAATAATATCTACCTTAACAATAAAATTATTAAATATTCCACAGTTAGACAAGTCCTTAGATATTTTCATTGGATAATATTCCCTAATATATATTTTCTCTAATATATTTCCCAAGGATTCAAAAAAATGTTGTTTTACAAAAAATATGACACAAAACAACTGTATTTTAGAGTTATATAAATTTCTAAATTGGAACAGAATATCATATATTTTATTCTATGTGGTCAAACAGTTTTTAGTCTCAAGGGACTAGATATATACATTATTTTCACATTAACTTTAAAAAAATAAAAAATACTATAATAATTATTAGGGGGAATTTTTTATATCTCATATTAAATACCTAAATTCATTCATATATCTGTTTTTTATTTTATAGGGAAAGGATAACATAATAATGTTTGTGATCATATGCTTGGTAAGGGAAAGTATACAATATAATCCATTATAAAATAAAAAAAAGTCAAGAATAGTATGGTTGAGATGATCAATAAAAAAAATATGACATATAAAAAATAGAATACAAGAGAGACTAAATAAATGAATATCATAACATAATAAATAATATCAATGATAATATTAACTTTTTTCATAATGATATAATTCATAATGTTGGAAATTTTAACCATACCATCGAGGCCATGTGCCAATTTTTTTTTGTAAAAACATAAGGGTTAATTAAAATTCCCAAAATAGTTTGTCTCATGAGTCATAATAATTCATTGACGTTCTATAAAAATCTATTATCATTAGTTACTAAGTATAATTCATTCATCATAGGAATGGGTTGAATAACAATTCAACAAAAAATAAAAATAATCATTCATATGAAAAATCTAGCAAACTCAACGTTGATATTTTCCCCAACAAAAAATATATTATATGATGCTAAGTTATCCAAGCTAATTAATGTGATGTTATTAATGTATTATATCCCCATTACAGAATAGTATTCACTAAATAATTTTGATGTAGATGAAAATACAGTAAAGAGACCACATGAATTTTTCTGGTGGAAAATACAAAATCTATATTGAAATCAATTATATTAAAATCTAAAAAATATATATGAGAATAATAGTAATTAATAATATCTATTAATAAATGATAATTATATTAATTTAGGATAAAATTAAATATTTAATGGGGCATTTTCAATATAATAAAATGTAATTTTAAAAAAATTCATTTTATCTATTCACCGAAAATTAAATATTTTTAGAAAACCCAAAATATTAACCAAATGATAAATTAGATATAATAATGAGAAAAATAAAAATGTATTATCAAAATATAATTAACAAAATTTATTTTTATTTTTAATTTAATTCTTAAATAATATATTCTTTATTATCTTATTGAATTATGAGAAATAAATGATTTTTATAATTTCTCGTAATGTGTTATACGAAATATTACTTAATATTTCTCAACTCAAGATGAATGGTGAGATATATTCCTTTTTCATTGAATTGTTTTTTTAATGGTGTATCAATGTTTCTCCATGATCACTCTCCATATTTTATTATTCATTAATATATTACTTTTTTGTATTGATTACTTCAATATATACTGGTTCATTATTGATTAGATCCTTATTTTCATATGTATAATTTCCTTTGTCCTTATACAATAATATTTTTTTTATTTCATGTGATTGGTAATTTTTTCATTATACAAGTATATCATAACATTTAATTACCTCTAAATATTATTATATCCCCTCAAACATAATCATTTAATGATGAAAAAAACTTTTTTCCACATGTTAATAGTTGGTTATTTCTTCTACCAAATTACAAGATGTGTAATAATTCTAATAAAAATGATTCCACTTTTGGTTCTTGAAAATATTTTATTCGTCTTATATCATTTTCTCTTTTGGGGATATATATTCTTCTTAATCAGATTCAGATTCCCCAATCCATTTATCTAGGAAAAAATTTCAATATAACTGATATCATTGCAATTTAATAATCTAGGAAATTAACATCATTATCCTTTACCTTTTCCCATAATGAATAATTTTGATATGAGAGTTAGAATATGGTTGATATATTTATGACCCTTAGTATCTAAATCAGATAATTATTCAGTCACTTAATAGTTTTCACTTCTATATGATTCTAAGGTTATGTAAACTTTTTATTACTATTTAAATATTTATGACTTTATAATGTCTTGAGGAAAAATAATGTTGTGAATTTAATCTACTGAAAAGTATTATCAATTTTTGAATATTGATACATTTAGAAAAAATAATCTTGAATATTCCTCATAATATTTGACCAAATATTGATGACTACGTATTTCTCAGCAAGTCCGTTATTATTGATGATGATATCATTTTATTGAGTGAGTCTTTGATCAATATTACAATATTAATCCATCTTAATATTATCAAATATAATTCTCCATAAATGTATCTTTACATAAATCCCATGGATGGTTCCATGATAGATGCATCTCAAAATTCAACATATATCTTTTTCAGATGGAAAACCCATTACCTTAGTGTAAACATTTTCTATAAAATAAATAAAAATGGTTTTCTCCTTTTTATCTAAATTAAATTTCCTTTTATAATCCTTATTCATATATGGATTTCAATAAATGGGTTGATAGATCCCTTTATTATAATGTATTACATCTACACAAGGTTAATGGAGTTTTGGAATCAACATATTCTTCCTAAAGATGTAGTTATTACCCTCCAAATTTGAAGATCCATAGTAGTCCATAATGATCATATTCTCATTAATACATGTTTATGTAGAGGTTATATAGATATAGTATACCTTTTCCGTCATGAATCTGATGATACCATAATTAAGGGGTTATAATTAGTGATCCAATTTATTTTTTAACATAATATACTTAATCTTAACCGCATAAACTTTTATAATTTCTCAATCCACTAAATATATTCTCATAACATTTCATCATCAGAAAAAATATCAGAGCATGGGATATTTAGAAGGTTCATCTTACAATTCATACCCTTTTCCATGATGGTTGGTCCTCTAAACATTGATTATACACTAGTTCAACAACATTTATCAACCTAATATACATTATGTTCTATCCAATTCTTAGATTCCACTGTATGATACACATATTTTCAAAATATTATACAACATTGAAATATATATGGATTTAGTGATATTTGAACTGCTTTAAAATGGTATTAATCCCAGAATATATACATCAAGGGATCCGAACAAGTAATTATTTTTTAATATATTCAATAGTTTAGGATGATTCCCAGTTAACTAGTCGAGAAACATTCGTCATCTTCTGAATGATCTTGATGATCTCATATTCAGGAAAAAATTGGTACTTGAATGATAAATTTATTTGAATATTTTTTTCTTATATATGATACAAGGTGAATTATTATCATCTATCTCTATTATACTTCTATGTAATCGCTCACACTCACCACCTTATCACTTTGAATTCTTATATTTTTTCTATTAAAAGTCTCAATACTATTATTAAAACAAAATAAACACAGTTCTGATGAAATTGGAACTGATTATAACATTATGGGTCATCAATGAAACCTCCCACAAATACCCAATTACTTCCTCAATCTCAATTATTTTATTCATACAATAACTAAAATTTGGCGAATGATTTATTTATTGTTTTATTAATTAATTCCTTTTACTTAACTTAAATAAATTGTATTAACTCACTTAAAAACAATAATGAACCATATGATAAAATTGGGTATTAAGATTATTGATCCATTGAAGAAATATTCATGTGTAATAAATAAATTATATTTATATTTTTTTTGTGACTCCAAAAAACACACCCACTAATATATCTTGACTTAAATCACCAAATAATGGTCTTTGTATATACAAGATATCACTCCCTTTAACAATCCAAGGATAATTACATGTTGGTATTGTTTCCAATTATAGTAGAATCAAAAACACAACACCCATTATCTGAGGAAAAACACTTCACAGAGAGAACCACAACTCTCTATTTAGTATCTCAATGTCTGATAGATGGATACATAACTCAACATACCCATTTTTATGATGTATTGAAAAAAGAAAAACAAATTGTCCCAATTTCATAACATGATCCATAACATTTTCATATATTTTATGAAATCAGGGATATAATGATCATAAATACATTCATCATCTACTCATGAACTGTTTTCTCCTTCCCCTTATTACATATGAAATTAACTCAAAAAAATATTCATTGAAAAAAAAATTTCCCTTTTTTTGCGTAATATGGACCACCATTATGTTTTCATATCAATACTTGTAGTTTTTGGAATTCTAAAATAAGACTTATTTTTGTTATGTAATTGGATTCCCCTCATTTCTCTATAAAAACATATTTTCCCACTCCTAAAATGTTTCATCAACACATATTAACATCATTAATAAAAAATCAATATTGAGGAAAATACAACTCATCTAATGAACCAAAAAAACTAAATCATTTGATCTCATGATCCATTAAATATTTAATAAATTTTTAGATTTCCTAAATCTAAAATGATAGATTAAATATTCTTCTAGAAAATATTCAATTCTAATCATTAAACTATTGGATCAAGAACGATCTCTTTCAAAATCATATTTCTATATACATGTGTCCACCCCATGTATCACATGATTTTATGTATAATCTTATAATCCCTTTGTTAACGACTTATAGTGAACATGGGACATAGAGTATATCAATCCCATATTGGTACCCATTCATTATATGTTCTAGAAATATATAATGACTTTATTAATAAATACATTGCCTGACATTTATCTTTCTGGATGAGAAAATCACTGGCCATTCATGTAGGTAGATAGGTTCATAACTTGTAACTTATCTATGTGGGAACATAGATTTCCTATGTCTATCTTTTATGGGGACCCCAATACTATACTCTTCATACAAGAGGAAAATCCCATCTTTTTTAAAATATCCATTAATGCCATGATCTACAACATACCCATCTACTATCTAATTAGATAATACTCATGGAATATTTAGGATAAGTGTCTATTTATAATGGTTCTCATTATATAAATCTTCAAAACCTTATTCATGGGGTTTAAATATTAAAAATTCACCCTAGAATACAAAATAAATAGTGTGTGAAAGTCCATGTGGTATACTTGTTTGTTCCGTGAGAATATAGAAATCATTTTTAGCCTCATGAAAATATTTTATATTCTTATATAATATACTAAACATGAAAATATTTACATTTCATTACTAGCTTTACTAATCCATGATGATAATTAGTTAGGGATAACTAAAAATATTTCTTTGGGAGGAATGTTATCATTTAACTTTATAAAATATATACCTCCAACATGAAAGACATATAGTGTTTATGATAACTTTTATCTAACTACAAACCCTATATATTCTGATAATCTTTTAAGAATACATAACCAAACCATACCAAAGAACCCCACCAATCATATCACAATTGATAGACACCCACATCAACCATATGTTTGTTTCTATTTTAATGATTTTCTCAAACACAATACATCTTTATGTAATTCTTCCGACATTAATATTTGATGATCTGAAATAACCCTAAAAATAAACTCCTTTAACCATTAACATATATAATGAATTCCCTTTTCAATGATTATAAATTGTAATAAATTTTCAAATATTATAGTCTTTGAATATAGTATTCACACTTCTTTGTCTGCACATAATCATATATTATGATGTCAATAAAATTTGTTGTCATCCTAGACCACATTATATGTTCATAATCAATATAGAGACATTCAATTAAATATTTTCCATTATGATAATTTTGGTATTTAATTTTATCTCCATATATTAACATTCATTTCTAAGACATCCAAAAAACATAAGGATAAAATGTGTTATTATTATTGATAAGGTAACTAGATGTATCTATTGACATTTTAATTTACATTAATTCCCTAAATTCATTTACCATATAAATCGATATTAACCAATAATTTAACTATTTTTATATTTAATTTTCATACATTGAACATCTATAAGTCAAAAAATACTCCCACAGGCCTCTTTGAAACTATTTTCTCACTAGAATTTCATTCTATGATACAAAAACTCTATTGTGTTTCGAAAAAAACACATATTAATTTTTGTATAAATATTTCTATAGATTATAATAAATATCACATATTATAGGGATATTCTATATTTTTAATATAATAATATGAAAAAAAAATTATTTATTAAAACACTCATCTTATATTGTTATAACATGTCTTCTAAAATAAAAAACATCTATTATAATATATGATAAATAAGGTAAAAATAAACTACATTTATTTAGTTCAATTTACACTTGATATAATACTTTATATTAAAATACATTATATAGCAAAAATTCAATTCAATATATTAATGTAAACAATAATATATATCAGTTACTACTGTGATTTTGAATTCTCGTGTATTTATACTGACTTTGAAATATAAATTTTGTATCATATACCTATAAAAATCAATTATTCTATTTCTATAACATTAATACCTAATATTTTTCCATATATATTCTAAAATCATTCATTTGTATCCCAAATAACTCGGTATATTAGAAAAAATGTTCATCCTTTTTGAATTCTTTTATAAGTTTCAAAAACATTGTTTAGATACTACTATAAGCATTGTTCGAATTTATAGTTATGTTTTTTCAATCTAATTGAAACCATTACCCACATGTTGTATCAATATGACACCAAAATTGTATCTCATAAAATTTCCAAATATTTTCATCATTTAGTGAAAATAGAATAAATCGTTTTTCAACTAATTCAAATTGTTTGAATATTTCCAATAATAAATATAGAATGAATTCCTTATTCAAATTTATCCTTATAATATTATTATAATATCTCCAAGTCATTTCCATATAAATTCACATTTCATATATGTTTGAAGAATTAAATTTACGTTGTTCATACTATATATAATTAAATTAAAAAATATGAAAAATAAGATATTCTTCTTTAAATATTATGATTTCAATGTGGAGAAAAATCGAAAATATATTACTCCAAAAAAGATTACTCTAACATTTGTAAATTTTTTATGATTGATAATGATTCCAATGTTTCAATAATTTTCAAAAATAATCTTCTACCAAATATTTATTTTAAAATTATGATCTCATGGACATGGGTTATGATGATGATTCCATTTATCTATCACAAAATATATTAAAATTTAATTATAGTTATTTTAAAATAATTTAAAATGTTGTTGCATAAAATATTCTCCCATTAAAATGATAACACATTTTAAAATTTCATCATATATGTTAGTGGTCCAAGAACTATATTTCATTAGGAAATTAGAACACTTTAGTTTTCCTATTATAAAATTGTAATTTATGTTGGAAATCATGCCTTTCATAACATATATGAATCTTAGTTGATTTTTTGGAATATTATTTGAAAATTCTATCATATAGATGTACTGAACACTATTAATCATGTATTTTTACAAATAGATTCAAAGATAAGTGTATCCCAACAGAAAATAGTAAACAAATATGACTCCTAATAGTTAGTTTAACCTCATTAAATTATTAACGAAATAACTATAATTATGGAGAACCTTACTTTTTTAGATCTCACTCAATTGGATGATCAAGGTCTTTCCACGCGTTTAGATTGGAAGAAATCTCAGTCATAGTATTTTATATCAAATTTTAGCTTACTATATTATCTTAGGTGTTCCTATTATATTTACACCTGTTATAATTTATTTCTGTTTTATTCATATTTCTTCCATCTAATCAGTATTGTCATCCCATGTTGATATCTAACTCTTAAAAAAAACATATTTTGTATATTACTAACCGAAATTGTTAGTAAAATCAATTTAAAAATATAAAAATACATCCACTTAATATGGTTTATGATTCAAATCCTTTAAAATGATTAATATCATATTAAATATATTACCCCCATAAATGTAATCATTCAAGGTAGTTATCTCCCATATTTTAAAACAAGCCATAATCCTCCAGGCTAGTGAGGAGTCTAGACTAATATCTGTCTTCCCATTATTATTTAATCATGATAGATTTCAATTCCATACCAGTTGTAAAACCATATGTCTATATAAATAATTAAATTTATAATTTCTACTCATAACGTATTGTAATCGATTTTTAATATAAACTAATAACTAAATCGATTATTATAAAAAAAAGTAACTTTTTAGACACATGTATCAAAATTTATATAATAAATTCAAATAACATTAATCTACCATTCACATAACAATTCATAATACTACATTTAAATTCATGATTAATAAATTTCCATAAATATATTAGTAACTCAAATATTTAGATATGTACCTGATATTTGTGACCAATTCATAAATAAATTTTCAATACATTATAATTTAACATAGATTAAAATTTACAATTAATTTGAATCCAATGGTAAATTTTTATATTATTATCTTCATGGTTTTAATATTAAATTCACCATTCAAAGGATGAGATATTTTATAAAAAAAAGTATTTTAAAATAATAAATAATCATTTTATATAAATATTTTACAGAATTTAAATATCTCACATTTGATTTTATTTACACAATTAATCACATCATAATTCAAATTTAATTTTGGAGTCTATTATATAAAAATTCCTATAAAAAATGGAATATAAAAATTTTATATTTACAATTATGAATTTTTCAAAGAAATTGTTAAATTTTTTTAGAACATTTTTTTATTTATAAATACATTATAAATTATCAACCGATTTTAATCCACTTGAAAAAAAATATCACATCATCCAATTTTTTTTGGATTAGTTATATGAACCATTCAAATTTGATGTTTTACCATCATTCCCAAAAAAGAAAATGTTTTAAATAATTTAATGATAAAAATAATTTTTCATTTTAATTTATATTACAAATTAACTATTCCATGGAATTATGAATACTATTTCGATCATCTAAAAACATGATACACCATAGAAATTTATGTGGATATTATAGGTCATCCAAGGAATTTTAGGTAGTATAAATTTTTATTCTTTATATTGTATGGATTCATTGGTTGATCCACATAAAATGGGATATATTATGATGGTTTCCTAATCCATTTATAATACGAAGTTATGAGTATTTCATAGGAATTTTAGAGAATTTGTTTAATTTTTCATGTGCATAAAAATAGCATATCTTATTTAACTATACCATAATGTTCCTCATAGTAGATATTGACGACAAAATATTACATGATGGGCATCAGTGTATGGAATATTTATTTTATCATTAGTTTTCTTTAAGTTGTTTAGTATCACCGATAATAACAATTTCAAATCAACTAAGTTCTTGTCCCAGTGATTTCAATAAAAAAACTCACATTTTTATTAATATTCATGTCATTGTCAGTAAATATCATTAATAAAAATGTATATTTTTAATTATTCCATTTTTTGGTACATAAAAAATTTCATTTCGTATTTTTTGTTCAATTTATATTTTATTAAATTTTTTTATCAATATAAATTAATTGCACTAAAGGGTTTTAGTGGGATCTTTGACATCCTAAATTTAGATGAATAAATAATCCATAACAACATTAAGAATAATATATACCAATATATTTGGAATTAATATTTAAAAGGTGAATGAACAATGTGCATAGTATGGTTGAATATAGTATATGGATTTATTAAAAAATTATTAATGAGATCATTGAGGAGAAAGCGATGGGATTCTATGCCAATGGGTATCCAGAGGCTATATGAATTTATCAATGTTTGGGAATGATTCTTCATTATCAACGTTATTCCATAACCATCAAGAAAATTGATAATAGAGTAATAGATAAAGGTATAGTATTAGTTGAGGAGTTTATATTATAGAGATTTAAAAACTTATTTGAGTATTGATCCAATTTAAATATTCATCTAAATAAACTTTGTAGAACTCAATCATTCAAAATATTTATGATGAATTTTGGAAATTCTAAAATGTTACAACAAAATATAAGATAAAATAAAATTATCATAATAATCATTGAATTATTAAATTATTATTCTTAATGATAAAACACTGCAACTTATTATCTCATGTTGATTCGAATGTTTGTGATTTCAGAATGGGTTATAGAGGTTGAATAATAAATTATCATAGAATAAAATACCTTTCATTAAAATAAATGATACATGGTAACACTAACTACAACATAATGTATCTAAATGTAAACCATGATGTAGTCTTAATAATGAAATGATGAAGCTAAAATTAGGGAAATATATCATCACCAACATACGACCCATTTAAACACACTCCAGGATCATTTATTCAATTTCTAGACAATTCAAAATCTCTAAAGGATCAAGTGGAAAATTAACAATGCATTCAAATAATTTAAAACGTTTTCCCCATTTTTTAGATAATAAAAACACTATAATGGATTGTATAGAAATAATCTGTCGAGTACAACTCTCTATAGTAACCAATGTCCATTTTATAATTTTTCAACCCCATAATATACATAATAATATCCATGTATTTTCTCAAAGCATCAACCAAATAACAACACCATATACATATCTAATCCAATAGAGAAAACTAAAATATTAGGTCTGACATCATCATTCATTCCTCAAGATGGTTATCATATCATATAACAAAAATTAATAATAAATAATTATAATCATGGTTTTTTAATGATGACTATCATGGATTCTCTCTTGTCATTTGTTCATTTTTTTATCTAAGTAGAGTGCATGTGATGACCATAGTAACCTTTCATTACGAAGATACAAATTTAACTAAATTATTGTAATTAAATATAAAATAACTGAATAATAAATATATGGTGGGAAATTATGAATTTTACATATTTATTAATGTTCATGAATTGGGATAGGAAGTAGAAAGAAATTAATATTGTGTGAAAATAAAAATGAAATAAATGTGTGAAAGAAGATTATTTTAGAATGTGTTTTTTGAAAAAAATAAATCTAATGTATAGATAAATTATTTACTTTTTCAATATATCAAATGTAAAAATTCATTAAATTTTGACATCCTAATATTTTAAACCCTTGAACCAAATCAAGATTATTATAACTACACGAAATAATGAGATTAAATCCTTGGTTATCATTAGAACAAAAAATTATGAAAACTTCTTTTGGTAGTCATTCCAAAAAATAAATTATTGTTCATATTAAATTATAGAAAAATTTATTTCTATACATATGAATTAAATATGTTTTTTGTATTTTATTGGAAACATAAAATTATATTGATGACTGATTGTATTTGATAATTTTGGTTTCCTCTCATTATTCACTCAAAATTGACCACACTTGTCTTCTGTTCACCGATTAAGTCCATTAATTTTTTAGACTAAATTAAATAGTCATATTTTGATGAATAAAAATATTTCCATGGATTAAGACTTATAAATAGACTAATTTTTAATAGTATTTTCCAGGATAAAGTATTGTTACCATGGGTGGATGTGTTATCAAAAGGAAAATGTTTCATAAGTAAAGGATTATACGGGTATAATTAAACCTCCCATCAATTATTTTATTAAAACATAATAAATTAAAATAAATGAAGTTAATAATTGAAAAAAATGGAACATAAAATAATATAAGTTTATTTGATTAAAAAAATATTTTTAATATGGAATAGGAGGAAGAGAAAAATATTGAGAGTATTATTATATAAGTTATTCCTTTATGAAATAGTTAAAATAATTCTAATTTAATATATTATCATATTCTTCCAAACCCCCAATTAATAAACCATCCTTTCCAAATTTGAATAAAATAAATGTAGAGGGGGGATTAGATTCTAGGGTTAAAAGAATTATATATTATGAAATTCGATATTGAGTCATACTATATCCCTATTATCTTAGTGCATCATTCATCTTCAAAAAAAACCAAAATGGGAGTGGAATCTCTCAAAATAAACAATCTATTATATTTATTATAATAACTATAATATTTTCATCTCAATCTAAGCATGGATGAAAATATTAGGGGCTAATTATTGAGGTATGTTATAGACCTATTATCTTGTCTATCAATAAAATCTAGGCCCATTAGCACACTGAATGTTTTTTACCCAAATCAAGTTCGTCAAAGAAAATATATATCACAATATTTTCTGCATCGTATTCCAAAATTTAAAATAAAAGTTCATCACATAAAATACATAGAACAAAAATAATAATTCATTATTAAATGGCCCATACTATAATTTCCATATAGTTTTCTAATTTTTAATAACAATAATTTTTTTTTATGAATTCGCTACTTAAAACTAAATTTGGTAGAATTTAACCAATTATTATCAATAAAATAATAAATAAAAACACTGTGTATCAACTCTCCCACTAATACCCTTTTCAATAATGGAAAAAATTATCTTATATTAATATCATATTCACATTAAAATATTTAATGAGAAAATTTACACTAATTATTCCTAATTATAATATACCATGTATCATAAATGAAAATTATTTTATTATATCTTTCTTCTCAATTATGTAAAAATATTAAACCATAAGAATTAAATAATGAAAAAATAAAACCATACCTCACATGTAAATTTATATCACACTTCACTAAAGTTAAATGAGCTCCACAGTTTTTCCCATTTATAAATTATATTATTTTATCTATAGTATTTAATTGAATATCAATTATCAACTTCTGAAAGACATAAATAAAAATAAATCTTGGGGACATCACAATTGGGCTCAAATTACTTTGAGGTGTATTTTAGTTAGATAGTTATAGAAATAAAAAATAATATCAAAACAAAAGTTTACTCTGATAAACATAATGTGGAATACAATTAAAACACAGACTATTATTTGAAATATTAAATCACCAACTTCCCTATCTCAAATAAAAGGCTCATTAGTATAAAAAGGTTTAACAAATGATACACAACATTTTTTCCTTTATTTATTTTTCTGGATAGAAAAAAAAGTAATAATTTCACTATATTATCTCAATCCATGTTAAATATCCTTTGGGTACTAATGTAAATAGTTATATCTACATTAATTCTTATAGATGAGTAGTTTTTTACATTCCCAACACACAACCCACTATTTGCATTTCTCCCTTTTTCATTTTCTTCATTTCTTCTTTTTATATTGGATAAAAATAGAATAAAATGTTATATAAAACAAAATACACTGCCAATACCCAATTAAAACACCCTCAAAAACATTCATCAATATAAATTATCCCATTCCACAATTGAAAAACTCTCCCCACACCTAATCTATTTAATATCATAAAAAACCAAGATTATAGTATGAAGGATAAAATATTATAATAATGTTGTTACGTAATAAAGGTCATTTTTTGATTTTACAATATTAATGAATGTTGAATATGTATAGTTTCTGATTGGGATTAATTACCTTAGTGGAAAACATTCTTCAATCATATTAATGTACCATTTTTTTAAATAGATTTGCAAAGATACAATGATGTTTTTTGAGGGAAAACATTCATAGATACCAATCATGTAATGAATATTATAAAAAATAGTTATAGCTTTGTTTATCATACTTAATTATATGGTAAAAAAATTGGATTAGTTCTTATTAGGTATGGATTTTAAAAATTAACTAAACTTATAATGGAATATTTCAATCAATGTTAAGGAAGAATATTCCCACATCAACAATCATTTAAAAATGCATTTTTCCCAAATTCATGCTATTTGAATCAAAATAAATTCAATATTTAAATTACATAATATATATTCATTTATTCTCAATTATTAAAAAAACAAATGAAAACCTTACATGAATAAATTCACAATAAAAAATATACATATTATGTTATTCCCTTTAAAAAATTTTAATGTTTCATTATCCATAATGTGACCCTATAAAAGGTTGTGTTCATATTAAATACTGAATTTAAATTAGGAAAAATGACATAAAAGTGAGAGGATAGGGGATAATATAATGTTTTCAAGTGATGATGGGGTCATGTGGTGTGATTATGTCAACTGGATGTGTTATAATGCCTTAATGTGTGGCCTTCTCAAATTCTCATTAATAATAAATCTACATCATGTAGCCTATTTTGTGGTCTTGAGAACTGTATAAGAAAAAATATGAGTTTTAATAGAAGGTCATATCCATCTAGAATGAAAATCACATGGGATAAAACATTAGCTATGAAGTATAATGAAGGAAATTTCTACGACATGAATCTCTCTTTTTTGATAATTCTAAACATTTTTTAATAATGTTCTCTCTTTGTAGATCCATGAGTTCCCATATGGTAACAACCAAATTTTCATAATATTTTGAATTTTTATCTTATGTTGATCTCCAATATAAGATAAATCCATTTTTAATTTCATTATGGATTAAATTTAATGATTCTCAACGTCAATGGAAAGATGGAATACTTACCAAAAAATAATTTTTAGAAGTACATGATAATAGTTTTTTGGAATGCATTCTTATATGCTTAAAGTGAATCATCAAAGTGATATTTAAAGTCCATCCAAATAGGTAAAACATGTAATTAATCAGATTTTTCCATTAATTATTTTCAATATTATATAGAATTATTATGAGAGTATGGTTTTTGATGGAATACAATTCTGAGGCCCAGAGTGCCCAGAATTAATGTTTGAAGTAAATCAAATCTTTAAATAGTGCACATAAGCGATTTTCAAGAAAAAGTGGAATATCCTTTAAACGGGAACCAAGATTAAAAATCTAAGGGCACTATTGTGTTCAGAGAAGTGACTTTACCTTAGTCGAGGCCTAACATTGACCAACATGGGTCAGTTGCAATAGATGGTTTCATGATCCTTTTAATGGAAATAAAATAAAATAATAATTTGTTTTGTTTTGTTTTCTTTTTTCACAGCGAACTAATTTATCCCTTTGAAATAACTAATTATGGAATGTGCGTATAGTTATCCTCATAAACCTGAGAATTAAGGGAGAGGCTCTTGGATCATTGGAGAAGAGCCCATTGGCAGACGACGACAAAATATCTCGGATCCGAAGAACCTCACCAATGAACGCAACACATCGATCGTTCTTCAATTAGATCGAGGTATGGGTTGTTATTTTGATTCTTCTTTCCCTATTTTTTTGAATTTAATGACAATAATGGATCAGCCACAAACATTTTGATCCGCGGATTGGGAATTCTTGAGGGAGGATTTTATTTTCCGGCGTTTGATTCAGGAATTATAAATTTTTATAATTTTTGTATTTTCATTTTTATTCTACTTGTTTAATCCTTATAATGGGATAAGATCAACATCGTGGTGAATAATGGTGTAGGTTCGCTCCTCATTTTTTTGTGTTGGTTTTACATCCTCTTTTCTTCATATTCTTCATGTGCAAATGAACAAAAAATTGTTGTGCATCTATTTTGTGATGCAACGATCCCAACTTTTAGATCTAACATCATGGAGACCTAGTGGAGGTGTGAAGACTATAGTAGTGGATGGATCGAAAGGGTTCGAGAATTATCGTTCATCGATTTTTCTTCACTTGAATGATCAAAACACATTTTTTGGGCCGATCAAAGGCACAAAACAAATGGAATCGACTTTGAGATATCTAGGCGACCAAAACACTTTAGTTTCATGGCGATCTGACAAACAAATCGATGAACAGGGCAGCATGGGAGGTGTGATGGCAGAGCTTCATGATTCTAGAAATTTCCACAATACATGGCATGTATCCCGATGAACACACCATGTTCTAACAGTGGAAGCGGTGAGGGTTTTAGGGGTCATATGGGTATCACATGGAATGTGACCCTGGTCACCTAGTGTGTTGGACCTTCCCCGAATCTCAGCGTGTATTTTGGGAGGTACACGGACACGGGATGGACTACACGGCTTCGCAACATAGCATGTAGAACCGACGCAACATGGAAGAGGTGACTATGTGGGACTTGGTGTGTATCATGGGAGATACATGAACATGGGATGGAGTACACGGCCGGGTACTAGACCACACGGCTATAGCAAGAATGTAACATGGGTTACCTGTGTACTGGTTACCAGTGATGGTTCACATGGGATAAATCCATGTACTGGCACATGACCACGTACACAGAGCTGACCCCAGCTGCTCAGACATGGAATGTGATCTGTACTACAGACTTTGTAATGACTTTCCTATACAACCATCCATGCAACATGGGATGTAGTACACAGGCAGTACTAGGGGATAGAAGGAATGACATGTGAAACTTCTACACATTGTGTAACTTTTAGTACATGGCTTGATCTTCATGAACACTATATTTTGGACATGTTTTGGTTGGGTTTGTGCCCCTTTTTCTCATTTTCCGTAAGGACAAGTATCATTTCCTAATACAAAAGTATGATCCCTTTAGAAGGACTTTCTGATATTGAGTCAGGTATCCTTCTGAGAGGCCCGAAGCAATATACCCTATCCATTCTTTACCCGAGGTATAGTTCGGTATCAACCAGACCACATCCATAGGGCACTGATTCTCTACCAAGCTTGTGAATCTAGATAAGTTGTGGTATCCTCCAAGGCCTTAGTAGTGATCCTCATCTGTGTATCATCATCCTTTCCCCACTCATTAGTTTGTTCTCCCAGAATGTGTGCATCTATCTCTCATGAACATTCCCGACATACAGTACATCTCGGATGGATGTCATCAGAGCTATCAAAATCATAGAGTGATTTCTCTCAGATGACTCCATTGTGGAATCATAGAACTGAATCCCTAGTGGGGGTATGCAGTTGTGTAACTTGTCTCTAGACTATAAGTTTAGTATTTGAGTATATTTGGATTATTTTCTCCTATTATTTGTTTAGTAGACATATTCTGTGTATTGATTACTATGCCTTTCCTTTGTGTAGTTCTTTGTGGTTTCTATGGTCCTCTACTGAGTATTGTTATACTCACCCATGCATAGGCTTTTCCAACACGTGTCATGTCTTGTGTAGAAGAGTCACCTTCTGACATAGATTAGGGTGGACTAGGACATGACTGAGCATTCATAGTTCCCTACAGGCCATGTTGTTCCTATGTCGATGAGTAGAAGTCCATATACCTCCTTGTGTTTACAGGTTGGACTTTGTAGTTTTCAGACTCTTTTTTTGTGGGCTTGTATTATGGAATAGTATAAATTCAGTACATTACTTATAATAATACTCTGAGTTTAGTTGTATTCATTAATTTTGTTCCCTAGTGGTTTTTACATTTATTTATTGTGGTCATGGATATTTTGTCGTGTGTAAAGGTACTTAGTAAATTCCTACGATGTTAGTGATATGCCTACTCGGTGCTAGTCCCCAGACCTTGGCCAATTGAAGGCGGGCTTGAGGAGTCGTTGCACGGGCCCCATAGGGACGGGTCGTGACATAGTGGTATCAGTGGTGGTCAGGTCTAACATAGGACCAATATTCTATGATATTTTATTTGGGAAACATTGTTAAGTGTTTGGAGCTTCGATTTCAGGTCAAATACTCTAGTATTGGTGTTGGTGGCCAACATATCCATACACCAGGACTCTGATAACCTACTTTTCGACTCGGTACATGGAAACACTAGTTGCATGAAAATAAAACAAAACTATATGCATCATATAGGAATGGGTTATGTTTTTCATGTTCCTTGTGTCCGCAATCCAGATATACTTATCAAACATGGTAAATATTGTTTCCTTACTAGATACTTGTAACACCCAGGGATATTATGAAAAATATTCTTTTTAATGTTATTAATGTATTGTGTTGTATGCTACACCAAAAAGATCTTACACAAAACACATCCTTGACTTGACTTTCAATACACACAATCACGACCTTCCTCGATAGTGTGTGTAGTACGCAATACGGAGTTTCACTAAACAACGATATGCTATTAAAATATTATTAAAACTAGCCGTTATGAATAGTAATAACCACCTTTTAAAATTTTAGAAATTTTATCTCTCAAAATGGACTTCATTTTTGGATTCGGAGTATAGAATTTAGCCTAAGGTGAAATTTTGGTACCTTTCGGATAACTTTCATATTTTGATGAATAGTGAAAATTTCTAAATTTTAATTAAAAACAACCTTTTTAATCAAAATAATTAATAGTGATAAATTATAAATTTGAGTGGTTATAAAGTATATTTAGAATATATTTATACCATTTAATACAATGTTGGTCATTGGACATAATTTCCTAATTAATCCTAACATAATCAAGTATCAATCTTTTGATAGTTATTATATCTTAAAAACATGCTTTTTTGTTTTGACACTGGGAATTAATTTTAAATTAATTTCTACCACTTCTGTGTTTTTAATTTGGAAAAATGGATTCCATATTTGGAATCAGGATGTTCAAATTGTGTAAATAGGTAACTTTTATTTTTAGACATTTTGAATAATTATTTCGGTAAATATATTATTTACCATGGTTAAAGGGTAAATCCGGTAAATAAGAGTTAAAAATAATATTATTAAAATAAAAGAATTACCCTAAAACGTGTGATAACCTTATTGGTTGATACATGTTAGACCATGGGAATCTTTGGGTCAATTTTGGGACCCCATGGTTCCACTTGTATGTGATAGGGACACTTTATTGTAATTAAGTTAAAATGAATACAAAAATGACACAAGCATATATCTTTTAGAAAAAAAAATACATAGGGTTATATATGTTGGAATTTCGATTGTAAATATTCATTAGAAATATAGAACTATTTCCTACATAATGATATTTTATTTATAAATTTTAAACATTATATAATTTAATTTATTTAGGACACAATGATGATGCAGTAATTACCATAATAGTAAAAAATTAACATATTTGATATTATAAATACCCAAATAAATAAAATTTGAGACTTTTAATGAATTACACTAATTTTCTAGGTTAATAGGACATGTTAGTAATGATTTAATTAATTTTTTTCTAAGTAATAATTCTGTTATGAGTTTCAAAATAATCAACTATTGAATAGTGTCAAAATTGACATAAAATTGTTTTTAAAACAAATATTATATTATTGATTGTTATTTTATTCCTAAAAATCTAAGGTTCGGACAACATACTTATATCACGATAGGTGTATCATTAATGGACCACTTTGGGGTCGATTGTATGTATATAGTATGTTTATTAACTATATAATATAAAAATACAAAGTGACAAGGTAAATGTCAATCTAATTAACTAAGAGTTAAAACTAAAAGATAAGGATCGTATAATGACCTAAACTTGTCTAAATTGTATTGGATGAGAGGATTTCTACCCATCCCCACCTTAGCTTCAAAATAAATCAATTTGGAGCTATTAAAAACCAAATGTGGCTTTATAATAAAATAATATTTTTTGTTATTCCAAAGGTGCCCCTCTCCTACCTTATAAAAGGGCACCTCCTCCCCCTCTTCCTCACACCACTTTGAGTCTTCATGCTCGGCCAACCCCTGCCAAATTACCTTCTCCACTTCCCTAGAAACATCGTAGAGGTCCTGGTCTTCTTCAAAGACCAATTTTAGTGCCCTAAGAAGAGGACTCAAAGAGGCGCTTCAAAGAAGTGGTAATGTCCGCTACCGATTCTTTCAACTTTTTTTCTTCTTCCACTTCTTCTTCTTAGGATGTTTCATTATGAAGTAATAACATCAGTATCACTCATATACTGATATGTTATTATTAGTATGAAACAACACTATTTCACCATCTATCCATCCTACGTAAAACGAAATCACCTCGCGTGCGTACGTACGGACTACCGTCTCCACGACGCGATGAGATTAATTCTCCACGTTAACCATTCATGAATGATTATAAAGTATATATAATAAGTAATCATGAAATATATGACATAATAATGATACTTTATTTATTTGTATATATATGTATGTCATCTACTTAATTCCATTCAACTCAATAAAGAAATGAAAACAATGTTCATGCGTACGTACGACCTACCGTCTCCATGAACGGTGTATTTCATTCCATTTACTAATTTATTATATATATGTATATTCTGAATATATATTATATATAAATAATGTTTTATATTCTGGTATTAAGTAATCATGATCTAAGTAATCATATGAATAATTACAAGTCAAAACACGGATGACAAATGAAACAATTTTACCCAAAACCCTCTTTAACATGGAATTTAAAAAAGAACGGGTAATATAAAGTCATAAGTGAACCATATATGATATCATAACAATAAGTATGATTCTGGAAAAATTCAATGACATTATTTAAATCATTATACAGGAGGTTCGGGCACTTACGAATCAAATCGGACCTAAGGTAAGGGAACATATCACAATCTCATTTTATCCGAGATTGTTTATACTTTGGTATTTACTGGGGTGTATTTTATCTCTACATCCATGATTAATCAATATGTAATACTGTTTCCATACACCTACAATTGTTTAAATCCAATTTTACCCTTAAGTGAGTTTTTAGTAAAAGATAAAAAAGAAATCTTTTTTCGTTTTTCATACAAGGTACATTTTGACTTTTTCGACATAAGTACAGGAAGAATGTTTTTTTAACTTATATGGCATGAATGTATTTTTAAAACATTATTTCCAAGAATCTTTCTTTACTAGTTTTCAATATAATTTTTAATCAACATCTTTTAGATTAAAATTGTATGACATGTTAAGAAAGGAAAAATGTTTTTGAAGTAGAAAGGATATTTTCCTCAAGAATGGAGTTCAAGTGTTTTATAAAAATTATTTTCCATCTAATATAATATAGGGTTCTGTTTATATCCCTACTATTACATTGATATGTTTATGTTGTGATGGATATATTTTTATGAATTCCTTTATCTTATATGAATTGTTTTATGATGTCATGATGTTTAAGATTCCCATTTTTATTACATGGGTTATGCAATGACGTATGATTTATGATTTTGTGGAACACAAAATAATGGCATCATTATGAGATGGGTGGGACCTATATCTCCCTCCAAAGCATTGGGTAATGATTTTATATCTCAAGAGATAGACATGGCTGGAACGGCAGGTTAAACCGGTTCAGTGAAACGGGACTGAAACAAGGAATGAACTCGGTTCAAAAATGGACTTTGTCCACTAAGATAGTCTTGGCAATGAGTATTGACTAATAAGAAATGATTCTATATGATTATGTGTGTACGCCACAAAGTTTCATGTTTTATGTTATGATTATTGGGATTACATTTCACTACTATGATTTATCCCATGTTATGATATTGTGATATCTTTTGCAGGTAAGATTTCCAAAATGTTATGTTCTTATGAATATTATGTGATTGATATTTTTTTTGTTTAACCTTACTGAGCATTTGATCTCACCCTTTTATGTTTTCTTTTCCCCATGATATAATGAAAGGTTTTAGGTAAAAAAGGGGAAGATATTTATGGGAGATGTTGAAGATCTTTCACCATGATTAGAAGATTACGTTCCAAGTTTCCAAAGACACTAAACGATTACGGTCCTTGTGTGTGTGTTTTTGTTATGTACTAAGTATTCCGCAAAAGTAATGTAATGTCCATGTACGTCAAGATTCGGGTCTCTACAATTGTTATTAGAGGAAAGGATTAGTCAACCTTTGGAAACTAGGATGCGAGAACTTTAGTGAGATCCCTAGAGATATTTCTAAGCTATGTCTAGGGATGTCCCTAACGTTAAGTATAAGTATAGGTTATATTACTAGAATTAAGGTATCCCAAGATGTTAGATATTGAAGGTACTCCTCCTTTATTATGATGTTTTCCCTAGCATGATTTTTTCCTCTCAAACTAATCTTTTTGGGTTTTAGATGATGGATAGAACCCGAAGGAACCATGTTGATCAATGTAATGGACAATGTAATGATTGTCCTCCTGAACAAACAAATGTTATGGGAGATGGAGTGAAAAATAATATTGCTATACTTACACAAGCTATGAATAATTCTAGACTTCCAAATGAGCAGAGAAGGGAACAATATTCTATTGAGTCCTTCATGAGGCAACATCCACCTTCTTTCACTCGATCTTCTGATCCACTTGTTGCTGAACAATGGATCAGTACTACTGAAAAAATATTTTTAGTTCCTCAATGTTCTGAACATGATAAAGTCATCTAATCAGTGTATTGTTTAGAAGATGATGCTGATCAATGGTGGAATCTTATCAAGAATACGAGGGCAAGAGATGAAATTGAGTCCATGGAATGGGACGAGTTCAAGAACTTATTTTTCAATAAGTACATCCCTCGTATTTTTCGAACAAAGATGGAGAAGGAGTTTCCTGAACTAATGAAAAAAGATGATGAATCTGTTGGTATATACGAAGCGAATTTTACAGGGCTTGCAAGGAATGAATCTGGATTTATCATCCAACCTGAAAGTATAGTTGATCGATTTTTCAGTGGCTTAAAACCAAATCATCGAAGGGCATTAGCTATAAGAGACTTTAGTAGCTATGAAGAAATTCTGTGTTGTGCTATCAAGGTAGAATTGGAAGTTGGTGTAACTTATCCATCTCATAGTTTTGACAAGAAAAGAAAGATGGAGTTCAAGGAGAAATCTCAGAATAATGGTGAAAAGAAGATGAATGTTTCCTTATGCTCAAAGTGTGGAAAGAATCATGGTGGAGATTGTCTTAAAGGGACAAGTAAATGTTTCAAATGTGGAAAGTAAGTACATCGGGCATTTGAATGCCGCAATGATGGGAAGAAGATGTCTAATGATGCAAACAAAGGATGGGATACACAGAATGAACCTACTACACTTCAATGCTTCAAGTGAAATGAAATGGGGCATTATTCTAATAAATTCCCTAATCCAAGGGTTAGTGATGATCGACATGAGAAGCCACTTAAGTAAAAGGACAAAGGGAAGTCACATGCGATCACCATTGGCGATGTTTAATATGACAACGATGTGGTGGAATGATTAAGTGTTTATGTAATGGGATTCCAAAATAATGTTGTATATAGTATCGTGGAATATTGGAATATTTATGTATTGGTCTATTGTTGTTTTCAATAATTTTATGTTACCGGTAACCAGGGAAAGTGATTGAGATATTTTTGGAAAAAAGATGATATGCACATAATGAAGGGATAAGGAAAAAATGAAATGTTTGACAGTATTCATGAGCTCATGATTGATATAAGGACTAAGTGATATCATGGTTTCAGTATATAGAATTTTGATGATTTTTGTATGTGGAAAGAGTTAACATTTAAAAGCATTCATGTTTTCAATAAGGCTCAATGGGTATTCATTTTTTTCAAGAGAATACATGATTAAGGCCTTTGAATGTCTGTAATGTGACCAAAAAGACATATCTCATGATATATGGGGATCAACAATGGTATTAACATGCTAGTTTTATGAACTCATTGGTAATCGGTTTCACTATAATATGAGATTAGACAACATTATTTTGGATAATCCTAAAGATTGGAATGGATTATGTTGGACATAAGTTAGTATTTTTTTTAAGGATAGGAGTTTTTTTCGATATTATTTATGGGATGTTATAGTAATGTAATTTTAGAAAAAGGACAACCTGTAGGATGGGCGACAACCAATCGCATCGGAAAAGGTTGTGGGAATCGAACCCACAACCGAAGTGCGACTGGCCTTTATCACTTACCACTGGCCTACATGAAGTCCCTGTTTAGTAGAAACTAGTTTTATTATATTAAGCAGTATAATATATGAAGTATAAGTCCATTTTAGGAACCATATATGATTAATCTCACTATAGATGGACTTATGTATTTTTTGATAACTTCTCTAACCTTTTGTTTGAGACAGATGGAATGACCCAACATTCTATCACACTATCTACTAACACATCATGAATGAGAAATTAAACTTGATTTATTTAAGAAATGATGTAGAAATTTTCCAAAGAACGACCAATGGTGAGACTATACCAAAATCACAAAAGTATTTCTTCGAATTCCAATATCTTCAACTTTAGGGATATGATATTAAAGACCAAAAATGTTTTCCTAGTCCTTTTATATCTGATGAATCAGATGGTACCTTAGATCGTCACAAATTTATGGCTTTGTGATTGCTATTTTTCCACAGCCATGTTTTCTACCACTCTCCATCAGAACATGATGGTTAGATTTCTCTTCCATATCCATATTTTCACCTATGTGAAAACCCAGTGATTAGTTTATTTGGGTAACCATTACGTTTCATAATTTTTTTTAAATATTGGTTTTGGTATTCCTTTTTACAATGTGGGTTTTTATTAAAGAAACTTTTTAATAGTAAACCATTTATAATCTCGACGAATTTCGAGGGCGAAACTCATTTTAAGGGTGGTAGAATGTAACACTCCGAGATTTTATGAAAAATATTCTTTTTAATTTAATTAATGTCTTGTATTGTACGCAACACCAAAAGGAGCTTGCAAAACACGCATCCTTGACTTGCCTTGAATTACACACAATCGTGACCCTCCTCGATAGCGTGTGTAGTACGCAAAACCGAGTTTCACTAAACAACAATATGCTATTAAAATATTATTAAAACTATCTGTTATGAATAGTAATAACCACCTTTTAAAATTTTAGAAATTTTATCTCTCAAAATGGACTTCATTTTTGGATTCTGAGTATCGAATTTAGCCTAAGGTGAAATTTTGGTACTTTTCGGATAACTTTCAGATTTTGATGAATAGTGAAAATTACTAAATTTTAATTAAAAACAACTTTTTTAATCAAAATAATTAATAGGGATAAATTATGAATTTGAGTGGTTTTAAAGTATATTTATAATATATTTTTACCATTTAATAAAATGTTGGTCATTGGAAATAATTTCCCCATTAAATCGAACATAATAAAGTATCAATCTTTTGATAGTTATTATATCTTAAAAACACGTTTTTTATTTTGACAGCGGGAATTAATTTTAAATTAATTTCTACCACTTCTGTGTTTTGAATTTGGAAAAATGGATTCCATATTTGGAATCAGGATGTTCAAATTGTGTAAATAGTTAACTTTTATTTTTAGACATTTTGAATAATTACTTCGGTAAATATTTTATTTACCATGGTTAAAGGGTAAATCCGGTAAATAAGGGTTAAAAAATAATATTATAAAAATAAAAGAATTACCCTAAAATGTGTTAGGACCTTATTTGAAGATACATGTTCGACCATGGGCATCTTTGGGTCAATTTGGGGACCCCATGGTTCCACTTGTAAGTGATAGGGACACTTTATTTTAATTAAGCTAAAATGAATACAAAAATGACAGAAGAATATATCTTTTAGAAAAACAATTTTTACATAGGGTTATATATGTTGGAATTTCAATAGTAAATATTCATTAGAAAGATAAAGAGATTTACTAGATAATTATATTTTATTTATAATTTTTAGACATTAAATAAATTAATTTATGTATGACACAATGATGATACAGTAATTACCATATTAGTGAAAAATTAACATAATTGATATTTTAAATACCCAAATAAATATAATTTGAGACTTTTAATTAATTAAACTAATTTTATAGGTTAATAGGACATTTTAGTAATGATTTAATTAACTTTTTTAGAAGTAATAATTCTGTTATGAGTTTCACAAATATCAACTATTGAATAGTGTCAAAATTGACATTAAATAGTTTTTAAAACAAATATTATATTATTGATTGTTATTTTATTCCTAAAAATCTAAGGTTTGGAAAAGATACTTATATAAATATAGGTGTATCATTAATTGACCACTTGGGGGTCTCTTGGATGTATATGGTAAGTTTATTAACTATATACTAAAAAAATACAAAGTTACATGGTAAATGTCAATCTAATTAAATAAGAGTTAAAACTAAAAGATAAGGTTATTATAATGACCTAAACTTGTCTAAATTCTATTGTTTGAGAGTATTTCGACCCATCCTCAACTTATCTTTGAAATAAATCAATTTGGATCTATTCAAAACCGAATTTGACCTTATAATAAAATAATATATTTAGTTATTCCAAAGGTGCCCCTCTCCTCCCTTATAAAAAGGATCATCCTCCCCCTCTTCCTCACACCACTTTGAGCCTTAAAGCTCGGCCAACCCCTGCCAAATTCTCTTATCCACTTTCCTATAAACATCCTAGATGTCCTGGCCTTCTTCAAAGACCAATTTTAGTGCCCTAAGAAAAGGACTCAAAGAGGCACTTCAAAGAAGAGGTAATGTCTGTTTCCGATTCTTTCAACTTTATTTCTTCTTCCACTTCTTCTCCTTAGGTTGTTTCATTATGAAGTAATAACATCAGTATCACTCATATACTTATATGTTATTATAATTATGAAACAACCCTATTTCATCATCTATCCATCCTACGGAAAACGAAATCACCGCGCGTGCGTATGTACGGACTACTGTCTCCATGACGCAATGAGATTAATTTTCCACGTTAACCATTCATGAATGATTATAAAGTATATATAATAAAGAATCAAGAAATATATGACATAATAATGATACTGTATTAATGTGTATATATATTTATGTCATCTACTTAATTCCATTCAACTCAATAAGGAAACGAAAACAGCGTTCATGCGTACGTACGGCCTACCGTCTTCATGAACGGTGTATTTATTTCCATTTACTGATTTATTATATATATGTATATTCTGAATATATATTATATATAATTCATGTTTTATATTCTGGAATTAATTAATCATGATCTAAGTAATCATATGAATAATTACAAGTCAAAACACGGACGACAAATGAAACAATTTTACCCAAAACGCTCTTTAACATGGAATTTACAAAAGAACGGGTATTATAAAGTCATAAGTGAACCATATATGATATCATAACAATGAGTATAATTCTGGAATAAGTAAATGAAATTATTTAAATCATTATACATGAGGTTCAGACAATTACTAAGCAAATCGGATCTAAGGTAAGGGAAAATACACAATCTCATTTTATCCGAGATTGTTTATATTTTGGTATTTTCTGGGGTGTATTTTATCATCCACATCCATGATTCTTCAATATGTAATATTGTTTCCATCCACCTACAACTGTTTAAATCCAATTTTACCCTTCGGTGAGTTTTTAGTAAAATATATAAAAGGAATCTTTTGTCGTTTTTCGTATAAGGTACTTTTTGACTTTTCTGAAAAAAGTACGGGAAGAATGTTTTTTTAACTTATACGGCATGAATGGATTTTTAAAACATTATTTCCAAGAATCTTACTTTAAAAGTTTTCAAGATAATTTTTAATCAACTTATTTTAGATTAAAATTGTATGACATGTTAAGAAAGGAAAAATGTTTTTGAAGTAGAAATGATATTTTCCTCAAGAATAGAGTTCAAGTGTTTTATCAAAAAAAAATTCTATATAAGTTAATATAGGGTTCTATTTATATCACTATTATTACATTGATATGATTATGTTGTGATGGATATATTTTTATGAATACATTTATCTTATATAAACTTTTTTATGATGTCATGATGTTTAAGATTCCCTTTTTTATTACATGGGTTATACAATGATGTATGATTTATGATTTTGTGGCACACATAAGAATGGTATAATTATGATATGGGTGGGACCCATATCTCCCTCCAATTCGTTGGGTAAAGATTTTATATCTCATGAGATAGACATGGCTGGAACAACAGGTTAAACCAGTTCAGTGAAACAGGAATGAAACGAGGAATGAACTCAGTTCAGAGATGGACTTTGTCCACTAAGATAGTCTTGCCAATGAGTCTTGACTAATAAGAAATGATTCTATATGATTATGTGTGTACGCCACAAAGTTTCATGTTTTATGTTATGATTATTGGGATTACATTTCACTAGTATGATATATCCCATATTATGATATTATGTTCTCTTTTTCTGGTTAAGATTTACAAAATGTAATGTTCTTATGAATATGATGTGATTGATATTTCTTTATTTTAACCTTACTTAGAATTTGAGCTCACCCTTTTATGTTTTCTTTTCCCCAGGATATAAATAAAGGTTTTAGGTAAAAAAAGGGGAAGATCATTATGGGAGATGTTGAAGATCTTTCACCATGATTAGAAGATTACGTTCTGAGTTTCCAAAGACACTAAACTATTATGGTCCTTGTGTGTGTGTTTTTGTTATGTACTAAGTATTCCAAAAAAGTAATGTAATTTCCATGTATGTCAAGCTTCAGGTCTCTACAGTTGGTATTAGAGGAAAGGTTTAGTCACCCTTGGAAAACTAGGATGTGAGAACTTTAGTGAGATCCCTAGAGATATTTCTACGGTATGTCTAGTGATGTCCCTATGGTTAAGTATAAGTATAGGTTATAGTACTAGAATTACGGTAACCCAAGATGTTAGATATTGAAGGTACTCCTCCTTTATTGTGTTTTTTTCCCTATCATGATTTTTTCCTCTCACACTATTCTTTTTGGGTTTTATATGATGGCTGGAACCCAAAGGAACTGTGTTGATCAATGTAATGGAAAATGCAATGATTGTCCTCCTGAACAAACAAATGTTATTGGAGATGGAGTGCGAAATCATATTGTTATTCTTACACAAGCTATGAATCATTCTGGACTTCCAAATGAGAAGAGAAGGGAATAATATTCTATTGAGTCCTTCATGAGGCAACGTCCACCTTCTTTCAGTGGGTCTTCTGATCCACTTGTTGCTGAACAATGGATCAGTACTACTGAAAAGATATTTTCAGTTATTCAATGTTCTGAACAAGATAAAGTCATCTTATCAGTGTATCGTTTGGAAGTTGATGCTGATCAATGGTGGAATCTTATCAAGAATACGAGGCCAAGAGATGAAATTGAGTTCATGGAATGGGACGAGTTCAAGAACTTATTTTTCAATAAGTACTTCCCTCATATTCTTCAAACAAAGATGGAGAAGGAGTTTCTTGAACTAAAGCAAACAGATGATGAATCTGTTGGTATATACGAAGAGAATTTTACAAGGCTTGTAAGGTATGCATATGGATTTATAATCCAACCTGAAAGTAAATTTGAACGATTCTTCAGTGGCTTAAAACCAAATCTTCGAAGGGCATTAGCTATAAGAGACTTCAGTAGCTATAAAGAAATTGCGTGTTGTGCTATCAAGGTAGAAATGAATGTTGGTGTTACTTTTCCATCTCATAGTTTTGACAAGAAACGAAATATGGTGTTCAATGAGAAATCTTAGAATAATGGTGAAAAGAATATGAATGTTTCCTTATGCTAAAAGTGTTGAAAGAAGCGTGGTGGAGATTGTCTTAAAGGGACAAGTAAATGTTTCAAATGTGGAAAGGAAGGTCATCGGGCATTTGAATGCCGCAATGATGGGAAGAAGATGTCTAATGATGCAAACAATGGAAGGGATACACATAATGAACCTACTACACTTCAATGCTTCAAGTGCAAGAAAATGGGACATTATGCTAATAAATGCCCTAATCCAAGGTTTAGTGATGATCGACATGAGCAAACACTTAAGGAAAAGGAAAAATGGAAGTCACATGCGATCACCATTGGCGATGTTGAATATGAAAATGATGTAGTGGAATGATTAAGTGTTTATGTAATGGGATTCCAAAATAATGTTGTATACAGTATCGTGAAATATTGGAATATTTATGTATTGGTCTATTGTGGTTTTTAATAATTTTATGGTACCGGTAACCATGGAAAGTGATTAAGATATTTTTGGAAAAATGTTGATATGCGCATAATTAAGGGATAAGAAAAAATGAAATGTTTGACAGTATTAATGAGCTCATGATTGATATAAGGACTAAGTGATATCATGGTTTGAGTATATAGAATTTTGATGATTTTGGTATGTGGAAAGAGTTTACTTTTTGCAGCATTCATGTTTTCAATAAGGTTCAATGGGTATACATTTTTTTCAAGAAAATACATGATTAAGGCCTTTGAATGTTTGGAATGTTACCAACAAGACATATCTCATGATATATGGGGATCAACAATGCTATTAACATGCTAGTTTTATGAACTCTTTGGTAATCTATTTCACTATAATATGAGATTAGACAACATTATTTTGGATAAGCCTAAAGATTGGATTGGATAATGTTGGAAATAAGTTAGTATTGTTTATGGATAGAAGTTTATTTCGATCTTATTTATGGGATGTTAAAGTAATATAGTTTTAGAAAAAGGACAACCTACAGGATGGGTGACAACCCATCACGTCGGACAAGGCTATGGGAATCGATCCCACAACTGAAGTGCGACAGGCCTTTATCGCCTACCACTAGCTTACAGGAAGTCCCTGTTTAGTAGAAACTAGTTTTATTATATTAAGCAGTATGATATATGAAGTATAAGTCCATTTTAGGAACCATATATGATTAATCTCACTATAGATGGACTTATGTATTTTTTTTGATAACTTTTCTAACCTTTTGTTTGAGGCAAATGGAATGACCCATCATTCTATCACATGATATTATAACACATCACGAATGAAAAATTCAACTTCATTTAATTAAGATATGAAGTGGAAATTGTCCAAAGAATGACCAACGGTGAGACTATACCAAAATCACGAAAGTATTTCTTCTAATTCCAATTTCATCATATTTACGGAAATGATCTTGAAAACCAAAAATGTTGTCCTAGTGCTATTATATCTGATTAATCAAATGCTACCTTAGAATGTCACAAATTTATAGCTTTGTGATTGCTGGCTTTTCCATAGCCATGTTCTCTACCACTCTCCATCAGAACATGATGGTTAGATTTCTCAACCATATCCATATTTTCACCTATGTGGAAACCGAGTGGTTAGTTTATTTGGGTAACCGTTACATTTCATACTTTTTTATTTATAGATTGGTTTTGGTATTCCTTTTTTCGATGTGGGTTTCTATTAAAGAAACTTTCTAATAGTAAACCATTTATAACCTCGACGAATTTTGAGGGAGAAATTAATTTTAAGGGGGGTAGAATGTAACAGCTCGAGATTTTATGAAAAATATTCTTTTTAAATTCATTAATGTCTTGTGTTATACGCTACACCAAAATGAGCTTACACAACACGCATCCTTGACATGCCATTCATTGCACGCAATCACGACCTTCCTCGATAGCGTGTGTAGTGCGCAATACAGAGTTTCACTAAACAATGATATGCTATTTAAATATTATTAAAACTAGCCATTATGAATAGTAATAACAACCTTTTAAAATTCTAGAAATTTTATCTCTCAAAATGGACTTCATTTTTGGATTCGGAGTATTGAATTTAGAATAAGGTGATATTTTGGTACTTTTCAGATAACTTTCATATTTTGATGAATAGTGAAAATTACTAAATTTTATTTAAAAAAAACATTATTAATAAAAATAATTAATAGTGATAAATAATGAACTTGAGTGGTTTTAAAATATATTTAGAATATATTTTTACCATTTAATACAATTTTGGTCATTGTACATGATTTCCCAATTAAACCGAACATAATCAAGTATCAATCTTTTGATAGTTATTATATCTTAAAAACACGCTTTTTGTTTTGACAACGGGAATTAATTTTAAACTAATTTCTGGAACATATGTGTTTTGAATTTGGAAAAATGGATTCCATATTTGCAATCATGATGTTCAAATTGTGTAAATATGTAACTTTTATTTTTAGACATTTTGAATAATTATTTCGGTAAATATTTTATTTACCATAGTTAAAGGGTAAATCCGGTAAATAAGGGTTAAACAATAATATTATAATAATAAATTAATTACCCTAAAACGTGTGATGACCTTATTGGTTGATACATGTTCGACCATGAGCATCTTTGGGTCAATTTTTGGACCCCATGGCGCCACTTGTAAGTGATAGGGACACTTTATTTTAATTAAATTAAAATGAATACAAAAATGACACAAGCATATATCTTTTAGAAAAACAATTTTTACATAGGGTTATATATGTTGTAATTTCGATTGTAAATATTAATTATGAAGCTAAACAGATTTCCTACATAATGATATTTTATTTATAATTTTTAGACACTAAATTAATTAATTTATATATGACACAATGATGACGCATTAATTACCATAATAGTGAAAAATTAACGTAATTGATATTATAAATACCAAAATAAATATAATTTGACACTTTTAATGAATTAAACTAATTTTATATGTTAATAGGACATGTTAGTAATGATTTAATTAACTTTTTCTGAAGTAATAATTCTGTTATGAGTTTCACAAAAATCAACTATCGAATAGTGTCAAAATTGACAAAAAATAGTTTTTAAAACAAATATTATATTATTGATTGTTATTTTATTCCTAAAAATCTAAGGTTCGGCAAAGATACTTATATCAAGATATCTGTATCATTAATGGACCACTTGGGGGTCTCATGGATGTATATGGAAAGTTTATTACCTATATAATATTAAAATACAAAGTGACATGGTAAATGTCAATCTAATTATCTAAGAGTTAAAACTAAACGATAAGGTTAGTTTAATAACCTAAACATTTCTAAATTATATTGGATGAGAGTATTTCGACCCATACCCACCTCAGTTTCGAAATAAATCAATTTGGATTTATTCAAAACCGAATTTGGCTTTATAATAAAATAATAGTTTTAGTTATTCCAAAGGTGCCCCTCTCCTCCCTTATAAAAGGGCGCCTCCTCCCCCTCTTCCTCACACCACATTGACCCTTCAGGCTCGGCCAAACCCTGCCAAGTTCTCTTCTCCACTTCCCTAGAAACATCCTAGATGTCCTGGAATTCTTCAAAGACCAATTTTAGTGCCCTAAGAATCGGACTCAAAGAGGCGCTTCAAAGAAGAGGTATTGTCTGTTACCGATTATTTCAACTTTATTTCTTCTTCCACTTCTTCTTCATAGGTTGTTTAATTATGAAGTAATAACATCAGTATCACTCATATACATATATGTTATTATAAGTATGAAACAACCATATTTCACCAACTATCCATCCTACGAAAAACGAAATCATCGCGCGTGCGTACGTACAGACTACTGTCTCCACAACGCGATGAGATTAATTCTCCACGTTAACAATTCATGAATGATTATAAAGTATATATAATAAGTAATCATAAAATATATTAAATAATAATGATACTGGATTTATGTGTATATATATGTATGTCATCTACTTAATTCCATTTAGCTCAATAAGGAAACGAAAACTGCGTTCATGCGTATTTACGGCCTATCGTCTCCATGAACGGTGTATTTATTTCCATTTAATGATTTATTATATATATGTATATTCTGAATATATATTATATATAAATCATGTTTTATATTCTGGAATTAAGTAATCATGATCTAAGTAATCATATGAATAATTACAAGTCAAAACACGGACGACAAATGAAATAATTTTAGCCCAAAACGCTCTTTAACATGGAATTTACAAAATAACGGTTAATATAAAGTCATAAGTGAACCATATATGATATCATAACAATGATTATGATTCTGGAATAAGTCAATGACACTATTTAAATCATTATACAGGAGGTTCAGACACTTACGAAGCAAATCGGACCTAAGGTAAGTGAAAATATCACAATCTCATTTTATCCGAGATTGTTTATACTTTGGTATTTACTGGGGTGTATTTTATCACCCACATCCATGATTCCTCAATATGTATTATTGTTTCCATCCACCTAAAATTGTTTAAATCCAATTTTACGCTTCGGTGAGTTTTTAGTAAAAGATATTAAAGGAATCTTTTGTCGTTTTTCGTACAAGGAACTATTTGACTTTTCCGACAAAAGTACGGGAAGAATTTTTTTTAACTTATACGGCATGAATGGATTTTTAAAACATTATTTCCAAGAATATTCCTTTACAAGTTTTCAAGATAATTTTTAATCAACTTCATTTAGATTAAAATTGTATGACATGTTAAGAAAGGAAAAATGTTTTTGAAGTTGAAAGGATATTTTCCTCAAGAATGGAGTTCAAGTGTTTTATTAAAATTATTTTCCATATAAGATAATATAGGGTTCTGTTTATATCCCTATTATTACATTGATATTATTATGTTGTTATGGATATATTTTTATGAATTCCTTCATCTTATATGAATTGTTTTATGATGTCATGATGTTTAGGATTCCCATTTTTATTACAAAGGTTATGAAATGATGTATGATTTATGATTATGTGGCACAGATAAGAATGGTATCATTATGAGATGGGTGGGACCTATATCTCCCTCCAATTCATTGGGTAAAGATTTATATCTCATGAGATAGACATGGATGGAACTGAAGGTTAAACCGGTTTAGTGAAACAGGACTGAAACGAGGAATGAACTCGGTTCAGAAATGGACTTTGTCCACTAAGATAGTCTTGGAAATGAGTCTTGACTAATAAGAAATGATTCTCTATGATTATGTGTGTATGCCACAAAGTTCCATGTTTTATTTTTTGATTATAGGGATTACATTTCACCACTATTATTTATCCCATGTTATGATATTATGATCTGTTTTGCAGGTTAAGATTTCCAAAATGTTATGTTCTTATGAATATGATGTGATTGATATTTCTTTTGTTTACCCTTACTGAGAATTTGAGCTCACCCTTTTATGTTTTCTTTTCCGCAGGATATAAATAAAGGTTTTAGGTAAAAAAAGGGGATGATATTTCCCCATGATTATAAGATTACGTTCCGAGTTTCCAAAGACACTAAACTATTATGGTCCTTGTGTGTGTGTTTTTGTTATGTACTACGTATTCCGAAAAAGTAATGTAATGTCCATGTACCTCAAGCTTCGGGTCTCTACAATGCATGCATGATGCATACTCTCTAAGATTCAGCAGAATGTTCATTATGATAACCCCCTCAGTGATGAGGCTTTGATAGAAGGACTAGTTCTCCTAGTGTTGCAACCATGTGGCACACCTGCTATACTGCCACTAGTGTAGATGCCCTTGGTACCTATAGTACCAACCGACAGGGAGCACATGTTGAGTGCACTCAATGAGTTATGGAGAGAGTGATCCCTTAGGTTATAAGGTGATCCTGACCCATAGGCGGTTGAGTATTGGTTTGTGGTGTTGACTATAGTTTTTTGTCTACTGAAGACACCAACAGACCATATGGTGATCTTAGGAGCGAGCCTTCTTCATGGTTCGGTGGGAGGATGGTGGAGTCTTACCACACAGACTCATGACGAGGAGAATCTTTATTGGATGGATTTTGAGATACTGTTTAGGGAGTATTTCTCTCCCATTATACTGAGAGCAATGCACATCCAGGAGCTTCTTCAGCTCTAGTAGGGTAGTTTGATGGTAAATGACTACTCATCGAGGTTCACCAACCTCACCTTGTACTCAATGGATATGTTCATGGATTTGTACTTCAGAGCTCGAAACTTCGAGCGAGGTCTACGATGGGACATACGAGCTAGTGTCATGCCTCTATCCATTTAAACATATGAAGGAGTGATCGATAGAGCCTTGGTGATCGAGATCATCTTAGCGTAGCATAGACAATCAATTGCAGTTCGTAGTAGGAATACAGTTGGGGATACCTCAGAAGCAGGGAGCTGAAATCCGGCATAATGATCAGGATGTGGGAGACGTTAGAAGATGACCCAGGATAAGAGATTGATAGTCTAGGGCTCTCAGGCTAGATCTATCCATCTTAGGGAGAGGTAGTGGTACTCATGTGACGGTAGTGGACATCTCGCTAGAGATTGTCTGACCCATCGAACTACTGACAAGGTGGCGGTTCATGGACCATCAAGGATGAGGCAGAGAGTGGGGCAGGCAGACCCGCCATGTAGAATATGGGGAAAAGGAGCAGGGAGAGATGAAGGTGGTTTTAGACACTTCTATTTACCTCCACCACCACCACCACCAAGAGGTCCACACCAGGCTAAGGGAGCTGGGGGGACATGGGTGGGGAAAACTCCAAGAGGTCGAGGCGTAAGACCCAGTGACTCCAGGAATGATCCGAGGTACAATATATGTATTCTATACATTAGTTTTCATACATATAGACACCATTTTTTGTCATTCCATTATCTCCACAGGTCTTGTGCGAAACATAGATATTCCGGTAGAGTCCGGGACTCGATCCTTATGCTTGGAGACACCTAAAAGAGGAGACATGATGATCACACACCTTTGCCGACAGCGTGATCTTACCCTTGGAAGTGAGAGTTTTGGTTGGAACCTCTTGGTTGTAGTGTTGAAGCATTACGACTTCATTATCAGTATGGATTGGTTATCTTCGGTCCATTCCCAGATTCACTGATTTAGGCAATGAGTGTGGTGGGACTATAGTAATGGGATGAGGTTTTCTTTTACTAGACAAAATGAGACCCATTCAACACAAAACAGAATCATGCATATGAGGGTTTAGCTGATAACTCATGATTTGGATAGATTTTCCCTTGAATCAGTAGATGTTATGAGCTCCCAGTTCACAACAGTAGTGGTAGAGTACGGAGAAGCCATTCTGGAAGATGTTCCAGGACTACCTCCCTGCTAAAAAATAAACTTTTTCATCGACTTACACCCCAGTTTGGCACCGATATGATCACTATCATATCAAATGGATTTTGTAGATCATCACGAGCTAAGGGTGATGTTGGAGGATTTTAAGAGAAAGGGTTTTGTGAGACCCATCGTTTCACCCTGGGCAGCCCCAGTCTTGTTTTCATAGAAGGATGACGAGAGTTTTATGTGGGGCGTGGATTATTGGTGCCTAAATTATGAAATAATGAAGAACACATATCCATTTCTGAGAATAGATGAACTCTTAGATCAGCTATGGGGGGAAAAATATTTCTCGAAGGTTGACCTTTGATCAGGTTATCATCAGTTACGAGTTCCAGACGAGTATATACTAAATATGTCTTTCAGATTCTGTTACGGTCACTATGTGTACTTGGTGATACCTTTCGGCGTGACAAACTCCCTCTAAGTTTTCATTGGAATGATGAACCGGATCTTCCAGCCATACAAATACTGGGTCATAGTTTTCTTCATTGAAGACATCCTTATGTACTTGGCGTCAGAGGAGGAGCACACAAGACACATGCGGATGGTTCTAGATATATTCTGAGTGCACCAGCTTTATGGGAAGATCTCAATGTGCCAGTTCTGGATTCAAGAGGTCCACTTTATAGGACATGTCATCTCAGATGATGATGTAGATGTGGACCTAGCCAAGGTGGAGGAAATGTTAGCATGGGATCCACCTCATAGCATGGCGGAGGTGCGGAGCTTCCTTGGGTTGGCATGATATTACTAGAGATTCATTCCTGATTTCTCATTAATATCAGCACCAATGACATCCATGATCATGAAGTGGAAACCATTTATATGGAGGGAGATGTTCTATTAGGATTTTAATAAATTGATACAATGTTTGAAGAATTCTCCAACCTTGAGATTACCAGGGGAGGGTGTCGAGTACTTAGTTTTCTGCAACGTAGTAGGGGCCGAGATTGGTTGTTTCCTGATTCATAGATAGGTAGTGATTTCTTAGGGTTCACACCAGCTTATGACACATGAGAAGAATGATGCGACCCATGATCTCGAGTTGGAAACTGTAGTATTTGCGTTACTATGTGGCGACTCTACCTTATGGGAGAGCATTTTATCATCTACTCTGACCACAAGATCATCAATTACATTTTCTCTCTAGATGATGTTAATTTGAGGAATATGCATTTATTTGAGTTACTCCAGGACTATAATTTCGAGATCATTGATAATACTAGGAATGGGGAAAAGGTGGAAGATGCTCTTAGTCGAAGCTTGAGCCCATAGTTGTTGAGCGAGGCAACAAAACAATAATCCACGTTGCAGTTATCCTTCGAGGACAGTGAGGATGCAGGATACCTATTGTTGATGGTTGTCACCCCTCCACTCATACAACGAGTTAGGGAGGAATATCTTGGGGATGTCAACTATGAGGCTATACGTGCTTTTGTTATCAGCATGACATGCTTCTGATTGATATTGGCAAGGTGGGGATCACATACTTATTTTCAAGGGATGCAGTGTTGTACCATTGGTTTTGTGGGAAGAGGTCTTGAGGGAGATTTATACATCCCTTTTGGTGGTACATACTGGAGTGGAGAGGATGTACCTGGATCTCCGATGAGAGTTTTGGTGGTCAGGTATGAAAAAGGTACTAGCAGATATCATTTTTCAATGCCTTACATGCCAGCGGTTGAAGGTTGAGCACCAGGTTCTAGAGGGATTAGCACACCCCCGAAAAAATTCTAGAGTGGAAGTGGGATGGAATATCGATTGGCTTCATAAAAATATTACCACATATGTCCTAGGGGTATGATTCCATCTGGGTGATTATTTACCGACTCACCAAGTTGGCCCACTTCCTAGCTATCAGAGAGTAGAGTTGAGTAGAGAGCATTGGATTCCTCAATATGCAGGAGATAGTTCGTCTTCATGGTGTAAAATCGAAAATATTCTCGGACCAAGATTCTCACATTACATATCGGTTTTGGGAGGGATTTCAGTTGGATTTTGGGACTTAGCTACGCTTGAGCACGGTGTTCCATCCCTAGACCGATGGTCAGACAGAGTGGACCATTCGGGCTCTGGAGGATATATTGTGGGTCGGTATCTTGTACATTTGTCATAGTTGGGGGGACCAACTACCACTAGTGGTTTTTTATACAACAACAGCTACCACTCCACCATTGGTATGTGTCCATTCAAGGCCTTGTGTCAGAGACCCTACCGGTCACCGCTATGTTGGACCGGACAAAGAGAGTCTACACTCATGAGTCCAGTGTAGGTATGGGCTACCAATAAGAAGGTGAAGATCATCCGGGAGCAGATGAAGACTACACAGAGGCAAAAAATGTATTATGTTGTCAGAAGACAGTGACCTCTCGAATTCTAGGAGGGAGGCTACGTCTTTCTTTGGGTATCACCTCAACAAGGGTTGTAGATATTTGGTTGGGGCGGAAAACTGCCTCCAATGTTCGTCAGACCTTTCTAAATACTGTGAAGAGTTGGCAAGGTGGAGTACCACCTAGTTATATAGCCAAAGATGCATTAGTTACATGTTTTCATCCACATGTCGTAGCTTAGGAGGTACATGCATGACCCATCCAAGGTCATTGACTAGGGAGAGCTAGACATTGAGGATAGAGTGACCATTGCTGAGTACCAGGTGGAGATCGAGGATTGGCAGGAGAGGATCCTTCGCGGGCAATCATTTCCCTAGGGGCGCATCTGGTGGCATCACTAGAATCTTTAGGAGGGCACGTGGGATAAGGATCTCAGATCCATGCCCTGTACCCACATTTTTTTAGTAGCCTTGTTTTGGATTTTTTTAGACATAAAGCCCCAAGGTGGGGAGAATTTAATGTATTAGATTTTATAGTGTATTATTTTTAAATATTATATGTAATTTTATATGGGACCATAATTGTCAACGGCGTGCGATTCTGAGGCCTATAGTTCCCGAAATAAATGATTAAAATAAATCAATCCTTTTAATAGTGCACATGAGCAGTTTTCTTGAAAAACAGGAATATCATTTAAATGGGGTCCCAGATCATAAATTTGAGGGCACCATTGCATTTCGAGAAGCAAACATACTTTAGGAGGGGCCTAACATCATCTTGCGCAGCTCAGCTACAAGAGTTGGTTTCATGACGTTTTTAATGGAAATAAAATAAAATAATAATTTATTTCATTTCATTTCCTTTTTGCGAAGTAACCTGATTCCTCCCTTTTAAATACCTGATTATGGAAAGATCACAGGGTTAGCCTCATATTCGTATGAAATATCTTGGAGGAGAACCCATTGGCGGACGATGGCGACACATCTCGGATCCGATGAACCTCTCCATAGAATGTGAAATGGCGATCGTTCTTCAACGGGATCGAGGTAGGGGTTGTTTTGTTTCCTCTTATTTCCACGTATTGTTGGGATTAAATGACCAATGCACATTAACAAAAAACATGTTGATCTTTGGATCATGCATTCTTGAGAGAGGGTGTTATTTTCCAAGGTTTGAGTTGAGAATTTTAAATAGTGATAAATATTGGAATAATATTTTTATTCACCTTATTTAATCCTTCTAATGGGAGAGGATAAATTTCATGATGAACAATAGTGGAGGTTCATTCTTTTTTTTGGTGTGTTGGGTTTTATTCCACTTTTATTCATGTCCTTCATAGGGTAACAAATAACAGATCATTTCACATCTATTTGGTGATGCGACAATCCCCAATTGGAGATCTGATATTATGGAGACCAAGAGGAGGTGCGACGTCGTTGGCAGTGCACACGTCGACATGGTTTGGGAATTATCATTATTCGACCGTTCTTCAAGAAAATGATAAAAAAGTGTTAATGGGGCTGATCGGAGGCCCAAAACTGACGGAATAGACTTCATGATGATGGGGAGACCTAAATCATTGAGTTTTAGGGAATTCGGATGGCCAGATCGATCAACAGGGCTGCATAGGAGGCATGATGGTGGAGGTTTTCAATTATATAAATTCATAAAATCCACGACATATATCACGATGAACATGCCATGTGGTAACGAAGGTATAATATAGTGTTTTCGGGTACAGAAAGGTATCACACGATGTGTGACCCGGTCTCATGGCATTTTGGACCTTCCCTGAAGCTCTTAGTGGATTCTGGGAACTACAGAGACAGGAGATGGACTACACGGCTTCGAAACGCGGTGCATAGAACCTATGAGGCATGGAAGAGGAAACTATGTCCGACTTGGTGTGTATCTCAGGCGAAACACAGACATGGGATGGAGTACACATCCATGTAATCCACTACACAGCCAGACCATGCCTGTAACATGGGTTACCCCGTGTACTGGTTAAACAGGATGGTGCACACATGATAAAGTCATGTAAGGACACATGTCCGCGTACACGGAGCCGACCCCAGCTATTGGACATGGTGTGTGATCTGTACTATATGTTGTGTAATAACATTACTACATGACCTACCTTAAAACATGGGTCATAGTACAAGTGCAGTATCGAGGTCAGAAGACATGGTGTTTAACACTTCTACATGCCATCTACTTTTCAGTACATGGCTTTATCTTCTTGTCCACTGTATCATGGACATATTTTGTTTGGGTTAGTAACTGTTTTCCTCATTCCCCTGAAGGTCAGGTATCATTTACTACTATAGGAGTATGATCCCTTCTTCTTGACTTTCCGATATAGAGTTAGGTATCCCTCCTTGAGGCTCGGAGTAAGATCCTCTATCCATTATTGACACTAGGTAGAGTCATGTATCGACTTGACCACTTACATAAGGTGATGATTCACTACATAGCAGGTGAATATGGATGAGTTGCAGTATCCTCCAAGGCCTTGGCGGTGATCCTCATCGATTTATTGTGACCTTTTCCCCACATAGGAGTGCATTATCCCAGAATGAGTCCATATATCTCTCATGACCATTACTGATAGACTGTAAATCTCGAACAGACAACATTTGAGCTATCAGACATGTGGATCGAGTTATCTCGGACGAGTGCTTAATATAATCTTTAAACGGAATCCCTAGTGGGGGTATGCAGTTGTGTGACTTGTCTCTAGACTAAGGGTTTGGGATTTTGGTATATCTGGATTGTTATCTGCTATTATATGTTCAGTATTCATATACTATGTAGAGATGACTTTTTCGTTCCTTTTTGTATTAATTTTTAGTTTTCGGGGTCCACTACTGAGTATGATTATAGTCACCCCTACATGGTGTTTTTCTGCACAGGTCGTGTATTGTGAAAATGAGAAGCCTTTAGACAGAGTCCGGGGGGGACCCAGATATGACCGAGCTTTCTGTGTTCCCTACAGGACGAGGTGTTCTTACGGATATGAGGAGGAGTCCAAGTACCACCTTGTATTTATAGGTTGTACATTTTAGTTTTCATAATCTTTTTTCATGGACATGTATTCTGGCCCAGTTTACTTTCATTACATTACTTCCCGTCATACTCTGGGTTTAATGGTACACATGAATTTTGTTCCCTTGTGGTTTTTAAATTTCATTACTGTGGTCTTGGAGATGTATGTGTGTGTACAGGTACTTAGGTAATGCCTCCAATGTTTTTGATAAGTCTACTTGGTTCTAGTTACAAGCCATGGAATATTGAGGCAGGCTTGGAGAGTTGCGGTGCGTGTCCCACTGGGACAGTTCGTGACAAACATATATTCACTAAAATCTACTTCAAATCAATATTGAGAATATATCCTGAAAATTTGTATGGGGGTGGTAAAGTCTTTATGTTTTTTCTGTCAGCCCATACTTCTGAAGGAAGGAACCAAAATTTGGATTTTAAATGTTTGACCCCTAATCACTAATGATCACATTTAATACTCAAAACATAGAGAAAATTCATTACATATAAATATAAAAAAACATGAGAATCAATAGTCCTTGTGATGTTATCCTCCACAAATTTTGGAAAATTACAAACTAAAACAAGAATGTATGAGAATAACAAATAATTGAGAAATGGACATATGGAACCAATGTCTTATACATCAAAAACATAAAATAAAAATATATGTGGTTTCAGAATCTAAAATCCCTTAAAAATATGTCTACAATGTTGTAAACATGAACCTGCCATAGAAAATATATGGGAAACCTAAAAAGGTTAATTTAATCTCACGTCTAAGATTATGGGTTTTTTTTAAATATTTTTTAGCAAACAAATATATTAAGGAAAGCAATATAACAAGGATTTATACCTAAGAGGTAAAAGTGATACTCACTGGAAGATTTATTTAGAATTGGTACTTGGACTAATGTATAAGGCTTTGATGTGTTAGTTCTCTTTATTAAGTGTTAATCAACCAATTTATATAATCCATTTTTTTATTTTTCTCAATATAATTCTCATTAAGAAGTAAAATGTAACACAAAAGACTTGTATTTAAATTTTTTTGTGTGAAGAGGTGTCTCAAAGATGCTTTCATAGATAGAAAAACTTCTTTAGATCATAATAAATTAGAATATAATTTATATAATGAAAATAAAACTATAAAAAAACTAATTTGCTATATTATTATAACTTTCATAAGAGGATTCCAGTGTCTTTGAGGAATAATAAAACATCTCTGTCCTCCCATTCACTTTCATCAATAAGTAAAGTCAAACTATAAATTTAATTTATCCATGGAAGGTCACACAATTATGGTTTTATGATCAAGGAAGTTTTCAGGGCCTTCCTTATATCATAAATGGATAACCTATATGAATCACTGATTAAAAAAACTGAATCCATTTAATTATTATTTATTATCTTTGAGAAATCATAGTAAAATATTGGAAGATGCATTAGAATAAAACTAAATGTCTTTATAATGACATAACATTACACATATAATTTAAATATATAAAGGATATAATAATATCTACCTATGATATAAAAACCTCAATCAAATTACTCAAGTAAAATTCAGCTGTACAATGCATTTATCTTCCATGGAATAACATTTTTCAATGTTTAAAAATAAATTTTTAACAATGAAAGGATTCAGTGAATTAACCCAACACATGTGAAAATAATAAAATGAGGAATCATATATAGAAATATATATAAATATATATATATAACTCAATTAATATCTCAATAAAATCAAATTTTATTTACACTAAGAATCTATAGAAGGTACATGGGATATTTAAGATTCAATATATCATCCTTCGGTATGTGAATGTATATAATGGGAATGCTAAAGTTAACTTCTCTGGGTTTTTTTGTGCAATGGGAACATTAAAACAACTATAGAACCCATCAAAAAATAAATTGCATATCCCATATAAAATTCAATCAATAATCTAGTCACTAAATTGATTTGAAAATTATCCTTAACAAGGATGCTTATTTAGCTTCTTAATATTAATTCTCACTCAAAATATATTGTTCACACTTATCAAATATAATTACACCAATACATATTCTTCATCTATGAAATTTTTTTTAGACACAACATGAACATGAATTTCCCATCTTGAATCAGATATGAATTTAATGATACTTTCATTGTTGAATTTTTTTATCGAATTTCTTTATAATTAAAAAATGATATTGGGTTAATCTTCATTTAGGTTTTTTAATTAATATATCCCCATACACAAAAGGAATCCTACATATGCCAACAGAAGGGATAATACCATGTGATTTAGTAAAAATCCACCCAAGATCCCATGATTTTCAAACTTATAAGATACAAATATTATTCATATCTTTTATCAAAAAGATTATAATAAATAATCATAGTAAATTTATAACAACTAAACAAATAAAAATATATTCTATTTGGTGGTAATGGATTTAGTATTACTATGAGTGGGAATATTATTGATGCATAATAAATGGAAATGAATTATGTTCAATATGAACATGAATATTATAATTATTATTATAAAAATAATTATCCGATCCATAAAATCCATCATCATAATCAATAAAAAATTCATAATAAGAAACATGAATAAATTGGAATACGAATGTACATCAAAATCTAAAACTAAAGCTATTTTATAATGAAAAACAAGTGTGGGAAAAAATTATATTTGAATCCAGACCAAATCATCAAAATCTACCTATGCATTTAATAATAACATTCATATTCTCTTTTATAATATGGGCCAAAATGGTATATATAAAATTATAATTTTCTTGTACTGATAATTTAATGGGTTATAAAATATTAAATCATTCATTTTCTTTGTCAAACTCCATCAAAAAGATAAAATAATAATAAAAAATATGAGTGTTTTAGCTGTTTAAAGAATTCACTAGTTAGAATGATTAGATAATAGTAATATACCTCATTATCCTACATACATAGAAAAAAAAGTCAACATGAAAGATCACATCTCTTACCAAAACAAGTACATCCTGGAGGACTCTCAACAAACATATTAATGCTCTATTTTAAAATTTAACTACAACCCTTGTTGGTTCTATCTACCCTATCTATAAATATGATACAATATAGTGAGACAATATATGAATATAAGAAACCAAATTTCACAATTAATTTGAAAAATGTAACTCCCATATAGTCCCTGGTATGGTGAATTTATTAAGGTCCTTAAACATTATAGGATTATCTGTATTGGGTCTGATGAGTGAGATGAAAATTACCTGAATATTGATATTATAATTTCATATTATTTTATCATTTAATCATGCATTGTTATTTTAATAATTAATTATATCATATAATTTTCATGATCACTTCATTTATAAGGATATTAATATCAATTCACTTGAGTGTTTCAGTAAACTCTATTTTGATATCCTCATTAGTAATCATATTTTTTTAACTATATTAACAAATGGAGTGATTTTTTCTGAATATCAACAATATTATAATTACATTTTTCTGGCTCCATTATTTATTCATTTATTAATCATGAATATGGATTATATGGAAATTTGGTACATTTTGGTGGGGATATATGAAAAGATGGCCTAGTGGATTGCTTCTCACATATCATTGTAATGGAAATAACATCCAACACTGAATTTTTAGTCTGTTATAAAGGGTTATTTTTTGTGTTCTTACTTAAATTTTCATCAAGGTATGTGTCACAAAAAACATTTTTTTTTCATCTCCCTCAGGTTTATACCTTTACTCTTCTGCTCATTTTACTAATTAAAAAACTATTTAAAATATAGTTAGTTTTTATGTGTACCATTGATTGTGATTCCAACTGTTTTTGACATATTGTTTAATCATGGGAATGAAATCTATTCTAGGGTTGTTGAATAATAATTTAGTAATGTGGATTCTTCTAAATGTTTTGTGTAAATACTGTCCCCTGTTACATGATAGAACCACACATGAGCAGTAGATAAATATTTCAACATGGATTATATGTTAGAATGAATGGTTTATAAATGTGTGGATGCTGAGGTTATTTTTTTTGATATGTTATCCCTTGGAATACAATATAGCATACTTCAATTTCATAGAGTTGTGGGTATTGATTACTCGGGTGATCTATTATTGTGGATATTCTTAAATATATTACAAGACTAGGTTTATCTATATTTTGGTCTAATTTAAATTTAAACACTATTATAGTCATATTTTTCAATATGTTAATTAATAACTTCTTATAAATTATTAGGGAACTCACCTGATATGAGCTTCATGGAGATGGGGTTATATACTCACTAAATAATTGGTAGTTTTGTGTTATGTTATCAATCACTATGTGGTTTTCTATATGAGATTATTTAACCAATTATCTACCTATTGTGGAATCCACCAGGATATTTTCCATGTGTGTGATTTATTTATTAATTCCCCTTATGGGGATTTATTCACTAACATTTTTATATGGGAAGATTCCAAATATAATTTTGAGTTTCTCCCAATACTCATAGAATGAATACCCTAGTCCTTTATTGATACACAATATAACATTTAAAATTATTATGGAACTTGATGTTGAAAAAAATATCTATGAGAAATGTCCATTTAAAAAATAAAAAAATGTTACATAATCATGATATAAATATTGCATTCAACCTCTTAGTTCACAATTATGTGAAAATTACAATTCATGTTGTTTTATAAGTTCATTAGGCACATTTAATTGATTTAGTTTTTAATAAACTGTACTGGGATCTATTAAATTTATATTTGGATCCCCACTAGAGTGTCCATGAATGTTTTGGGAGAAAATTAATTTTCCGTTATTTATTTTAAAATTATTATTCAATATTTTATTAAAATACATGTTGGTTGAATGTAAATATTAGATATAGAGAATTATTCAATTCTACTATTATATTTATATTTGTTATTAAAATCTAATGATTAATATTATATTTTAGATCAAGGATTGTAATCTATTTCATTGTCCACAAAATGTTGTAAATCCATTAACTATTGAATTTTGACATTTCATATATACTGATATTGTGTACTTTGTGGCCAATTTATAAATTTATACTCAGGTTCATGTTAAAAAAATGTTACTATTGGACCATATTAAATTTAAAATATAAAAAATGATATCAAAACAGTGAACCAAAATATAATCAAAAGAAGTTTCAATTATGAAATCCTTATGGGGAAGTATGAAATAATGAATTATTAATGAAAATAAGGATAATTAATATAAGATAAATAGTATTATGAAAAAAATATGATGAAAAATTACATAATTTCAGACAAAAAATCACAAGAATTATTTATAATTAAACCATTCATATCATAGATTACAAATTTCATATCAAAAAGTTTTTTTATTTTTATTATATGTGAATCATAGGGGATGACATAGGATATCATCAATCTAGGGAAGTGAAGTTAAAAATGATTTTAGGAACTTAATATAAAAAATGTGAAAAAATAAAGAAAGGTAGAAGATAATTTGGGTGATTAATTATAGTCTTTCAAGAGGAAAAAAATTAAAATGATATGAATATTTAGTAATGAATAAAATTAAAAGTGTGTGTGGAAGAAGCTCATTTTTAAATAATGTTAATTTGTTGATAAAATTAAAAATAATGTAACCAACCACATGCATTTTTTATTTAACATTATCTCAAATTTAGAAATACTGAAATTTTGATCTCTTATTTATTTTACCCTGAAACCCTACAAAAATTTGCATGACTTTAAAAATTGATGTTCTTCAACCTTATGTAATATTTAAAACAATTAATCACATAAACCTAGTTTGATATTCATTGAAAACAATAATTAGAGTATATGGAAAAATATTAAACAAATTAAACTCTATATATATAAATTTATTTATTTTGTGATTATATTTGAACCCTACAATTATATTCCCATTTTAGGATTTAAAAACTCTTGAACACTATCATGATTTACACAAAATAAATTTTGCATATGATTTCTTAATTATTAAGATTCTGTAATTTTATAATACACATATGAACAAAATTAGTTTTATTAGATCAAAATTATAAATTAATGTTTGTGTATTAAACCCATTATAATGAAATTATAGTTTAATTGTTGGGTGGGTCCTTAATGAGATATTTTTCTTAAGAAATGTATAATATAATTAAGATCCAAAGACACTAAAATCTAATTATATGATTCAATTAATAGAAAAAAATTAAATAAATGATTTAATAATACAAAATAAATTGAATAGAAAATAACATAATGCAATTTTATGAAAGAAACCTATAGTAAATGAAATAGTTGGAAGATGAGATTATTTAAAATATCAGTACAAAACATATTATTTAATTTAATTTTATATAAACCTAAAATAAAATCAATTATTCCATGTCCCAAAACAACTGATCCCTATAAAATCCCCACCAAAAGCGAATAAATGTTTTTGTGAGAAAAGACAGAGCTAGGGTTACAAAAATTGGAAAAAAGAAATGTAAAAGTATCATTTCAAACTCCATAATAATTTTTTTATTCCTTTTAAATTACAAAAATACATATATAGAATATATTGTAATGATATATTTTGTTTTGAGTAATCAAAAATTTCTCAAACATTCTTTCGAATAATATAACAAGTTAAAATTTTATTTCTTGGTCATTAATGTAAGGTCCATGTTTATAAATAAATTTACGTTTTGATTTCAATGCATGTTATCCCCAATAAATATTTTTTTCCTACACATACTTTTCATAGAAATAATTTACTCAAATATTTTTACAATCCTTTAACAAAATTTTAATTAAAACCAGACCAAAATTATGTTTTATAACAAAGAAAATTAATGCGCAGTTTAAAGGGAATTGCTAGAATTTACATGCAATTTTCTATTACATTTTAAAATTAAACTTTATTATAAATTCATCACATAAAACTAAATTTTGCAGAGTGAAATTATTTATTTTCAATAAATATTAAATAAAATCACAGAATGGTTTTGACACACTTCATATTCATATCCTAGGGGTAAGAACCACCTACGCCTCTTATGTCCAATATCATATCATTTAAATCTCGTATCCATTGTCTTGTCTAAAATATTTTAAAAATATACATGTTTATTTTCCCTATATATAGTTCTTCTACATTACAGCCTCATCCCATTATACGTATCATATATCTCTTAATTGAAATTATCCTTCAATCCATGAATCCCAAACCATAATGATTTTAAGAATTTCTAATTTATCAATTATAGAAATACCATCATTGTATTATAATATTAGTAAACCATCACTCATAGTTAAAAACATCCTCTATTTTACTATATTATTCCCTTCATTCCTATCACAAATATCACCATTGATGTAGTAACACATTCATATTCCCCATCAAAACATCATATCATAAGAAAACCTAATGAAAATTTATCACTAAGAAGAATAGCCAAATTTTTACCCATAGTATAATTACTTTTTATATAGTACTAACCATCATAATATCACTAATATATTTTATCCCAATTCATAAATTATTCATATTTCTAATGAAATAATAATAATAATAAGATAAAAACTTTCATTTACCAACTAATAACACAATGATCAGTTGATATCATTTCACATTGACACATCAGACCACATGAGGTCACTCAATAAATTACCCAACGATGGAGATCTACCATGAGATAATTAATTATTCTATCCAATGCACCATAATCTAGTTTTAGACAATACATATTATAGTGATTTCAATCTATAATTCTATTTATTTCATTCAAAAACCACTTTTAGGTTATAGGGTTTTATAGATTTATGAAAAAACCTTACTTAGTAATCCCATATATTAAAAGTGGACACTTGTATATAGTAACCTTTTTTTACCAAAGGAAACCCTTTTAAAATAAAACATATTTTCTTTTCCTAAAATAACATCAAAATTTCCATAGTATTCGCATCTTCATCCATACTAATCTTTTAACATGTAATAATATCTAAAAATGCCGGATGACAATAAAAAAAATAATAAGGGACATAATATAAATGAAAACATAATTATAGTGGATATATAAAAACAATTCAGGACAACATACCTTTTTATTCATAAAAAAAGAATCATATTTTCAAAAATATCTATATAATGCCATTCAAAAATTAGTATCTTTTCATAAAATATTATTACTAATAATGTAAAATATAAGAAGAGAAATTGGGACATAATTTTATATATCAATATTAAAAAAAATTGTTTCTCTCAAGGCTTTATAAGGAGTAACCATCATAGTTACTCTTAGAATAATCATCATAACACTATTTCTATAATCGTTTTGAAGACACCTAACCAGTTAACTCATTACAAATACACAATGAATTGGAGAGCAATAATTGGCCCAGTCGACCATGTTTTTTCATGGAACTAACCATATTAACTTAAAAAATACCATGAAACAAAACATAAGTAGAAAGGATAAATCATGAATAAAATAAACATTCTTGAGGAAAATTAATTATTAATTTTCAATTAACATTTCAATTTTTTACAAAGTTATGTACTCATGAATTAAAATAATTTATTTGAAAATAAAATTGTAAATATTTAAAGTATGCCTCAAAAAATTAAATAGACATGAAGGATGTAAATTATATTCATGACATATGTGTAATAAAAAACATTTAAAAAAAAATGAACATTAAAAGAGGGTTTTTAAAATAAAAACATTATAAATATCATATCTATAAATTTAGAATTATTAAAATGAATATATAATTTTTAATCAATATAAATAACCATAAAAAAATTAAAATAAAACGTAAGATATTTAAACATCAATGCAAAACATATGATTATCATGACATAATCAAGAAGTACAAGTTTAACCCAAAAATGGCAATTAGTTTAAGAATTCCACTACCCCACATTAGAATTCCATAAAACATGTTCAAAAATCATTTATAATTGTAAAAATAATGTTATTAACTCATTAAAAATTATATTAATATTTATAATACCGTATGTGATGGTTTTATAACATATTATGTCCAATTCATCAATAAAATGTCATTATTTTCTTTGTTTAGGTGTATTTGGTTCATGATTTGATGATATGGTCATTTGTGTATAATTATGAATGTTCTTAGAAAATGGAATCACAACAAAAAATGCAGAATGTAACAGTATTAATGGAATTATAGAATCATTAATTTTCTAATATATCATTTTTATTTCTTACATGAGGATGGTTCATTATATGAAATGTAAATGATTAATGTTTAGTTTATTTTATGTAGATTTTCTGAACATCATTAAGTAGATTAATAATATATAATATTATTTTTGATTAATTTTTATATAACATTAAATAGGTTAAAATAGACATATTTTTGTATTATTTAACATTAATGAAATGTTTATTACTAACTATGAAAGCAATAATGAAAAAAAATCATTATTCATAAAGTTGGTAAACTAACATAATTTGGAAAATAGTTTCATTTATTTTAAATAGAGAATATGATAAATTAAATGAATACAATATATTACATTAGAAATATAAAACTATTCTATATAAATTATTCTAGGGTTATCATTCCTTGATTTATGATGGAGGTTAGGAGAAAGTAAAAGAAGACAAGATATTTGGATAGATGTTTGGAGAAAATTGCCTCTTGAAAATCACCTCTTTGAGATACATTTTAAGACATTAGATTTGGTATTTCTATGACAACAGAAGAAAATGGATGTGAGGATATTTATTAGGATTGTTTTGTGTAGATATTTGTGGCATTTCAATGTTTGTGAGTCTAAATGGGATGATGATGGGTTGTATATGTTGTTGAGGAGTGGTGGGGTTATGTGATCAAAATAATGAATGTTTTATAATTAAATCTGAACACATTGAGTGGAATTTATTTACATGAATTTAACCAAAGAATAATATTATATAGGATTTTTAGGGTTGACAAATACAACAAAAACCCATTAAATGTTGAATTTTATTCATTATTTTAATCCTTCACCTTTCTAACTTTAACCTATTTTATTTTTACCTATACCATGGTAAATAATTTGCTTTAATAGTAACTTGTTCATGTATAAAAAATTAAAATGACTATAAAACCTAATTCATGCCTTTTGATTCCAAAATTTAATTCATTTTACCAAAATAAATTCACATAGTTGGAAATGTTAGATTTAATGTATGTCCCATAGCACAATGAAAAAAACGGGGTTTTAAATTTAAAAGATAATAAAATTTAAATGTTTTTATATCCAATTTCATTTTAAATTTAAGTATAATTAAACAAATGTTTTTTTATTGTTTCATAATTTAAATATTTAATCATTAAAACCAATTTAAAAATATTTTTACTATATATTTTATTTTTATAAAAAAAAAATTAAATTAAAATGTAGTGTTTTTTACTATTCATCCATACATTAATCATCTCTACAAAATACTAAAATTTAATCCTAATATAATATTGATATTCCTATTTCAAAATAATAATTTATTAAAATAAAATATATTGACTTTTCAACACTTAGTTTAAAAACAGGTGCACCATCAAAAGGCAGAAAAATTTCCGTTTAGAAAAATATAGCATTTTATTCGTAAAATTTGATTTATTATTATATTAATCCTATCAAACATATTGGACGAATTTAAAAAAATATTGATGTAAAAAAATAAATAGTTATTTAATATATTATGAAAATATTTATTTATTTAATTTATTAAGATAGAATTCAACAATGGGTATAAAATTTTTTTTTATAAAAACATTTACTTTATATTAAATTGGTTTTTATTTTGATTTATAATTAATTGGTAATAAATGAATCAATTTTATAAAAAAATGAAACAATATTTTCTTAATTTATATAATCTCATTCATTCCATCCAATCCAATATCTTGGTGATAACAATAACATTTAAATTATATTTTTTAGTCATTTATCAAAGCTTAATGCGGTGTATCTCGTGTGATATTAAACATAGTATTTTATTATAAAATATTGGGATGTTGAATTATCCCCACCATAATAATAAACTATGTCATCATAATTTGAACTCATTATTGGTAAATATGGTTTGAAATTTCAGAATAAATTTTTTGAATTCCCATATCGGAAAAATGGTAAAAAACATCATTTTTAAAAGAGATAAAAAAGGTAAAAATGTCACTTAAGTTAACAAAAACTAGGATTCTAACATGGAAAATATGGACTTGAAAGAGAAAAATAACTATCATGTTCTAATGAATTGTGACCGAAAACAAATTCATGTGAGTTTTAACCACTAACAATCCATTAATCTATGATGTGTTAATAGTCTATTGATTTCTCGGTATGAAATGTAAATGAATAATTTTTTCAAAATATTTTTCATAATATTGAAGAACAATTTTTTTAATAATACTAATAAAATAAGAAAACATACTTAGATGAAAATTGGAATTTATTATTTAATTAATTTCTACAATGATTTCAAATTTTCTCTGATTGAATAGTGTTCACGATGAATTGTAATACATAATGCATCAGAATTAACTACTTTGGATCACAAAAAAAAACATTATAAAAATATATTCATCATGCCCTTAATAATTTACCATAACCAATGTGTTTGTTATAAGGTAAGTATATTTCCCAAAATCAATATAAAATTCAATGATACAAAAACTACATTCATCTTTAAAACACTATAGTAAAAAACCAAATCTCAACCTAGATCACCCAACAAATAGTTATCCTTAAAATTCATTAAAATATTCTTATCTAAAATTGGAAACTAAAAAATAAAAATTATTTAATCATCTATTCCTCCAAGATAAATTTAAAATTTATCATCAAATAATATCGATTTCTCATAAAGTATCATACTAAATATAATTTCCAAAATGTCTTAATCTCTATGATATGATAATTATTATCATGTCACTATAAATCAACTATAAAATCATATATTATATAAAATTACTTTAATATTTTTTTACTCAAATAAAATTTCATAGTATTATTTTTACCCTAATAATATAGGGTTTCATATATAGTTAATGTCTTTTAAAATTATACGCTTATCATACTCACCAAATGAAATTCAAATCCCATTGTTATAAATATAAATTCATGAACATGATCATCTATAGTGAAATTTTAATTTACGACTTTAATATTAGCTTAGAATATATTATCTCTTCTGTTCACATTTCCATCTGGTAGGTTCTCCTCATGGGCCTCTTCATTTACTTATTCTCACAGAGGTACTTAATAGATAACTTTAGCAGGTTATGCAGAATGTACTTGAATAGATTCAGGTCGAGCCACTTCAACTTCTACAGGATCTACCTCTGCCTGAGGTACAACCACTTCTTCGATTTCAGGTACTACCTCAATCTAGAAAACATATTCACTTAGAAATTTATACCATATAAGATCTCCAATTTTAATAGCATCATTTTGAACAGGCTCCTCATGAGCTTGAGCCACTCTGTGTCTTTTCCACTAAAGTCCCTCTTGACATTACTCATTAGAAGCTACAACTATTGCTTTATATCTAATTCATCTTGATGTTTTTGAAACATCACTAGTCCATGATTATTCTACTATTTCTTTGTTTTCCCCGGTTTTCTCTCACTATGCAGACTCCATATCTTAATCAGCACCAACAGGTATAGTCTTTCCTTTCACAGTGCTCCAGAAAAATCCTCCTTTTCTTATTGTTCTAGCATTGAACACGTTATTTTGATGGCATCACACTCTGGTATCAACTAATCTTACCATATCAGACATTAAAAATAATTTTGAAATTATAATCCCATAGGGATAGAAGTTTATTCTAGCCTTTGGTTGAAAAAGGTATTTTAAATACATTATCATATAATGAGTAAAATTCAACATGATGTCACTAAAAAATAAAAACATCAAATACATATCAGGAAATAAAATCATCTCCATTTTAGATATCCTTGGGGAAATACCTATTTAACAAAATTTTTGAAGATTTTTTGGATCTGGATATAGATCCTTGACTAACAACTTTATGATATACATAAAACCACATAAAAATTACATAATGTCCCTTAACTTATGTTCATTATCTCTAATGGATATCACATCAAAGTGTTAAACTCCCTCATGAGGGAAGTTTATTATTCTACCTATTTCCACAGTTGAAATAGAAAAATCCCAATCATACATTTTTTTAAAATATGGAGTCCTCTATATCTCTATGACTGAACTGAATAGTTTTAAAGAAATTTCGCATCTCTACCTCATACAGAAATTATTATTTTTTCATCAGTAAAGGTTTTTTCGAGATTCTGAAAATCCTAATATTACATAAACATTAAATTGGAATGTAAAATCCATTCCAAATCAATTAATTTTCGATGGATCATCTTTCTTCATACTGAAAGTTGACACCTATAATTACTAGATTCTCCTTTATCGATTCTATTTTTCATGGAAATTTCTGTCACAATATTTTGAAGGATCGAAGGTTTAGAGTTTTGTAGGTTCCTTCAAAGGTAGATGAAGGATGTAAGAGTTTTAGTGTTTTTGAATGTTTTAATAAAATGAACAGGTTTGAATTTAAAATGGTTTCTAGAGACCATTGATTAATGTTTAATTACGTACATAAGAATCATTAAAATATTTAAAATCAATATTTTAAATAATCTACCAATGTATGTGGAATATAAAAATAGCAGTATAGATGAAATTTTAAATTACTATAAGAACAAATAATTAAATAATTTAAAATTGTGATGATTAAAATTAATTAGGAATTAATTAAATTTAACAAATCATTTAAAATTAAATAGATCTATCTTCCCATTAATAAAATCAAACATTGTAGAAGAATTTCGTTTAGTAAAAATATTATCTAATATAATGTCATTATATACAATTTATTATAATATATCCTTCTTAAGAACACGATCTATTCGAAAATGATGTCTGATATCAAGAATTATTAGACCTAGAATGACTAATAGGATTTTTTGAAATACTTATTGTGATTGTATTATGAAATAAAATAGGTAGATTATTAAAAATTAGTCCAATGTCTATAAGAGTGTTTTTCATCCACAAAACTTATGCAAAACAACTACTTGCAGAAACATACTTTGCCTCTGTTGTTGACAAGGCAACTGAGTGTTGTTTCATACTATATCAATAATCTAACGATCTTCCTAAAATGTGACAGTTTCTAAAGTTGATTTTTTTATCTAATATATAGCTTCCAAAGTTAGCATCTGAATATTTAATTAAATTAAAATAATATGTTTTGGGATAGAGAATATAATGAAAAACAATTCCTTTTAAATATCAAAAAATTCATTTGAATGTAATTATGTGAGATTATTTAGGATTTAATTGAAATCCTATACAAATACATAATGAGTATATTATATTTGTCCTACTAGAAATGTGATATAATAAACTATCAAGAATAACTATATATAACTTATTATAAACTGATTTTCCAGTTTCATCCAAATCATGTTTTATATTACTATATATAGGAGTTGTTCATATCTTGCTGTTTTCAAGCCGAAAATTCTTTAATAAATCAGTAATTTATTTTCATTGATTAAAAAATTTTCAGAAAACGTTTTGATAAAATTGAAGTCCTAAAAGATATTTTATTCTCCCATCATACTCATTTCAATATCTTTTTGCATTAACTTTGAAAACTCAAGACAGGTTTTTTGTTTGTGGAACAAAAAATTACTAATCAACATAAATTTGAAACCATAAAGTATTAGAGTTAACAGTTTTCATAAAAAATGTTAGATCTTCCATTCCAACAGTAAAATCATTTTTCAAATTAAATGAACTTAGTTTTTCATTCCAAGGTATAGGAGCTTGTTTAGGTCCATAAAGAGCTTCAACAACTTTAATAAAAATCTGGTTTTTGAGAATTTTCTAAACCCGGATGATCCTAAACATAAATAACCTCCACTAAATAACTATTTAAAAAGGAAGAATTAATATCTATTTAAATAATTTAATGTTCATATGAGATGCATTAGTAAAAGGATTTTAATGGCTTATAACATAACTATAAGTGAAAAGGTCTCATCATAATCTATACATTCTTACTAATTACATCCTTTGTCTATTAGTTTTGGTTTATTTCAAGTTATTATTCCATTATCATCTTGTTTATTTCTGAAGACTAATTTTGTTCGGATAAATGGATAGTCCTATGGCCTTTAAACTAAATTCCAAACATCATTTTTATTAAACTGATTTTTTTCCATACATTTCTATAATCCATCATTAATCAGCTAAGGATTCTTCTAATGTCTTATGTTCTAATTGGGATAGTAAGGAAAAAAACTAAACAAGATTTCATAGATTTATTCTAGTTTTTATTCAAGTGTCTAGGACTCCTATAACAGTTTTAAATGGGCGATTCTTTAGGGTTCTATACTTTCTATGTAATACACTTTTAGGTTCATAAGTTTCATGTTCTTTTGAAATGGACTGAATTTTATTTATAACTTTTTCAAAATCATATTTAAAGATTTCAAGTCTCATGTTATCATTACAGTCAGATTCATCAATTTGATCTTTTCTTTTTCTCAAATTGATCAGAGTCATCAAATTTCACATGAATTGAATCTTCATTAATCCTTAACGTTTTATAAAAAAATCAGTAAGCTTTGGAAATTGCAAAATATCATAAAAAAATTCCTTCAATTGATTTCAAATCAAACATAACAATATTTTATTTGGTGTTCATGTTATAATCCTTGTATCCAAAAACATTATAGTATTTTACTTTAGGTATTCTGTTATTCCAAGTTCAAAGGGTGTCTTTTTGAAAATACGTCAAATTAAAACTCTATTAATTATATGAATTGCTGTGATTATAGATTTTGACCAGAAATAGGAAGGATGTCTACATTCATATAGCGTAGTCCTAGAAATTTCATGAATAGTTGTATTTCATCTTTCAACAATCCCATTCTATTGATGTGTTCTTTGTGCAGAAAATGTGTGTTTAATACCTAAATTTGAGAAAATGGAATTGAATTCCAAATTCTCAAATTCTCTACCATGACCAATTCTTAATTAAATTATTTTAAAACCTTTTTAATTTTGAATATCTTCCAATAAAAATTCAAATATAGTAAAAGATTCATTTTTATAATTTAGAAAATATACCCATGTAAATAATGAATTGTCATCAACTAAAACATATACGTATAATTTACCAGACAAACATGCTACCCTTTAAGGTCTACAAAAGATCCTTGTGGATAAGTTCTAGAGGTTTAGATGGATAAATTTTGTTACCAGATTTGAAGGATGATTTATGATACTTGTTATGTTGGCATGCATCACAAAATCATTCACTATCAAATTTAAGACTAGATAAATCTGAAACTAGTTGTTTCTTTTATTATTTCGTTAAATAATATATATTGAAATTTACATTTCTTCTATTCTAGATCAATGATCCATTTATCTTAGAAGTGAAACAGTTTACTTTTTGTTTACATAATGAATTTATGTCTAGAGTATAAATATTATCAGTATTTAGGTGCTCTATATTTAAGCATTTTATCTTTAAAATTGTACAAAAAATGTTTGAAAATTAACAAAATAAACATAATCTCATAGTTGAGATATAATTATCATGTTTTGATACTTCCATGTACGTAGAGTACTTTATTTATAGAGATAGCTTCTAGATCTCCAATATTTCCAATGACAGTTATTTTACCTTTGCATTGTCACCAAATGTGGCAAATCCTCAATTATTTTGAGTTAATGTGTTAATGGATGATGAATTCTCACTGATATTCCTGGAATATAAACTATCTATATACCATATTTCAGTTCGGATTTTGTGACCTGCTTCATGAAAAGATATTCAAACAGTTGTTTTTTTGGTTCCCATATTCTACTAGGTCCAGTAGTGTTAGCTAGCAAAGATCTAGGAATCCAAACATTGTTTTTATATAATCAATAGAATCATATAAACTGCCTGCAACAAAAAAATTTATAATCCCACTTATTTGAGGTTTCCATAAATAACATTTTTTTGATAGGTGACCTTTTGTTCCAGAGTAGTTGCAAATTATACCTTTTGAATTTTGAACAAAATAGTTCTTATACAGTTTGGGTTTCTGACCTTTACTGCATATTCTATATCTTTCCTTTAGAATCTCATTCTTTACATGAATTTCATTTAGTGAATTTTATCCTTTTTTAGAAATATGAGTTTCACTTTTGTATGCTTCTAAATCTGTTTGCAGTGTTTTTTTTTTATTTTCATTATCTGTAAAGTTTCAATTTAAGGAGTTATATTTTTCAATAAACTCGTGATGTTATTTTACCAAAGTGTCTCTTGCTTCTAAAAATATTGTGTGAATATTTTTCGGTGATTTATATTTATTAAATAAGGAATCATATTTTTGTTCCAGCATACTATAGTAGGATGCATGTTTATCATTTTAGAAACTATAACTAGAATACAAATCAGATGAGTAATAAATTTTACCTCATCAGCTTCTACCCTAAATCACATATTTTATTTTCGATTCGATTCTTACATTTCTGAGTCAGACATTGATGAGCAGCTGGTTTCTTTAGAAACCCTCCATGTAGCATTCATTTCTATTTTGTATTTCTACTCATAATCATCATTTTTGAAATAACTCTATTTCTTATCACATTTTAATTGAGGATTGTCAGGTCTTATGTGACTCCTCTTATTTTCATTCATTGCATCTTAAATCCACTAATTCTTTCACATATCACTTGAAAGATTTTTTGAATAGCTTCTTCTTTTGGTATAATTTATAGAATTTCTTGGCTATGTGAGCTAGTTCCACATCTTAATCAGATGAATCAGAAATTTCCGGTTTTCCCATGATCTATCGCTTCATATTTCTCCTTTTATTTTGGGATGTTACATTCAGAGTAGTATTCTCTCTCTGGATCAAGACATTGCGCTCATTTTCATCATCTTTAATCACATCTTCATACACCACCAAGGTTCAATTTAATTCTCTCATATTTAGATCATTGACTGGAAATTATTTCCTAATGGCAAGCGATATTCTAGTACATTGGGTTGGAAGTACTCTTAGTAATTTTAGGGAATTATCTTCTTGGTTGTTAAGATCTCCCAAGGTAGTGATATTGTTGAATATTTCTATAATCCTTCAATTCATCTAAGTGATAATTTCACCATTAAGAATTCTAAATGAATAATGTTTTAATTTTGATGTGGCATACCACATTTGTCTATCATTGTCAGTAACTTCATAGGAAACTGAAATTTTCTGCCACATATCATATGTATTAGGTCACTGAGATACTCGATTAAATTCTTTTAGTCATAAACCACATATGATATCATTCATATCTATTGAATTTATGTCATACACCGCCTCATTAGTTTTAGTCCTTGTTTCTGATTTCGTGGGAATTTCATAAGGAGTACGGTTTTGTTAGTAGACTATGTAACCAAGATGTTTCAGATAGATGATCATCATCCACTTCCAACATCCATATTTCTCACCATTGATGTATAGAGCTAGAACGATTGACATACCCTATCTTGTAACATCCATTGATATCTATGTGTATAATCCAAATAAATTTCAGCTTTTTATAGCCTTCAAAAAGAACCTCATCGGATACCAATTGTTGGATTAGGTTATACCAAATATGTACCAGAGGGGGTGAATTATGTATTCTACAATTTCTTTTAGAATCGTAATAATTTCAAAATATGTCCTTTATCTTTATCAAAATGTTTATGCAGCAGAAAATAAATAAATTAAACCATGCATAGATGTATAGTGGTTGGGGGAAAAAATACCCCTATTACACTCCCCGAAACTCTAATCCATGAGTTTGGTGATTTTAAATATCTGGTCCTCTTATCAATAGAATATCTGTATCATAGTTCAGGTAGTTGACACCATTACAAGTAATGGAAAAAACAGAGCCTTCTGGTTCATGTACAGAACTGAATACACTGATTTGTACGAGATGCTTTGAACACAAAATGAAAATAATATTTGTCTAAAAATACTTTCTAGTTGTTCTTCATAGCTGCAGTAGCACGCAAATAATAGTAGATGGATCTTCATCTTCAGAAAAGATGTTCTTCAGTTAAGAATTGTTGTGAGTAGATCCAATTTCAAATTGATCTTGCAATAAAATTAGAAACTTTAACAACATTATATTCATGATAAATCTTCAATGTAGAATACAAATCATTTATTCTTTTCCATTTATTTAGAAAATAATTGTCTGATATATCTTGATAGCAGAAGATGTGTGTGACTTGTATATCTATTTATTAGGATGATCCATCTCTGTTTTTGTAAAAAAAAAATAAGACTGATATATATATATATATAGAAAAGACAAGTGTTTCCCATTAAATTTAGATCCACATATTCCACCTTATAAATTGTGATATTCAATAGTGTGAATAACAGAGTAGACGCAACTTCCATTAAGAATTGGCAAGAAATCATCCTCTTAAATTGATCGTTTGAATCAAAAATAAATTTCTTTAAATCAGTCAAAGAAGTGCTTTAATATCGGTCTTTGAATCTATCTTGAAATCAGCCTAATATTCCACATAAAGACCATTACTCAATAAAGTTTTATTTTAAATCTCTGATTCTAAACATAGAGTTGATGATCTATTCTTCAAACGTATGGTTCATCTCAAATGTAAGGTTGATCTCAAATGTAGGGTTGAACTCACATGTAAGGATGATACCAATCATAAGGTTGATCATCCATACTTTCCTCTACATCTTTCAAACAAATGGTAGATTAAATATACATTCCTCTTTAGAAAAATATAAGGTACATGATCCATACATTTTAATAAAATGTAAGATTAATTAGAAAAGTAATGTTGATGATCCCATCTTTTGTGAAGAAAACGTAAGGTTCCATACTTATGTAAGGTTCTTCTTTCAGACTTTTCTGATATTATGAACATAAGGTTCCTTCCAAAAGTAATTTTTTTTACAATTCTTTTCTAAATTCTTGTAAATAAAACATATTATTTTATCCTTATGTTATTTTCTTTGACGTCTGGTATCAAATAATATTCCAAAACACGCTAAACTGATTTCTGAACAATTTTTAAAATATGCCACATTAATTAAACACATTAATATTATTCCAAAATTGAAATAAAATGATTATTAATTTCCTGAAATATACTAAAAATAAAATAATTAGAATAACAAGGAAGGGTACTTGTGAGCATCAAAATCATCATAAAAAGATAAATTATTTTTGAATCAATATATTCTCAATAATCCCCTCTAATCATAAAAACATAGAGTATTGTTGAAAACAACACTTGATCAACATCCTCTTCTCATTTGAGATAGAAAAAATATCCTAATTGTGACTTCATATCATTATGATCTGTATGAAAACCAACATCAGCATACCCTATATGGACAATCTCCCCATCTCCTCCATATACCAAGAACATATCATTTGTTCTTCTTAGATGCTTAAGGATAGTATTACCTATAGTTGGATGTTGTTCTCCTGGATCTACCTAATATATTCCAACCTTTCTCAGTGTATAGGAAACATCATGACTAGTACACAACATGTCATACATGGTGGATCCTATAGAGAAAGCATATGAGATATTTCTCACCCATTCTTGCTCTCGTTGTGTATGAGGGCATATTATCTTAGAAAGATGGAGGCCATGTAACACTGGAACCATTCCCATATTGGATTATTCCATACTAAATTTCATTATTATCTGGTCAATTTATGTACCCTATCTTTGTCAAAGAATCCTCTTGGATCTATCACAAATGATCTTGATTCATATAATATATGATGCTTAACATAAGTTTTCAATAGAGAAACACTTGTTTACCAAGTCCTTAACTAACTATAAGACAAGTATATCATTTCAAATAAGTAATATGTCATCAAAATATACTACTACGATAATGAATACATTCCCACTTGACCATTTCTAAACATATGGCTCACATTCATTCTTAATGAAACCAAATTAATTTATGGCTTCATAAAATATATTATTCTATGACCTGGATGTTTTCCTTAATCCATAAACTGATTTCTACAATTCCAAACCCCGTTTGGATTTACCTTGTGTCAAAAACCATTCTGGTTGGGTCGTATAGACATCTTCTTGAATGTTCTTATTAAGGAATGCTATTTTGAAATCAATTTTACAAATCTCATAGTAATGGTATTCTATTATGGCATGTATGATTCTTACGAATTTAATCATAGAAACTGGGGATATATTTTGATCATAGCCAATTCCTTGATGGTGTATGAACCCTTTAGCCACTATCCTCTCATTATAGGTGCAAACATGACCTCAAATGTCCATATTTCCCATGAATTCCCATTTGAATCCAGCATTCTATACATCAACTGACTCATTGACCAGAACCATGAATTGGTTATGATGCATGGAATCCATCTAAAAATTCACAGCTTAAATATATTTTTTTTCTTTTTATCTCTCTGCTACTTCCCTGTAAAAGATAGGTTCATTATTGTCGAATAATAATCATTCTACATTCTCGGTGACTAGGAAACCCAATCTCTATTGTTATCTTACCTTTCTTGAGATCATACGTTATACTTGTGTTTCTAGAACCTCTTCCATGGGAAACTGTGGAACTTGTTCCTGTACCAAATCTTTTGTATCTTTAGCATAAACTTTATCTAATTCAATCAAGATCCCATTATAATTTTTAAGGACGTGCTCCCTCTCAACAAAGAAAACTTTTTCTAGAGACAATCAGTTTCTTTTTTGAAGGTTTATATAGGAAATATCCTTTAATTTCAATGAGATATTCTATAATGTTATACCTCATGCCCCAGATTTCTAGTTTTTTTTCTTGAGAAGGCCTTAACAAACACCTCACATCCACATACTTGTTTGTACAAAATAATGGGGTTCATGAAATCACATAACACTACAGGAATTCAATTTTCAGCCTTAGTTGGTACTTGGTTTAATGTGCATTCTATAGTTTTTAGTGAATATCCCCAAAATCGTAATGGGAGATCTACATGAATCATCATCAAAATCACCATTTCCAAAAAAGATAAGTTCCTCCATTCATGTAAACAATTACACTATGGTGTATATGGAGGAGTGAGTGGAGATCTATATGAATCATCATCAAACTCACCATTTTCAAAAAAGATAAGTTCCTTCATTCATGTAAACAATTACACTATGGTGTATAAGGAGGAGTGAGTGGAGATAGAATCCCAGACTCCCACAAAAGGGTTATGAACTCTTGGTTCAAATATTCTCCATCTCGATCTGATCGATTCTTCTTTATCTTTTTTTTCAGGTTGATTATCTAATTCATTCTTTAATTCCATAGATTATTCCAAGGAATCTTACTTATACCTCATTACGTAGATATAACCACATCTAATAAAATCATCAGTGAAAGTAATGAAGTAGGAATATATACCTCTAGCTTATACTGGAAAATGTCTACACACATCTGTGTGTACCAATATGTGATGTTATGTGGCCCTTTTCACCCTATCCAATGAAAGGCAGCTTGGTCATTTTACCTTATAAAAAAATGTGACATATATCCAGTGGTTTTAGATTAGTAGAATCTAAATAACCATCTTAGAATTCCATTATCAAGCGCTTCTCGTTTACATGACTTAGATAGTGGTGTCACAACTGGGTGTTGTATTATTGATGTAAATTTTTTCGTTATTGATTTCCATCACTTGGTTTTTGTAATCAAATACATACAAACATTTACATAAATTCCCCATAACATAACATATGTAGTTCTTATAAATGAAACAATCCTTATTTTAAAATTTGAAAATAAATACATCCATATCCAAACATGATACATAAATTATATTTTTGGTAACACTAGGTACATAATAACAGTTATGTAAAACCAAAATCATCTTAGTTGGAAATGGGAGATGGTAATATTCAATAGAAAACGCAGCTAGCCTCATGAAATTGGAAACTCGAGGATCCACATATCCTATAGATATATTTATAAATCTATATGGTTCCTTCATTTAAATATATATGTGATCCACAGAAGATGTATGTAGTACCCAATGGGTAGAAATTGAAAGATTACACTGGATAAGAAACACACCTTTAGCATTCCTACACTTATGGGTGCAGTTCCACTTCTAGTGGCTTGGTTTTCCACCTGATAAAAATACAACCACCCATTCCTTTCATTACCTATGGATATTCCCCTTCTTGAAGGGATTGTTCTTAGTGGCTTCAGACCATTTATAAACCCTTGGTCCTTTTGCCTCATCCTTCCTCTTCTTATTCACTAGAAGGAATGTGTTCATGTCACACCCCATGTTCTCATCTACTTGGTGAATCAAGATCAGTAGTTCTAATATACTTTTATCATTATTTCTCATGTTGTAGTTGACAATAAATCTAGAGATGTTTGTGGACAATAATGATAGGAAGAGGTCTTTATACAACTAATCTGTGAAATTAGTCCCTATGATGTCTACGCATTCAATGTAGAAAATAAGTTGAATCAATGGAAATGAATTATGTTTAATATAAACATGAATATTATAATAATTATTATAAAAATAAGTAACTAATCCATCAAATCCATCATCATAATCAATAAAAATTCTTAATAAAAAAACATGAATTAATTAGAATATGAATCAATGTCAAAATCTAAAACAAAAGCTATTTTCTAATGAAAAACAATTGTGGGAAACAATTATATATAAATCTAGACCAAATCATCAAAATCTACCTACGTATTGAATAATCACATTCATATGGTTTTTTATAATATGGGTCAAAATGGTATATATAAAATTATAATTTTCTTGTAATGATAATTTAATGGGTTCTAAAATATTAAATCATTCAATTTCATTGTCAAACTCCATAAAAAGGATTTAAAAATAATAAAAATATGATTGTTTTATCAGTTTAAAGAATTCACTAGAATGAATGATTAGATAATTGGAATATACCTTATTATCCTACATACATAGAAAAAAATTCCACAGGAAATGTCACATCTATTAACAAAACAAGTACATCCTGAAGGTCTCTCAACAAACAAATTAGAGCTCTATTTTAAAATTGAACTACAACCCTTATGGTTCTATCTACCATATCTATAAATATGACACAATACAGTGAGAAAATATATTAATATAAGATCCAAAATTTCACAATGAATCTGAAAAATATAACTCCCATATAGTCCATGGTATGGTGAATTTATTGAGGTCCTTAAACGTTATAGGACTATCAATATTGGTTCTGATGAGTGATATGAAAATTACCTGAATAATAATATTATAATTTCACATTATTTTTTCTTTTAATCATGCATAGTTATTTTAAGAATTTATTATATCGTAAAATTTTCATGATCACTTCATTTAGAGGGATATTAATATCAATTCACAAGATTGTTTCAGTAAACCCTATTTGTATATCCTCATTAGTAATAATATTTTTTATATAACTATATTAAGAAATGGAGTGTTTTTTTATGAATAACAATAATATTATAATTACCTTTATCGGGCTCCATTATTTTTTCATTTATTAATCATGAATATGGATTCTATGGAAATTTGATAAATTTTTGTGGAAAGATATGAAAAGATGGATTAGTGGTTTGCTTATCACATTTCATTGTAATGGAAATAACATTTGACATTGGATTTTTATAATGTAATAAAGGGTTATTTTTTGTGTTCTTACATACATTTTTATCAAGGTATGTGTCACTAAATTTTTTTATCTCCGTCAGGTTTATAACTTTACTCTTCTACTCATTTCACTGATTAAAAAATCATTTAAAATATAGTTAGTTTTTAAGTTGACCATTGCTTGCAATTTCACTTGTTTTTGACATACTATTTATTCATGGTAATCAAATCTATTTTTGGGTTGTTAAAATATCATTTATTAATGTGGATTCTTTTAAATGTTTTGTGTAAATATTGTCCCATGTTACATGATAACACCACACGTAAGCAATATATAATTATTTCAACATGGATTATATTTTAGAATGAATGGTTTATAAATATTTGGACGCTGAGGTTATTTATTTTGATATGGTATCCCTTGGAATACTATATAGAATAAATCAATTTCCTAGAGTTGTGGGCATGGATCATTAGGGTGATCTATTGTTGCGGATTTTCTTAAATACATTACAAGACTAGTTTTTTATATATTATGGTCTAATTTAAATTCAAACACTATTATTGTCATATTTTTCAATATGTTAATAAATAAATTCTAATCAGTTATTAGGTAACTCACCTGATATGAGATTCATGGAGATGGGGTTCAATACTCACTAAATAATTGGTAGTTTTGTGTTATTTTAACAATAAATATATGATTTTCTATATGAGATTACTTAACCAATTATCTACATATTATGGCATCCACCAGGATATTTTCCATGTTTGTGATTAGTTTATTGATTCCCTTTATGTGGATTTATTCACTAAATATTTTATATGGGAATATTCCAAATACAAATGTGAGTTCCTCCCAATACTCATAGATTGAATATCGTAGTTCATTTTTGATACCCAATATAACATTTAAAATTAATATGGAACTTGATGTTGGAAAAAATATCTATTAGAAATGTCCATTTAAAAATTTAAAAACTGTTACATCATCATAAAATAAATATTACATTAAACATCTCACTTCACAATTATGTGAAAATTACAATTCATGTAGTTTTATATGTTCATTAGGCGCATTTAATTGATTCATTTTTTAATAAACTACATTGTGTTCTATTAAATTACTATTTGGATCCCCACAAGAGTGTCCATGAATTGTTTTGGTGAAAATGAATTATCCTTGATTTATTTTCATAATAGGATTCAATATTTTATTAAAATACATATTGGTTGAATGTAACTATTAGATATGGAGAATTAGTTAATTCTTCTATTAAGTTTATAATTGTTATTAAAATATAATGATTAATATTATATTTTAGATCAAGGATTGTAATCTATTTCATTGTCCCCAAATTATGGTAAATTAATTAACAAATGAATTTTGAAATTTCCTATATACTTATATTGTGTAATTTGTGGCCAATTTATAAATTTATACTCGGCTTCATGTGAAAAAAGATGTTATCATTGGACCATGTGAAATTTAAAATATAAAAAATGATATCAAAATAGTGAACAAAAATATCATCAAAAGAAGTTTCAATTAAGGAATCCTTGTGGGGAATTCTGAAATAATGATGTGTGAATGAAAATGGGGATAATTAAAATCAGTGAAATAGTATTATGGAGGCGAATATGATGAAAAATTACCTAATTTCGAACAAAAAATCACAAGAATTCTTGATAATTAAGCCATTCATATCATGGATTGAAAATTTTATATCAAAATATTTATTTATTTTCATTCTATGTGAATCATAGGGGATGACATAGGATATCATCAATTTGTGGAAGTGAATTTAAAAATGATTTTAGGAATTCAATATAAAAAATTTGAAAAAATAATGAAAGGTAGAAGATAATTTGGGTGATTATTTATGGTCCATAAATAGGGAAACAAAATGATATGAGATGAATATTTAGTAATGAATCAAAATAAAAGTGTGTGTGAAAGATTATCATTTTTAAATATAGATAAATTGTTGGTAAAATTAATAATAATGTAACCCACCACATGAATTTTTTATTTAACATTATCTCAATTGTAGAAATACTGAAATTTTGATCTCTTATTTATTTAACCTTGAAACTCTACAAAAATTGGCCTTACATGAAAAATTGATTTTTTTAAACCATATGTAATATTTAGAAAAATAAATCATATAACCTTACATTGATATTAATTGAAAACAATAATTTAGTGTATATGGAAAAATATTAAATAAACTAAACACTTTAAATATAAATTTATTTATTTTTTATTATATTTGAACCCTGCAATACTATTCCTTTTTTTTATTTAACAATTCTTTATCACTATCATGATTTACACATAATTAATTTCCCATATGATTTCTTAATTATTATGACTCTATTAATTTATTATAAATTTATGAACACAATTAGTTTTATTAGATCAAAATTATAAATTAATGATGGGGTAATTAAACCCATTATAATAAAATTATAGTTTAATGTGTGGGTGGGTCCTTGAGGAGACATTTTTCTTAAGAAATGTATTATATTGATAAGACCCAAACACACTAAAATCTAATTCTATTATTCAAATAATAGAAAGAAATTAAATAAAAATTTAATAATACCATATAAATTGAATTGAAATGAACATAATGAAATTTTATGAAAGAAACCTATAGTGAATGAAAGAGTTGGAAGATGAGATTATTGAAAATATCAGTAAAAAACATATTATTTTATTAAATTTTATATAAACCTAAAATGAAATCAATTATTCCATGACCCAAAACAACCAATCCCTAGAACATCCCCACCAAAAATGAATAACTTTTTTTGTGAGAAAAGGCAGATCTAGGATTAGAAAAATTATAAAAAGGAAATGTAAAAAAATCATGTCAAAATCCATATTAATTTTTTTCTATGCCTCTTAAAATCTAAAAATACATGGAGTTAATACATTGCAATGATATATTTTGTTTTTAGTAATAAAAAATTTCTCAAAATTTCATTCGAATAATATAACAAGTTAAAATTTTATTTCTTGGTCATTAATGTAAGGTCCATGTTTATTAATAAATGTATTTTTTGATTTCAATGAATGTTATCCCCAATAAATATTTTTATCCTACTCATCCTTTTCATAAAAATAATTTACTCAAATATATTTACAATCCATTAACAAATTTTTTTTAAAACTAGACCAAAACATTGTTTTATAACAAAACAAACTAATGTGCAGTTTAAAGGGACATGCTGGAATTTTCATGCAATTTTCAATTTCATTTTAAAATTAAAATTTATTATAAATTCATCACATAAAACTAAATTTGGGAGAGTGAAATTATTTATTTTCAAAAAATATTAAATAAAATCATGGAATGGTTTTGACACATTTCATATTCATATCCTAGGGCTAAGAACCACTTACACCTCATGTGTCCAATGTCATATCATTTAAATCTCATATCCCTTGGCCTGTCTCAAATATTAAAAAAATATACATGTTTATATTCCCCATATATAGTTCTTGTACATTATAGCCTCATCCCATTGCACGTATCATATATATCTCAATTGACTTTATCCTTCAATCCATGACTCCTAAACGATAATGATTTTAAGGAATAATAATTTAAATATAATGGATAACCAAAATTGTATTATACTCTTTGTAAGCTGTTACTCATAGTTAAAAACATCCTCTATTTGACTACCTTATTCCATTAATTCCTATCACAAATATCACCATTGATGTAGTAACACATTCATAATCCCCATCATAAGATCATATCATAAAAAAACATAATGATAATTTATCACTAAGAAGTAAACCCAAATTTTTACCCATGGAATAATTAATTTTAATATACTACTAACCATCATAAAATCACTTATATATTTTTTCCCAATTCATACATTATTCATAAATTTAATGAAATAAAAATAATAATAATAATATAAAAACTATCAATTTACCAACTAATAACATAAAGATCAGTTGAAATCATTTCACATTAACACATCAGACCACATGAGGTCAATAAATAAATTACCCAATGATGGAGATCTACTGTGAGATAATTAATTATTTTATCAAATGTGCCAGAATCTAGCTTTAGACATTACATATTACAGGGATTTAAATCTATAATTCTGTTTCTTTAATTCAAAACCCTCTTTTAGGTTTTAGGGTTTTATAGATTTGGGAAAAACCTTACCTAGTAATCCCATATATTAAAAGTGGACACTTGTACTTATTATCAATTTTTATACAAAAGTAATCCCTTCTAAAATAAAACATGTTTTCCTTTCGTGAAATAAATTCAAAATTTCCATAGTATTATCATCTTCATCCATACTAATCCTTTACCACATTAAAATATCTAAAATTGTGGGATGAAAGTAAAAAAACATATTAAGGGAAATAATATAAATGAAAACATAATTCTAGTCAAAATATAAAGAACAATTCATGACAACATACCTTCTTATTCAAAAAAAAAGAACCATATTTTTAAAAAGATCTATATAATACCATTATAAAATCAGTAACTTTTCATAAAATTACTTACCATGATTGTAAAATATAAAAGGGTAAATTGGGACATAATTTTATATATCAATCATACAAAATTTTATTCTCTCAAGGCTCTATTAAGAGTAAACATCATAGTTACTCTTAGAATAATCATCATAACACTATTCCTTTAATCATTTAGGTGACACCTAACCAGTTAAGTCATTGCCACTACCCAATGAATTGGAGATCTATAATTGGACCACTCGATCATGTTTTATCATTAAACTAACCATATTAACTAAAATAATTTCATGAACCAAAACATAAGTACAACAGATAAAGCGTGAATAAAATAAACATTCTTGAGGAAAATAAATTTTTAATTTTCAAATCACTTTTCATTTTTTACAAAGTTAACTCAAGAATTAAAATAATTTATTTGAAAATAAAATTGTAAATATTTAATTTATTCCTCAAAAAATTAAGTAGTCATGAAGGATGGAAATTCTATTCATGACTACCATGTAATAAACAACATCTTTTTAAATGATCCTTAAAAGAGGGTTTTTAAAATAAAAACCTTATAAATTTCATATCAATGGTGTTAGAATTATTAAAATGAATATAGAATTTTTACTCAATATAAATAAACATAAAAAAGTTGAGATAAAACATTAGATATTTAAAATTCATTGTAAAAACATATGATTATCATGACATAATCAAGAAGTACAAATTTAACCCAAAAAATGTAAATTAGGATAAGAATTCCACTACCCCGCATTAGAATTCCTTAAAACATGATAAAAGTCATTTATAATAGTAAGAATGATGTTATTTATTAATTAAAAATATATTAATATTTATACTACCTTATGTGATGGTTTTATAACATATTATGTCAAATTCATCAATAAAATTACATTATTTTCATTTTTTAGTTGTATTTGTTTCATGATTTGATGATCTGTTCATTTGTGTATAATTATGGATGTTCTTATAAAATGGAATCACAACACCAATTTTGGAATTTAATAGTATCAATGGAATTAAAGAATCATTAATTTTACAATATATCATTTTTATTTCTTAGATGAGTATGGTTCATTATATAAAATGGAAATAATTAATGTTTAGTTTATTTTTTGTCGATTTTTTGAACATCATTAATTAGATTAATAATATATTATATTATTTTTGAATAATTTTTATAGAAAATTAAATTGGTTAAAATATACATATTTTAGTATTATTTAACATTAATGAAACGTTTATTACTAGTTAGGAATGAAATAATGAAAAACAAAAAAATCCTTATTCATAAAGTTGGTAAACTGACCTAATTTTGAAAATAGTTGCATTCATTTGAAATAGAGAATATGATAAATGAAATGAATAATATATATTACATTAGAAATATAAAACTATTTTATATAAATTATTATAGTGTTATCATTACTTGATTTATGATTGAGGTCATGAGAAAGTAGAAGAGGACAAGAAATTTGGAGAGATGTTTTGATAAAATTACCTATTTAATATCACCTCTTAGAGATACAATTGAAGACAATAGATCTTGTATTTCTATGAGAATAGAAGCAACTAGATGTGGGGATAGTTATTAGGATTGTTTTGTGTAGCTATTTGAGGCGTTTCAATGTTTTTGAGTCTAAATGGGATGATGATGTGTTGTATTTATAGTTGAGGAGTGGTGGGGTGATGTGATTAAAATAGTGAATATTTTATATTTAATGCCAAACACATTGAGTGGAATTAATTTACATGAATTTAAGCAAAAAATAATATTATATAGGCTTATTATGTATGATAAATACAAAAAAACTATTAAATGTTGAATTTTCTTCATTATTTTAATCCTTCACCTTTCTAAGTTTAACAAGTTTCATTTTTACCCTAACCATGGTAAATAACTTTTTTTCTATGGTGACTTGTTCATGAATAAAAAATTCAAATGACTATAAAACCTAATTCAGGCCTTTTGATTCGAAAAATTTAATCCATTTTACCTAACTAAATTCAAATAATTGGAAATGTTAGATTTAATGATAGTCCCATAACACACTGAAAAAACGGGGTTTTAAATTTAAAAGATAAAAAATATTTAAATATTTTTATATCCATTTTCATTGTGAAATTAAATATAATTAAATAAATGTTTTTTATTGATTCATAATTAATCTATTGAATCATTAAAACCAATTTAAAAAATAATTCTACTATATATTTTATTTATATGAAAAATTAGTTTTAAATTAAAATGAACTATTTTTCACTATTCATCCAAACATGAAACATCTCTACAAAATACTAAAATTTAAACCTATTATAATATTGATATTCCTATTTCAAAAAATTAATTTATTAAAATTAAATATATTAATGTTTCAATACTTAGTTTTAAAATAGGTGCAACGTCAAAAGTCAAAAAAAGTCCTTTTAGAAAAATATAGCTTTTTATTCTTAAAATTAGATTTATTATTATATTAATCTTATCTAATATATTGAATGGATTTAAAAAAATTGATGTTAAAAAATAAAAATTTATTTAATATAGTATGAAAATATATATTAATTTTATTTATTAATATATAATTCAACTATGGGCATAAAAAAAGTTTTTCATAAAAACATTTACTTTATATTAAATTGTTTTTTATTTTGATTTAAAATTAATTGGTAACAAATGAATAAATTTTAAGAAAAAATGAATCAATATTTTCTTATTTTATATAAACTCATTCATTCCATCCAATCCAATATCTTGGTGATAACAATAACATTTAAATTCTAATTTTTAGTCATTTATCTAAGCTTAATGTGGTGTATCTCTTGTGATATTAAACACAGTATTTTATTTTAAAATATTGGGATGTTGAATTCTCCCCACCATATTAATAAATTATGTCTTCATAATTTGAACTCGTTATCGGTAACTATGGATTAAATTTTCGATATACATTTTTTGAAATAATATATCAGAAAAATGGTCAACAAAACATCAATTTTAAAAGAGATAAAGAAAGGTAAAAATGTCACCTAAGTTAACACAAACTAGGATTCTGACTTGGGAAATATGGACTTAAAATATAAAACTAACAAACATGTTCTAATGGATTATGATAGAAAACATATTCATGTGAATGTTAACCACTACAAATCCATTAATATGTGATGGGTTAATAATCTATTGATTTCTCATTTATAAATGTAAATGAATAATTTTTTCAAATCAATTTTCTTAATATTGAAGAATAATTTTATTACTAACAATAATATTATAAGAAAACAGGCTTAGATAAAAAGTGGAATTTATCATTTAATTAATATCTACCATGACTGAAAATTTTCTCCGATCGACGAGTATTCACGATGAATTTGAGTACTTAAAGCATCAGAATCAACTCCTTTGGATCACAAAATAAAAAAAAAACATTATAAAAATATATTCATCATGCCCTTAAAATTTTACCATAACAAATGTGTTTGTTATAAGGTAATCTTATTTCCCAAATTCAATGAACCATTCAATGATACAAAAACTACTTTCATCTTTAAAACACTATAGAAAAAATCCAAATTTCAAACTAGAACAGCCAACAAATTGATATACTTAAAATTCATTAAAATATTCTTAACTAAAATTGGAACATAAGAATAAAAATTATTTAATCATCTAATCCTATAAGATAAATTTAAAATTTATTATCAAATAATATCTATTTTTTATAAAGTATCATACTAAATATAATTTTCAAAATCTCAAAATCTCTATGATATGCTATTTATTATATAGTCGCCATAAATCCACTATTAAATCATATATTATATAAAATTAATTTAATATTTTTTTACTCAAATAAAATTTCATAGTATTATTTTTACGCTAATAATATTGGTTTTCATATATAGTAAATCTCTTAAAAAATTATACTCTTAACTTACTCAACAAATGAAAATCCAATCCAATTATTATAAATATAAATGAACATATGTTTCCAAAATTAATATAACCTTTATGAGTTAGATTTTTCGATCAATGAAAAACAATTTCACGCTACTGAGGACATCATATAGACTAGTTGTATACAATTAACTCTTATCTCCCTTTATTTCGGGGTTCAATCCTCACAACCTTTCTAGGCATGACTTGTTTTCACCCAACATGTAAGTTGTCCATTTTATAAAACTATATTAATATAATCCTAATGAACCTTTTTTAAATTTAAGAAACATCAAAAAAATAAACTTATTTTATTTTAACATCAAAGGCCATCTCATGCCATTATTTTTTTTTACGAAAATGTAAGAACCCAAAATTAAATCAAATTAAAAGATCATATAATCTAAAAGACAACCAGTATAATTACTGTTATTTACACCAAATGTAAATGAATTGTTCCTAAATTAAATTTTTTAATGTCATAGATACAATAGTAATATTTACCTCAATCTTATAGATAAATAAATAAATTGATTCAAAAAATAATCACATTTTCACCAAATTTCAAAGGTTATCATTACATTTGACATATATTTATAAATTATTGAAAACAAAATATACAAAAATAAAAATCATTAGATTTTCCATAATTCACAAGGAACATATAATATTAAACTATATGAAATGTTTGATGAATCAAATCATAATAAAATCTAACATTTAACTTTCTTTGTAAATCATTTACTATGCTTTGTCATCATATTACTTAATAATTTATTTGTAAAATAAAATATATAAATAATATCCTCCTGATTCATCAATATCAACCCAAAAATGTTTCATATTTGAAAATATTGAAAATAATTCATATGTGAAATCTGGAAATCCAAATTTACATTATATCCCCTTCAAATCATAAGAAATATAAATAAATGTTATTTGAGATGTAATATAATTTATAGATACCAATTGAATGAAAAATGATGGAACATTTACCTTCTATTTGATTTTTTTCCAATGACTCGAAATTATAAAATAAAATATTTCCCTTGAAAATAACCACATAAACTATTAAATTAATCATTAAGGGATAAATGTTTCATGATAGTGTAAAATCTTCTCATGTCACTGATGTTTAATAAATATTCCAACCGTTATTTTTTCAGATAATTCAAGGAGAACATCATATAGAAAATTAAAAAAAGTATCATTTCGAATCATTATCTAAAAATTAAAACATGATTAAAATTATAAGGCCCTAGCCTTAAACCTTACTTAATCTTGAGTTATTACAAGATTACAAATTGAGGATCTTTTCGAGTTTAGAGTTTTAGAGAATTAGATCATAAAACTTGAATTACATTCCACATATAAACAAAGTGGTTACATAAATATAGTATTCTTCTTTCCCATAAATAGAAACATATTTAAAATAAAACATGGATTCTTTCTTGACACTTCCTTGAAACTATCATCATATCATGTACCTTTCCCTTGACCTGTGAAAAACATTTAAAAAAACATGGGATGAGCATAAAAAGCTCAGTAAGGGATATAAAAATATGGAAAGGAAACATTGGTACATATATACATAAGAATGAAATCATACTTTACCCATAAAACATAAGCACTTTAACATACCTCATCAAATCATGAATAAATCATAGAAATCATAAGACATAAAGGTAACTTGAGCCATTAATAACATTCTTACGTAGGGAGTAACCCTATTGGTTACATTTGGAATACCCATCACAGTATATTCCCTAAATCTCTTTGGAGAAACCTTAAAGTTTCACTCCTTCATGTTACCCAATGCATTGGAGAGCTATATCGGGCTCACCCACACTTATTTTATCACGGAACCACCCATCTTCATAATAATGCCCAAGAACCATAACATAATCGTATCACATAAAGCATACAAAAAGAAAACATAAAATTTCCACATTTCAACCAAAAGATATCAATAAAACAATTTGATATAATAAAAACATTATGAAAACCATTTTCAATACGAAAATAAAAGAAAAGTAAAACATGGTATTTATTTTTCTTTAAAAAAAGTTATGGCTTGTAGAGGAAGCCGAAACTCAAATAACGGTTCCGGTGGCGAAGAAGTCGTTGTCGCCGCATACGTACGACAAAACATTCCATTTTGTCGTTTAGTAAATGCTTCGTATAAAAAAGATTCCTTTTGAATAAACGTAAAAGTCAAATGGGTTTATACACTGTATAAAAGAAGGTTGTGTATAAAACAAAATATGCCTCAATGAAAGGAGATTGAGACGAAGTCCCATACCTTGGGTCTGACGTGACTCGATCGTTATTTAATGTCCTGAATAATAAACTCGAGTTAATTTCTACTTGTTTAAGAACCTTTTTCATGTTAATTATTCCTTTTATATCACTTATTGCCATGTCAGGAACACTATGTAATTATTTAAGTTAATAACTGTCGTTTTAACGATCATTGGTACTTGAGTAAAAAATAAGACCTTTATAATTACAAGTTGTTCATGTATGAATTATATCCAGAATGGTATTCATGATTTAGATATCATATATTTCATATAAATACAGTACATGCATGCATTTATAATATTACATAATCATTTAGAGGTAAGAAATGAAATGCACCGTTCATGGAGACGGTAAGCCGTACGTACGCATGACCGCTACATTCATTTCTATTTTGTATTTTATAGAATGGAATCATAATGATATAAAGGTATATTATAATTACAGTATAATATCATATATAATATCATAGTTCCATCCTTTATACGTCCCACATATGGTATTTAACGAATCAAATACTTTGAGGAGGCAGTAGTCTGCACTTCCTTAAATGAAGATATCGCGTTTACCCATAATGGAAACCATAAAGTTAAGCCCAAAATTAAAAATAAATAATCTTAAGGAAAACATAAACATATTATATATCATATATAAATATAGTGAGATCTTAATGGCCACCTTTTAAGGTGTTAAAAGAATTTTGAACAATCACCTTTTCGGGAGGCATAAATTCACCATCCACGGAAACAGTATGTCCTTTAACCATTAGTTGTAGGTGTGTGTAAGTGTAACTCGAATCCTTCTTATAAAAACATCCTAGTATATTTAATATACTGGATTTGTTACAAAAGAAATAAATAAAATTAGTTTAGGGGGTTGGAGAAGCAAAATAAAACAAAAGGACTCAAGTGAAGACATTACCTTAAAATCGGGTAACTCCCTTTGGTTTGAGCTCAAAGGCTTCTTTGGGAATACTTCTGCCCAATGTGAGGCTTCAAGGAGTAATATAGGGATGTTTAGAGACAAAATGGGCAGGGTTTGGCCGAGCCAAAGGCTTTGGGAGAGTGGGTAAGGAGGTATAGGCGCGGGCCTTTTATAAGAGGAGTGCAGGGGCACTCTTGGAAAGTAAAGAAAAGACACTTTATTTTAAAATTGAATTCGGATTTAAGTGGTCCCACATTGATATAATTCAAGGATAAGGTGATAAGGGTTCTAAATCCACTCATACAATAGGTTTTGGACATGTTTAGGTCTTAGATATGACATTATCTTTCCATTTTATTTAAATCGTTAAATAATGAGGTCATCACTCCAACATCATGATGTCATAAATAATTTAATTTATTTAATGTCTAAAAATTATAAAAAAATACAATGATGTAGGAAATCTTTTTATCTTTCCAATGATTATTTATAATTAAAAATCTGACTTGTATAACCCCATTTAAAAATTGTTTTAGTAAAACATTTCATGTTTGTGTAATTTTTACTTTAACATTAAATAAAAAGTTATTTATGTCATTTCCCAACCATAGTGCCTCCATGGGGTCCCCAAGTTGACCCATAGATTTTCTTGGTCTTCCATGACACATCCAATGAGGGTAGGACATCTGTCAATCTCATCTTATATTATTAAAACATTATTTTTACCTTAAACTACACTAATTACCACTAATCGTGATTAAGAACTTAAAAGTTACTATTGACCAAAAAAATTATTTTAATCTCATTGAACCACATTTTACTTCTTAATGACAACCATGTATGTCGGATTTTTGAAAATCAAATCACAGAAGTGGAAAAGTTTCATTTAAACGAAAAATCAGTTTCTTTAACTACCACTTAGTGGTTTCACTATTCATCAAAAATTGATGTTTTTCAGAAAGATACCAAAACATCACCCTAAGCTATATTTGATATTCCGAATTCAAAAATGATGTCTATTTTACAAAATTAAAAACATGTATGTTGCATTAATTAATTTAATAACTAATTCCCACTGTCATGACAAATAGCGTGTTTTTATGAAACAATAAGTATCAAAAGATTGACACTAGTTTAAGTCCAATTTCAAAGTTAATTTGATTCCAATGACCACCATTGGAAAAAATGGAAAAAATATATTCTAATTTCACTTCAAAACCAAATCAAAAGACAATCTAATCATATAAATAAACTAGATTAAAAAGAGTTTTTGAATTAAAATACAACATTTTTCACTATTCATTAAAAAAATGAACTTTATCGGAAAAATACCAAAAAATCACACAAAGTAAATTTTGATGTCCCAATCATAAATAATAAGTTTATTTTGAAAAAAATAGCTTATTAAATTGTAAAAGGATATATTTAAAAAGGGTTTTCCATCAAAAGGCAGTAAAATAATCTTTTCAAAATATTAGTGTATTCCATGCTTAAGATTGGATTTATTTTCATTTTAAGCCTCTAAAACACTATCTAATTCTTTAATATACATATATAAAAATATCTATTATTCATTACTTACTTGGGATGTTACATCCTTCCCCCCTTTAGAAAATTTCATCCTCGCAATTTATTTACTTATCGAATAAATGGGTGTTCTTATCCCTCATTTCATTTTCAGATTCCCATGTTGCCTCTTCCATCATGTGGTTTTTCCACCAAAACTTTACCTAATTAAACACCTTATTTCGTAACACTTTCTCCTTGTGGTCAACAATCTAGACCGGTTTTTCCTCGTAAGATAGGTTCTCTTCTAGCTGAACTACCTCTGGACTCAAAACATGAGATGGATCTGGCATATACTTTCTCAACATCGAAACGTGAAAAACATTGTGTACCTAAGATAAAATCGGAGGTAAATCCACTCGGTAAGCAACTGATCCAACTCTCTCCAGAATTTCATATGGTCCAATGAACCTTGGACTCAACTTTCCTTTCTTACCAAATCGCATCACACTTTTCCATGGTGATACTTTGAGAAAAACATGATCACCTACCTCAAAAGAGAGATCCTTCCTCCTGTTATCTGCATAACTCTTCTGCCTACTCTGAGCTGTTCTCATGTGTTTCTGTATCAGCTGAACTTTTTCTGCGATCTCTTCTACCAATTCTATTCCCATCAACTTCTGTTCACCCACTTCATCCCAGAAAGATGGAGTTCGACACCACTTCCCATATAACGCCTGAAATGGTGCCATCTGTATACTCGAATGAAAACTGTTATTATAAGAAATCTCAACCAAAGAAAGGTGTTGGTCCCAACTTCCCTGATAATCCATCGAACAAGCTCGTAGCATATCCCCCAAGGTCTTAATTGTTCGTTCTGACTGCCCATCTGATTGAGGATGAAATTATGTACTAAAATTTAATTTATTACCCGACGACTTCTTAAGGCCTTTCCAAAAGTTAGAAGTGAACTTGGGATCGCGGTCAGATACAATGGAGAGAGGAACTCCATGTAACCTGCCTTCTCTTTAAGATAAAAACGGGGCAGTTGATCTAGGGAAAAAGTATCTCGTATATCAAGGAAATGAGCAGATTTGGTCAAGCGATCAACAATAACCCAGATTGCATTATTACCTCGAGATGTCTTCGATAATCCCACAACAAAGTCCATGGATATATTCTCCCATTTCCACTATGGCACTGGTAAAGGTTGAAGCATCCCTTTCGGTAACTGCCGCTCTGCTTTAACCTATTGACATGTCAAGCACTTCACAGTAAAATCAGAACTATCTCTTTTCATTCCATTCCACCATTAATACTCCCACAGATCTCAGTACATCTTAGTACTGCCAGGATGAACTGAAAACGGAGAACTATGAGCTTCACATAACAACTCTCTCTTCAACTGTGAATCACAAGGCACACACAATCTCTTCCCAAATCTCAAAACGCAATCATTATCAATGTTGAATTCTGGAAACTTACCTTTCTGAACCATCTCTACCTTTTTCTGCAACTCACAGTTTTTCTTCTGTGCTTTCTTGATTCTGTCTGATAGAGAAGATTTCACTAATACTTGAAACAAAATAGAAGAACATCCTGCACCAACAAATTCTATGCCAAAGTTCATCAAATCCTTAACCAATGGATCACGTTCCAATCACAACATTGTTAATGAAGCATTACTTTTTCTACTCAAAGCATCAGCCACTTTATTTACTTTTCCCGGATGGTAATGAATTGTACAATCATAATCCTTGTTTAATTCCATCCATCTCCTCTGTCTCATGTTCAACTTTTTCTTATTGAATATATACTTTAAACTATTGTGATCAGTATATATTTCACACTTTACTCTATACAAATGATGCCTACAAATTTTTAAAGTGAATACAACAGCAACTAATTCCAAATCATGTGTAGGGTAATTTACCTCATGAGTTTTCAACTATCGTGAAGCATAAGCAATTACCTGATCATTCTGCATTAGGACGCAACCAAGTCCATTCAATGAAGCATCACTGTATATAACAAACTCACCATTTCTGGAAGGTAGTGCCAAATATGGAGCATTCACCAATCTTATTTTCAGTTCCTGAAAACAATCATCACATTCTTTTGTCTAGATAAACTTAACACCCATCCAAGTTAGCTTAGTCATTGGACTAGATAACCGTGAAAAAATTCTAACAAACCATCAGTAATAGCCTTCCAAACCAAGGAAACTACGAATCTCTGTTACATTTGTGGGTCTTGGCCATTCTTCAACAACTTTTGTTTTTGTAGGATCAACATTTATCCCATCTTTAGAAACAATGTGACCAAGGAATGAAATTTGTTGTAACCAAAACTCACACTTGATGAATTTTCCATACAGTTTCTTTTCATTTAAGGTTTGCAAGATAACCCTTAAATGTCTTTCATGCTCCTCTTTACTTTTAGAAAACACCAAAATATCATCAATGAAAACCACCACAATCTTATCCAAGAACTCATGGAAAATTCTATTCATTAAGTCCATGAATACAGCGGGTGCATTGGTTAGCCCAAAAGGCATTACTAAAAATTCATAATAGCCATATCTTATATGGAACGCGGTCTTTAGACCATCTTCTTCCTTTGCCTTCAGCTGATGGTACCCCGATCTAAAGTCAATCTTTGAAAAATATTGATCTCCCTGGAGCTGATAAAACAAATCATCGACATGAGGCAAGGATATTTGTTCATAATAGTGATGTTATTCAAGGCTCTATAATCAATGCAAAGTCTCATAGAACCATATTTTTTTTAACAAATAAAACAGGAGCACCCCATGGTGATGTGCTAGGTCGAATGAAACCTTTCTCTAATAAATCTTTCAATTGATCCTTCAACTCTAAAAGTTCAATTTGAGCCGTTCGATAAGGGGGTTTTGAAATTGGCTTAGCATCAGAAACTAAGTCAACAGTAAATTCAACTTCCCGATCTGGTATTATTCCAGGCAACTCATCAGGAAAAACATCAGGATACTCATTTACCACTGGCACATCATTAATCTGAACAGTTCCTTTATTTTCAACGATGTGTGCAAGGTAACATTCATTTCCATCTTTTACAAGTTTCTTGGCCTCTTGATATGTTATCAAAAGTAAGGTTTCATTCTTGTAAAAAAACTAAAAGTCTTTCTGAAAAGAAACTTCTTTAGCTCTATAGTCAATCTTAGCATGGTAAATAGAGAGCCAATCCATACCCAGGATAACATCAAACTCTACTAGAGGTAGAAAAATAAGGTTTGCAAGTTGGTTCTTTCCACATATAAGGATAGGACGATTCTTATAATTTCTTTTTTCCTCAACATTTCCCCCGGGTGTTTTTACCAAATGATTGGAGTAATTTCTTGAGATGGTATTCCCATTTTACTAGAAATGTTTTCAGAGATGAAAGAATGTGTAGACCCTGAATCAAAAAACACACTGGCATAATCTGAAAAAACAAACATAGTACCTGATACAACTTCATTTGATGGCCCAACATCTGCTGAAGTAGTTGCAAAGTATCTCACCACCCCTTTCTGCTTGTAGTCTAACTGCTTCCCATCACTCAAGCTCTTTGTCGGACAATCGTTTTCATAGTGACCCATCTCATTGCACTTATAACATGTCACTAACTGTAAATCGAATTTGGTCTTACCTTCACCTTGATCCTTTTCAGTGCAATCACGAGCCTTATGTCCCATCTTACCACATCAGTAGCACTTTCCAGAATTCAGAAGATATTCCCCAGCATGCCTTCTGCCACATTTATCACAAACTGGAAACTTAGTTTTCTTACCATCAGACTTTTTTGAATAATTCTTACCTTTCTCCTTCCACCTCGGTCTCTTATTCTGTTGGTTGTTATAGAACACTTAATCATCGAAAAACTCCATTTCCACCTTCTCAGCACATAGAACAATCTTTTCATAACTTTTAAACTCACGAGAAGCTAATGCCCTTCGATATTTTGGCTTTAATCCTGAGTAAAAACGATTGATTTTACTATCAAGGTCTCGAATAAAATTTAGAGCATACATTGCCAATCGAGTGAACCTTTCTTCATAGGTAGCCACTGAGTCTTCCTCTTGCCTCAATTCCAAGAATTGTTTTTCCATCCTATGTCGAACAGCCTTAGGAAAATACTTCTCAAGAAACATACCTTTGAATTCATCCTAGTCAAGAGCATCAATCTCATCGGCGTCCGTGATATTTGTAACCATAGACCACCACTGATCTGCCTCACCCTCCAATCGGTAAATTGCAAGACTAACCTTTTGATTGTATGAACACCCCATGACATCGAAAATCTTCTCCAATGCTTTAATCCACCCTACAGCTAGCACATGGTCAGATGATCCTCTAAATGATGGGGGATGTTGCCTCATGAAATGTTCCACCACTGACATGTTCCTCTGCGGTTGATCTGGCTGATCTCATGCATGGATACCACCACCATTTATCGCTTGAATCAACTGCGCCATTACTGCAACAAACTGTTCAGTTCCAATTCCGACCATCTCAGGATACTGATTCGGAAGGTTATTTCCTTTTGTATGCCTTCCTAGCACTGCTTCCCTGTTTCCTCTGCGGAAAACCATTCTGAACAAAACATGTCTTAGATGAAGCAACATGTTAATCATCAAATGCTACATCACTTCAAAAAAAATATTTTTGGATAATCATTTAATAGAATTCTAACTCCTAAAGTTATCTAAACCGACCTTTGATACCAACTATAAGGCCCCAAACATAAACCTTACTTAATCTTGAGTTATTACAAGATTACACATTGAGGATCTTTTCGGGTTTAGAGTTTTAGAGAATTATATCATAAAACTTGAATTACACTCCACATATAAACAAAGTGGCTACATAAATATAGTATTCTTCTTTCCCATCAATGGAAACATATTTAAAATAAAACATGGATTCTTTCTTGACACTTCCTTGACACTATCATCATATCATGTACCTTTCCCTTGACCTGTGAAAAACATTTCAAAAAACATGTGATGAGCATAAAAGCTCAGTAAGGGATATAACAATATGGAAAGGAAACATGGGTACATATATACATTAGAATGAAATCATACTTTACCCATAAAACATAAGCACTTTAACATACCTCATCAAATCATGAATAAATCATTGAAATCATAATACATAATGGTAACTTGAGGAATTCATAACATTCTTACGTAGGGAGTAACCCTATTGGTTACATTTGGAATACCTATCACAGTATATTCCCTAAATATCTTCGGAGAAACCTTAATGTTTCACTCCTTCATGTTACCCAATGACTTGGAGAGCTATATCGGGCTCACCCGCCCTTAGTTTATCACGAAACCACCCGTCTTCATAATAATTTCCATGAACCATAACATAATCGTATCACATAAATCACACATAAAGAAAACATAACATTTCCACATTTAAATCACAAGATATCAATAAAACAAATTGATATAATAAAAAAATTACGAAAACCATTTTCAATACCAAAAGAAAAGAAAAGTAATACATGGTATTTATTTTTCTTTTAAAAAAATGTATGGCTTGTAGAGGAAGCCGAAACTCATATAACGGCCACGGCGGCGGAGAAGTCGTTGTCGCCGCATAAGTACGAAAAAACATTCCCTTTTTCCGTTTAGTAAACGCTTCATATAAAAAATATTCCTTTTGAATAAATGTAAAAGTCAAAGGGGTTTATACACCATATAAAAGAAGGTTGTGTATAAAACAAAATATGCCTCAATGAAAGGAGATTGAGATGAAGTCCCATACCTCGGGTCCGACTTGACTCGATCGTTCTTTAACGTCCTGAATAATAAACTCGAGTTAATTTCTACTAGTTTAAGATCCTTTTCATGTTCATTATTCCTTTTATATAACTTATTTCCATTTCATGAACACTATGTAATTATTTAAGTTAATAACGGTCGTTTTAACGATCATTGGTACTTGAGTAAAAAATAAGCCCTTTATAATTACAAGTTGTTCATGTATCCATTATATCCAGAATGGTATTCATGATGTAGATATCATATATTTCATATATATCTAGTACATGCATGCATTTATAATATTACATAATCATTTAGAGGTAAGAAATGAAATGCACCGTTCATGGAGATGGTAAGCCGTACGTACGCATGAACGCTACATTCATTTCTATTTCGTATTTTATAGAATGGAATCATAATGATATAAAGGTATATTATAATTCCAGTATAATATCATATATAATATCATAGTTCCATCCTTTATACGTCCCACATATGGTATTTAACGAATCAAATCACTTTGAGGGGGCGGTAGTCTGCACTTCCTTAAATGAAGATATCGCGTTTACCCAGAATGGAAACCATAAAGGTATGCCCAAAATGAAAAATACAGAAGCTTAAGGAAAAAATAAACATATTATATATCATATATAAATATAGTGACATCTTAATGGCCACCTTTGAAGGTGTTAAAAGAATGTTGAACAATCATCGTTTCAGGAGGCATAAATTCACCATCCACGGAAACAGAATGTCCTTTAACCATTAGATGTAGGTTTGTGTAACTGTAGATCGAATCCATCTTATAACAACATCCTATTATATTGATGATACTGTATTTGTTACAAAATAAATAAATAAAAAGATTTTAGGGGGTTGGAGAAGCAAAATAAAACAAAAGGACTCAAGTGAAGACATTACCTTAAAATCGGGTAACTCCCTTTGGTTTGAGTTCAATGGCATCCTTGTGAAGACTTCTGCCCAAAGTGAGGCTTCAAGGAGTAAGAGAGGGACGTGTATAGTCAAAATGGGTCGGGTTTGGCCGAGCCAAAGGCTTTGGGAGTGTGAGTAAGGAGGTAGAGGTGGGGGCCATTTATAAGAGGAGAGGAGGGGCACTCTTGGAAAGTAAAGAAAAGTCACTTTATTATAAAATGGTATTCGGTTTTATGAGGTCCCACATTGATATAATTCAAGGATAAGGTGATAAGTGTTTGAAATACACTCATCCAATAGGTTTTGGACATGTGTAGGTCTTAGATATTACATTATCTTTCCATTTTATTTAAATCGTTAAATAATGAGGTCATCGATGTATCATCATGATGTCATAAATAATTTAATTTATTTAATGTCTAAAAATTTATAAAAAAATAATATGATGTAGGAAATATTTTTATCTTTCCAATTACTATTTATAATAAAAAATCTGACTTCTATAACCCCATGTAAAAGTTTTTTTAGTAAAACATTTCTTGTTTGTGTCATTTTTACTTTAACATTAAATAAAAAGTTATTTATGTCATTTCCCAACCAAAGTGGCTCCATGGGGTCCCCAAGTTTACCCATGGATTATCTTGGTCGGCCATGACACAACCAATGAGAGTAGGACATGTTTCAAGCTCATCTCATATTATTAAAACATTATTTTTACCTTAAACTACACTAATTACCACTAATCGCGATTAAGAACTTAAAAGTTACTATTCACCAAAAAATTATTTTAATCTCATTGAACCACATTTTACTTCTTAATGATAACCATGTATGTAGGATTTTTGAAAATCAAATCACAGAAGTGGCAATGTTTCATTTAAACGAAAAATCAGTTTCTTTAACTACCACTTAGTGGTTTCACTATTCATCATAAATTGATGTTTTTCAGAAAGATACCAAAAAATCACCCTAAGCTATATTTGATATTCCAAATTCAAAAATGATTTCTATTTTACAAAATTCAAAACATTTACGTTTCATTAATTAATTTAATAACTAATTCCCGCTTTCATGACAAATAGCGTGTTTTTATGAAACAATAAGTATCAAAAGATTGACACTTGTTGAAGTCCAATTTCAAGGTGAAATTGATTCCAATGACCACAATTGGATAAAATGTTAAAAATATATTCTAATTTCACTTAAAAACCAATTCAAAATATAATATAATCATATAAATTAATTAGATTAAAAAGAGGTTTTGAATTAAAATACAACATTTATCACTATTCATTAAAAAAATGAACTTTATCAGAAAAATACCAAAAAATCACACAAAGTAAATTTTGATGTCCCAATCATAAATAATAAGTTTATGTTGACAATGGTAGATTATATAATTGTCAAAATATAGATTTAAAAAGGGTTTTCCATCAAAAGGCAGTAAAACAATCTTTTAAAAATATTAGTGTATTCCATGCTTAAGATTGGATTTATTTTCATTCTAAGCCTCTAAAACACTATCTAATTCCTTAATAGACATAGATAAAAATATCTATTATTCATTACATACTTGGAATGTTACATCCTTCCCCCCTTTAAAAAATTGCGTCCCCGCAATTTATTTACTTATCGAATAAATGGGGGTACTTATCCCTCATTGCATTTTCAGATTCCCGTGTTGCCTCTTCCATCTTGTGGTTTTTCCACAAAACCTTTACCTGATTAATATCCTTATTTCGTAACACTTGCTCCCTATGGTCAAGATTCTGGACTGGTTGTTCCTCATAAGATAAGTTCTCATCCAGCTGAACTACCTCTGGGCTCAAAACATGAGATGGATCTGGCATATACATTCTCAACATCGGAACGTGAAAAACATTGTGTACCTGAGATAAACTCGGAGGTAAAGCCACTCGGTAAGCAACTGATCCAACTCTCTCCAGAATTTCATATCGTCCAATGAACCTTGGACTCAACTTTCCTTTCTTACCAAATCGCATCACACTTTTCCATGGAGATACTTTGAGAAAACATGATCACCTACCTCTAAAGAGAGATCCTTCCTCCTGTTGTCCGCATAACTCTTCTGCATACTCTTAGCTGTTCTCATGTGTTTCTGTATCAGCTGAACTTTTTCTGCCATCTCTTCTACCAATTCTGGTCCCATCAACTTCCTTTCACCCACTTCATCCCAGAAAGCTGGAGTTCGACACCGCTTATCATGTAATGGCTGAAATGGTGCCATCTGTATAATGGAATGAAAACTGTTATTATAAGAAAACTCAACCAAAGAAATATGTTGATCCCAACTTCCCTGATAATCCATCGAACAAGCTCGTAGCATATCATCCAAGGTCTGAATTTTCCTTTCTGACTGCCCATCTGATTGAGGATGAAATGTTGTACTAAAATTTAATTCAGTACCCAACGACTTCTTAAGGCCTTTACAAAAGATAGAAGTGAACCTGGGATCGTGGTCAGATACAATGGAGAGAGGAACTCCATGTAACCTGGCTATCTCTTTAAGATACAAACGGGAAAGTTGATCCAGGGAAAAAGTATATCGTATAGCAATGAAATGAGCAGATTTGGTCAAGCGATCAAGAATAACCCAGATTGCATTATTACCTCGAGATTTCTTTGGTAATCGCACAACAAAGTCCATGGATATATTCTCCCATTTCCACTCTGGCACTGGTAAAGTTTGAAGCATCCCTTTCGGTAACTTCCACTCTTCTTTAACCTATTGACATGTCAAGCACTTCACAGTAAAATTAGCAATATCTCTTTTCATTCCATCCCACCAGTAATACACCCGCAGATCTCTGTACATCTTAGTACTGCCAGGATGAACTGAAAATGGAGAACTATGAGCTACACATAACAACTCTCTCTTCAACTGTGAATCACAAGGCACACACAATCTCTTCCAAAATCTCAAAATGCAATCATTATCAATGTTGAATTCAGGCAACTTACCTTTCTGAACCAGCTCTACCTTTTTCTGCAACTCACTGTCTTGCTTCTGTGCTTGCTTGATTCTGTCTGATAGAGAAGATTTCACTAATACCTGAAACAAAACAGAAGAACATCCTGCACCAACAACTTCTATACCAAAGTTCATCAAATCCTTACCCAAAGGATCGCGTTCCAAATGTAACATTGTTAATGAAGCATTACTTTTTCAACTCAAAGCATCAGCCACTTTATTTGGTTTTCCCGGATGGTAATTAATTGTACAATCATAATCTTTGATTAATTCCAGCCATCTCCTCTATCTCATGTTCAACTCTTTCTGAGTGAATATATACTTTAAACTTTTGTGATCAGTATATATTTCACACTTTACTCCATACAAATGATGCCTCCAAATTTTTAAAGAGAAAACAACATCAGCTAATTCCAAATCATGTGTAGGGTAATTTAACTCATGAGTTTTCAACTGTCGTGAAGCATAAGAAATTACCTGATCATTCTGCATTAGGATGCAACCAAGTCCTTTCAATGAAGCATCACTGTATATAACAAACTCACCATTCCTGGAAGGTAGTGCCAAAACTAGAGCATTCACCAATCTTCTTTTCAGTTCCTGAAAACAATCATCACATTCTTTTGTCTAGATAAACTTAACACCCTTCCGAGTTAGCTTAGTCATTGGACTAGATAACCGTGAAACTTTTCTAACAAACCATTGGTAATAGCCTGCCAAACCAAGGAAACTACAAATCTCTGTTACATTTGTGGGTCTTGGCCATTCTTCAACAACTTTTGTTTTTGCAGGATCAACAATTATCCCATCTTTAGAAACAATGTGACCAAGGAAAGAAATTTGTTGTAACCAAAACTCACACTTGCTGAATTTTCCATATAGTTTCTTTTCTTTTAAGGTTTGCAAGATAACCCTTAAATGTCTTTTATGCACTTATTTACTTTTATAAAACACCAATATATCATCAATTAAAACCACCACAAACTTATCCAAGAACTCATGGAAAATTCTATTCATTAAGTCCATGAATACAGCAGGTGCATTGGTTAGCCCAAAAGGCATTACTAAAAATTCATAATGTCCATATCTTATACGGAACACGGTCTTCGGAACATCTGCTTCCTTTACCTTCAGGTGATGGTACCCCGATCTCATGTCAATCTTTGAAAAATACTGAGCTCCCTGGAGCTGATCAAAAAAATCATCGATATGAGGCAAAGGATATTTGTTCTTAACAGTGATGTTATTCAAGGCTCTATAATCAATGAAAAGTCTCATAGAACCATCATTCTTTTTAACAAATAAAACAGGAGCACCCCATGGTGATGTTCTAGGTCGAATGAAACCTTTCTCTAATAAATCTTGCAATTGCTCCTTCAACTCTAAAAGTTCAATTTGAGCCATTCGATAAGGGGGTTTTGAAATTTGCTTAGCATCAGGAACTAAGTCAACAGTAAATTCAACTTCCCGATCTGGTATTATTCCAGGAAACTAATCAGGAAAAACATCAGGATACTCATTTACCACTGGAACATCATTAATCTTAACAGTTCCTTTATTTTCAACGATGTGTGCAAGGTAACATTCATTTCCATCATTTACAAGTTTCATGGCCTCTTGATATGTTATCAAAAGTAAGGGTTCATTATTGTAAACAAACTCAAAGTCTTTCTGAAAAGAAACTTCTTTAGCTCTACAGTCAATCTTAACATGGTAAATAGAGAGCCAATCCATACCCAAGATAACATCAAACTCTAATAGAGGTAGAACAATAAGGTTTTCAAGTAGGTTCTTTCCACATATAAGGATTTGAAGATTCTTATAAATTCTTTTTGCCTCAACATTTCCCCTAGGTGTTTTTACAAAATGTTCAGGAGTCATTTCTTGAGATGGTATTCCCATTTTACTAGAAAAGTTTTCAGAGATTAAATAATGTGTAGACCCCAAATCAAACAACACACTGGCATAATCTGAGAAAATAAACAAAGTACCTGATACAACTTCATTTTATGGCCCGACATCTGTTGAAGTAGTTGCAAAGGATTTCACCACCCCTTTCTGATTTTAGTCTAACTACTTCCCATCACTCAAGCTCTTTGTCGGACACTTGTTTGCATAGTGACCCATCTCATTGCACTTATAACATTTCACTAAATGCAAATCAAATTTGGACTTACCTTCACCTTGATCCTTTTCAGTGCAATCACGATTCTTATGTCCCATCTTAACACATCAGTAGCACTTTCCAGAATTCAGAAGACATTCCCCAGCATGCCTTTTTCCACATTTATCTCAAACTGGAAACTAAGTTTTCTTACCATCCGACTTTTTTGAAGAATTCGTACCTTTCTCCTACCACCTCGGTCTTTTCTTCTGTTGGTTGTTATAGAACACTTGATCATCGACAAACTCCATTTCCACCTTCTCAGCACATAGAACAAGATTTTCATAACTTTTAAACTCACCAGAAGATAATGCCCTTCGATATTTTGGCTTTAATCCTGAGTAAAAACGATTGATTTTACTATCAAGGTCTCGAATAAAATTTAGAGCATACCTTTCCAATCGAGTGAACCATTCTTCATAGGTAGCCACTGAGTCTTCCTCTTGCCTCAATTCCAAGAATTGTTTTTCCATCCTAAGTCGAACAGCCTTAGGAAAATACTTCTCAAGAAACATACCTTTGAATTAATCCCTGTCAAGAGCATCAATATCATCAGCGTCCCCGATATTTTTAACCATAGACCACCACTGATCTACCTCACCCTCCAAACAGTAAATAGAATGACTAACGTTTTGATTGTCTAAACACCCCATGACATTGAAAATCTTCTCTAGTGCTTTAATCCACCCTTCAGCTAGCGCAGGGTCAGATGATCCTCTGAATGATGGGGGATGTTGCCTCATGAATGTTCCACCACTGACATGTTCCTCTGCGGTTGCTCTGGCTGATCTCGTGCATGGATACCACCACCATTTATCTCTTGAGTCAACTGTGCAATTACTGCAACAAACTGTTCCATTCCAATTCCGACCATCTCAAGATACTGATTAGGAAGTTTATTTCCTTCTGTATGCCTTCCTAGCACTGCTTCCCTGTTTCCTCTGTGGAAAACCATTCTAAACAAACATATCTTAGATGAAGCAACATGTTAATCTTCAAATGCTACATCACTTCAAAAAAAATATTTTTGGATAATCATTTAATAGAATTATAACTTCTAAAGTTATCTAAACTAAACTTTGATACCAAATATAAGGCCCCAGCCTTAAACCATACGTAATCTTGAGTTATTACAAGATTACACATTGAGGATCCTTTCAGGTTTAGAGTTTTTGAGAATTAGATAATAAAATATGAATTACATTCCACATATAAACAAAGTGGTTACATAAAGATAGTATTCTTCTTTCCCATCAATGGAAACATATTAAAAATAAAACATGGATTCTTTCTTGACACTTCCTTGACACTGTCATCATATCATATACCTTTCCCTTGACCTGTGAAAAACATTTCAAAAAACATGGGATGAGCATAAAAAGCTCAGTAAGGGATATAAAAATATGGAACGGAAACATGGGTACATATATACATTAGAATGAAATCATACTTTACCCATAAAACATAATCACTTTAACATACCTCATCAAATCATGAATAAATCATAGAAATCATAAGACATAAAGTTAACTTGAGGCATTCATAACATTCTTACGTAGGGAGTAACCCTATTGGTTACGTTTGGAATACCCATCACAGTATATTCCCTAAATCTCTTCGTAGAAACCTTAACTTTTCACTCCTTCGCATTACCCAATGCATTGGAGAGCTATATCGGGCTCACCCGCCCTTAGTTTATCACGGAACCACCAGTCTTCATAATAATTCCCAAGAACCATAACATAATCGTATCACATAAAGCATACATAATGGAAACATAACATTTCCACATTTCAACCACAAGATATCAATAAAAAAATTGATATAATAGAATAATTATGAAAACCATTTTCAAGACCAAAATAGAAGAAAAGTAAAACATGATATTTATTTTTATTTTAACAAAAAGGTATTGCTTGTAGAGGAAGCCGAAACTCAAATAACGGTCACGGCGGCGGAGGAGTCGTTGTCGCTGCATACGTACGACAAAACATTCCATTTTGTCGTTTAGTAAATGCTTCATATAAAAAATATTCCTTTTGAATAAATGTAAAACTCAAAGGGGTTTATACACCGTATGAAAGTAGGTTGTGTATAAAACAAAATATGCATCAATGAAAGGAGATTGAGACGAAGTCCCATACCTCGGGTCTGACTTGACTCGATCGTTCTTTAACGTCCTGAATAATAAAATCGAGTTAATTTCTACTTGTTTAAGAACCTTTTTCAAGTTAATTATTCCTTTTATATCACTTATTGCCATGTCATGAAAACTATGTAATTATTTATGTAAATAACGGTCGTTTTAATGATCATTGGTACTTGAGTCAAAAATAATCCCTTTATAATTACAATTTGTTCATGTATCCATTATATCCATAATGGTATTCATGATGTCGATATCATATATGTCATATATATCCAGTACATGCATGCATTTAAAATATTACATAATCATTTAGAGGTAAGAAATGAAATGCACCGTTCATGGAGATGGTAAGCCGTACGTACGCATGAACGCTACTTTCATTTCTATTTCGTATTTTATAGAATGGAATCATAATGATATAAAGGTTTATTATAATTCTAGTATAATATCATATATAATATCATTGTTCCATCCTTTATACTTCCCACATATGGTATTTAACGAATCAAATCACTTTGAGGGGCGGTAGTCCGCACTTCCTTAAATGAAGATATCGCGTTTACCCATAATGAAAACCATAAAGGTATGCCCAAAATGAAAAATACAGAAGCTTAAGGAAAACATAAACATATTATATATCATATATAAATATATTTACATCTTAATGGCCACCTTTGAAGGTGTTAAATGAATATTGAACAATCATCGTTTCGGGAGGCATAAATTCACCATCCACGGAAACATAATGTCCTTTAACCATTAGATGTAGGTTTGTGTAAGTGTATCTCAAATACATCTTATAACAACATCCTCGTATATTGAAGATACTGTATTTGTTACAAAAGAAATAAATAAAAAGAGTTTATGGGGTTGGAGAAGCAAAATAAAACAAAAGGACTCAAGTGAAGACGTTACCTTAAAATCGGGTAACTCCCATTGGTTTGAGCTCAAAGGCTTACTTGGGAAGAATTATTCCCAAAGTGAGGCTTCAAGGAGTAAGAGAGGGATGTGTAGATACAAAATGGGTAGGGTTTGGCCGAGCCAAATGCTTTGGGAGTGTGGGTAAGGAGGTAGAGGTGGGGGCCTTTTATAAGAGGATAGGAGGGGCACTCTTGGAAAGTAATGAAAAGTCACATTATTTTAAAATGGTATTCGGATTTAAGAGGTCTTACATTGATATATTTCAATGATAAGGTGATAAGGGTTCGAAATCCACTTATCCAATAGGTTTTGGACATGTATAGGTCTTATATATTAAATTATATTTCCATTTTATTTAAATCGTTAAATAATGAGGTCATCGCTGCATCATCATGATGTAATAAATAATTTAATTTATTTAATGTCTAAAAATTATAAAAAAAGTACTATGATGTAGGATATCTTTTTATCTTTCCAATTACTATTTATAATCCATAATCTGACTTCTATAACCACATGTAAAAATTGTTTTATTAAAACATTTCATGTTTGTGTCATTTTTACTTTAACCTTAAATAAAAAGTTATTTATGTCATTTCCCAACCAAAGTGGCTCCATGGTGTCCCCAAGTTGACCCATGGATTGTCTTGGTCGTACATGACACATCCAATGAGGGTAGAACATGTGTCAAACACATCTCATATTATTCAAACATTATTTTTACCTTAAACTACACTAATTACCACTAATCGTGATTAAGAACTTAAGAGTTACTATTCACCAAAAAATTATTTTAATCCCATTGAACCAAATTTTACTTCTTAATGACAACCATGTATGTCGGATTTTTGAAAAACAAATCACAGAAGTGGATAAGTTTCATTTAAACGAAAAATCGGTTTCTTTAACTACCACTTAGTGGTTTCACTATTCATCAAAAATTGACGTTTTTCAGAAAGATACCAAAACATCACCCTAATCTATATTTGATATTCCTAATTCAAAATTGATGTCTATTTTAAAAAATTCAAAACCTGAAAGTTGCATTAATTAATTTAATAACTAATTCCTACTGTCATGACAAATAGCGTGTTTTTATGAAACAATAAGTATCAAAAGATTGACACTAGTTTAAGTCAAATTTCAAAGTGAAATTGATTCCAATGACCACCATTGGATAATATGGTAAAAATATATTCTAATTTAACTTCAAAAACAATTAAAAAGATAATATAATCATATAAATAAATTAGATTAAAAAGAGTTTTTGAATTAAAATACATCATTTTTCACTATTCATTAAAAAAATGAACTTTATCCGAAAAATACCAAAAATTCACACAAAGTAAATTTTGATGTCCCAATCATATATAATAAGTTTATTTTGACAAACATAGCTTATAAAATTGTCAAAATATAGATTTAAAAATGGGTTTCCATCAAAAGGCATTAAAACAATCTTTTAAAAATTTTAGTGTATTCTATGCTTAAGATTGGATTTATTTTCATTTTAAGCCTCTAGAACACTATATACTTCTTTAATAGAAATAGATAAAAATATCTATTATTCATTACTTACTTGAGATGTTACAAAAATTTAATATAAAAATTTATAGATTATGGAAATAAAATTTGGAAACACTTTTTGGATCATGGATAAGGAAGAAAAGTATAGTTTAAAGGGAGATATTAAAAATATAACTTTATTAATGAAATTACCTTAAAAAATAAAATTATTTATGTGATCATTAATAAAATGAAAAATAATACCCATAAAATTATTATATAAATGAAAGGGTTTAAGATAAGTCAAAATGTTTATTGAGGTTTATTTGAATACTAAGAAAGATACCATATGAATGATTTTATTCAATAATTTTTATAATGAAGACATTTGAAGGGATAAGATTCTTATAAAAGGTCAATTTACTTCAATATGGATAAATGATCCTAAATCTATTAAAAATCGCATAATTTTATCATTAAATGTTATAATTAAATTTTGGTTTTAAATTTAACATACATCTAAACTGTATAATAATTTAACATTCAAATCCATTATACCTATATCGACTACATTTATAAATTCAACAACCAATAATATCAATTAAATCCTAAAATTTAATCAACTTAAACCATTAAAGGGGTATCTATTACATTGAAGTTATAATCATCCTTAAAATTGTAAACCCATTATTAAATCTATATATATTTAGAAAATCATACAATGAAAACATTTTAATCTCTAATGTTTTCAAAGCCCTTCTCTGATTCCAACTATAAGGACCCAATGTTAAACATAAAATATTTTTGTGATTATAAACTAAAATTTTATATGTTTTAATCCAAGATATATTTTAATATTTAGGGTTTTATAGATTTAGAAAAAATCATTATATAATAACCCATAAATTAAATGTGTAATCTTATACCCTATATCCATTTTTCACCAAGGAAAACCCTTTGATAATAAAACGTGCTTTTTCTGATACATCTCCACACAATTCATACTGTCCTAACTTTTGTCCCTACTATACCTTTACTAAGAGAAAAACATTTAGAATCTTTGGATGAGCATAAAATTTTTAATAATGGGCATAAAAGAAGTGAAAAATTTATTCTAATGAAAATCTGTAAAAATATTTTCAAAAAACCTTAATTATTATTCTGAAAAAATATTCATCTTTCCCAAATGTTCAATAACATTCCCTTTGAAATTCAATAAATATTAATTATAACTCATTATCAAGAATATAAAATATAAGTTGGTAAATGAGACATCATTTTATATATCACTTTAAAAAATATTTTATATATCTTTTTTACCCAGGGATTAACCATCATAGTTACATTTGTAATAATCGCCACAATAATATTTCTAAAATCTCTTAGTAGAAACCTAACAGGTTATCTCTGTCCCACTTCTAAATGAATTTGAGATATTTAATGGGATCATAGACACTCATTTTATAGAAAAACCACTCATACTGATAATAAATTCCAAGAAACATAATATATGCATAACCCATAATACTTTTATAAAAGAAACCTTCTTGAGTAAAATACCATTTCCATTTTTAAATCACTTTTAATTTTCTTGATAATGCCACACACTCATTAATGAAAAAAATTTATTTTAATTTATATTTTAAATTATAATGTATAATTAAAATCATTAATGGGACATGAAAGTATTAAATTAAATTCATCCCATATATGTAATAAAAACATTATTTTAGAAAAAGTAAACTTATAGGAGGATTTTAAAAAGAAAGTCCCTCATAAATATTATATTTACAGAATTTGTGTTAATAAAAGTATTATATTATGAGAATTTTAAATAAATCAACATAAAAAAGTGTAAATAAAACATAATATTTTAAATTTTCATTTATGACATAATATTTTCATGGCACAATGAAGTAGTATATGTTTAACATAAATAATGGAAATTGGGATATGAATTATGTTACCTCACATATGACGTCCTTCAAATTTGTTCAAAACTCATGTATAATGGTTTATAGAAACTTATTAACTCATATAAGAACTATATTAATATTTATAATTCCTTATGTGATTATTTTATAACATATTATGACCCATTCATTAATAATCAGTCATTATTTTCAAGGTTTTGAGTGCACTTGTTTCATGGTTTCATGATCAGTTCATTTGTGTATAATTATAAATATTTATGTAAGAATGAAGTAATACTCCATAATTAGAATGGAATATTATTAATTAACATTTATATCTATTATTAGTATAATATATCATTATTATTTCTTACGTGAGGATGATCCCTTTGATAAAAAGTTAAGGATAAATGATTAGTTTATTTTTTCCATTTTTCTGAGCATCATGAACTAGTTTCATCTTATTTAATACAATGTGTGTTTTTTTGTCCCAAAAAATGATATAGGTTAAAATATACCTATTAAAATCTTATTTAACCATTATTAATCTTTTATGAACCCCCGTGAAGGCATTAATGGAAAATGAAAATTCATTTTACATGAAAACGGTAAACAAACATAATTTGAACCATTGTAGCGTCTATTTTTGTAAGATAAGATGAAAAATGAAATAGAAAACAGATATTAAATTAGAAAAATAAAAAAATATAATATAAATTAGTATGTAGTTACCATGACTTTTTATAAAAATTAGTAGATAATAGATTAGAATAAGAAAATAAATTGAGATTGGTGTTTTGATAAAAGTACATCATTAATATCACCTCCATGAGAGAACCTTGAGGACCTTGTATTTTGTTTTTTTGTGAGACCATCAGAACTATGACATGAGGAGAGTGATTATTAGAGGTTTTGGATAAATATTTTATGGGATTTATATCTTGAGAGTTGTAATGGGGTGGTGAGGGTGGTATTTATACTTGATTGGTGCTAGGTTTAATTGATTAAAATAATTTTTATTTTATATTTAAATCCAACCACATTTAGGGGGAAATAATTTCCCACAATTTGGATGATATTTAATAATCTATATTATTATAACGGGTTATAAATACCTAATAAAATAATTAAATTTTTTATTTTTTATGTATTCTAATCCCTTTTCATTCTAACTTTATGATTTTCATTTTTTTCTACACTACGGGAAATAAATTTTTACCATTGAAAATTTTTTATGAATAAAATTGAGGTTGAACATAAAAACAAATTTAAACCTCATATTGAAAAATATTTAATCCATTATAACTAATTTAATTCACATTATATTGAAAATTAGACTTAATATTAAACCCACAAGGATTCTAAAAATATCAGGGTTTTAAAGTGAAATGTTCAAAACTTTAAAATGTTTTTATATCCAGTTTCAATTTTAAATTAATTATAATGAAATAAATTGATATTATTTGGGTATAATTGAATTAATTATTCTTTAAAAATAATTTAATATATAATTTTACTATATTAATTATTTACATGAAAAACATTTTTCAATTAAAATGTAGTATTTTTAACTATTCATCCAATTTTGAAACGTCACCGAATATTTCAACATTACAACCTCAAATAAATTATATATTACCATTTTGAAAAAATTATTTTTTCAAAAAAATATTTTTATTATACTGTCAAAATTTGGTTTTAAACAGGTGTACCATCAAAGGGAAGGAAAATTATCTATTAGAAATATATTTATTTTTAGGCTTAAGATTGGATTTATTCTTATCTTAATCCTATATAAAATATTGGATTAATTTAAAAACATATTTAATTTATAACATAATAATATCATTAATATATTTCAATAATAGGGAATAATTTAATTTATTGACATAAAATTCCATTATAGTCCAGAAAATAGTTTTTCATAAAAACATTTACATTATATTAAATTTTTTTTTATATTCATTTCTAACTAATTGGAAACGAATGAATTATTTTTTTTAAAAATTATTAAATTATATTTTAATAATTTCTATAATATCATTATTTCCCACAATTCCAACAACTATGTGATAACAATCACATTTAAATAACAATATTTCTTCGTTTATTTAGGCTTACTGTGGAATAACTTATATGATATTGAACAAAGTATTTTCTTTTAATGGATATCATTATTACACCAGTAACACTATACTAAATAGACATGTAATTACTATAATTATTTTTAGAACATGTTTAGGATCACAATGATGGTATGGGTAGGTTTCCATTATCATCCCACATCGTTTATAAGGCCCCAGCCTTAAACCTTACTTAATCTTGAGTTATTACAAGATTACACATTGAGGATCTTTTCAGGTTTAGAGTTTTAGAGAATTAGATCATGAAACTTGCATTACATTCCACATTTAAACAAAGTGGTTACATAAAAGACAGTATTCATTCTTCCCATCAATGGAAACATATTTAAAATAAAACATGTATTCTTTCTTGACACATCCTTGACACTGTCATCACATCATGTACCGTTCCCTTGACCTGTGAAAAACATTTCAAAAACTTGCGATGAGCATAAAAAGCTCAGTAAGGGTTATAAAAATATGGAAGGGAAACATGAGTTCATATATACATAAGAAAGAAATCATACTTTACCCATAAAACATAGGCACTTTAACATACCTCATCAAATCATGAATAAATCATAGTAATCATAAAACATAGAAGGTAACTTGATGCATTCATAACATTCTTACGTAGGGAGAAACCCTCTTGGTTACGTTTTGGAATACCCATCACTTTATATTCCCTAAATCTCTTCAGAGAAACCATAACGTTTCACTCCTTCACGTTACCCAATGCATTGGAGAGCTATATCGGGCTCACCCGCCCTTAGTTTATCACAGAACCACCCGTCTTCGTAATAATGCCCAAGAACATCAACATAATCATATCACATAAAACATGCATAAAGGAAACATAAAATTTCCACCATCCAATCGCATGATATCAATAAAACGCATTGATATAAAAACATTATGAAAAGCATTTTCAATTCCAAAATAAAAGAAAAGTAAAAAATGGTATTTATTTTTCGTTTAAAAACAAGGTGTGGCTTGTAGAGGAAGCCGAAACTCAAATAATGGTCACGGCGGAGGAGAAGTCGTTGTCACCGTATACGTATGACAAAAACATTCCTTTTATTTCATTTAGTAAAATGCTTCGTATAAAAAAGATTCCTTCTGGATAAAAGTAAAAGTCAAAGGGGTTTATACACCGTATAAAAGAAGGTTGTGTATAAAACTAAATATGCCTCAATGAAAGGAGATTGAGACAAAGTTCCATACCACCTTGAAGCTTTTAACATTTTAAACCATTAATATCCATATAAATAAATCCTTAAAACCATTTTGAAAACATGGATATTAAAAAGAACAAATCATTAAAACATTTAAAGCAATATTTTGGTTAAAGGGTTTTTACCAAAATTAGAGACACTTGAATAAAATAGTAGAGGAATAACATTTAATCAGAACTTTATAATATCATGAGAATAAATGTATTCATGGTATAATATTCTAAAGGACAGTATATACACCATATAAGTGTGAATTGGTGCATAACAATATTGAAGTCTCAATAGAGATGTAAAATGTGATGAAATCCCTTATAAATAAGGTATCCTTAAATGAAGGATAAATCAATCTCAAAATTATGTGTGAAAAATATAAATACACCCAATATAATTGGATATTAAGTTTAAAACAATAAAATCTCATTCACACATATTCAAATGATGACATATTCAATGACTACATGTTGAACCCAAAGAAATCGAAATTGGGTTAAAAAGTTCCCTTGGTAAAATTCGACACCCTAACAGCGTCACTTCAAAAATTCAGAAAACGAGTTGATCAGAGATAAAAAGGGAATATCATCACTTGGAAATAAAATTTACATCAGTCAGGATATAGAAGAACATATCCCAACATAATAGTATGTGAATTAAAAGACATAACAAATGTAGTCTTTTAAAAAGAGGAGGGTGAAAGGTTCCCTTACCGACTTGGGTAACTTTCGAAAGGTACACCCCATTGAAGAAGTATCATAAAATGAATATGTTAATACCTATAAAAGGAATTATATTACAAAAGGAGCGTAATAATGGGTAGTACATAAACCACTCAAAGGAAATTGTGGCAAATGTAGCATAAATCTCACAGGAATAAAAGTGAGATGAAACATCTCTTAAGAAAACTCGGAAGACTAACGGCGCCACTTAAAACATGCAAAATGGATTGATGAGAGGAAATAGGGTCTCTCATCACATCAACATAAAGTTTACATAATGAGTAATAAAAAATAACATCCCCCAACATAACAATGAGGAGCTTAAATGAAGTGACATAAAGGAGAGTACTTAAAAAGAAAGAGAGAGGCTAGATCTCTTACGAAACTTCGGCACCCTAACGACGCCACTCAAAACTTCCAAAATGGTTTGTTGATAGAGAATAGGTTCTCTCATCATATGAACATAAAAATTACAGTAAGAGTAATATAAAAGAACATCCCAATAACATGAAAGATGAGCTTTAAAGGAATGACATAAAAGAGTGTACTTAAAAAGAAAGAGAGGATTAGGATCCCTTACCTCGGGTCTGAATTAAATAAATCGTTCTTTAATCTCCTGAATACTAAACATGAGATAATTTCTACTTCCTTAAGAACCTTTTTAAAGATCATTTTTCCTTTTATATCACTTATTTCCATGTTATAAACATTATGTAATCATTTAAGTTAATAATGTTTGTTTTGTCGATATTTGGTTCTTAACTCAAAAGTGGAATTCTTACAATTACATGTTGTTCGTGTGGTCAAAGGTTCATTATATACAGAATGAAATTCCTGATTTGGATATCATATATATCATATATATCTAGCATATACATGTATTTATAATATCACATAATAATTTTGAGGTAAGAAATGAAATGCACCGTTCATGGAGACGGTAAGCCGTACGTACGCATGAACGCTACTTTCATTTCTATATAATACTTTAATGGAAAGAAATTATAATGATATATAGGTATATTATAATTCCAGTATAACATCATGTATAATAACATTAAGTCCACCCTTTATACGTCCCACATATGGCATTAACGAATCACATCACTTTGAGGGGGCAGTAGTCCGCACTTCCTTAAATGAAGATATCATGTTTACCCATAATGGAAACCATAGAGGTATGAAAAAAATGAAAAATACATAAGCTTAAAGAAAACATAAACATATTATATATCATATATAAATATAGTGTCATCTTAATGACCACCTATGAAGGTGTTAAAAGAATGTTGAACAATCATCGTTTCGGGAGGCAGAAATTCGCCATCCACGGAAACAATATGTCCTTTAACCATTAGATGTAAGTGTGTGTATGTGTAGCTAGAATATTTCTTATAAAAACATCCTAGTATATTGAGGATACTGGAGTTGTTACAAAAGAAAATAATAAAAAGAGTTTAGGGGGTTGGAGAAGCAAAATAAAACAAAAGGACTCAAAAGAAGACATTACCTTAAAATCGGGTAACTCCCTTTGGTTTGATCTCAAAGGCTTCCTTGGAAAGACTTCTGCCCAAAGTGAGGATTCAAGGAGTAATAGAGGGAATTGGAGAGACAAAATGGGCAGAGTTTGGCTGAGCCAAAGGCTTTGGGATTTTGGGTAAGGAGGTAGAGGTTGGGGCCTTTTATAAGAGGAGAGGAGGGGCACTCTTGTAAAGTTACAAAATGTTACTTTATTTTCAAAAGAGTTTCGGATTTTAAAGGTCCCACATTGATGTATTTCGAGGATAAGGTGATAAGGGTTCTAAATCCACTCATCCAATAGGTTTTGTACATGTGTAGGTCTTAGATATTACATTATCCTTCCATTTTATTTAAATCGTTAAATAATGAGGTCATCACTGCATCATCATGATGTCATAAATAATTTAATTTATTTAATGTATAAAAATTATAAAAAAATAATATGATGTAGGAAATATTCTTATCTTTCCAGTGAATATTTATAGTAAAAAATATGATTTGTATAACCCCATGTAAAAATTGTTTTAGTAAAACATTTCATGTTTGTCTCATTTTTTACTTTAACTTTAAATAAAAAGATATTAATGTCATTTTCGAACCGAAGTGGCTTCATGGGTTCCCCATGTTGACCCATGGGTTTTTGTGGTCTTCCATGACACATCCAATGAGGTTAGGAAATGTTTCAAGTTCATTTCATATTATTAAAACATTATTTTTACCTTAAACTACTCTAATTACCTCTAATTGCGATTAAAAACTTAATAAGTTACCATTCACCAAAAAATTATTTTTATCCCATTGAACCACATTTTACTTTTTAATAACAACCATGTATGTCGGATTTTTGTAATTCAAATCACAAAGATGGCAAAATTTCATTTAAACGGAAAAAGCAGTTTTTATAAGTACCACTTAGTGGTTTCACTATTCATCAAAAATTGATGTTTTTCAGAAAAATCCCAAAAATTCACCCTAAGCTATATTTGATATTCTGAATTCAAAAATGAAGTCTATTTTAAAAAATTCAAAACATATAAGTCACATTAATTAATTTAATAATTAATTCCCGCTGTCAGAGCAATAGCGTGTTTTTATGAAACAATAAGTATCAAAAGATTGACACTAGTTTAAGTCTGATTTCAAAGTGAAATTTATTTCAAAGACCACTATTGGATTTAATGTTAAAAATATATTCTAATTTCACTTTAAAACCAATTAAAAAGATAATCTAATCATATAAATAAAATAGATTAAAAAGAGGGTTTGAATTAAAATACAACATTTTACACTATTCATTAAAAAATGATCTTTATCGGAAAGATACCAAAAATTTACACAAAGTAAATTTTGATGTCCTGATTATAAAGAAGTGTTTTATTTGGTCCTATAGAATGTATAAGAGTGAACAAAACTATATTTAATAACGGTTCACCATCAAAAGGTGATAAGTGAACCTTTAGTGAAAACTAGGGCATATACGCCTAAAATTGAATTCTTTACATATTTTAAGCCTTTATCTTTTATTGGATAAATATAAAAACATTTAACAAACATATATAATGATATATTATTTATTTATATCCATTCTTGCAAATAAAATGACTACATGTTAACTAACATTTAAAATAATATTATTTTATTATTAGAGTGCAACGTATGATTCCCAAGAAATTCATTGTTGCGTATTGGGTACACCATCGAGCATTGCATCCCCTTTAAAGTAATATTAATATTTGATTCACAAATATGGATAAATATAAAGTTGTTATATTCTTTATTTACTCGGGGTGTTACATCCTTCCCCCCTTTTGGGAATTGCGTCCTCACAATTTTATAATTTGGCTTGGAAACATCCTTGAAAGTCTCATATCGGAAGAAGAGTCGGTAAAAAAATCACATTAAAAAAAGAAAGATAAGTACAAAGGTCACCTGAGTTAACCCATACTAGTATTCCAAGTAAGAAAACATGGAAATGGAGGAGAAAACATAGGGTCATGTTCTAATGGAGAGTGATAGAAAACATGTTTAGGAGAAAGTTAACCATGAGAAAATCACAAACTTGTGATGGGTTAAACGGTATTTGATTCCCTAGTAGGAAACGTTAATAGACAACATTTTTGTTTTAAGTTACATTTTATTGAGGAATTTATTCATAAGGAAACATAATCACTTATCATTTTGACTTTCAACTTTTCTTAGATTCCTTACACAAACTCATATTCTCTCCAAAAGGCGAGCATTTAGGAAGACTTGTTCACATTAAGAGTACTATAATCAACTTCTAGAGAATCACCTAATCCACAAAAGAGAACTATATACTTCCCATGTCTTTAGACATTAACCAAAACCAAAACCAAAAAGGCTAGTAAAAGATCAGATAATCCAGAAAAGGATAACCCTTTATAAAAAGAAAATCTATGCTTAATCTCCAAAATTTGTCCAACAAAACCCAAAGTTCAACGAGGACCATTAGATAAACAATTTGTCCATAAAATTATTCAAAGTAAACCAAACTAAGGTTGAAACCCAAATATTTGAAGTATTTAGTCACATAGTCTTCCAAGTTAAATCGTAACATTTATCTCCAAACAACATTTGTTGCTCCTAAAGTCTCGTATTGAAAAGTAATTAACCTAATCACATATCCTCCATGATAGGTTAATCATTTTCATAAATAACCCAAAATGAAGTTACTCTTAATTCATAAAATCAAATAACTAGAAAGAATCAGTCAAACTAACCAGGGACTTCACGTAGTCTAGTGGTAGGAGATAAATACCAGTCGCACTTTGGTTGTGGGTTCGATTCCCCTGGCTTTGTCCGACGCGGCAGGTTGTCACACGGTCTGCGTGTTTTCCTTTTTCCAAAACTATATAATTCTTAAAACTTCCCCCAAAACGAGATAAAATCTTCAAAAATGATCATAACATATTTTAACCTCAAGTTTATCTCATTCCTTTCATTTTCCATCATATCATAGAGTAACCCATAATTACCTAAAAATTAAGGATCATATAAACCCTAATGGTTACCTTAATAATTATTACCTGAATTTCCACATCGAGTTGGTCATCTCGTACATGATGCATTAGAGAACTCACCAAGGTTGAAGTGATTGATCATGACTCCTTGATAGTTGGTTTAGAACAACCATGAGATTCCTTATTGAATCCCACATCTCATCCAGTCTCTTAATCAGAGAACCACCACATTTTCCTTCAAACCCATTGTCACTTTGGTTCCTGCTAGATCCATCCATTTACTAAAACCAAAAAGGTCAGTGTGAGTATATCAACATAACCATCATGTACTAATGAGGAAGATAAACACTAATATATTCTTACTCATTTACTTTATCTAAAACTAGGACTCTTTCTGAAATCCTAACCATTATGGTAATGTCACTTGGGCTTAGAGAATACCCTAACCTCTAAAGTTATCTAAACCGACCTTTGATACCAACTATAAACCCCCAGCCTTAAACCTTACTTAATCTTGAGTTATTACAAGATTACACATTGAGGATCTTTTCAGGTTTAGTGTTTTAGAGAATTAGATCATGAAACTTGCATTACATTCCACATTTAAACAAAGTGGTTACATAAAAGACAGTATTCATTCTTCCCATCAACGGAAACATATTTACAATAAAACATGGATTCTTTCTTGACACATCCTTGACACTATCATCACATCATGTACCTTTCCCTTGACTTGTGAAAAACATTTCAAAAACTTGGGATGAGCATAAAAAGCTCAGTAAGGGTTATAAAAATATGGAAAGGAAACATGAGTTCATATATACATAAGAAAGAAATCATACTTTACCCATAAAACATAGGCACTTTAACGTACCTTATCAAATCATGAATAAATCCTAGTAATCATAAGTCGTAATAGTTAACTTGAGGCATTCATAACATTTTTACATAGGGTGTAACCCTCTTGGTTACGTTTTGGAATACCCATCAAAGTATATTCCCTAAATCTCTTCGGAGAAACCTTAACGTTTCACTCCTTCGCGTTACCCAATGCATTGAAGAGCTATATCGGGCTCACCCGCCCATAGTTTATCATGGAACCACCCGTCTTCATAATAATTCCCAAGAACACCAACATAATCGTATCACATAAAACATGCATAAAGGAAACATAACATTTCCACCTTCCAATCACAAGATATCAATACAACGCATTGATATAAAAACATTATGAAAACCATTTTCAATACCAAAATAAAAGAAAAGTTAAACATGGTATTAATTTTTCTTTTAAAAAGAAGGTATGGCTTGTAGAGGAAGCCGAAACTCAAATAATGGTTACGGCGGCGGAGAAGTCGTTGTCGCCCTATACGTACGACAAAAACATTCCCTTTTGTCGTTTAGTAAAACGCATCGTATAAAAATGATTCCTTTTGGATAAACGTAAAAGTCAAAAGGGTTTATATACCGTATAAAAAAAGGTTGTGTATAAAACAAAATATGCCTCAATGAAAGGAGATTGAGATGAAGTCCCATACCACCTTGAGGCTTTTAAAATTTTTAACCATTAATACCCATATAAATAAATCCGTAAACCATTTTTAAAACATGGATATTAATAAGAACAAATAATTAAAACTTTTAATGCGATATTTTGGTTAAAGGATTTTTACCAAAATTTGAGACACTTGAATACAATAATAGAGGAATAACATTTAATCAGAACTTTATAATATCATGAGAATAATTGGATTCTTGATATAATATTCTAAAGGATAGTATATACACCATATAAGAGTGAATTGGTGCATAACAATAATGAAGTCTCAATAGAGATGTAAAATGTGATGAAATCCCTTATAAAGAAGGTATCCTTAAATTAAGGATAAATCAATCTCAAAGTTATGTGTGACAAATATAAATACACCCAATATAATTGGATATTAAGTGTAAAACAATAAAAGGTCATTCACACATATTCAAATGATGAAATATTCAATAACTACATGTTGAACCCAAAGAAATCGAATTTGGGTTAAAAATTTCCCTTGGTAAAATTCTACAGCCTAACGGCGTCACTTCAAAAATTCAGAAAACGAGTTGATGAGAGATAAAAAGGGAATATCATCACTTGGACATAAAATTTACATCAATCTGGATATAGAAGAACATATCCCAACATAATAGTATGTGAATTAAAAGACATAACAAACGAAGTCTTTTAAAAAGAGGAGGGTGAAAGGTTCCCTTACTGACTTGGGTAACTTTCGAAAAGTACACCCCATTGAAGAAGTTTCATACAATGAATATGTAAATACCAATTAATGGAATTATAAAACAAAATGGGTGTAATAATGGGTAGTACATAAACCACTGAAAGGAAATTGTGGAAAATGTAGCATAAATCTCACGGGAATAAAAGTGAGATGAAACATCTCTTACGAAAACTTGGCAGCCTAACGGCGCCACTTAAAACTTCCATAATGGATTGATGAGAGGAAATAGGGTCTCTCATCACATAAAAATAATGTTTACAGGAAGTGGAATAAAAAAGAACATCCCCCAACATAACAAAGAGGATCTTAAAAGAAGTGACATAAAGGAGAGTACTTAAAAAGAAAGAGAGAGGTTAGATCTCTTACGAAAATTCAGCAGCCTAACGGTGCCACTCAAAACATCCAAAATGGATTGATGAGATATAATAGGTTCTCTCATCATATTAACATAAAAATTACAGTAAGAGTAATATAAAATAACATCCCAATAACAAGAAAGATGAGCTTTAATGGAATGACATAAAAGAGTGTACTAAAAAACAAATAGAGGAGTAGGATCCCTTACCTCGGGTCCGACTTGACTCGATCGTTCTTTAATCTCCTGAATAATAAACTTGAGATAATTTCTACTTCCTTAAGAACCTTTTTAAATATCATTATTCCTTTTATATCACTTAATGCCATGTTATAAACATTATGTAATCATTTAAGTTAATAATGTTTGTTTTGTCGATATTTGGTTCTTAAGAAAAAAGTGGACTTCTTACAATTACATGTTGTTCGTGTGGTCAAAGGTTCTGTATATCCAGAATGACATTCCTGATTCGGATATCATATATATCATATATATCTATAATATACATGTATTTATAATATCACATAATCATTTTGAGGTAAGAAATGAAATGCACCGTTCATGGAGATGGTAAGCCATACGTACGCATGAACGCTACTTTCATTTCTATCTCATACTTTAATGGAAATAAATAATAATTATATAGAGGTATATTATAATTCCAGTATAAAATCATGTATAATAACTTTAAATGCACACTTTATATGTCCCACATATGGCATTAACGATTCACATCACTTTGAGGGGGCGGTAGTCCGCACTTCCTTAAATGAAGATATCGTGTTTACCCATAATGGAAACCATAAAGGTATGCCAAAAATGAAAAATACAGAAGCTTAAAGAAAACATAAACATATTATATATCATATATAAATATAGTGTCATTTTAATGTCCACCTTTTAAGGTGTTAAAAGAATTTTGAACAATCATCATTTCGGGAGGCAGAAATTCGCCATCCACGGAAACAGTATGTTCATTAACCATTAGATGTAAGTGTGTGTAAGTGTATCTCGAAAATTTCTTATAAAAACATCCTAGTTTATTTAGGATACTAGAGGTGTTACAAAATAAAATAATAAAAAGAGTTTATGGGGTTGGAGAAGCAAAATAAAACAAAAGGACTCAAAAGAAGACATTACCTTAAAATCCGTCAACTCCCTTTGGTTTGATCTCAAAGGCTTCCTTGGGAAGACTTCTGCCCAAATTGAGGCTTCAAGGAGTAAGAGAGGGAAGTGGAGAGACAAAATGGGCAGAGTTTTGCCGAGCCAAAGGCTTTGGGAGTGTGGGTATGGAGGTAGAGGTGGGGGCCTTTTATAAGAAGAGAGGAGGGGCACTCTTGTAAAGTTACACAATGTTACTTTATTTTCAAAAGAGTTTCAGATTTTAAAGTTCCCACATGGATTTATTTCGCGTATAAGGTGATAAGGGTTCTAAATTAACTCATCCAATAGGTTTTTGACATGTTTAGGTCTTATATATTACATTATCTTTCAATTTTGTTTAAATCGTTAAATAATGAGGTCATCGCTGCATCATCATGATGTCATAAATAATTTAATTTATTTAATGTCTAAAAATTATAAAAAAATAATATGATGTCGGAAATCGTTTTATCTTTCCAATGATTATTTATATTAAAAAATCTGATTTGTATAACCCCATGTAAAAATTGTTTTAGTAAAACATTTCATGTTTGTCTCATTTTTACTTTAACATTAAATAAAAAGATATTAATGTCATTTTCCAACCAAAGTGGCTTGATGGGGTCCCCAAGTTGACCCATGGGTTGTCTTGGTCGGCCATGACACATCCAATGAGGTTGGGAAATGTGTCAAGTTCATTTCATATTATTAAAACATTATTTTTACCTTAAACTACTCTAATTACCTCTAATCGCGATTAAAAACTTAATAAGTTACTATTCACCAAAAAAATATTTTTATCCCATTGAACCACATTTTAATTCTTAATGAAAACAATTTATGTCATATTTTTTAAATTCAAAACACAAATATGGCAATATTTCATTTAAAAGGAAAAATCAGTTTTTATAAGTATCACTTAGTGATTTCACTATTCATAAAAAATTGATGTTTTTCAGAAAAATCCCAAAAATTCACCCTAAGCTATATTTGATATTATGAATTCAAAAATGAAGTCTATTTTACAAAATTAAAAACATATAAGTCACATTAATTAATTTAATTATTAATTCCCACTGTCACAGCAAATAGCGTGTTTTTATGAAACAATAAGTATTAAAAGATTGATACTAGTTCAAGTCCGATTTCAAAGTGAAATTAATTCCAACGACCACTATTGGATTTAATGGTAAAAATATATTCTAATTTCACTTTAAAAACAATTTAAAAGATAATCTAATCATATAAATAAATTAGATTAAAAAGAGGTTTTGAATTAAAATACAACATTTTACATTATTCATTAAAAAATGAACTTTATCGGAAAGATACAAAAAATTTACACAAAGTAAATTTTGATTTCCTGATTCTAAAGAAGAGTTTTATTTTTTCCAATAGAATGTATAATAGTGAAAAAAACTATATTTAATGACGGTTCACCATCAAAAGGTGATAAGTGAACCTTTAGTGAAAACTAGGGCATATACGCCTAAAATTGAATTCTTTCCGTATTTTAAGCCTTTATCTTTAATTGGATAAATGTAAAAACATTTAACAAACATATATAATCATATTTTAGTTATTTATATCCATTCCCTCCAATAAAACGACTACATGTTAACTACCATTTAAAATAATATTATTTTATTATTAGAGTGCAACGTAAGATTCCCAAGAAACTCGTTGTTGCGTATTGGGTACGCCATCGAGCATTCCATCCCCTTTAAAGTAATATTAATATTTGATTAACAAATATCGATAAATATAAAGATGTTATATTTTTTATTTACTCGGGGTGTAACATCGTTTAAGACCCATTGAGTACTACCCTATTTTATTAAGCTCTTACAGTTAATTACATATTAAGAAGTTCATGAAATTAAAAATATTTTAATACAATATTAAAGTCAACTATCCATATAACATTTTGTTAAACCCTTTTAATTATTCTCAGTTATTATATCCAAGAATATTCAATCATTTTTCATCATCATGGGTATCCCTGAGTATCAAGATCATCCAAATGTATATTTAATTAATCATAAGCGAGTATCAATTAATCTATTTAATTATTTCATAGTTTTTATAATAATAATAAACCCAATATGTTTTTATAAATCATGTAAACCTTATAAATTAGTATTTTATTAGAATGACTCATACTTTAACCTCCCCTTAATCAAAATTATAGAAATATAATTTCTGTTTATTATCCAATTTTACCCAAAAATCAATTCAATTAATAAACTGAAAAACTGGGTGATTTAGCCCTAGTGAAATAATGATTAACCACTTAGGTTCCCCATTCTGAATCCCCTTATAGAACTAATGTGTTAAATCCTCATCATAATAATTTTTTGTGGTCAATATTCCATTACATGTAAACCTATAATAGGAAGCCACCCCCCCCCCAAATTAGATCATGCAATCCCTTTTTAATTTGTTTTAGGAGAAATATATAGTAAGTAATAAAATTAAAGAAACTAATGGTTATGATAGATAAGTATAATATATTTTACAAGAAATGATAGTGTTATTTATTTATTATTACATTTAATATATCAATAATTAAAACAAGAAACATGATAAATTTATAGAAATATCAGGGAAATTAATAAAATGTAAAAAGGGAGATATAATTTGGTTGACCCCCCCACACATTTTCATAATTTTATCAATATCTAAAAATATAAAATATGAGTGGGTTTTCCCAAATAAACTAAGAAAATAATTTTTTGTTATGTGAACAAAAAAATTATTTTTCATGTTCTATTTACTATACACAAGCTTTGTGCCTTTCCATGATCAGTATGATATGATTTAACCCCATATTTGTTGTAAAATAACAATAATGGTAAGTGTTAATGTTACTAAAGGTACACATTTTATATTTTCTGGAGGATATGTGGACCCTATTATTTCTTCCTCATCACCTATTGGGAGTGGATCATATTCTATGATATGAGTAGTGGTATGTTTTTAGTATTACATGTTAGTACCAGGTTCCACCCTATAAGATAATTAACAAATTGTTTCATCCTTTATTTTTAATTATTCTTCCTCAAATTCTATATAATAATTCTAAAATTCCTCTAATTAATGCTTCTAGTTTACAAATTTTTCAATATTCATGTATGTATCATGAAATGAAATATTATTTTCAAAAAAACAATTACCAGACAATATGTAAAGAATTACCCACTCAGTTTTCTACACTTCCACATTATGTAACTCAGATGGGGTCATCTACTGGATTAATTCCATAGTGGGATTTTATCATTATAATCCATTCTAATTTCATCAAAATTATATTTTATATAGTCATGAATACAACCATAGAATCATATGTTTTGGATTGTCTATTTTTTCCAGAAATGAATTATTCCGTATCTGTATTGACCTCATCATGGGTTTTCATCTCTATTTTTGTTAAATAATGATAAAATTAGATATATTATTATCCTAATAGGGTTATTATTCTTCTTTAATGTCCTATATATAAAACCCCATTATTTTTTACGTATTTCCTATAAAAAATAAATAAATTATTTGATTTCTTGAGGTATATGTAATCTCGAGTCCCAATAAATTATATTACAGTACACAATTTTAACTTGGCCATTATATTAGAACGAATAAATAATAATATAAAAAATATGAAAAATATATATAAATATTTTATATAATTCAAATTTATTGATTAATAAATAATAAATACATACTCAATTTTCTGTAATGTCATTTTATGCGTAAAACATATATTTTATTCAAAAATAGTTTTTGTCTCCTTTTATGCTTAGATATTGTATTTAATTTATATTAAATTTCAAAATTTTATTTTCACAAAATGAAATAGTTTTAAAATTATCATATAAAAATTTTCTTTATGTCGATATTTTGGGAATTACCTTATATGATTATTTGTCTAGTAAATTGTAAAAAATACCGTTTTTTATAAAAAAATAATTTCATTTCGAGTAGATATACCATTATGATTTAAATTTAATATTAAAGTATAATTTGTCTAAATTAATTATAAATAATCTAATTAATTATATATTTATCATTATTATACATTATTTAAGTATAAGTTTCTTTTTTCATAAAAACACATTTTTTTTTGAAAACTATATTTATGTGTACAATGTATAGTATATTAATTAATTAAATTAATCCAAATTATTTAATAATTATAAATAATTACATATATTATATATTCTACAAAATATTTTGACATTTATCTAATAGTTATTATATATAAAGTATCAAAGGTAAACTCAATTTTATACTCAAAAATACATTTTTTTTAAAAAATTCCCAATGCATTATAAACCCTTATTTAAAAATGAATCTATTCCATCAAAAGAAATATAATATTATAAAAATTGTATTAATATTATTTACAAACATAATTAATAAAATATTATTTGTTCATCTTAATTTTTTTCATAATGAATAGTATAAACTGTAATGTTTTGTTACTACAGTTAGTGTAAAAATATGCTTACCCGGTTGCAAAAATATTAATTAATGTTTATGTTTCTGAATAATATTTGTAAATACTATTTTAATTTTATATTTAGACCCAAATAAACTTAGTATTAATATTAAATTTTATTTGAGACATGTTTATTTTAATATGACATAATAATAGTTTAATCAATTGTGAAATTCAAGGTGTTCCCCACACCCTCCACTTATAAAATAACACCCCTACTCTATCTTCATTATGACACATCAATCAACTAAATTCAAAAAAACCCTAAATAAATCACTTATAAACATATTTAAGAGTAATTTATATGTCTTTTTCTCTTCAAAATACCATTCGATGTGTCCTTAAAAGGGATCCTATATAAGTATACCAAGGAAAATGTAATGATCATACCCAAACTCTTTCAATTTATTTATTATTCTACCACACGTAATTATATATTTTTAATCATAAAATAATAACTTCAAAATAGTTAATCTAAATTTTTTTACTATGTTTATGTAACACCAATTATTTAACATATTTTCTATCATATGGGATGTGGATGTATCTCTCGTTCAAACATGTGGACTACGACATCTAAATAGAAAAATAATTACATTTTTCATCATAATAATTCCTACTATATTAGTATGATGTATTTTATTATTATATATCATATAAATTTTATAATAATTATCCATGAAAGTTAAATTATTATTTAATATAATTTCATTCCTTCTATTAAAAAATGAAGGAATCACTTGTCTGTTCGTAAGAATCCATGAAAAAAGGAAATAAAATAATTAAATATTAAACATATGACGTGATAAAAAATATGGATATGATATAACCATGAAAAAAGTACAAGGATTAGAACATTAAAACCAAAACATACAGGAAATAAAATGAGTTAACACACATAAATAATGATTTTAATCAGGAATTATTTATAAATGGTTATTGAAGTGTTACAAGATGATCATATGAGTTATTATCAATATGAAAATGTTTTGGATATTTAATTAAAATAAAATAAAATTTATGATAATGTTAAATTGATAAACAAATTTAAAAAAATTACCTAGGTAATGGATTCATGTCTCACTCTCATTTTAGTCATGATTTTTTATATGTGGATTTTCATAAAGGGAAATATTGTGAACTATAAGAGATAAAACCATTTAATTTTATACCATCTTAATTTTTTATTTAATTATCTTATAATATTACCATTTTCCACTATTTAGTACATAAATTTTATGGTATTATTTTTTAAGAAATATACACATTATTTAAACTAGTTAAGAATGTTTTCCTATCATATCGATGATTTCGTTGAAATATCATAAACAATATTTTCAATATTATCTTATTAGTTTTTAAACTCATTTTTACCAATGTTATAATTTATATATATATTTTTAATATTATTCTTATTTTCATTTTATGAATGAGGTACTTTTGAATTTTTTTAAAAGGTGAAATAAATATTGGTTTTAACATACACCGCATAGAAGAATTTTATGACCATAATGACTTTTCAATACATTGATTCTAACATTAAATTTTTACAAATTTTATTTCAGGGAAATTATATTCCTCAATATTTTGTAAATTTCAATATTTTAAAAATATAATTTCAAAATGAAAATGTTATTTTCATTAAGATATATTCTAATGTTATTTTAAAGATATTTTTCATCTATGATGACATTATATAAAATTAATTATGCATTATTAGGGATATGATCGAATTATATCACCCAGATTATTTCTTAGGATATTTTATTCTTATAATGATGATATATTTAGAAAACCAATTTTTCCCTTGAGTTATGTTATTATGATATAATGAAAGTTTTCTTATCTCATGGAATATATATGAATGGATTATGAATATCTGATGGGGGTCTTGGGATTTTATATACCAATAATGAAATTGGATATCATTAATGTTATATGAGATCGAAGAGGACATGTGAGGATTTCCCAATCCCGTATTATGTATATAAGAGATTATCCAATGTCCAGAAGACAGTATGTGTGAGTTTCTCCCAATAATGAAAGATCGTATTTGAGAGGCTATCAAAACTTATAAGAGGGTACACATGTGGTTATATTAATCCCACAAGAAGTACTGTGGGAGATTATCCAAATCATGAAGTAGATAAAGGGGTAATTTTCTAAAACGTAACATTTGATTAATATATTTCTTGGTATTCTTGACCTAAAATTTATATTATTATGATTATTAAATAAATTATCACACACTTTTATGATATATTCTTATGAAGATTTTATTCTCTCATGACTTATGTTCTTTGATTCCTCTATGATTCATACCATATAAAATTCCAAGATTTATTCCATGACTCATGATTAGGATCTATCAGTTGCTGGTTAAGATTTTTAAATGTTAATCTCATTTTTCATACTCATATAACCATTTCATTCTTAAAATATCATTGATATCTCCATTGTATACCCATACTAAGAATCTATGAACCCATATTAGGGTATTTCCTTTTTCCCAGGATATGAATAATGGTCTTAAGGATGATAAATCTAATAATAATTCTAGTTGTGAATATCAATATGTTAAGTGATTTATATATTTTTGTACCAGCATTTTATGTATATTAGTTTCCAAAAACACTAAAACCTTATGGTTCTTTTATCGATCAAAATATTATGTATTAAGTAATAACCAAAAAATATATAACATTTAGGTATGAAATATTTGGGTAACTATTAATTGTTGGCGAGAAAGTTTAGTATAAACCTAAATATAGGATATCATAATGAATTTTGGTAAAAATAAAAAATTAATTTCCTAGAAATAAAATCTATTCCATGAAACTAAAAGTGTATAAATCTCTATAAAAAGTTCACATAGTGGTAAAATATTTAATTGGTCGGATTGGGTATTAAATCATTAATCACCAGTACACAATGAGTGAGCTTAATAATGCACTCCTCGATAAACATTCTTGTTGGATATTATTTCTGAAATTTAATATTTCATTATGAATCATTATAAATGAATTATATAGATTTTGACCACGAATGAACTTGTTTAATACAAAGGTGATATAGATTGAAAATATGGTTTCACGAATTGGATATCATATGCCTGATTTTTCAAGATTGGTCACTCTGATTAATGTTTCATGATGGTAATGCTACTCAATTTTTATTTTATTAATGATTGGTGATATAATGACAATGTTGACATTGAAACAATTATTCTGAAACATAGACGTTACCTATTTGAAAATAGTTATATGAATTATAATATATCACTAATGTCCAAAATCAGTGTTCATTCTTATCGTCAATTATTAGATTCTGAATTATAAGTGAGATTATATAATGGTTTGGTGATAACATATGAAATATATGATTCATCTATGATTTTTTTGATGGAATGTGATCCCAATAATTATTATATTACATATTATAGTTTAATTTGAAGTTGTTTTTTCTATTGGAATTAATTGTATATAAATCCCATATAATTTTTTGATGACCGGATGTCGCATTTGATATTTTAAAAACCTATGATTTCCTATCTTTGTGGGGATAAATATAAAAATCCTAGGGAAATACCTTCAACTATATAAACCATGATTACAATTAAAAGCTTTTGATTATCTCTGATGGTTTCGGAGAAACTCGATGTCAATGATAGGAATATTATGTGAGAGTTTGTTGATATTTTTCTAGAAGTTTCATAGCATTCCTCTGAATCAGGATGTTCATTTTTTATACCAATCTTACCTTATGTCTATCAGATTTTAAATAATTCTTATAAAATATTCCCAATTTAGTTGCATGAAATGAATAAGAAAATATATCACAATCTTTATGAGGGATTCATTCATCCATTTGAATCACCAGGGGTGAACATGTTATTTTTGTTAAGATCAGTGACCGATTAATGAGACTATGCGTGATTATCAAAAATTGAACAATATCAAATTCAAGAATAAATATCCTATAGATGACAATAATATTTATACATAGATATCACGTATTAACAAATTAATATTTATTATAGTATCATAATGATCCATGCAAGAATCATATATATCTAGTGACTTTGAAAACATGGACACATGGAAAACTAGATTAAAATTGAACAAAATCACATTCCACTATGTTTTATATACATATATCCCTACTTAGATGTATAATAATTTATAGCTTTATTCATAACTTTATGAAAGGAAACCTATGAAAGGGTTATCTAAACATACCTATTAGGGAAAACTAGGGAGATATTAATGACCACATAAACACCCAATGAGAATAAAGGTACGATAATAATAAAATATAATTTGGAAACTATACCCAATATATAATAGATCATAATATTTAATCATTTTAATAAAACATACATGTTTATAAGGCATGAATAAGAAAGTAATAAAATAAAATAATCCATGAAGGCATAACATTGGTGTAAGAAAATGATACAGATAAACATAGAGAATCATTTTCGTAGTATTCAAGGATTATTATCAAGTATATCATAGTGGATTGGGTTCACCTCCCAAACCATCATAGTAGTGAAGGTTCTCTTACATGACCTTCATAGTAAACAGAGTCCCTTATGGAACTAGGTTCACTACCCATTCCATTCAATTTTATTACATTATATATTCAACCATTAAAAATATACTGGAGGGATATATAATACCAAGGACACATATAATAAAATGGAAATAATAAATATATGTTCCCAAAGATTATAAAACATTATCCATATCATAACTAGTGAAAAATAAACATGTTTTAGTAAGTTTTCTTGTTGGAATAACTTGTAGAATGGAAATGGTTTCCATAACCATTTCATCAATTCATTATAGTATAACCCATTGAAAAATAATGGCTTCATAAAAAGGTCTTCATAGTTATAACCATAAAAGGAATGAATAAGGAGGTTATCATTGGATCATAAACCAAGAAAATTTTAGGAAACCTCAAAGGATTCCATCTTATACTTAGAGTGATTTTAAATAATCAGATAGGACCTTTTCTGATGTAAATTCATTTTTTTCATTGAAATAACATATTTAAAATATACATCTTTCATAATTTTCATTTAAAATAACCATGGAAACATGTAAATGAACGTTTAAATCAATGATTTATTATAGAATTAAGAAATTCCATTTATATTGTATATGTTAAAATAAATACTCATCTCACATTTTTTGATAAAAATTCAAAATTACCACATTAAAAAATTACATGAATAATCCTTTAAATCATATTTGTAAAAAATAAAAATTGGTAAAAAAAGTATAAAAATAATTAGTGGATAGTAAAAAATCATGAAAACATTGTTTGAAATCTTTGAGATAGAATAGAAATTATTTTTGACAGAATGGATAAATAAAATCAATTTCAATAAAAACATTCTATTGATATCTTATTTATATATGGAGAAAAAAGACAATGGAAAGTGAGTATTCAAAAGAAATAATATTAAGAGAATAAAATTTATGATATTCTTTAGAGTTTGATATATAATTTTCAACATCACGAAAATAATCATAAATAATCCAATTATACAATTATATTATAATACAAACCACTTATATCAAGCATTACATACTTCATTAATGTCCAAACCTCCAGGATAAAAAATTTAGTTTTAATATACTTATATTATAGAACTATTATTTTATATATCATAAAATAAATGATAAATTATAACCTTTTACCACCTATTTAATAACAATTCTATATTAAAATCACTTTCTCATTTGATAACTACTTTATTTTTCATAGATAGTTTGGTTTAATAGTTTCAGTCCTTGTACATTGATCATGGTTCAATAAAATAAAAAATTATTATAAATAAATAGTTTTTATAAATAATCATTATATAAATTGTTTTCATCAATAAATTTAATTTATTGAAAAATTAGTTACATTGTTCATTTAGATGGTTGTCCAAACGTATGCATGAAGATTGTTTTCATTTTTTTAGATGGAACAAAAGATATGTATGTAATAATTAACATTTTATAAAAATAGTTACTATATCATATAAATAATATATATTAATCAAATAAATCATTATTACGACCAATGATAAATAACAATGTAAAATTAATCCAATCACTTTGTGGAGGTTGTAGTACATACATATGACCGATTTTCATTATCCTTTTACAATAAATTACAATGTAATAAGGTTTATAAGATATTATAATTATAGAATTAAAAATAATATATAATTATCATATATATATAATTATATGTTAAATCAATCATTATATCCCTCAATTATAGGTGGGGATGTAATGTAAATTAAATTTGTATATGAGGAGATAGTCCACCAAACACATGATTGATAGTTTCATTTACCATTTGATTGAAGAGATAATACATATAGGTTATTCCACTAACATAATAAAATATTATTATATGGAAGATACTAATGAAATTATTTCAACATGGTTAAATAATATTTAAATGAGGTCCAAAAAGAAATAATATATAAATGCAAGGTTAAGTACTATACATCTTCTTCGTAATTTCTCTTTTGGTATATAAATAAATCAGTACCATGATGGTTTTATGATAAAACCATATTCTATTAGTAATGTATAGGGATATAAGGAAGGGATATATGTAGTGTTTAAATAATCCAAATTCTTATTGATGTATGGATATGAGAAGATATGGTGTTCCCTTTTATAACTGGGGAAGTGGAAACAGTTGTAATTTTTGAAAATAAGAAAATAATTTATTATCTTATTCAGGAAAATATATCAAAAATGAACCATTAAAAATTCATTTATGACATATTGTTTAAATATTTCAGGAGAATGAAATTCATAAAGAATTTTTGGTCAATTTAAAAGATATATATTTAGTTTAAACCCCCAATAAACGTATTTTAACCCAAATCGTTTCAAAAAATTATTACTATTTTGTAATTCAATAAGAATAATAAATTAGTTTATATTATTAAAAAATATAAATTATTATGAATAAAAATGTTCAATACAATTTATATAATGTAATTCATATATGTGGTAAAATTTAAATAAAAATTACACCTTTAAACGTGATAAAAATTAGGTTTCTCAAAAACAAATTCCCTAAGAATAAAATGTTTTTATATAAAAAATTAATCTAACATTAATTCTTTGCTATGTATAAAATATTTTTATATGAAAATTTAATATAACATTTAATAGATGGACATAAATTGGATTAATAAAAATATAATTTAAATAATATTTCTCTTGAAACCAGTTTTAAAAACATAACATCGTTTTTATTCAAATAAAAAGATACATTTCAATATAAATCATCATTTTTCATTATTCATTAGATATTTATACTTTTTAGAAAATTGTCTAAATTTATATCTTTTTAAAATTCTAACATATTGATTTCAAAAATGACGTTATTACTTTTAGATACATATTCTTAGAGTGGAAAAAATATTTATATTATTTTATCAACAAAATTAATAAATACATTTTTTAGGAATAAGAAAATTTTAAAGCATATAAATATTTTACTATAAATGTATTTTGTACATCTAATAATTTTTTTATTTTTTTAAATTATGGTTATTCATATTAATACCTCCAATTAATGGATTATTTATATGGGTATACTATATTACAGTTCATTTTTACATGAAGTATCGTGCATCACAAGCTACCGAATAGATTAAATTCAATTTGAAAAGAAATATATCATAAAATCTTGGGGTGTTTTTTTCTACCCCACTTAAAATGAATTTCCCCTATGAAATTAATTCACTATGATACAAAAAATGATGATATCTATATTTCATTGCATCCTCATTTTATTAAATATCTTTTTCGAATTTTTGATTCCTCCATAAAAAATTAACTATGTGAGTATTCTTGTTCCACATGTTTTTACCTATACGATCAAAGATTTGTACCAATTGTTCTTCATTGTAGATATCATGATATAGTAGAATATCCCTTGATTTTATTACATGTGCAGTATTAGGTATGAATATCCTTATTAAGGATACCTTAAACCCATCATGAACTTGATATAGGTTCAATGGATGTTCCAAGTGATAAGAAACCATCCATACTCGATCATGAACATGAATGGAAAATAATTCCCAAGGATCATACATACATTACTCTCAAATATCAATACCTTCATCCATGTCGAAATTCAAAGAAAATCCCTCTCATAAAAATTCAAACTCCATATCAATCCATATATTATCAACATATCTTTTATTCAACTCTGAGTTTCCATGATATGTTGTTTAATGGTTCTCAAACACTCTTACATTTAATTAGTTTTCTCATGTGCCAAAATATTTCATTATCCAACTTCATCCCAACATGTTGGAGTTTTATTCTTTATTATATAAAAGGATTATTATGGGGATTTCTAAATTCTCAAGTAAAATAAATTTTTGTATGAAAACTATGATACAAGAAGGTGTCGATCCCAACCACATTTGCAGTCCATAGATAATGATTTCAATATATCCTATGGGTTTTGAATGGATCTCTTAGAATTACCATCTATATGAGGATTATAAGAAGGGCTAAAAAACATTTTATCTTCATCCTAGTGAATACTTCACCAAAAAATCATAGTATACCATAGATTCTGATTTTATACAATTGAATGTGTTACTCTATTAATCATTACAACTTAATTAATGTAAATTCAGAAAATATGATCAGGAGATAAATATTATCTATATAGAAATGAAGTGCACATAATTTTTATGGCGGTCAACTAAAAACCAAATAGTATTTTTCCCCTTTAGAAATTTTGTGTATTCCAATGACAAAATAAATAGTGATGCTTTCCCTTTTCAATACTTGTATGGGTAATTGTTGTAACATCCACTTATGTATCAATGTCATACTAAACATGCTGATATACCCAGTATCATGATATATACTCTACAATATATTTCTTCATAACATGAATCCAGAAATACTCTTTTAGATATCTATACAACATTACACTTCAAGAATACATAGAGAAGGATAATCTATGATCCCCATCTAACTACTCCTTTTTGAAATTCTTTATTTAAGTAACACATATATATTTCATAAACCATGCCTTTATAACATAATAAATGTTGAACTCAATAAAATTTCTCATCTTCTTCTCTATTTGCAAATATTTATTCTATGCCTCCTTCATATTTAATTGTATATATAGATGAACACTCATTTGAGAAATATAATATTACTCTACATTAATCAGGAATTATAGATCTATCCTTTTAAATTCCATCAAATATTTTATATTATTTTAGCCTCATAAATGATATACTGTCATAATCTTTGGAAATCAATTAATTGTCCCCCATGTTTAGTTCCCCATTTTATAATGTATTTAGGAGTCATAGACAAAAAATAAATCAAACCATATTCTATATATCATATTAAAATATTTATAATTTAATATATTCTTTAAAATTTTATTTTGAGTGTATATGCCTCATTTTTAACTGTAAAGATAATTCCTCTATTTCTTCAAAGAAAACAATACCATAGTTAACTCCAAATATTGTGTTTGGTAATTTTTGTCATGAATCGTAAATTTTCATGAGGGATAATTTTTAACCATATTATTCTTTATGATAGATAATCCCAATCACTTATTCAATGCATCACAATATATTATAATCCCATATCAACTACAGTTTAATGTAATCATTATTTCACTAACTAACCATATCTTTATTTCCTTCAATTTTAATTTATATTCAGTTGTCTACTGGAACCTAGCTTCCTTCTATGTTAAATTGGTGAATGCATTATATATCCCTGAAAACATCTCCACATACCACTATACATATCTTGTCAAACCGAGAAAATTAAAAATCTCTGTCATTGTGGTTGGTCTGGGATAATGAATAATAACATTCTTCTTTGATGGATACATTGATACACCCTATATTTAGATTATATTACCCAAAAATGAGAATATTTGTATCCTATATTATAAATTTTTAAATATTTCATTTTTTTTTCATGCCTTGGGTCCTTTAGTAGAAATATCATGTGTTATTAATGCTATTATTTTCCCTTTAAATATATAATAATATCAACATTAAAGGTCACCAAAAACTGATGAACTTAATATCTAAAGACTCAATCCAAAACATCCATGAATATATTATGGGAATTAATATAACTAAATGACACCAAATTGTATTTTTTGTGTTTGTACCTTGCACAAAATGTTTTTGGGTATATCATCAATTTTTCCCACAATGTATGTTATCAAAAATCAAGCTCCATCCAGGATAAGTATTAAGCTTTAAATAGTCTGTAAAATATTTAATTAATTTTGTATATAGTATACTTGTTAATAATTGCGATCTTTTTAAGTTCCCAATTATCATTATATAGTTTCATTGTTCCATATTTATTATTAAGAAAAGACAAGGTGAACCCCAATGTCACACACATGGTTCAATAATTATATTTCCATGATTTTCAAGGAGTTTCTTCTTCAATTATAGTAGCTAAATCGGGGTTATTTTATATGGAGTCCATGAATTATGGGTAACACCTTGTATGTGTTCCCTATAGAAATAATCATCCAAATTTTGTCTTATCTTAATAAACACTTAGAGAATATATCAAAAAACACTCATATAATAGTGATATCACTGATGTTTCATTCCTCACCAAACATTTCTCTTGAACACCCATTTTGTATATGAATTAGGACATATTAAATGGATATAATTTCCATAAAAATTTATTATTTATCATCTTAGTAATATAAATATATAGGGAAGTTTGTAATATCAAATATGTCATACTTACATTTGTAATTGATGTGTACTTTATGTCAAGAAATATAATACATACCTATGATATCATCAAAGTCAACAAGAGAGAGAAGAACAAATTTTTTAGGAGAACCTTCCTAAAAATATCAACCTGAGAAGAATCATATACTAGTAATGATATAATTTTACCATTATGTATTTTCACTACAAAATTCAACATTTAATTTTTGATTTGATATTTTAATATCTGTATAAGTTAAATTGTTTTTATATCTATAATCAAATAAAATATTAGAGGTTATAAAGTGGATGGTAAGTGTATCTTTCAACACACTGTTTTCAGGGACTCCTTAGATATATGAATAGAATGATACCTCTTTTTTTCTCTGGGATTAAGAGGTTATTGAAATAAATTATCATCAGTATAATTCAAATTTCATCATAGGTTAGCATAAATCTCATGCTCTATAAATTTGAAATAATGGAGTGTTCATATCGCATTTTGTGATTCTTTCTCCATATTCAAATCATTATCTATCTTCTTCCCCTTAGTATTTGTTTACCTGATGAACTTATTTTTCAATATAAAATTCTTTGACATTCCTCTACTAATAATGTCCTCTATGTTTTATTCCTCAAATTCAGTATAATGTAATGATCATGTTATTCTCTCCATGGTCTTATATTTTACTTTGAACTCCATATTTCTTTTCTTTCCAAAACTATGAGATTGATGGTTAACTGCTATGTTAATTTCTAAATAGATAGAACATTGAATGATTTCCTCATAGGTAGTGAAGTCTCTTATGGATAAAACCATCCAGAGACATGGTTTTAAGACACTAAATAATTAATCAATATTACTTTTTGGTTGGATGAAATTACCAAAAGCATATCTTACAAGTCCTATAAAATTCTCCACCTAGGATCTAATAGATTCTTCATCCTCCTATTTTTTCACAATTAATTCCTTTTCCATTTTAAAATGAATAATATAAGTAAATTACTGATTGAAAAATTATATTCTGAAATATTACCACTCCATGTGAAATTTTAATCACGTTCCCTTGAATAATTAATAAGTTCCCACCATTGATCTTCATCACATTCCAGACAATAAATAACCAAAGTTACTTTTTCATGCTTTGAACACTGTTGAATGGAAAATATATTTTCAATCATATTTTTCCATAGACCAGAAAATAGTGGATCATTAGAACTACCAGAAGAATATGGGTGTTTCCTCGTTATGTTTAAAATATCATATTTTCCCTCCATTATTTTTTAGCATGTTCGGGGCGACTTTTGGGTTGAGAATGTTTCATAAGAAACAACTATATTTTTTATTCCATCAATATTTTCATGTGGTTTCTCATGAAAAAATCATTTAATTTTGTATCAAATTAACAATTAAAAGTTCTGTTGGGTTCAATCCATTGTATAAAACTAATAATCATAGTTTTAGATGCAATAATCACAGTGGAAACCATATAATAATGAAAAATAGATTATAGGATGATTCAATCGTGATACCTTTTTTCCAATCTATGAATCCACTAACTCTACCTTGGTAATAAATTACTGTAAACTATTTATTACCATCATGATGAATCGTATATGAATATTGAATTAATATTATCATATCTAAATAAGAGAATCAAACTATGTTCACAATAAGGGTATACTCACCATGAACTAGAATGATTGATGTGATACACTCAAAAATCACTCTTAAGGGGATATTATCCATAACTATATATGTTCCAAAAACCATTTCCACATACTGTATCTATAAATTTATATTATTTCGAATGAAACCAGACATCTTTATTTACCATATGTTAGGAAATTATACTATAATTAGCATTATCCTAAGGGTTCTTAATAAAGATATCACATCCTTGTTTCCAAAGGATAAATAAAAATTTCTATGAAACAACTATTTAGTATAATACATATAAATGACATATTAATAAATAGAAATTAATTATATTGATATAATGATCTATGCTGGAATCATGTAGGACTATTTTCTTAAAAGACATGGAAACATATACCATATGTTCATAAGAGAACCTTATCATCTCTTACTATGTTATTCACAAATAAAACTATACTTTGTAATATTATTACTAATATCATTATTGACAACAAATAGAAATGAAATATATGAAATGGTGGGATCAAATTCTTAGTAAGGGTAGCCAATGGTGTTTTAATTATCAATTTATCATAACATGATCATTAGGGTATGAGAATATGAGAATCACATTTGAAAACAATACCATGTATATCATAGATCATAATTTTTAATCATAACATCAATCAGGGATGTTTATAATTCATGAATAATCATAGAATAAATGAATATAACCCATGATATAATAACATTCCCATATGACATAGAATCTTGTTTTAAACATAAGTATATAATATCATTCCCTTAGTCGTAACCATATAATACTAATATAACCATATCGGATTGGGTTACCTCCCCAATTCCTCATATTAGTCATGGTTTAGTCTGAAGTCTATCATTTTTGATATAGTCCTTTACTAAAATATTACCACACCCCATTATAATCTTATTTAAGTCATGATATATCCATTTTTAACTAATGCATTCAAGGGATCTATAATTTTGAGTCCATCAATCACATAATGATAATCATACATATATATTCTGCAAGATAATAATAAATTAATCATATCATAACCCATGAAAAAATAAGAGGTTTAATAAAATATTAATTATGGAATAACCCATGTAAATGAAATGGGTTTCATAAACATTTCATCAAATCATCATTGCATAACCTATGAAAATGAAAATATTGTCATAAATGTCGTTTTAAAATAATAATAATCCTTTTTGTGAAATTGTAAGGATTGTAAAATTGTATTCTATCCCCATTAAATATTATAAAATTTCAAGGCATTACTACTTAGAATGAAAATAATTTTAAAATATCATAAGGAAATTTATTTAGAAAGAAATCAATTTTTTACATTGAAATCACATGGTTAAAATCAGAAACATATGACTTATTAATGAAAAAATTATCCATAAAAATCATCCTATAAATTTTCAAACAATCATCAATATATTTAGTATTCATGAGTTTGGGGAATTTTGTTCAAACCATATAAATTAAATAATGTTTTTATCACATTATTGGTAAAAATTCAAAAGTTCGAGATTCGAAAAAAACAAGAATAATAATTTTAAAACATTTATTATAATTTAAAACATGGGTAATAAAGACATTAAATAATAATTGGATAATATTTAAAAATAATTATAATCTTGTTTAGAAAACTTGTTCAAGGGAGAAAAATGATTTTTGATTTAAGAGTGAAATAAATATCATTTTTGTAATGCCCCAGGTTTTACGGTTCCATTACATTGTGAAAATCTCTTCTTGGTTTTCTGGTCTAGGAATCTCGGTGAAGTTTGTCGTAACGGCAGGCCTCCTGATAGCCTTAGCCTACCGGTAGCAGGCCTACCGGTAGCTCGGTCTACCGGTAGCCGCAGCCTGCCGATAGCTCTGTCTACCGGTAGTTGCAGCCTACCATATCTCGGTCTACCGGTGGCTGAAGCCTACCGGTAGCTCTCAACTACCGGTCGTTGTCAGCCACCAGTGATTCTCGGCTACCATTGGCTCTCGCCTACCCTCACGGGTTCTTTCCAGTAGCGCTCCTTCTTGCACAAATTGGGTTTTAAACCCGATTTTCGTGACCCCTTTAATCTTATTTTAAATCCCGGTAACGCCCATAAACGTTTTAATTAAATATTTAATGAATTAACATGGTGTGTGCACAGGTTTAAACTGCCCGACCTTTTTAATAACGTGTGGGGTGTCACAACCACGTGGTCAACCCACGACCCTACGCCTTACGCGGTTTCACGTTCTTATCTCAACTGTCCCCGCCCATATAAACAATCGGGTTCGTCATAGGGTTCTTTTCTCGTTCACCCTGAGCTAGAGTACCCTTCATTCAGACGAGCCACTTTTCATTTAGGTGAGCCACATCGCTATATGTGATGTTCTGTGCCTGGCCTTAGCGTTGATCGTTGATCAACAAGTATGGAATTTATCCTTCTCCTCTCTCTTTTGTGTATAATGTGGGGTGGTTGTGCTTTTGATTCTGTATAATTGGATAAACAGACCTAAATAAAGTAATGAACGGTTGTTATAAATATATAAGGGTGGGATATGATCATTGATGTTGTTTTATATTATGATCTTTATTCTGAATTGTGTGGGCTTACGCCTTTTGAAAATCATGGCTATTGGTGGTCTTTCTTTGTGCACTAACGAACCCCAGCCTCTGGTAATGTTTAATGAATTGTTTTGTGGTTGTAAACCCTTACTGTGGAAAGTAAATTGGTTAATCATGTACACCAGGATAAATAAATGGAAGCAACAGGATCAACCCTTCTGTGACAACCCCAGCTTAAAGCACACAGAAATTGAAATCATGGAGTGTGTAAATCTTATAAATCTGAAAATACCAGCATGGCCCTACTTTGTGTTGGTGGTAGTGGTTTGGTTGCTTTCTTTTATAGGCCGATTTCTGGAGATGTGGGATGGGATGAGATCCCCTATTTTTATACTCTCGGTTGTTATTAAATTGGGGATGGGATCCCCTATTGTTATTGATTCAGTGGACGTGAATTTTAAGACCGGGTGGTTACCTTGTTTATATAATGAATTGGGGTGGGATCCTCTGTTGATGAGAAACCCTTTGGGGGGGAGAGGGGGTAGTGTCTCGGGGTTTTCATTGGTTCCAGTACTTCAAGGGATCTCACATATCCCTTTGTTGTTGTGACTTTACAAGAGAATCATGTGTGAATACTTAAATTGACTTTTGGATAGATCTTTTCCTTGACTTGTGCATATGATTATTAGTATCCCAGTAGTGCATAAACTTATTTAGACACTATTACTAAACATTAAAACAAGGATGGGACAAATGGGTTTTGTTGGAAAGAGTCGTGACTCAGACTCGAATGTTGTTTGTGTCCTTTAGGCTTGCTGAAGAAAAACCTAACTTTGGGTGAGTTCTTGTTACCTATATATATACATTTAGTTTTGTGTTTCTTATTCGCGCCCCACCCAAGTTGAGCACTTACTGCCGAGCACCCCCATTTCATGGGGGAGGGTGTTTTTTTCCAAAACTATTATTAGTTGCTGGTTATTAGCTCCTTTTATGCTCCCTTTCCAGGCTAGCCCAAGTATCTTCGGGCAGGATATGATGGCCTAAGTTCCTTCATTATCCCAAGAATCTTTGGGCAGGGTAGTGTGTTGGTTTTCCAGGTGTGTGCGGCAGGTGGTTTCCAAAGTGTCTTCGGGATGAGGCTGAGGTGTCTTCGGTAATGGCAGTGGATCTTCTAGCCCAGGTGTCTTCGGGCGTGGCAGTGGTTGTTCTACCTAGGAGTTTTCAGGCATGGTTACGTGTGACAGTTGTGGCCTCGGTGCTAGCGAGCAGGATTCGGTAGTGGGACTACATGTGGTTGTGGCCCAGGTGTGTGCGGGCGTGTGTGGCAGTGGGATTGCGGTGAGAATGGCATGATTGGTTCGATGTGTAGGATGTCTCAATAACTAGTGGGAAAGTGGTGCAGGGTACCCAAACATCGATGTGATTTTATTATATATATATTACTTGACTTGCGTAATTTGGGGAGTGTGCCTTGGTGCGGCTTGGGTAGATAGTTTACCTTGTTAAGTGTTTGGTTTACTCTTTTTCTCACGGGACACTAGAACATTCCCCCACTTGTGCACGAGAGTCTTTTGTTTTCTCTAGTGAGTGTACTTGTATGATCACCCTACGTATATAAAACTGATTTTAGGATTCCATGAGGACTTCAGGGATCACACAGGGCCTCACTAGCTCAGACCTTTGGGGCAGTTGCAGATGTTATTTTTCTTTCTTTGGTACTTACCCTTGTAGTCACTTTTGAACTTTATGGCTTTTATTTTTGGAACGTGCATGTGATAATGGTTTACTTTTGGCCTTATTTTCTTTTACTTTTGGTATTGTTGGGTTTTATCGTTTCATCTCCCGATCCTACAAAATAGAAAAAGGGTAATGCCTTCCATTTAGTGTGTGATTCTATACCCTTGGTGCTATTCGCCACTTCGGGACCTATTGAAGGCGGGTTTTTGGGATCATTATCACTCCTTCAACATAATGAAGGAAGGGTATGGCAGTATGATAACCCTTCCTTCCTTTTGGTGAAGGCGGTTCATGACAGAATGGTATCAGAGGTGATGGTTGAGAGATAGGATGAAGTCTGGAGTTAGGCACAGTGATGATTTCATTGAATGGTAGGGAAACAGTGTTGGGTGACCATGGTGCATAAATTAGGCCATGGAAGACCAGTTAGGACACGAGATTTTAGGGCCCCTCGTGATCCGATGTAAGGACTCCGGACCTACAGAATGACCAAGTATGGCCACGCTGATTGCAGGATAAAGAGACCCTAGAAAAGGTACAAGCATCATAATGACTTGTGTTCTTGTGTTTCTGGGGTGTTTTGAGAATTAAGAATAAACAAAAAGTTTAAGAAGTTTTAAAGGCAATATTCTGCACTACTTGGGCTTAGGCATTCCTTGTTTATCTTGTAGCTATGGAACCTAGAAGGTGACCACATGTGGTACAGGAGATCGAGGCCCCGAAGACTACCTTGGTCGATCGATGTGGAGTTGATCAAGAGGAGGAGGATGACCAGTGGCAGAAGACACTTCGGGCCTTCCAGCGACAGAACCTCGAGAAGTATGAGGGTAGAACCTCTGACGTGAAGACAGAGAGCTGGCTAGAGGAGCTGGTGATAGCCTTCGGCTTGATCCGGGCTCCAAATTTGTGCTGGGTTCTTCTGGCTATCAGCCAGATGCGGGGAGAGGCGTGTCAGTGGTGGACTCTTTACCTTGGGGAGAGGAGAGAGGCTGAGGTGTTATGGGCTGATTTCGAGAGGGAGTTCCGGGTGGAATTCGTCTCTTTGACGATGAAGGCGAAAAAGATACAGGAGCTACTCTCCCTCCAGAAGGGGAGTATGTCAGTAAGGGTGCTAGGAATCAAGTTCAAGGACCTCCTACATTTTCCTCCATACCTCTTTCTCGACGAGGAGTCTTGGGCAAGACGTTTGGAGGAGGTGCTCTGACCCTCCCTCCAGTATGTTGTTACTCCCTTTACCCTGCCGACATACTTGGAGTTCGAGAAGAAGGCCGAAGTGGTGGAGAGGATGAACGCTCTAGGAGGTTTGTCATGGGAGGGGATCCAGCTGGGACCATCGAAGGGGAAGGATTTCAGTACCAGGCCTCCTATGTCAGTGCCCTCCAGGTTCCGACTAGCAGAGAGCAGGCCGCAGTAGTTTCAGTTATGATCCCATGGTCCTCGCCCTTTTCTTCTGGCATAGGGTCACGGTGCTTCGTTTATGGGAGCCATGGACATCTCCGGAGTCCGTTCCCTGGCCGGGTACAATATGACGGTGGCGGAAAGCCCCACCACCTTCCCCAGAAGAATCTTCTAGCCAGGCCTTTCCAGCAGCAGCAAGGAAAGCGGTCTCCTTCTCCTCTGAGGGCAGAGATAGGAGGAGGAGGCTGACCTTAGGGCGCTCCTTAGGGACCTCGACCGGGGTATGGTCAGGGAGGTGGCTGACATACGAGGGGCAGAGGAGCTGGGCGTGGACAACTACACGCCCCGGAGGCTGTAGTTCCAGCAGGGTCGGAGGTTGTTCTGGGTACGATCAGTTCGTTCAGTACCCTTGCTTATGCCTTATTCGATACTGGAGATCCACAATCATTTTTTGCACCCAGTCTAGCCCGTTCCATCGGTCTATATGCCGAGAGACATCCAGTGACCCTGGTGCTAAGCACACTAGTCAGAGGTCAGACCGACATGTTGTTTGTTTTGCGGGGATGCAGACTGATGATATGGCCACATCAGTCGGTTAGATATCTTCTTCTACTACAGATACAGCCATACAATGTCATCCTAGGCATCGAGTGGATATTCTCTGTGTGTGCCATCATCGACTGATTCTGAGGAAGAGTTGTTTTCTCAGACTTGAATAGCTGGCATGTTACTTTTACCAGCGAGCAGAGCAGTCAGAAGGGCAGCAGGTGAGAGGAACCCCTCCTCTACTTGTTAGCTGAGCTCTCAGTAGTGTGAGTAGATACTGAAAAGGTGGAGGTTCCATAGATCATTCGTAAGTTTATGGACGTCTTCCATGAGGAGGTGACGACTCTACCCCCTCGATGTGATATTGATTTCGGGATAGAGCTACAGCCCGGTGCTCGTCCGATCTCGATGGCTCCTTACAGGATGACACCTTCAGAGCTACGAGAGTTGCGGATCCAAATTGACGATCTGATGAAGAGGGGTTATGTTCGGCCGAGTGCGTTACCATGGGGTTCTCAAGTCTTGTTCGCAAAGAAGGAAGATGGTGGTATTGGGTTGTGCATAGACTAAAGGAGGCTGAATCAGGTGACAATCATGAATCGCTACCCTCTTCCGAGGATAGGCGATCTTTTCGACAAGCTGAAAGGGGCAGGATGGTTCTAAAAGATCGACCTGCAGTATGGGTATCACCAGCTGAGAGTGAAGGAAATTGACATCCTAAAGCCGATGCTCAGGTGCATATATGGACACTTCGAGTTTTTGGTCATGCTCTTCGGTGTTACAAACTCCCTGGTTGTGTTCATGGGCTTATGAACTCCATGTTCCGGGAGTACTTGGATCGGTTCATGGTTGTGTTCATCGATGACATCCTGATCTATTAGAGATCAGGGGAGGACAATATAGAGCACATATGGATGGTTTTGGAGGTCCTCCGTCAACACCAGCTCTATGGTAAGCTGTCGAAATGCAAATTCTGGACCGGAGAGGTACACTTTCTTGGGAATGTAGTGTCTGATCAAGGGGTAGCGGTGGACCCATCAAAGGTTGAGGCAGTTGTTTCTTGGGAAGCACCCATGAATGTGGCAGTGGTCCGTAGTTTCCTTGGGATGTCAGGTTACGATCGGAGGTTTGTACCCAACTTTTCATGAGTAGTAGCCTCTTTGACATCCCAAACCATGAAAGACCATGTTTTCGTGTGGGGTGAGAAGTGCGAGTCAACCTTCATCTATTTGAAGGAGCAGTTGGTTAATGCCCCAGTGCTGAGATTACTGGAAGAAGGGGAGACCTATGAGGTGTTCTGTGATCCTTCGGGACAGGGCCTGGGATGTGTGTTAATGCAGCGACAAGGGGTGATATCTTATGGGTCCAGGCAGCTACGCCCTCTTGAGCGTAATTACGCCACACAATACCTTGATCTTGAAACAGTTGTTTTTGAACTACAGTTATAACGGCACTACCTCATCAGATAATTCTTTGTGGTCTTCACCGATTACAAAATCATGAGTTATATCTTCTCCTAGTGGGACCTAATCTTGCGAAAACGGATATGGGTGGAGTTCCTCCAGGATTACGACTTCGAGATCTCTTATACTGAGGGCAAGGTCAATGTAGTGGATGATTCCTTGAGTAGGAGGATGCAGAAGGATGTGGTTTGAGAGTCGGCGGATGCCTGGAAGGTGATGGAGGAGTTGGATGCCTTACAATTGGATGCGAGGATGGATAGCAGTAGAGGTTGCCTATATCAGATGACAGTGCAGTCGTCTCTGTTTCAGAAAGAGGAGGAGTCTCAGTGGGGAGACCCAGAGTGTGAAGTGATGCACGACCAAGTTGACCAGGTTAATTCTCCTAATGGATGGACGGAGGATGGTCAGAACCAGATTATTTTCCAAGGAAAGTTGTTTGTTCCAGAGGCGATGTGCAGTAAGGTTCTCAGTGAGTTCCACAACTCACCATTGGCGGTACACCCAGTAATTTACCAGATGTACCAGGGACTGAAGAGATAATTCTGGTGGCTTGGATTTATGCGAGCAGTTGCTAAGTTTGTGTCCAAGTGCTTAGTGTGTCAGCAAGTGAAGGCTGAACACCGAGTTCCAGGTGGCCTACTACATCCTCTAGATGTCACTGATTGGAAGTGGGACGATATCTCGATGGATTTCGTCACGAGACTACCCAAGGTCCAAGGGGGATATGATGCCATCTGGGTGGTAGTGGGCTGGGTGACCAAATTCTCTCACTTTCTGGCAATCAGGTAGTCAAGTACAATGGATGCTTTGTCGCGAAGGTATGTGGATGAGGTGGTGTGGTTGCATGGAGTTCTGAGGTCTATAGTCTCAGATAAGGATACATGGTTAACCTCGTGAGTATGGAGAGGATTGCAGCATGCTTTTGGCACCTAGCTGCGCCTTAGGAGAGCTTTCCATCCCCAGACAGATGGACAGATAGAGTGCACCATCCAGACCATGAAGGATATGTTGCGGGCATGTGTTCCAGACTCAGGAGGATCATGTGTACGATACTTGACCCTCGTAGAGTTTTCCTACAATAATATCTACCACTATACCATTGGTATTACCCCGTTTGAAGCCTTGTCCGGGAGGTCATTTCGTTCACCTGTTTGTTGGACCGAAGTCGGAGAGGCGGGCATCCATGGCCAGGAGGTGGTGTAGAGCATGATGGAGAAGGTTCATCTCATACGGGAATGGATGAAGGAGGCCCAGGACCGACAGAAGTCGTATTCTAATACCAGTAGAAGGCCCTTGGATTCTAGGTTGGAGACCACGTATTCTTGAAGGTCTCCCCTCGGCATGGACAACGGAGGTTCGACAAGGGGAGTCATCTTTCTCCCAGGTTCATCGGGCCCTTCGAAGTGTTGCGGCAGGTCGACAGAGTGTCTTATTAGCTAGCGTTACCACCACCTCTACTAAGTATAAATGATGTCTTCTATGTGTCTCATCTCCTTCGGTATCTGCAAGATGATTCACACGTCTTTTATTGGGGTGAGCTGGACATCGAAGAGGACATGACTTTTGTGGAGAGACCAGTGATGATCGAGGATCACAAGTAGAAGGTGCTTTGTGGGTGAACCATTCCCTTGGTTTGTGTGTTGTAGAGACCTGGTGGGCTTGAGGAGAGTATGTGGGAGAGGGAAGCATAGATGCGTGCCTAGTACCCAGATTTGTTTTATGTTTTGTACCGTTCGATTTATACCTATTGTGGTAGAATGTTTTGTCATTGATGGTTATGAAATGTACTGGTTTTCCTTCCTCTGAATGTGTGTGAAAATAACTATCCATGGGGAGGAGAGAACCTGACCCCTAATCATGAAACATTATGGTGGATGCGATTAAACTCGTTCGGGCAAGTCAGTGCCGCCCAAAGTGGATAATATCTTGACATGGGGAAGGAGACTCCCCAACCCCCACAAGCCTGGGAATTTTGACATGATATGTTGCTTGGTTCTTGACAGAAGGGAATTTTTTTAGTTAACATGAGGGTCACTCCAAATATGTATCTTTAGAGGTGGTTGTTCAGACCCTCTCTTTCCTTATGGATTGTTTTGATTCTCGAGGACGAGAATCGTTAAGAGGTATCTAATGTAATGGCCCGGGTTTTAGGGGTCCATTACATTTCGAAATTCTCATGTTGGTTTTTTGGTCTGGGAATCTCTGTGATGTTTGGTGTAATGGTAGGTCTACCGGTAGCCTTAGCCTACAGTTAGCAGGCCTACCGGTAGTCGCAGGCTACCGGTAGCTCTGTCTACTGGTAGCTCGTTCTACCGGTCGTTGCAGCAAGCGGTAGCTCTGTCTACCTGTAGCTCGGTCTACAGGTAGCTGCAACCTAATGATAGCTCGGTCTACCGGTCACTCTCAGCTACCGGTAGTTGTCAGCCACGGGTGGTTCTCGGCTACTGGTGGCTCTCGCCTACCCCCACAGGTTCTCTCCAGTAGCGCTCCTTCTTGTGCAAATTGGGTTTTAAACCCTATTTTTTGACCCATGTAAGCTTGTTTTAAAGCCCGGTAACGCCCATACACGTTTTAATTAAATATTTAATGAATTAAAATGGTGTGTACGCCAGTTTAAACCGCCCGACCATTTTAATAACGTGTGGGGTGTCACAACTGCGTGGTTAACCCACGACCCTGCGCCTTACGCAGTTTCACATTCTTATATCAACCATCCCCTCCCTTATAAACAAAATGGTTCGCCATAGGGTTCTATTCTCGTTCACCCTGCGCTAGAGTACCCTTCGTTCAGATGAGCCACTTTTCGTTCAGGCGAGCCACATCGCTATACGTGATGTTCCGTGCCCGGATTTAGCGTCGGTTGTTGATCAACAAGTAGGGAATTTCTCATTCGCCTCTCTCTTTTGTGTATCATGTGGGGTGGGTGTGCATTTGATTATGAAGAATTGGATAAACCAGACCTAAATAATGATAATGAATGGTTTCTATGAAGAAAGAAGCGGGGGTTGTAATCATTGATGCTGTTTTATATTATGACCATCTTTCTGAATAGTGAAGGCTTACACCTTTTGAAAATCATGGTCGTTGGTGGTCTTTCCATGTGCACTAACGAACCCCTGGCTCTAGTAATGTTTAATGAATTGTTTTGTGGTTGTGAACCCTTACTGTGGAAAGTAAATTGGTTAATCACATACACCCGACTAAATAAATGGAAGCACCATGATCAAGTCTTCTTGATAACCCCCGTTCAAAGCACAAGGAAATTGAAATCATACAGTGTGTTAGATCTTATAAATCTGACAATACTGGCATGGCCAGGATTTGTGTTGGTGGTAGTGGTTTGGTTGTTTTCTTTTATAGGCGGATTTAGGGAGATGTGGGAGGGGATGGGATCCCCTGTTTTTATACTCTTGGTGGTTATGAAATTGGGGATGGGATCACCTGTTGTTATAGATTCAGTGGATGTGAATTTTAATATCGGGTGGTTACCTTGTTTATATCAAGAATTGGGGTGGGATCCTCTATTGATGAGAAACCCTTTAGGGGGGACACGGGGAAGTGTCTCATGGTTGTCTTTGGTTCCAGTACTTCGAGGGATCTCACTTATCTCTTTGTTCTTGTGACTTTACAAGAGAACCAGGTGTGAATACTTAAATTGACATTTGGATGGATATTTTACTTGACTTGTGCTTATTATAATTAGTTTCCCAGTAGTGCATAAACTTATTTAGAAACTATTACTGAACATGAAAACAAGGATGGGACAAATGGGTTTTGTTGGGAAGAGTCGTGACTCAGACTCAAGTGTTGTTTGTTTCCATTAGGCTGGCTGAAAGAAAAACTATCTTTGGGTGATTTATTGTTACCTATATATATACATGTAGTTTTGTGTTTCTTATTCTCACCCCACACAATTTGAGAACATAGTTACGAACAACCCCATTTCATGGGGGAGGTTGTTTTTTTCCTACACAATTATTAGTGGTTGGTTATTAAATCCTTTTCTGCTCCCTTTCCCGAATATCCCAAGTATCTTCATGCAGGCTGTGATGGCCTGAGATCCATTATTAGCCCAAGAATCTTCAGGCATGGTAGTGTGGTGGTTGTCCAGGTGTGTGCGACAGGTGGTTTCCCAAGTGTCTTTGGAATGAGGCCCATGTGTCTTCGAGCATGGTAGTGGATCTTCTAGCCCATGTGTCTTCGGGTGTGGAGGTGGTTGTTCTGGCCTAGGTGTTTGCAGGTGTGGTTACGTGTGACAGTTGTGGCCCAGGTGTTTACCGGTGGGATTCGACATTGGGACTATGTGTGGTTGTGGCCCAAGTCTGTGTGGCGGGTATGGCAGTGGGACTTCGGTGAGAATGGAGGGATTGGTTCGATGCGTAGGATGTCTCAATAACTAGTGGGAAAGTGGCGCGGGTTACCCAAACATCGATGTGCTCTTATTAAATATGTATTACTTGACTTGCGTTATTTGGGGAGTGTGCCTTGGTGAGGCTTGGGTGGATAATTTTCCTTGTTAAGTGTTTGGTTTACTCTTTTTCTCATGAGACTTTACTAAGTTCCCCCACTTGTGCACGAGAGTCTTTGGTTTTCCCTACGGAGTGTACTTGTATGCTCACCCTATGTATGTAAAACTGATTTCAGGATTCCAGGAGGACTTCGGGGATCGCGCAGGACCTTACTAGCTCGGACCTTTAGGGTAGTTGGAGTTGTAGTTTTCCCTACTTTGGTACTTACCCTTGTAGTCACTTTTTTACTTTATGGATTTTACTTTTGGAACATGCATGTGGGAATGGTTTACTTTTGTCTTTACTTTTCTTTTACTTTTGGTTTTGTTGGATTTAATCATCTTATCTCCCGATCCTGTAAAGCAGAAAATGGGTAATGCCATCCATTTAGTGTGTGATTCTACACCCTTGGTGCTAGTCACCACTCCGGGACCTATTGAAGGCGGGTTTCAGGGGTCATTATCTCTCCTTCAACTTAATGAAGGAAGGGCCTGGCAGTCTACTGACCCTGCCCTCCTTTTGGTGAAGGCGGGTCGTGACATTTTCAATTAAAAAAATATTTTTCATTTCTTATGTACTTAATGATAGAAAAATGATGGGAAATAATATATTCTCCAAGAAATAACCATAGGATGAATAGATTCTTTATATTTTTTGGTGGTAGATAATTAAATTTCATCATTGGATGTATAATCATAATCATTCATGGTAAAAAAATTAGATTCTGAAATAAACCCCTTACATCATGTATGAATTCGTTTTTATATTCTTTAACCCCATATATAATTAATAATTATTTATTATAAATATATTATAGAACATTAATAATATATATCATAACATATATCCCAATGAGTATCCTATTAGTTGCGTCATGTGACAATATTTGGGGGTACCAGTTTTGAGCCCCCATATACAGTATTTGGAAGGTTGTCATTTGATTATTCATCCACCCTTGACCGATGTAATAAATATATTTCATGAAATATACTGTAAATTATAACATTTTTTACCTTTTTATCGAAAATTATTTATTAATGTAATTGTTCCATGTGATAATTATATTGTTTTCATGTGGGTCCTAGTTCAATAGTTTTGTTCCTTATACATTGATCAGGGTTACATAATATAAGGAAATATAATAATGATATAAATGTCATATATTTTCATTATAAACATATTAATAATCATCAATAAAATTTAAATATTAAATAAATTACAAAAAACATTGAGATTATATTAAATACGTACGGATGAAAATTGTTTTCATTTTTTGATGAATAGAATTAAATTAAGATAAATATTAATTCCAAATTATAGAAAAATTATTATATCATAAAAATAATAAAAAATCATCTAATAAATCCATATTACTATCCATGTAAAATATAAATGAAAAAATAATCACATTGCTTCCTGTAGTTGGTACTCCATATGTATGTGTGAGCGAGATTATCTTTCTCGAATGGATTAGAAGTTAAGATGTTACATGTGATAATATATTTTAATAGTTATAATTATGTCATTAATATAATATATTTATATATTTAGATATATTAAATCAATCATTATATCCATATTTGAGAGGCAGTATAGGAAAATGAATTATATTAGTTTGTGAGGCAGTTTTACACCACACACATGATCGAAATATTTATTTCCCAAAATATGAAATAGGATATAAATATATATTCAGAATTCATCATGGTAACATATTATATAACAGATGATATTATTGTTTTAATTTCATAAATTTTTAATAGTATTTAATAGAGGTAGGGGTTTAAATAAAATGAAAATACATGGTTAAGAAATATACATCTTCTTGAGACAACCTCTTTAGCTTTACACAAAAAATACATCATGGGATGGTTTTATGATAAAACTAGTTGCTCTAGGTCATGGGTGTAAATGTAATTAAGGGATAAGGGACATTTGTGGTTAAAACATGCCCATTGATGTGGGGAAATGACCTGATTGTTTTTTCCATTAATTAGTGGGGGAGAGAACACACTAAACAATTTTGAAAAGAATAAAATATATTATTTTATTTTTCATTCCAAATGGATTAAAAATGGATAATTACAAAATAATATATTGTATATTGTATAAATATTTACATAAAATTTAACATACACATGTTTTTAGGTATTTCTAGACCATATTCATTTCGTTTAACCTCTAATAAACCTATTTTAACATTAACCGTGGTAACATATTTTTTTTGGTTTTATTGTTCATTATGAAACATAATTTAGTTAACCATATTAAATAATTTTTATTATATTTATTCCAAAAACACAATCCATTATATCTATTTAAATATAAAAAACTTTCTGAAGTTATGGTAAAATAAAACTCAAAAAGTCATTGGAAATTGGTTTTTTTAAGAAAACATTTTCTAAGTACATAATGTTTTCACATCAAAATTACACATAAAATTCATTAAAATGAACAAAATTGAATTATTAATAATATAAATTATCTAAATTTTCTTTTAAAACAATTTTACATCAAAATAGATATTTGTAAATTCAATAAATAAAAATAATATTTTTAATAAATATCCTGATTTTAGACTATTCAAAAAATTTATTATTTTCATATAATTATAAAAAGAATCACTCTATTAAAATTTTAAAATGTTATTTCTTAAATTGATTTTAATTTTTCAAAATAAATTTTTTAAATGTGTAATATTATATATATATTTTTTTCTCATAAATATTTATAAAATCTATTTTACATAAATAATATTTTTTAGTAGCATAAAATGTAATTATGAAAAATATATTTTATTTATATAAAACCATAATAAAATTCTAATAATGTGTATATTAATATTTATACAGTCAATTGAAGTCTAGGTTATAATTTTAATCTATATTATGGTTTTTACAATGGAGGTTAAAAGTAACACAAGTTACTAAAGTGATTAAATTTATTTTGAAAAACGTTTTATCACAAAATATGATGGTGTTACATATCATCTTCTCTATATTGATGATTTTTTTAATCAATTAGAAAGAGAAAAATTTTATTTCAATATTGATCATCGATCTGGAAACAATCAATTACATGTTAAAAGTGAATACATGCCAAATATTTCCTTCCCTATTAGATATGGACAATCTGAATTTATAGTGATTCCATTTGGTAATACACATTAACTGGATATATTCATGGATTTAAAGTATTTAATATTTTAATATTACATTAATCTTATTATTTATTATTCATATACTACAGTTATATTTATTCTAATATCAAGGAAGAGAATAAATATCAGTTGATAATTGTATAAAAGACCCTTTGGAATGATATATTACATGAAAAAATTACCAACTATTAATTTTGGTTATATAACATTTCATTTCTGGGAAGTAAAATATTAATATAGGGTATATTAATGGATCAATTTTTAACACTCATAATGTTTTATGAAATATTTATCTTTCCATAATTTTATTTCTTCGATAGCTTGTTCCAAATACAGTAGCAATATTTGACGAACCTTAAAACATTATTTTAAAAAAATGAGAATGTTATTTACTAGTTGTTGGATTAGTGGATATGAATAGTAATAATAAATTATAGAAAATATATTTTTTAATCATTTACAATATTAACTCCTTATTTATAAAATTATTATTATTAAAAGATTATTTTAAAATAAAAGGTAATTTTTTCTATAAAATAAATTATTTTGTGTAATGTATTTTATACCAATAAATTAAATTAATCGCTATTATTTAATGATTTTAATGATATATATATATATATATATTATTATATGTTTTAAAAATTCAAAATATATTTTTCAAAGCATAGAATAAGAATAAATATATTTTTAGGCATAAAATTGTTTTTTTATTCTAAAATCATATTTTACAAATTTTTCACGCATACATTAAAATTATTATTTCATTTTTAGTTTTTGAAATAGATAAAATTAATTGAATATTTATCATAAGGATTTTCAAATTTGGTAATTAGTCCACTGTGATATTTTTTCAATATTAATAGCAACATTAGTACTTTTACATACCACAGTCAAGGGTGATTCGTGTATTTAATGGTAAAAATAAAAATATAAGGAAAATAAAATGACCATAATAGTTTAATTAATTTTAATAATTTATTAAATTTCATGAATATTTATCCAATTTTAGTATATTGTTAATTTTATGTTCATTTAGATGAGATTTTAACTATTATAATATTTTATTTTTGGAAAAGTTAAATAAGTCACACTCTACGTTTTAATTAATAAAAAAAATGTTAATATGTGGTTATCAAGGAGATATTTTAGACTATAAATAGTCATTTGAAATTTATTATATTTTTCTTCCTCATTTCAATTTAATTTTAAATTTTTTTAAATATTATATTATCTTAAATTATTGCACAACACTAAGTCAATAATTAATGATTTATGAGAAAAAATCAAATATATGATATTAAAAATATTAAAACATTTAAAACTTCAGATAATTAATGTAACCCTAGAATTTTAGAAATATATATTACATATTAGATATTTTTTAGGGATTTTTTAAAAATACACATTTTTATTGATGTATTGAAATTTAAATTAAATGTATATTGTCTAAATTTAGAAAATTGAGCTTTTAAATAAATTATATATTAATATATAATATAAAGATAATAATAAATGAAATAATAATCTCTAGTTATTTTGCGGTATATGATTTCATATATTTTCAATTTATGGTTCACTTTTATCTTATATGTAATAATTACAACCTTTTATTAGAGAAATGTTTGTTCTCATAGTTCAAATTAGAATTTGTTAACTATGGATTAATCAAAATGATGTGTTTTAAAATTAAAAAACATGTTTACATATATTATTTTATGGGATTAAAAACATATACCACCAAATAATAAAATACATTCCAATTTTGGGAAATTTTATTGATATGGAATTTATTAAAATTTTATATGTTGATAATTCTAAAAGTACCCCTCACCTCAATTATAAAAGGATCATTCCTACCTCAATTCATTACAACACATTTAGATTTCTATCACGACCTGCCTACGAAAACATATCTTCTACACTTCTCTATCCACAATATAGAGGTTATTTTATTTCTAATATACCAACCCTATATCCCTTTATTTGAGATCTAAAGGATCCATTTCGATGAAGAGGTAATGACATTAACCAATAACATTTATTTTTAAAATATTTTTTAGCACCTCTAATTATATGTTACTCTACATAAGTTAATAAATTAAGTATTAAAAATATTCTAAAAATACATTATTATTATGAATACAATATTATACAGCGCCTTTCCCATCAAAAAATAAGTGAAAGTATTACTTGTGTGTACGTACAACTTACTATCTCTGCATAGTGATACATTTCATTTTTCATCACGATACATTTTTGATATTTATTTCTATTTATTTAATTATTATATATGATTTTTAGGAAATATTTATTTTTCTTGAATGATATAATCCTGTTTACATTTGAACCATTCAATCCTTAGGGAAATGATAATGTCACTCATCCATACATGGGGACTACACATACCACGATGTGATGAGATTAATTTTTCATTTATATTCTAATTTGATGGTAATAAGGAATAAAATTATGAATATATATTATATATATATGACATAACTATGAATTTTTATTAGTGAATTATTATTTTCCTTTCTATTATTCAATTTTTTCAAAAATAGAAATAATTTTTATGCATAATTATTGCCTACCATGTTCATGAACGAGGTAATTAGATTTTTATATCTAATTTTAATGAATCCTTATAAAAATTCATATATTGCATATATATGAATTTCATAGCATTAATAAATGTATATAAATAAATCTACTAATTTCAATGTATAAGGTGTTGATTCAATAAGGTTTTCCTTATGGATTTTCCCTTCTTTCTTATTTTGAAAATCACAAACACCTTATAATTAAGAAAATGTATGTTTTACCTTCATAAGGAAAATTTTCTTCCATATGGAAGTTTACCCTAACCTAAAATTTCTTATACATAGAAATATTTTTCTTAAGTAAAAAAAACGGATTCATAACCAAAATCTTGGAATCATATAATGTAATGATTCAGACCATTCTTTTTTTAGGATCTGAATTCTGGATGTGAATTGTTATGAAGTTCCAATTCGAATTCTGTACTCCGAACAATTAAGTAGTTCGACTCCGAACTCTTAAGTAGTTTGACTCTGATCTCTTAAATAGTTCGACTCTGAACTCTTAAGTAGTTCGACTCCGAACTCTTATGATTTTTGACTCCGAACTCTTAAGTAGTTCGACTCCGAACTCTTAAGTAGTTCGACTCTAAACTCTTATGAAGTTCGACTCCGAACATTTAAGCAGTTCAACTCCGAACTATTAAGTAGTTCGTCTCCGAACTCTTACAGAGTTCGACTCCGAACTCTTATGTAGTTCGACTCCGAACTCTTATGAAGTTCGAATCCGAACTCTTAAGTAGTTCGACTGCGAACTCTTATAGAAGTTCGACTCTGAACTTTTACTAGATTGACTTCGAACTCTTCATGTCCAGATTCTGATCTCTGGTGAAACCAGACTCCGAATTCCTATAAAACAGAATCCAAAAATTTCTTAACATAGACTCCGAATTTCACTTTGGTTAGACTCCAACCTTTTAATTTACTTACACTCCGAAATTTTGTATAGATTTTACTTTCATATGCTTCATTTCAAGACGGTGCCGTGCATTCAGTTATACATGATTTATTATTAAACGATGTCCTTCATTCGGTTTCTTATTAACCGTTGGTTGAGTTACACGTGTACAGGTCCCTCCGAATTTCATGGAAAATATGACCATTGGAGGAGGGAGCCGACCGTTGGAAATTTTCTTATAAATAGGAGCTCTTTTGAAATAGCTCAAAAATGAGGTTGATCGATCTAGAAACCACACAATGTTATGGTGATTTCTAGAGAGATAATATTTTCATGCCTTGTGGGTTCTGAACGGCTCATTCAGATTGCTTCGTGCGACTCCGAATGATGTTGATTACATTCGAGGACTTACAAGGATAGGAAGACAGAGGTTCCGACTAACTTGAAGTTCGAGGTCTTCCTTGTTGAGGAAGACATAGGTTCCAACAACCTTGAGGTTGAGTGCTTGCGGGGATAGCAAGACAGAGATTCCGATCTTTGTATCGAGGGCTTACCCTGGGGTGGGTAAGACAGACTTGCTTGAAAGTATAAATCATGGGACCATTATCCAAGGTTGTTGGATACCATTTTCTTTGGGTTAAAAGACTTATATATTGTTACTAGTAGTTTTACTACTTGTTTGTTTCCATGTCATATCGTATTATAAGGAAATTATAACCTTCTTATATTTCCTTACAGTAGTACTCTGATAAGTTTAGATTCTATACGCTTTAAGGTAGAATATAATATTGTAAACATTAGTTCTAATTTTCCAATTAGTGTTAGTGGTGTTGTGAATCTTCTTAGTTTAACTTTGTAATCATAGAACTTTCCTTGTCTAAGGAAAACATAGTTAACCATAACCAACTTTAAAGGTTCCAAAGAAATTTTTAAAGTGAACAATTCACCCCCCTCTTGTATATTGAGCATCTACATCATTATTTCGATCCTACAATTGGTATCAAAGGAGGTCTCTAAAATACTTATACTCACACATAAGTTTTTCTTTCTCACTTTTTCATTGTTCTTCTTCATTTCTTAGAAATTTTTTTTGTCATTCCGAACTTTGTCATTCCGAATTGTCATTCCGAACATTGTGGTTTCAAAGTTTATCTTCCAACGAGTTTGGTTACCAAGTTTTTTTTAATAATGGAAGGAATAAATGCTGGTTCTATTGACAATATAAACCCTAAAAGACCACCAATCTTTGATGCTAATGACTATGAGTACTTGAGAGATCGAATGGAGACTTTTTTATCAATACTGGTGTGGATAATTTCATAATGCTTACTTGTTATTATAAAATTACTAATAAGGAAGTTATAACTTTCACTAACCAGGAAAAGCAAGAGTATCAACTCAATTATTAGGTATGTAATACTTTACTATGTTCAATGACTAGAAATATATATAGCCAAACTTCTTCTTGTGAAGTAGCTAATTGTATCTGGAAGAAGTTAGAAGTTACACACTTTGGTACTTCTAAAGTGATTGAAACTATGAGAGCTATGCATAAAGCTGAATACCGTGGATTCAATTTTTTGTATGGGGAATCGATCTGTAAAGTTCAACAGAGATTTATGACCATAGTGAACAGTCTTCAGTCTATGGGAGAGAAAGGACTAGATGATGAAGCTCTTGTGGATAAAATAATTTATATTATGCTCAATTAGTGGGAATCCAAAAGAACAGCTATTGATGAGAATAGGAAGGTCACTCAAATTTCTCTTAATGAGTTATTTGGAACTCTTCTCCAACATGAAACAATAATGAAGAGAGATGTTGACAACATCAAAAAGAAGAATGAGAATTGTACTATTGCTTTTACAACAACATCAAAACATATGAAAGCTAAGACTCCTGAGATAGTAACCAGATACAAGTCTAAAAAAGTTGTTATTCAATCATAATCTAGTGACAGTGAAATCACAGAAAATGAGTTAGAAAATCTTGCTCAAATAATGAACAAGATAGCTCGCCAGAGAAATTTCCAATCCAAGTATAAGAAAAAGGAAAGGAACGATAGGAAAGATGGAGAAGTTACTTGTTATGAATGCAAGAGAGCTGGACATATTAGACCGGATTTCCCTTTGCTAAAAAAGGAAGAAAGTAAAGAAATGAATTCTGAAATGATCAGAAAGATGTACTACAAAACATAAGCTAAGAAAGTTCTCAAATAAAATGACACCTGGAGTGCCATTGGTGGTGACTCTTCAGATGAATCTTCTGATTATGAATATTCAAGATAGTATAATCTTGGTTTTATAGCCATATTACCTATTAACAATCATTGTTTTATGTATAATGTATGAAATGCTGAATCATTGACCAATGTTTCTTTAAATTCTAATGATAGAGAATATTATAACTCTTCTGATGAAGAATCCTCTTCTGATGAAGAGTATACTTTACCTACCTATGAAGTGGTTTCTAGGTTTGCTGATCTTCTTTAAATTGAGAATTCCAAACTCAATAATAAACTTGATAAGGAAAACTCTAGAAATTATATTCTTATAAAAGAAATATCAGATCTTTCTAAAGATCATGATAGGAAAAATGATGATTTTATAAATATTTCAAAAAATCTTGAGGAATTATGTTCTGAGAAGAAGACACTTTCTCACGAGTTAGAAAAAGTAATTTCTAAGAAAACTGTTTTCGAGCCTACCTCTAGTTCTAAATCTCATGATTTTTAAGATAAAAACCTGGTTATAAAACTCATGTTAGAAATTTTTTCTTTAACAAAGTGTTTATCAAACATTACCCATGGTGATGAAAATTTTTATAAAATGTATTCACAAATTCGACCTTTAAGAAACAAATCTGGATTTGGTTATACCCATGAAAAACCAACTTTTAGTAACAACAAAATTGTTCCACAAAGTTCCCCATTTTGTACCAAGTTTCAATGTGGTGGTCACTGGGCAAAGAATTTTCCTTTAAACAAAACCTAATCTTTAGGTTTTCATAAGGAATATTTTTCAAAGAAGATGTGGGTGCCTAAAATTTAGTTGTCTGGAAATCTTGGATCGAAACAAGTTTGGATTCCAAAAGTCTAATTAATTGCTTGATTTTAGGAAGATAAAGGGATTACCAACTACAATACATGGTACATGGATAGTGGATGTTCCCGGCACAAGACGGGCAACAAAAGCTATTTTGAAAAGATTATAAAAACGAAAGGAGGAAAGGTAACTTTCGGAGATAATTCTCAGAGAGAAATTGATGGTATAGGTAATATTGGTCTTCTTGGTAAAACCTTGATTTCAAATGTTATTTTTGTTAAAGGTCTTAAGCACAACCTCATTTTCATAAGATAGTTATGTGATAAATGATACCTTGTGAGTTTTAGGAATGATAAATGCTTAGTTAACAATTCTAAGGAAGAATTTATTCTCTCAGCCAATAGGCATGAAAATGTTTACACCGTGAACCTAGAAGACCTCAGGAGCCAAGACCTACCTTGCATAAGTTCAATGGAAGATCATTCCTGGTTACGGAAGAGAAGACTAGGTCACTGTAACCTTAGAAACATATGTAAACATTCTATGAAGAAACTAGTTAAGGATCTACCAGAGCATATATTTGATTCTTCTAAAGTTTGTGATCCTTTCCAATATGGAAGCGATCATAAATCTATATTTAAATTAATCTGTGAAGTCTCAATGACTGATGCATTACAGTTAGTGCACATGGATATTTTTGGTCCGACACAAACCAGAATCATTGGAGAAAAATACTTTGTGTTTGTTCTAGTTGATGATTACACCAGATTTACTTGGGTCTATTTTCTAGCAAAGAAGTCTGAAGCTTTTTATTATTTCAAAAGTTTTAGAGAACAAGTTAAAAATGAGAAAAATCATCCACTGAAAACTCTTCATAGTGATCATGGAAGAGAATTTGAAAATTCTGATTTTGAATCTTTATGTTGTAGAAAAGGTATTACTCACAGTTTTTCATCACCTAGAACTCCTCAACAAAATGGTGTAGATGAAAGAAGAAATAGAATTCTTCAAAAAAAATAACTAGAACCATGTTGAGTGAATATTCTATAGCTTGAAATTTCTAGGCTGAGGTTTTAAGTACTGCTTTTTATATTATAAATTGAGTTTTGATTAGACATTTTCTTAATAAAACTTCTTATGAGTTATGCAATGGTAGAAAACCAAGACTTTCATACTTCAAGGTTTTTGGTTGCAATGTATTCATTGTGAATACTAAAGATAATTTACATAAATTTGCACCAAAATCTGATGAAGGAATTTTCTTAGTCTACTCCACAACTTCTAAGGCATATAGATTTTTCAATAAAAATACATGTACTGTTGAAGAAACAGTGCATGTAAAATTTGATGAGTCTGATCCTTTTGTTTTTAAACCAGCCTAACCTACATCCTCGGATTTGGTTTCAAAAATTGATTGTCCACCTTTGATAGAAGATCTATTTGATAAGGAAAATGTTCAAGAATATACTTCTGAAACATTTACCCAAGAAGACTTTATGCCCTATGTTGATGAACAGGATTTACAAAACCCAAATCCGATGTTTCTTAAGAATCATCCCAGTGATAGCATCATTGGTGATTTAAATCAACCTGTAAGTACTAGAAGTTACTTAAGAAATAAAGTAGAAAATCTTGCATTTCATTGCCAATTAGAACCAAAAAGCACTGATGAAGCTTTAGGTGATGATGATTGGATCAAAGCCATGCAAGATGAACTATATGAATTTGAGAGGAATAAAGTATGGACCATGGTTGAGAGGCCCATGGAAACTTCTGTTATTGGAGTAAAATGGGTCTTCAGAAATAAGTGTGATGAAAATTGAGTCATAGTAATAAATAAATCTATACTCGTTGCTAAAGGCTATAAAAAGCAAGAGGGAATAGACTATGAAAAAACCTATTCTCCAGTAGGTAGACTTGAATCTATTCTTATTCTACTTGAATTTGCAGCATTCTTCAATTTTAAACTTTTTTAAATGGATGTGAAAAGTACTTTTCTTAACGGTTATGTTCAAGAGGAAGTTATTGTTGAACAGCCTCATGGCTTTGAAGATACAAAACATCCTGATCATGTTTTTAGACTTACCAATGCATTGTACGGTCTTAAACAAGCCCCACGAGCCTGGTATGATAGACTCACATGATTTTTGCTTCAAAATAACTATGTTAAATGAAATGTAGATCCAACCCTTTTTATAAAGAAAGATATGAAAAATGTTTGGATTGTTGAAATTTATGTTGATGACATCATATTTGGTTCAACACCGCAATCTTTAACTGATTCTTCTGCAAGACTAATGAAATCTGAGTTTGAAATGAGTATGATGGGTGAGTTAACCTTTTTCCTTGGTTTTCAAATTTCTCAAAAACCATAAGGATCCTATATATCTCAACATATGTATATTAAATATCTTCTCTAAAAGTATGGTTATGACAACGCTACGAGTAATATTACTCCCATTAGTACCTGAAACACCTTAGATCTTGATGAAGCTGGGAAACCAGTAGATCAAACATCATTTAGAGGTATGATAAGAAGTTTACTTTACTTAACAGATAGTCGACCAAACTTAATGTTCTCAGTTTGCTTATGTGCAAGATATCAATCCAATCCTAAGGATTCTCACTTAATGGTAGTAAAAATAATTTTTCTCTACATTAAGGGAACAATGGATCTAGGATTATTTTATACTTCTGGGAATGATATTGTTCTAAAAGGATTTTCTGATGCAGACTTTGGTGGATGTGGAATGGATAGAAAATGTACATACGGAACTTGTCATTTCATTGGATACTCTTTAGTTTCTTGGTCCAGTAAGAAGAAACATTCTGTAGCACTTTCCACTGCTGAAGCTGAATATGTAGCAGTTGGAAGTTGTTGTGCTCAAGTGTTGTGGATTCAACACAAACTCACATATTATGGCCTTAGTTTTAATAAGATGAAATTTTTTTGGGATAACACAAGTTCCATTTCCCTATGTAAAAACCATGCACATCAATCTCATGCAAAAAACATAGATATTAGGCATCACTTTCTTAGGGATCACACACTTAAAAGAGAAACCACTCTTCATTTTATTGGAACGCAAGATCAGCTTGCTGATATTTTCAAAAAATCATTACCCTCCGATATATATGAATACATTAAAAAAGTTAGGAATGATAAACGTAAGGTAATAATTCTTTATGAACTTCTTGTTGAACAATTATCCTAACCATAATATACTCCTTTTCATAGGGGGGGTACATTTGATTGTTAGTGTAACAAAAATTTTCGTAATCAGTTTTTTCAAACATAGTGTAACTAAAATTTTCGTAGTTAGTTTTTCAAAAGTTTCGGAACTAAAGTTTCCGGAATGGAAATTTCTGAAAAAAAAACTTCTTGAATGGATAATTTTGTAATAAAAACTTCCGGAATGGAGATTTTCATACTGAGAACTTCCGGAATGGAGATTATCGTACTAGTGTTTTTGTTGCGATATTTTCGTACTGGAACATTAGTAAAGAGTTTGTTTTTAAATTCAATTCATCAAGAAGAATATTACCAATTATGAACAATATTTCTATCCAATCCGAGAACTATGATTGCCTTACTTATAGTTTCGTAATCATATTTTACATGCTGATGTTTTTCTGAGTTTTAAAAGTTCAGATTCTAGTTTTTCTCAAATTCGAATGTTTTCCTTAAAAACCTGAAAAGATCAGAGTCAAGTTTTTCCTTGCGGGAGTGTTTTCAACCATCAGATCAGATCAAAGATTTTTCAACCATTTGATGGCTCTTGGAAGACCAAAGGTCACATCCATCACCTATATAATGGGGACACAAAGACTCGTCCCACATCAGTTTTAAAAGCTTTCGCATCGCAAAGACCATCTACTCTTCTTAAGACCGGTTCCGATCTTTCCAAAGTCATTCCAAATCATTCAGATTTCTTCAATCCGAATGTTTATTGAAGCAACATCTCATGATATTTCTAATGAAAAACCAATATCTAAGTGGTTAGTCTTCAGGGAAAGGTTATATCATCTGGATTTATATAAGATTGATTCCCTTTATTTCAAAGAATATTAGACTGAATGGATGGGATGATGTCTGCGTAGATATCTTAGATAAACAGGACCCAGTTTATACTGATGTGTTGATAGAGTTCTATGAGTCTATTTCCATCTAGATGGAAGATAGCAGAGAGTGGTTTTCCTTCACGTATTATGGTAAGACTTATAAGTTATCTTACACCAAGGCCGCGAGCTAGGTTGGTTTATCCTATGAAAGAGAAGCTTAATTCTGCTCACACAAACTTCCCGATGTGCATGTAAGTTTTAACAAGGAGAGGGAACTGAAGTGTCTCAGACTTAAGGATGATTCAACCATTATGATTTCTCATCTCACTCGGAAAAATAGAATCCTTCATCTTTTTGTGCAAGTATTTCTGGTCCCAAGAAGAGATGATAAAGACAATATGAAGAAAAGTTATATTATGTCATATATTTCTTGGTAAATCTAAGAAAGATAAATATGATGAGGCATGTCTTGGTTACGATCAAGAACATCAAAGAAGGCAATTTGAGAGCTCAGATAATCATGTTCCCTGCCTTACTATATAAGTTGATAGTTTGGTTCTTAGAATACTTCAAGGTTACATGAAAATCAAAAGTTCGGAATTTCATGCTTATGTTGGTTAGTGATGACACCTTGAAGAGGATGAAGATGGGTTTTTCCATGAATCTGGAGAATTTTACCCTCTATCTGTAGAAGAGGGTGAAGCAGCTCAGAAAGAAACACACACTCTGGAACCATCCAATAAGAAAAGGATGAATAGAAATGTTTAGGAAGTGGTTGCTGATGAAGAAAATCCTAAGGCTAAGGAAACTCAATCTGCTCCCCCCCAACCCGAAGAAGCAGAAAACATATACACATGAAGTGGCAGCCAAGTGGGGGGAAGATAAAGAGAATAGGAAGGAAGGGGATACTCAATTCTGATTGGACCCTGCAGAGGCTAAGGTCTTAAAATATAGAGTTGCGGAAGAGTTATAGAATCAGGCAAAAGAGATGAAAATGAAAAAGAAAGTATTTGAAGCTGGAGTGGTGCAATCTTTGCTGAGAGCTAATGAGTTAGCATCTGAGCTGATTCCGGTTCCGAAATCTTTCCTAACAGATTCTTCTTTACCAGAAACTCTAGCCAAGAACTATATCACTCAGGAAAAAGTAAAGGGTAATGAAGTAGTTAAAGAAGCTAAAAAAGAAGTTGCAGAAGAGGTAGATGAAGAAGAATAAGAAGAAGAAGAATAGGAGGGATGTGATGATTTGGATACCCTGATCAAGAAAGTACAAGACTATAAAGATAAGGCTGAATCCGAAAAGTTAATAACTCCAGGAATGGGAGATGAGGAATCTAGCAAGAAACAGTAAGAAGAAGAAGAAGAAAATGTCTTGTATGATGATGAAGAATCCTATGAGAGGAATTTCCTTGAGTAAGGACAATAAAAACATAAACCCGATGAAGACCAGATTATTCAAGTTTCTGAATCCAAAGAAGTATCTCCTGATGATCAACCTATTACAAGAGATGATAAGGGGAAGAAAGCTCTCATGGAGACTCTTATAAAAGATGACATAAGGAGGAAAGAGGTTGGTGGTCTCTCTAGAAAGAATCTAGTGCAAGTTGAAGAAGAGAAATCTCAAAGAGATGTATCTGATTCGGAATTATCATCTCATGGGCATGATTTTGTGGTTCAATCTCTGAGGATGTTAGTGGACACCATTCCGATTTTTCCAATAATAGATTCCAGATGCCAGATGCTGTAACAAAGTATGAATCAGAAATCATATTCCTTATCCATGGCCATGGATAAGTTTGTGAAGCTCGAAGATGAACAAAAAAATTTTCTTATCGATTATGATGTGCATAGAATGTCTTGCAGTAAGATAAAAAAGTTTTCAAGATGAGATGATTATTGAGCAGTGTTCCCGGAGTCAACATGTGATGGAACTAAATGACATGGAAAATTCTCTGGCTCAAAATCTTATAAATGATAGAAATCTCCGGATTGAGATTGAGAAAACAATCATTTATCAAGATGAAATAATAAAGTTGCAGAAAGAAGATATGGAGGCTCAGACAGAAGCTCAGGCAGAAGCTTTAAAATTCCAAGAAGAAAAGACAAAATCCTTGGAGAGGCCAGTAGAGGAAGACCAAAGAGACCTAAAGAAGCTCAAAACCTTGTTAGAGAAGCTCATTCCGAAGGAAAAGGAAGACAAATAAACCGACTATGATATTTTTTTGTAGTTCTCTTTCTTTGTAAAGTTTTTCCCAACACTAATAAAATGTTATTTGGTTCGTTGTATCTTGTTATATACTAATGTTTCAGGTACTATATTTTCTTTTCCATACACTTTAATTATTTTTGAAAATCACAAAGGGGGAGAAGGAATAAGAACTACTCTGAAGGAGGAGAAAGAAAAATTTCCAAGTGAAATATTCTTAAAGTAAGGGGGAGTTTCTCACTTTGATGTTTTTCATTCACATGATAATGAGCACTCCACTCCAGAAATTCAGAATACAATCCTTAGAGTTTCAATGCCTAAGGGGGAGTTAGTTGTATTCACTTTCATCCATGAACAAAGGGAGATAAGTTATAATTTCAAAGTCTAATGATTTTTTCAAAATCCCTATATTCATTTTGGTAAGGATGTTTGTGATTTCCAAAAAGGGGGAGATTGTTGAGTCAATAAGGTTTTCCTTATGAATTTTTCATTCCTTCTTGATTTTAAAATCACAAACACCTTATACTTAAGAAAATGTATGTTTTACCTCCATATGGAAAACTTTCTTCGATAAAAAAATTTACCCAAACATAAAATTTCTTATACATAGAAATATTTTTCTTAAGTACAAAAACTGGATACTTAACCAAAATCCCGGAATCATATAATGTAAAGATTTGGAGCATTATGTTTTTAGGATCTAAATTCTGGATATGAATTGTTATGAAGTTCCAATCCGAATTCTGGACTCCGAACGATTATGTAGTTCGAATCCGATCTCTTAAGTAGTTCGACTCCAAACTATTAAGTTGTTCGACTCCGAACTCTTATGAAGTTTGACTCTGTACTCATATATAGTTCGACTTCGAACTATTAAGTAGTTCGAATATGAACTCTTATGAAGTTCGACTCCGAACTCTTAAGTAGTTCGAATCTGAACTCTTAAGTAGTTCGACTCCGAACTCTTATGGAGTTCGACTCCGAACTCTTAAGTAGTTCGACTCTGAACTCTTATGAAGTTCGACTCAGAACTCTTAAGTAGTTCGACTCCGAACTCTTATGAAGTTCGACTCCGAACTTTTACTAGTTCGACTTCGAACTCTGCACGTTAAGATTCCAATCTCTGGTGAAACCAGACTCCGAATTCCTATAAAACAGAATCCGAACATTTCTTAACATAGACTCCGAATTTCACTTTGGTTAGACTCCGGACTATTAATTTACTTACACTCAGAAATTTTGTATATATTTTACTTACATATGCTCCATTTCAAGACAATGTCGTGCATTCTGTTATAGAGGATTTATTATTAAATGATGTCATTCATTCTATTTCTAATTAACTGTTGGTTGAGTTACACGTGTACAGGTCCCTCCGAATTTCATGGAAAATATGACTGTTGGAGGAGGGAGCCGACCATTGGAAATTTGCCTATAAATAGTAGCTCATTTGAAAGAGCTCAAAAAATGAAGTTGATCGATCTAGAAACCACATGCTATTATGGTGATTTCTAGAGAGAGAATCTTTTCATGCCTTGTGCATACAGAAATGCTCATTCAGATTGCTTCGTGCGACTCCGAATGTTGGTGATTACATTCGAGGATTTCCGGGGATAGGAAGACAGAGGTGTTTACTACCTTGATGTTTGAGGGATTTTTTGCTGAGGAATATAGAGCTTCTGACTACATTGAAGTTGAGGTCTTGCGGGGATAGAAAGATAGATATTTCGATCTTCGTATCGAGGGCTTACCCTGGTGTGGGTAAGACAGACTTGCTTGAAAGTATAAATCAAGGATCCTTTATCCAAGGTTGTTGGATACCTTTCTCGTTGGGTTAAAAGACTTATATCGTGTTACTAGTAGTTTTACAACTTGTTTCTTTCCGCTACATATTATATTTTATGGAAAGTATAAACTTCTTATATTTCCTTACACTAGTACTCTGATAAGTTTAGATTCTATATGCTTTAAGGTAGAATCTCATATTGTAATCATTAGTTCCAATTTTTTAATTGGTGTTAGAGGTGTCGTGAATCAGCTTAGTTTAACTTTGTAAACATAGAACTTTCCTTGTATTAGGAAAACATAGTTATATGTAACCAATTATAAAGGTTCCAAAAGAATTTTTAAAGTGTAAAATTCACACCCCCTCTTTTATATTGATTATCTACATCGTTATTTCGATCCTACATAAGGACCGAGATTTTCAAACAGAAACAAGCTTGGAAAAAAAGTAGTAATCATCAAAAAAAGTTTTTAATAACAACTTATTAATAAATGGGTGATAAGATGTTCTAAAGAATAATATATGGTATAATAAATATAAATATGGTTATATATTATAAGAATATTATATCTATATTTTTTATTATACAAGATGTTTTAAAATTATCGAAGAGACATGAGACTTGAGGTAAGGGTTTGTTTCACAATGCCATCATAAATCCTGATTTCTTATGATTGTTTTATACTCAAGAATTTTTCCCTTCAATGACCATATGTCACTCAAATATTATAAAAATGTTTTTTATTATTCTACTAAAATTTGGTTTAGTAATTTTTATACATTTTTTACTTATTAAAAATGGTTTGAAATGAGTGTTTTTATTATGTTCTAAACGAGGCACGTTGTGACTTTTCTAAAAAAAATATAGAAAGGACTATTTTTTTAAAATATGAAATTAAATGAATTTATCATCGTCTTGGTGCCATAATGAGTTTTATATTACATTAAATGTTTACAAGGTTTCCTTTAATAAGTATATTTTATTAATTTCAAGGACATATTTAGATTATAAAATTTAATTTTTAAATTTGAATGTACATTTTCCTCAAAACGATTTTAATAATTGTTTAATGGTATCCATCTTTTTCAATGACATTATCTTGTGGTTAATCTTATTGATTAATGGTGTCATGATCCAACAACACCACTACAGAAAATCGGAATATTTGTGATGTGTATTTTAGGACGGGACCCCATCGCAAATGGCCGATTGTAGAAAACGGCGTTGCAAAAAGATTTTTGATGATATAGTGTTACAAAATAAAAATATTTGCGATGGGATGTTTTTCCATCACCAATATGTTCTATGAGATTATTTAAAAAATGTATTTCTGATGGGGGAACACCATCGCAAAAGGTCCGAAAACAAATATGTTAAATTTTTTTAATAAAACAATATTATTATTAAAAGAAAAATTGCATTAGAAAATAATAAAAAATCATAGTGGTAAATTAAAAGTATAATAATATTAATAATCTTAATAATATTAATATAACATTAATTATAATGAAAAAAATTATTAATATTAATATTAATTAAATAATAATCATATTTAGTAAAATAAAAAAATACAAAATTATTATTATTATTATTATTAATCTAATTATTATATTAAATAATATTAATAATATCATAATAATTTTATTATTAATATTAACCAAATAATATTAATTTTATTAATAGAATCATAAAAACTACAAAACAATAAAAACAAATATAACTATAAAAATATAATAACAAAATAAAATAAGTAAAATATAAAATAATAGAATAATAAAATAGTAAAATTAAAAAAATATAATGTAATAAAATAATAAATAAATAAAATGAAAAATAATTAAATAAATAATAAAAAATGCAATATTCACAACAACATGAAAACACATTATATAGAAATACAAATCGTTAATATTACAAAAAAACATTCAATCAAATGTTTTATTATAAAAACCATTATATCACTAAGGTAGTCCTCTAGAGGTGTTAGAGGAGATGTTGGAGGGAACTCTATACCTAAAAAATGAGTCGGATGGTGCATGTACTTCATTTGTATATGTTATTGCTACCATCGACACATCTCATCTTCCTACTGCTGTTGTTATCATCAGGGCATTTCTTGATGATGAAACTACTATTAGCACATATCCTACTACTGCTAATTATTGCTATTTATTTCTATTTATTGCTAATTATTTCTATTTATTTCAATTTATTACTATTTAGTTCCAATTATTTCCAATTATTTCCAATTATTTCTATTTAATTATATTTATTTCAATTAATTGCTATTTATTGAAAATTACTTCTAATTATTGTTATTCATTTCTAATTATAGTTAATTATTTCTAATTATTGGTAATTATTTGTAATTATTTCTATTTAGTCATATTTCTTCCTATTTATTACTATTTAATCTTAATTAATTTAAAGAATAATAATTAATTCTGATTATTAAAAATAAATCCTAATAATTAATAATTAATCATAATTATTGCTATTTGTTTCTAATAAATTAAAACTATTACATATTAATTCTAATTATTATTAATTATTTATAGATAATATTAATTATTACTAATTGATCCCACTCAATCCTAATTGTTAATAACTACTCATAATTATAACTATTTATTACAATATATTGAAATTTATTACTATTTAAAACTAATTATTACTAATTATTACAATTTAATCCTAATTATTACAATTTATTCCTTATTATTATTTTTTAATCCTAATTATTTTTAATTATAACTAATTATTACAAATTATTTTTTTTTATTTATAACTAATTATTACAATTTATTACTAATTATTTCGATTTATTACAAATTATTGCTATTTATTGCTAATTATTACAAATTATTACTATTTATTACAATTTTGATCACTAATTATTACTAATTATTACTAATTACAACTAATTAATCCTAGTAATTACAAATTAATCATAATTATTACTAATTAATCCTAACTATTAATAATTAAACCCAATTACTACTAATTAATACTGACAATTAATATTTTATTACTATTTGTAACTATTTATAACTAATTATTATATTTTATTTCTATTTTTTACTATTTACTTCTAATTATTAATATTTAATAATAATTATTACCATTTATTACTATTTACTACTTTTCACTATTAATTAATCTTTATTATTACTAATTAAAATTACTTATTCCTAATTAAAACTACTCATTACCGATTATTACTAATTGTTACTAATTATTACTAATTATTACCAATTAATGAAAATTATTAGTAATTAACCATAATTATTACAAATTAGATGTACATATTTCTAATTATTTCTAATTGTTACAAATTATTACATATTATTATTAGTTTTACAATTTATTACTATTTATTACTAATTTTTACTAATTATTTATTTCTAATTATAGTTAATTATTTCTAATTATTGTTAATTATGTGTAATTATTTCTATTTAGTCATATTTATTCCTATTTATTTCTATTTAATCTTAATTATTTTAAATAATAATAATTAATCCTGATTGTTAAAAATAAATCCTAATAATTAATAATTAATCATTATTATTGTTATTTGATTATAATAAATTAAAACTATTACAGATTAATTCTAATTATTATTAATTATTTATAGATAATCTTAATTATTACTAATTGATCCCACTCAATCCTAATTGTTAATAACTATTCCTAATTATTACTATTAATTAAAATATATTGAAATTTATTACTATTTAAAACTAATTAATACTAATTATTACAATTTAATCCTAATTATTACAATTTATTCCTTATTACTATTTATTAATCCTAATTATTATTAATTATTACTAATTATTACTAATTAATATTCTTTATTATTTTTTATAACAAATTATTACAATTTATTACTAATTATTTCGATTTATTACAAATTATTGCTATTTATTGATAATTATTGCAAATTATTACTATTTATTACAATTTTGATCACTAATTATTACTAATTATTACTAATTACAACTAATTAATCCTGGTAATTACAAATTAATCTTAATTATTACTAATTAATCCTAACTATTAACAATTAATCCCAATTATTACTAATTAAGACTGAAAATTAATATTTTATTACTATTTATAATTATTTATTACTAAATATTATATTTTATTTCAATTTTCTACTATTTACTTCTAATTATTATTTTATAATAATAATTATTACCATTTATTACTATTTACTACTTTTCACTACTAATTAATCTTTATTTTTACTAATTAAAACCAATTATTCCTATTTATTACTACTCATTACCAATTATTACTAATTATTATTAATTATTAATAATTATTACTAATTAATGAAAATTATTACTAATTACCCATAATTATTTCAAATTAGATGTACATATTACTAATTATTACTAATTGTTACTGATTATTACTTATTATTATTAGTTTTAAAATTTATTACCATTTATTACTAATTATTACTAATTATCTGTATTTATTACAAATTATTTAATATTATTACTAATTATTCGGAATTATTACTAATTATAGATAATTATGAAAAATTATTCATATTTTTTATTAATTATTTCTAATTATTAGTAATTATATAAATTTGTTAATAATTTTCTACATTTTCCCATAATTATTACTAATTATTACTTATTATTACTAATTATTTCTAATTATTACTAATTATTACTAATCATTAATTATTATTACTAATCATTGCTAATTGTTTGTATTTAGTACTAGTTATCACTATTTATTATCATTTATTGGTATTTATTACTAATTACTACAAATTATATCTAATTATTTTTAATTACTACTAATAACTACTAATTACTGCAAATTACTTCTAATTATTTGTATATATTTCTTTTTATTACTAAATATTTTTAATTATTCTTAATTATATGTCATTATTCCTAATTATTACAAATTATTTTTATTTATTACTATTTATTTCTATTTATTCCAAAATTTTCATATTATTTCCTTATTTTCCCTAATTATTACATATTATATCTATTTATTACTATTTTTTCTAATTATTCTTAATTATTTCTAATTATTACTAATTATTACAAATTATTACAAATTATTCATATTTAATACTAATTATTCATATTTATTTGTATTTATTACTAATTTTTAATAATTATTACTAATTATTACTTTTTATTATTTTTTATTACTATTTATTACTATTTATTACTATTATTACAAATTATTACAAATTATTACAAATTATTTTAATTATTTCTAATTATTCCTAAATATTTCTTTTTATATCTAATTATTTCTAATTTTTACACTTTATTACAGTTCATTATAATTTAATACTATATATTACTAATTAATCCTAATTATCACTATTTAATAATTATTATTACTAATTATTACAAATTTTGACTAATTATTTATAATTCTCAATAATTATTAACAATTATTACTAATTATGACAATTTTTTATTATTTATAATTATGACTCATTATTAATGATTATTTCTAATTTTTCAAATTAATACTAATGACTTCTATTTAATAATAATTAATATAACTATTAATTAATACAATTTAATATTAATCACATTTATTAGTAAAAAACATATTACAAAATAAAACAAACCAATTCTAAATTAATTTAATTACAGCTAATTAATAATAATTTTAACTAATATCTAATAAACTGAATTAACTAAAAATAAAAGAAATAGAAAAATACCTTTAAACTGAATCATTCGGAGGATTCGAGTTGCAAATATTGCTCTAATTTAAAAGTTTTAACTTTGAAAAATTTTGAGAGTGAAAATGTAAGTATAGAGGGAGTGAGGAGTGGAGGAAGAAGATGAATGAGAGGAAAAAAGATGGGTGTATATATATGTTAGATTAGTTGTGATGGGACACGTCACAAATATCATCCTGCCGACATACTATTGGAGAGAGGAGATAAATCTCATCGCAACTACTAAAAAACATTGTTCGATATTTGGGACATGCTATGATGCTCATCGCAAATACCCTTCCCATGGTTTGGTGTGCAACTTGCACGAAACATTTTGCAACGTGTAGAGGGTCCCATAAAAAATAGTCCCTCTCGACAGAATTTTTCGACAGAATCCTTCCCCGTCAAAAATATCTATCAGAGATACCCATTTTTTCTTAGTGTACAATTAGTATGTTTCTATGGATAGTTTATTTTTATGAATAAAATATTAAATAATTACAAAACCCATTAGATTTCTATTTTTTATGTTGTGCTAAAATGATTATTAAACCCATTTTCATGGGTTATGATATGCTAAAGGTCTTATGATCATGTTCACACATATGTTTTATTTTCATTATATGCATGGTGGAACCTGTAGGTTTCGGGCGTACCAGAAGCATGTGGATGGGTGACCGTAAATTTAATTTTACTATTATCAACGATCAATTAGAGATCCTTCACGATGCTAAATCAACTAATCTTCTGAATAAAAAGAGAAACGAAAAGGGAAGAGGGGCGTCCTAGAACCGTAGAAAGGATCATCATATATTGGTTATAATTAATTTAATAAAATTAATGATTTACCATGATGTAATTCTCTCGTTGTTGATGTTTCTTGTCACTATCCAATGTGATCTGTCATTGCACCATAGAAGCCAAGTGTTCTCTTTCTCCATTGGAGATCCACACATGATCCACCTATCTCTGTGTGTCACTGAAATTATCTCTATGTTCTAGTGCAGAAGAGCCTTCATTTATCGTGTCCACCTTTGATTGCCTTGAAAGTCACATCTAAAGAACTCTCCTTGATCTGGTGGAGGAGGATCTCTCTCGTAAGATGAGAGAATTCGTGGAGGAAAATAATTATCTCTTGGTTTATGGGATTTCTCCAGATTCGTTGTGCACAACCACGATGAATGGATAGGTCTAAGGAAAATAATGTAATTGAGATTAATATTACGTAGGATAAAAAATGAATTAAATACCCAAATGCATTTATATATTTTATTTAATTCTAAGTAAGACCCCATGACTAATAATAACATTGGGCTATTATTATCACTTGATATACACCCAACGAATTACACGTATTATCATTTAACTAAATAAATATTTTTACTTTTCACAGATCCTCAGAAAAACTACATGCCATGTATAAATTAATATAGATGGCACATACTTTTGTTATTCCATTATCTTTAGTTCCTCCATCTCATTTATTAGACCTTGAGTAACGAATATTTATTTCATCAATAATTATCAATGCATTACTCTCTAATAAAAATATTATTTCTCCCTCAATATATTCTTTCGAATAACTAGAGTTGAAATAAATGAAATCAATAATCCTTGAATAATTATAAAACCACAATCGTGGATAATAATTATTCAACTTGTTAAATAAATATTTAACAGAGATAATTGGATACACTATGTGTGATACCCTCTAGGCCTCATTCTCAGTGCCATTAACTAGAGCCTTAATAAATTCCAATGATAGCGTCTAGTAACCCGCAAAGGCATCGATATAGAAAGAAGTTAATGCCACAATGACATGTCACCTCCTACAAATTCTTACTGTGTAATGTAATCACATTGTCTCGATATCTCCAATCAAGCGGGTTTCAATCTAGTGCCATCATCCCACGTGATCGATTGTTGGTTCTTTGACTTCCCCGAATTTAACATGACCATTCCTTACCATGTCCATGTATTTATTTAGGCTATATATATTCCATTAATTGGACTATGATATAAAATTCTGTTATGGAAGAGAAGGGACAAATCTTTTTTCATTATCTATTAATGCAATATTACTTGTGAGGCACACAAAATATCTTACATCATTCTGAATAGTGTGTTGTCATAGTTTCCTTTATTGCATATATGTGTTTGAGTTGTAATACCCATTAATGACATTCTTAACATCTAAGGGCCAATTCACACGTCCGTAGATCCGAACATCTAATTAATATATGAAATGTAGATTTCTTATTGGCGCATCTCATTCTCATAATATCCTCATGGATATTACAAAGGGAACACACAATGAAAGGTGCCTCAATGTATTATGAGTCATCACCCCTAATGGACTATATTATCTATGTCCCTCAAATATCATCATTCGTCCATAGAACATATATTCAAGAATGGTGTTACGGGACATCTGGGTTCTCATCATAGGAGAGATCTGCTATGACCCTTCAGTGAAACAACTATCCTTATGACATTATCAAATGAATTTTCACACAAAATAAAAATCAAGACGTGAAAAGTTATTTATTAATATTCAAATCCATGAATGAAATTTTATCATACAGTACAAAGTAATTGGTTCTTGGCAACCATCTCCAAAAAGCATCCTCTTGGACTTGATCCAACACATAACAACATTTAACCAACTAGCTCTCACACGATATTCATTCTTCTGCTGAGATAGACCACTAGTCATGGGGTCCTCAACATTTTCTTCCATGGAAACTATGATCAGTACAACTTCACCCCTTTGATAGAAATCTCTCAAGAGGTGATACTTCTGAATTATGTTCTTTGTACGTTGATGTGACCATAATTATTTTGCAAGAGCCAATACTGCAATATTATCACAATATAATGTGATAGGGTCTTTACTAATAGGAACCACATCAAGATCATGGAAAATGATCCGAATGTAGATGGATTTTTTGGCTGTATAAGATGTCACTATATATTCTGACTCCCATGTAGAATCATTGAAAACTAATTTGTTTGAACTCCTCCAGCTCATAGCTGTTGGATCGAGTTATACCAAATATGCATAAGAGGGGATGATTTGTGTCTTTTACAATTTCTGCGAGAATCATGATGATTTCCAAATACTTCCTTTATCTTAATAAGAATTTTTATGCTGCACAAAATAAACCTATTGAAGGACACATATATGTATAGTGGTTTGGGGAACAGAAGGCCCCTAGTCCACTCTACCAATACTCTTCTCCACGAGCTTGGTGATATTAACTATGTATTCTTCTTATCAATAGACCGTCCACAACTGAGTACAGGCTGTTGACATCTTTTCAAGATAAGGATAAAACAGATCCTTTTAGTTCATGCACTGAACTGAATAAACAGCTTAGTATGTGAAGATGGTTACTCAAAATGAAAATAACACTTTTCTAAATACACTTTCCAGTTGTTCATCATATTTTTAGTATCACACGGTGGGTAGTGGATGGATCATCATCTTCAGAAAAGATGTTCCTCATGTAAGAGCAGTTCTTAGTCGATCGAACTGCAAATAAATCTTTAAAAAAATCATCTACTTAAACAATAATAGATTCACGATAGATATTCATGGTAGTATAATAATTATATATTCTTTTCCATTTCTTCAGAAAAAAAGGGTCTGATAGATCTTGATAGTGTCAGATCTGTCTGACTTGTATATCTATTTTTCACGATGATTCATATTTGTTTTTATAAAACAAAATAACATAGATATATATAGAATAATGAAACGCATTTTTAATTGAAATTTTGATACATAAATTCATCCTTATGAATCATGATAATCAAAAGTATGAATAACAAGGAATACATAACTTCCCTTAATAATCAGCATGAAATCCTCCTCATAAATTGATCCATTGAATAAAAAATTAATGGCATTAAATAAGTCAAAGATGTGCTTTAATTTCGGGCCTTAAATTATTTTTGAAATCAGCCTGATATTCCAAAAAATCCCATTTCATAATAAGATCATATTTTAAATCTTTCTTGATAAACATAGGGTTGATGATCTATTCTTCAAATGTAAGGTTTATCTCCAAAATAAGGTTGATCTCAAACGTATGGTTGATCTCATATGTAGGTTCGATCATCCATACTTTCCTCTTCAACTTTCAAACGTATGGTAGATTATCCATACATTCCTATTAGAAAAACGTAGGATTCATGATCTATACTTTTTGAAGGAACATAATATTCATTAGAAAAGTAAGGATAATGATTTATAATTTCGTGAAGAAAATGTATGTTTCTATACTTATTTAAGGTTCTTCTTTCAAAATTTTCTAATATTACAAATTTAAGGTTCCTTCCAAATGTAAGGTTCTTTTACCATACGTTTCTGAACTCATGTAAACAAAACATTGAATTTTATCCTTATGATACGCTCTTCGATGTAGATTATGAACAGTGTTTCTAGAACAGGCTAATATTAATTCTATGAAAACTTTCAAATATTCCATGAAAATAAACTCTATTATTATTATTCTAAAATAGAAATATGATGAATATTAATTTCATGAAGTATAATCAAAATAAAATCATTTGAAAAAAATTAAGGGTATTTGTGTGATCAAAATCATCATAAAAAGAATGAGTATTTTTTGAAAAATATATTGTCTACAATATCCCCAAATTATAACAGTATAGAGTATTGTTGAAAACAACACTTTCTCAAAAATCTCCCCCGTTTAATGATCATAAATCCAATGAAATAACCCATGAAATTAATTACATATAATTTAGAATTTTTTAAGGATAAAAAATATTTTATTTTAACAGATTTATTTCAAAAATAAATAAATAAATAAAGTGTTATCCTGAGTTATTCCTTATAAAGAATATATTTTTAAAATTTTTTTTTTGAATTTTATCTCTCTATTAAAAAATAAAGAAAATAATATTTTAAGTTTATCAAACATTCTCGAATAAAGGGATATCATAAAAAATATAAAAGGCCGTATTGCATCTAAATTTACCCACCTGAAAAAATGATTAAAATAATATTTTGTGTTTATCCAATTTCACCCCCTTTTTTGATTTCAAAAAGAATGATAGAAAAAGTAATATAACACATTTATTAGAGTATAGAACATTGATTTATGTTATCATAAACTATTTATCAACAATTGAATCTGGAGTCTAGCATTCTATCATAGACAGAATTGGATAAAAAATAAAAACTCATAAAAATGATATTTAGACAGAGTATATTGAAAATGTATGTACATAATTGATACATGAATCAAGATTGGGCTAAAAGGGTTTTAAAAACAGTATATCAGTGGCTCTAAACAACTTTCTTTAGCTCTGATAACTGCATTCTCAACCTCTTCATCATACCAACTACTAATTGAATTATCAGATCTCTTCCTCTATGAAACCTATCATTCATATTTCTCATTAGAGTAAGAATGTCCTTGAATCTCATGATCCGATCAGGTTAAGTACCTGATGTACTTTCTTAACTGCCCCTGACAGTTGCCAAAATTTTCTCCATGAATGTTTTGATGTATACAAAATATGATTTCAATACAATTTCAGATTTTAATTTCCCATCATCGGATAACATCTCATTCTTAAAATCATCGACTTATCATTTTCAAACTGACTTTTCTTTCATGTTCTAAAACTTATGTATTTTCTTCTCTAATTATATTCTGAAAGAATCATTTGTAGCTTGAATTATATTAAATTTTATTATTAACTCCTACATATGATTATTCATAGAATCAGAGACACCCTATTCATGGGTCTCAGCTTGATTTTACAATATTAAAGGCAAGGATTGAGCATCAGATGTCTAAGATGTATCTTTTACCACTGGTTGCTGAACTGATGTTTCCTTAGATTCATAAATAGGCTCATCCACAGTGAAATTTTAATTTACAACTTTAGTATTAGCTTCAAATATATTCTCTCTTCTGTTCAAATTTCCATCAGGTTTGTGCTCCTCATGAGCTTCATCATTTACTTATTCTCACACAGGTTCTTAATGGATAACATTAGCATGTTATGTAGACTCAACTTGAACTGATTCAGGTCGATCCACTTCAACTTCTACAGGCTCTACCTCTACCTGAGGTACAACCTCTTCTTCAATTGGAGGTACCCCCTCAATCTAGAAAACATATTCACTTATAAATTTATACCGTAAAAGATATCAAACTGTAATAGCATCATTTTGAACAGGCTCCTCACTACATTGATCCACTCAATGTTGTTTCATCTAAAGTCCCTCTGGAAATTCCTCATCAGTAGATGTAACTTTTGCTTCATATCTAAATCATCTTGATGTTTTTTTAAACATCACTAATCTTTTATTATTCTAGTCTTTCTTTGGTTTTACAAGTTTTCTCTCGCTATACAGACTCCAGATCTTCATCAGCACTAATAGGCATAGTCTTTCCTTTCATAGTGATCCAGAAAAATCCTTTTTTTCTTAATGTTCTAGCATTGACCACATTATTGTGACGGCATCACACTCTAGAATCAACTATTCTCACTATATCAGACATTAAAAATAATTTTGAAATTATCCCCCCATAGGGATAGAAGTTTATTCTAGCCTCCAGTTGATAGAAGTAGTTTAAATACCTTATCATATAATGAGGAAAATTCAACATGATGTCACTAAAAATCAAAAACATCAAATACATATCAGGAAATAAAATCTTCTCCATTTCAGATATCCTTGGTGAAATTCCTATTTTACAAAATTTTAGTTGATTTTTTAAATCTGACTCTAGTTCCTTGACTAACATCTTTATGTTATACATACCACCACATAAAAATTACATAATGTCCTCTGACTTATATTCATTATCCCTAATGGATGTCACATCAATGTGTTAAACTCCATCATGAGGGCAGTTTATGATTCTAGTTATTTCCATATTAGAAGTAGAAAAATCCCAATCATCATTTTTTTGAGAATATGGATTCCTTTATATCTCTATGAATAAACTGAATAGTTTTAATGAAAATTTTCATCTATACCACATACATAAATTATTATTTTTCATCTGAAAATGTTTGTTCGAGATTCTAAAAAGCCTAAGATTACATAAACATTAAATTGGAATGTAAAATCCATTCCAAATAAATTACTTTTCTACGTATGATGTTCCTTCACACAGAAAGTTAACACTTGGAATTTCTAGACTCTCCTTCCTCGATTCTATTTTTCATGGCGATTTCTATCACAATGTTTTGATGACTCGATGGTTTAGGGTTTTGATGGTTCCTTCAAAGGATGATGAAGGTTTTAAGAGTTTCAGTGTCTCTAAATGTTTTATGAAAATGAATAGGTTTGAGATTGAAACGGTTTCTGAAAACCATTGATTTATGTTTAATTACGTACATAATAATCATTAAATTATTTAAAATCAATATTTTAAATGATGTAACAATGTGTGTGGAAAAACAAAATTGGCAGTATAGAGGAATTTTTAAATTATTCTAAGAACAAATAATTAAATTGTGTAAAATAGTGATGATTAAAATGAATTAGAAATTAATTAAATTAAAAAAAACATTTAAAATTAAATAGACCTAGATCCCCATTAATAAAATTAAACATTGTAGTAGGAAGTGGTTTAGTAAAAATATCATCTAATTTAATGTCATTACATAAAAATTATTAGAATATATCCTTCTCAGGAAAATGCTCTCTTAAAAAATGATGTCTGATATCAAGAATGCATAGACCTAGAATGATTATTTTGATTTTTTGAAATACTAATTGTTCTTGTATTATCACATAATATAGGTATATTATTAAAATTTATCCCAATGTCTATAAGATTATTTTTCATCCACAAAACATGTTCACAACTACTACCTAGAGAAATATACTCTGCCTCAGCTGTTGACAAGGTAACCGAGTGTTGTTTCATACTATTTCATTAATCTAATAATTTTTCGAAAAAGTGATAGGTTCCTGAGTTGATTTTTTATCTAATATACAACATACAAATTTGGCATCTTAATATTTAATTAAATTAAAATCATTTGTTTTTGGATAGAGAATATATTAACAAACTGTTCCTTTTAAATATCAAAAAATTCATTTGAAAGCACTTAAGTGTGATTATTTAGGATTTAATTGAAATCCAATACAAAGACATAATGAGTACATTATATTTGTCCTTCTAGTAGTACGATATAATAAACTACCAAGAATAACTATATATAACTTATTATAACCTGATTTTCTAGTTTCATCCAAATCATGTTTTATATTAGTATACATAGGAGTTGTTTATGTTTTGTTGTTTTAAGCCCGAATTTATATAATAAATCAGTAATGTATTTAAATTGATTAAAAAAATATCAAAAATCTTTTTGATAAATTTTGAATTCCTAAATGAAATTTTATTTTTTCAACATACTCATTACAATATCTTTTGGCATTATCCTTGAAAACTCATGAAAATGTTTTTTGTTTGTGGATCCAAAAATTACATAGCCAACATAAATTTAAAACATTAAAATATTAGAGTAAATAGTTTTCATAAAAAATGATAGATCTGCCATTCCAACAGTAAAATATTTTTTTCAAAAGAAATGAACTTAGTTCTTCATACCTTGCTATAGGAGCGTGTTTAAGTCCATAAAGAGATTCTTTATGTTTAAAAAAATATGGTTCTTTAGAATTTTCTAAACCATGAGGTTCCTCAACATAAACAACCTCCATAAAATAAGCATTTAAAAAGGTATACTTAATATATATCTAAAATAATTTAATGTTCATATGAGATGCATTAGTAATAGGATTTTAATGGATTATAATCTAGATATAGGTGCTAAGGTCTCATCATAATCTATACATTCTTTCTGATTACATCCTTTATCAATTATTCATGGTTTATTTCATGTTATTATTCCATTATCATCTTGTTTATTTCTAAAGACCCATTTAGTTCTAATAAATGGATTTTCCGATGGTCATTTAACTAAATTCCAAACATCATTTCTATTAAACTGATTTAGTTTTTCTTGAATTGCTATCTTCTAGCATTCATTATCAAAGCATTATTCTAATGTCTTAGGTTATAATTGGGATAGTAAGGTAGAAAACTCTGGGAGATTTCCTACATTTATTCTAGTTTTTATTCAAGTGTATAGGTCTCCTATAACAGTTTTAAAAGGGTAAATCATTAGGGTTCTATATTTTCTATGTGATACACCTTTAGGTTCATCAATGTCATGTTATTCTGAACCGGACTGAATTTTATTTATATCTTTTTCATAATCATATTTAATGATTTCAAGTCTCATGTTATCATTAAAGTCAAATTCATCAATCTGATCTTTTTTTTCTCAAAGGGATCAGATTCATCAAATTTCACATGAACTGAATCTTCATCAATCCTTGACGTTTTATTAAAAATTCTATAATAATTGGAAATTGCACAATATCCTAAAAAATGACTTCATTTGATTTAAAATAAAACTTACCATGATTTTAATTGGTGTTTTAGTTTTAAATCTTGTAGCCAAAAACAATAAAGTATTTTACTTTAGGTATTCTATTATTCTAAGTTCAAAGGGTGTATTTTTGAAAATAGGTCAAATTAAAACTCTATTAAGTATTTAAAATCCCTTGAATATAGCATCTGACCAGAAACATGGAGGATGTCGATATTCATTTAGCATAGTCCTAGCCATTTCATGAGTAGTTTTCTTTCTGCTTTCAACAATCTCATTCTGTTTAGGTGTTCTTGGTGTAGAAAATGTGTGTTTAATACCTAAATTTGAGAAAAAGTTATTGAATTCCAAATTCTAAAATTCTCGACCATGACCACTTCTTAATGAAATTGTTTTAAAATATTTTTCATTCTGAATAGCTTCGTATAAAAATTAAAATATAGTAAAAGATTCATTTTTATATTTTAGAAAATATACCCATGTAAATCATGAATAGTCATCAACTAAAACATATACATTTAATTTAGTATACAAACATTCAAATATTTATTGTTCAAAAATATCCAGGTGGATAAGTTCTAGAGGATTAGAGGGAGTAATTTTGATAATATATTTGAATAATGATTTATGATACATTCCAAGTTGACATGCATCACAAAATCATTCACTATCAAATTTAAGACTAGCTAAATCAGAAACTATTTGTTTCATTGATAGTTTATGTAAAGAATATATATTTAAATTTCTGATTCTTCTATTCTAGATCACAGATTCATTTATCATAGAAGTTAAAAAATTTACTTTTTTACATAAGGAATTTATGTCTGGAGTATAAACATTATCAGTATTTGGGTGCTCTAAATTTAAGCATTTCGTCTTTAAAAATTGTACAAAAATTGTTTGAAAAATTAGAAAAATAACCATAATCTCATATTTGAGAGATACTTATCAGGTTTTGTTAAAATCTATGTACATAGAGTACTTTATTTATTGAGACAACTTTTAGATCTCCAATATTTCCAATGCCAATTATTTTACATTTGGCATTGTCACAAAATGTGACAAATCCTCCATCCTTTTGAGTTAATGTTTTTATGGTCGATGAATTCCCACTCATATTCATGGAATATCCACTCTATACACCATATTTATGTTTTGATTTTGTGACATGCTTCCTAAAAATATATTCAAACAATAGTTTTTTTGGTACCCATATTCTACTGGGTCCAGTAGTGTAAGTTAGCAATGATCTGTGAATCCAAACATTGTTTTTCTATAATTAATAAAATCATATAAACTGCCTGCAACAAAATATTTCATAATCCCACTTATTTTAGGTTTCCTTAATTAACGGTTTTTAGATAGGTGACCTTTTGTTCCACTGTAGTTTCAAATTATACCTTTTGAATTAGATACAAAATAGTTCTTATAAAGTTTGGGTTTCTCACATTTACTGCATATTCCATATCTTTCCTTTTTAATCACATTATTTCCAAGAATTTCATTTAGTGAATATTCTACTTTTTTAAAAATATGAGTTTCATTTTAGTATGTTTCTAAGTTTGTTTGTAGTGTTTTTATTTTATATTCATTATCTGTAAAGTTTGTGTTTAATGAGTTATATTTTCCAATAATCTCTTGATGTTGTTTTACCAGAGTGTCTCTTTCTTCGAAAAAAGAATTGTGAATATTTTTAGGTTATTTATATTTATCTAATAAGTAATCTTATTTCTCTTCCAGCATACTGTAGTAGGCAGCATGTTTATCATTTGAGTAACTAGAACTAGAATTCGAATTAGATGACTTATAAATTGTACATCATCCCCTTATACCATAAATCACATATTTTCTTTTAGATTCGATGCTTACTTTTCTGAGTCAAACATTGATGAGAAGTCGGTGTCTTCAAAAACCCTCCAAGTTGAGTTCATTTCTCTTTTTTCTTTCTACTCATAATCATTATTTTTGAAATAATTATTTTTCTTTTCCCCTTTTAATTGAGGATTGTCAGGTCTTATATGATGCATCTTTTTCCATTCATAGCATCTGACTTCCACTGGTTCATTCACATATCACTTGACAGATTTTTTGAATCCATTCTACTTTTGGTATAATTTACAGAAATTCTTTGCTATGTGAGCTAGTTCCACATCTTAATCAGATGAATCAGAACTTTTTGGTTTTCCCTTGATCTATTACTTCATATTTCTCCTCTTCTTTTGGGATGTTACTTTTAGAATAGTATTTTCTCTCATGATCATGACACTATGATCATCTTCTTCATATTTACTCATATCTTCATACATCACTAGGGTTGTAATTAATTCTCTCATATTTAGATCATTGACTAGAGATGATTACATAATGGAAACCGATATTCCATTCCATTGGGTTAGAAGTACTCTTAGTACTTTTTAGGCATGATCTACTTTTTTGATAAGATCTCCCTAGGTAGTCATGTTTTTTAATATTTCTATAAGCCTTCCATTCATCTATGTGATAATTTCACCATTATGAAATATAAATGTATAATGTTTCAATTTTGATGTGGCATACCTCATTTGTCTGACATTGTCTGTAACTTCATAGGCAAATGCAATTTTCTTCCACATCTCACATGTAGTAGGTCATTGATATACTCGATTGAATTCATTTAGTCCTAAACCACATATGATATCATTAATATGTATTGAATTTATGTCATACTCTGCTTCATTAGTTGTACTCCTTGTTTTAGATTTCCCATGAATTTCATAAGGAGTAAAAAAAATTTAGTAGACTATGTATCAAATATTTTTTAGATAGATGATCATCCTCCACTACCAAAATCCATATTTTTCCCTATTAATGTACATGGATAGACCCATTAAAATTCCCACTCTTGTATCAGCCAATGAGATCTCTCGGTATAATCCAATGAAATTCTAGATTTTTATAGCCTTACAAAAATAACATCATCAGATAACAATTGTTGGATCGGGTTATACCAAATATGTACAAGAGGGGGTGAATTCTGTTTTTTACAATTTCTTCTAGAATCATAATGATTTCAAAATATGTCCTTTATCTTTATCAAAATGTTTATGCAGCAGAAAATAAATATATTGAAGCATGCACATACGTATAGTGGTTGGGGGAACATAAAGACACTAGTCCACTCCCCCAACACTCTACTCCACGAGTATGGTGATTTTCAATATATGGTCCTCTGATCAATAGACTGTCCACAACATAGTTCCGGTAGTTGTCACCATTACAAGTAAAGGAAAAGGCATAGCCTTCTGGTTCTTGTGCATAACCAAATACACATATTTGTAAAAGAAGCTTCTAACACAAAATGTAAATAATATTTGTCTAAAAATAATTTCTAGATGTTTTTCATAGTTGCAGTATCACACAACTGATAGTAGATGGATCATCATCTTCAGAAAAGATGTTCATCATGTAAGAATAGTTGTGAGTCGATCAAGTTTCAAATTTATATTTCAATAAAATTACCATCTTTAACAATATTAGATTCATGCTCGATCTTCAATTTAGAATACAAATCATTTATTTTTTCCATTAATTAAGAAAACACTGTCTGATAGATCTTGATAGCATCAGATCTGTGTAACTCTTATATGTCTTTTTTAGGATGATTCATCCTTTTTTTTGTAAAAAAACTAAGATAGATATATATATTGATTAAAAAAAGTTGTTTTCCTATTAAATATAGATCCACAGATGCCACCTTATGAATCGTGATATTCAATAGCTTAAATAACAGAGTAGACCTAACATCCATTAATAATTGGCATGAAATCTTCCTTTTAAATTAATACATTGAATCAAAAATAAATGGATTTTAATCAGCCCAAGAAGTGCTTCAATATGGAGATTTTAATCTATCATCAAATCAGCCTAATATTCCGCATAAATACCACTACTCAATAAAGTCGTATTTTAAATCTCTGATTCTAAACATAGAGTTAATGATATATTCATAAAAAAATAAGGTTCATCTCAAACATAAGGTTGATCTCAAATGTAAGGTTGATCTCAAATGTAAGGTTGATCCCAAATGTAAGGTTGATCATCCATACTTTCCTCTTCATCTTTCAAACAAATGGTAGATTATCCATTCATTCCTCTTTAGAAAAACGTAGATACATGATCCATACATTTTGATAAAATTAAAGATTTATTAGAAAAGTAAAGATGATGATCCAATCTTACATGAATAAAACGTATGTTTACATAATTATGTAATGTTCTTATTGCATACTTTTCTAATATTATGAATGTAAGGTTCCTTCAAAACATAAGGTCATTTTACCATAATTTTCTGAATTCTCATAAAGAAAACATATAATTTTATCGTTATGTTATGTTCTTTGACGTCAGGTATGAAAAAATATTCCAAAACACTCTAAAATTATTTCCAAACAATTTTTCAAATATTCCACATGAATTAAACACATTAATATTATTCCAAAATAGAAATAAAAAGATTACTAATTTCCTGAAATATACATAAAATAAAATAATTTAGAATAACAAACAAGAGTACTTGTGAGCATCAAAATCATTATAAAAAGATTGATTATTGTTGAATCAATATATTCTCAACACCCCCTAATCATAACTACATAAAGTATTGGTGAAAACAACACATGATCAACATCAGTTCCTCATTTGAGAGAGAAGACATATCTTTATTGTGACTTTAGATTGTTCTGATCTTTAGGAAAACCAACATCAGCATACCCTCTAAGGACAAGCTCCTCATATTCTCCTTACACCAAGAACATATCATTTTTTCTTCTTAAATACTTAAGGATAGTCTTAAATATAGTTAGATGTTGTTCTCCTAGATCTTACTAATATCTTCCAACATTTCTCAGTGCATAGGAAACATCAAGACCGGTACACAACATGGCATACATGATGGATCCTATAGCCAAAGCATACTGGATCTTTCTCACCAAATCATGCTCTTGCTATGTATGAGGGAACATTATCTTAGAAAGATGGAGGCCATGTGACAATGGAACCAATCCCATGTTTTATTTTTCCATATTAAATTTCATTAGTATCTGGTCAATGTATGTACCCAATCTTAGTCCAAGCATCATATTGGATTTATCATTAATGATCTTGATTCCTTGAATATAGGATTCTCCACATAAGTTTTCGAGGGAGAAACTCTTGTTTAACTAGTCCTTAACTAACTATAAGACAAGTATATCATTTCGAATATGTAATATGTCATCAACATATAATACTACGATAATGACTACATTCCCATTAGACCATTTATAAACACACGACTCACATTCATTCTTAATGAAAGAAAATTATTTTTTGGCTTCATAAAATCGATTTTTCTATGACCTGCATGTTTTATTTAATCGGTAAATTGATTTCTGCAATTTCAAAAACCCGTTTTTATATACCTTGTGTCACAAAACATTCTGGTTGGGTCATATAGACATCTTCCGGAATTTTCTTGTTAAGGAATGCTATTTTGAAATCAATTTTCCAAATATCATAGTAATTTTATACTATTATGGAAAGTATGATTCTTACGAATTTAATCATTAAAAGTGGGGAGTAATTTTTATCATATTCAATTCCTTTATGGTGTATGACCCCTTTACCCACAATCCTTGCATTATAGGCACTAACATGACCTTCCATGTCCATATTTCTCATGAAATCCCATTTTCATTCAACAATCTATACATCAGCTGACTCATTGACCAAAACCCTGAAATGGTTATGATACATGGAATCCATCTCAAAATTCATAGCTTAAATCTATTTTTAGCTTTTGATCTCTCTAATACTTTCCTTTAAGAGTGTGGTTCATAATTGTCGAATAATAATCATTCGCCATTCTCGGTGACTAGGACACCCTATCTCTATGGTTCTTTTACCTTTCATGATATTGTAAATTGTAATTGTGTTTCTGGAACACCTTCCACAGGGAACTGTGGAACATGTTCCTATACTAACTCTTTTGTATCTTTGTCATCAAATTCATATAATTCCATCATGTTCCCACTATCCTTTTTAAGGATGTGCCCTCTTTCAATAATGAAAACATATCCAGAGACAATCATATTCTTATTTCAAGTTTTATATAGGCAATATCCTTTAATTTCATTGGGATATCCTATAATGATATACCTCATGCCCTAGAGTTCTTGTTTTTTTCCTGATAAGGCCTTAATAAATGCCTCACATCCACATACATGTTTTTGCGACAAAATGGGTTTCTTGACATTCCATAACTCTACTAGAATTCAATTCTCTTCCATAGTTGGTACTTGGTTTAATGTGTATTCTACAGTTTGTAATGAATATCACCAAAACGGTAATGGGAGTTATACATGAATCATCATCAAACTCACCATTTCCAACAAGGTGTAGTTCCTCATTTCACGAACACCATTACACTATAGTGTATTAAGAGGAGTGAGGTGATATAGAATCCCAGACTCACATAAAAGGATGATGAAATCTTGGTTCAAATATTTTCCATCACAATCCAATCGATGCTTCTTTATGTTTTTTTGCAGGTCGATTCCCCAATGGGAACAAATTCTAATCCATATGTGGATGAATATGAAATGTCCATCAATGATAAAATGTATAGAGATATTATAGGAAACATATAGGGTTTAACTACTTCATCACCTAAATATTTTCCCTTATTTGTTCAAGATTTCAATATAATACTAATGAAATTAAAACGAATTATATTAAATGAAAAATTAGATTTCATAATGGATATTATACCATTATTCTATTTTACTCTACTCAGAACATTTCAATCTGTTGACATTTTCTAATTCTAGCATTGGAGGCTACAGACATGACATGTAGATATCATCAAGTATATTTCACTTATTTTTTAAATTATTAATATCATGGATTTTTAATAATCAATTTTTTTTACATTTTCCATAGGTGAGGATGGGAACAATGTAGCTGATAATTATTATTCTCATTTATTGGGTAAAAAGTCTCTATATGGTTTCAATTCTTAGGTTGATGAAATTACCATATTATTTAACCACACATTTTCGATTAATATATCTAAAAACCCATTATAATATTCTAGGACTAATCCCATATATGTTATATTTAAATATCTATGAAATCATATTTATAATGGATATATGTTGTGGTAAGGTGTTCCAATAGAGAACCAATTAGTATAAATCATTACTAAAGATCTAGATTCTATGAAGTTTGAATATTTAAAACATGAACTAGAATGATGGAAATTTATTTTAATATCATATTATTCATTGTTGGGTTAATTTTATATCTATTATATTAATAATTACATGAATTTAGGGGTTTTATCCCCTTTTATTTATTTATATCTAGTTTTTCTCAGAATTTGTTTCCTTTTTGGGTATTCATTCTCTTTCATCTATTAGATAAATTTAAAAAATGGGTAGAAATTTATGGAGATAAATTGATTGAAAATTCAGGAGTTATTAAAATTAATTTTTTAGTTTGTTTTATCCATTTACAAAAATGGGGAGAATTTTTTCATTATTATTTTGTTAACTTATTTTTTTATTTTGATAAATTTTAAGCCACTTTTATTAATGTTATACTTATATATGAATCTAATTTTAATTAATATTTATTCATTTAAAATTAATGGATAAAATGAAATTATTTTTATTCCTGGCTTTTCTTATTTTTTTTGTTTAATTTTAATTAATTTCATTAATTTGTAATCTATATTTTATGTTCAGTTTATTAAGTGACCTTTAGAAAATAAATGGTCCAACCATATCATGCTCATGGAATAATCCTTTCAACCATATTAGGGGACCTATATATCATCCTTATGGTAAAGAATACCATTGACCAACCTCATCAGGAGGTATATACGTGGGATGTCCCTATTATAATTCCTAGATAAGTGTGCCCATGTGAATGTTCCTAGTCTTGGTCGGTAAGTCGGTGGACCTACATAGGTACAGTAGGGCCTATGCAGAGTATAGAGTGGTGTAACAGTTGTTAATCCCCTATAGCTAGCTCGAGGTGTTGTGACAGAAGTTCATTGATTAACTGATGGGAAACAACAATATATAAATGATGTGGGATAGTATAGTGAAGAGAAATTTTAAACCTCAATAAGAGTTACTTACATAATGATGGATGGTCGATCTAGATGATATTAGTCATCTATTCTCCTGCACATTTAATGTTTGTAATATCTTATAATTTTATTCTACATTTACTTCTTAGAGTACTTTTATTCATTAAGTCTATTATTCTGCGACATCAAAAAATAAAACCAAATCAGTCAAGATGAATTTGATAGTCTTGATGTTTTCAATAAGATTGATACATCACGAAACATTATTTTCATGAATAAAATGTTCTCCAAACTAAGATAATGAAAATATGATGCAATTCAATCTAATTTTATCTAAAATAGTGAGATCCTTTATCCCTTGAAGCAGGGCATCGATAATCTCTCTTATCGATTTCAAAAAACCTTCTTGAAGAACTAAAGAAGTGTAATATATCTATCATTAAAATGGTAGACCATTTTTAATAGATTGTATCCTTATAGTACAACAATGGAGGACTCACTATATTTAATCAATAGAATCTCAACCAGCTATTAGTAATGGTCAATAGTTCTATAAATTGTTTCTCATCACAAGAGGATCAAATTCATCTCGAATGATTCATTGATAGTTATTTATTAATACTAGATGGTATATTATAAAACATTAGATCATAGAACAATATATTATAGATTAGTAGTTCATATTGAACTATAGATAACATGTAATGGTAGATCCTCATAAATGGTAACATGATCTTTTTCAATAGTAGCATACGATGATAACAACATCATGATATGTGCCGGTATATTCTGTCAGCCATTATTTGTAAAATAATTTTTCTAAAAATAATAATTAATTTTATTTTGTTTACTTTATTTGAAAGAAATATTTTTAATGTTTTTCTTTTGATTCAATATGGGAAAAAACATTTACACTTTTAAAATTTATTTTGACCACATTCAGATATGAAGTTATTTTATTTAAGATATTATTTTCTATGAGTTTATGATACATTAATAAACTAAAAGTCTATTCATTTATTTTTTACTTTTTTATAAATATGAAATATAATTTATTGTTTGTACTAATTATTTTGGTGGTGTATTTATAATTTTATTCCATTTGAGAATAAAAAAATGTGGAAAACACACCGATGATGAGTGTTGTATTTTTAAATTTTATGTAATGATAATAATTAAATTTTTTCTCTTTCCTATCACGTCATATGGTTATTATCCAATATTACAATCCAGTATAATTTTTATTTATGACATGATAAACCATTTTAATGTGAATCAAGAAACAATGTTAGAATTTTTTCTATAAATACTATTCATAAGAGGATGACAATGAAAACAGATAAAATCATAGTGACAGAAGAATAAAATTTTATATAAAGAATTGTGAAGTTTTAATGTTCAATTCTTTCAATCATAATGGAAACCATATTTTGTATCATCGAATATTGTAGTGGTAGAAAATTTGTAGCTACATCAAATTTCAATATTTTTCTCTAAATATTATTCGTAATTCTTCCTCTTTTCATTATGGTATTTCTTCATACAATCTGTTTGTAGAATAGAGTTGGATTACACATTTTACATTTGAAATATTTAATAATATTTTAAGTATCCAATCTAAAATAAAGGTTGCATTATTACTTATAAAGACCCTCATTTTTTATACACTCAAAATACTTCATTTTTTCATAATACGAAAGACATTAAAATACATACACCCAAATATTCTATTATTTTAGTTCCTTTGGAAACATGGAAACATAAACACTAGTACATAAGTGAACTAAATTATCATCCACTAGTTTCTTCATGGATATCAAAATTATTAGAAACATCATACATAATACATATATAAATATCATGGGAAATGAAAAATAAAAAGGGGTGATCTCATATGTATAGAAACGGAAAACAAGGGAGACATGTAAGCGTAAACATGAGAATTATAATTTGATCCAAACATTAGGAGATTATACGATGCATATCATACGATCAATAACATGAATCATGGAATAAATATTTTCATGTCATCAGACATGAATTATAAGAAAATATGGAACATAAAGCATGAAATTATAATATAGGAATTATAAATGGAATTTTGAAAGACACAAAATCATATAAAATGATTTCCAAATTAGTCAAGACATTGCAACTAAGGACATATTGGTAGTGTGGGTTCACTTCCCATACCATATTGGTAGTCATGGTTCTGTCCCATTACTATCTTAGTAATATGATTTCCCTGTAAAAACTATCTTGGTTGTCATGGTTCACTCCCATGAACATTATTGTAGTTGAGGTTCACTACCCTGACCATATTAGTCTATCTAATGAGATATAAATCATTACTAAATTAAATTGAAGTAGATATAGTTCTCACCCATATCATTAATAAAATATACATAAGTGTACCGAAAAAACATAAAACATTATATCATAACATAATAAATAAAATTGGAATCATAAACATGAAATCATATCATATCCTATGAAAAAATATACAGGTTTCATAACCATTTCCTCACATGCATAACTCATGAAAATAACCAGTTTTAAAAAGAATATAACCTTTAAACGAAAAATGGGTTTTACAAACTTCATTCCATAAAAACATAAACCATTCAAGGATATAAAATGAATGTAAAAATTTAATCATTTTTCCATAAATTCATGTGTAACACCAATATATTTCATCTTATATGGGAAATAATTTTGAATGACCTTTTAAAATAGATATGATGCAGAAAAAAATTCTCTCTTCTTGAAAAATAAAATTTCAAACATAATCTTTTTATTAACCACTTTATTTGAAAATAAAATAAAAAAAAAATTATGGAAGATTTGAGAAAATTAGGAAAACCATTTTATTTTAAAGAATAAATATAAATCATGAAAGTGTTATGAAAACCATTTCATTGAAAATACATTTTAGCTCTATAATGATATATAGAAAACGTATTCAAAAAACAATTCCATTTAAAACATATAAAAGATGTCTGAAAACAATTTTCAAAATTTTATATTTGAAAAAAATATTTAATCATATAAATAAATCTTAAAAAACCCCTCAAACCATTTTACTTGTAAACACCCTTTTGAAAACTAATAATGGAGGTTTTAAAAATCATTTAAAAAATTATTGAACCATAATTTTCTTGAAATATTTTATATTGAAGAACACAATAATATAATGAATTTAGAGAATATTAGGAAAAATTTTTCATTTTAAAAAATACCTTAATACTCTTTTAATGGAATATTCAAGGTAATTTCGTGATGAAGGTAAGTAAATACCTATATGCTGATTAATCCTTTTTCACCGTAAAAACCTTAAAAATGTACCTTTACTGAAAAATGAAAAACATATTTCTTTTAAAAATCCATTTTTTAAAATAAAAAAACATTGGGAAAATTAATATTATTTATAATAGGATAATTTTAGAATATTTTTGGTAACTTTTTATAAATCATCGTTTTGAAGTAACACATATTTTTTGACCAAAGAGATAGGAAAATTTGAGCATTCTTAAAAAACATTTGTGATAATATTAAATTCCAAAGAGTGGAATAATGGTAAAATTAATTTTATATTACATTAATATATATAGGGTAATAATAATAATGAGATTTATTTACCTAGGGATCCAAATATTTCAATAATTGAAGCATAATCATAAAAAATCTCAATAAGTGATGATATTCTTTCTGTAAAGTATTATCACTTGGTAACTTTGAACTATACACCCCATGTAAGAAAATGAAATTAAAATAAGATTAAAATATCATAAAAATAAGTATATGAATGACATAACATCTCAAAGGTAAGTGTATAATCCTTGATAAAAAATGTAGGATCATAACACAACATGTGTCTCAAAGAAAGATATTCAACACAAAATCGTCTTACTGATTTGGTAAAATTTTTAACATAAAACCCATGAATGAAAGATCATAGAATGGATTTTAAAATCTCCATAAATTTATTAATAATAATCATAAAATACATTCATGTATATTATATACACCAAGAAAAAAAATAGTAATGAATATGGAATGTATTCATGGATTTAAAAACTGAGATAAAATATCCTTACCTTCTGGCTTGACTCTCGTCTTACTCATTAAAACCACTTGTATAATAAATATAATATTGTTATACATATATAAAACAAAAATATTCTTATATATAATACCATATTAGGTTTTATTGTGTCTTTATATTACCATCTTATAACCAATTCTATGTTAAGGTTTCACATCAGGTAATATCTTCTTTCTTCATCAAACATGTTTTGATTTATTATTATTGATAATATTACTAAGATCATAATGTAAATACTTAAAAAATGTAAAAAAATTATACAAATATCATATATATATATATTATTTATTTAAAATAATATATAATATATAGAATGATAAAATACAATAAAAAATTCATTGATATGGTAGGTCGTACGTACGCATGAGTGTTGGTTTCATTTTATTATATTATTGAATGATATTAAGTAAATTAAATTTATGAATATATGTATATAATATCATTAAATTTCAATTATTATGTTATATATATCATATATTTTCCCTAGAACCGTGATAAACACATTCCATGTAATGTTTGAACGAAACACATCACTTTGAGGAGACGTTAGTCCACACACCCACAAACGATGTAATCGTATTTACAAAAGATTTATAGTATAGATGTATGTGATATAAATTTATTACATTATAATAGAGACATAGTATATATAATATATATAATATATATAATATATATAATATATAAATAGTGTGACCATCGTAATTCCAAACCAAGAATGATGATAAAGGAAAAATTAACAATCATTGTGATGTAGTAGTTTGTCATACATGTAAATAGTATGTCCACTACTCATTAAATGGATATTGGTATAATTATACACATATCCCATACCATAAAAAATAGATCTGTATATTTAGCATATTTGTTCTGTTGTATATCCATGTAATAAGGAGTGTTTTAGGGTGTGGAATAGAAATATAACTGAAGAGCATGAGGAAATATATTACCTCTTCTTTGGGTAACTAGTTTTAGTTTTCACCATAACATATAAGAGGATTATAGTATGAGGTGTCTTATTTTTAGGATCTATTTGGTGGATATTTTTTGATAAAATGTTGTTTTAGATGTGTGAGGAAGTGGGAGGAGAGGAGGACATTTTATAGTAGAGGATGAGCTATACTATTGAAAATTATGGAAAAGAGAAATCCACCCACATTTACCCATTTAAAGAGGATAAAATAATGGTAAATATTATATCCATGGGATTATATGGAAAAAATAATTCAATATAATTGATGTTGGATATTTTTCTAGGGTTTTTTGTACTTTAAGTTTATATTTTAGTCATTTGTTAAGCCTAATTTTACCTTAATCTTTATAATTAGATTTAATTACATTAACAAGTATGTTTGGTAAAAAACCCAAATTTTTCCTTATTATAGATTATAAATTACTATAATTCCAAAAATTGAATCCATTGTTCGAATTTCAAATCACATAACTGGTGGAAATTAATTTAAATCTAATCTGACATATGGGACGACAATGAATGTTTTTAAACTAAAAATGTTTAAAATCATTCTGTATTTGTATATTAAATTTCCATGTGAAATTGATTACAATGACCAAATTATATTACTTTTTAACAAATAGATATAGTATTAATTTGAATAATAATTAAAATATATTTTAACAATATAAATAAATTATATGAAAAAGTAGTTTTGTATTAAAATTTATTATTTTTTATTATACATTTAAAACATAAACATCATAGGAATATTATAATACTTCATGATAATATAATTTTTATGCCTTAATTTAAAATATTAGGTATATTTTTAAATAATTAATCTATAAAATTTTAAAAAATTGGTTTGAGAATAGGTCCCCCATTTATAGGCGACAAAACATCCTTGTAAAAATATTGCCTTTTAAGCAAAATATTGGGTTTGTTCTTATCTTATACTGAAAAAATCTATTAGATGAATATTAAAAATAACTTTTTGTACTATATAACATAAATATTTCATTAATATCAGTCTATAATTTAAATTCATTTAATTTTTTATGGTAAAATAGCTTTGTGAGTATAAAATAGTTTTCTATAAAAATGTTTTCTTTTATAATCATGTTTTTATTATATCCATTTATAATTAATTTTTAAAGAATTATTTCATTTTATTTGTTTTTTAATACACATATTATTATAATTTATTTTATACTAGTCATAAATTATAATTTAAGGCAAGGTTATAAGTATCTAGTTTAAATAATTATAACAATAAAATGATGTTTCGTAGAAACACAATGCTTCATGCAACACACACTAAGTTAGTTTTGGGTGTTGGGAAATCCAATTTAGTTTCATGTGAAATGAATTTTTTACACAGTTAAATAAAAAAATAAATGAAAATAATTTTATGTAATAAGAAAAAAGGATAATAAAAACTCTAGATGTTACATTCCTCCCCAAAAAGGTTGGTGGGTTCTGACACTTTCAAAAGTCATGGGTTATACTACCTGGTGATAAAAATTAATATTTTTATTTGAGTGGGTAATCACTCTCTAAAAAAAGTTATGAACTATGAAAAAATAGTCTCGTCACTGAGGGGAGTAAATTTACAAGTATATTAGGTTCATAGTTATCCAAACAACTATAAAAACATCTTCTATTATTTGTTTAATTTGCACTGCAAATTTAACAATTTTTAGTCACTCTGATAATATTATTCAACTGAATATTATAAAAATACAATTCCCTCCACCTCTCTATTCACTATTAATATATTCTATGACTTAACAGTTGGGTCTCCCTCATAAAACACCATTTTTTCGTTTATTTTTTTTTAAATAAAAAGTGTCACAATACTCCTCTCGTTACCACATGAATTAATTATGTGTTAGATCCTCAGTCAATGTTGTCATGTAGATTTTAGTTTTGATAACATTGTAATGTTAAATTGTTAAATGGAATAATATAATGTTCCTCAATGGGATAGTTTGGGTTTTTTTGGGTATTCACATGGTTGTTGTAGGGATTATCATGGTGTGAGATTTCCAACTAAGCCTCTCCCACTAGCCGATGTTTTCGGATGCCACATTCTATAGGGCTGGTGAAACATTAAATAGTGTATGAATTCCTTATGAATAATGAAACTATGATTCTATAGTGGATTGTGACAAATATTTCATCCTCTAAAATAGAGTATAATGGGACATCAATGTAGAGAGAGGCCTACAATATAAATTTTCTAATATCTCTATATTTCTTCCTTTATTCATCTCAATATTTATCTAATGGTTTATTTAAAATAATAAGTTATATTCCTGTAAATATAAATAATTTCCTAAAATATTTTGTTTTTAATTTAATTAATTACTTTAAGAAAATTTCAAAAAACAAACTGATGAAATCTGATAATTTATCACTATATATACAATCAATAGAAATTACCAAAAAAAGTAAGTAAAATATTATTAAAAAAACTAAAGAAGAGTAATAATGAATTTAATCATATCACACATTCTATAAAATATTAGAAACAAATAATCACACATCCAATATGTTGTTAAATCAAGAATCCTTCATTTAATGTATTCAAAAAAACCTAATGCACACTTTATTTTTAAAAAAATCCCTTTTTAAGAGCCATCAGAAAACCTTAAAAGTATTTAACCATTTTTACATATTATATATTTATATTTAAGGGGTTCCACCATGGTTGTGTATATTATTAGGATCATTGGGTGAAATAAAATCTAAATAAAAGGTTAATAATATATGAAAAAAAACTCTAGATGTAATCTCTCATATATATCTCTCTATCTAAATTTCATTAAGAGATTTATATATTGATGGAATTACGTTATGATTCATTAAATTATATATTTGGTTAAAGTAATTGAATGATAAAATCAATGATAATACAAATGATGAAAAATATTTGGAATTCCAAAACAATAAATTGAATGTAGGTGGATTATATTCTATTCTATTTTGATTGATATACAATACATTATATTTCATGATTAATTTTACTTTATTATTATTCATTTATAATTAATCAAATAATATTTTATTTCAAAATTATTTCATAAATTGTGTATGTATAAGAGAGAATTATCATCTTGATAGACATATTAGGTTTAATATTTATAAAATCATGGATAAAATTTTTGGGAAATTAAATTATTTTTGAAATCTGTGGAATTTTATTAAATGTAATTCTTTGGGAACATCACTAGTTGGGTATGTTTGGGAAGAAATAAATTCGATAATAAATCAAGTTCTGATTTAAATTTTTGGATACTATGTATAAGTTTTTTAAAAAATAAATAGGAAATTATATGTTTTGAAAATAAATTTAAAAATTTGTATGACCAATGAATAAAATGTATGGGGAATTAGAATACTTATTAGATGTTGACCTAAACAAGAATTTTAATATTGATACATGAACTTGAATAATCTTAAATGGTATACATATCTATTCATAGTGATCTATTTCATGTGATTTTATGAACATATATGGATCTATATTGATGGTGATATTTCCCATGGCGCAAGAAACTTTCATAACGTGAATACTCTATTTTTGTTTAAATTATTAGTGATCATTTTGGGGTTAATTTTTTTGTAAAAATAGAACTGTGTTATTTGGACGTAATGGTTTTTCTCATGGGAAGATATGTCAAAAAATATAATTTTTATTGAGTTAAATATTCTATAAATTACATTGATTGTCATATTTTGGATATACCATGCTTAGGAACATATAAGAATATTTTGGCATGATATCACATGTTATTTTTTACAAATCTTATAAATATACAATAATTTGAATATATAGGCCACTTTTCGGGATCAGGGGATAATGAATGATTCATCTGTCATTAGAAATTAACCAAAGGATCTATTGAGGAGGAGTGGAAAATTAGAATTCAATTTCATATAAGTTGGAGGATTTACACTATCATTGACGTATTGATTCATCATTATTTCTTCCAATTTTTTTTTGGATGTAACATCTGTTTCAATCTTATTAGCTACAAATTTTGTGTTTTAATGTTTTTAATTGATCTAAAGATTACATATTATTTTAAATTGTATATAGATTTAGAGTATTCAATTGTAAATATTTCCCAAATTTTTATGTTTTTCCATCTGTACATCTTTCTATCGACATGAAACCAGGAGATATACTTGTGAGTTTATGTTAATGCCATATTCCTTGAGTATAGAGGAATTAATCTATGTTAGGTAATCGTTTTTTGAGTTATATACAGACTTAATGTCTTTCTATGAATATTTAAATGAGGTACATGAATGTTATTTCTATTTTTTTGTGATATAACCAATCACATTTCACATTATATATAGTCAAGTTGATTTATCTTCTAAATTACGAAAAATAGATCAATAATAACCACGTCTTAGCTAAATTAATTTAACTAGGGTAAAAATATTCTAAACTACACGAAAATGGATAAGGATGTTTTTTAGAATTTTTTATATAAAAGGAAATCATGGAATATGGATACCCTTATACTAGATTGAAAATTTTAAAATACTAATTTACGACCCTACATTGGATTTTTATTATATATCAATGGTGTTACCATTTCCAAGAAGATTAACAAAATGCTCATAATGGATGATTTTAAAATGATATTTGAGTACATGGTAACATTATTTATTATAAAATTACTATTTTGGATGAAAAAAATATATCTATACTATATCTATTTCATCTGATATTATTAATAATAGATTTATTTTTTATGAAAATAAAGAGATTATTCTATTACGGCAATACCAGTCCCACTATAGGACCAAACACATTATTCTAGGATAATATATCACTAGATAAATATTCTGGGGGTGATTAAAATAATTATTGAGAATATGTATAGGATAATTTTGGTAAACAATTGAAAAACCATCAATGAAACAAGTACATGATGAACATGGAATCTTATTGGTAATTTTGATATACTGGGGATTGACAGTATGTAGTTTGTTTTACTATAATCCAATGAATATTTTATATGATCTAAATCTTGAGATACAAAAATATATCATGGTTTTAGTTTCAATTATAATTCTTATAATGTCATTCAATCATGTGGGTACCATTTATTTTTTGTGAGTTGAATGATGATTAACCGTGTCTAGAAAATCACTGAATTTAACTAGTCATTTTTTTATGTGTCATCATTAATAAATTTATATACTTAGTTGTATATAATTTATATCTATCCTTATTAAACGATATTAGAAATTTTACAAACATTTGAATTGTAAAAACATTATCCCTTTCTTCTGATAGACTTATGGTTAATATTATCATGGTGTATTCAGTTATGTTGTTGATCATTTAGTGTATTTTTTAATAATGATTTCATAAATCCCCCTATGTGATATTTAAATAATTTTGACCATTATTTTTATTACAGAAATTAAATTATTGGGTATAAAATGTTATATTATGTGATCATCCACTAGTAAGATGAGATGTTGTATATTTATGTATATTGGTCTATTGTTTTCATGACATTAAATAATTCCTAATATTAAATGTGAAAGATAATCATTTTTAAAGTATTTATTGTGGAATAATAAATTCATAATTATGAGAAGTGATATCAAATTTATGAAAATAATACGGAATGTATAATGAAAATTTTAAAAAAGGAAAAAATTGAACCCATCAATTTACATGGTTTGAGAAAAGTCAAAAAACCCATGGATTGGTAGAATAATTTTACTATGTATTAGAAAATAAATAATATATGAAGAATATGCTAAAAATAAACATTATCAAAATTACCTCGTAATATGTGTTTTGGTGTTGAAATATCCAACAAAACTACAGCACACTATGTTATAATGGTACTCAAATTGGCACAACGATCCGTCGTGCTATAATACCTTCCATCAGTGAATCTTGTGAACATTAATATAATGTTTATACGTACTCGAATTCTCAAAAATATTGTTTACAGAAATTTATATCCTAGGTCCTTTGATTAGGGGGTGAAACCAGACCCATTTTCCCTAAAAATCCAATATCAGATAATGATATATAAAAGGAATTGGACTTGTGTTCATTGTATGGCTATAATAATTATCCCAACTCCTTCCAACTAATTATCTTCTTCAATTATGGATTTAATTTGGTATACATTATACATTCAATAAAAGGATCATATTAGTATATATATGGTGTTTGATAAAATTGGAGTATATGTTCATATAGAGATACATCTATTTGATGGAAATCTTCCCAAAAATCATTATAGATTGCAAATAATTAATTCATATGTATAGACCATAATATTAATATAATTATAATTTTTATATTTATAATGATTATCAATTATAAAAAATCCAACAAAATCATAAATGAGGTTTGGGAATGTAAAATTATTTTGGAAGAAAATGTTTTTCCAAAGTGAGATAACATATCACAGTTTATAAAAAATAATTTATATACATTTTTTATATGAGATTGTGAAATTAGAAAAATTCTCTAAGGCTCTAGTATACATAATATATTGAAGGTATCCATTTATCTTGTGTACTCATTACACGATGATGTATTTATAGCTGTATTCTATCTTTTTAATCATTTAATTGTATCACATTATGTTAATGAAGTATACATTATATATGTAAAATGTAATAATATTAGGGTAGTTTATGTGTTCATAAAATGTTTAAAATTGAATAGGAATTTTTTTATAAAGGGGGTCATAAAAGATGTTCATGGATTCAATTTTATAGACATAATTATTTGATTCTCCATCTCAATGGTATCTTACTCCTTTTATAATCAACTTCTTAAACACGTTTATAAAAGTATACATTCAGAATGTTTAGAAGATACTTTTCATGTTGTTTGTAGATTCCATTAATATGGATTTCCATTATTGGAAAATATTAATATGTTGTTATTGAGTGGTCATTACAAACCATAAAAAATAAAAAATACTAAATTTAATGTGAATTATTTAATATCATTGTTTATTTAATTCATTCTTTTCCAATAAATTACCCTAAAAATTGATTTTTTTCTAATTCATGTAAAATTCTGATGACATTAAATCCCAAGAAAGTATTGAGGTATTAGATTTTTTCCTGAACATGTCTTTCAATATAATGATTATTGATGTGGAAACATTAATTTTTTTCTTATAAAATATGTATTTTATTATTAAAATCCAAAAAATGGGTTTTCTTCTTTATTATATATTTTACATATACAATTACTCTATTTGGTGACTATTGATTATATTTTCCAAAATAAATAGTCCATGATAATTCATCTATTATTTCATTTAATATTATTTGATTCTTTTTCATTAACCTTCCACTCAATTAAGCAGTAGATATAACTATTTTATTAGGATTAAAATCCTAATAAAATTTATACTTAATAACCTATGCGCGATGAAATAATATAAAAATACAAATAATAACACCATGGATCCTTCCCATAAACTATTCATTGAATTATTTTATATTTTAAAATTTAATAAAGTTCTTTTTATAGATTCAAAATTTTATATGGGAGAAATTATTCTTTAAAAAAAATCTTTTCAAGTTGTCCCGTTTATTAATAAAATAGTGTAGAATAATCTTCAATCACTCATTAGTTAAATTTGTCAAACATTTATTTAAATAATTCTATGTTTCTATATATATATTTTATTTGGATTTTTATTGCGAAAATTAATTCATTCTGCCTAAAAAATACTTTTCTTCTTTTTGGATGAAATTTTATATGTTGAATGAACATAGAAAATAGTGTAGTTAAAATGAAGAAAAGTTATGGAAACAAAAAAAAATCTTTCTTGAAATACAAATCATGGTTCATTGATACCATTGAATTTTTAAAATATACCCTAGATACCATGACCAGAGTGAACAAGAATGGTATGCAGATCATGACCACTAAATCAAAATTAAAATGGTCATGAACAAGTAAATATTCATAGATAAAAATTTAATGATAAGTAAATGAGTATCTAAAGTATATCTACCCATTTTTTCTAAGTAACCTAAATAATTCAAATAAAATATTTAATAGAGGGGAGACAATGATTTCATGGTTTCTTATATAGAAAATATAATAGTATGCATCACTATTTTATCTTGTTAGTGGTTATAAAAAAATTCATTCTGAGAATGTACATAAGAAAACCATGATATGATCTTCTATATCATACTGTTGTTGTTCTATAATTTAAAATACACATGTTTATATTTTTTTGGTATATAGATTTTGTATATCTATTTCAATAATTTGGTTTTAAAATCCATAGTCTTTCTTTGAAAAAACACTCTTAATGATTAGTCGGTTTTGATTCAATTAATTTTATTACACACGTTTTCATTTTTAATTAACACTTTCATTCATTAATATTATTTTTTTATGTGATTATTTTAATGATTGTCAAGGAACAATCGGTTATGGTTTGATAATATCATAAGAATTATGAAGTCAATAATATAAGTATTATTTATAATTTATTTTATTAGATTTATTAATAAAAAATTCATTTTGTTGTGTAATCCTTATAGATATAATAATATTCTAGTTTAATGATAATTCATTGATAAGGATTATTATTGAAGGTGTATTTCCAATTTTTTGGGAAGTCTTAAATTATGATAAAATTTATATTAGACATTTATTTTATGTTTAAACATAGTCTAGTTAATGGGATTTAATTATTTGATCAAATTAGATAGATTAATTTCCTTATAAATAATGGATTAATCATAATAAAAAGAATTATAAATAATGAGACATTAAACAAATTATTTCAACAGATTTTGTAATGTAAATGTTAATTTATTTCTATGGATTATTTATTTATTTAATTTTTTAAATTTTTTTCAATCATAAAACTAAAAACTCATAGTTAATTATGATGTCATACAGGATTATTATTGAGCCAAGTTAATTTGCAGGAATATAAATTTAAGGGGTAATATACACGTCCACATTGGGATGATATTATACTACATATGTAATACTCTATAGAATTTTGAGTTGTATAGGGAACATAATGTTTTTTAATTTTCAACACCCACTAGAATAAATAATGAATAGTGAAACACCAAAGAATTTTCATCATTTTATGGACATTGATATTTTTATAATGGTGATATTTTCTATCGATCAACATATATCAATTCATTTAACTTTTAGTTTTTTTTATTCTTTTTTAAGTGAATATTTGTGTTGTTTTCTCATCCATGGTTCATGGATACATAAGAATGATACTAATCACTCATGAATGTAATTTGGATTTTATGGAAGATCCTTAATATAATCCCAAAATTGAGCTCTACATTTTAGAAACCAATAATAATCCATAGATTAATTGAATAACTATAGTGTACTACATGATATGTTTTAACAATATTTGTCAAGTGGGCAATCAATATGTAATTATTTTTACCAATCATAGGATTGATCATTTAAATAACCCGACCATATAGGGTCCACCTTTCCTATGGAAGGCTGAGCTTCCACACTCCCAATCCCACCTATAATCACCTAAGGGTGAGTCAAAATCATCGAGAAGGAATGAAAATAATGGAAATACATTGTCTGTTGGACATGTATGCACATACCCAACCTTATACATTAAATAGTTCAATTTAATATAAATTATAGAACATAACCTCTAGAGATAAAACATGAAAGAAATAAACTCAAGAGAATACATCCAAGTAGAAGATAATACAACAAATGTTTAATGTGGAAAAATACAAACACGATATGAAATGATGTCCCAACCAGAAAAAAATTAGAAAATAATGAATTTGTTTAGAGGCATGCTTCTAACCTCTCTGCCTAACCACCATAATTGGTCAACTCAATAATTTATCACTCTCATACAACATAATCACCTCTGATATATCAATCGTTTTTAATAGATATTATACATTTTGGAATATACCATTCAAGTTTTAGTATACACATATCCAGTAATATGTGCTAAAACTGAAAGGAAATAATTTAGAGAAAAATAATATATTGATCAACCCAAAGAAATAGGGAAGGAAAAACATGTAAGATACACATATATATGCTCATAAAGAAACTCATACATGAGAGAAATTGGATATCTAATTGACTTCCCAACTGAAGGACATGAGTAAGCCTATACAAAAAGAATTATATCAATGATTGCTAATATCAAATGAAACCTCACCAGAATATAAATGGATTGGTCCACACATCCCAAATTCACTCCATAGGCAACGTACTAGACATGTTATATAAAGGACATATACCACTCTATATCTCAAATACGAGGGAGTACCACTCGATTGGAAGAGAATCCTTGCCTTGTAGTAATGGTAGTACTAACATTATCAATATAATGAAATGGGCATCCCATGAAATGGTTTGATAGTGGAGTACTGACCCTCAACTCTCTTCGAAAGCTTAATGAACCCACACATAAATGTGATGGGTAAGTACTGACCCTGAAACATTTATTATATAATTTTTAACCGACTCCATTGCATGAATGGGTAGTACTAACCCGAAAAAATATCATAAAGAGTGTATAACACAAACCCTAGTTTAACAAAAAAGTACTTTCCCAAAAATATATCTGATGATTTTTCCGAATGACTACTATCATAAATCATCTCCCAAATAAGATCCATACAAGGAACATTTCCATAATATCCTATATTCCAATGACAAGGAAGCCATCATGTTGTACATGGAACAACACCCATGATAGGATACTCATGGGACAAAATTAGAGTCCAAATGATGGAGATACGAGAGGTATAAGATTCATAAAAGATTACACGGCCTGTATATGGTCCACAAATCATATGGAATAATTACTCTTCTTGACCATGTTCTTCCTTATCATGGACCAAGAATATAATTCAATGTACATGGTGTATCCTATTGGATATAAGAATTGTATTATCAGCTAGGTTATTTTTTATACATCTCAACCAATGATCATGTATTTCATCCCATGACCATGTAATTTGGTAGAAATATTTTCCATCTACATGGGGCCCTAGGAATCCAAGGCTTGCATAGGGAATGAAAACATGGGTAGGTTCACATATCATTTAGGCCTACATTAAAAACATGTGATATTTATCTTTACATGGAACCCTTCCATATTAGCCAGGGTGCCACATGTCATATGTTATTCCAGGATATATGGTTTGATGATCGGATTTTCAATGATACCGATGAAAATACATAAATTATCCAAATAAGATCCCAAAACCTATGGTCTTAGTATTTGACCACAAGAGATCATGTGAATATTCTACCATCCATCAATTATTGGCCTAGTTTTTCTAGAAATTATATTCCAATAAGCCTCTTGAAGACTACATCGCCTCTCAATACCCTTACTGCCTTAGGCCACTACCTTTCAAAACTCTATATCAGATATCCAAAAATAAACCCCAAAAAATAGATCTCAATCTTCCCAAAAATTACTAATATAGTCATCATCTACACACCCGACCTAAATCTCAGGGTCGCATCACATTCTGAACCAATTGGTATTGTTGAACAATGGTCCCATATCCCGAAGATGAAGAACATAAAAAAATGTCTAGGAAGGTCATAAGACAGAAATGTGAAAACATTATTGAATAAAAATCTGTTTAAAAATATCATAGATACTGAATATTAGGTGTGAGAATACGAAATATGGTTTCCTAAATGGAATAAAATAATTTATTATATTAATTAGATCATGTGAAGGTTCTAAAATCCACAATTAGAAATAAATATGACCATATTCAAGGATTAAGAATTTAATCAAGTGTGGAGAAACCAAAATTGATGTGTACCACCTCTATTTGTGATTGACCATTAGTAAATAACACATTTACTGATGATGTGGGTATGCCACTACCTTCTTTTCCTTTTGATCCACATTGATCTGATCAACCATCATCATTCGATCTTGATCCACCAATGAAGGACATTACAGATCCACTCAATTCTCAAAGGGTTTAAGTGGATAAACATTGTGAATTGTTATAATGAGGTGTATATCTATTGAATTTTTGGCTGTTGGTTCTTTAAAATAAAATAAATACATAAAATAATTTATTAAATTAAAATATCCTCCAATGACTTTTTTAAATAAACCTATGAGGTAGACCAACCTTAGGGAACACCAAGGGTAAAACCCATATTCCAAAATAATAGAAGGTCTTATATTTTTTTTCCAATACTATGTTTAGGTCTAATTCTATTAAAAATGCATAAATATAAATTTTCCAAATTCATATATTTATTATTTTGATAATAAAAATTCTTTTCTTACTGAGCCTTGAAATATCACGATTTCTCTGTACCCATCTCCAAAAATATTTCTTAAAGTTGTCAATGTCTCTGGTATAAAAAATATAGTCATTACGTTATTTACCCTTCAATTATTTCTATCCCCTAATAGAAAACTAATTATAAAATAGTTGGGATACTGATCCAATATTTGGATCTCCTTATCCAAAAATCTATTATGTATGATCCTGTACTACTAAAACATATGAACAATGGAAATTATCCATCCTCACATGATCCGCTCCTACCAAATCCCCATTGATAATCGGGTACTCAATGAAGGTATCTCCATCCTCGATGAGAAAATCAATACAGCCAGTAACTGCTATAGGATCATGTATATATGTACATAGATGAGACACATAGAATAACTCTTACACTCTCTTGAAATGTGGGTGTATGACTATGTAGTATGAAATAATATAAACTCTCTTCATTATCTCGAAGGAACTTATGATCTATATGGATAACATACCCCTTAGTCCAAAACTCCTCAATACTCCTCATGAGGAGACTCTTAGTAAAACATTTTCTCACTACTCAAACTATGAATTCCTCTAACATCAATCAATATAACAATTCAGTTAGCCCTAGGATGTCCTCATATTTCAATGGATCACATGAACATTCCATGTTATCATTTATAATCTGTGTGGACCAACTAAAGATATCTCACTAATCACAGTCCAACCCCAGAGTTCCTTATAGGTTCTCTCATTCAATTTCTATAAAGTTAAAATGAAGATCAAATATTTATAATTGGGATTATAAGAAAACTATATCAATAGAAAGTGACCAACCTCACTCTACCAAAAGTTCAGACCACAAGCTTTCAATATGTTCTCTGCAACCATGATGGTGTTCACAATCTGCCTATATATCTGGGGGTGAAATTCTATAATCCTCTAAAATTAGGTCCCAAATGTCTCCTTCAAGACAGTACACAATATTGATGTATTATATATGTATATTCCAATGATTTTCATCAAGGGTACCCTAAGTACTAGGAAAATCTCTCTCACATACAACTATCTCATTCCATCAACTGAACTCTTCTCTCTGATTGAAAGTATTTGGGCTGACATTGAATGTTTTTAAAAATTAACCCAAATAAAATCATGATCTCTCATTATTCATATAATACCTATCAAGAATCATAGCTTTAGGTCATAACATTTCCACTATGGTATCTCAATAGGCTGTGTCAATCCTTCTGGATCCTGTTGCTCTTCCTTCACCTACTAACATGGGAAACACCGAGAGGTGAACATGGAAACACTCTTCCTTATTCCATTCCCAAGGAAATTTCCCTAAAGGTATATATAGATCTACCCTACATTGAGATGTAAATACAAAGGAATATTTTTTATCATCCTGAAAACCTACTATCACATCATGATTGAAACTACCATACATCATTGGAAAAGGAATATGTGTTCCCAAAATTATGAAAATATTTCTACGCCAATTCATGAGGATATATGGTCTTGGAGAGACTCAAAATTTATATCTTCCAACTATGCCTCACTAAAAAAAATTGGTTAGTTTTAGGATTAAATGCCATCAACTAAAGATAGACTACACCCATATCCTCCAACAATGATACTTATAAGGAAGACTACTTCTCAGATGTATCCTCCAAAAATGAGAATGAGACTTTATAATAAGGGAATCAATCACTGAATTTCCCTTCCCATGATGATAGATCATCTCGAACTCATAGTGTATCAGTAACTCCAACGAGACCCTCTATCACAAGTTTAGATATCTCTATGGGAAGATATATTTGTGACTCTAATAGTCTAATTGAACAAATAGGTTCTATCCTACCAGATAGAACCCCTATATCCTCAAAGAAAAGGCTACCACTACCAACATCAGGTCATGAGTCCCATAGATCATCTCTTAATGTATCAACTACCATGATATAAATGTGATCACTACCTACCTATACTTCGAAACACATTCAAACCTTTCTCTTGATGCATCAAAATACACAACATACATCATACCACAGTCTGGATGTTTCAAATTTTTATCTCCACTCAATCTTAGCCTCAACTACTCAAAATATCATTGACATTTCATAGGCTTGGTAATAATATTCTCATTCCATGTTTGATTGGTAAAAGGTGTTACAATCCTAATGATTTCATTGATAAACCCCATGTAGTACCCTAAAAATCCTAGAAAACATCATACCACTAACATGTTATTTTGTGGATACTAATCAAGAACTACATCAATATTCTCTAGGTCCACTAATAATCCATAATAAGAAAATAAATTCCATATAACTAAATATAATAGATCCAAAATTGGAATATCTAGGGCCTACCATAGAGATGGTGATACGAGAGTATGTCTAGGACCATACTCATATTTTTTCATTCTCTTACTATCTCATATAGTATATGAGTATGTCATCAATGAAGACAAACAAAAATCTGTCATATTATGGATGGAACATCTTGTTCCTCAAATAAATAAACATGAATGTGGATTTAATCAAACTGAATGGGTTATTAAAGGAAAAAATGTCCCTGTAAGGACATTAAAATTAAATCTTGCAAATATCATACTCACGAATCCTCAAATACTAGTAGAAAACCCTGAGAACAATATTTCATAACTATCTGGTACCTCACAACTGATAAAAGTGGTCACTGATCCTTGGATTGGTATACATGTTCTTCAGCATGGAATGGATTAAGAGATGATATCTTAAAAATTTTGCAAGCACAAATCCTCATTTTTCATGTAAAAATCATAGCTACCCAGTGGGACACACTGGGTCTAATAGAACCATTCGTTCGAAGGCCCTCAAATAGAACCCTCACATACTAGAACTCGATTTGAGACATATGATATTTTATAAAGGATAATCACATCATATAAGGGTAAAATAAAATTCAAAATACCATATCCCTTTTTAGAGGATGTCTTAGATGATCCTGATGGTAGGAATCTATAATTGACTCCACTACTGAAGGAATCCAAATTCGAGTATAGGCAATTTTGACAAAGGGAAAATCTCACCAACTTGTGGGTGATGAGTATAAGTCTATTTCATGTCTGGGACACTTGTTCCACCATGATATAACTCTCATACACAAGATAGTATATTATACATTCTATCTTAAAGAATATTACTCATTAATGTTGAAAATCATTCTGGGATGAAACCATGAACATACAATATTTACCCAAGATAATGTCATAAGGATTCATTATGATTAACAAGAGGTCACATGTTAAACTATCATAATAAGAGACAAAAAACACTTCTAACATATAAGTGATATCATATAATCACTCATTGTTGGAAAAAATATCCATTGAAATGGGGATAATGTTTCAACTTGAAGCTACATCTCTCGCAATAGGAATAAAGAGAGGAAGGAATGGATAGAACCAATGTATATTAGTACTAAGGAAAGATCAGAACAATAAAAAATCATACCTTGTATCATCAAATGTGAAACTTGACAGTAGATATCTGTAGAGACCCGAAGCTTGACTTACATGGACATTACATTACTTTTGCGGAATACTTAGTACATAAAAAAAACACACACACAAGGATCGTAATAGTTTAGTGTCTTTGGAAACTCGGAAGGTAATCTTTCAATCGTGGTGAAAGATCTTCAATATCTCCCATAAAGATATTCCCTTTTTTTACCTAAAACCTTTCTTGATATCCTGGGGAAAAGAAAACATAAAAGGGTGAGCTCGAATGCTCAGTAAGGGTAAACAAAAGAAAAATCAATCACATCATATTCATAAGAAAATAACTTTTAGAAATCTTAACCTGCAAAAGAGAGCATAATTTCATAACATGGGATAAATCATAGTAGTGAAATGAAATCCCAATAATCATAACATAAAACATGAAACTTTGTGGCATTCACACATAATCATAGAGAATCATTTCTTGTTAGTCAAGACTCATTGCCAAGACTATCTTAGTGGACAAAGTCCCTTTCTGAATCGAGTCACCCTCGTTTCAGTCCTGTTTCACTGAACCGGTATAACCTACCATTCCAGCCATGTCTATCTCATGAGATATAAAATATTTACCCAATGCATTGGAGGGAGATATAGGTCCCACCCATCTCATAATGATACCATTCTTATGTGTGCCACAAAATCATAAACCATACATCATTTCATAACCCATGTAATAAAAATGGAATTCTTAAACAACATGACATCATAAAACAATTCATATAAGATAAAGGAATTCATAAAAATATTTCCATCACAACATAATCAAATCGATGTAATAATAGGGATAAAAACAGAACCCTTTATTATCTTAGATGGAAAATAATTTTGATAAAACACTTGAACTCCATTCTTGAGGAAAATATCCTTTCTTCTTCAAAAACATTTTTCCTTTCTTAAAATGTCATACAATTTTAAACTAAAAGAAGTTGATTAAAAATAAACTTGAAAACTTGTAAAGGAATCTTCTTGGAAATAATGGTTTAAAAATCCATTCATTCCGTATAAGTTAAAAAAAACATTCTTCGTACTTTTGTCGGAAAAGTCAAAAAGTACCTCGTACAAAAAACGACAAAAGATTCCTTTCATATATTTTACTAAAAACTCACCAAAGGGTAAAATTGGATTTAAAAAATTGTAGGTGGATGGAAATAACATTACATATTGAGGAAAAATGGATGTGGATGATAAAATACACCCCAGTAAATGGCCAAGTATAAGCAATCTCGGATAAAAATGAGATTGTGATATTTCCCTTACCTTAGGTCTGACTTGCTTTGTAAGTGTCCCAAACTCCTGTATAATGATTTAAATAATCTCATTAACTTATTACAGATTCATATTAATTGTTATGATATCATATATGGTTCACTTATGACATTATATTACCTACTCTTTTGTAAATTCCATGTTAAAGAACGTTTTGGGTAAAATTGTTTCATTTGTCGTCCGTGTTTTGACTTGTAATTATTCATCTGATTACTTAGATCATGATTAATTAATTCCAGAATATAAAACATGATATATATATATATATTCATAATATACATATATATAATAAATCAGTAAATGGAAAGAAAGACACCATTCATGGAGACGGTAGTCCGTACGTACGCATGAACGCTGTTTTCGTTTCCTTATTGATTTGAATGGAATTAAGTAGATGACATACATATAAATATAAATAAATACAGTTTCATTATTATGTCATATATTTCATTAGTACTTATTATATATACTTTATAATCATTCATGATTGGTTAATCATTGAGAATGAATCTCATCGCGTCGTGGAGACGGTATTCCGTACGTATGCACGAGCGATGATATCGTTCCCATGGTCGTGGAATTGTGTTGAAGTGTTTGTATACTATTTCAGTATCAATATCACTTTATAATAATCATATATAGTTACTCATTACACCATTATACCCATCCAATTAAGTTGGTGGCGGAAAATAGATTACACCATGGCGTGGAGACGGTATTCCGTACGTATGCACGCGCGGTGATTTCCTTTTTCCGTAGGATGGATAGAAGGTTAATTAGAGTTGTTTCATATTTATAATAACATATCAGTATATAAGAAATACTGATGTTATTACTTTATCATGAAACAACTAAATAAGAAGAAGTTGAAGAAGAAAGAAATTGAAAAGATCGGTAATGGATATTACCTCTTCTTTGAAACGCCTCTTTGAATCCTCCACTTAGGGAACTAAGATTTGTCTTTGAAGAAGACCAGGACCTCTAGGATTATTCTAGGGAAGTGGAGAAGGGATTTTGGCTGGGGTTGTCCGAGCTTGAGTGCTCAATTTGGTGTGAGGAGGAGGGGGAGGAGGTGCACTTTTATAAGGGAGGAGAGGGGCACCTTAGGAATATCTCAAAATATTATTTTATATTAAAGTCAAAATCGGTTTATAATGGTTCCAAAGGGTCTTATTTTTAAGCTAAAGTGGGGATGGGTCTAAATCCTATCATCCAATAGGATTTAGACAAGTTTAGGTTATTATTTTAACCTTATCAATTAGATTTAACTCTAAGTTAAATAATTTAACTTTTACCGTGCCTTTTTGTTTTCTTACACTATATGGTTAATACACTTACTATAACATGCCAAACTAACCCCAAATTGTTTATTATTAATATATATATCCTTATCTAAGTCATTTGGCCGAACCATATATTTTTATGAATATAATAATAATTAATAATATAATATTTGATTTAAAAACTATTTTGTGTCAATTTTGACACTATTTGATATATGATTTTTGTGAAAGTCATAACAGAATTATATGTTCTAAACAAGTTGATTAAATCAACACTAATATTTCATAGTAACCTAGAAAATTAGTTTTATTCATAAAAAGTCTAAAATTACATTTATTTTGGTATTTATAATATCAATTATGTCAATATTTCATTAATAAGATAATCACTACATCATCTTTGTGTCATAAATAAATTAAATTATTTGATGCTTAAAAATTACAAATAAACTACCATTCTGTAGGAAGTCGTTTTAGCTTTCTAATTAATATTTACAATAGAATTTCTCTTATGTATAACCTTATATTAAAAATGTTTTAGTAAATAAACTTTGATTTTAACTCTTTTAACTCTTCTTTGAATTAAATAATAATAAATGTCCTAATCTAATCCATGTGGGCCTAAGTGATAATATTTTACACTTAAGGTTGTTTTTGGTCGAGATACACTTGTCCAATAGAATTATGACATGTGTTAGGGTAATATTAATATCATTCTTACCCTTAATTACCCTATTTACTTTTAACCGTGGTAAATAAAAGTAAAAAGTTACTATTCACCAAAAATTATTTTCATCTCATTGAACCAAATTTTACTTACTGACATGAACCGTGTCTCTCGGATTTTTGAAATTCCATTCACAGAAGCGGTAAAATTATGTTTTATGAAAAATTCAGTTTTTTTAACTACCACTTAGTAGTTTCACTATTCATCAAAAATTGATGTTTTTCAAAACAATGCCAAAATTTCATCCTAAGCTATATTTCATATTCCAAATTCAAAAATGAAGCCTATTTTACCAAATTCATAACATAGAAGTTTCATTAATTAATTTTATAATTAAATCCCACTGTTAAAACAAATAGCGTGTTTTTAAGAAACAATATCTATCAAAAGATTGACACTTGATTATGTCTGGTTTAAATGTGAAATTACAACCAATGACCAACATTGTATTAAATTGTAAAAATATATTCTAAATATACTTTTAAACCACTCAAATTAATAATTTATCACTATTAATTATTTCGATTAAAACAGTTGTTTTTTAATTATAATTTAGTAATTTTCACTATTCATCAGAATATGAAAGTTATCCGAAAAGTACCAAAATTTCACCTTAGGCTAAATTCGATACTCCGAATCCAAAAATGAAGTCCATTTTGAGAGATAAAATTTCTAAAATTTTAAAAGGTGGTTATTACTATTCAAAATGGCTAGTTTTAATAATATTTTAATAGCATATCGTTGTTTAGTGAAACTCGGTATTGCGTACTACACACGCTATCGAGGAAGGTCGTGATTGCGTGTAATGAAAGGCAAGTCAAGGATGCGTGTTGTGCAAGCTCCTTTTGGTGTAGCATACAACACAAGACATTAATAAAATTAAAAAGAATATTTTTCATAAAATCTTGGGCTGTTACATTCTACCCCCCTTAAAATGAATTTCGCCCTCGAAATTCGTCGGGTTTATAAATGGTTTACTATTCGAAAGTTTCTTTAATAGAAACCCACATCGTAAAAAGGAATACCAAAACCAATCTTTTAAAACGAAAGTATGAAACGTAATGGTTACCCAAATAAACTAATCACTGGGTTTCCACATAGGTGAAAATATGGATATGGATGAAAAATCTAACCATCATGTTCTGATGAAGAGTGGTAGAGAACATGGCTATGGAAAAGCCAGTAATCACAAATCCATAGATTTGTGATGATATAAGGTACCATCTGATTCATCAGATATAAGATCACTAGGACAACATTTTTGGTTTTCAAGATCGTTTCCCTAAAGTTAAAGAATTTGAATTAGAATAAATACTTACTTTATTTTGGTACAATCTCACTGTTGTTCGTGCCTTGAACAATTTCCACTTCATCTCTTAAATAAATGAAGTTGAATTTGTTATTCGTGAAGTGTTGGCAGATCATGTGATAGAATGACGGGTCATCCCATCTGTCTCAAACAAAAGGTTAGAAAAAATTATATACATAAGTCGATCTATAGTGAGATTAATCATATATTGTTCCTAAAATGGACTTATACTTCATATATCATACTGCTTAATATAATAAAACTAGTTTCTACTAAACATGGACTTCCTGTAGGCCAGTGGCAGGCGATAAAGGCCAGTCGCACTTCGGTGGTTCGATTCCCACATCCTTGTCTGACGCGATGGGTTGTCGCCCGTCCTGCAGGTTGTCCTTTTTCTAAAACTATATTACTATAATATCGAAAAAATTTCTATCCTTAAACAATACTCACTTATGTCCAACATAATCCACTTCAATCTTTAGGCTTATCCATAATACTGCAGTCCACTCTCATAACATAGTGAAAATGATTACCAGTGATTTAATACCATCGTTGATCCCCATATATCATAAGATATGTCCTGTTGGTCACATTCCAAACATTCAAAGGCCTTAATCATGCATTCTCTTGAATACCCATTGAACCTTAGTGAAAACATGAATGCAGTTAAAAGTTAACACCTTCCACATACCAAAATCCTCAAAATTCTATATACTCAAACCATGATATCACTTAGTCCTTATATCAATCATGAGCTCATGAATACTGTTAAACATTTCATTTTCTCGTTTTCCCTTCATTATGTGCATATCATCTTATTAAAAATATCTCAATCACTTTGAATACCACATTAGACCAATACATAAATATTTCAATACACCATAAAAGTACCTCAACAACATTATTCATGAATACCAATACATAAACACTTCATTCCATCCACTCAAATGATTGTCCTGGAAGAAGTCCTTCCTTGATTTAGAAGTAACTTTTTAGGTCAGGGCATTGAGTTGGGTAATGCCCATGTTCTCCACAAATAATACATTGAACTCCATAACAGTCTGTCACTCTATGACCCTTTTCTCCACACAGATAACATCGGTCCCTCCATTTGAGGTATTCCTCAAGGTTCTTCTTCCCTTCTTTAGAAATCTCAATCTTCCTTTCATTATGCACCTCAACATGCGAACATGCATAATAGTCTATCTTCCTATTCTTTGATGAATTAGGCATACCACTAAATTTCACCTTATTAATCATATATCGCGATGACTGATTCGGCATAATCACAACATCTTTCTCTCTAGGAATTACACAATTTCGTTTCTCATACTCACCAATTTGTCCATTGGATTTAATTTTATCCGAATTCCTTTTGGTTCCCTCCATTAACTAAAACACAAAAATAATTTTGTGAGAGGCAAAAATCATGATAGAGAAAACAACATAGTAAAGGGGAAGTATCCTAAATATTTAACTTCTTAGGTTAAATTCTATGATCGTTACCGTAGTTCTAGGACTGTATCTTATACGTATACTTATCCTTAGGGACATCCCTAGACATACCTTAGAAATATCTCTAGGGATCTCACTAACGTTTTCTCATCCTAGTTTCCAAAGGTTGACTAAACCATTCCTCTAATACCAAATGTAGAGACCCGAAGCTTGACTTACATGGACATTACATTACTTTTGCGGAATACTTAGTACATAAAAAAACACACACACAAGGATCGTAATAGTTTAGTGTCTTTGGAAACTCGGAACGTAATATTCTAATCGTGGTGAAAGATCTTCAATATCTCCCATAAAGATATTCCCTTTTTTTTTACCTAAAACCTTTCTTGATATCCTGGGGAAAAAGAAAACATAAAAGGGTGAGCTTGAATGCTCAGTAAGGGTAAAAAAAAGAAAAATCAATCACATCATATTCATAAGAACATAACTTTTAGAAATCTTAACCTGCAAAAGAGAGCATAATTTCATAACATGGGATAAATCATAGTAGTGAAATGAAATCCCAATAATCATAACATAAAACATGAAACTTTGTGGCATTCACACATAATCATAGAGAATCATTTCTTGTTAGTCAAGACTCATTGCCAAGACTATCTTAGTGGACAAAGTCCCTTTCTGAATCGAGTCACCCTCGTTTCAGTCCTGTTTCACTGAACCGATATAACCTACCATTCCAGCCATGTCTATCTCATGAGATATAAAATCTTTACCCAATGCATTGGAGGGAGATATAGGTCCCACCCATCTCATAATGATACCATTCTTATGTGTGCCACAAAATGATAAACCATACATCATTTCATAACCCATGTAATAAAAATGGAATTCTTAAACAACATGACATCATAAAACAATTCATATAAGATAAAGGAATTCATAAAAATATTTCCATCACAACATAATCAAATCCATGTAATAATATGGATAAAAATAGAACCCTTTATTATCTTATATGGAAAATAATTTTGATAAAACACTTGAACTCAATTCTTGAGGAAAATATCCTTTCTTCTTCAAAAACATTTTTCCTATCTTAACATGTCATACAATTTTAAACTAAAATAGGTTGATTAAAAATAAACTTTAAAACATGTAAAGGAAGCTTCTTGGAAATAATGTTTTAAAAATCCATTCATGCCGTATAAGTTAAAAAAACATTCTTCGTACTTTTGTCAAAAAAGTCAAAAACCACCTCGTATGAAAAACGACAAAAGATTCCTTTCATATATTTTACTAAAAACTCACGAAAGGGTAAAATTGGATTTAAACAATTGTAGGTGTTTGGGAATAACATTACATATTGAGGAAAAATGGATGTGGATGATAAAATACACCCTAGTAAATGGCCAAGTATAAACAATCTCGGATAAAAATGAGATTGTGATATTTCCCTTACCTTAGGTCTGACTTGCTTTGTAAGTGTCCCAAACTCCTATATAATGATTTAAATAATGTCATTAACTTATTACAGAATCATATTAATTGTTATGATATCATATATGGTTCACTTATGACATTATATTACCTGTTCTTTTGTAAATTCAATGTTAAAGAACGTTTTGGGTAAAATTGTTTCATTTGTCGTCCGTGTTTTGACTTGTAATTATTCATATGATTACTTAGATCATGATTAATTAATTCCATAATATATAACATGATTTATATATATATATTCATAATATACATATATATAATAAATCAGTAAAAGGAATGAAATACACCATTCATGGAGACGGTAGTCCGTACGTACGCATGAACGCTGTTTTCGTTTCCTTATTGATTTGAATGGAATTAAGTAGATGACATACATATAAATATAAATAAATAAAGTATCATTATTATGTCATATATTTCATTAGTAATTATTATATATACTTTATAATCATTCATGAATGGTTAATCATTGAGAATGAATCTCATCGCGTTGTGGAGACGGTAGTCCGTACGTACGCACGAGCGATGATATCGTTCCCGTGGTCGTGGAATTGTGTTGAAGTGTTTGTATACTATTTCAGTATCAATATAACTTTATAATAATCATATATAGTTACTCATTACACCATTATACCCATCCAATTAAGGTGGTGGCGGAAAATAGATTACACCACGGCGTGGAGACGGTATTCCGTACGTACGCACGTGCGGTGATTTCATTTTTCCATAGGATGGATAGAAGGTTAATTAGAGTTGTTTCATATTTATAATAACATATCAGTATATAAGAAATACTGATGTTATTACTTTATCATGAAACAACTAAAGAAGAAGAAGTTGAAGAAGAAAGAAATTGAAAAGATCGGTAATGGATATTACCTCTTCTTTGAAACGCCTCTTTGAATCCTCCACTTAGGGAACTAAGATTTGTCTTTGAAGAAGACCAGGACCTCTAGGATTATCCTAGGGAAGTGTAGAATGGATTTTGGAAGGGGTTGGCCAAGCTTGAGTGCTCAATTTGGTGTGAGGAGGAGGGGGAGGAGGTGCCCTTTTATAAGGGAGGAGAGGGGCACCTTAGGAATATCTCAAAATATTATTTTATATTAAAGTCAAAATCAGTTTATAATGGTTCCAAAGGGTCTTATTTCGAAGCTAAAGTGGGGATGGGTCAAAATCCTATCAACCAATAGTATTTAGACAAGTTTAGGTTATTATTGTAACCTTATCAATTAGATTTAACTCTAAGTAAAATAATTTAACTTTTACCGTGTCTTTTTGTTTTCTTACACTATATGGTTAATACACTTACTATAACATGCCAAACGAACCCCAAATTGTTTATTATTAATATATATATCCTTATCTAAGTCATTTGGCCGAACCTTATATTTTTATGAATATAATAATAATTAATAATATAATATTTGATTTAAAAACTATTTTGTGTCAATTTTGACACTATTTGATATATGATTTTTGTGAAAGTCATAACAGAATTATATGTTCGAACCAAGTTAATTAAATCAACACTAATATATCATAGTAACCTAGAAAATTAGTTTAATTCATAAAAAGTCTAAAATTACATTTAGTTTGGTATTTATAATATCAATTATGTCAATATTTCATTAATAAGATAATTACTGCATCATCTTTGTGTCATAAATAAATTAAATTATTTGATGTCTAAAAATTACAAATAAAATACCATTCTGTGGGAAATCTTTTTATATTTCTAATGAATATTTAAAATCGAATTTATCTTATGTATAACCTTATATTAAAAATGTTTTAGTAAATAAACTTTGATTTTAACTCTTTTAACTCTTCTTTGAATTAAATAATAATAAATGTCCTAATCTAATCCAAGTGGGCCTAGGTGATAATATTTTACACTTAAGGTTGTTTTTGGTCGAGATAAACTTGTCCAATAGAATTAGGACATGTGTTAGGGTAATATTAATATCATTCTTACCCTTAATTACCCTATTTACTTTTAACCGTGGTAAATAAAAGTAAAAAGTTACTATTCACCAAAAATTATTTTCATCTCATTGAACCAAATTTTACTTACTGACATCAACCGTGTCTCTCGGATTTTTGAAATTCCATTCAGAGAAGCGGTAAAATTATGTTTTATGAAAAATTCAGTTTTTTTAACTACCACTTAGTAGTTTAACTATTCATCAAAAATTGATGTTTTTCAGAACAATGCCAAAATTTCATCCTAAGCTATATTTCATATTCCAAATTCAAAAATGAAGTCTATTTTACCAAATTCATAACATAGAAGTTTCATTAATTAATTTTATAATTAAATCCCACTGTTAAAACAAATAGCGTGTTTTTAAGAAACAATATCTATCAAAAGATTGACACTTGATTATGTCTGGTTTAAATGTGAAATTACAACCAATGACCAAAATTGTATTAAATTGTAAAAATATATTCTAAATATACATTAAAACCACTCAAATTAATAATTTATCACTATTAATTATTTCGATTAAAAAAGTTGTTTTTTAATTATAATTTAGTAATTTTCACTATTCATCAGAATATGAAAGTTATCCGAAAAGTACCAAAATTTCACCTTAGGCTAAATTCGATACTCCGAATCCAAAAATGAAGTCCATTTTGAGAGCTAAAATTTCTAAAATTTTAAAAGGTGGTTATTACTATTCAAAACGGCTAGTTTTAATAATATTTTAATAGCATATCGTTGTTTAGTGAAACTCGGTATTTCGTACTACACACACTATCGAGGAAGGTCGTGATTGCGTGTAATGAAAGGCAATTCAAGGATGCGTGTTGTGCACGCTCCTTTTGGTGTAGCATACAACACAAGACATTAATAAAATTAAAAATAATATTTTTCATAAAATCTCGTGCTGTTACATTCTACCCCCCTTAAAATGAATTTCGCCCTCGAAATTTGTCGGGATTATAAATGGTTTACTATTCGAAAGTTTCTTTAATAGAAACCCACATCGTAAAAAGGAATAGCAAAACAAATCTTTAAAAATGAAAGTATGAAACGTAACGGTTACCCAAATAAACTAATCACTGGGTTTCCACATAGGTGAAAATATGGATATGGAAGAAAAATCTAACCATCATGTTCTGATGAAGAGTGGTAGAGAACATGGCTATGGAAAATCCAGTAATCACAAATCCATAGATTTGTGATGATATAAGGTACCATCTGATTCATCAGATATAAGATCACTAGGACAACATTTTTGGTTTTCAAGATCGTTTCCCTAAAGTTAATGAATTTGAATTAGAATAAATACTTACTTTATTTTGGTACAATCTCACTGTTGTTCGTGCCTTGAACAATTTCCACTTCATCTCTTAAATAAATGAAGTTGAATTTGTTATTCGTGAAGTGTTAGCAGATCATGTGATAGAATGACGGGAATCCCATCTGTCTCAAAAAAAAGGTTAGCAAAAATTATATACATAAGTCGATCTATAGTGAGATTAATCATATATTGTTCCTAAAATGGACTTATACTTCATATATCATACTACTTAATATAATAAAACTAGTTTCTACTAAACAGGGACTTCCTGTAGGCCAGTGGCAGGCGATAAAGGCCAGTCGCACTTCGGTGGTTCGATTCCCACATCCTTGTCCGACGCGATGGGTTGTCGCCCGTCCTGCAGGTTGTCCTTTTTCTAAAACTATATTACTATAATATCGAAAAAATTTCTATCCTTAAACAATACTCACTTATGTCCAACATAATCCACTTCAATATTTAGGCTTATCCATAATACTGCAGTCCACTCTCATAACATAGTGAAAACGATTACCAGTGATTTAATACCATCGTTGATCCCCATATATCATAAGATATGTCTTGTTGGTCACATTCCAAACATTCAAAGGCCTTAATCATGCATTCTCTTGAATACCCATTGAACCTTAGTGAAAACATGAATGCAGTTAAAAGATACCACCTTCCACATACCAAAATCCTCAAAATTCTATATACTCAAACCATGATATCACTTAGTCCTTATATCAATCATGAGCTCATGAATACTGTTAAACATTTCATTTTCTCGTTTTCCCTTCATTATGCGCATATCATCTTATTAAAAATATCTCAATCACTTTGAATACCACATTAGACCAATACATAAATATTTCAATACACCATAAAAGTACCTCAACAACATTATTCATGAATACCAATACATAAACACTTCAGTCCATCCACTTCAATGATTGTCCTGGAAGAAGTCCTTCCTTGATTTAGAAGTAACTTTTTAGGTCAGGGCATTGAGTTGGGTAATTCCCATGTTCTCCACAAATAATACATTGAACTCCATAACAGTCTGTCACTCTATGTCCCTTTTCTCCACACAGATAACATCGGTTCCTCCATTTGAGGTATTCCTCATGGTTCTTCTTCCCTTCTTTAGAAATCTCAATCTTCCTTTCTTTATGCTCCTCAACATGCGAACATGCATAATAGTCTGTCTTCCTCTTCTTTGATGAATTAGGCATACCACTAAATTTCACCTTATTAATCATATATCGCGATGACTGATTCGGCATAATCACAACATCTTTCTCTCTAGGAATTACACAATTTTGTTTCTCATACTCACCAATTTGTCCATTGGATTTAATTTTATCTGAATTCCTTTTGGTTCCCTCCATTAACTAAAACACAAAAATAAATTTGTGAGAGGCAAAAATCATGATAGAGAAAACAACATAGTAAAGGGGAAGTATCCTAAATATTTAACTTCTTTTGTTAAATTCTATGATCGTTACCGTAGTTCTAGGATTGTATCTTATACGTATACTTATCCTTAAGGACATCCCTAGACATACCTTAGAAATATCTCTAGGGATCTCACTAACGTTTTTGTATCCTAGTTTCCAAAGGTTGACTAAACCTTTACTCTGATAGCAACTGTAGAGACCCGAAGCTTGACTTACATGGACATTACATTACTTTTTCGGGATACTTAGTACATAAAAAAAACACACACACAAGGATCGTAATAGTTTAGTGTCTTTGGAAACTCGTAACGTAATCTTCTAATCTTGGTGAAAGATCTTCAATATCTCCCATAAAGATATTCCCTTTTTTTAACCTAAAACCTTTCTTGATATCCTGGGGAAAATAAAACATAAAAGGGTGAGCTCGAATGCTCAGTAAGGGTAAACAAAAGAAAAATCAATCACATCATATTCATAAGAACATAACTTTTAGAAATCATAACCTGCAAAAGAGAGCATAATTTCATAACATGGGATAAATCATAGTAGTGAAATTAAATCCCAATAATCATAACATAAAACATGAAACTTTGTGGCATTCACACATAATCATAGAGAATCATTTCTTGTTAGTCAAGACTCATTGCCAAGACTATCCTAGTGGACAAAGTCCCTTTCTGAATCGAGTCACCCTCGTTTCAGTCCTGTTTCACTGAACCGGTATAACCTACCATTCTAGCCATGTCTATCTCATGAGATATAAAATCTTTACCCAATGCATTGGAGGGAGATATAGGTCCCACCCATCTCATAATGATAACATTCTTATGTGTGCCACAAAATCATAAACCATACATCATTTCATAACCCATGTAATAAAAATGGAATTCTTAAACAACATGACATCATAAATCAATTCATATAAGATAAAGGAATTCATAAAAATATTTCCATCACAACATAATCAAATCCATGTAATAATAGGGATAAAAACAGAACCCTTTATTATCTTAGATGGAAAATAATTTTGATAAAACACTTGAACTCCATTCTTGAGGAAAATATCCTTTCTTCTTCAAAAACATTTTTCCTTTCTTAACATGTCATACAATTTTAAACTAAAAGAGGTTGATTAAAAATAAACTTGAAAACTTGTAAAGGAAGCTTCTTGGAAATAATGTTTTAAAAATCCATTCATGCTGTATAAGTTAAAAAAACATTCTTCGTACTTTTTTCGGAAAAGTCAAAAAGTACCTCGTACGAAAAACGACAAAAGATTCCTTTCATATATTTTACTAAAAACTCACCAAAGGGTAAAATTGGATTTAACAAATTGTAGGTGGATGGAAATAACATTACATATTGAGGAAAAATTGATGTGGATGATAAAATACACCCCAGTAAATGGCCAAGTATAAACAATCTCGGATAAAAATGAGATTGTGATATTTCCCTTACCTTCGGTCTGACTTGCTTTGTAAGTGTCCCAAACTCCTATATAATGATTTAAATAATTTCATTAACTTATTACAGAATCATATTAATTGTTATTATATCATATATGGTTCACTTATGACATTATATTACCTGTTCTTTTGTAAATTCCATGTTAAAGAACGTTTTGGGTAAAATTGTTTCATTTGTCATCCGTGTTTTCACTTGTAATTATTCATATGATTACTTAGATCATGATTACTTAATTCCAGAATATATAACATGATTTATATATATATATATTCATAATATACATATATATAATAAATCAGTAAATGGAAATAAATACACCATTCATCGAGACGGTAGTCCGTACGTACGCATGAACGCTGTTTTCGTTTCCTTATTGATTTGAATGGAATTAAGTAGATGACATACATATAAATATAAATAAATACAGTATCATTATTATGTCATATATTTCATTAGTACTTATTATATATACTTTATAATCATTCATGAATGGTTAATCATTGAGAATGAATCTCATCGCGTCGTGGAGACGGTAGTCCGTACGTACGCACGAGCGATGATATCGTTTACATGGTCGTGGAATTGTGTTGAAGTGTTTGTATACTATTTCAGTATCAATATCACTTTATAATAATAATATATAGTTACTCATTACACCATTATACCCATCCAATTAAGGTGGTGGCGGAAAATAGATTACACCACGGCGTGGAGACGGTATTCCGTACGTACGCACGCGCGGTGATTTCCTTTTTCCGTAGGATAGATAGAAGGTTAATTAGAGTTGTTTCCTATTTATAATAACATATCAGTATATAAGAAATACTGATGTTATTAATTTATCATGAAACAACTAAAGAAGAAGAAGTTGAAGAAGAAAGAAATTGAAAAGATCGGTAATGGATATTACCTTTTCTTTGAAACGCCTCTTTGAATCCTCCACTTAGGGAACTAAGATTTGTCTTTGAAGAAGACCAGGACCTCTAGGATTATCCTAGGGAAGTGTAGAAGGGATTTTGTCAGGGGTTGGCCGAGCATGAGTTCTCAATTTGGTGTGAGTAGGAGGGGGAGGAGGTGCCCTTTTATAAGGGAGGAGAGGGGCACCTTAGGAATATCTCAAAATATTATTTTATATTAAAGTCAAAATCGGTTTATAATGGTTCCAAAGGGTCTTATTTCGAAGCTAAAGTGGGGATGGGTCGAAATCATATCAACCAATTGGATTTAGACAAGTTTAGGTTATTATTTTAACCTTATCAATTAGATTTAACTCTAAGTTAAATAATTTGACTTTTACCGTGTCTTTTTGTTTTCTTACACTATATGGTTAATACACTTACTATAACATGCCAAACGAACCCCAAATTGTTTATTATTAATATATATATATCCTTATCTAAGTCATTTGGCCGAACCATAGATTTTTATGAATATAATAATAATTAATAATATAATATTTGATTTAAAAACTATTTTGTGTCAATTTTGACACTATTTGATATATGATTTTTGTGAAAGTCATAACAGAATTATATGTTCGAACCAAGTTGATTAAATCAACACTAATATATCATAGTAAACTAGAAAATTAGTTCAATTAATAAAAAGTCTAAAATTACATTTATTTTGGTATTTATAATATCAATTATGTCAATATTTCATTAATAAGATAATTACTGCATCATCTTTGTGTCATAAATAAATTAAATTATTTGATGTCTAAAAATTACAAATAAAATACCATTCTGTAGGAAATCTTTTTATATTTCTAATGAATGTTTACAATCGAATTTATCTTATTTATAACCTTATATTAAAAATGTTTTAGTAAATAAACTTTGATTTTAACTCTTTTAACTCTTCTATGAATTAAATAATAATTAATGTCCTAATCTAATCCAAGTGGGCCTAAGTGATAATATTTTACACTTAAGGTTGTTTTTGGTCGAGATACACTTGTCCAATAGAATTAGGACATGTGTTAGGGTAATATTAATATCATTCTTACCCTTAATTACCCTATTTACTTTTAACCGTGGTAAATAAAAGTAAAAAGTTACTATTCACCAAAAATTATTTTCATCTCATTGAACCAAATTTTACATACTGACATCAACCGTGTCTCTCGGATTTTTGAAATTCCATTCAGAGAAGTGGTAAAATTAAGTTTTATGAAAAATTCAGTTTTTTTAAATACCACTTAGTAGTTTCACTATTCATCAAAAATTGATGTTTTTCAGAACAATGCCAAAATTTCATCCTAAGCTATATTTCATATTCCATATTCAAAAATGAAGTCTATTTTACCAAATTCATAACATAGATGTTTCATTAATTAATTTTATAATTAAATTCCACTGTTAAAACAAATAGCGTGTTTTTAAGAAACAATATCTATCAAAAGATTGACAATTGATTATGTCTGGTTTAAATGTGAAATTACAACCAATGACCAACATTTTATTAAATTGTAAAAATATATTCTATATATACATTAAAACCACTCAAATTAATAATTTATCACTATTAATTATTTCGATTAAAAAGGTTGTTTTTTAATTATAATTTAGTAATTTTCACTATTCATCAGAATATGAAAGTTATCCGAAAAGTACCAAAATTTCACCTTAGGCTAAATTCGATACTCCGAATCCAAAAATGAAGTCCATTTTGAGAGCTAAAATTTCTAAAATTTTAAAAGGTGGTTATTACTATTCAAAACGGCTAGTTTTAATAATATTTTAATAGCATATCGTTGTTTAGTGAAACTCGGTATTCCGTACTACACACGCTATCGAGGAAGGTCGTGATTGCGTGTAATGAAAGGCAAGTCAAGGATGCGTGTTGTGCAAGCTCCTTTTGGTGTAGCATACAACACAAGACATTAATAAAATTAAAAAGAATATTTTTTCATAAAATCTAGGGCTGTTACAATATCCATGGTCTGTGTTTTCCCACAGCCATGTAAACATCTCCTCCCTCCAGAGCATTTCCATTTTATCTTCAACTAAATCCTCCCTAATGGCCTCTCTAGCCACATCTTGTGGATCCCAAATCATGGAACTTCCTCTTCAATGGATTTCTATAAGCTGTATGCCTTTCCACCTGTGATTAGGGGGTTGATAAATCGATATCCAAATGACAATACTTATATAAATAATAACATCACCCCTCTTTAAGATTTATAGATCCTTTATGAAGTACCATATACACTGACCAAGACATCTGAGACCAATAATTTTTCCACAAATGAGATATTGACATTTGACACCACACACTAACTGTAGGTGACACAGCCACTTCATTCCTAATGATGAATCAAAAAATCAAGTGTCACTGTTTTAGGAATCACCTAGACACCCCAGAACACTAAAACTCTCTAGTATAAGTGGGTAAAAAAAGATAGCTGACACTATCTAAAATGAATCAACAGAGACACTAATCTAAATTCCTCAATGAGATGATGATTTATAGTATAATTTAAATCTTTTTTATGGTAGTTTTAGTAATTTTCACAAAATACAATGTTACCGATACAATACCCTACTTATTTACAGGAATATCTTAGATCACAATTTATCATAATAAAGGTGGATAATAGTCCTCACAAAATTGATATAGTATGTCAGAGTGTGACAATGTCATATCGTCATGGGTCAACGTAATTAAACTCAACTAGATATCACCTTATCGAAGGAAAATATTTGCTACTGGCATAACCATAAAATATGATAGGGCCTGAACCATCCGAAAGACTTCTATGGCCGAATACATCTAACCATCCTCTTCCTAGGGATATATCTCACTACAAAACCTTACTAGTATCTATCATCGGAACTTTTGGAGTATTTTTTACCCACATTCATCCAGGAAATTTTGTTCTAGTACTCACATATGTTAGAATGGTGGTGGTGTTTCTACCTACACACCTAGAGGAAACACGTTGTAAGATTTCCCCTAAACTGAGGCATCATCACTTATTGGATCCTTGTCACGATCTTGATTTATTAACCTACAAGATTTTATTTTTATGGTAATCGTAATTGGAACCAAAATATTCCATGGTTATATGAGAATATATATATATATATGGATTGGACTCAAGAATTACAATAAAAGTGATAAATCATGAATTATTTCTATATATTTCATGTACCATTATTCTTGAAAACAATGTCTTCGTATGCGAAGAGGAGAATTAGGCAATCAGATTCATAGAGTTTGGAAACATAATCATTTGCACCAACACTGGGTTCCCATGCCTGAAATCCATAATTGAGACACTCCAACAAAATTTATCTATGTTCCCAAACAATACACATAATTTTAAAAACACAAAGTATCGCCTTGATATTGAACCACCTTTCACACCACTCTGTAATAATACATCACACTATTTTCAGCCTAGATAGTGGAAGGTTTGGTCACCATAACCACATGCATAAATCTAATAGACTAGGGGTTGGTGAAACGTTTTGATAAGGAATAACAATAATAGAATTCCTTTACCTAATGAACATGAATGTACACACCCAACCATCTCCATGCAATATTGAATAATAATATAATGTAAAGACTACAAAATTTAGAGAGAAACCATGTATGCAATATACTCTAGGAAATACATCACATTTCAATAGAATAAAATATATGTTTAAAAAGGAAAAATACATCCCCAATCAGAAATGATGTCTCATACAAAAATAATTTTAAAATAATGAATTCTAAGAGATTCTTACTCCCAATATACGTGTCTGGCCAAGGTACACAGTCAATTTACCCATGTATCAATATGCTCCATTATAATAACCATTGATCTCTCCATTATAATCATAATACATGAAACATGAGAAAATACACTAAATGGGTGATTATATACAATCCAAATAGGATACTTTCAAAAAGAAGGGGAGTGACCAAGATGTAAAAAATAGTCAGCTCAACCCAAAACAATAGTGAAATGAAAACCCTTCAGATACACATATATTATAATAAAGAAACCCAATTGAGAAAAACAATAGATCACCATATCACCACGTAGATAAAGTCGATGAGTAAGATTCCACCTCAAGATGTGTATCTGTAATGCCCACAATGATAAAAAACCTCACAATTATTTGAGTGGAGGGGCCACAACTTTTAATTTGTCTCCAAAACAGAGGTCACACACATATATTGTAAACAACACACACACCTCCAGAGAATGAACACAAGGGTGTACCACTACATAGGTATTGAAACCATGCCATATATTAACGGGAGTATTGAAACATTTTTTTAATGAAATTAAAAAATCATGGTGAATTTTGAATTGGGAGTACTAATATACAACTATCTCAAATATCATGAGGAACATTTACCCTAGTGTGATAGGTTGTACTGACCCTAGAAACCATATTATGATCCCTCCTGATCACTACCATCATCATACATCACCTAAATAATCATCATTCTCATAAAATATTTAATTATATCCCAAAATACACATTATAAGACATGGTTATGTTATACATGTAAAAACACTTTGGATTGGTTACTCACATTTCATAATCCAAGTAAAACTAAAGGATATATGAGAGTTAAACGAGTCATGTAAAAGTAAATGTTATGTATAGGGTCTATAAAATGTGTGTTACCACTCCTATCTCTATTCATGTTCTCCATAGAAATGAAATAGGAATCCATGTCTTTTGTACATGCAAGTTATTCTATGATATATAACATATATTAACATATCAGGTCCCATGCCATTCTTCATGTAACCATGTACTCTGGTACATGTTGTTTTCATCCACATTCAGCCATGTGCATATGCGCCTTGAATGATGTTGGGAAACCTAGTAAATATTACTGGTGTGTAAGCCTACCTAAATAGTGTATGATATTTCAATCCACCCATAACCATATCACCATAGCCAATGGCTAAATTCTATGTGTTATTCCTGGATAAAAAACATATAGTATGGGTTATTGTAATCACGGAATAAGGATTTGCGTGTCTTCTAGATCTAACCCTACCATTATAGATCTCACCATTTGACAACCATTGATCAATATAAAACATAGTATTTCATAATTCCATAGTCTCATGTGTCTATAAGTTAAATTACAATTATATTTTCAATTACTATTTTTCCCCACGTCATCAATAGTGCCTCACTTCGACACTTATTTCCACTTTAGATCTGAGATCTACTGACCAAAAATCAAAATCCATATTTATTTGTCCCAAAAAACACTAATATAGTCATAATGAGAACATCCAACATGAAGCAGGGGGCCGATTGTGATAGTACCTTTCTGAAAATGGAAAACTGTGACCTCATTTTCCAATAGTGAAGAACATGAAGTACATGTGAGAAAATACAATAATAAAAAAGTTGAAAACATCATTGAGTATGTTTTATTGGAAAATTATCATATATCAGGGATATCCATGGTGATAACATGTAATAAAAGTCTCAAATTGAACAAAAAAATGATTACTTATCAATGAGCTCATGGGAAGGGATTACAATCACTAAAAATAAATAAAGAAGATCAAATCCTTTATTTAATAATTAAATTAAGAGGAAGAAAAAAATGGTGAGTCCTAATAGGATTTGTGATATATTTTTGGGGAAGAAAATGATCTCCAGTGATGTGGGTTTACCTCTGTGTTTAATTTCTACCAATATACCTAGAACTGCTGAACCATTATCCTCTAATCATGATCCTTTGATGAATTACCTAACAGATCCTCTCAGTTGTCCCATGTTTTATGTTGCGAAACCAGAATAATATATAAAATGTGGAATATATAGATGATTCTATAATGTTTTTGTTCAAAAATAAAATAAATTAAATGATTAATTTATCTTAATGAAATGCACCTCCAATGACATCATTATTCAGACATCTAGCATCAACTAATATTTGGTCACTCTAAGGATAAAACCCTTGTTTCTAGCTCAACATTGGTCTCAGGAATCTAATGTTGGACTCTATTTAATACTTAATTTAATAAACCCAAAAATAATTAGGCATGTGATATTAATATATTTAATATTTCTATAATATCAATTATGGTCTCAAAGAACCTCAAAATATCTTATTATCAACATGCCTAGATTTGAAAATATTAAAAAAATATTTCCAAATCCTATAATGAAAAAACCATGTCACTAAATTCATGGAATGTGGCCTATCAGCCATTTATGGTGATTCATTAATAACTATTAGACCTTCTATTATGGTAGACCAAATTTGAAAAAAATACAAGAGTATGGAAAATGATTCAAAGTATACAATGACTTATAGGTTTATAATTTAATGAATCTCATGACCATTTGTAAAATTATTTTGATTTGTGAAATATTATATAATAAAATTGAGTCTCAATTGGCGATATAAGCTTGAATCCATTTACATTTTCATTAAAATATAACGAAAAATATTGGATGAAGATATGTTCAGTCCGTTCCATTACATAGTGTGATAAATATTTAGGAAATTTATTGATAAATATTTTACACTGTAAAAAATGATGAAATTGAAGAATGAGATACAAAAAATTGAAAAAAATATCTACAATTCACAATAATCAATTTGGATAGATTTTAATAGATATTATATAAATTCAAAAATCATGGATTTTATGTTTTTTACTTATTAATATCTTTATATTTTTGTTTATAACCAACATCCTCAATTCAATTGATACGTTCATTCATTGTGGATTGATACTAAATACTCTAAAATACACATGAGAAATCCTCAAAAAAATATTCCACAATAACAGCCTTAAAAATGTGAATGATGCCCACAACGTAAAAGCATTTATAATGTGGGGATAACCACTCACTCGTTATCTCAATTGAATACAATTCCAATTTAGTCAAATATTTTTCAGATTCTATCACACTCATATCCTATTCAAATACTCATTTTACTATATTGATAGATGTGTGGAGGGATTCATTAATTTCAATAGTTTCATGTTAGTTTAATGGTAATTAAATATTAAGATTATATCAACATGAATTATAAGTGAAATACTATAAAAAACCCAAAAATATTATAATAATGGGATATTGATAAATTGAAATAAACTTCCAAAACCAAATCAACTAAAAATGGAAAAACATAACTAAAACTATTATTAAACCATATAAAACCATAAACCACAAAGACTTGGTTTTGAAATATTCACCACAATATTATATAAATTACAATCAAATCTTCCATGTGACATAGAAAAGAATCTATGTGAGAAGTTTAAAGTGTCTAATATATAAAACAGATTAAATCTAGGTGAAATCGTGATGAATTGGGATGTTAAATATATAATGGAATAGAAAAATGATGTCTTAATGATGAAATTAGATAGAAGAAAATATTCAATAAAATACATGGAAAAAATGTCAAAAATAAAGATAAATCTTTGGAGTTATACCAAAATACATAAAAATACATGGTCCCACTTTCATTCTTTGGGAGGATGAGTAACGAAAAATTTAATGAATGGTATAATATTTTTTTATAAAACATTAAATAAAATTAAATTTATATATAATTTTAAAATTAACTCTCTCACTATTTGGGATATTCCATGTGTTTATAACTTTTATTATATAATATAAATAATCTTGTGGATTTTGAAGTGGATTCACTTAATAATAAATTTTCAATGGTTGTATAAAGTAAAATCCTTCTTAATATACGAGATATCTCAATTTATTCAATTAATTATGGGGTTATTATATTAAAACATGAAAATGAATTGTGAAAATTAAGAACAATAAGTAGTATAATTCCATTAACTATTTTAAGTTTCATGGAGTATGAGAGTTAATTCGGAAAGATTTGTGTTTTCACATAAATATCATTTAAATAAATTACCTACTAATATTATGGATGTATAGATAATGAAGATGGGAAACATTATTCCTCATTAATTATATAATATTGTAACTAGATGATTATGGAGAGGCCCCCATAGATCATTGGTAGACCTTTATTTTAAATTATATAGTGTCCCAAATATGAATACCATAATGGTATAAGAATTAGGTCTACATTTATCCAAAGGGATTTCAATAATCACAAGATGTTAGAGCCTACAACCATGGGTCTATGTTTATTATTTTGGAATTATTTACGTGTATAAATTAATATAATATGAAACAAAAAATTTTTAAGAATGAATTATAAATTATCATACATATATTGGAAGTTTCTATGAAAAATAAAGAAGAAAACATTTAATGATTGAAAGAATGAAAAATAGGATAGTTAAATTTTGATATGAACGTAATAAAAAAATCATAAACCAAATATACTCAAATAGACACAGTTAGGTACTACATTAAAGACTTAGTTTAACAGAATAAAACAAGATCTTTTCCAATACCGATCATACAAAATATGTAATCCTACATATACCCACATGTCATTTTGGTTCATTAACTCATACATAAATCCATCAAGTAAAAAATTATCCTATAAAATATTAATATAATTATTTTACCTAAAATACAATATGTGAATTGTTATATCTATTAGTGTCTCCCTGTATGTGTGAGCATAAAAACTATTTTAGGAACCACTAATAGTATTTTAAAAAATACAAAATAAATACATGTATGTATTAAAATGTCAACTCATTTATATAAATTTATTAAAACATATTTAAATTTTTTTATGAAAAATATTATAATATTAGACAAGTAAACAAAACATCAAGATTAATTAAATTACATAACCAATAACTTTTTATTATAATAGTTTCCATACTAATAAATACCTTCTTCGATCCATTATATAACATATGAGATGACTAATTTACAAGGTTCATGGTAAAAAAACTACCTCATTTTTTTAAAAATCATATATACAAGAATATTTAAAATCAAGCTATAAATCCCATTTATGAAAAATGTGATTCTGTGTAATGGATTTTAGGTATTTTAATATCATCCCATCAAACTCCATATATGTTTTAATTTATCAAAATATTTATTATATAATAATGTTAAAATGTCACCAAAATTTCCATGTATGTTTTTAAAATTTTATGGATTAATTCAAAACCAGGTGCTGAGAGGGCACGTGATTCCCAGGTCTGGGGAACCTAGAATAATTTCTTCAATATTTTTAATCACATGGTATCACTATTTTGGTAACATAAAAACTAGTACCTAGATTAAATATATGAGAGTACCTTTGCATCTGGAACGTCAACATTTACTTAATAAGCACCTATCATCGACCGATGTCGTTTGAGGGAAATAGTTAGTTTTTAGGGATTTAAAAAAAATCATAATAATGATTATTTTATTCAAAATGTCTCACTGTAATGAAATGATAAGTATGATATTTAATTACATAAATGAAACAATATAATGAGTCTACGACTCATCGTAATAGAAATGTTGAAACATGTTTCCTTCATTTAATGGATTATCAGGGATATGGGATCAGGAGAGGATCCTGGAGTTTTTTCTGAAGATTTGTTCAAATTTCTTTGTAGAATAATGAGAGATGATGAATAATGGATTTCCAATGACAAAGAACACCCCCATCTCATCGAAGGATTTCACCAATGACGGATTCCAGATCATGGCTTGATGAATGATGGTAGTGCGGTTCCATTCATTATATGCGATTGATCCAATCGTTGAGTTAGTTGTATTTTTATAAGGGATTTATTTCTTTCCCCAATCAATAATTTGATCGATGGACATGGATCAACCAACAATTAGTTTGACTGGTGAATCGATCACATATGGAGGATGGTTTTGATTGTGGAGATTTGAATCGAGATCATCAATGTTTTCATGAAATCCATACATAGAGTTATTAATATCCCCCATTATTTTAATTCTAATGTGAATGGATTGGGGAAGAAACAATAAAGCCCCAGATCCATTCGTTTTGGGCATTATTGTGTTATTCCCATTTCTCGTGGTGCAACGATCTGAGGTGCCGGTTCGACAAATGGTGGTGGCGTCAATCCATGGTGTAGGAAGAACTGCAGCGGTGGATCAGCCTATTGTAGGAGACCATGGGAGATACCTGATCAGGCGGATGACAACTGAAATGTGAACCAGCGGTGGCCGAATGTCATGGCCTAGAGAGCTAAAATAGAGACATAAGGTAGTAATCTGGTGGGCCGCAGCGGCAATGAGGGTCATTGGCTCAAAGGCTGGTGGACACAACAGGCATGCAACATCACCCGAATGGAACTGCAGTCTAGTGTGATAGGAGCGAAGGACCCATGCCATCAGTTGTAGGTGGGTCACGTGGCAGCTGGACGCATTCATCAGGCAGGGATGCAGTGCCAGCCCTGTCTCAAGGGGTTCAATAGGCCCACTTCAATGAGGTGGGCTGGGCAGGTGGGTCGGGCCGAGCAGGCTTGGTTGACCTGGTGGTTTATGTCGGTTAGGGTACGTCTAGCCAAGTTGGACCAGACCAGGACACAACTCACCCCCTATTCTCTAAAATGTCCATAACTCTCATTCTCTATGTCCGATTGATGAGTTTTTTTAGCATTGGGACCCTCACAACATGTTTGAACATTTTAGATACTCTATTGTGGTATTCATTGATTTCCACAGATGAAATGTTTCCTGAGTATTAGGTTCTCGTGGAGCAAGCACACTGTGAGAAGGAATCCTGTAGTTGGCTATGACTAGAGGACCATAACTATGGGTATATGTGACTAAGTATGTCTAAGTGACTTAGTGGGTATAATTGACATAGTGGTACTATGTATTCAGTGGTTCTAGCTCACTCAGTGGGTCTAGGTGACTCTGTAGGTCTATGTGACTCGTTGGGTCTATGTGGCTCAGTAGTTATAAGTGACTTAGTGGGTTTAAGTGAATCTGATAGTCTATGTGACTCAACAGTACTTGGTGTTGTGTGATACATCTGGTAGTACTTCTTTTCCCATATTAGATTTATAAATATATGATTCGACAATACATCAAGTGTAATTTCCTTTTTTGTCATTCTTTTTTGGTATTACCTTTCTAGTTTGGGGTCCTTGCTGAGTACTATTTTACTCACCCCTATGATGACCTTTCCCACTCATGTAATGTCTTTTATAGATAACTGATTCATTGGTTAAGACCATGGTCATCAAGGACCAGGTGTTTCTCAGTGAGATCTGAGAGACGAGGCATACTTATATGGTTATACGGAGTGGCCCTTCACCTACCCTTTAGGTTGTGTTTTCTGCTGCTAAGGTATCGATGAATAGGGTACACGTTTGATTACATATTTATTTTTTTGGGATGTTATAATTTCCTCATATCATTCAGTATCATACTATGTCTCTTAGTGTTTTTCTTAGATTCATACATGGTTTACTTAGTGTTTAGTTTTCAGAATTTGTAGGCTTGCTGTTGTGTGTGCGCATACACGTTTAAAGAAATTGCCTACAATTTCTGAGATAGGCCTACTCGGTGCTAGTATCCAGTCCCAAACCTATTGGAGGGTGGATTTGGGTAGTTATGGGATGGGAACCACTAGGAAGGTTCATGAAATTGTGGTATCTGAGTGGTTCAGTTCCATATTGGGACCAGGTGTCCATGAGATTTCATTGGGGAATATTGTTAAGTGTTTCAAGTTCACCATTCAATCTGGGGAATCTTGTTTGGGTGTGCCAGCTAACATATCTATACACCAATAAGGTTGACACCTGATTTCTGATGTGGTACATGGAAACCGTGTTTTTAGGTAAATAAATGGAACATGCATCAATTTGGAGTGTGTTGTCATGTCCTTCTTGAGTCAGTTCATTAGGTATACTATATTTACCGTGGTTCATCTTGATCTGTTTAAGGATTCCTCTACACAAATTTCCATCTAGGATTTCATTACATGGCCACAAGAATAGTATGCCTAGGGATAATGTGTCTATATAGAGACCAGTATTGGAGGTATCCCCACTAGGTGGTACAATAGTGTTACCACTACCTATTGATCAAAAGTTTCTACCAGCGCTACCGATAGAGGATAAACTCCTGAAATGTGTGTTAAATGACTTCTAGTGAAAGATACCTCCCTCGTTCAGGGGTGATAATTACTCAAATTACATATGGATTCACTTGAGGTGGTTACAAGAGTCTTCCGTGTAGTGAGTATACCTCTCGACAAGATGGTGATCTTTGTCGTGAGCCTTATTCTGTGATGGGAAAGGGGATGATGGATCTTGATGATCTGGACACATGACGAGGTGACCCTCACATGGAAAAAATTTGTGTTCCTCTTTAGGGTGAATTTCATTCTTGTGAAATTAATCTATGTGTCTATAAAATAGATACGACACCTACAACAGTGTATAAAAATAGTAGTGGGTTACTCAACGAGATTCACCAATATTTCTCACTACTCCACACACATGGGCTGAGATCAATTCTATAGGGCTCTAGACTTTGATCAGGAACAATGAAGGGATATCAGGGAGTCCAGACTATCTCTTAGCATGATTACTCAGGCTGGGGTGTTAGAGAGTTCTCTCCTTAACGATATATTCCTAGACGAACAAGACTAAGTAGAAATAGATAATAGTAGACACTAGGTGGCAGAGTCTTCAGTAGTGGGTAGCAGCCAACAGACGCAGGGACCCAAGTGGGTCATGCCTTCAAGGGTATGACCCCAGTAAACATGTCTGGTGGTACGAGGATTTCAAGGTAGAGGTAATCACAAAACATAAGGTAGTGCTACTCATGCAATGGTCAGGGGAACATGGCTCATGATTTCTTGACTCACCATACAGATGACCATCAGATGGTTGAGGGTCGCCAGGGTAGAGGTAGAGGGTCGATAAGGGTGGTCTGCAGGGTGTCAGATGTGGAAGGGGAGCAGGCAGAGTCGGAGGCAGATGGTGGAGGTTTGGTGTACTACCACCACCACCACCATGTGGTTTTCAATGGAATTTGAGAGATAATAGATAGGGTATGGACCAACTTTAGGTGATATAGGAATGTTATACTGGTGATCCAGAGATGATTAGAGGCATGATAAATGTTTTCTCTACCTTAACTATAGTTATTATAGAAACATTTTACATTCACTTTTTCCTTAGCATAGACCGTGCTCGAACCTCGGAGATTTTGGTGGAGCCGTTGGATCGATGATTACGCTTAGAGACTTTAAAAAGAGTTTATTTTACGATCATGCACTGGTTCCGATAATGCAATTTTACTCTTTGATGTGTGATATTTTGATAAAATCTCTTTGTGTTGGAATTGAGCCCTTACGACGTCATTATGTGTATGGAATGGTTATCCACAGTCCATGCCCAGATTTAATATTTTTGGAAAAATTTTTATGTGTCCGTAGATATGGGACTGTTATTTCCTTTACTAGTGAAAATTAAATGCTTACATTGATTGACATACATTCTCTGAGGAGGTTTCAGCTGATCACTCACCACTTGTACAACCTTACCCTTGGTGCATTGGATGATTGGAGTCCCCAATTTCATATAGTGATGGATGAGTACATGGATATATTCCCTAAGGATATTCCCAGTTTACCTCCTTGTATAGAGGAAGAATTATACATTGATTCGCACCATAAGAAAACACTGATATCCAAACCATCATTTAGGATGGCTCCCACTAAGGATCATGATTTGAGGGGATACCTAAAGGACCTGCTGAGGAACGGATTTTTGAAGCCCAATTTTTCACTATGGGATGCCCTTGTTCTATTTCACATGAATTCAAACGAGGGAATGAGACTGTGTGTGTAGTACTCGCGCCTGAATCAGGTTTCCATGTTGAAAAAATATCTACTACTAAGAATCAATGAACTCTTTGACCAGCTGAAGGGAGTGAGGTGGTTCTCGAAGATAGGCCTCGGGTTTGGCTATCATCAGCTTCATGTACGGGATGAGGATGTATAAAAGACAACCTTTAGATGTTATTATGGAAACTATGAGGTCTTGGTGATTCCATTTGGTGTGACCAATGACTTAATTCTGTTCTTGGGACTCACGAATTGGATATTCTATCCTTATATTGACTTATTATTTGTGGTCTATATTGAAGACAACCAACTGTACTTGACATATGAGGAAAAGAACTCAACAAACATAAGGATGTTTCAGGATAAACTCCAAGAACAGTAGTTATATTGGAATCTCACTATGTGTTAGTTCTGGATTGGGGAATTCTACTTTTCGGGACACGACATTTCAGAGTGTTGAGTTCCAGTGGATCAGGTGAAGATAGTGGTGTTTCTTTCATGGGATCCACGCAAGAAGTGTGACCGAGGTGTGGAGTTTCTTTGGTATGGCTTGATATTACATGAGGTTCATCAAAAAATTATGTAGGGTAGAATCACCATTATTATCTTTGAAGTGGAAGGGAAAACCCTAATGGTGAAGTTCCAAAATAATTTCTAGGAGTTTAGGCAGAGACAGAGGAGTGCCACCGTATTGAGACTTACATAGGAGGGCATTGGGTATGTAGTGTTCTTCAATTAATCAGGGACAAGACTGGGTTGTTTCTGGATTTAGGGGAAATCAGTAATTTCTTTTGGTTCATGGAAGTTCAGTTAGCATGAGATGAACTCTAAGACACATGATCTTGAGCTAGAAGTAGTGGTGTTTTCTTTTGAGATGTGGTGGCACTACATGAAGGGTGAGTGGTTTTCCATCTACTCCATCCAAAAACATATCAGGTAAATATTCCCCCCAGAAGTACATGATCTTAAAAAAGTGGTAGTTCCTAGAGTTACATCAGGGTTATAACTTTGAGATACTCTATAATATTGGGAAGGGGAACGTGGTGTAAGATGCACTCAGTAAGAGATTTGGGTTGCAACTGCTGAGTGAAGTGTTAGATCAGCTTGCAACAATGGAGATATCCTTAATGGATGGTGATGGATACAATTACCATCACTTGATGGTTGTGACACCCCCACTCATAATGTGATTTTGGGAGGAACTTCTTGGGGATGTCAACTGTGAGACCCTATATGCTCAATTATCCACTAAGCAAGCCGCAAATAGATATTCAATAAGTGGGGAGAACATCATCCTTTTAGAGGTCACACCATTGAACCAGTGACTTTGTGATATGAGGTTACAAGGGAGTTCCACACATCCCATTTGGACGTACATCATGGATTGGTAAAGATGTACCATGATTTTTGACTTCAGTTATGGTTTCTAGGGATGATGAAGGTAGTGGCATAGTTCGTTTCTCGGTCCCTCACTTGTCGGAAAGTTAAGGAAAATCATAATGTTATAGAAGGGTTGTCTTTGCCACTTGATGTACCTGAGTGGAAGTGGATTGGTATATCGGTGGGATTTGTGATGGGTTTACCACACACGATTATGGGGATTGATACCATCTGGGTGATCATAGAACAACTCACCAATTTTGGCCCACTTCCTATCCATCCGAGACTAGATTTAGGTGGGTTCTTGGGAAGCCCCTACATTCAAGAGATACTTCAAATTCATGGGGGTGCCTTCAACCATCATTTCAGACTGTGATTTTTGCTTAATATCCTGGCTATGGATGGTATTATAGGAGGCATTAAGGACTCAATTGCACTGTGTCATGACATTTCATCCCCATATGAATTGCCTAATGAAGATAACAATCTAGGTTTAGAGGACATGCTTCGTGGTTTCATCCTAAACATTGGTCGTAGATGTAAGGACCACCTAACACTAGTGGAGTTTGTGTAAAACAAATAGAAAACACTTTATCATTGGTATGGAATAATTCGAGGCACTGTACGAGTGACCAAATAGGTCACCACTATGTTGTATTGACCAAGGGGAGTCATCACTTATTGTATGCTGATTGGATACATAATCCCTTAGATTTCAAGGTGGGAGACTAGGCACTGGGATGGAATGTGATTCCAAGGCTCGGGGTGCCTAGAATAATTGTTTGAACTTTTTTAATAGCAAACATGTGCGATTTTGGTTACTTCTAAAAAGGTGTTCGGAATTAAAATCCAAGGGCACCATTGCATCTAAAACAATGTATTTCCCTTAGAAATGTCCTAAAATTGATCAGCATAGGACAAGTAAATAAAAAGAAATAAACTTATGAATGTTTATATTATTCAAAATGTATCATTACAATGAAACACCGTGTTAGCTACTTCATTTCATAAATTAATTGTAGTAATGAAATTGTGAATGAGTGTTAATAAAATGATAAAACCAATTTCCATCATTTAATATATAATCATGGATATGAAATCATGAGAGGATCTTGGTGGTTTCTTTAAAGCATTGAAGGAATTTCGTTGGAGAATGATGATGAGAAAAAAAAGGAACACTAACTATAATGACCCAGATTTCCCCAAGACATTACATTGTGTGAATAATGTGATTTTGGTATTCCTAGGGGTTATCGTGGGTTAATTCGTGTGTTTTTTGGAGGTCCAGTTTTACTAAACGGTTTCACTGAAATGGTGGCACCGTAATGGTGGCACAGAAATAGTGACACCGAAACTCTGGCACCAAAATTGTGGAAAACTGAAGCATTTGCACACCAAAATGGTGGATCTGTAATGGTTGCAGCACAATCTTGCCACCCAGAAATGATGTATCACTCTTTTTTCAAATTTTCAGTTTCTCGCGATTTCATTGTATCACTAATCATACATTTTATTTTACATAAACTGAGTTTAAAGCCTTATTTGGAAATTAATAAGAAAAGTTTCAACTAAATTAAGTATATATCAAATATATTAATGCTCTTAGGACATCGATATATTCATACCTCATGATCTAGACCACGATCCCAGGTTAATGGATTTCAAAATAATTCATCCATTAATATGATATAAGTCTCCTTAATTCATGGATCATCCCTGCCCAGTGTTTTTTTCATTCTCTCTTAGTGAACCTATAGCCTTCATCTCTATAGGAGTCGTGTGACTGTGCTAGAGCTCCATCCTGTTCATTTTTCTTAGAGTTTCCTTCTGCTCGTGTGGTCCACTATTTTGGCACAAAGAGTAATTTTTTTCACTTGATTGGTTCGAGTATGGATTATTATGCATCTCGTTGTTTGTATATCATGTGGGGTGGGTATACTAATTATTATTTTTGAATAATTTGTGAATACTTATCTTAAATAACTAATAAATAACAGCAGGGAATATTATCAAAGATAACATGGATCAATGAAATAATAAACTGGGAGGGGATTGATGTTGATCGCCTATTGTATTTTTTTATGTTTGTTTATTTCACAAATTGTTGTGGCTATATAATTTCTGAAAATCATGGTCATTGGTGGTATTTTCTAGTGCACTGGTGATATTCAGTTATGTTGTGATTCTATATTAAATGGTTGTAACATTAAATCTATATAATCATAGATTCTCGGTTAAATAAAGGGATCCCCAAGATCAACAATGTTATGTTATAATACATTTTGTTTAAAGTTTAATTAAATAACCGCTCTTGATAAATCTAAATATTCTTGCTTAATAGTGTGGTTGTGTTCTATGTTTGGTTGGGTTTTGTACTTCTTGGTGGGGGTGTGATGTTTTTTTTGTAACATTATCATTTGTATGGTGGTGGACAGAAGGGATGGTCCAATGTTTGGAGCATGGAAGTGGGTAATCTATTTTAAGTGTTCTCGTTGTGTTTTTTATATGGGGTGGTACATGAGGTGACATGGAATCATTGTTGGATAAATTTATTGAATGTGGAATGTATAGACTTGTATGTAGTGGGAATTCCTTTCATATATGTTGTGTCTATAGAACATTTTTTTAGTGCGACTACGTTTGGGAAGTGGATGGGGAGAGGGGCTATAGGGTCGGGTGGTTTCATGTCTTCATGTTTATATGTATGATGTGAGTGGCATTGTTGTACAGCAGGGTAACTGGGTTTGGTTGTGAGTTCATGATTGAGTGGAATAACATTGAATAATGATAGTTTTTGGTGCATAAACAAGTGTATAGGAAGGGGGTGCAGTGGGACTATAGATAGGTTGTTCTCTATTGTTATTATGAATTGGTGTTTAAATGGAAATTCTTTACCTAGGTCTGAATTACCATGTTCAATGATGAATGTACTGAAGAGCGAAGTGGTGTGGTTGTTGTGTGTTTAGTTATTCAGAATCATCCCTTCTCAAAATTCTTGCAGATATTGTGCTTGGTGGATTCCCTAATTAGTTCTAGAATAAATTAACATGAACCATTTAATTAATGAATGGAAATTGGATAAATGAAAAATGGGTTGGGTTTATGCTTTGGAAGTGGATGTTGGGGTTGTTTTTTCACATATGGGTAGTAGGAGATGAGGTTATGTATGGGATGATTTTTTGATTGGAACCCATAGGTTGGCCTAATTGTTTTCGTTCCTACATGTATAAATTTTAGTTCCTCATGATTTTTATAAGCACCACACCCTTGTAGATAACCATGTTCTGAACACCCCCATTTAATGGAAGAGGAGGTCTTTCCAAACAATTGGGTAAGATGATTGATGGATGGTTACCAACATTATTTCTCTCACCCTCTTATGAGTTCATACCGATCAAGCATATCTGTGAAGGTTGTTATGCCTTGAGGTTTTCCATAGACCAAGATACATTGGGATGTTTTTCATGTGGACAAGGGCTTTAGTGCTTTCTAGATAAGATTGTCATTCCAACTGTCCTCGGGATGAGGCCTAGGTGTCTTTGAGAGAGTGGCAGGATTGTTGTGGTCTAGGATTCTGTGGGTTGGACGTGCATTGTAGTTATGGGCTAGGTTTCTATGTAAATGTTATGGTAGTCAGATTTTGTTTTGGATCAGTTGTATCTTTAAGACATTATTTGTTAGGAGTGAGCAGTTATCAAGTGGGGAAGTGGCGTGGGGTACCCAAATGTCGATGTGATTATACTACAACTTTACTTAAAATAAATTATTTTGTTAGTGTACCTTAGTGAGGGTGGTATGGTTAGTACTCCTTGGTATGTGAATTGAGGTTCTACTACACTCTCAGAGGGTCATTAGTATATTCCCCCATGCATTCACAGGTAGCATTATTTTTCCTAAATGGTATAATTTTATACTCACCCTATGATAGAAAAACAATTTTCTAGTTTATAGGAGGACATTAAGGACCATTCTTTACTTTAATATTTTGGGTTCTGAGATAGTTGTTGTGATGCAAATTAGTCGTTTTGTTTTGGTACATATGGTGGTCCTTGGTTGTAAATTTGTCACATATTATGCTTAAATCAGACATGGTTTGGATGTTTGTTTCTTTCATATAAATGTTTGAGGTTGCTTGGGATTTATACATTCTTATCTCCTGATCATTTATTAATTAAAAGGGAAATTTTATCCATTTTGTGTGAGATTCTATACCCTTGGTTCTATTCTCCACCCAATTCCTATTGAAGGTGGGAATCGAATGTTATTACTTATCCATCATCTTGAAGAATGAAGGGTGTGTCACTTTGTTGTCCCTTTTATCATCTTGAGGAAGGTGGGTCATGACAGAAAGGTATCAGAGGTGATGGTTGAGGGATAATATGGATTTTAATGTTTTTAAATTTGAGGATTTCATGTGATTGTAGGGGAATATTTTTAGTCCATCATGGTGTGTGAAATAGGCATGGGAAGACCGTCTAAGACATGGGATTTTAGGCCACCCGTGATCGGATGCATGGAATTTGAGCCTACCGAACAACCACGTGAGGCTGCACTAATTGCATGGTAGATACCCTATAAAAGTTACATGATTTGTAATTCCATTTTTTCATGTGAATCTTGGGAATTTTTGGAAATTTAATATTAATAGTTAAAATATATCTTAAATGAAAATTCTCATACTACCCGGGCATAGAGTTCATTGTTTATCTTTTCGGCTATGGCACCCAGACATCACCCACATGTGGTACGAGTAGTTGAGGCCCATCATGTTGACTTGGTTGATGAGAGGAGGGAAAATCGTGGGGAGGAAGATGAATTGTGTCAAAAGAACATTCAGGATTTTAAGCAGCAAACCCTCATGACATAAGAATTCAGCCTTCAAGACTTAGTGAAGGAGGGATGCCTTGAAGATTTAACAATCACATTTACCTTGATCCGTCCTCAAAGGGAATATTGGTTTCCTATGGTAGTTATCCAGATGAAAATATAGCATTTTCAATGGTGTAAATTTTACAAAGGAGAGAGGAAGGATACTGATGTATCGTGGAATGAATTTGAAAATGAGTTTTGGGCATAGTTTCATTCCTCGGTGATGAAGGCCGGGAAGGGGCGGGAGATGCTATCCATCAACCAAGTGAGTATTTTTTTGAGGTAACTACAGATCAAGTTCAAGTATTTCTTACGGATTACTTCATATCTCTTTCTAGATGAGGAGTTACAGGAAAGACACTTAAAGGATGCACTCTGAACATCTCATTAGTGCGTTGTCACCCCCTTTACCATACTGACATACATAGCAGTTCTGAAGAAGAAAAAAGTAGTGTCTAGGATGCAGTTACAGGGAGGTGTACCGTGAGAGGGGTGCCAGCCGAGTTCATCAAAGGGTAATGTAGTTTGTAACATGTCTCTAGATTAAGGACCCTCTAGGATTCAGCCAGCCAGGAGTAAGCCTTAGCTATTCCAGTTCTGACCTATTGAACCTCACTCTTTCCCCATGGTTTTGGTAATAAGGTTATTTATCAATGGAGGTCGTGAACATCATCTGAACTAGTGTCTTATTCATGCTCAGTACGGAGGGGTTGGGAATGTTCATAACCAACTTAGCAATTACAGTTTCCAGTTAGTCCATTCCAGTAATAGGGGAAACGGGCTCCTGCAATACCAAGGGTAGATGGTGTTGTAGGAGTCTGACCTCAGGGTACTCCATAGGGACCTTGACCGTGGCATGGTTTGGGATCTGGTCGATAGCTGAGGGGAAGAGGAGCTGGGCCTGGCTATTTTCATGCTACTAAGTTGGAAGTTCCAGTTGGGTCAGAGGTTCTTCAAGGTACAATCAGTCTATTTAGTACTCTTTTGTGCGCCTTGTTTGATCAGAGAGGATCAAAATCCATTATTCACCCAGTCTGGCCCAAGCCATAGGACTATACATATAAAGACTTTCTAGGCCCCTGGTGTTGAGCACGCTAGTGGGAGGTCATACTAGTCTATTTTATGTTTTTGGGGGATACAAAATAATTTTGGGGACACATCAGTCATGTGGCGATCTTCTTATTTTATAAATGTAGTTGTATGATGTCATTCTAGGAATTGTATGGTAGATTTATAAGAATACTATTATAGAATACTTTCAAATAAGAGTCAGGTTTTTAGTTATGGATGGCTAACATGTAGTTTTTGTTGGTGAGAGGAGTTATCAGATGGGTAGTTGGTGTATGGATCCTGTTCTCTCCTTATCTGCTGAGTTATAAGTGGGATCAACAGAAAAAGTGATAGAGGTGGTTACAAGGGTTGTTGGCGAGTTCCTAAATGTTTTTCCTGATATTTTTGTGAATATAAAACCTATACGTGATGTGGATTTTGGAATATACTTTTAATCCAGTTCCCATATAATCTGTATGGATCTATATAAGATGACACCATCTATGTTGGGGGAGATCCCGATTTAGGATGACTCCCTAATGAAGAAGGGCTTTATCCAGCCAAGTGTGTCAGTGTGGGGTGCTTCAGTCTTGTTCATGAAGAAGTAATATGGTGGTGTGAGGCTATACAGAGACTACCAAATACTAAATCCGATAAAGATCATTATTGTTTTCCCTCTCCTCAGAATAGATGATCTTTTCGACCTTTTAAGGGGAGTAGGTTGGTTCTGCAAGATCAATCTACAATATGGATATCATCAGTTGAGGGTAAAGGAGGGTGAAATCCCGAATATTACTTTTATGTGAATTTATGGGAACTTCTAGTTTATGGTCATTCCATTCGGTGTAAGGAAATCAACACTTGTTTTCATAGGGCCCATGAACTCTGTTATCCATGAATTCCAATAATAGTTTGTCATCATGTACATCGATGCCATTTTGATCTACTCAATGTTAGAGGAGAAGCACTTCGCACATATGAGAACAATCTTGGTGGTATTTCAACAACATAAGGCATCCAGGAAGTTGTCCAAGTGAATGATCTAGACACGAGAGGTGCACATACATGGACCTATGGTGTCTCCAAATGTGATAGTAGTGGACCCTTTAATGGACGATGTAGTTGTTTCATGGGAAGTATTCAAGAACATTGTCAAGGTTCGTGGATTTTTAGGCATAGTTTTCTATTACTAGAGGTTCATAATGGAATTCTCTCACGTTGCGTCTCCATTATTAGCTTTGACCAGAAAATAACACCCCTTTATGTGGAGTATGAAATGTTAGGTTTGCTTAATCTACCTGATGGGGAATATAGTCGGTTCTCTAGTTCATAGGATTCCAGAGGAAGGGATGATATTGAAGAAGTTTGGTGATGCTTCTGGTTGAGTCTTGGAATTTGTGCTGACACAACAATAGAGATTGATCTCTTACGGGTCTAGGTAGTTATGTCCACTCAAATGTAAATATGCCACACATGATCTAGGTACTTCAGCGGTTGTGTTTGTGTTGAAGTTGTGGAGACGTCACCCCATCAGGTAGCACATTGTAGTTATCACAGATCACAAGAGATTGAGGTATATCACCTCCTAGTGATACCTAAACATGTGGTAGCGAAGGTGGATTGTGTTTCTACTGGACTACGACTTCAGGATTTCTTACACCTTAGGAAAGGGGAATTTGTAGGCTAATTAAATAAGTAGGAAGTCACTAAAGGATGTCGTTAAGGATTCCACATATGTTTGGAAGGTAGTGGAGGAGTTGGCCGCATTGTGTATGAATGTGGGGGTGAATGGTGGAAAAGGTTTTTTGTTTCACATGTTACTGCAGTATTACGTACTTAGATAGGTGGATGAGTCTCATTTTGGAGACTCAGAGCCTAAAGTGATGCATGATTGCACTATACAAGGTGATGCTTCAGAAGAATGGTTAAAGGAGAATCAGAATTAAATGATGTTTTGTGGGAAGCCGTTTGTCTCAATGGAAATGTGTGAAAGAGTTCTCCTTGAATTTTAATGTTCACCCCTGGAGGTGCATCAAGGAGTTTCTAAAATCGATCGAGGCTTGAGGGAACATGTTTGGTGTCTTAGGGTGAAGAAATTACTTGCAATGTTTGTGGAATGGTGCCTAGCGTTTATATAGATTAAGGTAGATCATCATTTTCCATGTGGACTCTTGCATAACATAGATTTTCTTTAGTGTAAGTGGTATGAAATATCAATAGATTATATTATAGTATTACCCTGGACTCAGGGAGGATGCAACTCTATTTTGTTATTAGTGTACACTTAAACGAAATCAAATCACTTCTAAGCGATCAAGGAGTTGAGCGTAGTGGATTACTTTGCACAGAGATATGTTGACGAGGTAGTGTGGGTGGATGGAGTTCCAAGATCCATAGAATCGTATCAAGATTCATGTTTGTTGTTGCAATTCTGGAGTTGATTGAAGCATGGATTTGGCACTCATTTACACCTCATAACTTCTTTCCACCCATAGACGGATGGAAAGATAGAGTGAACCATCCAGGTTTTAGAGGATATGTTACGGGAATGGGTTCTAGACTGTAGTGGGTCTTGGGTGAGACATATGACCTTGGTAGAGTTTTCATACAATGATATCTAACACTCTTCAATTAGTACGGCTCCATTTAACGATATATATGAGTGGTCGTGTCGTTCAACCGTGTGCTGGATGAATGTTGGGGGAAGCTGTTATTTGTTTGAATGTGGTGTAGAGGATGACAGAGAAGGTGTATCTTGTCCATGATAGGATTAATGAAGAACATGATCGAAATAAGTTGTATGTTGATCATTGGATGATGCCTTTTGAGTTTGAGATTTGGGACATTGTTTTATTTAAGGCTTCCCCTCGACATGTGTATAAGAGGTTTAACCGAGGGACAAAGCTCTCTCCCAGGTTCATCAGACCTTTTGAGGTGTTCAGAGCAGTTGGAAAGTTGGAATATCAGCTGAGCATGCCACCTCACATAATGTGGATCCATGATGTATTTCATGTCACTCAGACCCATCATTGTCTAGAAAATGAATCCCACATTATTGACTGGGTAGAGTTGGATATTGAGGAAGAAACGACATTTGTGGAGTGACCAGTATGAATCGAGGATCATGAGGAGTATGTTCTTCATGGATGAACCACTCCTTTGGTTCATGTCTTCTGGAGGCATGGTGGCCTCGTGGAGAGTATTTGGGGGAAGGAGGAACAAATGCATTTCCAGTACCTAGAGTTTTTCAGATATTTTCTCTTGTTCTTTTCTTTGTGCTTTCCTTATGATATAATTCATGGCTGAGTTTTTTGTGAGATACGTTGTTCCCTAGTTCACTGAATGTGTGTGAAAAAATTTGACTATGGGTAGGGGAGCATCAGATCCCTAATAAAAACTCATTAATGGGGATACGATTGAACCCATGTGAGTGAGGCAGTGCCACCAAAATCGGATAGTATCATGACATGGAAGAAGGAGATTCCTAATCCATGTTTTTAGAATTTGTGTCCTTAATTTTTTGTTTGGGTTTTTGAGGTAGTGAGGCCTTAGTGGTTTTAAATTTTTTAGGATATAGATGTCAAGGATGTGTTCTTTGATGTTAGGGTTTTCATTCTAGCTTTCGAACATCACAAGGTAGTTTGTCCCTAAGAGGTATCTAACTAGGTCGCTACTCAGACCACTATTTTTATGAGTTTTGTTTTAAATTCCCAGGGATGATAATATTTTTAGACGTATCTGATGTAATAACCCAGATTTCCCTATGACATTCCTCTGTGAAAATCCAGTGATTGTGGTATTCTTGGGTTTGTAGTGGGTTGTTTCAAGATTTTTTCAGAAATACAATTTCATGAAATAGTTTCACTGAAATTTTTGCACCATAATGGTGGAACCATGATAGTTCCAGATTGAAATGGTGGTGCACGAAATGATGTATTTCTCTTTTCCAAATTTCCACATTCTCGATTTTTCCCTATTTCACCACTCTAACGTATTATTTGATGTAAATTAAGATTAAATCATTGTTTGGGTGTTTTAATTGAATTTCAAAGTATATTATGTATTTCGTTAATATCCTAATTCTCTGAAATATTTATGATATTTCAATCGCGTGACCTTGACCATGACCCCATGTGAATGGATTTGGAAATCGTTCTTCCTTTAATATAGGATCTGGCTCTTATAGTCTTGGATCATGTCTTCCTAGTGTGTTTTTCATTCCCTCTTTGTGTGCCAAGGGATTCATTATCTAGACGAGTCATGTGGCCATGATAGAGCCCCATCCTGATCAGTCTTCATGGATTTTTTTTCTTCTCATGTGATCCCCCATTTTGAACAATGAATATTTTTGGTTTCCTTATTGTTTCAGGAAGGGATTATTCTTACTCTATTTGTTTGTGTATCATGATGGGTGGTTGTTATAGAGATTATTAGTGAGTAACATGTGAATAATTTTCTTAATTGACTTATAAAAAATGACAGGGAATATGATAAATGATAATAGGGGTCAATAAAATAAGATAATGGGAGTGGATTGAGGTTTATCACCTATTTTATTTTGTATTATTTCTTTTATTTAGGTATTGTTGTGGTTTTATGCCTTCTGAATATATGGACTTTTGGTGGTCATTTCTTGCGTATTGGTGATATTCTATTTTGTTTTGATTCTATGTTAAATGGATGTAACATGAAGTCTATTTAATCATGTATAATAGGTTAAATAAATGGATTCCCCCTGATCAACCATGTTATGTGATTATCCATATAATTTAAAGTGAAATTAAAGAACCCCTATTATTAAATCCCAATTTTCATGGATTAATAATGTGTTTTGTTCTATGTATGGTTGGGTTGTATAAATCATTTGGTGGGAGGTTGTGTGACATAGTGGATGGTAACCTTGTTAGGGGTATGAGGGTAGATACAGGGGATGGTCCAGTGTTAGGATCATGGTGTGATTGTGTAGTGGGATGTTTTTTTAATGGTGATCGTTGTTTTTATGTATGCGGTGGTACATTAGGTTTGATTGAATTCCAGTTTGAGATATTTATTGATTTTAGATGGATAGACTTGTAGGTAGTGGGAATTCCTTTGGTAAATGTTGTGGCCACAGAAACTGTTTTACAGTGGGACTGCTTTTGGGTAGTGGATGGGAATCAAGGCTCCAAGACTGGGTTGTATAAAGACATATTGTTTATTGGTGTGTCTGGTGTGGTGTTGTTGTCCAGTAGGGCTGCAGGGTTTGGTTGCGAAGGAATGATTGAGCTGGAAAACATTGATGAATGACTATTGGTAGTGGTTGAATGGGTGTCTAGGAAATTGGGGGGGTGAGAAGTGTGAATGGATGTTTTGTTGTCCTATGTTGTTTTATGAATGGAGGTTAAAATGTAAATGCTTTACCATGTTCCCTCTTCACTTGTTCAATGTTAGTAGTAACAAAGAACAAAGTTGATTGGTTGCACAGTTTTTAGTTAATCAGGATATTTGCATTTTGAAAATGGTTTTAGATGTTGTGTTTGGTAGTTACCCTAGATAGTGATTGGTTAAAATTAAAGTGACCCACTTAATTAATGAATTTGAAATGATTAAATGATAAATTGGTTGGGTTTATGCTTTGGTAGTGGATATTTGTGGGGTTTTGCAGATAGGGTTAGCAATAGATGTGGTTCTATGTGGGCTTATTATTTATTTGAAACCCATAGGTTGGGGTGAGTGTTTGATTACCTATATATATCAATTTTAGTTCCATATGATTTCAATACTCACCCCACCCTTATTGAGAAACATGTTCTAAAGAAACCCATTTCAAGGGGGTGGGTGTATTTCCCAATATCTCGTTATGAGGATGTATTTTTAGTTACTATCAATCATCCTCACACCCTCTCTGGGGATCTTACTACTTGAGTGTATCTGATCAGGCTGTAATGGCTTAATTTTTACCATAGTCAAAGAACCTTTATGAATTTTTTGTTGTGGACGAAGGGCCTAAATGTTTTTAGGTTAGGATGTTTTTCCTATGTGTCTTCGGGATTAGGTTGAGGTGTCTTTGGGAAAGAGGAATGGTTGTTGTGGCCATGGTTTTTTTGGGTGGGATGTGTGGTGTGCCTATGGACCATGTGTCAATGCGAAGGTTGTGGCAGTGGCAACACATTTTAAAAGAGTGGTAGTGTTATGACACTAGCCAGTAGTAATGATAAGTTAACTAGTGAGAATGTGTTTTCGGGTTCCCAAATGTCGATGTTCTTATACAACTAATTTACTTGACATGTATTATTTGATGAGTGTGCCTTGGTGAGGCTTAGTGGGTTAGTACACCTTGGAAGGTTCTTTGAGGTTCTACTATTCTCTAATATGGGGATTAGTATGTTCCCCCACTTATTCACGGGCAGATTTAGTTTTCCTAAAGGGTATACATGTATACTCGCCATACATTTGTAAACTATTTTCAGGTTTCTAGGAGGAATTTAACGGTAGTGCAAGACTTTACAAGCTCAGGCATCAGGGTAGTTGTCATGATGCTTCTTAGTATCATTCTTTTGGTACTTTCTTTGGTGCTTTTGTTGTAATTTTGTCATAGCTTACATTTAAATCCGGAATGGGTTGGATTTTGTTGTCCTATATACAAATTATTGGGGTTTATTTTTATTTTTATCATCTTATCTCTCGATTTTGTTTTCATTAAAAGGGTTAATCACTTAAATTTTTAATGAGATTCTATACCATTTGAGCTCGTCACCACGTCATGTCCTATTGAATCCAGGACTAGGGGCCATTATATATCCTCCATCTTGAAGAAGTAAGTGTGTGGCACTTTAATCTTCCTTTCCTCATCCTGAGGAATGCAGTTCATGAAATCAACGATAATGAATTCCCCCTCCTCTTCGTAGGATTTCACCAACAATGATGGATTTTACATCATGGATCTATGAATGATAGCAGTGAGGGTATGTTTTTCATTAGAAATTGATCCAATCTGCAAGGTTGGGTTTTATTTCTAAGTGATTTATTTCATTCCTCGTTCACTGATTTGAGCAATAGATATGGTTCAACCCACAAATAGGTCGACCCAAAGATCAATCATGTATGCGGGATGGTTTTGATTGCATGCATTTGAATCTGGGTTATCCTTGTATTGATCAGATCCATACATAGATTTATTAATCTCCCCTGGATTTTAATTCTAAAGCGGATGGATTAGGGTCGAGATGAACAAGGCCAAGATCAATCCATTTTGTTCATTTTTGTGTTCTTCCCATTTCTCACAACGCAATGATCCATGAATCCAGATAGATAGTCAGCAGCAATGGAAATCTGTGGTCTAGGTGGGACTGCACCTTCTAATCTACCCTCGGAAGGAAGTTGTGGGAGACGGGGGCACTGGGCACAGTACTACTGGAATGGGAGCTGGAAGAGACAAAAGGCTATGGGCAGGCAAGACGCAGCGGCATAGAGGGATGTTGGATTGAAGGAAAGTAGTGGAGGAACCTATAAAAACCATTTCTAGAATGGATCAAGGGCCACCGACAGGCGACTAATGGAATCCTATGGTTGACGTTGTAGGTAGTCCACATCGTGCACCTGGGAACTGTTATCTAGCGAACCACGACAGATGATCCACAACTTCATCCATGGGTTGGGAATGCGGTGGAAGGATGCGTTTTTTAGGTGATCACATGGTGCCTGACCGATATTTTTTAGATAAATCATCCCAATCTAGTGGGTTAGGTGGGGCAGGCGGGCCGGTATGTGGCCAGGCTGGACCTAGACCCAACCGGCCCCCTTTCACTAAAATTCTCATTATTCTCAAACTGTACATTCTATTGACGAGATTTTTGCAGCGTTGGGACCCTATAGAATGGGATGTTTGATTTAGATACTCTAAGTAGGATTTTCATGGAATTAAGTATATTTCCTTTTGATTTAGTAGTAGGTTCTCACAAAACAATCATGCTACGAGAGGAAATCTGGTGACAAGCTGTTACAAGAATACTATGAAAATAGGTCTATGTTACTCAGTGACTCAATGAGTCTAATTAAATCAATAGTATAATATTTATAATGATACATATGATAGTATTTATTTTCATACATTAGATTTATACTTGTGTGAGCTGAAAATAATTTGATTGTACATTCCTTCGTGCTCTTTCCTTAGTTGTCTTACCTTTGTGGTTTGGGGTCCTTATTAAGTATCGTTTTACTCACACCATGCACAAGCCATGCCTGCACATGTCGTGTCTTGTGTAGATGTCCAACGATTTGACTGGGAATTTTTTTTCTAAGACCTGGGGGTGCTTAGTGAGATCTGATAGACGATGCGTACTTCAACAGCTATAGGAGGCATCCCTTCACTGACCCTTCAAGAATGGATTTCTACTGATGAGCAATCAATTACTGGTTTATTTATTTGTTTAGTGATATCCATTTTTTTGGATTCTTAATATTACCTTTTCACTTAGTTTCATAATATCACTCTCAATGGTTGTCTTAGTGGCATAAAGGGTTTACTACATCTTTAGTTTTCAAAATTTGTGGGCTATCATCTATGTGTGTACATATAGGTTTAAAGGAATTGCCTCCCATTTCTGAGATAGGCCTACTCGGTGATTGCCTCCGTCCCTTGGCCTATTGCTGAGGGGCTTGGGATATTCACGACATGAGCCCTACTAGGACATGTCATTAAAAATACCCGATCTAGCATACATATAATTATTTCATGTGGTAACCATGCCCATGATAATCGTACCAAATATTCTTGCAACCAAGAATGATATAATGGAGTAAATCCATGTTCAATATATTAAAATTAGGACCAAAATCAAATAAAATTACAGTCAATGAAATATCAAGCTCATTACAACCAAATATAGACATCATCTCATCCACATTGTTAATTGAGATCTCGGATAAGAGTTAAATCATGGTTAAACCAAAATAAAAATTCATGGGATAAAATGATTATATTATCATCCTGATAAACATGGAAAATTTTATATCTTGAAAGATAACTAGAATACATTAGTTGTGAAATGGTTAAGAAGTCAAGGTTATTATAAATTGTGACCAATGAAAACTCATACAAACCTAGATAAAGTGAAATTTTGAAAAAATGAGAATTCATAACAATGTTTTAAAGGTAATGAAATTTTCAAAACCATCATATTTTAATTAAATTTACCAAGAAGAAATTATTTTAGAGAGAGGTTTTTATAGAAAATGAATTTATTAATAATTGAATTTTCCTATATAATGATAAATAAATATTATTATATTATAGTGCATATTTATTGAAATATAGTGATGTTTTTGTTTTTTATGAAAAATTGGATTCATAAAAAAATTAATGGAAGATAATAATTGAAAATAAATATTATAAACTTATAGAAATGAATTTATTTGGAATTTATAAACATTAAAAAATATTTATTAAAAAACTAGTATTTCAAGATAAACATGTATAATAACTATGACAACTCTTTCCATCTAGTGATCGAAAATATTACCATGTCAATGATTAAAGTCATCATATTTTTTTTAATTGTTGACATATAAATTATTTAGACATTGCTGAAAATAAGTGACCTATTTAATAAAACCTAATAATGAAAATATAATTGTAAGGATATGTAAAACATTGTTAAATAATTCCTTCAATAGTTCCACATGCCATATCACATTCCAAGAGGTGAAAATGGGAGGTCATGAATTTCATTCTTTATATCTTACAACTGTAATAGCACCCTTCCTTTTTTGACAAGAATTAACTTATAAAGGATCCATAAAAAGGTATTCATAAATTTCATCTTCATAAATTTTTAGAAGTTTTGTAACATAGCATTCTTAATAAACCTTATAGATAAATACAAATGTTTTTTGAAATTTAAAGAAGATTTATGTTAATAATTAAAGAAACCCCGTTTTTTATTACCTAAATACTACATCATTTTAAAGACAAATAAAATAATTGCAATAAAATGTAAGATATGTAGGTTTGGTATCTTTTGAAAAATATAACGACACATCGCTTATGAAAAATGAAATATAGTTTTGTTTTATAATCTTATTATTTATCTTTATTAAGATCATTTTCATCATAGCACAAGTAGTCACCTAACAATATATATTAATGAAATTGGTGAGAAAAAAGACCAATAAGAGGATGAATAATGACATGAACTAATATAAAAAGGGTGGGAATAATAATCATCATCATAACATAAGAATTGGATCACCGTAATAATCATGCATGGAAACATTAGATATAGTCAAGGAATGTGTAAATTTATAAAAATGAAACATCATGTATTGGTGGTCAAATACGACACATTTTTTGATGAATACCAGCTTCATGATCAAACATAACATATCTGTGTAGTCATAAAATAATAATTCTGAACAAATATGTAATCATGATCAGGAATAATACACTTTATCTCATGAGACAAATCACATTAACCAATTCATAAGAAGTCTACATAATTACATGACCACATGTCACATCCTAATATTTAGATAATATTACATTGGACAAAGAATGTATAACAATCACAGTAATGAAATAAATGTAAAGAAGAAAAATGGTTTCATAAGGATATCATCACAAATAAATTTAGGAATAAAAGTTGGGTACCCCAAATGAAAAAAGAAATAATATATTTTTTATATTCATTATCATTCATGAGTTGAGAAGAAACAAATCAACAAGATCAAAATTTTTGTTTTGGAAACAAGAGTTCTTTTGGAAAATCATTGTATTTTTCAAAAATCAAGTAAGAAATATTTAGATCCCCAATAAAATTTTTGAACAGTGAAATGATATTTATGTAACATTGAATAGAAATAAATATTAAAATTGGCATGAATGAGGGAAACCTAACGAAATAGTGTTGGGTTGGGGAATCCCTTAACCTTATGTCTGGATGTTCTCAATACTTACACTCAATATCCTGAATAATAAAATAAAATTTATTAATTTATATTTTCGAAACCTATTATAAGATTATTTGATTCATTATAATTTTATTATGTTCATTTATGTCCATTTATATGTGTTATAGGGTTCAATATCATCATTCCAGGGGTGTTCATTTCCTGGTTTATGGTTAGTTCCCCTGAGTATAATTATTGGAATTCATTTCAATTTGAAGAAAATGTTTATGAATGCAATGAAATAAAATTTCTGTACCTTCAGAATTTTATCTGGTCCAATATATCATTTTTCTTCATATATGAAGATAATTCCTTAGATAAAATGTTTATAAAAAATGTTTAATTTATTTTGGTAGTTTTTATGGCCATCATGATGTAGTATCATTTTATGTAATATTATTTTTATATATTGGCTATATAATATTATTTAAGTTATAATATGTATATCTAAATATAATTTATACCCAATAATGGTTTTATGTCTATCATCGCAGGTGCTAATGTAAAAAAACTCTCTTTCCATAAATACGGTGAAATGATGTATCACATGCGATGTTGTCATTTATTGGGTAAAAGGGAAATAGAAAAAATTTGATAACTAATATTCCATTAACATAATAAAATTCATTAAAATATATGATATTGGAGTTATCATTTCACTTTTTATAGGGTTGGTAGGAATATGATAAGAGAATAAAATGAATTAAAAATAAAAAAGGATGATTTTACCTTTTGAATATTTTCTCGTTGGGAACCCCATTAAAGAACATGGCTTTGGAATTTTCATGAGACCAACAGATCTTAGATGTAGGTAAGAGGCTTGGTAAAGAAATTAGATATAGTTTCGGTAAGATAAATGTATTATAAGTTGTGAGGATAATAAGTGGCGAGGTGTAGTATTTATAGGGTGGGGAGTTTTTTTCTGTTTAATATTTTATTCATTTGATTAATATTTTTGATCAATAATATCAATAGATATTTTTATTATTTCTAACTACAATAACTGGTTTAGGAGAGTTCAAACCAATCAGTTCTTACATCATCCATGACTCAAAAATTCATGTTTTTATCTTATATCATAAATTATCATATTTCACTATTTATATAAATTAATCTATTTTAGAAAAATACCAAAATATCATGAAGTATATTTTTCTAATAAGAGTATTAGCTACCTTGGTAACTTTTCTTGGATGGTATAGAATAAATAAATCATAAATTTTGATAAGTTATAACCATCTTCATATATTTATTTTGAGGTCTATCTTTGTGAATATATAACTTGGTCTCTTATGAAATGTATATATGCCACACCACTCACCATATAGGTAGTTTAACCAAGTCATTCTAGAGATGCACATAGATGTGAACTCTTGATCTTGCATCATGTAGTTCAGCTCATGGATCTTCAAATTTCATGAGTTATAGGATGCCACTTTATCATTCTTTATGCCTAAACATCCCAAGACATCCATTGAAGCATAACTATATATCAGAGAACATTATACAATTAATAGTAATATGATTAATGCTGCATTGATTATCCACTTATTAATATCTTTTAATATTTCCTCACATTCTTCAATAAATATATAGATTACCCTCCTCTGTTTTCTTTGTTAGTAGGCTATAAAATCATGATAAATATCTCAAAATATATCAGTAGTACCCTACTAAGAAAATAAAACTATGTCATACTAAGACAACAGTGGGTATGTGATATTCCTCATTTTGATTTTCAGGAAGGATCCATATAAATTCCATAATGTTTTGTCACTTTCCCTAAAAATGTAACCATTTACATCCCAAGGTCACACTTTATGAATTTGGTATACAACGTTTCCTTACATAATGTCAGAAACATAGTCCTTAGATATTCCCTATATTAATCATTTCTCATAGAGAAAATGGGAACATAATTGATAAATAATACTAAAAAATTTTAGGTAGTTTTTAAATACTATATTAATCATATCTATAATGATTGGATGGGAATTAATATATCTAATAACCATCATTAAAAACTCATAATTTACATACCTTATATGGAAATCTTCCTACTAAATATCTTCATTTATCACCTTCAATTTAAGATATCTAGAATCAATATCTATATTTGAGAAATACGGAGCTCCTCATAGTTAACCCAACATGTCCTCAATCCTTATAAATGGATACATGTTCTCTATTATGATCTTATTGAGCTCTAAGTATTTGATACACACCTATATTGATCCATCCATTTTATTTACAAAGATTACTATAACCCCCAAGGAATTGAACATGGGAATAAGAACCCTTTGTCCAAATTATCTTGCATATACTTCTTTAACACTTTGAGTTCGATCAGAGTCATCCTGTTGTAGAATTTTGGGATAGCAGTAGTTGCAGTTATGAGATCTATAGAGATTTCCACATCACTATCATGGGGGAAGTCTAGGTAACTCTTTGGGAAATACATTAGTGTATTACGTTACAATGTAAATTTCCTCTTGTTTGATTCAATCCTTTAATGAAACCATTTTTTTCAGGTATGATTCTTCATAGGGTGTCAACATCCAAACCATTGAGGTATTTCTAAAAGGAGACTTATAACAACCAAGCTCTTTATTGGACATTTGAACATGATGTATTACATAAACATTAACTTATTACAAATCGTAACATTAATAGGTCTAGTGTATTTTGAGATTAGTAACATTATATGAATACATTAAACATAAAATTCAACATCGTTATTGTGAACTTTTTTTACATGACCATAAAATTACTTCATATATAACTATTCATGGGATAACCTCATGAAATATATAAGGAAGGGGTGAGATACAAATCCCATCATGTGAATAAATATTAGATAACATGAGGATAAGAATACATGTTAGACAAGGAATATCAATGAGTCATAAAAGAACACGAATAATAAGGAATGATATAGTTTGATAATCATAACATGGGAAATGTGGAAACAACATAAATATTGCATCATAAACATATGTCAAATATAAACCACCAAGACTTTATGCTGGGAAAAATTAACACCAGGGAATTAGTTAGACCACTATCCTAGAATAACATATCATGATACTAAACATTACTTAGTGGATGGTAGCGCTATCATGGTGCACCCTTCATAAACATTTTAATCTCATACAAAGTGTTCCACATAGAATATATAAAATGGATTCATTCAACATAAAATTTTTTTTCCATCATATAGAAATGTTGAATATATACATGTAATTCCATAATTAATAGTTTTATTTTTATAATGGTTCGTACCCTTGGTATAGAAATGGTAAATGTATTCAGTACACAATTATTTCCGCATGGTAAATTGTGTTACAATTTCTACATCATAAAGACATCATATATAAATTCATATAGTGGTTTAATGAGAGGGAATGTTGAATCTAATCATTTACATATAATATGGAATGTATGGTGACATGTAAGGGAATTACCCAATTTATGTATTTGGAAATAGAAGGCGTGACATAATAAATAATCTTGAAGAAAGAGGAGAAAGAAAAAGAACCCTTACAAAATATTGGCAAGGTAATGTGTGTACGTAATGGTTCTTAAGAGTGTTAAATGAGAGTTAAATGGACTATAATAATTTATAAAACAAATTTATAGAAAGTGGTGTAGGAATTAATGTATCCTAATATAAGAAAATGGAATTTAAAAGGCGTATTTTAAATAAAGTGCTTGCTTAAAAGATGAGATAGAGGGAATCCTAATGGAAATTTTGGCATAGTAACAACTTAGTTCAGGGTTCAAATAAGGGGTAAGAAATGATCCCTAATAAAAATAATATCAATTGGACTATAATTTAATGATTAAAAAGAAATGGAAATACATGCAATTGAAAATAAAATAATGAATCTCAAAAAGGTTCTTGAATTCAAAAGTGAGAAAATAAATCACATAATTGGATGTGTGACAGAAAAGGATTAGGAGAGGCTTTTTTTGGATATTAGGGGAGCCTTGAGAGGAATAAAAGGCGTATATGGAAGAGTTTTTACAAGGTTTAAGGCAATTGAGTGAAGGGAAATGGGAGCTTGGTGGGTTTATATAGGAATGGAGGGGGATTTCTTTATTATTTTGGTTTTGGACACTACATAATAAAATATTAAAAAGCATAAACCATGCCATGATATTTTCCCAAGGATTCTTCCAAATAGGAGTATAATAAATTGTTTCACGTGACCAAGGTCCTAGGATAATAAAATAGTTCGCAATCATATATGGATGTGATTTACACTTTCAATGAAATTATATCAGAATCATAAATTATTTTATAATTCTTGGATTTTTCACTAAGACATTATAAAATATATCAAATAATCCTAAAATCTCATAATTTTAAAATAAAAACATATATATCTTTGAGGATACATTTTATAGTATATATTTCATCACTATTGTGTTATTATGATCTCATAAAATTAACAATATACTTATATAGTATTTAAATTTTCCCAAAAATTTGATTATCATAGAATGTTTTGAAACAATAACCATTAGATAATTTAGATATCTGAATTTCAAAAACAATATTCATTTTATCTAAATAGTTCTCTAAATATTTTAATTTTTTACTTTTAAAATAAAACAGACGTTTTTTGATAATCATGGGTATTTGACAAAAATAGTGTTTAACACCTAGTAAAAAATACATTTGAATTAATAAAAATTATATGGTCATTTATAATTAAAATAATTAGAAAAAATATTTTATTAAAATAATATTTTTTCACAAATACATTAATTCTTCAAAATAGATTTCCAAAAAAGCTATATGTCCTCTATAAATCTTTTACAATGTAACCATAATAGGAAAAAAATCCATTATTAAATTCAAAATAATGTATATAATCTTATTGTTGTGGAACATATTCATTTCCTTTTATTACACTAAAATATGTCATACGAGTAAGGCCCATGAAAGTGGGGCTTTCAGGGGGGTCATTCGGTGAAAGAGGATTAGGCCGTGATCTCGATGAGATTTAAATTATATGTTAAAAAATTTTTATCATGCTTATGTTTTTGGATCTCATCTTGGTCTTGGTCTTTGTAAAAGTCTATAAATTTACTCTCCTAAGGAAGATCTGATAAATTGGCTTTATAGGGCACACTAATACGTGGTGAGGTCATCACATCATTTTTCTATGCCAAAAGGATTCATTAAAATTATATATTTATTCAATTCATATGATCAGTGTTCAATTACTATATTATCGATGGTAAATATACTTAACAGTCATTTAAAATTCAATTGGATATAATAATATAAATTCATTTATTTTCAATAACCAAAAAAATTTAATTAAATCAAAGCATTTTATTTTTATTCATAAATGTTTCAGCCGTTAAAAAAATTCCCCCTTATGAAATTTCAATATTGAAATTTCTATTAACTCACTAAAATAGATTAGTGTTACTCTGCTTCACCACCTCCTATGGCTCCCCCGTTTCTTCTTGAAACTTATGGTTTCACCAAAAAAATTAACGAGGGGAATTTTTTTATTTAGTAGAACTTTTTCTCTACAATATATGATCTTCAATGGATGTTCCTCATATTAATGGTCATTATATAATTGTACCACTTCTGGATTGAGTACATTTGATGGTTATGGAATGTAATTTCATAAGAGGGATACATGGAAGACTTCATTTACCTGAGATATGTTCGGTGGGAGCGCTTTTCGAGAGGCCATTACTCTGATGCGATCAATGATCTCAAAAGGGCCGATATACCTTGGACTAATCATTCCCTTCATCCCAAATCTCATCACTATATTCCATGGATATATGTTGATGAATACCCTGTCTACAACATCAATCTATCAGTTTCATTGATGATTGTCAGCAAATCCAGTTTTTTCATCTCTGAGAAGCATCGATGTGCTGCTAGATGGTCTTAACATTATCCACCGTTTCTTTAACCATTTATGAACCAAAAATTCTTTATTACCAAAATTCTATGAAACATTCCAGTGTTCTACCCTTCTTCCCATAATGGACTTCATAAGGATCCATTTTGATGCGTGAGTGGAAAATGTTGTTGTTAGAAAACTCCACCACAGAATGATTTTGGTCTCATATGCCTTTCATGTCCATTGAAAAAAGTCTTAATGTATCCCTAATTGTTTGGATAAAATACTCATATTTTCCATTAATTTGAGTGTGATAATCCGTAATATAGTTTATCTCAGTGTTAATATAACGATGCTAACTTATCCAAAACATGTAGTTGAATATTATATCTCAATCATACATAATCAATATTGGTTCACCATCAATCTTTAACACTTCCCTGGTGTATAAATGTGAAATTTGATCTAGTGAGAAATCCTCACGAATTGTGATGAACTATGAAGTCTCTATAAGATTATCCACTACAACCTAGAAAGAATTTTCCCACATGGATGTCTTTGATGTCTGGTGATAAAGTCCATGGATATGTTTTATAATTTTCATGTTACTATGAGTAATGGATGCATTACCCCCATAGACATATTCATTTTAGACTTCAATTGTTGACATACTAAAATTATTGAATTATATTCTATGATTTTTGTATTCATGTTATCCCACAAATAGTTCTCTATGATATATTAATAACAGTTTTAGTTTCTTTGGTGAATGGAGAATGTAAAACTATGTGCATCATCAAAAAATTATTTATTTAACTAATGATTTTATGGAAAAAATATAATTGAACCAAATATCATAATTCCTTCTTCATTAACATTATTCTATGAGGATATCCCTTTTATGATAGTTTCCAGTTTCTTCTGAATTCTCACATTATATTTTTTATAATCTTTTAACCTTGCAGAAGTGATGGTTGAGAAATAAATTTTGAACCGATTTATGCAGATTATTTCATAATAATTCCCATGTCTATCTTCTTCAAGTCTCAGAAGATCATATCCTTCCAATTCTCATCAATGATAGAAGTGTCGGGTCCTTTCTCCATAGATCATCTACCACATTGTTCTCTTTCCCATGGTAATTCTGGAATGATCCATCATAATCATTGATTAGATATAACCATCATCCTTAGTTCATACTATTTTATTTATATTTGAATACATATTTTTTACTTTTATGATTTGTATATATTTCACACTTTTCTCAAAAGAGATAATGCCACCAGATTTTTAACAAAAATATCACTTCTACTAACTCCAAAAAATGTGAGGGATCTTTTATCTAAATAATTTTCAACTACTATGAGGTTTAAGAAATGAATTTTTCATTTTTCATCAACAAACAACATAAACCCTTCATTGAGGTATTTCTGAAAATTCAAAAAAGGTCCCCACTTATGGGTAGTGTGAGAACATGGAAAATGATAAGCCTAATTTTCATCATCATGATTCTTTCTTCACATTCATCATTCCAAAAAAAACATGACTCCCTTAAAAGTTAGCTTGGTAAGTGGGTTTGAGAATCATGATAAATTTCCCGAAAATCTGTTATAATAACTAGCTATCCTAATGTTTCTATGGATATATTTAACAGATTTTGGCCTCATACATCAATCAATTGCTTTTTCGTTTGACAGGTGTATTGAAATCCCATTGCTTGTGAGGATATGAACCCTGAATGAGAGTTCCTTAAAACTGTTTTCACACATGCGGTATTTTTCATAGATATTATTCTTCTACAAGGTCTCCAACACATTGCTTAGATGCTCCTCATGCTCCTCCTTATTTTAAGAGTATATTATAATATCTTCTATAAATGATACCACAAATTTGAAGTGTTAACCAGTAAATAATATATATATCGAGTCCATGAATATTTTAAGAGGATTAGTGAGTCCGAATGACATTACTATGAGCCCATAATGCATGTAACTTGTAAAAAATGAATTCTTGGGGATTTCCTCCTTCACCCTTACTTGGTAATATGATGACCGCATATCCATTATGGAGTAGTATTGTACTCCATATAGTTGATTGAAACCTCATAAATTTGGGGAAAAGAATAATTTTTCATTATCATTATTTTTTTGAGATCATGATAATAATTGTAATGGTGTGTTGACCCATCAATATTCTTGATGAAGAGGACAGCTTCACCCCATGGTGAAGACCTTGGGAATATAAACACATTATATAGATTATCCTCTAACTCTTTCTTCAGTTCCACATGTTCTTCAATAGCCATTCTATACATATTTTTAGATATTATAAATTCCCTATTTATAATCCTGATCAAAAATACATCCTCTCTACATGGACGAAGACTAGGAAACTCCTCTAGAAACACATCAGTGAATTCCCTCACAATAGGCATTTCATTGAGGATGGTTCATTCCTTAGGCTCTATCATTTGTGCTAGATACACTTTCTCGCAGGGAAATAATATCAATTTTTGAGATGATAGTACAAAATAATATTCTTACTCCTTGTACTTGTATAGAACAAGGGGTTGATTCTCTATTTGGAGACTTATTTCTCTCTTGTGGAAATTTATGTTGTCTCTATATAGGGAAATCCAATCCATTCCCATCATTACATCAAATTCCTCCAAGGAAAGTCTGAGAAGGTTTTTTGGAAAGTTCAATACAAAAATTATGATAGGGGAGGTATTATATACATGAGATGAAATTAATTTTCCATTTTTCGTTTTCACATACATCTCTAATTTATTTATTTGTGGCGGTGTTTTAGATGTTATAATAAAATTTCCTGATATAAAGGAATGTGAATAACTATAGAAGATGTCCCTACCTTTCACCTTTTTGTTATAGTTCTATTTTATCCAATATATTTATAATAAATACTATCTTAATAAATTAAATATATTAAATGGAATCTAATTATGTTAAGGAATAGTATATAAATTATATTTACCTCCAAAAATTATCTGTTTTCAGGCATTAATCTATGTTATACATGATCCATTTCTAACATTTTATTCTTATAATTTTTTTCCCTTAATATTGGTTCGTAATGATATTATGAATATAGAAAATAATATCCCACATTATTGTCAGACCATGTGTATAGAAAGGCCCTTTGTTGAGTAGTGGGTTACTTAGAGTAAAGCCCGACACACCTTGTCAGAGTTATTACTCTTAGGTACATCGATGCTAGAACCATGTTAACTTGATTTATCTAGACAAGGATGTATTTTCTTGATAAAACAGTTTCTATATATTCGCCAATTTTTTGGTTTGTTCTCCTACACTTATTATTATCCATAAGTTTTTTCACTAGGTTTTTCTAATCATAATCCCAAAAATAAGTAAACATATCCCTTTGATAGCTACTATAACAACCCTGTTCGTTATTTCAAATTTAAACAAAGTTTATTACATAAAATATAACTCACTAAAACTCAGATGATTATGATTTATAGTGTATTTGTAGTTTATTAACATTACATGACAACATGAAAAATGAAATATAACATCTTAAATGAAAACTTCTTTTACATGACCAAATAATTCCTTCTTACTTAACACTACAAGGGATAACCTAAGGAAACCCATAATAAAAGAGTGATATATAAATCCCAATAAGTGAAATAAATGTGGAATAAAATGAGGAAAATAATATATGTTAAACAAGGAATATCAATAAGGAATAACATAAATATGATTAATTAGGCATAATATAGCATGACAATCATATCATGTGAAATGTGGCACCAACATAAAACACTACATCATAAACATAAGTCTAAGATAAACCTCAAGGAAATCATGGTGGACAAAATCAAATGAATATATCCATTTAAACCCTATCACAATATGATTTTTCATGATACTAAGCATTACCCAATGCATTGTAGTGCTATTAGGGCACAATATTCCTAAAAATCTCAATCACATGATTAATTGCAGCACATAGATCATGTAACATTGATCCATTCAACCTAATATTTTTATTCCATGATATATAAATATAGAATACTTAAATATAAGTCCTCTATCAATAGTTTTATTTTTATTAAGGTAAATACTCTTGGAAGATAAACGGGTAATGTATTAAGTTCATAATTATTTTGGCATGGTAACTCATTCTGCAATTTCAAGAGTGTAATGATATCAAATATAAATTTATAAAATTGGTTAATGAGAGAGAAAGGGATATCTCTTAATTTATACATGACATTTATAGTATGGGGTACATAAAAGTACATTCCACAAAATAATTAATTGTAAATAGAAGGCCTGACATAACAAATAATCTTGAATAAAGAGGAGAAACAAATAGAATCCTTACAACATTTCGTCATGGTAACGAGTGTTTGTAAAAATTCATAGGAGGACTAAATTAGAGTAAAATGGGATATATAAAAAAGTGTAATTTATGTGGAATATGTAAGAATGTATCCCAATATAAGAAAATGGAAATTAAAAGGCATATCATAATTGACGTGCTTGGTTATAAGTGGAGAGAGAGGGAATCCCTTATGTAATTTTAGCATTGTAAAGGATTAGGTAAGGGTACAAATGAAGAGTAATAAATCATACTTCATAAAAATTTCATCTATTGGACATTAATTTAATTATTAAAAATGACCGTAAATACAATAAATTGAAATTAAAAGATCTAATGTCAAAGAAGGTTCTTGGATTCAATGGTGAGGAGAGAAAACTCCAACTTGGATGTGTGACACAAAAAGATTAGAAGAGGATTCTTAGGAAAATGGGGTTGACTTGGGAGGACTCTAAAGAGTATAGGGAAGAGTGTGTATGAGATTAAAATAGTTTTAGTGAATATAAGTTAGATTTTGGGAGGGTTTTTATTGAAAATGAGGGGGATTTCATTATTATTTTGGTTTTGTAGACTACATAATAAAATATTAAAATATACAAACCATCCCCTGAATTTTTAGCATGGTTTCATCCATAGGATAGTAAAATATATTATTTTTTAAGGAAAAATTCCTATGATAATAAAATATTTCAATTTCTTATGTTTAAGTAAGTCCCACTTTGAATAAAATGATTTCAAAATTCTAAAATATATTATAAATCTTGGAGGATTCAATAATTTTTTATAAAGTAAATGAAATAAACATAAAGATCATTATTTTATAGGGAAAAAATATATATTGTCGATGTTAACATTTATAGTTTTTATTACATCACTATTGGTCCATTATGATGTCATAAAACACTGTGTATATTTATACAATATTTACTTTTCCACATAAATTTGATTGTCTAAGAAAATTATAAAAAATTCACCATTGGATAATTTTAACATACCGATTTCAAGAATAATATTAATTTTATCTAAATATTTTTCTATATGTGTGAATTTACACTTTAGAATAAAATAATAAATTTACTGAAAATGTTGGATTTTTGACAACAATAGTTTTCGAACCTTAATAAAAATTACATTTTTCTTCCAAAAAATTATATGATATTTTATATGTAATGAAATTAGTATAATAATAAAAAATATATGTTATTATTTATTTCAAAAATCCATTAATACATGAAAATATATTTTAAAAAATAATATTGGTTCTTTAAAAATGAGTTACAAAGTAACAATAATATGAAGAAAATATATTCATTATTCTATAAAAAATAATTCTCATAATATTATTGCTAGGGTCCTGATGCAAATTCCTTTATTACACCATCATATTCTATAAGCATAAGGTGTGTGATGTTGGGGATTTCTTTTGGTCGTTCACTGAACATGGTTTGGGTTATGATGTCGATGAGCTTGATCTTGTCATGTTGACCATTTTGCATATACATAAGTTTTGGATCTCAACAATGGCTCGGTCTAGTGAAAATTATAGAAATGATATATTCTAGATAATCTTTAATAAATGGGATTCATAGGGTACTATCCTATAGGGTGAGGTATCACTTCATTTTTCACTGAAAAAAGTATTTGTTAAAACCCTATATTTATACAAGTCATGTGATCATTTTTATGTAGCTATAATATCAATGGTAAATATACTTAATTGTCATTTGAAATCCAAATGGATATAATAAATGGCGTGCATGTGTTTTCTATAACCATAATACCATTCAGTAAATCAAAATAATTGATTTTTATTCAATAATTTTTGGGTCATTATAAGATTCATGATCATTCTTACATTTTTAAAGGATCATGGGATGGTTCATAATATGAAAATATATTTCATTTATCTAACAGTTGATGTGTGATCTATAGAACAAGACCCAATTTATGCCTATTATAATTTCGAATTCATCCAAAGTATGTATTACAAGATTCAATAGAATAATCTTCCCACATACTCACATAGGAGATGATTCAATCACTTGGTTTGTAGTTATAGAAAACATTGGTGTTTTAAGGTTATATTTACTTCATGGGATCCTAGATTTGATTAAATAGTTATAGAAAATATATAGTATTTAAAGGAATGAATATAACCATAATGATATAACAATTTTATCCATTAATGAGTCAAAGGGAAGAATACCTTATACAAATTCATTTTATTTCTCCCCATCAGCATTAGTGATGGCATTATATTTTCATTTCTACTTTTTCATTAGTGTCTACTAATGAGAATTACCCTCAAGGACCCATGGTTTAGTGAAATGGCTTATGTAGTTCCATTTCTCCCTATAGTTGAAGAATTTTACCATGAGTTGTGATGTCCTTTTCTCTATCACATTATACATATTAATCATGTATTTTCGACATTCAAGAACTATATTGACTTCTTTATCACACTTATAGAATTTATATATCCCTTTTAGGAGGTTCCTGTGATGTTTTCCCCACATGTTTGAAATGTGGGTGGTTGAGATTTATTTCCACCTTTGTCCTTAGATCATCCATATTTAAACTCCTTCTTTTGTTTCTAATATCCATAGCCAAAAAACTATTCTCCAATATCCATATCCACATTGGGAGAACATCGAACCTATTCATCAGAAATATTGAAGTCTCAAAAAGCTAGATCTATTTGAATGTATGGTTAAAAACCACTAAAGAATCTATCTAATTTTCAATCATTGTTGATACTATAACCTGAGGCAAATATATCAAGAATTTTTAAGTTTTCTTAAAATCCATGATTGATTAACAAACCTTTTCCTTCAATATTATAAATTATATCTATATTTTTGTATGAAGTGTTCGTAGGGAATACATGTTAAGAAATATTTTCATAATAACATCTCACTCCATATCTTATATTTAATCATTCATATTGGTGTTATTTATGAATAACCACCAATAATTAATATCTATATATAAACAATAGATATCAAGATTCACCTTCTCGTTATAATAATATTGGAGCACAGAAAACATTTTATCAATTTATTTAACTCACTATTCCGCAACAACTGAATATGAATAACCAAAAAATATATGTGGTAGATTCTATATAAATGGATCAAATTATAGTTGATTCATTATGGTTGATGGTAGAAGTTATGCATGGTTCATGTTATTATTAATATCATAATAGAACTGAGAAATAATTTTCCTAATATTTTGAAATCCACCTCCCAAGGCATTGGGGATGACATAGAGGAAATAATTGTATTATACTTAATATGGGTTTTTGTCCTAGTTTCTCCTAGTTCCAAACATTTTGTTAAATTGAAAAGGTCTTAACAAAAGATAATTAAACAAGAAATTAAATACTAATTTATTCTTTAATCTAATTAAATATAATGACATATCCTTTTTGATCTCTATGCCTATAATTTTTCTAATACAATGCTTCATGGATATTTACATATACATAGTCATATCCAATGTATTTTCACATTTATTCTCAAATCCAAATTACCAAATTAACTAAATTAGTCTATGATTCCAACTACAGAGACCCACTATTTTTAAGAATAACCATTGCATCATTTTTACGATAAACAACATAAATGAATTAAAATAATGGATAAAATTTTTTAGTATCTTTGGAAAATTAGGAACATATATCACTTTTCATAATTAAACATAAAATTTTATTTATAATGTTATTATTTGTCCTTATAACGATCAAATTATATTTAATACATGTAGTCACCAGATTATATGAATCAATGAAAGGATTGAGCCAAAAGACTAGTAATAGGATGAATAAGAAAATGGACCAATATAACAAGGGTGAGAAAAATCATCATCATTGTAACATAATAATAGGATTGAAATAATAATACTGAGAGGTAAAATTAGATAATGGTATCAAATATTGAAATGCATAAATATAAAACAACATGTTCTCATGGGAAAATTCCATACATAGTTGTGAACAAATATTGCATCATGTTCATGCATAATATATGTGAATAAAAATCACATAATAATTGTGAAAAATCCGAAAATAATTTTTATTAATAATACATAGTACCTCAGGAGTTATATCACATTACCCAATGAATCAAAGGGATATATAATTCTGGGCCCACCAATGACTTCAAAATATTTTCATAATCCTGCATGTCACAGAGAATGTATAAAAATCATTGACATGAAATAAAAACAAGGGGAAGAAATGACTTCATAGGGATTTTATCAGGAATATATTACTGAATAATATTTGGGGTAAATAATTGAAAAATGGAGAAAATATTTTGCGTAACCATTATCAATATTGAGTGAAGAAGTAACAAATCAAGATGAGTAAAAGGTGTCTTTTGGAAAGATTCTTTTGCTTTCAAAATCATTTTATTTTTTATAAAATAAACTGAGAAACATTAATATCCTTAAAAATAAATGGTAATATTAATTATATGATATTTATAAAAAATTATAGAACATCCATCATGATATTTGTTTGAAAGTTGAAAACCCCAATGAAAAAGAGTTTGGTTCGAGACTCCCCTTACACGATGTCTAGATGCATGCTGAACATGAACTTAATACCATGAAGAATTAAATTAGATTAATTAATTACTAAATAAAGGACCTATTCTACAATTATTTTAATTATTAACATTTTATTAGGATAGTTTATGTCCATTTTGATGAGTTATAGTGTACAATTTCGTCATATCTGGAGTGTTCATATCAGGGTTTTTGGTCGGTTCTCTTGAGCATATTTAAGTGGTTCCTGTCAAAAGAAATAATAATTTTAGATTTGTAATGATACATTATTAATATATTTCTATAATTTTAAGGGTTCAAATATATCATTTGTTGTGATATGATTATGATTCAATAGAAACAACGTTAATGAAAATTGATTAATTTATTTTGGTGGTATTTATGACAATCATTAAGTGGTATCATTTCATTTAATATTATATTTATATATTTATTCCAGAATATGATAAAAATTATAATATGTAGATTGAAGTCTTATTTATCTATGATAATGATTTTTGTACATGACTCGAATGTAGTAATGGAAAATGAAAACTTTTCATCTAAGAAGGCGGTGAACTAACGTACAAAAACGTTGTTTTCATTAAAAGGAGAACCTAAGGTATTGGATGAGGGGTATTCCATTAGAAAAATAAAATTCATTTATATATATATATGATAATGGAGTTGTAATGATACATTTTATAAGGGATATGAAGATAGGATAATAAAAACAAAATAAATAATGAGAGAATGAAAGAAGATTTTACCATCGAATATCATCTCTTTGAGAAACTCCTTAAGGATCTTCTATATGGTCTTTTATTGAGTAAAATATCTATTGGATGTGAAAAAGAGGCTTTGGAAGGGAATTGGTCAAAATATATGAAATCTGAAAGGATTAAAATGCATAAAGAGAAGATGCAGTGATGGGATGTATTTATAGGGGAGGAAAGTAGTGGTTTTATTATTTTATTCATTTATTATTATTATTTTGGATCGACAATCTCTATATTGTTGATTTTTATGAATTGATACAGCAAACACTTCAGTAGATTTCTAAATAATGTATTATTACATCATCTATACATCATCTATGAAACAAAAATTATTCTCTTTATCTTATAACATAAATTATCATATTTCATTATTCACTAAAATTCAATTATTTTAGGTGACTCCAAAAAAATCACAGAACACAATTTAATATGTAAATTTCAAAAATTAAATAAAATTTATGAAAATAATTTTCTAAGTATCATATATATAAAATTTAAATCAAATAATATTTTAGTCATTGAAATAATGATTTCAATAATATAATTGAGTTTATGACCCTTGGAAAAAATAATTAAGGTATCATAAAGTTATATTATAATTATAATACTACACAATATTAATTATTGAATCTATTTTAGGAAATTAAATGTTCTTTAAAATCACTATATTAATTACAATGTTATAAATAATAATTTATATTTTTCAAAAATATGAACATATAATTTATTTTATAACATTTATTTACTCATTCATTGATATAATTTTATCATGTATTAAATTATAATATACCTAAACATTATTTATACATTTATTGGTGATTTTACTATTCTAATATTCCTATTACTATTACTAGTAGCCATATTATTATTCCAAAAATCATGTTGCAATTCCATCTGTATAGGTTCCTTAATTTTTTTAAATTCAACATATTTAGTTTAACATTTAAGGTAATAATGTTTATATTGGGGTTTATATGATATTTATGTGTTTTATGACATAATTATAAGAATGGTAAATCAATTGATATACATTCTGGGTCATTACAAAAATCAAGACATTTTGGAAACCGATTAATCTTAAAATCATAAATCATTGATTTATAGAAAAATATATAAAAAATTTACATCACATTTTATTAAATCTCATTAACACACATTATCTTAATACTAAATAATAATATTTAAATAATATCAATTCCATGTCCAATAAATAATTGTGTGTATTTATTATTGAAATTTAATAACATATGGTACAAATATCCAAGGTGTGGACTCAAAATTCACACAAGGGGTTAAGATAAAATAATATAGTCACAAAAGGAGGTTATCCAAAATATAAAATATGTATAAAACCAATATAATTCAATACATATGTATATTTCACCAAATGGATCCAAATAATTAAATATTATAATCAAATGAGGAAAAATATCTAAGAAGGCGTTGTTTAATAACTCATAAAATTAAATAATAATCATCATAAACCCCAAATACATTCATCCTTGTCTACTTAATAATTTAACATAAAAACATGAAGACCATAGAATAATTAATTCCCTAACTACTTATAGTCAAAATAGTTACATAATAGAGTAAAACAATCTATTAGGGATTTCATTAGATAAAAAATATTAGTGCCACTGTTTAAATATTATTTCACCATTTCTCTAGGTGATCAGTAACCAAAATCTCTAGCCAATGATAAAGAATAAACAATAATAATGAATAAGTGAAAAATATGATGAGTGGAATAGTTTTCCATGGATTGTCCATGATAACTCACTTATATTCATCTATGGATCAAATGTGAAAAAATGAAAATCACAACATGGAATTATCTGGATGTGATCTCAAATGAAAGGAGAGAGATAAATTCAAAGCACATATAAAATGGTAACAAAAATAGTTGATGTTTAGAATACTGAGATATCAATTTTTTAAGACATAAAAAACATAGAACAACAGGGTACCTAGTATAGGATCACCAGTTTCCTAGTGTCACTCAAAAAGAATCCCCAATCTAGAACATTGTATCACCTATGAATTTTAAATTTTATAATACTTTATAAATTAATATGTTTCAAATAATATGATACAACATGCCTCAAAAAAAATAAAACTTTGATACATTATTTTTTAAAATGTGACCATAAAAATTTAATTATAAATTGGTGGGTAAAAATAAAATTAATAAATTTCAAAATCAATGATGAAAAAAAATAAAATAATTTTTAAAATAAAATCATTAATAAATTTTAATTAATATAGGTAATAAACTAATATGATGTTTTATTCTTAAAAATTTACTTTCCAAAAGTTTGTTTTCCTATAAAATAATTTGTAATTATATTTTTTGAATTAATATAAATGAAAATTTAAGAAATTTTTGATTTTAATTTTAAAATATGAAATCATTTTTCTTATTCCTCATAATTATAATTGAATCACCCTTATATTTTATTAAATACTTCTCTTTAAATAATTTTAATTATTTAAGAGTTTACGGCGCACACAATCTTTTGTTTAAACGAACAATGAGACACTATCAGTATAAAATTATTACTATTACCAAGATGATAAATTTGGAGAAATAAATATGAAAATTTAATTTATTAAATATAATGTTCCAATATAATATGAATATATTGTTATGTTCTTCTAAAATAATCACACAATTTTTAGAAAAATCACTATATTCTTCAAAAATCTGATTTCTTCATATATGAGTTTGTATTATTTTAATGAGTGAATATTATTTTGTAGAGGTCATGAAAATTTGATATCAAATAATGAATTTTATATTATATGTATCGTGTAAAAATTATCTTAAAGTTATTTTTTTGAAAAAAATATAAATTTTTAAACAATTGTAACAATACTAATTTTTATGGAAAACTATATTTTCTTTTCATGAATTTTCAAGGTAAAATAATGTAATAAGTAAATTAAAATTTTAATAATTCAGTTGTTAATTAAAATAATAAAATACTTTTTAGTGGATAACAAACAATAATTTATTATGAAAACATTTTATGTTTCACAATGAGATTTTATTTTAAAAAACTGTATTTTCATGGAATTTTAGTGGTTTTATTTTAAATTAATTTATAAAACTTCTATGTTTAAAATTTTGAAAACTATTTTCCAAATTTAGATTAAAAATATCCATATTTATTGAATATGACCCTTTTTTCCAATATTAATAGTAACAATGGTAATTTTTGTTACCAGGGTAGAGGGTAAATTGGGTAATTCGGTTAAAAATAAAATGATAAAGACTATAAAATGAAAATAACACATGCAAAAATTTTATTAGATGAATATAAATATATCATTAACACATTAATATAGAAATTAATATTGTTAATAGACACATATATATGAAATGTCTTATATAATATTTAAATCCAAGAAAGACACCAAATATAAATTTCTTATTCTTAAATATCCTTTATGTGTCCACTTGGTTAAATGTTATTTTATGAATGAATATTAATTTAAAATTATTACTCTATAAATATATATTCATGATCTAAATTTATTTATTACTTTTTGGGAAACATAGATGACATTATGATATTAATTATATTTTTTTAATATTCACTTAAAGATGTCACATTCATGTTTGAAATACTATGTGATTTTTAATATAGTTTCACAAATTAGATATATTATAATTTAAATATTATTATGAAATATTAAATATCTATCTTCATAATTGTATTTTATTTTTAATATTTTGTTAAAAATGTGTATAATTAAATAATTTCACAATGTCGATGAAACTATTATTTTATTATTAGATGTATCAATTAAATGTTTCAAAAAATATTAATATAAATATAATTCTAAATAATTAATGTGATAATGTAATTTTCATGATTAACATTAAATCCTAGGGATATAATAAAATATTAGGTTTAAATGTTTCTTGATATCTTGATATTTTAAAAATATTGAGTAATTAATAGTGTGAAAATTAACACTAACAATATTGTATCAAAATAATATTTTAATAAACCAAAAAATATCATTAAAATACTAAATAATTATAATTTTTTTTAAATATTATATATTTTTAATTTTTTTGTCTCATTTACATTACAAAAATAAAAATTTCATTCTATTAACTTTGAACGGTTTTTTACAATTGTAAAAATTAAAATATGTTAACTAATGGTTAATTAAAATTATAAGGTTTTTAATAATACCAAAACATTTGTAAAATTTATTAATTCTTTAGATTAAATACATGTATCATCTTAACTTTATATCCATGGAATTTGGGAGAAATTTTTCTTCATTTTTAATTTATTCTTAATTAATATTTTTTGAAATTCCAAAAGTGCCCCTCAATTCAGTTATAAAATGGAACCTCCACCATCACAACTTCACATCTAATTGAGAGTTCAAGATCAGCCATGCAATACAAAATTCCTAGATAAACAACCCTAGTAACAATCTAGATATTAGTTTCTTCTCAATAGACCAACCATATTATCCCTAATTAGAGATCTAAAGGATGTTTCCCCAAGAAGTGGTAATGATCTATACAGACTCTTTCAGAATTATTTCTTCTTCTAATTACTCTTCATGTGTTTTTTACATTATAAATTAATTAACATAGTATCAACTATATTATTATATGTTATTATGATTATGGAACAACTATACTCTACCTTTTATCTATCCTACAAAAAACAAAATCATAGTGTGTGCATATATACAGTTACCATCTCCACATCATTGGGTAATATGTTTTCATCATTGATTTATCTAAATGTATATAATTATGTAAAGAATATATATATATATTATAATTATAAAAAAATATTTTTTCGTAAAAAAATATACCATCCACATATTTGCAATTTCATTATTAGGGGAATAATATCATTGCTTGTGCGTACGTACGAACTACTATCTCCATGTCACAATGTGATTTATTTTATTTTTTCAACATTAAAGAATAATTATATAAATGTATATAATAAATTAATATTCCATATATTACCTTAATATAATTAATGAAATTATGGAACTATATCCTATGAATAATAACCTTGAATGACATGATAAAACATGGATAGTAAAATGAAGATGTTAACACCCAAAAGAAATGTAATAATGAAATATTATTCATAAACATTTCATAAGATGATATAATAGGTTCAAATATGATATGATAAGTATGAATATGATTCTATTGTAAATTAATAACATTATTTATACCATTATTCAAGAGTTTTGGATATGTATTATTGAAATCATACCTAAAGTATGGTTTTTCAGAATCTCTATTATTCGAAATTGTTTGTTTATAAGAAAATACTTTGGAATATTAATCATTCTTGTCTATGTTTTTTATTTTTAAAAAATATTTTTATACAATTTTAAATTCATTTTTTCTTATGTGATAATTTTTTCAAAATGGTTTAAAATGAATCATTTTTTTCATTTTCCTAATGAGGAACTTTGTCACTCATCCAGAAAAAGTACGAGAGAACTTGTTTTTTAACATATACAACATGATTTTTTTTAGATTTCATGTATACATAATGAATTTAATCATCCATTAAAATACTATAAATTTTTTTCATACTTTGTTTTTAAAATTCTCATAATTTTAAAAAAAAATTAATCTTTCAAAACTGAAAAGATATTTTCATTAAGAATTATCTTCAAGTTAACTCTCATGCTTATGTTCCATCTCAGATAACAATATTTGATGTTACATATTCTTTACTAGGGATATTTGTTATGGACAATATACCTTTAATTTTAATGTTTAGTTTATTTTTATGATGGAATGATATTTATGAAACCAGTTTCTTTTCCACGGGTTAGGTTATTATGGAATAATGTTTATGAAACCCATTTTATTCCATGGGTTCTGATTTTAGAAATGATTTATGTTCTTATAGAACACATATATATAGTTCTGATTATCTGATGAGTGGGGCCTATATCACCATCCAATTCATTGTGTAATGATTTATATCTCATGAGATATATATGTTTGGAAAGGGTGGTAAACATGATTCAGTAATATATGGATTGAATAAGGATTGAAATCGGTTCAATAAAGGAATTTTTCCACTATGATAGTCTTTGTAGTGATCCTTGACTAATATGAAAATGAGTTTCTCTTATTATGTTTATTCCAAAAAAAAATGTCTCATATTATGATCTCATCGAATATATTCATTGATTCTATATGAACTTCTACGATTTATTCCATGAAACAATATCATGATCTTTGATACACATGATATAATTATCAAAAGTTGAGTTCATGTTCTTTTTCTCATATGCTTATGTTATCTCCCATGATTACCCTTAATGAGAATTGTAGTAGTAACTTTTAATATGTTTCATTTCCCCAGGATACAGGGAATGATATTAAAAAAAGATTTATCAAAAAGGCTAATAGTTATGATGGAATAAGTGGGACTTGATGTAGATGTTTTATGAATCAATTTCTTGTGTTACTAAATTTACACACACACTAAACATATTTTGTTATTATTTGTTTATTTTATCTTATGCAATTAATTTTATATAAATTTATATTTAATATATATGTATAAAATGTTTGGTCCATTATAGATTCTATCAAATAAAGATTTAGTTTACCTATGAAAACTATGATGAGAAAAACATTTTAAAAACCCTATGGATAAGTTTAAGTATAAGATACAATCCTATATTTTCAGAGATGATCATATATAACTCAAAATAGAACCTAATGTGTCCTAAATTGATATTTAATTAGTTATTTTCGTTGATATTGTGGTTTTACCATAATGTTTAGTGTTACAGATGCAATATTTTTTTGCTTTAATCAATATCTGGAACAAGAAGAAACCATGTAAATGATAAATACAATAGGAAATGAAATTATTTTCCACTAGAACAAATTAATTTTATGAGATATGGAATGAAAAATAATGTTTATATAAATAGACATCCTTCTCAATATCTGAATAATTTCGGACCTCCAAACATGCAAAGTAGAGAACAACATTCTTGTGGGTCCTTCATGAGGGATCATCAACCTTATTTCAGTGGGTCTTCTGATGAACTAGTGGCTGAAAATGGATAAGTACCACTACAAATATATTTTTAGATCTCCATTGTTTAGTACCTAATAACGTTATTTTGGCTGTCTATAAATAGGATGTTGAAGCAGATCAATAGTGGCATCCCATCAAGAATACGAGCAATGAGTTGAAATTGACTCAATGGAATGAGATAAGTTCATGAAAATATTTTTCAATATGTACATTCAACTTATTCTTTTTATGGATATGGGGAAGGAGAGACTTGATCTTAGAAAAAGGATAATGACTATGTTGGTTCCAAAAATAAATTTTTAGAAGACTTTCAATGTATCCTTCTGGAATAGTCATCCAACATACATGTAATATTGATCAATTATTTAGGGATTAAAATGAAGCCCCCAATCAATGTGAGACATAATTTACATTATTATCTATGAATAAATCATTATAAGTTATTAACGGTTGATATAGAGATTGGGATTACATATCAATATTATCGGATCTATAAAAAGAGAAAAATAGAATTCAATGTAAAATATGAATACCATAGAGAAAAGAATATGACTTTCACTTAATGCTCAAATTGTGTAGAGACGAATATTGTAAACAATCTTAAGGGTACTAGTAATTGTTTTAAGTGTGGAAAATGATGTCACAAGCCAATTGAGTGAAAAAATAATTGGAAAAACATAGAAAAATTTTTGAATGGAGAAAAGGATACAAAAATTGCACCTGTCACACGTTAATGCTTCATGTGAAGAGATAATGGGAATTATGCTAACCAATTCCATAATCCAAGGGTTATCGATGATTATATATATCAGTAACCTCTTAATGACAAAGACAAAAGAAAAATCAAATATGATAACTACTAACAATGTTGTCTACGATAATTAGGTGTATAAAGGTACACTTACCATCCAATCTAATGTGGCTACTAATTTTTTATTCAATATCGGCCAACCCTTTTATTTCTATGGAATTTTTTATGGGTATATAAGTATTACTTGAAAAATTAATTATTGAGTAATTATTGAAAACTCATAATGGGACCACAGATTCATCACAAGCTTATAATTCTTTTCTAGTCGATGTTTATGGGAAATTGATTCCTAAAAATATTATAATCATTCCATTAGTTGAATTCGTTGTGATTCATGGAATGGATTTGCTTTCATTATATGGTGGTTATATCAATCGATGAGGAAGGGAACTCATATTTCAGAATATGAGTGATTGTATGATCATTATTTGTTGAATGAATTAATATGAACTTCTGATGGAAATGACTTCCATATTTTTTGTATTAACTCCTATAAATGAAGGTTATGTATCTCAAATTGTTGGGTAGAAACTCACCATTAAGGATAATCCTATTTTACTATAGTTTTTTGATGACCATCTAGAATAATTATAAGGTCATCCAAAAAACATTCAACTATATTTTTCAATATAACTAATCCCTGATTCTATGCCAATTTCAAAGAATCTATATATAATGTACTCAATTGAGTAGCCGGAATTGAAGAAGAAACTACCAAAAAAATTAATTACAACATATTCATATTCCCAAAGGCATCGCCTTAAGCTGAACCTATTCTTTTTGTTAGGAATAAAAATGGATCAATGATGATCTTAATTGATAATTGATAACATAACAAGATCACTATCGAGATAAGATATCCTCTCCCCCATATTGATGACTTCTTTGTTCAACCATGCAGAGAAAAATACTTATCCATGATTGATATTAAATATAGATATCATCAATTAGGGGTAAATAAAGTGGATTTACACATGAATGTATTCCGTACAAGGTTTAGACAATATGAATTTATAGTGATGCCTTTTATTCTAAATTATTACCCCACTATCTTCATGGATATAATGAATAAAGTCCTTAGAGGACAACTTTATCAGTTTTTATTAGTCATTATTGATGATATTCTTGTATATTAATAGGGAAATTAATAACATGATCATCAATGAGGATTTTACTAAATACCCTGAAAATGATGATCATTATGAAAAACATACCATGTCTTAACTTTGGCTACAAAAAGTTTCATTTTTTGGTCACATAATATAATGGGAGGAGATATCTATAGATCTTGTAAAGAAATATGTTATTGAATGTTGGTCAGGACCATAAAATGGAAAGTGTGATTCAATGTTTTCTTGGTTTTTCATGCTTTTATTGACATTTTTTGAAATATTTCTCATTATTATCTAATCAACTCAATAATTTTACTCGGAAAGCAGTTAAGTTCCTATGGATAGAGGAATGTGAAGAAGCTTTCAAGGAGTTTAGAAATAAAACAAGTGCACCTGTGTTCACACTACACTATAGTGGAGATAGGATTGTGATCTATAGTGATTCTTCCAATAAGGGGATGGGATGATTTATCATTAACAATGATATGGTGATAGATTATTCCTCACTAAAATTGAATTTTCATGAAGAAAATTACTCAACTAAAGATTTGGTGTTGGTTGTGGTAATCATTACATTAATAATATGGAGGCATTATATTTATAGACAATGGATATGAATATAAAGCTATAAAAAAGGTTTCAGTTTATTTTAAATAAAAAGGAGATGATTATGCACAAAAGATTATGGTTCAAGTTGATTAAAAATTTCAAATTCATGATACATTACCACCCTAGGAAAACAAACATGGTGGAAGATGCTTGGAGTTGAAATGACCATGCAAGCTTATATATGATGATGATAAAAAAAAGATCTAATGTTTATGGACTTTCAAATGATGAATCTGGATATCATAGAAAAAGGGGATAAATGTTGTCTATCTCAAATAAATTTTCAGCAATATATACAATTGAAGATTAAGGAGCTACATAAAGATGATTTAAAGATACAAAATAACGTGACAAATTTTTACAAGTTCAACATTGATTATATTGGAATAATATAGTTTAAGAACCATCTTTAAATTATTAAAATAGAAAAATTTATGAATTATAAATTGGATGAGGCTCATAGTTCATCCTTCCCTATTCATCGTGGAAGCACAAATATGAATAGGGACATAAATAAATATTTATTAAAGGATGGAATGATGAGACATACTATAGAATATTTATCTTAGTGTTTTTTTTCGTATGTTAAGACTGAGAGGAAAATGTTTAAGGTGGTGTTATATCCATTACACATACTAGATTAGAAGTGGGAAAACACATTCATGGACTTTTTCATCAGACATCCCAAAGCATCTAATGCCTATAATTCTATATGGGTTATAATTGATCTCCTTCTAAAGGAAGAAGACTTCAATTATATAAGAATATTTCTCTCTCTAGACCATCCTTCGAGAATATATATTTAAAATGTTCTATGTCTGAAGAGAGTAAGAATTTCCATTATATGTTATTATGATATGAGTTTTTACTCAATGTTTTGGATAACTCCTTAGATGGCTCTTGATAAAATGTTTTGTTTCATCACAGTTTATCATCCTTAAATAAATGGTCAGTCTGAGAGGAAAATTCAAACTCAAGAATAAATTTTTAGAGCTTAATATATGGATTTAAAATGTTGTAAGAATACCTACCTACATTTGATATAATTTTCTTTCAATAATATATTTCACATCAATATTCATATGGAACATTATGAAGACCATTATGGTTAGAATTATAGAACTAAAACATGATATAATGAAGATAGGGATATAAATCAACGAGGACCTGATCTAGTTTAGGATGTGGAAGAGAAGGTCAGATCTATTAAAAAATTCATAAGATCTTCCCAATGTAAATAAAAATGTTATGTTTACAATAAATGAAAAGTATTAGAACCCCATTTTCTCTTAGGTATGTCACCTTTATATTTCGGTCTACTTTTCTTTTATAATCCTAATATGGATTCCTAATGGGATAGTGAAGGATTTGGTGGTTTTTGGGGCTTGTTCAGAGGTTAAAGCCTGAACCTTTGGGAGAAAAAAGAATGTCTTAGGGTTATTTTAAACCATTAAAGGTTAGTCACATGGATTATTTAAACGGCGTGGGTTCAGATAGTCGGCTAGAATAAGTCATACGGTTTGAGATAACCATGAATGTTAGGAAATACATCAATTAAATAATGACATCAACTTTAATAGAGCTATTTTGTATGGTTAGTGCATGGTTTTCCTAACCGAGTGGCCTAACTACGTGTTATTCCCCTTCCTACAACTACATGTTCACAGTTTGAAAATGGATTTTCTAATCTGTGTTTCCAAACGGTACAAAAGAAAAAATTGGGAAAATTTTCAAAATTTCAATTAAATGTTTTTTTTACACAAACCCTTATTTTCATTCTGTTTTCTTGTTAACAACCCCCTCCCATATCCCTCTTTTTTAGCTTTAAGAATCTTAATATATGATTGGAGATCTACATTCTATATAATGTCTCAATAGATCTATGTTTTTCTTATTGGATCCAAGCATATAAATTCTCGATTACTTTTTAATATTAAATTGTTATTCATCCTATATTTGATGTTATTTATTTGTAGGATAATGAAGCCAAATTTTAGGGAATTTATCCTTTATTCAGGTCAACTCTAATTCAGGCTAAACAAGAGGGTGATACTGGATGACGAGGGTCGCAAATGTGTGATGTAGGTGGTATATAACTCATTCCTCTTTTCTTATCATTTTATAAAATTTCAAATCATTGTTCCAATTTCATTTGGTGGTATTTGTTGAATTTATAGGTCATTAATGTAGTTGTTAGCACATTTTTTAGACCCTTACTATATATGTATACTATTTTTGGTGGTTACATCCACAACTGCATCCACACTAGGTAGGGTGATTTTACATTGTTGGGTTTTCTATTTTTTTACACATGGGAGACATCGTTTGGGTTTGTAAAAGCATGACCATTCTAATGGAAATCCTCCTTATAATAATTTGATATTTATTTTATTAATGGATAGTAGAATGGTCTCTTTCCAGTTTACCCATCAATGGTAAGTGCCTCAATTTAACATGGTTGATAAAATGTGAATGAATATTTTCCATGTATGTTGTATATATATAACAGTGATTGTTGTATTATAAATGAATAGGTGGTTTCTTATACATATAACAACCCTTTAATGAAATGAATGGTGAAAGAGAGAAACAAGTAATTAAATATGAAATGATTAAATGGTTTCATTCTCCTTGTCCTTGTCAAACTAATGAATGTAAAGGCATAAACCTCTAGACTTAAAAATTTAATATGACATGAATCAATGAATTACAAATGGTTTTATTTCTTCGGACTCCATGACACTTTTATGGATTGGATTGAATGACCCTTGGAATATTAATTTGAATAATTATTAGGTGACCTAACGTACCAATGAATTCGATTCATGGTTCCTAAAAACATATATGGACCTTGAAAACATTACTATAGGGGTGGTCAAACTCGAGCTAATTCTTATATTCCTAAGGGAATACCTTTAGCACTCGTGGACACCATTCATATTCAAGGATATTAGTTCCTTAGTTGAGGCCCACCCGAGAACCCGATCTTTTTCAACCATGAGATTCATAGTATGACACCTCAGGATCCCTTATTTACTATCTTATGATGCCTTGTATAATGTCCTTGGATCATTAATGGAATCTAAGGACATGAGGTGCCTTGGTTATAGACTTGGTATTTGCCATAGCTTATATAGTTTTACCTTCGATTTTATCCTTGGACTCAGATAGATCATACTATTGTGGAATGCCTTGGATAAAACACCGTATATTACACTCTTACTCCTTTAGCTAGGCTGTAGTTACTAATTTTTTGTCATCCCTCGAGGTCTTTATTTCCTTTTTATTACTTTATAACTCTTTTATATTATTATCATCATTGTTTCCTTGTTACATATTGAAAACACTAATACTACTATTATATGGTGATGTCAGTGCGAACTATTCCTCACATATCCATTTATATAAACTAGAACATAAAATAATCATTGAATTGGTAATATTTTCAGACTCTAGAAAATGGCTGAAGAAAGTACATGGGTATTTACATTACAGTAGTGCTTAATTTTATATATTAATGCTTTAACTGTAACAATATATATTACATGGAGATGGTGTTATATATTCTATTGGTGGTGTCTTGTTGAGAATAATTCATACCCTATCCGGATTCCATTTGTATTTTGATACAATATATGTATATAGGTGTTGAATAAGGAAAGCGTAAGGCTTCTGAAACTTGATTTCCTGTTGTTTTAGGATTGAGTTGGTATCAAATGACCTAGTTGCATATCAGGATGACTTTTATTGTTTTTGGATTCCTTTTTTCTACTTTTTTATATCCTGTTTTCTACTTCTTTTATACCTATTTTATAAAATTCTAGATACATAACATATCATCATCTTTAATATATTTATATCAGTTGTTAGTTGTTTTTTACTCTTATCTACATTTATTATTCTTACTATTTTCTTGTATTTATTTTTCTACTTATGTCCTATTTCTATATGTTATATTATACTAATACACTATGAATCACTCTGGTAATGAAGTAATAGTCTTCTAACATACACACCCTATGCCCACAATACTAGTTATTATCCTAAAGAATTTAGGGAGATGCGATTAAGGTCGTGCACCCAACTAGGATAAGGGAACTTCTATGTGGAATCAGGGGCCAAGATGTCACAATACGGTATCTGTATATCGGAGTTTCATACCTCTTTTAACATTGTACTAAGCCATTCCTAGGAGTTGTGAACCCATGTTCCAGGTAAATGATTAGTTTCGTGAATTAAAATTGATGTTTTGTTTTTTTAAATTACCATTGATATCATTTCACCAATGGGTAATTCACAAGTTATATGGTGTAGAATATTATTATTCTGATTGAGATTCTATTTTATCCTTAGCCTAATAATTTTAGGGATAGGATAATTATTACATTCATCATCACATGCACCTATAAATTTCATGTCATGCATAGTTAAATTTAATATAGGTTCATGTCACTGCATTCATGGCATGATATGCCTATTATTGTTGATTGATATTGTTGTAGTTGTAGTATGATTTTACTTTTACAAGACTGCAATTGAGTGATTGTTGTTTTCAATTCATGAGGTGTTTTGTGACCTCATGGGTTGGTATGGAAAGTATACTATGTTGATAACTTTGACTAAAATAAAATCGGGGTAAATATCAAAGATAAGGAGAATGTGCCCTGATTCACTAGGACAAAGAACTCTTTGTATACAATCTTTTAATATATGATATATGAGAATGAATACTAAAAAAGGAAAATATGGATTCTAAAATGGAATGTTTAGACATCCTTATCCCATATTTTAATTTTTGTTAATGTTAAATGAGTTAATGAATAAATTTAATATAAAATGAAATGAAATGGTTTCTAGTAAGTGATGAGGTAGGGTGATATTTTCCCTCCATCTAATAGAACCACTGTAACTTATACTTGAGAAGATGTTGATATCTATCCTTATAATATGGTAGTTGGGGTCTAATACCTTGTGTAGTGAGCCTTTAATACATTCAGATTCCACTACTATTGTTATCATTATTCTCAAAGATAGTTCTTAGGATTGTTCATGGAATTTTTAGGTCACAGCCTACACAACGTCCTCAAGTCGTACACTAGGATGTTGGTGAAGACCATGCTCTAGAAATAGTGGGTCCCGAATTGAAAATCTTACATATAGGAGTTACATTTGAGGCATCACGTACTATACCTAATTGAGGAACTAATGCAAAAATTATAGATAGTTTCCTATGTCTAATGCAGTCAATTCATGGTGCTCCATGACTTGCTTCTATGATGACTGATATGACCTGTGAGTTCCACCAGTAGAATCCTACTATCTTTTTAGAGAATTGAGGTCCATAGGCTTTTGTGTCTTTTATTGAGGCCACATTGCCTAAATTTTATCATATGGGGTGTATTCTAGAGTGAATTTTCATGTTTTATATGTACATGATTCTTGATTCATCAAAGAATTGGTGGGATGTGATTACCCAAGATGGTCACCATTAGGGCATGTTATTGTCTTATTTCCATAATATGTTCTTTCCATAGGAACTAAGAGATGATGGATCTAGGGAGTTTACAAATATCTATAAGGGTTCTATTTCAACTCAGGAGTATTCATCACATTTCACTGAGTTATAGAACATTATACTACTATATGATGATGATGATCATACAGAATATCAATGCTTTAACGATGTGATTTTGTATACCATTCGATCTCTAGATAATGTCTTCCACCTATCCCCATATTGTGAAATAGTCATTAAACTCATAGAACTGTGAAAAACCTAATGGTTGACAATAGTACTGACCATTGAGTATCAATGCAGAGGTAGGGTAGTTGTTTTTCTGGTAGTCGAAAACATTCCCATAAGGTTTCTCATCAGGGTAGTGGAACCTAGTGTACCAATTCTAGTAGCTCAATGGTGTGTCATGAGTGTGGATAGTAGGGGAACCTAAATCCTCAGTGTGATAGAGACCCTCTAGAGTTCCTAGATTGAGGCCTTATAGGGTATCATTATATATTATGGCAGGCCTTTCCTTATGCTTCTAGTGGATGATGATTTGCATCAGATCCACCTTCAGAAGAAGGTTCTTTTACACCATCTCAATCAGGGAGTTAGAGTATAATTTAAAGGACTATATGAGGAGGTGGTTGTGGATGTGGAAGCTAGACCCCAGATCACCATTAGCACTAATAGAGATGTTTTGATCTTGGTAGTCAAGTTGTCGCATGGGGTTGTGGAGCAGACCAGTTTGATTCATTGCAGCTGATACCTAAGGAAAAAGATGTAGTTCTATCTATAATAAGAGGTACTATACTAATATAATCCATTATCGTATCTACTTTATTTGATATAGGTGTTTCACACACTTTCATCTTTTTATGCATCATGGACTATCATGGGATAGAAATATAGTGTTACTATTGTGTAATGACTCTTGATACATTGTTGGGAGTAAGTTATAATGGAATACACCAAGGTTGTAACTTTTCCATTGAGGTAGGAAGTCACCCTTTATTATTTTACCTCTTTTCTCTTGAGAATATAGGAATCGATTTATTTCCTGAGATGGATCATTTGGTCAAGTATCATGCCTTACTAGACTACTATAGATGAAGATTATCTCTTACATCATGAGTGGGTATAATTTATCTACACATGGGTGAGTGGTATGTCCAATCTAGTGGATCTAAACCACAACATCATGCGTTATGTGGTGTGACCCACCATATATCCAATCTATTAAAGGAGGTTGAGGGTTTAATCCAGGATTATTTCCCTCCAGTATTAGATAATTTTAGGTGAATATTTCCCAAATTTTTTTCGACATTACCATTTTAGAGAGAATTAGAGTTTATGACTGAGCATGTTACATGATCAACACCAGTTTCCATTTCTTTGTACATGATGGATCCTATTGAGAATAAGAAGCTCAAGTGGAAAATAGGGAATTTAGGGGCCATTTATTTTATACAACCTAGTACACCCCCTTGGGGGGTTTTCCATGATTTTTACAATGAAGGTAAATTATACCCTTAATTGATGCATGTATTACAAATGGTTGAACCAACATATAGACAAGAACCAGTATCCAATACCTGGAAAAGCAGATCTCTTTGACTAGCTCAGATAATCTAGGGTCCTTTCTAAATTTTACTTTAGATCGGGATATCATCTACTACAATTCATTCCATCTGGTATACAACATAAATATATCCATAGTAGTTATGGTTTCATTGACTATATTATTATGTCAATCAGTCTTATGAAAATTCCTTCTATTTTCATGTATCTAATAAATAGGTTGTTTCACCCAAATCTTCATTCTTTTTTACATAGTACATGTGGATGAAATCATGGTGTATAATAAAACTCATATATACCATGATGTGAACATTGATAACATTATGAATAAAATGAGAGAGAATCAACTTTATGACAAGCATAAAATGTGCCACTTGTGGAATGATATATTTCATTTTTTGGGTCATATTATATGAGAATCATGAGTATCTATTGACCGAGAGAAGGTCAGAAGTTTTGTTTCGTGGAAGAATTGCAATAACATGTTTGATATATGGAGTTTCATCAGATATATAGTAATTAAAGTAATTTTATTGATGAATTATCATGACTTACTTCACCTCGTAATATTATTACAAATAAGGGTGATATGTTCCTGTATTAAGAAGAGTGGGAGAAATCCTTTTAAGAGGTAAAATGGATGCTTTTATGGCCACCTTTTATGACTCTTACACATCCTTGAAAACTATATAATGTGTAATGTGATGAATATAAAATTTCACTTAGAGAATTAATTATGTATGAGGATATAGTTGTGTAAAAATACTAGTAGATGAGGCCTTATGAGAGAAATTACCTGATGCATGACCTTAAATTAGCAGTGGTTTTCCATGCCACGCATTGCTGGAGACACTATCTATTAGGTGAGAACTTTGTAGTGTATATGGACCACACGTGACTCAAATATATATTTACACATCATTAATTGAATCTTACAATGAAAAAAATGGGTGGAATATTTTTAGTCCTTCGATTTTGAGATTACTTATATGCCTGGAAATTGAAATATAGTCTCTAATGAGATGATCTAGAAAACTCAGTCACATGTCTTGTGGGAGGGAAATGATGAATGGAAATCGATGGATCTATTTTTTGAGAAAAACCTAGAGTTTCATGATAGTGAAAAGTAGTATTTACCGGTATCCTTTATAGTTACCTCTTCCATAGATGACAAGGTCAAGAAAAATAAATTTTCAGATCTTGATGGACCAATTCTCCATCAGAGTATTTCTAGAGCTAACTCACCATCAGATAGTTATGAGGATAGAGATGAAATCCTACATGTACATATCCTTGTATGGGTTTCTATATATATGAATGATGAGTTTATTCACGAGTACCATGCTCTTTAATGTGAAGTTCATCTCGGATTATCAAAAATGTAATAAGAGAGGTGACGCTAGTTTTGGTGGCCTTCGATGATATATCTTATTGTAGGATTTATCACTAGGTGTTCCACCTATCATCAAGTGAAGACAGGGAACTAGAGACCTTCATTCTTGATACATCCCCTTTTAGTTCTGGAATGAAAATGGGAAAAATTTTCCATAGACAGTGTAATCAGTTTTCATAGGATTCCAAGATGTAGTAATGTTGTGTTGGTTTTCATTGACCGACTAAGAAAATTATCCAACTAAAAAAATATCTAAGATGGTTTATTAGTGAATCGGATTGTAAGAACGTATGATTGTGACATCATAAGACTACATGAGGTCCTTCATAATATAGTTTCAGATTTGGATTCCCATTTCATATCACGATTCTGGTAGGGGTTGCAGAGAGCATTGGGTTTATAGGTGCTTCTAATCAGAACTTCCCACCCTCAGGATGATTAAGAGTTACATCAAATGATATAGGTTCTATAGAAAATGATGTAATTATGCTTCCTTGATATAGGAATTCCATAGTACAATCATATCCCTCCTACCGAGTTTTCCATCATAAATATATTTTAGTTGAAAATTTAGTTTTCTCCATTGGAGGACTTATATGGTAGGTCATACTATTAACCACTATGTTAGATAGAGGTAGGAAAGGAAGAACTACTTGACCCTTGTCTCATGTCGGAGACTTCGGTGCATGTTTAGGTGATCAATAAGCATATGTATACTACTATGTCTAGGCATAAATCATATGACGATCACTAATGAAGACCTTTAGTGTTTGATTTTGTGTATCATTTTTCATATGGGTATCTCCTACGTAAGGGAATAGATGGATAAAGAGACAAGGAATTTTGTTGCCTCATTATATTGGGACATTTTAGATTATATAGAGAGAATGTCTAATATTCTATTTGTTTCTATTAGCATATAGTTACTGTGCAATGCACAATATCGTCCAAATTTCACATCATCTATATTATCATGCTGACCCATCTCATACATTTTATTTCGATGAAGTTGAGCTATATGATGATGATTATTTTGAGGAATAACTAATACACATTGTCAACTAGATGAAAAAGGCTCCATGAGGCTAGTTTTCCCCTTTAGTATGGGTGTTATAGAAGAATGGTTGTGTAAATGATGATACATGGGAGAGGGAGGCCTATGTACATGACCAGTCGCCATAGTGGTTCTAAGATAGTGATTCACTCACTTGGAAGGTGAACTCAGTGATGATTTCATTTATAGGGGAAGATTGTAAGAACGATTTTTTTCACACTAGTATAAATACTTTTAATATTGGTCTAATTATCTTTTATGTACCTTATATGTATTCATAATGAGTTAGAAAAGGTTCTTGGGGTGTTTGGGGCTTAGTTGGATCATAGAGCCCGGATTTCTGGGAGAAAAAGGCATGTCTCTTGGTTAGTATAAACTGTGTGATTCAGGCAACATGGTTTTTTTTTATACCATGTGATGGTGGACAATGGCATTGAATAGGGATCACAGATTTCTCTAACCATGGGAGTTGGGTTTCACGCCATACAAGAATGTCAGAAATATTAGCAGAGTTGTTTCATATGGTTGGATTGTGGTTTCCCTAACTGTCTTTCCAAACTATGTGATATTCCCCTTCCTACAAAAACTCATGCACAATTTTTACATTATTTGATAAAGCATGAGGCCAAATCATGTAAAGGAAAAATTGGTCAAAATTATTAAATTAACATTAAGTTATTTATTATTGGACACTTATTCTCATTTTGTTTTCATGTGGTCACCCCCCTCCCATCTCTTTCATTTTGGGGTTTTGGAATCCTAAGCTATAATTTGAGATATATCATTCATATGAATTATTAATTGAATACCATTCATCTCATTTGATATGTGTTGATACATATTCGATTATTTTTTTATCTTATGTCATTCTTCTTCAAATTTATGTTGCTTTTTAGATGCATAACCATATGTCACAATTTTTAGCAATTGATCCTTTCATCATATGTACTCTAATCCAGGATAAACAAGAGGATAATACTAGATGTGGTGAGTTTTATAAGTATGATGATGGTAGACTATAACTCATTCCTCTTTTTCAGTCATTTTATAAATTAGGGTTTCGTCACACCGATTTCATCAGGAATCATTTTCTGAATTGATATTACATTTTAGTAGTAGTTATAACTATGTTCTATGACACTTTCTATATACATAATCTATTATTAGTGTTGACATCAAAAACATCATCCACCCCATGCAGGGTGATATGCCATAATTGGTTTTTAGTGTTTCGACACCTTTTTCCATTATTCTGGTGTGATTGAGCATTACCACTATAATGGAAAGCCTACTTATAATAATCAGATATTGAGTTGACTAATGGATAATAACGTGGTCCCTTTCAAATATACCCTTGGAAGATATGTTCCTCAATCTATCATTATTAATAATTTGTAAATGGATTTTTGAAATGTATTTTGTATATATATGACATGTCCTATTTGATTATAAATGAATAGGTGGTTTCTTATCCTTAACTCAACCTTTTCTTGTCATAAAAGCTAAATGATAGATCTAAGTAATTAAATATGAAATGAATTTAATGGTTTCATGATAATTGGAATTATCACATTAATGAAATAGATGGTTTGAACCTCTTGACATAACAATTGAATATTAATTAAATTAATAATTTAATAATGGTTTCATTTTTTGAGATTCCTTTCCACTTATATGAAAGTCACAGAATGAACTGTGGCATATTAATTGGAATAATTACTAAATTGCCTAAATTATTAAATTAATTGAATTTAAGGTGACAAATTACATATATGGACCATGATATCATTTTTATATGGGCGTTCAAACTCAAGATAGTTATGGGATTCTGGATGGAATTATTTGTGCACTCGCGGACACTATTCAGATTCAAGGATGTTTGTTTCCTTGGTTGAGACCCATATTGGAACCTGATTATCTTCTCTTAGAGGATGCCTAGTAGGACACCATAGTATACCTTCATTACTATAACATAACTCATTTGATATACTCCTTGGATCCAACATATCTTCTATGGACATGACGTTCCTTGGTTATACCCTATGGAATAACCATAGATTACCCCATTTTACCATGGATTTCATCCTTGGAATCAGTAAGTTCATTCTATTGTTGAATGTCTTAAATGAAGCATCTTAGATTACATTATTAAAGATTTATCCAAACTATATTAAATACTGAGTTGGAGACCCATGAGGTCTCAATTTCCTTGGTTCTTACCTTGGAACCCTTTTATATTATGATCATCGTGTTTTTATTGTTCGATCCTGGAATACCACTATAATCATCAGGTGGTAATTTCAGTAATGGATACACCTCAAATTACAAATTATATAAACTAAAACATAAACTAATCAATGAACATGTTAGATGTTCATACACCATCCTAGAGATGAATTAGGTACTTGGTTATTTACATAAAATTACCGATTACTTTTATGTATGAATTCTTGAACTATTTTAGAATATATTGCACAGGTATGATTTTATAGACATTGTTGGTGGTGAACTACCAACACTTATCTCACACCCAACCAATTATCTAATGGTACCCTGGTAGACTATATGTATAAATTTGTTGAAAATGAGAACTGTAAGGATTTAGATAGTATATTTATTACTATTTCAATATTGTGCTGCAAGTAAATGACTGAGCTAGAGCTCGGGATTCTTGGTATATATATTTTTTGGATTTATTTTAGCTTCATTTTTGTAGTGTTCTTTTATTATAAAAGTATACATATTTTCCAGATTTATAGATACATGGAATATCATCATCATCTTTTTAATATTTATATTTATTGTTTTTTATTACTCTTGCCTTCTTCTTCTATGGATAATCCTTAATTATATTGATTCCACTACTTATTTCTTATTTATATATTTTATACTATGGGGATCTTCTATGATTAACTCTGGTATTTTTGAAATAGTTCCACCATGGGAACACCCTATGATATCACTGTTAGTAGGAATCCACTTGCATTTGGAGAGACGGGATTAAGGCCATGTGGACAAATAGGCTTGGCGGACTTCTAAGTGGAATCTTGGTCTAGGACATCACAAAAGGCCTAGAGTTTGATGTGGGTGACAAGGAATGTCAATGAATATATATCTGGAAGAGAGTGAAGAGATTTGGAATGAGTGTAACGATAATACCTAGGTTCATCGGTTCTTTTGAAATTCTAGATCTTGTTGGGAAGGTAGCTTATGAATTGGAACATCCATTGAATCTCTCTCAAGCTCTTGGTGTGTTTAATGTATCACTCATAATAATGTACACTCCTAATACTTCACATGTACAAATCATAGAAGTCATACTACTAGGGAATGATATTTATTATCAAGAATAACTAGTGGATATTCTTAAACATAGAGAAAAATTTCTATGAAACATGACAACTAACTTGGATAATGTTTTATGCATGAAACAACAATTTTATGAAGTATTGTGGGAATGTGAGGATGTGATATGTAAAGGTATCCTTATCTGTTTGTTTCCAAATGAATATTTTCAAGGTAATAATTCATTTTAAGTGGGGTTGAATGTACCACCCAGAAATTTCAATAAATATTCTCTTTAAGAACTTTTAATTCTTCAATATATTGTGTTTCACGCAATTGTGTGTTTAAATGAACTTCAATACACTATTAGTATAAAATGACCACAATAACCTAACCGTTAAATTGGAGGGAATAAATATCAATAATTAATTTTTAAAATATAAATAAATTTCCATCTCAATATTAATGTATTGGTACATTCTTAGAAAATAATAAAATGTCTTTAGTAAAATCACATTATTCTTCAAAAACACATTTTCTTAAAAAATTAGTTTATTTCCTATTTATTAGTGAATACAAATTTTTAGAGGTTATAAAAACTAGATTTGAAATAATGAATTTCGGTATTTAATTCACAATTTCAAAATTATCTTAAAAATATTTTTTTAAACATTTATTTTTATGGAATATTGATAATAATAATTTTTATTTAAAAAATGAAGATTCATTTATGGTCATTAAAAGATAAAATTATTATTTTTTTTAATTGTAATTTAAAATTTATTTTATTTCAACTTAACATAATTCAATTAAGGTTTTTGAAAATAATTTTATACATGAATTTTTTATTAAAAGATTTTCAATTTTAGAACTTCATTTCTTTAAAAAACTACTTTTATTGAATTTTACTAGTTTTTTTAAATTAAGTTCTACATCTTTTTTGTTTTTAAGTTTTACAATTTTATACCAAATTTTAATTCATAATTACCAAATTTATTGAATACTCCCGTTTTATATCTGGAAAATGTGAATAGTAACCATGGTAAATTTTGTTACCACCTTAAAGGGTAAATTAGACAATTTAGGATAAAAACTAATTGATAAATTCTAGAAAATTACTCCAACACATGAAAAAAAAATTGGATGATGATACTAAGAAACTAAACATATAAGGATCGAAATAAATTTTTTTAATGGAAACTTGTCAATAAAAATGACATATATAATATTTAAAACATTGAAATAAAGAAAATAACACCTTACCTAGAAGATCCAAGATCTGGACAAAGACGGTCCTATGAAATTATTAATAAAAAGAAATACAAACAAGCATAGGAATAATTGGCGAGTTTAAAAAGACCTGAAATAATCAGACATTGCATATCGTCATTCCCTAATGCATTAAAGAACTCATGATCACTAGAAGCCCACATCGTTATTTCCTTAATAGTCAGCTTCTTTGATAATGCATATACCACTAGATTGGATTTCCAATAATCATGAGATAAAAACTGGTTAAGAGAGCTATAATACCTTATGCATTCAATACAATGAGGAAGAAGTCACCATGGGACATTACTGGATCATTTATTTAGGTCCAGGATAGCACTTCTAGAGATAGATTCAATCCACTAATTAGTCCACCAATGATGGACAACATGCTTGATGGAATAGATCATCACCCAAAGATATTATTCATAAATTGTTCTAATCCTAATGTAATAATGGAATCCTCCCTATACAAAGTTGTTGTATGTGCGAAATGTACACCCACACACCGAAGGCCTTGTCCTGTCAGAGGTCACACCCTCAATGTTGGTCATCAACCATATACCGATAGAAGGAATCCATATCACTAATTTAGTAACCAATGGATGATACATTTTTCTTATATCACCAAGAAGTATGAGAGTTAGAAGTCCTTGGATGTAATTATGAATAGATCCTTTTTGTAACCTTGCTGAAAATTGTACATATTTAATATGATTTTCCACTTTAGTGTGTACATATGTTGCCTTATCCTGAAATAGATTCTTATCTTGGGCCTTCCAGATCAAGGAAACAATGTATACTGCTGTTGTAAGCAGTATTTTTGGGAGTTTTTCACTTTGGCCAGTGTCACTGAGAAATTTCATGCGCCCATCAAGATGATAGTTTGCATTATGATCAAGTCCAAATACGCGAGTGACATAGTTCTATAGATCCATTTCATAATCACAATTAATGAACAAGTGTAGGATAATCTCTTCAACTAATATATAGATACATAAATTCGAGAAAAAATATTTTCCATCCTTTATCATTTGATCATGGGTTGGTAATTTCTTTTTCCATACCCTCCATAAATGAGTGTACCTCAATGGATGGATAAACATGGTCTTGAACATAGAAAACTAGGATAGAATCATGGTTTCAATGTCATAGATCATTCTATAATAGTCCTTAGTACTAAACCTCACATTGAAATTTGGATTCTGTACCATAGTATCAATGTACATGAAGGTATATTGTTGAATATTACTCACATCATACATAGAGACAAATTCATGGATTTAATGATGTGTGATGAACCCAAAAAATGTATTTTCTTTCTATCATAAGTAATAACCTTCATATCCCTGATATGTTGGTCCATCAAGATTGTTTTCAAGAAACTGAGGTCAAATTCCTTAATTACCATTCATTTAGTGTACTTCATGATATCATCGAAGAATTTTCTTATTGTGGGCCAAACAGAAGATCCAAGGTAATGTGACAATCCATCCAGAAACCTTCTCTTGAACCTGCATGTTTGGAATTTAAATGAGGGATCATTATAACTTATGAGTATCCATTTGTATTTATTAATCAAGGCATCGATGATGACATTGCTATCTTTGATATCAACCCCTCATAGATCAATCGGTTTGATACAATCTTTTCATTCCAAAGTTATATGTTTTCTTTCCTGATCAGAACAAATCAAAATAAAATTTATTATCATGAATTACAGATCCTTGATTATACATGACGTACATCTCTAAATGGATAAGAAGTAAACAAAATTTGAAGTGCTAACCGAATTAAAAGAGAAAATCCTCCCTTCATGAGACAACAACTTCCCATTCCACCAAGCCATTTGGTTAATGATTATATCACTAATACCTCTAAGTAATTGAATTCTCACATTTCCATAGAAAATAGGTACACCAAGGTAATTAAAATGAAGATATTCCTTCCTCGCATCAAACATACTAGTATCCCTATCCTACCTAACCACATTTGGGCCTTCCCTAAACTCTATAAATGACTTTCCCTAGCTGATGGATTGTCTAAAAGCATCTTTGAAATGTGTGAAAAGTAAATTTATACTGATGTAGTTCCATTTTCATAATTTACAAAAAATTGAATGTAATGAACATATAACATGTGTGAGTTAAAAATCCCATTCCATTAAGCTTTAATTTTCTTAAATAAACAAAATTGTGCAAGAAAAATAATACAGCTACTATGTTAGTCCTCAAGGAAGGAAAAGTGGATCCATGGGAGGGATCCCTTTGCATCACAACTCTAGATAATTGAATGTATCCCCTTGGGGTCTCATTGATTAAAATAATAATCCTTGAAGATGAAATAATTTAGTTTACCATATTATATAAATTTAATGAAAATAAATATTTATTGATATCATTGATCATAAAAATCTAGTTGAGGGTATCAAATGATTTTTATATGCTGATATTTAGGGAAAAATCCATTCCCTCTACCCTTATGTTCATTATGATGACACTTTTTGATAGTATAAAAATACAATGTTCAATGAATTCTTCATGGAAAAAATTGTATTGGTTATAGGAATTATTCTGTTGAAAAATATTCCCAATTTTAAACATCGGTATTTTACTAATAATTTTACTGGAAACATTACCAATGGAAATTTTTTAATTTCTATAATATAAATTCCACTATCTTTTTTAGGAATCAAGAAAAGAAAATTACAGCTTCTTTCATAAGGTAGGTGAGAATGAGTCAAAAAACCTTTTACTATACTTTCAATGTCCTCTTATACAATATCCCAGTAAAACATGAATAAATTGTTGATGAAACCATCTAGTCTAGCAACAATCCTCGTTTTAGGAGGGAAAATGGATTTCCTAATTTCATCCTTGATTGAAGCAATGAAAATATTTCTATTATGTTGCTCATTAGTGAATGGAGAAACGTTATCAACCATTCTGGAAGTTTTTTCTAGCCCATCATCAACAAAAAGATCACTGAATTAATCAACCACTACCTTTGAAACATAATTTTTTGACATAATAATCTGTATATTTTTGTTAATGACATTATTCCAAGCCTTGGATATCTTTTCTATAAGAAGAATATGAATAAAATTTTAGTTTCTATCCCATTCCTACAACGATTTATTATTCAGGCTATTCATATACGGCCTTTTTATAATAGTTAGAAGGTCATATAACATTAAATGAGCTTGAAAATGCTTCCGATATGGGATATTATGACTTTGAGTTGCTTACCAATGCTTGTAAGATTCCTCTCAACATGTTTAATATCAATGTCAACTGTTGAGAAATATCTCTTACTCCATTCCTTTAGAAATATTTTTAAATAATCCAATTTCTTAGTAAACCTCTATAAAGGGATTCCCATAGGAAGTAGTCTATAAGACACAAGGATTGTATCCCTGTTGACCCCAGAAAATGCTTCCCCAAAATTTTCCGAACGTTCACATAAATGGTCCCATAGCGTAGCTCATTCCGCACGCTTTGATTTGTCTAGTCGTAGAACCCAAATGGAGTTACGGATGAGAAGTTATGGCTGTTCGAAGTCGTTCTGCTGGGAATGGACATCCAGCGTGGTTTTGGGGAGAAGTATGGATCTGCGCGTAAAAAAGTAGTTTCGCACGGAAAACCATTTGCGCACGTGGAATTTTATGCAGGCCGCCTTATGCCAGAGTAATTTTACGGGCACCGCCTTGCACGCGTGAAACTTTACGCGCCACGCCTGGCGCGCCGAAAACCCTTCGCGCGCACGGAATTTTACACGCACCGACGTTTGAGTTCCACCTATAAATACATGTGACCCCCCCCCCCCATCTGCTAGAGGACCCTGGAGGTCGGCCGCCGCTCTGATGTGTGTAAGTCCGGAGTTTCCGTGCCTGCATGTAAAACCCCTCTCCGACACGAAAAACATTAGTTTTGCGCGGAAAAGGGCCAACCTGCCCAGTTTTCCATGCAACACATAATATTTGCGCGTAGCAGTGCTGCTGAGCTGGATTTTTCACACGCTAGTGCAGCACTAATCCTATTGTGTGAAAGCCTTCCCTATTGCGTGCAACACATACTTTTGCGCACAAGGCATACCTTTTGCCCGCAATTCCTTCCCTTTTGCGCGCGCCGCCTCCAATTGCACGCCCACATCTAGCATTGCGAGCGTCGCCTCCTATTGCGCTCCCGTGTTCGGTATTGTGCACCCATCTCCAGTATTGCACACACACACCTGGTATTGCGCGCCCGCCACACCTATTGCATGCCCGCCGCACCTATTGTGCACCCACCGCACCTATTGCACGCCGACCTTGTGTTTTCCGTGTAATAGCCCTAATTCTGCGCATGCCTTCCCTATTTACGCACAACAGCGTTTTGGCCTGCACCTGCTGGTCCATACTGTGGGGGCTGCGCCCACGCACCCCCGCTCGGGGTCAGTGCTGGGCTGCGGTCCCGGCCCTCCGGGCCAGTCACTTCACTACCATCACAGACCCCCATGAAAATAGAGATCTCACCACGAACTTATCAGGACGGGACATCGGGGTTTTCCATTACGCCCTTATGCGCAGCCTCTCTCCACCTATGAAATATCATGATTTTAGATACTCCTCTACTCACCATGAAATACCTTGAGGTGACATATTTCATTTGGTCCCTTTCACGTGTCGTGAGTCATGATTCTCTTCATCAATTCCCCAAGTACCGTGAGTCGAACCATTCCTTAGGAACCTCCTCCAAACCCTGTCACTTGGCTCTTATACCAGGATGAACCAGAAAGGGCCTCCCTTTGGTAAGACCCAACACCAGCCGTTCTAGGAGACTTATGGAAGTAGTCTTATATACAAGACTATAAACTGTATGTAACACCCAAGACGTTTATGTTATATAAATCACCAAAGGAATCTTTTCTACACAACACATGCTTGGCTTGTTTTACACGCAATCACGACCTTCCTCGATAGCTTGTGTCGTACGCAATACCGAGTTTCACTAAACAACGATATGCTATTAAAATATTATTTAAACTAGCAGTTATGAATAGTAATAACCACTTTTTGAAATTTTGTGAATTTTATTTTTCAAAATGGAATTCATTTTTGGATTTGGAATACCGAAATTAGCCTAGGGTGAAATTTTGGTATTTTTCTGAAAACTTTCAATTTTTGATGCATAGTGAAACCACTAAGTGGTAGGTTAAAAACTGAATTTTGCATAAAACTTAATTTTACCGCTTCTGTGAATGGAATTTCGAAAATCCGACAGACACTGTTAATATCAAGGACTAAAATGAGGTTCAATGAGATGAAAATAATTTTTGGTGAATAGTAACTTTTTACTTTTTTTACCACAGTTAATAGTAAATAGGGTAACTAAGGGTAAATATGATATTACTATTACCCTAACACATGTCCTAATTCTATTGGATAAGTGTAATTCGACCAAAAACAACCTTATTAATATAATATGACCATTTAGGTCCACTTGGATTAGATTATGACATTTAATATTATTTTATTTAATGAATAGTTAAAATAGTTAAAATCAAAGTTTAATAACTAAAACATTTTTAATATGGGGTTATACATAAGATAAGTTGGACTATAAATATTAATTATAAAGCTAAAAATATTTCCTACATAATAATATTTTATTTATAATTTTTAGACTTTAAATAAATTAATTTATTTATGACACAACGATGATGCAGTAATTACCCTTTTAAGGAAATGTTAACATAATTGATGTTATAAATGCTCAAATAAATGTAATTTGAGACTTTTTATGAATTCAACTAATTTTCTAGGTTACTATGATATATTAGTGTTGATTTAATAAACTTGGTTCGAACATATAATTCTGTTATTACTTTCACAAAAATCATATATCAAATAGTGTCAAAATTGACACAAAATAGTTTTTAAATCAAATATTATATTATTAATTGTTATTTTATTTTTAAAAATCTATGGTTCGGCAAAATGACTTAGATAAGGATATATATATTAATAATAAACAATTTGGGGTTCGTTTGGCATGTTATAGTAAGTTTATTAACCATATAGTTTAAGAAAACAAAAAGTCACGGTAAAAGTTAAATTATTTAACTTAGAGTTAAATCTAATTGATAAGGTTAAAATAATACCCTAAACATGTCTAAATCATATTGGTTGATATGATTTCCACCCATACCCACTTTAGCTTCGAAATAAGACCCTTTGGAACCATTATAAACCGATTTTGACTTTAATATAAAATAATATTTTGAGATATTCCTAAGGTGCCCCTCTCCTCCATTATAAAAGGGCACCTCCTCCCCCTCCTCCTCACACCAATTTGAGCACTCAAGCTCGGCCAACCCCTGCCCTTTTCTCCTCTCCACTTCCCTAGAATAATCCTATAGGTCCTGGTCTTCTTCAAAGACAAATCATATTTCCCTAAGTGGAGGATTCAAAGAGGCGTTCCAAAGAAGAGGTAATATCCATTACCGATCTTTTCAATTTCTTTCTTCTTCAACTTCTTCTTCTTTAGTTGTTTCATGATAAAGTAATAACATCAGTATTAATTACATACTGATATGTTATTATAAATATGAAACAACCCTAATTCACCTTCAATCCATCCTATGGAAAAATGAAATCACTGCGCGTCCGTACGTACGGAATACCGTCTCCACGCCGTGGTGTAATCTATTTTCCACCATCACCTTACAAGGATGGGTATAATGGTGTAATGAGTAAATATTTATGATTATTATAAAGTAATATTGATACTGAAATAATATATTTATACTCCAATACAATTCCACGATCATAGGAACGATATCATCACTCGTGCGTACGTACGGAATACCGTCTCCACGATGTGATGCGACTCGTTCTACATGATCATCATTACATAGTAATTATATAAATGAATTGAATGAATAAATATAATATATGTTACACTAATACCATTCTGGATATAAGGTATCTATAACCTTAAAAGAAGAATAAGAATTTATTCGGCAAAACACGCATAAGAACAAAAGGCAATAAAGACCCGAGTAACAAGCAACAATGAAATATTACTAACAAGAAGCTAAGAATATGACCATATATGATATCATATCAATATGAATGATTCTAGAATAAGTCAATAACATTATTTAAACCATTATACAGGAGATTCGGACACGTACAAAGCAAATCAGACCTAAGGTAAGGGAAATATCACAATCTAATTTTTATCCGAGATTGTTTATTCGTAAGTATTTACTAGGGTGTATTTTATCATCCACATCCATGTTTCATCAATATGTAATATTATTTCCATCCACCTACAATTGTTTAAATCCATTTTTACCCTTCGGTGAGTTTTTAGTAATATGTATGAAAGGAATCTTTTGTCGTTTTTCGTACGAGGAACTTTTTGACTTTTCCGACAAAAGTACGAAGAATGTTTTTTTTAACTTATACGGCATGAATGGATTTTTAAAACTTTATTTACAAGAAGCTTCCTTTACAATTTTTCAAGTTTATTTGTAATCAAATTCTTTTAGTTTATAATTGTATGACATGTTAAGAAAAGAAAAGTGTTTTTTTGAAGTAGAAAGGATATTTTCCTCAAGAATGGAGTTCAAATGTTTTATCAAAATTATTTTTCATCTAAGATAATATAGGGTTCTGTTTTTATCCCTTTTATTACATTGATTTGATTATGTTTTGAGGGAATTATTTTTATGAAGTCATTTACCTTATATGATTTGTTTTATGATGTCATGATGTTTCAAGAATCCCATTTTTGTTATATATGTTATGCGATGATGTATGATTTATGATTATGTGGCACACATAAGAAAGGATTCATTATAAGATGGGTGGGACCTATATATCCCTCCAATGCATTGGGTAAAGATTTTATATCTCATGAGATAGACATGGCTGGAATGGTAGGTTATACCGGTTCAGTGAAACAGGACTGGAATGAGGGTGACTCGGTTCAGAAAGGGACTCTGTCCACTAAGATAGTCTTGGCAATGAGTCATGACTAACAAGAAATGATTTTCCATGATTATGTGTGCATGCCACAAAGTTTCAAGTTTCATGTTATGATTATGGGGATCTCATTTTCTCTTCTATGATTTGTTCCATGTTAAGATATTATGATCTCTTTTGCAGGTTATGATTTTCAAAAAGATATGATATGATTTTTATTTCCTTTATTTTCCATTGCTGAGCATTTGATCTCACCCTTTTATGTTTTCTTTTCCCCAGGTCAGGAAGATGGATATTAAGTAGAATATGCTAAAAGGGACCCTAGATATGATGAAATAAATGGGAGACACTGTAGAAGATTTATGAACCAGTTGTTTATGTTTCCCAGTTTCTAAAGACACTATACCTATACGGTCCTTTGTGGTTTTTTCATATGTTGTAATAAGTGTGCTTCAATTTTGAAGTATTAACAATGTATGTAAAGTATGGGTCGTTATAGTTGGTATCAGAGGAAAGGTATAGTGAACCTTTGGAAACTTGGATGTGAAAGCCTTAGTAAGAACCCTAAGGATAAGTCTAAGCATAGAGCACAATATTAGTGTTTTAGAAATGGCCCTGAATAACCTAGGATACGACCTTAAGCGTGAAAATTTTATTCTTGAATTATGTAGTTTTCCTATTATAATTAGTGTTGATCACACTATTCTTCTTGGTTTTAGTCAATGGCTAGAACCCGAAGGAACCGTGTTAATGCGGAATGCGATGGGCAATGCAATGATTGTCCCTCTGAGCAACCAAACGATATGGGAGCTGGAATGCAAAATCTTGTAGCCATGCTCACACAACTTTCTCAAGCTATGAATCATGCAGGACTGCCAAACGAGCAAAGGAAGGAGCAACATTCTGTTGAATCCTTCATGAGGCAGCTTCCACCTTCTTTCAGTGGGTCTACTGATCCATTAGTTGCTGAACAATGGATTAGTACTACTGAAAAGATATTTTCAGTTCTTCAATGTTCGGAACATGATAATGTCATCCTAGCAGTGTATCGTTTGGAAGGAGATGCTGATCAATGGTGGTATCTTATTAAGAATACGAGGCAAAGGGATGAAATTGAGTCTATGGAATGGGACGAGTTCAAGAACTTATTTTTCAATAAGTACTTCCCTCGTATTCTCCGAAAAAAGATGGATAAAGAGTTTCTTGAACTGAAGCAAAGGGATGATGAATCTGTTGGTACCTATGATGCAAATTTTACAAGACTTTCAAGGTATGCTTCTAGTATTATTATCCAACCTGAGAGTAAGATCGATCGATTCTTTAGTGGCTTAAAACCAAGTCTTCGAAGGGAGTTAGCCATAAGGGACTTCAATAGCTACGAGGAAATCGTTCGATGTGCTCTCAAAGTCGAGATGGAGATTGGAGTAACCCATCAGTCATATGGGTTTGATAAGAAGAGGAAAATGGAATTCAAAGGAAAATCTAAAGCGCACACTGAAAAGAAGATGAGCATTCCCTTATGCTCAAAGTGTGGAAAGAAACATGGAGGGAGTTGTCTTAATGGGTCAAGTAAATGTTTCAAATGTGGAAAGGAAGGTCATCGGGCATTTGAATGCCACGATACTGGGAAGAAGATGTCTAATGATGAAAACAAAGGAAGGGATACACAGAATGAACCAACTACACTTCAATGTTTCAAGTGAAAGGAGATGGGGCATTATGCCAATCAATGCCCAAATCCAAGGGTTGATGATGATGGTCGACGTCAACAAAATCTTAAGGCTAAAGACAAAGGAAAGTCACATGCAATTTCTATCAGCGATGTGGAGTACGATAACGATGTGGTGAAAGGTACACTTACCATCCACTCTAAAGAAGAAAATGTTTTATTTGATTCTAGATGCACCCACTCTTTTATTTCTAAAGAATTTTCTAAGGGTATCACCGTATTACCTCATCAATTAGATGTTGAGTTAGCTATGACAACACCTAATGGCACATCAATCGCATCAAAAGTTTATAATTCTTCTCCGATCGAAGTTTTTGGGAAAGTGCTTCCTGCAAATCTTGTGATCCTTCCTATAGTGGAATTCGATGTGATTCTTGGAATGGATTGGCTTTCTTTATACGGAGCTCATATCAATTGCCAAAGAAGGGAAGTCACATTTCATATTCCAGATCAATCTATGATCATCTATCAATGCATGGATGAACATAACCTTCCAGTGGAAATTTCTTCCATTTTATGGGTATTGATTCCACTAAATGAAGGTTATTTATCTCAAATGGTTGGTGAGAAACTCGCGATTAAGAATATTCCCATCTTACGGGAGTTTGATGATGTCTTTCCGGAGGAATTACCAGGTCTTCCACCAAATCGTGAAGTTGAGTTTTCAATAGAACTCATACCGGGTGCTTTGCCTATTTCAAAGACACCTTATAGAATGGCCCCAATTGAGTTGCAGGAATTGAACAAGAAACTCCAAGAGAATCTTGATAAGGGATTCATACGCCCTAGTGCGTCACCTTGGGGAGCACCTGTTCTATTTGTTAAGAAGAAAGATGGATCAATGAGACTCTGCATTGATTATCGAGAACATAACAAGATCACTATCAAGAACAAATATCCTCTCCCATGCATTGATGACTTATTTGACCAACTACGCGGAGCCCAATACTTTTCCAAGATTGATCTTCGTTCAGGGTATCATAAATTAAGGTTCAAAAGGGAGGATATACCAAAGACGGCTTTCCGTACAAGGTATGGACACTATGAATTTATAGTGATTCCATTTGGTATTACTAATGACCCTGCTATCTTCATGGATCTAATGAATAGAGTCTTTAAAGACTATCTTGATCAATTTGTGGTAGTCTTTATATACGATATTCTTGTCTATTAAAAGAGAAAGGAAGAGCATGAAGATCACTTGAGAATTATATTAAAGACCCTGAGAAAGGAGAAGCTTTATGCCAAATTTACCAAGTGTGAATTTTGGCTTCAAAAAGTTGCATTTTTGGGTCACATAATCTCAAAAGAGGGGATATCTATGGATCCAGCAAAAATAGAGGTTATCGAAAGATGGTCGAGACCAACAACAGTAACTGAGATCCGATGTTTTCTTGGTTTGGCTGGATATTATCGACGTTTTGTAAAAGATTTTTCACGATTATCTAATCCACTCACCAAGTTGACTCGGAAAAGAGTTAAGTTTGTTTGGAAAGAGGAATGTGAAGAGAATTTCAAGGAGTTGAAAAGAAGGTTATCTAGTGCACCTGTGCTCACACTGCCTTGTAGTGGAGAAAGGTTTGTGATCTACAGTGATGCATCCAAGAAGGGATTGGGGTGTGTTCTTATGCAAAATGATATGGTGATTGCTTATGCCTCACGACAGTTGAAAATCCATGAGCAAAGTTACCCAACACATGATTTGGAGTTGGCTGCGGTAATCTTTGCATTAAATATTTGGAGACATTACCTTTATGGTGAAAGGTGTGATATTTATACTGATCATAAAAGTTTAAAGTATATTTTCACACAAAAGGAGTTGAATATGCATCAAAGAAGATGGTTGGAGCTGATTAAGGATTACGACTGCTCAATCCATTACCACCCTGGGAAAGCAAACAAGGTGGCAGATGCATTAAGTCGACAAGACCATGCTAGTTTATCCATGATGAGGATCACAAAAGATCCAATATTTATGGATTTACAAAGGATGGATCTTGGAATTATAATGGAAGGGGAAAAATATTATCTTTCTCAAATGAATGTTCAACCATCTATACATGTGAAGAATAAAGAGGCACAGAAAGAAGATGTCGAGTTACAAAAGAAGGTGAGAAATGTTGCTGAATTCAACCTTGATTGTGATGGGATAATAAAGTTCAGGAATCGGGTTTCTGTTCCTCCCATCCCCGAATTAAAAAAGGAGCTGCTGGATGAGGCTCATAGTTATTCATTCTCTATTCATCCTGGAAGCACGAAGATGTATATGGACCTGAAAGAATAGTTCTGGTGGGATGGCATGAAAAGATATGTTGCTGAATATGTCTCTCGATGCTTGGTTTGTTAACAAGTTAAAGCTGAGAGACAGAAGTCTAAGGGGGTGTTACAACCATTACCCATACCTGAATGGAAATGGGAAAACATCACTATGGACTTTGTCACAAGACTTCCTAAAACATCCAAAGGCAATAATGCTATTTGGGTCATAGTTGATCATCTTACAAAGTCTGCACACTTCATTGCTATTAGAGAGGATTTCTCTCTAGATCAGCTTGCCAGGATATATGTAAAGGAAGTGGTAAGATTGCATGGAGTACCAATTTCTATTATATCTGATCGGGATCCGAGATTTACCTCAAAGTTCTGGAGAAGTCTTCATCATACTCTGGATACAGAGTTGAGTTTCAGCACTGCTTATCATCCTCAGACTGATGGTCAGTCTGAGAGAACAATTCAAACCCTAGAAGATATGTTGAGAGCTTGCTCTATGGATTTCAAAGGAGGTTTGGATCAACACCTACCTTTGGTGGAATTTTCTTATAATAATATCTTTCACTCCAGTATTCAGATGGCTCCTTATGAAGCTCTCTATGGAAAGAAATGCAGGACTCCAACTTGCTGGGATGAAGTTGGGGAAATAAAGCTATTAGGAACTGATCTCGTTGATGAAATGGCATAAAAGGTCAGATCTATTCAACAACACATAAGGGAAGCTTAGAGTCGGCAGAAAAGTTACGCCGACAACCGAAGAAAAGACCTAGAGTTTGAAGTGGGTGATAAAGTGTTCTTACGAATATCTCCTTAGAAGAGGGTTATGAGATTTGGAAAGAAGGGGAAGTTGAGCCCTAGATATATCGGTCCTTTCGAAATACTGGATCGTGTTGGAAAGGTAGCTTACCGATTGGCGCTTCCACCGAATCTCTCTCAATTCCACGATGTGTTCCATGTATATCTCCTGAGAAAGTACATACCTGGTCATTCACATGTACTCAGCTCAGAAGTTGTACCGCTGGAGCAAGATCTTTCTTATGAAGAACAACCGATAGAGATTCTGGATCGTAGCGAAAATGTCCTATGAAACAAGACCACTCAATTGGTGAATGTTTTATGGAGGAACCACCAACTTGAAAAGGCTACATGGTAGCTTGAGGATATGATGAGGGAGAAGTATCCTCATCTGTTTGTTACAAAGTGACGAATTTCGAGGGCGAAATTCATTTTAAGGGGGGTAGAATGTAACACCCAAGACATTTATGTTATATAAATCACCAAAGGAATCTTTTCTACACAACACTTGCTTGGCTTGGTTTACACGCAATCGCGACCTTCCTCGATAGCTTGCGTCGTACGCAATACCGAGTTTCACTAAACAACGATATGCTATTAAAATATTATTTAAACTAGCCGTTATGAATAGTAATAACCACTTTTTAAAATTTTGTGAATTTTATTTTTCAAAATGGAATTCATTTTTGGATTCGGAATACCGAAATTAGCCTAGGGTTAAATTTTGGTATTTTTTCTGAAAACTTTCAATTTTTGATGAATAGTGAAACCACTAAGTGGTAGGTTAAAACCTGAATTTTGCATAAAAAGTAATTTTACCGCTTCTGTGAATGGAATTTCGAAAATCCGACAGACATGGTTAATATCAAGGACTAAAATGTGGTTCAATGAGATGAAAATAATTTTTGGTGAATAGTAACTTTTTACTTTTTTTACCACGGTTAATAGTAAATAGGGTAACTAAGGGTAAATATGATATTACTATTACCCTAACACATGTCCTAATTCTATTGGATAAGTGTAATTCGACCAAAAACAACCTTATGAATATAATATGACCATTTAGGTCCACTTGGATTAGATTATGACATTTAATATTATTTTATTTAATGAATAGTTAAAATAGTTAAAATCAAAGTTTAATAACTAAAACATTTTTAATATGGGGTTATACATAAGATAAATTGGACTATAAATATTCATTAGAAAGCTAAAACGATTTCCTACATAATGAAATTTTATTTATAATTTTTATACTTTAAATAAATTAATTTATTTATGACACAACGATGATGCAGTAATTACCCTTTTAAGGAAATGTTAACATAATTGATGTTATAAATGCTCAAATAAATGTAATTTTATACTTTTTATGAATTCCACTAATTTTCTAGGTTACTATGATATATTAGTGTTGATTTAATCAACTTGGTTAGAACATATAATTCTTTAATGACTTTCACAAAAATCATATATCAAATAGTGTCAAAATTGACACAAAATAGTTTGTAAATAAAATAAAATATTATTAATTGTTATTTTATTCCTAAAAATATAAGGATCGGCCAAAGTACTTAGATAAGGATATATATATTAATAATAAACAACTTGGGGTTCTTTTGGCATGTTATAGTAAGTTTATTAACCATATAGTATAAAAAAACAAAAAGTCACGGTAAAAGTTAAATTATTTAACTTAGAGTTAAATCTAATTGATAAGGTTAACATAATACCCTAAACTTGTCTAAAGGATATTGGTTGATAGGATTTCGACCCATCCCCACTTTAGCTTCTAAATAAGACCCTTTGGAACCATTATAAACCGATTTTGACTTTAATATAAAATAATATTTTGAGATATTCCTAAGGTGCCCCTCTCCTCCCTTATAAAAGGGCACCTCCTCCCCCTCCTCCTCACACCAATTTGAGCACTCAAGCTCGGCCAAACCCTGCCATTTTGTCCTCCCCACTTTCCTAGAATAATCCTAGAGGTCCTGGTCTTCTTCAAATACCAATCTTAGTTCCCAAAGTGGAGGAATCAAAGAGGCGTTCCAAAGAAGAGGTAATATCCATTACCGATCTTTTCAATTTCTTTCTTCTTGAACTTCTTCTTCTTTAGTTGTTTCATGATAAAGTAATAACATCAGTATTACATACATACTGATATGTTATTATAAATATGAAACAACCCTAATTCACATTCTATCCATCCTATGGAAAAATGAAATCACCGCAAGTGCGTACATACGGAATACCGTCTCCACGCCGTGGTGTAATCTATTTTCCACCATCACCTTACAAGGATGGGTATAATGGTGTAATGAGTAACTATTTAAGATTATTATAATGTAATATTGATACTGAAATAATATGTATATACTCCAATACAATTCCACAATCATTGGAACGATATCACCACTCGTGCGTACGTACGGAATACCGTCTCCACGATGTGATGCGACTCGTTCTACATGATCATCATTACATAGTAATTATATAAATGAATTGAATGAATAAATATAATATATGTTACACTAATACCATTATGGATATAAGGTATCTATAACCATAAAATAAGAATAAGAATTTATTCGGCAAAACACGCATAAGAACAAAAGGCAATAAAGACCCGAGTAACAAGCAACAATGAAATATTACTAACAAGAAGCTAAGAATATGACAATATATGATATCATATCAATATTTATGATTCTTTAATAAGTCAATAACATTATTTAAGCCATTATACAGGAGCTTCGGACACGTACAAAGAAAATCGGACCTAAGGTAAGGGAAATATCACAATCTCATTTTTATCCGAGATTGTTTATTCGTAAGTATTTACTGGGGTGTATTTTATCATCCACATCCATGTTTCATCAATATGTAATATTATTTCCATCCACCTACAATTGTTTAAATCCATTTTTACCCTTCGGTGAGTTTTTAGTAATATGTATGAAAGGAATCTTTTGTCGTTTTTCGTACGATGTACTTTTTGGCTTTTCCGACAAAAGTACGAAGAATGTTTTTTTAACTTATACGGCATGAATGGATTTTTAAGACTTTATTTCCATGAAGATTCCATTACATGTTTTCAAGTTTATTTTTAATCAACTTCTTTTAGTTTATAATTGTATGACATGTTAAGAAAAGAAAAGTGTTTTTTTGAAGTAGAAAGAATATTTTCCTCAAGAATGGAGTTCAAATGTTTTATCAAAATTATTTTACATCTAAGATAATATAGGGTTCTGTTTTTATCCCTTTTATTACATTGATTTGATTATGTTTTGAGGGAATTATTTTTATGAAGTCATTTACCTTATATGATTTGTTTTATGATGTCATGATGTTTCAAGAATCCCATTTTTGTTATATATGTTATGCGATGATGTATGATTTATGATTATGTGGCACACATAAGAAAGGATTCATTATAAGATGGGTGGGACCTATATATCCCTCCAATGCATTGGGTAAAGATTTTATATCTCATGAGATAGACATGGCTGGAATGGTAGGTTATACCGGTTCAGTGAAACAGGACTGGAACGAGGGTGACTCGGTTCAGAAAGGGACTCTGTCCACTAAGATAGTCTTGGCAATGAGTCATGACTAACAAGAAATGATTTTCCATGATTATGTGTGCATGCCACAAAGTTTCAAGTTTCATGTTATGATTATGGGGATCTCATTTTCTCTTCTATGATTTGTTCCATGTTAAGATATTATGATCTCTTTTGCAGGTTATGATTTTCAAAAAGATATGATATGATTTTTATTTCCTTTATTTTCCATTGCTGAGCATTTGATCTCACCCTTTTATGTTTTCTTTTCCCCAGGTCAGGAAGATGGATATTAAGTAGAATATGCTAAAAGGGACCCTATATATGATGAAATAAATGGGAGACACTGTAGAAGATTTATGAACCAGTTGTTTATGTTTCCCAGTTTCTAAAGAAACTATACCTATATGGTCCTTTGTGGTTTTTTCATATGTTGTAATAAGTGTGCTTCAATTTTGAAGTATTAACAATGTATGTAAAGTGTGGGTCATTATACTGTAGCACTCCCTATCTAAAAAATGATAGGATGAATCTTTCCCTATAGAAGAGATGCCTTATGCTCCAAGCATAAGATGCCAGTAGTCCTATCTACATGACTATAAATTGTAGTAAACCATGTGATCCAATCATAAGATGCCTCGTGTTCCAAATAAGATATGCCTTGTGCGCCAAGCATAAGATGCTAGTAGTCCTATCTACATGACTATAAACTGTAGTAACCCCTATGTTCCAAAAATAGTATGCCTCTTGCTTCTAATAGGAGATGCCTTATGCTCCAAGCATGAGATTCCTAATTCTATGATTACAGTGGGATAATATCATGATTGTTAGATTCCATTCAAACATTCCATCACTCCTCCTCACGCTTTGTGTGTCCTTCATTCGGATCGTCATCCACTTCCATGTATGATGGGACCCCCTAAGAGTATGGATGATAGACCTTTGGTCTGCCTACTGTAACAGTATGGATGATAGAACTTTGGTCTACCTGCTGTAACTGTATGGATGATAGACCTTTGGTTGGCCTGCTGTAACAGTATGGATGATAGACCATTGGTCCGCCTGCTGTAACATTATATCATTTAAAACCCAATAAAAAATCCATTAACATTGATCCACACATGATGAGCTACTGGAATAGAAAACACATTAGGATGGAATGATCCCAGTTTGAAGAGATATATCCTATTTTAAAACAATAACGGTTTAAAAATCCATTAATCATGGGAGCGTGGTCAAGATCAAACGGCATGAGTTTATCAAATCCTTTGTAAATTTTGGATATTAAATATTTACATAATATCATTTAAAACCCAATAAAAATTTTGAAAAAAGGCTTTAAACTCGATTCATGTCAAATAATATTTTAGATGGATGAAACTGGAAAACTGGAAAAAATTGAAAGAACTTGAAATGAGTCACTAATGTGTGAGTCACCGGTGATGAGCCACCGAGAGGTGAGCTACCTACATGACCTAACAACATTGATCCACACATGATGAGCTACTGGTGCAATGAATCACTGATTCCATGACTCCCTGATGCCCTAACATCGACTCATAGGCATCGAGCCCCTCGACTCACAGATGCCTCGACCTACTGATAATGTGAGTCACGAACACGGACACCCCATACTTGTCGATGTTGACACCCCTGACTCATCAATGTGGATTCCCCCAATTCACTAATGTTTAATCCCCTAACTGACTGACACAATGAAATTCCAACACACTAAAATGCTGACACATTTACATGCCAATGCAGTGACAATTGAAAAGTGGTTTTTCCGAAAATCATGGAATGAGTCACGGACAGCCCCCCAAACAAAAAAATACTGTATTTTCATAAAGGGACGACCTATTTAAATACATGTTATTACATCAGATACATATCAAATTATTCGCATCCATTATAATTAAAAAACACAACAATAGAGGAGAGGTCCAAACAACCACTCTGTAAGATACCTCTCAAGGACAAACCACCCTAGTATTGTTTAAAAGCTGGAGTAGGAACACTATAATCCTAGAACAACTCCTTGACCTCTCTCTCCAGAACAAATCAAGAAACACCAAGGAAATACTAGTTCAAAAAACGAAGAAAACACCACAGTCATACTATCCAGACATATAGATTAGTGAGCTCCTACCTCTATGTCAAGATACTATCCTCTTTGGGAGGAACTGACATGCCCTCATGAGTTTAATCAAATCCATATTAATGGATATATATTAGAGGTTAGGTCCTCCTCTACCCATACATCATAAATTTTCACACACATTAATAGAATAAGAAAAAAAATCATCTCAAAATAAACTAGGTAAATAATTTCATCACTAAGAAAATCACCAAAAGTAAAACATAGAATAAAATATCAGAAAAACTTCGTGTACTAGGAAAAAATACATGCATGTAACTCCCATGTACTCTCCTCAAGTCCACAAATCCTCTAGTGCACACAAACCAAGGGAATGGTCCACCCAGAAAGCATCCTTTCCTCACAGTCCACAATTTTTATAGGATGATCCAAAAACAACATGTCATCCTCAATATCAAACTCCCCCTAGTCAAGGAAGCGAGAGTCATCGTGTAGATACCAACAGAGTAGAGAGAAATGGGAGACATCATGGATCCTCTCCAACTATGGTGGAAAAAATATCTAATATCATCCTCACCAATTCCGCCCAACACCTCGAATGGTTAGATGAACCTGGGAGAATGCTTTCTCCCTTTTCCAATCCTCTACTTCCCACGTCGAGGGGAAACCATCAAGAAGACATGGTCCCTATAATTTAACTCAAAAGGCCTCATCTTTTGACCGAAATATGACTTGTGCTAGTAATGAGCTACCTACAACCTCTCATGCACAACATGAACCTTATCTAATGTGCTCTCCACTACCCCAGGTCCATGAACAACAACCTCCCCAACCTATATCCTACATACAGGTGAACGCACGGCCTCCCGTAAAAATATTCAAATAGAACCATAACAATAGAATATTGATAGATATTATTGTAAGAAAAATATATCAATGGTAAATGTTGTATGCATTAACCACTGAAGTCTAGAACACAATATCACAACATATCCTCCATCTTCAGTATGGTCTGCTCTATCTTCCCATCTATTTGAGGGTGGAATGTAGTGCTGAGGAATAACTGGGTGTCGAAGTCATGATACAATCTAATCCAAACAAAAAATGTAAAACATGTATACAGATATGAGATAATGGATCTTGGAACACCATGACACCGCACCACCTCACCCACATACATTTTTGCTAAGGCATTCACTATGCTCGACTCCTTGTTTGCCAAGAAGTGAGCTCACATCGTCAACCAGTCCACTACTACCAAATGTGCATCACATTATTTATAAGCCATAGGTAATACTATGACAAAATCCATAGATATTTCATCCCACATACACTAAATAACATCTAAGGGCTGCAATAGAACGTTGACAACACGTTGTACAGTCTTCACCTACTGACACACTAGGCACCATTACAAAAAAGCTTCCTCTACCCACTTCACTCCAGGCCGCAAAAACTATTCCCTCAGGAGTTGGTACATTTTATAGATTCCAATATTCACCTATATAGGTAATCTATGTAACTCACGAAGAACTCCCTCATGCATCGCCACTGGGTCAAACATCTTCCCATGGAACAACATCCGATTCTGAATTTAGTTCAACAATCCTTTAAGAGAATCACCCCTTCTTCTATAAACCTGAGAACTAGGTCATTGAAAAACTTTTCCCCCCTTGTACATGAACGCTTCCTTACACTACTATCTCCACATAGAGGACTGGTCATTTCTTGTCAAATACGTCAGTAGAACCACAACTCAGGACAAATTGGGTATGAACATCCAGTAAGAGCCTGTCAAACCCAGGAAGGTGCATACGTCTGCCACATTCTTGGATGTTGCCCATGAAATTCACATCTTTACCTTTCATGGGTCCACTTTTATCCCTTCCTGAGACACCACATGTCCAAGGAAACAATTGCTATGGATGTGGGAACTGAACTTTCCTACCCCCCATGTACTACACTCAGAAAGGGAACTGGGTCTATAGTTATCCACAACCTCCACAAACAAAGAAAATTTCTCCTAGAGCATGGGAAAAGAGAAATTAATAGGTGATTGAAAATAAAACTATTGGAGAATAATCACTACTAGCCAAAACCATGAAGGGCCTGATGCTAGAGACCTTCTAGGACCACTATCCCCTTTACAAACACATCTATTTATTTATTGCATTACACCTCCCAATGATTGAATCCTCTCAACTAATTCGTTATACATCTAAACATATATGTACATCGACAGAGTAAATGGAGTGATAACATACTGAAGAGAAGGTTGGAGTGCCTCCTCCAAGAGTCTCGCATACGACTCCTCATCTAGAAAGAGATCTGGTGAGAAGTATAGGAGGTCCTTGAACTTGATCCAAAATTCCTTTACGAACATACTACTCTACTGGAGGTATAATATCATATGACTCTTCTTGGCATTCATCATGTAAGAATGAAATTCCACATGGAAATCCTTCTCAATGAAATCTCATGAAACATAAGTCTCCTTTCTCTCCTATTGGTAATGTGGCCTTCAATATTGCATTTCTCCCCTCATCTGGCTCACCACTAGGGTAACCCAGTACTCTGTCAGGGCCCAGATTAAGTTAAAAGAAATCACCAGCTCCTTGAGCTAACTCTCTATCTTCATGTATGAGACCCTAACCTCATACATTCCCACAGTCATCCACAAAAAGTAACAATGTTTCTTCTTCTACTAGTCATACTCCTCCTCTCGATCCACACTCTTCTAATCAACCAGGGAAACCTATAGGGCCTCAACATCTCGTACCACATGTGGGAAATGTCTGGAATCCAAAACTGGAAGAGGTTAAACAAGGAACTCCAAAGCTATGGAAGTATGGAAAAATAAATTTTAATATTCATTTATACCCATTATTTAAATAAAATTCACAAAAATCCAAAGACACACATGAAAAAAAATCATCAAGATGCATGTTCCTTTACTGGGGTATCTAATTTGAAATTACCTAAGCCTCACTTGGTTTTTTAGGTCCAATGTCCTTTCATCAGATCATGAGGGTCCTTAAAATCCCATTTCCTTTATCATATTCCCTAAAATATTTCATGCACCCTAATTTCCTAACACCATTTCCCAATAATCTCATTCAATACTCACTATGCCTAAAATAAAACTCCATCCTATATCTCAATCTCTCCTATGATACCATTTTTCCAATACCCGACTTATTCAAGATGAGGGAAGGGACAGAAAAGTGCACGCCCATCCTTTCACATGATCAAAGAGATATGATGACCCCCAAGTCCCACCTTCAATAGGACCCATTGCCGAAACTAGCACCAAGGATATATAATCTCATGTATTATTGAAGGAATTACCCTTTTCATTGAAAATTATTAGGATATGAGGATGTAAAATCCCATACAAGAATAAGGTAAAGATATTAGTAAATGAACAAGCAATTCTTACAAGAATGTCCAAAAGTAATGATGTTACCAAGAAAAAAAATCTCCAAAATATGTTACCAAAAGATAATATTTTTAGAAGCAACACAACACGTATCGCAAACCTGAGCTAGTAATGTCATGCATGGTCTTTGATGCCCTCTTGGAAAACTGAAAATAGTTCTATAGACATAGGGTTAGTATAACGGTATACCCAGTAGGAAAACAAAATCCACCCGTGCAGAAGTGGGGGAATGTACTAATGCCCATGTGGGAAAACAATAGAACCTCAATGAACATTCCAAGGAATACAAACCATACCATACTCACCAAGGCGGACTATCCAAATAAAACAAGTCAAGTAATGTAGTTGTATAAGAACATATGTATTTGGGTACCCCACACCACTTTCCCATTAGTTAGCTTCCCATTCCTAATGGCTAACATATTGATGCTACCACTCTTTCCAAATGCAGTCTCGCTGCTACATCTTTCCCACACACTCTAAGGCCTCAAACACACAACACATCCCACCCACAAACACATGTGCCACAACAACTACGCCTCTTACCTGAAGACACATGTGCCTCATCCCAAAGACACTTGGGAAATAAACCTAGCCCACAAACAATAGATCTCCTCGACCAAAACCAACCATCCTGATGGATCTGGGCAAATGTTAATCCTCACGCCATTACAACCCTCCTTCATATGATCTAGTGTTAGGAACTTTTAAGAGGGTGTCAGTAAGAATGTAAGTATCGAGTTATCCATCCTCCTTCCGGGATGTTGCGAAAGACACCCTCCCCCATGAGATGGGGGTGGTTGGAATATGGTTATCAATAAGGGTGTGGTGCCTATAGATATAAAAGGGAACTAAAATATATACACCTATAAGGAAACACACAGTCCCACCTATGGGTTCTAAAACAAACAACCAGACCACCATAACAACTTTTTGCTGCAACCCCTATATGTATTAAAATAAAAACCGCCACTATAAAAAAATAACCCAACCCCATTTTAACCTAACCACATTCCATTTATTTATTAATGGGATCAAATTAGTTTATTATAGAACTACCAAGCCACTACCGAACACAAATATAACAAAACTACATTTAAGAAAATTTGTAGTCCCACTGCACTGCCATGTTCAACCAATACCAACTATCATTATTCAAGGTTATACTACACAATAAATCTATCACATCATAGTCCTATATCCTTATTACCCAAATAACTCCCAAAATCAGTCCCACTATATAACATGTTCATAACCACAATGCACTCCCACCTCACAATGTTGTTTGACAGCCACAACATCAAAAAATCTAGTTTCGCTACCTATAAGTCCATCCATTCCATAGTGAATCAGTCTTTAAAACAAGGATACCAACACACCAACTTTACCACCCCACACACACAATGCCAATTTCTACACCATCAAAACCAAATACCCACTGTACACACATATCGATCCCTTCTCACAGAACAAAATTCCCTACCCACCCATGTACCCATGACAATGATCCCAACAGTATCACCATACAACTCCCACAAAACCTAATAGAACATACCACTTAGACACACCAATAAATAAGATATATATTCATATTTTGTAAACAATATTCCTTCATCAAATTAACAAACATGGTTGATCATACATGGTTTTTCATCATGGGTAATCCTTTTCATTTATCTAGGTATATGTGATTAGTCATATTATAATTCACAAAAATTATTTATGCGGAAACAACAATAGTTTTAAAGAATTACCCGAGAACACACAATGAAAACCAACAATCATGATTTTGAGAAGGATTTATAGCCAAAAAAAAGTAACACCATTAACATGGATAGAAAATAAAAAAGGAAAACAATATTAAACAACTCTCATCCTGTTATTTCATTAACGCCATTTTATTTTAATCATACATTCTTCCCTTGATTTATTAATTTCTTGAGAAAAGGACTCATTCGTTTTTCACATGGAATCATTATTACACAAACACCACATGATACAAAAAAATAATATAGGTAGACGAAAACCTACTTGGAACAACTGGATCCCAATGCTTCTCTTTACGTGAAGAAATGGAAATCACATGAGTAGCAGAAAACTCCAAGAACATAGGTAGGAGGGGATCTAGAACATGAGTGCAACTTTTATAGATAGGAACTCTTTAGAATAACATATAGGGAAGATAAAAGACACTAGTAAAGGAATATACTGACTTGAATATCCATATACTATGTTAAATAAGGAAATCATTCAAAAGTCATTAATCATGGGATAATGGTCAAGATCACCATTTTTGAGTATATTAATCTAGCGAAAATATAGTATATTAATGATATAAATAATATCATTTGAAATTCCCATAAAAATTACGAATCAAGTCTGTAACTCGGTTAACCTCAAATAAGACTCAAAAGGGAGAAAACTGGAAAACCGTGAAAAACTGGAAATGAGTAACCTATGGGTGAGTCACCGATGCTAATCCACCGACTGGTGAGCTACCGACATGAACTACCAACACTGTGCCACCAATTCTGAGATAACAACGAAATGACCCACTGATGCCATAACTCACTCTCTCCCTGACACTGACATCCTAGCACTGAGGTCCTTGAGTTACTGATGCCCCGACCTACCAACGTTGTGAGTCACCGACACCGACACCACGGAACATCCGATGCCGACTCACCTGACTCACCGATGCTGACACCCCGGACTCACCGACACACTGAAATACTAATGCACTGACATGTCTATGCACTAACATGCCGAAGCATTGACATGCTGATAGACTGACAGTTTAAAACTGGTTTTTGGAAAACTCTCAGAATTATTATTAGACAACCCCCAGAACACCCTAAACACTGGATTTTATCAATGGAATGACCTGATGGAATCTAGTTTATAACATTATCCTTCATTCTATGCAATTGAAATTGAATCCCATATTGAAAAACAACTACACTAATATTTAGTTCCTTCATCACAGCCTACATGTATGTCCCCAAGTGGATTCTTAGGTAGTTCAGATAGATACTAGGATTACCCTATGGACCCGACAGAGTCATTATAGGTAGAGTTAAGAGCGCATGAGATCCCATGATTGACCAGATTTAAAGACCTGACCCCAGTTTAGAAGAGCTGGTTCCTTATTACATTTCATTGTAATATAAACAAGGAATATGAATCCTAGAGAAATGTATAATTAGTAGATTTGGAGAACATGAAACATACATTAGTACAACATTACATCTTCAAATGAAAAACAACATACAATTTTTTTTAGAGTATATGCAACTCTTTGTTTATCCCAACACTTCCTTCATAATACACCACTTTGCATCCTTGTGGAAAAATAAAACATAAGAAAAGTGGTTAGCTCAGATTCTCAGTAAGGGAAAAAATACAATGGAAGATATCATAAACATAATCATTAGTCATGGTGAATAACTAATAATAAATTCCATTAAAAATAAATTTTTACATACTACTTAAATAATAAGATCATAATAAATAATTCCATAATAAAAAATAATCATGTGTATTCAACTATTAGAATAAAAACATCAACATTAAATTACTATAATCATAATGAGGTAAATACATATGCAAGGAATTATAAAACATATCATCGAGGCTTCAGGAAAGACATTCTAAAATGACTAATGCCTTAGCCAAAACCATATCTAAAAATGGTAAAGCCCTTGGCCAAGTCCATATCTATTTGTCTCAAGAGACCAAGAAATGCATCGAGGGGAAATAGAGGGTCCCATCGGTAACACAATAAGTCCAATGAATTCTAAATATCAATGGTTTGATCCAAATTAACATATAATATCATATTGAAACAATTATATGAAATATTAATAACTCTCTCTAATCAATTAACATAAACAATAACCATTTAGAATAATATGGTCAGTGGTATCAAGATAGAACATCTATAATAAATCTAACCAGAAAACCTTCAAAAATATATTTTAGATGATATAATAATTGATAAAACTCAATTATTTACAAGATTAAATAAAATATTTTGACAAATACAATGATATATTTAAATTAGTCCATTGAATTTTTGTGTGTGGAATTAATCCTTAAACATTATAAATTGTCCCATAATACCTTGAAACATTTAAATAATAACCCCTTCGAATAAAATTTAAATAATAAGACTCTTCAAATTATATAAAAATTGTCATTACATACACTAAAATCAATATATTAGTGGTGAACAAGGCATATGTCTCATAAAAGCTAACTTGAGATGAGAAAAGTCATTTTTTACATTGGAAAGAAGAGTCATTTCAGAAAATAATTTTTATTTATCATGAAATAAGATTTTAAACTTTTATATACTAGAAACTAAAATTTAACATCATTAAATATTTTTTGGAGGAATAAATAAAGTCTTGTTGAGGTGAAATCATTTAAAGAGTGAATTTAAAAATCATTAGAAATAAAACCTTTTAGAGCGGTTTATGGAAAATAATAAAATATTTTAAAGCGAAAAGACATGTATGATTTCATAAAACCATAAATGAACCAAAATAAAATTTCTAACCTTAAAATTTGTGCCTATAGAATGATAAATATGGATTATATCATATTATATAGTAAACTTCATAATAGTTAAAAATTTGGGAAGTTCCTTAAATCAGGCATTCACTTCAGAACGATTTTTTGAATGAATTTTTTAAAATATGTAACTAACCATAAAATAAAAAAGTATAATAATTGGTAACCATATAATTAACATTCACACAGAATTTATGTGGAGTAAATAGAATAAATAATAATTCCATTTATGTGAGTAGAGAATAAGAAAAACCCGAATGAAAATGGAGGTTCAGGTAGAAAATACTTAAAACATTGTAAGGAATTGAATCATATGCCACTAAATTAATAATCCTAAAATAGAAAAGTTAATATCATGATAATAAAGAGATTAAAGACATGAAACTTCAATGGGAAGTATAAATACATCATACAGAAGTAGTAGTAGTGAATACAAAATATCGCAGAAAAATGGAGGAGAGATGATGAAACCATAAGCTTATGTCTGAAGGTGTTATAAACATGACCTTAATGACTTAAATAATTAAATTTAGGTTCATAAATTAAATATTAAAGAACCAATTATTCTTTTTATTTAATTTTTCTAACCTTATTATGTTCATTTAGGTATTTTTTGATGGGTTAAGAGGTACAATTTCATTGTTCAGGTCTATTTGTTTAGTGATTAATATATTTATATTCATGAATGGAGAATCATTTATTATAAAGATGGTTATCTAGACTTGATGTTATATGTTATTATTTTCCATCCAAAAGGAAATATAATTTTAAATTTCAATTCGTTACTTGGAGTGGAGATGAATCATTATATAAATTATTTAATGATATCTATATGGGTTAATTAGTGGTATTTGAACTCAATGAACTCACTTTGATTTATATATAAAAAAAATGTGTAAAAAAGAATATACAACCGTAGATAAGTTTTAATACATATATTATAGTATTTTGAAACCATAGAAAATGGTTTTATTACCTGAATTGATGATGATAATATAAATTGAAAACCCATCATCCTTAAATGTGGTAAATTAGCACATATTGAATGGTGTTTTTTTACTACTAGCATTAAAGAAGTGTAAAGGAAAGATTATAGTAAATTATCCCATAATTAATACAATGTTAAAGTATATTTACGTTACTGGAGTTTTCATAACATTTGGATTTGAATAGGTTAGGATAGAAAAGAAAACAAAGGAACATGAAAAGTAAGTAAATGAATTGAAATGAGGAATTTACCTCGTAAATTAGTCTTCCATGAGAGCCCCTTTAGAAGAGATGAATCCCTCTTCTTTAGAGACCAAGGGATGATGGAAAAAGGGTTAGATATTGGGAATATATTAGGGTAGAAATTATTCACGGAACAAGTATTTATAGGAGTGAATATAATAGGTAAGGAGGGGAAGTATTTATAGTGGAGGGGGGGAGGGGTTTCTCATTATTTTAATCATTAGTTTAACATTGTTTTACAAGACTATGAATAGTTTTTATTAATGTGACAAGAAATATTAATAAGTTCTTATGAGTTAGAACCAAGTGTTCCTACACCATCTTTACATCACCTATGACTCAATAAACCATATATTTAGCATTTATCGTAAATTATCGTATTTTACTATTCATAAAAAATTCATGTATTTTTGGAAAATAAAAAATAACCATTTTTTCATGTTAGATCCATAAATGGACAATGTTTTATCAAAATAATTTTCTAAATATGTGAAATTTATTTTTTATTTAATATAATTATCTACAATACAAATACATATTTTAAATTTAAAAATGCTTTTATAATAATTTAAAAAATTTACTAGGGCCCTATAAAATTAACCAAAAATAATAGGACAAAAAAATTGTTAAGGAACCCATTTTATGGAAATGAGTAAATTTATAAATTTAAAATTGTGATTAAATATTTATGACTCACAAAAATAAGAATACGTAATAAATATTTTGTAAAATATTCCACTTCATTTATAAGGTGCCTAAATTGTATTTATACTTTCATGAGTGATGATACTATTCATAAGGGTCATATTACTATTCATAAGAGTATAATTATTATTCATATGGGTATATTAATATTCAAAAGGGTATCATACTAGTCATAAGAATAGTTTACTATTCACTAAAATTATGTTTGTTCTATGATACTCCAAAAAGTCACACTGAACACAACTGTGTATGTTAGATTTTCAAAATTCAGATCTCATTAGATGAAAATTATTTTCATTGGTATAGTTAAAATATTTTTATTTATAGAGACTCTGTGTTTTATGCATTAAATATTAAATTTATTTGTAAATCCATGGGGTGTTACATGATCACCTCCTTAAACAAAATTCATCCTCAAAATATTAAAATTTTATTCCAATAGTTAATGGTTGATAATTGAAAAATCTATTGTGGGAAACCAAAATAAAAATTATGGTTAAAATATCATCTTAATAAGTGGGAAAAAGAAATGAATTTGGTACTACACATTATAATTGGTTAACATGGTCAGATAAAGGTAATATAACCATCATAATATGATGGATAGTGATAGAGAATATGCTCAGATGAATGGTCGTTACCACAAAACCACAAGCTACATTTATGGAAAAAATGATAATAGGACAAAATTGTTTATTAAGACACTTTTCCTATAGATGAGTAATTATTTCAATCTATATGATCATAAATATATATTTCTATTTTATAAACACAATATTATCATTTGTTGGTTCGTTGGACTATGTATACTTTATCTGTTAGCATATGTTTCATCATGTGGTGACATTAAACTCTAAATCCTCATATAATGATCAACACAAACCATTTCATAAATGGTTTAACATTCCCGATACAATATTTTGAAATCATTCCCATATCAATCCTTTCTAGATCCATGTACAACTAATTCTTGGGAATCCCTATTTTTTTATAGAACTACATGATCTGTTCTGCTCAATGAACCTGCTACCTTATCTGCCATTAATCTACATGAAACAGCACTAAATTTTCACATTCTGAACATGTGAATATCATAATAAGGTATCCTCTTAAAATATGATAATAAATCAATTTACCACAAAATGATATTGAAAAGATGCACTCATCAACCCACACTCTATTGGATATATTCTTTATATCAATTAATTTTGTAAACTCCATCAATTATTGCATATGCCACTTATAAAGAAGTCAATAATTAGTGTAGAGGTAGTGAGTAATTATCCAAATCAATCATTTCTTCATCATTATCTAAATCATTATTAATATATTTAGGTTGGTATTTTCCTTATACTTATACATTCCCAAGATATTAACTTCCTACTGAGTCACTTATCATTGGTACAATGCAACATACGACCTCAAATTGTTAATGAATTAGTATTATAGTAGAATCCTCATATATTCATTAATTTTTATAACAAGTACATTGAAGATAAAACATTCATATGGAATGATTCTTGATGGGACATATTAATATTCTACTTCATCTACGAAAGTATCATGACATGATCATTATGTAGTAACATTATTTTGGGAATATTCCTGTGACACATGGGAAATTTATTTTCATAGTGTCTCATTTCCATTCTGTTGAAGCACTGTACATTGAAACCCCATTTTCTTTCACATTGAAACATGAAATGTGTGGCCCTTTTCTCCGCACTGGTAACAAACACTTTTTTTTCATTTACGTAGGATATAGGGTTTTTCCTTCCATAGGTACCACATGTTATAATACAAACCTTTTTATTCTTCCCATTATCCAAACATTCCTCTTCCACCCTCTTCTTCTCTTAATTCCAATCAAATACATAGGACATAGATTATTATTTATATACCATATTAACACATGATATTATCATTTCATATGATGAGGATACGTTGGAGACTATCTTCCTTCAAAATGATAAATTAGTACCAAAAGAGATATAATACTTCTTACAATTTGAATCACATGAATTCATGATGTTCTCATTCCTTCTTCTAGGCTCCATTTCTAATCAATTGCCTATACGAAATTAGATAAAAAAATTATGAACTCTATATAAGCATAAACTTAATATAGTGCATAACCAAAATTTATTCATCTTAAATCCTATAACCATATGCTTTGGATACTATGGGGGCACAAATCCTTCGTAATGACTTGCAATGAAAATTTGAATTATCCTAAGAATATCCTCTAGGAGTGTCAAACCAGGTGTGTAGTAAGGAATGTTTTAATCTACCAGATTTCACTAGATTAATCCAAAACACCATGTTATCATAGTTACTCCGAGGTGACTCTGTGTGAGAACCACTTCCACCTGTAGTATCTAGACATTGATAAATTTCTAGGGTGATCCAAAAAATCCATTCCTTTCCATAATTCGAGGATTTTATTTTCTGTGTATCGTGATGTATATATAAGGGTTTTGTTCAATAATCTACATTTTATAAATCTTGTTTCTCTATTTTCTACTAAACATCCTATGATACCAATTGTAAAAAACGGACCCCCGTTTCCCAGAGCTGGTCCCTTATTACATTGATTTTTCATATAAACAAGGAATGTGAATCTTGAAATAATGTATAGTTTTATATACTTGGAAAACCAGAAAAATACATTGGTTCTAAATTACAACTTGAAAAAAAATTTACCATATAATTATTATTAGGAACATAAAAAATACAAAGGTTGTCCCTGTAATTTATTTATAAACAACCTATTTCCATACTAGGGAAAAATAAAACATAAGAAAATGGGTGAGCTCAGATGCTCAGTAAGGGGTAAACAATAAAGCATAAGATTTTATAAACATAAAAATTAGTCATGGTGAATAACTAAAAAACATTCCATTAAAAATAAAACTTTTCTTAATATGGTAAGTATAAGAGATGAATAAATAATTCTATAATAAAACACAATCATGGGTATTATACTAGTCGAATAAACTAATGATCTATCAATTACTAGCTTTATAATGTGGAAAATGTATATGCTATACATTCTGAAACAAACCATCAAGGCCTCAGCCAATACATCTAAACTGATTAAGTCATCATCCAAAACCATATATAAAAATAGGGAAGTCCTTGGCCAAGTCCATATTTCTTATTCTCATGATACCTACCCATTAATAGAGGGGATATAGAGGGCCACACCCATCACATACTATGTTCATTTCATTCTTAATATGAAATGGTGAACATAATTAACATATACATTCAAATTGAAACTAACATATGTAATATAAATATATTTCCCCACTCATTGTACATAAACACTAACCATTCAAAATAATATGGTGAATGGTATCCAAATAAAACATATATTGACAATATAATCAGAAAACTTTCAATAAAATATTATAGATGATATCATAGTAGATAGAACATAATGATTTATTTTACTCATAAAATTATGTTGACAAAGATAAAGATATTTTTAAATGAGAAAATTTAATTTTTTTTGTAAAAAATCCCTAAACATTATAGAGTGTACCATACCACCTTGAAACATTCAAATCATAATCCCTTTGAATATCATGAGAATTATGAGACTCTTAGTATGATTTAAAAAAGGGTATTACATTCACCACAAGTAATAAATAAGTGTTTAAAAAATCATATATCTCTTAAAAGATAATGTGAGATGAGAAAATCCATTGTTACTATGGAAAGAAGCGTTACTTTGGAAAATTCTTTTTATTTGATAGGAAATCAGATTGTAAAAATTTATATCATAGAAAATAAAATTGAAGGTCATTAAAATTAAATTTGGGGCTTATATAATTAATTATTGAGGTGAAATCATTTTAAATTATTTTTTAAATTAACATTAAAAATAAAACATTTTAGTGTGTTTTAAGGAAAATATTAAAGGATTTTAAATCATAGTGGCATCATTGCTTTCATAAAACTAGCAATGAACCAAAATAGTTTTTTAATTAATTTTTTTTGGTTTTATAAAGACAAATATTTCATAAAATAAATTATAGAGTGAATATCATAATAGGTACTAATTCTAGAAGTTCTTTGAATCAGGTTTGCATTTTGGGAAAAAATATTGAATTATTATTTTAATTCATGTTACTCCCCAAAAAATAATGGAATATAATTCATAAAAAGACATTGAAAATTCAAACATATTTTATGAGGATTAAATAGGAATAAATAATAATTTCATTAAGTTCATAATAAAAAAAGATTAATCAGAATGAAAATAGAGGATCAAGTAAAAAATATAAAAAACATTGTATTAAATTGATTCTTATGCCCAAAAATTAATAATAATTAAAGTATTCATTTAATGTCATTAAAATACATAGATTAATTTTATGAAATATCAATGGGAAGTATACATACATCATACATACGTATTAGTAGTGAAAAATGCATATCTCGCAAAAATGGAATTGTAATGATGAAACCCAGACCTGAAGTCTGAATGTGTTATCCACATGATCTTAAAGACATAAAAACTAAAATTAAAATTCATCAATTAGAAATTAATGAACCTATTACTCATTTAATTGATTTATTATAACCATATTAAGTACATTCATGGCCCTTTTTATTTGTTAAGAGTTTTAATTTCATTGTTCATGTCTCTTTGTTTCATGATTAGTATAATTATATACATGAATGAAGAATCATGTAAAATGTAGATGAATGTAAAGAAATGATGTTATATGTAATTAGTGAACATGTAGTAGGTAACATGGATTTCAATTTCATTTGGTTACTTGGAGTGAGTATGAATCATTAAATAAATTATTTAATGATAATGTTTTGGGTTAATTGGAGGATTTTGAGATCTATATAACAATAAACATGGTATATTACATAACAATAATTTATGAATCTCAAATCCTAGAACAATATACTTTCTATATGTTAAGGAAACAAATACCTCATAATTACATATCAAAAAAAATTATTTTTCATTAGCATATCCCCTTGGAGTGTCAAACCGGGTGTGCAGTAAGGCCCGTTTTGTCTACCAAGTTACCCAAGATCAAGCCCTAAACAGCTTGTCAGTGGTGTTAATCCTAGGTATATCAGTGCGAGAACCACACCTAATTGTAGTGTGTAGAAAATGATTTTTTTAAAAGAAGATAAAAAAAATCCATTCCTTACAAAAATTCTATGATGTTCTTGTATTTATATCATCAAGTCTATTTAAGGTTGTTGTTACATTATCAAAATTTTCAAAATATAGTTTCTATGTTTTATTCTAAACATCCTCTGATACCTACTATAAAGACCTGACAACCATTTCCAATTTCCGATGCATAATTAAATTGTATTAGAATATTAAAAATGAATATGAATCCTGATGGTACATATAGGTTAGTATATTTGAAAAAATGAACACATACAGGGGTTAAAAATTACAACTTGAAATGAAAAACAACATATAATATTTATTTGGTACATCCACAACAAACATTTTATCCCAAAAAGTCATTAATAATACACCAATTCATATTTTAGGGAAAAATAAAACCTAAAAAGGAGTGAGTTCAGAATCATAGTAAGTGTAAACAATAAAATAAAAAATTTTATAAATATAAAAATTTGACTTGGTGAATAAAAAAAACTACATGCCATTAAAATAAACTTTTACATAATATGGTAAGAAAATGATCAGAAAAAATAATGCATTAATAAAACAGAATCATGGGTATTATACTAGTAGAATAAAGACATGTTCAATAAATTATTAGCTTCATAATGTGGGACATTCAAATTACTAACAATATAAAACATACCATAAAGGCATCTTCCAATACATCAAAAATGAATAAACCCTTAACATAAACCATATCAAAAAATTGGAAAGGCCTCGACCAACTCCATATGTAACGACCCAATCTTTTTGAGTAGTATATTAACTTACTCTTATTGATTTAATAAGATGTTAATGGTTAATGCAGAAAGAGGAGTTGATGGATTCATCCAGTAGACTCAACCCTTACGAAGCCCACTTATCAGAGCTTGGGAAGGAGGTAGCATCTGTGGGCTTCGCTTTGGACCAAGTCCAAGCCGAGCTCCAGCGTGTCAAGCTTGAACGAAAACGCTTGCAGGAGAAGTTCAAGTTAGTGGAGATTGCTACTAGGGAAATGTTATCTGAGCCTCCCTCAGATTCTCTCACCATATCACACCTTACACTTAGGTCTTATGCCAGTGTTATAAGGGGCTATGTGATGAGACCCTAGTTTCCTTGTGTAATCCTCTCGGGTGAATAAATTGAGATTTATTCCTTTAGTGATGTTTGTGAAATTTCAAATGCCTAGATAATTTTAGAATGTATTTTATTGATGAATTTTGAAAAAGGGATATTTTGAAATATTTATGTAAACCCTAAATAACTAATGATGTGTAATGATTTTCAAAAAAATGGTCTTCTACAAAAGTGTTCATTAAGGAATTTGGAGTCTAATAAGATCAACTTAATTTTTGATGAATAGTAAGTTATGAATAGTGATTTTACGCTTAGGATTAGTAATGTGACCAAATGGATTAGTAATTTTCACTTAAAGAAAGTTTTAATATAATTTAGACACCTTGGTTAAGTGATGTGATTCAATAAAATGGGTAAATAACGGTTTCATAAATTATTAATCAAGTATTAGCTTTCTCGGATGAATAGTGTTTTTTAATTAAAAATTTAATTAAAAATAATTAGAAATTTTTTTTTTTAAAAAATGACTTTATTTTTGAACTCAGAGCATCGATATTATGTTAAGGTAATTTTTGGGGATTTTTCTTATAAAAATGAATTTTCGATGAATAGTGTTTTTATTTAAAAATTAAATTAAAAATATTTAGAAAAATATTTTTATAAAATGGATTTCATTTTTGAAATCAGAGCTTTGATATTTGGTAAAGGTGAAATTTTGGGATTATTCTGAGAAAGTTGAATTTTCAGTGAATAGTAAAAATACCGTTTTAGGGTTTCGGTATGTTTAATGACATCATAATGATGTCATGATGATGTCATGAGATCTTTTGAGGGTTGGCCGGCCAAGGGTGATGAATTATTGTTTTGGGGGCCCCATGTGGCCTAACTCCATGATAAATGCCAAGGGAGAGCCCATGGGTTTGAGAAAAGCACATGTGAGGTGTCCTTTGGCCATTAATGCTTTGTCCCCTCACTTTCCCTATAAATACCGACCCTTTCCTCCCTTGGTTTTCACTCCCAACTTTTCCCCAACGAAGTTCTGGTCTTCTTACCTTCCAAAGAGTCCTCCCAAGGTGCCCCCAAGCCCTCAAGGTCCAATCCTTTGAGTTTCAAGAGTCACGTTTTAAGGTAAGGGATCCGACCCCTCTCTTTCTTTTCGTGTAATCTCTTTTATGTCATTCCTTTTATGCTCCATGTTATTATGTGAGAGGATGTTCTTTTATATTCCTCTTACTGCCCCTTCCATGTTTATATGATGATAGATCCCCTCTTACTCTCATCATTTCGTTTTATGAATGTTTAAGTGATGCCGTTAGGCTGCCGAATGTTTAAGTGATTCTTTCACCCTTCTCATTTTTCAAGTTCGATTTTCATGTCAAATCTTTCAGGTTCCTTTTTATTATGTTAGGGTATGATCTCTATATCTATCATACTGATCTCTTATGATCATATGATGAGAGACCCTATTTTATTTGTCCAATTCATTTTTGAAGAAGTTTAATTGACGCCGTTAGGCTGCCGAATTTTCATAAGAGAAATCAAATTTTTGTCTTCCTTCCATGTTTTTCATTTCAATTGGTATGTCCTTGAAATTGCATCACCATGTCCATATATCCTTCTTATTCTGTCCCTATACCTTTTTATGGGTCAATTATGATTGTTCAACCCATGTTCCCTCTCTTTTCAAAGTTTCTAAAACCTTGTAACATAGCCGTTATGCTGCAGAATTTTCGTCTCAAAATGCCTCTCTTTTCTCAAAATTATTTTATGTTATAAAGTGAATACTCAAAGATCCTATTTATAAAGGGGTATTCACATATATATAAAAATGTTCTATTTTAAATTCTGGGATTTACTTACATGATACCCGCTTTCCCTTTCCGAGGGTTTAAAGTAACCTAAAGATCATGTCTTTAAAGCAGTTTTTAAAATGTTATGATTATGAAATGAAACCCATTTATTTTATGCTATATGGGTTATTTATGAAATGTTTGATGATGATATATGTGGCTCACATGAAAATAAAGACAAATTTAAGGGTGCGCCCTGATGGCGCTCCAATGCATTGGGTAAAGACTTAATCTCAAGAGATGACCATTTTAACGACGCCTTGGTGAATAACCTTGGTAATTTTTAACGACACCTTGGGGATGGACCTTGGTGAAACGAAACGATTGTCAATATTAAATGTTGTAGCCACATCTTCAAGTTACGAAAAATGATTATTTTTATTATGATGTATCTCATGATTTCTTTCTCATGCCTTAAAGTTCTTTTCATGTCCTTATTGAAGTATCTCAAGTTCACTTGTAAAATGTTTCTCTTGTTTCCCTTACTGGGCCTTCTGCTCACCCTTTCTTTTGATGTATGTCCCCAGGTTATGAGATGCATAATGAACATAGGATGAACTAAGGGAGAAGCCTTTCAAGTGTTTAAGAAGAATGTTTTATGTTTTTTTATGTATTATGATCCTTGTTTCCAAGACACTAAACCTTAACGATCCTCAGTTCCGTGTAATGAAATGAAAGTTTATGTTTTAAAATGGCGGGATGCTATAGTTGGTATCAAAGGGAGGTTTAGTTATTTGTGGAAATTAGGATATAAAAACTTTAGGAAGAACCCTATAGAAAAGTTTAAATATAGGAAAACTTCCTGGTATTTTGGTAAGTATTGAGTAAGTGGTTTATCAAACAAATACATCCCTGTCTGGATACGAGCTGGTAGAGGCGGCTCTGGCACAGATGTACATAGGGGTAAAACCCGAAAACACCGCTTTGAGCTAGACTCGAACGGGAACTGGTGCACGATAACGGGCCTTGCTGCAATCTTGGTTACGACACTCCCGGGGGATATGTTTGGTTAATCACAAGCTTTCTATGAATCATTATGAAGGAATTATAGAAAAGTGTAATTGTCTAAGCATTAAGTCTTAGTTAAAAGATTCATAAATGAAATAAGTTTCTTACTAAGGTTTTATTCTTTTAGAAAATGGAGGGCAATAGGAGGAACCGTGCCGATGGTGACCGCAATGCACCATGTGCTGACGGCCCTCCGATGGAAGCCGGAATGGAAACATTCATGCGAATGATGAACCAACTGACTCAAGTTATGAGTAATAACTTGAATCAAGCTGAGAGGCCGAACTCACCACGAAGGGAACAACACTCTGTTGAGTCCTTCATGCGTCAACGACCGCCAACATTCAGTGGATCTACTGACCCATTGGTTGCGGAACAATGGATAAGCTCCATTGAAAAGATCTTCTCTGTACTTCATTGTTCGGAACAAGAAAAAGTCACCCTTGCTGTTTACCGCCTAGAGGGAGAAGCTGATCAGTGGTGGTCACTAATCAAAAACACGAAGCCACGAGGAGAGATGGAAGCTATGGAATGGGAAGAATTTCGGGGGATTTTCTTTAACAAGTATTTCCCGCGTTCCATGAGAACGAAAATGGAGAAAGAGTTTCTCGAGCTGAAGCAGAAGGAGAACGAATCTGTCGGAAGCTACGAGATGAACTTCACAAGGCTTTCCCGTTATACCTCAAGCTTTGTCATGGACCCTAATGGGAAGGTTAATAGATTCTTTGGCGGACTACGACCTCATCTGTGGAAGAATCTAGCCAACAGGGACTATGATAGCTATGAAGAAATAGTTCGAAGTGCTATGAAAGTCGTGCTGGAGTTTGGTGAGACACAGTGGTCTCATAAGCCAAATGAAAAGAAGAGATCGTTTGAGCCCAGTTTAGGGAAGTCTTTTGATCAGGGAAGAGGTGGAAAGAAAATGCAACTTACCACATGCAATAAATGTGGGAAGAATCATCTGGGGAACTGCTTGAACGAAAGTGGAAAGTGCTACAAGTGTGGAAGAGGAGGTCATATTGCTCGGAATTGTCATAGTGAGGTGAAGCCTCAGCTTCCCAACACTAACGACAGAGGAAAGATGGTTCTGGCCCTACCCGAAGTCACATGCTTCAAGTGTGGACAGCTTGGGCACTTTGCTAACCAATGTCCCAATCCGAGGGCGGTGGAGGGGAATCACCACCAACCTCAGCAGAGGCCAAGAGAGCAAGGTCGTGCTTTCGCTATCACAACAGCTGAAGTTGAAGTCCCGAACGATGTGGTAGCAGGTACTCTTGTTGTCCTCTCAAAACTAGCAAGTGCTTTATTTGATTCTGGTTCTACGCATTCCTTTATTTCTTCCAAGTTTGCAAAGAATATAGAATCAATCCCCGAATTGCTTGAGGTAGAGTTGTCAGTCAAGACTCCAAGTGGGATTATCCATGCATCAACAGTGTTTAGAGACTCTAGTGTTTACTTTGGTGAGCACAATCTTATCGCAAATCTATTAGTCATTCCCATGATGGAATTCAACGTTATACTAGGGATGGACTGGCTCTCAAAGTATAATGCTAAGATCAAATGCAGAAGTAAGGAAATCTCAGTAGTCTTGAATGAACGACCTACAGTTATCTTCCGTGGAGAGATATCCCGAACTGATCCCTATCTAGAAGCACCTCCTATAGCTTTCTTTATGGAGTTAATCGGTGATGAGGAAGAAGGGAAAGGGAGCATACAAATTGAAGATGTTCCGATTGTTCAGGAATACATGGATGTTTTTCCTGAGGAGTTACCTGGACCTCCCCCAGAAAGAGAGGTAGAGTTCTCCATTGAACTCGTACCTGGGTCTCAACCGATATCAAAGACTCCGTATAGAATGGCAAATGTGGAGCTAGAAGAGTTAAAGAAACAACTCCAAGACTTGTTGGAGAAGGGGTTTATCCGACCGAGTGTGTCTCCTTGGGGAGCACCAGTTCTCTTTGTGAAGAAGAAGGATGGATCAATGCGGCTATGCATTGATTATAGAGAACTGAACGGGATCACAGTGAAGAACAGATACCCTCTACCAAGAATTGATGATTTATTTGACCAACTTCGTGGGGATCAATTCTTCTCTAAGATTGACCTTCGATCTGGTTATCATCAACTGAGGGTGAAGAAGGAAGATATTCCAAAGACTGCCTTCCGATCAAGATATGGGCATTATGAGTTTACTGTTATGCCCTTCGGCTTGACTAATGCTCCTGCTATTTTCATGGATTTGATGAATAGAGTCTTTAAGGACTACATTGATAACTTTGTGGTAGTTTTTATTGATGATATTTTGATATATTAAAAAAGTCGTGAGGAGCATGAAGATCATCTGAGGGTTGTTTTGAAAACTCTACGGAAGGAGAGGCTCTTTGGGAAGTTCAGCAAGTGTGAGTTTTGGTTACAACAAGTGGCTTTCTTGGGGCACATCGTAACCAATGAAGGAATCTCGGTTGACCCTGCAAAGACAATGGTTGTGGAGGAGTGGCCTCAACACACAACAGTAACTGAGATTCGTAGTTTCCTTGGCTTAACGGGATATTATAGGAGGTTTGTGAAAAACTTTTCACGGCTTTCTAATCCACTAACTAAGTTGACTCGAAAAGGGGTTAAGTTCATCTGGACAAATGAATGCGAGGAAAGTTTCTAAGAGCTGAATACGAGATTGGTTACTGCACCGGTGTTAACACTACCCTCTATCGGAGAAGGATTCGTTATTTTTAGCGATGCATCTCTGAAAGGGCTTGGGTGCGTCCTCATGCAAAATGACAAAGTAATTGCTTATGCATCTCGACAGTTGAAGATTCATGAGCAGAATTATCCTACGCATGATCTAGAACTGGCGGCAGTTGTTTTTGCTCTAAAGATATGGAGGCACTATCTTTATGGGGAGAAATGTGATATATACACTGACCACCAAAGTCTAAAGTATATTTTCACTCAGAAAGAATTGAACATGAGACAAAGGAGATGGTTGGAGCTTATTAAAGACTATGATTGTTCAATTCATTATCACCCTGGAAGAGAAAACAAAGTCGCGGATGCGTTAAGCAGGAAAGATCCTGTTGTTCTGGCAACAATGAGGATCCTGGGAGATCCCTTGATTAAAGATCTAGTAAAACTGGACATGGGAATTATAAGGAAAGGGACATCATCAACCTTATCCCAAATGATTTCTCAACCTTCATTACTAGAGAAGATCAAGAAGGCTCAAAAAGAAGATCCTTTGCTGCAGGAGAAGTTTGAGGCTGTAAAGGATGGGAAGTTCCCTGATTTCAATATTGATCAAGAAGGTGTATTGAAATTTCGTACAAGACTATGTGTTCCATCTATTCCGGAGATAAAGAAAGAACTGATGGATGAAGCTCATAGCTCTACTTTCTCTATACATCCGGGAAGCACTAAGATGTATAGAGACCTTCGTTGTCAATATTGGTGGGATAACATGAAGAGGGAGATTTCCGATTACACTACAAGGTGCCTGGTGTGTCAGCAAGTAAAGGCAGAAAGACAACTTCCTAAGGGGGTATTACAACCGCTACCCATACCAGTATGGAAGTGGGATAATATCACCATGGACTTTGTAACTGGTCTCCCAAAAACATCCAAAGGAAACAATGCGATATGGGTTATTGTGGACCGTCTCACCAAGACAACCCATTTTATCTCTATTCGGGAAGATTTCTCTATGGATCAGCTTGCCAAGATATACGTGAAGGAAGTGGTAAGGCTGCATGGGGTACCACTATCCATCGTATCTGATCGTGACCCAAGATTCACATCAAAATTCTGGAGAAGTCTTCAGCATGCTCTGAATACTGAATTGAATTTTAGTACGGCCTATCATCCTCAAACTGATGGCCAATCTGAAAGGACTATTCAGACACTCGAAGACATGTTGAGATTATGCTCAATGGAATTTAAAGGTGGATGGGATCAACACCTCCCATTAGTGGAGTTCTCCTATAACTACAGCTTCCATTCGAGTATTCAGATGGCACCCTATGAAGCTCTATATGGAAAGCGGTGTAGAACTCCTACTTGTTGGGATGAAACTGGTGAGAGGAAGCTTCTTGGGCCTGATCTCGTGCAATAGATGACAGAACAGGTTCATGCCATCCAACAACACATAAGGGCTGCTCAGAGTCGGCAGAAGAGCTATGCTGACAATCGTCGAAGAGACTTGGAGTTTGGGGTGGGTGACAAAGTCTTCCTTCGAATCTCTCCATGGAAGAGAGTCATGCGGTTTGGGAAGAAAGGGAAGCTCAGCCCTAGGTACATTGTCCCCTATGAAATCCTTGATCGCATAAGAGCAGTGGCCTATCGTCTAGCACTTCCACCGAACCTAGCTCAAGTTCATGATGTCTTCCATGTATCTCTCTTGAGGAAGTACATACCCGACCCTTCGCATGTATTGAACCCAGAGGTGGTACAACTTGAACATGACCTCTCTTATGAAGAGCAGCCAGTGGAGATCTTAGACCGTAGAGACAAGGTCCTACGAAACAAGACTACCCACCTTGTGAAAGTGTTGTGGAGGAATCATAAATATGAAGAGGCGACTTGGGAGCCTGAGGAAACAATGAAGCAAAAGTACCCTCACCTTTTCGACTAGGCCTCAAGTGTAAATTTCGGGGACGAAATTTCTTAAGGGGGGAAGAATGTAACGACCCAATCTTTTTGAGTAGTATATTAACTTACTCTTATTGATTTAATAAGATGTTAATGGTTAATGCAGAAAGAGGAGTCGATGGCTTCATCCAGTAGACTCAACCCTTACGAAGCCCACTTATCAGAGCTTGGGAAGGAGGTAGCATCTGTGGGCTTCGCTTTGGACCAAGCCCAAGCCGAGCTCCAGCGTGTCAAGCTTGAACGAAAACGCTTGCAGGAGAAGTTCAAGTTAGTGGAGATTGCTACTAGGGAAATGTTATCTGAGCCTCCCTCAGATTCTCTCACCATATCACACCTTACACTTAGGTCTTATGCCAGTGTTATAAGGGGCTATGTGATGAGACCCTAGTTTCCTTGTGTAATCCTCTCGGGTGAATAAATTGAGATTTTTTCCTTTAGTGATGTTTGTGAAATTTCAAATGCCTATATAATTTTAGAATGTATTTTATTGATGAATTTTGAAAAAGGGATATTTTGAAATATTTATGTAAACCCTAAATAACTAATGATGTGTAATGATTTTCGAAAAATGGTCTTCTACAAAAGTGTTCATTAAGGAATTTGGAGTCTAATAAGATCAACATAATTTTTGATGAATAGTAAGTTATGAATAGTGATTTTACGCTTAGGATTAGTAATGTGACCAAATGGATTAGTAATTTTCACTTAAAGAAAGTTTTAATATAATTTGGACACCTTGGTTAAGTGATGCGATTCAATAAAATGGGTAAATAACGGTTTCATAAATTATTAATCAAGTATTAGCTTTCTCGGATGAATAGTGTTTTTAATTAAAAATTTAATTAAAAATAATTAGAAAATTATTTTTATAAAAATGACTTTATTTTTGAACTCAGAGCATCGATATTATGTTAAGGTAATTTTTGGGGATTTTTCTTAAAAAAATGAATTTTCGATGAATAGTGTTTTTATTTAAAAATTAAATTAAAAATATTTAGGAAAATATTTTTATAAAATGGATTTCATTTTTGAAATCAGAGCATTGATATTTGGTTAAGGTGAAATTTTGGGATTATTCTGAGAAAGTTGAATTTTCAGTGAATAGTAAAAATACCGTTTTAGGGTTTCGGTATGTTTAATGACATCATAATGATGTCATGATGATGTCATGAGATATTTTGAGGGTTGGCCGGCCAAGGGTGATGAATTATTGTTTTGGGGGCCCCATGTGGCCTAACTCCATGATAAATGCCAAGGGAGAGCCCATGGGTTTGAGAAAAGCACATGTGAGGTGTCCTTTGGCCATTAATGCTTTGTCCCCTCACTTTCCCTATAAATACCCACCCTTTCCTCCCTTGGTTTTCACTCCCAACTCTTCCCCAACGAAGTTCTGGTCTTCTTACCTTCCAAAGAGTCCTCCCAAGGTGCCCCCAAGCCCTCAAGGTCCAATCCTTTGAGTTTCAAGAGTCACGTTTTAAGGTAAGGGATCTGACCCCTCTCTTTCTTTTCGTGTAATCTCTTTTATGTCATTCCTTTTATGCTCCATGTTATTATGTGAGAGGATGTTCTTTTATATTCCTATTACTGCCCCTTCCATGTTTATATGATGAGAGATCCCCTCTTACTCTCATCATTTCGTTTTATGAAAGTTTAAGTGACGCCGTTAGGCTGCCGAATGTTTAAGTGATTCTTTCACCCTTCTCATTTTTCAAGTTCGATTTTCATGTCAAATCTTTCATGTTCCTTTTTATTATGTTGGGGTATGATCTCTATATCTATCATACTGATCTCTTATGATCATATGATGAGAGACCCTATTTTATTTGTCCAATTCATTTTTGTTGAATTTTAATTGACGCCGTTAGGCTGCCGAATTTTCATAAGAGAAATCAAATTTTTGTCTTCCTTCCATGTTTTTCATTTCAATTGGTATTTCCTTGAAATTGCATCACCATGTCCATATATTCTTCTTATTCTGTCCCTCTACCTTTTTATGGGTCAATTATGATTGTTCAACCCATGTTCCCTCTCTTTTCAAAGTTTCTAAAACCTTGTAACATAGCCGTTATGCTGCAGAATTTTCGTCTCAAAATGCCTCTCTTTTCTCAAAATTATTTTATGTTATAAAGTGAATACTCAAAGCTCCTATTTATAAAGGGGTATTCACATATATATAAAAATGTTCTATTTTAAATTCTGGTATTTACATACATGATACCCGCTTTTTCCTTTCCGTGGGTTTAAAGTAACGTAAAGATCATGTCTTTAAAGCAGTTTTTAAAACGTTATGATTATGAAATGAAACCCATTTATTTTATGCTATATGGGTTATTTATGAAATGTTTGATGATGATATATGTGGCTCACATGAAAATAAAGACAAATTTAAGGGTGCGCCTTGATAGCGCTCCAATGCATTGGGTAAAGACTTAATCTCTAGAAATGACCATTTTAACGACGCCTTGGTGAATAACCTTGGTAATTTTTAACGACACCTTGGGGATGGACCTTGGTGAAACGAAACGATTGTCAATATTAAATATTGTAGCCACATCTTCAAGTTATGAAAAATGATTATTTTTATTATGATGTATCTCATGATTTCTTTCTCATGCCTTAAAGTTTTTTTCATGTCCTTATTGAAGTATCTCAAGTTCACTTGTAAAATGTTTCTCTTGTTTCCCTTACTGGGCCTTCTGCTCACCCTTTCTTTTGATGTATGTCCCCAGGTTATGAGATGCATAATGAACATAGGATGAACTAAGGGAGAAGCCATTCAAGTGTTTAAGAAGAATGTTTTATGTTTTTTTATGTATTATGATCCTTGTTTCCAAGACACTAAACCTTAACGATCCTCAGTTCCGTGTAATGAAATGAAAGTTTATGTTTTAAAATGGCGGGATGCTATACCATATCTATTTTATTCATGAGACCTGCCAATGTGTTGAGGGTCTATAGAGGGCCCCAAAAGTCTCATAATATGTCCAATGAATTCCTAATAAGAACGGGGAGAACATAAATAACATATACATTCATATTGAATATAACATATAAAATGTAAATAACTTTCCCCAATCATTGAACATAAACACTAACCATTTGGAATCATATGGTGAATGGTATCAAGATAGAACATCAATAATCAATTTAATAATAATCCCATCAATAATATATTGTAGATGTTATCGTAATATAAATAACTCAATGATGTGAATGATTCATCAAAGGATTTTGATAATGGAAAAGTTATTTTTAAATGAGACAATTGAAAAATTCAAGAAGAAATAATCATGAAATATTCCATAGTGTCACATACCACCTTAAAACATTCAGATAATAATCTATTAGTTTATAATGAGAGTAATGAGACTATTGAAATGATATACCAAATGGTATTACATACACCACAATCAGTAAATAAGGGGTGAAAAAGGAATATCTGTCATAAATGATTATGTGAAATAAGAAAAGTCATTTTTTACATTAAAAGGAAGAGTTCTTTTAAAAAATCATTTCTATTTGTCCTAAAATCATATTGAAAACATTTATATCCTATAAAATTAAATTTAAGGTCATTGAAATTATATTTTTGAATTACATAATTTCTTATTGAGGTGAAATAATTTAAAAATAGATTTTAAATAAACATTTGAAATAAAGAATTTGAGACTGGTTTGAGGACAATATTAAACGATTTTATAGCGCAAAGGATTTTTTTCTTTAATAAAATTAGAAATGAAGCAAAGTATAATTTTCAAGTTAAAATATTTTAATTAGAGTGATAAATATGGATGAAAATATATTATAGAGTAAACTTCAAAATAGGTACGAATTCGGGAAGTTCTTTGAATCAAGCATTCATTTCGGAACAATTTTTTGAAATACTCTTTTAAAATATTTAACTAACCATAAAATAAAGAAGTATTATGATTGGTACAAATATATAGAACAATAAAACTTAATTTATTTGCAGTAAATAATAAATTTAATTGAGGTGAGTAGATTATAAGATTAACCTGAATGAAAATAGAGGTTCAGGTAGAAAACACATAAAACATTCTAATGAATTGAATCATATGCCCAAAAATTAATAATAATCAAATTATACATTTAATATAATGAAAATAAATAGATTAATGATATGATATAACAATTGTTTGAATACAAACACTATACAAATGTTTTAGTAGTGAATACAGAATATCTCACAGAAATGGAAGTGAGATGACGAAAGCCTTACCTTAAGTCCAAAGGTGTTATCCACTTGATTTTAATGACCTAAATAAACAAATTTAGGTTCATAAATTAAAAATTAATGAATATATTATTCGTTTGAAATATTTTTTATAACCTTTTTATGTTTATTCATGGCCTTTTTAATGAGTTGAGAGGATCAATTTCATTGTTCTTTTATTTTAGTTTCTTGATCAGTATGCATATATACATGAACGGATAATGATGTAAAATGAGGATTTTTGTCCATAATTAAACTTATATGTTATTAGTTAACATACATAGGGTTATATGGCTATAAATTTCCTTTGGTTATTTAGAGTTATGATGAATCATTATATAAATTATTTAATGATAACTATTTTGGTTAATTAGTAGGTTTTAACACAATGAACTCATTTTTCTTTATAAATCAAAAAACATGTGTTCAAAATGATTCCTGATCCATTTATGAGATATAATACATATATAATAGTCTCATTTAAACATAATAATGGTTTCATGACAAGAACTAAAGACAGTAATGGAAATTTAAAACCCATCGTCCTTGAATGTGGTAAATTAGCACATCTCGGATGGTGTTTTTTAATACCAGCATAAAAGAATGGTAAATGAGACATGAAAATAAATTATCTCATAATTATAACAACATTAAAGTAGATTTAAGTTACTATAGTTTACATAACATTTGGACGATGATATGTTAGGATTTAAAAGAAAACAGAATAAATCTAAAAGAAAGTAAAATAATTGAAAAGCGGAATTTACCTCTTGAATTAATCATCCTTGAGAGCCTATTTAGTTGAGAGGATTTTGTCTTCTTATAGGAAAAACGTATTCTAGGAATTGGTTAGAAGAATGGGAGAAGATTTTGGTTGAATATATAAATGAAAAATTCTTAATAACAATGAAGAGTGGAGGTAAGGAGTGGTAGTATTTATAGTGGAGAGGAGGGGTTTCTCATTTTTTTAATCATTAGTTTAATATTTTTTTGTCATGACTATGAATATGGATGATTAAGGTGACCAAAAATAGCATTAAGTGCATGTGAGTTCTAACCAAGTGTGCCTGCATTAGCTTTACATCACTTATGACCCAATAAACCATGTATTTTTCATTTATTGTAAATTATCATATTTAACTATTCATAAAAAATCATGTATTTTAGAAAAATCCAATAAATTTTCAGTAACCATTTTTTGACATGTTGAATCAAAAAATGGACACAATTTTTTCATAATAATTTTATTAATACGAAAATTTTCATTTTTAAATAAAATAATTATATTCATGAAAAAATATATTAAATATTTATAAATGATTTTATAATACTTTCAAAAATTAACTCTCATCTCATAAAATTAACCTAAAATTATAAGAATTTTTTTTATTAAGTAACAAATTTTATGAAAATTAATTAATTTATAAATTTAAAATTGTGATGAAATATTTATCACACAAAAAAATACGAATACATAATTAATAATTTATAAAATATTCCAATTATTTTATAAGGTGACTATATTTTATATACACTTTCATGGGTGAGACTACTATTCATAAGGGTCTTATTACTATTCATAAGGGTAGGTTACAATTCATAATGGTATGTAAATATTCACAAAAAATTATGTTTTTTTCTATCAAACTCCAAAAATCACTATGAAGGGAACTATGCATGTCAGATTTTCAAAATTCAAATCAAAGAAGTTGAACAATTATGTTTATTGGATCGGTCATAAAAAAGTGTTGTTTTTAGTGACTCATTGATTCATGTCATCAATATTAAATTTATTCTTAAATATTTTAGGTGTAACATTCTCCCCTCTTTATAGAAGTTTCAACCTCAAAACATTGAAAATGGATTTCAATAGTTAATGATTGATACTTAAATATTCCCTTATGGGAAACCCACATCAGAAATATGGTTAAAATATCTTCTTAATAAGTTGTAAAGGAAAATGAATCTGTTACTATGAATTCAAATTGGATAAAGTGGTCATGTAATAATAATCAAACCATAATGTTCTAATGGAATGTGATAGAGAACATGCCCATTTCACATATTATTACCACAAAACCACAAACAACAGTTATGAAGAAAATGATAATAAGACAAAAACATTGTTTAAGAATATTTTCCTAGATTTGGGGAATTATTCTTCCCTAGAAGATTATAAATATATATTTCTATTTTATAAAAACAAGATTATCCTTTTTTTGTACCTCCAACTATCTATACTTCATCTCTCAGAACATGTTTCATCATATGGTTACATTAAAATTTAAATTCTAATACAATTATAAACATAAACCATTTAATAAGTTGTTTAACATTCCTAAATATGATGATCCAATATTATAGATTCATTCCCATATCTATCCATTCTATATCCATGTACACATCGTCCTTAGGAATCCTTGTTTTTTTTAGAACATCGTGATTCATTCTATTTAATGCATCTGCTAACTTATTTTCCATTAATTTACATGTGGTAACTCTAAATTTTCACATTTGAAACATGTTAATTTCATAATAATATGTCTTCTTTAAATATGGTAATAAATCAAATTACAAAAAACCTTATTTTAAACATTCACTCATCCATACACATGCTATTGGATATATTCCTTATATCCATAAATGATGTAAAATCCATCATTGATTGCATAGACCACATGTGGACAAGTCAGTAAACAATTTTTAGGTAGTGAGTACATATCTAAATAAATCATTTTATCATTGTTATCTTAATAATTAGGAATATATTTAGTGTTGTCTTTCTATTGTCCATATACTTTTCTATGAGATTAAATTTCTACTGAGTAAAGTATCCTTGGTAAAATTCATCATAAAGCCTCAAATTCTTAATGAAAAAGTACGACTATACATGTAACACCCCGACCCCAGTTACCTAGAGTCGGTGCATTATTACATAACATTGGCATGATCACAAGAACGATCAAATCTCCAAAGACCGATTGATTTAGTAGCCTTGGAAACACTAGATATATTCATAAGTTTTACATTACATCATAAAATGAAAAACTACAACAACAACATAATGTCTCCACAGTCCACACTATTATCCCCTCGTAATATCCTTGCAGGTCATTCATAACTTACTTCTTCACATCCTGTGGAAAATAAAACATAGAAAAGGGGTGAGCTCAAATGCCCAGTAAGGATAACAATATAGCGGAACATTCAAAATAATCATAAACATTTAAGGCAATGCCTTACTAAAACAAAAGCCTTTTAAACTTGAACTTCAACATAGTATGGCAAAAGTAAAATGAAATAATGTCATTTACTTATTCACATGGATATTCTACTTATCCAATAATCACATGAAAAATCAACAACCACTTTCATAATGATGGAATTCATAATGCTAAACTTTAATTTCTTTGTCAAGGCCTCGTCCCAAGACCTTGGGGCTAACTGTAACCGGAACCCAACCCGAAGTGCCTCTAATAACCGGACACCAACCCGGAGTGCCTCTAATAACCGGAAACCAACCTAGAGTTCGTATATTATCCGGAGACCAAACCGGATTTCTTCTAATAACCGATGACCAAACCGAAGGGCTTACTTTCACCGGTCCCCAACCCGGAACATACTTATCTAACACATTCATCTGAATGAAAGATTGAAATATAACATAAACATTTGGATTAAAAATAACTTATAAAATGTCAATACATTAAACAAAAACCATGAGTGACATAAGAATAACTTATCCATAGTCAAAAATATCACAAAACCTTTAATAAAATAGGGATGTTTTGTATCATAATAAATCAACTTCAAATAAGCTTAAAATCCATCAAAGGATGTTGACATAGATGAAATCAAAACTATTTTAGAGAAATATCTATTTTTTTTAAATCATTTTAAAAGTAAAATAATTATAAAATAATACATTCAATTTGAAAATATTCATATAAGCTTGTAAGGGATGGTTCGACGATTTTATAACGGCGTAAAATAGCCGCACCCGCCGTATAAGTTTTAAAAAAACATTCTTACCTTAATTTTGTCGAAAAGGTTAAAAAGCACCTTGTTTGGAAAACGACGGAAAGATTCCTTTATAATCCTCTTATAAAAATTCAAACAAGGGTATAAATTACTTTAACCCATATTCTTGTAAATAGTCAAAAATGTTTTGAAATACATTTTTAAGAAACATGGTTGTGGATGATAAAGAGATCCTAGTAGATTATTACGTATAAACAGCCTCGGATAATGAAGAGATTGTGAAATAACCCTTACCAATTTGGTAACTTATGAAACATACAACCCATGAAATAGGTATCATACAATGAATATGTAAATAAAAATAAATTAGAGTGTATTACACAAAGAATATAATTATGGGCAGCACATACACCACACAAAAGGTAATGGTGGCAATATGGCATGAATCTCACGGGAATAAGGAGTGAGATGAAAACCCCTTACCTTGTACTTTTACTTGGTTGGGGTAGGTTAACATCCTGTATAATAGTGAAATAATTGTTATAAAATTATACAAGAATCATATATATTAATATGATATCATATATGATCTTTTAACTTTGCTTTGTTAATAATGTCTTAGTATTATCGTTGTTTCGGGTGATAACTTACTCGTTTTCTTTTATATGTTTTATTACATAAGCCATGTTTGTAATGGATATGTTGTATATTATTCATATCCATAATGATATCAAGTCCTTAAACATCATTTTTAAATCAGAAAATGATAATTATACTTGAATGGATATGATGGAGAATGAATCTCATCGCGTTCGTGGAGACGGTAGTCCGTACGTACGCATGAGAGACAATATCATTATTTTGATATTAAAATAATATATAAATGGATGTTATATCATATATACAGAATAATTAACATGTTATATTTATTTTTTACATGAGTTACACATCATTATTATACCCATCCAAATAATAATATATTGAATAACAATTACACCACGACGTGGAGACGGTAAGCCGTACGTACACACTTATGGTGACATGTTATTAAAAGGGTGAAAAAAATACTGAATATGGTTGTAACATATTTATAATAACATCACAGTATATATATGATACTGGAGTTATTATTTTATAATGGTAACAACAAAGTAAGAAGAAGTGGAAGAAGAAGGAACTTGGAAAAGGGTGGTGAAATCATTACCTCTTTTTCGGTTTCTTCCTTTTGATTTGATCAAAAGGGCTCCTTAGGTTGGCTTTCTGATCAAACTAAGGCCTCTAGGTTGTCGTGAGGTATGTTGGAGGAGTATTTGGGCAGAGTTTGACCGAACCAAAAGGCTTTTATGGTGTGAAGAAAAGAGAAGGAGGAGTGACCTTTTATAAGAGGGGTGAGGGGCACCTTTGGAAAAGCTAGAAATATTAGTTTATAATAAATTATTATTCGGTTTCTAATGGCTCAAAAGTTTATTATTTAAATTTTAATGAGGGGATGGGTCGAAAAAAAATCAACCAATATAATTTAGACAGGTTTGGGTACTTATATTAACCTTATCTTTAAGTATTAACTCTAAGTTAATTAGTTTCACTTTTACAATGTCTCTTTGTGTTTTTATATAATATGGTTAATAAACATACTATATACATCCAAGAGACCCCCAAGTGGTCCATTAATTATGAACCTATCTTGATATAAGTCTCGTGGCCGAACCTTAGATTTTCAGGAATTTAATATCAATTAATAATATAATATTTGTTTTAAGAACTCTTTTATGTCAATTTTGACACTATTCAATAGTTTATTTTTGTGAAACTCATAACAGATTGATTACTTCGAAAAAATTCAATTAAATCAATCCTAATATATAATATTATCCTAGAAAATTAGTTTAATTCATTAAAAGTTTCATATTTTATTTATTTGGGTATTTATAATATCAATCATTTTAATTTTTTACTATTATAGTAATTAATTCATCATCATTGTGTCACAAATAAATTACATTATTTAATGTCTAAAAATTATAAATAAAATATCAATATGTAGAAAATAGTTTTATATTTCTAATTAATATTTATAATCTAAAATCCAACAAATATAACCCAATGTAAAAATTGTTTTGCTAAAAGATATATGCTTGTGTCATTTTTGTATTCATTTTAACTTAATTAAAATAAAGTGTCCCTATCACCTACAAGTGGAACCATGGGGACCCAAAATCGACCCAAAGATGCCTATGGTCGAACATGTATGAACCAATAATGCTAGGACACGTTTTAGGGTAATTTAGTATTATTATAATATTAATTTTTAACCCTTATTTACCGGATTTACCCTTAACCATGGTAAATAAAATATTTACCGCAGTAATTATTCAAAATGTCTAGAAATAAAAGTTACCTATTTACAAAATTTGAAAATCCTGATTCCAAATATGGAATCTATTTTTCTAAATTCAAAACAAATAAGTGGTAGAAATTAATTTAAAATTAATTCCCGCTGTCAAAACAAAAAGCGTGTTTTTAAGAGATAATAACTATCAAAAGATTGACACTTGTTTATGTTCAGTTTAATTGTAAAATTATGTCCAATGACCAAAATTATATTAAATGGTAAAAATATATTCTAAATATTCTTTAAAACCACTCAAATTCACAATTTATCTCTATTAATTATTTTGATTAAAAAAGTTGTTTTTAATTAAAATTTAGTAATTTTCACTATTCATCAAAATATGAAAGTTATCCGAAATGTACCAAAATTTTACCATAGGCTAATTTCGATATTCCGAATCCAAAAATTAAGTCCATTTTGAAATATAAAATATATATAATTTCAAAAAGTAGGTATTACTATTCATAACGGCTAGTTTGATTGGTTGTGGTGTGTGTTAGAACTTGAAGTTGCGTACAACACACACTACTGTATTATTCAAAGGAAAGCGTACCGTGGAAGCTTGGGATGTTTCATTTTAAATTTTTTGATGTCCCCCTTTACTCAAAAAGTTTAAAATATTGTATTTAAAATGGGTTCACTATTAAAAGTTGGTAAAAGTGAAATACTGAAAATGAATTTTTTCTTACATTATGTCTAAGAAACACATAATATGGATTCTAAAATTATAAGGATTATATAAAGTTTAAAATTTAGTTAATATATTAATAACCTCTTTTTAATGGCTTGTTTGGTAAGTCATGGTGTGCTTGAACTCGGTGTTTCGTGTAGTGAATGTTATTGTATTATTTTAAAGAAATAACACACTATGAAATCTTGGGGTGTTACATTCTCCCCTCCTTCAATAAATTGCGTCCTCGCAATTTGAAATTGTTCTTTGAAAATAAAAGGTTGAAAATAAAAAATCTCTTTGTGGGAAAACCCACATCAGAAATTGGGTTACTAAAATTTAGTCTTAATATGAGGAAAAGAGAAATGAAAGGGTCACCACCAAATTATGATCTTGATTAGGATAACATTGGTGGAAATTAGAGTCATATAATTTGAGGAAAAATGTAAATATTTATAGGTAGTGATTGAGGTCATAAATCACGAACAAGTATAAAATTTAGGTCCTTAAACTCATCAATCTATGATAATTTGAAATACCATCGGTTCAACAAAACATAGGGTATTAGGATAACACATTTTTGACGTTTCAAAATATCTTAGTTGATATCCCACATCGAAAAATGAATTAATGAGGCCTCTATTTAAAATAAAGAGTGTAAAGTATGAAGATTACCGAAAATAACACATTCTAGGGTTCCATGTAGGAAAATATGGATATGGAAGAGGAATCTAACCATCAATTATCTGATGGACAGTTGTAGAGAACATGGCTTTGAAAAGGCCAACAATCCCAAAGCCATAAATTAGTGATGATTTAAGGTACCATCTAAGACAAAATTTTTGTTCTAAGTTCCTTTTCTTAATGTTGAGGAATTTATTTATGAGACTAGATAATATCATAAGGAGATATACATGCTTTATAATTAGAGTTTTTTCCATTAATAAATTTTTACCACAATCTCATCTTTCACTCGTAAAAAAATTCTATTTATACTATTCGTACAGGGTTCCAAAATTAATGAATTTATAAATCATCTACCAGATCTTTTAAAAAAACTACATTATTTAATCCAGGACATCTCTTGGGCCAGTGGTAGGTGATACACCCTTGTCGCCCTTCGGTTGCGGGTTCAAGTCTCGCGGCCTTGCCGAACGCGACGGGTTGCCGCCCGACCTCCGGGTTGTCCTTTTATGGCAATCCAAAATTAATCTCAAACTAGAATTTATCCAAAATACTTCTGACCAAACTCACAGTCCCACATTTATAAGGAAGTAAAACATAATGTAGATCATTTTTACCACGTAATAGCATATGAATACCTTCATCATGTATTCTTTTAAAACACTAAAACATCCTGAATTACCATAATCCATATTTATTACATTCATGCTCCCTTATTCCATATAGAATGCTGGATATACTTCATCAATCCAAAAATGTTTTAAACCCCAACAATGATGTAATATACAAATCATTAATTAGTTTCAAGGTAGTCAATAATATCCAATATAATTTATCCAAATCAATCATGTATTATTCTAAAATCACTACCTCGGTATCAGAACCATATTATGGTTTATCATTCTCTAAACCATATATTTTCCAAAAATTTAACCTGCTATTGAGTCACTTTTCATTGTTCCACACAATCTCAAGTCCTTAATGAAATAGTACTGCAGTACAATCCTTATATACTCCATAATTATTATAACAAGTACATTGTTGATACAACACTCAATTCACATAATCAACATAAGAACTCTAATCATTCCTCTTCATCTGTGTTAGTATCATAACTTGATTATTATCCAATAACATCATTTGCGGCATATTCTGATGACTGGGACATAGGTTCTCATAGTTTAAAAACTCCTTACAAATGAAGCATTGTACATTTGAAACCATTTTCTTACCCTTGCAGTCATGTACATTGTTCCCTTTTCCACCACACTTATAACAAACTCCCATTCCTTTCAGACAAGTTCCAGTGTGTTTCTTCCCACAGTTATCACATATGGGAAAATTCTTCTTTTCCCTCTTCCCTTTATCCATCTTTCTCTTTTCCATCCTTTTCTTCTCTTGCTTCCCTTCAAAGCCATAGGACTCAGTAAAATCTTTACTTATCTTATAAACACATGATATTATTTCTTCGTATGATGATAATAAATGGGAGACTATTTCTCTTATAAATTTTGGCTTAAGGCCATGAAAGATATGATCCTTCTTTCTCTTTGGATCATGTGCATTGCTGGAGTTCTCATTCCTTCTACTGGGCACCATTTCTAAACAATGGCATGCACTAGATTAGTTTATGAATAACAATACCTAATCCCAAACTTGTAATACACATAACATAAATTAAAGAGTTTATGGATATAATCCATAATCTTATAAATTTCTCCTTTGAGGAAGTAAATCCACATAAACCCTTCATAATGGTTTGTAATGAAAATGAGAATTATCCTAAGCATATCCCCTGGGAGTGTCGTAACCAAGAGTGCAGCAAGATCCGTTGTCGTGCAGCAGTTCACATTCGAGTCTAGCTCAAAGCGGTGTTTTCGGGTTTACCCAAAGGTACATCTGTGCCAGAGCCGCCTCTACCTGCTCGTATCCAGACAGGGATGTATTGCTCAGAAAACTCACAAAATCTCTACAATACCAAAATTCTAGGAAGTTCTCCTATACTAATCCTCAAAGTCCATCTTAAATCTATGTGCTCTAATCAGAGTTTATCTAAATCTAGCTTCCAAGGTTTGAACTAATCTTCCTCTGATACCAACTGTAATGCCCTGACCCCAATTACCTAGAGTCGGTGCATTATTACATAACATTGGCATGATCACAAGAAAGATCAAATCTCGAAAGACCGATTGGTTTAGTAGCCTTGGAAACACTAGATATATTCATAAGTTTTACATTACATCATAAAATGAAAAACTACTACAACAACATAATGTCTCCACAGTCCACACTATTATCCCCTCATAATATCCCTGCAGGTCATTCATAACTTACTTCTTCACATCCTGGGGAAAATAAAACATAGAAAAGGGGTGAGCTCAAATGCCCATTAAGGATAACAATATAGCGGAACATTCAAAATAAGCATAAACAATTAAGGCAATGCATTACTAAAACAAAATCCTTTTAAACATGAACTTCAACATAGTATGGCAAAAGTAAAATGAAATAATGCCATTTACTTATTCACATGGATATTCTACTAATCGAATAATCACATGAAAAATCAATAACCACTTTCATAATGATGGAATTCATAATGCTAAACTTTAATTTCTTAGTCAAGGCCTCGTCCCAAGACCTTGGGGCTAACTGTAAACGAAACCCAACCCGGAGTTCCTCTAATAACCAGACACCAACCCGGAGTGCCTCTAATAACCAGAAACCAACCCGGAGTTCCTCTAATAACCGGAGACCAAACCGGAGTTCCTCTAATAACCGGAGACCAAACCGGAGGGCTTACTTTTACCGGTCCCCAACTCGGAACATACTTATCTAACACATTCATCTGAATGAATGATTGAAATATAACATAAACACTTGGATTAAAAATAACTTATAAAATGCCAATACTTTAAACAAAAACCATGAGTGACATAATAATAACTTATCCATAGTCAAAAATATCACAAAACCTTCAATAAAATAGGGATGTTTTGTATCATAATAAATCAACTTCAAATAAGCTTAAAATCCATCAAAGGATGTTGACATAGATGAAATCAAAACTATTTTAGAGAAATATCTCTTTTTTTGAAATCATTTTAAAAGTAACATAATTATAAAATAATACATTCAATTTGGAAATATTCTTATAAGATTGTAAGGGAATGTTCGACGATTTTATAACCGCGAAAAATAGCTGCACCCGCCGTATACGTTAAAAAAACATTCTTACCTTAATTTTGTCGAAAAGGTAAAAAAGCACCTTGTTTGGAAAATGATGGAAAGATTACTTTATAAACCTCTTATAAAAAGTAAAACAAGGGTATAAAATACTTTAACCCATATTCTTGTAAATAGTCAAAAAAATTTTGAAATACATTTTTAAGAAACATGGATGTGGATGATAAAGAGATCCCAGTAGATTATTACGTATAAACAGCCTCGGATAATGAAGAGATTGTGAAATAACCCTTACCAATTTGGTAACTTATGAAACATACAACCCATGAAAGAGGTATCAAACAATTAATATGTAAATACACATAAATTAGAGTGTATTACACAAAGAATATAATTATGGGAAGTACATACACCACACAAAAGGTAATGGTGGCAATATGGCATGAATCTCATGGGAATAAGGAGTGAGATGAAAACCCCTTACCTTGTACTTTTACTTGGTTGGGGTAGGTTAACCTCCTGTATAATAGTGAAATAATTGTTATTAAATTATACAAGAATCATATATATTAATATGATATCATATATGATCTTTTAACTTTGCTTTGTTAATAATGTCTTGTTATTATCGTTGTTTCGGGTGTTAACTTACCCGTTTTCTTTTATATGTTTTATTACGTAAACCATGTTTGTAATGGATAGTTTGTATATTATTCATATCCAAAATGATATCAAGTCCATAAACATAATTTTTAAATCAGAAAATGATAATTATACTTGAATGGATATGATAGAGAATGAATCTCATCGCGTTCGTGGATACAGTAGTCCGTACGTACGCACGAGCGACAATATCATTCTTTTGATATTAAAATAATATATAAATGGATGGTATATCTTATATACAGAATAATTAACATGTTATATTTATTATTTACATGAGTTACACATCATTATTATAACCATCCAAATAATAATATATTGAATAACAATTACACCACGACGTGGAGACGGTAAGCTGTACGTACGCACATATGGTGACATGTTATTCAAAGGGTGGATAGAATACTGAATATGGTTGTACCATATTTATAATAACATCACAGTATATATATGATACTAGAGTTATTATTTTAGAATGGTAACAACAAAGTAAGAAGAAGTGGAAGAAGAAGGAACTTGGAAAAGGGTGGTGAAATCATTACCTCTTCTTCGGTTTCTTCCTTTTGATTTGATCAAAAGGGATCCTTAGGTTGGCTTTCTGATCAAACTAAGGCCTTTAGGTTGTAGTGAGGGAAGTTGGGAGAGTATTTGGGCTGTGTTTGGCCGAACCAAAATGCTTTTAAGGTGTGAAGAAAAGAGAAGTAGGAGTGCCCTTTTATAAGAGGGGTGAGGGGCACCTTTGGAAAAGCTAGAAATATTAGTATATAATAAATTATTATTCGGTTTCTAATGGCTCCAAAGTGGATTATTTAAATTTTAAGGTGGTGATGTGTCGAAAAAAACTCAACCAATAAATGTTAGACAGTTTTGGGTACTTATATTAACCTTATCATTAAGTATTAACTCTAAGTTAATTAGTTTCACTTTTACAATGTCTTTTTGTATTTTTATATAATATGGTTAATGAACTTACTATATACATCCAAGCGACCCCCAAGTGGTCCATTAATGATGAAACAATCATTATATAAGTCTATTGGCCGAACCTTATATTTTTAGGAATTTAATATCAATTAATAATATAATATTTGTTTTAAGAACACTTTTATGTCAATTTTGACACTATTCAATAGTTGATTTTTGTGAAACTCATAACAGATTGATTACTTCGAACAAAGTCAATTAAATAAATCCTAATATATCAAATTATCCTAGAAAATTTTTTTAATTCATTAAAAGTTTCATATTTTATTTATTTGGGTATTTATAATATCAATTATTTTAATTTTTTACTATTATAGTAATTAATTCATCATCATTGTGTCACAAATAAATTAAATTATTTAATGTCTAAAAATTATAAATAAAATATCACTATGTAGAAAATCGTTTTATATTTCTAATTAATATTTATAATCTAAAATCCAACATATATAACCCTATGTAAAAATTGTTTTTCTAAAAGATATATGCTTGTGTCATTTTTGTATTCATTTTAACTTAATTAAAATAAAGTGTCCCTATCACCTACAAGTGGAACCATGGGGTCCCAAAATCGACCCAAAGATGCCTATGGTCGAACATGTATCAACCAATAAGTCTAGGACACGTTTTAGGGTAATTTAGTATTATTATAATATTAATTTTTAACCCTTATTTACCGGATTTACCCTTAACCATGGTAAATAAAATATTTACCGCAGTAATTATTCAAAATGTCTAGAAATAAAAGTTACATATTTACACAATTTTAAAATCCTGATTACAAATATGGAATCCATTTTTCTAAATTCAAAACACATAAGTGGCAGAAATTAATTTAAAATTAATTCCCGCTGTCAAAACAAAAAGCGTGTTTTTAAGAGATAATAACTATCAAAAGATTGACACTTGTTTATGTTCGGTTTAATTGTAAAATTATGTCCAATGACCAAAATTATATTAAATGGTAAAAATATATTCTAAATATACTTTAAAACCACTCATATTAATAATTTATCACTATTAATTATTTTGATTAAAAAAGTTGTTTTTAATTAAAATTTAGTAATTTTCACTATTCATCAAAATATGAAAGTTATCCGAAATGTACCAAAATTTCACCTTAGGCTAATTTGGATATTCCGAATCCAAAAATGATGTTCATTTTGAAATATAAAATATATATAATTTCAAAAAGTAGGTATTACTATTCATAACGGCTAGTTTGATTGGTTGTGGTGTGTGTTAGAACTCGAAGTTGCGTACAACACACACTACTGTATTATTCAAAGGAAAGCGTACCGTGGAATCTTGGGATGTTTCATTTTAAATTTTTTGATGTCCCCCTTTACTCAAAAAGTTTAAAATATTGTATTTAAAATGGGTTCACTATTAAAAGTTGGTAAAAGTGCAATACTGAAAATGAATTTTTTCTTACATTATGTCTAAGAAACACATAATATGGATTCTAAAATTATAAGGATTATATAATGTTTAAAATTTAGTTAATACTATTCATAACCTCTTTTGAACGGCTTGTTTGGTAAGTCATGGTGTGCTTGAACTCGGTGTTGCGTGTAGTGCAAGTTATTGTATTATTTTAAAGAAATAACACACTATGAAATCTTGGGGGTGTTACAATACAATCATTATATATTACATTTTCTTATAACCAAACCATTTATGATAAAATATTAAAATGGAATAATTTATGATGGAGAATATTAATAATTTGACTTCATGTACAGAAGAATCATGACTTGATCATTATCTGGTAACATTATTTGGGAAATATTCCACTAACGCATGGGACATTGATTCCCATAGTATCTCATTTCATTAAAATTGAAGCATTGTACATTGAAAACCATTTTATTACATTTTAAATCATGAACTATGTGGACCTAATCTACACAATTGTATAAAACTCCTTTTCCATTTATGCGGGCCCCAAGGTGTTTCCTTCCACATTAACCACATATTGGAAAACTACCATTTTTATTCTTCAAATTATCCACTCTTCCCTCTTACACACTCTTATTCTCATAATTCCCCTAAAATCTATAAAAATCATAGAATTATTCATATACATTGTTAACAAATGATAATATCTTCTCATATGATGAGGATACATTGGAGATTATCTTATTTTTAAAATTATGGAATAAGATTAAAATTGATACCATCTATATTACTCTTTGTGTCACATGAATTAGTGATGTTCTCATTCCTTCTGATAGGATCCATTTCTAATAAATTACATATAATAAATTAGATAAAAAATTTATAATAACTATATAACCCTAAACATGGTCTAGTACATTACATAAATTTATTTATTCAAAATTCTTGAACAATATACTGTAGATAATTTAGGGAAAAAAATCATTCATAATGACATGTAATGAAAATTTGAATTATCCTAAGAATATCCCCTTGGAATGTCAAACCATGTGTTCTTTAAGGCCTGTTTTCATCAACTAGGTTACCCCAGATAAAGCCTAAATCACCTTGTTGGAGTTGTTACTCCTATGTACATCTATGTGAGAACCAAGTCCACAAGTTGTATCCAGACAGGTGATTATTTTCTAGGAAGATTCAAATAATACAATCCTTACAAAAATTCTATTATGCTCTTGTATGTGTATCATCAGGTCTATCTAAAGGTTTTGTTCCATAATCTATAATTTCTAAATCTATTTTCTATGTTTTCTACTAAACTTCTTCTAATACAAAATTTAAAGACCCGACCCCTATTTCCCAGATTTGGTTCCTTATTAAATATAATTGGCATATAAAAAAGGAATAAAATTCATGAAAGAAAATCTGGGTTAGTATATTTTGAAAACCAAAAAAATACATTGGTACAACATTACAACATTAAATGATGAAAAACATATAAATTTTATTCGGTACATCCACAACATTAAGTTTATCCCTGTAATTTATTCTTAGTTCACCTATTGACATCCTTGGAGATAAGAAAACATTATATAATGGGTCAGATCAGATTCTCAGTAAGGGTAAACAATAATGTGGAATATTTCATAAGCATACACATTAGGCATGGTGAATAACTAAAAATGTGTTCCATTAAAAATAAACTTGTACATACTATGGAAGAGATAAGAACTGAATAAATAATGAAATAATAAAATAAAATAATGTGTAATAAACTAGTCAAATAACCACATGAACTATTAATTACTAGATTTATAATGTGGAAAATTCATTTTACAAAAATTCTAAAAAATTCTGTCAAGGCCTCATCAATTACATGTAAAATGATGAAGGGCTATTCCAGAAACGTATCTAAAAATGGGTAAGGCCTCACCCAAGTCCTTATCTATATTTCTCATGAAACCTACAGATGCATAAAGGGGATGTAGGGGCCCCACCCAACACATACTAAGTCCAATTAATTACTAATGTGAATGGGGTGATCAAAATTTACATATACATTCCTGTTGAAACTAATTTATGAAATGTAAATAACATTCCACAATCATTAAACATAAGCACTAGTCATTCAGAATAATATGGTGAATGATATCCAGATAAAACATCCATAGTCTATATAATCATGAAACCTTCCAAAAAATATTGTAGATTATAATATAATATATAAACCACATGAATACATTATTGATCAAAATATGCTGACACATATGAAGATATTTTTAAATGAGACCAGTGAAACATTATTGAGGATATAATCCTTAAACCTTTCGATTTGTAACATACCAGCATGAAACATTTAAATCATTAGTCCAAATAATATCATCATAATTGGTGGAATCTGGATATGATATACGAAATGGTAGTACATACACTACATGTAAGAAACAAGTGGCTAAAAAGTCATATATCTCATAAAAGAAAACATGAGATGAGAAAAGTCATTTTTTACTGTGGAAATAAGAATTCTTTTGGAAAATCGTTTTTATTTATTAGGAAATCAGATTGTAATAATATATTTCGTATAACATAAAATTTAATGTCATTGAAATTAACTTTTATTCTAAAATAAATTCTTATTGAGGTAAAATAATTTAAAAATATATTTTAAGGAAACATTATAAATAAAACATTTTAGTATAGTTTACGGAATATACTAAAGGATTTTAGAGAAAAAAGGCATCTTTTCTTTCATGATACTATAAATGACCCAAAATAGTTTTTTCATGTTAATTTTTTTTAGAAATAAAAATATGGACTAAAATAGATTATAGAGTGAACATCATAATAGTTATAAAGTCGAGAAGTTCCTTGAATCAAGCATGCATTTCAAAATAAGATTTCGAATAATTATTTTAAAACACGTAAATAACTATAAAATAAAGATTGATTATGATTTTTATATATATATATAAAATTCACACATAATTTATGAAGGGTATATAGGAATAAATTAGAATTTCAATGACGTGAGTTCAGAATAAGTGAATGTCGAATAAAAATGGAAGTTCGGGTAGAAAATACATAAAACATTGTAATGAGTTGAATCGTATCTCCAAAAAATAATCATCATAAATCAATAAATTAAACATAATGAAAATAAATAGATTAATGATATGAAACATCAATTTTTAGTATACCTACATTATACAAAAGTAGTAGTAGTGAATATAGAATATCTGCCAAAAATGGAAGTGAGATGTCAGAACCCTTACCTTAATTCTGAAGTTGTTATCCACATGATTTTAAGGACCTAAATAATCTAATTTAGGTTCCTAAATTAATAATTATATAACATATTATTAATTTAATTTAATTATTATAACCTTATTAAGATCATTCATGGAATTTATGATGGGTTAAGAGGTTCAATTTCGTTGTTCGGGTCAATTTGATTCATGATTAATAGACTTGTATACATGAACAGAGAATCTTGTAAAAATGAAGACGGTTGTCCATAATTGAAGTTAAATTTTTTTAATTATCATTAATATGGTTACATGGCTGTAAATTTTATTTGGTTACTTAGAGTGATTATGAGTCATTATATAAATTATTTATGGATAACTGTTTGTGTTAATTAGTGCTTTTTGAACAGAATGAACTCATTTTTCATTATAAATTTGAAACATGTGCAAAAAACGATTATAGTACCATATATGAGACATAATAAATATATCAAATTATTTTTAAACCCTAATAATGGTTTCATGACATGAATTGCAGATTTCAATAGAAATAGAAAACCAATCGTCCTTGAATGTGTTGAATTAGAACATCTCGAATGGTGTTTTTTACTACTAGAATAAATAAAGGGTAATGTAGATATGATAAAAAAAATATTTCATAATAATAAAAATTTTAAAATAAATTTATGTAAAAGAGTTTTCATAACCTTTGGATAAGTATAGGATAGTATGGAAAAGAAAACAATAGAATTTAAAAGAAAGTAAATGAACTGAAAAGATGAATTTACCTATTCAATCTTCCATGAGAGACACTTTAAGGGAGATGATTTGGAATTTTAATGAGACCAAGGTCTTCTGTACATGGGGAGGATCATGGGAGAAGATTTTGATAGAATTTAGATAAGGTACAAGGATTGATAGAAGTGAAGAGAATAGGCAGGGAGGGGTAGTGTTTACAATGGAGGAGAGGAAGGGTTTCTCATTATTTAAATCATTAGTTTAATATATTATTCTCATGAATATGAATAATGTTGAATAATGTTACCAAAAATTGAAATACGTGCATGTGTGTTCAAAAAAATGTGCTTATATCAGCCTTACATCACCTATAAATCAATAAACTATCTATTTAGCATTTATCTTAAATTACCATATTTTACTACTCATAGAAAATCATTTATTATAGAAAAATCCAAAAAAGTCTACCCTAACCATTTTTTACATGTTGAATCAAAAATGGAGACAATTTAATTGAAATAATTTTTTAAATATGTGAAATTAAATTTTTAATTAAAATAATTATTTACTTGGAAATACATATTTTTTTATAAGAATTCTTTTATAATAAATTCAAAAATTAATTATGGTCAAATAAAATTAATATATAATCATTGGAAAATAAAATAATTTTTAAATAACCCATTTTATTAAAATGTAATTTCAAAATTTAAAATTGTGATTAAATATTTATCACTCACAAAAATATGAATACTTAATTATTAATTTATAAAATATTCCACTTCATTTATATGGTGCCTAAATTTTATTTATAATTTCATGGGTGATGCTACTTTTCTTATGGGTAATATTAATATTAATAAGGGTATACTACTATTTATAAGGGTATGTTTCAATTCCTTAGGGTAGGTTACTATTCACCAAATATTAATTTTGTTCTTTCAGACTCCCTAAATCACCCAAAAAGAATTAGTGTATGAATGATTTTCAAAATTCAAAACACATAAGTTGAAAATTTTACTTTATTGGATCGGTTTTAAAATAGTATTGTTTTTTAGTGACTAAGGTTTTCTTCCATTCAATATTAAATTTATTTGAAATTTTTTTTGGTGTTACATTCTCCCCTCCATATAAAAATTTTGTCCAAAATATATTGGAATTTAATTTCTGAAGTTAGAGGTTGACACTTTAAAATTCCATTATAAGAAACCATCATCATAAATATGGTTATAATACCCTTTTAATAAATTGGAAATGGAAATTCATCAGATCCTATTCATTCTAATTTGATTACATGGTCTAGGAAGAATAAGCAACCCATCATGTTTTGATGGAAGGTGATAAAGAGAATGCTAAGATGAAATATCATTACCAAAAAACCACAATCTATTGTTATATAAAAAATGAGAATATGACAAAAACTTTTGTTTAAGAATATTTTACAAGATATGAGTATTTAATCCACTCTATAAGTGTGTAAATATACAATTCTATTTCAGAAACACTAGATTATCCTTTATTTGTTCCCTAAAATATCTACACATTATCACTTAGCACATGTTGCATCATGTGGTGACATTAAACCCTTAATCCTCATGCAATGATCAACTTAAACCATTTCAAATTTTTTTTGACTTTTACAAAGATCAAGATACACCATTTTAGAATCATTCCCATATCAATCCTTGATAGATCCATGTACATAGGGTCCTTGGAAATCCTCAGTTTGTTTAGAACTCCATGATCCATCTTCTCAATGCATTTGTGACCTTATTTTCCTTTAATCAACATGAATCAGCACAAAATTTTAACATTCCAAACATGAGTATATTGTCCTCTTGCATCTTCTCGAAATATTGTCATAAATAAAATTTCCATAAAACATTATTGGAAACTTTAACGCATCAATACACATGATATTGGATATATTCCTTTTATAAATAAATGTTGTAAACTCCATCAATTATATAATAGACCACTTGTGGAAAAGTCAATAATAAATTTTGAGGTTTCTACTACTTATCCAAATCAATAATTTATTCATCGTTATCATAATCATTCAGAATATATTTAAGGTTTTCATTCCCTCATCTATATACTTTCATAAGATTTTAAATTTCTACAGAGTCACTCATCCTTGGTATAATTCATCATAAGACCTCAAATTCTTATTTAAATATTACTATGGTTCAATCCTCATATATTCCATAATTATTATAACTGGTACATTGCTGATAAAATATTCAAATGGCATGATTATCGATGGGAAATATTAATAATTCGACTTCATCTAGAATAGTATCATGACATGTTCATTATCCAATAACATTAATTTGTCCATAGTCCTTTGACCCATGGGACATTGATTCACATAGTGTCCCATTTCCATAATTTTGAAGAATTATAAATTGAAAAGTATTTTGTTACCTACGAAATAATGTACTTTTTGGACCATTTATCCACACTTGTAACATAAATTTTTTCCTTTTTTTCAGACTCTGGTGTGTTTCTCTTCCACAAGTACAACATATTGGAAAACTACCCTTTATATTCTTCCCTTTATCAACTCTTTCCTCTACCACCCTCTTTATCTATTAATTTCATTTAAATTCATATTGCTCATATAATTATTTATATACCTTGTTAACACATGGTATTATCTTATCTAATGATGATGATAAATTGGAGAATATATTCTTTCAATATTATTGAATAAGACCAAAAGATATAGGATTTTTACTACTCATTGCATCACATGAATTTTTGAATCTCTATTTCTTTCTGTAGGGTGTAATTTTTAATCAATTCCACCTACTAAATTTGATCAAAATTTTATTAAATCTATATATCCCTAAACTTGGTATAGTATAAAACACAAATTTATGCATCCTAAATATTATAACCATATACTTAGGATACTTTAGGGGCAGAAATCCTTCCTAATGTCTTGTAATGATAATTTTAGTTATCTTAATCGTATCCCCTATGAATATCAAACCAAGTGCACAGTAATCCCCATTTTTTCCTACTAGGTTACACCAGGTCAAGCCTGAAACCCCTGGTTGGTGTTGTTACTCCTAGGTTCATCAGCGTGAGAACCACGTCCACTTGTAGTATCCATACATGGTTTTATATACTAGAAAGAACCAAACAATCCCTTTCTTAAAAATATTCTGGGATTTTCTTATATGGGAATCATCCTGTCTATCTGAGGGTTTTGTTCCATAATATAAATTTTCTAAATCATGTTTCTATGATTTCGACGAAACTTCTTCTAATACCAACTGTAGAGACGCAACCCCTATTTCCCAGAGCCGCTGTCATTTAATATTTCATTGGAATATAAACATGGAATAACAACCATAACCGAATGTCTAGGTTAGTATACTTGGAAATGCAAACACATAGATATGTTCAACATTACAACCTAAAATGAAAAAACAACATATAAATTTTATTTGTAACATCCACAACACAAAGTTAATCCCTGAAATTTACTCATAATTCATCTCTTCACATCCTGTGGGAAAATAAAACATATAAAAAGATGTGAGATTAGATTCTCAGTAAGGGTAAATAATACAACAGATGATTTCATAAACACAAACATTAGGCATGGTGAATAACTAAAAACACATGCCATTAAAAATAATCTAGTACATACTATTTTAGGAATAATATCTGAATAAATAATTCAATACTAAAAAATAATCATGTGTATTATACTAGTTGAATAACCACATGAACTAGAAATTTCTAGCATCATAATGTGGGAAATGCATATACCAGAAATTTTGAAACATACTATCAAGGCCTCATCCAAGACATCTAAAATGATTAAGTGCTCGTCCATATCTATATCTTAAAATGGGAAAGGCCTTGGCCAAGTCCATATCTATTTTTCACATGAGACCAACCGATGCATCTAGGGGATATAGATGGCCCTGCCTGTCACATACTAAGTAAAATTAATTCCTAACATTAAATAGGTGAACTAAATTAACATATACACTCATATTGAAACAAACTTATGAAATCTAATTAACTTTCCCCAGTCATTTAACATAAACACTAACCATTCAGAATAATATGGTGAATCATATCAAGATAGAATATCCATAGTAAATCTAATCTGAAACCCTTCATAAAAATATTTTAAATGATATCCCAATAGATAAATCTTAATGAATTACATGATTCATCAATGTATGTTTAAAAATGATAATATATTTTTAAATGATACCATTGAATAATTATTGAGGAAATAATCCTTAAACATTATAAAGTGTAACATACCACCTTGATACATTCAAATAATAATCCCTTATAATAGCATGAGAATAATGAGACTGTTGATATGATATACCAAATGGTAGTTCATACACCACAAGTATTAAATATGTGGTTTAAAAGGAAAATATATCATAAAATATAATGTTAGACGATAAAAGTCCTTTATACTATGAAAAAAGAGTTATTTTAGAAAATCATTTTTATTTGTCTGGAAATCAGATTGTAAACATGAATATATTAGAAAATAAAATTTAATTTCTTAGAAATTAAATTTTAGTCTCAAATAAATTCTTATTGAGGTGAAATTAATTAATAATAGTTTTTAAGGAATCTTTAGAAATAAAACATTTTAGTGCGGTTTACGAACAATATTAAAGGATTTTAATGTGCCAAGGCCAATTTGCATTCAAAAAACTAGAAATGAACCAAAATATTATTTTCATGTTAAAATTTTTGATTTTGGAAATTAATATATGTATTAAAATAGACTATATTGTGAGAAATATAACAGTTAATAATGTTATATGTTCATTGAACCAGGCATTCATTTCGAAACAATTATTTTGAATGATTTTTATAATCCATGTAAGTAGCCTTAAAATAAAAAAGTATTTTTATTTGTACATATATATATATATATAATTAAAAAAGATTTTAATAGGAGTAAATAAGAATATATAAGAATTTTGTTGAGGTGAGTATTGAATAAGAGTAGCAAAAATGAAAATCAAGGTTCAGGTAGAAAATACTTAAAACATTTTATGGAATTGAAACGTGTGACCCAAAATTAATAATCAGAAAATGATACTTTGAATGTCAGGAAGATAAATATATTAATGATATGAAACATCAATGGGAAGTATTCATACACTATACACATGTAGTATTAATTAAAATAGAATATCTCACAATAAGAGAACACAGATGACAAAACCCTTTCATTAAGTCCGAAGGTGTTCTCCACATGACCTTAATGACCAGAATAATCAAATTTAGTTTCATAATTAAATAATTCATAAACCTATTATTCATTTAATTTAATTATTATAACCTTATTGAGTTCATTCATGGGCATTTTGATGGGTTTAGTGGTTCAATTTCACTATTCGGGTTCGTTTGTTTCATGATTGGTATGCTTATATATAGGAATAGAGAATCATGTAAAATGAGGATGGTTGTCCAGAATTGAAGTTATATATTATTATTGACAATAAATAAGGTTACATTGTTGAAAATTTAATATTGTTACTTGGAGTGAAGATGAATCATTATATAAATTATTTAATGATAAGGTGAGGTAGTATTTAAAGTAGAGGAGATTAGGGGTTTTGTCATTGTTTTAATCATTAGATTAGTATTTTTCTTCAATACTATGAATAGTGTTGATTAATGTGATAGAAAATAGTAATAAGTGGTTTTGAATTTGAACGATGTGTTTATGAATTAGCCTTACATCACCTATGACTCAATAAACCATGTATTTTTTGTTTATCGTAAATTATTGTCTTTCATTATTCATACAAAATTCATGTATTTTAGAAATATTGAAAAAATTCACCATGGCCTTTTATTAAAATTTAGATTAAAAAAATGGACTACATTTTATCAAAATAATTTTCTATATATATGAAATTTAATTTTTATATAAAATAATTTTTTAATTGAAAAATTCATATTTTATATTTAAAAATGAATTTATAATACTTTACCAAATTAAATATTGTCTCATAATGATATGGTAAAATCATAGGAACCAAAATATTTATTTACAAACACATTTTATGAAAATTATTTAATTTATTATTTTACAATTGTAATTAAATATTTATCACTCAAAAAATATGAATATTAAATTAAAAATTTATAAATTATTCTAATTCATTTATAAGGTTCCTAAATTTTATTTATACTTTCATGGGTCTCTCTACAATTCATAAGGATCATATTACTATTCACAAGGACCACATTACTATAAATAAAGTTATATTACTATTCATAATGGTAAGTTACTATTCTTAAGGGTTGGTTACAATTCACCAAAAAATAAGTTTGTTCTATAAGCTTCCGAAAATCACCCTAAATGGAACCATGTATGTCATATTTTAGAAATTCAAATTACATTTGTGGTAATATTATGTTGATTGGCTTGGTTCTAAGGAAGATTGTTTTTCTAAAGAATTAGTGTTTCATGCATTCAATATTAATGTTTTTTATAAAGCCTTGGTGCGGGACATTCTCCCCTCCTTAAAAAAATCGCCCTCAAAATTTTGAAATTTAATTTCAAATTTTAATGGTTGATACTTGAAAATTCTCTAGTGGGAAACCCACATCAGAAATTTGATTAAAATATTCGCTTAATAAGTTGGAAAGGTAAATAAAACAGTTACTACTCATTCTAATTGGATGCATGGTTCGGAAAAAATAATCAATCCATCATGTTTTTATGGATAGTAATAGAGAACATGCTCAAATGAAAGATCATTACAAAATAAATATAAAGAACAATTATGGAAAAAATGTTAATAGGAAAAAATATATTTAAGACACTTTTTCTAGAGTTGAGAAATTTTGCACTCTATAAGAGTACAAATATACATTTCTATTTCATAATCACATCCTTAACTATTGCTTGTTCCTTAAACTATCTATACTTCATCACATAGAATAGGTTTCCTCATGTGGTGACATTAAACTCTAAATCATCATAAAATGATCAACTTAAACCATTTAATAAATGGTTAACCTTTCAAAAAGATAATGACCTTACACATTAGAATAATTCTCATATCCATCCTTTTTATATCTATATACACGACATACTTATAAATACAAATTCTTTTTAGAACACCATGATCTTTCTTACTCAATCTATCTGCTACCATATTTTCCTCTAATCAACTTAATGCAGCCAAAATTTTTCACATTCCAAACTTGTGGATTTCATCATCATGTATCCTCTTGAAATATTGTAATAACTAAATTTACCATAAAACCTTTTTGGAAACATGAAATCAACCTTACACATTCTATTATGTATATTCCTTATATCCATAAACAATGTAAAATCCATTAATGAAAGCATAAAACCCTTATTGAGATGTCAATAATCATTTTTGAGGAAGTGAGTACATATCACAATCAATAATTTATTTATCATTATATAAATAATTAAGAATATATTTACGGTTGAATTTCCCTCATCCACATAAATTTCAAAGATATTAAATTTCTATTTAGTCACTTATACTAGGTACAATTCATTATAAAAACTCAAATTCATAATGAAATAATTATACAGTACAATCCTCATATATTTCTTAATTATTATAACTAGTAAATTGTTGATAACATATTCAAATGGAATTATTATTGATGAAAATATTAATCATTCAACTTCATTTGTGGTAGTATCATGACTTGATCATTATCCAGTAACATCATTTGGGGAATATTCCTTTTATGTTTGGGACATTGATTGACATAGTGTCCCATTTCCTTATAGTTGAAGCATTGTACATTGTAAACCAATTTATTACCCACGAAATCATGAACATTATGGCCCTTTTATCCAGAAATTTAATAAATTCCATTTCTATTTAAGGGGGATTTATGGTGTTTCCTTCCACAAGTACCACATTTTGTAAAACTACCATTTTCTATTATTCCCATTATCAAGTCATTCCTATTCCACCCTCTTATTCAATAGATTCCATTCCAAGAAATGGGAATTAGAGAATTCATTATATACCTTATTAACACATGATAGTATCTCCTCATACGATGAGGATACATTAGATACTATCATCCATAAAAAATATGGATTAAGTCCATAAGATATAAGTTCCTTCTTGCTCATTGTTTCACTTGAATTGGTGAGATTCACATTCCTTCTATTAGGCGCCATTTCTAATCAATTACATATATTATATTAGATCATAAAATTATTAAATCTAACAAACCATAAACATGGTATAGTACATAACATAAATTTATGCATCACAAATACTATAACCATATACTTTTGATAATTTAGGGGCACAAATCCTTCATAATTCCATATAATAAAAATTATAATTATCCTAAGAATATCACCTAGTAGTGTAAAACGAGATGCGTATTAGGGATCCTTATCATCTACTTGGTTACACCAGATCAATCATGAAACGCCTTTTGGCATTGTTACTCCTAGGTACATCTGTTTCATAACCACGTCAACATTTTGTATCTAGATATGGATCTATTTTCATGGAAGATCCAAATAATCCATTCCTTACCAAAATTCAAGGATTTTCTTGTATGTGTATCATCAATTCTATATTATGGTTTTTTCCTAATAAATATTTTCAAAATATATTTTTTATATTTTCTACTAAACTTCCTCTGATTTAACTATAAATATTCGTCCCCAATTTACTATAGATGCTGACTTATTTCATTGCATTTTCATAAAAACAAGGAATAAGAATCCTGAAGGATTGTATAGTTTAATAGATTTGGAAAAAACACACATGTGTCCAAAATTACAACTTGAAATGATAAAAACATTTAATATTTATTGGGATCATTGGAATCACTAAAATTATCTTTGAAATTTATTCATAATACCAATCTTCGCATCCTGTGGAAAAATAAAACATAAAAAATGGTGAGATGAGAGGCTTACTATGTGTAAACAATACAATAGAATACATCATAAAAATAAACATTAGGCATGGAGAATAACTAAAATAATAAGAAATTAAAAATATACATGCACATACTATGGTAGGAATATGATCTGAATAAATAATACTATAATAAATTATAATCATGGGTATTATACTAGTAGAATAACAACATAAAAATTCAATTACTTGCATCATAATGAGAGAAATGAATATTTTGGACCTCATGAAACATACCCCAAAGGCCTACGCCATGACATTGAAATTGATTTATGCCTCGTCCAAAACTATATCTAAAAATGGGCAAGGCCTTAGGAATGTCCATATCTATTTGTCTCATAATACATACCGATGCATTGTGGGGCTATAATGGGCCCCATCGATCACATACTAAGCCCAATGCATTCATCATATGAAAGGGGTGAATATAATTAACATATACATTCATATTGAGACAAAAATATGAAATGTAAATGACTTTCCTCAATCAATGATCATAAAAACTAACCATTCAGAATAATATGGTGAATGATATCAAGATAGAACATCCATAGTCAAAATAATCATAAACAATTAAATAACATATTGTAGATGATATAATAATAGATAAAACTCAATTAAGTTCAATATTCTTCAAAAGATGTGGACAATTACGAAGATATATTTAAATGAGTCATGTGAAAATTTCTTGTGTAAATAATCCTTAAATATTCCAAAGTGTCCCAGACAACCTTCAATCATTCAAATATCAACCCCTTAGAATATCACAAGAATAAGGAGACTCATGATATGATATAACAATGTGTTGTAAACAAAAAAAAAGTAAGAAAAAAGTGGTTAACAAGGAATATATGTCATAAATGTTAAATTGATACGAGAAAATTCCATTGTTACGGTTGAAAGAAGATTTTTTTGGAAAATAATTGGTATTTGTCATGCAATCAGATTGTAAAAAATTACATCCCAGAAAATAAAAGTGAAGGTAATTGTAATAATATTTGATCTTCAATTAAATTAATATTTATATGAAATAGTTTAGAAAGATTTTCTAAAAAACATATAGAAATAAAACATTTTAGTGCGGTTTTTGGAAAATTTAAATGGGATTTAAAGCCCAAATTAATGTTTTAATTAATAAAGCTAAAAATAAACCAAAATAGATTTTTCATGTTAAAATTTGAGATTTTATAAAGAAATTATGGATTAAAATACATTATATACTAAGCCTCATAATAGGTAAAAAATCAAGAAATTCCTTTAATCTGGCTTGCATTTCGGAACATTTTTTTGAAAGATTCTTTTAAAACATGTAACTACCAATAAAGTAAAGAAGGATTATAATTGGTAATCATATATATAACATTAAAATAGAATTTATGAGTAGTAAATAAGAACAAATAATAATTTCATTGAGGGTATTATATAATAATAGCAACCTAAATGAAAATGGAGGATAATATAAAAAGTACTTAAGACATTGTAATCCATTGAATCACATGACCAAAGATTAATAATTATAAAATGATACATTTAATATCATGAAAATAAATTGACTAATGATATAAAGCATCAATGGGTATTATACATACAACACACACAAGTATTAGTAGTGAATACAGAATATCTCAAAAAAATGGAAGTGAGATGATGAAACCCTTACCATAAATCAATGGTGATCTCCACACGATTTTAATGACCTAAGTAATAAAATATTTGCACATTAATTAATAAATATAAACTATTTATTCATTTTATTGATTTATTATATCCTTTTAATGTTCTTTCATGACTTTATTGAAGGGTTAAGAGGTTCAGTTTCATTGTTCAGGTTCGGTTGTTTCAGGGCCATTATACTTATATACATGAATGTAGAATCGTGTAAAATGAGAATAGTTTTCCTGAATTGAAGTTATATGTTTTTATTGATCCTAAATAAGGTTACATGGTTTAAAAGTTTCTCCGGTTACATTCAGTGAAAATGATCCATTATACAGATTAATTAATTATAAGTGTTTGGGTTAATTAGTTGTTTTTTGACACAACGAACTCATTTTTCTTTACAGATAAAAAAACATTGTCCCAAAAGAATCCAGAACCATATATGAGAAATGAAAAATATATTATAGTCATGTGAATCTATAATTATTGTTTAATCTCCTAAATATAATACAATAATATAAATTGAAAACCTATTGTCCTTGAATGTAGTAAATAAACACATCACGAATGGTGTATTTTTAATACTAGCATAAAAGGTTGGAAAAGAAGAGAAGATAATAACTTATTTCATAATCATAACAAAAGTAAATTAAATTTAAGGTACTGAAGTTTTCATAAAATTTTTATTAGTAGAGGTGGGGATAGAAAATAAAACAAAGGAACTTGAAAATAAATTAAACGAATTGAAAACGGGAAATTACCTCTTGAAACAATCCTCCATTAGAGCCTCTTTATGGGAGAGGATTTGTTCTTTTTATGAGAACAAGATCTGATGGACATGGGTTAGGATCATGGTATGGTATTTGGGAAGAATTTGGAAATTTCACAATTATTAATAGGATTGAAGAGAAGAGGTGAGGGGTGGTATTTATAGTGGAGGAGAGGAGGTGTTTCTATTTATTTTAACAATTAGTTTAATATTTTTGCTCAAGACAATGAATAGTATTGATTAATGTGACCAAAAACAGTAATAAGTGCATTCTAGTTCGAAACATGTGTGCCTACATAATCCCTACATCACCTATGACTCAATAAACCATGTATAAAGCATTTATCGTAAATTATCTTATTTTAATATTCATTAAAAATTCATGTATTTTAGAAACTCCCAAAAATTCACCCGATCCATTTTTTGACATGTATAACCCAAAGGGGGATCTATGATATAAAAATAATTTTCAAAATATGTGAAATTTATTTTATAAATAAAATCATTATTTACATGAAAAATAATGATTTTATATTTAAAAATTCTTTTATTATTCATTAAAAAATTATCTATGGTCACATAATGTTTTCCTAATATCATAAGACAAAAAATATTTATTTTTGAACATATTTTATGAAAATTAATTACATAATTAATATAAAATTGAAATTTAATATTTATCCCTCACATAAATATGAATACTTAATTAATAATTTATAAAATATTCTACTTCCTTTATATAGTGAATAAATTTTATTTACATATTGTTGGGTGAGGCTACGATTCATATGGGTAACATTGCTATTCATAAGATAATATTAATATTCATAAGGGTAGGTTACTATTCACAGGGGTAGGTTATTATTCACCAAAAAATATGTTTCTTCTATCAGACTCTAAAAATCACACTAATTGCAGATATATCTGTTAGATTTTTGAAATTCAAATCACAAAAGATGATAGATTATAAATATTGGGTCGGTTATAAAAAACAATTTTAGGGAATAAGTGTTTCATGCATTCAATATTAAGGTAATGTGTAAGTCATTATGTTGTTACATTTTCCCCTCTTTAAAAATTTGTTGTCCTAAACATTTTGTAATTCAATTTCGAAAGATAATGGTTGATAGTTGAAAATTACCTTTTTTGGAAACCCACATATAAAATATGTTTAAAATATTCTCTTAATAAGTGTGATAAGGGAAATGTGTCAGTTGCAACAAATTCTAATTGGATAACTTGGTTAGAGAAGAAAAATAAAACAATCGTGTTCTGATGGAAAGTGATAGATGAAATGATCTGATGAATGTTCATTACCACAAAACCACAAACTATAGTTATGAAAAAATTAACAATAAGACAAAAAATTTATTTCCAACTCTTTTCCAGGAGATGAGGAATTATTCTACTCTATAAGAGCATAAATATACATTTCCATTTGATAAACACAATCTTATCCTTTGTTGGTGCCTTGAACAATCTATACATTAACTCTTAGCACATGTTGCATTATGTGGTGACATTAAACTCTAAATATTCATAAAATGATCGACATAATCCTTTTAATTAATGGTTTAACATTCCCAAATAACATGATACAACATTTTAGAATCATTCCAATATTTATCCTTTATATATCCATGCACACCTGGTCCTTTAGAATCCTCATTTTATTTAGAACTCCATGATCCATTCTACTCAATGCATCCACAACCATATTTTCCATTAATCACCATGAACAGGCCCAAAATATTCACATTCCGAACATGTGAATATCAACATCATGTATCCTCTTGAAATATGGTAATAAATAAAACTATCATAAACCATTATTGAAAACATGCACTGATCCTTACACATGTCATTGGATATGTTACATATATTCATAAATTTTGTAAACTCTACCAATGATAGCATATACCACATATAGAAAAGTAAATAATTAGTTTCAAGGTATTGAGTACTTATGAAAATAAATAATTTATTCATAATTATCTTAATAATAGGGAATATATTTAGGGTTGTATTTACATCATCCTTATACATTACCAAGATATTAAATTTCTACTAAGTCACTTATCGTTGGTAAAATTCATCATATGACATAAAATTATTAATTAAATTGTACTATATTCAGTCATAATGGCCCTAAGGCCTTAAATTTTTATTATTTTGATAATCCACCTTTCTAGGGATGAGGTAGAACCCTAACAAGGCCTGAAGGCTTAGAGACAATTACATGACCCGTAAGTCTTAGAGGGAATCACCCAGATAGACAACTTGGAACTGCACGTCCCCAGCATGTGTCATGATATCATCACTCCACCTTTATAGGGCTAGTCGGGAAGCTATCATATGAAAAGCTACACATGCCCAGTACTGATGGAAAAGCCATACCCTATCATTCTTACAATTTCAGTTTGTTCTGGTCCAGTGAATGCGCCTACCCGAAATCCTCCTCTGAAGCCTTGTCCCTTGAAGTCTGACAGGTACATCTTCATTCCTATGGCCCGAAGGCCTTAGGGTTTCCTAAAGGCATTAAGGTGGCCCAAAGGCCTTGAGAATCAACTATCTCGAAGGCCTTGGGTGGCCCAAAAACTTTACAGGACCCGAGGACCAAACTGGTCCCCAATGGCACAAATGGAAGAATAGTCCTGACAGCTACAGTGCCGAACAGTTCCTGCTATAGTATCTTCTATAGTGCCTGATATAGTGCCCGCTACAGTAATGCTATAGTGCCCCTGAAATAAGCTTCCACCCAGATTTGATCTTAGGTCTCTTGGATATACCTACTGAGTCCTCACCAACTAGGCAGAGGCTCATGTGAAAAACATTGTTGTCAATTAAGTCCCCCTTTTTACCCGTATGGTGGGTTCTCCGACCTAGGGATATACATGTTCTCTATGTAAGAAATGGAGTTTAATAGGCCTATTCATAATATGAACTACTACATTAAAATCCTTATATATTCCTTAATTCTTATATCCAGTACATTGTTGATAATTTATTCAAATTGAATGATTCTTGATGGCGATATTAATAATTTGACGTCATTTAAGACAATATCATGACATTATCATTATCCAGTAACAATTTTTATGGAATATTATTTTAACACAAGGGAAATTGATTTTTATAGTGTGTCAATTCCTTGCAGCTGAAGCAATGTACAATGAAATACATTTTCTTACTCGTGTGATCATGAACTTTATGGCCATTTTCTTTACACTTATAACAAACTCTTTTTCCTTTTAATCATATTTTGGGGTGTTTCCTTCCACATGTACCGCATGTTGAAAAACTACTGTTTTTATTCTTCCATTTATCAAATATTTCCACTTTCACACTCTTATTCTATTAATTCCATTCAAATCCATATGACTGAGAGAATTATAAATATGCCCTGTTAACACATGATAATATATTCTCATATGATGAGGATACTTTGGAGAATATCATCCTTCAAAATGATGGATTGAGACCAAAAATGATATGAACCTTCTAACTATTTTCATGAAATTAATTCGTGATGTTCTAATTCATTCTACTAGGTGCCTTTTCTAATCAATTATATATAGTACATTACATCAAAAATTTATGAAATCTATATAACCCTAAACATTTTATATTACATAACATAAATTTATCCATCCCAGATCCATAAACAATATAATTTCGATACTTTAGGGGCCTGAATCCTTCGTAATGACTTATAATAAGTAATTGAATTATCCTAAGAATATCACCTACGAATGTCGAACAAGGTGCGTAGTAAAAAAAAGTCATTTGCGAGGTTACCCCAGGTCAAGCCCAAAACACCCTGTCGGAGTTGTTACACCTAAGTACATATGTTCCAAACCCACATCCACTAGTAGTATCCAGACATGGATTTATATTCTAATAAGATCCAAATAATACATTACTTATGAAAATTATTGGATGTTCTTGTATGTGTATCATCAAGTCTATCTTAGGGTTTTGTTACCAAATCATCATTTTATTTATGTAGTTTCAAAATTGTCTACTAAACATCCTCTGATACCAACTGTAATGACCAGACCCCCATTTCACACAACCAGTGCCTTATTGAATTGCATTGGCATATAAACAAAGAATTAGAATCCTGAATTAATGTGGATTTTAGTATATTTGGAAAATAATACACATACATATTTTAACCCTTACAAATTGAAATAAAAAACAACATATAATTTTAATTGGGAACAGCCACAATACTAAGTTCATCCTTGCAATTGATTCATAAAACACCTTGTCACATCCTGTGGAAAAATAAAACATATGAAAAGGGTGAGATAAAATTCTCGGTAATTGTAAACAATACTATGGTAGATATCATATATATAAACACATTCCATTAAAAATAAATTTGTTCATACTATAGTAGGAATAAGAGATGAATAGATAATTCCATTATAAAACATAATCAGGGGTATTGTACTAGTAAAAAACCAACTAAAAATTTAGTTACTATATTCATAATGAGGGAAATTCATATGTCCGACATTCTGAAACATATTGTTAAGGAATCTTCCAAGACATCTAAAATGATTAAGGCCTCAGCCAAGACCATATCTAAATATGTGTAGGGCCTCAACCAAGTCCATATATATTTTTTATCGTGAGACATACCAATGCCTAGAGGGGATACAGTGGATAACACCCATCCCAGAATATGCCCAATAAAATTATCATATGATATGGGTGGACACAATTAAGAGATTTCTTCATATTTAAACAAAAAATGAAAATGTATATAACATTCCCTAATCATTGATCATAAAAACTAACCATTCAAAATAATATGGTAAATAGTATCAAGATTGAACATCCATCGTCAAATTAATCCGAAACCATTCAATAGCACATTTATATGATATAATAACAGATAAACCTTAATTAAGTACAAGATTCAAGAATTAATTTTTACAAAGATGAAGATATTTTTAAATGATACCACTAAAAATTTATTGAGGAAATAATCCTCAAACATTCCAATGTGTCCCATATCACATTGATACATTCAAATAAAAATTTCTTAGAATATCATAAGTATAAGTAGAGTATTGATATGATATTCCATGGTTTATTTCATATATCAGAAGTTGGAAATAAATTGTTAAGAAGGCATATATCTCATATTTGATAATGTGAGATGAGAAAAGTCATCTTTTACTATGGAAAGAAGAGTTATTTTGGAAAATAATTTATATTTGTCATGAAATCATACTATAAAAGGTTGAATCCTATAAAATAAAAGTCATTTTCAATAAAATTATATTTGAGACATAAATAAAGTATTTTTTATGTGAAATAATTTAAACATGGTTTCTAAAGAAACATTTGAAATAAAATAATTTTTTGAGGTTTAAGGAAAATATTAAAGGCTTTTAATGTTTTACGGTGTATTTTCTTCTATAAAAGACGAAATCAACCAAAAACGTTTTCATGATATATTTTTTGATTTTATAGAAAAAATATGGCTTAAAAAAGATTATATAGTGAACTTCAGAACAGGTCAAAATTTGAGAAGTTCGTTGAATCGGGCTTTTATTTCTGAATTTTTTGATAGATTATTTTAACACATGTAACTCCCTATAAAATAAATAATATTATTAGTGGTACATGTATATAGAAAAATCACATTGAATTTATGAGGATTAAATAGGAATAAATAATAATTTTATAGAGGTGAGTAGTGAATAATAGCAACTTAAATGAAAATGGTGGTTTTGATAGAAAAATATAAAACATTTAAATAAATTGAATCATATTCCCCAAAATCAATAATCATAAAATGATAAATTGAATACTCTAAAAATAAATAGATTAATGATATGAAATTTTATTTGTTAGTATACATACACCAAACAGATGTTGTAGACGTGAATAAGAAATATCTCACAAAAATGGGAGTTAGATGAAGAAACCCATAGCTTAAGTCTGAAGGTGTTCCCTACATGATATTTATTACCTAAATAATAACATTTAGGCACATTAATTACTGAATGTAGAACCAAATATTTATTTAATTTGTTTATTATGACCATATTTTGTTCATTCGTGTTCTTTTTGATGGGATAAGAGGTTCAATTTCATTGATCGGGTCTGTTTGTTCCATTATCGGTATACTTTGATACATGAATGAATAATCAAGTAAAATTACAACCATTGTCCAAAATTGATGATATATGTAATTAGTGATCATCCAGAATTTTACATGGTTGTAAACATCATTTTTTTACTTAGAGTGAATATGAATCATTATGTATATTATTTCATAATAACTATTTGGGATAATTAGTGGTTTTTGAACACAACGAACTCATTTTGAATTATAAATAGAAAACATTTGTATAAAAAGATTTCAGAACCATATATGAGACTTAATACATATATCATAGTCTGGTTCAACCATAATAATGGTTTTAGGACCAGAATTAAAGTTGGTATTAGAAATTGATAACCCATCTTCCTTGAATGTGCTAATTAGTACATCTCGAATAATGTTTTTTTACTACTAACATAAAATTAGGGTAATGGGGAGATGAAAATAAATTATTCCATGATCATAAAAAATTTACACTATATGTAAGGTACTATAGGTTTTATAATATTTGGATGAAGAGAGGTGATAAAACAAATGAAAAAAAAGAACCCAAAAAGGAAGTAAAATAATTGAAAAGTGTAATTTACCTCTTGAATTAATTGTCCTTGAGAGCCACTTTATGGGATAGCGTTTTGACTTTTTCTGAGACCAAAGGCTGAAGGACGTGGGGAGATCTTGGTAGGCTATTTGAGTTGTATTTATACATGAAACAGGGCTTGATAGGGTGAAGAGAAGAGGTAAGTAGGGGTTGTATTTATAGTGGAGGAGAGGAGAGGATTCTATTTATTTTAATAACTAGTTTAATAGTTTTGATCAAGACAGTGAATAATCATTCATCATGTGAAAAAACAGTAATAAGTGCATATTATTTTGAACCATGTGTGCCTACATCATACTTAAATCACATATTATTCAATAAACCATGTATTTATCATTTATCATAAATTATCGTAATTTACTATTTAGAAAAATCTCATGTATTTAAAAAAAATAAAAAAATTAACTCTAACAATTTTTTTACAATCAGAGTCAAAAAAATGATATCCATTTATTAATTTTTTTAGAAAATATGTGAAATTTAAAAATAAAAAACATCATTATTTACTTGAAATATATATATTTTATATTTAGAAATGATTTTATAATATATTTAAAATAATCCTAAAATAATAAGGATATAAATTATTTCTTAGGAACCCATTTTATGAAAATAAATTATTTTGTTAAATTAAAATTTTAAAAAATATTTATCAATAAAATATATATTCATATTTAATTAATAATTTATAAAATATTTACTTCATTTATAAGGTGCCAAAATTTGATTTATACTTTAATGGGTGATGATACTATTCCTAAGGGTCATATTACTATTCATAACGGTAAAATTTCTATTCAAAACCGTATAATACTATTCATAATGGTGGTTTATAAGTCATAAGGGTAGGTTAACATTCACCAAAAATTATGTTTGTTCTATTATACTAGAAAAATCACCGTAAAGGCAACCGCTTATGTCATATTTTTGAAATTAGAATCACTTATGTGGAAGAATTATGTTTAATGGATCATTTATAAAAAGATTTCTTTTTTAGAGATTTAGTGTTTCATGGATTAAATATTAATGTTAATTTTAAATCCTTGAGGTTTTACATCCACCCCTCCTTAAAAAATTTGTTCCTTGAATGTTTGAAATTTAATTGTAAAAGTTAATGGTGGATACTTGAATATTACCTTGTAGGAAACCCACATCGAATATATGTTTAAAATATCCTCTTAATTAATGTGAATGGAATATTTATTTGTAACTACACATTCTAATTGGAAAACATGGTTAGGGGACATTATGTTCTGATATATGGTGATAGAGAACATGCTCAGATAAACGATCATTACCATAAAACCATAAACAACAATTATGAAAAAAACTGATAATTTGAAAAATATTTTTATTTAAGACTCTTTTTGTAGAGTTGAGGAAATACCCCACTATATAACTTATTCATTTTTTGAATTTTTATAAAAACTCTTTTACTGAAATAGTGGGAACTCTAACATCATTAAACCATACATACTTGAGTGGGAAAATTCAAAATTAAAAATCCTAAAAAAAGTAAAAATACAAGTCACTGGAAGATCACGTCAACGAAATCACTTAAAATCATTTAAGTAGCCAGAGGATCCCTTAAACATGCTGAGTCTATTCGTGTCAAAACATTATCATCATCTTCACAATGCCACCACCATAAACTCATCACCAATGACCGCTTTATTGTTGACCACCACCGCAAGCCTAAAACCCTTCTAACGTCATCATCATTTCCATTGTTGGCTATCAAAGAATCACGACACCATGGTTAAAACACTGATAGTAGAAATTAGAACTACGAATAGTCAATACCAAAATTCATAGACACCAAATCGGTTCACTGAAAAAATGAATGAAGAAACACCGAAAAGAACTACTGAACAAAAAAAATCCATTTTTTATATTTGTTGTTGCCACCATTGAAAGTTTCCATCCATGAAGAGAAAGAGAACCAGAAACATCTTTGATGGAGAAATATGACTCATAATGCTAATGGAAAGCCACCTGCTTTCGAAACCCAGATCCAAAAACTTTTTTTACCACCGCCCTAAGTCTGAATGGGAGAGGAGCAGAGGAACTGGAGGTCACAGATGTGATTTGGGTAATAGAGGGAAATGAAGAATGGAATAATGTGGGCCATATCTAATGAAATTAAAAGAGGAGAAATGGAATCCCTATTGGGAACCTACCCAAAAGACCATAAAATGAAGGAAGACAATGATGCCACAATAGAAGAGTCAAATCATCCACACACAGAGCCTATGTCAGAACGCAACGTGGAAATCCGGGAAAAGAGGCCGACAAGAGATAGAATCTAGGAGAAACAATAATTGAAGTCATCAATAATGTGTTAATGGAAACACTACCAAAGATATGAGGTTTTTTACACCAATATAAATTTTATATAGATTAATGAAGAACCATCGAATGAAGGGTAGGAAGGAAAAATCTTGCTCCTGATAGGGTTCATCGAGAGAAGAGAGCGCCCATGCGTGAACTGTGCAATCAATTCATAAAAACTCTTGGATATCCCACTATATATGATTTAAATAGATGTTTATATTTCATAAACACAAGCTTGTCATTTTTTTCCTTGAACTATCTATAATTAATCTCTTAGGATAGGTTCCATCTTCTGGTGAAATTAAACTCTAAAAACTCACACAATGATCAATTTAAACCATTTCATAAATGTTTTAACATTCTGAAATCTAATGATCCAATACATTAGAATAATTCATATATCCATCCTCGATAGGTACATATACATGTGGTACTTGGAAATACTCATTTTTTATCACTCTATGGTCCATTATTCTCAATGCATCTGCTACCTTATTTTCCATTAATCAACATGAAGCAGCCTTAAATTTTCACATTCCAAAGATGTGAATATCATCATCCTGTATCCTCTTGAAATATGGTAATAAAAAAAATTACCATAAATCCTTATTGGAACCATGCACTCATCCATAAACATTATATTGGATGTATTCCTTATACTCATTAACATTGTAAACTCCATCAATGATAGTATAGACCACTTTTGGAAATGTCAATAATCATTTTTTTGTGAAGTGAATACTTTTCCAAATCAATAATTTCATAATTGTTATAATAATCATCAGGAATATATTTCGGGTTGTATTTCCATCATCCATATACATTCCCACGATATTAAATTTCTACTGAGTCACTTATCATTGGTACAATTATTTATATGACCTAATAATATTAATGAAATTGTATTGCAGTACAATCTCTTAAATTCCGTAATTATTATTACTAGAACATTGCTGATATAATATTCACAGGGAATGATTATAGATGTGTCATATTAATCAATCCACTTTATATGAGGCTGTATCATGACTTGATCATCATTCAGTAAGATCATTTGAGGAATAGTTCTTTTACGTTTGGTACATTGATTCTCATACTGTCCCATTCCCTTTCAGTTGAAACACTATATACAGAAAACCATTTTCATACCCGTGAAATCGTGAACATTTTGTTTCCCTTTTCTCCAAACATATAATAGACTCATTTTCCATTTATTTAGGTTACAGGGTTTCCCCTTCCATAAGTACCACATGTTAGAAAACTACCATTTTTATTCTTACCTTTATCCACTCTTTCCGCTTCCACCCTCTTCTTCTATTTATTCCCTTCAAATCCATAGGAATCATGGAAATATTTATATACCTTGTTAACAAATTATATGATCTCCTCATATGATAAGGATTCTTTGGAGGCTATCTCCCTTTCAAATGATTGATTAAGACCATAAGAGATATGATCATTTTTAGTCTTTTCATCATGCGAATTGGTTACATTCTCATTCGTTATTCTAGTCACCATTTTTAATAAATTTCTATATACTAAATTATATCATAAAATTATGAACTCTATATAACCCTAAATATGGTATAGTAAATAAATTAAATATATGGATAACAAATCCTAGAGTAATAAACATTGGATACTTTAGGGGCAAAAATCCTTCATAATGGATTGTAACAAAAATTTGAGTTATCATAAGAATGTCCACTAGATGTTTCAAACTAGGTGCATAGTAATGCCCGTTGCTGTCTACTAGGTTTCCCCAGGTCAATTCCAAAACACCTTGTTGGATTTTTTAATCTTTGGAACATCTGTTCCAGAACCACATCCACTTTTAGTATCTAGATTTGGATTTATTTTCTTGGAAGATCCAAATAATCCATTGCTTAAAAAAATTATGGTATTGGTTGTTTATCATCAAGTCTACCTTAGTGTTATATTCCCTATTGAACTCTTTCTATATCAATTTTCTATTTTTTCTACTCAACATCCTCTGATACCAATAGTAAAAACCAGACCCCCATTACCCTGAGCTGGTGTCTTATTACATTGCATAGTAATACAACCAAGGAATAGAAATCCTGAAGGGACGTATAGTTAAATAGATTTGGAAAACATGGAATATACATAGTTTAATCATAACAACATGAAATGAAAACAACATATGATTTTTATTCGGAACATACACAACACTATGTTTATAACTGGAATTAATAAATAATACACCTCTTCACATCCTGATGAAAAATAAAACAAAAGAAAAGACGTGAGATTAGATTCTCAGTAAAAATAAATAATACAGTATATGATATCATAAACATTAACATTAGTCCGGGTGAATAACTAAAAACACATTCCATTAAAAATAAAATTGTACAATCTACAGCAAAAATTAGAGATGAATAAATAATTCCTTAATAAAAAATAATCATTGATATTCTACTAGTCTAATAACTACATGAAAATTTAATTAATTGATTTATAAAGAGGTAAATGCATATTCTGGACATTCTGGAACATACTGTCAAGGCCTCATCCAAGACATCTTAATTGATTGAAGCCTCATCCAAAACCATATCTAAAAATGGGCAGTGCCTCTTCCAAGTCCATATCTATTTGTTTCATGAGACCTACCGATGCATCGATGGCCTATAGTAGGCTCCACCAATTACATACTAACTCGAAGGAATTAATCATATGAAAGAAGATAATATAAATAAAATATACATTCAAATTTAAAATAACATATGAAATGTAAATTACTTTCCCCAATCGTTGAACATAAACAATAATAATTCGGAATAATATGGTAAATGGTATTATGATTGCACATCCCTATTAAAACTAATCAGAATACCTTATAAAAAATATTTTACATGATATCATTATAGATAAACCTAAATGAAGTATAATATTAAACAAAGGATGTTGACAATGATAATGATATTTCTAAATGAGACCATTGACCTTTTTTTGATTAAATGATCCTTAAACATTAATAATGTTCCCATAACACCTTGAAAAATTTAAATCATAATAAATTAGAATATAATAAGAATAAGGAGTCTCTTGAAATTATATGAAAAAGGGAAGTACATACACCAAAAGTAAAAAATATGTGGTGAACAAGTCTTATATCCCATATATGTTATAGTGAGATTAGAATTGTTCTTTTTTTTACTTTGGAAATAGGATTTATTTTGGAAAATAATTTGTATTTGTCATGAAATTAGATTTTAAACATGTATATCATTGAAAATAAAAGTGAAGTACAATGAAAATATATTTTAGGATTAAATAATTTCTTATTGAGGAGAAATAATTTAAAAAGATTTTTTTTAAAAAAAACTTTGTAAATAAAACAATTTAGTGTCAGTTAATGAAAATATTAAATGATTTAAAAAAAGGTATATTTTCTATCATAAAACCGTAAATTAAACAAATAGATTTTTCGTGTTCATTTTTTTATTTTATAATGATAAATATGGATTCAAATAGATTATTTAGTCAACATTATAATAGATAACAATTCGAGATGTTCTTTGTATCATGCATGCATTTGAGAACAAATTTTTTAAATATTATTTTAAAAAATGAAACTCCCCATAAAATAAAGAAGGATTATGATTGTTACACAATTATAAAACAATAAAATATAATTTATGAGGAGTAAATAGTAGTAATTAATAATTACATTGAGGTGAGTAGATAATAAGAGCAAGCCAAATGAAAATGGAGGTTCGAGCAGAAAATAAATAAAACTTTGTAATCAATTGAATTGTATAGAAAAATCTTTATAATCAAAAAAACATATATTGAATATCATAAAAATTAAGATATTAGTGATACGAAACATCAATGGGATGTATACATAAACAATACACAATTATTATTAGTTAATACAGAATATCTCAAAAGAATGGAAGTGAGATGAAAAAACCCCTTCCTTATGTGACAAGGTGTTCTTTAAATGAATTTAATGTCTTATATAATTAAATTAAGATTCATTTATCAATAATTCCATAACTTTTTATTCATGTAATATATTTATTGTAACCTTATTAAGTTCATTAATATCCTTTTTTATGGGTTAATTGGTTCAATTCCGTTGTTCGGGTCCATTTGTTTCATGATCGGTTTACTAATATACAAGAAAAGAGAATCCCATAACATGAGGATGCTTGTCCATAATTGAAGTCATATGTTATTAGTTATCATTTTGAATTTTAAATTGTTGTAAATTTCATTTGATTACTTAGAGTGAAGAAGAATCATTATATATTTTATTTAATGATAACAGTTAGGGTTAATTAACGGGTTTTGAACACAACACACACATTTTTCTTTATATATCAAATCCCTATTTACAAAAATATTCCATAACCATATATGAGACATAATAAATATATTATAGTCAGTTTCAACCATAAAAATGGATTTATTACTGGAATGTAATATTATAAAAGAAAATTTGAACCCACAATTCATGAAATTGGAAAATTAACACATCTCGAATGGTGTTTCTTACTACTAGGATAAAATAATGGCAATGTTGAGATAATAATAAATTACTCCATCATCCTAAAAATTAAATTAGATTAAAGGTACTAGAGTTTTCATAATATTTTTATGATGAGATGCGTTTATAGAAAACACAACAAAAGAACTTGAAAATAATGAAAAAGATTTGAAAATTGAAATTTACCTCTTGAATTACTATTCCTTGAGAGCCTCTTTACGAGATATTATTTTGTCTTTTTATGTGACCAAGGGATTATTTACATGGGGGAGGACCTTGTGAGGGGATTTGGGAAGAATTTAGACAAGGAACAATGCTTTAGAGGAGTGATGAGAATTGGTTAGACGTCGTGATATTTATATTGGATGAGAGGATAGGTTTCTCATTATTTTAATCATTAGTTTAATATTATTGCTCCTCTTTATTAATAGACTTGATTAATGTGGCCAAAAAATAGTAATAAGTGCATGTGAGGTCAAAAAATGTGTTCTTATATCATCCTTACATCACATATTACCCAATAAACTATGTATTTAGCATTTATCATATTTTATTATTCATCCAAAATTCATGTAATTTAGAGAGAAAAAAAATCACCCTAACCATTTTTTTAAATATAGATTCATAAAAATGGACACAATTTTATAAAAATAATTTTCTAAATATTTGAAATTTAATTATTAAATAAAAACATTATTGACATGAAAATAAAAATTTATAATTTATAATTTCTTTTATAATACTTTCATAAAAACTATGTCCTTATAAAATTATCCTAAAATAACATGAAAAAAATATTATTTAAGTACCCATTTTATGAAAATGAATTAATTTATAAATTTAAAATTATAATAAAATTTTTATCACCCACAGAAATACGAATACTTAATTAATAGTTTATAAAATATTCTACTTCATTTATAAGATGCCTAAATTTTATTTATACTTTAATGTGTGAGTCTACTATTTATAAGGTTCATATTACATTTAATAAAATAAAAATTACTATTAATAAGGGAATATTAATATTAATAAGGGTGGTTTACTATTCATAAGGGTAGGTTTCTATTCACCAAAAACTTACATTGTACTATTAGACTCCAATAATCATCCTGAACGGAAACGTGTGTGTCAAAATTTTTACAATGAAATAACATATGTGGAAAAAAAATTTATTGGGTTTATTATATAATTTTTTTTCCTAGAGACTCATTGTATCATGAATTAAATATTATATGTATTTTTAAATCCTTGGGGTGTTTCACTAGGGGAGTATCGCCAGTAGTTCCCATAGCTTTCCATAATGGGCCAACATTCTTATCCATGAGGAGTTGAGTATGGAGATCATCATGGAGATGAATAAAATCATACATGTACTTCATGTTTCTACAGTGTGTATCAACATAAAAATGATTTGGTTTATCACAGGGACCACAACTATCATTAATAGTGTGCTCATTAGTAAGACTATTGTTCCACTTAAATGCATTGGAGGGACCAGTAATCACAATGTTATCTAGGGTGGGTATCTGATTCTTTATATTATTTCCTGTAAAGATCGCAAATTATAAATGCTTCATGTTAGAGAAAAATATTTCTTTACCTCTGTTTAATTTAGAAAAAATGTTTCCAATGAACATATAGCACGTAAAGAACATTGGATTCCTTTTTAACTAAATGAAAAACTTTGTTGTCTCATCCCTTGTGGAAAGAATCACTTCCTCCATATGATTTCTAGCCAGGTCAACAACAAAGCATATTTGAAAATAGTTCACATATATTGGATTTTATTCTAACTTTCCATCCTAATTGGGTTCCCCATGAAAAATTCTATGTCCTATAGGATCTTCAGGTGTCAGTATATCGAGTTCAACTTCCAATTGTGCTTCCAAACCAGTGTGTGACTCTTCTTGACCATGTCTAAATCAACGTTCCTATAAAATTCATTTATTCTTAAAAATACAAGCATTAAAAATAACAATCTAGAGCTCAAATATTTTTGTTTATGATCATCCAAGGGAAATACTATATGGTAGTACACAAATCAGGTGAAACAATTATTTTATTCATGAAAATATCAAATATATATTACTATAAATAATAAAATAAATATAATTTCAAATAATTAATGTTATAAATTTTTTTCCTGATTAATATGATCTACTATGGATGTAAAAAATATTATTTTTATGTTAACTTGATATCCTGATATTTTTAAATTTCCAGGTAATAAATAGTTTCAAAATTGATACTAATGATATTTTTACAAAATAATATATTATAAAATCATAAAAAAATTAAAAATAATATAATTATAAGTTTTTGAAATATGTTATAAATTTATCATTTATTATTTAACTGACAAAAAAATTAAAAATTAAAACCATTTAATATTAAAATCTTTGTTATCTTAGTTAAAATTGATATAAAAAAATAAGTGTTAAAATTTGAAGGTTTACAATATTACCACAAATTTTAAAAAATAAACTATATGATGATATTATAGATTTATCTCATTTAATATTATAATAAATGGAATTAATAATGTGTTATTATTGATTATTAATTTATTATAAATTAATATTTTTAGAAATTTCAAAAATTCCCTTTGGCTAAATTATAAAATGGAACATCCTCCCTAACTTTCTTCAACCATATTGAAACTTAAATAATTACAATACCAACTTCAATTCTCATTTAATCTTACCTATACATGTTCAAGTTGTTATTTTAATTACTAATTACTATCCTTAGTGACCTTATGATGCGATCTAAAGGATGTTCACCATAGAAGATGAAATAGTCTTTACCAACTCTATTAATATTATTTCTCCTTGTACATCCTCTTCGTGTGTTATTTAATTTATAATGTAAAAAATCATGTATCTAAACTATTATTATATTCCACTATGATTATTGAACAACCATATTCCACATATTATCTATCCTCCAAAAAACAAAATCACCATGTGTGCGTGCGTAAGACATACTGTCGCCATGTTGTGGTGTATTTATTTTTCATCACCCCATTCTTTGGGTGGGTATAATAATGGAAATAATATAAATATATACACATATATATATATATATGATAATTGTAACATTATATTTATTTTGGAATAAAATATACCATCTACTTCAACACCATTTCATCATTAAGGTAATGATATCTTTACTCACACATATGCATAACCTACCATCACCATGATGTGATTTGATTCATTTTCCTTGTTCACCATAATAGAATGAGTATATATATGTGAATAATGAATTTATATGATATATATTACCTTAAAATAATTCTTAAATTTATGTAACTATATCCTCTTTCTAAGAACAGTGCGAGATACAAAAAAATATGCATAGAAAAATGATAAAGATAACACCCAAATAAAGGGTAATAATGAAATAATATTTACAATTGGGTGAAAATATGAAATAATTGGGCCATATATGATATAATAAATATGAATATGAATTATAAATAAATTAATAACATTATATTGATCATTATTTAAGGGTTTGTGATACGTTTGATGGAAATCTGAGCTAAGGTAAAGGTTAATTTAATAACCTCATTTTATTTGGAATTGTTTATAAGTATATACTAGGGAATATTTGTCTTCAATTTTCAATGTTTAATAAAACATTAACTATTTTTATTTAATTTTTAATGTAATTTTTATCAATGTGTGCTTTTTAACCAAATTATTTGCATATAATCTTCTTTTACATTTTCCAAACAAGGTATTTGTTGACTTTTCCAGAAAAAGTATGAGATGAATTTTTTAACTTATATGGAATGAAAGGATTATTATTCATTAATGGAGCATTAATTACATGAATCTTACCTTAAAATAATTTTTTATATTTTCCTAACGAGGTAATTTATGACATTTTAGTTAATGTTTATGAAGGAATGGTATTTATTAATCCAATTTATTTTCCAAAGGTTATGTAATGATGGAATAATTCTTATCAAATTTATTTTAATACATGGGTTCTAATATGACAACTGTTTTATATTATTGTGTACCCAATATGTATAGTTTTTTGTTATGTAACTGGTCAGACCTATATCACCCTTAAAATAATTGGGTAGATATTTTGATCTCATGATATATGTAGGACTGGAATAGGTAGAAAACTCTCTTTAGTAATATAGGTCTGGAAGACAGAGTGAACTTAGTTCAGTAATGGAATTTATTAGCTATGATGATCCTAATAGTGATCTTTAACTAATATGAAAATTAGTTTCTATTATTATGTCTATGAATTTTTTTTATTTCATATATTATGGTCTCATGTAATATGTTCTTTAATTCGTTATAATCTTCAATGATTTTTCTGTGACACAATTCCACGATCCTTGATTTGGAGGATATAATTTTTAAAAGATTTATCGATGTTATTTTTCCAATTTTCTTTTGTTTTATCCATTTATTAGCATTTATAAGAATCTCATCTCACTATTTTATTATGTTTTAATTCCCCAGGTTATTATGAACAATATTAAGTCTGTTTTTTCAAAAAGGGTTCTAGTTATGAAATACTAAACAAGAGATGATATAGATGTTTTCCGAATCAGTTGTTTATGAATCCCAATTTCTAAATACACATAACCTATATAGTTAAATCATGTTTTTTATGTTATTTAATTAATATTCATATATTTTATATTTTATTTCTATGTATAATGTTTGGGTGAATATTTAAGAATACGAATTGTTTTCAAATAATATCACATTTATAAGGTTTAAATTATAAAACTATGATTTCACAAATAAAGAAACCTTTTTAATATAATAATTATATGTTTAGAAATTAAAATAATGAATTCAAAAATAAAAAGATTAATTTATAGAACCCATGATGAATGTTTTGAAAACCTAAGTAATATTTTAATCTAATAGAAACTAATTTTATTCTATTTCTTCTAAATATGTATGTATAAGGTTTAATTCAGTTCATTTTTTTAGTTTTTAAATAAAAATAATTAATATTTGGTTATTAATAAACACATTAATGTCATATACATTTCAAAAATATTTTAATTTTATATTAATAACAGTTTTTAATCATAAATGTAAATGTTTTTTAATGATGTTATTTATGTGTTATATGTGATTGTTATAAAATAAATTATTACCACCCACTAATTTTTTATATGAAAAATATATTTAACATTTTTAAGAATTAAATTAAAAAAATATATTAAGTACTATTTTAATTTTAATCAATAATTTCAAATTTCATATTTAGCTTCCATGTTAAAAATATATAATGGTAATAATGAACAATTTAAGAGTAAAGAACCTAGAATCAAGAAAATAATCTATTTTCAAATGTTTATTTATGTATTTAATTACCTTAATCCACCCCTCAATCAATTATTATCAATTTTTTGATTCAGTAGACCTTTTAATAGTTACATGATATTTATGATCATTTGAGAAATTATACTCCTCTCCCGTAAGAAATAATGTAGAAACACCCCTATTTTCATCACTCCCATGCCTATATTATTTGACCAAAAACATACTATATGAATCTATGCAACATATTATAAATATTAATTTTATGTGGAATAATAAAAATAACACCTCTCAAAGTCATAATCAAGTAGTATAATGTTCCCTTGTAACAGCTGAGGTAAAATTATGAATTACTCATTTTCCATTTCTTTTTTATTGTTTATTCTTATACCTCATCAGAATTTAATATGACCCTATTTTAATAATTAAAATAGTATCATATTTATTTTGCAGTGATATTATGGCTATGGGATAAAAATTTTCAAACAACCACTCAATCATTTGAAAAACGTTTCTCGTGTTATGTGTGGACTGTAGTGTCTAGAAGCAATGTCAAGAATTTATTATAACATCCATACATGGAATGTTAAAACGAGTTATTTAATAAATAAATGTGAAATGTAGTAGTTTATTTGGGTTATGAATAAATAAAACAATTTGTACCTTGTTTTTGGTCATGGTAAAATTGAACCCTCCTGTGTGTACAAGCATACTACCACCAACATGACCCAACATACTTCATTTTCCATCTTGAATATTATTCACTATAAAATTATTTCAATATATGACTCAGAAACATAACATTATATAAATAATATATCTTTAATTATTTAATAATGAAATTATGAAAATTAAATCACTTTTTTATCCATACTCACCTATCTATTATATCATATTTTTTTTAATGGTCGGTTTAACCACCTATTAATATAGTGATAAAAATTAATATTTTTTATTAATAAATAAACATAAATAATATAAAATATAAAATAATTATAAAATAATTATTTTATACGGTTCTATAAATTTTATATTAATATTTTAATAGTTATTAATATACCACCTATTTGTTCAATAAATGATAAAAAATCATGTTCATCACCGACTTTGTTGTCATGAATCATAATTAAAATATATTTTAAATGAAATTGTAACATTATAAATTATCATAAAGTTTCAATTATAGTACCTGTAAATGTATTTTGATAACAAAATTTCAAGCCATAAATAATAATCAATGCCACCATTATGAAACTATTATTAAACTAGAAACAAAAACTAGTAAAAATCGATGATGAAAAAAAAACTCATATATTATTAATATATTATTATAATATCTTTTTAAAAATGTTTATAGGTATGAATAATTATATTAAATATGTTCTTATGAATTTTTTTATAACATTGAATATTAAATCCCTTTCATAAAATTCATGAGTTAAGGCTTGATATTCTCTTCTAAATTTTAATTCATTGAGAATTATCCCATACTCACAATATTATTATTTTTTGTTGTGTATATACATCCCATAGATGTATTTTTTATAATTTTATTAGTATAATAAAATTTATCTATAACTATTTATAATATTACAAATCTCAAGTGCTTTCAATTTTAATGAAAATAAGTTTGTAAGGGTGTTTCCTAACTCCATAACCATTAATTTAGTTATAATATTTCTAATGGAAATACATTTTTTCGAGTCGTATATTCATCGGTGTGAAAATAATATGTTTTAAATCCTATTTATTATGTGGATATATATTTCTACCACATAATCGTATTTTAAAATGGTTTTTCTCTTCATGATCTAGGTTTTTTGTAAGGGGTTTTCAAAACACAATTTACATACATTAGGTTATAAAAATTAATCTTGAACCAAAATAGGATATTTTGAAGTATATTTTCCAAATAATATATAAATTTTTATCTAAAAATTAATTTCAATTAATTTAAACTTCTATATCATTAACTCTATTCTAACGAATGTTTACTTCAATGATTGTGGTATTCATAAGAATTTTGATCTCATTCCACTTCATTGAAGCATGTTTTCATAATACATACCAATTATTTTTTAATATATTGTACTTACCATTCCCAATAAATTTAACAATATTATTTAATTTACCATTAAAATAGTTTAATATTAATTTCAAGAATAAATCCTTTAATATCATTTGATTATGTTGTTACTATATTAGTAAGGGGTTTTGGTCGAACTATTCACTTTTAATTATGTGAGAAACTATTTTATTTGGTAACACACATTTAAACTTATTTTATTCTTACTTTTCTTTATTATAGTTTATATTTGGAATTTTACCCATGTGTCATTCCTTCTTTATATCTAAATGTTCCGCGTTCATGGGTTTCATTATCACTAAAATTTTAAATTATTATAAATTATATTTATCCTATTAAATAGAAATTTTTCATGAATGACCATATTTTTCCTTTTTTAAATGTCCTACATTATAAATAGGAAATAATAAAACAATTTCTCTCCTATGTTATTCAATATTACCTTTATGTATTTTTAAATATAATTTTTATTATCCTTTTTATGATAATGGTTTCATAAATTGATTTTTATTAATCTTTTATTGGATTTCTCTTTAACATTTGAATTTTAATCTTAAACTATATATTTAATTTAAAATACCATATGTAATTTTTAATCATCACTTTCTGGGATTCAATTTAACATAGTTTTTCAAAGGTTTTTATAATTACCTATTCAAAAATGATTTTGGAATGTTAATTGTAACTTTTTCATTTAACGTCATTGGTAAAAATATTTTTTTAATACACCGTACACATTTTTCATCCATTATCCACATTATGTATATTTCTTTTTACATTATTGGGACTTATTTCTGGTTTAATATCTATTAAATACACTTATAGAATATAACTGTTTTTGATTAAACTCATTTTATCAAATAATCTTAATTTTATTATATTGTTTTATTGATACCCTTTGAGGTTTCCATATTAGGAATGTTCTTTTCTTCTATTCTAATATCCATTAATATTTATATACAATACATAGGTTATTAGTTTATTATAATATACACATTATATCACTATATGACTTATGATCATGCGTATTCACTTGTGAAAATATTGATATCATGTATATTAACATTCTAATGTGGTTTTTTTAACACAAAGGTAGGTTTATTGTGTATTGTTTTACCATCCAAATTTATTATAATTATTTATTATTGGAAATATTATTGACTAATTTAAATATCTAAATATCATATGCTATATTTCCAATATATAGTTTTTTAATAATGCATATTGATTATTTATTCTTTTCTTATCCACTACCTTCATATGATTAGTGAATTAGACTATATAAGTGATGGGTATGGGATTATATTATATAGATTCTATATGTGTTGGTAGGAATCTTGTGAAAATATTGGTTGGGTAGGTAATATATGGCTTTCATGTTATTTATGATGTCATGGAATGATCCTTTAACATTATGATTTAAAATTTATGAAAATTTTTATTTCTTCACTATTAAAACAATTATTGTTATACTTGGGATTTTTTATATTTATATCCATGGGTATAGTTCAATCTGATTTACTTGGTTATATTTAATTATTTTATTATAATTTATTAAATCCGAATAATTTATTCCACTTTATTTAATGATATATCAAGATGTATTCTTTCCCTTTTGATCTCTTGATCTCACCCTTCATAATTTTACATTTTTTGTTTCTCTAGGTTTTGATGAAAATTATAATGTTTGATAAATATATATAGGTTTTCTATATAGTGAATTTGATGGAGATATTTATGGTATTCCTTTGATTAAGTATTTCTTTATACAGTGGAAATATTTTCCTTTTTTTGAGAAATACATGTGATTTATTAGTTAATGACATTCATAAATTATCTAATACTCTAAAACAAAATTTGATATGATGTATTATTGAATCAATAATAATTTTTAATATTTTAATAATTAATAGTTTTATTTGGGTTACTTCGTTTGGATTTCAAGATGATATGTAATGCATGTATTTATTCACACCAAATTCTAAATGTGTGGATCTAGGGATCTATAGTTTTTTTTCAAAGAAAACGTATAAAATAATTATAAAATATAAAGATTACATGATAAACCTCTTGGAATACCATTATTTTGGAATTCCATTTATATTTTCAAAATCTATTATTATATTTTTGGATTATATAAGATTAGGCTATAATTTAATTAGTTTTTGATTTTTTAGTTTTTTCGAATATAGGTTTTCTTGAGTTCATTGATCTTATGATACCATGAATTCTTTTTACATATACCATGTTTGGAATTTACTATAAATGATATTATAACTATAAAACAAATAGTGAAAACCCAAAGGGTAATCCCATTATAATAAAAAATACAAAAAATTTGGTGAATTTTAGAGTTTATGAATTCCTAGAAAAGTCATAAACATATGTATAATAAAACAATATTCAAGTACTACCATTGATAAGCCATGGGGTAAAAACCCATAAATTATTGTTTTGTATTAAATTGATTTTCATGTTGTGCATGATTAATTAAATTAACTGGACATCTGTTTTGATACTCAAAATATCATATGGTTTGGTTAATACACATGATTTTTAGGAACCATTATGTTATATTTATATTTAATTTTATAATGTATTATATTACTTGAATAGTTTAGGAAAATTTTAGGAAATGAACATAAATAAATAATATTGAAGGATTGAAGTTCATAACTTATGTTATGAAAAAACAATAATCTAACTTCTGTATAGTAAATATTTTCCATTTTATAACTTAATTAATTTAACTATTTGTGCAACTAGAGTTTATTTTATTTAAATTACTGAATAATTATTAGAATAAGTATGTTAACTATGAATTCCAAGGAAAATACATCGATTTTCATAATATAAATACTTTTTTTAATGATTTTGTGTGTTTATTATTATATTGATAAAAACCCATCATCCACAAATTATGATTAACATAATGAACATATTTTATTTCTAGAATGCACTAAAGATGTGAAATATTGAGTTTCATGAAATTTTTTGTGATAATGATGAAGAAATAAATTATGAATATTGAATAATATTCAAGAATGTGGGAATAAGCCCTCATGGTGGTGTCATAATGGACTAGATATTGTTTTATTTGTGGTAAAGGTAGTCCATGACCAAAAAAATCTTTAGTAAAACTAGAGATTTTTTTCACATAATTTTGGGAAACATGTATTTCATTTTTCATTCCAATGATATTAAATTTTTAAACTAATTTAAAATTATATGTGGAACTATTACTGTCATTTATATTTCTATAAATATTTTTATAAGAAATTTACAATTCAAGATTATGGGATTTAATAAAATTAAATCAGTGAATGTAACTCCCGGATAATATAAATTATATATTCCTTTAAATTATAATATGTTTGATAGTGTGTGATGCTTGAAATAACATAAATAAACTATGATACATTTTTTAAATTTGGCAGTTATAAAATTATAATTAAATTTTTTGGAAAAAGATCTGAAATTTTGAAATATATTAGGTTATACAGATAAATAAAATTGATAATAACAAATCAACTAAATAAATTAAATTACCACAGCTGAACCAAAAATAACCTAATTCTATGCTAAAAATGGAATTTTGCAAATATTTATTTCTTATTCATTAATCATGTTAAATTTAAGGAACCAAAAATATTATGTATAAATGCTAATAATATATTTTTATAATAATTATAATATAATAAAATTAATTTAATTAGTAATTGATAAGAAATGTGACTAAGAAACATTATCATTAAGAAAATCCAATTTCCAATAAAAATTATTTTATTTTCTATGATTTCATTAAGTATTTATATTTAAACATATTAGAATTTTAGTTTTAAAATATTAACTTCAATTTTTTATTCACCAAAACAATATTATATTGTGGGGGATTTTTAATTTTTTTATCATGTGAAATGTTTTATAAATAGTTAAATGTACTGATTATAAAAATATTATCAAATATATAACATTTTCATAATACAATTATGATTTTATAGTTTATGAATCAATTTAGGTATTCTAAATATATATTTAAAAATTTAATTATATCATTTAAAAATATAATGTTGACATCATAAAACACATATTTAAAATTTTTAAAACAAAATTAATATTTTTCACAAGTAAAAAAATTGTATCTTTCTATTAACTATATTTTCTTAGGGTTTAATTAAAGATTGGATAGTTTTTAATGAAACAAAAATCTTCTTTAGTAATATTTAAACAAATTAAATTCATTTAAATCAATAACATTGATAATATTTTCTGAATCCTTATCTTTAACCATAAATATATTGTTTTTCTAAAAATTGTTTTTTCAATTTTTTGAAATAATATAGAATGAAATTAGTATGACGTATATATATTTTATTTTTAGAAATATTTATTTTTTATTTTGAATCATTATTAGGCCATAATATTTTTTGAATTTTCCATAAATCAATTCACGGTGGAGTTGGAACCTCAAAAAAAGACACTCTTATGGTGGTGACAATCTATAAACATAAATATGTTGACAAAAAATCATCATCATACATACCCATAGAAACTTCTAGTTCCCCCCTTATAATCAAAACTGTAATCATCATGCATGAAAAAATTTTGCTGGATGAGAGATTGAGTATGCATCATAAATAGATTGTCCACCACATCAGGTTTTCCAATGACCGTTGGCTTAACTCCCTGGATATATAACTCTATTTACCGCCCTCTAATTTTTGGATAATAATCATCCCAAGGATAAACAATAGTTTATATGTGAATATATGAGAAGACAATTCCTCCAAGACACCCATGACACTTATCTTCTCAAGATCACTAGTAGATTCGGTCTAAGTGGCCTCAAATTCCATTTTATTCCCTTGAACACTCATTGTACTCCCCATACAAACATCGGCAATGAATATCCAATGGACACTATCTCCATTAGCGGCTCCCTACAATGTTTTTCCATTGATTATCCATACATATTTATCTAGAAAACCGTAAAAAATGTAGATATGTGAATGGGGAAATTAATAAATCATTGAGTAAGGTTGTACACCCTAAATATCCCCCATGATTATGATGCTCATACCCTTCCTGACATCACCATACATGGGAACCTTCAGGACAATTGGGGGAGAAACAGTAGCCAATAAGGGGATACTAGAAGTTGGTGAGGGAAATATACCCAAACTCCCTTAGGTACCAGAAGATGAATGTTATCCTACTGGAGATGTGAACATTCATAAATTCTATTTACCAAAACTCCAATGGATATCCATTGATTAAAAACATCATACAAGTGAAGTGTAAATTCAAGGATTCATTCCAAAACTAGGAGTTACTCAAAAGTATCATTGTGAACTATGGAGTGATAGAGGTGTTATGGTGGCCTACCACATCATTACAATCTATCCCTCTTTGTTTGAGGAACTTACAGGCCAATTACATTAATAATAGAATAATGAACCTGAATTTAGGTTTTAATAAAAATTAATGGGTTTCCCAATAAAAATTTTAAATTCTATATGAGGAATAATATGTATTGGGTGGGATTTGAATGATCCATATTTACATAGATATGATAGAATCTGAGTTTCATTTGGAATATATTTTGTTCATTTATTCAGATGAAGAAAATAATAATTTCATGAACAAATTTGGGGAAATATGGGTTTTTGATGAGAATCGAACTTTGGATAAGATGTATCCAAAATGCTTCGAACTTTCAATAACAACAACTATCAAAATCAATCAACTGAGGAATATAAGGAAGCTTTAATTTTTAGACTATAACAACTCTGATATAAAGGAAAATATGAAATTTTCTTCTTAAAATATATTAATGCACATATACCGGTGATCTAGAACACCAATAACCACTAGACAATAGAGGTCCCAAGTTGATTTGAAAACCCATTAAACATTTCCTCTAAAGTTCATTCCAAACAGAATCCTTGCCACATTTTTCTCATTGTAAAATATTGTAACATCCAAAAACATAGATGATAAAAGTAAAATTATAGTGGAGCCCTTGAAATATGATATTTCCTTATATGAGATCCCAATTTTGGTATGGATATAAAACATAGAAAATCTGGAGTAATAAAAGATGAAAAGGGAAATGGGCCTTGGCTGATCAGAAATGAAGGAGAGGTAGGGGTTCATCAATTTGACCTTCTACATGGGAACCTCTCAAACATTCCATATAAGTGGTTCTAACATTGAATAAATCTTTATATTTAGTACTTGGCTAGGATCCCAATAGAGAAGTTCATTGTCACCCATTTTGATTTCATGATTTAATTTGGTATCATTATATCCAATTATTTAAACACATGATAAAAATATGTGTGAATATTTTTGGTTAAGTATTTTTTAACCTTGAACCTTCCCCCACAAAAGTATTTTCTATTATTTGATCCAATTGAAAAGTTAATTGTTACTATACATTTTTTGTAATTAAAAATCGATGCCTCTAATTTATAAAAAATCCATCACCACCCCAGACCTCATAATTCAATAATTCTATTAAATTCAACCAAACACTTTAAATATAACTCCCATACACTCCAGTAAACGTATATGAGGTTATGGCCTTTACAAAATAAAACATTTCCATGCCTTAATGAAAATTTTTAATGGAGATATTCAATGTAGTTAGGTAAAAAATTTAATTACACCCTTTTAATTTATTTTCCATTCATTCCTCTTCATTCTCATATAAATATGACATTATCATATTGATATAATTTCATTATTATGATAACTATAATTAAATGTTTTTATGTTTATAATTTAACCATTTTATACCCACCACACCACCATTCAAAAAGACACATATATCTTTTTTGGTTACATACAATTTATTGTTAATATAAGAGAGGTGATCTATTTTTCAGAACCAACAAAACTGGATTTCTCAAAGATTTTATTTAATGAATAAATATCATATTTAAAAAATTATAAAATTTCTAGAAATATAAACTAATTATTACCTTATGTATGTTATATAGTAAATTGAAATGTTTAATGTGTATACAGATGGGCTATATCCAACATGATGAAATGTATTTTTTTAGCAAGAATTTTCCTCACTATCAAACTCTAACAAAATATGATTGATCACACTAAAAAATAAAAATAATATCATTATAATTATTTAAATATGATATTATTATATAGTAATGAATTTCTTAACCATACTCAACCATCAATTATAGTGTATTCATTTATAGGGTTTGTTTAGCCACCGACATGAATATTTCCCCAAATTTCAATAGTGGATAAATATTTACACTTAACTAATGGTATTATAAATAATAAATGAGAAAATAATATTCATTATGGTTCAAAAACGTTATTATACATTCAGGAATTAGGTTTATTACACCTTCATTTTTTCCATTAAAAATCAATGAAACAAACTCATCCCCGATTTAATCATCATGCATTATAATTATTAAACATTTGAATTGGAATTAGACCACTGTATATCATTATAAAAACATTATTTAATTGATTATAATTATATCATAATTATGAAATATGAATTTATAAACAATAATTGTAAATTCTATTACAAAACTAATATTAAACCATTAATCATAACTAATAACACTTGGAGATGGAAATAATGTATAACTAACTAATATATTTGTTATAAATTTCTAAAAATATAGTTAATAAATTATTATAAATATTATTAAGGTTTCAAAATTTATTACTATGATTCTTCTGTCTATGATGTAGGATATTAATGTTACTTTGTATAATTATAGAGTTAAGTCAAGGGATACTAATCCCAATTTTCATTTTTTGATACTTATGACATATTCACCACAAATCTGATTTATTATTGTGTATATATTAATCATGGTTGTATTTTTATATTTATTGCATGAAATTAAATGTTTTTTGTAATCCATTTTATGTTTAACATTACTATTGTTTTTTATTTGAATGATAATGAATTTTTAAGGTTTTTTCTTAAGTTAATACCCATTAATTAATATGTAATGATTCTTCTTGAAAATTATTTTTATAATTTCAATAAATTACTATGTAATCTTGTATTAGGTTTTATCTTTTCTTTATTATGAGAAATAAAATTTTTCCCACAAACACCATTTCAAAAAAAAATTACTTAATGAATTATGATATACATAATGGTTTTTCATAACTCAATTAAATTTATTTGAGTTATACTTATTATTGTTGAACCACATTTTTTAATGTTAAATTATATTATCCAATGGTTATATAAAATTTATTTTCCACATTTATTTTTATTTATTATATTATTTTTTCATGAACCCCTTAAATAATTATAGTTACATAAAATATTTTCATACTAGTAATGGTTTCTATCTCAAGTTCCCTTTATGAAGACATTTGTTCTTATTATGTAGCCAATAATTTTATTATTGTTTACTTTCTACCAATGGATTTATTTATTTGTGATAAAATTACGTTCAAGGTATTTAATTTTCCTTTATAGAGCCACTCCTTTTCATAAAACGGATTCATTTTCTACTAAATTAATAATGGTTTCTAGTCAACCATATTTCATTCCATTTCAACACAAAACATCTTCATTAGAGATAATTATTCATTTTTTATACCAACATTTATTTATTATATGTTTTATATCCGATTTTCGTCTAGGTAAATAACATATTAATAGGAAGTTATTCTTTTTTGGTGGATTTCGTTATCATTTAATTAGGTAATTATAATTAATAATTCTATTCCATTATATTAGACTATTTTTCTTCAATGTACATATTTTTAATTTTTCAAAATGTTTACCTTCGTTAGTTATAAACCATAAGATGTTTTATCCCCTATGATATTCATACTTCTATTTACATTTTCCAATGGGATGTTATATTATACTTTTTAAAATGGGGGATTAAAAAAATGCATCATCAAAATATTAAGAATGATTTCCATTTCATGTTAGCATGTTAATCATCCACTCCATATTTTCAATGGAGAATCATTATGTCATTTTCAAGGATATATTTTTGGTATTCCTTTTAATGTATTATTTAAAAATGTTTGTCATTTTTCCCCTATAAGAATGACTTCTAAAAGTGAATAAATAAAATTAATATTCTTAAAAATGTAAAAAAAAAATATATTATAAAAACACTTTTATTACGTATCGCCCATTTTCATCTATCTGATAATGCGATTTTACCTCTATAGAAGATATCATTCATAAAATATCTCATAAATACAGTCATACAATATTTTTAGGTATTAATATCATGGTTCCATAAAATCAAAAGTTTCATCCCTTATAAGGATATATAGTTTAATTTTTTCTTCCTAGGAAGGTTTCTTATCTTTGAAAAAATCATTTAATGTTTATACATTACACATTGCACATGACTTAATAATACCATACAACATCATTCTCTTTTTTTTTTGACCGGGTTTATTAAATGAAAAAAATATTGACAATTAATTTGGTACATTTACAATAATGATTTTTATTTCTAAGAAATATTGAATTTTTATTGTTTTACTAACCATCATACATCTCTTAATAGCATATGATAGAGTTTATTGAGTGAAATAATATTAGTATCTTGTATGCTAGTTCTTTAATAGGGATGTTTATTATAGTGTCTTTTTTTATGTATTTATGTTTTTATTCACTCATATAATGTGATGAATTCATTAGTCATAGTATGTGATTTGTAGGGCTTGATATTAAACAGTTCATCAATGTATTGGTAGGTATCATGAGAAAAACAAGATTGTGTATTCTATGAATTAAATGAAAAATATTTACGTTATCTTCACATGAGTTTAAAAGAGTAATATTAATGATGTCTAATTTTATGTATTTCTTTAAAATAAAATACGTTATTATTATCCATGTCACTATTAATATTTATATTCAAGGATATATTTGACACTTATGTGATTAGTTATATGGAATTATATTATTATCATTTACTATTAGTATAATATTTATTCTTATTATATTCTATAAAATAACATAAGATATTAAATATCAATTTAAATTGATTTTACCAGGTGTTGAGTCACTTAATGATCCACACCATATGACTTCTCATCCCAGATATATCTACAGAACAACTCACCTAAAGACTCACTACTTCAATATATCCATATAATGTAAGACTAACTATTCTTCAAAAATTTACATTAAATAAAAATTATCATTGGTCACATCAATCAAAACAAAAACACTTATTCAAAATAATATACCATTCAATTTATTCATTATTCCAAAATCCATCATATATCATTAAATATAATAGGATTCTAAAATCCACTATGTACACTTTCCACAAACAAACTGTTATCCATCCAAAATCCCACATAATATTACTTATAAATAACCCTGAAAATCAAAACACCCTTTAATGACACTAGATTATGATTCAAGATCACATAAAAGCATACATAAAATAATTTAAAACCAAACTATTGAACTACCCCGACACTTATGGAACTTCCCATAATAAGTGTTACATATTGTTTATTATTCTATCACATCCATTCAGATTATATTTATTAAAAATGTTCATTATAAAAATAGTTTAACAAAAAAAATTATTTTTATATCAAAATTCCATTTCCTATCTATTTTCAAAAATTAACAAAATTTTATAATATCTACTCAGTTATCTAATAAAATTTTAGAAAATTACACCTTTATTTAACCATATAAAAGCCATCTATTTCCAAGTATCTAATATATTACAAGACCATTTCCATTTGAAACAACATGTTGTAAAATAATTTTATGATTCAAAATAATCATTTCACTAATATAATATATTTTTAAAATTAACATATATTACATAAAATATTATCAATATAACAACTATATAAGAACATATAAATAATATTTCAAAACCATTATAAATATTCATCAATAACATAAAATATATTTCATGCTTTACAATGTACATCATTTTAATTCTTATGGTGTATGAATAAATAAATAAAAAATTTACTAGGCTCATAAATGAATAATAAGTTTTATGAATGTTAAATTCTAAAAAAATATATCTTAATAAATCTATTAACATATTACATATATGAAACACATATTTTGATTTTATAAAAAACATATAACACATTTTATAACACATTATGAAGTAAGTATTATATCATTTATTGAATCCAAGGAGTAAATTTTTTAGAATTTTTAAATGACATCCAACAAGGTACTCATGAAAATTATGATTACCTAATTTAATTTTATTTTTAAAATTAAGTCCGCTGAAAGATAAAATTTCAAATATAATAGAATTTTAATTCCATAAAATGGAACTAGACATTGTGATTCATGAATAAAAAATGGACTTTGGCTCCCAAAAAATACCTAAAAAACATTTAGTAACACATTGTTAATCTATAGACATTAATTAACATCATTACAGGAATGTATGAAGCCTACTCACAATTGATATTTTCTTTAGTAAAATTATACATGGACATAAAGTGTCTCATCAGGTCTTTTCATCTATTATATTTCACAATACAAAAGTCATGTATTCTCTTTATGAAATGTTTAAATTTCAATAAACATAACAATGATCCAATAAAAAAATTATTCTACCCTTACCGAGAAACCTGAATTAACTTCCTAATTAGGTCCCTATTAACCCCAAGGTCATTCTTTGATCCCTAGGGGAGATGATGTAACACCAGGTATCCCTTATCATTACAAAATAATTTACATACATATATTACTAGAAAAATCTATAACATAATTCTATTGTTTAAATGAATTGGCTCATCAAAATATTTGATGTTTATAAGATATATCAATTGGATCACTAGAAAGGATAGAATTATATCTTATAGAAGTTTGATATATATCTATAGGAATATAACTAAAAAAATCCAAACCAACTTTACATACATAATCACTATCACAAACCACTATAAACACTCAAAATAAATTAATAAATGGTACATGTACCAATATTTATCTATAAATAGATGTCCTACTTCTCGAACTCCACATGAAATTAGAATACACAAACTTTTATTTAATTTTAGTTAGTAAATAATGCACCATTTATGTAACTACATGATTTTAATACAATATTATAACTTCTGATGTTATATGACCCTCAGTGTGTCCATACCGATTGCAATCATAAATAATCTATTGGGATCCAATAACAATGTTCATAAAAATAAAGAAAATATTATTTATCCATTAAGATGTCTACTCATTTACATAAATATAGTAAAAAATATACATTGAAAAAATCCAATCTAAATATAAAAATAATATACAAAAAAGAAACTACCATACTAAAAAATCATATATCTAACTACTCCCTTTGTAGATAGAGTACATACATATACATACATTCATTGATCATCAACGTAGTATCTGAGAAGACTTAAATAATATACTAAAGGTGAAATTGTTTTACCATTCATATAATAAGAATTTTACATAAAATACATAAGAAATTTATGTTTTTTACCCCATTAGGTAATTGGGGAAAGAGTATATTATATTAAGGTCATTCTGATCCCATCCCATTTTTCATGATCTAAATAAGTTTTACCTACACAAAATATATATAATATAAAAACAAAACATTATAATGATGAAAAAACATTTAATGAAATATATATACCTAAGAATCTATACCAACTATGCCAGCAAACATTCTTGGTATAATAAAGAAACCTAATGATCAATATATTAAAAAGGAATATATACTATAGTATCATTCCAATCAAGGAAGCATCATTCTAATTGTTATTAAATATAGACATAATGAAATTTATAATGTTATACATCATTAATTATTACTATAAATCATCGAAAATTATTATAATATTTTATGGGAATAATAAAAGGTGTATTAGCATCAATCTAAACAATGATATATATTTGTATAACATGAAGGATAACTAGTGTGTGATAATTAGAAACTGTGTATGAATTATTTTATAATATTAAATGTGACCAATTCAAACTCATAATAAACATGATGAATAGTAATTAAGAAAAAAATAATCTTATGGAACATTTTAATATGTAATTTACTTTTGAAAATAAGCATCCCATATATAATTTTTGATGGGTCAATATACATTCAATTATTTTTTTTCCTACATATTAAAAATTTAACATCATAGTATTTCACTTTAAAAAATCTCTTAGTTAATATTAAAATATACATTTTAAATATTATTGTGAATTATCAATTTTAATTTTTGAAATTATATGAAAAAAAATTAAATTTTATGGTAAATATTTTGATAAAACCATAATATATATTGTAAAATTATAAAAAAAAATAACTGATTATATATATATATAGTAAATTCTATTTAATTTAAACTATTTCTATGAATCAAAACATGTATAAGAGATGCTTGACGAATTTTGACATTATTATCCAAATAGTTCTTATATCACAAATGAAAATAATTATAGGGGTTAATATTTAATAATTGATGTAAAAATAATGTTAGATATGGTAAAAAGAGGTGATATCATTAAAAACATGGTAAATAAAAAATAACTTAAATCCCTGATAGGAAATGGTTACACTATTCTATAATTAGTGTTAAATTACATAGCACATTCAATTAATGAAATTAATGGTGATCTTTCATGTATTACACTATTTAAACCCTACAACCCATGTATCATCCACTTAATTTCTGGGGATGAGATCACAAAAAAAGAATCCTGAAAAATACTTATAGAATTATTATGTTTCTGAAATTATTGAAATATATCATTATATCGTATTTAGAAATCAATATATGGAATTTAACGTATAGAATCAAAAGAAAAAAGTAATAATTCCACAATCAATACATTATGAAACATAAATTACCAAAAAATATAAATTATGGGTTTAATGATAAAATATAATAACATTATATCAATTATTATATAATATCATTAAAATTCATTAACCTGTTCTAAAAAATTTCATGAACAAACCATCATTTCATATATCATAAAATAATCTTGGGGATTTTTTCTTAACATTTTATATAATGGGTATAATATCCTAGGAATAGGCTATAAATTCACATGAATGGGTAGGAAAACCAACCATAATCACTGGGGAAATTTCTATCATCAATATTATCACATAAAATCCCTAGAAACCCTTAAATAAAAAATCTGTAGTAAAGGGGGAAAAGGATTGAAAACCATAATTAGGAGATACTAAGTCATAATATATATGTAGTAGTATAACTCTCAATGTCCCCCAATAATTAGAATAATATAAATATCACATATATTTAACCCTATCAACATTAAAAACACCAAAAATATAATATAACCCTTTAAAAATTAAATTTTCATTCACATCTCGTCAAAATAGTGGAATACTAAAGGAAAAAAACACATCAGAGATATATCCTAACAAATGAAGAGGAATCCCATTATATAGAGGTGTATTTGCCACGTCGTAACAAAATCACAAACCAAATTTAACACCCAATGTATAGAAAAATAAATAATAATATGGAACGATGTTAAAAAAGGTATATATAAGAATAAAAGGGTATGGGTTTCCTCAGACTATATTGGAAAAAAATGTTTTCATCAACCACGGATCGTGATATTTTAGATAGGAATGAATAATGTGTTGGAACTTAATGGATGTGTGATATTATCATTAGAGATAAATTAAATTAAATGTAATGAAAAGGGGGAATAAATTTTTTGATGATAAAATTAAAAATATGATTTAAAAATAAAAACTAGGCCTATAAGATACACATTATAAAGAAATTGTGTATCCAATTGAACTCTATATATTCCCTTTCCTCAGTTAAGAACATCGAGTACTTGATCCCTCTCTCATTGAACCTGACAAAATCTATTATATTAAAACAATATATTCCACATATTTTATCCCACCTTTACCACATAACTATATATTAAATCCCAATATAGACATGAAAACACAAATATTTTAATTCATAAAATAAAAAATTCATGAAAAATTACTTATATTAATAATTTCCATGATTAATATTTTTTTAAAAAAAATATGTTTACAAAAAATTAGATTCTCTCGATAAAGAATATTTCACATTAAATTAATTTACCAAGGCCACGGTTCATTTTTAACTCTCCACAATACCACATATCATCCCCAAGAAGTCTGATGAGACACGCTCCCCAAGACTCACTATGTCATTAAATTTTGGAAAATCTTAACCCTCAATTCCTTCAAAATCCACTCAATCATTTAATACTGATGTTAATAAAACCCAATTTTTATGATAAAACCCCCTATAATTGATAAATTATATGTGTTTTTTGTGAAAAAAATTATTTATAAATAGGAATCACTTAATAATTTTATTAATGTCTATGAGTAAGGTTAAAATCCTACTGAACACTTTTTAACATATAGTAGAATATTTTTGATGTCATACACCAAGTTGGTGAGAGATTCTAAGGCCGGGAAATCAAAAGTGAAGATGAAATAAGAATATTAAATATATTATATTAAACACATCTTATTTATTTAAAATATTTTAATAAATCCAAAATGATGCATCGTAAGTGAAATATGATACCACTGTTAGGTCTAGAACATGGCATTTACCATAGGAGGGGTATAACATTTGTATGCATCACATGTTAGGATGGTGTGGCCGTGATAATAAAATATTTAATAAATTTTGTTATAGATATTAGAAAACAATTTAATATTACCCAAATGATGAATCGTATGAGATATTTGAGACACTGTTTATTCTAGAAAAAGAGTTTTACCCAAGGTAGAGTAGAACATTTTGGCATGTTGGGTGTCTGACAACCTCAAACATGAAAATTAATTTTCTTATTTTTAAGTAATTTATTATTCTGTTTTTAAAATAATAAATAATTAATATCCCTTATATTCTATATCGTATTAGAAATATGATAACATTGTTTGGTCTGAAACATGGGGATTCCCTTATGAGGGGAATATTTTTTATTAGAAATGGGAATTTGGTCAGGCCATTAGTTATTTTATTATTATTATTATTTATATTATATAATAAATTATATTAATTTAATTAGTTTTCATTTCTCTTTTCACAACCCGCAAGAATCACGCCCTACCTCTATTTTTGATGCATGGACGGTTCTAATCCATCACATTACCACTCATTTATCCCAATAAAAAACATAACACCTTTATTAAGTGGAATTAAACCCTTCATAACTATTTAATACTGACTAGTGGATTCAAAATAGTATATTAATGAAGGTTACATTTTTATGAAATCCTACACATTATTGGATTTTAAAATTTCTAAATGTTTTAGTTCATTTGGTAGTGGTTGATCTTTACCTGTCTCATAGGCTCTGGATGTACTTTGCACACAAAAGCCTAAGGCCCAGTATTTTAAATGGAATCCTCCTCCTCCTCCATCATGCCTGAGGCTTGTTTGAAGATCATTCTTTTTTTAAATTTATTTTTTCACTTTCATTCTTCCATGTTTAAAAAAAAAATGAAATAACATAAAAAATGTTTGATCAAGAAACGAACTGATAATCCTAAAAATTTATTAAATGATAATTTAATTGGGATTATAAAAATATAATTTTTAAATAAATTATTAAAATATATTTATAGTGACTATCAATGGAAAATTTATAAAATTAATCAAAAGAATAATTACCGAAATTATGAAAATATAATTTGGGAAAATTATAAATGATAATTATAAGATGTTTTTAGTGATAACTTATCAAAATCCTTAAACAGTAATTTCAAGAAATTATCAAAGAAAAATTACATGATTTAAGGGGAAAAAATTAAAAAAAATAAATTTATAAATGGAAAATTAAAAAGAAATTATCAACTTATAAATAAATAATAATAAATTATAATAAATTATCAAAATATGACTTTAAATAGATTATTTACCAGAAATTATCAATATATATTAATAAAAGGGTAATTAATTAGAAAATAACAAAATATAATTATAAAAGAATAATCATTGATAAATTATCAAAATTTATTTATAAATTGATAATCAATAAAAAAAATTATCAAAATATAACTATAAAAGGATAATTTATCTAAATTTTTCAAAATATAGTTGTAAAATGACAATTTATGAGAAATTATAATACGACCATTATAAAAGGATTGTTTGTATTAAATTATCAAAAGTTATTTATAATGGATAATTGATGATTAATTATTAAAAAGTAATTATTAAAGTATAATTTTTATTAAATTATCATAAGATAATTATAAATTTTAATTTCTGAGAAATTATCAATAGATAATTACAAAAAAAATCAAAGTGAAATTATCAAAAATATAATTATAAGAGGATAATTTTTGAGAAATTATAAAAATATAAATACAAAATGATAATTTAGAAATTATATTATAGAGAGAATGTATCATCGAATGTGATATATTATTTCATTTTTTGAATCAAATAAATGATTTTTGTTCTCGAAATACATGGTGAACCTTGAGTGTCCACATTTATGACAATAAATACATGAAGATGTGATTTTGATTGGTTTATACCTTCCTTTATTACATCGACGACTTTTGAGGTAGGAAGATCCATACCTTATTGTTCTATGATTATTAATTTCTCCTTGGTCTGATTATCATCTTAAAATATTCAATATCCATGATTGAATTGTGTTTTCCGGTGGGTGTGTTTGAATCCCATAACACCATATGACCTTACTCCATGAGAATTGGTGATATGTCAAGATTACATGTTGCTGTTTTATTCCCATGTTGAATTATTTATGATGCTATATTCTATCATGATTTTTTCCTTGATATGTTTTCATATTTCCTTTACATATGTCTAGTATATGATTGGTTGCGGCTTCTTGTTCTAGGTACCAAGTAGATAGGTGGACCTATCGTGGATCGGTAGCCATAGAGGGGGAGATTGTTTCAATGTTTCAGGTAAATTGATGATGAGACCGATAAGGATGACCATTCATGAGGGAATTGTGTGGCTTGGCATGGGACATGATGATCATGTGTGATCAGACCCAAAAATGATGATCATAAGGCATGATGATCATGATTGAATAGACATGGGTGAAACAACTGGGGAATGTTGGCCTATGTGGTCTGACCATAGGGTAACATTGGGGAATGATGGCCTAGTGTGGCCCGAAATGGATTTATTGGGCCTTTATGTCTATCGAGCAGCTTGAGGATGGATATGAAATTGAAAATATTCCATGATTGTTTTAATGTTTTTCAGCATTGAACTGATGTATGTTAAAATCAAGGTTTGTGGTGGCTCAGTTAGGGCACAACTGCTTAGTATTGGATTTTATGTTTATTTTCATAATGCATTGATTATTATTATTATATTATAAAATATTATACATGAGAAAATTGGGGTTAGGGTTCATTGGGGGTGTTATAGATAGTCTCATACTCACGCCCTACTCCGGGATTTCGATGTGCTTGTAGATTGCATGAGGGGTTTGTCGAAGGGAAAGGGACCAGCGGTGAATAACTGAGTAGAGGATCATGGAGATAGAATAATAGATGGATAGACTCCATGTGATTCACTATTTATTTATTTCCATTATCTTTTTTATTTTCATTGGAAATTCTTTCCACTTATAAGAGTTAATTTATTTTTATTACATGTATGTCATATTTAGTTTTCAGCATTTTTTATTTGATTATTTATTGAATTTTTATTATTTATTATTGATCACATGACTTGATATTGAGGATATAGTCTCACCACTAATAGAATCAGACCATCACTGCTACTCATCAGTCTCTTGTGTCTAGGGAGACACACATGAGGTTTTGTGGAATTATGGATTGGACCCAAGGATTTGAGTAGGGACGTTACAAAATGGTATTAGAACATGATGAATACCTAACATGTTTCTTATATTATATTTGTTTTTCACATGATATATAAGAGTTTGTATGGTTGAGACTTGGGTATAGGAAGTATGTTAGTGCGTTGATATCACTACAGAGTTGACATCTAAGATTCTATTAAATTTTTAATTATGTTTTGTTGTTTTTATTGATTAAAATCACCTTCAGTGATCCACATAATTTTGATATGTGATGCATGGTATTTCATATGTGTTCATGCATCATTAATATTCACAATGGTTTATATTCTATATATATACATGTTTTCGTGTCATATAATAGTTCATTAATTAAATTTATTTTTTTCATTATCCCTTTGGGATATATACTTTCTTTAAAATATCTTTTTTTCATGATATTATGATATATATTTATCGTAATTAATTAGTTGTAATGAGAAATATTTTGTGTTAGAATATAAATGATAATTGTGACTAATTTGTATCGATAAATATGAGGGATTGTTTTAGGAGGGTTATACCTTAGGTTTTGGGTAGACTCATAGGGAATCCATTGATTGATCCCACAAACTAAATAGGATCATTTTTATGTTCCTATTTATCCTTCATGTTACAGAAAATTTCTCCTTGATGTATTCATATATAACTACTTGTGTACTGGGGTTGGAATTATTTTGGGAATGGGTATGTTTCTACTTTACCACTAGAGATGTATGTGAATGTAGTTCAGCCTGATCCTATGCCTTCTATGTGGTTAGGTAGTACAGATTCTTCTAACAATATGTATCTTTCATAGTTTTTTTTATGAATATGTTTTCATAACTATTTTGAAGTATGTCATTACTTCCACTCAACCATTATACATCTTTCCTATGAATTGGAGTCCCTTGGGATGTTTAGTAATGGGAGAAATTTCATTTGTATCATTGATTTATTAGAAAATATAAAGGATTAGTGGGTTATTTTAAATGGAGATCATGTCAGGTGAACAACCATTTTGATACCCCATATCATATAGCACTAACTAAGCTGAAGGATAACATGGTTTTACACCATAACTTAAATAAGAATGGATTAATAAATACATGTACGTCACTATGTGGTTCACCAATGTTGCTTTCCATGGATGTGGATGATAGTATTTAGCTTTATATTGATTAACGAAAGCTAGAATTGGTGATGGTCTATAATTAATATAAATTTCCATCAATTTATGATATTTATAATCAATTATGGGGAGCCTATATGTTCTCCAAGATTGTTCTTCAATCGGTCTATCACCATTTTCTAGTTAAATATGAGGATATTTTGAAGACAACATTTTAAAGAATGTATGAATTGTATGAGTAATCCGAAATGTTGCGTGGGATGAAGAACACGACAATAGTATTCAACACACTCATCAATATGAGCATCCATCGAAACCTAGATTTTATAATTGTGGTATTCATCAAAATAAATCCCTATATACTCGTCGACACCAATGTAAAATGCTAGAACCCTAAAGATAGTCATGAGCATGCTACAACAATATAGGATTTACACCTGATTCTCAATGTATATCTTCTAGTTTAAAGTGATGAAGTTTCTAGTAAATGTGGCATTTGAGACTGGTATGTATGCAGAGCCATAGATAGTTGAGTCATTCAGGCCCAGGAAACTTCCCCATGTGTTTGACATTTGGATCTTTTTGTGTTTAGGAGGATATTACTGAAATTTTTTCAAGGAAATATTTATATTATTATCACACTTGATAGTGATGAAAAATAATGCATTGATATTATAGCGCTCAGACTACTGTGAATATGTATTCCATGAACTGAATATATGGTAGATGATAGCTCCACTATTCTCACTCCATAATCCATTGATTGGTTAAACATTGTATTATAATGCACCATGCATTGGTCTAAGAGTCGTGTTGTTGCAAAGAGAGAAGGTGTGGTCGATTGGTCTCATCATTTGTGGTCCTATGATAGGAGATACTCTACACAGAACATAGATATGACAGTTGTGGTATTTTATCTATAGTTTTCAGGACATTTTCCCTTTGGTGAGACTTATTTTCCTTTTTATGGGCCACAAGAACCATTTCTCTATGTTCACTATAGTAGAAATACACTTGAGACATATGTGATAGTTTGAAACACATGTTTTATATTACATTTTTATCATGGAGTACAAAAATCCCTATGGAATGATTTGAGATTGAGTTGGAAATACTATCATAAAACCGGCAGAAATTCCGAGTGGACTATACACATGTTGGAGGATATCCTTCAAGAATGTGTGATATATTTTGATGCAGTACTGAATGATTGTATAACCTTGAATGAGTTCAATCTAAATAATAGATATCAGTATTTTATGCATATGATACCTTAGGAGGATATTTAGGGGAGTTTATAGTGATCATTGCTTTTTGGTTTGAGGCAAGCCTCTAAGAGAGTGCATTTAATTGTGAAGTGGTTGATCACCTCTCAGAGTAGATATATAATATGTATAAAGTAGGATGAGACCATTGGAGTTCAATATGGGTTATCAAATTTTATTATGAGTGACTCTTTAGATTGAGCGGAGACATCTATGGAATTATGGAATGATTTCACTATGTTTTATTAAACCCTCTGAGATCACTAAATAGATAGGGATATTGGCATGTCATATAGACCTCCATTATAATTGTCAAGGTATTCATGACATGTTACATGTGTAACATCATAGATGATATATACCCAACCACACAATTATTTTTAATTGCGAAGATATTGAGATGGGGATTGATGAATCTTATAGTAGTAATATTATCCATATTATAGATAGTAGAGATAAGGTGTTGTGAGGAACGACAGTGCATGTAGTTCAGATTTGGTAATAGCATTGATGGATATATAAGTAATCATGGGAACATGATTCTGATGTACGAGATTAGTGGCCCGATTTGTTTGAGCAAGACTAAAAACATACTTCTCATTGATGAGAAGTCGATAAAGGTTGTGAATTATAATATCATTTTTAACATAAAAACCCCACAACTGATAAATTATTATTGTTTTTTGTTAAAAAATAATTTATCCACAGGAATCAAATAATAAATGTAATAATGGATATTCCTATGTGTAAAATCCCAGCTAACACATTGAAATATATAATAAATTTTTTTGGAGTTAGACACTATTTTTTGGTGAGATTAAAAGGCCCGTAGTTCCTCAGTGAATATGAAATAAAAATATTAAATTATAGAAGTGTAATTTATTCAATATAAATGAATAAAAGAAAAATAGTGCATTATATGATATATCTAACACCACTGTTAAGTCTAGGAATTGGTGTTTACCGTAGGCAGGGTATAACATTTGTAAGCATCATTTGTTTGGACAGGTCGTACACAAGAATAATTTATTTAATAATCTTTATTATATAATTTTTAAAAAATTTAATGTCTCTAAAATAGTGAATCAGATAACAAACCCGAGATGACTGTTGGGTCTGGAATGTATCTTTACCTTGGGTGGAGTATACCTTTTATGCATGTTAGGTGTTTGAAAACATCACACATCAAAATACCGTTTTCATTTTTAATAATTTTATTGTTAAATTTTAAAAAATAATTAATATCTCTCAAATGGTGTATCATATGAGAAATTTCATACCACCGTTGGATTTAGAACGTGGGTTTTTACCTAAAATAAACACTACTTTATATGAGTTGGGATTTGTTTATGTCAGTAGTAAATTTATGTTATTTGGTATTTATATTAAATAATTTGTTTTATTAATTGAATTAAATACTATTTAATGGTTCATATCCTTTATTATTTGCGAAATTCCTCCATTTGTTGCACACAAAAGGTTTAAATCCATCATTTTACCAGTCACTATAACCCAATACAAATTTTAACACCTTGATTTAGTTAAATAAAACCATCAGTAAATATTTTGTTGTGAACAGTGTACTAAAATTCATGATATTGATGAGGATTTCTTTTGATGAAATACTATGTGGTATTGGGTATGAAGATACCTGAATCTTTTAGGTATTTCTGTGCCAGTTTATCTTTATTGGTCTGATAGACTCCGGAACTACATTGCACACAAAAGGCTAAGAACCATTATTGTCCGCATAATCCTCCTCTTCCTTTTTCATGCTTGAAGCATGTTACATGTTCTTCCATTATTTATTATTTTAATTTTTTTTGGTCACTATTACATCTTCATTATACAATTAAATAAAAGATAAAATAATATTAACAAGGGTTTGATCTTGAAATAAAATTTCAATCCAAAAAATTTATTAACTGATAATTTTATTGGGATTAGAAAAGGATAATTTATAAATAAGTTAACAAAAGATGTTTATTGAGGTTATCAAAAGATAATTTATGAAATTTATAAAAAGGATAATTATGTGAATCATCAAATGATAATAAAAAAAACTTATCAATGTAATTATAAGAAATTATTATGTAATAATTTATTAGAATGTCTAAAAGATAATTTATTCAAATTATCAGTGAAAAATGAAAGGTTTAATTGAAACAAATTCTCAAAATATAATTATAAAAAGAGAATTTCATAAAATAATAAAAACATATTTATTAAAGGATAATTTATGATAAGTTGTCAAAATATAATTATAAAATGATAATATATGTGAAATTAACAAAATATACAGATAAGAGGGTAATTTTTGTAAAAATATTTAAATAAATATACAAAAGGATAATTTATATGAAATTTTCAATATATAATTAATAAAATATAATATAGGATTAATTATCAATATATAATTATAATGGATAATTTATGAGAAATTACCAAAACTTAATTGGAAAATCATAATTTATGATAAATTATAATCAAACGGACCAAGTGCAAGACAAGCTCACTTCTACCAAATTTTATTAAAAATGGAAAAGAAAGTTATCATTTCAAGGGAGTTTTACATAACCTGGTAATAAACATTCCACTCACATCTACCGCAACAAGATGCATGCAATAATCAGGAATATGAAAAGACAAATCCGAAGAAGATTCAACAACAACTTTCTTTGACAAGGCATCACCAACCTGATTAGCCACCCTGTAAAAATGTGTCACATCAAGAATGAGACCACCAAGAAGATGCAAACACTCAATACAAGAAGGTAAAATCACCCATGGAACATCCCAGGACGGACATCTAAGAAGATCAACAGCCACAACTGAGTCTGATTCTAGCCAATGAAAAACGCCAACCAGGATGTACCGCAAACGTAATCGCCTTCATCATGACCCATAAATACACTTCAATGGAATTTCCATGTCCAATAAAGTGATAAAAACATACATTAATGAAACCCCGATAGGTGAGAGAGACACCACCACAACCCGAAGGTCCTGGTGTGCCAGCGACCGCCCCATCAACAATGACTTTCACCCAAGACGAAATGGGAGGAATCCATCTCACTAGATTCAAAACCGAGTGCTTATTAATCCTATCAGAAAAACCAAAAATCCTTAACATAATAGTATCATTAAAGTTATTATTCATGCATCTAGTATGCAATTTGGATGCATTACACACAGCCCTGTGTATAGACCTCACACTATCCTGAAAGGTAGGTTTAACATCCTCAAACAACAAATCATTCACGGACTTCCAAATGATGCCATAAGTGGCTGCTTCTGCGACCAAAAGGATGTTCCCAATCTTTTCACTACATTATGTTGCAAAAATAGAGGCCAAACAGCCCTCCAAGCTCTGCAACTATAGCCGGCAGCCTGTAATGTCATCAATATAACTCTAGAACTGACATGAAAAAACGCAGAAACGGAAAATGTGCTCAATTTATTCCTCAGCCGCAAAACAGAGTGGGTAGGCTGGTGCAATGTGAATTCTATCCTTCTTGAGAATATTCTTCATAGGGACCCCACCTTTCCATATTTTACATAGTATCAGAAAATCAAAGTGTGGAATGATATTGTTAGGGAAATCCAACAACCAATGAGGGGTAGTAATATGCCCATCACACATGTAAAGATAAAGGGCTCGAGTGGTTAGAGAACTAGTGACACCCAACATCCATATGAGGGTGTCTATTTCAATATACCCGTAGCAGTGAATATATGACTTATTCTGTGTACGGAGGAAGTCATTAGTGGCCATAGATGCATCCAGAATATCTACACTTGAAGTGTGCCTCATGGAAGGTGGGATATACACATATTCTTATATTGGCCTATACAACCAGGAAGTCCTCCAAGCATTCAAAGAGGAATCCCTACAAACAAACTACCTGGAAGAGAGAATAAACTTATTAAAGGTTGATTTCATATCTGTCCAGAAAGAGGAAGAAAGATGATAAGAATATCCATTAAGAAGCTTGGGGATAAGACAAGCTGAGATAAACTCCATTGATTTTTCATTAGAGGTGAACAAATTCCATGCAAACTTGCAGAGAAATGCCTCATTGAAGTGACCCAAATTCTTTATACCTAATCCTCTCATATCCACTATCTTAATACATTCCCTCCATTCCACAACAATCATCATCATTTCATTAAGGGAAACATTCCATTTGAAGTTCTTGATGAGGCTTTGAAGATCATTTATTAGAGCCATGGGCCATTTATAGATAGAGAACCCATAAAAAAACATAAAAGTAATCACCGAGTTGACAACGAAGATTCTCCCAGGCTAAGACATAGCATTCCCTTTCCAAGTTTCCATTTGAGAAATGATACGAGCGAATCTAGAATCAAGGTGACATCTCTTCACTCTACCCCTAAAGAGAGGAAATCTATGATAATTAAAGAGCAATAAGACCTTTTTCACCCCAAGTATCCTAGTGACCTTATTTTCTTCCTGGTGGTCACTCCCTCTCAAAATACCACAAAATATTTCTGCCAACTAATGGCCTGCCCAGCCACATCCTCATAATGCCTAAAGATGGCCATTATTGAAGACACATTCCTTGAATTTTCCTGACCAAATAAGAGGATATCATCAGCATAGAAGAGATGAGTAGGAGAAAAAAGATCCCTCCCATATTTAATCTAGATGTAAAGACCATCATGAACTAGAATGTCTAGATAGAGGTTTATTTAATCCTTAGTAATGGAAAAATAGAGCCAAGATAGGGGATCCCCATGTCGAAAACCTCTAGATCACTGAAAAAAGCCCCTTGGGAACCATTGACCAGGATTGATAGCCTGGCACTCTAAAGAATGGCATGAACAAGGCTAATGAACATTGAAGAAAATCCATGAATACTAAGAATATACAATAGAAAACACCATTTCATGGTGTCAAAGGCCTTGGATATGTCAATATTCACTACAATATTCCCATGTTTCGCCTTTCTTTTCATGACATTAATGCATTTAGAGGCAGTGAAAATGTCTGTTTGAATGTTCATTGCCAGGACAAACCCAAACCGATTTGGGCTGATGATTCCCATAACCACATTACCCAATCATGTAGCAGTAATTTTACTAATGATCTTAGGAATGGTATTTTCAATTGTAACAGGTCTGAAATCCTTAATGTCAACAAAATTATCCTTCTTAGGATTAAGAGCAATGAAGTTGGATGTAGCACTATAAGGCATGAAATCAGTGTGAAAGAAATCTCTCACTGCATTGATTACTTGATAATGAATAATTTCCCAATTAAACATGGAAAACATGTTAGTGAAACCATCATGACCTTCCGCACTATCAATATTTAGAGAGAACAGAGCTTCCTTGACCTCCTTTCCCCTAGGTTTCTCAACCAGAGAGGCATTAATCTAATCATCAATACTCAAGGTAATATTATTAACAATCATGTGTGTTCTATCACCACCATTATCAGATTATAGATCGGCAATGTAACCAATATCCGCATCAGATATTTCATTTTCAGAAGTGAGAAAAGTTCTATTAATGTTGAGGGCAGTAGAAACCCTCCTGATCTTATTTCCATTATGAATTCGATGAAAGAAGCTACAGTTTTTATCCCCTTATTTTAAACATTTGACATTATACAAAGACCAGGCCAAAATTTCTTTAGTGTTCAACAATCTATCAATATTTTAAAGGGCTATAATCTCATCAATAGAGTCCATGGAGTTCAATTGATTGATATTCTGGCAAACCAAAAGATGATTTTCCACAGCCTTGATGTCCTCATCCATCTTGGAGAACGAGAGATTTATTATTTCCTTCAACATTATCTTGACATATTTCTTGTAGAGACCCGAAGCATGACGTACATGGACATTACATTACTTTTGCGGAATACTTGGTACATAACAAAAACACACACACAAGGATCGTAATAGTTTAGTGTCTTTGGAAACTCGGAACGTAATCTTATAATCGTGGTGAATGATCTTCAATATCTCCCATAAAGATCTTCCCTTTTTTTACCTAAAACCTTTCTTTATATCCTGGGGAAAAGAAAACAAAAAAGGGTGAGCTCAAATGCTCAGCAAGGGAAAATAAAAGAAATAAAAATCATATCATATCTTTTTGAAAATCATAACCTGCAAAAGAGATCATAATATCATAACATGGAAAAAATCATAGAAGTGAAAATGAGATCCCCATAATCATAACATGAAACTTGAAGCTTTGTGGCATGCACACATAATCATGGAAAATCATTTCTTGTTAGTCATGACTCATTGCCAAGACTATCTTAGTGGACAAAGTCCCTTTCTGAACCGAGTCACCCTCGTTCCAGTCCTGTTTCCCTGAACCGGTATAACCTACCGTTCCAGCCATATCTATCTCATGAGATATAAAATCTTTACCCAATGCATTGGAGGGAGATATAGGTCCCACCCATCATATAATGAATCCTTTCTTATGTGTGCCACATAATCATAAATCATACATCATCGCATAACACATGTAAAAAAAATGGGATTCTTGAAACATCATGACATCATAAAACAAATCATATAAGGTAAATGACTTCATAAAAATAATTCCCTCACAACATAATCAAATCAATGTAATAATAGGGATACAAATAGAACCCTTTTATTATCTTAGATGGAAAATAATTTTGATAAAATACTTGAACTCTATTCTTGAGGAAAATATCCTTTCTACTTCAAAAACACTTTTTTTTTCTTAACATGTGATACAATTTTAAACTAAAAGAAGTTGATTAAAATAAACATGAATAATTGTAAAGGAAGCTTCTTGGAAACAATGTTTTATAAATCCATTCATGCCGTATAACTTAAAAAAAACATTCCTTGTAATTTTGTCGGAAAAGTCAAAAAGTTCCTTGTACGAAATACGACAAAAGATTCATTTCATACCTTTTACTAAAAACTCACCGAAGGGTAATAATGGATTTAAACAATTTTAGGTCGATGGAAATAATATTACATATTGATGAAACATGGATGTGGATGATAAAATACACCCCAGTAAATACTTACGAATAAACAATCTCAGATAAAAATGAGATTGTGATATTTCCCTTACCTTAGGTCCGATTTGCATTGTACGTGTTTGAAGCTCCTGTATAATGGTTTAAATTATGTTATTGACTTATTCCAGAATCATACATATTGATATGATATCATATATGGTCATATTCTTAGCTTCTTGTTAGTAATATTTCATTGTTACTTGTTACTCGGGTCTTTATTGCCTTTTGTTCTTATGCGTGTTTTGCCGAATAAATTCTTATTCTTCTTTTAAGGTTATAGATAACTTATATCCAGAATGGTATTAGTGTAACATATATCATATTTATTCATTAAATTAATTTATATAATTACTATGTAATGATGATCATGTAGAACGAGTCGCATCACATCGTGGAGACGGTATTCCGTACGTACGCACGAGCGATGATATTGTTCCCATGATCGTGGAATTGTATTTAAGTGTTTTTATACTATTTCAGTATCAATATCACTTTATAATAATCATATATAGTTACTCATTACACCATTATACCCATCCTTGTAAGGTGATGATGGAAAATAGAATACACCACGGCGTGGAGACGGTATTCCGTACGTACGCACGCGCGGTGATTTCATTTTTCCGTAGGATGGATAGAAGGTGAATTAGGGTTGTTTCATATTTATAATAACATATCATTATGTAAGTAATACTGATGTTATTACTTTATCATGAAACAACTAAATAAGAATAAGTTGAAGAAGAAAGAAATTGAAAAGATCGGTAATGGATATTACCTCTTCTTTGAAACGCCTCTTTGAATCCTCCACTTAGGGAACTAAGATTGGTCATTGAAGAAGACAAGGACCTCTAGGATTATTCTAGGGAAGTGGAGAAGGGATTTTGACAGGGGTTGGCCGAGCTTGAGTACTCAAATTGGTGTGAGGAGGAGGGGGAGGAGGTTCCCTTGTATAAGAGAGGAGAGGGGCACCTTAGGAATATCTCAAAATATTATTTTATATTAAAGTCAAAATCGGTTTATGATGGTTCCAAAGGGTCTTATTTCGAAGGTAAAGTGGGGATGGGTCGAAATCCTATCATCCAATAGTATTTAGACAAGTTTAGGTTATTATTTTAACCTTATCAATTAGATTTAACTCTAAGTCAAATAATTTAACTTTTACCGTGACTTTTTGTTTTCGTTCACTATATGGTTAATACACTTACTATAACATGCCAAACGAACCCCAAATTGTATATTATTAATACATATATCCTTATATAAGTCATTTGGCCGAATATTAGATTTTTAGGAATAAAATAGCAATTAATAATATAATATTTGATTTAAAAACTATTTTGTGTCAATTTTGACATTATTTGAAATATGATTTTTTTGAAAGTCATAACAGAATTATATGTTCGAACCAAGTTGATTAAATCAACACTAATATATCATAGTAACCTATAAAATTAGTGTAATTCATAAAAAGTCTTAAATTACATTTATTTTGGTATTTATAATATCAATTATGTCAATATTTCATTAATAAGATAATTACTGCATCATCTTTGTGTCATAATTAAATTAACTTATTTGATGTCTAAAAATTAAAAATAAAATACCATTATGTAGGAAATATTTGTGGCTTTCTAATGAATATTTAAAATAAAATTTATCTTATGTATAACTCTATATTAAAAATGTTTTGGTAAATAAACTTTGATTTTAACTCCTTTAACTCTTCTTTGAATTAAATTATAATAAATGTCCTAATCTAATCCAAGTGGGCCTAAATGATAATATTTTACTCTTAAGGTTGTTTTTGGTCGAGACACACTTGTCCAATAGGATTAGGACATGTGTTAGGGTAATATTAATATCATTTTTACCCTTAATTACCCTATTTACTTTTAACCGTGGTAAATAAAAGTAAAAAGTTACTATTCACCAAAAATTATTTTCATCTCATTGAACCAAATTTTACTTACTGACATCAACCATGTCTCTCGGATTTTTGAAATTCCATTCACAGAAGCGGTAAAATTAAGTTTTATGAAAAATTCAGTTTTTTAACTACCAATTAGTAGTTTCACTATTCATCAAAAATTGATGTTTTTCAGAACAATTCCAAAATTTCATCCTAAGCTATATTTCATATTCCAAATTCAAAAATGAAGTCTATTTTACCAAATTCATAACATAGAAGTTGCATTAATTAATTTTATAATTAAATCCCGCTGTTAAAACAAATAGCGTGTTTTTAAGAAACAATATCTATCAAAAGATTGACACTTGTTTATGTCTGGTTTAAATGTGAAATTACATCCAATGACCAACATTGTATTAAATTGTAAAAATATATTCTAAATATACTTTAAAACCACTCATATTAATAATATATCACTATTAATTATTTTGATTAAAAAAGTTGTTTTTAATTATAATTTAGTAATTTTCACTATTCATCAGAATATGAAAGTTATCCGAAAAGTACCAAAATTTCACCTTAGGCTAAATTCAATAATCTGAATCCAAAAATGAAGTCCATTTTTAGAGCTAAAATTTCTAAAATTTTAAAAGGTGGTTATTACTATTCATAACGGCTAGTTATAATAATATTTTAATAGCATATCGTTGTTTAGTGAAACTCGGTATTGCGTACGACGCAAGCTATCGAGGAAGGTCACGATTTCGTGTAAAGCAAGCCAAGAAAGTGTTGTGTAGAAAAAGATTCCTTTGATGATTTATATATCATAAAAGTCTCGGGTGATACATTCTACCCCCCTTAAAATGAATTTCTCCCTCGAAATTCGTCACTTTGTAACAAACATATGAGGATACTTCTCTCTCTCATATCCTCAAGCTCCCATGTAGCTTCTTCAAGTTGGTGGTTCCTCCATAAAACTTTCACCAATCGAGTGGTCTTGTTTCGTAGGAATTTTTCGCTACGATCCAGAATCTCTATCGGTTGTTCTTCATAAGAAAGATCTTTCTCCAGCTGTACAACTTCTGAGCTGAGTACATGTGAAGGATCAGGTATGTACTTTCTCAGTAGAGATACATGGAACACATCGTGAACTTGAGAGAGATTCGGTGGAAGCGCCAATCGGTAAGCTACCTTTCCAACACGATCCAATATTTCGAAAGGAACGATATATCTAGGGCTCAACTTCCCCTTCTTTCCAAATCTCATAACCCTCTTCCAGGGAGATATTCGTAAGAACACTTTATCACCCACTTCAAACTCTAGGTCTTTTCTTCGGTTGTCGGCATAACTTTTCTGTCGACTCTGAGCTGCTCTTATGTGTTGTTGAATAGATCTGACCTTTTCTGCCATTTCATCAACGAGATCAGGTCCTAATAGCTTTCTTTCCCCATCTTCATCCCAGTAAGTTGGAGTCCTGCATTTCTTTCTATAGAGAGCTTCATAAGGAGCCATCTGAATACTGGAGTGAAAGCTATTATTATAAGAAAATTCCACCAAAGGTAGGTGTTGATCCCAACCTCCTTTGAAATCCATGGAGCAAGCTCTCAACATATCTTCTAGGGTTTGAATTGTTCACTCAGACTGACCGTCTGTCTGAGGATGATAAGCAGTGCTGAAACTCAACTCTGTATCCAGAGTATGCTGAAGACTTCGCCAGAGCTTTGAGGTAAATCTCGGATCCCGATCAGATATAATAGAAAGTGGTACTCCATGCAATCTTACCACATCCTTTATATATATCCTGGCAAGCTGATCTAGAGAGAAATCATCTCTAATAGCAATGAAGTGTGCAGACTTTGTAAGACGATCAACAATGACCCAGATAGCATTATTGCCTTTGGATGTTTTAGGAAGTCCTGTGACAAAGTCCATAGTGTTGTTTTCCCATTTCCATTCGGGTATGGGTAATGGTTGTAACATCCCCTTAGACTTCTGTCTCTCAGCTTTATCTTGTTGAAAAACCAAGCATCGAGAGACATATTCAGCAACATCACTTTTCATGCCATCCCACCAGAAGTACTCTTTCAGGTCCCTATACATCTTCGTGCTTCCAGGATGAATAGAGAATAAAGAACTATGAGCCTCATCCAGCAGCTCCTTCTTTAATTCAGGGATGGGAGGAACACAAACCCAATTCTTGAACTTTATTATCCCATCACAATCAAGGTTGAATTCAGAATCATTTCTCACCTTCTTTTGTAACTCGACATATTCTTTCTGTGACTCTTTAATCTTCACATGTATAGATGGTTGAACATTCATTTGAGAAAGATAAGATTTTTCCCCTTCCATTATATTCCAAGATCCATCCTTTGTAAATCCATAAATATTGGATCTTTTGTGATCCTCATCATGGATGCACTAGCATGATCATGTCGACTTAATGCATCTGCCACCTTGTTTGCTTTCCCAGGGTGGTAATGGATTGAGCATTCATAATCCTTAATCAGCTCCAACCATCTTCTTTGATGCATATTCAGCTCCTTTTGTGTGAAAATATACTTTAAACATTTATGATCAGTATAAATATCACACCTTTCACCATAAAGGTAATGCCTCCAAATCTTTAATGCAAAGATTACCACAGCTAACTCCAAATCATGTGTTGGGTAATTTTGCTCATGGATTTTCAACTGTCGTGAGGCATAAGCTATCACCATATCATTTTGTATAAGAACACACCCCAATACCTTATTGGATGCATCACTGTAGATCACAAACCTTTCTCCACTACAAGGCAGTGTGAGCACAGGTGCACTGGATAACCCTCTTTTCAACTCCTTGAAATTCTATTCACATTCCTCTGTCCAAACAAGCTTAACTCCTTTCCGAGTCAACTTGGTGAGTGGATTAGATAATCATGAAAAATATTTTACAAAACGTCGATAATATCCAGCCAAACCAAGAAAACTTCGGATCTCAGTTACTGTTGTTGGTCTCGACCATCTTTCGATAACCTCTGTTTTTGCTGGATCCACAGATATCCCCTCTTTTGAGATTATGTGACCCAAAAATGCAACTTTTTGAAGCCAAAATTCACACTTGGTAAATTTGGCATAAAGATTCTCCTTTCTCACGGTTTTCAATATAATTCTCAAGTGATCTTCATGCTCTTCCTTGCTCTTTCAATAGACAAGAATATCATCTATAAAGACTACCACAAATTGATCAAGATATTCTTTAAAGACTCTATTCATTAGATCCATGAAGATAGCTGGGGAATTAGTAAGACCAAAAGGAATCACTATAAATTCATAGTGTCCATACCTTGTACGGAAAGCCGTCTTTGTTATATCCTCCCTTTTGACCCTTAATTGATGATACCCTGGACGAAGATCAATCTTGGAAAAGTATTGAGCTCCGCGTAGTTTGTCAAATAAGTCATCAATGCGTGGGAGATGATATTTGTTCTTGATAGTGATCTTGTTATGTTGTCGATAATCAATTCAGATTGTCATTGATCCATTTTTCTTCTTAACAAATATAACAGGTGCTCCCCAAGGTGATGCACTAGGGTGTATGAATCCCTTATCAAGATTCTCTTGGATTTTCTTCTTCAATTCCTGCAACTCAATTGGGGCCATTCTATAAGGTGTCTTTGAAATAGGTAAAGCACCCGGTACGAGTTCTATTGAAAACTCAACTTCACGATTTGGTGGAAGACCTGGTAATTCCTCTGGAAAGTCATCATCAAACTCCCGTACGATGGGCATATTCTTAATCGCGAGTTTCTCACCAACCATTTGAGATAAATAACCTTCATTTAGTGGAATCAATACCCATAAAATGGAAGAAATTTCCACTGCAAGGTTATGTTCATCCTTGCATTGATAAACGATCATAGATTGATCTCGAATATGAAATGTGACTTCCCTTCTTTGGCAATTGATATGAGCTCCGTATAAAGAAAGCCAATCCATACCAAGAATCACATCAAATTCCACTATAGGAAGGATCACAAGATTTGCAGGAAGCACTTTCCCACAAACTTCGATCGGAGAAGAATTATAAACTTTTGATGCGATTGATGTGCCATTAGGTGTTGTCACAGCTAACTCAACATCTAATTGTTGAGGTAATACGGTGATACCCTTAGAAAATTCTTCAGAAATAAAAGAGTGGGTGGATCAAGAATCAAATAAAACATTTGCTACTTTAGAGTGGATGGTAAGTGTACCTTTCACCACATCGTTATCGTACACCACATCACTGATAGAAATTGCATGTGACTTTCCTTTGTCTTTAGCCTTAAGAGTTTGTTGACGTTGACCATCATCATCAACCCTTGGATTTGGGCATTGATTGGCATAATGCCCCATCTCCTTGCACTTGAAACATTGAAGTGTAGTAGGTTCATTCTGTGTATCCCTTCCTTTGTCTGCATCATTAGACATCTTCATCCCATTATCGCGGCATTCAAATGCCCGATGACCTTCCTTTCCAGATTTGAAACATTTACTTGTCCCTTTAAGACAACTCCCTCCATGTTTCTTTCCACACTTTGAGCATAAGGGAAAGCTCATCTTCTTTTCAGTGTTCTCTTTATATTTTCCTTTGAATTCCATTTTCCTCTTCTTATCAAACCCATATGACTGATGGGTTACTCTAATCTCCATCTCGACTTTGAGAGCACATCGAACGATTTCCTCGTAGCTATTGAAGTCCCTTATGGCTAACGCCCATCGAAGACTTGGTTTTAAGCCACTAAAGAATCGATCGATCTTACTCTCATGTTGGATAATAATACCAGAAGCGTACCTTGCAAGTTTTGTAAAATTTGCTTCATAGGTACCAACAGATTCATCATCCCTTTGCATCAGTTCAAGAAACTCTTTCTCCATATTTGTTCGGAGAATACGATGGAAGTACTTATTGAAAAATAAGTTCTTGAACACGTCCCATTCCATGGACTCAATTTCATCCCTTTGCCTCGTATTCTTAATAAGATTCCACCATTGATTAGCATCTCCTTCCAAACGATACACTGCTAGGATGACTTTATCATGTTCAGAACATTGAAGAACTGAAAATATCTTTTCAGTAGTACTAATCCATTGTTCAGCAACTAATGGATCAGTAGACCCACTGAAAGAAGGTGGATGCTACCTCATGAAGGATTCAACAGAATGTTCCTCCTTCCTTTTCTCGTTTGGAAGTCCTGCATAATTCATTGCTTGTGTAAGTATAGCAATAATATTTTGCACTCCATCTCCCATAACATTTGTTTGTTCAGGAGGGCAATCATTGCATTGTCCATTGCATTGATCAACACGGTTCCTTCGGGTTCTAGCCATCGTCTAAAACCCAAAAATAATAGTGTGAGAGGAAAAAATCATGCTAGGGAAAACAACATAATAAATGGGGAGTACCTACAATATCTAACATCATAGGTTTAATTCTATGATCGTTAGCGTAATTCTATTACTATAACCTATACGTATACTTTACCTTAGGGACATCCCTAGACATACCGTAGAAATATCACTAGGGATCTCACTAAAGTTCTCGCATCCTAGTTTCCAAAGGTTGACTAAACCTTTCCTCTGATACCAACTGTTGAGACCCGAAGCTTGACGTACATGGACATTACATTACTTTTGCGGAATACATGGTACATAACAAAAACACACACACAAGGATCGTAATAGTTTAGTGTCTTTGGAAACTCGGAACGTAATCTTCTAATCGTGGTGAAAGATCTTCAATATCTCCCACAATGATCTTACATTTTTTTACCTAAAACCTTTCTTTATATCATGGGGAAAAGAAAACATAAAAGGGTGAGCTCAAATGCTCAGCAAGGGAAAATAAAGGAAACAAAAATCATATCATATGTTTTTGAAAATCATAACCTGAAAAAGAGATCATAATATCTTAACATGGAACAAATCATAGAAGTGAAAATGAGATCCCCATAATGATAAAATGAAACTTGAAACTTTGTGGCATGCACACATAATAATGGAAAATCATTTCTTGTTAGTCATGACTCATTTCCAAGACTATCTTAGTGGACAAAGTCCCTTTCTGAACCGAGTCACCCTCGTTCCAGTCCTGTTTCACTGAACCGGTATAACCTACCGTTCCAGCCATGTCTATCTCATGAGATATGAAATCTTTACCCAATGCATTGGAGGGAGATATAGGTCCCACCCATCTTATCATGAATCCTTTCTTATGTGTGCCACATAATCATAAATCATACATCATCGCATAACACATGTAACAAAAATGGGATTCTTGAAACATCATGACATCATAAAAAAAATCATATAAGGTAAATGACTTCATAAAAATAATTCCCTCACAACATAATCAAATCAATGTAATAATAGGGATAAAAACAGAACCCTTTTATTATCATAGATGGAAAATAATTTTGATAAAATAATTGAACTCTATTCTTGAGGAAAATATCCTTACTACTTCAAAAACACTTTTCCTTTCTTAACATGTCATATAATTTTAAACTAAAATAAGTTGATTAAAAATAAACTTGAATACTTGTAAAGGAATCTTCTTGGAAATAATGTTTTAGAAATCCATTCATGTCGTATAAGTTAAAAAAACATTCTTTGTACTTTTTTCGGAAAAGTCAAAAAGTACCTCGTACGAAAAACGACAAAAGATTCATTTCATACCTTTTACTAAAAACTCACCGAAGGGTAAAAATGGATTTAAAAAATTTTAGGTGGATGGAAATAATATTACATATTGATGAAATATGGATGTGGATGATAAAATACACCCCAGTAAATACTTACGAATAAACAATCTCGGATAAAAATGAGATTGTGATATTTTACATACCTTAGGTCCGATTTGCTTTGTACGTGTTCGAAGCTCCTGTATAATGGTTTAAATAATGTTATTTACTTATTCCAGAATCATACATATTGATATGATATCATATATGGTCATATTCTTAGCTTCTTGTTAGTAATATTTCATTGTTACTTGTTACTCGGGTCTTTATTGCCTTTTGTTCTTATGCGTGTTTTGCCGAATAAATTCTTATTCTTCTTTTAAGGTTATAGATACCTTATATCCAGAATGGTATTAGTGTAACATATATCATATTTATTCATTAAATTCATTTATATAATTACTATGTAATGATGATCATGTAGAACGAGTCGCATCACATCGTGGAGACGGTATTCCGTACGTACGCAAGAGCGATGATATTGTTCCCATGATCGTGGAATTGTATTTAAGTGTATTTATACTATTTCAGTATCAATATCACTTTATAATAATCATATATAGTTACTCATTACACCATTATACCCATCCTTGTAAGGTGATGATGGAAAATAGATTACACCGCGGCGTGGAGACGGTATTCCGTACGTACGCACGCGCGGTGATTTCATTTTTCCGTAGGATGGATAGAAGGTGAATTAGGGTTGTTTAATATTTATAATAACATATCAGTATGTAAGTAATAATTATTTTATTACATTATCATGAAACAACTAAAGAAGAATAAGTTGAAGAAGAAAGAAATTGAAAAGATCGGTAATGGATATTACCTCTTCTTTGAAACGCCTCTTTAAATCCTCCACTTAGGGAATAAGATTGGTCTTTGAAGAAGACAAGGACCTATAGGATTATTCTAGGGAAGTGGAGAAGGGATTTTGTCAGGGGTTGGCCGATCTTGAGTACTCAAATTGGTGTGAGGAGGAGGGGGAGGAGGTGCCCTTTTATAAGGGAGGAGAGGGGCACCTTAGGAATATCTCAAAATATTATTTTATATTAAAGTCAAAATCGGTTTATAATGGTTCCAAAGGGTCTTATTTCGAAGGTAAAGTGGGTATGGGTCGAAATCATATCAAACAATAGGATTTAGACAAGTTTAAGTTATTATTTTAACCTTATCAATTAGATTTAACTCTTAGTCAAATAATTTAACTTTTACCGTGACTTTTTGTTTTCTTTCACTATATGGTTAATACACTTACTATAACATGCCAAAAGAACCCCAAATTGTATATTATTAATACATATATCCTTATCTAAGTCATGTGGCAGAACCTTAGATTTTTAAGAATAAAATAACAATTAATAATATAATAGTTTATTTAAAAACTATTTTGTGTCAATTTTGACACTATTTGATATATGATTTTTGTGAAAGTCATAACAGAATTATATGTTCGAAACAAGTTGATTAAATCAACAATAATATATCATAGTAACCTATAAAATTAGTGTAATTCATAAAAAGTCTTAAATTACATTTATTTTGGTATTTATAATATCAATTATGTCAATATTTCATTAATAAGATAATTACTGCATCATCATTGTGTCATTATTAAATTAACTTATTTGATGTCTAAAAATTACAAATAAAATACCATTATGTAGGAAATATTTTTATCTTTCTAATGAATATTTACAATAGAATTTATCTTATGTATATCCCTATATTAAAAATCTTTTAGTAAATAAACATTGATTTTAACTCTTTTAACTCTTCTTTGAATTAAATAATAATAAATGTCTTAATCTAATCCAAGTGGGCCTAAATGATAATATTTTACACTTAAGGTTGTTTTTGGTCGAGATAAACTTGTCCAATAGGATTAAGACATGTGTTAGGGTAATATTAATATCATTTTTACCCTTAATGACTCTATTTACTTTTAACCGTGGTAAATAAAAGTAAAAAGTTACTATTCATCAAAAATTATTTTCATCTCATTGAACCACATTTTACATACTGAAATCAACCATGTCTCTCGGATTTTTGAAATTCCATTCACAGAAGCGGTAAAATTAAGTTTTATGAAAAATTCAGTTTTTTAACTACCACTTAGCAGTTTCACTATTCATCAAAAATTGATGTTTTTCAGAACAATGCCAAAATTTCATCCTAAGCTATATTTTATATTCCAAATTAAAAAATGAAGTATATTTTACCAAATTCATAACATAGAAGTTTCATTAATTAATTTTATAATTAAATCCCACTGTTAAAACAAATAGCGTGTTTTTAAGAAACAATATCTATCAAAAGATTGACACTTGTTTATGTCTGGTTTGAATGTGAAATTACATCCAATGACCAACATTGTATTAAATTGTAAAAATATATTCTAAATATACTTTAAAACCACTCAAATTAATAATTTATCACTATTAATTATTTTGATTAAAAATGTTGTTTTTTATTATAATTTAGTAATTTTCACTATTAATCAGAATATGAAAGTTATCCGAAAAGTACCAAAATTTCACCTTAGGCTAAATTCGATACTCCGAATCCAAAAATGAAGCCCATTTTGAGAGATAAAATTTCAAAAAATTTAAAAGGTGGTTATTACTATTCATAACGGCTAGTTATAATAATATTTTAATAGCATATCGTTGTTTAGTGAAACTCGGTATTGCGTACGACGCAAGATATTGAGGAAGCTCATGATTTCGGTTAATGAAATCCAAGAAAGTGTTGTGTAGAAAATGATTCCTTTGATGATTTATATAACATAAAAGTCTCGGGTGTTACATTTCTGCTTGGATGAGACAATTTGGAATGTATATCCAAAAGTCACAGAATTCCATGAAGCAATAACAAACTCCCAACACCCTGGAATGACCATCCATGAATTATTAAACTTGAAGGGGAGAGGAGCCAAATAAGAATCACCAATGGAGATGCCAACCACTAAAGGATTATGATCAGAATGAGTTTTTGGAAGCACAAAACCCGAGGAACAAAATTTATCATCCCTATAATTAATCTTAAAAAAACACCTACTAGGTTTAATTCATTTCCAACCATTCAAGGTGTACCTACCCCAAGTGAAATCAAAACCAAATATTGAAACTTCAATAAAATTGCAATGGTCAATGCAATTAGAAAAGTCAATAGCAACAAGACGGTTGAAGTTGGATCCAGTTTTCCCCTCAGGCCTAAGAACTTTGTTGAAATCACCCAATATTATCTAGTTGTGGGGGGGGGCATTGAGAATATAATAACACCAAATCATTACATAATTCCCTCTTTTTTTATATATTAGTTTGAAGAATAAACACAAGAAACACAAAAGGTGACACCCTGTATCCTAGTAACAACAGAGATTATTTGATCAGCCTTAAACTGAGAAATAATATTGACATAATCATGCTTTAATACCCAAAGGATCTCCACATTATATTCATTTTGATTATGATCAACAAAGGAGTAACCAAGAGATTTCCACTTAAAGGCCTTCCAACTAACAAAATTCATTCTTGGCTTAGCTAAACCAATAATGATAGGATTTTTGGTCACGATATTATATCTAAGGTCCTTGACCATGGGAGCATTCCCAAGCCCCTAAAAATTCCAATAAAAATCTTCATTTACTAAGGGATTTCATGGCTCTTCTTTGATCCCCCTCCACCCGAGAAATTTCTTTCTTGACCCTACTCTTATTCCCCATTTTATAGTGGTATGGATCCACTCATTTAAGATTTATGCTTTAGAGCCATGTGCTTCATCTTCTGAACTATCATTAGGTTGCACATTCCCTGCATCATCTGAATAAAACACCCCAGATAGTGGGATAAATTTATTGGAAGACTGAGGGATTCCCCCATTAGAAACATCATCAAGTTTCTTCCTCGTAGCTCTTCATGGTGAAACCTGAGTGAACATTGTAACCCCACCTGGGCCAGCTGATGATGGCACAGTGCTATCCAAAGGTAATCCTGAAACAACATCAATAGCATTACCACTAACAATAAGGATGTCTTCATGAGGATCCACAACATGTCCCAACTCAGAAATGACACCCCATGTTGATGTCACTGTTAGCTGCACACTCATATCAAGTGATGGACTCACTGCTGGATGCACACTATTCTCAATTGGTGAATCAGAAGTTCCCTTAGATGCAGTAATGACCTCACTCATAAACAAGATTGCCAAGGATTGTGAAATCCATGCCTCACCAATAATGGGAGGCACATTAGGTGTAAATCCACACAAAGCATCATCAGGAGCCTCCACAATAAGATGAGCCTTCAAGGCCTTCTCAATAAGGCCTGGCATAGAAACATCAACATCATTCTGCACTGCAACAGGGGAATTATCAACAGACAAATCATTCAGGACCTCATAACTAGAGGTAGTAATCTTCACTTGCATAGCAGTCATGACATCATCAGATATTTTAGGTGAATGGACAAAACTATCAGAAATCTATGAACTAGACAATAAAAGTTGTTCCTCTTGCCGAGTCTTCTCCAAAACCCCAGTCACTTCAAGTGATTTATCAAGATCAACCTGAAAAATCATAGAGGGGATATGAGCAATAATCCTTTCAGACGAGTCAATGATTGACACCAACGAGACTCCATCCTCCCATGGGAGGAGATCCTTAAAAGCATGCTCAATATCCAAAATTCCAGCAAGCAAGAGAATGTATGACTATAGGGGCTCTATATCATCTTCCACTTGCCTCTGGTTAGAGGTGTATCCATGTGCTCGCCTCTTCTCAGTAGCCTTCCTACAAGTATAATCATCATGCCCCTTTCCCATGCAGAAATTACATGTGCTCCCCCTCCTACACTCCTCTGGAAGATGACCAAAAAAGATGCACAGCTTGCAGAACATCGGCTTCCATTCATAAAAAAACCCAAAGAGAAGCTACCAACCCTTGTATTATGAATTACTTCCTCAATCAATGTACATTCCATGTGAACCTCAACCAAGAAACGGGAAAAGATCCCAAATCATGGATTATCAGTTTGGTGATTCATACAAATTGGGATTCCCACAGCCGATGCAATATCCTAATGAATCTGAAGATGCCAGTATAACCGGATAAGATTGTAGATTCAAACCCACACATTCACATGTGTATTGGTGACATTTAAGGGATCAAAATTCCAATCCCATTCTTGAATATGTAGGTTTCCAGGTTTAGAGAGATAGACCCGAAGCTCCAAGACCTTCTTCTACACTCATCATTTGGAAACACAAAATGAAAAAAACCCCACCCCATAGCAGTCATTTTCCAATCCTCAAAGCCCCGAGCAGAAGCAATTTTCTGATTCAGCTCATCAAACTGCCACATCCGCTCACCTTTCGGGGTGATGATACGAGTAATAATGGAGAATTTACAATGACTGGCCCATTCCTCAACCGCATCCTAGTTAGCAGAGACATGAAATACCTTACCTTTCTTAATTAGCCTACCAGGTGAAGGGGAAAAAAAGTCCGCGAAGGATGGATTTGCGGCAGATTTGACAACATACAGAAATGTTTTCCTAAAACATGAAGGCTCCACATATTCTTACTGGGGAAACAATTAGTGGTTTTGGTTCATGGAACTCTTGGTGTACTGTGAGTGTTGACGTTAATGATAATAAGTCTGATAAGAGAATTGTTTTATTGGTTTACCCTAGCGTTTTTACATATTTGACTTTTGAGGACTGATTTTTTTATCTTCTTGTGGTCTCAATATAGATGTTTCTAGGATATGTTTATTGTATTGGAATAATTGATATCCATTATTGGCTTGTTATTGATTATGGGATTCTATGTAGCCTATGACACCATATTAAATTACACCTTTGTAGTGTCCCGAAATTATTCAATGGGAATAAAATGAACAACAATCACATTGAAGAATAATGTATGTACTTCTACATGTCAATCAAGGTGAATGGAATCACGTTGAATTTAAAATTCCTAAATAAATTTGAAGGAATTCAAATTTTCAATGGATTTTGAATGTACCATGTACTATCACCAGGAAAGGATCACGGACCACCTGGTTCATGAACCACCAGGTACAATGAAAGATCTGCGAGGCACTGGCCTGTGGATCGATGGTCTATGAATCCAATGGAACATGAACCGTGTCACATAAGGGAGTGTGCATGCAAAGGCCTTCTATGTAACATCTCGCAAACTCAATTGTTCAATAATGAAGACAACCATCAGGGTTCCATAGACCATGATCGCGGAACATAGCCTCCGCAAACCCTGGGGTGACTGAGTCTTCTGTGCGTCAGGATATCTCAACATAGGCCTCTAAAAATGGTGGCACATTCCCATTAGACACCACAGTCTTGCTAGACTATAAAATAACCAAGGAAGGACTTGAGATGGGTTGGATGGATATATATTGAAGGGAACCCATAGGTTTGAAGAAATAACTCGAATATGATTCCGGCTTCAGTATTGAAACATTGATGAATCCCGAATTGCAAACCACATTCTCCATAGGTGCAGCTAGATGTTAACCCTAAAATGGGGGAACATAACAATAAAATTATATCTGTGAAACTAAATGGTGAAACATAGAACCATATACATCTTGTAGATGAAAATTTCATGAATGAATGTCCTTGGGAACTGCCTTTAATATGGTGTTCCACATTCTGTATCGGTACACCGATCTAATCTGGCGCTTCATACTACAACAGTATGTGGGGGGAACTCAAAGAGTCATGATGAGCCGTATAATTTTGTGGGGCATGGTAGTCCATACCAAAGCTCACGTACCATACCAGTATGCACCAGAGAACTCTTTTCCCACATACCACTACGATATGTGGAGCATCCCTTACAAGGCATGAGAAAACAATATGTGAAATGTGGTGTTTTCATGTATTATTTCCTCTGGTTTCAATCTCACCTCTTCATTTACATCCAACACTAAATGAACCCCATACAAACTAGTCCCCTAGAAGAAGGTGAAATCATCCTCCAAAGCCACGAGACATGTATGATCAGACCATTGGATTAATCAGTGTGCCCATTTGAGTCTACATACCCATGGTAAGAGGTTTCATGAAGGATCACCCCATAATGGTTCGGGCATCAGTAATGTATGTGGGTGTATAATCCCATGGTAACCCTGAGTCCAAACTTGGTATTCCAATGGGAACCTCCTCATTCTAGATATTAAGGGTGATCTCCTTTTTTTTCCATGCAATGAGGAATGGTGATAAGTCATATGGGTAATTTCTGCTCCCCCAATTGACGAGGATGAAATTCCTCCCCTTCCTAGAATGTGTTCTAGGGACCTCCCATTGAGGTAGTCCCAAATCATTTGAGGTTATACCTCATGAACTTTAATTTCAAATCACATGAAAGGTTTTATTTCTCCAAGCCCTCATCCATGGTTACCTCGACCTATTCCATCATAGGCACTTCCTATACCACCAACCAGAATGGAAGTATGTGGTGGGTTGGATCACTTTCATCCTCTTGTTTCTCACATAGAGCATGAATCAAGTGGGCTTAGATGTTTGTGATGATTATAACATCCACACCATAAGAACTACAAGAACCTTGATTCCTGATCAAACTAGGATAAGTAGGATGCCAGCTTGAAGACCCGAGCTAAAAAGGGTTCCCATCGAAAAGGATTCACCCAATCAAGTCCTCCAAAATGGGAAACATCCCTGCATAAGACCTATTTAAATATAAACTAATTGGGTTCTGATTCCTCTAATGAGGATACATAGGAAACCCATATTCGGGGTCCGATCTCAACATCAATTCACCTTTCACCCCCCTTAGATGACGATTAACTCTAGAGCACCTTATTGTATGGCTCAAGTCAGAAGTACATCCATAGCATCAAATATTTTCATTCCTGTGACGATCTAGAAAATCAATGGTATCCTATGGACACACTCTTTGGGAATGAAACAAGGCATCATGAATATATGAACAATACATTAATCTACAATAGAGTTTTAGAACATGTGATAATCCCCCACCGGAAGGGTGCGGTGAGACCAACTTCTCATCCTCTTAACCAATAGAGTCCTTAAGTGTCATTAGCCAAAACATCATCCAATGAGCACCTACCTTAGGAAATCACATCCAAGAATCTGGACACCTGGGATGTTGGGTGTTTCTGGCTCTATGGATAAACCCGGTGGAGACCATCCAAAGAAATTATATATAAGGAGGAATGATTTCACAAGTATTTGACATAATGTGATGCCCACTAGGACCATCTGACGGTGAAATTTCTTTCACAATACCAAAATGAAGATCTACCTAGTACCCATGAGTTAATCCAACCCTCCTATAAAGGATAATGACACAGAACGGGTTGAAATAAAAGAAATGAGGGACTTGATGGGAACCCATGTCTATATAAAAGAGGGGGGGGGGGTGACGATTCTTTTCATAACATGTCTCCATAAACACAAATGTTCCCCCTCATAGGCTGAAAGAATGGTGAACCTGATTTGAATCCTTATCCATGGTGGGGGTCTTTTGCCACTCAATCCCCTTCACCCCACAATAAAAAGAACAGCGGAAGCAGGTCCATGATGAATTTCCAAATATGCATATATTGAAAATAATGATACTTTAACGATGTTTTTTGGTTTTTATTTCATATATGTACATTGAATATTACATAGAGAATCCTTTGATTCAAATGAAATCACGAAGACCAATGCAGACACGCGCATCAGCGATACTGCATGCGGTCGGGGCCCCAACAAATAGCACGACCCCCTTGCGTACCCGGTGTCTTCAATACTGGGTATCCAACATGCTGGTCATGAAGTACTACCGAAATGGTACTCTCCCAAAGGAGGAGTACGCGAGAAAAGTCTTACAGTACATAAAGACTCACCAGATGCCTCTTCAGACACAGCTGGAACTCTAACATAAGGCAGCCCCAATGGTCTTCTCAAACCATTTCAAGAGCCTATCCCCAAAATGTGACAACGACTACCTCCCTTATCAAAGGGAGGCTAGTGAAGCTGATACTGAATGCTTAATCTCAGCTGTACAAGGGTACTAATCATGGGCCTCTTCCAGAGAATGTCTCCACCAACATCGAAATACCAGAACCTCTCATTACAGAGAGAACCTTATGCCAAGAGAACCTGCAGATGTCCCGGAGACCGAGGCCCGTAAGGCTGCCCACCAGGGGAGGAAAATATATAACAATGAACATGTTATCACCTTGTCCCCAGAGTAGAAACTCCATCATACTAAATCAGTGGATTTCGATGGGAATATATGTAACTCTACCCCTCCTACCATGACCACCATAGAAATAGAGTTCCACAATACGATCATATTCATGTTACTACTAGTGATCGTTGGTTGCTCTATGTAGGCGGATCTGCAAGATATTAGAAAATGAAGATATCTTCCGATGCATTAAAATCATGTCAACCAAATTCGGTAGTGACCAGTAATATATAGGATCAAATACCTACTGATGTGTGTCAAGACAGTCATTGAAATAGGGAGTCAAGAAAATACGAGTAGAGTGAAATTCTTGCAGATGAATACAAAGCCCGTGAGACTAATAGAGCGGAAAGAGAGAAGATGAATATCCTTGACTGGGATTATAAAGAACACTAGACAAATATGTTTTAAATCAAGGAAAACAACCAGTGATAGACTCATTCCTCTATCCCACCACAAGAGAATTTCTTATATCTAATGGTAACCCATGGAAGAGCAGAGCATGCACATACTCTGGCCAGGATATCACAATGGTACTCCAAATCCATTTTAGAACAAGTTGTATGTCAAAAAATACTAGTAATGATGGAAGATTATATTTAAATCCCCGACCATATCATCAAAACATCCCAAGATATTATTGCATCAGTGGAAATGGTGAGAAATCGGGCCCACAACCCAGATTCCTTGAACATAATGACTCAGTCGCAAAATCAGTCAGTCACATTGGAGTAGTTATGCATCGAATCTTCAGTATAGAAGGGCCAATGAAAATTTCACATGATACATGGACAACTGGAATGGGAAAAATACCCATTCCAATTGGGGGACACCATTCCAACGTTATGACCACTCTTGGGTAGGCATATATCTCTTCCAAAATTCAGGATGTTTGTCTGTGTATGCCGAAGGCATCACGAAACCCAACAATACATGGACTTGTGTATGATGGACGTTTCCAATAGTAGACCACCCTGGTCACCTGCAAGAGAGAACATATAAATGAAACATTCCAAAGGAAACCGTAAAATGAAGAGCACATACCCAATCATGCTCTGCTAGAAGCTAGTGTTCTTGAAGCCCTCTGACACATATTAAAAAAGGCTCAAGACCATTTCAGTCCATTACCAAATTATGGAAGTTTTAGTAGTATTTAGGAAATTCCTCCCTATAATATTGCTTCCATAAGCTATGAAAGTCATCCGTAAGCACCCACAGGGGCTCACTCTATGAGCTAGGAATGATTGATCACGAGATCCTATCTCCTGATGTGTGTCAGGGTAGGCCTCTCCTCAACCAGAAGGTCAAATGGAAGGAAGGCCTTCCCCTTTCTATCATCTGACCTGATGGGTCTATACATGATATACACTATATATATGCTTCACCCAATAGTAATACATCAAGTAATGATGGTAGTCCTCACCATGATTACAGTCATTTCAAAGGCCCTCCCCACAATGGCAATTGCTGTGATGGTTCTCCCCACACTAACATCATGCAACTAGAAGGTCCCCCGATCATTGTAATATATCATAAAGGCCCTCCCCAATATGTTCACTGCATAAATTCTCCCTACATCCACGTACCAAGTTGTGATAGTATCCCTCACAATTACATCAATTATCAAGAAATTCCCCCCCCCCCCCCCCCCCGTGGTGACATCTAGCAGCAAGAAGGACCTCCCCTCATTGTAGACCACCCTGAAGGTCCTCCCCATGGTATACGACGCTCCCCATAGTCGAGCATCTAGATTAAATTGTTTCCATCAACATTGAAACACCAATTGTAAATGTCCTCCTAGTAACAAAAATTCATACTGGAATGAAGGTCCTCCCCTTTCCAGAACAGAGATGAGAAATCCCTCCAATGCAATGTCACTTGGAACGATGGAGTCAGAAACATCAGGCACTTCGTTTATAATGATTGATATTATTTCTCAACCAATGGATTTTCTAGGGCCACACTCATATTTTGAGCCACCCCACACGATTCTAATATCAATGGGGCTCCCACCAGTCCATTTTCATGGAACAAAATCATTAAGAATCAGTCGAGCTGGGCGTATCAAGTAGATGAGTCCCGGGAAGAACAACAACATGATATGTTAGTTTTGAGAAGAAAAATAGCTAAATAAAATATTTCCGAGATGTATTGTCCTACAACCACTTCTTATTTCATCATTCCAAGATATTTTTCTGGAGAATGTTTGCATGATATTAGACTCAATATATGGACGGCTCTTCGCCAGATGAAAGGAAAATTCCTGCCCTATGAAGGGTATGCACATCATTTCAACATGATAGGGTATCTCCGCCATCTAATCGTCCTAGAATCCCTCCCATCCGAAGGATATTCACAATCCCAATGGAAAGTGAAAACCCTTAAATGAGAATGTCTCCATGAACTGCAAAAGTTATGTCGCCTTAATGGCAATGCCACAAATGGAGTTCACATTTGGGGATGGGGAGAACATGGAGATCTTCACTTCACCCCATGTCCCGTCCAGAAATCCCCATTGGAAATGACATCGTGCAATGTCATCACCCAAAGGTGTCAATCAAATGAAACTTATACTATGGAACGATGGGATACTCACTAAAGACTAGCGTGGAGTAAGTCAAAAATGCATTAGGACCAATGAGATCATGCCATCAAAAAGCATCAGAAAGAGGAAAACAGGAACATAAAGCATGGTTCCCACCTAAGGTAATCCAAACAAAAAGTAGCTATCATGTCTTAAAAATACTATAGACATTGAGCATGTCCAATTCTATACTCGGATTACACTAGGGCGGGAGTGCGTGAAATTGAAAAATGGAAAATAGTGGCGCCTTCCACCGAAATTCAGGAACAACCCCAAAACACAGGGATGGGGGAATTTTTAAATCATATTTCCCACCATAATTCCAATAAATGATGGCCATATCTCATATATGGAAGAACTAGAAAAACCCAGCCTGTAGGGCAGTGAGAATTTTTACCTCAAGTCCTTGTACAAGAGACTTCTGTCTTCTCCCATATAGGAATAAAAATGGATAGGGGAGTCACCCCTTCCACCCCCTAACATGGTTAGAAGACTTAGAGATTGAGGCGCATTATGAGGTCACATTTGGGATCCCTTTAGTTCAATATTTGACAACAATCATGAAAAATACTACAGAATGGAAGGAGAAATTCCATCAAAGGATGCAGAAATACATCCTACCATTCTGTTCCTAGTACACCGCCCCGAGGGTAGTATGTATTATCGAATGTGGTAAAATCCAACCCCATGGATCTCATTGGAAATAATACAATGGATGAAGATAATGGGGAGGAATAAAGGGAAGATGGTTCTCTCTCAGACTCATCCCACAACGAGCCTGATGGTGTGCATACCCAATACCAAAGGGCTGTCTAGAATTCGGGGGACCCCACAATCAATCCATCATTACCTTCCATGAGAAATTCCTATAAGTAGAAGAATAAATCAAAGGCCGTCTATTTCCCTCCTCCTCATACCCTTGGAAATACGTCCCTTAATCTCGAGGAATGATTCTCCTTGCAGGAGGAAGAAAAGAAAGAGCTCAGTCGATTTAATGTCGAGCTACGCAAAGGAGCTACCTTTCTAGATGTGTTCCCCCCGAGGAATGTCATTAGGTGCTCCCAGAAGTGGTTCCCTTTCCAAAGACACTCATCTAGATGAATGAATCAATCCATAATGGTCCCCTAAACATAACTATAGATGGACATCAAAAATTACCCCCACTAGGAAGATAACTAGAATATATTCAGGTAACCCCCCAAATAATACCTCCATCTAGGTATCAACCTCAAATTATAGTAGCACTGGCACACACACATTGGGAAAATACCACACTAGTACAAGCTCATCCCATATAGAATATGAATCAATGGATCTTAAATACTATTGAGTAACTAATGGCTAGGCCCGTAGCCATGTAGGAGAGGCATGCTACGATAAAATAAGAGCGCAAGCCCTACCCTGATTGGGTGTGAAATGTTCCACCTTTGCTGATTTTCAGAAACCCTGTATTCCTAGTATTAATTGGATTTGGAGACAAAAAAACATTTAATTCCCTATGCCTCTTATTGTGACCCCATAATGGGAACTCTCGAGAAGAAAGTTGTAGTAATACATAGGTACTTCATACAAACCCTGCCGGGCTCGGCCTTCATATGGTTTATGAGCATTCCATCCAATTCAATCATAGGCTGGGAGGATCTCTGACGATAGATTCTATTCTAGTTAATTTCATCTATGCCTAGCACAATGGTAAATGGCCTCATGAACATTATGCTACGAGATATTGAAAGAGTCTAAGAATTCATTTTCAAGTGGAAAGGATTGACTTATTCCATGAACTGGCTGATCCCCTAGGATGAGATGCTCTCCATGTGCATCAATAATCTCTGTGATGATTTGAGAATGTTTCTCATCTCAGTGAAGTGAACATGATGGTCCATATATTTCTCTACCATTTCACAAAGGATAGAAGACTCATTTTAGCATACTAACCTCATGTCGTGAGTGGCCCCATTATCCAGAGATAAAATAGAGTAAAAAATGAATCAACTTCTATCATGCTTAAGCCACCCCCGACCCCAGTTCCAGTTTCAAGGCCCCCACCGAACAGTGTAGGACCCCCTAGATTCAAACATCCTCCACACCTAGGCATGTTGAGTAACAAGTTTCCAAAATAAATTAGTTATATGAACAAAGAAATAAATTCGATTCACTCCGAGATGACCAGGTCCGCGAGTATTTCATATCCTGCATGAATTGAATCTTGCTCTGGTTCCTAGATCCTAAGAGAGCTGATGAAATGGGTCTCAATGACAATCCAAATTATTATCCATATCACTTGATACTGGGATACAGAATTCATCTATCCTTTATTTTCATGGATCTCCTTCAAAATATGGTGGATTCTAGGAATTTCAAGTTAGGCCCACCATTAGAACAACCGTTGTTTGTTTCCTCCTTAGACTTGATAGAAGAAGAGGAATGACAAACATTCAATTGAATGAAGGAGAAAAAATTTGAAAATTGGATGAATGGAAAAAGAGTCAGTCGAGTTCATGGCATCATCCAGGTGCATTTGAAACATCCAAATGTGCCCCAAATGATCCTAATACAACACAACCATCATCTCCGGCCCCGCATACCTCTAAAGGCCGGAAGAGCAGAGAGCAAGGGAATGAATACAGGCTGACTCAAAAGCTGATGTCATTGTTGACACTTTCGGAATTCATGCCTAAAAAGTTTGTGCAATAGGAACCTCCCCACCAAATGGTACAACGTGAAACTCTATCCCAAACAGATAATCAAGCACCACCCAACTAAATGGTACAATGTTCTCCACCCCGTCAAATGGTACAACAAGAACTTCCCTTGAAAACAACACCATTAGAGGGATACAATCCGGAAACACCAATGTTAGATTAAGAGAATATCATCAACTCTATTAATGTCTTTCACATGATGGACCCCTTATTATATGGAGACTAAATCCAAAAATCTGAGTTCTATATACCCAACCAAAGAGCTGGAGTAATGGAATGAAAATGTCAAAGGTTTTATGAAAGGCATGATCATGGTATGGGTCAAATTCCTAGCCAAAAAACAATTCAAATAGATAACATTGCAGAAACTCACAGAAGGACACTCTGACAGACGCAACATGAACTGTATGTTTCCTTCGCCCCCATCGGAAGAAATAATAGCCCAACTATCATGGAATATCTATCATGGGAAGAAAAAATGTCGAATTTCCTAAGGCATATGGGTGGAATATTTCGTCCAAACTGAGAAAATGACATAGTACCCCCAGCTCCCATCAGAGATGGTGAACCATCTACGTCAAATACCCAAACCTCTAAAGTGTATGTGAATGAGAAACCCCGAGATAGAAAGTGCCAAACATTACAATAGAACTACGATATTCTAATGTAGTTGGAATCATTACCAATAATTTTTCCAATCCTGGATGCATTAATCTAGTCCGCAGATCTTAGGGATGCACTCATTAAAGCCTTACTAATTCCCAAGGAGTTCGAGGCCGAAGTTGCAGCAGGTTAAGTCTATCAGACAGAGACCAATCCTGAAGAATGGAATTTCATCATTTCCATCATAGATATGGATGAATATTCCATCATGAAATGGCACATCAAACCCTTATATATGTCTCGAATGATAAATGGAATTTTGATCTGGAGGATCTTCGTCAATAACGGCTCTGTATTCAACCTCATCCCGCTGCGAACACTTCTTCGATGGAGCTATGATGAAGACAACTTGACAAACTTCACCAAAACTCTGCTAGAATAGGAAAAAATCTAGGAGAAACCATTGGGATGAATGAAGCTTAAAATAAGTATTGGAGATCTCATGTCATATTATGAGTTCCTCATAGTGCGATAAGGTATGGCCTTCAATATATTGTTAGCGAGGCCTTGGATGCATCATCACACTATAATTTCATTATCATAGCATCAGTGCATCATATATTTCTGTAATAGGAAAAACAAGAATTTGAACCCCTGTGAAATCCCCATTTGAGTCTTATGAGTCACATTATATTGATGCTGGGTTCTATGAGTCAGATGTAAAACATCTTCTAGCCAACTACATTGATTGGATTACTACCCGGAATGTATTTGAGACGACTCCTACCGATGCCCTCCAGCAACATGGGGGATACTATGTGTAAATAATAAACCTTGTTGAATGCATAATTGAATGTCTGGATTCAGACTCAATTTTGTACATGGTCACTATTATGGTCTCCAAGTCCAAAGACACAGAACAGCTGGATGACTCCCATAATGATAGGAAAATCCTTATCATAAATACTTCTATCACATCCTCAAGACCCCAAATTTCCCTCACCTTACTCACTAAGGAAAAAGAAAATTTCTATCCCAACATTGGTGTGTTCATCTCAAGAATCCTCTCTACATTAGAAGAGGAAGAAGAAGAAGAAGAACGAGACCTCAGTGATTCCACTCTTGTATTCGAAGAAGGTGTCTCCACCACAATCGATATACTTAAAGTGAAAAACCTAGTTACCAAAGATGACCTGCGACCCACTCTGATTAGTGTGGAGATTCCTTTAGAGGATCAAGAGGCATAATACTCTTTCATAATGAATAATTTAGTTTTTTTTCTTGGATCCATGAAAAATTATTTCCCTTGATCTTGAGGTTTCCACTCATAATATGGGCATACTAGAAGATCGTTGGGGATATATATAGGCAATCATAAAAACCCACCAGGCGCATACAACCAAAGTAAAGGTTGGAGTCGACAGGATGATCAAATCTAACTTCATACAGGATTTCCTGTATCCGATCGGGCTGGTGAACATTGTTCCTATAAAAAATAATAATAGAGATATTAGAATCTGCAATGACTTCATGGACGTCAACCAATATTTCCCAAAAAACAAATTCTCGGTCCTGATCACTAAAGTATTGATCGATGCAACCACTTAATATTAAGTCCTCCCTTACATGGATGTATATTCTAGATACAATCAAATCCAGATGGACCAAAGGGATTAAAAATCTAACTCTTTTAGGGAGACTTATGTTATAAGGTGATGCAATTTGATCTAATGAATGTTGGAACCACATACTAGGGATCCATGCACCGCATATTCAATCCTTTTTTTAATGTTCATCGAGTGTTATGTCAAAAATCTGGTGGTTAAATCATGTCATCTCTCAAACCACCTGGCTGATCAGGGAACTATCTTCAAAAAAATTGTGGCAGCATAGTGTAAACATGAATCCCTTAATGTACACCTTTGTAATTACATATGAGAAATTCCTCGGCTTTGTTGTATGCCATCATGGAATTGATGTCTACCCTGAGATGGAAAACTCCATCATTGGCATGTCCCCACATCGCAACCTCAATGAGTTGAGAGGTCTCTAGGGGCACCGCGCTTACATCTAGTTCTTCATAGACAACCTGGCTGTTAAATGTTTACCCTTCACCAAGCTTATGAAAAAAGTAGTTTCATATGAGTGTGATAATTATTTCCAAGAATAATTTGACATTATTAAAAGATATCTCCTAAGACCACTGGTGATGATGCCTTTAATTGAGGGGAGACCGCTCATTTTATATGTACGCACACTGGAAATGTCATTAGGAACTTTCCTTGTGCAGAAAAATGATTTCGGCAGTGAGAATAGCCTATATTACCTCTTCCAAAAAATAATTGATGCTACAACTTGGTAATAAAAAATTAAAAAGAAATGCTTGGACCTAATCTTCATGGTTAAGAAGCATAAGAATTTCCTACAAAACTACGAGGTCCTCCTAGTCTCCAACTACTACCTACTCAAATATATTCTCAATCATCCCATGTTAAATGGAAAACTATCACAACGGTCTATAAGCCTACATCATTTTGGAATACAGTACGTACCCAATAAGGCCATCAATTTCCATGTATTAGTATAATTTTTGGTCGATCACCCCTTGGAAGAAACAACACCATTGGTTTCTGAACTAACGAATGGAGAATTATTTTCTATCCAGAAGGACCCCATCCATGGGAAATGTACATCGAAGGTGCCTCCAAAATCCCTGTAGGATAAAGGATGGAGGATACTAAGATCAACAAAGTGGGGCTGGGAATTATACTCTTATCCCATGAAAAGGCCATATTTCCTTACTCTTTCATGCTTTTGGAAGGTTGTGCGAACAATGAAGTAGAATATATGTACCTCGTTGTGGGCTTAGAACATTCACTTCATGTGAAAGCCAGACACCAAAAAATAATGTGTGATTTAGAGCTACTTATCTAATATGTCAATGTTGATTAGGCCTTTAATAAAGAAGTATTGGTCCCCTTAATTAAACATGTTTGAGAATAGATGTAAGAAATCAAATCAAAAACAATGTTGACATATGTCCCCCATTTGCAAAATGCTTAGGTCGATGCATTGGAAAATGCAGCCACAAACATGGATGATCAAGATCTGGATGAAATTGTCCTTAGTTTTACCCGAAACTGGATGGCCTTTCCATTTATCCAGAGTAGTATGGAAGAGATTGAATAAAATTAGGCTCGCTTTTAAGCCTTATGGTAAAACCACATGCTAGATGAATCCAATTCCAAATTACCTTCAGAATGGGGAACTCCAACCAGATATGGCTGGAAGGGATCAGGTTCGAAGACGGGCAGTCAACTTGGACCTGTACAATTGGGAAAACCATCAAAAGATCTCAAAAAATGGGGCCTTGACAGAGTCCATATCAGTTGAATTGATGGAGAAGATACTGCTACCATCATGAAATAAGTGCACGACAGTGCTTCTGGTGCCCACCAATCAGCAACCAATCTCTCTCACCAAATTTGAAGGATTAGGTATTATTGGCCCACTGTGATACAAGATTGTGCTTTATTCACCAAAAGTGTCATTCATGTCAATTCCATGCTAATTTCATACACCGACCCCATGATATACTTCATACTGCTTAGTACTCATGGTTGTTCTCTACCTAGGGGAAGGATGTTATGGGACCATATCCTCCCGCCACAGTCATACAATTAATGTTCATAATCATAGCGGCCGACTACTTTTCCAAATGGGCCTAATCCATACCTCTTACAGAATTCAGTGAAAAAAAAATCATTAGATTTGTGAAGGACAACATCATTTCCGGATTTGGTATCCTTAATACAATACCGACAGACAATGACAACAACTTCTTCTCTACTATATTGGACAAGTTATAAAAAATTTATGGAATCAAATCCAACTGGTCATCCCGCTACCACGCGGCAGCCACTGTGTAGATAGAGGCTTTTAACAAGACTTGTCACAACATACTCAAAAATATGGTTGATAATGATAAGAAATATAGGACATACAAGCTAATTCTTGCATTGTGTACATACCAAACCATGACCCCACTTCCACCAAGGAGATCCCATACTAACTAGTATACAAGGGAAGAGGCAATTTTGCTTATAGAAATTCAATTGTTGTCACTTCTTGTGGCCATTTTTTTATCAACTATCCAAGGATGAGAAATCCCTAATATGGTCTGATTTGTTGGATGAAAATGATTTAAAATGGTTTCACACTTTACAACATTTATAAATCTTCGAAAATCGGATTTCACCAGGTTTCAACAAAAAGGTTCTCCTTCAATATTTCCTCGTAGGATAAATGGTGTTAGTCCTCAGAACCCCGAGGATACTCGGAAGAAGCCCCAAAATCATGAACCAAAGTGGGAAGGACCATATATAATACATATGGTATATTATGATGGAGCATAAACCCTGATATCAATGGGTGGTTTTCTCATCAGGGCTCTTATTAATGTGATGATCTTCAATAAGTACTTCGCATAGTGGAATCCCCCCATGCCATGGTCCAAACTCTATGACCCTAAACTATGAGTTGTAGTCCTAAAAAATATTATGTTAAAATGTATGGTATTAGCCTCATGGTCTAAGATCTCATACTTAATATATTATTAGAGATAACGTGAAGTCATGGTCCAAGCTCTAAGAACTTAAACTATGAGTAGCAATAAGGTGATGTCATGGTCCATTCTCTAAGACCTTAAACTATGAGTCATAGTCATTTCCAAATGATGATAACTTCTATGGAACTAATCCCTAAAACATGACATTAAACATCAAATTATGTCCTCACTACAAGATGTAAAACTGCAAAGCACAAATCATCCTAATCACGTGACAATTAATTGCATGATCTCTTACAGAACTATGTGCTGCTTGATTCTTGGACTCACTAGATACGTAGCGATGCCTCGATCCATAATATTGGTGTAGACCCCATCATAAAGAAAATGACTCCATCATATCCTCTACATCCCAAAACATGAGAAGGAATCTCTATATACACTCCATGTTTATCACATCGAGTATAACTCATGTTATCGTAGGATCAATACTGAGGATTATCTTACGAAAAAAAGTTAAAGAGAAATATGGTAGAGTAGGAACCGTTATAAAATGAAATAAAAAACGTTCAGACCCCTATGTCTAATCCTGATCGGTACAGGGAACATTCAGAACATTGAATGGATTGATTCTAGCCCTTGTAGAATACGTAGTGACACACAGATTTGGCATCTCAACCCAACCAAAAAAAATACATCACAAGTCCTTACACATGGACCGAGCTAGATCGGTATAGGGAACGTCCAGAACAATGTATGGATTGATTAATTCTCCTAGAAGATACACAGTGATGCATGGATTTGGCATCCCAACTTAGACACCATCATTAAAAAAATTCCCATTTCCCCTTGTGAAGGTGAGGCTCATATGGGGAATCTATGAAAGGTCCTAATCGCAAGATAATTAACAATGAGATTATTCAAGAGTTATGTGTGACCCAATTCTTAGTTTCATGAGATCTAGCACATAACCAACACTCATGAGAAGTAAAAAGATCATGTTTACCCATATACATATGAATCTGACCTATATAGAAGATCTAGTAGTTCATAGATAGTCACGACTCGGGTATTCATTACATTCCCGGAAACATCTTTCCAGTCTGGAAAACTACATATTCTGGGAAACTTGGATCCCGATAATAATTAATGTCAATCTAAGATGGATGTCCAGTGTCCTATCGACACCTTTTTTTATTCGTCTCATCATTCACTAGTGGCGTTGCATATGTTTCTGAAAAAAATGATTCTTAATCAAAGTCAAATTCATCATCAAGTGATTCTCTTTATATCTGAGGATTCCCAATGGCTTCCAGGATTTGTACCATTCCACTTAATTCATGTTTACGTCGAGACTATGGTTTTGACCTTCCATAATCACTCACTCAAATGGAATACCCAAATATTTGGATTTTGATCAACACGTATCTATCAATGATCATCATGACAACAAAATAGTCCTTACTACATGACACTAAACTACATAGCATCATGTTTCTCACTGAACTACATTGAACTACATGGCCACAATAGTCCTTATTATACGACGTTAAACTACATAGAAATGGTCTATGTCTAAAGTTCCATATGATGATGATTTTTTTGTTCCTAATAAATTACATAGAAAGCACAAAATTCCTTTTTTTCTCACACCGAGCATATATCATGTGAGTTAATGAATCATAGAGAGAGATCCAGAATGAATTTATTGAGAAATATTTCAAGAATTTATTCATACCCACATGACCCTAAAAGGCATGTCACAGTTCCCTTACCCATGAGGAACCCCCCATCCTTTCCATAAGACATTAAATGATAGGGTACCTCAAAATATGAGGTAAACACGTCACCCTACATGTGTGTCAAATCTATATAAGGTATATATATTTCTATGTGTAAATCTCAGCCCCAATGTTTCCATCATGACCGGATACACCAATTCCTTACTTCAAACTCTTCACTATGAGTGATATTTAATCCCCATAACCCTCCATGGCCATCTGATATGAAAGGATAGTGTCCTGCGAACACCTTTTTTTGACTATGCACATCATAACCAAGAGGCTCTGCATATGTTTCCAAAAAAAGACAATAAAAAAGGCAATTCATCCCCATGAGATTCCTCTCCAATATTAGTATGCTCAATGTTTCCCACGCCTCTAAACACCCCTATTTATTCATGGGCCCTAAAAATCATGTTTTACATTTTACTCCCTACAAACATCCTAGACATATCCGAATATATGTGCTCAATTCATCTCTAATATTGTTTTAGGTTTCTAAAGATACTTGATCCATATTTGTGAAGTTAGTCCACATACAATGAAGAGAGCCCCACCTCATTTCTTTGTTACCCGAAAAAAAATCAGTTAAAATTACCCCTTTTTGAGATCAGGTGCACCCCTTTCCAAATATGACATTCTGTATTTAATAATTTACCATATTCATAATCTTTCATAGAAATAGGAGATGGAACACCATCTTCCATTAGACACCTATTTTTACTATACACATCATGACCTGGTGGCTCTTTATATGTTTTTGAAAATAAAGGAAGTCAATCAAGGGAAAATTCATCCCCAGGAGAGTCCTTCTTAGTTTATATATTCTTGCATGAAATTCATGTCTTCTCACACCCCAGGATTTGGAAACATTCTAGATAATGACTTACATACCATCCTCATCCAAAGGACCCTAACATAAAAAAGGTATTTCTAACCAAACTGACTATTCAACAGCTCCCCCTTACGTAAGTAATAAATTTGTGGGAATAGTTTCCCACTATATTTCTATATGAATTCCCCTAATGTTTTCTGACACTACTACTCAGTCCGACCACCCACTGTGGCTCCTAAAATCAAAAAAATCAAAGTGTTAAATAACCCCACTAGGCCATTAGAGATGGGAGGACATTTTCCTATAGACACCATTGATTGACTATGAACATCATGACCTAGTGGATCTCCATATGTTTCCCACAAAAATTTCCACCAATCAAAGGAAAATTCATCCCCTTGTGAGTCTTTTCCTTTTTTTAATGCCTGAAATAGCTCATGAGCCTCATGCATTTCTAAAATTCACAAGTTCAAGGTCACGAAAAATCACCAATCCATGTCTGAAGGATATTATAACATTCTCTATAGATGATCCCGAATTAGGGCCCTTCCCCATTATGATTGGTCAAAACACTTCGACCTAAAGCATCAACAATACGTTTAATTGAGAGAACTGTGAACTAACAAAGAATGAAAATGGAATTATACTTTCTATAGGGAAAATCTGCAGAAGGGTCCTCTGGGTAAAAGTTGATTATCAGTTCAATAAATAATGATGAGACATAAATAACTATGTAAAGCATGATAAGTCGAAAACCCCAAAAAGGGAGGCCTAATAAATAGTCATGTTAGGTCCGATAAGCATGTGCCAAGCAGTATTAGGAAAACATTATGTTAATAAAAAATGAATAAATGTTTTTGAGGTTTTCAATAAATCCTCAAAAATAGTCGAACTACCCATGCTGAGTCCCATGACTCAGGAAAAAATTAGAGCAAAGTTTTTTTATTTCAGTTCACTGGAATAAAATCATGGTTCAAAATTAATACTATATTTAAATGATGTTTTTATGATTATTCAATAGAAATGATAAGAAAAAGCATTGAAAAAGGAGTTAAAGGCAAATCCGTTTCATTGAGTTCAACAAAAATGGAGGGGCATCCCCAATCCAATGTCTCTCCAAACTATCAAGAAAAAGGAGAAGATTACAAATCATGGAATGGAACAAAACAACAATAAAGCTCAGTTTGCCCTTTCTAGAAGGATGAAAATTGTTTTTCAAGGACCATCAATTGTTTTCTCCAACGAATCATTCTCCTCCATTTCAGCCTGGTCCGTCAAACACACCAGTTCCAGAATGAATTTACAATATTTCCCATTTTTCTAGATTGCCTCATAGTTAGCATGAGAAGATGCCAATTGATCGCAAAACCATGTTGTGTGGCTCTCACACACCCAAAACTATTCCTCTTGGGTGTCCACCAACCCCTGTTCATTCTTCTCTTCAGCCGTTAAGTGATCAAATTCTTTCGAAACATCTCAGAAGGTCCTCATCGAATGATGGGAAGAATTGAACAATGCAATCTTGTCCTCACATGAGGAAAGGTATTCTTATAAAATGATGATCTGGTAGATGAGTAGGTGTAGGTACCAATAATAAAAGCTACCAGAACCCAGTTCAGTGAATAATCCATGAAAAGTTTCTCTATCATCAACATTATTAGCCATAGGAGTATCCATGGAAAGAGAATGTAACTGGTTCCATGCCTCATTTCGTGCTACCTCGTTCCCCCAATGACAATGGTACCTAAATCCTCTTATTCTGCAACATGTATATAAGTAGGAAGTGTGGTCACAAGAGTGTAAAGGTACCTAAGATATGTCACCCAAGATGAGTGACTATTTGTTACCTCAGATGTTTTAACCGCTAGAGTCGGATGTGGAGGAATAGCCCCAGATTTTGGGATGTCCGGTGATACTCTTCTAGGAACAACCTCATTAAGGTCATGGGTATTACCTAAAAGAGGGGATTAGTCTGAATCACTCCCCACTGAGATAGGTTGTACAGATGAAGCCCCTACCCGATGCCTCTGCTGGTGAACTGAGCTTCTTCTTACCATAAGGGTAGGAATTTGTGGTGAATATATATTTTTTTGTTTCATGGGTTAGAGTGGAAATGGTACCTATTTTCATCTTCACATTGTAAGGAATGTGTGGAATTTTCATTAGGGTAAGGATGGTGTGAGGAATGTTTAATGGTGTCTATACCCGTCGAACTAGTTCTCTCAGCATTTCGTTGGGGAAGCAGTCCACACATAGCTGGGCATACCCCGGTAACAGAAATGTGGATTCCAATGTTATAGGAATGATAAGATCCATAGGGGCACCTTCATGTATCATCATAAGCCAAAACTGGTGAAGAAATATGGGATTAGAATCTCTCCATAATTTAATAGTCGGATGCATCACAGTCTTTTGAAGGCACACAAATTGCCTAGCAAACCGGTAGGGGAGGTATGGCTCATAAATGACTACTCAATCTATATGAGCGGTGAGTATCCTGTTCTGAAGTGTGATGAGGTATGGTAATTCCACCAAAGAACATCCCCTATCACCTCTCAATGACCCATGAGGGGTATGGTGGAGTGCATGCAAGAAACAAGAAGCATAATTAAATAAGCCTAACCACATCAATAAAGATTAGTGTTTTTGGACGAAAAAAGAAAATATTGAGAAAGGTGTGTTTAAAGACATAACGAGTAACCTTTGTTGTATTCTGGTATTCATAATAAGGAAAGTGTTCTGTCATCCACCCATACAAGAATTGAAATGGGCTGTTGAGTTGATTTGGGGGCCTACCTTCTTCTTTGTGTCCTGAAAATTCATAAAGCAGAGGGAGAGTGGGAAAGGAAAAATTAATGGGTTGACCCTCTACTAGAATGACCGCTATAATTAATTTATAGACCTAAATGATGGTATAGAGAACATGGAAGGGTAAAATCCATCCACTAAAAAATATGGAAAAGAAAACTTCTATTCTATTTTTAGGTGATATTTCTATTTGAAACTCATTTACCCAGGGAGTATATCATCCCGCTTCTAGGGAAGCACAATATGACCCTGGAGTATGGAGGGATTGACTGTATGGATGAATCTGAAAACAAAGATCCCTAGACATAGGAATGTTTACTTGCAATAATAACACGATTCAATACTCAAATGGGATAAGAGAGCAATCATAAAGAGGAAGTTCAAGTAATCCCCCTTCTATAACCAGTAGACTCTTTGTCAAAGGGGACACATGGTCAGTGACATTCCATGTAGCAGATGTCTTGAAAAACTCTTCAGACCACCCACCATGGATATGGAGTCTTCCAAGCTAATGGATATACCAAAAACTGATTCCCACCTCCCCATTCTATAAATGGAAGGTATTGGTGCTTGAACACCAGCGAATCAACTTCCCATGAAGATTTTCACCATGGGAGAAGACTGTGAACTGAGATACCTAAGAATCTTGATAGGATCCCACCACCTCAAACTAGTTATTGGACTGCAAAATGGTCTGTTGTACCCATAACAACAAGGACCACATGTTGGAGAAATATTCTTCGACCTACATATTGAATATGGTGCTCCACCCATCATTAGGGATTTCATGGGAGATGTTGATAATGGATGGGTACTCTCGGGTACCTAGTATTGGGACACCATCGTGACACTTGTGGTTTCCTTGATTCCACTTTGAGCCTCGTAATAGGAAGTCATTATCCAGAATTAGAGTGGAAATGACTTCTCCAACTGGGGAAATGTAATATAGATTATGTCTTTGAGGTTCTTCTAAAAGGATAAAAGGGGTATCGAGGTAAGCCAATGGAAGAAGAACGTATTTAGCGAGGCCAAATCCGTAAAGTGGTATCTGTGTATATATAAGGTAATATAAGAGCTCTAGAATCATGAAATACTTTAAGAATCCTTCATAATGAATAATGTAAGCTCAAATATGATCCTCAATATCTCCACAATGTTCTCCCTTACCATCGTTGATTTTATCTCAACCTGTGAAGATGAAATTTTAGCATGTACAGGAATAACCCATAGGTCGAAAGAAATTGTTACAATAATGAATCGATTGGATAAAGGCTAAAAATGAGCCGCTGCACCCCATAAAATATGTCTGCATAAGGCTCTGTGTACTATTCCCTCAAATGTTATGTGGAAGACACATCCCTTGTACTATATAATATGCGTATATGTTATAGCTCATATTGATAAAGTATGGGGAAACACACCACTGTATACGAATACGATCCACTGAAGCGTCACACCACATATAAACATGGTACGCGAACCATCCATAAGGTGTTAGCCCACAAATTATTGGCTGAAAAATGGAAATGATCAAAGAATATGGATACCCTTAACCTAGGCATCATAAAGATTATTATCGAAGATTTCGGGTTAAAGTTTTAGGTTCGGATTATAATTTATTAAGTTTCGGTTTTCCTATTCAATATTGGTATGTGGACATCCAAGACGTGTAGCATTCTCCTATGCGGAATCCAGAATTTATTTTTATGGTTCCACAGTGTCGTTTGTGAAATCCAAAATTTGTTACACGAACAGATACATGGAGAAAATATTACTTCATGAAATGTATGAAGTGTTTCACGAAATGGATTTTCTCAAGAGAAACAGTGTGCGAGAGATCATAAGAATTTGGGGAAGTCATGAGTACTTTTATCTATGAGAAACCGTAAAAGAAAAATGGCACGAGACCCTGTATATTAGTGTGGTCCTCTCTTACCAAGCCTATCTATTCTACCTCAAACCATTCCAGTTGAGGACCACATCTACATTGGAATAGTCTCTTTTTCACTCCGAACAGACCCCATTCAATTGGGGGAATTTATAGGGTCTTGAAAATTTTTACAAGGGAAGAAAATACCCAATGATAACATTGTATATGGAATAATGTACCCCTACAAGTCTATCTAGTAGACTGAACACATGTTGATTTTTAAATTCTATAAGAAACTTGAAGGAATTAAAATTTTCAAATGATTTTGAATGCTTTGTGTACCATCACCTAGAAAGGTTCATGGAATACCTGAATCATGGACCACTAGGTACGCTGAATGATCTGTTAGGTGATGGCCTACAGAGCAAAGTCTAGAGAATCTAGGGGACCACGAACCCCATTGATGAGGGGATCATGCGTGTGAAGGAAATCTATGTACCATCTCGCAAACTCAATGGTTTGAGAACGAAGCAAACTATCAGGGTTATTCAAACCATGATAGCAAACTGTAGCCTATGAAAACCTCGGGTTGACTTATTCTTCTTCAGGTCATAGTATCTCTGCATGGGCCTCTACAAATGGTGTTGCATGACCAACAAATACCATTTTACAGATGATCTATAAAAGGAGCACAAAAGGAATTGAGATGGTATGAACAAAGAATGCTTGAAGATAACACGGAGGATAGAAGAATGAACTTGGAGAATATTCTAGATTTACTATTGAATCATCGATGAAGCCCGAATTTCCAACCGCATTCACCACAGGTACAGCCGGCCATGAACAATAAAATGGAAGAACTTCACATTAATAATATAACTGTGAACCTCAATGGTGAAACCGTGAAACATATACCTATCACAAATGAACTTCCAATGAATGAGAGTCCCACAGACCCTCCATCAAAACGTTGTCAACATAGTGTATTTCTATGTGGATCTAATCTGATGTCAGGTAATGAATTATTATATGGAGGGAATTTAAAGAGGCATGATGGGTTGCGTACTGATGTAGTGCATGGTAGTCCATACCCATTCCCACAGACTGTATCAGTACACAGATGGCCTCTCTTCCTGTATACCACTATGGTATGTGGAGCTTCCCCCATCCCACATAGGAAAACAGTGTTTGGAATGGGTTGTTTTTGGGTATTATTTCATCTAGTTCCAATCTCACCCCTTCATTACCGACTATCCCTCCACGATCCCTCCACAAAATAGACCCCCGACATCGGGACAAAGCCTCCTCCGAAGCCACTGGAACCATATGATCAGACCATTGGGTGCATCAACACCCCCTTTGAGTCTACATACCCCAGATAAGTGGATTCATGATGGATATCTCTACAACGGTTCGAGATTTGGGAATGTGTGTGGTTCTACATTCACATGGAAACCCATAGTCCAACATTGAAATGACAATGTGAACCTCCTCTTTCTAGAGACTATGGGTGATCGCCTGCTTTTCCATTCATAGAGGAATGGTGAACAATCAAAAGGGTTGTGTTCACCCACCCCCCATTTGACAAGGACAAAATTCCTGCCCTTCTGAGAATGTGTTCTAGGGCCCTCTAATTGGGGTAAGTCCCCAATCATTCGAGGACGGACCACATGACCTTCAATGTCATCTCACATGAAAGGTTTCATTGATCCAAACCATCATCCATGGTTTCTCATGCCTCTTGCATAATAGGATCTCCCTCTCCCACCAAGAGGAGAGGAATCATGTGGTTTGTTGGATATTTTGGATCCTATTGTTTCTCACACCATGTGTGACTCCAATGATCTTAGATATTTCCAACAATTATAACATCCAAAACATATGAACTATTTGAACTCTTATTTTTGACCAAAACGGGATACATATGACGCCTACCTAAAGGCATGATCTCAAAAGGGTGACCATCTAATAGGGTTCACCAAATCATGTCCCACTAAATTGGCATCATTGATGCATAAGCCCCATATAAATTCAAACGACATGGATTCTGATTGCTCTATTTTGGATATATAAGAAACCCATCTCATGGGTATGATACCAACATCAAATCACCTTAAAACCCCCCAAGATTATAAAAACCTCCAGAGTACCTTATTGAATGGCTCATGTCAGCAGTACCTGTGTTGCATCGAATATGTTCATTTCTATGATGATACTTCAAACCAAGGGTATCCTATGCACACAGTCTTCATGAATGAAATAAGGATTCACAATTATGTGAACGTGACATAAATCTATAAGAGAGTTCTAGAATAGATGATAATCCTCCCCAGAAGGGTTTGGTGATCTCCACTTCCCATCCAATTGTCCAAAGAAGTCCTTAAGTTTTGTTGGCCAAATCATCATCCAACAAGTTCATGCCTTTGGAAAGAAGGCCCATGAATCTTAGATATCAGGGACATTGTGTGTTTATGGTTCCATAGATAAACCTATTAGATATCATCTAAGCAAATTATATCCAAGGAAGATAGATTACACAAGGACTTGACTCAATGTGATCTCCCACTGGGACCATCTAGCAGTGGAATTACATTCACAGTACAGAAAGGATATGCTACCCAGTACCTGTGGGTTAATATAAACCTATTTTAAATGATAATAATGAAAAATTGGTCTAAAAAAGGAAATGGGGAACATGGAAAGGACTAATTTCTATAGAAAAGAGGCGGGTGATGATTCTCCTTGGAACATTTCACCATCATCCCAAAACACCCCACCACAGAGGTGGAACAACCTTAAAAATGATAGAGATAGAATGATTCTTTTTTTATTTTTGATTCACATTTTGTATTATTGATAGTTCTATAATTTTTATGATGTGTTCCTTGATATGATTTTGTTAGTTTCTTGACATATGTCTTATATATGTTGTTTAGTTGATACTTGTGCATGTTACCTATAAGTCTTGTGAACCCATCGTGTCTCAGTAGCCCAACAAGGGGAGTGTGGTTAGATGCTGCATTGGAAATGATGAAAATATTGATATGGACTATAGATAATGATTTTCTAAACTGGGGGCATGGTGATTATGAGTTATCAAACCCTAAGTGTGATGAAATTGGGGCATGACGATCATCTCTGATTAGACCTACATGGAATTTATGGGGCCCGATGGTCAATGTGATCTGACATAAAGATAATATTGGGGAATGATGAGCGATTGTAGCCTAATGAAGATGCCTATGAAATGTATGGCAATCAAACATCTGGAGTCTAGATTTGACATTTGAGATTTATCATTGATTTTTATAATGTTTTCATCATGGATCCAATGCAGGGATGACTGGTAGATTCTTTCAGATTGTTTAGAACACACTCACTCAGTTTTGGACTAAATGGTTATCCTTAGTATGCATTGATTATTATTATATCATTAACTATTATACATGAAAATATATGTTTAATAGAATATTGGTGATGTCCTACAGTGTTTTTAAATCACACAAAACTTGGGAATTTCGATATTATTGTATATTTCATGAGGGATCTGGAAAAGGGAAAGAGCCATATGGTGGATAGCAGAGAAGAGGAGTGTAGAGCTATTAGCATACCAGGATCAAATTTGATCTATATGCTATATATTTATCTACTTCACCTAATTTATTTCATTTATAAATGCTTTACACTTATGGGAGATTCATTATTATTATTATTACATATTTTCCATATTTAATGTTCAACATGTTTAATCTGATTATTTATTATATTCTTCATTATTGATTATTGATCCAATGAGAAGAAATTGAGGGTATAGTCTCCACATTAACAAACTCAATCCCTCACTTCTAGTCATTAGCCTCTTCTGTATGTGGAGACAAGCATGAAGATTTGTGGAATTCGATCCCAGGCTTGGTGACTCAAATCAAGAAGTTATAATGTACCAATGGTTTTACCAACCTGAACACTAATACTCACCTAAAAACAGTTACAACTCTTCAAATGAATGTCTCTGAATTCCAACTCCAAAATAATACCAAATGTTCCAAAATTTACTTAGAACAATAGCCACAAACACTATAGTATAATACCCAAATCAATATGTATACTATTTATACATAACCCTTGAATGTAATGAAGTCTATAACATCCCATAATTCTAATATCAGATAACATTCCACCAAAAAATCATTGAAATACCAACTAACATTAAAATTATTAAAGATGCAACATTACAATTTCTAAATCACAAATATTATCCATTTTGAAACACCAATATATTAAATCATCTTTTTTAATTAAATCACCCTTATTTGAAATTAAAAATGATATTTATTTAAAAAATAACAACAAAAATTAAAAATAATATCCACATAAACAATAATATTTTAAAAATATTTTTCATTACAAATTCAAAAATAATTTATATAACTAATCCTACACATGTACACATCACTTATATATATATATATATATCAAGGCTCAACTATCATTATGCTCAAAAAATATTATATAAAGAGTTCTATAAAGGTTTAACTAATAGAAAACAAATATCATGATTTAAATCCTCATCATAAACACTGTTAAAGAAAATTAATTTCTTTAAATTATTTTCATCATGTTCATAAATCAAAACTGTTCCAAAAGTGGATCCAAAAAATAGATTTTAAATAAGATCAAATAAAATATTATCTACATGGAACACATCGATGACATAAAAACATAAAAAATAGAAATTTATAATATACATTATGATAATGGTATAGATCATTAACCATATCGAAAGTGGATTTTCCAATGACATTAATTATTTAGTTAACAAAAATTAGGAACATATGAATGAACTGATTACTTTATAATACATTATTTATTTAATGATGATCAATAACATATAAAAATTCTAATAAAATAAAATATACACCTTCAAAAGTTTGACTACGCCAAATAATGCATGATTCCATAAAGAATGTTTTATCCAATGTGAAACCTAGACACATATCTAAGTCATATTATTTCATACATGAAAGTTTTATAAAATGAATACCTAAAACTATAGTGCATAATCACAACATGAACATTCCCTTATAAGGTGATCTTATAAATGAAATTGTGTAATAAAGATTAGTTTTGGGCACATTTTTAATTCCTAAAAATACTATCAATAGTATATAAAACATAAATATTATAATGATCATAGTATTTCTATTTACCACCACATTTCAATCCTATATTAGGTAACAAAAATTATAATGACTGAGGATTTTACCAATAGAATTCCCCCTTAATATTATGTATATGGTTCATATTTTTTAATATATAATTATATAATTTACATCCACAACATGATAATCCCAAAAACATGTTATTATATGAATAATAACATAAAATTGAGAGAATATGTACGGTGATAAAAATTTAATATTTTATAAAGGATTAAAATAAGAAATATAATGATAATATGAAAAATTGAATCATCTCGATCAAAAAAAATAACCGCAGTCACAATAAAAACTATAATATTAAAAACATTATTTTTAATAAAATTGTCTAATTGAATATAAAAATATATATATCGTAGGGAGAAAAATAAAGCGAGTCAATAATAAATTAAATCTGATGTATTTATATAATGTAGTGAATATATATGACTGTTGAAAATACGGCCTTGGAATAGTAATATGACCATGTGAATTGTAATTATACAGTTAAGAATAATAGCATAATAATTATAATAGTATACTCACATATTAAAGTGTAAAATATTATTTATTTGTCTTATAACATGACAATATGACATATTTATACTAAAATACATGGAAATTAATGTTTTAAAAAGAAAAAATAAGTTTTTTTAATTTTGTAAAACATATACATTTCATTTTCATTATTATAACAAATAATGTGATCTAAAATAAAAAAAATTCAATAAAATTTTAATATAAAAGAATATTATATCTCATTATAATTATAATATATTCTTATAATAGCATAATTAAATTTTTAAAATCAATAGAATATTGGTCATTATAATTATATTAGTATTTTTCATCAATATTTTGGATTTTAATACAGAAATAAAATTATCATATTTAGAAAATTATTTTCAAGAAATGGATATTAATTTTTCTAATAAACACCTTGACAAATGTTTTGGGTGTAGTTTTGATATTTCTCCTAAATAGTTTAATTTTTGGTGAATTGTGATATAAAAAAATACAACATTTAGCATTACAAGATGAAAATATGAATTAATGAGTAGCATATAATGTTATAACCCATTATTCCTAAATCACATGTACCATTTAGTTTATTTGGTCTCAATATTCATCATTATGGGAAGTATTTATCCAAATAATAATCTAATGATTATAATAATCAAAACACCACTCTCCTCGCATTTTATGTACCATACCTCCCCTAAACTTCCCCCTAAAAACATCCAAGCCTTAGCGCCTATGAAAAATATAACAAATTATCTTCACAACCCCCTCCTGCACATCCTCGTTTTCAATATAAAAATTAAAATGAATGTTCCTTAAAATATATTTCAAGAGATGGCGTTTATGTGGTAATAATCTCAATCTAATAGTTTTTTAATTTTTTTCTTCTTCTACCCCCTCCCCACATAGCCCCTGAAACATGACATAATGACCATAAAATTATAAATATAACATAATTTTATTGTGTAAATGTAATATTTTTTATACACCATGTTATCTTCTCTCTTCATTCTATAAATAAAAAATTTAGGTCATACGCCGCCTCAATAAAAAACAAACTTTTTTCCCAAACTCTTTCAAGGAGGGTTATTATAATATTATTATTGTTAAATATTCTTATAATAAGTATATGATAACTTATTATAATATTTATGGTATCTACTAATTATATTTCTATTAATTAAAACATTTGTTTTCATGATGGTTGATAAAACCATCCAAATGTACTAATTGTATAATGTTAAATTTTACTAAATGATTTATACCTGTGCTGGATCCCAAATGAATAATTAACACAATTAATATTTATATAAAGAAATAATTATCATTAAATTTCACTTAGGGGTCGTAGTCCAATTCGACATCAACAACAATAATTTTTAAAATGTGATCTGACCTTTGAACTGTGAAACGAATGGCCATAGAATAGTATAATTAAATATTATATCTCACTAAAATAGATTAATCATAACTCTCTTTAATTATAGAAAATAAATTTTAGATGTAAGGAACTGTGTTATATGTAATTAATGAATTTGATTTAATTATCCATGATGTAAACATCAAGTGCATATTTATTAAGGACATTAGGTGACATATCTTTCTAAAATTCCCTATTATATTTAGGGTTATGTTTTATCTATCTTAACTCACATTATAAATATATTACTATCATGTACTTATTATATGTTATACATATATATCCTAAAAATATATTACTATTATAAAAATTCTTTTTTTATATGCATTTTTTAATGGTTCCCTTCTCTGTTACTTTGATTAAACAGATACAATTAAAAGTAAGAATCCTAGTTTCTAATGTATTTTTGTGTACCACTCAATAAAATTTAAAAAAAACATGGTTTCTAAAATTATTCATTTTATTATAGATCCCCATTTTTAATTAATTTTTTATGGATTTTTTTTCTTTTATCATATTTAATGATTCTGACCCTTCTTTTCTAAAACCTCACTTAAAAAGAATACATCCAAAATTATATCTACACTACATTATTATTTCTTCAAATCAAATAGAAATAATTTTCATTTCCTTTTTTCTGTTTTCCATGAACATAAAAATATTATTTAATAGAATCATAATTTTCAACCAAAATAATATTTCATATGTTTCAAGAAATAATTATATAACCCATTAACTTTGCAGGGGTTTTTATAATGCTTATTTTATGTGTATGATTTAATTTTGTTTCACACATATGCAAGTTCATATTAAGATGGGTGTGACAAGATATAAATTTGATGAATTTAATAATCTTTATGTCTCATGTGATGATATTTAAGGTAATAGGAATTTAACCTAATACATGATGGGATTATATGAACTATGTCACATTGTCTTGGAATTTATCCTTGAAATGTGACTACGAAATGTTTCATGTTATTACCACACTTATAAATTCCCCGGATATTATGATTCCATGGTCCATTTATTATTATCCCATATGATTATTTTTTATTTATTTAAGTTATGATATCATATTATTCATCTTGAATCATATGTTATACCTCATTATCATGCTTATTCACTTATTGGGATTCTTATCTCACTCCTTTTTTTATGTATTCCCCATCCAATATTATTTAGTTTTTGTAAATAAAAAGGATTTAGTGGTTCATTATGGAGAATAATAAACTATATTTTTATTCTTCTCTTGATATTTTATATACCTATTATACCAAGGACACATTCCCTCATTATCAAATGGATTTTTATTGGATATTTAGGTTTAAAATTATGTGATGATATGTGAAAACGGATTGGGTCACTATATATGGTGTTAGAGATATAACTAGATATTTTTGAGGACTAAGGTAAGAATATATGACTAAAACCTCTAGGGATAAGCCTATGTGTTGTAAAATATCATAAAATGTTTCTTATGTATAGTGTGAGTGGTTTATAAGAATTTAAATTTCCACATATATCATACACATGGATATGGATTTATAAGAATTGTCGATTAGGGTAAAACCCTCAAATATGAGGATAGGGTATTAAATAAATCATTACTGAGTTCATGATAATGAGGCATTCTTGCATACCTTATTCGACTATACCGAGGGATATGCTTTGGAAAACTCATAACCACTTTACAAAAAATTATTGAGGAGTGAATATATTTTTAGGTTAGAAAAACTATTATGAAAATTAAAATTCATATCCTACATTGAAACATAGAGACTCATAAGTTAGGATTTAAATATCATTAAATTTTTTTTTCTTTTTATGTTCATAGTTTCCCATTTTATATGATTATTATTTTTTAATAAATTTTATTTAATTTTATTTATTTAATGGTTTAATATAATATTAATCATTCCCATAAATAATGTGATAGAAATTATTATTATTTACCCAATTATATTTCATTCCTAATAGGAGTAGGAGATGACTACCACATCAAAGAACTACCTCAACTAAATCATGTTATGAATAATTACCTGAAATATGTGGAACTCCAACATTCTCCTATGAAAGTGAATGTTGTGTTTGATCTCTTTATGTTACAATATCCTCTAAAAAATATTAGATCTTATGATCCTTCAATTAAAAAAATAATAGAATAACCCCACTGAGAATATACTATCTGACCTCTAATGATTTCAATAGGATAAATTCAAAAAAGTCATTTATTATCTAGTGGGTCAAGTTGATCTAGATTGGACACTTATAAAAAACACAAAGCTCTAGGAGGAAATATATTCCATTTAATGATATGATATCAAGAAAATATTTTTAAAAAAAATATTCTCCTTACACAATCCTTCTTAAAATTGATAGAGTCATCCTAAGATCGAATAAACAAGAATAGGAGTCCATCGGGGTGTATGAGGGAAAAATCACAATGCATTCACAATAACCCTTTGTCTTTATCATCAATGCTGAAATTATTATAGAACATAACTATAGTTAATTAATGTCTAGATTATCAAAATATTTGAGAAATTTAAACATTAAAATCATTTAATATATTGTTCATTGGGCCCTTAAGGTGGAGTTAGATACTAGTGACCCTCATTATAATTAGAGGATGGATATAAGAAAAATAAAATTGATATTAATCTAGGACAATTAATGGATAAATTAAATTTAATAAGAAAACCAAACTAACAATATTTATAATGAGTATACATAATCATCCTTGGAACTATATCACAAGAATCGAGAGATACTTCAAATGATGAAAATTAGCAGTTACGGATAATAATTACAATGGGAGATGAATAATTCCTATTACAACACAAAATAATATAATTTTTTAATATACAGTCGGTCTATGGTCTATTGTTTTAATTTCTAATAACATATACATTATCTGAGAAAAGGTATCATGCAAGGGGTGGTTAGAGATAATCTATGAAATCAATATTCACAGACTAGAGAGAAAGGAATTGAATATGTTATCACTAAGACCATGGTTGATTCTGAAAATGATGTGGGGTATGGTACACTTGTTTTCATTCATAAATAGTGAATGATCATTTTTATTCTGGTTCTATTCACTGTTTCATGTCATTCATATTTAATATAATAATTAAAACACCCAGTCAAAACATGGGGGTGGAGCTATCTATGATAAAAAATATAGAGATATTAGTACATAATAAGTATTAAATCTACCCCATTCAATGCACATGAGTATCACATTGAACATTATAATATATCCATTATTGAAAATTGAAATTACATTGGGCATGGAATGGCATTCATTTTATTAATTTATTATATACTATTTGGAGAGGGATATCACTCTTTATATTCCGAGTCATCTACTAATTACGAAAAAATGAAAGGATGGGAATGAATCTCCCTTGGAATCTACATCTCATGCATGTATGTTTTTTTCTAATGGGAAATCATATCTATTTAAAATCATACACACAAAAGAGATAATCTCTCTTTATAAGATGCCCATTTTGAGGGACTCTGTCAATGTATTCTCTGAACAATTTTCTAGTTTTGCTCGGAACTGAGATTTTGAGTTGTCAACTGAACTTATAAATGGATTTATACCATGATCTAAGAATCTTAATATAATGAACACCATTGAGTTAGATAAACATAATTTTTTACATACAAGAGAATTTGAATTGGATTTTATATTATTTAGTGATTCACTATGGGGTGAACTTATATTCCTCATTAATAAAATTTTGTGTCAATGAAAATAAAAAATTCTTATTTTCAACTCATAAAAATCAACAAAATGATCAAGTATCATCTAACAAAGAAATATGACCTGATTGAAAAAAAATTTGGGACCTAAAATTTTTCAACGGTTAACCATCAACCAGGATATCCAAAATTAAATGTGAAGCTGGAAGATATTCCAAATACCACCATTCTGTCAACTTACAGACATTATGAGGTCATGGTGATACCCTTTTGAATCCACAATACTCTGACAATGGTTATGGGAAAATTTAATAGAGTATTTAGATATTTACATTATAATCATATGGAAGTATTTATAAATGATAATATAATATACTATAAGAGGAAGGAATAACATGAGTTTCATTTGATTACTATGAAAATGACTGGAAGAAAGATAAGACATATGAAAATCATAACAAATGCGAGTTCTTGGTGGATGACATATCATTCTTGGGGCATATTATGACTCTAAATTCAGTATTTTTTTGACCCTTATAAGAAAAATGTAAATTAATGATGGCCCAAACATCCATTTGACATAGATATCCATTGTTTATTTCGACTAGATATGTATTTCCAATGATTTTTGAGAAGATTATCATGATTGAGAACCCCTATAACAATGATGAATATGGTATGATTGCTGTTTTTAGGGACCAATGAATCTAAGGAGGGCCTCATGGAATTAAAAATGATTATTATGACCACACCATTATAGAAAATATAACAACTGTTGAACGTTTCATTGTATAAAATGATGTGTCATGGAAGGGTTAGTAATCTTTATTAATGAATAATTCTAATGTGATAGGAAACTGCTCATGGTTTTAGGAAGTTTATAAATAGAACTACCCATCACATGATCTAGAGATAAATTTTGTGATGTTCACATTGATAATCTAGAAGGTAATATCACAATGTTAAGAAGTGTGAAATATAAATATATCGTTGGATCATCATGTAAATATTATCCTAGAATGAGCTTAATATGTTCCAATAAAGATAGTTAGAGATAATAAAGAATTATAGTTGTTCAACGCACTAACATATAGGTAAGAAAAATAAAGTGGAAGATTATATAAGAAGACATTTTTAAATTCCCTTATCTAGGATTATAATTTAGAGGGATCTAGTGATTTTATACATGAAAATGAAAGATAGAGTAATCGTGATGGAATAATCATTGTAATTTGTTTCTCTAATGATTGGTCATCGACCCCTTCTGGAGAAGATAAATATGATCAAGGGGATAGTGTGGAAATACCCAAGAAGGTAAAGCTATATGAAAATTAATACCCTCGATGTTAAAAAATTATACATGAGTCATATGGTTTGGGATATGGTAATGTGTACTATAAAATCATAATATAAATCACGATTTTCTTAATGATGAACACAACTCAGCAATCTCCATTCTCCTAGGGAGTAGGAAGATGTATTGAGATCTCCAAGAGAATTATTGGATAGAGAATTTAAAGAATGAGATTTCATAATGTATATCAGTGTTCCTAGTATGTCAGTAGGTGAAAACTAAGAGGAAAATGTCTAAGGTAATGATATAAGCATTAATTATATCCATTTAGTCATGGTAGACAACCACTAGGTATTTAATCATTAGTATTATTGATACCCGCAAAGTAAATAATTCAATATGGTTTGTGATAAATCTTCTTAGAAATTATTCCAATTTCATTACTTTTATATATAAATTATCACTTGATAAAAATGTAAATATATAAATTATATAAGTGGTGATACTTCATAGAACACCACTATTTATTGTTTTTGACCAAAATATGGGATTTAACTCTAAAATTTTCAAAAACCAACAACATGGCCTAAATAATTTTTTCCATCCAATGTACTTGATGTCACCCGAAAATTGATGTATAATTTTGTGTAATATCTAGACACATGTATAAATATAAATAACAAGATCAATGAACATCAACAGCTGATTGGATCAAAAAATCCTCTTCTCATGTTTTCATTTGATAATTATTTCCACCCAAGAATCCAAATGAATCCATATAAATACATTTATGGGAATTGATGTAAAACATTTCATATTTTTATATTTTGGTTCACATAAGATGTTTGGACATGAATTAGTTGATTAAATGGAACAAATGATCATAGCTATACTATATAACATCAGCACTGGTCATTGTCAACATAAGTTTTATATTGGAAACAATCAACGAGACATGGAGTTTAATGTTTTAGATGATGTTATCCTCATAATATTTCTATGGAATCATGTAATTATAATTTTAATGTATGAAATGAAATTTATTAGAAACAATGAACACTTGGTTATTATTGATCACACCTGTGTTCTACACTATTTATAATTAAAACCAATGTCTAGGTCTCATTAACATGACATGTTCACATAACCCTATTTTGGAATAACATTACATATCCTATAAATATAAACAATTAAAAGGATGTAAAATTGTAAATTAACCAATCTTATGAGAAGAACAAAGAGTGATATTTGACTATATATAATCATAAATACACCAAAAAAACCATCCTAATCAATATCTTATGGATGAAAAATATTTAACATTTTAAGATGAATAAATTAATTTTTGAGTCATGAATGATGTATGATCAAAATAATTAAAGAAAACATTAAAAAAATATCTTATATAGTCACAATATTAACTATTACTCATATTCATGATCCAATATAATAAACTAATGATTATAATATTAAATAAAACAACACTTCTCCAATTATAATTACCACCATCACCACCCCTTATCTCACACCATGTAATCCTTAGTGATTAGAAAATTTCAATCCAATTTTCATGTAGTAACTCTCAAACAAATCCATATATTTTCATTCTCACAAAATGAAATAATAAATTTTCCTTAATCTGTATTAATAGAGAAAATTTTTAACACATAATATTATAAATTTATTACATTTAAATTCATTTTTTCTAATATCTCAACATCACATAACCTATCTAACAAAATTATTTACTCAAATTTTATAAATATAATATAATTTTATACATTAAATTTAATATATTTTATATATCCTATTATCACCTCTTTTCATTTTATAAAAGAAAAAATTGATCATATAATGGTGGATTCATTGCCTCAATGAACAACATAGTTCATTTTTTCCACCAAATTCAAGGTTTGTTTTACAAATATTAAACTCACTAAAAATGATGATCATAAGAATATTATAAATTATTTCATGATTTTTATGTATTAATATCCTTTTAATTAAAAAAAACAAATATAGTTCATGATGGTTGGTAATACCATATAAATAAACTAATTGTATAACATTAAAGTTTTACTAAATAAATTGTCCATATTTCAGAATGAAAATGGGTATTTGGGATGACATAAATGTCTATAATGAAATTAATATGATTTCAATAAAATTATGTATTTTTAGTCATAGTGTAATGTAACTTCAATTATTATACACAAGTGACAAAAATTTTGAACCTTCAAATATACACCCTTACATCAGTTAAATTCTAAAATAGATATCAACTAAAATTGTTGTAAATGAGGATAATATAATTGTATTAAATAAAATATACATAAAAAATGTATTTAATTAATTAATAAATTAATATATTTCTATTACTTATGACGTTGGTGAAAATCAAGAATTATTCTAGACACACATTAAGGGATCTCTTTGAACCATCATATTTATTTTACGCTTATGGTTTCACTATCATTTCTCAATTTTTCACTTAATAATTTTTATTTACATATTATAAATTCATATATATATATGTTCCTCACAAAATAGATATCTTAAAAAACCTTAAAATGTTGTGTATATAATTTGTTTTTTTAGAATACATTGTAAATTTTGTTTGTTTTATAAATCTAATTAAAGGGAAGATCAATGTTTCTTACACTTTTTCAAGTATCACTCTATAAAATGTTTTAAAACATACATGGATTATCCAATTTCATATATTATTATGGAATCCAATTTTTTTCAATTTAATTTTTTATGTACATTCTTATTCCCATACCCTCTTTAATTATTTTTAACCCTTATTACTAAACCCCCACATAAATGGAATATTTTCAAAATTATTTCTCCAATCCATTTTATGTCAGTAACTCACATGGACTTAATTTTCATGCCATATGATTATTTTATATAAAAAATACTATGGGATTTATAAATACTTATTTTATGGAACCCAATATGATATTCAAATATTTTATTATATAATATATGATTATGTAACCCGTTTCCTTTTCATGGGGTTTTTTTATGCTTATTCATTACACATGATTTCATTATATGGAACACATATGAATGAAAATGTTATTATAGATGTAACTAGTGTGAACTCTAATGAATTGGGTACTTTTTTTATTTCACGAGATATTATATTTATTTTTTAGTAATGCTATTCCATAATGGGATATTGTGTTCAATGTGATGTTTTCTTGGAATTTGGCCTTGATTTATGGTCATGTCAGGATTAATGTTTTTTCCACATTACTATGATACCATGATCTTATGATCTCTTGTTTTTTATGTTATTGTACCATAAGATTATTGAGGAACCCAAACTATTATGAAATCGTAGTATGCATTTTGACTCACATATTATTATTCATTATCATTTTTAATTCCATAATAATATTATTACCTATCCCATTTTGTTTTTGTATTCCCCATTATTTCTAACTCATTCTTAAGATAATAATTATATTAATGATCTTATAATGGTGATTATAATAAATACATTTTCTTTTAGTTTCATCTTGATGTTTCGCGTACCTAGTCATGTATATAAACTAATCCTATTGACAATTTTGTTTAGATAACTAATTTTTTATGTTAATAATTCTAAAAATATATGTATTAAAGGCTTGATAACTATATAATGACTCTTGAATCTTTTAACTACGGATGCAAGGGAGTTCCATGATCCTAAGATGCTAAAAAGTAAATCCATAGTTCTAATTATATCATTAGAAAATGACTTACCAATATAGATTAACAATATAGTTTGTATACTAATTCTATCAAGGATCTAGTGAGACTCATCCATTGATTGTTCATTTCAAAAAAATCATTAATGAATAAATTACGAAATTATGGAAACATTTCCATTTCTACTTTACTATAATCGGGAACAAATTCCAAATCAAATTTACTATAATAGTCACTATCATGCACCAAAATATAGAAAAATACAGAGTCGAATGGATTATATGATATTCTATAACTTCTTTATAAAATAACATCCTCACAAGCATCGGATAATGAAGAATACACACACTCATAACAATATCTAGTGAGTCAGTAATGTTTTGAGTAGTGGTCTATGTACCTTCCATAACTGAAATTTAAAAATTGATATTTTATGTACATTTTACTATCCCTATATAAGATGAGAATAAATACTTAGTGAGAATCAGTAAGAGTATCAAAATAAAAACACTGAATAAATAGGTGTATGTATGAACATGTTTATTCCAAAACATTAATATATTAAAATATATTTTAGAAAAAATCAATAAAAAAAATAAAAAAAATTAAGTAGTTAGAATATTATTTTACTATTATAACGAAATTATTCTTAAATAAGGTAGATAAATAATTTTTCATACAAACTTTTAGAATAGAATTAGTATTTTAGAATTTGAATACAGAAATATTTGATTATAACACTCATCACTTTTAAGAAACTGGAATTGTATATCCAAAGGAAAGGATAACCATGCAGTTCATCCAATTCATGATTAGGGGAGGGGTGTACTATAATAAAGGAGTTGTAATCATATCCCATTCATCATACTATATGTAATTTTACCTCATCATAGTCTATATAATTGAAAAATACCACTTCTATTATACTCATTAACATTTCATTTAGTAACCAACCCCATAATACCTATGCCGATTATACAAACCAACATACTTCAAAGATTATTCCAACTAAAAGATCAATATATTAACATTTTAAAACAATTAATGTTAAATTTAAATTTATCTCACATTATTATAATTAATGAAAAAGGGAGACATACAATAATTTAACCATCATCTTATACATGACATAAAAATGGGTAAGACAAAATAACTTTTCACATGAAGATAAACAACAATATTAGAATCACTACAAATAAAGAAATATCTATATGATAAAAAATAACCAATATAAGATAGTATGGAATTATATAAAAAACCATTAATAGTTTTAATTGTTATGAATTTATACTCATAGAAATCTAAATGAATAGTCATAAAAAATCTGTTAAATTTAAATCACTATTTATGTGATGATGTCTATTTCAAAATATGATTCTCATTCATTAATTTTCAAAGAAAAAGATACTTCAGAGATAGGTTCTCATGTCTTATAAATGATTTATATAATAAAATATAAAAATATAAAAATTAATACTACTAGATTATGTCAAAACCATTATCTTATTAATACATTTTGAAAAAATAATATCTAAAAAAATTGATCTTCTAAAGTTAAATTATAAGATAATGATTAGATGAATCAAAATCAAAGAGTACTAAATTATTTAAATATAATTAATTTTTTGATAGAAATAATTATGATTTGTAGTAGATATCCATGTTTAGGAAATAAAACATTTAATATAACTACATCACCTTTTCACACATTGTTAACCAGACATTTACCTCACTATAGATGAAAATATAAATATTATTGGTTTTGAATCATTAAATTATAAATAATATATTATTTGGTAAAAAGATGTGATATATGTAATAAAAATCGATAAACAACATATAATGTTATTCTGGGGTAGAATATCAGTACTTTATCCACTCCATAGTTCTAAAGTCCATACCATGTTCAAAAAGGGGATCATACAGGGGAATTTCATAGATGATGTTATTTATTACATATTATATGTTTAGAATAATTTCCATTTATAGATATGATATAATATAAATGGAATAACTAAAAAGACACATTCAATTTCCATGTAGATAAAAAACATAAAATTAAGTGGTTTAACATGATTGTTATACATTTTAGATAAATAAATTTATAAAAAACAATGTAAAAAATTTCATACCAGTAAAAACATGAAATTAGATAAATAAATTTCAAAGAAACCACAAATCATGGGTTTTCAATAATCGATTTAAAACAATCACATCACCATTTATAAAATATTATTTTACTACTTTAAAGTGGGTTAAAAATCAATTGTTTAGTCAGTAATTTCAAGGTTAATAAAATAGTCATTAGGATTTTTTTCACAACATGAAAAAATATATAGAATACATTCCCCAAAAATAGAATGTAAATTCACTCTATTGGTTAATAAATACTACAATAATAATTAGAGATAATTCCCTAATATATAGAAACTTCTTATATCCTCCAATACCCATTAATCCAATATATGTCTCCAAAGGGATCCAATAAATCAAAAAACAAAATAAAAAAAGACACACTCATGATAAAATCCAAGTGCAATTAACCCTAAAATACATAAATGATAACAATAATTTAAATTCACAACTTATCCCAGCTAATAATCTTTAATATTCACATAAAAATAAAAAACCCATTGAAAAATTTATACACATATTTCTCCCAAATAAAACATTTTCAATAAAACATGAAACAAATTTAAAAAATATTATTTTAGAAAAAAAAACGAGGATGAAATATTTTTAATGTAGACTTCACCCTATCACCTTAAACTCAAAAACAAAAATATCCATCAAAGGCTGGGAAAAAATATTGAAAACAAAATAAGGTAATGAGAAGAGGAGTGGAATTATTTATCACTGATTGGGCATGGTAAATTCCATTAAACGAATAATTGATCTTGATATAATATATGAAGGATTACAGGACTTTGGAAATCATTTATGTGATTTTAAATTACTATAGAAGAAAAAATTGCATGTTTTTATGAAATTATAATTAAATTTGTTTAGAATAAATATAGATATTCCAATTTAAACAAAATTTCATGGGACTTCTGAGTTCCATAGATATGGAATCAAGGTACCCTATTCAACCATTATTATATCTCAACATCTATCAGGAACATTGGGTACCATATTCCTCACATTAGATTCCCAATTCCACATGTTGTTATAAAACAATTTGTTCTACCACATATATACTACTTAGAGCTCTGAACCATCTATTTAACCCCAAACCATGCCTGGAAATGGTACTATTTTCATTGTTAAACATCCAAATTCAATAATGAACATTAAAATAAAAATACATCTGCTCAAATTCCAAAGCATCAAAATCACAATGTTTTCACAACATTAAATTCCCTCATGAAAACAAATTTATCATTAAATCAATCTATAATGGTTCTAGTCTATTAAAATTTGTTAGAGATAACATCAATGTTCATGATCATGGACTATAATTCTAAATCAATAATGAACATGTTCGATTTATTTTTCCGCATGTTTTTCATGAAATACAAGAATATAAATACTTTAGAGTGAGTTATGTAATAAGACATTTGGGGTCCAATATGATTCCTGAAAAATAATAATAACACTATATTTTCAAAATGAGGTACAAAAATGTATGAAATATCTTGACAAACCTACCTCAAAGAAAGAAAAGAATAAACATCATTGAAATGATTAGAATAAATTTCAAATGAATAATATTATAGTTATTCCATTATCATAATCTTGACTATATTATTATATAAATTGATGGAACCATCTATGATGAATAATGGGAGAGATATATATAGAACAGAAGAAAGTGCAACTAATGAAAGATGGAGAACATAGTTAAAATAGAGAAGAATTAGGGGAACATGAAAAGGTGTGATAGTGGTTACAAGTTTATAACCATTAATCAAATGAAATTAAATTGAGGAAGATATTAATATTGATTTATTTCATTTATTTCTCCTATCCTATCCATAAAAATATCCTAGTAAATCAAATTATGTCATGGTTTAATTAATTCATGTCATAAAGTGATTTTAGAAATTTTCATTCAGAAACATGAAATTCCATAGGTTTTGTTTAATCTTTAAATCACATAATCATAACTATACCATGAATACCATTATGTAAGGATCCTCATAACAAAATTTTATAATTATTACTATATAATATGACTAGACCATATTTTTCATTACATATTGATTTTCCATCACTTAGCCAAACCATTATTGAAAAAAAATAATTATTCCCCTATTAAATTGAACCCATTGATTTTAAATTTATACACTTATAATTAAGACCCATAAAATAGTAATTTTAACATTTTTATATCGTATTAATTTTGATCTCCCACCATACATGACATAATGAAAACCCATGTCTTTGTATACATAAATCCAAAACATAAAAACCCAAAAATATATAAAATGAGATAGCCAAAATCATATAATGTTTATTTTTTGTGATTTTTAAGATTATAAAATTCCCAATTTAAAATTTTATATGCATTTTAGGATATCAAATACTCGTTTTAATTTTATCACTTAACTAAAATATAATGGAGTTAAAAAGATATTCCCATTTGACCCTAACCATCCCACTACACATTCTTTTCCAACTAATATTTTCCAAAATAAACAAAAACTAATAGACGTATTATATCCCCTATTCAAACAATTAAAATACAAATAAACATTTTAAAACCACTAAATCATTTCGCTTCCCCAAAAAACAATAATATTCTTCACCCAACGAATTTCCGTACATAAATCCCAAATTATCAATTCATTCAATAAACCATCAACCATTAACATGACACCATGTGTCATATGAGTTTTGATCCATATTGAATAGATAATATAGGATCTATAAAATAATTAAAGAATACTGGTACCTCCACATGTTTTGTAGATATAATTCAACAACCATCCACCCCTTCACCCCTTCTAAAAAAATGAAAAAAAATTAAATACCATATAAAAAATTTTAGGCCAAAATTACACATACAAACACAATAAAAATATCTAACAGGAAATCCCTTCATCACTGTATAAACTATGGCTGAGAATGTAATTTTAATTTCTCAAATCCATCATTTGTTCAACATTTCCTAAAATTCACCCAAACTATTACAATGAAGAATTCAAGGATTCCTATTATAAAAAATAATGATTTATGAGATTCAAATTCCATCTATTTTTCATAAATTTATGAAATTTATTGAAATAAGAATAAACTAGGTATTCTCTATTTGTAATGAATAATTTCATTACAAGAGGTTTCCCATTGTATGTAATTATTTGAATTGTTTTAACACCATATTTTATGATAATAAATAAATTTATTAGGGATTAGGGGAGTAAAATCCTCCTAAGCTATTGAAATTTTTTGGATAGTGTTAGAAATATTTATAATAGATCTGTGAATTTTGAGTAATTTAAATATTTTTATTAACCCCATTTTGAACTTTTAATTTCTAAAATAGTAGAACCAAATGGTTAATAAGAGATAATAACATAACTATATGAAGTAGAAAAGTTAAAAAATATAATGTATGTAGTAGTGAGAAACATTTCTGTAGAAGAAACAACTTCTTGAGTAGAAAATGATTATAAATAATGTGAAATACATTTTTTTGATGATTTTAAATTTAATTTATCTTGGAATAACCTCCAAGGAACCTCGTGATATTATAGATTTTTCATTTTCTATGATTGAGGTATATGGAATAGGGAACTACTAAAGGATTATAATTCATCATAAATATGGAAAATTAATTGAAGGAATTTGACCAGGTTTATCATCCAAATTCATTAGTAAAAATACAATTTATTAATATAAAAACATTATAATGTTATGGTATTATAATTAAAATGGAAAGGGGATGCATGCTAATGGATGTTGGCAAGAAAAACCGATGATCATATGGATAAGCCCTAGAATCCTACTATAGTAAAACATGAGCCTTTACGTAAAATATTCATATATTAATTTTTATGACACCAACTTGAGAATTCTATCATTAAAATATTTTAGAATATATTTGATAAGTAAGATTTTATTTTTGAGATATATGAGTATACATTATATATAGAGAAATTATTGGGGAAAAAATCAAGATTTTTGTTGTGTTTATAACCTATACCTATTAATTATACCAATCATGGAGTCTCACATTTTCAATATATATATATATATATATATTATATAAAAAATTTGAGAAATCCTTTTAGAAAATATATTCTATGAGAAGGAGCAACCACTCTATCTGATTCTTGGACCATAGAGGAAATCCCACATTGCAAAACTATTATTATACCCTATTGAAAAATATCATTCCAAACTGTTGAGGTGAATATTGAAAAAATTGAAAATATATTTTCATATTTAAGACAAATATTTTGGGGAAGACAAAATTTGATGAGAAAAAAAATATGAATCAATAAGTGGTGGAGATAAAATTCTAAAGAATATAAATCTAAAAAATTTGACTTGTAAGAAGTTTAAAAAATATGGCGTCTTTATAGATCAAAATCGATAAAATATTTAATATAATGATGGATTAATTTATTGTATAACAAACTTGATTTTCACTCATCTGATGATAAATAAACCTACCAATGTTATAAAAACTCATGAGTTGAATTTGTCACTTCCCATACTATTACTCCCAATGTTTTAATTCTCATCTCTGTCTGGAGTAAATAAAAATAATTGTACCTCATTAGGATATAATTTCAATTGAATGGGTTTCTAACCATATTATAGAAAAATATTTATTAGTTTTTTTTGTTTCAAAATTTAAATTATGTATTTTTATGTAATTGGGTATTATATAACACCAACATTAACATGTGTTTCTTGATAAACACACTTAACATCAAACCTTATTCCCAAAGTTGACTAGTATACTCTAATTTAGTTTAACAAATGAGATGCATCATTTTATGAATAATGCAACAAATGTATTTTTCTATGTGAAAATACTATGAATAAAAACCCGCACATTTTACTGGAGAAAAATATCTCTAAGGATATTCTTGTGCCATAAATTTTTAATAATTATACAATGAAAAATTAATATTTCTTTATATTCAAAATTTAAAAATTTTGATTTCCATTGTACATTTTTTTACAGTTGAATCAAATATAATATTAGTTTTATGTTAAAATGAAGAATCAAAATGTCACTGTGTTTGGAATATATGGTATTCATCTCTGATTTCCATTGAATATCTGTTTTTATTTTTTTCAGAGTATTCTACAGTTAATGTTAATTTTGTTTTAAAAAATAAGATATTGAATTTTAAATAATTATTCAAAATAATTTAATGTAAAATAGAATTTAGGTCTTAAAAAATTATAGATATATTTTAAAATATTTTCCATTAATTTATTCTATTTAATATTAATCAAAATAACTCTTTATATTATGACACAAACATTGGGGAAAATTTTTTATTTCTCATTTTGGGTAAGGTCCATTAGAAATTACATCATTAATTTTTACTTGATCTTATTTTTCAATAATAAAATATTTCATAGAAATAAATTTTGTCTACTTTAAAAAATCTAAATATTAAGACAACGTACTAAAAATATATAGGCATGGATTTTATAAAAAAATACTTCTATAATTCAGGTATTTACGATCAAATTTATTATTAAATTTTTTTGTGACCTCAATTATCATAAAATTTAAATGATTGACTAATTATTTATATCTCTTACATGGTTGATTTATAAATGTAAAATTATCATTAATGAGAAATATTCTAGAATGTTTTTAAATATTTTATAATAAAATATTTTCTGAGATATTATCCATAAGTAAAATAAAATGAGATCATTCATTACATCTTTCTCAAATCAAGTGATTAAATTCATATTAAAATAATTGTTTTCATTAATTTATTTTTAACCCCACAAATCATTGATCGTACATTGAATCTAAAAAACATTTAAGAATTTGAAAAAAAATAATTAGGGAATTCAATTTAGGAAACAATAATACCATTCATACATGATTCTTTTTTATTTTTATTTGATTTCTTTTAATATGGAACAGAGAAATTCGTTTGTTACCTGCTTTTTCATAAGAATGTGTGTTTTAAGATTGTAAGAGTGACATATATTTGTTTGTAGACAGGGGAGTCCAATTCAAATATTATTTTTTACTATGTACTGTAATGATTTCTCTAACATTAGTAAAAACTAAACAATTAAAAAAATTAAGGAAAATATTATAAAGTCATCATTGTGTATATATTTTCTTAATGATAACCCGTAATAAAAATGAATGAGAGTATAATAGTTAAATGGATGATATATTTTATAATTTGTTGATTAGGGTATCCTTATTTAATTTTACTATATATCTTGTATTATCCATTATATAATAAACCATTATCATTGACTTATTTATAATTTAACTTCACTATAAATAAAACCCTTTCCTTAATCCCAATTTTTATAATAACTTCATGATTAGTGTGATTAGATTTTTAAAATGTAGAGTTAGATATATTGTAATAAGTTTTTATAGAATTTGTATAATTGATATTTAAGATAACTCAAATAAAACTATCATGAGCATGAGATACATAAATTTTGATAACATAATTAATATGTTAAGTATTAATATTAAGGAATGCTTGGTAAATATGAATTGAAGTGAAAAGTTTTATTTTATTGAATCCAATGACTATGAATGATTGTGTACTAATGAATATAATAGATTTTATTTTGAGAAAATTTAGTAAGGAATTATTATCAACTAACATTGTTGTTAATAAATTTCCCTTTTAAGTGAATTATTTACTTGAATTAATTGTTGATATATTATTCTTATGGACAAGAAAAATATTAAGAATAAGAGAATTTTATACTATAGTTTCAAAAATATATTTTCATTGAATTTGTTTTCATTATCATAAATAATTCTAACTAAATTGATTTATTTTTTATGTTTTTAGGATTTTATATCACATGGGGAAGCTTAGATTCAATTAGAGTAAGATAATGAAATATTATAAAATGTGTGATATGGTATTCTGAATAACACATCATTGATCATTTGTACTATTACATTATTGATCAATATCATGGATGCCTTAAAAAATTTGAAAAATTATTTTGGTTATACCATTACCATTGAAACTACTTAATGGTATAGATTAGAAAGATACCCTTTTATAGATGAATAGTTTAATGATTGAAAAATTATTATATATAAAATATATCATTATATTTTTCACTAATAAACCTAAATAATTCATAAAATTAGAAATACAAGTGAAAATAAATTTTTTGGCTTTTAGGGAAATATTATAAAAGAATATTTCACTATTTTTTCATATTAATGATGAGAAAAACCCATTTTTAATCAGATTATAGGTTATCAATAATGTGGTTTAGTCTACAGTAATTTGCTGGGTGTAACTTTTTTCACATTTTTTTCATGATAAATTTTTTATATATTGTTTAGATTTATTTTTCTATCATATAAATTTCACATCGGGGGACTTTATTTGATTCATTTAATATTTATACATAATGAGTTTTCATTCAATGAATTCATTTAATTTATTTTTCAAATTATAAAAAATAACCTTGAAGAATGTTTGGATATGTTTGCTAAAAAGTGTAATGAATGACATCCAAATGATCATCTACATTCATGGAATATGTCTAGTGATGTTTTTAATTAATCCTAAAAAATTCCATCTGTTGGACATAAGTCATTCGATTATAATATTTATCACAAAATAAAATATGTTTAGGGGGAAATGAAATGGATAGAGCCTTACCCTTATATATAATAACTCCAAATCAATTTCCTATGTTTTTTTTCTTGCATAATGGTTTTCAAAACATGACTGGGTCTTACACTTTTTCACTTGGAGAAGGATAGAAGTCATTGTATGAAACCCATAGTCATTCCAAGACTCAATAATGGCAGACAATCAAATTTTAGAAGAATGAAAAATAGGGAAGAGACATTGTAATAACTACAATACCACACACCCAAATCAGTTCTAAACACATAAAAATTACATATCTATCTTTGATAATGATAAATGTGTTCTAATTTTTACCCTTTAAATCATACTCCATCATACTAAAACATTATATCACATACAATCCCAAATACAATTTTGGATTATATTTCTAAGTATTATGTCATAAATCTTATATAATAACCCCATATTTAAAAAACTGGCCACCTATATTTAGTATCCATTATTCATATAATATTACTTTTCTAAATGATACATGTCTTCTTTTCATGATAAATATTCTGTAATTTCTTTTTATATACTTATATATTTTTACCCATCAATAGACTATATAATAAATTTTAAAACATTGGATGAGTACAATAGCACCCATAAGGGACAAAAAAATAAGAAATATGGCAGTCTGGTCAAAAACATGAAATTCCATATTTGTTTAACTATATCAAAATATTAATTTATCATATAAAATAAATAATCTTCAGATAAAAAACATATATTTATGAAAAAGAGAACTTTTAGAACAAATTGGAATAATATTAAAAACTTGTAAACATTGAGAATTATATTGATCAAATGGGTTATAAATAATCTGAGTCTAGTCAAATCCATATGATATGCCTCCCTAGTCAACTCCCTATTTTTTTCCTAAAAAGAAAAAGAACATCACCAAATGCATTGAAGTTCTCTCTTAGCTCAACAAAAATGTAAGCTATATCGGTATCACTAGATGTATAGGTTATATCAGAATCACCAGTATTATTATCATTATCAAGCGTAACTGTCATATAAGGTATAACAATATCACACTTGCTTATCTAAATTTATTATGCTCTATATCATGAAGAAATTTTTTTAATATGTCATCTTTTCTTAAAAAACCTCTAAACCCCTTTTCATCACAAATGAAAAACATTTTTCATATATCGAAATATCCATTACATTTAATACACCTATTAAAAAAGATTTATGTGAATCAGGTTTTACATTAAATAAATCATGTATTCTGGTAAATTACACCAAACATAAAATAATGGTTTTGATGTCTGTGAATTTTATTGAGGAACAATACATTAAATTTGAATATTTATTTTATCTATAGTTATAATATTCAAAATGTTCCATTTAAAGATTAATTTTTATGAAATTTTAAATTACTTAAAATGATATATAAAATTACTACATAATTGTTTTCTATCCACATAAATACATAAATAAAATATTTTTTAAAATTTGAACATTGAAGAGAAATATTTTAAAATTAAATCCTCAAATTTTTTCTAAATAAGTTATATAGATTCATGTGTCACCTAAGTGAAGCATATATATTCAAATATATTCATTATCCTCTTGAATAATTAAAATATGTTAAATATTTACTTTCCTATGATCCTTTTTGAATTTTAATATTCTTTTTTTTTCTATGTTCATGTCGGATAGTTTGATGATATTTGGTTCTTAATTTAGAAATTAAATCCTTAGGTTGAAATTTTCAAATAAATCATTAATTTAAAATCTATATAATAATAACCATGAAATTATCATCATCTTTACAGACCAGTTATACTTTTAAAATCAACCATGAGATATGGTTATAAAAAATGAATCATTTGCCAATCATGGGGATGGTAGTCTATACATAGGCATGAGTAATGTTTATTTTTATTCCAACGATCATCATGGATGGATAGTAAGAACAAATATATAACATCATAATGATAATTATTTCATAAATACTAAATTTCATATTTATATAAACATAAATATATCTATTCGGTGATGTAGTGACGAAATACGAATCACATCACTTCATGGTGGTGGTAGTCCACATGTACGTACGAATGACGTTATCATAAGGCAGTGAATAAAATTATAAGAAAATGGGTTATGTATTTTCCTTACATATTGATAAATTTGTAATTAATAATATAAATATTAATTGAATTTATCATTATAACCTACTAGGTGAGGAAGTGATTTAAAATGAATAGCATCGATTCATGAGGTGGTAGTCCACTGTACACAATAATGATGATATAGTTTCTGATTTTATAAAAGAAGAGGTGGATATCTGTTATTTAAATAATTTAATAACATAAAGAATATGTTATATAATATTTTTATGATTTTATCATGTTCTAAGAATATTTTATGGAGGTGAGGAAGAAATAATGTTGAAACACTCGGCTAAGAATGATACCTCTTCTTTATAAAACGACTTTATGTTTACACAAAAAAAATCCCTATGATGGTTTTTAATAAATAAACCAAAACTGTAATGTGTTAATGGATCTAGGTAGTGATTTTCCAAGACTAATGGTTCTTTAAATTTTAATAAAATAGAATATGTTTGTCCTTCTATAATGATTAGAGGGGCGTACTTGAAATTTATTATAGCAATAAATTAATATAAATGATTTTTCATGCTAAAATTCATCTAAAGTAATATGATTTGAATATTAATTAGTGATTAATAAAAGTAATCTGATAAATTAAAATTTATATGTTCTTCTATTATGTTTTTTCCATTTTTGTATTATTATATGTGGGAAATATTTTTGATGATTATCATGAGAAAAATATTTTTTAATATTTAGCGGTCAATATATTTACAATAAAAGAAAAATTATATCATAAATAAAACATATTGGATATTTTAATCCATATCATAACTAAATTGATTAAGATATGAGTTTTTTGAATTTTAAATCATTAATTAGATTATTAATTATTATAGATTATTATTTTTTCACTTTTTGAAGTACACATTCTATTATAATTTAATACGCTTTTAAATCATATAAACCAATTATAAAATTAAATAGATTCTAATATAATGAGTATTGGATAATAATATATTCGTAAAATAAAATTTATATAGGTTTAAATTTCAATTAGAACCTTATAGTTTGGTATAACCCCTTGGTTGTCAAATTTTAACCAAGAGTGTGGTGATGAATTTTTAAAAATTAGTGGTATATAATTTTACTCTTAAAGTGAAAATAGAATCCTAAATGGAAAATGGATTAAATTTTAGAACATTTCACTTCCTAATTTCCCAATTAAAATATATTTATTATTTCTAAATAATTTTATTAAATGTAGTTGAAAATAAAATTTCATTTATGTCATTTTGACACAAGTCATTTAATTTGACATTGAAAACATTATAGAAATATAATTATAATATAATCCTTTCACACATAAAAAAAATAATTTATTTTTATATAGCGTGTTTGGAACACAATTATTCATTCAAATTATATTAATTTTATTATAATTAAATTTTTTTTTCTATTAATTGAATAAATACTATGTTTGTGTTAAATATGAATTTTCGGTATTTATTTTATTACTAAAAATTAGAAATACATTTCCATGATGAAAAAAATTATATTTTATATTAACTAGTTAAATTATTAAAAATCTACATTTTATCTAATTTTCAAAAATTTAGAGATAACAAAATAATGATAACAACATTTTTGACGAATCTTCACATAAAAGTTTGTAAAATTCTAAATGATTTCCAAATAAGAGCAAAACATCATATATTCATTTTTTAGATGACATTGTATTTTATATAGTCATCCAAAAAAATTAGGAAATGTTATGGGGTCATTTCATATACATTTTCATATTATTTATATACTTTATTACACAATTTAGGCTTACCGAGAAAACATAAATTTACTACATTTACGATCCATAATGACAAAAAAAGGACCTATTAAAAAAAATATAAACCAAATTGTTAAATATTCTTATTCAATTTTTGAAAATTAATTTGATAGATTTGTTTTAAAATTTTATATAGAATTAAATCCACAAAACATAATGATACAATATTTTTTAGTGAAATTTATTTTGAAGTATGTAAATATTTTTACACAAAATTCAATTTAAAAATTAATTCAATGCTATATAAATGGATTATGTTCAATCAAAATCAGAAATTGAAATTTTAAAACTAAATAAAGTAGAACATGACATTGTATTTATTTTAAAATAAAATACATATTCTGATAACAATAATCATTTTTCACTTTTCCCAGATAAATAATCCTATTTAGAATAATCTCAAAATTTCAGCTTAATATAAATATTATATGCTGATTTCAAAATTGATATTATTTTTATCAGATAATGGTTTTTGAATTTCAACAGATTAATTAATATATTTTATCATAAATGTTTATAGAGACGGTTTTTTTAAAAATATATTTTTTATATAAAAAATGAGATTACTATATTTAGGGTTCTTATTAATAAATATTATTATATTGGGTATAATATTTTAATTTATTTAATAATGAGATTAACTCTTTTTAATCCATTCAATTAAATAACTATTTATCAGTGTTCAAATAGTATTATATTTTTCATTTATGCTTGGTGTTACATATATTGCACGCTACCCAACATATTCTCTAATTGTTGGGGTATTTGAATGGGTCTGATTTCCAAATTTTTATATATTTATGTTCTATAGATGTGATAACATTAAAATTGTACTAAAATGAATATTTTTGATAATTGAAATTTTTAGTATGTTTTAAATGGGTTTTAATTCCTCGTCAGATCCTTGGGGAACTATATAAATTTCAGGAGTGCCAATGCCTAGTTTTTTTCCAAAATGTGCAGGATGAGGCACATTTTTTATCTAAACCGTTTGAACCGTAATGTGAACCCATGAAACCCATATTGGAATAGGAGAATGGTTATGTAAACTATGTGAGGTTTGGTGCTAGATAGTTTTAGATGTTTTCAGTTTTTTACATAGGCTGTGCAAGATCTATGTATTGTTTGAAAAACACTAGGATATAGCTCAGATACATAGTACCACATACGAAGTGATTGGTCTTGGTTGGTGCACGGTCTGGTCATACAATGTGACATATTTTAAAGATGATTCCTTTTTTATTTTTCCATTGCATGGTTGCAAATGTTTAGCCACATAGAGTAGCCAAATTATGAAGTTCAAAATTTTGGTTGAAATTACTAAAATAACCCTCTTTATTATTATTTCTTCGCCATTTTTTATCCTTCAATTCATGAACTTCCTCCATAAACTGTGTGAAATCCATCTTCATCCTCTATTCATTGACCAATTATCTTCATCCAATATACTATTTTAATGTTGTAAAATATTTTTCAGATGTAGTAATAAGACCTTGATTCAGCTTCCTTCTATTAGTCTTTTTATTTTACATTTGGAATGATATTCCCATGCAATTTCATTTTACCTATTTCCTTGTTGTTTGTCTATATTCCTTAATTATTTCTATGTAACACAAATTACAGTTCAGTATTCAATTAGTGAGTGCCTATGAGTCTAATGTATATTGTTCCAGGACTTCTATATAAATATATGTCTGTTGTGGGATGCATAAATAAATACACATATGTGGGTTGTTTGGGTATGATCCTTGATAAATTACTGTTTTTCTTCAAATCATTAAATTGATTTTATGATATTTCAATCGTCATGTTGTATCCTATTAAAAAATGATATTATGGTTATGGGGATTGTGGTTAGTTGGGAATGTTATGCCAATTATTTAAATAATTTAAATTAATTAAACTTTAATATGACAACATATGTTGCATGGGAATGTGATGGTAATGTCCAAGGGTATTGAGGTGATGTTGATCACTAGGACATAGATGATATAGATCATTAGGATGATAGTGTGGACTGAGATTTATGGGATGGTTTTGACTATCGGGGTTGAGGTGATGTAATCATTGAGATTAAGGGTATGGTGATGACCGTGTCATTGATTGGATACATGTTTATCATGTTGAAATAATTCTTCTAGATGTTATGTATTATGAAATGCTGGTGATTTCTGATCATCGTTGTTGGAAGAAATTTCCATTGGAATCATGTGAACCTAGATTGGACTCATATGATGTATTGTTAACCAAACGTTTTGGGTGGAGTCTTCCATAGATAAATGTCATAGGGGGAGTTGTTGAATAAAATTTATAGAGGATGTAATCACTGTAGATCACCATGTGGAATAGTTTTTTAGACCATCAGTCGGTGGAAGTGGCTTGAATTATATATTTGGGGGTAATATGATGGTATAATTAGATGATATATATTTTAATTCCTCATGACATTGGGTTGTTGGGCTGATGGATATTCATTATATAAGGGAGGATGGATGTCATCGTTCCCCAGTTTCTCATATAGTTGAGTAGTCGGTGACTTTATGATTGGAGGCCATAGTGAGATATGACATATTGATTATCATGTTAATAGGATTCTAGATACATGGTTGGTCAAACATAATGTGTTATATGGCATGAGTTGCAGTTGATATATTTAAACGAGGATCCTTAGGGTTCTTTAGGTATGGCATCCTTATGTGGACTCCTTATAATTTAGCCATGATTCGACACCAGTGAAGAAAAAACATAAAAAATGTAATGTAGGAAAATATATATTTGATGGAATTTATTTTCAAACATACCAACATTCTAATAAGTAGTTAAAATGCTTAATTTTGGCTACTAACCACCAATGAATTGAGTTATCTTTATAAATGTTTGAGTGTATACTATTTATTAATATATGGATACACACTATATATAAAAATGCAATACATGGAAAACAACTTTGGTGGACTAATGAGATCATAATCAAATTCTACAAGATCTCTATGGGATGTGTGTAGAATTTATGTATTTTAGACTAGGTTGGGGACTAATCATCAAGTACAGATCTTATTAAAAGCTTCCTAGGATCTATAGATGTAGAGAAAGTTTCTCATTTCATCATTATGGATTTTTTAGGGCTTTAACGAAAATTCATATATGATTGTCCATGGGGTATTTGGAATGTGTATTTCTATATGATTGCAATACATGTGTATTTATTTGATATGTATTGTATTTGATTTTTACTTTTTGTTTCAGTTATCTATTATATCTTCAACTTATTTTGGTATTTATTGATTATTTGACTTTCATTCATATATTCATAATATTTTTATGTCATCTATGGATGGTATAGTAACCCCATAATCACATAATAAAACCGTACTATAGTCAGTAGAATTTTTTGTACAGGGAGGTGCACTTAATTCCCCGTGGTCTATCGACCCAAGGAAACAATTGAGTGGATCTCGGTTCATTTCACAATATAGGGTATCAAAGGAGTTTCTTTTAATTTATAGTATCTATATTTCGGATATGGTATACCAGTGTCTACTATCTAGTTAGAGATGTGTGAAGATATAATTTTTGGGTTCCTGAATCACTATGCATGGGGGACAGACCATGTTTCCAGGGGTGGGATGTTGATGATTTCCTTTTAGATTTTACAATTGATTGATTTACACCATGATTGTCTCACTTTTGTATAATGTTATTAGATTTATAGGATTTGTCCCTTGAAATGGTTTGGAAGGGGAAGAGTATTTAGGAATCATGATAGGAACTTGTCCTCATATGATGTGATTATATAATTTTTATTGACATTATGAACTTCGAATATATCAACAAGGGTTAGGTTATTTAATGTTTCATTAAAAAAAGATGCATATGGTTTTTATGCATATCCTTTCTGGTGGAATTCAATGCAATCTCAGAATCTGTATTATATTTGTGTGAGGGTGGACAACTTTTAGTAGAAAATTTTATTAATTCTTTACAGAATGTTTTTGACTAGATTGAGACAATGCCAGGCTGGAGAGAGAAGATGGATACTTATATGATCTTAGGACCGAAAAAGTGTTGTAGAATCTATAGGTATAGGATAATAGGCATCAGGGAGTAGAGTTGATGGATATTGAGTTAACATTATTTGAGAATTTATTCACAAAGATGTTGAGGGTTGATCGAGCATATAATGTTATGAACCTACATTAAGGAGATACATACTTTATACATTATTGGGAACACTTCATAGACCTATCCAAATTTCCACCTTCTATGGTAGGTGACGACATCATCATGGTTATAATGTTCAAGGATTACTTAAGGCCTCACATCAGGGTGTAGTAAAATATATTTTTATTGATCTCTCTCTTAATGTAAGTAAATAACACATTGATATCCCAAGAGAATCCTCAGGACTAAAATTAGCTGAGCCAATTGATAGATCCATGTAATACTGGCAGTGATGCGTTGGGTAGCCAAAAGTGAGGCCATGACGAGCCTCAATTGGAATGTCACAAAATAGATTTTGGGAGACCACATAAGGGTGGTTCGTTGATGGTGTGATTCTACTATGGATAACCAGGACACGTTTGGCCTCAGTGAGAGTGACCCATGAAGGAGTGTTAGGCATGCGACCAAATGAGGCACTTAGAGAGGTTCTATAGGAAGACTTTTTTGAGTAGTTTGGAGTTAAGGGTCTGTACAAGCCCAATGATATATGTTAGTATTGGGATTAATTCACAAATATGGTATTTAGAATTCAACTACGTACACATGTTTTTGGAAGAGATAGAGAGACCCATCAGTGGGGTTAGAGTCTGGTAGTTATTGAAGCTTCTCAGGGAGGTAAGGCCTTGGGTAATCGGGCTTCGGGCTAGGTAGATGTTGTTGAGATATAAGGGATAGTGTAGGTAAAAGATGTTAAATAGTTTATAGGTACCCGTTGATCATTTTTTGTTTTTTCGGTGATTTATGTGATTTCAACAGATTTATTTTTGTATTTAAACTAACTAGGCATAGGTTAGTATGTGAGCATCATGTATGATAGATTATTTATTTGAAATTTTTAGGCATCAACACATTTGATGGGACGGTGTATATACACATATATATCACATTATTTGTGTTTTTAGTGGTTTTAATCATCATTTTTGAGTATTTGTTGCAATGAAATAACTTGTGGGTCTCATAAATGATACTAGAAGGATTTGGGCATGGGTTGTGATGTATGATTTCTAGGAATCAAGTAATATGTAGGAATTTTGGTGTAGTGTGTGAAACTAGTATAGAATGATCATATGAAAAGTTTTATGAATGGACGTATGTCCTATAATTATGTGTACTAGTGGAATGATTTTACTAATAATCAGAGTATTGAATTTTGGGTCTCTATAGGGCTAGGTTGGAAATTCATAAAGTGGGGAGTGCCTCATTTGGAATTATCATGTGATTGAGTAACCATGGTTAACCAGGGTAATTTTTATGATATGATTTTTTTGGAACCATCTTAGTATGAAAAATTATAGATCAGGGCAGATCTACTGTAATTTGAGGAGACTTAATTTCACATGTTTTTTAAAAATTGGATTTTTGAATGTTTTTGAACATCATGATTCATGGATATGCCAACATTAAAATTAGAATTTGATGCATGACAGTGATAACTAAAATAAATTAATACATTTTTTGATTTTTTATTTTTTCTTAGTTACTTGGGGATCAAGGGAGTTTTAGGCTCATTAGACAGTCAAAGATCATTTTTTTCAAAAGGTGTTTGTATAGGATAACATTTAAAAAAAATTACCCTTTAGGGGAAAAAATACATACCATATTTGAACTCCCGATCTATTATGAAAAGTATTAAATGTGGAATGAACGTCCATGAAAAATTTATTTAGTTTTTAAAATTCTTTACACAAGGGATGTATAATGTTTGGAAAACCATGTAGCATATCCCAAAGTATTAGTTACACTTAGGAAGTGAGTGTTCATAGTTATCACATGTTCTATCCAAACCATGTGACTAAACCATTATACCAATTCTAAGGGGGCTCCCTTATGATAGTGGAACCACAGATTTCTTTCATTCTTAAAAAATATATGTGGTTCATTAGTGACGGTTAACATACCAAACTACCCCTCCGTTAAAATTAATTCATCTCCCTATTTTATCCTTCTATTTGTGAACATCTTCTATTATCCAATGGATATCCATTATCAACACCTAGTATTTCACCAATTTCCTTTAACTTAGTTCTAATATGAATGGAGATGGATGGGTTTGAAAGATAGTTTAAATCCCTCAATTATAATTGCTTTCATTTTTTGTTTATTTTTTCGATTGGAATGATATTTCCATTCATGTTCGTTTCCCCTATTTTCTGATAATTATCATGAAATCCTTCTATATTTTGATATATCTCGAAATACAGATCAATATTCAATGAGAGAATGTATTTGAGTCTAAGGTAGATGGTTCTTAGTTGTCATTATAAATATACAAGTGTTATGGAATACATATCGAAATACACAAATGTGGCTTTTCTGGGTGAAACCATTGAAGAATTAATTCAGGTATTAAATTTGTTTAAAAATATTATAAGATGCTGATGGAAATGCTCAGACGTATTTAAATATACTAATATGTGAGCCTTATGGTTTGGTCGGGTTGTATATATCAATTATTTTTTAAAGAAATTAATGAAATTTTGGTGTGAATGCACGAGTTCCATTGGAACATGATGGGTATGAAATTAGGTATTGACGTGATATTGATTACTGGGAGTGAGATGAAAATATTTTCTAGGTTGGGGGTACGTATCACGAAATATGGGATCTTTTATACTGTTGGATTTGAGGTGATGTGATCATAAAGATATGGTTAATGGTGATGAAAATTTCATAGATGGGTAACAAGGATTTCTTATGGAAATAATGTTGTTAGTTTGTGTGTATTTGTTAATTTTTATGAATTATGATCACTTTTGTTGGCCAACATTGTTGTTGGAGTCGTGTGTGAAATGATATGACTCTGTTGAGGTGGATTTGACCACTCATTATGGGTGTAGACGTCTGTATATTGTGAAACATATAGTATGGTGTTGACAATTAGTTATGGATGATGTGTACAAATAAGAAATCCATGGGAGATGGTGGTTGGCACTAACTATTAGGGGATAAGGATATCCATTTATATTTGAGGCCGATAGACCTGGATTATTGGAGTACCTATATTTATCTTCCATGGGACCTTAGGATATTGATCACATGAAGAATTATTATATATGGGAGGAAGCATATTTCTATACCTCGTGATGTCACGTATTTGATCCGATGGGGACTTTTTGAATGGAGAACCAAGGGACCAGGGATATATTGATGGGAACGATAATGAGATGTCAGTTACTCAATTAGTGGAACATGAAATGTTTAATGTCATGAGGTTCCAGTGATATTTTTATGGGAGGAGGTTGAGGGTTCTCCATGTATGATATTCATATGTGGATTACTGTTAATTTAGACATGGGTCCTCACCAGTGAGGATATCATTACAAACATGTAGTTTATGAAATTGTATATTTGATGGCATGTATTAAAAGGAATAATATCATTGAACAAAGTAGGTAAAAAGTTCACTTATGGATGATGAGAACAAGTGGTAAGACTTATTTATTTTTCTATGTGAGTTAATGTTATTTATATATAAATACATTTTATAAATATGGTTCTAAGATAGACATGTGTTGGTGGTATCCAGTTGAGTTCGTACTCATACCCTAGACAATTCCCTCTAGATGCTTGTATAATTTATGTATATGGGATAAGGTAAGGTAATAGGTGTTTATTCAAGATCTTAGTGACCAGTTTCTTGTGATGGATTGTAGTGGACCCGGTGGTTATTTTCATTGGATTTGTGTTACATTTTGGGTCTTTAGAGGCTATTCTTATATGATAATCACATAAAATCATGCATTTATATTATTGTATGAAGGCATGGCATGTATTATTTATCTAATATAAATGGAGGGTGTTATTTTCTTATTATTTTCAATATCTATTATTACTTCCAGTAATTTTGGTATTTATGATTCCATAGTGTTTTATTATTATATAACTATTATTATTATATAAACTACTAGAGGGTATAGTCTACCCAGTATCACCTAGTAGAACATCACTTCCATTTGGAAAACATTAGCATGGAGGGGGTGCATTCTTACACACTAATAGATCACAAGCCAAGAGCACTAATTTACAAGATTAAATATTATGGTAATTTAATTTATTTCTTTTAAAATCATTAGATATTACATTTCCTCCACCCATTAATAAATTATGACACTGCAATTTTAGTTGAAATCAATAATCAATGGGTTTACATTTTGAATATAATTTCATCAAAATCTCACAATATAGAAATGGTTTCTAAAAAACTCATCAATATATGAAAAATAATTTCGAATGATATATAGAATAACATATACTATGTTTCCAAATATAAAAAATGTAGTATAAAATGATCATATATACATGAATGAAAAATTAATGTTCAAATATTTATGGACATTGAAACAGAACATTAGTCACATGAATTTGAATGATCATGAGAAATTCAATGTCCATAAATCCAAAAACTAAAGGGGTGTGAATAATAATATCTATTCAATGAGAATGAAATCAATATTATAATATTTTTATTTTATGATCATCATTAATGAGCTGAGTAATTCCATTATAATCAAGACTATGAACTTCGGGAAATATACTTAATTGGAACATATAAATTAATCCTTTACCAAATACTCATATTTTCATCAAAATATTAGTATTCAACATCAATTTTTTATTTCTAACACACAATAATCATCTTATAATAGATCACATAATTTTAGAAATGGGGGATTCCTACATGATATTAGGGAGTCCCATTAGTTGATTCCTATAATTTGATGAATGTACCAGGTCCTTTGATGATGTGTCGATCGCTCGCTTATGCACTAAAATGGACATCTCTCGGACACTCCCTGATAGTATATCCATTAGGGTGAATGAATCCTTCTCCTAGTGAAAAGAAATCATGTACCCCGTAATCCCTAGTTATTTCTCATACATCCTCCTTTAGGGTAACTCTATGTAGTACTATAGAAATAGGAATCAATGTAGTTGATATCACCCCGCTCAGAATACCCCATGTCGAGACTTCAGGCCCAAAAAATTCCCTTAATAGTTTCTAATTATCTATGAGTATCTAGAGGAGATTATGGCTTTATCTGTAGTCCATGATTCCACCATCTCACTCCTCATATATATGTTGGTGAGGTGAGTATTGGATCAATATTGGCTTCCTTAACCAATAAGAGCATGCCTTCTCATACACCTAAATTGTCCCTTTTCAAGCATCTAAGGGTGCTTGATATTGGAGTTATGTTGAACCTGAGGGGTTCTTCCTTTATTCTTCCTAACCCCTCATGCCTCTGATAGTCTCATGTACTTTTATTTTTTCCTCTCCCCATCCATGGGATAACTTTTGAAGAGCCCCTCTTCTCCCAGTGCCTCTAGAAGAGAATATTCATGTCATCTCTATATACAAGCCGCTTCTTCCAGAGGTCTGCACTCCGAATTGAGTTGATGTTATAATATTCCGAAAGGTATTGGATTCTTATACAATATGGATTGAATAATTCCACTATTCTCAGGGTCTCTCCACCCCCTCTTATACCCCCTTGAGTAGCTCAAAAAATTTTATGAGTGAACAAACAAAATTGCTATGGAAGTAATCACCCTCCCCCGTGAGAAGGCTATGTTTCATAGATCCAACGCTATGGTGTACTTGAATCAATGATTCCCAGTATTTTTTGAAATTCCCATGGCCATATAGCCAGGGTTAACATGAATTTTATATCCTCAACATTTCACAATCATATGAAATTCCATGTTGATGTCCATTAGCATTAGAACAACCTATCCAATCTTAATGAGAATACCTGTAGAATTAGGATGCATCGATCAATGCATGATTATCCATCCAAACAACACATATGGATCGTCTAGCACAAAATATATTTTTTATATTTGTTTCATGCAGGGGAGAATCACATTTCTACCAAGGTCACTCGGGATAGAGGATCCATTTCTATATCCGTCATCTATGGCTGTTGTTACGCACAATGTAGGGAACTTTTGTGGAATGAGCTCATTGATCTCGACCCTAGTAGTTTACCATGGATAAAGGGGGTGAAGTTAATGTAATTTTGAAAATGTATATAATGAAATGAATGGAATAATTTCCCAAGAATGAAATATTAGATTTGGTATAATTCATGTACGACATGGGTCTCATGGATCTCGGGTACTTGGTGATTTTTCAAATGGTGTAATGATCAACAAGGCGATAATCACTCATTGATCCATTTGGTTCACTGTCTTTGAAATATGAATGTAAGTAATTAATTCTCCAATATCAAATTTAGACATCTAGTGTGGGGGATTTTTGAAAACTCACTTCTTCTAGTATATCTCACTAATAGTTAAGCAGCTCAGGATGGCTTCAGATTCATCTAGCACTGGACCCCCCTCTCTAGTTAACAGAAATTTTTCAAAAATTCATGGAATGAAACTATTAATGGTATTCATTTGTATGATAGTCAAAATAAACTGAGGATATTGAAGAATAGAATCTAAAATTGGGAGAATGAGATCCACATAGTGATAGGTATGTGGTGGTTATCATGCATGATATTTAACGCTTTGAGCCTAGATAAGAGGGGGCATGGAATTATCAATCAATTGAGGATTTTGATAATATAAAGTATACTTTCATAGATATAGTTCTTAACCAGTAATTTGTGGATTGGGATAATGATAGAATCATATGGATTTTTGAAGGTGATATTAACACCACCTATATTCATGAATGTATTAAGGAGAGGAAGCAGCATGAATCCCAACATTTTATGGGAAGATGGTTCATACACTAATGGCAGGGATGTTGGCAGGAACCTTGCTCATTACTTCCTAACATATATTCTTGAAATCTCTAACCCAAGAATTATTATTGGTTAACCGAGTGTGGAGGTGAGGTTCCTAGATGGTATTTCAATACATGTTTACCCTCAAGAAAATGAGTTACTATGGGAAATTCCTAAGGTGGAAGAAATCTTTGTGGCTATTAAGAATCTTAAAACTAGAAGTGCCGGTCTAGATGGTTTTCCATGAATGTTTTGCAGAAATTCGTGGGACATGTTTTAGTATGATTTGTTCGGGGACATTTGTGACTTCATTAAGGGGTGTATCCTTCCAAGAGTTTCAAGTACTACTACCCTGGTCCTCATCCCCAAAATCATGAACCCCTCCTCCATCCTTCACGTCAGACCAGTTAGCATCTGTAACTTCCCCTGCAAAGTTATAGTGATCAATATCAATTCATGGATCACAATTCACCTCCCTTGGTTAGTTTCCATTGAGCATCATGGTTTTGTGAAGGGAAGGTCTGTTCAAGGATCCATGGATGTGGACTATGATATTATAAAGGCTATTAAATTTAAAACTAATGGATAAAATATGGATATTAAACAAGATATGATCTAGTATTATCATAGTATTTAGTGGTGAATTATCAATAAGGCTCTATCAGGTAAGGGTTTCTCCGTCAGTTCTATAGACCTCATAATTAGATGGTTTAGTTCTTTATTTATGGATATTAATTTCATTGGGAAGTCCCATGTTTTCTTCAAAGCGAGTCATGGCCTCAGACAAGGTTATCAATTTTCACTTATCCACTTCTTTATCACCTAGGACATCCTCAGTAACCTCATCCTTAGAAGAAAAAATTGCATAGAAATCATCCCGTACCAAAGAAGGATTAACGATCCTTCCATATATCACCTTTTGTATACATATGACACATTAATGTTCAATAATGGAAAAAGGAGGTAGTATTGGGTCCTGATAAGGGTTCTATATGAATATTTACAATAAATTCCATGTGATCAACAAGGCAAAGAGTACCCTTTTCATCTCTTTTAGAGGTTCTTCTAGTGATGCCTCCAATTTGTGGCACCTCATGGACATGAAAAGGGGATTCATTCCCATAAAAACTTTGGTTCCTCTGTCACAACAAGATGGATTTGTGTTTGAGTCATTAAACATATCATTAGAAAGATCAGCGACTAGGTTCTCATCTAGATGAAGAATTTATTATCACTTGGGTTTCGTATTTCATTAGATATCAACGTGTTCCTAGAATTATAGTGTATTCCCTATATTCTAGAAAAATAAAAATGGGTGTTATATTATACATTTAAAAGATCCTCACTCATTTTATATAGGATTCCCATGCTAAAGGAAAACATCATTGTGCTTATTGGGTAAGAATGGAACTTCCAGCAAATGAATGAGGTATTAATGTTCGTAGCCTTGAAAATACCTTTTATTCCATGCATGAAAAGATATACTGGGATATTCACCAAAAAATGTACCCTTTAAGGGAGTATCATGAACACCGTATTCGAAGGAATTACTAAGCTAGGGGATTTCCATGATTCTTATTTTTTTACATTATTATCCTCTTGTCACAACTCTTCAACCCATCACCTAATGAATCATTGGGGATGTCACCCTTTCCTTTTGGAATCACAACTATGTTAGAATGGCTCTCGGTTTCCCAAGCTACTTAACCCTAAATATTTCCTTCAGTGTCACCAGATGATTCCAGAACATCATTAATGCTGTATTGGATAATAACAAGAACACTATCATTGACCTCATTGATATCAACTTAGATCTGGATAGGTGTGTCTTCTGTCTCTCCTCATTGGGGGATTTCACTAGAAAGGACTTCCTTTAGTAAACTACTCCCTAGAATAATGATAACCTCTAGAATGAGGTCTCGTGGGATAAGAGTCTTCCAATAATGTTTAACATTACCACATGGTTAATCATAAATGAAGTGGCTCCCATGTATGAGAACATACGATAATGTGGTATCAAAATGGAATCATGATGATCATGTTATAGTTCCCGCTGTGAGGAGATTGAAACCCATATCTTCCTTTTGGGAGAATGGATGCATGATGTTTGGTTTTTTTTGATACATTATATGATTCTCCACCCAGGAACTGCTAGATTCTTATTTCCATGAGCATTGGTTTCATGGTTTGGGTGACATGGGTCTGGAGAAGATGGAGTGGACCACCATCCTTCATACTGGATGTTGGTACCTTTGGTTGGATAGGAATAAATCTAGGATTAATGAGATTTTTTCTTCAGGGAAGGAAATCATTGCTAGAACAAGGAACTTTCCCCTAGACTTGATCATATTAATTAATAATCGGTAGGATTATCCATCTATACTCCTCTTTTATACTAGAATTCATCTCTCATAATGCATATTTAGTTCCTTATGTTGTTAATGGGTCTGATGGAAGCCACCCTCTGTTGGTTTGAATCTCAACACAGATAGGTGGTGTATCTCTCGTGTTATGATAAGATGAAGGGTTGTCTGAGACTCTATGGGCTCATTCATTATGGTTTTAACTGCCCACATTGGATGTATAGCTTCCCACTAGGAAGAGTCCCATTCTATCCCTACGCGCCTCTCCTTATGCAACCAAGAAAGCATATGAATCTCAATATTTGAAATAGAATTGATGATCCTTCTAACTGATTTACATGGCATTGACATCCCGCTATGGTCGATCTCCTACACCTTTAGAATATGTCTAGGTATTATCTCCAAAAACATATAAATGTCTCAGACATGGATTGAGGTGAATAAAGTCATTTACGACCTTGTTTCCCTTGCGGCTCACGACTCTGGCATCTCCTAATTTTATAACGTGAACTATTTAGAGCCTGATGGATTTAATCTAGTTACAGTGGATGTCCTTGGGTTACATTACATAAATCCCCCATAGTTTTATTATTTTAATGTCTTTAACTTTCCGTGTACCTTTCATTTTCAAATAATTAAATACATGATGATGGTGAAATTATCCTCTTAATAATCCAACTAAATTTCGTTATTATTGTTATCTGTATAAAAAAACATTTATTCCCAACATACACAGAATACATATTTGTAATTTCATGATAACTAGGAAAACATTTAGGCATGTAGTTAGTGTTACACTCTTATCACCCCTTGGTTGTAGGTTAAATCCCCACAGCCTGGCCTGATGGGATGTTTTTTTCCATTTCTACTAAAACTATACTAATAGAATTTATAAAATTATCCACAAAAATATGTTGAATATCCTCAAAAATATAAATAATCATATAACAATTTTTTAACAACTATGGTTTTAAAGAGAACAATTTTTTCACAAAATAATGTATTCATTATTTTCTATAATTTTCTTAACAATAATCACATATTAACCCAAGGGATTATTTACCCCTTTATCGTATATCATTAAATGAGTGTCTTAAAAATTTACCACTTTTAAAATTCATCGATTCTATTTAACATACATTTCAAAATTTCAAAATCAAAATCTATTATATTGTAATCTTCAGGTGTTCTATGATGCTCATAAAATTTAATAAATATCATATTATGATTGATAGAAAATTCAAAAATTGAAATGACTTCATAAACATTAATAGATTTCGTTCATCTTATTACACAATACGTTATTCTCAAAAAACAATAATATGAAATATGTCATTTTGATTCATCTATATCAACAAAAGCATGTTTCATAAATATAAAATACGGGGAATAATTCATACATGAAATCTAATGATTAGTTTCATCATTTATATTGTTTTTATTTAATATTTTCTTTAATCATGATGTCCATATATCTAGAAATGAAATAATAATGTCCTTTCAGGTATTTCCCTCAACGAATGAGACGGATTATTGGATATTTTTAAATAATATAAAATAAAATATATGAAACATAATTGTTTTTAAGAAATGAAAAGTTTTTGGATAGTTAACATAGTTTCTTGCAGGTGATTTGAATGTTAAAAATAGTTTCAAAACCAGTTGAACATTGTTTATTAAAGACATTAAATATTGAATCATCTAGAAGGGATAATAATATTTCATGATATCATCTAACTTTCACTTTGATAAATAATATATAATCTATTGAAAAAAATATCAATAAAACATAAAATGATTTATTTCATGTTAAAATCCGAATTTTACTTATAATGAAATTGCCCAAAAAAATTATATATTACATTACCACTAAAATACACTAAATATAGTTCATAATTCCAATATTAAAGAATGTTTTATCCTAATAGGTTAACTAATTCCTTTATTCTTACATCCAAAATACCTTTATCAACATGTTTCATAAATAATAATTCATATTAAAACTAAGATTTATATATATCAACACATAATAAAACAACGTAAAAAATATCATTAATTACCGTAATGTCGCATCCCATAAAAATAAATAGGGGTGTCTAAGCCATTGAAAATAAAGTCAACTATAAAAATATTAACGCATGGTAGTATTAATAACTATTAAGATTACCACTCATAAAAACATCATATTATCTAAGTTTTCCTAATCATTTGTCTATTACATACTATAATAGCCCTGAACCTGCACTCCTGGATCCAGGGCTAAAAACATAAATATTACATTTCATACATTGAAACTACAAAAATGATCCAATTTTTATTATTAAACACATAATCCATCAAAATGAATCATTTGGATCAATTTTAATCCAAATGAACAATTAGGTTTCGTGTTTTATATAGTTAGGTAATAACACAAACATAACAGACCCATATAGTACAAAGTTGACAATTATATTCAGTATCCATTTTTCAAACAATAAAAAACATAAATAAATAAACATAATTGCATTTCAAGAAATATCATCACAACCCTTATCTTAACATCCTCAGTATCCTTACCCATCCATAACCCTGTGAAAAAAATTGAAACATGATATGAGCACAAAAAGCTCAGTAATGGACATACAAAAGAAGAATTCCATTTGTGTATTGAAAATCATAAAAACCCATAAAATGTTTTCCTTCATAATGAAATTAACTTAATTTTTTTAATAATTCTTTTTTCATGGAAAAATCCTATTTCTCAAATAAAATCATCATGCACCATGATAATATTATAAAATTCCTTTTTGAAACATAGAGAATTACATTCCTAACCCATCTCTAAAATTACATTACCGCAGGTAAATCTATTAAATAAATATACCTAGTTAAATCCCCACTAAATTTCCTATAATGATAAGGAAAATTAGTCAATGTGTTGTTTATATATCTGATCACACCAATCATATAATATATATGTGGATTACCTATTGGATAAAAATTATGTGGATCACTCATCATAAAATATATATTGGGATCACCTATAAAATAAGATATATTTACATGACCCATAAACTAGAATGATTCTCATTCTCTATATCATGAATACAAAATTTTTAGTATGGGGTATTTTATCATTAACCCTTCATAACTCTTTTGTAATAATATGAAATACATTTTTCAAATATCTAAATACAATTTTCAGTAAAATAAAAATTTAAAAAATATGAAGAAATGAATAAAGGGGTTTATGTTGAATTAATAATGGAAGCTTTTAAATGTGATGGAAAATAAATCAATGGTTTCATTGGTGGTGAAATTCATTGACATAATATTAATTAAAATATGACGTTATTTGTCTATTTTTAAAGATAGTAAAAAATTTCATAGAATGATTTCTTTTGAAATATAATGAAATTATGTCATAAGAGATAAAATATTCATTTAAAATTTATTTATTTCCATATAATTACATCAATAAAACAATTTTTTAATATGTACATGGATGATAACTATTTATAATATAAATCTTTTCCATATTTAAAATGATATTTTAGTGTAAGGTGTCCTTTACTCAACTTCAAACTCTTTATGTACATTCTTTTTAATATTTAATAATAATATTTTATTAATGAATTAAATTCCTAAGAACATTTTATAATTTTATTATTCATTTTAACTTATTCCTTACAATGGTATAGTAAAATATTTATTCGATTAAGATTATGTTCTACAGTTTGATGATATTCATTTCTTAAATCCAAAATGACTTTTGTAGGTTGTCAATGGTGAAAGTAAAAACAATTTCATAATATCAGAAATAGTAATAATTAAATAATTATATCTTTTATAGAACAATTATACACTCAAAATCAACAAAGAAATTTTTTTTATTACAATGAAATTACATTACAATCATTTCCATGATAGGTCGTACGTACGAATGAGTAACATTTAAATTTTTCAATGATAATGATGGAAAGAATGTAAGTGTAATTTTAAAATTTTCAATTTATTATTATTTAATAAATTCTATATTAATTATTTAAATTACATTTTGTATATCATTAATGTGAAGTGTATATGGAATAAAATCACATAGATTTGTGGAGGTGGTAATTCACAAATACGCACAAATGACGCTATAATATTTCAGTTAAAATAATGGTAATAAAATAAGATAAATATTATATTTATAGAGTGATAAATATATGAGTAATATCATATTTATAAATAATATCTATTTTTATAATCATTTTTTGATTACAATGATAGAAAAAAATTTATGTTGATTAATGATATCGTAGTCTTACAAACACTTGAATGATATTTTTGTTTCCCATTTTTTGGAAGAGTAAACAGATATTGGTTATAAAATTAATATATTAATATCAAAATATTTTTATGATAATGGTTTATTTACTTTATCATGTTCAAAGAATATTAAAAAAATGTGTAACAATAAATAAAAAAAATCCTCTGTTAAGAACTATAGCTCTTCTTCAGACATTCTCTTTAGGTTTACCCCAAAAGCATTTTGAGGAGGGGTTTTTAATCAAATAAAATTATATATATATATTTTTAATTGATTAAAATAAGTTATTTGGGTAGTTTTATACTAATAAAAATGGTTATAGAAGTGTAAATAAAATTAGAGATTTGTGTCATTTAATAATGAGGGAAGGGGGATACATGTAATTACTAAAAGTATTAAATAAATATTAATTAATTTTCATGTTAAAGTGGATACAAAATGATATGCTAAAAATTTAATATTATAAAGATTTAAAATAATCTCATTTAATGAAATTTCAATAATATTATATTAATTTTTTTACCCTTATCAGTTTTTTAACCCATGTGAATCCTTTATTATTATTATTATCATGATGACAATGTTTTTACTCTATGGGGTCCATAATATTTACTATTAAAGTATAATTGGCCCATAAAGTGACCATTGATGATATTTGGAACCATTTCAAAATTGTATTTATGATTATGATATTTTTAGAAATTTTAAATAATTTAATAACTAATTAACTATTTCAAAATATCATTAATATCACCTTTGAGAATATAAGAAAAATTATAATATAAGATGTTTTGTATTATATTATAATGGATCCAAAATATTATTTATTTAAAGATAATTATTATATGATATTAGTATATTCATCCAATAATATTCAAATCGGTTTATATTTCATTCAAAAAATTATATTTTATTTAACCCACTAGTTAATAATTTTTTACTTTAACCACGATAATTTCTTTCTCAATATTAAAGGGTTGAATTTAACATATTAGGTGAAAATTGTCACAGAAATGGAAAAATATTGAAATTTTAAACAATTTATAATCAATATTTTCCTATTAAATTACTTTAATGATTTTAAAATAAATTATATAACATAAAATATCATTTTTTCCATTTTGGAAAACATTATGTTTGTTATACATTCAAAATAAAAACAATAGAAAAATAATGATAATATAATCCATTCATGCATTAAAATTTTTTATATTTATATTAAAAACATTTTGTATCATGATTAGTTATTAAAATTTAAAAAAATTAAATATTTTTAATACTATTTTTTTATTTTTCTAATAATTGGACATATACTGTTTCAGGGTGCGTAAGAATTTAAGATAATATCATCACTAAAAATATAAAATAATATTACCCAGAAAAAATTTAATTTATAATAAAAATTAAATACATTCAAATAGAAATATACACTTTTAATCCCAATGATAAAATTTTAGAGATAATGAAACAAATATAATGACATTTTTTACTTTTAATTATATAAAATATTGTGAAGGCCACAATCATTGTCAAATTACAAAAAATTCTCATGTATTCACTGATTAGATCCATATTGATGAGACTCACTCAACCAATAAAAATATATAATTTTTTTAGGTCATTCTCTATTCCTTGTCAAAATATTTTTAACCCTAGTAACCTGCTTTACCCTTACCAAGACAAATCATATTAAAAAGGTTACTATTCATAATGACCTAAAATTAAATTGAACAACTTACCAAATATAGATAGACTAATTCAAAATTATAAATAAATTTTCTAACAATAATTTTAGATATTTTTTTTAATTCCAATTTATATTATACCCATGAAATATGACAAAATGGTTTTTAAAAAATATTAATTTCTTTTTAAAAAATGGTTTTAGAAAATATTCATGTACAAAATTAATTTTAAACCTATAATTGGATTTTATGTGATATAAAGAAACATATAAAATGTTAAAACCAATTCACATAGGATATGAATTTTCAAATATTCTAAAATAAATTATAGTTTTCATTAAAAATCATTATTTTTTATTATTCATTGAAAAATAAATATTTTCATAATTACATAAAAAATGACATAAGGAAATTTTCATATGATAATGGGAAAATTAATATCTTTTTTATAAAATGTAATTTCGAAAATTTCAATATTGTTTTATGAAAATTTCTCCCAAATATATTAATACATTTTTTGAAGAAGACATACTTTTGTGCAATGAAATGAATATTCTAAAAAATTTATTTTTATTAATTAATAATTTTTTATTGAATATGAAATATATATATATATATATAATAATTAAGTTAATATTATTTATACCATCTAATTCAAATACTTGGTTTGAATAACCATATAATATTTTATCGTTCGTTTATGTGTGGTGTTGCATATATTGTATTATTTCAAACAATTCTATTTCATTTAAAATATCCAGATATTAATGTCATGTCACGGTGACAACCTATATGAATTTGAATCAAGGATATTTGAAGCTACTTAAGTATGTCCATTTATGGGAACCCATGTAATTCTATAGGGGGAATATAAATTGGAATATGTAACTTTATCTCAATATATATAATTCATTATTAGGGAGGATAAAATTATACCTAATATTATTAATATTATTTTAAAAGTTAATGAAATTCAAAACATCAGGGAAAGGATGCCCACACAATGACTTAAGTGCTATGTATTTTATCTAATCTGTTATTAAAAAGGTTTCCATGCCATATATGTGGATCACCTCTATGTGACTCTATATGCACATGTTTTTATTATTAGAGACCATGTAAACACATTATGATGGACAATAATAATTCTATAATGGTGAATGTCAATTGTGTATATTTCAATAATAGATTTAGAATAAAATGAAAATAATTTAATGAAGAGGGAGTCATGTTATTTACTATAATATTTCAATAATTAGTAATATTTTAAATTCAATGAAAGGACATGAGCCCTAGAGAAGTTGACATTACAATATTTTGGGAAAATGTGCAAAAAATACAACAATTTGTTCTTAGATAATAACATAAGGAGTAAAGAAGTCTAAAAATATATGAGTTAATTTTCATGAAAATAAGACAATATAGGGTTAAATAAATAATTACAATAGATGACTATAATTTTAAAATTGAATTCTTATAACAATACATGAAATTAGATGAATTACAAACCCACTATTGTAAACATAGAAAATAAAAACAAATTTAGATCCATGAAACCATTTCATTATTAAATCACTGAGTTCGTTACATTAATGAAGTTAGAATTGATTTTGAAACCATCCCTTGGGTAATTTTTTTATTTGTCCTGAATGGTAAAATATTTTACATGAGGATTACTGACTTAAAACTTTTAGTGTTGGATGAGAGTTCATTATGTTTTTAAAAAGGCTAAAAATGTAGATCTTGGAAAACAATATCGTCTAGTTTGACTCTACATTATTATATTTATATTAGATAAAATGAATGACATATTAAAGGACCAAATAGTATAGTAGTCTCTGGAACGTAGATATATAATTGAAATTCATATTAAATTTGGTAACGTAAAATCAATAAATACTTATATTTGATAATTTTATTATATCTCTTATTAAATCCATATATATATCAATCATAAAATACTTCCTCGAATCATGGGGAAAATAAAACATGATAAATTGGTAAGCTCGGATGCTCATTAAGGCAAATTGTGTAGAAAAAAGTATCAATAAATATTGAATAATTTATATGGGTAGTTAAAAAAGTGAAATATATGTCATTTAATCCATTACATGGCCAAATATTTTATAAAAACGTGATCATATTATTCTCAATAAATAATAACATGACCTGGAAATGTGACCTTATATATTCTAACTAATAAAATAATCATAACAAATATTAATAACTCAATTTGTAATGATGGAATTCATAATGTTTTAAATCTAAAACATATCAATGAGGCTTTTTCAACCTTCTCTAATACCATAAATTATTATTATAAGACATCTAATACCATCGAGTATTGTGCCAAGACATCTAATATTTTTGCGGTTTTTTCCGAGACATATAATACCATCGATTATTGTGCCAATATATATATATATATATATGGGTTCGAGATCATCAAAAAATATATCTAGTTTGTCTCATTGTACCTACTGATGCATCATGGGGCAATTGAGGCCCTCACCCATCACTTACAATGTCTAATTCATTCTACACATGAAAGGAGTGAATCATAATTCACATAAACTTTAACACCTTGTAGTTTTATGAAATATAGTTTTTCATGAAATTAATTTCACTTGAAGGATTTATTTTCACATAACACCTATTATGGATTGTTATACATAAAACCCATTGTTATCTTTCACTACATGAAATACTCAGTTGTGTGACCCAAAACATAGTGTTTTTACAAAACCATGATATATTATTAATATAGTAATTTAATCTCACATGATATGACCTAGCAACGAGAATATGTAAAATTGATAGAAATAAATAATTTATAAATACTCTTTATAATCATTTTACATTAAGGATACATATTTATAATAATATACATGATTTCTCGTAAAGTCTTTTTTGTTTGAAAGATGAATTACTCGAACAAATTATTTTTAATTAATTGCAAAATAATAATAAAATTAATTTTTTACAGTTTTAGAAAAATAATTTTATAGAATACACTAAAATTTTGAATTAATAATGTAAAAATTAACATAGAGAGAATTATCAAGATTATTTTAGAAGGTTTTATTTTTTTATGAATAGTGGAAAATACCGAGTTTTAATTAATATTAAAATTTTAATTTAATTTAATTATTATCTAAATATATTTTAAATTTTATATTAAAGTGTAATTAAATAAATTAAAAAAATTTTGATTAAATTTTCTTCATTTGAATCAATTTAAATTTGAAATTCACTATTACTATTTTTAAACCTTTGATAATTTCCGCTTTAAAAATCTGCTTTATCAAAATATCTACTCGATAGATTTTAAGTCTGTTTTTTTTAGACTGTTTTTATAATTTGAAAAAATGGATTCTATATTTTAAAAAATAATTTATATTTTAATCCACGTCCAACAATATTTTTCACCAAAATTAATAATCTATAAAATATAAATTAATTAAAAAGGTTAATGTATAAATGGGTTTACTTGGGGTTGAACAAAAATGAAAAGGGTAAAACTTACATATTGAATTGTATAAAAACAATTAGATCCATATATTTTCCCATACACCTATTATGTTTAATAATGCTTTATTTCGGACCCCTGTGACACATGAACAATGTTGTTGGACTTCTCTCTTTCAAAAACATAATCGTTTTCCACTATCCTCACTTTTAAAAGGGCACTGCCTCTCTCCTCTTTTTCACAACATAAAAACTATTTATTATATCCTATACCTAACAAAATTACTTTTAAAAATACCTCAAATCATTTTATAAACCTTATTGTGGATATTAATAAAACTAAGGAAGTCTTATAATGCAATCCTAAGGAGGATACCAAAATAAGATGTAACAATATTCAACAATCATTTTTGTTTTATTTCTACATCAAAAGACTTAACTCATTTTTATATAATTTTTATATAATAACAAAATTATCTTCCATATATTGATATTTTTTATGTTAATGTTCTTACATACAACCACACAATCTTTAATCAAATGTGATACGAAATAATCATTCGTTTGTATAGGGGACTGCCGCCTTGGAAACTGATGTTGTGAATTTTTCAACTTTTTCCTCTACGTTGGAAATAATGATGGAAATATCATATATATATATATATATTTTATATATTATATTAATATTATTAATATTATTTTTTAAATTTTATATCACAAATAACTTCATGTTTTCTATTTTTTGGGAATACAATCATATCGTTTGTGTCTATGGCGGGATACCGCCTCACGAAGTGATTAGATCCATTCACGATTTACATATAATTTATTAAGAATGATTTTAATAAATATATGTGACATATATATGAAATAAAAATTATTTTGGAATGATAATATATCATTTACCTTTATTCCTTGGAAATCTACAAGAAAATGAAAAAGAACATTCATTTATATGTACGACCTACCGTTTCAATGAATTATTCATTTAATTTTCTATCACTAAATTTTAAGGATTACTATAGATACTTATATAATGAATATATATGATATTAATATTGTAGATGAAATTGTTTGGAATATGAAATCCGGATTTATTTAAGAGAAACCAAAATAAAATGTCTAAATATAGTTGAAAAGCAATGCCATTATTACCTGAAATGTACCTTTATCAACGAATTTTCAATAAAAGGTTAATATAAACTCATATAGATATAATATATGGTATGATATATTTGAAAATGGTTCTATGAAATTTTTATAATAAAATTACATTTATTATATTTTGATTTTAAATTTGTATAATAGAAGTTAAGACATAAGGTCAGGGGATTTTTAATCTCACTATTATTTCTGATAGACTTTTTCTATATTCATTGCTCGTTCTTTTTTGTTATGTATATAATACCCTGTGTAAAATGGTGTTCAGTAAGGTATGTTTTTCTAAATTTTCCTTTTTTTAGACATAAATTAGGTTATGCACCAACATTCATTAAACATGTGTATGTACATCCACTTTGACTTGTAATAACAAGGATTTTTTCATCATAATGATATTTTAGGTTTAATTGTGTGTTATCCATTCACGCGTATTACGAATCAATGTTACAAATGTGGAATGTATTTCATGTCCCATTTTCATTGTTTACCATGATTGTTTATTATTATGTCCTTGATGATAAAATATTAAAATCCACCTTCAAATAATTATCAGGAGTTTCCTTCTCCTATTATTTTTCATGTTATTTTCATATAATGGAACCATTTTCTAATATTTAGTACATATGATAATTAAAAAAATATTTTTTATAAAAATAAATCATTATATCTCTCTTTGTTCTGAAATCTTCTTTCACCAAAAATAAATTTCTCAAAAGATGTTTGAAATATATTTGTAAAAGAAATTTTAATAAAATGTTAAAAAACAAAAAAAAATTCAAATTTTTATTATATTTTTTTAAACATTATAATGACTATGAATGGTTTATTTATATGTTTACATATATATTTTTAAGTTCAGATGTTTCGATATATTTTATATTTAAAAAATTATAATATAAAAGGAATATATCATCAAGAAATTTTTTTAATTTTTCTTCAAAATTATTTTTTATCTAATATTACATATATTTTTTTACTTATTCATTGTTCAGAATATAATACAATGATTCCATTAATATTATGTGTCTTAAAATATTATGTTTTTATTTCATGATGCTTATGAAACTTGTTTCTCTTCCATGAGTAATACCATGTGGAAGTGCTTATAAAACCTACATATCATCCTAATATTATGATATATTGAAATATGTAAGATACCCCTTTGATTTCATGGGTTATAATTTGAGTAATTGTTATGATATTACGAAAACAATAAAATAGGTTTCATTTTGTGATGATTTTGGCATATATCAACCTCTATTTCATTGGGTTATGGTTTATATATATCATGAGATATAGATTTATTGAATAGGGAGTAAAACTCTTACTGTTAGATAGAGATGGAATGGGGGAGAAAACCCAGTTGAGTAATACATGTCTTGAATTAGAAATGAAATACATTAAATAAATAAAACTATCCACTATGAGTTCCTTGGTAGTGAGCCTTGACTAATATGGAAATACCTTTTTGTTCATATTTATATGCCCAATATTTCACACCTTATGCAAATGTCATGCCCCCATGGATCAAATTATTTGATTCCATTATGATTTATGTCTACTGAAATACCAATATCTATATAATGATTCATGTTCTAGATCAATTATATGTAGGTTTTGTAATTTAAATGTTATTATCTTGTTCTTATACCTTTATTCCCATGTTATGTTTATCTATCTATCTTTTTTAACCTCACTGAGCATCTGAGCTCACCTCTAATATTTTTCATTTCCATATGTTATGATGAAATGTATTATATATAATATTTCTAATAATAATGATATTTTTGAAGAATTTAGTGAGTTATGACGTACCTCTCTGGATGACTTGTGTTAATCTTTCCATGTTTTAAAGGAAACTTCACAGTTATGTTTATCTAGTGTGGTTTTAATAAATGTAATGGATATTCATTAAATTTATGTGATATTCATGTATGTTAATCATGTGTATCTATAATTGTAATTTCTAGATTGTATTAGTTAACCTTTTGATATTTGGATGTCGACATGTTAGCATGATCTATAAGGAAATATCTAAGGTTAAATATAAAAGATGAGATAAAGTATAAGAAAATGTTCGAGAATTTTGGTAATGGATAGATTGAGTGGTTTCCATGAAATTTCATCCATGTCTAGATACGATATGTGGATATGGATCTAGAATAGTTTTACATAGGGGTATCATCCCCAAAAAAACAATATTGAGATAAATCCATCTGAAATTGATACATCGCAATGAGAATTTATGCACACTAAGTTTAACCCTCTTGAGGATATGCTTTGGAAAGTCACAAAATTATTACAAACCATCTAGAAGGATATAAATATAAAATTTCTATGAATACCCTCAGATAAGGTAAATGTGTCATATATTAAAATAAGGATTCATGATTAAGACATACTATAAGTGATTCTTAATATTTATATGATTCCCCATCATGGTAACTATTTTATATACTGTTCTATCTTTTTTTAGTCAATGTATGGAACCTAAATGAACCCAGTTAGTACTAAGTGTGATGGAATATGGAGTCATTTTCCTCATGATAATAACATTTTAAAGGGAAAATGGATTATAAATATCATTGAAATGCTTACAAAACATTCTCAAGCTATGAATCATACTGACCATCTAAACAAATAAAGGAGGGAACAACATTTTGTTGAGTCCTTCATGTTGAAACATCCAATTTCTTTGAGTGGAACCCCTAATCCTCAATTTTTTTTGACAATTTATAAGTACCATTGAGAAGATATTTTCCATTCTTAGGTGTTCAGAATATGAATAAGTCATTTTATCTTCCTACCATTTAGAGGGTGAAGCAGATCAATGGTTGAATCTTATCAATAATATGAGGAAACATAATGAATTTGAATCTAGGTATTATGATGAGTTCAATAATTTTTTTGTTAAATAAATGCATTCCTCATATTGTTTTTATGAAGAAAGATGATTTATTCTAAGTAAATAAAAATTATGGGGATTTTGTTAGTACCTATAAGGATAATTTTACCAAAAATGAGAGTTACACATATGGTATTATCATCGAACCCCCATGTATGGTTGATTGATTCTTTAGTGGATTAAAACCAAGTCTATAAACTTATCTCTCTATAATATAATTTAGAATATATTAATATATTTTTATATGTTCCATCATGGGGTAAATTATGGTTGGAGTTACATATGAATCTAAATTGTTTGATACAAAAAGGAAGATAGAGTTAAATGTAAAATCTAAAACCCATATAGAGAAGAAAATGATATTTCTTTTATTATAAATGTTTGGGAATATAGATAGTGGAAATTTTCATAATGGGATAATTAAATGTTTTATTTTTTTATGGGGAGGTCAATAATCAATGGATTTATGATTTGATGGGATGATGTTAGAAAACAATTGGAAAAGATATAAATATTTACTAAATACACGTTCTCCACTTTAGTTCTACAAATTTAAAGAGAATAGACATTATGTTAACCAATTCCAAAACCTATGGGTTAATGATGATGATCGATGTCAACAATATATTATAATGAGGGATAAAGGGAAATAAAATGTTATCACTGTTTCTCAATAAGGGTGTGATAAAGATGAGGCGAAATGTAAAATTATTATTTAATCTAGAACTACTAATGTTTTATTTGAATCTAGATCTCTCCATTAATTCATATAAAAAGAATTTTATAATGGTATTAAGATACCACCCAACCGAATATATTTATAATATGTAGTGAAAACCCAGAATGGTATGATGATTTCATCTCTATAATATTATTCCCTCCAAATTGAAATTTTTGGGAATTTGCTTCATATAAATCTTGTCAATATTCCCCTAGCTGAATTTGATGTAATCATAGTCATGGATTGTAATTCTATCCATAAACCCAACATTAATTATTGTGTAATTGATGTAAGATTTATTATTCTAAAACAACCAATGATCACATAACAATTTGATGATAAATATGAGCTTTATATGGACATAAAATATATTATATTGGTCTTAATTCCCATTCAAAAGGGGTGGTTATCTCAAATGGTTTCAAAAAAACTCGAAATTTAGGAGATAACTATTCTGTGATAATTTCTAAATGTCTTTATAAAATAATTGAATAGTCTCCACCAAAAAATGTAGTTCAATTTTCAATAGAACACTAACCTGGTGCCACATAAATTTCAGATACTCTATATAGAATGGACCCAATAGATTTTCATTAATTGAAGAAGAAACTCCTAGAAAACATTGGCACTGGATTAATTTGGGAAAGTGTGTCACAAAGTGGATCAAGTTCTCTGTTTTTAAGAATAAATATGGATATCTATGACTCTACAATGATTATTGGAAGTTGGACAATATTAGGATCTAGAACATGTATCATTTTCTCTTACTAATGACCAATATGACTGACTATGTAGTGCTCAATATTTTTCTGATACTGCCCTTATTTTTTGATCTCAACGCTTGAGGGTTATGAGGGATGATATACCCCAGAGAATATTCCATAAAATTTATGGACACTATGAATATATAGTGATAACTTAGGATCATACTAATTACCCTTCTATCTTCATGGATTTAATGAATATGATATTTATAGATTATCTTGATATGTTTGTGGTAGTCTTTATAGGATATATTATTATCTATTCAAATATATAAAAAGATATTGAATATCACTAGAGAATAATAATAATGACCCTAAAGAAGAATAATCTATATAGAAAAATTTTATTACATTTATTTTGGCTCCAACATGATTCATTTTTTGGTCACATAAAATCAAGAGAACATATATTTGTAGATCCATCAATAGTGATTATTAAATGTTGGTCCATACTAACCATGGCGATCCAGATCAATATTTTTCATATATTAGATGGATATTATCAATGGTTTGGGTATAAATTACCATGTATATCTACTTTTTACAAATATAACATGGAAGGGAGTCATGTTACTATACAAATTATAATGTGAGGAAAATTTCATGGAATTGAATAGAATATTAGTAAGCACAACTGTTACTACATTACCTTCTACTAAATAAGAGTTTTTATTCAATAGTGATTCATTAATGAAGGTATTTGGAAATATTATTAGGAATAATGAAATTGCTATATCTTTTTCCTCATCAAAATTTAAAACTGAGGAAAAAAATTACCCAAATCATTATTTGGAGTTATCTAGAGTAATTTTTTCATTAATGATATGGATTAATTATCATTAAGGAGAAAAGTGTGATATATAAAATGATAATAATATATTAAATAATATATTCCCATATAAGTAGTTATATATTTACAACATATGATTGTCCCAACTGATCAATGAATTTGATTGATCATTACACTACTGTCCTAGTAAATTGAACAAGGTGGTCAATGCATTGAGTCAAAAGGTTCATTAAATAATATCCATGATTAGGAATACAAAATATAAAATATTAATGTATTTTTGGATAATGGATCTTGAAATACAAAAGGATGTTGAAAAAATACATCTTTTCAAATTGAATATTCAACCATCTATCTATGTGACGATTAAATTGGACTATAAGGAGGATGTAGATGTATAGAATAATGATATAAAAAATTGAGTTTGACATTTTTCATGATGTAATAATAAGGTTTAGTAACCATTTATGGGTTCCCTGTGTATGATATTTGATGAATTAGTAGATAAAGGATGATCATAGTTTTTCATTATCAATCAATTTGAGAAGTATAAATATTTTTTGAGATTCGAAATAATATATATGGAGGGATGGAATGAAGAGAAACAACATAGAGTTTGTATCTTGGAACTTGTTATATTAGAATTTCATGTATGAATTATAAAATTCAATGGGGAAGTTTCATCCATTACCTATTCCAGAATTCAAATGGAAAAAAACCATGTGGTTTTTTTCATTATAATTACTAAAACACCTAAAGGGTATAATGTTATATGGGTTTTAGTCGATCTAATTAATTATTCATTATAATTCATCTCATTCTAGAAATATTTCTTTCGATATCATATTTCTATGATATAAATTAAGGCTGTAGTAAGGCTATTTAGAGTACCAAATTTCATTGTATCTGATTTATATATGAGATTGACATCCAATATTTGTGTAAAATATTCCATAATAACTTGTTATAGGGTTTATATTCATTATCACACTTCATAATCAATCAAACTATTAGTATGAATTACTAAATCAAACCCTATTGGATATGTTGATATCTTGCGCTTTTGGATTAGAAAGTTGGTTTACATCAATGCCTTCTACTTGTTGGGTTTTTTAAAAACAATTATTTCCATAAATCATTCATATATATTTTTTTGAATCCTCCTATTGGGTGAGATTTATAATCCATTGTGATAGACTAAAATAGGGGAAATAAATCTATTATGTCATGTGATAGTTGAGGAGATGGTAGGGAAGGTTAGAGAAATTTTGTAGAACATCAAGGCTTCTCAGATTCATTAGAAAAGTAATTTTAAAAATAACCCATGTTATCTATTATTTTTAGATGGTGAAAAGGTACTTTTAAATATTAATACATGGAATAATGTTATGAAATTTGTTATGGGAAACTAGTGATTTGAAATATCAGTTCAATTAAAATAATTTATTATATTTGTATTGTAGATTATAAATTTTTTATTCAACCGATCCAATCTAAAATATATGATGTATTCATTATATCTCCCTTGAGGAAATACACACTTGAACTATTAGATTTAATAAACATATACGTTATACTATAGGAAAATATATTTCATATGTGGAACAAGTCTAGATATTTTGGATCATACAGAGAAACATCGATGAAACATCGACACTCACATGGTAAATGTTTGGTATAGAAAGAACTAATCTAAATAATCAATATGGGAACATGAAAATATAATGAGGGATAATTATCCCCGTTTTTTGTGTTGGAGTTATGAAATTAGCTTTTTAAATAAATTTTATGGGGTTTAGAATGCAACACATCATGTTTTGGTGAATTATTTCTTTGATTAAATTAAATATCACTGATGGATTTTGTTACATGAAACAATAATTCAATAATGTGTTATACGAAAACCTCTGATATATTTCACTACATGTATCACTTGGTTCGCTTATGTGACACATGAACTTCGTGTTTTAACAAAATAATAACATATTATTATTATAGTTATTAGACCTCGATCATGATAACATAGTAGTAAGTGTTATAAAAATGAAAAGTAATTACTAATTTTTAAATACTAATTATATTGGTTTTACATAAAGTATGAATACTTATAATAAAAAACATAATTTTCATAAATTTCATTATATGTTTGAAAATAATGTTTTTCAAAGAAATTATTTATATTTATTTTGTGAACAATATTAAAAATTAATTTTTGAAACTTTTAGAATATTAATTTGATAAAATAAATATCATTTTTAATTTCTTGATTTCAAAATTATATTATTCTGAAATTTTTATATTTTTCTAAAATGATTCCTTCTTTAAATGAATTGTGAAAAATACTGAGTTTTAATTAAACATTTCTTTATCTGTTAATTTATTTATAATGAAAAATTGTATTTTAATCTTTTTTTAAATGTATAATTACTTTAATAATTAATCAATTAATCTAATTTATATACTTTTACTGATCTTAATTTCTAAATTGATTATAATAACATTGAAAACTTTTGATCGTTTTCTCTTAAAAAACCCCCTTTCTCATCACATATCAATGATTAATTTTATATTTATTTTGACCAATTTTGTGACTATAATTTGGATAACGGATTAAATATTTGTAATCATTCATATTTATAATTTCGAACAAGGCCAACATAATTTTTGACCAAAATGTATAGTGAATGCCAAAAAATTAATTTGCACTATTATGAAAAAAATGGATTTATATAACTATTAAACTTGTATAAATACTTTTTTTGGGGATATTTAGATTATTAAACCTCTTATTTTAAATAACGGATCATTTTAAAAAAAATTAGAAATGAAAAATGTCGTTGGAATTTCCTCTTTAAAAAATATACATGTTTGGCATTCACCTCACTTATAAAACGTAACCCCCTCTCCTATATTATTTACACCTTAAAACATATTTTTTCCAATACCTAGCCAAATATCTTATCAAATTCCCTCCCATTAACATAGAATCCGTAGTTTTCCCAAAAAATAAACCAAGGAATGATTTTAGTTTAACACAACGGATGATAGTTGAAGAACAGGTAAGATTTATCAATTTATGATTTTCTTTAATGGCATCTTAAAACCCATATTTAAATTTCTATATCATGAATATATTGTATTCTACATATCTTCCAAATATTGATAATTTTTATGTTAATATTTTTACATACAACCACACACATATCCATCAAATGGGTTATCAAGTCGTAGTTATTGTGTATATATGAATATCACCTAGCGAACCAATGTTATTCAATTGTATATCAAGACCTCTCAAGGATATAAAAAATGATAGAAATACTATTTCTATACTATATTTAATATATTAATGATATTATTATGCATATTTGAATTTTTATATGACACAGACCTTCATTCATTATACTTTTGGATATATGAAAGTGTCGTTCGTGTGTATGGTTGACTGCCACCTCGCAAAGTAACGAGAATCATTAATGATATACATGAAATGTATTAAGGATGCGTTTTATAATTTTATTTTTTATAAATGAAAAAAATGAATCTATAATGATAATATATCGTTTAATGTTTTTCTTTTAAACTAATAAGAAAATGAAAAAAAATATTCATGTGTATGTTTGACATACCATCTTTATAATGGGAGAATTTCATTTCCTATCACTAAATTTTATGGATTAATTTAAATATATATAATAAATATATATTATATTTATATCATGATTTAAATTCCATAGATTATGAGATCATGATTGAAGTAATAAGACAAATAGTAACATGTCAAAACATATACGAAAATAATGTGGTTATTTCCAAAAACGTATCTTTAACATAAAATTTCAAATAAATGAGTAATATGAAGTCCTAAGAAAATAATATATTGTATGATATAAAATAAAATGATTCAAATTTAAAATTATAATAATCTTATATTTATTATGAAAATAATTTTTCATGGATATGAGATATGTCAAGTATTTAGATAAGGGGATTTCATATCCCCCTTTTATTTTGGAGAGATTTATTTCATATTCACCACTAATTTATTTTTTTTGCTGTATATAATGTACAATATGATGATAAATCATTAATGTATCCCATTTATTTATAAAAATATGTTTATTATAAAACCATGACTTCATTTACCTGTAATGTTGGTAATATTATTTCTTCCAAACCCGTGTTTTATAAAAATGTTTTCAAATATATTTTAAAATGATATTTTAAGAACCTTTTAAATTAAAATGATTGAAAAAAATACCTTTTTAGATTTTTAAATTAAATTCAAATACTCTATTCTATTTTTTCAAATCTATTTTCGAGCAAACTTGTCTTAAAAATTTTTATGTTTCAAAATGCGTTTTTCAAATCAAAATTAATATTCTTCTAAATAAATGGTGTAAAATATATTTAGATATTTTTTTCTATATATAATGACATCTGTTGTCTTCACATAAGAATCACTATGTATATTTTCTATGGATACAATGCATATTATTTCTCATAATGATTTATGTTCCTATTGAATGATGTATATGAAAATGATTTCTCTTTTATATGTTATACTAATAGGAAATTATTAAAAAATATACTTCAATTGTTGGGTAAATTTATGATGAAATGTTTTGGAAACCTATATCATTTCCATAGGTTATGATATGATTAAAGGTTTATTATAACAATTAAATTACATGGGTTATGATATGGTGAATGTTAATGATCATGTGGCACACATACATATGGATTTAATTTTGAGATGGGTGGGAACTATATCTCCCATAAATACATTAATTATATAATTATATATAGTATGAGATAGACATGATTGGATTTGGGAGTGAACCCTAATTTATAAAAGAGGTATGGAATGGAGATTGATCCCAGTTTAGTATAATAGGGGTGGAATAAGGAGTGAACACCATATAGTAAAGGACTTTGTATGATATGGTGTCATTAACAGTGAAACATGATGAATATGGAAATTAGTTTCTATAAATATGTGTATGACACTAATTCCTAGGATTATTCCATTATTATTATATTAGGACTCATGTTCTTCGAGTCCCTTATGATTTATGTTTTATTAATATAAAATATTTTATCCATGATTCTACATTGCGATCTATCATATGAAAGGTATTATTTAAAAAATTTATTCTCATTTTCTCATGCCCATATGCTCATATTATGATTATTTATCAACCTGTTTACCCTTACTGAGAATAAGAAGTCACCTTACATTATTTTTATTTACTATAGGTTGTCAGAAAATGTATTATATATGATATGTATAATAATGGTGATAGGTGTGATGAACATAGTAGGAGATCACATATCTCACTTATAGACATGCATTTATGTTTTCTAGTTTCTAAAGTCACTACAATTTTATGATCCTCATGGGTGTGATTATTTATTATAATGAATATTTATAAAAAAATGATGTAATATCTATATATGTAAATAATGGTAACCTTATAAACATTTATATTTATACTAGTGTGCTAAATGTAAATATTTTCCCTGATGAATAAACAAAATAATAATCCAAATTGATTAAAATTAAAGGTATCGACATAGTACATCCCTAATAAAACTTATCATAAATAATTTGGATAAATAATAAGGATGGTATCATTGGATTATATCCCCATTAAATAATAATTAATATAAATTAAATTATTATTATATTGAAACTCATATTGAAATATCAATTGGGAAATTTATTGATGAAAATTACCTTTCTATAAAAATTTCACTTTTATTTTAAAATGTGAAATTTCATAATTTATGGGAAGAATTCTATTATTTGAATATCTCTTATAAAAACAAGGAATATATAGAATATTAGGAAAAAAATAATCCATAGAAATAACCTTTCAAACATAAAATATAAGATTCAATGAAAGTATGTTCATGATTGTATGTAATCATATACATTCCATATAAGATAAAATAACAATTCTTTTTCACTATATAATGGTTAGAAAAGAGAATCATTCAAAAAAATATAGGAAAAATCCCTTCATAATGTTTTATAATAAATTCATAAATGAGTAAAAATTCCTTTAATAAATAATTTAGAAAATTTGAAAACATTTCTGAACACATTTCTCAAAAATATTTCTTTGGAGAAATGTTTTTTCACTGAAGTGTAAAATAATGTCGGATTTTGATTTAAAATATCTTAATCATTTTTTTAACAAAGATAGAAAAAATGGTTCTCTTATTTTAAACTGTTTCTGAATAAAAATAGAATAATATTTTTGATATATTTTAGGATAGAAATTTTCAATAATTCCCACAATAAAGACTTAAAAAAAATTCTCAAATAAATATATGATTGTGAAATAAAACCTTACCACATTCTTAACATTTGAATCATATTCCCCATGAACAAAACAATTTTAAATAAACCTTTAAATACAATAAATTGAAATTAAATCATGATATAACATTAAAAAAATGTATTATATACACCCAAAAAAATATAAATAAGTGTAGAATATGGTTTATGCATCATGAAAGTCAAAGTGAGATATGATATACATACATTTAGTATGACTCATCACATATATTCTTAATCTTTCTGGATAGTAAACATTTGATAATTATTCTGATTTTAAAGAAACATTTTAATTTTTAATTATTTCTCTTATTTGATGTATTACCATGTTATATAGGATTAGTTATTCAATTTATTTTGTGTTAGATTTTTCAATGATATTTTGATTATGTGTCAAAAATTTCTTTGGTTTGTTGAATATGGCCAAAGGGTTTATTATTTAATAATATATAGGATAATAATAATTAAATAGTTATAATATTTAGGGAAAAATAATATTTTCTAAACTAATCATGAAATATGGTTATGAAAAGTGAATTCTTTTTTATAATCATTTTGAATATAGGTTTTACGTTCGCATGAGTAACGTTTCATTTTTTCAATGTTAATAAAGGAAAATTAGGTAATTAATATTTAATATTTCATGATTTTTTAGAATATAAAATATATACCATATCATTTCATTAAATATGTGTATATATATCATAAACATGGTGTGGTGATGAAAATAGAGTCACATCACTTCGTAATGGTGACAATCCCTATGTACACGAGCGACGTTTTCATTTTTCATTCCAAGAATGAAAATGATATATTAAATTTAAAAATGATGAATATTTAATTAATATAATAATATTTTTATGTATTAAAATAAAATAATTAACATAATTTTTATCATCTTCCACTTAATGTGTTAGTGAAAGATGAATCACATCGCTTCAGGAGGCAATAATCCGTCATACACAGATGCGATGTTATCATATACCCTACAGAATGGAATGTAAATAGGTATATATGATATAATGGTTATAATGATATAATTATTTTATAAATAATACATATATATTGTTTATATAAATAATCATACCCACACATTAGAGATATTAATGGAAAAATGAATGACATCGGTTCATGAGGCGGTAGACTACCGTACACACTAATAATGACTTCATAACCAATTTGATAAAATTTGTGCTGGTGGTTGATCATGTAATTAAACAAATAAAAATAAAAATATGGATTATTCTAATGATATTATATCATTATATTTTAATAATAATTAATGAGTTTGAGGATGAAATAAAATAAAAACACTCATTGACTAAAGTTACCTCTTCTTTGAGTATCCTCCTAAAGTTTGCAGCAAAACTCTCCAAAACTAAATTTTATCAAAAAAATGATTCTAGGTTAATAAGAGGGATTTTGGGATTTTATTTGGGACACAATGGAATAATTTAAAGGTTTTACAGGTGTATAAAATATAGTACAGGGGGTTTTATTTTATAACTAATGTAAGTGACACACTAGTAAATTTTGAAAATAAAAAGGTGTACCCATATTTTTCAAATTCCACAATGGAATAAAATTATTATTATCATAAATTTCAAATTATAAGTATGAAATATGGATATAAAATATATTTTCATTAAGTTTATATATCAATTTAACTATTATGTCTTTAGTTTATCACCCAATAAATCCATTTTTACCCTAACCACAATAAATAATTTTTAATATTTTCAATAATAATGTTTAACAAACATTATGCTGATTTTATTAGGTCAAAGAGGTGAATTTTATATAAAATATGGGATCCAATTTTTAATATTACATTCATTTTAGTGATGAATTTTATTTTAAAATTAACCATGCTGATAAGATGAAAATGCATGTTTTTTAAAGAGAAAAAGGTCAACTGTTTACAATGTGTTTATTTAAAATTTAAATTAAAAAATATTTTCAATGACATAAATTGAATTGATTGATATAAAATTGAACTAATGTTACATTATATCTAATTACAATCATAATCTATCATTATAAATAATTTCATCTAAAATACCGTTTTCAAATAAAATTCAGTATTTTCACCATTAAAAAAATTTGACGTTTTTAGAAACCTCTACAAAATTCACTCTCAACTAATTTTGAAATATTTATTTTAAAAATGAATTTTAATTTTTTCATTTTTTTCTAAATATATTTTAAAAAATTATAATTTATGTTTGAAAAGTGTGGTATCAATGTAGTATCGAAAAATTGCTGTTTTAAATAACATTTCTTTTCCGTCAAATGGTTCTAAATTTATCTCTAATAAATTTATATCCATTTTAATTATTTTATAAATGTCAAAAAATATAATTTTAATAATTTAGTGGTTAATATTCAAACAATAAAATTTATTATTTATTTTATAATGGTACGTTTTAAATAATAATATTTTAATATAGTATCATGTTTCCTTAAAACTCAGTGTTGTGTGTCATGAAAGCTATCGAAGAGATAAACTTTATTTCAAATATTAATATTTAGAAAATTCTATAGAATTTATATTCCCTTATATAGTATTCTTTTCATATAATACATTCTTTTGAATATAATATTGATATTTAAAAATCTCAGGGTATTACATTCTACCCATAAAAATATATTACATCTCCACAATTGAATATTTATCTCAGTAATCAATGGTTTTTTCATTTGAAAATACCTTTATTGAAAACTCACCTCATGAGAAGGGTTATTAATAAGTACACATTATAAGAGAGAGGTGAAATAAAATGGTTTTATTGAATAACATATAAACATGATTATAATTAAAAGAAAATTGTTGGGTGGTAACGATGATGACATGGAATAAATGGGTAAATAATTTTAGAGGGTGATAGAGGGAATTGATAATAACAAAGTGGGTGATAATTTTAATGTTACCGAACTCAAAAACATAATTCTGTGATGATTTAAAATACTATTCAATAAATCAAATATGAAATTAGTAGGATAACATTTTTTCTTCAATATCATTTTCTGAATGATAGTAATTCATATATATGTAAATTTATAATGAACTTTTCTTAATACATTTCACATTCATAATTATAATTTCATCCATTGTTTGTGATTTTAAAAATTTCCAATTCATTTATTATTCCATGAAATGAATATTCAAATTTGAATTTTGTATAATTTATATACTAAAATTTAGTTTTAATGCATTGCTATGTCATTAATATAATGATAATTCATTTGTCCAATCTCTAAATAGTATTTTGAAAAATGTTTATCATAGGTTATCCAATATTAATAAATCTCCATTTGGTGAAGTAATACATTAATATATAATCTTTTTCAGAGATAAACTTAAACCATTTCATTATAAGATAAACTTATTCCCCTTATAAAGGATATAGATAGAAAATATTATAAATAAGGTCCTTTAACTTCCATAATGAACATATAAATAATCCACTCAAAGTAAGTAAATAATATCCAATTTAATGTATCCATAAAAATAATCTCTTTATACCAAAATCACTATCTCCATATAAGGAACATGTTAACAGTTATATTTACCTCAATCAAGTGTTTTCCAGGAAGGTCAAAATCACAATAAATTATTTTTTTGTTATTTATTACCAATAAATATATATTATAAAATTATAAACAAAAAAAATACTATAGTAAAACCTATATATGGTTCATGATTATTATAATGATAATTTCATTAATAAAATACTTTTATAACAAAATTATTGGATCCAAACACAAGAACATTAATCATTCCACCTCATCCATTGTAATATCATAAGCATGACAGTGGTCCCTTAACCAATTTTTTGTTATTTTCCCTTGATATATGAGGAATTAATTAGTGTAGTTCCCAATATCCTAACAATGAAAGAATCTAACATTGGATGATTCTTTATTTCCCTCATAATCACGATCAAGGTTGCCTTTTTCTCAACACATGACGCAATCCCTATATCATTTTTACCATATACTTGGGGTTTCCTTCCATAGCTTTCAAATGATGAATATACTCTCTTACATTTTTCTATTTTATTATCTATCGTGCCCTTATTCTATTCCTTCCCATTGAACCCATAAGACTTGGAGACTTCATGATTTATCTTGATAGAACATGATACAATTTATTTTTATGATGATCATTTTTATGAGACCAGTTTCCTTTTCAGGATTATCTTATTATCATAATCCAAATGGAATATAATACTCTTTAGATTACAATCCTTTTTCGAAACATGTCGTTATATCATTGCAAAAATGTCTTCAATCATAGACAAATTTTCCATTTCATTCTTTCTTTGAATCAATAATTATATTTCCATGTCATCTCATTCGTCACGAGGTAAATATTCTTCCATGGAGACACCCTTGAAATACATATAAAACATTCTTGTTATTTCCATATCATCATTAGACTTTTGAATCAATGACCACCATTGATATGTATCTCTTGTGAATAGATAAACCTTCATGATCACTTTCTACCATTCAATACTTCCTAGAGAAATAAATATATTTCCATGTATCTTAACCAATTATAATGACCAGATACTTCCATAAAGAAATATTATATCTATTTATATTAATATTAGATACATTTCAATAAATTCTATGTTGGGATAGTAAATTCTAATAGTCATTAGAGATTATATATAAAATATTCTTATTTTAGGAATGATATTCAACATATACATCAAAACACATCCCATGTAGTATTCTTATTATTTGTACCCTACCAAAAAATTTCTTCAACACCTAGGGATGGATACCTAAGAATTTGGTGAGCTCAAATATTCAGTATGGATAAAAGGGAGGTAACAATGAATTTATAAGAATAATATGAGCACAAGGACAAAATAACATGAACACAACATTTAGAAAATATTCAATGTATATTAGCGATAATAATCTTGAATGATTGAATAAATATTTGTCTTTCAAAAGACAAGAATCAAATGGAAATCAAAGAACATGATCCAAGAGAAAAAACCATTGTCATCAGAAATATAATTTTTGGAATACATATATGTATATAAAATCATTTCTATATTATATAAGGCTCACTAACAACACCATCATAGCATAAAAAGTCCGTTACTGAGCTAGATATATGCCCCATACCAACCATTTCACACACACACTTCAAAAAGATTATTAGTTTTTAGTTTTTATAGAATAGTGTTGTTTTAAACCGCCACCTAATATTATATTGGATGTTTATAAAACTCCAATTTTTTTCATGGTCTCTGGTCAATTATCATGGATTTTGTAGACTTTAAAGTGGTTTTTATGTGCTGTTTTTGAAATTGTAGTGGTAGTTTCACGTGTATTCAGTGGTAGTTTTTTAACCCAAGGAAACATAAATAAAATGAATCAAAATACCACTGAACATACTTGAGGTGGGTTTTTTAGTAGTGTTTATTTTCAACCACTGATAAAACAAATTTTATTTAATATATATAGTGGTGGATACTAAAAACTAGCACTAAAGTAGTGTTTTTAAATTATTTAATAAATAATAATAATATATGTTTCATGAATCCATAGTCATGTATAAAAGTGTTCATAGTCATCACAACCTCAGTTTCAATCGACCCATACATCTGTCAACCAATACATTGCTCATAAATATATATGTAAAATATATGTCCAATAACAACTGATGACAAATATACATACAAGGAAAGCCGTAATTCAGAAAGATTTGTACATGATTCCTATAAAACATAAATGTCATATGGCTCATTTTACTGTAGTATCTAAACAATATGAATGTGTTTTCTCATATTGGATTAGATCAATTTCACTTTTTACTAAAATGGATGTCAATTTTAAGTAAAAATATGAACATGAATCCATACTAGGAACATAGTGCATATGATTGAGGTGCGGTTGATTCCTACATTTCACAAATGTCATACAGATCATTTCAATACATTATAAAATCAGTCTGAATGTATTTTATTTGTTCTGCGTATGTTATTTTACCTTTATTATTAAATAGATGTCAACATTAAACAGAAAGACAAATGTGGAGCCATAATGGTCAAAAAGTGCATTTGACTAAGGTGTGGTTGATTCCTATGTGTCAAAAATGACTAATGGATCATTGTTCTAATGTATCAAAACAATATAATGGTTTTTTCTCAATTTTCTTTAGAAATTATATTCCTTTTAATAAAATTCATGTCTATTTTAAATAAATAGATGCACTTGGGGTCATAACGATAAAACCATGATTCAGATAAAGGTGTGTCTGAATCAAACAGATATAAAATGTCTTTAAAAAATATTTTTACTAACATATGTAAAAAATAATAATACATTTACTTAGATTGGAGTACATCAGTTTCTGTTTTTACTAAATTCTCATTTTAATTGAAAACAACCACATTGAATCATATAGATTACATCATTTATCAATTGAATGTGAGACTAATTCCTACATATCACAAATGAATTCTAAATTGATTTCTTAAATTATAATAAAATCCATGTACATTTTCTTAGTTTTTAGTGAGTGAATTTTTTTACCTAAAATGTCAATTTCAAACCGACAATAGACTCATTGAATAATAATCCAAACATCATGTATTAGATTTTCATGTGGATGATTCCTAAATTTCATAAATGAATTATAGATCATTTTACTAATGTATTAAAAGAATATTAATGTGTTTTTTTATTATTGATTTGTTTACATTGCATTTTTACTAAAATGGATGAAAATTTTCAATAGATAGAAGTTTGTTAAACTATATTGGGCACATCTTGCATCATATAGTGGTGCGGTTTATTCCTACATGTTAAAAATGAATGGTGGATAATTTTTATAATGTATAAAGACAATTTTAATGTGTTTTCATAGTTTTGAGTACTTCAGTTTTGTTACTGTAATATCATTTTAAGCTGGAAATATAAAATTTGACTCATATTGATTACATCAGTAACTTATATGACATGAGACCAATTCTTACACCTGAAAGATTAAATTTTAATCTATATCCAAATTTCTTAATAAATTCTATGCATTTTTTCTCAGATTTCAATTTCTGACACTTTTTTGAAAAACTGTCGAATTTAAACTGATAATAGACCCATTGAGTCATAATGGGTACATCGGGTATCCAATTTATGTGTAGATGACTCTTACACATTATAAATTACATGTGGATAATTTTACTAAATTATCAATACAATATGAATGCATTCCCTATGATTTTTAGTAGATTAGTTTCCCTTTTTATTAAAATGGATATCAAATTTAAATAAAAATGTACTTGGAGCCATACTGGGAACATCATGGATTAGTTTGTCATTCAGATGATTCTTAAACATAATAAATGACTTATGGATATTTTCCTAATGTATAGAAAAATATAAATATGTTTTCATTGTTTTTAGTAGGTGATTTTCTCATTTTACTAAAATAGATTTCAATTTTAAAAAATATGATGCACTTGGAGACATATTAGTTGCACCATGTGGTAGATTGGGCTTGGAAGATTCATTCATGTCTCAAATGAATTATGTATTTTTTTCCAAAAGTATAAAAACAATAAGAATATTTTTATTTAGTTTTGAGTACATCACATTTATTTTTTACTAAATCCTCATTTCCTACTTGAAACACAGGATTGTATTCATAGTGATTGAATCATGTATTCGTTTTATGTGAAACCATTTCTTGCATATCAAAAAACAATTATGAAATGATTTCCTAATTTATTAAGATAATCAGATCTGTTTTTCTTGTATTCCAATGAGTGAAATCTTTTGATCTAAAATGATGATATTAAACTGATAACGGGGACATTGATTCATACCTTTCAAATCGTGTATTGGGACAACATGCGACTGATTCCTACATGTCAAAAATGTCTTCTAGATAATTTTAATAAAGTATCACAACTATATGAATTTATTTTCATGGTTGTGAGAAGGTTAGATATCATATTACTAAAATGGATGTCAATTTTAAATAAAAAACGTCACTTGGATCCATATTGCGAAAAACGTGAATCAGATTGAGGTTTTGTAGATTTCTAAACTTACAAAATTATTTATTGATCATTTTAAAAAAGTATCAATACAATACAAAATATTTTCCTAGTTTTTAGTAGATCGTTATATACTTTTACTAAAATTGATTTCAATTTTAAATAAAAATACACACTTGGAGCTGTACAGGTCACATAATATGTCAGAATTAGGTTAGTTCAATTCTTAAATGTGTCATATGACTTATGGATCATTGTATTATTGTATCAAAACAATACAAATGTGCTTCATTAGTTTTGAGTATGTTATTTTTCCTTTTTACTAAAATGGTTTACAATTTTAAACATAAATACATAAATGGATCCATAATGGTGACATTGTGCAAAGGATTGAGGTGATGTTGATTGATAATAATATCAAATGACTTATGTATCATTTTATTAAATTATAAAAACTATATGAATTTGTTTTCTATATTTTGAGTACATCACTTTAATTTGTTTCTAAATTTAAATTTTAAAATAGAAACATAATCTATGACTCTTATTGAATAAATTGTATATTAGATTAATGTGAGACCAATTCCTAAATTTCAAAATTGAATTATTAGCTTATTTCGTAAATTATAACGAAAATATGATCCTGTTTTTTATATTTTCAATGAGTGACACTTTCTAACAAAAATTTTGAATTTAAACTGAAAATGGGAACATTGTTCCTTTATGGGAACATATTTTATCATATTTTGGTGCAACTAATTCTTACTTGTTTTAAATGACTTATTGGTAATTTTTATAAAGTATCAAAAATACGAATTTTTTTAGTGTTTTGATTAGGTCAGTTTCCCTTTTTAGTAAAATTAATATAAATTTTAAATAAAATGAAACACTTTTGACCAATACTGGCCACATCATACATCATATTGATGTGTAGTTGATTTATATATGTGAAAAATGACATATATATCATTTTACAAATGTTTATAAACAACTCGAATGTCTTTTCCTAGGATTGAGTATGTCATTTTCCATTTTTTTCAAAATAGAGTTCAATTTTAAACAAAAAGTTATACATGGAGGCATACCAGTCACACCGTGTATTTGATTGTGGTTTGGTTGATTCATAAATGTCAAAAAATGGATTATGGATTTTTTTAAAATTATCAAAACAATATGAGTGTGTTTTCTTAGTTTTCATTAATTCACTTCTCTTGTTTTACAAAATTTTAATTTCTAAACTGGAAACATGCACATTGACTAATAATGATTTCATTTTGTATGAGTATGATTTCGGACGAGTTCCTATACATCAAAAAGTCATGTGAATAAATTTTCAAATTTATCAATAAAATGTGAGTGTGTTTTCTTTGTTTTCATTGAGTAATACATTTTCAACTAAAATGTGACTTTCAATCTTATAACGAACAGTTTTGCTCTTACTGGGCACATTGTGTATCTGATTGACGTGCGAATGATTCCTACACATAAAAAATTACTTATAGATAATTTTTTTTCCATAAAAACAATAATAATATTATTTATTCGTTTTGAGTATGTAAAATATAATTTTTACTAAAATTAATGTCATATTTAATTGAAAATCAGTAGTTTGAGTCATAATGGTCACACCATGTGTCAAATTGAGAGGTTCCTAATTCCTACATGCCCAATGTCCCAAAAAAATTCTTAATACCAATGTTAACATGATTTCCATTTTTTATAAAACCATCAAAATTTCATATTGAATCTATGTTATTAGTTGAGAATAATTCCTCATTGTTGAAAGAAATAAGAGTATAAGAACCTTATGTGCCCATTATATACCGAGAATTCCCCACAATGGGATCATGAGATTCCTTTGTTATACTATATTTCAACAATAAGAATGGTTTTTTTTCTAAAAACATAAAATCAATATATAGTGTAGGTAGTTTGAAAAAAAATGGAAATCGAAATAGAAATCATGATAACATAAGAAGAAAAAAACATTTTCTCTCATTAACATGAGCTTCTTCGAACAAACCATCCTAACTCAAAAAAATGTATTCACTTGTACAAGAATACAATTGTTATATGATTAATACTATAAATAAATAAATAAAAGATAAATATAAAATAATAAATTTTAGAAAAAAGGAAGCTAATGAAAATTAAAAAGGATATAAAATATTTCTTCTTAAATTTATAAATGAAAGATGAAGTGTCTTTCTTGGTAGAGATAACATTATATTTTCCTATATATTACTTTTTATGAATTTTTTATTACTACAATAGTATCATTGCATACCTACATAAATTATTATTTAATAAACATAAAAAACCGCTATAACTAAACTTTTTTATATTCATCCTTCGTTTTTATAAATATAATGTAATGTAATTTATAATCATTATAAAATAGACATTTAAAACAAAACATTTTATGTATTAGAAAACTTTTTTCTGATGAAAATGAAATTCTTACTATTATTTTCTTTTAACATTATAATTTGTTGATTACTTATAAAATGCCAATTAATATATTCAAATATTTTTGTAAAAATAATTATTCTGGATTTATTTTAAAAAGATCAATCTAATTTATTAGTTATATGTTAAAAATAATTAATAGAATAGTTTTTCAAATATAATACTTTTATCATTATGACTAAAATCAAAATTAATCATAGTAATTATACCAGGAAATTTAAGTCAGAGGAAAAACCACCAACTATTTATTAAAAATAAAGAAAAGTACAGAAAGCATGAACAAGGATGAGGGAGAAAATCTTTCCCAAACCCAATCAATATCTACAACAAAAAATCAGGCAATTACATACCATAGAAGTCATCAAAACAACATCCAACAATGCAGAAATCTCATAGTTTGCAGCAATCCACCATCGTCATTCAGTGAAACCCGATCTCATGATTAAGATATTCAAAAATAGTTGCAGGTCCACATCCAAACTACAGAATCTTCACATAACTCATCATCACACGCCCCCATTGTCAAAATCCCCGCAAAATACATCAAACACGTTGATGATAGCATGTCACTATTACACTGCCAAAGTAGACCAAACAAAAAACGAATCCAGATCCATCCTCGAACCAACATCACAACTAAAACACAAATCCATGACCGAAAAACATATACTAGGGAAGGATGAAAACCAACATAAAATCTGAACCGCAAACCCACCGCCACCTTCAATCCTGCACATGACAAATAGATCAGCACAATGCATCTAGACAATGCCTAAACATGACAAAATCCTCACCGCAACAGTTGGAAACTCAAACATTGGACTCACTACGCCATTAGAAGAGCCTTAAAGTCATAGGGAAGATGATCCACTGTGGGGGAGAGGAAGGTAACGGATAGGGGTGGGAAAGCCTAGTGTGGAGCCATTTACTGGTGCATCTTCCAATTATAGTAATTGTATATTTATTGAAAATAAATAAAGTATAATTATAACATAATATGACAATGTGAATTTCAAATAAAATATACATTTTATGAATATAATTTCAAAAGTTGATAAATAATATATTGCCAATTTAACCAACTAAATCAGTATTCTGATTAAAATATTACATATGTTTAAAAAAATTATATAAATTTGTTTTATTAATAATACTAAGTATATTTTTTGATTTATTATATATATATATATATGATTTAAAATAATTTATCCATTAATCCATTGTAGTAATGTAATGAATGTAAATGTTTTAGAGAAGTGTTCTTTTTTTAATATTTTTCTATAAAACAATTCATTATGAAAATAATGAAAAATATTTCATAAGATTATATATACTTGATAGAATAATTTTTTTTATTTTATAAAATTAAAAGTAATTTTATTTATAATAACAAAATTATATATATATATATAATGAAATGTGTTTTTGTATGAAAATTATTACTACAAAAATATTCTACTCCATATGATATCACTATATGTCATGCAAAACCAATATATTCAGCTATATAAGTCTACCATAACTGTAGAATATAACAAACCCACTTCTACCACTATAGAGTATGCACCCTAGAGAACAACATCTATTCAGGCAATACATAGCGTTTTTACCACTATAGAGGATGCACCCAAACCCTGTTCTATATATAAAGAAACTCCCTATTATAGATTCTACTAAGAGAAACCGTAAAATAAACCACATTAATTACATATTCACTTACAAATAAAGTGTAATCGTATACCATGAATACATGAAATTTAATCTATAAATTGAAATTTCAGAAAAATAACCCCTTGATGAATAATATACATAGGGGGATTATGTGGAGGGGGACACAACCATTAGAGGGTATTCATTTCAACTGAATAGTGGATCCCAGTTTGGGGGAGGGATGTTAGTGGGGGGTCTGCATTGCCAATGAGGAGCGTAACAGAGATTGGGAATGGGATGTCGGAGGGTGTGGGGTTGTGGGGGTCATGTTTGAGGGGGTGTCATGGGGGTCAGGGTCTCTACTGAGAAGGAATAAGGTATGTTAGAGGGGTGGGGTATGAAGGTCATGGGGTTGGCATCATCACTAGGGAAGGGATAAGATGTCAGAGGGGTAGAATAATATGGGTCATGGGTTTGGGTTTTGGGTTTTCCACTGTGTAACCGAGAGGAGGAGGTCCGAAGAAGGATGGGATAGATGTGTTGGGGGGAAAATGGTCCCGAGGTCGGGGTCACCATCATGGAACCAAGTGGAGGAGGTTGAAGGGGTTGTGGGAATGAGGTCACGAGGTCGAGTTCACCATTAGGGAATTGAGAGGGGGAGTTCAGAGGGGTAGGGGAATGTGGGTCGTTGGGTTAAGGTACCCTCCATAGAATAGATTTGAGGAGGTCAGAGGGGTGGGGGAATAGAGGTTGTGAGGTCGGGGCAGCCATTGTGGAACCAAGCTGAAGAGGTTAGAGGGGTAAGGGTAATGAGTTTGAGGGGTTGGTTCCACCACCAAGGAACTGAGTGTAAAAGGTTGGATTGGTGGGGGGATGGGGGTTTTGAGGACATGGTCGCCATTGGGGAACTAAGTACATGAGGTTAGAGGGGTGGTGAGAATAGGGTTGCGGGGTCAAGGTCACCACTAAGGTACTGAGCGGAGGAGGTTAGAGGTGTGGGTTAATGGGGGTCATGAGGTAAGGGTATCCCCATAGAACTGAGCATAGACATTCATAGGTAATGGGGAAGGGGTTCACAAGGTTTGGGTCGCCATCGAGGAACCAAATAGAGGAGGTCTGAGGGGTTGAGGGAATGGGGGTCACGAGGTCGTTGTCGCCATCAGGGAACAGAGAGGAGGAGGTTTGGGGAGGGAGATTTGGAAATGTGTTGATTAAACAATGGATTAGGGGAGGGGGTTTAATTGTGTGATTTTTTTTTTTAAAATACCTTTGAATTAATTAAAACCAACACAAATTGTTAAAATCATAAAAAAATTCTATTTTTATAAAACAACTACTATATTATACATTTTTAAATTGATTTTATTAGTAATGGTTACAATAAATGCATAAAGAAAGATATTTTTTGTATTGTTTTCTATGTTTACTTCATTTTCTACCCCAGTTATAATGAATTGAGTACACACACCATTCTTGTCCTGTATTACTGAACTAGACTCACATCATGTTCCTACCAGTTTATCTCATGAGATTTAAATATTTACCCAATGCATTTGAGGGAGATATAGGGTACCACCCATCACATAATTAAATCCATACATATGGGTTCCACAAATCATATATCATTAATCATTTCAGAACCAGTGGATATATATCAGTTTCCTAATCATTTAATCATAACATAACAAGTGAAAAAGTAACATGATTCATAAATATCATGCCATCATAAACAAAAACCATGAAGACATTTAAAAAATATGGTATAATTGGATTATATCCCCATTAAATACTATGTAATATAGAAAAATCCTTGATATGGAAAATGATTTTGAAATATTAATTGATATTATTATTGAGAAAAATAACTATTCTATTTTGAAAACATTTTTTTACAAGGAACACAATCTGAAAGGAAAAAAATTTCATTAAACAAACATTGTAATATTTAATAGGAATATTATAATAGTCATGGATTCATCATATATGGAAAATAAACTCACACAATATAAGTTAAAAAAACCTTAATTCATTTTTTTTATAAAAGTCTACCATATTTGAAAAATGATAAAAAAAATCCATCCAAATTGTATTTTGTAGAAAAAAATAGATAAAAAATACTATAAATGTTTATTCGATAAAATTAGAAAGATTTTTGAAAGATTTCTTGAAAAAAAATTCAATGGAAGATAAATATATTCATGTTGATACATAAATGAAAATAATCACGAATAATGATGATATTATAAAATAAGCCCTTACCTCATGTCTTGACATTATTTTTTACATTAAAAACACTTATATAATAAATATGAATTTATTATACATTATCATATAAATTTTAATTTATCATAACATGTATTATTTTTTTATAAAATCTTACAAACTATTTATTAATAATTTTTATTAAAATCACGTTTCTGGGTGATAACTGCTTCCTTTTCGAAGCAAGTTTCAGTTCATATGTTTTTGAATGTATAAATTAAACTTTGTAATCCTAATTTAAAAAATATAAATCATGTTATAAACATCTTATATAGAAATTATATACATATTTACAATCAATCATATAATGTAGAGAACGAAAAATCAGTTACACCGCTCATGGAGACAGTAGGTCTTACATATGCATGAACGTTGTTTTCATTTTTGATTTATGAAATTTATGAAAAGTAAATAATAATTAATATTTATATAATCATTATTATATCATATATATCATATATATACATTAAATACCTCAGAATAAACACCCATATAATATGGCGATGAAAAATTAATTGTATTCCTTCATGAAGATGGTAAGCCATACATATGCACGAGTGATATTTTCATATATTGTTTAATGGGAAATAGGGTGTATATAAGTTTCAAAATAATCTTAATAAAAATTAATTATATTTAGGATACTAATTTTTTTATTTTATGATGAAAATTATATATTTATAAGAGTTAATAAAGAGTAGAAACAGAAATTTATTGGTTTTAGTGATTTTGGCTACGTTAAAATGTCTCCTTTAGATCTCCACTAAAGGGCGTTGGGGTTGGTCTTATGATAAGAAACATATCTATATAATGTGTATAAAAAAGTGGAGAATAGAAAATTACAGATTATGGTTGATATATAATGCTCAAATTGGTCTAATGACGTGAGGGAGGAGGTTCCCTTTTATTGTTGAGGTGAGGGGAAATTTAGGAAATTATAAAACTATTAAATTATAATAAATTCATTTTAGATTAAAATACATAAAAAATATCAGGAATTTGATGATTATAAAATATAATATTGTAATATCAAATTAAAATTGATTTTAGATATTTTTTGATGTTATTTTAAATCATATCAATTTGATTTACACTAAGTAAACAAAAATTAATATTAACTTTAATTGCAAATTTTCAATATTAAATTGTTGTAATTTTTACTGATATGGATTAATTTTGAAAATAAATATATGAATTATGAATTTTTTTACCATATGATTGTCTAATTTTATTTTAAAAATATATATTTTATTTTAAAAAAATATAGTAAAATAAAAATTCCGTAAAATGACAATGTTGGTGATTTTGATACTTTTCATTACATTGAATTATAAAAATATCAAGTCAACATGAAAATTTTAAAAAACTATTATATTATATCCCTAACATTTCAAGGGAGTATATATAATATATGTACCACCATGTATATCTCATATTATAGAACATTTAATATTTTAATTATAATTTAATTGATTTTTTTCTAAATCGTATAAATACTGCATCATCATTGTGCTCGTGTTTAAGGTAATTTTTTAATTCCTACAAATTTTAAATAAATTACCATGTTGAATATAAATATTTTTTTTTTGAATATTATTTATATTTGAACATATCATAATGATAAAAAATATTTAAAATCTTTTAGTTATTAATAACATGAGTGTGACATCTTTGACTTTTCATTATGTAAAATATTTTAATGGCCATAATCTAATCAATATGAACCTAAACTCATATAAATTTATATTAAAAAAGATTATTAATTTTAAAATGGAAACTTATACTCATTCATAGTGATTTTTTTCTAATGAGGACACATTAGATATATTTCTGTTAAAGAATGTGACATTTTCTAACATTATTTGATCAAAATAATATATAAGTCATTTTAAAGAAAATTGACCATTAAATAAATACATTTATAAACCCAAGTGTTTAGGGTATAATTAAATTCATCCAATAAGAAAATAATTAAAAAAATTATTTCCTCATCACTTATTTTTAATCCAAGTTTACATGATTTACGTTTTACTGAGGTAACATAATTTACTAATGTTTTTATTCATATTAACCCAAAATATAAGTGACCTATTTACTAAATCTGGAACTATTTTTCATGAATATTGAATCTATTTTTAATAATTCAAAAGACTGGGGTTTTATAATTTAATTTTAAATAAAAATAGTAAATTTCAATGAAAAGTGCCTTTTTAGAAAAATGCCATTGTAAATATAAAATGTTATTATGATAATATTAGGAATAAAATACTATTATAAAACAAAAAAAATATTATCTTAATTCAGAAAGACAAATGAAAATATAAAAAATCACAAATATTAATTTTATTATATAAAAACATCAAATGAATGTATAGTTTTCAATAAAAATCTGTTTTATTCACTATTCCTATAAAAATAACCCATTATATTAATTTATTAAAAAATTAATTATAATACAATTATAAAATATTGTCTCCAAAATTATAATTAATTTTCTCAAATACATTTTATATAACTTCTATAAATTAATATTCATCGATATAGAGAGAAATTCATTTTTGAGGAAATGTATTTTTGAATATTAAAAAAAAATTAAAAATTGTGTGATTATTTTTTGAGAACATATAAATAGATTCATATTTAGATTCAACATTATATTTATTTCATAAATTTGTTATTAATATTAATTTATTTCAATTTAATATATGGGTTATAACTAAAATATAATATCATAATTGAATTTCATGGATCATCGAAACATTCTATTGCGTTCAATTATACATAACAATGAAATAATTTTTTTGAAAATATATTTCCTACCAATATCAAGGTGTAACACCATTTCTCAATTGAAAATGGTATTTAGTCCATTTTAAAGATAGAGGTTGGAAATAAATGATGATTTCTGACATTATCACACTACATGGTGGATTAGAAGGTTTCCCTATAAGAGAATGGTTAATACTCATAACCTGAATTTTCTTCCCCAATATGGTTATAACTTGTCCTCACCCATTCTTGCACATGACATATTATGTTAATGGGGTTTTTCTAAAAATAAAATGTTATTAATAAAAGTTATCCGGTAATAGTAATTTTCATTAATTTTTAACCAGATAGTATCGGTACATATAAATGAAATAAAGGGGGGGGGGGGGGGAATCATAAAACAACAAAATAAAATTTGAACATATAATGGATACAGGAAAAAAATTTCTTCTTTTTGAGGTAGTTTGAAAATCATTTAAAATTGAATACAAGTCCTACTTCTATGACATTGTGGGTGGAAGATTAATTTGAGTAAAAAATGTCATAATAAAATCTATAATTACACAATAGTCTATGAACAGCATTTTTGTATAAGTTTTTCAGAAATGTGATTTTGGAGAAGTGTTCTCAAAACAATGGGTCTTCGCAATATCTCTATAACATCATTATCCAGAAAAATAACTCTTTAGATGAAAATTTAATTATATGGATTAATAAGTTGTAATGAATAATTAAAAATGAAAATAAAATATAAAAATTAAACCAAACAATGTAGTAGTAATTGAAGAGAATGTTCTACAAATTCATATTATACTGGACAATAACAATCTTAAAAAAATCAAACATTGTGTTGTAATAAAACAGACTAATAGGGCGTTTATATACAGTATACGCAGATGGTTTATTTATAAAGTATACAAACATGAAACATTTATAAAGAGGTATAAAACATGGCATTTCTCTATAATAGTTTAAATAGGTACTATAAAAAAGATGACATAGAGACCATGTAATATTTATGTAACATTTTTGATACATCCTACCAAGGAAGCACATCTTTTTCACATGTTAGTGGCTCTATATGTGATACATCCTAACAATTGAACATAACATTGACCCAGAACATGATAAAATCTAACAATGATCAGACTCCTTGTATGCCTAATAAAACTAAATGTTATTTATTTTCTATGACCATAGAACAATGGATTGGAAGATATGGTGACCTATTTCATCAAATGAAATGTTTCCAAACCATTACCATTGAAACATGTTGTTTAAATAAATGATAATCATATAGAACTTTTATAATACATTTCCAGATAGTGTTTATGTACATTATGAAAATAATAAATTGTAATGATATGAGGTAAAAACGTGTCATTTTTTAACAGTGTAGATACAATTAAGTAGTAATTAAGGTTTTTTAGTCACAATTACATTATATTATTTACACAATGACTGTTTCATTGAAGATAAAGTATATATAGAGTTACTATTTTAAATAAATTACATTAATAAAAATAGAAAAATAATATCAATACAGGGAAACATGATGTTTGTAGTGCTTGGGTTCATGTGGTTTTGAAAATATGTACAAATTTCAAAGAATTTAGTATTAATATGTGAACAAAAAACATTGGGCCTTTTTTTACTACAATACAATGAATATCAATGTAGTAAAATATTTTGTAGCAATTCATGATGATAGGAAGTACAATCCTGAATGTAGGTATATGTCACTTCTAGTTCTACATTGAAGAGAAAATTGAATTGGAAATAGTAATATAATGTTATCAAAACATTGTCTATTATTTAGTAACTGTAATATACTACAATATAGAAGATATAATTAAATTGAAATTATATAAAATGATAGGTAATATTGTATTCAATGAATTGATCTCTGACATTTAGATGTATCAAAATGTATAATACTGTTACAACGTGGTACTTAAGTGAAATAAATAAAGTCATTACATTAAATGAAGAATAATGTAGTAGTTAGTAATTAAAGTGAGTAATATATATTTTATTTTCCCCCACTTAGAATATAAAATTTTTTCAGATAGTATCTCTTTGGTTTCGTGCCAGAAAATATAAATCAGAAACACCTAAATACATAATGCACTGGCAGAAAAATAAAAACATAATTTATCATTGCCTCATACAATATTAAGAGTGATGGTTTATGAATATCATCATGAATATATTAACTAATCATACCAGATATCATATTGGGATTCATTAAGTACATTCTAATTCTGGACATGAATCTACTTATATCAACAATCAGTTGTGACCGTAAGTAATCTGGAAACAGTTTTTCATAAGCTATTTGGAAACAATAATTCATAATAAATCTATAAAAACATTATGTATGTGTGAACCACATGCTATAATGAGTAATAAATAAGAATTTTATGGGAACATAAAAGTCATATATATGCATTGAAGTCATGATTGTAACAAAGATACATTATACTTACACAAATGGTGGGAGGCTGAATGTAGTGAACCTCATAAAAGTAGAAGTATTCTATTATATTATGTATATTTAATAAGCATTGAGTGAAACAAAAAAGTAAAATAGATCAAAATTTCAAATAATTGATATGAACAAAAAATAAACTTATGTGGGTTGTGTCAGCAATATGATAACAATCAACCTAATCTGGCCCTTAGGAAAGAATTTTACGAAGCCTGTCTGAGTAGAACCAACATCGAGCTATGAAACAGATCCATAATTCTATTTTATTCTCCTCTCGTGATCATTTATTGGACTTACTGATTAATAGACGTTGAATTTTGTTTAATTGGTGTGTCATTGATGAAATCGGGTGTCCCTTCTAGATCTGTAGAACAAGGAGTGAAATTGTTATTTTTTTCTGAACTGGGAATATGACTAAAATCGAGATCAAGATCTTGGGTTCATATGGGGAAGGTTTTTAAGAAATGAAGATCATATGCTGTCAAAGGAGTAGATGATACAAGTGTTTATTACTTCATAATATCTACATCATTCCTTGAAGCTAGCATGAGTAATAAATAAATAATCAATTGGTGTATAGAAGTCATCTATATGCACCGAAGTCCTAATTGTAACAATGATACATTATACATAAAAAATGGCGGCTTGCTGAATGAAGTGAACCACATGAAAGATGGTATATTCTATTATAATATGGATATTTCTTATGATTTTAGTGAATTAAAAAAAGTAGAATGGATCAAAATGTCATAAACTATATATGAACATAAAATCACCTTATACGGGATGTGTGAGTAGTTGGATGGAATATAACCTAATCTGAATGTTGGGAAAGAATTTTATGAATCCCATCTGAGTTGAAACATCTACAAGCTATGAAGAATATCAATCATTCAATTTTAATCTGCTCTCGCGATCATTGACGGAACATACTGATTAACTAACATTAGACGTTTTTCAAATGGCATGTGATTGATGAAATCACGTGTCCCATCCAGATCTGCATAACTAGGCATGAAATCATGATTTTTTATGAATTGGGATTCTAAATAAAAACAATATCAATAGTACTCACCCGTTCATATGCATTGTGATATGGATTAATGGGTTTTTATTAATATGATAATATTATTTTTAAATTTTGATAAGAAATAGTGATGTTGAATCTAAGGTATTCCAAAATTCAAAGTTCATAATATTATAATAGAAGTGAACAAAAAAACAAGGAAACCATTACTATAAAAAAATAGGATAAAATTAATGGAATTTATAATTTCCTAAGATGGGGATTTCAAATCAATTTCATCTCCTTTTAAAAAACGTTTTACGTAATGTGAATCACATTGGAAGAAAAATTATTGAAATAGTGGATGTAAAAAATAAATATGAGAAATGTGACGATGATTAAATTTAATAAAAAAATTTGAAAAAATATGTCAATAATTGATGTAAAATTTATGATGTTTACATTTATACAATCTTATAATCAAGTAGAATTTGTACAGCCAATAAGAAATAGTTCAAGAAACAAGTCATGAGCTTAAAAACCATCAATAAACTATATTTTATAGATACAATAAAAATTAAAAAAATGATTATATAGTAATGATATCAATTAAAAAGTTTAACATGTAGTTATATACAATCATAATGTGTTATTTTAAGAATTCATGAGGTTGAATGATATCAATTTCAAATAATGTTCCATTATTAGAATATTTAATCACATTTGTTTAACTCTATTTTAGCCATTCCCATCTGAAGAAAAAAAAGTAATTAATAATTTTATGAATACTAGACTAAAAATATTGATAAAACATAAAATAAATAAATTGAACGAGACATCACATATGAACCATGTACATATAAAAGGACTATTTTATGGTCACCAATCTGGAACAATCATTATTGCCAAGATCACTGTAATAACAAAAAAATGTGGTTTCCACCACTTTTCTATAGTCTGTACTATAAAAACAAGAATATGTATTTAATAAAGGCCCTTCAATTCATAATGAATTGGAATTTGTATACCAGATGGAAGGATACAACTAGCATTGTTGACCTCTATCTCTCTACTTAGATAATATTTAAAGATGAATGAGGGGAGGAAAATCTTAGTAGTCACTAAAAAAATTTAAGAATCTTGAAATTTCCTTGCATAAATTCTGGTAAATAATGAAAGATTTAGCTTAAGATGAAACTAAACAACATGTGTCTATTATTGTTTTTAAATTTAGATCAATGGTGGAAGCACTATAAAAACAGCCCCAAAAATAATAGAGAATGATAAAATTGCATAGCACTATTCCTAAAAGTTGAGTTCTTCAATCTCCAAAGTGGGATGTGGAATATCTTTTGGTATTTGATTGAATCATTAGTTTGTATTCATCAATGGAACTTTCATCAATCAATCAAATTGGTATTACATTCTAGAGTCAAATTGGAATCCACATAATGTTCCATTGCAAGGAATTCTAGGTATATGTTCATATATTTAAATGATACCTAAAAAGGCTACGTTTTTAATACTATAACAAATTCCTATTGAAACCAAATATTAATGTTATGGAAGAAGAACATAATTATATGTAATAAATTTCAATTTATAAATTTATTTATAGTAAACAATATCATTCAAGAGATGGAAATAATTTTTTGAGCTATACAAAATCAGTGTCGTTCTCTCTCTTGTCATTTATGGCCTAGGTAATGACTATGCCATCTCCTTCCTTCCTTGTCCCTTCCAATCCTATGGCGAGGAGGATCTTCATAGTCCCTTTTCATATACATGTGTTCCTATATACTCCCCTTTCACTAACCCAACGACCCTTCCTAACATTCCATTAATTGATGTTTTCCCTAAGGTCCAATATTTCGAAAATGGAGTTCCATTTATCATGCTTTCTTCCCTGGAGTTCACTAGAGATTCATCGATGATGGATCTATCCTTGGTTGCTTGCTTCAGGAAGCGTATCCACTTCATGTATGCCTTCGAAAAATTCATATCCTCTTCTTGGAAGCTGCATGATTGAGCAAACATAGGGATCCTGGATTCAATGCACTTTTTTATTTGGTTTGCAAATGGGGATGATCATATATCTTCCATGACTGATGCTCTCCATTTTCTTCCGGGTTTAAGTATTCTCTCTCTCGATGGTTGTTTTAATTTCATTTGAAGCATGACACACTTGTTTCTGATATTTGGATTTCCCTTTTGGATCTCCCTTTACCTTTTCAAAATTTGTTGGTTCTTTACTTGATCGGAAATATGGTAGGGCATTTTCTCTGCTCTGATCTTCCTACTCATGATATGTATCATTCTATCTATCCAAGGATTTGTGTTGAAGATAATGTATCCATGAACCCACTGGATTTCATCTGCATCGAGGTTGAAGGACAATTGCACTGGTATCAGATGGTATGCTATGAATCATGGGCTCTTTTATGTTCATCTTGCAAACGTATGAGCCATGACGATGGTAAATGTAGGCATGTTTTGTTTTGAAATTATGGGGATGGCCTACCTTCTATAGGAGAGTATCGGCCCATGCAGGAAGAAGTGGAGGTATATTTTTATATTTCTCTTGTAGTGTAACATCAAGGTAGTAGGAAACTGAGACTTCCTTCTTCCACCCAGAAAGAGGCATGACTATGTAACCCTCCCGCATATGAAAAAGCTGTGAAATCTATCTGAAATTCTCTCCAGGAGGTCCTAGACCTAGAAATATCTAAGGATGGATCATTGGGTCTTAGAAGATCTCCAAATATGGAGTTTCCGGTAGAATAGTGGGATGTCTTGAGTCTAGTGAATATCCCATACTTAGATATGGTATCAAATAGACAGAACACATCCTTCGCAAGGGCAAGATGCCTTCCTCTCCTGTTAATATAGGTATAGATGGAGGTTATATTGGTTTGTGGAACCATTTTTTGTTTCTGTGTGAAGCTGGCCCTCCCTTATTTAAATATGGATCCCTTGATGAGGGGTGACATGAAATTTTGATGCCTTTACAAGGGAGATCATATGATAAAGAAGAGGTTAATGATTCTTCCTAAAAACGTTGTTCCTCAGACGGTATAGATACAGAAATTATAAAAGAGTACCATTGGTACTTTTCAAGAAAATGGAAGAACACCTTGGTTGATTCTGATGGGTTTATTCTGCATTGTGGGATGCCGCAGAAACAAAAGTACTACTCAACACTCCCTAATCCTCCTATTATAAGGGAATATTTCAAAGGCAAAATCCCTCAAGAGATATTTGATTTTATTTCTAACATCTCAAAGGATTATGAGGATGCTGAATCTGAAAACATCCATGAGATAATCATTCATTCTAATGAATAAACTATGGAGGAGACTTCCCTGATCAATGTATCAGAGAAGGATGCCCTTTGAATGTTCGAAAGACCACTGCACATTGATTTAAATAATGAAAAATCATATTGGATAGAAAACATAAGAGGATTTTGATAAATTATTTCATCGAGGAGAAACTACCTATAGAAGAATGTTCTTACATGGGGCAGGATAAAATTTCACTTTGAGGATCTCGTCAAAGAAAACCCAGATATGGACATCACCTCAATCGAATAGAGTCTATTCAAGGTAAAAGATTCTAACCACTTTAATTTTTTCTAGAATAGATGGAAAATTTCATATGGGGTTTAGCAAGGTTTTTATTTTGAACATGATATTTTCCCATGTTTTCCATATAATTGTTTTAAAAAATAAACAATATTTTATTTGGAGGTATGATAGTAAAAATACATGAAAGATTGCACTACATACTAATAGTGAACACAACATTCCTACAATGATCAAATAGTGAACATAACATACTAACCAAAAACATGTATATAGTGTATTAGAAATATTAAATGTGCAGAACATGAAAATAGTGAATGGAAACATATAGACAATGAAAAAACTTGGTTCAGAACCTGAGTTCACTAAGGCATTTTATAATGCATTTCAAGTGTAATCAACTCTAAGACTGATCCAAACCATTGGAGAACCATGAGCCCTCACCATAATCCTAAATCAGTATATAAGGCACAATGTAGTCATAAAGAAGAAATTTTTATTTTTGGGTGCTAAATACCTCATTATATTCTCTACAGTCAGCAAAAACATGATTACTACAACATAGCAAGAAAAATTATGATGTCCACCCCAATAATGGAGACACCTACCACCACCAATGGAAAATACACCATTGTAATAATAGTACATATAAATATTTAAGGCTCAGACCAGTGTTGGGTTTACATCATCATTTGGGGATCTGGTTTTTGTAGTATTTACATCAGTCATGGATCCTATCAGTGTAGTTTGATGGAAATAATTCAGTACATCCATCATTCTCCATCAAAAGAAAAAAATTTGAAATCAATAAAACTAAATCTCAATAATCATATAACATTATGGATTTTGAATCAAACCTTAAAGGCATATCATTCCTCGAAAAAAAAGAAATCACAAAAGTATTAAAGTGAATACAATGAAAAAACTAATATTGAATATAACATATCAATGATGAAAAAAATCAATAAAACATATTAACATTAAATAACCTAACTGTGAATACAATATTCTAAATGGGTATAAAAACACATATACAATAGAATCAATTTTTATTGAATGTAACATATTAATAGTGAATAAAACATACTAATAATGGAAACAACATTCCAACCATAACGAAACAATGACCATAACATACTAAAAAGAAACACTTATATAGTGTATTGGAAATATTAAAAGTGCAATACAGGAAAATAGTGATTAGAAACATATATACAATAATAAAAATTGGGATCCCAACCTGAGTTCATGTATAAAGTGTACTAGACCTATAAAAAGTGAAAAACATGAAAATATTGAATGGAAACATATATACAATGAAAGAACTAGGGTCCCAAACTGAGTTCACTGAGGAATTTTATAAATTATGTCATGTTCTATCAACTACAATCCTGACCAACATGTGGGACAACCTTGATTCCTTATTTCCATCTTCAATATGTGTAGCAGGAAGAATGTTTTCATAAAGAAAGTTTTCTTATTGACATGAGCTACATACCTCATCAGATGTTCTACAATCAGCAACAACCTGGTTACTACATCTTATTAGTAATTAGTACTATTCCCTTTCTAATAATGGAGTCACCTTTATCCCCCAATGGAATATACATCATCCTAATAACAATATGGCTAAATATTATTGGGATGTGATCAATATATGGTTTACATCATCATTCAGGTCTCTGATTGTTGTTGAAATCACATTAATGAAGGCTTTTATCAGTGTAGTTTGATGGAAATCATCAAGTACTTCAATCATTCTACATCAACCGAAAAAATATTTTGGGATTATCAAATCTAAATCCCAATAGTCATATAAATTTTTTTGTTTTGGAATTAAACCTTAAAGACACTTTATTCCAAAAAAATTCCAAACCACAAAGAAACTAATAGTGAATACAATTAAAAAACTATATTTGAATTCAAACTAAATGTGAGTTCATAATATTTCCATTGAACCAAATAATGGTGAATAAAAAATATTAACACTGAAAAAAGTAATAGTGAATATAGTATTCTAAAAGAAAATAGAAACAGACATATAGTTGAATAAATTTGTAGATAATGTAACATATTAATAGTGAACACAACATACTCTCAATGGACACTACATTCCAACCATAAACAAATAGTGAACATAAAATAATATCCAGAAGCACAATTATAGTTTATTGGAAATATTAAATGTTTACAAAAATACAATAGTGAATCGAAACATATATAAAATGAAAAAAAACATGGATCCCATCCTGAGTTAACTAAGTCATTTTATAAAGAATGTCATGTGGAGTCAACTCTAAGCCTGATCCAAAGAGTTGGAGAAACATGATTCTCTTTCTTCATCTTCAATCTATATAGCGTGTATCATGAAGTCAAAAAGAACAAATTCCACTTGACCTGTGCTACATTCTTCAACATATGTTCTATAGTCAGCAATAGATTGCCCAATATTTGTTGATCTGAGTATTTGGAAACCACCCTGCATTTAAGGTCATGGGTGAATAAATCTATTTACCAGTTTTGGGGGATGGGGGTAGTAGTAGTAAAAATATTAGGGTTACTGTATTAAGAAGGAAGGGAAATTTAGAGCCTGAGGGGGTTTATCAGTTCGCTGAGGTTACAATAGAGTAAATTCAAAATTTCCATAGATAGAGGCATTAAAACAACCAGCTGATGGTGGAATCTAAAAACCAAGATGGTGTGAAGGAGGCGTAAGAGGAGGCATAGATAACAGAGCAGGAAAGGAGTATGGAGGTGATGTAGGAAGATGATTTTGTCTGATATGGAGGAAACATTGCAAGCGGACGAGGGAGAACACAAGTGGTGCATACCCCACAAAGTGTGGAGGGAAAACAGGATTGGCGAAGGGAGAATGGGATTGGTGGAAAACCTAGATTGTGTGAAGGGAAAACATGAGCAATGGAGGGATACATTCATGATTTTGGAGTAGGGGATACCAATTTGGGGTAACATGAAAATGACCAGCTAATGGTGGAGTCCGAAACCATATATGGTGCGAAGGAGGTGTTTGAAGAGGCAGAGCAGACAAAGTAGGAAAGGAGAAAGAAAGTGATTCAGGCAGAGGCTTTAGCTAGAGATGGAGGCAAAAATTCTAGGGGTGGATGCAGAACACGAGAAAAAGAAACCCAAGATGTTGTAGAGGGAAAACTTGAGTGGTGAAGGGACAACACAAGTGGTGGAAACCCAAGATGGTGAGGAGGTAAAACACGAGTAGTGGAGGGATACATTCACGTTTTTTTGTGGGAAAACCAGTAAAGGCAATGACCCTCCTGGCACATTACATTTCCATAATAAGGCTCCACCAAAATAGTGGCACCGTGACGATGGCACTGTAATGGTGAAACCGTGACGGTGGCACTGTGTCCTCACCCAGCCCTCCATTTTCTTTTTCCAGTCCCTCTCCCGCAATGTAAATTTTCAAAGTTAATTAATTATTTTACACCGTTTTAATCCATTTAAAGCCCATAAATAATTCCTTAAAATCCCAAGAATCCTCCCCAATGGGGGGTATTAAATAACAACTTAATATCATTGTGTGTAGCTTCCCACCTACGTAGGAAACCGAGATCTGACTTTCTAGTCGTTCAAAATTCCATATCCTGTAACTGTAGGATCTTCTCTTTATACCTCCCAATAGAGTTTCTTTTTATTCTTCTCGACTGGATTTCGTTCTTCACCATGGTGCTCCAAGAGTCCCTCTCTTATCATGGCTTGTGGGGAGCCTCTGATGGATCTTTCTACACCTCTTGGAGTACACGAAATTCCTCCTCTGCAAGCCGCGCATCCCATGTTCTTGGAGTGCGGAGAAAAAATTCGATCCTTGATCAACTAAGTTGGGATTTTCCATCGTCCCTCCTTACTGTGTATCATGCGGGGTGGGTACATTATTGTTTCAGTGGGGATTGATGAATCCAAACTTAATGAAGGCAGTGAATGGACCATTAATGAATGAAGGGGGGTGTGATTGATGTTCTATTGTTCTTTTTTATGTTGATATGTGTTTTGAATTGTGCGGGCCTATGCTCACTGAAAATCATGGTTGTTGGTGGTATTTCATTGCGCAATAATGAACCATGTCTTCTATGGTGATTAAATTACTATAACATGGAAATTGGTTAATCACTTAAACTCTTCTGGTTAAATGTATTCCCAGGGAACATCAACCCTAGTGTCGTCACCCCGGTTAATCAACAACAAGAAGAAACCTGTGAATTGTTTTATTGAACCTGGAAGTTTTGCTATTCTATTTCGATAGTGGGTGTGTTTACCTACTAGATGCTTATGGAGGATTGTGGGAGTGGATGGGATCCTGTATTGTGGTACGGTTGTTGGTTGTGAATCTGAAGATGTGTTTTTGCTCTATTGTGACACAAACTTGGGTGGTACCCACTATTGTTGAGAAATCTTTGGTTCCTAGTTTTGGGGACATCGGGCTATGTCTCGGGGTTTTATTTGTTTCCATTACTTCGAGGGATCTCACTTATCCCTTTTGTGAGGTTTTATCTGGTTCCAGTACTTTGAGGGATCTCACTTATCCCTTTGTTGTTGTGACTTCACTAGAGTACCAGGTGTGAATGCTTAAATTGTTGTTTGACAATTTCTCTTTTCCAAGTATGTGGTTATGCCTGTTAGTTTCCCATTAGTGAAGAATTATCATAAATGGGATCACTTGAACATGAAAACAAGAACGGTTTAAATGGGGAATTGGTTTTTGGGGATGATTTGTGACTTGGCCATGAGTGTTTTGCTTTTCATTATGAATGAATAGTAATGAGGGTGTTTGTTCTTAGGTTTTGGATCCCCTAGGACAGGATGAGTGCTTGTTACCTATACATTTATTTAATTTGTTATGTTTCTTTTTCACCCCCCATCGATGTTGAGAACTTTAGTGCTGAACACCCCCATTTCAAGGGGGGGGTGTTTTTCCCAACACTCCTATGAGTGGATGGTAATTAGCTCCTTTCTGATCCCTTTCCTAAATATCCCAGGACTCTTTGTGCAGGATTTGATGGCCTGAGGTCCATTAAAAGCACAAGAATCTTCGGTCATGGTAGTTATGGTGGTTGGCCCAGGTGTTTGTGGGAAGGTTGTTTCCAAATTGTCTTCGGGATGATGCCCAGGTGACTTCAGGCATGGTAGTAGTTATTCTGAGCAAGGTGTTTGCGGGTGTGGTTATGCGTGGTGGTTGTGGTCCAGGTGTCTTGGGGTGGGATATGCGGTTGTGGCCCAGGTTTCTGTGGGCAGGATGTGTAGTTGTGGCCTAGGTGTGTTCGGGCGGGGTGTGGAAATGGGACGGTGGTAAGAATGGCAGGATTGGTTTGATGCATAGGATGTTGTCAATAACCAGTGGGAATGTGACGTGGGGTACCCTAATATCGATGTGATATTACTATACTTTATTGGCCTTGCATTATTTGGGGAGTATTCCTTGGTGAGGCTTGGGTGGATAGTTTTCCTTGCTAGATGTTCTAGTTATATCTTTTTTCACATGGCATTAGAATTCCTCTCCACTTGTGAGGAGATATTTTGTCTTTCCCTAATGAGTATAATTTTATTCTCACCCTACATATATAAAACGTATTTCTAGTTTCCAAAAGGACTTCATGGTTCGTGCGAGACCGTACTAGATCAGACCTTGGGGCATTTTTTGTCGTCGTTTTCCATTTCCATGGTACTTACCTTTTGGGTTTTGTGGCTTGTATCATTTAATGTTCAACATGAATATGGGAGTGTGTTACTTTTGGCTTTACCTTTACTTTAATCTTTTGTGTTATTGGGGTAACTATCTTATATCATGGTCCTATAAAAATAAACATGGTAATACCTTCCATTTCGTGTGAGATTCTATACCATTGGTGTTGGTCGCCATTCCGGGACCTATTGAAGTCAGGTTTCGGGGGTCATTATCTCTCCCTCAACTTAGTGATGGAAGGGCTTGGCAATCTGTTGTCCCATCCCTCCTTTTGGTGAAGGCGGGTCGTGACAGAATGGTATTAGAGGGAAGGTTGAGAGATAATATGGAGTCTGGAGTTAGGCACAATGATGACTGCATGGGGTGGTAGGGAAACAGTGTTGGGTGACCGTGGTGCGTGAATTATGCTAGGGAAGACCGACTAGGACATAGGATTATAGGGCCCCATGTGATCCGATGCAATGACTCTGGACCTACCGAATGACCAAGTGAGGCTACACAGATTAGTTGGTAGAGACCCTAGGAAAGGTACATGCATCATAATGACTTGTGTTCTTATATTTCATGGGTGAATTGTGGCTTCAAAATAAATAAAGAAGTCTAAGAAAATTTTAGAACAATATTCTACACAACTCAGGCTTAGGCATTCCTTGTTTACCTTGCAGTTATGGAACCTGGGAGGTGACCATGAATAGTGCGGGCGATCGAGGCCCAGGAGGTTGACATGGCCGATTGGAAGAGGACCGACCGAGAGGAAAAGGATGATCAGTGGAAGAAGACACTTCGAGCCTTTCATCGACAGACCCTCGAGAAGTATGAGGGAAGCATCTCAAATATGGAGATAGAGAGCCGTCTAGAGGAGCTAGTGATAGCCTTCAGCTTGATCGGTGCTCCAACTGAGTAATGGGTTCCTCTGACTATAAGCCAGATTCTTGGAGAAACGAGTCAGTGGTGGACACTTTATCTTAGGGAGAATAGGGAGATTAAGGTGATATGGGTTGATTTTAAGAAGTAGTTATGGGAAGAATTCTTCTCTTCCACGATGAAGGCTGAGAATAGGAAGGAATTAATCTCCCTCAAGTATGGTAGTAGGTCAGTGAGTGAGTTGGGGATCAAGTTCAAGGATCTCCTTCACTTTGATCCTGACCACTTTCTGGATGAGGAGTCTCAAGAGAGACGTTTGGAGGAGGCACTTCAACATTTTCTTCAGTATGTTGTTACTCCCTTCACCCTACCGACCTACTTGGATGTCTGGAAGAAGGATGAAGTGGTGGAAATGATGCACACGCTATGAGGTGTGTCACGAGAGGGAATCCAGTTGGGCTCTTCAAAGGGGAAGGTCGTCAGTAGTAGGCCTCCATCATCAGGACCCTCTAGGTTTCGACCAGTAGGGAGTATGCCTCAGTAGTTCTAGTTCTCACCTTCCGGCCCTTGCCCTTTTATTTTGGGCCTAGGGCCGAGATGCTTCATCTGTGGAATCCATGGGAACCTTCGGAATCAGTGCCCGGGCAGAGTACAATACAGTGGGGGAGGGAAGGTCCAGCACCCACCTCAGCAGTAGCAGTTCCCATCTAGGCCCTTTCAATAGCAGCAGCATGGGAAGCAGGCTCCCGCTCGAGCGAGGGCAGACGTTGCAGGAGGAGGCATCCCTCAGGGTGCTCCTCAGGGACCTCGAACCGGGCATGGTCGAGGAGGTGGCCGACATCCGAGAGGTTGAGGAGCTAGGCGTGGGATGTTGCACGACGCGGAGGCAGCAGTTCCAGTAGGGCTAGAGTTCGTTCGAGGTACAATCAGCTTGTTTAGTACCCTTGCATATGCTGTGTTCGATACCAGAGATTTTCAATCCTTTGTTAAACATAGTTTGGGCCATGCTATGGGTTTAGAAACTGAGAGACTTCCAGTGCCCTCGGTGCTGAGCCCACCAGTCAGATGCCAGACCAACTTGTTGTATGTTTTTTGAGGATGCAGACTGATGATAGGGCCACATTAATCAGTCATGGATCTTCTACTATTGCAGATACAACCATACGACGACATCTTATGCATTGAATGGTTATTCTCTGTATGTGTCGTCATTTACTGATTCCGAGGAAGGGTTGTGTTTTCAGACATGGGCGGCAGATGGGTGACATTCATTGGCGAGGAGAGTTGACAGGGGAGCAGCAAGCGAGGGGAACCCATACTCTCATTTTCAGTTGAGCTATCACTGGAGTTGGTGGATGCAGAAATGGTGGAAGTTCTAGAGGTCGTTAGTGAGTTTATGTACATCTTCTTTGAAGAGGTGATGACTCTACCCCCTCGACATGACATCGATTCTGGGATAGACTTGCAACATGGTGCTCATCCAATTTTGATGGCCCCCTATCAGATGGCACCTTCAGAGCTACAGGAGTTGCGGATTCAGATTGACGATCTGATGAAGAAGGGTTATGTTCGACCAACTGCGTCACTATGGGGTGCTCTATTCTTGTTCTCAATAAAGGAATATGGTGGTCTCAAGCTGTGCATAGACTACCAGAGACTGAATCAGGAAATAGTTAAGAATCCCTACCCTCTTCCATGTATTGACGATCTCTTTGACCAGTTGAAGGGGGAAGGATGGTTCTCTAAGATTGACCCGCGGTCAGGATATCACTAGTTGAGTGTGAAGGAGGGAGACATCTCGAAGACTGCCTTCAGGTGCAGATATGGGCCCTTTAATTTTCTGGTCATGTTGTTCGGCATCATGAATGCTCTAGTTGTGTTCATGGGGCTCATGAACTCCATATTCCATGAATATCTGGACCGGTTCATAGTCGTGTTTATTGATGACATCTTGATCTACTCAAGATCATTGGAGGATCAAACTGAGCACATGAGAATGGTTTTAGAGGTCCTCTTACGGCACCAACTCTATGTGAAGTTGTCCAAGTGCATGTTCTGGATGCGAGACATGCATTTCCTTGGGAACATGGTGTCCGAGAAGGGGATAATAGTGGACCCGTCGAATTTCTAGGTGGTTCTTTCTTGGATATAACCCAAGAACGTGGCGGAGGATCATAGTTTCCTCGGGATGGCTGGTTACTACTGGAGATTCATTCCTAACTTCTCCCAAGTGGTAGCACCATTGACAGTTTTGACCAAGAAGGACTGGGCCTTTATGGGGGATGAGTAGTGTGAGGCGGCCTTTAGTTATTTGAAGGAGAAGTTGGTTAGCGCCCCAGTGCTGAGGCTTCCAGAAGAAGCGGCGGTGCATGAGGTGTTCGGTGATGCTTCATGGAAAGTCCTGGGATGTGTATTGATGCTGGGGAAAGGGGTGATCTTCTATGAGTCTAGGTAGTTACGCCCCCATGAGCGTAACTATTCCACCCATGATCTTGAGATTGAGGCGGTCTTGTTCGCACTAATGTTATGGCGGCACTACCTCATCGGGGAGTGCTTCGTGGTCTTCACCGATCATAAGAGCTTGATGTATGTCTTTTCCCAGCGGGACCTGAACAAATGACAGAAAAGGTGGATGGAATTATTTCATGACTACGACTTCGAGATTTCCTACACCTTATCAAAGGGAAATGTGTTGGATGATTCCTTGAGTAGGAAGTCACATAAGGACGTGGTTCAAGAGTTGGTAGATGCTTGGAAGGCAATAGAGGAGTTGGCTGCCCTGCACTTGGATGCAAGGGTGGAAGGTGGAAGAGGATGCATGTATCAAATGACAGTGTAGTCTTCTCTACTATGGCAGGTGGAAAATTATCAATGGGTAGACTGAAAAAGTGAAGTGGTGCGTGACCAGGTTAACCAAGTGATTCTCCGGAAGGGTGGATGGAGGATGGTCAGAATCAAGTTCTTTTTTTAGGAAAGTTGTTTGATCCAGTGGCGGTGCACGAGAGAGTTCTTTGTGAGTTCTACAACTCACTCCTAGTGGTGAACCCGGGACTTTCCAAGATGTACTAGGGTCTGAGGAGACAGTTTTGGTTGACCGGGGTGAAATTAACAGTAACAGAGTTCGTAGAAATGTGCCTAGTGTGTCAGTAGGTGAAGGCTGAACATAGTGTTCCAGGCGGCTTGTTGCAACCTTTAGACATTCTCGAGTGGATGTGGGACAACATCTATATGGATTTCGTCACGGGGCTACCCGAGGTTCAAGGAGGCTGTGAAGCTATCTGGGTAGTGGTGGATCGGTAGATGAAATCATCCTACTTTATTGTGATTAAGGAGTCGGACGCACTGGATGCCTTAGCACGGAGGTATCTGGATGAGGTGGTGCATTTACATGGAGTTTCGAGGTCCATAGTCTCGGATATGGATGCATGGTTTACCTCATGAGTCTAGAAGGGATTGTAACATGATTTTGGCACCCACCTACGACTTAGAACTACCTTCCACCCCCAGATAGATGTACAGACAGAGCACACCATCCAGATGTTGGAAGACATGCTACGGGCATGTGCCCTGGATTTTGGGGGATCGTGGGTGCGACACTTGCCACAGATAGAGTTTTCCAAAAAAATAATATCTATCACTCTAATATTGGTATGGCTCCATTAGATTCCTTTTATGGGAGGCCATGTCGCTCAACCTTGTGCTGGGCAGAAGTTGGGGATGCACGGGTTCTTGGCCTGGAGGTGGTGCAGAGCACGACAAAGAGGGTTCAACTTATACGAGAGAGGATGAAGGTAGCTTAGGACTGGCAGAAGTCGTATGCCGATGATAGAAGGAGACCCTTGGATTTCGAGGTCGGGAACCACTTGTTCTTGAAGGTCTCCCCTCAGCGTGGGAATCAGAGGTTCGGAAGGGGAAGAAAGCTTTCTCTCAGGTTCTTCGGACCCTTCGAGATGTTGTAGCAGGCCGGCGAGGTGGCTTACTAGCTTACGTTTCCGCCATAGCTACAAAGTGTGCACAATGTATTCCATGTGTCCCAGATTTGTCGGAATATGCACGATGATTCAAAAATCCTCGACTGGGGAATGCTAGATATTGGGGACGATGCAACATTCATAGAGCCACCAGAAATGATTGAAGGTCATGAAGAGAAGGTGAATCGTGGACGAACCATTCCTTTGGTTCGTGTGTTGTGGAGGCAAGTTGGGCTTAAAGAGAGTACCTGGGACAAGGAAGCATAGATTCATTCCCAGTACCAAAGAGTTGTTTTGAGTTTTGTGCTGCTATGTTTATACTTGTTTTTTATGGAACTCTTTATCTTTTGGCTATGAAATATGTGATTTTCCTTATTTATTGAATGTGTGTGAAAAGTCCAGGCTATGGGGAGGGGAGGACCTAATCCCTAATCAAGACGCATTTAGGTGGATGCAATTAAACCTGTTCGGGTGAGTCAGTGCCGCCAAAAGTGGATAGTGTCATGAAATGGAAGAAGAGACTCCCCAACACATATGACTGGGTACTTTTAGCTTTGTATGATGCCAGGTTTCATGAGGAAGAGGTGTTTCTAGATGTAGATGAGGATCACTCCTGATAGGTATCTTTCGATGTGGTTGTTCAGACCCTCTCTTTTCTTCTAGTTTGTTTTTGATTCTCGAGGGCGAGAATAGTTTGAGAGGTGTCTAATGTAATGTCCTAGACCCTCCTGGCCCATTACTTTGCCAAAATAATCCTCCACCAAAATAGTGGCACTGTAAGGGTGACACCGTGACGGTGGAACCGTGTCCTCACCCAGTCCTCTGTTTTCTTTTTCTAGTCCCGCTCTAGCAATGTAAATTTTTTACGTAAATTAATTCTCATATCCTTTTTAAAGCCATTTAAAGCCCATAATTAATTCCTAAAAATCACCTGAATCCTCCCCAATGGGGTGTATCAAATAACACCTTAATATCATCGTGTGTAACTGCCCACCTGCGTATGAAACCGCGATATGACTTTCTAGGAATTCAAAATTATATATCTCATAACTGTATGATATTATCTTTATACATCCCACTAGAGTTTCTTTTTTTCTTCTCGACAGAGTTTATTTCTTCTCCCTAGTGCTCCTGGAGTTCTTATCTTCCTGTGGCTAGTGGTGTGCCTCTTCTGGAGCTTTCTGCACCTCTTGGATTCCACATAATTCCTCCCCATCAAGCCACACATCCCCTATTCTTGGCGCATGGAGAAAAACAACAATCCTTGATCAACCAAGTAAGAGTTTTACTTCGTCTCTCCTTATTGTGTAACATGCGGGGGGGGGTACGCTATTGTTTTTTTTGGGATTGATGAATGCAAACTTAATGACAATAATGAAAGGACCTATAAAGAATGAAGGGGGGCTTGATCGATGTTCTGATTTACACTATTATGTTGATAGGTGTTGTGAATTGTGCGGGCCTATGCTCACTGAATATGGATGTCTTTGGTGGACATTCCTTGTGCACTAATGAACCATGTCTTTTGTGATGATTAAATTATTGTAAAACGGAAATTTTTTAATCACTTAATGTCGTATGGTTAAATGGATGCCCAGTGAACATCAACCCTAGTGTGGTCACCCAGGTTAATAAATAGAAAGAAGAAAATACTGAATTATGTGCTTGAACCTAGAATATTCCCTATTCTGTTTCGGTAGTGGGTGTATTTTCCCACTTGATTATTATGGGGGAAAGTGGGAGAGGATGGGATCTTCCATTTTGGTATGGTTGTTTGTTCTGAATCTGAAGCTGTGTGTTTGCTCTGCTGTGCCACGAACTCAGCTGGGACCCTCTATTGTTGAGAAATCATTGGTTCCTGGTTTGGGGGACATGTGGCTATGTCTCGCGGTTTTCATTGTTTCCTTTACTTCGAGGGATCTCAGGTATCACTTTTGTGAGGTTTTCATTGGTTTCAGTACTTTGAGGGATCTCACGTATCCCTTTGTTGTTGTGACTTCACAACAGAACTGGGTGTGAAAGCTTAAATTGTTGTTTGACTGTTTCTCTTTTCATGGATTTTGGTAATCCCAGTTAGTTTCCCAGTAGTGCAAAATTAACATAAAAGGGATCACTTGAACATGAAAACAAGAATGGTATAAATGGAGAATTGGTTTTTGGGGATGAGTTGTGACTTGACTGCAAGTATTGTGCTTTTCTTTATGAATAAATAGTAACTAGGGTGATTTTTCTTAGGATTTGGAGCCCCTAGGTTAGGATGAGTGTCTGTTACCTATACATATATTGTATTTCATATGTTTCTTATTCGCTCTCCACCTATGTTGAGAACTTTAGTGTCGAACACCCCCATTTCATGGGGGAGGGTATTTTCCCAACACTCCTTTGAGTGGAAGGTTATTAGCTTATTTTTGCTCCCTTTCCTTAATATCCCAAGACTCTTCGGGTAGGTTTTGATGTCCTGAGGTCCATTATTAGCCAATGAATATTTAGGTAGGGTATTTTTGCTGGTTGGCCTAGGTGTTTGCGGGCAGGTTGTTTCCCATGTGTCTTCTGGGTGAGGTCGAGGTGTCTTCGGGCGTGACAGTAGTTGTTCTGACCTAGGTGTTTTCAGGTGTGGTTATGCGTGGCAGTTGTGGCCGAGGTGTCTGCGAGAGGGATGTGCGGTTGTGGCCCAGGTGTCTGTGGGTGGGATGTGCGGTTGTGGACCAAGTGTCTGTGGGAGGGATGTGTGTTTATGTCCCAGGTGTATGTGGGATGGATATGCAGTTGTGGCCCAGGTGTGGTGTGGTAGTGGGACTACAGTAAGAATGGAGGGATTGGTTCGATGCATAGGATGTCTTCAATAACCAGTGGGAAATTGGCACGGGGTACTCCAATGTTGATGTTATATTACTATAATTTACATGACTTGGGTTATTTGGGGAGTGTGCCTTAGTGAGTCTTGGGAGGATAGTTTTAGTTGCTAGATGTTTTGGTTATCTCTTTTCTGACAATTCATTAGAATGCCTCTCCACTTTTTCAAGATTGATTTTGGATTTCCTGTATGAGTATACTTGTATGCTCACCCAATGTATATAAAACTGCTTTCCAGTTTCCAGGAGGACTTCAGGGATTGTGCGGAACAATACTAGCTCGGACCTTTGGGCAGTTGCTGTTGTCGTTTTACATTTTCTTGGTACTTACCTTTGGAGGTTTTCTGGTTGTATCATTTACTGTTGATCATGAATATGGGAATGGTTTACTTTTGGCTTTATCTTTACTTTAAACATTGGTTTTTTTGGGGTCTCTATATTATCTCTCGATCCTATAAGAATAAAAAGGGTAATGAATTCCTTTTTGTGTGAGATTCTACACCCTTGGTCATGGTTGCCACTCCGGGACCTATTGAATGCGGGTTTCAGGGGTCATTATCTCTCCTTCAACTTAAATATGGAAGGGCTTGTCAATATTCTATCTCTTCCCCCTTTTAGTGAAGGAGGGTCATGAAAAAACCAATTTGGGGTGACGTGGGATCTTGTTGTTATGACATGTAAGGCCAGATACATCTAATATTAGTATATATACTATATTGGATATGTTTTAACTATAGATCATTCCCCAGATTCAATATCATACCGAATATTAAAATCCCTACAATGAGTATGTGCATTTATTCATTTCACATTCCTTCCATTCAGAACTATTTATAATAAATGCAATTCACTGGATTAGATCAAAACATTAAGACACATTATGAAAAATCCAAAAACTAGTCAACTCCTCTATATAATTTCAATAGTTTATTCATAGATAATATCATAATCATAATCATGGTTTCATTTTTGGATTTCTATATTTTCAAATATATTATAATGTTTTATAAATAAAAAATTTTATTATCCTAAGCATATCCTAGACTATTGTCCAAACATTTCCCACTAAGGCTCATTTTTATGCACAAGGTGAACAACAGGTCAAGTACAATGCACTCTTTTTAGAGTTATTCACCCTAGGTACATATATTATAGAACCACGTCTACTTATAGTATCTGGATATGAATTTATTTCACAGAAAAAACAAAATCTCAACCTTACAAAAAAATTAGTATTTTAATCTATAGTTATCCTCAGACTCTATCATATGGATTTGATCCCTATTCAATGTTTTCATGAATCTATTTACCATTATTTCAATTACCTTATTTTAATACCAAATATAGCACCCTGACCCCATTATCCTGGAGCAGGTGCCTACTTTATTAAATTTTCATAAGATACACATATCTCTTTTGGACGGACTGAATAGTTTATTTGTCCTAGTAAACTAGATACATTATTTATGTTCATATTTAATTTAAACAAAATATAAAGAATTTTCATTAATAATTCCATTAATTCCCTTATTGTATCCCTTCATGTCATTCAACAAATAATTCATCGAATCTTGGGTATAATAAAATATAATAAAGGGGTGAGCTTAAATTCTAATTGAGGGTAATTGTATTGTGGAAGCTATGAATAAATAAATAATAATCAATAAGACAGGTAAAATAACTAAAAACATATTTTGATTAATCAATAACTAAAAAGAAATATGGTAATAAGAAAATATGATCAAATAATTCAATATAAATAATCACAGGTTCTTTGATAACCCTATGGGTGTAATTAAATCCCATAGGGTTTCCAAATTTAGAAATATTAAACATTAATCATACAAAGCACTAAACTATTTGGTATTATAGGATATATGAAATTTTGAGGACAAAACCATAAATATAGGGTTGTATAAAATATTGTTTTCATAAAATTATCCTTACCAATTTTTTGAAATAAAACTAACTCATTTATTGAATCAAAAGATGATGATTGATGTGGATTGTAAGACAATAAAAAATGATCTTTAAGAATTCATGTATGGGTTAATGATTGATTATGTTATGAAATAATTAATAATAAATCATTGCTATCAGAACCATGTTTAGTTGAATCCAATGGTCATTGGAAACAATGCCAAAATAACAGATGTTCCCTTTTCCAAATGGCTATATCACTTAATGTATTTAATGACATGATTACTTGGAATGATTTCCAAACATAGGAAATATTGCACCAAATTTTCATGGTTTGAGTCATTCTCTATTCAATGAGTTCAAAATATCTCTCCATCACCAACCATGCAATGGTCATGAATAGAAAAGTGATGAATATATTTGATAAATTTGGCTTACGGGAGAAAATAAAATAAATTCTGTTTACAAACAATGTACCTTAAAATATCAATCCCCCTCATTACAGATTCTTTTCAGAATGTCTACTCCCTCATATTAGCCATGTGGGGGTAGGAATATAACAATCTTATTTGACAGATCATGACAAAAGAGGCCCTTGATCTCGTCATTGTAGCTCTCAGAATGATTCTTGGAGTGGTACTGTATCATCTTATTTATAGACATACCTGGGGATAAAGTAGTATTAAATAATATTTAGGATGTGTCAGAAGTGGTTATAAGTTGGTCTCCAGTCAGAAAACATTTCAAAAAGTCATGATACATAGAATCAGTTTTTTTATTCCTTCTTGACCTTTTAAACTCTATGCAGTGATTACACATCATGAAAATGCCACACCACATGTACTGAATTAAAAACATACAACATTAATGGGTATACACCACAAAATTAATGACAAGACACAGATCTGTCACACCATAGAATCTTTTTTCTACATTCCAACATGGTTTCCTCTGGTTCATGATTTTTATTTATTTCAAAACATGAACTGGCTCATAATGGGTAATGATTACATAATGCTGGAAGCCAATTCTCTACTATGGAAGCCTCCATTCACCATGGTTATTTTGTTCTGTTCTCTAGAAGTTATCCATCGTCATCTGTCCTTGTGGAAAGCCTTATTTTAAGTTGCTATCATGATCATTTCCATGTCTTCTTATCATCTCCAATAACATATAGTAATATTACATTAATGAAGAAAACATCAAATATACAGAGTTGAATTATCTACAAAAATCATTTTAATCAATTAATTTTTTTATATAACATGTAAATAAATAATGTTCTTATCAAATCCACACCAACATGAATTCATAATTTTATTTAATGATACAATATCAACATACTATAAAGGATGTTCATCTTACCATATTTCAAATTCAATTCTGAAAACAATTGATCAAATGAAATGTTTAATTTTCAAGAATCATATGTAGAAAATATATCAATGCCTCATTTTTCAAAAAATACAAATCAACCATGTATTTTAATATTCATATTTTGAAATATCCAAGTCCCTTTGTTAAGCTATTTTCATTTTTAAATCATATTTAATATGTTTAACCTTTTTAATTTACCTCATGTGAATTTTTCATCTCATCATCAATGTGCGAATTAATTGAGTGATGCACATACCTCAATAACATGTCACTTACCTTACGCTTGAAACACATCTAGAATCTCCATCACATAAAGAAAATATCGAATGTAATCAGGTTGGATCCACTATTTTTGATGAAACAACTCTGAGGATTAGGGATGGATCATAAATGATTAAATCAGGTATGTCTCAAAAATGAGTTTTACCTCTAACATAATTTGAATGATAATAAAAATCATCTTAATTATAGTATCTTCATACACCAGTATCTTAAATAATGATTTTAAATAGTTGAAATGTAATAAATGAAACACCCTATTTTATTATTATTATTTCAAAAAAAATTCTAGGAAAACATATCACAGTCACCACCAAACCCCAAATGATCTCCTCAAGACACTATTTGTGATAGTTATAATAAGATCACCATTCAACTAATGGTGATTTTTAATTCCACTATAAATAATCTAATTTTTATTATAATAGGGTACGAAATAAATACAATGAATTTTTCTCCCCCAAATCTCTATAAATATTCCCACACACTTATTTATTTAAAAAATATTAATCCCTTCCACCAATATCCATCTATCCCCCTCTTATTTTTCATAATAATAAAAAATATTTATGGAAATTAATAAAAGGATATGATAGGATTGTTATAAAAATCATCCCTAATAAGGATTTTCATAGACTCTATGAGCATTAAATTTGATTAATATAAGTTGTTTCTCAATATTTGAGAAATAAAAATATTTCTTGATCATCTTAAATGTGATTCTATTTAGTCATAGATTTGATAAGATGAAAATTACATTCTAGAGGATAAAGTGGGTCAATTGTAGAATAAATTGACTATAGAATGAATGGAAAATATTTTCTCAGAGTATGTCCCATGGATTAGATGAATGGTTGAAAAAATGTATCCTCGTATTACATATGATTAATTAAATCAATAAATTCAAATATCATAAACTCAGTGAATGGAACAATCTTAGGAAAATTTCACTTACAATGGTTAACATGCTCCTCAAACCATGATTTTCTGAATCATTATACATAATATTATACCATAAATTTTAATCATTTTTATTATTAAAACTTATTGAATATGAAAATAAAATTCATTTTATGATAAAATTCATAGATAGATAATGTCTTGTAGTTCATTTTATTGAATCAATAATCCAGAGTGAGAATGTAGTTTTAATTAAAATCCCTAAAATATTTAAATGTATGGAATATAGTAAAACAAATTTAATTGTTATATCCCCATACAATTAGCACAGAAACATGTATACAAAGGCTCTACATGCATAAGATTCATGACATTTATTGATTAAAATATGGGTATTTTACTGTTTTCATGATTTGAACATCATTCATGTTGTGTAACGGTCCTGTAGATTCTCTTCATTCTTCCTTCAACATTATTTTCCAATCCCTCTATCATAGACCTGAATAAATAATCAAAATTTGAACTTGAAGGCACATCCAGTGAAACTTAAATAATAATATGGGGAATTAAAATTAAATCACAATAAAAAATAATCAAAATTACTATAATATGATAAAAATAGTATTTCCTCTCATATGATTATTTTAAATGGTTTTGTAGCTCGACTATACCTAGCTTAGATCATTGATGTGTGGAATAGGGCTAACCTTCTTCAGTCAACACAATTATGATTTTGGAATCCATCAAACACATATCTAATTATCCTTACTGAATTTGGCATGGAACATGGTGCTGGTAACCATAGTCAGAATAATATTATGACTAACAAAATGATTTTGGAATCATTCTGGACTCTATAAAATTATTTTTCATTAAATAATGGTAGCATGTGTTGGACATATTTGATAAAAAATTTAGCTTCCATAGCTAGATTTTCAATTTAATATTTTGTTATAATTCATTCTATTCTTTTTCATAGAAATTTTAGTGTGAATTTGGTTATTATTACTCTTTTTATGGAATAAATAGAATTTATAATGAAATTTGGAAGAGTGTGGGTTCCATAATTTCATCATCTTCTTATTCTTACATTAGTTGTGGTTAATGATTTCATGATTAGACATTGTATAAAATCAGCCGTTGATGTTCCTTTTTCTTCTATTTCTTTTTATTAACACGTCATATTACATTAATTTGTTTAATAGTGTTTTGGACCAACTATTTTTTTATAGAAATGTTACCCTCTTCGATGTCTTACTACACTATAAAATAAAGAGAATTATTATTAGTATAACAAATAGTTTTAGAAGTGGTAAATACCTCTACATAATTATCCAAACTTCATTGGTTATAGAGATACTTGTTGAATAATGGATCTAGGATATAGATTGTTTTGTATTAAAATCATGGGTATGGTTGTGGGAATTGTTGGAATAATTTTTCATTTTTATAATTTCATTTAGTAGTTTTGCATAAACCCATGGATGAAGGTCAACCTATTCTTGGAATTCATCAAGTCTTGCAGCTCTTCCATAAAAACCAAAAGTACCCAATGCAAAAAAACATATTAAATATCAATACAAATTCCTACACTAAATTAAGGATACATAAATTAAGGAAAAATAATATTTAAATATTATTAAATTGATAAAATATTCACTTGTATCGTATGAATTGATGGAAAACTTTTATAAACCCATTGGAGTCATTAATTCCCACCACTTTACTAATTTTATAAATTTAAAACACAATTCAATGAAACTAGTAAAATAAAGGGTAGTATTGTATATGAATGTATGATATCTATCCCATAGAGGCACAGTTGCATAATGTATTAATTTCATAAAAAACTAGAAAATTTTAATCAATGAAACCTAACTAATTTATTTATAGAAGAGATGAATAATGATGTGGATTTTAAGAAAAAAAATAAACATTCTACGATAGCGGTTCTGGTTAAAATAATGATGTGGATTTTAAGGGGCGTAGAATGTAACACCCCATGATTTTATGAAAAATGATCTTTTTAATTTCATTTATGTCTTGTGTTGTACGCTACACCATATGGAGCTTGCACTACATGCATCCCTAACTTGGCTTGCATTACATAAAATCGCGACCTTCCGCGATAGCGTGTGTTGTACACAATACCGAGTTTCACTAAAAAACGATATGTTATTTAAACCAACCGTTATGAAAAGTAATACCCACTTTTTGAAATTTTTTTTCATAATAGAATTCATTTATGGATTCGGACTATCGAAATTATCCTAGGGTGAATTTTTGGTATTTTTATGAAAACTTTCAATTTTTGATGAATAGAGAAAACCAACCATAGGGGAAAAAACAACCTTAGGGAAAAATTAATACCCTTTTTGTCCAATTGGATTAGATTAGGACATTTATTATTATTTTATTTAAAGAAGAATTAAAATAGTTAAAATCAAAGTTTAATAACTGAAACATTTTTAATATTGGGCTATACATAATACAAATTAGACTAAATATGTTCATTAGAAATCATAAAGTATTTCCTACATAATTTTATTTTTTTATAATTTTTAGACATTAAATAATATATTTTATTTATGACACAATGATGATGCAGTAATTACCTTATTAATGAAATATTAACATAATTGATTTTATAAATACCCAAATAAATGAAGTTTTAGACTTTTTATGAATTCCACTAATTTATTAGGTTAATATGACATGTTAGTATTGATTTAATTCACTTTTTTTAAACGAATCATGCTTTTATAATTTTCAAAAAAAATCATCTACCAAATAGTGTCAAAATTGACATAAAATAGTTTTTTAAAAAAATATTATATAATTAATTGTTGTTTTATTCCTAAAAATCTATGGTTCCGCCGAATGACTTATATAAGGATATATATATTAATAATGAACCACTTGGGCTTCTTTTGTATTTTCATAGTCTGTTGTTTAACCATATAGTCTAAGAAAAAAAAATACACGGTAAAAGATAAATTATTTAACATAGAGTTAAATCTAAATGATATGGATAAAATAGAAACCTAAACTTGTATAAAACCTATTGAATGAGAGTATTTCGACCCATAACCACCTTATATTCGAAATAAATTAATTTTGAGAAATTAAAAACCGAATATGTCTTTATTGTAAAATAATATTTTATTTTTTCCTAAGGTGCCCCTCTCCTCCCTTATAAAAAAGGAACCCCTTCCCTCCTCTCTTCACACCCTTTTGACCATTGAATCTCAGCCAAATCCTTAATATTAATCTTTTAAACAACTCTCGTTACATCATAGAGGTTCTGGTATTCTCAAAATACCAACTCTAGTGCCCTAAGGAGAAGTTTAAATGTGGTGTGTTGAGGAAGAGGTAATCTCTTCTACCGATACTTTCAAGTTTTCTTTCATCTTCAACTTCTTCTTCTTTAGATGAATAAATATAAATTAATAACATCAGTATCACAAATATACTGATATGTTATTTTAAATATGAAACAACACCATTTCAACTTCTATCCATCCTACAGAAAATGAAATCACCGCGTGTGCGTACGTACGAAATACCGTCTCTACGCCATGGTGTAATCTGTTTTTCCACCACCACCTTACTTGGGTGGGTATAATGCTGTGAAGAATAACTATATACAGTTATTATGACATCATAATGATTCTGTGATATTATATCATCCACCCTAATTCAATTCAATAATTACGGGAACGATATCATCGCTCGTGCGTACATACAGATTACCGTCTCCACGACGCGATGAGATTCTTCTCCATGTTAACCATTCAAGAATGATTATAAAGTATATATAATGAATATTAATGAAATATATGACATGAAAAGCTAATGGATTTATGTATATATATATATGTCATCGAATTACTTCCATTCAAGTCAATAAGGAAAGGAAAACAACGTTCATGCGTACGTAAGGCCTACCGTCTCAATGAACGGTGTATTTAACTTCATCTATCTATCTATTATATATATATATACTGAATATATATGTTATATAAATCATGATTTACATTCTGGAAGTAATTAAATCATTATATAAGTAATAATAATATCAAGAACAACAAATCGAAACACATATGATAAATGAACGATTTTACCCAAAATGCTTCTTTAACATGCACTTTATAAAAGAACGGGTATTATAAAGTCCTAATTGAACCATATATCATATCATAACAATGAATATGATTATGTAATAATTCAATGACATTATTTAAGTCATTATACATGAGTTCTGGATACATACGAAACATATCGTACATAAGGTAAGGGATAATTTTGTAAATCTCATTTTTATTCGAGATTGCTTATACGTAAGTATTTACTAGGGTTATATTTTTCAACCATGTCCATAAAATGTTTTTAATTTAGTGTTTAATATTCATCCTTGTATTTTTAATTTCATTATTACCCCGCATAGCCTTTTACTTTGTGTTATGAAAGGAATCTTTATTTTTTTTCCATACGAGAAACTTTTTGACTTTTCCGAAAAAAGTACAAGGAGAATGTTTTTTTAACTTATACGGAATAAATAGATTTTTACTTCTTCATATCACCTTATTTTCATTAATCTTACTCTACAATATTTCATGGTTTTTTTCAAAAAAATCCTTTTCTTTCAAAATCGGGTGGCATTTTGGGGAAAGAAAATGCTTTTTAAGAAGAAAAGATATTTTCCTCAAGAATTATTTTCAAGTGTTTTATCAAAACCATTTTCCATATATGGTGAAATTATTTCATATGTGTATGCTTCATGTATAATATCACTATGATTTACATTGTTTCACTTTTATTATGATGAAATGATATACATTTTTTTATATGGATTATGTTATGATGGGATGATGTTTATGAAACCCATTTTTATTCTTTGGGTTATGATGAATGATTTGTGCTTATGTTGTGGAAAAAGTAATAATGATTTAATTATGAGATGGGTGGGACCTATATCTCTCTCCAATGAATTGGGTAAAGATTTATATCTCATGGGATTTACATGGATGGAAAGGTAAGTTAATCCAGTTCTGTGATACAGGACTGGAACGAGGAGTGAACTCGATTCAGAAAGGGACTTTGTCCACTAAGATGGTCTTGGAAGCAATGCCTTGGCTATTGTGGAAATAATATCATGTGATTAATGTTTTTCCACAATTAATAGTTTTATTTACAAGCTATTTTATCAAGACTATTTACATTATGATCTATTCCTTACACACTGCCATGTTTTATGTCATTTCTCAAGATTTAGATGTTTAAACATTATGATCAAGTTTTTATGATCAAATGTATATGGTTTGTTTTATTTTATCCATTCTTACCCTTACCGAGAATTTGAGCTCACCCTTTTTATGTTTTCATTTCCCCAAGATATAAAGAATGGTTTTAGATAACAAAACAAAAGAGGAAGATATTTTTGGGAGATGTTGAAGATCATTCACCACGATTAGATGATTATGTTCCGAGTTTCCAAAGACAAAAAACTATTATGGTCCTTTGGTGTTTCTTTTTGTTATGTATTAAGTATTCCAAAAAAATGTAATGTAATGTCCATTCACTTTAAGATTTGCGTCTCTACAGTTGGTATCAGAGGTTCGGTTTTGTTAACCTCTGGAAACTAGGATGCGAGAACTTTAGTGAGATCCCTAGAGAAATTTCTACGGTATGTCTAGGGATGTCCCTAAGGTTAAATATAAGAATATGTTATAGTCCTAGAATTATGGAAACGATATTATAATTAAACCTAAGATGTTAGATATTGAAGGTAATCCCCCTTGACTATGATTTTCCCCCTTACACTATTCTTTTTGGGTTTTAGAAAATGGATGGAAACAGAAAGATTCATGATAATGGAGGATATGGGGGACAATTGAATGATATTCTTCATCAGAAAAAAATGAAATGGGATTTGGAAGTCCAAACATAGTTATTATGCCTAATCAGAAATCTCATAATATGATCTATGATCTCAACTTTGGTAAGTATCCCGACTCATCTATTAACAGAAAGATGGAGTTTCATGATGATCATATATGAATGAAAGTTCAGTTTCCCTCATGTAAATCATATGGAAAGAAGCATCAAGTAGAATGATTCATGGAACTGGAATATGCTTTGGGTGTGGAAAAGAAGGACACAAATCCAGTAAGTGCAGAGGAAAAGATTCAGTTAACACCACGGACAAGGATAATGGTATGACTACAACATCAACAACGATTAAATGTTTTAAATGTGGAATGTATGGGCATTATACAAACCAATGTCCTAAGGGAAAGTCTTATGAAGGGAATCAGCATGGTCGTATGGGTAGTATTTATGTTGATGATGATGAAGAGACTACAAATGATATGTGAGTTGAAAGAATTGTGGAAGCTCGGTCAATGGTTTAAGAAGGTAGTGGAATGATTGTATGTTTACCAAGAGTTATGTTAATGGTACTATAGAAAAAAAAATCATCTAAGGATTATTACACTATTATTTTTCCTAAAGTATTTGATAGTATATGTTTAATTCTACCGATAACCATGAAAGGTTATTCCGATATTTTTGGAAAGTAGATGATATGTGCAAAATAAAGGGATAAGAAGATAATGAAATTATTGTTTGTATTCCTGAGCACATGATTGATATAAAGACTAAGTGATATTATGGTTTGAGTATATAATATTTTTGTGATTTTGATATATTGAAAGTGTTACCATGTAACAGAATTAAAGTTTTCACTATGGATCAAAAGAATACATTATTAAGGTATTCACATGTTTGGAATGTGAGAAACAAGATATATCATATGATATATGGGGGATAAATGATGGTATTCACATGCTCGATAGATGGCATTTCTAGAAATTGTTTTATTTATACTATGATCTTGGACAAATATATTTTGGATAAGCCTTAATATTGGAATGAATGAAGTTAGACGTAAGTTAGTATTGTTTAAGGATAGAACTTTATTCTATTTTATTACATGAATGTTATTATAATGTAGTTTTAGAAAAAGGGTCAACCTGCAGGATGGGAGACAACCTGTCACGTTAGACAAGGCTTTGGGAATTGAACCCACAACTAAAGTGCGACAGGCCTTTATTTCCTACAATTGGCCTACAGAAGGACCCTGGTTAGTAGAAACTAGTTTTGTTAAGCAGTATGATAGATTAATTATAAGTCCATTTTTGGAATCATATACGATTAACCTCACCATAGATGGACTTTTGTATATTTGATAACTTTTTCTAACCTTTTTTTTGAGACATATGGAAAGACCCATCATTCTATCACATGATCTGCTAACACTTTACGAATCACAAATTCAACATCATTTCTTTAAGAGATGAAGTGGAAATTGTTCAAGGCACGCAAAACGGTGAGATTATACCGATATAAATTAAGTTTTTCATCTAATTCAAATTCTCCAACTTTAGGGAAATAATCTTTAATACCAAATTTTTTTTTCCTAGTGCCCTTATATCTGATGAATGAGAAGGTACCTTAGATCATCACAAATTTATGGCTTTGTGATTGTTTCCATTTTCATAGCCATGTTCTCCACCACTCTCCATCAGAACTTGATGGTTAGATTTCTATTCCATATCCATATTTTCACCTATGACATATTATGTGGAATCCCAGTGATTAGTTAATTTGGGTAACCGTTATGTTTCATACATTAATTTTTTAAGATAAGTTTTGGTATTCTATTTTACGATTTGGATTTCTATTAAAACTTTCAAGTAGTAAACCATTTATAACCTCGATGAATTTTGAGGATGAAATTCATTTTAAGGGTGGTAGAATGTAACACCACGAGATTTTATGAAAAATGATATTTTTTATTTCATTTATGTCATTTGTTCTATGATACACCAAAAGGATCTTGCACTACACGCATCCCTAACTTGGCTTTCATTACACACAATCGCGACCTTCCACGATAGCATATATTGTACGCAATACCGAGTTTCATTAAACAACGATATGTTATTTAAAATAGCTGTTATGAATAGTAATACCCACTTTGTAAATTTTATTTTTCAAAATGGAATTCATTTTTTGGATTCGGAATATTGAAATTAGCCTAAGGTGAATTTTTGGTATTTTTCTGAAAACATTCAATTTTTGATGAATATTGAAAACACTAAGTTATTGGTTAAACCCCGACTTTTCTTTACATAATAAATTATTTTATTTAAATTTATTTTAGGTCAAAATAGATACATAATTATTATATAAGTTCAATTTAATTCATTGTAGTCATTTTATAATACTTTTTGACATATAAAAATTTTATTGATATTTTCACCGTCTTTTACCCACCTCCTAGGAGAGTTTGAAAATTTACATAAAACATAATTTTACCTCTTATGTGAGTGGAATTTTGAAAATCTGAGAGATGTGGTTAATATTAAGGAGAAATATGTGGTTCAATAAGATAAAAATAATTTTCGGTGAATCATAACATTGTACTTTTATTTACCACGGTTAAAAGTAAATAGGGTAATTAAGTGTAAAAATGAAATTATTATTACCCTAAAACATGTCTTAATTCAATTGGATAAGTGTAGTTCAACCAGAAAAAACCTTAGGGATAATCTATTACCCTTTTGATCCACTTGTATTAGATTAGGACATTTGTTATTATTTTATTTAAATAAGAATTAAAATAGTTAAAATCAATGTTTAATAACAGAAACATTTTTAATATAGGGTTATACATAAGATAAATTAGACTAGAAATGTTCATTTGAAATATAAAATTATTTCCTAGATAATTTTATTTTATTTATAATTTTTAGACCTTATATAAGTTAATTTATTTATGACACAATGTCGATGCAGTAATTACATTATTAATGAAATATTTATACAATTGATGTTATAAATACCAAAATAAATATAATTTTAGACATTCAATGAATTAAACTAATTTTATAGGTTAATAGTACATGTTATTATTGATTTAATTTACTTTTTTTGAACTAATCATGCTGTTATGAGTTTCACAAAAATCAAGTACCAAATAGTGTCAAAATTGACATAAAATAGTTTTTAAAACAAATATTATATTTTTAATTGTTATTTTATTAATAAAAATCTATGGATTGGACAAAAGACTTGAAAAATTATATATATATTAATAATGAACCACTTTGGGTTCGTTTGGCTTGTTATAGTATGTTTATTAACCATATAGGGTAAGAAAACAAAAAGACACGGTAAAAGTTAAATTATTTAACTTAGAGTTATATCTAAATGATAAGTTTAAAATAGTAACCTATACTTGTATAAAACCTATTGGTTGAGAGTATTTAGACCCATACCCTCCTTATCATAGAAATAAATCAATTTGGAGCTATTAAAAACCGAATATTACTTTATTATAAAATAATATTTTATGTTTTCCTAAGGTGCCCCTCTCCTCCCTTATAAAAATGGATCCCCTTCCCTCTTCACTTCACACCCTTTTGAGCATTGATGCTCAGCCAAACCCGACCAATTCCTCTTCTCAACCACTCTAGTTATATCATATAGGTTCCGGTCTCCTCAAAAGACCAACTCTAGTTCCCTTAGGAGAAGTTTAAATGAGGTGTGTCGAGGAAGAGGTAATCTCTTCTACCGATTATTTCATGTTTTCTTTCTTCTTCAACTTCTTCTTATTTAGTTGGTTCAATATTAATTATTAACATAGGTATCACTAATATAATAATATGTTATTATAAATATTAAACAACCCCATTTCACTTTCTATCCATCCTACAGAAAATGAAATCATCGCGCGTGCGTACGTACGGAATACCGTCTCCACGCCATGGTGTAATCTATTTTTTCACCACCACCTTACTTGGATGGGTATAATGGTGTAAAGAATAACTATATATAGTTATTATAACATCATACTGATTCTGTGATATTATATCATCCACTCCAATTCAATTGAATAATTATGGGAATGATATCATCGCTCGTGCGTACGTACGGATTACCGTCTCCTCGACGTGATGAGATTCATTATCGATGTTAACCATTAAAGAATGATTATAAATTATATATAATGAATATTAATGAAATATATGACATGATAATTCTAATGGATTTATTTATATATATATTTCATCGACTTACTTCCATTCATGTCAATAAGGAAAGGAAAAAAACATTCATGCGTACGTACGGCCTACCGTCTCCAAGAACGGTGTATTTTGATTTCCTTTATCTATCAATTATATATATATATATATATATATACTGAATATATATGATATATAAATCATGATTTACATTCTGGAAGTAATTAAATCATGATATAAGTAAAAATAATAACAAGAACAATAAATCAAAACATGTACGATAAATGAAACGATTTTACCCAAAACACTGCTTTAACCAGGAATTTATAAAAGATCGGGTATTATAAAGTAATAATTGAACCATATATGATACCATAAAAATGAATATGATTATGTAATATGTTAGTGACATTTTTTAAATAATTATACAGGAGGTTCGGATACATATGAATCAAATCGGACATAAGGTAAGGGAAAATTTTGCAAATCACATATTTATTCGAGATTGCTTATACGTAAGTATTTACTAGGGTTATATTTTTCATCCATGATCATAAAATGTTATTAATAAAGTGTTTAATATTTTTCCTTGTATTTTTAATATCATGTTTACCCCAGGTTGACTTTTACTTTGTATTATGGAAGGAATCTTTCTTTTGTTTACCATACGAGGAACTTTTTGACTTTTCCGAAAAAAGTACGATAAGAATGTTATTTTAACTTATACTGCATGAACGGATTTTTACGAATTCATATCACCTTATTTTCATGAAGTTTACTCTACAATATTTCATGGTTATTTTCAACAAAATCTTTTTCTTTTAATTTTTTTTTCATTTTCTGAAAAGAAAATGATATTTAAGAAGAAAGGATATTTACCTAAAGAATTCATTTCAAGTGTTTTATCAAAACCATTTTCCATCTAAGATGAAATTATTTAATATGTGTATGTTTCAATTATAATATCTCTATGATTTACATGGTTTCACTTTTCTTATGATGAAATGATGTCCATTTGTTTTATATGGATTATGTGATGATGGGATCATGTTTATGAAACCCATTTTTATTCTTTGGGTTATGATGAATGATTTATGCTTATGTTGTGTCACAAGTAATAATGATTTCATTATGAGATGGGTGGGACCTATATCTCCCTCCATTTCATTGGGTAATTATTTATATCTCATGAGATAGACAAGGCTGCAACGATAAATTAATCCGGTTTAGTGATACAGGACTAGAACGAGAGATGAACTCGATTCAGAAAAGGGACGTTGTCTACTAAGATGGTCTTGGAAGCAATGGCTTGGCTACTATGGAAATAATATCATGTGATTAATGTTTTTACAAAATTAAAAGTTTAATTTACATGCTATTTTATTATGATTTATGTTCCATTATGATCTATGCCTTACGCACTGCCATGTTATATGTCATTGCTCAAGATTTTGAAGTTTAAACATTATGCTCATGTTTTTTTGTTCAAATGTATGTGGTTTGTTTTATTTTCTCCATGATTACCCTTACTGATCATTTTACCTCTACCTTTATATGTTTTATTTTCCCCAGGATATAAATAAAGGTTTTAGGTAAGAAAACAAAAGAGGAAGATCTTTATAGGAGATGTTGAAGATCTTTCAACATGATTAGATGATTATGTTCCGAGTTTCCAAATACACTAAACTATTATGGTCCTTAGGTGTTTTTTTATGTATTATGTATTCCTCAAAAGTAATGTAATGTCCATGTGAGTCATGCTTTGGGTCTCTACAAATTTCCTTTATGAAATGTATATATAGATGAAAGGAATTAGTGTACAAGGATTTAATAGTGTTCTAAGTCCTTGGTCATAATTGTTTTAGTGTGATAAAACTATGTGACTCATGAAATAAGATAAATTTTAACATTTATTAATTTATTATAAAATTAAGAGAAGAAAACATATTGATGAAGGTTTATTATAAAAAGGGTAATATCTACCCCATTAGTGAGGAACAATATATTTACCTTCTATTCAAGGAAAAAGAGAACAAGTTATGGCACAAAATACGTCAAAACACAATCTAAAATCCCTTTATTTATTTTTAAAGAATGACAGTTCTCATGATATCACTAAAATTTTACATAATTACACTCATAAGTGTGATAATTAGAAAAAATAGTAAAAAAATTGGAATACATTCAATCTAAATGAAAAGTGGTCTTTGATATTTCATTAATTAGTTCACATTGATGTGTATATATCATTATCACACATTTCCTTGTATGGAAAATGGAATTTTGTTCAAAATATTGTTGATTAAAATTAGAAACCATGTAGGTTTTTAATCTCCCATATATCTACTGATTTCATGTGTATTATACATCACTAGATATTTATGGATATGATGACTAGTAAGGGAAAAACATTATGCCTCAAAATCATATATAATTCACTAAAAACAATGTTGATTCATATCTCGTGAATCAAGGACAAATGAATCATGATTCATTACAAGGTACACCTCAATATAATAAGGTTGTTGATAATAGGATTCAGGTTATTAATAACTTGGCACATATCATACTCAATGAGAAGGACCAACCTATGACCTATTATAATGTATAAATGTCTTTAATAGTTTATATCTCCAAAATTTATTATTCTATATAAATTAAGAGGATACATCATATAGATTTTTTTATTGGAGGAAACCAACATTTAAGGATTTTCATGATTTAATATATAAATATTTCATCCTCAACAAAAATTATAATTACATGTTTGGTGATAATTTTTTCAGGGGTATTTTTCCATAACATAACCTAAACTATATGATACAGATGATATTTATAATGCTTTATTAAAATAATTTAAATTCATTATTTTTCTATCTAAAATAAATATAATTATCATTCCATTGAATATTTTTCACATAAAAGAGTTAAAAACATTATAGGGAGAATATTATAGTGTTATCATCCTAGAATGAGAAAATGGGTAAAATTAGACAAAAAGGAAGAAATAGATAATGAGTAAGCTAAGGTATGATTAATATATGAATATAAATAATATTATGATGGAAAAACAGAAAAACAAATTCATTGGTGATTAGATAACTTCATTACAATCATAGAGGACGAGGAATAAACAAAAAAACATCACTCTTATCTAATGTATAGACTATGTTCATTGAAAAGTAAAAAATATATAAAATCTGGATGAAATATATGTATCAATAGCTGTATCTAATTTTGAAGAATAAACTATAGGATATTTTTGGAGGTTGGAATATAAAAAATTCATCAAAATCAAGTGGTTTATTAATAATAAACATAATGAAGAAAACAATGTTACTTAGAATAATTCGAGATTTCGTGAAAGGGATATTCTATATTTGATGTAATTGATGTTAATGAAACATTTCCCCCATCATCATGGTTATAATATATTTAGTATTTCATGTCTATATAGGGGAAAATAAATCCATGGAGTACCAAATAGATTTCAATCCATTATTCATTGATGAATTCCTAGAGTTGGAGGTGTAAATTGATTGAATAAATGGGTTCCTTACAAATTAAGAAGACATAAAAGTGTGTATGATAAATACATACTTTGGTAGGATAAATAATCCAACAAGATCTTGGTATTCTAGTATTTATCAATGACTAAGGAAATGTGGATTCTACTGTAGTAGATTTGATGATAATCACTATATGAAATAATATAAATATCGGCAATTTTTTTGTTAGTTTTTATTGGTCTTATAATTCTTTGGGGATACTATCGATAAAAAATGATTTTTTTGAATATATGTGGTGTGATTTTTATACATAAAATATTAGATAATTAATATATTTCCATGGACATTAAGTGACTGAAGGAATGAATGGGAAATTTATTTACTAATAAAAATATTCTAATGAGGTGCTCAAGTGGTTCACGATCGAGGATTATTCATATATGAAAACAGATATTGCTACCTGGGAGAATTTTCCAAGATTTGATGATGTCATACAGGTTAATTTAATAAAATCTATGAAAATAGTTGGAATCCAATTGTACCTAAAAAAATGATCAGGCATTGTGGTTTACACATATCAATATATATGTTTACAATGCTATACCGAATAAAGTAATATACTATAAGTGTAAATGATTATTTATGAATTTAATGAAATGATTAATTTTTGAATATTTTGTCATAAAAAATAATAAATATTTTTATATAGAAACACATATTTATCTTAGGTTGGATCATTGGTTGGACAGAAGTGGACATTGTGTGTTTATTTATTATAATTAACGTTTATTTATTTCATAAATGATCAATATGAAAGAATTAATGAAAAATAAACCTACTGAGGAAGTATATATTTTGGCTACTAATAAATGTACTCATTTTATTTTGATGATGAATCTACTTGAATATTTTCGAGAATATATGAAATATCTTTTTATAATTTTGTGTGATAAGATGAATTTTTCCATCCTTAGTAAAAAAAATCCCATAACTAAAGGAAAAAATAACACTATGATAACGTATCATTTCATGAGGTTGAAGGTCGATCATTGTATGGTAATGTTGGATCTGTGTCCACATAGGATTGTATTTTGTAAATAATTACAATGGGACTCAATAATGTTGAATCTTGGAGACAACAATTGGTAGTTGTATTTAATTTATCTACCTCTACAGAGATTTCATTGAGATGAAATCCCACTACCCCATGGTATTTTATATATATTACAATGTATGGTGACTCTCTGTAAATAATTTTTTTATTTTTATGTCACCTATTTGTGATGTTTTTGAAAAAATACCATTGGGATTGTTATTGAATGTATGATAATTTGTTTATTAGTTTTTTTAGAAGAATTCCATGATTTTTTTATGATGGATTTTTGGAGTGTTCATTCCTATTAAGGGGGGGTGGAATCATTCTAGTAAGATCACTAGTGGAAGTATTTTCATATATATTTAGGGGGAAAATCATGCCTTAGATAATTTTGAGAGCATTAAGATCGTTAATGTGTCTTTATGTTGATATTTTCATTTTAATCATTTTTATTATAATGAGATTGTGTCATATGGGATTGGATTTGGTGAATTGTAAAACCTTGATGCACTATCTAAATGAAATAGGATTAAAATTATAATTTTATTTTATTTTTATGATTTTATATGTATCTTTGATGAATCAATTTTGAAGAAGTTAATAAATAAACAGAATGGGGTATATTGAAATAAAAAAATACCCCTAATGCATTTTGTGTTTCATTTGTCGTAAAATATGACTGAATAATTCGCATGGATCCTTAAATTTCATGAAAAATCTCTATATATGTTTCTTTATTAATAATGAAGAAGTTATATATGTGGTATGGATGAGAAATTGAGACACATTTAGCAATATAATATAGTATGTTTATTGAAAAATGACAAATTGAATTACACTCCTTTAATATATAATAGCATCCCAGCTATTACAAAAGTTTTTTGTTCATGTATAAAAATTTCATAAATTTCTATGAGTTTTTTCACTTTTTTAAAGGGAGAAGAATAAAATTAAGACTATAGAACCTATGGTCATTCCAGGGCATGGATATTGCATCGAAGCTAATTCTAAATGATATTTTTATAAGGAAGATATAGGTTATGAAAATAAAACAAGTTAATTTGGAAAAGGATATTAGAATATTATAAATTAATAATATTAAGGGAAGATGTGTTGGATCATGAGGGGTTTTACATAAGTGGGAATGTAAAAGACCCTCAATACATATGATTCATTTTCACAATGTTTAAATGAATATCGTATATTATTTAAATTATTATAAAGAGGAATAAATTCATTAACGAATGAAAATCATGACCTTGTCATGATTTTGTTATAGTATATTTAAATGGATCAATATTATTAATGGTTTATATTCCATGGATCTAGATTACACCTTCGAGGCTTAGTTTGAAAGAGTTATTTTTCTATAGATTTTAGGTGAAAAAATATTTATTGGGATGTTTCACTCAATAATGGTTCTTGGGAATGTTTTGGTTTGAATTTTAGGATTAATAATTGAATGTTATTAGTACTATAAAGATGTCTTTATTCCTTGAACTGACCATTTCTAGTTGGGGATAACAATTTATATTGAATAAATGTATAAACATAATGGATAATTTATTGACCCAGCTAAAAAAATTTACATAAAAATCCCTCTGTGTAGTTATAATCGTAATGAAATGAATGGTAATAGGAGTCCAAAAATTTGAAAGTTATTATTCATGAAAATTAAAATAAGATTTGTGATCACCTAGTATAAAAATTATAGAGCGAAGGGAGTTTTTATATATGGGAAACGGGTTTAAAAATAGAGTATAGGAAAAATTATAGGCTATGAATTGGAATAATTGAAGACAAATGAAAAGGGATACCTAGTTAACTATCTCACTAGAAATCCATGTAGTATATTACACTGATGATGGAAAAAAATATCACTACACCATCCATAGTATACATAAAATTAATTATTCATGAATGGGGATAAATCATAAAAGAGGAGAATTTTGTTCCTCCTAATAGTGATAGTAATGATTTATTTATATTTGGTGAATGATGTTAATTTTATTGGTTAGTTCATCAACAACAAATAATAAAAGTAGTATTTTCCTATAAATTTCCTCTTAGTCGATACATTATCATTCCAATATCCATGGATTAACTCAAATGGGTGAATAATGTAAAATTTCATATATCCCTCCATTATTTACATTATCAATTCATGGTAGTTATTTGTTGGATGGTTTTCTTAATAATGGTGTGATATGATCATTATAAAGAGTTATTTTATTAAATAAATATACCATGATTCACATCACCTCCTTCAAATATCTAGGTGTTCCCCATTCCTGTGAAAAACATTTTCAAAAATCATTTTCTAATCATAGTTTTTGATATCAGTAATGCATTGATTGATATGAAATATTCAATAACGAGCTTCTAATGTCTCAATAGGAATGAAATTATGATTATAAAAATGAGTCCTTAATTTCTTCTATAATATTTTTAATGAAAATGAATATTAGTAAATAAAAATATTTTTTATGAATATATATACGTGAAATGTTTTGTAATATTTTCTAAAAAACAATATACACTAAATGATGAATAAAAACAACAAAATATTATTATAATTGTACTTAGATAATAATTTAACCATTGTGAATTATGACTAGTTGAATTTTTGACAATTGGTAATGTAGTCTCTATAATGTAACTACTTCGATTATTGTATATTATGGTTAATAATGATATCTAGTTGATAGAAAGGGAGAAAATATGGCCTCTACCATTAAGATAATTACTTATGGAGGGAATATGCTAGATCTTGGCAGTTAAAAAACCTCACTGGGGTGTTCCTTTGACCATGTACAATCCAAAATTAAATAACCATGATATAAGTAGAATTTTATATCAGAGAGGTTTGAGCATACAATAATCATTGTGGTGTCAATGATCATTAAACCACTGAATGAAGGTACCATCATCTCACAACCTAATAGAACAATTATGTTTGAATGATTTTTAATTATATTTTTAGACCTTATTTACTGTTAAGGTGTAATTTTTTGTTTAAAATAAATTTGTTGTTTCACTGATAACATTAATTATTTTCATTATTTTATTTTTATGTATCACCCATATATAAAATTTAAAATTCCCATGAATATTTTATGGATATAATAAAATTTTTTTTGATATAAATAATTGATAATTTAATTTTTATTATATATATGTGTATAGTTTTGAATGAAATTAATTTTAACAATTGAATAAAATTTATTTTAATAAAAAAATTGTAATAATTAATAGTTTTTTACGATAAATATAATAAAAAAAAAATTTGGTCATTTATTTTTTCTTTGAGTGTTTTATTTTTAAATAAATAATTAAATTAGTATATTTTTGTGAGTTATTATTTTAATTAATTGATATATTTCCAATATTTATAAAATTATTTTAACTAAATGGATACCATTTTGGAAAATTGCACATTCAAATTAGTTGGTGGTGAATTTTTCCTAATTTAATGATACATCACATCTCTTGTAGAAAGTGACATGCGGTAAATGTTATGACAACATAATGCTATAAAAGTGATTTAATAAATAATCTAAAGGAATTCATGAAAAAATGTGTTTTAATGTTGAAATAATTTATTTTAATGCAATAATAAAACTATTAAAATTCAATTATGAATATGATAAATCCAAATTTATATTTTAATGTCATAAAAATCATTAAGTATAATAATTTATTATATGTAAAAAAATTATTTTATTGATTTTTTCTCATAAACTATTAAAATAATAACAAAACACTTCCCTTTGGGAAAACTACAGGATGGCTAATGATTTTCCTTTTTTTAGAACATAGAGTAAAAAACATATAATTAGAAATTAAAAAATAATTCCACCTATTTAGATGTAAATACCCACTCATTATCGAAATATCCAATCTCAATAGTCCTACTATGGATTTTTTACTCTTACAAAGAAATTATCATGAAATTTATGAAGCTACATTTCATGGTAAGTTTTTCACTTCCTACCTACTTTTATTCATGTACTTCCTTTGTAATATTGATTTTTATTTTCAACTGATTATGTCTTTATGTATTTATATTTATTACATTACTATACAATTAATGGAATATTAATTATTTACTACGCTAATTTCTCATTAATCTTATTATATTAACTATTATCAACAATTTTTATAATTTCTTCATTATCACTTGATTTTCATTCCATTCTATTATGGTTGGAACACCCCACAAAACTTTCATTAAATGGATTCTCATAGATTAGAATTTACATCATTGGCTAGGTACTTCTACCTATAAAAAACACATTCCCTACACATTTTAAATTTTATAAAAATGTTGTTATGATATATGCTATATGTGGAACATATAAAAGGGTGTTCCAAATAATAAATCTATAAAGATCACATGTTTATGATAAATAAGAATCATTAATTGGTAATTTTTTTATAATACCTTAGTGATAACCCATTGTGATATGTTTTATGACACCATGTGATGATGATAAATAATATTCCTATAAATGTATCATTTATACACTATATTAATATTTTCATTCATTAGGCATGTGATTTTAATCATGCACTTCTATTATGCCTCATGTATTTGGGATCATTCTCAATTGTTATTCTCCATGAATTATTCTTGGTTAGGTACCTCAAGATTCATTTTAATAAACTTTTTTAAATTTTAATCGAACCCGTAACTACTAAGGTATATTCACATGACATTATATGAGTTATGGTGATTTAGGATGAATTTTAATGAATTCATTCGAGGATATTAAATAATATATATTTATTTTATGAAATTCATATATTATGTAACTTGTTTTCCAAATCAAAATGTCAACTGATCCTTCGATTTTATTTTTGTAATATCATTTAATGAATTATACCAAAAACCTTTTTTAAAAGAATGTCTCTAAAGATAGTTTTAAGAAACAAATAGTGCCTTTTCAAAATTAAGACATGAAAATATTTTTGAAACCCCTAGGGATGCGTCTAAATATTGGAAAAACTCATAAATACAGTACATATAGAGATTGTGGATTCATAGATATTCCATCCATATCAGGACACAATTACGACGATACATGTTCTGGTATAGATTCACATTGGGATTATATCCTTGAAAATAGGGTCGGGTATTAACTAGATTATCACCTTGTGCATGATAAAGATGACTTAATATGAATTTTTTTTAACATTATTTTATACTCATTACTTGATAACAATATATTTAAGAATCAATATGAAGGTTGTATAATTGATGTAATTTTTTTTGAGTGTCGGATTGAGGTATAAGATCTTAGAAGAAGTATATAAGAAAAATATACAATAAACACCCATTTATGAAAATAATATTATGATAGAGAATAGTATAACATTTCTCATTTAAGTTTTATTATTTAATATAAATAGATTAAAATAGATGTTCCCAAGGAAAAAAATTATGTAAAGAATAATTTGATGATAACTTTGATAATATATGGGAAGTGTGAGTCTAAAACATAAAAATGATTCTAAATTACTTTTCTCAGTTTATTAATATTATATTTATTTTTATGAAGAGTATAGTTTCACCAAGGAATGAAAATATATCAATAGAACTATTCATGTATCAATGAATGCATACTCATTGTGGACCCTATGTTCATTTGATCACGGAACTAACATATTAACACTATAGAATCAATATTTTTTCACTCCATTTTCTATGAAGGAAAATGTAACTCTATTATTATATCTATTAAAGGGACAATACATTAACATTGGAAAATTATTAATTAACAAAAAATCTTATGGATTATGTTCACAATTTAAATTATGGAGAATTCAACAAATTTTCTCAATATGTATCATCATTATACCATCTAAAAAATTGAGAGGTGATTGATTTGGATAATATAGATAGAGAATGATTCAGTGGAAATTTATGAGATTAGTTATACAAGGGTTTCCAAATATTCTTTAACAAATTTTATTGATTCTGATGAAAAAATTGATTGATTTTATTTTTTTCTATGATCTCATCTATATAAAGCTGAATAAATTTTAAAAATTATGAGTTTTGATGATATATTAAAATATTCTCTAACTGTGGAAATTCATTATAGGAATGTACAGTACTCTCGAGGAATATTTGATTATTAGTAGAATATGGAGATGCCTTTTTTAATCAATTTCGACCATGAAAGAAAAGTAATTAAAATAAAACTACCCCTATAAAAAATTAAAGGATAATTCATGGAATTATATACAAGGAATTGTAATGTGTTAGGAAGTAATGTACATATATTACGGTTCTTGGATTCCTAGGGAGAGGTAAAAAATTAGTGTGAGATCAAATTCTTAGTAAGGTTAAAGTTTAGAGGAAGTAATAATGAATCAATGTGATTAATAATTATAAGATGGTAAAAAACTGAACATGAATACCCTGAAATATACAAATTGAGAATGAAGTGTAATCCATTAGTGATGATCATGGCCATTATTTTTACAACCTCCCACCAATTATGTTTTTACATTTATTCATTTATTGTAAGAAAAATTCCATATGGTAATAGTAGTAAGTGTATAAAATATATGAAAATTAAAAAAACTAAAGACACTTTATATTTAATTAATAAATTGTGAATGAAATTTATACATAGATTAAATCATTCTAAAAACTCGTGGATAATTGAAATGATAATTGAATTTTCTATGAAAGAAATGATTAATTATTGGAAACTATTACTAGGGGACTGAAAAACCTATTTAATCAAGATCAATCCTCTATATAATATAAAAATACAGGTATAACCCTATTTAATTTTTGAAACTTTTTTCTCACGAAAACTATTTGTTGCATTGAGGGGCTATAGAAATTACATTCCCACCTCTCTTTGAATGTATATCACATTTGTTATGTCGAATAATTTATTTAATTAATAAATAATATTTTTTATCGACTATACATATATAATAATGAAAACATATTTATCAATATTTCCCCATATATTTAAATCACTTTCAAATTAATCACTATTTGTAAAGTGATATATGGTTTACACAGTAACCATATCCATAATAAATGATATGGATAATGAGGGTAAACCTGATGTCTAATGATCATTGGAAATTCAATATTTCAAGGGTACTGGAAAGGAATCAAAGAAGTTATTCTGAATAATAATCCTTGGAAAAACCAATAAAAATCATCGAGAGGTAGAATAACTATAGAATCCGTAAAAAAAATATACCATGTGGAGTAGAAATAAAGGGTTTTTTCATTGATGAATATAAATATTATAAAAGTTATTTTAAAAAATTATTGATTAATATATAATTTTTATTTTGAAAACAAAATTAAGGATCATTTTATTTGAAAATAACATCGTATAAAATTTCTTTAAAAATTAAACATTTATAATTGGAAAGGAAGCATAAAAGAAATGATAATAGGTAAATCTGTACATGTTATATAAAATAAAATTTACTTTCCTTTTGTATAGAAATAAATAATTTAAAAATTCCGTATTTGGAAAGATATAAAAATATTTGTTGGGACACATTGAAAACAAATACAATAAGTGTAATGAAGAATTTAATAAATCATTTCGGAAATGGTTAAAAAAATTAATACATTTATTAGAAAGTAATTATATTTTGTGAAAACATGTTCTCTGACTAAAGTTAAAATGATTTCGTGTTTTCTTAAAAATAATTTAAGAACCAATGTGTGTAAAAATTGTACTATTACATGTTAAAGATCATGAATAATCATTGGAGAATAAAATGAATGGTTTTATCATACCATTATCAAATAATTTCCTTTGATTGTGACAATAGTATAAATAATCCCAAAAAATTGATATTGGGATGTAAACCCTAAAAAATATATTAATGATGGAGTGGTAATAAATCAAGGAATAAATTATGTGTTTAAATTGTAAATACACATATATAAGTGGACATAAATGAATAAATAGTAAATGTAATTATATAAATAATTTTATAAAATTAACTACAATGAGGATGAAATATAACACTATGAAATGAAATTGTGTTATGAAATAATTTTCCGTTTGGTGACTTTTATCTTGAATCCCCTTAGACGAAATAATTCGAATTGCAACTAAAAATATCATGAAGATTGATTGAATCATTATATTATATGAAAAATAAATTTTATTAACACTATATAAAATAAATTTGGTTTAAAAAAATAATTTAATTATTTCAAAATAAATTTAACCCTTATAAAAGGATTTTTAATGATGAAGATAATAATTGAAAAAGGTTATTGAGGAAAATAATCTATAAACATTCCATAGTGTCTCATACCTCTTTGCCAAATATAAATCAAAATCTCCTTGATGGAATAACATTAAATTAATGTTTTAAATACCATTATGATATAATAATTGATGATATAATAAAACTAAATGTTCAGTAGGCACACCATACAGAAGAAATAAGTGGGAAATATGACATTTATCTCAGAGACATGAAAAGTGACATAATTATCCCTTACCATTGGTTTCCTTTTTTTGGTGAACGTCATTTAACATTATCTATAATTATTTTAAATAGGTTAAAAACTAATACCATAAACCTAAATATATTTATAATTACATATTTTATCTTATTATAATATATTATTACCCATTTGATAACAATCCTTCATTATTTTCACTATTTTTGATTTAATTTTTTGGTCATTCGATTATGTCTTTACTTGTTTTATGTTTTTAATTTTCATTAGATAATGGTTTCATCATATCCAGAATGTAATCCTAGATTTAAATATAATGTATATATGATATATATGTCTTTATAATAATCCATACTGTTTGGATATATGAAATGAAATGCACTGTTCAGGGAGAAGTTATGTCGTATGAATATATGAACGATACTTTAATTTATTTTTCATCTTAAAATAATAAAAATTAAATGATTATTTTGTATATTATAATTCAATAATCATATATATCTCATATATATAACATTAATTTATTAATATCATCCTTAATACATTCCATGTATAGTGTGAATGAATCACAATGCTTTGAGGAAGTGGTAATCCAGACATCCATAAATGATGTTATTATATTTAAAAATAAAATGGAATGCATAAAGTTCTGTGTTATAAAACAGTTATAGATAAATAAATACAGAATAAATATCATATATATCATATATCAACTATTTTACCATATTAATTCCTACCATGATAGTTGGTAAAGGAAGAGACAACAATATCATTTTGTGAGGTGCTAGTTCGTCGTACACATAAATGGTAAGTCCATTACCCATTAGATGGTAGTGTATGAATGTGTTTGTATAAATATTATAATAAAATTATTTTATAATATTTAGGACACTTTTTTTGTTATATAATAATTTAATAAAATCTTTTATGGGTGTGGTGATTAGAAATAAATCTAAAGATCTTAAGGAGGTTTATTACCTCTTATTCAAGTAACTGCATTTGGTTTGCACCAAATGGATTTCCCAGATAGATTTGTGCAAAAGGGGAGGATTTTAGGATAATAGAAGATATTATTAGGAGAAATATTTTATAACCTCGATTGATCTAAAGTGTATTTATAGGATTGAGGGTGTTTGAGGGGTGAGTACATTTGTATATCGAAGATGGAGTTACACTCGTGAAAATTTTAGAAAATGGAATTCGTCCAAAGTTTTTCCAAACATATATGCAAAAATAATGGAAACAATTAGATCCATGTGAGTATAAGGTCTAAATATTTCAATCCAATGGATTGGGGAAAGGGTTATAGATAATTATAAACCTTATTTTTATAGTTTATCCTTTTGTTAAAATAATTTTTCGCTTAATCATTATCATTATTCTAAATTACTTTCACTAATATTTTTGGTAAAAAACTATTTTAAAATTATTAGATATATAAAATTATTCTGATTAAAAATTGGGAATCTATTTTTCTAAATTCTGATAATACATGTTTCATAAATTAATTTAAATTTAATCCCAACGAACGAATGATAATGCATGTTTTTAAAGTAGAACTGTTCAAATGTTTAAGTAGTTTTTACATAAACATTAAATTAGAAATTAATTATAATGATCTATATTGGATTAAATGATATAAGATTTATCTAATTATTATTTATATATAATAAAAAATTTAATTTAACCTTATAAATAAAATATATTAAAAGTAGTTTGGAATTAAAATTCAGTATTTTTCACAATTCATGAAAAAATGAAAATTTATAAAAAAAATGAAAACAAAATCACCCTATACTAATATTTATGTTACACATTCAATGATTATGTTTACTTTGACATATAATAATTATAAAATTTTTAAAAAAGGGATTTAAAATAATTTCTCTATTGAATGGCGGTAAAATACTCTTTTTAAAAATATTGGGTTTTTTTGAAATATTGGTTTTGTTATTATATTATTCATATCAAATATATTGGATTAATATCAGAAATATATTATTTAATATTTAATAAATAAATATATACATATATATTATTAGTATAATCCACTAACTATTATTAATTTTATATTTTTATGATAAAAATCATTTTTGGGTATAAAAATATTTTCTTATAAAGTATACCCTTTAATTTCAATATGTTCTTGTATTAATTTCTAATTATTTTTAACTAATTAATTAGTTTTATATATTTTTAAATAATTTATTTTCATAAGTTAGTCCATAATATCCATACCATATAGTTTATATATTTTTTTTGTGAAATCATATTATTTTAATAATATATTATTGTTTGGTAAAACTTATTTCATATCTAATGCAGGCCATTGAAGAAACACATTCCACGTGTGACGTATCTTAGTGTTGAATGAATTTCAATATATAAAATCTAATAAATTTTTTATAATATTAATTATGTTTTTAATTATAGGTATATTATATTTCCTTATGTGCTTTTTTTGTGTGTCATTCATGCTATCAAATAAAATGTTCCTACATAATATTTTTGAGTCATTACATTCTCCAAAACATAATTAAATTGAATCCTCTCAATTTAAACTCCATATCATTGATTGATTCATTAATATTTCTTATGTTTTAAATCTCACATCGTGGTAAGGATTCATAAGAAATGTTATAGAAAAGAGAGGATGTTAAGTAAAAAAAGGACACATGAAATAATACATAACGAAGTATCTAAGTAGAATATCATTAGTGGAATGTAAAGATATGTACTTTGAGGAAAATATAAATATTTATTGGGAGATATTGAGGAAATTATTCACAATAATGTGAATTATTAATGGAACATTATGGGAAGTAAAGCCCGTAAATATAATATAACTTATAAGACCATTAGTTCATCACGAATTAATGTTTTTGGAAAAATACTTATGTTCCTTTTCATCATGTGGAAAATTATTTTACTATCTATAAAAATAAAGAAATATACACACATGTTATTTTTTAATTTAATATTAAAAATTCCATATTTTTTTTTCTTCGAACAAATTTTAATTCATCCCGTAAATAATGAATTGGGTATCAAAAATTAATTTTGATCCCTAAATCACTAAAATATAGTTTTTACTGATCTTATGGCCCATAAAAGAGTGAAAATTATAACTATTGGTATCTAAATATTCTCTAAAATCAGTGTGGTTAATAAAATAATATATAAACAAAAAGGTAATAGTATAGGATCATTATTATGATTTATTAATCACATTGTATAACTAAATATAGTTATGTATTATCTATGTCATTACATAGTTCAGTAGTTGGAATGAAACCCTTATCATCCCACAATCAAGGGTTTAGGACTCGTATCCTTACCAGATTTGATAAGTTTTCACTAGGAATAAGGGTTGTCCTTTTTCTAAAACCAAATTAATATAATTTACAAAATTAATATATTCTGCATCCTTGAAATAAGGTTCATCACTAAATTTACTTTCATCTATTGGTTTCAATATAAGATTAATACATAAATACATCATCCATTTTATTTCAACATAGGTCCTTCCTTGTTCTTCAGTTTATCCATAATATAATTCGAAGGATTTCTAAATTATGAAACCTTATCATGAATATAAAACACCTTAGGTGTAACCCAGGTCATTAATAGTCAAAATCCTTTATAATGGTTTGTAATGAAAAATGTGAATTGTCCTAAGTTTATCCCCCAAGAGGGTCAAACCTGGTGCATGGAAAGGCCCATTTTTGTGAACTAGGTTTTATCATGTTTGGCCCGATGCCCCTTTTTTTAGTTGTTACACCTATGTATATCTATGAAAGAACCAAATCCACTTCTATTATTCAGAACTGGATGTATTTATTAGCAGACCTTCATTATATATACCTTACCAAAAATATAGGATCTTCTTCTATTCATATTCTCAAATTTTACCTTAGGGATTTTTTCTTTATTTTATGTTATCATAAATCCAGTTTCAAAGGTGTCTATTAAACATCATTTGATAACAACTGTAGAGAACCACCCTATAAGCCCATAATTGGTGTCTACTACCATTACATTGGAAATATTACTAGGAACCAAATACCAAAGGATTGAGGAGTTTATTAGTCTTGGTAAAAAATATAAATATATGATTTTTATATTAAATATTAATACAATAATTAAATTTTATTTTTTTATTTCATTGAAAACATTATTTCATCCAGTATATCTTTAAATATATTTTATTGTATGAATTATGGATTTTTGGGGAATTGAAACAAATAAGGGAGAGATACATTTTTTAATATGGTTAAATTAATGAGGTAGAAATAATGAATATATGATAATAATAAGTATGGAATGGTAAATTAATGAACACACATACAATGTAATTAAAAAACTAAGAAGGAACTGCATAAAGAACATTAAAGGGTATGAAACTGAAGACACATAAAATTTAATCAATAAAATGAGAGTGAAATGAATACTTATATTTAATCATATAAAAAACTCATGGATAAAAAAAATTATAACTGAAATTTTTAGGAATTAAATTCATAATGATAGACATCTTGTTTAAGGTACATGAAAACAAATACTATCAATATCCGTCCTCTATGAACTTTTAAATGATAGGTAGAAACCTGTTTATTTTTTGAAACCTATTTGTCTCATGAGAACCTATCGATAAATTAAATGTCTTTATAATGTCAGGTACCCAACCATAATTTCATGTAAAAACCATTCCTCATAATGAATAATCAATTTTATTAATAAACTGTATGCCTTACCATATATTCATAAGGAATAATGAATACAGATTTATAAATATTTCCCCAGATAATCATATACCGAAATAGAAAACACAATATAAAAATTGATATATAGTTTAATAAATAAACATATCCATGATATATTATTGGTATAATTACCTTAAATTAAATGTCTAATGACCATAGGAAATTAAATATTTAATGGATAATAACAAAGGAATCAAGGAAGTGAAGTTGGATATTATCCTTGTTCAAATAAATCAGAAACCATATAGTGTAATAATGATGATGATATCTACACAAAATATCAAATATGGAGTATAAATAATGATTCATTTCCATTTATTAAATAAAATACTAAAAAATATAATTTAAAAACATTAATAAAGGGAAAAAATATTTTTTAATTTGGAAAACTTATTGAAAGTATTTTTTTAAATAACTTTTTAAAATATTCAATTGAAAAAATAACTTTTCAACTTACCAAGGATGTTTCATAGAAATGAAAACATGTGAATATATTAATTTCATATGGGGTAAACCCAACATTCATTTTTCATGGTAAAAAATTTATTGAAAAATACCTTGTTTAATATGTTACAAGAATATTCCTTTGAAAAAAATGGAAAATGGAAAATAGGTAAAAATTTATTTAATAAATCATTTTTTGGAATTGTTAAAAAATTAAAAACCATTTTAGAAAATTTATTTTTGGAGGAAAAAATATTATCCAACAAAATATAGAATGAAGATGGGTTTTCTTAAAAACATTTTCAAAGAAAATTAAGTACCCAAGAGTATAAAAATGGTACTATAATTTGATATTGTTCATGAAAAAACGAAAGATAATAAAATTAAATTGTTTTTTATAAAAAAACTAAATAATTTACTCTAATGGGAACTCTAGTGTAAATAATCCTGAAAAAAACGGATATTTTCCTGTGAACCATTGAAAATATTATATTTTTTGAGTGTGAATCAATCAACAAGTATATTATATATATCAAATGAAAATCCCCACATAAACGTGGAAATACATAAATAAATATTCAATGTAATTGTAATAATAATAATTTAATATTAATAGTAATTAATAAGTAATATATCTCAATGAAAATAAATTTGGTTATCAAATTTATGTCCACTTGTTAACTTTTAACTCGAATCCCCTTAGCTGATATAATTCAAAAAGAAACACAAAATATTATAAAGAATGAATGAGTCATGATATTTTATGAAAACGTTGAAGTATTTACACCATATATAAGAAATTAACCTTACATGAATAATGTGATTGTTTTAATATAATGTTAAATTTCAGAAAATGTAGTTATCTTAGAAAGATAATCATTAAAAATATTCTTTAGGGAAATTTTTTTTAATCATTCCAAAGTGTTTGATACCACTTTAAAATATCTGAATCCTAATATCTATGGGGTAATAAAGTAAATTTATGTTTCTATTCCCATGAACATAAAATAATTATAGATATAATATATCAAATTGGGAATTAGATACCCCACACAAATGATGAAATTGGTGAATATGAAATTTAAATCACAAATGTAAAAATTTAGATGAAAGTCTCTTACCTCGGGTTTCCTTTTATTTGGTGAATGTCCTAGAAAATATTTCATAATTGTTTTAAACATGTTACAAACCTATACCATATCCATAATTATATTTATATTTTCATATATTATCTTTGAATAATATATTATTAAGTGTTGGTTAAGAATCCTTCATTATTTTCACTATTTCAGTTGTCAATTGCCTAGTCTTCTGAGTATGTTTTGACTTGTTACATGTGGTTTATAATAATTAGATTATGGTTTCATCATCTCCATAATGTAAACCATGATTTAAATATCATATATGTCCATTATATATGTATAGATAATCATCCATAATATTTTGAGATAATAAATGAAATACATTATTCATGGAGATGGTAGGTCAAACAGACACGGGAATGCTACTTTCATTTATTATTCATATTGTAAAATGGAAAAAATAATAATACCTATGTATATCATAATTCTAGTATCATATATATTTCATATATTTTACCTAATTTTATTAAAATAGTCCTTAATATGTTCTATGTATATTGTGAATGAATCACATCGCATTGAGAGGTGGTAGTCCACACTTCCACAAAGGATGTTATCAATTTTACACAAAAATGTTATGTATAAAGGAATTAAATATAATATAATTAAATAATTATTTTAACATAATAAATATGATAAATATCATATATAAACAATTTTTCCATGATAATTCCCCCCATGAATGGTGGTAAACAAAGAATGAACAACATCATTTTGTGAGGTGGTGGTTCGATGTACACATAAATTGTAAGTTCATTAAACTATAGATAAATATTTGTGTAATTGTTGGTATAAACATTTAAATAAAAAATATAAGTATATTTAGGATACTTTTGTTGTTATATAATCATATAATATGAATATTTCAGGAGTTGGAGAATGGTAATAAAAATAGAGCTTCGGGATGTCTATTGCCTCTTATTCGGGTAATGACTTTGGGTTTTCACCAAAAGGAATCCTTGTATGGATTTAATCCTAATATGAGGATTCTTGGATTATTGTAGGGATTTATTGTAGCTATTTCTTTAGATATTGGTTTATTCATAGTGGCTTAAGAGGTTTGAGGAAGTTGGATGGGTTTTTGCCTTTTAATATTTGAAGAGGAGTATCACTCTTGTATATTTTGGAAATGTAAATTCTAAACACATTTTTGACAATTTAATTGGATACAACAATGGAAAAACTCTATATAAGTGATTATAAGCTTTAATATTTCAAGAAGATGGATTTTGAATTAGTTTCTGGGTCATTTTGGCCTTCATGATTTAGGCTTAGTCCTTTGTTAAAATAATTTTTCTCTTAAAAATTTTAATTTATATTAATTATTTTCCCTAATATTTTTTGTAAAAAGCAATTTATAATTATTATAAATTATAAATAAATATTATTCCCAAAAGGGAATCCAAATTTCAATCCTAGAATATAAGGACCCAACCTTATTATATTAAATAATTTTGAATTTTAGTCAATAAAATGCTTCCTTTCACATTGAGGATCATTTTCTGTAAGGAGATTTAGTGAATTTTTATATATTACATTCATAACATTCCAAATTTATTCTGAGTGGATACAATAAAAACAACATTCAATTCATCCAAAATATAAAACATTTCAAATAAAACATGATTTCATTGACAAATTATCAGGAAATTTAACATGGATTAATTATTAATCTTACACATCCTTATTACATATGAAAAAAATTTAAAAACATGGAATGAGTAAAAAAATCTTAGTATGTGATATAAAAAATTGAAAAAAACATTAGTCCATAAATAAAAATAATGTTTGAAATCATTTTCAAGAAAACACACTTTTCACCCATACAAACTTTGTGATAATTGGGATTTCTATGAGATTTGCACAAAACATAATGAACATAAATAGAACCATAAAGGTATATTTTTGAATTACATACTTATATTATAATCCTCTAGGATACCTTATGATTTGTAGCCCTTACAGGTATATTACAATGTATCCCTCACATCTACCTTATTGTGTAACCATCGCAGTTACACTTGGAGTAACCATATTGTCGGCCTCCAACATACACATACTGAAGGAATTGGTTAGAGATATAGGTATTAACCTTCATCAGAAACTATTCCCATAAACCAGAACATAATCATACAACAATAATAATTGCATACAAACATTTCTTTTGTATTTTTTAAAAAGGAAACTTTAAAAAATTATTTTAAATTAAAATACCCTTATAAATATCATATAATTGAAGACAGAATTAATATAGATGTTGGTATTTGTATATACAATGTATATACACATAATTAAACAAGATATAAATAATATTAACCACAAAATAAATTAAATCCACATAAATATTGATGTGGAGTGTTAACCCGAGGAATAGAAATTGGGTTTAGAATTCTCTGGCATCTTGTTTTTATTAATTAAATCTGGTTTAAAAGTATTGTATAATGGTTAAAATAGTGTTATTAATATATTACAGGAACATATTAATGTTTATAATACCTTATATTATCATTTAATTACATCATTTTACCTTTTAATTGATTGTATTTTGTTTCTTCCATTGTTTTGGGAGAGTTCATTACACGATTTTCATGGTCAGTTTGTATTTGATTTTATTGTCTTACATAAATTAAATTCCATAAGTGGAATGAAATTTTATTCATATGTTTCCATAATATATAATTATACCATAAATAATTTTGTTTTTATATATTATGATGTATCATTAGACAAAACATTAAGGATATTTTTTTATACCATTTTTGCGGCTCCTCGATAATCGTGAAATTGTTTTATTGTATAATATAATATCATGAATTGAAGTTCATTCCAGAACACAAAATAGGTTAAAACATAAAATTTAAATTCTAATTTAATCATTAAAAAGGATTTATTATTATATTTCAAGGATATAATGAAAATTTGAAACATATTATCCATGATTTTGGTAAATCGTCACATCGTGGACGGTGTTTTCAATTCTAGAATTAGAGGGAGAGGATAGAAATAAAGATGATTAATATTGTATATGAACATGATAACATGAATAATATATATGATTATGAAGATTTAATACCTTCTGAAAAAATGGAGGGGACGTGATTATAATAAAGGAATGAGTTGGAAAGAAAACATAGGAAAAAGGAATGGAATTCATATCTCTTGATCTCTTATCCTTGAGATCCCCCTTAAAGCCTTTGGTTTTGGTCTTTTGGTGAGACCGGTAGGTATTGGATGCAGGGATGTTACTTGGGATAGAATTTGGTAGAACGTTTACAATTCTCAATGCTTGAGAGGTGTGTGAGGAAGAGAGGAATGGGGGTGGTATTTATAGTGGTGGAGAAAAGGGGTCCTACATTTTTTATTCATTAGTTTAATATTCTTACTCAATAATATGAATAGTCATGATTCATGTGACCCCAAATTGAAAATATTTTATATGAGTTATAACCATGTTGGATTACATAAGTGATGATGTCAAAAATAGTTTTTTAACTAATAATTTGAATATACGGTATTTTACCATATATTACAATTTATAAAAAATTCCACAATTTTAGAAAAATCCTGAAAATTCACACAATCCATTTTGTGATGTTTAGATTTCAAAAATGAACTCCATTTTTTAAAATAATATTTTAAATATTATTAATTAAATTCTTAAATAAAATCATTATATATCCAAAAATAATAATTTTAAATCGATAACACAATTGTTCAACACCAAGAAAAAACAATAAATATCTCATTATCTTATAAAATTATGAAAATATAATAATAATATGATTTACTATTCATACAGTTCAAATTAATATTCATAAGGGTATGTGGTTATTCACCAAAAATCTAGTTGGTTTTATCACACTCCAAATAACATACTGATCATAATTTTAGATGACCACTTTTCAAAATTTAAAACATAGAAGTGGAAATTTTATTTTTACAGTAAAAATATATATATCTAATTAAAATAAAGTTTGATAAATTTCAATTTATTTTTTAAAAAACATGGGGTTTATATTATCCACACCTTCTAGGAATTAAGTCCTCACAATTTTATATAATTATTAAATAATTGAGGGTACCTTACCCTCATAGAATTTTCATACTACCATGTTTCTTATTCATATGAAGTGCTCTCTTCGAGATAAACGACTCATTGGATGAAGACATGGGAGGAATCTGTCACATACATTTTCAACATCGAAACATGAGAAACATTATGTACCTAATATAATCTCAATGGAAAAGCTACTCGATAGGCGGCTGGTCCAACTTTTTCTAGGATTTAGTGAGGTGTAATTATTCGTGGACTTAGATTTACTTTCTTACTAATCACATAACACTTTTCCCTGATGATATTAGAAGACAAACATGATCATATACGTCAAAAGAAAAGACTTTCCTCTTGTTGTCTGCATGACTTTTCTGGCTGTTCTAAGACATCCTATTCTTTTACTTGATCATCCCCACTTTCTCAGCCACTTCCTCTGCTAATTCTGATCCCATAAATTTCCATTCCCCAATATAATCCCATAAAACGAGAGTTCTACACATCTTCCCATAAAATGCCACATATGGTCCCATCTGTATACTAAATGAAAACTATTATTGTAAGAAAACTCTTCTAAATAATGATGATGATCCCAAACTCCATGGTAGCCTACATAACATGCTCATTGTATATCCTCCAATGTGTTTATAGTTCTCTTTAATAGCTAATATGATTGAGGATGAAAGGATGTACTGAAATTTAATTCTGTGCCCAAAATCGTCGGAAGAAACTTGCGAAAAATAGAAGTGAACCTGGGAATCTGGATAGATTCAATGTAAAGTGGAAGTCCATGTTACCTGAAAGTTTGTTTGAGGTAAAATCAATGAATAAGATACCAAGATTGTATCTGAAATAGTGAGAAAATGTATAGATTTATTTCGTCAGTCAATAATAACTCATATTGGATTATTACCTTAAGCAGTCTTTAGTAGTCCTATAACAAAGTCCAGGGATATATTCTCCCAATTATACTTTGGCACTCGTATTGGATAAATCTTTCCATTGGGTAACTACCTATTTTCCTTATCATATTAACATGTGAAATATTTCATAGTAAAATCTGACATATCTCTTGTCATTCCATCCCACTAGTAATACTCTAGAAGGACTCCATACATTTTAGTGCTTCAATGATGAATAGAAAATGGAAAACTATGAGCGTCAAAAAATAAATATTTAATCAACTGGGAATCACAAATAACACAAAAACATTTACCAAATCATAAAACACAATATTTATCAATGTTAAATTTTTGAAACATACCCATTTTATCAAATTCTACCATTTCTGTAGCTCATGGTCTTTTTTATGCTTACATACTTTTTTCTAAAAATGATGACCACACTAAAACCTAAAACAAAACTGAGGAATTTATTGCACCAAAAACATCTAATCCTAAATTCATCAAATCATTAATCAAGGTATTATGTTTTAAAAATAACATGATTAAGAATGCATGATGTTTTCGACTCATGGAATTCGCCACATTGTTTTCTTTTCGTGGATGATAATTGATAATAGAATCTAAATAAATTATTAGTTAAATACATCTTCTCTACCTCATGAATAATTCCTTCTAAATGAATATATATATTTTAGACCTTTATAATCAGAACATATTTGACATGTGGATCTATATAAATGATTCCTCCAAATTATCAAAGCAAAAAAACCACAGCTTGAAAATCCAAATCATGTGTGGGGTAATTCAACTCATGAGGTTTTAGTTTTATTGATTCGTAAGAAATTGTTTAATTAGTATACATAAAAACACAACCCTGTCACTCCAGTGAAGTATCCCTATAGATGATAAACAAACCATTTTCAGAAGGCAAGGCCAAAACTAGATCATTTACTAATCTATTCGTTAGTTACTGAAAACAAACATCACATTATTCTATAAAAACAAATTTAACCCCTTTTTAATATTATAATAGTTAGTGGGATAAGGAAAAATGAAATGTTTTTAACTAACTTTCGATAATAACATGCTAATCCATGAAAACTGTGAATTTTTGTAACATTTTTTGTTCTTGGAAATCACCAACAAATTTTTTTTGGCAGGATCAACTATTATTCCATCCTTACTTACAATGTTCCCATGAATTGATTTTTTTTGCAACCAAAACTCATAGTTTATAATGATTCCATACAGTTTCATTTTCATTATGATTTGGAAAACAAAACTTAGACGTATTTCATGTTGTTCTTTACTTTTATAAAATATATTAATGTCATCAAAAAACCACAAATAAATCCAATAAAAATGACCTATTATATTCATAATATTCATGAATACAGCAGGTGCATTAGTTAACAACAAATGACATAAAAAAATTAATAATTCCCATATCTAGTAAAAAAATATATTTTGAGGATTTCAACCTCCTTCACCTCCTACTGATGGTATCCAGATCTCACGTCAATTTTGCAAAGTTAGCAAGCTCTCTAGAGATGATCAAATAAGTCATAAACATGAGGAAACATATACTTTTTTTAATAGTAATGTTATTCATGAATGTATAATTATTGAAAATTCTCATGGAACCATCTTTCATTTTAAAGAACAAAACTAGAGCACCCTCTGGGGATGTGATAGTACGAATGAAGCCTTTATCAAGAAAATATAGAAACTAATTTTTCAATTAAGTAATTTCTATTTGAGCAATTAAATATTGGTGATTGGAAATCGTCTTAGCATCAATAAATAAGTTAATTGTAAATTCTACTTCTTGATCAAGTATGAAATGGGTAAATCATTAGGAAAAATATCAAGGTACTCATTTACCAATAGAACTTCATTAATCTGAACAGTTATCTTATTTTCAAAAATATAAGAAATATAAATTTCAATTCTATATTTCAATATTTTCTTATCATCTTGATATGATATCAGTTTTATAGGGTTTTTTCATGTCTAAAAAATAAAAATCTTCCTTAAAATCAACTTCTTTAGCTTTACAATCAAACTTAGAATGATAAAAAAGAAACCCAATCCATTACGAGAATGAAATAAAACTCTAAAAAGGAAAAACAACATGTTTTGTAGGTAATGTATTTCCACATACCACAATATAAAGTTTATTATAATTCTTATATACTATAATATTTGAAAATATATTTTTAACAATAAGTTACTATCTAAAGTTTTTTTAGTGATATTTCGAATTTACAAGAAAATTCCTCCTAAATAAAGGGATTTGTGGACCTCATATCAAACCAATCTTTAGAAATATATGAGTAAAAAACAATGAATCCAATAAAACATCAATTGAAGGCCCAACATCTTCTGACGTAGTTGAAAAATCATTTCACTACACATTTCTGATTATAGTCTTTCTTCTTTTCATCATTCAGATCTCTCTTTGGACAGACATTTTCATAACAACCCATCTAACCACATTCAAAAAACATAAAAGCATTATTATCTAGATTAGTCTTAGGAAAAGTTTCATTAAAATATTGGGCCATATGTCCAAACACACCACATAAAAAAACATTTTAGTATGGTTAAGACATTCCCCATGGTACTTCTTGCCACACTTTTCACAAACTAGAAACTGGAATTTCATTCCATCAGATTTTATTAGTTGATTCTTACCCATATATTTCCATATAGAACTATTCTTCTCATTGTTGAAAATGTGAATGTAATCATCGAAAAACTCCAAATGTACACAATCATCAATTCATGAAAATTTTTCATAACATTTTAATTCACCGGAGGACAACACCCTTTGATACCTTGGCTTCATTTTTTAGTAAAATTGGTTGATTGTGATATTAAGATTCAAAATATGATTTGGATCATACCTCACTAGTCAGGTGAAGTTCTCTACCTACATGAACATTGAATATTACTCCTTATACTTTAATTAAAGGAATTGCTTCTCCATCCTATGTCAGGAAACCATTGGAATTTTTTTTAATGAAAATTCTTTAAAATCATCCTACTCTAAGGCATCAATATTCTCCATGTACCTGTTATTTTTATCATTATCGAAAAATGATATGATTCTACATGAAAATTAAAAATTGAAAGACATTACTTTTGATTATATATACCTCCCATAAAATCAAATATCTTTTCAAGTGATTTGATCCATCCTTTATCTGTTATTGGGTCCCAAGATACATTGAAAGAAGCAGGGTGTTGTCTCATAAAGTTCTCCAATATCGTTATGTTTCTTTGTGGTACATATTGTTTTTCTCATGAATGGATTACAAAACCATTTATTTCTTATTTTATCTAAGACATTAATATAATAAACCGCTCAGTTCCAATCCCTACCAATCTGGGTTGCACATTCTGAAGGATATCGTTCTCTCAGTACCATTCATCTTCATCTTCCCTGTTTCATCTACATAAAACCATTCTGAATAAACATATGTTAGTTTAAAAAAAAATTAATATTTAAATTATATATAATTTAAAATTAATCATATAGTGAAAAATATATTATGGTATTCTATTAACATCATTCTAACACCTAATGTTATTTAAACCATCCTCATATATCAACTATAAGGGTCTGGCCTTATTTCATTACATAATCTTGATTTTTACTCAAAAACATACTTTTGTTCACATTGAGGATTTTTTCATGTTTAGATATTTATTGAATTGGGACATAATAAATTCATAACATTACACAATTATACTGAGTGGATTCCATAAAAACAATATTCTATTCTGCTAAAATAAAAAACTTTTCAAATATAAAATCATTCTGTTGAAAAATCATCATAGCATTTAACTGGATTCCTTATTTGTCTTACACATACATATAACATGTGAAATTCATTTAAAAAATTGGGATGATCACACAATTCACAATAAGGGATATAAAAATAATTAATGAAAAAATTAGTCCATTAGTACTTATAATGAATGAAATCATTTTCAAATAATCACACTTATCACCCGTATAAAGTTACACTGTGATACTTAGGATTCCATGAAATTTAAAAAAAAAATAACATAAATATAAACAAACAAGGTATATTTTAGTTTTACATACTTATATTTTAATCCTAGATGATACCTTAGGATTTGTAACCCTCATGGCTACCTTACAATGAACCATCACAGCTACATTATTTTGTAACCTTCACAGTTACACTTGGAGTAACCATACATCCATCCTCCAAATTACACATCCAAATGAATTAGAGGGAGATATAGGTCCCACCCTTAATCATAAAAAATTACCAATAACTATAATATATTTATATATGTTGAATAATTTCATAAAATCTTTTCTTTTTGAATTTTGTAAAAAGATAATTTTAAAAGAGGATTTTAAAAGAAAAACCCCTTATAAATATCATAAAATTGAAGATAGACATAATATAGTAAATAGAATAGTATATACATTGTAAATAAAATTAATTAAACATAATATAAAAATACTCATCAGAAAATAATTTATTACCACACAAATAATGAATATGAATGTTAACTCAAAGAATTGAAATCTATTTATGAATTCTATTACCTCGGGTTTTCTTACATAAAACAAGTATAAACCTCATATTTACTGGCTAAAAGAGTGTTATTAATATCTTAATGAAACATATTTTTGTCTATAATACCTTATATGATCATTTAATTACACCATTTTAGCCATTAACTGTCATTATTTTGTTCCTTCCATTGTTTTGGGAGCATTCATTACACGATTTTCATGGCCAGTTTGTATTTTATTTTCTCATCATGTTGAAATGAAATTACAGAACTGAAATGAAATGGTATTAATATGTTTACAGAATATATAATTATATAATAAATCAATTTCATATTATATGTGATTATGGATCTTTGCATAATACATTAATCATATCTATTTATATCATTTTTGCGGTTCCTCGATAATCATGAACTTGTTTCATTATATAATTTTATTTAATGCATAGAAGTTCATTACAGAACACAAAATAGGTGAACACATAAACATAAAATTATTATTGTAACAGTAAAACTTATTTATGGTCATATTTAATATATTTAATGAAAATTGGAAGCACATCATCCATGTTTTTTGTAAATCAGTGCATTATAGATGCAGTTTTAATTTTTAGATTAAGATGGAGAGGGGAGAAAGAACGATGATGAATATTTGACATGAACATTATGAAATAAAGAATATATAATATTATTTATATTTCATACCTCTTGTATAAATTTATGGTAGGAGAGTATAAAAAAGGGAGGAGTAGGAAAGAAAACATATAAAAAAGGAAGCGAATTATTACCTCTTGATCTCTTGTCCTTGAGATCCTCCTTTAGGCCTTTGGTTATGTCCATTTGGAGAGACTAGAAGGTATTGGACGTTGGAAATATACTTGGAGAATTAAATATCCATACCATAAAAAATCCCCAATGTTTTAGAGGTGTGTGAGGACGAGGGGAATGATGGTGGTGCTTATAGTAGAGGAGATGAGGGATTGTACATTATTTTAATCTGTTCTTTAATATTTTTTCTACAAGAAATTTAATAATCTTGATTTATGTGACCCAAAATAGTATAAATTTCATGTGAGTTATAACCATGTGTTATTACATCATAAATGATGTCAAAAAGAGTGTATTTAATAGATAATTTGAATATACAATATTTTAACGTATTATACAATTCATAAAAAATTCAAGAATTTCAGAAAAATCCCAAACATTTACCCTAAATATTTTCAACATGTAGATCTCAAAAATGAACAAAATTGTTTTAAAATAAGATTCCAAATATTAATAATTTAATTTTCATATAAAATCCTAATTTATTCAAAAACAACATTTTTAAATTTAGAAATCATTTTTTTAACACCATGAAAAATTAATCAACATCTCATTATCTTATTACCATAATAGAATAAAATAATAATACTATTTTCTAATCAAAATGGTTTTATTACTATTCATATTAGTATGTAAATTTTCACCTAAAAAAGACGTTGTTTCTATGAGACTTCAAATAACATAATGATCATAATTTTAGATTACCGTTTTTAAATTCGAACATATAAGTGGTAAAATAATTTTCAATGTCTAGTTATAAATATCCATTTAAAACAAATATACAATTAATTAATTTTTTTAGAAAAACATGGAGTGTTATAAAGACATTTTGGAAATTAATTTAAATTTTATATTGTAGACGGACAACATTATATGTTTTTAATTTAAAAATGGTCAAAATTGTAATATGTGTTTATTTACAATTTCAAAGTGAAATAAAATATAATTTACTAAATTGGATAAAATTATTTAATATTTATCTAGTTAATATTTAAAAACAATGAGAAATACAATTTTATCTTATATAAATTTGATGAAAATGCAGTTTTGAATTAAAATTTACTATTTTCACTATTCATAAAAAAATTAAATCTTCCAAGAAAAATACCAAACTATTCACCCTAAACTAATTTTTTATATTTATATTTTTATTATTAGGTTTATATTAACGTATAAAATTTATAAAAGTGCAAAAAATTGGATTGAAAATAGGGTCACCATTAAATGATTGTAAATCGTCCTTTATAAAAATATAGGTTTTATGCAAAATATTGGGTTTTTTCTTATCTTATGATTATCAAATCTATAGGATTAATATAAAAAATTATTAAATAATATATATATATATATCTTATATAAATTGGATTAAATAATGGTAATTACTATAATTTATTTTCATAAAACATCTTTTTGACCATAAAAATTGTTTTCTATAAAATATTCACTTCGGTTCCAATTCATTCTTATATTCATTTTTAATTAATTTTAACACATGAATTAGTTTTATATTTGTGTTGACCATATATATTCATATTATATTTATTACTATTAATAATTAGTATTTTATATCTTATTACATGATGTAATAATATTTTAATAATATATTATTGCTTGGTAAAACTAGGTCTTTTGTGTAATGCAAGCCATTGAAAAAACTCATTACTGCATGCAAAAAATAATAACCCAGTTTCATGTGAATTATATATATATATATATATAATATTTAATTTTTTTAAAATATTAAAAATAATATACATTATTGGGATTTTATATTCCCATACATTCTTAGTGATTCATGTCATACATGTTATCAATTACAGTGTTCCTAATAAAAATTTTACGGTGTTACTGTCGATTTATTTAATATGAATCATGGGTGTAAATTCTCCTCCAATATTGATATTTTATTGGGGTATATTCATTTTAAGGGTAATAAGGTAGATATTTAGAATACTAAATCGTTAATAATATAATGACCATAAGAGTCTTTTCTCTTTTCTTTTTGGCTTAAATAAGTTTCTTGTAATATTTATGGATTTTATTAATCAGGAGTATGGGGAACAAAATCATGAATGTATGATGCTATTTATTGATGATATTATGATATATTTCACTATTTATTTTGGTAATTAGGATAATGAAATGTTCTTATTACAATAATTGAATAATGGTTTTTTTTAAATGAAGAAAGGGTTGTTTTTCATAAATTTGAAAAATGTGAGTTGTGGTTATAATGGTTATAATTTTTGGGAAACATTGTAACCATTGAATGATTATTAGTTGACCTGAGAAAAAACGAATACATATAGTAATTTACTCAAAAAAATTGTTCACTAATATTCATAATATTCTTAGTCTATTCGAAGAATTTAAAATATTTTTGAAGAAATTGTTATGTATATCTAATCCATTAACTATGTTAACTCAATGTCATGTAATGTTTATCTGGAAAAAGGATTGTTAAGAATTATTCCATGAACTTAATAACATTTTAGTTATTATATATATATAATATTTACACTATAATAATGAAATAATTTACATATGTTGTGATGCATACTTTGAAGGAAATGGATTTGTAATAGTGATAAATGAAAAGGCGTTTGACTATGAATGATAATAGATGATTCCTCAAGAGAATAATTATCCTAAAATTCATTTGGTGTTAGCAACAATAATATTTCAATTGAATATATATAGGTGTTATATTTATGGGGGAACAATTAAATATACACAACAAAACTAAATTATAAATTACATATTATAACAATAGGAACCGAACATGAGAAAAAGGAGATCGTTGTATCTTTATATGAACTTTGAATATAATATTCAATATCAACATAGAAATTAATACAAATTAATTTATGGATTAAATGGGAATGACCCTGGATTTTCGGAAGTGATGAGGAATTATAGTGATTCATTGATAATAGAATTTTAAAATATGGAAAATGAAGACTTAAATGATGGGACATCATCAATCCAGTAAAAATTATCTCCCAACCATTATTACAAGAGAATATCTTTAAAGTAAAAAATTGGAGAAGCTATGATATTAAAGATAATAAATTATTTGATAAATGGAATGTTTCTTGAGTTTTGAATTGATCAAGATGGAGTAAAAATGTTCATTTCAAATATAAGTACCCAATATTATATAGATGTAATGAATGATTTATTGGATGAAACTATCAAATTTTATTTCTATATACATCATAGAAGCACAAAAATGAATCGAGATATAGGATGCGATTATTGGTCAGATGGATTGATGTAGAAAATTCTTGATTTTTTCATAAGATGTTAGGAATGTTACAATGTGAAGTCATTGTGACCACATCCCAATGGACTTCTACAATAACTACACATACCAATGTGGAAGTGGGATGATATAGCTATAGAATATTTAATTGTACTTTTAAAGATGTACAAGGAAAATAATTACATCTAGGTAAACATTGATAGATAAAAAATGTATTCCCATTTTATCATAATATGATAATTTTTATCCCTTATGGGCCTTAGTCATATATATATATTAATAAATTGGAGATACTTCAAGGTTCATCTTTATAATTTCATTCTTACGTAGTTAGAATATATTCTTACACATTATAGAGGATCTATGAATAGTATATGAATGGAGAAGTAAACCATAACATAGCCAATCATCTGAAAACTAATGGGAAATAATAATGAACTATTAAACCATTTGAAAAATGTTATGTGACATCTCATAAGATCACAAAGGGATTTTAGAAAATACTTTTCAGTAATAAATTTTTTCAAAAGCAATAGTTTTTAATTAGTATTAAAATTAATCCTTATGATGCACTCTATTGGAAAAATTTTATAACTACAAATGTTGGAGAAAGAAAAGTGGTATGACCACACCGTTTGAAATACAACAAGGAGATGATAAATGTGATCCAGAAACATATCAGATTTTTTCATATTTGAAAATAGAGATATAATGAAAGCCTAAGTTAAGAAATTGCTGTTAATTTTGGGGATTATTAATTCCTTAAAATATCAATATGTGAAGGGCTTATGAGTTTTAGAATGAATTGAAAACTAACAACATGTTAATAAGAACTTTTTTAGAGTCCATATCAAGTCAGATAAATTTACTAATAATTTTCACCACCTATAAATACACACTTCTTCTTTAAATTCTTCCACATATCATTGTTGAAAATTTTATGTATTAAATCAATATTCTCTTTCATGGACATTACATCTTTATATATGAATATAAATTTAATTACAAAAACAAATTCACAAGGATAGTAATAGTTTGGTTTAATTGGATATAGGTACACAATATTCTAATTTTTTTAATGATATTCATCTTATCATATAAAGATCTTTCTCTTTTTTACTCTTCACAAACATACATTACTTAAAACCGTTCATCATGTGGAAATGACAGAAGACCTACAGTTGATGACAGTGATGTGGTGATCATGATGACGGTGTTGACGTGTTGGTGTAGTGGATTCTCGATTGGATCAGGTGATTTGCTGGATATTGCATTGATTTTCATGTTTTGTGGTATTTTGAATTTTTAATGACCTGTTGAATGATGTAATTTTATCAGTTCACACTCCATTAAATTGGATTCTATGAAAATATTAAAAACATATTTGGAGATGTCATAATATGGGGTAAGGAAACATAAAAAACGGTTATTTATGGTGACCATTAAGCATAAATAAGGGAGATACATAATAATAACATGAACATTAGGGTATGAGAATATGATAAAATCATTTTGAAACCATGCCCTAAATACCAATGATCAGAACATTGAGTCATGAAATAATTTTTGGAAGTTCATAAGACATGAATCATAAGAGAATCTATAAAATGATCAGTGATAGAATAATATATTCATAACACATAGGTTTTTTCAACAGAAATAATATTATAACATAGTTAACATGTATAGATATATATAGTTTCACTCATTAAATTGAGGACATGAAATTGTGCACTCACATAAACTTATAGACATGAAACCAATACAACACATAACATTGTGGAAATTAACGGTAGGTCCTTGAAAAACATTTTGAACATGTAATATGGTCCATGCATAACATTTTGAACATGAAACCATGTTTACATATAAATTTTTTAAAATTTAATGAGTTTTACTCATAAAATATTTACTTCTGAGTTATCCATCTTAAACCAACACATTGGATAGAGATACAGGCCCCACCCATCACATAGTGAATATCATACATATGTGTAACATAAGATCATAAAAAATTAATCAAGTCATAACCCATGAAATGAAATGGCTTTCATAAATGTTTCATCATATCATAACATCTGGGAATGAGATATGTTTCATAATTTCATAACAACATAACCCATGGGAATGGAAAATGGTTTCACAAGAATTTTATCATGGTATAACCTATGGATGATAAAACATTTTCATAAAAATCATGTCATAAAAGAAAATTTAGAGGAAAAATAAGAATGGAATCCTTTTTTTTATATTTCTATCACAATATATGTTATATCAAATGTTCATATCGTGTATAGAGAAAGATTTTGAAGGATCACTTGGAACATTTCAAGAGGAAAATAACCTTACCAATATCACAAATATTTTTTAAAACATAAAATATTGTGAAAATAATTTTCAATGTAAATAAACATTTAAATTTATAATTTAAGATTCAAATAATATAATATTAACAATGGTAGAAAATTATTTTAATGTCGTACAAGTTAAAATAAATATTCCTTTCAAATTTTCCATAAAACCCAAGATGGTATTATTTAGAAAAAACATAATTATTTCTATAAAAAATTGCTAAAAAAACCAACAAATGCGTAAAAATTTATTTAATAAATATTTTATGAATGTTGAAAACATTTTGGACAACATTTTTATAACAAATGGTTTTGGAATAAAAATCTTTTTTTAATATATAAATAAATATTATTTTTATTAAAAAATTGAAATTATTTTAAGTACCAAACAGTATAAAAGTGTAATATTACATGAATCTATCTGTAATTAACATAGTATACAAAAATTGATTATACTTCTTGGAAGATAGAAAATAATATTTTATCATTGTAGACTTGATCATAAATAATCCCACTAAATGATGAGATTGTAATAGAAAATAATTTCCACCTTGTTAACATTTGAACAATAATCCCCATGACGGAGATTTACAAAAATGGATATTTATTCTCTAAATTACCAGGATATTCACCATGAAATACATTCATGGTAATTAAAAAATCCATAAAAATAAATATTGGTGATGAATAAGGAATGACTCTCATAGAATTAAAACAATGAGATAGAAATCCATTTCTTCTTTAGTAATCATTTAGATGATGAGACCACATAAACAAAAAAATGAATCATTATGTTTCATTAAAATTAGTAAATTCATGATATAACATGTAAAATATTAATTATATAAAAAACAAAAGAAATAAGAGGATAATTTTCAGATGTATCCCATAAATAAAAGATAGACTACAAATCCAGTACCGTAATTGTAATCATTTAAATATTTAAAAAATAGATAATAACATAATATGAAACATTTCATATCACCGAAAAAATATATTAATTATATAACATGTAAAATGGGTAGTATATACACTAGACAAAAGAAACTAGTTGTGAAATTTGACATGCCTCCTAGAAATAAAAGAGAGACATGAAATCCCATACATCATTCTCAAATTCTATCACACATGTTTGAACATCCAACATAATAAGTATGATATTAATATAAATCTATTATATATCCAATATAATATATAATATATAATATATATTTTTATTTGTTGCTTTTTATAAAAGGATAATTTCCGATTCCTTTTAAAATCATGTTTCATCCAACAACTTATTTTCATTTGTTATATGTTTTGATTTGTTATTTTAAATACTAATATGATTATAATGGTTTAAAATTATCCATAATAATCTTCATGTAATTATTATCATATTTATAAATAAGTTATACTTTTAACACTTGTCATGAAATATGGTTCTGTGAACTGAAGAATATTATGATCATTGAGATTGTAGGTCGTACGTAAGAATTAGTAATGTTCCCCCTTCTAAAAAAAATTATGGAACAAAGGTAAGTTATATTTAATTTTTAATTGAATATATTAATTTGATAAATAATAGTTTATTTCTTCAAGTATACTTATATATATCATCCATCTGATGTGGTGATGAAAATTGATAGCCACATCACTTCATGAAGGTTATAGTCTACACGTACAAAAATGACGTTATCATATTTTTATGACTGAGAAACTGTTAAATAAAACAATATATTATTATTTATTAATTATAAATATTATATTAATATTATAAATATTTCATTTATATAACATACATTCTATAAAATTGTCTTTATTACCATCCATGTAAAGAGTTGGCTGAAAACCAATCACATCGCTTCGTGTGGCGGTAGTCCTCTATACCCATGAGTGATGTTGCAGTATTCCATAAGGAATGGAATTTAAGAAATAAATATATGATATAATGACTAAAAATGTATAATTTGGTTATAAATATCATATATATATTTCTTATCTATCATTATACTCTATCATGATATCTGGTAATGGAAAAATAAATAACATCAGTTCGTAAGGAGGTAGTCCGTTTTACATACAAAAAATGATTTCATAACTCATTTAATAGAAGTGGGGGTGTTTTTAGGTCATTGACCTAAAATTAAAATAAATATCATAACATGTAATATACTGAGGTTATTATTTCATCATGGATAAACAATTATTTAACATGATGGATGGATAAATAAAATAAAAATACTCATGGGAAAACATTACCTCTTCTTCGAGTATCCTCATTAGTTTTACATAAAAATCATTAATATGTTTGATTAATACGAATTTATGGCTCATTTATGAGATTATATAACTTGTTATGGGATTTTGGATGGTATTGGATGAACCAAAATGGTTTTAGTGTGATAATATGGTAGGAGGGGTGTCTTTCAATAAGTGAGCAGAGTGGAACACTTGTATTCGTTTTGAAAATAAAAATATTTTCACATGTTCTTCACAAAAATGGCTTCAAATATAATATTAATGATAAAAAATGTTTATAAGTTTAAAATATGGTCAAAAATATATTTTTTGATGCTCCATTACATCACAAAGTCTAAATGAATGAAAAGGAAAATACCTTGAACCCAAAGTGATTCAGCCTTTGAAGAAACATCAAAAATTAACAAAGGAATGAGCAAGGATTCATTTTCACTTGGGTCGTGCAAGGTCCACCAAGGTCGAACATGTATACTTGCGCGCCACCCAATGGTCACGTAAGTGACTTTCACGCCCTCTTTGAATTTCTCCCAGGGTCTTCACCATCCTATAAATACCCCCGGTGGGCCCCCCCATTTCAGAAACAAAAATTTCAAAAAACTCATATTTGAGGTCCCGACACCCTAGTCTCTTCTCAAATCTTCCGAACACTTCTAAGGTAATTTCATACCTTGAACGGAAGATCTAAAGAGGTGGATTAAGGCCTAAGTGTTGAAACTCATCAACACATGTGCGCCTAAGTGGCTAACCCTTAAAGGAAATGGATACACTTGTGCGCTGCCTTATCCCTTCAACAGAACATGCACGCCACCCTTCTGAAAGTTTATAGGGATAATAATAATTTCTTGAGACAAGTCTCACACAAGTATTACCTTAAGGGTTGACCATCGCGTTATTACCCATGTGTCGCGCAGGTACACCTGCGCGACCATGACTTGCGCGCCCACGAAGGACTTGCACGCCCCTCTCTTTTTGGGAGCCTCTCCTTCTTATTTCACTCTCTTATGCCTATCCACTACTCCTATTCAAAATCCAACCTTCAAATCCCTCTTTAAAAACATTTCTTTTGGCATGGCTCCCTTGGTGGCTTCCCTTTCTGAAAGGAATTTAGTGGAACATCTCTCAAAACCTAGTGATTTACATATCTTTATGTCATTAAGGTTAGGGATTTCATTCATTCAACCTCATCCTTTAAGATGATAGAATCCTTAATTTGGGACTCCATTTCAGAAGTAATCCCCAATCCATGTTCTCTTAATTTGGTAATCCTCCTCAGGAGTAAGCCCCAAGTGCCCTAACCTTGACATCCTCCTTAAGAGTAAACCTAAATCATAATTTCCCAAATATGGTCATCCTCATTAGGAGTATGCCCCAAATTCCAAATCCCTTTAACCTAGGCCTCCTTTTCAGGAGTAATCCGTAGTCTTCAAGTTTCCAAATATGGGCATCCTCTTTTTTAGGAGTAATCCCTAGTCTTCATGTTCCCAAATATGGTCATCCTCCTTAAGAGTAAGCCCCAAATTCCAAATCCCTTTAACATGGTCATCCTTTTCAAGAGTAAGACATAGTCTTCAAGTTTCCTAATATGGGCATACTCCTTAGGATTAATCCTCAAATTCCAAATTCTATTAACATGGGCTTCTTTCTCAAGAATAAGCCCCAGTCATAATTTCTCTTAACTAGTCTTAAATAACTTTTGATTTGGGATTCCTTCTTAGGAGTAAAACCCTATCATTAGTCCCCTTCTAATTTGGGCACCTTCCTCAAGAGTAAGCATCAAGTTAGAGTATCCAAATCTCCATAAAGCACACATACCTTTATGAACCTATTTCCTGAGTTTCTTCCCTAAAGTAAAACCCAATCTTCATCTATTTTGGTCTAACATCCATACATAAGTCCCACATCATTTCTTATGATTCCATCTTTCGTCGAACAAATGTTCGGTTTAACCAATACATCTTGTTTCTCACACCAAGCATGACTCGGGTGAGATTAGAGTGTAAAAGTAATTATGAAATCTTTCTTTGAGCCATCAATCATGCATAAACCTCATACTTCCTTACTCGAACTATTTGGGTTCTGATTCCTTTTCCAAAACAAAGGATACGTAGGTAGACCATCTGCGGCTATGATCCCAACTATGAAATAATTCATGACCTTATGAATGACAATAAACTTCATGTGCCCCGCTGACTGGATTTAATACTAGTATGGTTATCATAATAACCAAGAGATTTCTATATAATGTGTTGAAGGATTCCATTGACCAAGAATCTCTAACAAATTCAGATTATTCTCTATCGATGAAGAACGTCGAAAACATATAATAGATTCCCTAAATCTCATACATACTAATAATTGATTGTCAGATCTAAAGTAAATCTAATTTTCATACTTGGTAATGTAATAAGGATTCACGAACATAACTTAAATCTATAAAGAGAATCTCAGAGTAGACAATAGTTCCCCACAAAATGTTTTGATGAGTCCGTACTCCCATCCTCTCAACCAATGGAAATTCTTATGTATCATCAGTTCACAACTAATGATCACCTGCCTTTGGAAAGTAGGCCCAAATGGATATGGAATCATTGGATGTTTTCAGTTCTACGAACAAACTTGGTAAAAACCGCTTGGAATTTATCAATCTTAAATCAATGAGGTCATTCCAAATTCCAGAGGAAACAAAAAATGGTGAACCCGACGTGAATCCTTAACCAAGTTAAAATGATGTATTACTTATTTGTTAGGCCCCTATTTAAACTCATTGAGAGGGCCAACAATGAAATCAATAACATATGTGCTCATCCAACAGATGTAGTGGCAGAACATATCTTGATTATGTCTCTTATAGCAAACATGAACTCTTTTCCAAAGATAATCTGCGTTATAGAAATGGATTCTCTTAAGTTTACCCTTGTGAATTCCTCTATTGTAAAGTCATATGCTGCTACTTCTGCGGGATCATCGTCCGCTCTGAGGATGGCATCACCTACTCAGCATCTTTAACACTGGGTTTCAAATGTGCTTGTTAAGGAGTACCTTCAAAACGGTACTAATCTGAAGCTGGAAGCCGCTCGACAAGCCCTCCAAGTCAATAATTCACCCTGGACATCCGGACAGTGACGACCAGCGATCAAGAAGTAGGTGGTACCAACCACCATCTCCAACTGTTTTGGGTCGCTATCCCTAGAACACAATCACCATTTACTCCCATATTCTATGGAGGTGAATGAGTAGGTCCCTCAGGGCCTTAATTCAAGTAGACATGAGTCCTTCTATAGGGATCCCATCAATAATCGCTACCAGACTCGTGAGGCAGTGCGCCCTCAACATGATGAGGGTATCGTCTCCAAGAGTTCAGCTCAGGTTCCTCGAACGTGAGTAGGCAAGACAAACCGCCATAGGTGAAATCTGGTCAACAATGATTAGGTTCTAATCTCTTCCATCTCCAGAATAGTCCACCGATCTAACTTGGTGGAAAGAAACGAACGGGCACACACACTTTCCTGTTTTAATTCCGATGTCCCGCAGACTCGTCTAGCAGCAGCACGCCAATCCCGTCAGGCAATTCCAGCGGAGTACTATACACAGGAACATACACCTATTTATAATTCATCGGCTAGACATCAGGCTAATCTGACTACACGTGATGGATCCTGCCAACCCAATGTGTTGAAAACTGGTAAACATGCACATACACCTGCTCACACTCATCAATCATACAAGCAGCATCGTCTATCAGTATTGAAAGAATTTCTTCAACCAAGTTCGGTGGATTGAAATTTGTAGGCACTTAAACCTCCTATTATTGATCAAGCCTACCAACAATATCATTTGGTAGCATTCAGAGAAGTCAATCAGAAATTTCCGGCGAAAAACAAGATGCAGACTCAACTCTCTGCCCCCACACATGAGTACTGTCAGAATTCACTGGCAGGAAATGGAGGAAAGAAGGAGGAACACACACCTCCTCCAAGAACAGAATGGACATATATCCCCATTCCGGAAGCTAAATTCACCAAGAATATTCTATCAATGGTGAAAGAGCATAAGAAAATCCATGCTCATATTCTGGATGCCTTCCAGGATATTATAACAGCTTCAGCAGCATCTCTGGGAAGAAAACATAAATATGTCCCTACCAATAGAGTGACACATCAACCATTAACTCCAGAACAGACACACACCATTTTTCCTCTCCAAGAAGTTTGTGGGGAATACTCCCCCATATCATACGAACAACCAAGTCAGGCACATACAATTGATTTGAGTGGAGATAAGCAGCCTAACCTGGTCATTTCTCTTGAGCAGACACATACACATGACCATAATGACCACATTCGTCAACAAGTGGTTTATAAAGTGAGAAAAAATGTGTTTAAAAAGAAGACCCGCCCAACACAGTCAAGAAATCAAGGGCCAACTTGTAATAAGGCCCTGCTTGATGCTGGAGTTCTTGATGAACTCAGACAATTATCTGTTGCAACTCAAGATTCTACTCTTTTAGTTCCCAGTAGTGGTAACATTAATTCCGAAGGTCTGCATCAGAAACTTCATCATGAAGTATTTATTCATGACAATGCGGTCGATCTCGAAGTTTCATCTTCAGATGAGAGCCATAGGAACCCTCTGTGTGGTCAGAAGACCAAGGATTAAAATGTTTCTACTTTTGTTGTAACCCACCATGGTGGTCCTCCAAATGATGATGATTTTAGCTGTGAAAGTTCTCTCCGTAGTAATAATGCATGTTTCCTGGAAAATTCTCCAATGTTAAATGTAGTGATGAGAAAGCCCTCTTATCTTGAGGCACTTTCAAATGTGAAGCCAGTCATGTCTGCTGTTTTACCAATAACAGGTGAAATACTTTCTCAGTCAGAAGATAGTCTGGGGTGTAGGTCATTCTCTGTACCACCCCTGGGTCATTAATCTTCTTATTTGATTAGTGAATTCTCTACCGATATTGTTGAATCTGATGAAGAAACAAGGAAACACCAAATTTGGTCTAATCATGTAGAAGAATCATAATTGAATGATAAAGAGGAAATATTGAATATGATAAAACAGCTGGAGAAAGGTGATGTGCCAGTCATGTTTTGGCCTTTGGCTGACTCTCAGTATGACACTCCAGAGATGTTGACGGAAGATGGAATTAATGATATTATTCTCAACATATGGAAAACTCTTTGTCAGTTGAAAAAGTAAATATTATCTTATGAGGAATATATAAATCATATCATTATATTAGAAGGGATAATACACAAAATTGACATAGCATATATCTTAGTTTCTCGATATCTGAAGGCTAAAAAACAGTTGAGAGCCCTTCAATGTTCATGCCTTGGTGTACTAAGATGATTGCGCCAGTTAATTTCCAATGCCCCATCTGGTAATCATATCAGTGGATGTGGTGTTCATGGAGCAATACATCTCACTGTGTTCTCCAGTCAGCAAAGCCCACCGAAAATGGTGTCAGGAAATGTTATTGCCCATGGCCGGCCACAATCAATTGGTTTTGTTTGTAATCAAAAGCTTTCCTAAGAACAAGCTTCAACTAGTTCCTCTAAAAATCAAGCATATAGAAAAAAAGATGTCGAATTACTCCTACATCAAGTAAACGAGAATATTAAATAGGCCTATCCTTTGGAGCAAGCACATCACCAAGTGACAAAAGTGTTAGAAATCATCCAACGGTCTTTTGAGCCGGGTGATAAAAGTGGATATAGGTTGATGCATCCACCAAATTTCCAGACTAAATTTCGCAAGAGCATGAAAGATTTCAAGAAAGTTGCAGATGTAACATCTCAATAGCCACCCCATCTTTCTAGAATAGGGACTCTTTTAACCCAAACCTCGGAATCAACAAATAGGATTCGTGGAGTTGAGCAGGAACAGCCCCAGTCCACTGGACTGGGGACTTTTTCATATCATCAATCTCTTCCTTAGAGAAAGTCAATTTTTACTTGATTAGGGAAGAAACCTCAAAGGAATGTAGGGCCAAATTATCAGGATATTCCCTCCAAATTACGGTTCTCCAAGAAGTTCTTAAGTGAACAAATCAACAAAAGGCAATGTCCAAACAGGGACATGAAAGAAGGCAATATAGCATAAATGCCGATAGAAGGGACACAATGCATTATGAATCAATTAATGTCATCAAAGATGTTTTTTCTGATCGACCAGATGAGGCTCACTCAGAGAGATCAGATGAAGATGTTCCTGCTCAAGAAGTTCTACACACAGACACATATAAAGAAGTTGTCTGTACACGATATCAAGGGATTACCCTGAATCTAGGTAATCCTTCAAGTAACCCACTTCCCCCTCTATGAAAGGTGTCCAATAAGGGGAAGGGAAAGAATCAGGTTACATACCCTTCCTCTAGATAAGTCCAATCGCTCTCACTAGAGTAAAGATTTTCACAACAAGAAGAAGAAATGAAGGATTTGAGGAGAATGAATGTAGAACTACTTCAAGTTAGTCTTCCTCCTAAGCGTGCTGGAGTCAGTTAGCCAAGGTAATTTGTTGCAGATACTGAGATAGATCAAGAATATACTCCTCTATAAGTACACCCTCATAGGTCTAATCCTACAGGTCATGTGCAACAACACTCGAGAGTACTACCATTAGTTGCAGTACCAGCCACCACATATGTCCATGCTTCAGTCATTGCACCTGTTCGGGTCCAAGTTCAACCAGATGTTTCTCAAAAGTTAATAACTAATATTGAGTCATTAACATCATGGTTGGAAGCTATGGAGGGAATGTGTGATCAAATTCAACTAGAAAAGAGAGCTTACCCTGAATGGGTTGATGAAATTCCTCCCCCGTCAAATTTAGCAAGTACCACATTCCCAATCATTAATGGTTCGGGAGACCAACGAAACACTTAACACATATTGTTACTCTTTGTGATCCAATGATGGGAACCCCTCAGCAACAGGAATTAGTTAAGCTCATGTGTTTTGTACAATCATTACAAGTGCCTGTGTTTGTCCGGTACACAAGCTTGCAATCCCGGTCAATTACCAGATGGGAGGATCTCTGCCAAAGATTCCGTCTACAATTCATCTCAACATTTCCAAAGACAACCTTTTTTATCTTAGAAACTGTAAGAAAAGGGAGAATGAAAGGGTATCAGATTTCATTGCTCGCTGGAAGGGATTAACATATTCCCTAAGCTTATCACTACCTCAAGAGGAATTCTTTCCAATCTGTGTGGAAAATTGACGTGATGATTTGCACACACCGTTGATCCCTGTGAAATACACCGGAGGGTTTTGAGACCTTAATTCAATCACTCAACAGATTTAAGATTCTCTTATGAAGACTAAGGATAAATCTTGTGTAATTCAATCAGCTCCATGAAGAAGAATGGGTAGAGAAGAGACTTCTACAGTTATGCTTAAACAAGTAAATGTACCTGCTTCTACTTCAAAATATTAATCTTTTCAAAGGGCTCTGCCTCATGAGTGCCAACAACAGATTTCTTTTCGTCATGATGATAAAATAGATCAAAGACAAAAAAAAATTGAGGATTTGAAGAGAAAATTTTACTCTTTACGAAATGAACAAGTTCTGGGTTATTTCATTTCGTCTCTGGAAAATAATTTGGTTCAATTTCCAAGGCCCAAGGGGCCGAACAAAGAAGGAGATGAAGACCATCCCAATTATTTTCCATTTCATCAAATGTTGGGGCATCCCATTAAGGAGTGTTTTTTCTTCAAGGACCTCCTAAAAAAATGGTCGACTTGGGACAAGTTAAACTGAAAGGTTTTTCAGCTCAGGTAGCATGTGTTACTGCTACTGATCCAAAGTAATAAGGAAAGTGGAAAGAAGTCAAGGGAAAAAATTCACAAAAATATGATGATTGAATGGTCAGAAAAATTATCAACCGAACTCATGCAATTTTACAAATACAATTGAAGAAACCAATTGTGACTTCTACCATGAATTCCACATCAAAACCCTCTTCATTAGAGGGAAAATTCTCAAAAGTACGGCATAATTCAATGAAAGAGGAAAAATTAGAAGAAGATGAAATCATGTCAAATCCTAAGTTGTCATTGACTCTGGCAGATTTTATTCCATCTACTTTGAAGCCATGGGCACCACCCCATCAAACGGAAGAGCCTAAATTGGCTAGTCGGTTAGAGTCTTCATCGGATGAAGAGTTAATATTTGGTTTTGTTAATATGATTCACTTAATAGATCCTTATACCAATCACAGTTTCGATCTCTATGAACTGGGGTTCCCCGTTGATAAAACACTATTTTATTGAATATTTTATTGATAATAAATGAAATAATTTCCTCACATTGTGTTAAATGTGTTTATTTATAAAATATTTGGGATTTGATCATTCATTTGAAAATTTGGTGAAAATTCCAGTTTTACCCTTAATAGTGCACTGTAGTATTTCGAAGATACATATTTTTATATTTATTATTTGAATTTGAAATTTTGTAACAGTGTTCCAAACTTAATGATCTACAACTTTTATTCAGGACACTAAAGCTAACGAGTTCATTTGGTTGTTGAAATGGGGCCATGAAGTCAAACTTGGGCTGGGCTCGCCAGAATGGAGAAGGTTCTGTATGTAGGCCATATCCTCTACATACGGGCTTGGATTGAGCCCAAATTTTGAGAAAAGCTCGGGGACATGATATGGCACAATGAATCCTTCTGGAAGGCCGGTCAATTCACGCGTTTTGGAGGTCAAATTGGCGGTGCAAGTTAGAATAAAATATTTAGCCGAGATTTTCATTTCACACTTAAAACGTTATGTATCCCTAGCCCTCACAAACTCTATTTAAAGGGGGTTTTAACTCTTTGAGAGGGCTGGAAGAGGCTTTGGGAAGGTGTGGCCGAATGGGTGTCTCTTGGGAGCCCCTCAAAACTCTTGGAAGAAGTAAGTCTTTGTGCAAACCTCTCTTCCAAAAAGGCTCTCCTCTCTCACCTCTTCTTTGTATTTCTTTTCTTTCATGTTTGTTTCTTGAATTTTTCTTCAAATAATATTCTGTGTTCATCCCTCTTATTCTTATCTTAATCTTCTTAATTTGGTTGGAATCATTAGTGGAGACAAGATTGGGTTATACCCTTTCAATCCGTTGCTTATGCAAAACGTCTCCACGATGACTACACCACCCATGGAAGAGTAGTTCTTTTTAGTAATCGATCGACCTCTATCGTTCTTCATTTATTTATTTTGAATCAATGAGATACTGTAATTCACATATTATGATCTATTAATTGAGTTTTTAATTTAAATGAAACTAAGAAAGCAATTGAATAGTTAACACAAAACACGCGAGGTCGGGAATTGTGTGAACTGTGAGAGCGCAACCTTAACCGGTAATTCAAAACCACATGGGATCATTTTGTAGAGTTAAAATATAATCCTTAAACACAATTCATACTCATTTCCAGAGTGGATATGTGCCTTAATTTACCACTGACCATAAGCTAATCTTAGAACATCAATCAAAGCAGGGTGCTGCGATTGCATGTTCCGAAGTTAGCCTAAGGTTAAATTCACTTCAATCTTCGTGGTAAAGTTAATTCTCGTAGGGTTCGGGATTTAACAAATTTAGGGATCATAATTAAGTGAATATTAATTTAAATGATATTGATTAATAAATGATTGAAGAGGTAGAGTTAGATCGATTACGTCTTTTAAATATTGTCTAAACAAACATCTTTTTGTTGTGTCATTTTAATCAAACTTCATTTCAAAACTAAAAAACAAAAAAAATACAATCTTCTTCTAGGAAACTTCTTCTAGATTCATAAACTATAAACAAACACCCCCATCCTTTCAAGTAGTGTTTTTATTCTCTTTTATTTTACTTCTAGAATATCTCTAAAAATTGTTTTCATTCACTTCCTCCTTTGAGAGACGACCTTGGTCAACCACTCTGCTGCACCTAAGTACCCCAAAATAATACTAATCATTTGAGGGCGCCCACGACAGCGCTCTTTCAAATTGGCGCCTTTGCCGGGGAAGAAAGTAATTATTTCAACCAATTAGAGGTATTTATTTTATTTTACATTTTAATTCTCTTCCTCTCTTCTTTCTTCCGTCTTTACCCAATCTGATTTTTTTTTCTTATTCGTTTATCTCTTTCTACTTCTTTTTGGACCATCAACTCAAACTTCAAATTTTTATTTTACTATGGTCCACATTCCTTCTTTTCATCTTACATTGATTGATGACACGAACTAATCCCGAAGATCTCTTAGATCTTGACCCTGAGATTGAACGTAGCCATAGGGCACGAATCAGACATTCTCAGTCTACGGGAAGTTTCAACATTCAACCAGTTGGAGAATTACTCCAATATCAGAACATTGAAATTGGAAGCAATTCAAATTCAACCATAAAACAAGAACCAATGGCTGGAAACAATGGAAATAAACTTAATAGAACCATTCTAGAATTTGCTGCACCTGATATTAACTATCAACCAAATTGTATTGCATACCCAAATCTCGAATCGGACTTCGAACTGAAATCTGGGTTAATTCACTTAATTCCAAAGTTTCATGGCCTCTCTGGTGAGGATCCCAATAAACATTTGAAATAATTTAATGTGGTTTGCTCAACCCTAAAACCTAGAAATGTCACTGAAGATCAAATCAAACTAAGAGAATTCCCATTCTCACTTGATGGAGCTGCGAAAGATTGGATGTATTATTTACAACCCGAAGATGTATCTTGTTGGAACGATTTGAAACATCTTTTCTTGCAGAGATTTTTTCCAGCATCAAGGACCACATCCATTCGAAAAGAGATATCAGGGATCAAGAAAGCACAAGGGGAGGCAATGTATGAGTACTGGGAGCGATTCAAGAAGTTGTGTGCAAGCTGCCCACATCACCAAATCAGTGAGAAACTCCTCATCCAATACTTCTACGAAGGACTCACACCCATGGAGAGGAGCATGGTGTATGCTGCAGCTGGAGGAGCATTGGTGGACAAGACACCAGTAGCTGCACGTGCGTTGATTGACAAGATAGCCCAAAACTCCCAACAATTTGGTGATAGAGGTACACCACATGTCAGGGGAGTACATCAGGTAAGTCCTTCTTCTCTTGAAATTCATTTGATTGATACTAAGTTAGAATAATTGACAACTATGGTGAGGCAGATTTCATTGGCTCAAAAGACATCCCAACCCCCTCCTTCAAGGCCTTGTGGTATTTTCACTGAGACAAGCCACCCAACTGACTGTTGCCCACAACTCCAAGAAACAGAAGATTGTGCAGCAGTGTTCCCTGGGAGACCATTTCAGCAGCAACAACAACAACCATATCCCCAAAAGAAGTTTGATCCAACATACAACCAAGGTTGGAAAGATCTAGTGGACATGAGGTATGGCTCTGGACAACAAAAAAGGCCCCCTTTTCAACCAAAATTCCAGTAGCCTCCACCTTACCAACAGGGTTTCCAACAACCCCAAAGGATATTCGAAGATCAAACATCAACGAGTCAGCAACAAGGGAATATCCAACACAAGGTAGACTCTAACACTGATGATCTTTTGAAACAAATTGTTCTTAATCAACAGAATGAGCTGAAGAGTCAAGGTTCGGAGCTGAGAGAGTTGAAGACTCAAATGAGTCAGATTGCCACCGCCCTCCATGAACTTGTGAGTAAGAATTCTGGAAATCTACCTTCCCAACCCACTCCAAATCCAAAGGGGAATGTTAGTGCCATCACATTGAGAAGTGGGAAGCAAATGAACGATACATCTGCACCTACCATTCCACCGGGATTCACCTCAACTTTAGAGAAGCCGCATTCCATACCAACTGATGAACAATCCAAGGAGAAAGATAAAGGTAATAAAAAGATTGATGATGTTCCTCCTAAACCCCTTCCTTTTCCAAACAGGGTTGTTCAAACCAAGAAGATGGCTGAAGAAGCAATGAAAAAGGAGGTTTTGGACACATTCAAGAGTGTGGAGATCAACATTCCTCTACTTGAAGCCATTAAGCAAATCCCAAGGTATGCCAAATTCTTAAAAGAACTCTGCACCAATCGAAGAGGGCTCAAGGGAAATGAGTGGATAAACATTGGAAGGAATGTCTCAGCACTCATTTCACCAACCCTAGCAATGCAAACAAAGTTCAAGGATCCAGGGACATTCACCATCCCATGCACCATAGGGGAGTTGCACTTTTCTGATGCACTTTGTGATTTAGGTGCTTCCATAAATGTGATGCCTCACTCTGCATTCTCTTCCTTGCAGGTTGGTGAGTTGAAGCCAACAAGAGTAGTGGTGCAATTGGCGAATAGAGCTACGGCATATCCAGCGGGAGTCCTTGAGGATGTACTTGTCCGGGTAAGAGACATGATCTTTCCAGCAGATTTATATGTTCAAAACATGGAGGATGATCGGGTAAGTTCTCATGCCCCCATTATCTTAGGTAGACCCTTCCTCAAAACTTCAAAAACTATCATAAATGTCAATGAGGGTACACTTTCCATGGAGTTTGGAGATGAAGTTGTGATATTTAATTTTATGGATTCCATGAAGTACCCCTCAGAGGACCATTCTGCTTTTGTTATCTCCCATTTTGATCCACCAAGTAAAAACATCATGGAATTGGATTGTCTTATGCTTAGGGATATTTTGAGTATTGGTTCTGGTTTAATGACTAAGAGAACTTCCACACCTGTTTCTAATGAACAAGACTCTCTAAGATTTGATTTTGATGTGGATTCATATTCTGGTTTTGATCATGTTCACTCTGATTATGAAATGGCTGTTGAGTATGCTGATGGATTTGATGCTTTATTCTATGATTTTGATGATGTCTATTCTGTTACTGATGCTCTTTGTGCACATATTTCATTTCCTTCAATGTCTCCATCCATACTACACCCTCCTTCATTAGAACTCAAGCCATTGCCACCAAATCTGAAATACTCATACTTGTTGAGTGGTAAGAGATTACCTGTTATCATTGCTAACAATATCCCTTTTGAACATGAAGAAAGGCTTTTGAATATTTTGAGGGAGAACATCAGGGCGATTGGGTGGACCTTGGCTGACATATCAGGTATTAGCCCCTCCATTTGCATGCATAGGATTATCTTGGAGGATGGGGCTAAACCGGTGAGACAACCACAAAGGAGACTCAATCCCACCCTCCTGGAAGTTGTTAAAAAGGAAGTTGAGAAATTGCTCGAGGAAGGTATAATCTTTCCCATTTCAGATTCACAGTGGGTAAGTCCAATTCAGGTTGTGCCTAAGAAAACTGGTTTTACTGTTGTTAAAAATGAGAAAGATTATTTAGTTCCAATGAGGGTGCAAAACAGTTGGCGTGTGTGTATTGATTATAGGAAACTAAATCAGACCACTCGCAAGGACCATTTCCCCCTCCCATTTATTGATCAAATGCTCGAGAGACTAGCTGGGAAAACACACTATTGTTTCTTGGATGGATTTTCTGGATATTTTCAGGTTCCTATAGCTCCATAGGATCAGGAGAAGACTACATTCACCTGTCCCTTTGGCACATTTGCCTACCGGAGGATGCCATTTGGACTTTGCAACGCCCCAGGTACCTTCCGTAGATGTATGGTGAGTATTTTTTCTGATTTTATTGAGACCTGCATGGAGGTATTTATGTATGATTTTACAGTGTATGGGTCTTCATTTGATGAATGTCTAAGTAGTTTGGGAAATGTGTTGAATTGTTGTATTGAGAAGAATCTGGTCCTGAACTTTGAAAAGTGTCATTTTATGGTAGAGCATGGAATTGTCTTAGGGCATGTGGTGTCAAAACATGGGATAGAGGTTGATAGATCTAAGGTAGAAAATATTTCATCCTTACCCTATCCTTCATGTGTGCGTGATGTTAGATCTTTCCTAGGGCATGCAGGATTTTACCGGCGCTTCATCAAAGATTTTAGTAAGATCCCTCTACCCTTATCTCGATTGCTTCAAAAAGATATTGACTTCAATTTTGATGATTCATGCAGGGTATCATTTGATGAGCTAAAGAAGTGTCTGACCACTCCACCAATCATACATCCCCCACGGTGGGACCTTCCATTTGAGCTTTTGTGTGACGCCTCCAACTTCGCGGTTGGAGCTGTCTTATCTCAGAGGGTGGAAGGACGTTCACATGTGATCGCCTATGCATCAAGGACACTAGATTCAGCCCAATCAAACTACACTACCACAGAAAAGGAGTTTCTTACTGTCATATTTTCTTTAGATAAATTCCGTTCGTATTTATTGGGCTCTAAAGTAGTTGTTTTTTCTGACCATGCAGCTTTGAGGTACCTCCTAAAGAAGCCAGATGCAAAGCCACGACTTATCCGTTGGATGCTCCTTCTTCAATAGTTTGACCTTGAGATAAAGGACAAGAAGGGGTCAGAGAATTTGGTGGTAGACCACATGAGTAGGCTTACTCACACACTAGAGGGTGACACCTTGGACCAGGTACCACTTCGGGACACTTTCCCCGATGAGCATCTCTATACCATCTCAGGTAAGCATCCTTGGTATGCTGATTTAGTTAATTACATTGTTGGATCTGAAATCCCAGCAAATTTGAAGAAACATCAAGTCCAAAAATTAAAGAGTGAGTCAATATTTTATGTTTGGGATGATCCGTACCTCTGGTGCATGTGTAGTGACCAAGTCATTAGGAGGTGTGTTTCCGATCATGAGTTTGAGTCTGTTTTGCATTTCTGTCATACACTTGCTTGTGGTGGACACTATGGACCCCAACGGACAGCTAGGAAGGTTTTAGACTCTGGATTATATTGGCCTAACTTGTTCTATGATGCCCATTTGTTTTGTAAATCATGCTCTCATTGCCAACACACTGGGAACATTTCTAGGAGACATGAGATGCCCCAACAACCCATACTATTTTGTGAGATTTTTGATGTATGGGGCATCGACTTTATGGGTCCTTTTCCTAGTTCATTTGGATTTTTGTACATTTTGGTTGCTGTTGATTATGTGAGTAAATGGGTGGAGGCCAAGGCCACCAGGACTGACGATTCTCATGTTGTTGTGGACTTTGTCAAAGCACAATTTTTTTGCAGGTTTGGAGTACCAAAGGCCATCATCAGTGACCATGGGACACACTTTTGCAATAGGAATTTTGCTTCCCTCCTTCGAAAGTATGGGGTGACACACAAAACATCAACACCATACCACCCCCAAACAAATGGCCAGGCTGAGGTTTCAAATCGTGAGATGAAACAAATCTTGGAGAAAAACCGTGCAGCCAAATAGGAAGGATTGGAGCAAGCGCTTGGATGATGCATTGTGGGCTTATAGAAGAGCATACAAGACCCCCATTGGTATGTCCCCATTTCAGATTGTTTTTGGGAAAGCATGTCATCTCCCAGTGGAAGTCGAGCATCGGGCTTATTGGGTTATAAAGAAATGCAACATGGATTTGGCCCAAGCTGGAATTCAAAGGAAGTTGCAAATTCATGAGCTTGAGGAGATTTTATTGTCATCATATGAGAACTCAAGGCTCTACATGGAAAGATCAGAAGCAGCTCATGACTAAATAATCCAACAAAGGGAGTTTCATGTTGGAGAGAAAGTCCTTCTCTATAGTTCACGACTGAAGTTCATTCCTGGTAAGTTGCGTTCCAAATGGTTAGGTCCTTATATTGTGTCTAATGTTTTTCCTTATGGTGCAGTGGAGATCACACAAGAGGACACTGGAAGGAGATTCACAGTCAATGGGAAATGTTTGAAGAGATACATTGAGGGACATCCTACTGATGTAGTGGATTTTATCACACTGCATGACCCCATCATCACTTGATCACATCAGGCTGTTCCTAACCCTTTCACTATTATATTATTTGTCCTATTTAAAAATTCTGAATTTCATGTGCATATATCATCTCACGGGTTAACATTGAGTACAATGCAATATTTTAAGTGTGGGGGAGGGAACCTTTTAGTTTAGTAATTTCAATTGTTTTCCTGTTAAAAAAAACCCAAAAAAATTGTGTGTTTTTCAAAATTTGTGTGTTTATTTTACAATTTTCTGTGTGTTTTTGAAACTTTTGAGCTGAAATGATTCTCATCACCATTTTTAAATCCATATCAATAAGTGAAACAATTTACCCCTTGAAACTAAGCTTAAATGAATGCTGAAATGACTTTGTTTCAAGTTCAAATATTTAGTAATTTCATGAAATGTACGCTGAATTTTGAATCCCATGTCAATCTCACTGTCTTTATATTTGAAATCACTTTCCTGTGAGGCTCCTAAACCATTATTTTTCATATTCTTTACATTCACCTCACTTCTTGAGAGAACCAAACCATACTTGATTTAACCAGAATTTGATCTATTCCTGTCAAAACATGAGGGTTTGAGGTACTTGTGTTTAAATGATTGAGGCATTTGTTTGGTATTAAAACCCCTATTTAAAAGAATCCTTTTTTATAATGGCCTACCTTGAATATTTAATCCTTGTAGCCCTTAGAAGCCATGCACAGCCTGTTAGGTTAAGCCACATTACAAGCCAATTTTCCATATCCAACCAACTCTTGAAGTGAAATTGCATAATCTAGTTGAGCTTAAGTGTGGGGGAAGTTATCTTGTGTTGTGCCACCACATTATGTGATACTTTGGGTGGAAAATTAAATTCTGAAGAGATGTGTTTTCTGCTAAAGAAAGTCATTGTATTGAAAGCTGTGCCTTTTCTGGAGCTTTCATGACAAGTGAAGCTGTGCCTTTTCTGGAGCTTCTAATTGAGGTGGAAAGTTGTGCCCATCTGGAGCTTTCAAGAAAATCATGTTTGAGAAGATTGACATTTTTTATGCTGAAATGATGAATGGTGTAATCCTTTCATGACTTTTCATGATGATGGAGCTGAATTGATACTATGGGGATTGAAGAGAAGACCATATTTAAGTGAAAATTAGATTAATGCAATTTTGTTTTAAAAGAGTCAATCCCTCCTCATTCAGCCTCAGAGTTTTTCACATCTTAATCCTACCAACCGAAAGCCACAGAACAACCCTGAAAAGTCCTCATGATAAACATATTTCCTTGACTCACATCGGGTAGCGATGTAGGAATCTATCAAGCCTATGGTGACCCTTTTATGAGTTTGGATGAGAAAGACATTGTAAAAAAATTGATATTTGAGTGATGAGAGAAAATTCAAGCGAGGTAAGTGTTTTTTGCATGGGTGGATAAATGAAGTGGAAATATATTGAATGATATAAATGGAGAACTTGAAATAAGGTTTTTTATGAGGCATGATATCTTTTGATTCTTGGTGTGAAATTGATTGATCTTAAGGATATGTGTTTTAAAATTGGTTTTCATTTGATATTGATGTTTACTTGATATGAGGTTTTGCCCAGGTGTGCAAAAGGGTAAGTGTGGGGGAGTTGATAAAACACTATTTTATTGAATATTTTATTGATAATAAATGAAATAATTTCCTCACATTGTGTTAAATGTATTTATTTATAAAATATTTGGGATTTGATCATTCATTTGAAAATTTGGTGAAAATTCCAGTTTTACCCTTAATAGTGCAATGTAGTATTTCGAAAATAAATATTTTTATATTTATTATTTGAATTTGAAATTTTGTAACAGTGTTACTAACTTAATTATCTACAAAATCTATTCAGGACACTAAATCTAAAGAGTTCATTTGGTTGTCGAAATTGGGCCATGAAGTCAAAGTTGGACTGGGCTCGCCAGAATGGAGAAGGTTCTGTATTTGGGTCATATCCTCTACATACGGGCTTGGATTGAGCCCACATTTTGCGGAAAGCTCTGGGACATGATGTGGCACAAATCTTCCTTCTTTAAGGCCAGTAAATGCACGCGTTTTGGAGGTCAAATTGGCGGTGCAAGTTGGAATAAATTATTTAGCCGAGATTTTCATTTCACACTTAAAAAGTTATGTATCCCTAGCCCTCACAAACTCTATTTAAAGGGGGTTTTAACTCTTTGAGAGGGCTGGTGTAGGACTTGGGAAGGTGTGTCCGAAAGGGTGTCTCTTGGGAGCACCTCACAACTCTTGGAAGAAGTAAGCCTTTGTGCAAACCTCTCTTCCAAAAAGGCTCTCCTCTCTCACCTCTTCTTTGTATTTCTTTTCTTTCATGTTTGTTTCTTGAATTTTTCTTCAAATAATATTCTATGTTCATCCCTCTTATTCTTATCTTAATCTTCTTAATTGGGTTGGAATCAATAGTGGAGACAAGATTGGGTTCTACCCTTTCAATCCGTTGCTTATGCAAAACGTCTCCACGATGACTACACCACCCATGGAAGAGTAGTTCTTTTTAGTAATCGATCGACCTCTATCCTTCTTCATTCATTTATTTTGAATCAATGAGATACTGTAATTAACATATTATGATCTATTAATTGAGTTTTTAATTTAAATGAAACTAAGCAACCAATTGAATAGTTAACACAAAACACGCGAGGTCGGGAATTGTGTGAACTGTGAGAGCGCAACCTTAACCGGTAATTCAAAACCACATGGGATCAATTTGTAGAGTTCAAATATAATCCCTAAACACAATTCATCCTCATTTCCAGAGTGGATATGTGCCTTAATTTACCACTAACCATAAGCTAATCTTAGAACATCAATCAAAGCAGGGTGCTGTGATTGCATGTTCCGAAGTTAGCCTAAGGTTAAATTCACTTCAATCTTCGTGGTAAAGTTAATTCTCGTAGGGTTTGGGATTTAACAAATTAAGGGATCATAATTAAGTGAATATTAATTTAAATGATAATGATTAATAAATGATTGAAGAGGTAGAGTTAGATCAATTACGTCTTTTAAATATTGTCTAAACAAACATCTTTTTGTTGTGTCATTTTAATCAAACTTCATTTCAAAACTAAAAAAAATACAATCTTCTTGCAGCAAACTTCTTCTAGATTCATAAACTATAAACAAACACCCCCATACTTTCATGTAGTGTTTTTATTCTCTTTTATTTTACTTCTAGAATACCTCTAAAAATTGTTTTAATTCACTTCCTCCTTTGAGAGACGACCTTGGTCAGCCACTCTGCTGCACCTAAGTACCCCAAAATCATACTAATCATTTGAGGGCGCCCACGACAGCTCTCTTTCACCCGTATCAAACAGATGAATCAGAGGATGTTCTAGAGGTTGAGGGTATAGGGGAAGACATGGATCATTCAGAGGCCACTATTCCAATTCAACCCCTGCTAGAACTATGTACGCAGTAGAAACTCTTGGCAGATCCCTTCAACAAGCTCAATAAGAACAAGCAAGGTATTCTACACAAGGAAGATTCAGTCTAGGCACAATTATTTTGGAAGATCGGTTGGAGGTTCGACCTTCTTCCTCTCAGCAAGTAAATATACCTAATCGGTATAGTCTTCCAAAACCAGGAGTATTACCAACTCCTATCCCGGTACAAGATGCATAAACTTTCTAAGCATTAACTTCTATGGCACCTGCGAAACCACATGTTCCTATTGGGGAAAGAAGACATTTGGATCAAAAGTATGATGTATTGAAACACTTGGCCCAAATACATGACAAGTTATCAATTCTGGATGCTTTGAATTTATCCAAGGATCTTCGGGAGGCACTCATCGAGGCTTTGTCCAGTCCTCAGGAGTTTGAAACTGAAATCATTGTAGGTGAAGTCCACCATGTAGAAAATAGTCCTGCAGAATTCAATGTAGTGATATCTTTTACTGATGAAGATGAAGATGATGTCATGCATGGAAATATTATACCTTTGTACTTATCTGGCAAGGTCAATAGTGTAGATATCTGAAGAGTTTTCATTGATAATGGTTTAGGAGTCAACACCATCCTCATTCGTACACTTCGTCTATTGGCCCCCACAGAATCTGATTTATCTCCTTCTACTTTGATGTTACTAGGATATGATAAAAATGAACAAGATCCACTGGGTGATATTACACTCAGAACTCAGTTTGGAGACCTTGTATCCAATTCATATTTCATGGTTGTTGATCAAGACGCAGCCTTTAACATCTTGTTTGGTAGACCCTGGCTACATCAACATGCGGTTATCCCTTCATCAAACTATCAATGTCTCAAATGATGTTTTTATGGTCAAATTGGGACATTGAATGGTTATAAGTCCACGTTCAAGACATGTGAATCTCAATACAATGAGGCAGAATTCTACCACATGACGGGAAAAGAGATATCCACAACAAGGTGGATTACCAAAGTTAATGCTCTATATGGTTTGGAAAAGATTCCAGTAAACCCATTTACACATGTGAGTATAGATTATGTGCTGCCTATCAGACATATTGAAAAGATATACCCAAATCAAAATACTCTTATGGAAACTTCCATAATGTCAATTACTACAATCAAGATAGACAGCATTCGAGAAATTCGGGATCCACCAAGAAATGATGAAAGCTCAAATAGGGATATCTTCATTTCATCTGATGAAATCCAGTAATTATATACATCACCAACTAGATCATAAGAAGCTATAGCAATGCTAGAGGTAATCAATGATGTCTACTCTCAGTCCATCATCTTCTATATATTACCCAGGAAAGACCCTTCATCATCAATCGGGTTAGAAATGGAAGCTTCTTCTTCAAGATGTTCAAATTTTAACATCTCTTCTGATCATGTAAATTCTGGTTCTTCATCTACTACGAAAATATAAATAGAAGAAATAACACATGTTGAAGAAGAAGTGGAAGATCATAGGGATTATCCTCCATCATTTGAAGAGCCTATCTCTACCACCGTGGATGAACTCATAGAAATAAATCTTCGTACAAAAGAAGGTCTCTGCCTCACTTTAATTACTGCGGCCATGACTCTTGAAGAGCAAGAGATTTATATTTCTTTTTTGAAGCAAAATCGAGATATATTTTCTTGGATCTATACAGAGATTCAAGGGCTTGATCCTGATGTTTCCACTCATCGTTGGGGTTTTCCAGAAGAACATCGGGGATTCAAAAAAGCTGCTAGAAGAATACATCCAAACTATGTTTCCAAAATTGAGGCCAAAGTGGATAAGATTATCAAAGATAACTTCATCAGAGTTGTTAAATATCCCAAATGGTTGGATAATATTGTCCTAGTGAAAAAGAATAATAGGAAAATTAGAGTTTTCATTGATTTCATAGATCTTAATCGGCATTATCCTAAGGATGATTTTCCAGTCCCGATTACAGAACTCTTAATTGATGAAACAGTTGTCTATGAAGAACTTTCCTTCATGGATGGATATTCAAGATATAATCAAATCTGAATGGCTCCATAAGATGAAGAATATACAGCCTTCAAAGCCCATCAGGGTGTGTTTTTCTATCAGTTAATACCCTTTGGCCTGACTAATGCAGGCGGAACGTATCAGTGTTCCATGCATCGTATCATCAAACCCTTTTAGGGATGTTTGTTGAATGTTTTGGGGAATATTTGGTGGTTAAATCCAAACAACGTTCTAATCAATTTTTGGATTTTGAAATCGTCTTTTTCAAACTTAGGCAACTTAATTTGAAGATGAACCCCTTAAAATGTGCTTTTGGGGTAACCTCAGGAAACTTTCTCGGCTTCGTTGTACGCCATCGTGGTATCAAGGTCGATCCTGAGAAGACAAAGTCAATCCTAGGTATGTAACATCCCAGAAATTTAAATGAATTGAGAGGACATCAAGGACACTTGGTCTATATTCGGCGTTTTAATCACCAATTTCGCAGGAAAAAGTTTACCCTTCACCAAATTGATGAAGAAGGGAATCACATACCAGTAGACTGAAGAATGTTAAGAAACATTCGATGTTCTCAAGAAGTATCTCTTAAGTCCATCGGTATTAATTCCACCTATTTAAGGAAGGCCACTTATCCTCTATGTGATAGCTTTAGAGTGATCATTGGGTGCCTTTCTTACCCATAAGAATGATGCTGGGAATGAAAAGAGCCTTGACTATCTTAGTTGGACTATGCTTGAAGCAGAAACATGATATTCAAATATTGAGAAATGATGCCTAGCATTAATCTTTTCATTTCAGAAGTTGAGACACTACCTGCAGCATCACGAGGACCAATTGGTATGTCACAATAAACCACTCAAATTCATCCTTAGTCTTCCAATTCTTACAGGACGTTTGGCGAGGTGGAAAGTTATTTTTCAGTAATTTGATATTCAGTATGTGTCTCAAAAGGCAATAAAGGGCCAAGATCTTGCTGATTTCCTCACTGAACATCTTTCAGCAGAAGATACATCTTCAGATATTGAAATTCTTGATGAGGAAGTATTCTTTATTCAAGATAGTCTTCAAACATGGGAAATGTACTTTGATGGTGCTTCCAGAATTCAAACAGGGAGGAAAATGGAAGATCCTAAATTCAACAAAGCTGGGTTAGGAATTGTACTCATTTCCCTGGAAAACGCAGTGCTACGTTATTCCTTCTAATTGTTTGGAGGTAGTACAAATAATGAAGCATAATACCAATCTCTTATTGCAGGATTGTAGTTGGAACTTCAAGCACAAGTGAGTCACTTAAAGGTGAAAGGTGATTCAGACCTAGTAATCAAACATGTAAATAGGGATTATGCAATCAGAAAAGAGGAAGTAATCCCTATATATGATTATGTCAAAGAGTAAATGGCTGAATTTCTTTCGGAACCGATAATTTCTTATGTCCCGAGATCACAAAATGCCCAAGCTGATGAACTGGTTAATATAGCCACAGCTCTCGCAGATCCAAATCGGGACGAGACAACCATTAGTATTACCCACTGTTATACATTTTCACCTTATGTTCAAATCAGAACTGAGGAAATCAATGAAATTAGTCCCATATCTGAAACATATGGTCATACTACATGATGGATGACACCTATCAGGGAATACCTTAAAAATGGAACACTTCCACCTGATAGAGGTGGGAAAGAAAAAATATGGCAACATGTGGTCAATTTCACTTTTTATGATATCCCAGATCACTTAGAGAAAGTTCTCTACAAAAGAGTCTTTGATGGAGTTCTCTTCAAATGCATTGATAGTGAAGAGACAATGGATTTCATGAAAAAAGTGCATGTAGGAGTCTATGGTGCCAATCAGTCCGGAGATAGACTATCTAATCAAGTTCGAAGGCTTGGGTACTTTTGGCCTTCAATGATACAATATTGTGTTGATTTCACAAAAAATTGTCATTCATTCCATGTACATGCCAACATCATTCATCATCCCACATAGTTAGTTCATACAACTATGTAATCGTGGCCATTTTCCACATGGGGAATGGATGTAGTGGGACCTTATCCTTTGGCTGCAACCAAGTAGTTGAATTATATTATTACTGCTGCTGACTTCTTTTCCAAATGGGAAGAGGAAATACACCTCAAAGAAGTCAGTTCTAGATGCATTGTTAGCTTTATCATGTCTAAAATCATTACCATATTTGGTGTCCCTCATACCATACTGACGGACAATGGCACGAACTTCTGTTAATCAGAGCTGTGGAAGATGTATCAAGAATAAAACATCGAATACAATCATTAATCTCGATATCATGCAGCGACCAATGTCCAGATAGAATCTTTCAACAAGACTCTTTCAAAAATACTACAAAATATGGTGGATAATGATAAAAAAATATGGCCTGAAAAACATTTTCATGCTTTATGTTGTTATTGAACCACCACCCGCACAGTAACGCGGTCAACTCCATATTCATTGGTATATGGAACAGAAGCAGTCCTACCCATTGAGGTTCAATTACCCTCGCTCAGAGTAGACATTTTTGATTAGTCATCTAAATATAAAAAATCTCAAAAGTGATTGGATGAATTGGAATGGTTAGATGAGAAAATATTGTGCCCCATGCACCACTTGGAAGTCTATCAGAATAGTAAAGCATGAGGTTTCAATAAAAAAAAGTCCATCTTAGTTCATTCGTTCAGGGAGAATTGGTATTAGTTCTCAGAACTCCAATGATACTTGGAAATAAAACTCCCAAGTTGGAGCCAAAATGGGAAGGACCTTATTCAATACATAAGGTATACTCTAATAGAGATTATTCGTTAATTTCAATGGATAGAGAACTCATCACTACTCCAACCAATGCTAGATTTCTAAAGAATTATTTTATGTAACAAAAATACTTTATCATCCAAAAATACGTTAAATTGTATCATCATCCACGTTCCATGAAAATGACCTTAAACTATTTTCATCCCTTTTCACCCCGCACAATGTTAAACTGCATAATCTATGGTCCATGGATTTGACCATAAAATGTTTGCGCCATAATCCAACATGATGTTAAACTGTGCCATCATCTAGTATGACAATAAATTGTAGCATCCACGGTCCATGCATCTGACCTTAAACTATTTTCATCACTTTTCGTCTGGCAATACATTAAACTGCATAATCTTTAGTCCATGCATACGACCTTAAAATGTTTGCGCCATCATCCAACATGACGTTAAATTGTGACATCGTCCAACATGACGTTAAAACTATGAAAAAGTCCTTAATATATCCATCATGACATTAAACTGTGTCCTATTTTTTCCTTACTGCATGAAATTAAACTGCATAGTCCCCCTTTCATCCAACATGACGTTAAACTGTATTTTCATCATAGTCTTTGCTACATGACGCTAAATTGTACAATACCCTTACGTCCAACATGATGTTAAACTGTGTCCCTATATTTTTCCTACATAACGTTAAATTGTACTGCTCATTCATCCTACATGATGTAAAACTAAACAAAGTCCCATAATACGACCTACATGACATTAAACTGTATTTTTTCCCTGTTACATGACACTAATATATACAGCACCAATAATCCTCACTACAAGACTTTAAACTACATAGTCCCTTCATATGTCATACATGACATTAAACTGTGCATCGTTAAGGTTGTTTCTACCTCTTGTTTCTCACATTGAGTATGACTCACATGAGCTTAGAGTAAACTTCAACCATAACACCCTCTCTAGGCCGCTAACCATGCGTAAGTCCCAACACAATTTTTTATGTCATTGTCCCCAAGAAAAACTTGATCACAAATTCATTCTTTAATTTAACTATGTGGACTTTGATCCTTGTGTTCTAGGCTGGGTACGTAGGCAACCTCCTGAGGTTCAAGCCCAAAACCAATCTCTTCACATTGGTTCACCTTTGTCCTTACTATATGACGTTAAACTGCACAACATTTTTTGTCATGTATGACAATAAACTACAACATTATTTGATACCCTCACCTGAGAGGGAATCATTATTTACATTGATCTTCAAATCAAGTTATATTCCAAAGACTACGTGCATACATGGAAATACCCGAACCTTTTATCATGGGTCAAACTATCATTGCACTAAAGTCACAGTCACCCTTCACTTGTACGAACCAAATCTGTACAGTGGGTATTTCTAGAACTACATGTGGATTGATTCCAATCCTTATGGGATACATAATAAAATATGATAATCCCTCAAATCCATCCCCAAGACTTTGGGCCTAACCCCAATTTTCGCTTTTAGTCCCCTAGATGAAAAGTCCCTGTGAAAACACACACTGTATATTCATTATAATGGTCCAAGTTCTATGACCCTAAACTGAGATTTTCCATAAATTCATCCCACATGATCATAAAATATATTTCAAGAACTACGTATGGCTTGATTATCATCCTTATGGGATACGTAGTGAAGTCTGACATTTCAATTCAGGACCTGGGCACAACATGATTATGGTTAACATTGATCTATGTATCTATTTCATGCATTGTAAAATACCCATTTTCATATTTCATATTCCTAACCTTAAATACTTACATATCTCCATAACCCTTTTCATGACTTCTGGTCACAAAATGTCTAATTTCTGAGAGTTCTTTTTTCTAACAATGCAGCACATGCCCTTAGGTGGCCTGGCATAAACAGTCTACATAACGGACCTGTAAGCCAAAATATGCTATTATTTGACTATGTAGACAATGCCCTTAGGTGGCCCTACATAATTCAACCACCTAACGGGTTTGTCAAATAAATGGCAACTTCATTCATGGGAAGAAAACCTCTTTTTTACTTATTGGTATTATCAACAATATGTAAGGATCCACAAAAAATAGTCATCCCTAACATATTTGTCCCATGTACTTTTTCATGATCTGAAATTATTCAAGCCTATGGTTTATATTTCCCTTCCCTACGTTTAGGTTATAACTTCGTAGGAGTGACATTCTTCCAGTTCTTAGACAATATTTCATGGAAATATCTTCTCCATATTCAAGTACCTCTCTCCATACAACAAACTCTTTTCTTTGGAAAATTTGAATCTATTTAAATAGCCACTAGATTTTTAGCACTAGAAAATTTAATTTCTGAGAGTTCTTTTGCCTAACTATGTAGCACGTTCCCTTAGGCGGCCTTTCATAAACAATCTACATAGCAGACTTGTCAGCCAAAAGATACAATTATTTGACTGTGCAGCCAATGCCCTTAGGCGGCCCTACATAATTCAACCCCATAATGGGTTTGTTAAATAATGGTAACATCATTCTTGGGAACTACTTATTCTAATGCCTTTTATCCCATTTGGTATCATTCTTCAGATTAAAAATTTCTTAATTAATCGTTTACATATTTTCCCTCATACTTGAACATGGTAATATGTTTTCAGATAAATTATCAAGGAATTGAGTAAATGATAATCCATTTGATCAAAGCTATTTCGACCTTAAACATTACCCTTTTTATGTTCAACGTGCATAAATGGAAACTACTCACAAATGACAAGGGAAATCTGAGCATAAGTCAAGTTATAGCTCACTAAACATAAATATTGTATGATTTTAGGTAATATTGAGCAATAAAAAGATTCATAGTTTGTAGGGTTATTTATAATAATCCAAGAAAAAAATCAAACTATGTTTACTTGTCCCATTGGCTTAGGTATAATTTAAAGCATGTAGCAAAAGAAGGCATGCACAAATGATAAAAATAAATGTACTTTTCATTTGATACATTAGAGTTAGAAGGACATCCAATGATTGGAGTATCTTCTATTTTCCAAGAATTACAAAAGGCAGTCAACATAAATCATTATTTGATTTACAACATCCCGAGCTTCCTCAAAAACCACTTGAAGTTCATGCACTCGACCAACTTCACTCTTTTCATCTTGATGGAGTGATTTTTTAGAATCTTCAATGGCTTTCATAACTTTCATTTGAACTTCTTCCAATGAATTGTTAACCTGGCCATGTTCCCCAGTAACAACATCCAACTGTTTCTGGGTACATCTGCTAGACTACTTTCTCTTTGATCTTATGCTTCAGCTCCTTCAACATGGCAACATGATCGGCCTTAGCTGAGGACATTGTAGCCTCAAATTTATTGATGCTGACTGACAACCTCACCCAGGTCAAATCATGATGGAAATTTTGCTTCTATTCCCACATTAAGATGACTTGTTTCACTACGGCATGGATCTCTTGATATCCAAAACCACCATGTCCTAGCATGACAAACAGGTATGACAGTCGCAGGATCTTTGATGACAGATCTTATAAAGGCACTTCAGATATGATCATCCATATGTTCTTCCATGCCTTGTGTCGTGAAAAATGGAGCACCTTTTGTAATTATGGGTCTGACTCCGCATCACTGTCACAGGGGGGAATATAATCCGGGATTAATGAACTTAATGAAGTGCCATGTTCTAGTCCTTCCCCCGGACCCGTGTTTCTTCACCCTCTATTCTCTTTGGGGCAGAGGCTGAGGATTCAACTCCAGATCTAGCCACTGAAATTTATGGCCCCGCATAATCAATTTAATGCTTTTATTAGTTCAAAAGGATAACAAAAGGTTATTGTCTATATTAAAAATTAAGTACAGTCAAAAAAAATTGTTATCTCTTACCCAACGATAGATCAGTAACTTGAGAAGGCTCCTCCCCTTCTTTCCTAGCTTCAACAGGATTTTCAAGTTGAGTTTTAGGAAGCTCTGTTAGGTTAAGCTCCACTTGAGCTAATGTCTCTACAATAGTATGGTTTTCTGTACCCCCTTCAGGCATTGGCAGATCAGCAGCTTTCTCAGATATAACTGTAAATTTCAACCGATCATGATCAGAGATGTAATAAGAAGTTACTGTTAATCGGACGCAGGATAACACACACTTACATAATCTTCTTAATTACATGGTAATTTAACATGATCTAAAAAACCTTCAAAATATGCACCATGTTCTATCATTTCATCCAATGAAATCTCAGAATCCGGGTTAATCTCACCAGTGAGAGCATTTGATATGTCTTCTTGGCGACCATCATTTTGCGGCCTTTGACCCTGGATAACTTCTTCAGATAACATAGCGGCGTCAGTTGCAATGGACGCCAAGAGATCTAGTGCATGGGTTGAACCTAATGTATCACAGAATCGAAGTTAGTTTATGTTTCATTCAACATTTTATGAATCATTGTTAACTTACAAGAATCGGGCTCTTCTCTTCTTGAAACAGCAGTAGAGAGGATACTGGGAATAAACGTTGGCTCTTCTCTAGGAGTAGCCAAGTCAGCCTAAACATGTGATTTTTCACCGGTACCCTCTGTGGTCCTGAAAGGTGGATCAGTCCGCTCGCTCAGAGGGGAAATTGACGAAGCCCATGTGATCCCAATAAGTATGAGCAACCTTTTCTTGGGTTAAGACTCATGATTATCTGAAGGACTTACCAATACTGATGAAGCGTTTAGTTGTGGACTTCGTCCTTCGATGCTTTTTCTTCTTTTGATTTTTGGGAGTGTCGGCAGTCTCATTTACAGGTACATGAATTGGAGAATAGAAATCCATATCAAACTCCTCATCCATTGCTTGCTGACCTGGATATATCTCGCCCGACTCGTGAGGAGATTCAGCAGCTGCCTCGATGGTAGTACCACTAGGGCTATACGATGGTGATGGAACCTCAGTAGTTCGTTTCCTTGAATGTTGCAGGATGAAGAAAATAATTTCCATGAGTAACAATTTTTTAACTGGAATTAGGTTACAAAGAAAATAAAGAAAGAGACTTACATCTTCCGGAGCCACATAGTCATGCCACTCATCATCTCCGGAACCACCAGGCCCCTTAGTGGTGCAACGATCTATCATTTACTTCAACCGCTTGGTGACAGGAATGGAATCATCGGTGGAATATATGATCATTTATACCTCTCTAATATAATCCAGCACTTCATCAGGTTTATCCTTCTAACAGATATCTATAGAAGCCAGAAGATTCCCTATTCCAGGGTGGTGTATCCCCTCAGACATATCCAGCCTGGCAGTTTCAACACAGTGTGATAAAGTCTGCCTTGTCTGGAAAGCCTCTAGTCATAGATATTCAGTATGTGTACCAGAAGGCTATGAGGAGGGTCCTACAACCTTATACTTCATCTTCTTCCCAGCTCCTGCAGCTATAGATAGAGAATAAGAAAATAAGACTTATTGCTCTATAAAGTAATGGTGATTAAATTTCCACAATGAAGTAACTCACAATGTGTTGATGGAGTGTGTCTTCTGATTCTGACAGGTGGATTATATCTGGCATGAGGAAGCTTTTCCGCATGTGGTGCCTCAACATCCCCATCCTTGGAATCCAATGAATCAGCTTCAGGTGGTGTAGAAGAATCACTTTTCAGATTAAGGGTTTCTTTCTCTACAGTTCTATTCCTTTTCCCCACCTGGTAAACCGGGTGATTCATCACCCCTCTAGGGTATGATGCTATGCAATTCTTGGCATACCATGAAGTCATGTTATTCGATTCTTTATCAACTTGTAGACCAAATACTTCCCCGGTCTTCTCCCTAGATGCCAACAACAATAATTCTCAGGAAACCATCGGGTGTTTCTTTGACCTGAAATACATAGGGGGAGATACAATAGTCTTCCGAAAACACATGAATTGACATGAAAATCTATATGGAACATATGCCTCATATATAATCTCTCAGTCAATCCTGATGACCAGCACACCATCTCTACAGGCCAGCATGTATGCCCTTAATTCCAGGCTGGCTGTTCTATCATCAAAAAACCTCCCGGTTGGTGGATTTAAATATGGGATGAAATTTAATTCCTTACACATGATCATCCTCACCTTCATATCATAGGAATTTAGAGATAGTGGAGAAATTCCATAGATTTCCTACACTAATAGCATGAAAAAACTTCGTGGAATCTGTACTCAATTCTGTACATTATACATCCTGAAGTGAGTGGTGATCCATCCAACCAATACTTGGAATGGTCCCACTATTCTTAAAGGAATCTTACCCATGAAGACATGGAGTAAGCTCTTATGAATCTTTGCTAAAATGGGGGTAGCAAACCCATCCTTTTTTCCCTCAGCCAACTTCACTGCAACAATGAAGGTCCCTGGCCTGACGCCTCCCTTCGAGTCCCTAACTGAAAAAAGATAAACACTGAGCCCCAAGGACAAGAATCCCACTAGACGAGTCTTCTTTGGTATTCTCTGATTTACCTCATATCCCCACTTCTCAAATTATCCTACTTCCAAGGTCAGCCAAAATATTCCTGGATCACCCCTCTTCTCTGTTTTGGGGTAGGTGGTAGGACGAGTGGGCCCCTTCTCCTTAGGCCCCTTCCCCTTTGATCCCTTATCCTTCAATCCCTTCTCCTTCGGCTCCTTCTCCGGCTTCTTGGTAAGAAATATATTCATCCACACCTCTGGATGAATTTCATTTCTAGAATGAGTTAAGGAGGGCTCTCAACTCTTGATCTTGTGAATGATTTTCAATAAATCCCATTCCAAATTCGGGGTCTTCTCTGAATCATTCCAAGTAACCTTGGGAGGAAAGAATTTATCATACATATAACCCAAAATTGGAGCCCTTGATATCTTGTGGACATCCCATAGAATGATACCTACTTTTCCATGAGTCAGATGGAGAGAATTTGTTTCTAGGCTCTAATGGATGAGTATCTCCAGCACAAAGTCGCCATTCCTATAAACATATGTTTTCCAAGCCCAGACGGCTTCATATATTGCAGCTACTTTCAAATCCTTGACAAACTCTGCACAGGTTTGTTGCACCCAGTATGCCCACATCCAAGTTGGCTTCACACCTCCTCCAAGATGAAAGTCCCAACTCTTCTTCTAGCCTTTGGATTGATCTATCTGAGAGTTTCAGAAGATTGAGGGATCACTATGTGGTTGCACCTCAGGCTTGTGAGGTTTCAGATCTGAGGTACATGGACTATAATGCATTATATAGGCCTTCTCCACTATTCCAGCATTTACAAATACTCCTCCACTTGAGATATTTTCTAAAGCATAATTGGTGTAATTCTGAAACAAAGAAATTGGGAGATAGTTCTTTGCCTGTAGAATGGTGACTTCTCGCGGATGACCATAGCCATACCAAGGTAGAAAAATACTCTGTGGAAAGTCAGGATGATACTTCTTCAGGTACATGGCCAAATCTAGAAGAGTGCTATCCCAGACAGTATAATAATCATGGCCAATGATGCTCATCATATCATTAACTCGCCTGCTATCCAGTTCATCAGTCATTCTGATTCTCTTGGAATCCATTTAATATGCACAAAACATGAATAATTAACTCTTAAGTAAGTTGATTTTTTATAAATTTTGTGATGAAAAGTGAAAAAATGGTTAAGGCATTAAGGCGCGCTAGTCACAAAAATGGCGCACAAGTATCATTATGTCATGAATATTTTTGCGTGCAGGTATCACCGTGAAAGTCCAAATACCTCTACAGCAGCGTGACAACAAAGAAACAGCAGAAAATAGAGCAACTTGCGCGGCAAAGGCAAATTGCGTGGCGAGAGCTCGAAAGTTTGAAATCTGGGTGCTTTCCACAAGAATGTCCGCATATATATAGGCCAGGCCTCAACCCTGCATGCCCAATGCCAGCACGTGCAACCCTGGGCGCAAATGCCTGTGCGACTCTCACATGCGCGATGCCATCTGCACATTCAACACTTTGGGCACCAAATGTTCCTCGGTTTTCTTCTTTACCTTAGAGTCACATCCTTAGTTATTTCGGATCCAACTCTGAGGGGGGACATTTGTTGACTCTCCTTTCTATCACAGAGTCTAAATGAATGAAAAGGGAAATACCTTAAACCCAAAGTGATTCATCCATTGAAAAAACATAAAAAATTAACAAAGGCATGAACAAGGATTCATTTTCACTTGGGTCGCACAAGTTCCACCAAGGTCACGCGAGTATACATGCGCACCACACAATGGTCGTGTGGCTGACTTGGGTGACCTCTTTGAATTTCTCCCAGGGTCTTCACTAGCCTATAAATACCCACGGTGGGCCCATATTTTAGAGACGAAAAATTCCAGAAACTCAGATTTGATCTCTTGGTGCCCTAGTCCCCTCTCAAAGCATCATAACACTTCTAAGTTAATTTCTTACCTAGAACGAGAGATCTAAAGAGGGGTAGTAAGGCCTAAGTGTTGAAACCCATCAACACTTGCACGCCTAAGTGGCCAGCCCTTATGGGAAATGGCTACACTTTCGTGCCGCCTTACCCCTTCAACAGAACTTGTGCGCCACCCTTCTAGAAGTCCCTAGGGATAATACTAAAGGCTTGAGCCAAGTCTCACCCAAGTATTACCTTAAGGGTTGTTCGTCCTGTAAGTACCCATGTTTCACATAGGTACATTTGCGCGACCATGACTTGCGCACCCACGTAGGACTTGCGCGCCCCTCTCTTTTTGGTTGCCTCTCCTGCCTATTTCACCTCTCTTATCCCTATCCAACTCTCCTATTCAAAATCCAGGCTTCAAAACCCTCTTTAAAGCCATTTCTTTTTGCATGGATCCCTTGTTGGCTTCCTTATCTGAAATAAATACTAGGGAACATCTCTCAAAACCTAGTGATTTACATATCTTTATGTCATTAAGGATAGAGATTTCATTCATTCAACCTCATCCTTTAAGATGAGAGAATCCATAATTTGGGTCTCCTTTTCAGGAGTAAGCCCCAATCCAAGTTCTCTTAATTTTGGAATCATCCTCTGAAGTAAGCCCAGAGTACCCTAACCTGGGAATCCTCCTTAAGAGTAAACCCCAGTCATAATTTTCCAAATATGGGCATCCCCCTTAGGAGTAAGACCCAAATTCCAAATCCCTTTAACATGGGCCTCCTTTTCAGGAGTAATCCCCAGTCTTCAAGTTCCCAAATATGGGCATCCTCCTTAGGAGTAAGCCCCAAATTCCAAATCCCTTTAACATGGGCCTCCTTTTCAGGAGTAAGCCCCAGTCTTCATGTTCCCAAATATGGGCATACTTCTCAGGAGTAAGCCCTAAATTCCAAATACATCTACCCAGGGCCTCCTTCTCAAGAATAATCCCCAGTCATAATTTCTCATTGCCACTATTAATTTACATTTGATTTTGGCTTCCTTCTCAGTAGTAAAACCCAATCCTAAGTCCCCTCCAAATTTGGGCACTTTCCTCAAGAGTAAGCCCCAATTTAGAGTATCCAAATCTCCATAAAGTACATATACCTTTATGGACATTGTTCCTGAGTTTCTTTGCCGAAGTAAAACCCAATATTCATATATTTTTTGTAGTCATCCATACATAAGTCCCACATCATTTCTTATGATTGCATCTTTCGTGGAACAATTTTCTGGTTTTACCAATATCTCTTGTTTCTCACCCCGAGCGTGACTCACATGAGCTTAGAGTGTAAAAGTAATTATGACGTCTTTCTTTGAGCCATCAATCATGCATAAACCTCATACTTCTTTACTCGAACTACGTGGGTTCTAATTCCTTTTCCAAAACAAAGGATACGTAGGTAGCCCATCTGCCAGTAGGATCCCAACTATGAAATAATTCAGGTCCTTCTGAATGATAATAAACTTCAAGTTCCCCGCTGAGTGGCTTTAAAACTAGTATGGTTACACTACTAAAAAAACTACCTATACCCACGGTTCAAAACCATGGGTATAGCCCCCAAAACCGTGGGTATAGGATATACCCACGGTTTTGGGAACCGTGGGGCTGAGTGGCATCAGTATAGGGGTCTGGATCTATCCCCACAGTTTTTCAAACCGTGGGTATACTTTTTTTTCCACCGTGTCAACCCATACTCCACGCTGAAAAAGTGTTCATCCCATGGTTTCCATGGTTTTTGAACCGTGGGTAAAAATATTTTACAAATGCCGTCGTTGGGTGTTGAACCAGCGCCAACCCACGACCTGACAGAACATCCACCGCACTTCGCCACTCAGCCAATGAATTTATATTAATATACATCTATATTTGTAAATATATATTAATATATGGCCGCATTACGAAAAAAAGTACCCAGCGAGTTTCGAACCCACGTCTGCATAGCAGGCTCCAGGCGCTTAACCAACTAAGCTGATTCGGCAATGCCTATATATATCTGTATTTATAACAATATACTAATTTCCGTCTCTATATTTTAAAAAACAAAGCCATCGGGATATGATACCTTAACCACTGCAAAATGTATGAAACAATTAACCAACCAAGTCGTCGAAATAATTTTCTTATAAATTTCTATAATCAAAAATATATTCCTTCAAACTAAATATATTTGATACCCACCAAATTAATTTTGTTTTCCCGCGTGTTTTTTTTTCCGCCATAATTTGGGGAAGCTATCCCCACGGTTTTAAAAAACCATGGGTAATTGCCTTCAAAAAAATATTTATCCCCACATTTTTTGAAAAACCATAGGTGTATGCATTGAAATAAACACCTATACCCATGGTTTTACAAAACCGTGGGTATATGCCTTCGAAAAAACTCTATCCCCATGTTTTTTCTAAAACCAGGGGTATAAGTGACCTATACCCATGGTTTTCTAGAACCGTGGGTATAGGTTCCATGATTATACATTTACCCACGTTTTTCTTAAACCGTGGGTATAGGGCACCCCTATAGCCACAGTTTTTTTCCAAAATAGTGGGTATAGGTCTATTTTCCAGTAGTGTTATCATAATAACCATGAGACTTCTATATAATGCGTAGAATGATACCATTGAACACAAATCTCTAACAAATACAGATGATTATCTATCGATAAAGACCCACGAATACATATAAAAGATTCTCTCAATCTCATATACTAATCATTGATTTTCAGATCTAAAGGAAATCTCATTTTCATACTTGGTAATGTAATAAGGATTCACAAACATAACTTAAGTATACAAAGAGAGTCCCTAAATAGACAATAATTCCCCTCAAAATGGTGTGATTAGTCCGACCTCCCATCCTCTCAACCAATGCATTCTTAAGTCTCATCAGTTCACAACTAATGAGCACCTACCTTTGGAAAGTAGGTCCAAAGGGATATGGAATCATTGGATGTTTCATGTTCTATGAACAAAACCGTTAGAAACCACTTGGAATTTTTTAATCTTAAATCAATGAGGTCATTCCCAATTCTAGAGTAGACAATATTTTGGACATTTTATTTGGTCATTTCAACACTTTATGTATATGTTTAACCCCCGAGTAAACCCATCATAACCATAATTGATGTAATAAATTTTAATAGTCTAAAAATTAATTTAGGAAACAATTTTGATTTAAAATTATTTTATAATATAAATTTATATTATTAAAAATATTTTATCATTTTTTTAAAATTTATTTCATTTATATGGAAAATTGTAATTTAAAATTATTCATGAAGATGTGATGAGAAAGTGATTTTTGAAAGAGAAAATGTTCAAAAGTGTACCATGTTTTTATATAAAAATTAAATATGAGAATGATTCAAATGAGGAAAATTGGATTAATATATATATATTAGAACTAATTTTAATAAAAAAAATTAAAACTACTATAAATTTATAAAATATTTTAATGAAAGGATGGATTTCAATTAAAATTTCCCATATTTAACAATTCATAAATTAATCCTTTCATAAAATTTTCAAACATTCACCTTAAGTATATTATAACATTCTGATTCAAAAAATGAGATTTATTATTTATGTTAACTTTTCCAAATTATTAATAAAAATTAAAATAATATCAAAAAAGTAGACAAACCATCTTTTTAGAAAAATATAGCTTTTAAGTATAAAATTGGATTTATTCTTATATCTCTTCTAGAAAACACATAAGATCAGTGTTAAATAGATTATATAATATATACTTTATAAATTTCAATATTATCATTCAATATATTTTTTTTTTGTTTAATTTATTCTGTTAAAATATGCTTGATTCCCTAAAAATAGTTTTTTGAAAAATATTTCCTTTAATTTAAAATTGTTTTTCTAAATTAGATATTTAGTAAAGAATTTATTTTTCATACTTGTTTGATAAAAATATTTTTATAATTTATTTAATAATGTCAATATATTTCTTTCCATAATCTAGGTGATTACTATCATGTAGTAATATTTTTATAATATTACACATTTTTTTAAAATAACTTTATCAGATAATGCAATATAAACAAAGGGTTCTGTGTAATGAAATCCAAACCCAATTCATCATGTAATGAAAAAAATCCATAGATAATAAATTCATTTAAAAAATTTAATATTTAAAAAATCATTAGGATTTTCATTATAAAACACTTAAATGAATTTCGACCTCAAAATTTGACTCAGTCATCGATGGTTTAAAATTTTAAATTTTTTTCCTACAAACTGACATCTTATAAACGGTTAATGAAACCTATTCATAATAAAAGACAAGGGTATCTGTAAAAGTTATTAGGAATAACACATAAAAGGTTCCAAAATAGGATAACATAGTGTGGAGTAAAAACATAGATATAGAAGGAAAAACTAACACTCAAATGCTTATGAAGATTGACAGAAAATTCGATCACAAGATAGAGGATATCGAGAGATCATTAATGGCCACAAATCCCTACACCAGAGAGATGTGAAAAAAGGGCATTGATATCATCAAAAATGATGATTACATGACAATAATTTATTTCAATATCATTTTCCTACTGTTTTGGAATTTATTTTCCATCTAAACTAAGAACATATTAGAATGTACTCACTTGATATATTTTTGTTTAATGTGATCAACTTCATCCTTTCGTTGTTAATTTATTAATTTCCAATTCATCCCTTACATTAATAGGTGGATTTATTTCATGTATAATCCACTAAATAAAATCCATAAATTAATGAATGTTCATTCCATAAATATCATGTTAAAAAGTTAACTATAGTTATCTGATTTTGATAAATCTTTATATAGTGATGAAATACATAAATCTCTAAAAATTCATCCATGGTTAAACTAAAACAACTTTATAAGTGGTTAGCCTTATTAACCATACCAAATAATAAAATCCCAAACATGAAAAATAAGGTCACTAAATTTATAAAATAAACATATCATTAATCCCAAATATACCATAATGTATCTCCTGATTATCACATACATAACTTGTGAATACCATCATCGTGAATTCTATTGAAACATTTTAACAACCCAAATTACAATAAAAGTAGAATGAAATCATGCATTTTTCCTCATTCCTTGAAGAAAAACCAAATATTATTTAACATATTTCAGGGATTCAATAAATTTTTAAACTCCAATGATAACATAAACCACATTGTCATCAAATACTCTAATAGTTATAATATCATCAATATTGTCCAATTTAGTTTATCAATATAAATAATCTCTTTATCTAAAATAAAAAACATTTTTAAAACCTATGGATCATATTATATTCTATCTTCCCTTAATCAATTGTTTCCGTATAATATTACATTTCCATTATATCACTTTTTCAGTTCATAGTAATACTCAACAGATTCTTAAATATTCTTAACAAAAAACATATTCTGAAAAATAATTATTTATTTCATGATTCATATAAAATATTTATTTAATTATAATACATAATCACATCAATCATCTATCTTTTTTCTCCACCCATTAACTAGGATTATTCATATTAATATTTAAGTCTTATTTACATTGATTTGTTAATTGTAGTATCTTAATCATCAACGATATAACAATTACTCATTCAAAAATGTTGAATCTCTTCATGATCACTTCCTTTATGATATATATATTCCAAATACCCATATTTAAACTTTTTAAACATCCAATAATCAAGGATACCTTAGGGGGAAGATTAATCTAATCCATTCTGTTAATAGATATTTTAATTTAGTAACTTGCATTGTGTCATTCTTTTCCACACACAAACAATCTTTTGATCCCTTGGATAAATTATGTTGAGTACTTCTTTTTGTATTCTTGACATATATAAAACTGAATATTCTTTCATCCTTGGTTCCACTACCTGAATTCTTAGTAAAATCTATCCTTTTATTCTTTGTGGAGTCTAAGAGTTAGTTATGTCCTTCATTTTTAGTCATTCAATGTCAGAACAAACAAGGAATAATCACATTATCCTTCGATCTAGTCATCATTTCCTATCCATTATATCCTTCATTCTAGTAATAATCCCAATTGGAAGCTCAAAATAAAATGTTAATTCACATTAAATGTTAACCTAATCCTTTCTGGTACCCACCATTGACTTAAAACAATATTCATAGTGTAAGTTAAAATAATCATAGCAGGGTACCTCATAATCATGATAAATCACTTAGAGTTTGTCAAAATCATGAAACCTTATTTTAAATCTTTGAAATGTTATAATTGGAAAAGTTCATATAAATTGAATATCTATTTATTTCATTCACTATGGTTTTTAATTAATGTTGTAATTTTTTTTACATATCCCCCAGAAGTGTCAAACCAGGTGTTCAGCAAGGCCCGTTGTCATTTTCCATGTGATGATAGAGTCTAGCTCAATATTCCATTTTCAAAGTTGTTACACCTAGGTACCACTATTTTAGAGCCACATCCACTATTAGTATCCAGATTTGGATTTAATTTTTTCGAACCACTAACCCTATATATCAGAAAATTTAAAGAAAATTTACAATTCATTAAATCATCCTTAGAATTATCCTTACCGACATCTCAAGATATATCCTTAGAAATATACCTATGTATCATAATAAAGAATTCTAATACTAGTTTATAAAGGAGAACTAAATCATTCCTATTATACTAACTATAGTGAAACAATCTTCTCATGCATAGAAATTACATCATTTTAGATTAATGTTCAATTCATTACACAATAACATTCATGAGGAATGAAATTTTTTATTGTCTTTAGAGACTAAGAAAAAAATCTACTAATTAGTTGGATGATCTTAAACATATCTCATAAATATCTTCCACTTTAGTACTCTTCACAATCATTCCCTACATAAATCCCATCTTCATTTCCTTGGGAAAGAAAACTTGATGAAGGGTGATATCATATGCTCATTATGCGTAAAAAAGGAAGATATATAATCATAACATGTACATATGTGTATGATAACCCGACCATAACATTATAGAACCATAACATACATTTCAAGGATCATAATATTGTGTCATGGAATAAAGATTACATGTTACTAAGAACTGGATAAAAATAAAATCAAGAACTTGAGCTATTATAGCATTACTAGTACCCCAACCCATGTAGTGGCATGGGACAAGATAGAGAGTAAATCAATGAATCCTTGGTTTTAAATAAAAACTATTGCATAGATATTCAATACAAGAAGTGGAAGAAATGTAACAGTAAACATTATTTAATGAACATAACGTAATAGAATCAGAAATTTAAATTTTTTGAATCTTCTTAGATATTGAGTGTGTGATTAAAATCACTTATAACTGCTTCTCAAAGAAGAGAACAAAACATTTCATTGAAAAATTACATGTAATTGTAAAACATGAGAAGTCATAAATAAATATATTTTAATTGGGTAATTTAAAACCAAAATCCATAAATATTTAAAAAAATGAAAGAGACAAACCTTAAGATGTAAACTAGAAGTATATTAGTCCAGGAGATTTTCATGGTGTATAATGTTCTTGACATATACAGTCAAAATCATATATGATCAGCGGCCTTGTTTTCAATATATTTTTAGTCATCTATGAAATACCACTTCCATTGAAGTGTCTTGGAAATTGAAATTCATGTGTGACATATTTATAATATGATTATACAATATACACAAGGATTATGTGAGACCGTATAATAAAATTTTACCTCTTTAACAGAACATGAAAATCACTAAATAATGATGTGTCCTTATGTGAGGTGAATTTCATGCATGATATATTAATCACTTATAGATAAGCATGTAGGGATCTGTAGATATCACCAACAGCATGCCCCATGAAGGCCATGCCCCATGAAGACATGTTCACATATCACACCCACTTTTGAAAAGACCTCCCAAAAGTAAAAGAATATATAAAAAATAAATCAAATCAATTTAAGAAATTTAAAATTCTTGGAATAATTATTTCATTTGTTTTCTAAATCAGATCTCACTTTTGGGCTTCCCCAATTTTGTCCTATCAAAAATAGTATAGCATCTTTCAAAATAATAAACTAAATAAAATGATTATAAATATTTTTAGAAGTTCCCTTATATTTTCTCAAATACATTAAACTGTTTAATTAATAACATTTTAATTAGTACCTATTATATTGTCATATATTAATGGTGAAAATAGCATTTATGTCTCCCAAAATAATGAATAAACCATAAAATAAATTGTCTAATTTAATTGACTCATCCATTTATCACAAAGTAAACTCCATAAAATAATCATATATTACATACCCTAATAATATTTCCTAGAACACTCAACTGATGAAGCCTCTTCCTCACCACCCCTTTGAAGTTTATGGAGGTGTCTCTCCTCCAATATCAGTGCCCCGCCAACCCCACCACCGGATGGTTTACTATTTTCTTTGTAGATAGATTCATGATCCATTCATGGCTGTGATTTGTCTAAAATTCGGAAGAAGTGATAAATAAGTTTGAATGTGAAAAAATGGGTTATAATTTTGAAATAATATGTAAATTGAAGAAACATAAAGAAAATTACCATGAAAACTAATTCCATCCCCTTTATCTGTGTGCAAACCCACCGATCATTGTTTTAGTGGTTATGTGATCTACTTCCCTACTATCATTTTGTGTTCACGATTCACAAAAACAATCAAGAGGCCTATATGATCTTTAAGTGCATTGAAGGGATACAATGTTTATTTTTAGCTTTATAGAATCACTCTATGAGCTGTTTAAGAAGATTAGCAGTGTAGTGATTGATGATGGGATGATAAATGGAAAAGTTTCAACTGTCCTTATTTAAGATGTACAAAAAAGAAATCTTGTATTCTAAGAAACATGGTTTCATTGAGAAGAATAATGTAAAACAAATTGTCGTTTCTACGCTTTCTGAATCAGGTATGATTCATTCAGATGATGTTATAGAAAGAACCATCGATAAGACATTTGATGAAGCTAATATGAATGTTACATCCCCACCCAACTCACCCATGAACGGGTGGCCAGAACGGTCACCACATGACCTCATGCGCATCTCCCCTTACACCAGAGGTTGCTGACTAGCATAGAGGGTCTAAGGATAGATATTGGGGTGTCTATACCCTCTTATTTGAATAAACTAAATATTTTACATAATGATAAAGCAACAAAAGACATAATTTTATAAATTTGGTATAAAACAAAATGTCCAACACCATTGTTATACAATGGTTGCATGTTATGATGGTAAAACTATGAAATATTTAATAAGAACATCGTGATTTACATATATATAAATAAATAAATAAATTACGACTCAATCCCAAAGAAACATTTCCTCATGCATCCTGAGATTATGCTCAGTCCTCTACCCTAGTCTCCCAATTATATAAACAACACAATCTTGCAACCAAAAATGAATATAATCAGGTACCCTAGTGGAATGGTGTCCCATGTAGAGGGTGAGATATAATTACTAAAAGGTCGAGACCACTGGTATCTCCACAAAATCTAGAAAATCAATAAAACATTTAAACAATTTTAATGAATGAATGAATAAATAAGTAGTAAAATGTATCTTTATAACCACGTAACTGCTTCATCACACAGCTAGTGTCTGAACATACATTATACATTTGTCAGTCATACACAATATTCATCACACATTCATTTTCAATTATGAATTATTCAAGCCTCATTAAAATATATAATCCTAGTTATTTGATATGATTTATTTAAACACACAAATCACTAGGTTCTCCTGTACACCTGTATCATAATACCTTCCACGGTCGTGCCAGGTTCTAAACCATTTTTCATATTTAAAAAAAATCATTACATCACACCATCTTTCATTAACCGTTTAATTCAATTCATGAATGACCAATTTGACCCAAATTTTAATGAAAATTAATGGGTTCAGAACATCATGTCTAGCACCCTCATGATTATTTGGAGCATCATCTCTTGTCTCACAACCCCTTGGTATTAGAGAATCAGCCTATGTCGGATAAAAGAATAATTTCATGCAAGATGGGTCTAGAATACAATGAATTACACCCAGTGATTATTTAGAGAATAAGTCTCTATCTCACAACCCATATATCAATCATACATATATATTTATGATTGGTGTAGAACACCATGTTTAATACCAAAAATCCATCAATTAATTAAATTATTAATTAATTAATCAGATCCATTAATGAAATCAATAATAAATTAACAACATAAAACTCCCATAAAATAATTCTACAATTAATTAACCTTTCAGAAATTTAATAGATTATAATTAATTATTAATTATTTATTATTAACCTCATGATATAAAACCAAAAAATTAAATCAACTTTTAATTATCCTAATTCCTTAACCAAAACATGATAATTAATTTACCAAAAAAAGTATCCTTATTACCTTACTAATCCAAACAATTAGTTAAATATACCAAAGATATTAGTTAAAACAAAAATTAGCTATGTACACATTACAATTAATTATTCCTTTAATTTATTAATCTACAAAACAAATCAAATAACGTAATTAATTTTTCAAAAAATAATTATCTCAATCTAAATCGCATCTCTCCATGATTAAATTCAAAAACTAATTATTTAAATCAATTACTACAAAATCACTTAATTAATTCACCGTTAATTAAATAAAATTATCCAAAATGAGTTATCACATTTATTGATTTTAAAGAAGTTAATTTATCACATCATTTCTATTTAATTAATTCATAATTAAATAAAATGTTTCAACAAGGTCAACAACCATTAATTAATTAAACAATTATTAGAAGTTATTAAAGAGCCTCATCATCCCATGACTAATTCAACAATCATAAATTCATTCCATGGCATCAACCAGTCATATATATGTACTAATTGAAAGATATATAAAAAATTAAAACCATAAGAAAACATGATATAACACTTCAAAAAAATTGGTTTTATGGTAGCGCACCTCGATCGAGAGATTTTATTAGAAAATCATGGTATTATTTATCAAATAAAACACTTATGACATTTAGCATTTTAAATCATTAAACACCCCACATTCACAATATGAGGCATTAAATATAATTGATTTACAATATTGATTAAATTTCTAATAAAAATACAATAGTCAATTTATTAATTCATTTATAAAAGTGAGAAAATAGAAAATGGGACCCTACCTGAGGGTGGAAAAATATTGAATTTTTATCCCTTTGATTTACGTAGTAGAAACCAGTTGAAATTAGATCTCATTCGAACCAACACACTATTAACCGGCACTCCCAAAAATAATGTGGTGAGGACCAATGTACACCCAAAATATTAACCGCAATAGAAAAAACCATATGCATCCAAATCACGGTGTTCTAAATGAATGAATGGGTTTAAAACCTTGCCCAAAAATGGTGGTGCAAAACCGAAACTAAGCCTAAACGCTTCTCCCTTGGCTGAGGTTTTCAGATAGTGGACCAACGAGTCTAGAGGATACCATTGCATAACCCTAGAATAGAAGAAACAAGAAAACCCAATTAAAGTCTATCCTTTGGGTTTTGGATTTGAAAATAGGGTGGGAGAGGAGTAAAAATGCTGATGAAAACCATGAAACATACACTGAAGGAAACACCCTAATGAGGTGGAAAATATTCATGAAGAAATCAAGGGGATTCGAGCTTGTGAAGAGGAGCAGGGCATGGGTGTGTAGAACACCTCATAGAGGGTGGGGGCCTTGTGCGTGTCACTGCTCAAGTTGTGTGACTCCTTCATTCTCTATCAATAAACTAGTTAAAACACTATTAAACTAATATATATAATATATTAATAATAAAATTTATTATTCTCATTTAATATAAAATTTCTTCATTAATTAACGTTTAAATAAATGTTTCATAATTTACTCAGAAATCCCCCATTAATCATCAAATTAGATTCATGTAACATTTATTTATTTAATTAAATACAATAATAATAATAAAATCATTATTATTTTTTTATTAATAAATAATTATTTTATTTAAATTAAATAAAAAATCATTTTAAAAGTTGTGTAACCGCGCAGCTGACCCCTACAATTTGAATAACTGTGTACAAACCAATATCTACATTTCAAACTATCCCAAAGAGAATTCCAATTCAACTTATCCATGGATTTAATTAAATAAAACATCCAATTCAAATCTTTTAAATAAATTCCTCAATAACTTAAATTTAATTAAATTATACACCAATCTACATTTATTCTTCATTTATTATTACCATTTACTATCACCTTTCTTCGATAACACCCAACTCCTCATTTACATGTCTTTTACTATTACCCTTCATTGATAAACACAAACTCCACATTGAAACCTTATTTTAATTAAATTCATTCATTAAATTTAATTAAATTAATTACCCAAATTATGTTATTGAATTAAATTCTATCAATGGAATTTAATTATGTTGAGAACACCAACTCGTTATTATTTAATTAATTCTCTCAATGTGAATTAATTAAATTAAGCCTCTATTTCACAGTAATTAATTAAATTCCTATTGAACTTGAATTTAGATAAATGAAACCATAAAAAACTCATTTAATTAAATTCATTTAAACTAAAAATTAAATAAATGAATCCTCCATAACAATAAACACCATTATTCTTACCATAAAAAATAACAGTTCATTGATAAAAACAACAAATATTCATGATACATCATTTAATTAAATTCTGTTTTTCTCAATTAAATTAAATGAAACCACTATTTTGAAAAAATTAATTAAATCCCTTTTTTCCTTGGATTTTTTTTAAAAACCCAAATTCCATTATTATTATTTCTCATAATAATAATAATATCCACAATTAAAAATTATTATTATACTCAGAAAACCATAATAATAATAATAATAACATTATTATTATTATTCAACCTTAGATAAATACAAAAAACTATATTAAATAAGAATGATTATTTATAAGTTTTTAAACTCCTTAATTAATTAAACCCATCTTCATGTAATCTGAAACTCCTCATTTAATTTCAAATAACTGTTACTCCCCATTAATGATACAATTAATACTCTTTTAACATCAAAATAATTTAATTAATTCCATAATAATAATAATAAAATTATTATTATTACTATCAACACTTTCTTTTATTTAAATATAAAAATCCCATTGAACAATATTTAATTAAAATTATAAACAATTATTAAACTACAGTGACTACATAGGTTGGACTGCAACCATGTGTATCTTGTGCAGATCTATTAATGTAGAGTTCACTAGATGTGGTTCTCCCGAGACTCATCAGGCCACCCACCAAAAATATCGGGTATTTATCAATATCCAAAAAAACAACATATTGAAGTGTTAGAACAATCAAAAATAAGTTCTGGAGCTCAATTAAAATTAAATTACCCATGGATAAATCAAAAAGGTTTGAAAACCATCGTATTTTAACCCGGTTAAAAAAACAAATGACTTTACAATCTACCCACCGTAAAAACGTATGGTCCTTGAGAATCCATCGCGAACTTGTACAACATTCCCCTACTATGTTTAAATTTTTTTTAACAAAAATGTAACATCTAAAAATGCGGCACATACATTTAACAAAACCCTAAGCTCAACCACATAATTATTTAAAATTAGAGCCAAATCTCATAAAAATAACCATACATCCAAGGACACTACAAGGACATCATTGATGAAAATGGTTGAATGACGATTAACCAATATAAACGTGATATGCATGATTTAATTTAAATACATTACAGTCCAAAAACCAACACCCACCATTAAACTGGTGATGTGCCTTTTGATATTTTTACATCTCCATCCGCATTTACACTAAAGTCCATAACATATCTCAGGTGACATTCCCAAGTCAATCCATCACAAGTATATTTAGAAAAACTGGCATGCCAAAAAATTAATGAAGGCATATCCAAAATAAACCACACATCCTGCATACATCCCAGATAACAACCACTCATCAAGCCCAGCAACATTTAAAAATTTACCGGAGAGTAAGACCAAAACTATCTTAGTGTCTCCATGACAAGGTCAATATTGGGGACATGATCATCTCATTTGAAATAACACACTAATAGAAAACCCTGGTCTCTAAAAGATAAGGCAAACTACTACTGGATGACTATATTCAAAAAGATCAGCTCCACCTGCCGACAAGTTTACGAAAATTGATGTGACACTACCCGCCTAAGGATAATCCATTTATTTACAAGAAAAGACCAGCCGCTCACTATCATGCTATATCAAAACACCATAACACATGTGTGTGACATTAGTTGAACCATGAACAACATGTCAAACATTGATAAAAAAATCCCTAACTTACGTCTATCGACATGCCATAAGACCCGAGTCTCAAGAACTCCTCCTGGGCAGTGGGAAAAACATTCATTAATGACCTTGAAAATTCAATGGGAACTTGATACCATGGGTTAGCCCCTAATAAAAAAATAAAATTATACCTTCTCTCTAGGTCACATAAAAAAAATCAAGCAGTATAAAATAAACTTTTTCATTTTATCCATTTTAATAAGTTCATTTGAATCATCTATCATTTGGAAGAATATCAACAAACACAAAAATACTTTTTCACATCAAGTCACTTGGTTTTACATCAACACCCCATAGGAAAGTCAGACAGTCTGTAACAAAAATTATCTTTAAACACTACATATATATTGTTGTCGAATTATAAGTTGGGAATTTAGCATTTATAATCTATTTAACAAAAAAGAGACCTCTAAGTGTCCCATTTATTTAATCTGTGTTCATCAAAATGCAACCCAACAACAGTTCATTTCAATCAAAACTCAACAGTTTTACATTTATAACCATTTTCAACATACTATGGTAATATAATGTTCAAACACATGGGTGTCCATCTACCATTCAATAAGTCACCCATACACCTTATCACTGTCATTTTTATCCCATTTATCACAATCAAAGTTCATTTAACATTTTAACATTAGCATCACATTCACACATAAAAATATCTCTTTCATGTTATAAATATTAGTGACACAACATCATGTTATTATAGAGAATCATGGAAAAAACATGCTAATAACAGAGGCAGTATGGAATATAATCACCCAAGCATGTCAAATATATAACAAAAACATGATATCTATATAGGCATGCTATACCAGATCAAACATGAAATTTCTCCCAAGGCACAGAATCAAAATTAGAAGGCATCTTACTAATATGACTACATGGCATGTTATATGCATAGAATGTGACACTCTATGTGCCTGGGATGATATATATATGAAACTTCCTTGTATTATCATTCCAAAATAAAATGATTTAAAATTTTTATAATATGTTTCTACTAGAAAATATAGAAGTCACTGAAGGTGAAATCATATCAACTGTAACATGCAACAACATAAACAACAAACCAAACACTATGCACTTTGTCATTTCCTGTATATGGGGTGATCAGTCCCAAGAATGACTATTAACCATAGCACGAAAACATTCATAGTCTCCTTTATACCAAACACAAAATATTAAGAAAAAGGAAAAGAAACCCTTTAATACCACTTTGTAACATCCCGACCCTGGTCACCCCTGAATCAATAGGTAGACCGGTCATCACATAACCCAAAGCGTGTCTCCCCTTACACAAGAGGCCGTCAACTAGCTACAAGTGACTAAGGATAGTTAGTCGGGAGACTATACCCTATTATCATTGTAATAAAATACTGGACATACCTACAAAGTAGAAATAGATATAATTTTATATATCTTGCATACAAAAATGGCCAACACCAAGATTATACAATGCAAGGATGTTATGATTGTAAAAATATTAAAGCGATAAAAAAATACATCATTATTTCCATATCAATAATAAAATAAATAAATTATGACTCAATCTCTGAGGGTGGTCCCATCGGGCATCCCGAGATTCCGCTTGGTCCTCTACTCATATCTTCCAAGTATATACAATCAACATAATCCTACAATCAAATAAAATATAAGCGGGTACCCCAGTTCAATGGCAGCCCGTGTAGGGTGAGAGATATAAATCTAAGTAGGTTGGGACCACCGGTGCCTACCCCAAATCCAAAAATTCAATAAAAAATTCAAACAATGTTAAGGCATGCATAAATAATGTTAGACATATAATGTAACTATATACCCAAGTACATGTTTCATCCCACACTTGTTGTCTGAACTTGCATTATAAATATTTCATTAATAAAAAATAGTAATTGGACATTCATTTCAAATTATCAATTATTCATGCCTAATTTAATTATAAAATCGTTATTAATTGACATTATTTATTTAACCGCATAAATCCACGGGTTCCCCTGGACACCCGTATCTCAATACCTACCTCGGTCATTCTGGGGTCTAAACCATTTTCCATATTCAATCTCAAATAATTACATCCCATTAGAATTCATTAACAACTTAATTTAGTTCATTCATAACCAATTGGATCCACAGTCCAATGATAATTAATGGGTGTAGAACGTCATGTCTAGCACCCTCCTGAGTATTTGGGGCATCAGTCCTTGTCTCACAAACATTTTGTATTTGAAGCATCATTCCATGTCCTATAAAAGAATATTTTCATTGAAGATGGGTGTAAAATGCCATGTCATGCACCCAGTGAGTATATGGTTCATCAGTACTAGTCTCAGATCCCATTTATTAATAATACATATTTATTTATGATTTGTGTTGAATTCTATGTCTAACACCCTAAATCCATTCAGTAATTAATTCACAAATTAATTAATCAAATCTGTTAATTTATTTAACAAGTAACTAATAAAATAAAACTCATGTCATATAATTCTATAACTAATTATCCATTCAATATATAAATAGTTAATAATTAATTAACAATAATTTATTCTTAACCACAAGAAATTCAACCACATAATTGACTCCACTTTTAATTATCCCAATTCCATAACAGAAACATAAAAATTAATATTCCAATAAATTATCATTATACCCTTAGTAATCAAATAGTGTATTTCAACATTCAAAAACTACTAGTTAACACACCAATTAACTATATACACATTACCATTAATTAATCAATCAATTAATTAATCTACAAAACAAACCACATCCCATAATTAATTTTACATAATATTAAATATCTCAATCTAAATGTCTTATCCTTATGGATAATTTTGAAAATTAATTATTTAAATCAATTTATACAAAATGAAAAAATTAATTCATCATTAATTACATATATTTAGACAAAATGAGTTATCACATTAATTAATTTGAAAAAAAAGTTAATTTATCACATCATTTAAATTTAATTAATACAAATTTAATTATCATGTTTCATAATGGTCAACATCCCATAATTAATTGAAAAATTAATAAACACTATTCAAGACCCTCATCATCTTATGATTAATTCAACAATAACTTTTTAATTCCATGTCATCAACCCAACATATATTAGTACTAACAGAAAGATATATGGAAAACACAAACAACAAGAAAACATGATATAACACCACCACAACTTTTTGGATCGAAAGAAGAACACTTAGATCACAGGATTTTATTAAAAAATATTGATATTAATTATAAAAAAACACTTATGACATTTATCATTTTAAATCATTAAACATGATAAATTCACATTGTGAGGAATTCAATATAAATACTTCACTACATTGATTAAATTTCTAATAAAATTACATTAAGAAATTTATTAATTCATTTATAAAATTGAGGACTTGGAAAAAGGGAGCCTACCTCGGGGTGGAACTAGATTGAATACACAAACCTTTGATTTACATGGAAGAAACTTGTTGCAATTGGAACACATTTGAACATACACACAATTAAACATAACTCATAAAGATACTACATCGGGGACCAACACAAATTGAATATATTAACTGCAACACAAAAAAACCATGTTAATCCAAATCAGTGGGTTCAAAACAAAAATAACTGGTCTAAAACCTTACCTCAAATTGGTAGTAATGAACCAAAACTGAGTCCAAACGCTTCCCCCTTGGAGGTGGTTGTCGACCGACTGACCAACGGGTCTAGAGGACCTCACTACATGACCCAAGAACAAAAGAAACAAGGAATACAAATTAAACTCGTTCCTTTAGGTTTTAATTGAGAAAAAAGTGTGATAGTGTAGTCAAACGACCAATGTGAACCATTAAAAACAATCCAAAATACTAACCTTGACAAGGAAGACAATATTCGTGAAGACATCAATAGTATTCGAGTGCGCGAAGAGAAGCCGACAAGGGGGTGTAGCATGTCTCATAGGGAGTGGGGGTCTGGTGTAAGTCGCAGATCCTATAGTGAGCCTCCTCCTTCAATCTCTCTCAATCTACTAGTTAACACCCTATTAAACTAATTGATATAATATAATAATAATAACATTTATTATTCTCATTTTATATAATGTTTCTTTATAAATTAACCATTAAATAAACGTGTCATAATTAACTCTGAAATCCACCCTTAACCGTCTAATTAAATTATTGTAACTGTTTTTTAATTAAAATAAATAAAATAATAATAATAAAACCGTATTATTTTTATTATTAAATCATTCTTTTATTTAATTTAAATCAAAGAACATTTTCAAAACCAGTTAACCGTGCAGCTGACCCGAACAATTTGACTAACCATGTAAAACCTGATATGTACATTTAAAATGGTCCCAAAGTTATTTCCAATTCAACATAACCCTAATTTTAATTAAATAAATCCACTATTTTGAAAAAATTATTTAAATTCCTCAATACCTTAAATTAAGTTAAATTACGCAAAACTCACCATTTATTATTCATTTAATATTACCATTTAATATTACACTTCTTCAATAACACCCAACACCCCATTTAAAAGCCTTTTAATATTCCCCTTATTTGATAACCACAAAATCAACATTAACACATTATTTTAATTAAATTCATTAAGAAAATTTTAATTAAATCAATTCCCCACTTTGTGTTATTCAATTAAATTTCATCGACATAATTTAATTAAATTGAAAACAAAAACACGTAATTATTTAATTAATTTTCTCTACATGAATTAATGAAATAAAACCTATACATCAAAGTGATCAACTAAATTACAATTGACCTTGAATTTAGTTAAATGAAACCCCAAACAACTCATTTAATTAAATTCACTTCAACCTCAAATTAAACAGTTAAAAGCATCATAATAATAACCGTCATTATTATTATCATCAAATAAAATTCTTCTCTGATAAAACCCAAAAATCTCCACTACAAATCATTTAATTAAATTCTTCTTAACTCAATTAAATTTAATAAATCCACTATTTCAAAACAATTAAATTAATACCCCTTCTCCATGGATTTAATTTAAAAATACCATATCCATTATTATAATTCTTCATAATAAAAATAATATCCATAATTATTAATAAATATTGTACTACTAAATCCATAATAATAATAATATCATTATAATATTTATTCATCCTTTGATAAAACCCAAAACCTCTATTAAATAAATACTCTTCTTAATGAATTATGAAACTCATTATTTAATTAAATGTATCTTCATTGAATCTTTATATCCTCATTTAATTTCACATATATGTTACTCCTCATTCATTATTCAACTAAAACTACATTAACATAGAAATATTATAATGAATTCCATAAAAACAATAACAATAACATTATTTTTATTATTAAGACATTAAGTAATTTAAAAACAAAACTCCAATTGAACATTATATTAATTAAATAAAAAAATATTAAACTGTGTAAACTACACGAGTTAGAAAAAAACCATGTGCAGCCTTTGTAGATCCATTAAAGCATACTTCTCTAGATTTGTTGCTCTTGAGAATCATTCAGACTCCCGGGAAAATTATCAGGTATATAACCATATCTAAAAATGAAACCATTAAGTGTAACAACAACCAGAAAAAATTTATGGATCTCGTTTTAAATAAAATTCACCAACAATAAACCAAAAAAGATTGAAAACCTATTTGTTATATCCCAATTTGAAGACACAGGGATTTACAACAAAACATGATAAAAATATTGGGAAAGAATGGAGAAGCCTTGTCTTATGGTTTCTCTCCACCTAGTTTATATGAATTAATGTACTTTATTTTTATAACAAATTATACCAAGATCAGATGTTCTTTTATGGATTATAAAATATTTTCTCTTAAATGTAAAAGGGGAATTTATGTTGAATTAAAAATTAGTTATATGATGATAAATTTTAGATGAATATAAATAAACTTTTGATATTTTAAACATGAAATAAAGCTATAAATATAGTGAAATATTAATAGATATAATGAAAATGAATACATTCATCATCAATTAATGATTTTCGGAAAGTTATTAAACTATACAAATATCTACCTTCATGATCCAATTATCACCCTCCAAATCATTCACTATACAACCCACTTATTTAGCGAATTAATAATAAAAAATGTAATAACTGAGTTTGAATTATTTCTTTATTTTGAGTATATGTATGAAACTGACAATTTTTAATGGTAAACAATTATTGTATAGTATGAAAACATGATAGATCATTGAATCCATAATTTAAATGGTACTATAATTGTGTTTAAAAACATACATCATTATCTTAAGGGATACTTTTTTATATTGGAGTGTAATGTATACAGTACTACATACTGATGATATTTAGGGAACATTAAATATTTTTTACATTTGTATACATGTGTGTAATGTATGCTAAATAATGTATGTAACCAAACAATATTCATAATATGTTTAAACAATGTGCACTGTTGAAGTCCATGTATACAAGAGTGTAATCCCACCACCGTTTCTATCATATTTTTTTCTACACTCTACTTATACGTCCATATTTCCCTTGGAATCAACATCCATCTTGATCTTGATCCATCCTAGATATAGACTTTGACAACCATAAAATATTATTCCATTATAATTTATAAATAGTGAGATATATGTGAATATTGATAATGCATAGTGTAAAAAACAGTGCATATAATATTTGAGAAGCAACAATGCATAGTTGATTTGGCCTTCCCCGTTCACCTTCCACATTGTTTTTTCTTTCTTCCATACATCCATGTATTTAGTAAAAGAATTACTGGATACAGTTACATGTAGAAATATATATTTATCTATAAATCAAATCAAGCATTTACTCAACATTTACACTGATAATAAGATCTTAATCTTATGTGCAAGAGGAAACATACCATTACCTAGAAAAATGAAATAATGATGATGATGAGAGGGGTGTTACCTTATGATTAAATGTTACATACCCATGATTCTAAATAAATTAAAATGTGGATAGTATCTAGGAATATTTCTTTTTTCTTTTTTAGTAAAAATAAAGAATAATATATTGGAATGTATAACCAATAAAGGCATTGGAAAAAAATAAAAGTACATAACCTGAAAAGTAATGAAATAAATAATATAAGACATCAATCTAATTTGAAAAAAGAATTTGTAAGCAGGTATGCCTTATGGAATCAGCAAGCATATGTTTTATGGAATAAAATAGTACTACATTTTTTATACCATAATGTATATAGATTCAATGAATATGGGGGAATAGAATCAGCCATGAAAAGTAAGAGTTCTAATATATGAAATTATGGTTTTTGAAAATCATGTAAATATGTCAAATAAAAAATTACTTCCTTTGATGGTTATGAAACATTCCATAAAGAGAGACAATGTACTGATCATAGTCATCCATATTTCATGCCCGCCCAAGAACATGACAATGCACTGGCTGGGAAATTGAAGCAAAGGAAAGAGGAAAAGTGATCCTGCCTTGGATTCATCCAGTGACAACCTTGATACTCTCCTCAACCAACTGGATTGAGGATTGCCCATTCACCTTCTTCATTTTGGAATCTTACTTCTATCCATCTAGATATTTGAGAAAAGAATTAGATGACCCCTTTACATATGAAATATATATTCATCAGTTAATAAAATTTACCGTTTACTAAACATTAGAACATATAAAAAATTGAATACTACATGCTAGAGGTGACTTTACATTACCTTGAAAAAGAAAATAATGTTGAAGATAATAGGTGATGTGTTACCTTATGATTCAATGCTACATAAACCTACTTGTAGATAAATTAATAAAAGGATATGAACTGAAAATATTTCTATCATATGTTCTAATAAAATCAAATAATAATATATTGGAATATGTAAGTAGTAAAATCATTAGAAACAAATAATAAAAGGCAACCTAAATAGTAATTGAATAAATTCAATTGAGCATTAATCCATGAATCAAAAGTAATCTGTAAGCATGTTTGTTTTATGGAATCAGAAAGAAAATTTTATATGGGATAAAATAGGACAATATTTGGTTATTCAATAATTAATACAAGTTCAATGTAGAGGGTGGATAGAATCATACAAGAAAATTAAGAGTTAAAAAACATGAAATTGTGGTTTATAAAAATCAATGAAACGTGTAAAATAAAAAATTTAAACCTTTGAATGTGAGAAATAATTCAATAAATTGATACAAATTTCTGGTCATAATGGGCCTAATCTCATTCCCACCCATGAAGAGACTTATAAACAGGCTCAGAAACTGGATCAGGGGGAAAGAATAGGATTGGCGATCCTGGATGGGATTGTTCCAATCACAACCTGAATATTGGCCTTAACCAACTAGATTGTGGCTTATCAGTTAACCATCATGATCATGGTTTCATACATCCACCCATTAATGTATTTGATAAAAACAGTAGTTTAAGTAGTTTCATAATAAGTACATAATTAACAGTAAATAAAATCAATCATTTACTAAACCTTTTCACACATGTTTCATGAAATGCGATAACATAGTAGTATCATTTATAAAAATAAATTTCCAAATTCATTTATTTATTGGAACCTACATGTATGTAAAATTAATTAATTTAGAAGAAAAAATCACTATATCATTATCAATAAAAACTATTAATATAATTAAAGAAATATTAAAATCCATAAATTTTAATGGTTTATGATTAAAAAATCATGAAAAATGTAAATTAATCATGAAAAATTAATGAATTCCCTATTGTTTAAATTTATCCATTATACATTACCGTAATAACAAGCTCCACCGTGATATACCTTATCATAAATTTGTGCTTACAGTGTACCTTATCAGAGTACCACCAACGCACATTATAAAATAGGAGTAGAAAATGAATTAAATCCTCGTAAGTCCATAGAAACCATCTAAGTGAACCTCTATAACCTGCATCTCCACACATTGAACTAAATAATCCAACAATAAGAATTAAATCATTTATGACCTAAATTTTAGAATCCTAATTAAATCAACCATGTCCACCTAAACAACTTACATCTGAAACCATTCAAGTGCACAATGAGTAGAGAATTTAAAAGATGAAATTCAACTATTCATGTATATGATAGACAATGAAAATATTCTAGAACATAGACCAATATTCTAGCATCCCAAGAAATAGTTGTGTTGAATTTAGAACAATGCTAATGAGCCCTGATGTCAATCAATAACCCTAAAATAATTAATTAAAACTATAAATTTATTCAATTGAAATCAAGTGACACTGAACATTAAATTTGGAACTAACAGACAGTAAAGAGTACAATATTAAAAACATAATGAAAAAATCATCCATAAAAGACCAAATAAAAGCTATTAGAAGAGAATTCATACAGTTTCAATGAAACTGTGAATGTGATGAGACATGGGTAAAAATAATGAATGTTCAAGGGAAACCAATTTCACAAAAAAAATGAATATATCATAATTAAAAAAAATATTATCTGGCTGGTAATTACTTCAATGAAACCTATCAGATTACCTCTAATGAAACATAGAAGGTAGGAATATAAAATGAATTAAATCACTATTATTCCCTAGAAACCATCTATTTGAACTATTATAACCTATAACAATACAACATGAATTATATAAGTAAACTAAATGATTTAAATCACCCATAACCTATATATAATGTACACTAATAAGGTACTCCAAGCATACCTCAATAACCTGATAGGATACCATGAAAGTGCACAAAGAGTCAATAATTTTAAATATTAATTCAGCTAATCTAGAATAATACAAACAATGAAAATATTCCATCACATAACAATATTATGCAGCCAAAAGACATATTCACCTTAAAAATGGAAGAAGATAAACAATTTATTATGTAAAAATATAGCATAAAACATACCTAAAAATGAATAATAATTAATTATTCATTAAATAATGGAAACAATTAATTGAATCAAAACCCAAAAATGATAAATTGGATCGAAATCAATGTGAATCAAAATCAAAAAACTATAAATTGAATTGATAATTGAGGAAATAGAACTATCTTCATCCAAATAAACCCTACCACAATCAAATCCAAATCTGTATGTCATGGAGTGCCAAATGAGCACCCTAAACATGGGAATACTATAGATTGGCGTAGCCATAGATGGGAAAGGGGAGCCTACGAATAGGGATTAGAGGAGTGGGGGAGTGCAGGAGTGAAGGAGTGCGATGAGAGGGGAGGGAGACAATGATGGGGATATGGAGATGCATAATAAAGTATGGTAGCGGAGGGAGAATAGACAAGATATGGAAACCACAAGATGCATATGTGTTGGTGAGATAGTGATCTAGAAAAACAGAGAGATAGTGAGATGGTGAGAGATGGAGAAAATAAGAGAGGTTCGATATTTGGAAGGGTTTTGGGGAACCGCTGGAATGGATGTGAAATGGATTTTACGGGAGTGGTGGAGAAGATGGAGGCCATTGAGTAGGAGAAGTCAGATCGGAGGTGGAGGAGGGGGAAAATTTGGAATAGGAGGTGGATTCATAGATGTTAGTTTTGGAGGGAGATGAGAAATAGAGAGGTGTGGGAGAAGATAATCGAGGGTATGAGGGAGGAATTTGGATGAAATGTGTAGAAATTGAACAGATTCGAAGGAGAGTGAGCCACGTATGGGAAGAGTAGCTGGGAGTCAACATATAGACGTTCTTTTTATAGGCTATTGTATAGATAATGGATATTTGGATGAAACAAAGGTTTGTTGAATTCACATCATATATAACATTGATATCATGTGTAAATGGTGACTAGTTCACTCAATATGTTAAGGGAATGAAATCAATCACTCGTATACACTTTGGAACATGAAATAAAGAAAACATATGACACTATAAAAATGAAATTTGTGTCTTTGAATGACCCTGTGAACGTGTAACCAGTTACACAAAAAACATTGGGAACATGTAATCAGGTTCATGAATAAAATTGTGAGCATATAATCAATTTCATTAATAAAATTTTCATCTTTTAATCTGGTTCTTGAAAAACATATTTAATCAAGTGTCATCCATATTTACCCAAAGAATTAAAGGAAGATATTGGTCTGACACATCACATAAGTAATGTGATATATATCTGGCCCATAAAATAATAGATCACTAAATATATCATAACCCATGAAATTAAAAGGTTTTCCTTAAAATTTCTTTATATCATAACATATATAGAAGAGAAATTATTCATAATAAATTCATGTTATCAACATAGCATGGCACATGGAAAAAGAAGTGTGTTTCAAAATAATTTTGTCATGTTACAAAATGTTGAAGTGAAATGGTTTTCATAGAAATATTTTCTACATAAAAAATTATATATAGAATAATAATGCTATACTTGGTTCATATCCCAATAAAATCATATGATGAATTGAATGACATAAAATTATATATGGAATGATTTCAAAAATTTCAATTGGATCATTTCTTGATGAAAATTAGATTTCCACATTGATTTTTTTAAAAAATAATAGAAAATTTTGAAGATAAATTTCATTGGAAATAACCTTCAAAACCATAAACATAGATTCAATGAGCATATTGCTTATTGTGGATTAAAATTCCATTCATCCTATAAATTATGAAACAAATATTCTTTTATCATTGGAAGTAAAATCCTAATGGAAATTGTTTGGAAAATTACAGAAGATCCCATTCAGAAGAAGTTTGAAATAAAGATGGGTTTTCTTTAAAATATATTATCAATTATTTTAAATACCAAAGAGTAAAAAAATGGCAGAGTTAATTTAAAATATAATAAATAATAATCGGATGATATATTTACTGAGAAATGTTGATATGTTGATCATATTATTTCAACATTGGAGACATAATTATAAACAATCATGATAAATGATGTAATTATTAAATAAAACCATTACCAATATGGTAAAATTTGAAATTTAATCCTTGTAAAAGAGAGATCCTAAAATGGTTATGTATTACTCATAACATTTATGTGGATATTCCTAAAAAAATTAATATGATGTATTTACACCACATAAAATAAATATGTGGTGATTATGAAACATGTTTCATGGAAGTAAAAAGGTGAGATAGAAAGCCCTTGTAGGTTTAGTAATCTTTTATATCATAATCCCCATTAAATAAAAAAATAAAATAAAATAATATGAATCATGAAAATAATTATATTATTATTATATAACATGTCAATGGGGTAGTACATAACCCACAAAAAATAAATGAGTGGTGAATTTGTATATATATCCCTAAAATAATAAAGAGACTCAGAATCCCTTACTACAAAAAGTAATAATTCGAGTCATAATCCGATAGAAATGATAACATCATTTGAAATATTAAATACCATAAAAATAAAAATATTCAATATATAACATGTTAAATGTGAATTATATATATCACATAAAATAAATGAGTGGTGAATGTTTATATGTCTCCCAATAATAATAGAGATAATATAAATCCCTTACAACAAGTCTCCTCATCCTTCATACTTTTTTTTGAACTTAGTTATAATAAATATGAGTTTAATATAAACATATTGTAGAACCATTATTATATATATTATACCTTATATTATTTATTTATGGCTATGTATTACTCGTTTACAACCAATTCCTTGTTAAAATAATGTTTTGGTCAATAACCGCTATTTTTTCGTACATGTTTTGATTATTGATTTTAGATCCACTTAAAACTAATCATTTATAAAACATTTAAATAATAATAATGAAATAATTTTCATATTGAAACATTAATTATAATTTTAATACCAATATTGAATGATGAAATTGATAAATTATGTATGTTATGGTCATGTAGTTGGTAGGTTATACATATGTATTAGTAACATTCCAATTTTACAAGGATCATTATGGAAGAAAAGTAAGTAATATTTTACATTAAAAATATAATAACATCATAAATACTATATTATTTCTTTAAATATAAATAAATATATCATCCATGTGGTGTGGTGATGAAAAGAGAGTCACATAGATTCTTGAAGGCAGTAGACCACATGTACATGAAAGATGTTATCATCTTTCAGTGGGTAAAAATTTAAGAAATAACATTATATATTTTATTTTTTAAATGATAAATAATTCATTAATATCAATAATATTTTTTTATATCACATAATTCATTAAATATTTCCATAATACCTTCAATGTGAAGCATTAGTGAAAAACGAATCACATCACTTCGTGAGGCGGTTGAGTGTTGTTCACATGAGAGACGTGAGAGGTGGTAATGGAAACATTTATGACATTGGTTCGTGAGGTGGTAGTCTACCAAAAACAAGAATGAAAATCTTATAAACAATTTGATTAAATTGGGGTGTTTTTATGTCGATATAATATCATAAAATCATTCCATTATATGTAATATAGTGTTATTATTATATCACCATTTCTGAATAAAAATTTAATGAGGTGAAGGATGAAATAAAATAATATTGTTTGTCAAAGAATGTTATCTCTTCTTCAGGTAACCTCCTTAGGATTTCACCAAAAGCCTTCAAATGATGCCTTTATGACCAAAATACGTTTTATACGATGATATTAGGGATTTTTGGAAGTTATTGGGGTGTATCATGGCCCAAAAATATTATTTAATGTGTATAGAGGAGAGGACATGGTGTCGACATTTGTAAGTGAGGTGAGTGGCACACATAGATTGTTTTGAAAAGAAAAAGGTATAACAATAATTTCCCTACAAATAAATTCTTAAAATTGGATATTATTGGTAATTATACATTATTGGTTATAACTATGTACAAAAAATAAATTTTATACAAGTATTTTAGATCATTTTAACACTTATCTTTTTAGGTTAGCCTGAAGGTAAATCACTTTTTACATTCATGGTAAAATATTATTTTCACAATTTTCACTATTTATTTTGGTCCTAGATCAAGATTAAATTATTAGATAATATGAAATATAATAATTTAAAATATGGAATCCACATTTTCAAATTCAATTCACATATGTATAAAAATTTAATTTAAAATTAATCCATCACATGTAACCATAGAGAGAGTTTCCCAAGAGAAAATGTTCCAATGTTAATAAGGTTTTTATATAAAAATACAATTCAAAATGACTCCAATTATCTAAAATATATTAATATATATACCATTTAACTCATTTTATTTTCTAATAAATTAAAATATTATTTTCCTTTATACATATTTTAATGTAAAGTATAGTTTTCAATTGAAATTCAATATTTTTATATTTTGATAAATAATGTTTTGAGAAATTATAAACAAATAACCTTTAGATAATTTTTTGAAGATTATTTTTAAAAATATATTTCTTTTTTATAAATTGTTTCTAAAATTTTTAAATTTTTTTATTGGAATGAGTCTAAAAAAGGATGAATAAACTTCTTCTTATAAAAATACAGTTTTTATTCGTAAAATTGGATTTATTTTTAACACTCATCTAGATAAAAAAGAAGATTAATGTTAAATAATTGATTTATTAAATTATATATATATATCATTAAAAACATTCACTATTTTTTTAATTATTTGAGATGAAATGTGTTTGTTTTCATAAAAAATGTTTTACTGAAAAACATTTCTATTATTTTCAAACATTTTTTATTTTAATTTTTAATTAATTAGACATATGAGAATATATTTTATATGAATTTATTATCCACATATATTCATAATTTACTTAATATTGTTTAACCTTACATTCCAATGTTTTTTTATAACTATCATATCATTATATTTTTATAATATGAAACATTTTATTTAATAACAGTGTTGCATTTAAAACACGATAAACTCGAAGAATAATGTAATCTTGGAAAATATTAATGTTAAATGTGATTTAAAATATCAAAAATTGGTAAATTCATATGACAAACATATTTCAAAAAATATTGGCATTTAAAAAAATATGTTATAACCAATGCATATAATCTATGAAAATGGTGTGGAACTGGAACATGGACATTCATATAGGAAGAATTGATTATGAATATTGATGAAAAAACAATATTTGAGGAAGAGGTAAAATGAAATATTGACAATGATGTGATGTAATAATAATTTTTCTGATGCAATCTACGATCCTTGAGAGGTGATAGAGGAAAACATCGCCCTTTTATTTTATGGTTGAACAAATATATCATTGGAAACATTTCATACGTGGGGGAGTGTGACACTGTTGACACTCTATTTATTTGCAAGGATGAAATCTTGAAAAAGGAATGTACCCTAAGGAGAATAAAAGAAGATCATATATGACTAAATTAAACACCCCTTCAAAAAATACCCTCCACATAGGTAACTGCAAGCAGCATTAGTGATCTCGAAACCTGTGCATCAGCCTATGAAATGAACCTCCTCATCAACCTTTATGATTGACATGCACATATGCCTATGTGAAAAACGTAAATGAGACAAAATATTTACCCATGGTCACATATATTTCTATAAATAGGACCCTGGGGCTCTTCATTTTGATGCGTGAATATTCTCGAGGAACTCATGAAGCACTTAAAGCCCTAGTCCTTCACCAAGGACCACAAAAACCTTCTAGGTAGCCCTCTAAAACCTAAAAAATGACCAATTAGGGTCGGTGGAAAAATAATTCCACCCAATTTCAAAAATTCATTCCACTTATGTGAGTAACCCTTTTCCTCGTTGTTGATAAACACTATCATGATGTCCACTTCCCTAACCAGAGACATTTTTGACACACATATTTTAACACAATTAGAGTCCCTTGAAGGCTTGATAAATTACTCACACATGTGTTGTTTCCCATAAGTAACATTGCTTAATGTATCCTCAACTCATGAAACCATAACATACATGAGGTCTCCATGGCTTGGATTGCTTTTACCCTACACGAGAAACATCATAGACCCTCTTCCATTCCATAAATGGTAGTGAATCTCAACCCATTGGCTCCCCTAGATAAAAGGTACCTAAGTAAATTCTAGACCAAAGCCTCCAGACATAGAAAACCATAGAAAGAGTCACACCAGAATATATTCTATTTCGTATGCATTCCTTTAAGCATAAGTTTCCCTGACATGTTGTACCCAATCGGTACTGACCTTGGGGTGTATGTGAGCACAAATTACGTTGGTCAAGAGGACCCCGACCCTATGGGTGGGGTTAGAGAACTCCCAATATTGGGTACTAGGGTTAGGAACATTTCCTTCCCTTGTCACTTAAAAGAGAGAGATCCTCTGGTACCATGATTAGATGGTGAGGATCATACATTGCTTTTCCTTTGAAAGGGAATTAGATGCTCTATGAGAAACAATTTAAGGAATACATACAAGAGTTATAACCTATCCTTTCATGCAATACATCACATTCTTTATTCATCCTCAATTTCCATGTTCATGAATCAAAGGGAGGATCTAGGTGTTTTAACGAACTCGATATCTCCCTCTAAGATTATAGTACAACTCTTGGAGGTAATGGGATCCATAACATGGGTTCTTTACCTGCACCTTTTTGTTTTGGTGTTGACCATTAACAGACATAATAGATTAATTTAGTTCCTGGATATACCACATCCTCTTGTTTTTCAAACCGATCATTACTCATGCGGGATTAGAGGATGATGTTAATCTTAATATCTACATGACCCCACTCCTAAAAGAAACCATAGTTTATAATCCAAATATATTATTAAACTATGAGAGCTCTGGTTCATGCTATAATTAGGATATTCATGATGCCAACTTATGGTCCAAGCCCAATATACCTCATTCCAGGTGTATTCCACAACCATTAAAAGAAATCCTACTTAGAATTAAGCCCCAAAATACAACCTTTGGGCCTCATCTGCATGAATAATACTCATGAAATCATGGTCCTCCAACTCAGTATAATCCCTAAATGCATCACTATACTAATCCATGGGCCTCCTCCATTGGTGTAATCCATGAAAAATCTTAAAAATCCAAATGATTCGAGACATCCCTCCGGGAACCTCTCATAACGAATACATTTCAGGAATAAACCCTAGATTAATCCTCTCATAGGGCTATACTTCCATGCACGAAAAACCTGAGGTCCCCCATATGCACGATTCATTAGAACCGAAAAATGTGGGATTTGATTCCCATCGAAATGGGATATGTAGAAAGCCTCCCTAAGGTCCAAACCGAAATCCCTAAATCAACCCTATTTCTCTCTAGGCCACATTCTCAGTAAAGTACTATCCAACATGGGAGACCATATGCCTTCTATTTTAACCATACCACTTTCGAATGATCCCCACCCCAAACATTGATTATTATGATTTATCGTAGACTTCCTTGACACATGATGTTAAACTGAATGGTTCGGTCCTTACCACATAAACTTAAGATGGATGATATTCTCCATTACGTATCATTGAACTATGTGGTTTCTGATTCATTTCACAAGGATTATTAGGATGTCAATTCATGGGTCCATTATCAACATCAAAACAACTCATGTTCCCCATTATGATGATACGATCTAGAGTGCTCTACTATATGGATATAAACTAGAATCATCATAATAATAACCATAAAATCTTTAATCAGTATATAAGAGGGTACCATTGATGTAGAACCTAATATAAATATAGATATCTCCATTTATGAAGAACCTCTAATATACCAATGTGATTCTAAGACCCATACATGCTAATAATTGAATTATTATCCAAGGATGACCCATGTCAAACTCTTGTTATGGTAATGAAAGGGATGAAACTCCAAAATGAAATGGAGGATCTCCTAGCTTCATGACAGCCACTATTTGATAATCATAATGTAGGTCGTTAATTCATGTGCCTTAGCATGTTAGAAATATTGCGATAGATGATCAACAATACCCCATCTACTATTCATATTAGTTGATAGGGTGCAAAAAGAGCATTACATTTCACTATGGTCCCTAAACATCAATTCCTAGTGGAAGTGGTATCATAAAACTTCATATCTTCATGTCAGCTCCAAAAAATGGACTTTGTTTGCAATCGATGATATTCTAAACAAAAACATGGCCCAACCAGCTGTCACTAACATCATGACATAAGATTAAAATCTATTGACAAAATTTTTAATTATTAATTTGAGAATATTGAGAAATAATCCAACATAGTGGAAGTAGGTCATCTTATAGAGTTAATGTTATAAATGAAGAAATAATTATCTTAAGTGAGTGGTTCAAGTGCATACTAAATAATGAACACATCCATTTTTTGGGGAAAAAACTCCAAAAATTTAAAATGGTAACCATGAATGTATCATCCACCTTAGTTCAAGAGAAACCTTAGAAAAACGGCTAAGGGTTTTATCAACACAAACTTCGAGGAAAGCAGACTAACCATATAGGGGTGTTCATGTGGAACTAGAATAGCCCCATCCCTCATAGATGGAGGATATTTCCTAAAAAATAGAATCCTCAACATATGTATATCTTTTCCTGACTAGAGGTTATGTGGAATAATAAATCTATCCAAGTTGTCTTGTCCCATGATTCGATAACCTATTTAAGAATGAACATGACTGGACTATCTAAAGATTCCCTTCTGATTACTAACCTCCAAACATATCCTAGAGACTAGGATAGAACAAGACTCGTGGAGCACATAAGAAACTTAATTTTGTCAAAATAATTATTGAAATTCCTGCAACACAGTATGAATATGTTATTGTTATCAATGCCTCCCATGTAGATCCTATAGAATACGAGGAAAATTATGAGGTGGAGTTGGAGGCTGGAGTTTCTATTCAAAATATTATACACATTGAAATGATTGAGTGAGGTGAGTGTACCCAATAGTGGAGGCTTTCCCTACATTGTTTCATTCCCTAATCAATCTACCATTACACATAGAAAAGAATCCAACCTGTAAATGGTTAATGTTAGGTTTTTTCCTCATCAACCTCATGGAGAGGATGGCCTACTTTTACTTAATGAATGATTAGATCAATGAGAAGAATAGATTTTATAATTGATAAGAATCCTTACAAAAATACTTCGATGTAGATTTCCTATTGTATATTTTCTACAATAAGATCATAATCTCACACTCCAAATTGGAATAACACAATAAAAGGGGATAACCAAAACAACTAAAATGTTCATAGAATATATAATAAATGACGGATTATAATTACCAATATACTTGGATCCCGCTGTAGAGGATATGGAGTTCCCTCCTTTGGGTTCACAACCAGAATGGGTCTAGGTCCATCCTTACCAAACTGAACCTATAGGTTACCCACAATAGATAGTAGTAGTGCCACCACAGATATTCATTCGAGTCATTTTACATTGTCAAACTCCTTCTCAATGATACATTCCATAGAATATCATAAATAATGTTGAGTTGTTAATTGAACTATTAGAATACATGTCATAATGGTGTGTACTATTTCAACAGAAGATGAATCATTACCCTGACTAGGTTGATCTAAATCTTTCACCACTGAACTTCAGGAAGCCTATATTCCTAGTTTTCAATTATTTGCGAGTCCTAAATATTAATTTTATGCATTTTATCTCGTTTTTTGATCACATGATGGGGAAAAATATCAAATTGGAGGCAGTGAAACATATGTTCTTCATGTTATCTCTATAAGGACCATCATTTTCCTGGAACACTATCTTGCCAGCTAAGTCAATTATGCAGTGGGGAGATCTCTATAGAAATTTTCTATACCAATTCATCTCACAATTATGGAAGAAAACGGCTCTATTTATCAAACATAAGATAGTGAGAGAATATATGGTCTCATATTTTATTTCTTGGTGGAATGGATGGTCGTATTCCATAAACCTACAACACCCTCATGAAAGCATGTTTCCATTATGTATTGTAAATCTTTATGATGATTTGCGCACACCACTCATCTCTATAAAATACAAGAGGGGATTTCAAGACCATGTTGATATTTCTAAAAGAGTTGAATAATCAATCATATAGATCAAGGGAATTTTTGAGTAACACCGTTATCTAATGAAACGAGGATGGGGAAAGAAGAGGCCATTACTATTACACTTAATCAAGTCATGTTACTCACTCCCACTCCAAAGCCTATATTGTATCGTCAGGTTCTGCCTCTCCAGTTTCAACAACAAAACCTGTATTTTTTGAAATATTAGAGATAACAGAGGAAAAAATAGATCAATGTGATGTATAATAAGGTATATTATTTTAAATTTTACCATGTTCATGGCTACATCTTCTATGAATTGAAGAGAAACAAGATCATGTTACCAAATCCCAAGAAGCCAAGCAAGGATGGAGATAAAAATATTGTAAAATATTCTCCCTTCCATTTTGAATTCGAGTTTAAAATCTCGAAATATTTCAATTTCAAATGCATCCCACAAAATATGGTTGACTCTAGGCATGTGTAGCTTGTAAATCCACTTTTTAGGTAGCATATCTATCCACCACAAATCCGAAGGTGGAGAATGAATGATATGATGTTAACTGAAATGGTATGTTGAATTTATATAATTGAATGGTGATAAAAATGATGAAATGATATCATTATATCCTTCGATTAAAGTTATAATAGCCAAATGTTCCCTCGACTATATCTATAATGAAACATCCAACCCCTTTGGTTTCAAAATCCTCTAAAAGGATGTCTTCAAAGAAGTGACATGGTTGGATCATAAATAAGAAAATACAGGAAGATGAGAATTCCCCAAGGATGAATTTCACTTTAACATTAGCAAGCATCATGCATATTATCCCAAAAGATTGAGAACCACCCTACCAAATGATACAATAAGATTCAACATGCCAGTTGCAATCTCCGTCAGATAAGGAGTTGATCTTCTATTCCATTAATGTTATTCACTTAATGGATACCTTATCCGATGATGAGTGTGACTATGAACACAAAATCCTTACTTTTTAATGGGTAACATGAAGAAAAGGCTATTATATTCGAGGGTACAGGGGAAGACACAGTGGTTTTAGAAGTTGCTACACTAATCACATCCTCGCTTGAACAATATATATGGTTGAAACTCATTGGAGACCTCTCTAATGAGATCAATGGGATAATGTAAGTTCCACCACACATGAAAATATCTTCCCTAGCATGATTATACCTGATTATTGTCTAATGGACACATCATCAACTAATCAAACTTGGCATGCATGTAAACCTAGTTGACCTAATCCTTAGAGAGAATAAGTACCTCGTGTTATTTTTCAAACGACTGATTATTCCATATCGAAAACTTCAATTCCTTAATCACCTGAAAAATATCATCCACCATGTTAGGAAGCATATACTGTTGGATCAAAAGTTTCATTTTTTTATGCAACTAGCCCTGGTGTTGGATAATTTTTCAATATTGGATTCCTTTAGTCTATCAAAATAACACTAAGGAGCACTCATGGAGTCCTTATCAGGGCCATGCGAATTTGATGATGAGGTTACTACAAGATAAGTATATCATGTACGTAATTTTCCTAAATAATGTCACATGGTCATTTAATTCATAAATAGGGATGATGATTCCATCAAACAATGACACATCAGACACTTTTATATATCGTTCAGGATAAATGAAATTGATATATGATGATCCTTCATTGAAAATTTATCAAGAGACAACCTTATTCCAATATGGGAACTTCATGAAATCGGTTTCAATTTTTCTTTTATTTTACACTCAACACTAATGTTACGAGGTTATGAAAAGAATGATACAATTCAAATCTAAGAAATGTAAATCAGAACCCTTTTCAGTGATATTGTGTCTAACCCAAAATTCATGGTTGTTCCTTAACATACAGCCATCAAAATTCTGATGGGAACACCCTTGCTACACCATCATGTAGATACCCATTCATCATATCCCCAATGAAACAAATATTGTATCAATGGTAAAATTTGGACATTTATGGAGAAAATGTCCCATTTAAATCCGTTGAATCATAGTAAAATGATGTAGGATTCTACCATGGCGAATGGAAATAGTCTATGATAGACAATGTCACTTGAATCAATATTTTTAATAATCTGGAGATGATGAATCTCTTTATTCCAGCTTAGTGTATAGTAAATTCTTACAATCAACCACTTAGAATAGATCAGTCTCAATTTAAGAACCCATCCAACCTCTTCTATGACGTCATTCATGACAATTAAACATCCAATCACTATAAAGGACATCAAATCTTCAACGCTTAAAGAAATACTTTATGAAAACTTATTCATTCCATCCACAAAGCTGTAATTAATACTTGTTCAATTATATAGGCTAGAATAAGATCATGGGTCAATGAAAAAAATGAATATTCTCATTCATATTTCATGATCTCTCCTTAGGATCTCCAAAAATACATTACACCATCAATTTAGATAGAAATATTTTCTTCGTATTTTAGATGTCCAAATGCCTACTCCTCCTAGAACCTAGAGAAACATGATTTAAATCGAAATTTCTAGGATGTGATGGAAGAGGTAAAGCATAAGGAAGAGGAAGAGGAGGAATGCCTAAGGGACAAACCTCAAGAATTTGTGGTAGGTGTATCCACCATAATTGATAAACTAAGTTAAATAAATCTAGGTACTTATGAAGATTCATCACCCACTTGGATTAGTGTGTCAAAAATATCCAAAGAACAAGGGGTATATACTTTTTTCCTGAAGAAACAACCTAAATGCGTTTTCTGATAATTTAATAGATATTCTAGGAATTGGTCCTATGACGACCACCCATCTCATGGGTTTTCTAGAAGAACATCGGGGATACAAACAAGTATCTAGAAGAACACGCCCAACTCATGACTCCAAAATTGTGGCTGAAGTGGACAAACCCATCACGGAAGACTTCTTCTAATAGGTACAATATTTAAAATGGCAAGAAAAAGTTGTCTCTATGAGGGAAAAAAATGGAAAAACCAAATTTTTGATCGAATTCAATGATCTCAACAAACATTGTCGGAAATATGATTTCTCAGTTACAATCCAGGACCTGCTAATCGAGGTGACGATTCTGTTATCAAGCCCCCTATTTCATGGATGGATATTTAGGGGTAATATATTGATTTTATTTCCCCAGAAGATGATGAATTTCCTGCTTTAAGGTCCCAGAGAGTTTATTATTATATAGATTTATTTCATTTGGCAAGAAACTGCTGGCTCCACATACAAATATTCCATGCATCACATCATTAAACCTTTTTTAGGGATGTTTATTGAATTTTACTTTGACGATCTAGTGGATTAGTGTCGAAAATATTCTAACCACACTGTAGACCTAGAGACCATCTTCAATAGGATATAAAATCATATCTACAATTTGAACCCCTCAAAATTTTCTTCTGTGGTTAACTCATGAAAGTTTATCAGATTCGTTTTACGCTATTGTGGCATTGAAGTTGACCCAGAGAAATAAAGACATATCATTATCATGACACATCATCAAAACCTTAAATATTTCACTGGATATCAAGGATAGTTTTCCTATGTCTATTTCTTCATTGGAATCCTAGCAGAAAAGTGTTTCCTTTCCCAAAACTGATGAATAAGGGGGTCACATATCATAGGATCAGTGAATTTCATAAATAATTTGAAAACATTATGAAATTCCTCTTGATCCTACTAGTATGAATGCATCATATTGAGGGAAATCTACTAATTATATATGGGATGACCTTGGAATGATCACTCGACAACTTTCTTTCACAAAATAATAGTGATGGGAATGTAAATAGTCATACTATCGAAGATGAACCATGCTTGGTGCAGAGACTCATTCTTCAAATCTCATGAAGACCTGTCTAACATTAATGTTCATGGTTCAGAAACTGAGGCACTATCTACAACACCAAGATATCTATTTAGTCTCTCGTAATATCCCCCTCAAATACAACATCATCCATACTATGTTGAAAGAATGTATGGAACTGTGGGTGGTCCTTTTAATGTAGCTTGATATAAAATTCATGCCTCCAAAAGTAGGGTAAGAAGATGTCTTGCCATATTTTCATTACAAACACCCGTATGCATAAAAATCATCATTAAATACTGAATTTCAAAATGAGGAGTTATACTCTATTCAAAGTGGTCCCAAAACAAGGAAAATTTATTTTCGACGGTGCATCTATATTCCCAACATGGAGGAGAATGGAAGACCAAACCTCAACCAGGTCGGGTTAGGGTCCATTCCAATCACTATGGGAAACATGCCCTATTACGATGTGTCATTTGTAAAGGTTCCAACACCTGTCGAAAATACAACTAAAGAAACATGTATTTTTCAATGGAAAAAAACCTATCGCAAATAATTTTGGTGCACCTTCACACCAAAACACGGAAATTAGTTTTTTTGACGGGATATGGTTCTCATCAAAAATATTGTTGGTCATGTAAAGGTAATTGTGACAAGATCATTCTACTATCACAAATAAAATATTTGAAGGTGAATATTTGTGATGGGACCCATTACAATTAGTTTTTTTTACCACCACCTCAATTAATTATTATGGGAACTATTTGTAATGGGGATTCCATTGCAAATAGTACAATTGCTACTAAGCTAACCTATATATGCACCACCCTCAAATGATTTCTCTCTATTCACTAATTATTCTCTCCTTTATTCACTTTTTTCCTTCTTATCACTTTTGAAGTAGATGAATATGTTTTTATGGGAAAGAAAATTTTGATGTTTGCAGTGCAAAAAAGCTTCATTTTTACGTATTCATGTAATATTTCAAATTATAATTTTAATTATATTATTTTTCACAAAATTTTAACTTTATTAATTTATTTTAATTAGAGTCAATTTGAAGTAACTATTAATAATTATAATTAATATTTTATAATTATAAGTAATTATTTATATTTAGGAGTAGTTATTTTAAAATAGAAATATTTAGTTTTAATTAGTAGTAATGTTTTTAATGAAAACGTAAATAATTTTAATTTGATGTAATTAGTTTTAATTAGTAGTAAATGATATAATTAGATGTAATTAGTAATAGTTAATGACATTGAGTAAAGATATTGGTAATTAGTATTAATTAGAGAAAACTATAAAAAATATAGATAAATCAAAATAATTAATAAAAATTAGCAGTAATTATTGTTAAAATATTATCGGTTAATTAAAATCAGAAATAAAAAGTTGTAATTAGTAGTATTTATTAATAAAAATAAGTATATATTATTAATTTCAGGTAATTTGTAAAAATAACAATAACTAGTAATAATTAGAGCTAATTAGTAAAAATTTATGTTAATTAGTTAAAAAATAGCATGAAATAGTATTAATTAGAAAAAATATGTAACAATTAGAGATAAATAAATATAATTATAAATAATTAGCAGAAAATAGGTAAAATTATCTTATAACTAATAAAAATTATTAATAATAAGTGAAAATTAGTGGTAGTTAGAAAACATTAGCGGTAATTTGTAATAATTATTAATATATATGTCGTCGTGGTTAGTACTTAGTAATAATTAGTCATAATTAGTAACAATTTGTGTTATTAGTAAAAATTAGTGGTAATAAGTATTAATTAGTAGTGACTAATAATAATTAGTATTAGTTATTAATAATTTTATATAATTTAAAATAATTAGTAGCAATTAGTAATAATTGGATGTAATTAGTTGTAATTTGTTTTAATTGTTATTAATTAGTAGTAATTAGTAATATTTGTGAAAATTAGTAAATATTATTACTAATTTGAAGTAGGTAGTCGTAATTAGTATTAATTAGTCATAATATGTAAAAATTAGTGGTAACTAGTAAAAATTAGTTATAACTAGTAAAAATTAGTGGTAATTAGTCATAATTAGTGGTAATTAGTAATAATTAGTGGTAATTTGTAATAATTATTTGTATTTAGTAATAAAAAGAAATAAATAGGGGTTATTAGTAATAATTAGTTGTAATTTAACTAATTATTGGTAATTTGTAATAACCCGTAAACATTAGTGGTAAATAGTAATGATTAGTGGTAATTAGTAATGATTAATGGTAACTAGTAATGGTTAGTGGTAATGAGAAATAAATAGTCGTAATTAGAAATGATTAGTCCGTATTAGTAATAATTAGTAATAATTAGTAATCATTACTAATGATTTGTAATAATTAGTAAACATTTGTAATCATTAGTAATAATTTGAAACTATTAGTAAGAATTAGTCATAATTAGTACTAAATAGAAATAATTAGTTATTACTAGTGATAATTAGTGAAAATTACTAATAAGTAATCATAACTAGTGAAAATTAGTGGTAATTAGTGAAAATTGGTTGTAATTAGTAAAAATAATGGTAATTGGAAATAATTTTGTTGTGATTAGTACTAATGTGTAATAATTAATAATAATTAGTGGTAATTGTTAATAAATAGTGATAATTAGTATTAATTTGTGGTAGTTAGTGATAATTAGGGGTCATTAGTGATAATTAGTCATAATGAGATGAATTTTTAAATAATTAGTGGCAATTACTTAAAATTAGTGGTAATTAGTAAAAACATGTAGTAATTAGTAAAAATTAGTAATAATTATTATTAATTTATAATAATTAGTAATAGTTATTAATAATTAGTAACAATTAGTAAAGACAAGAGGTAATTATTAATAATTAGTGGTAATTGGTATCAGTAATAATTATTGACAATTAGTATTGGTTAGTGTTAATTAGTAATAATTAGTAATAATTAGTGATGATTCATAATAACTATAAATAATTAGTAACAATTACTGAAAAATTAGAGAAAATTTGTGATAATTGTTAATAATTAGTAGTAATTAGTAGTAATTAGTGTCAATTAGACAAAATTAGTAAAAATTATTTGTAATTATTAAATATTAGTGGTAATTAGTTGTAATTAGTAAAAAAATAGTTATATTTAGTAATAATTAGTTGAAATTAGCCATAATTAGTATTAATTAGAAATTTATAATATATTTTGTCAGTTTATATTAAATTTTAAGTAAAACTAGCATTAATTACTAAAATGAGTGATAATTACAAAATATTAGTGATAATTTATAAAAAATATATGTTGGGAAGAAATGATGTGATTTGTTGAAAATAGAGACAACAATAGAAGGAGGATATGTTTTGATGACAATAAATGATTGGCCAATATTGGTTCAATTAAAAATTACGACATGGATGGCATAAATTGGTTTCATCAACATGGTGATAGTAAAATATATAATTTTTATCTGTTTAGTAAATCATTGAATTTCCAATAATAAGGTGATTAAATATAAAAAATATGTCCCATACAATTAAAAATTTGTCATTAGGTTGGGAGAATCGAGGTAGAAAGTTTAAGGACCCGAAATTTTGAAAAAATCTTGTTTCCTAATTTTGTGTGGTATTTTATACTCAACAAAATTGTTTTATTTGATAACATGAGTATAATTAAAATGAGACAGTTGGCTTTTCGACTGTTATTTGACCATTGGACAATATGACTATAGAAAACTAAATTTGGTGATTATTGTCTCTAAATACAAGTGATCTTGGTTAATTAATATAGAAAGAAGATTTGATGGCCTCATCCAGTAGTCTTGGGCCGATCAAAGCCCATCTAACAGAACTTGGGAAGGAGGTAGCACCACTGGGCATTTCTCTTGACCAAACCCAAGCCTAACATCATCGTGTGAAGCTAGTACGAAATCGCCTTTGTGAGATTTTCAAACTGATAGAAATTACTACTCGTGCGATGTTGGCCGAGCTACCCTCAGATTCTCTCACCTTAGCACACCTTACACTTATGTCCTATGCTAGGGTTATAAGGGGATATGTAAGGAGACCATAGCTACGTTGTGTAATCCTTTGTTATAAATAAAATTATGTTCTCATCTTATGGTGAAGTTTGTGAAGTTTCAACTGTCTGGATAAATATAGTATGCATATTTTTGATGAATTTTAGATAAAGGATATTTTAAAAAAAATTATGTATACCATAAATAATTAAAAATGTGTAATGATTTAAGAAAAATGGTCTTATATAATTATGTTCAGTACGAATTTTAGAGTCTAATAAGATCAACATTATTTTTGATGAATAATAAATTAAAAATAGTGATTTTATGATTAGGATTAGTAATGTGACCAAATGGATTAGTAATCTCACAGAAAAAGTATTAATATAATCTAGGCATGTTGATTAAGTAATGTGATTCAATAAAATTGTTAAATATCTGTTTCAAAAATTATTAGTCAAGTATTAGTTTTTTTTGTTGAATAGTGTTTTTTAATTAAAAATGAAATTAAAAATATTTAGGAAATTATTTTTATAAAATGGATTTCATTTTTGAACTCAGAGCATCGATATTATGTTAACGTAATTTTTGGGGATTTTTCTAAAAAAATGAATTTTCAGTGAATAGTGTATTTATTTAAAAATTAATTACAAATATTTAGAAAATTATTTTTATAAAATGGATTCATTTTTGAAATTAGAGCATCGATATTTGGTTAAGTTGATATTTTGGGATTTTTCAAAAGAAAGTGGAATTTGAAGTGAATAGTAAAAATATAGTTTTAGTGTTTCGGTATGTTTAATGACATCATTACTTCATCATGATGATGTCAAGAGATATTTTAATGGATGGTCGACTAAAGGGGATGAATTATTCTATTATGTGTCCCAAGTGGCCAATACCATGGGCCAATACCATGGGAAAGCCCATGGTTATGCCAATACCACCAATGAGGTGTCCCTTGGCCATTAATGCTTTGTCCCCTCACTTTCCCTATAAATACCCCTCCCATTACTCCTTTATTTTTCACTCCCAACTATCCCCCAACGAAGCTCTGGTCTCATTACCTCCCAAGGAGTCCTCCCAAGGTTCTCCCAAACCCTCAAGGTCCCATCCATTGAGTTTTAAGATTAACGTTTAAGAGAATGGATCCAACCTCTCTCTTTCTTTTCAAATACTCTCTTTTAAGTCATTTCATTTATGCTCCATGTTCATATGTTGGATGATGTTCTTTTATATTTCTCTTACCTCCCTTTTCATGTTCATATGATGAGAGATCCCCTCTTACTATCATCATTTCTTTTTATGAATGTTTAATGACGCCATTAGGCTACCAAATTTTTTTAACAGATTCTTTCACCCTTCTCATTTTCAAGTTCTATTTTTTTGTCAATTCTTTCAAGTTCCTTTGTATTATGTTGGGGTTGAAGGACCCCGGGACACCCTGAGAGGGGAGGGGTGAATCAGGTTGACATGTTTTTCTTTTAATGTGATGGATCTTGTTCCCACGTTGGTAGGAACTTGTTGAACCTGTATGATGAATATGATCAGAAAGAAAACATTCACATGCACAGAGAAGACACAGCCTTTTTTACATGGTTCACCACTATGGGCTATGTCCAAGGAGCATACACCGACAAGTTGTCAGTTGTACCAAAATCCACTAGTCTGCACTAGTTTCGGATTACAATTGTTCGGGCACAGTCACTATGTCCCAGGCTCACTGCCTTTACAAAGGTTCAGGGATAGCTCAATGCTTCCCTCGGGTCACTCCCATTGACTCCCCATGGCTCACTGCCATTGGTGAAGTCTCACTCAGTTTATAGACGTGAAGGTCTCTGTCTCCTGTTCAGCATGAGACTTTGCTTGCATCAGAGTCCTGAGTTGATGCTCTGTTAAAGTCCAAATTCCATCCATTAATGAATACCCCCTTTTCCTTTGTCCACTGGGCAAACAACCATTGCAAAGGGCCTTCAAAAAGTACCCTACTTCGCAAGGCTCCCAATTTTGCAAGCATCAAACAAGACTTCGCGGAGTCCCGACCTCTTCATGAAGCTAAATCGCGAAGCACTCTCGCGATGCACAAGCCATCATAATACTTGGCTATCACAGAGCTCCTGCCTCTTCACGAAGCTCACTGAGCCAACGCGGGGTGCACAACTTTCACAAAACTAGAATAGCCACCGCGAAGATCCTCTTTCGCGAAGCACACTGCCTTCGTGAGTGACCTTTGAGAACCGAGAGCAAAGGACTTTCCCTGAAATTCCCTCTTCTTCTCTTGAGGGGGTCGGCCTCTATTTATAGGCGATTCCACCGACCCTGGACCCTTCCGCACGAAGTCAGCGCCACGTCAGCTCAAATTGCGATGCTCCGAAGTTCCTACCGAAATTCTCTCAAAATCGCAAAGCACTATGGAAATTTTCTGTTTTCAGAGCTCGTCATAATCAGGAGCGTTCCATCATTTCCTTCGTTCCTTCACCGCGATGTTCCCTCGCAATGCTCTTCGTCGCCGCGATGCTCTTCATCTTCTACCGTTCGCGAAGCATTGATGTAATCAAGAAGAATCACCGCCTCCATACTTCTGGCTTCATGAATTCCAAAACATTAATCCACTCGTCACGAAATGCATTCCATTTCCATATCTAATTATTCTCTTCATAGAAATCCTATTTTCGCGATGCTCACCAACTGTTGTCTATATGATCAGTATGATTTTTTTGCTGGTACACGATCTGAACTTCCATTGAGGATTGACAACAAACACAAACCATACTCAAAATCATGCATAGAAGTCTATGGTTCCAACAATCTCCCCCTTTGGGTTTGTTGGAAATCAGAAAATAAATTCAATAAATCTCGATCCATGTGAAAACCCAAAAATTCAAGAATCAACTCAGCCAACACTCTAAGTCTACGGGAGAAATGCTCGGTGTAGAAAACAAGAGAGGGGGATTGAATTGGGTTCCACTGTTTTCCTTCTCATCACAAAAGTTCCCTGAATTTATTCATTTCTATTTTCTCCCCCATTGACAATAAATCCAAAGACCAGTAATTTTTTCAACGTTCAGCTCAAACCATACTCCCCCTGGATAGTATCTCCCCCATAAACCTATATCATAGCCATAAAAAAGATAGAATCAGTTATCAAAAATGGGGAGAGGGGATTTCCATAACCTCCTTATGCACTGGGAGGTGTCCGAACACCGAGGTTAAACCGATGCTTCTCAATCACAGCCACTGACAGTGGCTTCGTCAGGATATCAGCTACTTGCTCATCAGTTCCAACGTGATCCATTCTAATCACCCCTTGCTCAACTTTTTCTTTGATAATGTGATACCTGATTTCAATATGTTTTGTACGAGAATGCTGAACAGAATTTTTTGTAAGATCAATTTCACTCTTGTTATCATAGTAAATCACCATTGGTTGCTTTACCTCATCACCAATATCTGTTAATTGTTGCTTCATCCATAGCAGTTGAGTGAATGCCTTTGTGGCAGATATATACTTAGCTTCAGCAGTACTAAGAGAAGTACTTTCTTGTTTCGTGCTCAACCAGCCAACACAGTTATTCCCAATAAAGAATACTCCACCACTGGTGGACTTTCTGTCCACAACATCGCCAGCCCAGTCAGCATCTGAAAAAGATGATAATTCATAGTCCCTTCTTGCAGAAAAGTATATTCCATAATTGTGAGTACCTTGAATATACCTCGTGATTATTTTTACTTCTTCCAAATGTTCCTCCATTGGATTACTCTAAAAGCGGGCTGCAAGACGTGTGGCAATGACAATATCTGGCCGTGTCGCTGTCAGGTACAGTAGGCTCCCAATGATCCCCCTGTACAAGGTGTCATCTACAAATTTCTCATTATAATGCTTTCCATGTTTGGTTCCAACTACTATCGGAGTTGACATTGGTTTGGAGTCGTGCATATTAAAATTCTTCAGTAGCTCTCTTGCATACTTTTCCTGAGAGATAAAAGTTTAGTCTTTCTTTTTAGTCACCTACAGTCCCAAGAAATATGTGAGCTCCCCAATCATTGACATTTCACATTCTGATATCATATGATTGGAAAATTCATCCACTGATTTCTGTCTGCTACCACCAAATATAATGTCATCGACTTAAATGAGAACCATGAACTGATCTTTCAGAGAATTCTTCACATGGAGATTGTGATCTACTCCTCCTCTTTTGAATTCTAGATTCTTGATATAAGAATCTAGTCTGAAGTACCACGCCCGTGGTGCCTGTTTCAAGCCATAAAGTGCTTTCTTTAGATTCCAGACCTTTGATTCATCAGAATCAAAAAGAAAACCCACTGGTTGATCAATATAGACTTCTTCTTCAAGTACACCATTTAAAAATGCTGTCTTGACATCCATTTGATATACTTTATATCCTCTCTGGAGAGCCATGGAAAGGAACATCTTGATTGACTCCAGTCTGACACGGGAGAAAAGGTTTCTTCAACATCAACACCTTCAATCTGAGAATACCCTTTACATACCAGTCGAGCCATGATTCTGATAACACTTCCATTCTCATCAAACTTGTTCTTGAATATCCATTTTGTTCCAATCACATTGTGTCCTTCGGGTCTCTAGACAATATCCCATGTATGATTCTTGTCAATATGATCTAACTCTTCATTCATGGCTTTCACCCAGGATTCATCCTTTGCATCTTCTTCAAATGAGGATGGCTCTACAACTGACAGAAATGCAGAAGGTGTGTTATTCCTCATCCTCCTTGTCTATGTGGGTGCATTCTTGTCTCCAATTATGTTAGATGGATCAATCTCTGCTCTTCGATTTCTTCTGTGAGGTTCAGTCGCATTCTCTCCATCCAAGATTTCCTCTTCAGATTCTTCGTTTGAGTCAACATCATGATGTGACTGATGAGTGTTTTGAACAACTTCCTCTATTTCTGCATTTGTATTTTCTTCCCTTTCACATGCTTCCTGACTTTCTATCACATCATCATATGACGTCCTTGTAGCATTTTTACTTTTCTCTTCAATTATCTTAACATCACTGCTTTCCACAATCCTTCCTAAATGCTTTTTGAAACACTTGAAGGCTTTGCAGTTCATTGAGTAACCGAGGAAAATTCCTTCATCTGCATTGTCGTCATATTTCCCATGATTTCCTTCTTTGTTCCTGATGAATCATTTACATCAAAAGACACGAAATTATTTTAAAGAATGCATTCGTCCATGCCACAATTCATATGGTGTCTTCCGTCTCACCCATATAAAGTCTCATTCAATTCTGAATGTACACTGCAGCTTGAATAGCCTCTTTCCAGTAATGTCGTGGAATATGACTCTTAATCATCATAGTTTGTGAGGTGTTGTTCACCTGTCGATTCCTATGTTCAACAACTCCATTTTTTTGTGGAGTTCTCACATAAGCTACCTCATCCTGTATCCCATGCTTCTCCAGATAATTTTCAAATTCAATGGATGTGTATTCTCCTCCATTGTCAGATCGCAACACTTTGATTGTTCGTCCAGTATCATTCTCGGCAATTCACAAAAATGTTTTCATGTTGTCAAGGACTTGACGTTTCCTATGAATGACCATCACACATGCCATTCTACTGTAATCATCTATGAAAAGGAAAAAGTATGTTTCTCCATGAGTTCCGACAACATTTATCGACCCACATACATCTATATGAATCAGATCAAGAAGGTGAGATGCCCTTTTTTTCTTTGTCCAATATGAATTGCGGACCCAATTCCCACGAATGGAAGCATCACAATATTTTTCACGCTCATGCTTTAGGTTGGGAATGTCCATGACATTTCTCAATTTTGATATTTTCTCCATGTCTTGTTGATTGATGTGTTCCAGTCTTCGATGCCACAAATTTTTTTCTTCTTCAACAGTCATGTAAAATACATTTTCTTCACTATCAACCTGATAAATGTTTCCTTCTATTCTGCATCCCTTCATAAGTAAATTTCATGTCTTTCCCATGATAGTGCAGCCTTTCTGATTAAAAGTAACTATATGCCCTGAGTCACAGAGGTGACTCACGCTGAGGAGATTATGACGTAGGCCATCTATGTAAAGGACTTCAGTATTCTTTATTTCTCAATTACCTAACTCGGTACTTCCACTCCCTTTGATTTTCAGATCCCCATCATTACCAAATCGTACTGTACCATCAACCGTCCTTTTGATATCTGTTATCAGGCCCACATTACCCGTCATATGAGATGAACAACCGCTATTGAGAATCGACGTACTGTTGTACTTTGTAGCATTGAGGGCCACCTCTGTAAGGATGGATTTCTCAATCTTCTTCATTTCCTTCCATTAGACATTGGATTGAGTATATAGTACTGATGGCCTTTCAATTATCTCTTCCGCATACTGAGGTTCTTCATAGTCAAAATCTTTTTCGAGAGGAGAAAACCTATTTGAAAGAGAAACATTGTCTTGCTAACGAGACTTGACTTGTCTTGAACTTCAGTATGAGGTGTCCATGTCCCTTCTCTTCCCACAATTAGTAGCCTTATGACCAAAGTTAGAACAATGAAAACAATATCCATAGAAATTGTTTCATCTATAAGAATTAGGATATGAATTTGTTCTCCTTTTTTGAACTTCTATATCTTGTCCATTCAGATAGCTTCTTGCCTCTTCACAACAAGACATGGTATGGCCCAGATAGCCATAGAAATGACACTTCATGAGAGGAAATGTTTTCTCACTTGAATTTCTCCACATACCTTATTCCTTGGGAGAAAAGTTAGACTGTCTATCATTTCTGAATTTTTTAGGACAATTTTCAGTTCTCTTTTAGTTTTGGTTGAGGGTTCCTTTTTCAACACTTTAGGAAACATTTCAACATGTTAAACTTTTATCTTATCTTCTTTTTGAATCTTTTCAGTTTCAGCAGTTGATGTCTCAGCCTCACAGCTAATTCCACTCTTTCCCATGCAAGGGGGTCTTTGATTACTCAAGATTTTTCCAACCCCATATGAACCGCACTTGGCTCTTGCTAGTAATTATGAATCTGAGAATCATCGAAACTGTATTTTCTTCCTTGATTATTTTTGGAATTGATTCAGTCTCAAGTTTACTCCTTAGAGTAACTACTTCCTCCTCAAGACCCTTAGCATTCTTGGATTTTTCATCTAGTCTGGAAGTGAGGTCATTGATGACCTTTGCCTGCTCTTCAATTCTCAGCTTCAGATCCACTACATCATGATTGCTTTCAATTATTTTAGACTGAACCATCACAAATTCTTACAGTCCTTCAATTTTAGCTTCAAGTTGATCAAGGTATTCAGCTGATTCTTCTACAATAGATTTCAACATATTGCAATTCTTGAATTTAATCTTAAGCTTATTAAGCGCATCCTTAAGTTGCATCTCGGGATCTACACAAGTTCTCAGTTGTTTTTCTCCACCAGTATCTTCTGAATGTTCAACAGTGGCCATCATGGAAGCATGGTTCCCAGTTTTGAATTCTGGTTCTTCTTCATCACAGAATTCAGTATCATCGTCTTCCTCTTCACATACAAAACTCTTCGTTTTCATTTTCTTTCCAGATTTGAAGTCTTCCTTTTTGAAGAACTTTCTCTAAGGCTTCTCGAAGAATTCATCTTCATTAACTTCATCATTTATCTTTCTTAAGTACTGAGAGGAAATGTGACCAACATTTTCACAACGAAAACATGCAAGAGGTAACTTCCCTTTGAAATTCCATTTCCCCTTATGGAACTTCTTTGCAATGAGAGAAAGAATTTCTTTTTCTTCTTCATCTTCACCACTACTATATTTTGAGATTTTCAGTTTATCCATGGGCTTGAAATCCATTTCCATTCTCACATGAGGCGTAGCATATTCTGGTTTGACTCTCATTTCATATTCTACAAAGCTGCTAAGTATATCATCCAGAGAAAGTTTTGAATGATCTATTTCCTCAAGGGATGACACCTTTGCATTTTATATAGGTGGAATTGTTCTTAATATTTTCTTTACAATATCAATGTATTTGATTTCTTCATCTAGACCCCGATTTTCTCCAACCACTTCAGTAATTCGATTGAAGATAGAGTCTGCATTCTCGTCTGGATGCATCTTCAGATCATCAAACCGATTGTGCATCACTTGTAATTTCGCCTCCTTCACTTTGCTATCTCCATCAAAAATATTCTACAGTTTATCCCACATGGATTTTGTTGAGGTGCAATTCATCACCTTTAGGTAGATCTGATCAGAAAGGGATTCAGTAAGTTCAATTTTTTCTTTAGCATCTGCATCAAGAATTTTCCTATCTGTTTCAGTCATAGCCAGGCATGTTGGGTCAGTGACTTGTATTCCTTGAAAAGTAGAACAAAGAACTTCCATTCCAAGAGATCTTAGATGAGATCTCATTATATTCATCCAAGTCTAAAAATTACTTCCATCGAAGTGAGGGACTCCACTAACATTGACTAAATTCTCCATGATGATAAAGGACAGATTCAACACCCGTAACCTCCCTATGATACCACTTGAAGGACCCCGGGACACCCTAAGAGGGGAGGGGTGAATTAGGGTGACAACATTTTCTTTTTGTGTGATGGATATTGTTCCCACGTTGGTAGGAACTTGTTGATCCTTTCTGATGAATATGATCAGAAAGCAAACATTCACATGCACAGAGAAGACACAACCCTTTTTACTTGGTTTACCACTAAGGGCTACGTCCAAGGAGCATACGCCGACAAGATGCCGGTCATACCAAAATCCAATAATCATCACTAGTTGTGGATTACAATTGTATGAGCACAGTCACTCTATCCTAGGATCACTACCTTTACAAAGGTTCAGGGATAGCTCACTGCTTCCCTTGGGTCACTCCCGTTGACTCCCCCTGGCTCACTGCCGTTGGTGAAGTCTCACTCAGTTTATAGACGTGAAGGTCTCTTTCTCCTGTTCAGTATGAGACTTTTCTCGCATTAGAGTCCTGAGTTCACGCTCTATTAAAGTCCAAATTCCATCCACTGATGAATACCTCCTTTTCCCTTGTCCACTAGGAAAACATCCTTTGGAAAGGGCCTTCAAAAAGTACCCTACTTCACAAGGATCCCCATTTTTAAAAGATCAAACAAGCCTTCGCGGAGTCCATGCCTCTTCGCGAAGCTAAATCGCGAAGCACTCTCGCGATGCACAAGCCTTCACAATTCTTGGTTATCGCGGAGCTCCTGCCTCTTTGCGAAGCTCACTGAGCCAACACGGGGTGCACAAATTTCACAGAGCTAGAATAGCCGACGCGAAGCTCCTCTTTCGCGAATCACACTGCCTTCGCGAGTGACCTTTGCGAACCGAGAGAAGAGGACATTCTCTGAAATTCTCTCTTCTTCTCTTGAGAGGGTCGGCCTCTATTTATAGGTGATTCCACCGAACCTCGACACTTCAGCGCAATGTCAGTGCCACATCAGCTCAAATCGCGAAGCTCCGAAGTTCCTGCCGAAATTCTCTCAAAATCGCGAAGCACTATGGAAATTTTCCGTTCGCAGAGCTTGTCGTAATCACGGAGCGTTCTGTCATTTCCTTCATACCTTCACCGCGATGTTCCCTAGCAAATCTCTTCGTTTCCACGATGCTCTTCATCCTATGTCGTTTGTGAAGCTGTGACGCAACCACGAAGAATCACCACCCCCATACTTTTTGGTCTTCGCGAATTCCAAACCATTAAGCCATTGAGAATTGACAACAAACACAAACCATACTTCAAATCATGCATAGAAGACCATGGTTCCAACAGGGGTATGATCTCTATATCTAGCATACTGATATTTTGTGTTCATATGATGAGAGACCCTATTTTATCTCGTCAAATTCAATTTTTTGAAGTTTAAGTGATGCCGTTAGGCTGCAGAATTTGTAAGGGATTCTTTCACTCTTCTCATTTTCAAAATATATTTTCTTTTCAAATCTTTCAAGTTACTTTTAATTATGTTGGGGAATTATCTCTATATCTATCATAATTATCATTTATGATCATATAATTAGATACCCTATTGGATCTCGTCAATTCATTTTTTTTGAAGTTTAAGTGACGCATTTAAGCTGCCGAATTTTCATAAGAGAAATATTATTTTTTTGTCTTCCTTTCATGTTCTTAATTTCATATAGTATATATTTAAAATTTCATTACCATGTTCTTAAATCCTTTATATTCTGTCCCGCTACTATTTTATGGATCATTTATGAGTGGATTACCCATTTCCCCTCTCTTTTCAATGTTTTCTAAAACCCTGTAACATTGCTGTTATGATGCAGAATTTTCGTCTCAAAATATCTCTCTCTTTTTCTCAAATTATTTTATTTTATTAATTGAATACACAAAAATATTTCTTATACAGTTGTATTCACATATATATCAAAATGTTCTATTTTAAATTTTGGGATATACATACATGAAACCCTCTTTCAATTTTCATGGGTTTAAAGTGACATAAAGATCACGTCTTTAAAGCAGTTTTTAAAGCGTGATGACTATGAAATGAAACCCATATATTTTATTCCATATGGGTTGTTTATGAAATTATTTATGATGATATATGTGACTCACATGATTATAAAGAAAAATTTAAGGGTGCGCCCTGATAGCGCTCCAATGCATTGGTTAAAGATTTAATCTCTAGAGATGACCATTTTGACTGATACCTTGGTGAATAACCTTGGTAATTTTTAATGACACCTTGAGGATAGACCTTGGTGAAATAGAAATGATTGTCTATGTTAAATGTTGTAGCCACATCTTCAAGTTATCAAACAAGTTATTTTTATTATGATATCATGATCTCTTTATCATGCCTTAAAGTTATTTTTCATGACTTTTGATGCATCTCAAGTTCTCATGTAAAATGTTTCCCTTGTTTCCGTTACTGGGACTTTTTCTCACCCTTTCCTTTGATGTATGCTCCCAAGATATGATATTCTGTAATGAACATAGGATGAACAAATGAAGAATCCTATTATGTGTTTAAGAAGAATTTTTTTTCTCATGTAATAAGTTCCTAGTTTACAAGGCACTAAACCATAAAGATCCTCGGTTTTGTATAGTGTAATGAAAGATTATGTGATATAAAGGCTGGTTGTCATAGTTGGTCTCAATGGATAGTTTAGTCATTTGTGAAAATTAGGATATGAAATATTAATGAAGAAGACTATAGAAATGTTTAAATATAGGAAATATTCCTGGTATTTTGGTGAGTATTGAGTAAGGGGTTTCCAGCAAATACATCCATGTCTGGATAGAAGCTGGTAGAGGTGGCTCTGGAACATATGTACATAGGGGTAAAACCCAAAAAAACTGCTTTGATCTAGACTCAAATGGGAACTGGTACACGACAATTGGTCTTGCTGCACTCTTGGTTATGACACACCTGGGGGATATGCTTTGGTAAATTCATAAGCATAGTATGAACCATTATTAAAGGAAAAAAGATAAAATAAAATAAAGATTCACATAAGAATATATGATCATGTATAACCTAGTTTGGAACCTATGGGATCTCAAGTTAGGGTATACTTTTCTTCTTCAAGTTATCCTTCCATGCTTTAACTTCCTTTTCATGATTACTGGCTAAGTATTTAAGCCCCTAATTGTAATTTCCTTTCTTAGTTAATGGAAGGAAATGGAAGAACATGTCCCAAGAACCAATGTGATAGGAAATGTGACGATTTTCGTATTAATATAACATAGATTATTAGGGGATTAAAAGATTATTATTATTTTGGAAGACGTTCACTATTTTGGGAACCCTATTTGATCGAGATAAATATATTACTACGGTATTTTCTTTGAGGTGTATTGGTTGGCGTATATTTTGACGAATAGTCGAATTTAAGGTGAACATATGGTAATTTAGGATACTTATGGAAATTATTAACCTATTTTGGAGAAAATATGATTAGGTTAGTTACTTTTGTTATAAGATGATAAGAGTTGTTAATTTTTTTTGGAGATGAATGATAAAGTCGATCTTGGAAGACTATGTAATGAGATCGTTCTTATGATTGGGTTTCAACATTATTTTGGTTTATTTTGAGGAATTTTAATTACAGTTATTTATGGAATGGTCTATGATGAACATTGGGTAGTACCGTGATATTTTATAGATTTAAAGAAGTTTCCCTTCCTATGGGATTCTTTATTTTTGAAGAGTTGTTTTATCTTACCCCTTCTGCTTCTGGGATAATGTTTGAAGATGAATAGATAGTTAATCTTTTGTGGATTATGTGATTCTCTAGAAGATGATTCTTGTTCTTTGATGAGACCAAGTAGTTTTGAATGCTCTTTGTTTGGAGAAAAGATTAGTCTTGGTGAAACTTATTAAGGGATGAAACTCTACTTGAAGGTAAATATATTCCCTTGTGTTTTTATTCTATGTAGTAAATGAATTCCTCAAAATTATGAAAAGGAACATGAAACAAATATGTTGTTGGTTTATGATTCCTACTGGGTAATCAATGAACATTTACACACATCATAAGTTTGTGATTTTCTTGTTGTTAAATTTCTCCTAATCATGTTTTCTATCACTCTCCCTCGGAACATGACCCTTTGATTTCTCTTCCATGTCCATGTTTTCCTATATGGAATCCTAGTGTGGGTTAACTTGGGTGACCTTTTTACTTCCCTTTCTTTATTTTAATCTAATAGTTTTACTCACTCCTTTTCTGATGTGGTACTTTAAAAAATTTTCCAAGAACCATTTTAAAAACTCCGAGGATGCAATTTCTTAAGGGGGAAGAATGTAACAACCTGAAATTTTGTATAAATATTGTTTCCTAATTTTGTGTGTTATTTTATACTCAACAAAACAATTTCATTTGCTAACATGAGTATAATTAAAATGATACCGTTGGGTTTTTGACTATTATATGACCATTGGCCAATATGACTATAGCAAACTAAATGTTGAGATTATTTTCTCTAAATACAAGTGATCATGGTTAATTAATATAGAATGAATATTTGATGGCCTCATCCAGTAGTCTTGGGCCGATCGAAGTCCATCTTAAAGAACTTTGGAAGGAAGTAGCACCACTAGGATTTTCTCTAGACCAAACCCAAGCCGAACATCATCGTGTGAAGCTAGAACGGAATCACCTTCGCGAGATGTTCAAACTGATAGAAATTACTACTCGTGCGATTTTTGCTAAGCCGCCCTCAGATTCTCTCACCTTATCACACCTTACACTTAGGTCCTATGATGGGATTATAAGGGGTTATGTAAGGAGACCATAGCTACGTTGTGTAATCCTTTTTTATAAATAAAATTTTAATCTCTTCTTATGGTGATTTTTATGAATTTTCAAATTTCCGGATAAATATAGTATGCATATTTTTTATGAATTTTAGAAAAAGTATATTTTAAAAATGTTTATGTAAAACATAAATAATTATAAATGTGTAATGATTTTCAAAAAATGGTATTATATAATTATGTTCAGTATGAAATTTAGAGTCTAATAAGATCAACATAATTTTTGATGAATAGTAAATTATGAATAGTGATTTTATGCTTAGGATTAGTAATGTGACCAAATGGATTAGTAATCTCACTTAAAGAAAGTATTAATATAATCTTTGCACCTTGATTAAGTAACGTGATTCAATAAAATAGGTAAATAATTGTTTTAGAAATTATTACACAAGTATTAGTTTTCTTTGGTGAACAGTGTTTTTTAATTAAAAATTAAATTCAAAATATTTTGAAAATTATTTTTGGAAAATGGATTTAATTTTTGAACTCAGAGCATCGATATTATGTTAAGGTAATTTTTGGGGATTTTTCTGAAAAAAAATGAATTTTCGCTGACTAGATTATTTATTTAAAAATTAAATTAAAAATATTTAGAAAATTATTTTTATAAAATGGAGTTCATTATTGAAATTATAGCATCGATATTTGGTTAAGGTGAAATTTTTCGATTTTTCTGAGAAAGATGAATTTTCAGTGAATAGTAAAAATACAATTTTAGGGTTTCATTATGTTTAATGACATCATGATTGCATCATGATGATGTTAGGAGATAATTAAAGGGATGGATGACTAAAAGGGATGAATTATTGTATGAGGTGTCCCAGGTGGCCAATACCATGGGAAAATACAATGGGCAAGCCCATTGTTTTTCCAATACCACCAATGAGGTGTCCATTGGCCATTAATGCCTTGTCCCCTCACATTCCCTATAAATACCCACCCTTAACTCCTTTAGTATTCACTCCCAACTATCCCCAATGAATATCTGATCTCACTACCTCCCAAGGAGTCCTCCCAAGGTTCCCCCACACCCTCAAGGTCCCAACCTTTGATTTTTAAGAGTTACGTTTTAAGGTAACAGATCCAACCTCTCTCTTTCTTTTCAAATACTCTCTTTAAGTAATTTTGTTTATGATACATGTTATTATGTTAGAGAATGTTATTTTATATTACTATTACTGGTCATTTAATTTTAATATGATGATAGATACCCTTTTACTCTCATCATTTCGTTTTATGAATGTTTAAATGATGTCGTTAGGCTGCGAAATATTTGTAACAGATTCTTTCACCCTTCTAATTTTCAAGTTCTATTTTCCTGTCAAGTCTTTCAAGTTCCTTTTTATTATGTTGTGGTATGATCTCTATATCAATCATACTGATATTTTATGTTTATATGATAAGGGAACCTATTTGATCTCGTAAAATTCATTTTTTTTTATGTTTAAGTGACGTCGTTAGGCTGTCGAATTTTTAAGGGATTCTTTCACCCTTCTCATTTTCAAGTTCTATTTTCTTGTCAAATATTTCATGTTCTTTTTATTATGTTGGGGTATGATATCTATATATTTCATACTGATATTTTATTATCATATGATGAGAGACCCTATTTGTTCTCATCAATTCATTTTTTTTTAAATTTAAGTGACGTCGTTAGGATGCCAAATTTTCATAATAGAAATATTATTTTTTTGTCTTCCATTCATGTTCTTCATTTCATATGGTATATCTTTCAAATTTCATTAAAATGTTCTTAAATAATTTATATTCTGTCCTCCAACTATTTTATGGATCATTTATGAGTGGATTACCCATGTCCCCTCCCTTTTCAATGTTTTCTAAAACCCTGTAACATAGCTGTAATACTGCAGAATTTTCGTCTCAAAATATCTCTCTTTTTCTCAAATTATTTTATTTTATTAAGTGAATACTCAAATATCATTATTATACAGGATTATTCAAATATATATCAAAATTTTATATTTTAAATTCTGGTATTTACATACACGAAACCCGCTTTCCTATTTCATGGGTTTAATGTGACATAAAGATCACTTCTATAAAGTAGTTTTCAAAATGTGATGACTATGAAATTAAACCCATTTCTTTAATATCATATGGGTTGTTAATGAAATTATTGATGATGATATATTTGGCTCACATGATTATAACGGGATATTTAAGGGTGCGTCTTGATAGCGCTCCAATGTATTGGGTAAGACTTAATCTCTAGAGATGACCATTTTGACTGATACCTTGGTGAATAACCTTGGTAATTTTTAATGACACTATGGGGATGAAACTTAGTGAAATGGAAATGATTGCCTATGTTAAATGTTGTATCCACATATTCATGTTATGAAACACATTATTTTTATTATGATATGCCTCAATATCTCTTTCTCATGCCTTAAAGTTATTTTTCATGACTTTTGATGTATCTGAAGTTCTCATGTAAAATGTTTCCCTTGTTTCCCTTACTGGGCCTTTTTCTCACCCTTTCCTTTGATGTATTCTCCTAGGCTATGATATGTTATAATTAATGTAGGATGAACAAATGAAGAAGCCATTCAAGTGTTTAAGAAGAATGTTTTTTCACATGTAATAAGATCCTGGTTTCCAATACACTAAACCTTAAAATCCTCGGTTTTGTATAATGTAATGAAACATTATGTGATAAAAATGCGGGATGGCATAGAAAGAAAGTTACATGTTGATGGCTACAATAATAGGTGCGATGTAGTTGGGTTTTTACCCCCACTAGTTAAACTCCCAATAATTACAAGTGGTCTAGAATTTTCATTATCAGTATGCTTTGACATAATAGAACACCCCATAGTATGTTTTCAAGTTGGGGAATAACCCTTAGACTTCTGGAATTCACTTATTCATGCTTCATGATGGATAACCCCCCCCCCCCCATCATGTGGGGAACATCCTTCTTAATGTCCTGAGAAATATTCAACAGCTCATGATCCATAATTAGAATCCATTCATCATCATCCCACATCACTCTTGGTGGGTTGATATCATCATACATATCTCCATGATTAACAGTCTCGGAGATCTTGTGGACATCACAGAGGTTGAAAAAATTATCCCCATGCATCATATGGAAATATTTTTTTTGGGGACCATCAGCTGAGTATCTCTGAGATGAATTTGGAGTTATTGTACACATATTTTTGGTCCACCCAAATATATGCATAGATGAGCACTACTTTTAACTCAGCTACAAACTCTACAACAGGCATGCGCACCCAGTATGCCCACATGCACTTTGGCCTAACACCCCATCCCAAGAGAATATCCTAGTATTCCCTCAAACCCTTCGACTGCACTATCTTGTAATAACACCATATTGATTAAAAATTATTTATTATTTAATTAAGGCATTTGTGTCTTCAAATTTAAATCATATTGGATGTGATGTAACACACATGATGTCGATGACTCCCCTCATTAATGTATGTACCCATGCCTGAAACATTTTCATTAGTTATGTTATTATAGTATTCAAACCAATAAAAAGAATTAAAATTATTCACACATGGTCTAAGGAAATTCATTATATTATAGTTGACATAACAAAGATGATAATTACTCTCAGGGTAGATGTTATGACAATTATTTAGATGTCCCTCCATATAAGGTAGAGTCGTATTTTGAACATCATAGTAGTATATCGCTAAACCTTTTAATATCTACTAAATAAAATTTATAAATACTACATCATAATGAATATCCTTCTTTGTGGATATTGAACCTATAAATAAAAACAAATAATTTAATTGGAATAATTTCTTAATTTCAAATAAGTTATTGGAAGTCAGAAATTTGGAAAACATATTTTCTCGTGTCGGGTACCCACGCAAGTGACTTCACTCAAATCCATCACCCAAGAGTCCTTGCGCATTTCACTCACCTAGACCAACATTTCACACATATAGGTGCATAACATGCCTTCTTAAATGAAAATATAGAAAACAATCATCTACATAAGGTATGTGATGACTACTAGAACTATTAGACCATATGTAGAAAGCATGAGGTCCATCTGTTGAAACCTTTGCCCCAATTTATAGGCACATGTACCCTTGTGTGTGGCATGCATGCATGCTCCGCATACACGACCGACCTGTGAAAATGAACTATGTGGGAGACATGTAGAGAGAATTACCATGATCCAAATCCCCTCCCCATCCCTTTACCTCAGGATCGTACTCCCTTATTTTAATTGGATCTCATCCTTAGGGGTGTATTTTATTGAACCTCCATTTTTTTACGTGGTTGACAAGGTGTGAAATTAAAAAACCATAAGGATAAAAAAAATAGAATAAAAAATGGATAATGGCCACACCCCTAAAATAAATTTCCTTTACTTAGGTACCCCAAGTAGTGTTGGTGGGTATGGTACCAATGCATCATCCTTCATGACCGACCTGCACATTATCCTACATGATGGACAATAACATTATCCTACATGATAGACCTTTGTGAGAAAAATGATTCACCTAGGGTTCTATATTTTCTTATAAATAGGATTTTAGGGCTCTTCATTTTCATGGATGAGAAATCTTGAAGAACTCTTGATGCTCTAATCACCCTATTACTTCACCTAGACCCTCATAAACCTTCTAGTTATCCCTCTAAAACCAAAATAATAAGGAATTATGGGAGATTCAAATTGATGAAAATTACTCCTAGGGTTTAGAAAACATAACATCTTCAAGAGGAACCCATCACCTCATGGTTGAAAAACACTAGAACAAGGTCCCATTCCCTATCTGGGGAACTGTGTGAGATACATTCAATAACACATGGGGATACACTTAAATCCTAGATAAAAGCATCATCTTTGTTTTGTTTTCTTGGTGGTTCATTTCCCAAAGTACCCTTATCTCACATTGGCCTGCCTTTATGAAGCACTTTCAACTCATGCCAACATACCTGCATGATTCACTCCAAGGTCACACATGGTTACCCTAATAGACATCCCCATGGATATTCATGCTTCTACCCAGAGTGAGACACATATCATGACCTCTTATAATCATGTAATTGAAGAGCATCTATTCCATTCGATCCCTAATCCAAGAGGGGGAAAATTGTAACCTCCAAAAAAACCTATGGTCTTACAAAAACATTTAAATAGGAACACCATTAATTCTACCATATTGTTATTAATTCTATAGGTCATATTTTTCCAACACTTTTTCTAATTGACAAGTATGGTCCTCAGGGTGCTTTTGAGTACGAATTCCATCAATCTGAAGGACCCTAACCCTGGTGATGGTGTCATGGAACATTCTATCTTCTCTACTAGTAATAAGAAAATGTCCCTACATAGACATCTCTAAGACCTAGATCCTCCAGTTTGAGGTGGTGCGGGTGAAGATCAGGAATTCTATTCCATTCGATAGGGAATCAGACACCAAACAGAACCAATATTTGTTTATCCCTCCTAGAGAAATCCCATATCTGTTTTTATAGAACCTATCTTGCTACATTCTTCCCTCTTTTAGAAATCTATGGTTCAAAAATAAGATAAATTTATTTCAAATGCCACCGTTTCTCCCTTTGGGCCTAGGGTTTATCTACATAAGCCAATGACACCAGATACTACTTGCATTCCCTTTTCCTTTGGGTTTTGGTCTCATCTATCAGTGGATTGAGTAGATTATGATGTTGCATGGATATAACACATATTTTTGAATCTAAGACAATGAATTTAACATGTGGTATTAGAGGATGAAATTAATACTAACAAACAAGTGATCACACACATAATGAAAATGATGTTCACAAAAGTCATTATTAATTCCTCCAAGAGTGAGTCATGTTAAAAAATTTTATTGTCCCAAACCATACTATCTAAAAATATGTATTATAAAAAAAGTGCAGGGTTGTACCCACTGAGAGAGGAGAACGTAGTGATGAAGACTCTTAACTAAAGTTTGTGTCCGTCCAATTTTAGTTTCATTTAATTTAAATAATTTTGAAATTAAAATAAATGAATTTAAAAAGAGAAAAAAGAGAGGGGAATCAGTTTCTAGTGGTGGGTTTTCTAAATTAATTAATCCAACTTCACTAAAAAATAATCGCATTAAATAGCTTCACAACCAGTCTGTTTCATCAATAGAGGAAATTTAAATTACGTATAAAACTATCCTAAAATACAAAATTCATCAAGGATAGATGAATAAAAATAACTAAATTGAATTTAGTTCAGAATTCCAAATGCAGAAGAGTAATTACATTCCATGCACATGAATAAATTATCTAAATCATGTCGGGGTTCATTAATTATTGAAACGTATGGTCAATGATTCAATAATAAATAAAGTGGACATGCAAGCACATCCTGAAACTATGGGATACAATTATCAATTTGAGAAAAGGTAAATAGAACTATGATGGTACACACCCCATTTTACCGATACCACTCTCCCCTATGTATATATCCAATCATCCTCCGGAGATCACCAAGGATGATTAAACCCAAATCCATTAGAGATAGATTGATAACGAAAGAAAGAAACTTGAATAAAGAAAACATAAGAATTGGAATTAAAATATAATGAATTTAATGGTTACATCAATGGAAGGAAAGAAGAAAATAAACCAAATCTATTTACGGTGGAATCCTACGGAAGCTCCTGATGGTCGCACATTCTCCCTCAGGTCCAGAGTGTGTCGGAAGGGTGTTGGATGGCCTTTTTTTATAAGAAAATTTTATAGCGAGTCTTTAATCTTGAATTTTAGTTTTCATGTTTCTCCATCGTCAAGACGAGTACCTGAGGTACACGTCGTGTACTTCATATCCAATTTATCATCTTCCACGTTGAATCCACCGATACTTCATACACTAGTTTGACTTTGGTAACATCGTGTATCAGAGGTACACATCATGTACTTAATGTTTGAAGAATCTTTTGTCATGAAAACATTTCCAGCATCTAGCTTTCCTGTCAATGAAGTCACAATGTTTACTGATAGTACCAGATGTGTAATCCATGTTTTTCTTGTTTTCAGCTCTACGTAATCTTTGAAATTCTGGTGTCGCACCACAAACAATGATAAGCCCTATGAAGTGTCATTTTGTTCTCTATTTTATTAGTTTTCATTACAATTTCTCCAAATTCCATTATTGGATATCAATTTGTAAAAATTAATATCATTATGAAATCGTATATAAAATCATTTTATATTCAATGAATTCACAGATAAAATCCCATCAGAATGTGTATACAAAAATAGAGATATTATGGAACCTAGGTGATTAATCCCCGAGGTTATTTGAACTATGAGAACTCTGATTCCATATATAACCAGGATATATAGGACGCCTACATGAGTATTAAGCTCAATGGGCCCCATTCTATGTGTAAGAACCAACCAATCAAGGTTATCCATATTAGGAATAAGGCATAAAATCCAACCATTGTACACCTATTCATGAATAATCCCCAACCAATAATGGCCCTCCTATATAGTATAATCCATACCACATAACCTTACGCATCCATTGGCATAGTCTTTAGATGTAATCCCTGAGAAATCCTCCATATCACAAGGATTTAAGAAATACCTCACATACCCTTTCACATATAAACCTATTCAAAAATAATACCTATCTTAATCATCCAAAAGTGGTGTACTCTACTTCGAGATGAGCATACGGGACCCATAGACATGGGTCCACAAAACCAAACAATGCAGGATTTGATTATCATCCAAATGGGACATGTTATAAGCTTCCATGAGGTCCAAAACCAACACACTAATTCATCCCTAATTATCTCTAGTCTATATTCCCATTGGAGTGTTATCCAACAAGGGAGCCCTTATCCATTCCAGCTTCCCTTGGCTCCTTCAATATTATACAAACACCAAACATTGACTATGAACCTTCCACCTCGACATCCTTGCTATATGAAATTAAACTAAATAGTTTGGTCCTTATCATATGATCTTAAAATGAGTGATGTGACCTTATAAGTGAATCCAAACAAAGTGTCTTATGATTCCTTCCACAATGATGTGTTGGAATCTTTTTTATGGATCTAATAATGACACAAAATCAAATCATGTTTCCTTGGAAATTGATACAGTTTTGAAATCCCCAATGTGTGGAAGAAACCCATCATTTTTATAATAACAACCAAATAATATCTAATTACTGTATAAGAGGGTAACATCGATGGATAACCTTAGATACATTTAGATATCTCTATTGATGCATAATCTCACATATATATATATACATACAAATGATTCTAAATCACATACATGATTATAATTGATTATTGATTCAAGGGTGACCCACGTCATGTTTTGGATTTAATGATGGATTCACAAACATATCTTAAATCTATAATAGAGTTTCAAGAGCATGAAATAAATCCCCAAAATGGGTGTGATGAGCCTAAATATCCCTCTTCTCGACCAGTGTGGGTTCTCAAGTACCACTGAACAAACTCCCCAAAATGTCCTTTAGAATGGAAAGAAGGTCCCTCATATATATATAATTGTGGAGTGCATCTGGTTTCATGAATAAAACCCACTTGAAATGACAACAAGGGATGTGGATATGAGTTTGTTGTAAATATTGGTCCACCAACACCAAAAAACACCATTCCAAATAATATTATTCCTTTTCAATAAATACAGTTATTTAAAAGTATCTTTGTGTTAATTATTTGTTCTAATTGTGAATTATGATCCATTTAATTTATAATAATATAACATCTTCCATTTTAATTAAGAATAATTTTGATTTCGATTTAAGATTAATATGATTCTTAAAACACATGTTTTCTTTAAAATATCTTTATTTATATTTTACATATTCATATTAAAATTGATATATTACATTTAAAATGGTGGAATATTGAAAAATATATACCATATCTAGATTCATGCGGTAAAAATTTGTAAATATTCCCCTTTAATTTTTTCCATTATGAATAGTAACTATGGTAAATATTTGAAACCATAGTAAGGGTAAAAAAAGTATAATGTGGTTAAAAAATTGGTTTACAGCGTTAATATTTATATGACACTTGAATTTATCCAATTAAATAATATTAGTTTTACTATTTACAACCAATAATTGAATATATTGTCACTTGGTTCCATATTTCTTTTATTCTAACCTTTATATTAAATTATAATAAAAATAAAAATAAAATATATCTGTCTTGAATTTAAAATCTCTAAAAGATTCTCATTAGGATAAATAGATGAGACGTTTTGTTTTAAAAGCCTATATAAATGATAGATCAATTTTTATTTAGATTTATTTATTTTTAATTTTTAGTAAAGAAATAATTACATTAAATTTCTACATAATGTGAACACAGTTCTTATGAATGTAGTTTAAAAGTTATATATATGATTTTAAATTCTCTAAAAGTTGTTTTATTTATTTATTGTAGCCCATAAATATTATAATTTAATATAAAATCATCAGACTGTGTGACTATTTTATATTAAAATTACATTACTATTTTAATGCATTTGAAGTCCAATTAATTAAATTCCATAAAAAAGTAAACAAATGAAATTTTACGAAAAATAATATTTTATAACATTGTTTAAAAATAATAAAAATATTACAATAGGTCATATAGGATAATATATGCTCCAAAACATAATGCCTTGTCAATTTATAATACAATTGTTAACTTTTATATAACATTATAAAACTATAGATTTTTTTATTTAAATTAATGTCTATGTGGAAGCATTGTACTTGATAAACACATTAAAAATATTTAAATATATTATGTGATTATAAGTGTGTCTTTTCAATCCATTATAAATTGAGACACCTGATCCATTTTATTAACACCACATTGAGCAGTATAGATTAAAACCCCCTAGAAAATATCTCCTAAAACTACATTGAATAAATTATATGTCATTTTCATATTAAAATTAAACTTACAGGGACCATAAAAAGGATTTAAAGGAGGTATCTCGATGTAGTGTTAATAATCATTCAAGACAACTTTCAATTTATTTATTCTTCATCATTCTATAAATATATGGTATTTTTTCATAAAATTAAAACTAAAAAATCATTAATACACTAAAATATTTTTATGATCATGAAATCACCATTATCCACACTCTTTTCCACCAAATGGGATGTTAATGTATTTCTCATGTGTATATGTAGACTACGATGTCCATATAGAGAGATAATAAATTCTCTGCCACCATCAATCATGTATGGTTATTATTTTCAGATTAATGTTTATATATGATATTTATAATAAAACTGTACTTATCAAATTATAATATCATATATACCTTCTTACCTTCCAATAAGTTTGAAAACAATGACATCACTTATGTGTATGTCCGAACTACCACATCTATGAAGAAAAGTGATTTGTGTTTCATTTACATGTTAAATAGATCGTAATAATGATATATTTAATGACAATTTATTATAAAAATTATATAATTCTGACATTGTTAAGTTTATTTATTATTTAACATTATTTAAACCCATTTATCAAAATGTTAAGATAACATTCATACATATAAATGACTGACCGTCAACATGAAAAATTAAATTCATTTTTTCTATATCTACCTTTTATGGATGATTCTAAATATATATGTAATGAATATATATGTTATTAATATCATAAATAAATTTTGAATAAGATTTTACCATGATCAATTGACAATTACTAAAACAACTGAAAATAAATTATCATGAAAAACAAAATAGTCAAAACCCAGAAACAACAATTTTAATAAAAAATTACTAATAAATTGGTATGGAAATATATTTTTGGGATAATATATGATATCATATGTATGGGGATAACTCTGTTATAAATTTATAATAACTATAAATTTATTTTAAAAGAGTTTATAGAAAATTCATAGAAATTTGAACATTAGGTAAGAGATTTATCTTTCAATGTCAATTTAATCATGATTATTTATACTGGAATTTACATTGAAATAAATTATATGATAAGATACTAAAAACAACTCTAATTTTGTTCTTCGTGATATATTTCTTAAGAATAATTTTTTTTGTTTCACATTATTAAATTTATGCCAACAATTTTACTAAAAATTTTATTAATGAAAACCAAATTTATTTCTATCTTTAGTCTAAAATCATTGTTCTTTATTATCCATGTACTCTATGAATGTTTCAAAATTTATTTTATAAAAATATGAGAATATTTAAATTCATTTTTAGGGAATATTTCAATTTTAAAACTATAATAAAATTATTTTTTATTTTATTTTATCAATGAGTTACTTTTGGCTATTTACTGAAACTATGAAAGGCATCATTTTTAACGTACTCAAAATGAATGGATTTTACCACCATTAGGACATGTCAATAAATTTATGCTTACTTTAATAATTTCAAAATTTATTTCAAAAGAATATATACTCCCTAATATTTTTTATGTATTTAGATTTTAAATATGTGATTTGAAAATTAATGTAGAATTTACTCAACAAATATTATAATGATCATTTAAACGATACTATCATATATGAAGAAATCATTTGATGTTACATATGATTTACAAGGAAAATGATCCCATGATAGTATATTTATTCATTGTTTGGATCTTTTTTGGTTTTTAATGAGATATCAATGAAAACTATTATCTTTTCTATAATTTAGGTTATAATGAATAGTTTAATGATATTATGGAATGAATATGAATGGATTTATGATTACGTGACTCGTGGAACGAGATTTTTATATTCATAAAATTAATCGGGTATTGATTAATGTTTTTAGAGATCAAGGGAAACAAGGGAGATTATCCCAATCCTAAAAAATTATGGTACACTGGAGGTTATCCTAATATCATAGTAGGTACACAAGTGAGTATCCTGAGAGTATCTTATTATGAAATTTTTATTGGGAATCCATTAGAATGTAATTATTTGATTTTGTTTGTTCCTCACATTATAACACGATAGGTATATTTCTAGTCATGTGTTTATCTTGCAGGATCTACATTGATCCCTTTAGGATTCATGTCTTATGATCTACCGTGTTTATACCATTACCTATTAACTCCAAATCCATTTTTTGCTTTCCAAATGATACTTTCGGGGTAATTGGGAACCTCACATTCAACTGGATTCGAACCAAATAACAACCACATTTCAAAATTCAAAATGAAAAATTCTACAACCTAAATTCGAATTTCAAAATAGAAAGTACCCACACATCCCATCATTTCGGGACCCAAAAAATCGAGTTGTGAGCTTCCTTGAGCAACCCCCCCCCCCCCCCCCCCCGCCGCCGCTTTATGCGATTTCTCATGTATATGCTTTAAGAATTACTAGGTATGACTTTAAATAGTGAAAATCATGTTTACATACCATTTTTGTTCTTATTATTTTTAAAATATTCATTCAAATCTACCTTATTTACCCTTACTAAGAATAAATTATCACCCATTATTATTTATTCTTTTCCCTATGATAAGAAAAAATGATTTCCATTTAAACTTCCTAATAAGAGTTCTAGTTGTGAAATCAAATGTGTGAGATGATTTAGAAATATAAAATATTAGTAGTTTATGTATCATTATTTCCAAAGACACTAATAATTTATGGTTTTGTGTGGATCATAATGCAATAAAATGAATAATCATCATATAAGATATAATTTTATGTATGAAATCAATGGGTTTCTCTTGTTGGTATCTATAACATACATGTTCTAGGTTCCACCCAAAAGAGACCCCGTACCTGGTTGGTAACATGGCCTCAACTGCATTTCCCCGAACGTCCAAGGATTCCGACTAGCAGCAAGGGCCTTGGGTTTGATAGTGGGGAAACAATGCACCCATTGGTAGTGTATGCACAATGGAATAACAAATAATAAAAAGTAGTATAAGAAATAATAATATACAATAATAAAAAAAGGACAAATTCATGTAAATAAACAACTCAAGCACATATAAAAAAGATGCATGTAACATATTTCTAGGAAAATAGCCAAAAAATTAACAATTATATAAATACAGTACTAAACCAATGTACAAAAGAAAACATTAATCTCCAAAAGCATGAAAAGCCTCATCTTATCCCCATGCTCTCCAGCTCCACAACAATCATGTATCTAATTACGAAAAGAACATTCCCTTATCTATAACTGAAACTATATAATATTTTTGGATCCACAAGCTTGGTCAAAAAATGGTGTGAGATGAATCACAAAAGGAAACCACCATAAGATCTGGGCCTAACTGTTAGTGAGTATATATAGCAGGTAATAATGGAAATGCATCAGTGAATCTAGAAGTACTCAAAATTAATCAATCCTGCGATTTCTATTTACATTCATTGCCATTTAATGTTCACTATTTAATCAAGTAAGTATCAAAAACATATATCTTAGAAGACTACATAATAGGACCAAATCCAAGCTTGTGTTTGTGCTTGGAAAATGCCTCACAACATTCAATATTTACATTAACCCTCTGGGTAGCTCACAAATACTAACTGCTCTGGCCATGTAATGTAATAAAAACGTCAATACAATCTCTGGAACCACTCAACGTAAAAGTCATCTATGGTATTTCCACAATAAGTACAGACTCATTGGGGAAGCACTCAACATCAATTCCCCATGTGGTCTTGTATGGTAAACTATAGACACTCTGAGGGATCACACACCATTAATCTCCCCTATGGTCTTGTAGCATGAAATATAACAGACACTCCGATGAATCACTCAATTTCAATCCCCCCTATGGTCTAAATAAATCATGTTCTCACAATCCTAAGCAATTCATTCATGTATAAACAATATTCAGAAGCCCAATGTAATATGAACTACTACACGGATAATCATTTCTAATGAAGATCACAAGAATTTAACAAAATGAAAAAGACAATAACTTCCATCCTGTTAAGAAATGATAGGATTGAAATTTTACCTCATAGGAATCCTGAACCAAACATCCCTAAAAATTCATATAATGATACTCACCCATGGAGTGTTCCTTAAAAATGAAACATCACATACAATCACATAAACAATACCGGAATCCAGAAATCAATCTATGGCAGATAAAAAAGTATTCAATTTCCTTAACACGAAATACCCAAAACATGGTTAATTGGCACTTTGACATATAAAACTCAATGATCAACAATGAGAGGAAACAAACCACCTTCATCAACATTGTACGATGAACACTCTTGAACATCGGCCCTTGAATCAGAAAAGAATGATATTGATGTACCAAAATGTAAAAACCGTTCCACCTTGAATAACTCAAGAGAGAGAGAGATGAAATAAGGAGGAGATGCTCTATAAGAAGGATGAACTCACCAGTGGGATTCTAATGCAACTGACGTGTTTTAATTCAGATAACCAATGACAAATTGGTGGCTTGGAGATGAAGCATCGATTCTAGATGCTCATTTGTGAGTCATTACCAGAAGAAGATGAATATGAGGGTTAGACGTGACCCTGGTCTAATTTTAAAAATAAAAGAAAAAGTTCACATTGTGTTCATTTAATGTACATGTCATGTACAAGTCTCAACCAGACCATGCTTTTGTTGGCCTCGAGGTCTGCACACAAGGCTGTGTACTCCGATATTACTTGGCCAATGCACGTCTACCTATGGAAATCAGGTACAAGATGTGTACTCCTAAATACATGGTGTTTACTTATGAAATTTCCAAATTCTCCCATTTTCATCATAAACTACCAAAAACAAGATCCATACCTAAAAATAAGATATGGGTTCTTACAATCTAACCCCTTAAAGAACTTCATCCATGAATTTTCCTAACATGGTGGTAAATAATAATCCTCAAAAAAATCCGGCCACTGCGATCGCAGATCGGTTTTACTCCCCCAAGACATGTCCTATACTCAGTCATACAGACACAACACCTATATCAGAGGAACATACCAACCATGAAGAAACTTCTTGCTTTGATCAACAATTCAGACAAGATTCACCTCGAATGTTGCATCCACCTACAATGAAACCTTCTCTTGTTGAAATGCATGATATGGGTCTAAGAAGTAATTTCGTAGCTGAGAAACATGTAAGATATCGTGCATAGCCTGGTACATCTGAGGTTAATGCAATCTATAAGAAACTGGCCCGACACTCTCCAATTATTCAAACAGCCAGAAATATCTTGGTGTGAGATTTCCATATCTCATAATACTCTTTTGTCCTAACCTCGGTGTGGCATTCAAGAAAACCTGATATCCAACCTCTAACTCCCGAGTTCATCTTTTTCGATAAACATAAGACAACATCTGAGGCAGTGTAGTAGAAATTCTCTTCTAAATTAACTCAACCTTCTCAGTGGTATCCTTGACAAAATGAGGTCCCAACATAGCTACTTCTCCTACCGCCAGCCGACATAGGGGTGATCATCCTGGCCTACCGTACAAAACATCATAAGGTTCCATATGAATTGACTCATAAAAACATTTTTTGTAGGAAAACTACACAAAGGGTATGTGTACCTCTCAAGAACCTTCAAAATCTAGGAAAAATGCTCAAAAAATATCCTCCAACACTTGAATCGTGTGCTCGGACTGGCCATCTATCTGGGGATGGTAAGTTGTACTCAAAAGTAACTATATACCCAAATCCCTCTATATTCCCTACATGAAATGTGATGTATAATAGGAATCTCTGTCTGAAACGATTGAGTGTAAAACCCATTGAAAATGTACAATATCTCATATGTAAAACCTATCATTCTCATCAACACTTAATGTCTCCTTAATCGGTAAGAAGTGTGAAACATTCATGAGCCTATTCATAACAACCCAAACCACGTCATTACCTCAAGGATTTCTCGATAACCCTTTCATTAAATCCATCACAACATCATTACACTTCAACACAAGAATGGGTAAATAATGTCAAATCCCCTCTGGTCATTGATGTTCCACCTTCACCTGGGGATAGGTGTAACACCTCATAACAAATCCAACAACATCCTACTTCGTAGATGTCCACAAATACTTCTAGTGTAGATCTTTATAGATATTTGTGACACCAGGAATAACTTCCCAAACTGAGGAATGAATGTCCCATATCAGTTCCTCAGGTATGTCAGCTGACACCCATACAAGTTCATGGATATGCATGATCTCATCCTCACCTATGGTCTTCCCATGAGTTGGTTCCTCTTCGGACACACTCTCCCCCAAGAGTTGGACTTTTGAGTAAAATATATACCTCAATCAAACCCATTCAAAAAGAGTACAACTAACCACTAATTAATAGAGAAACGTCTTCCCCTATATGTCGTGCACATCTAAATGCATCTCAAAGAAAAGGTCCATAAACTTCCAGTCACTTTTGTCCTCTTAAACTGACTGTATCTGAGTCCTCCTACTCAACTCCTCATCCATTGTGTTTCCCATCCAAGGCTTGTAGGAAAGAACAAAGTCAAATTATTGAGGTGCTCAACCAACATTTATAGTCTTAAATTTAGGTCATGCTGGGTAAATATATACTTGAGAGTTTTCTGGTCAGTGAAAACTAGAAAACTGTCTCCCAAAATATAATGTCTCCAACATCATCAATAATGAACAACTATAGGTAACTCAAGATCACGCGTCATGTAATTCTTCACATGTGGCCTCAACTACAAAGACCCGTAAACAATGAATCATTCCCCCTGCATAAGAACTACTCTCAGCCTGATACCTGACCCATCATAGTAAACACTATAAGTATTTCCCAGATCTAGAAGAACTAGTACCAATGCTGAAGTCAACCTCCCGTTCTACTATTAAAAACATGAATCCGAAGAACCATTCCATAAGTTCTTTGCACCCTTCATACTCAGGCCATTCAGTAGAGTTGATAGGCTAGAAAAGTCTTATAAAAATAACTATAGTAACCTACTATCCCTAGAAAAAATGATACCTCAAAGGAAATCTTCAGCTGCTACCAAGAAACTACTACTCTCACATTCTATGAGTCTACTGATACTCCTACCTCTAAGTTAACATGACCCAAGAAGTAAATCTAGTCCACCCAAAAGTTGAATTTTGAGAGATTATCATATAAATGATGCTCTCTTAGTGTAATCAAAATGATCCCAAGGTGGGAGGCATGGTCATGTGAAGTGAGGGGGTACACCATGACATCATCCACGTAGACTACCACAAAAGAATCCAACTAAGGATGGAACACATAGTTCATCAGTTCCAAGAAAATAGTCAGAACGTTTTTGAGATTGAACAACATAACCATATACTCATATAGACAATTCCTGATTTGAAAGGTTGTATGATGTATATCTGACAGACTAACATGAATCTAATGATATTCGGATCTCAAGTAAATCATCAAGAACACTCGGGCTCCTTGAAGTTTATCAAAGAGATAATCAATACTAGGGAAAGGATATAGGTTCTTAAAGATCAAATAGTTTATCTTCTAATGATCCACACAATGTTTGAGGGTACCATATGCCTTCTTCGCAAATAGTACAGGTGAACCCCAAGGACAAGTACTAGGTCGGATGAAACCCTTTTCCTATAACACCTCTAACTTCTTCTTGAGCTCATGTAACTCTGATGTATACATCCTATAAGGAGGAATGGACACTGGTTCTACTACTAGCACAAGATCAATAGATTATTATACCTCTTGCTTAGGAGGAAAACCTGAAAATTTTTCTGGAATGACATCCCTAAAATGATCGACCACTAGAGGAAAGTACATATATGTAGTCCCCTGGTCATACAGGTAAAGACTAAAGACTTGGGCTATAACACCTCATAACCCATGATTCTTGGGTCCCGCTTTGCTTGACAGGACATTCCATTATCTCTTTTGTAGAAATAATACACCATCTTGTCACATGTAACTCACCATCCAAGAATAGTAATTGATGATGGCTGATAAGGGGACTAAATATTCCACTTTGATAATGACATCATAGCCTGTCATCTCTATGTCATAAAGGTCACATAAGAAGTGACACCAGCAAACATAAAGAGGGAACTCCTTCTACTAACTTACACTATCCAATCTAATCCCCCAACAGAGTGTCAAGCATTATGATATCAGTAGAAGTAAAGATATAGAGCCCCTGTTTATCCAAAATATGAACAGATATAGACTTATTGGATTCCCGTATATTGAAAAGAAATTAAGCTAAAACTGAGGGAACCAAAGTCTGACCTCTAACCATAGAGGATACGAGATCCTAATTTTCCTAGATCTGCTCAAGCGCAACAGCATGACCTGTTTCGTGGCTCCATGAAGTTGTCTGTGATCCCTAAGTAGATATTCCCTACATCTATCAAAAACCCTATTTCTGACCACTGCGACCATGACAACCACCTCATCTTGAACGTACTAAAGGGCACCAGCCCCTAGACTAATGTGGAACTAGTGGTTCTGTGCTGGTACAAGGAGTTGAAAAAGATCCCCTCACTTGCTGCTAGAATGAGTGAATTGCAGAAACTCGGAAGATGTCCCTTCGTGGTGCAAGATCATCACTCAACTGGGTCTCTTATAAATTATAATTTATTATGTCCTCCCTTCCTGAACTAGTATCATACCACATGTCTTCCTGAATGAAAATCCCTCCTACTCCGATCTCCAGGTGTAGACTCCCTATGCCACATCCTACTATCAGTCGGATGACTTCCAACTCTATATGTTGAACCTCCTAGGACCAAATATCCAGAATCACTCAGGTTATGCTCAATGATCAGTACCTTGTTGAAAATATATGATATGGAAGTCAATCTAATGAATTTCATAAGGTATTATTTGTCATGTCTGAGACCATACTCAAACTTTTTCACTAAAAATATCTCATCTCCCACTAGAATGGGTGTGAATTGATGAAGCACTGTGATGCGAGAAGAATGTTCCATGAATGAGAGAGTACCCTACTCCAAAATCATAAAATCATAGTCTTGTTCATCCCTCAAGGTCTCTGGGTAGAATTAGTAATAGAAGGTCCTCTATAACATATACCAAGCCATAACCCAGTTGCATCCCTTCTTTGATAAATCATCAAACAATATTTAGGTGCAATCAGGCATCATGTACACAATGATCTTCACTCTCCTTTCTGGAGGCGTCTTAAGATGATCAAAGATATTCCACGTGGATTCCAACCATGACTTTGTAGCCAAGGGTACTCCATCCCTAGAAAAAGTCAGAGGATGATGCTGCTGAAAAACCCACAACTACTCTTCCACAGATGAGGAAGGATGTAGTACTCCCTGGAAAGTCATAATCATGCTCATAAAGCCTTCTTATAAATTTGAATCAGCACATGTGTCAGATATAACCGTTGGTGCCAAGATGATCATGACGATATGATCGACCGATAGTCCCTGATCTACTATTTTTTGTGTCAGATAGTTTCCCTGTATCTGGTGTACAACTGGGGGACATCTCGATGGGATGACTCTGCATGGTCAAGAGCACACCTCTGTTTAATATTATCAAGGAATAAAATAGTGAATTTCAAGAAAGGAGTAGAAGAATAAAAAAATTATGTTTTACAAAATTCGAGTACACGGAATGTGTAACCCCTACACGGCTTGTTCTGTTATGATTTTTGACATTGTGCTTACCTCTTCCTAACCTGGTAATGTGACAATCCTACACATGATGTGTTCCCCTTGAGAAACGACGCGTAATTCAATCGCTGCCCCCTTCCTGAGATCCTCTACATGGCTAAAAATTCCTTTCTCTACTAGGTAACTCTACCTGGCATGTTCACCCTAGACACGGTTGTACCCCTTATGTTCTACCCACCCATGTTGTTAGTCCTACAGATAGAGACACAGTCGAAGATACACTGTGTGTAAGAATATGAGATGACGTGTACAACCTTGTCTCATCCACCCATGTCATTAGTCACACGACTAGATACAAGGTCTCTACAACATGATGTGTACTCCCAGAACATGGTGTGTTACATGAAACATTTTCCAACCCTATGTCTCTGTCCACATAGTTAGTCACATGGATATAGACTACACGATGTGCACATAAATTACATTGAATGTAAAGAATAAAATTTGCTTCTTATAGAATATAAGAACCCCTGGAATTTTTCCATAACACTACACGTCGTGTTGTCTGGGATTCCAGATAGTAGACCTCTGAAACTTCTCTGAAACCCTTAATGAATTAAAATTTTCTCCAAGGAATGTGAAAATCCGACTCGTGAGATCCCATAATCCTACATATCAATTTTTGGAATCTTTATTCAAATCATATCATAATAGAATTCAGATAATGTTCAATATGATCCACCATATTCTTATCCAAGATGGCCCATAACACCTCAAGGAGCAACGTTTGGAACTCATTCAAATAAAAATAAAAATTTCCAGTACCATATCAAAATAAAAGGTATTATATCATGAAATCTATCACACCCGCATGAATATCTTGCACAACATCTATCAAAAGAGAATCGAATCATAAATTCATTCTAAAAGGCATAACAATAATGCATGCCATGTGATACCGATCAAGTGCCTATATCATGTCTTTGATGGAATAGCCTCATCTCATCGGGTTTCAAAGGAAATAGAACCTCAATTGTACAAATCATAAGAGGAAAAATTATGTGTATCACACAACTATGAAATCAAGTCAACTATAACAATTGAAAAACCAGAAAAATTTCAATATTCGAGGTATATTGGATTTTCCGTGTATACAAGATAACTACATCCGAGAACAACAAATTACTAACTACATATTCCTTCCTATCCCTGTCTATTGTCTCCAAACAGTAGACGACATGTTCATTTAATGTACATGTTTTGTACATGACTCAACCGGCCCCTGATTTAGGTAGTCTCAATGTTACCTCACGTGGTTGTGTACTAGGCTGTTACATGACTAGTACACAACTACCCGCGAAAATCGGGTACATGACATGTACTCCTATGTAAACAATGGGTACTTATGAACATTTAAAATTCTAAAAATTTCAACAAAACAATTGAAAATTAAATCCATAACTAAAAATAATATTCGAGATCATACAGTATCAAATAATGGTTTAGATATATTTTAGAACCAGGATTAGAAATAAATGTAGAAACCAATACAAAAATACTCTATATAGTAGAAAATTGAATGTTATTTTTGGTAAACATTTCGAATACAAAGGAATCATGTTCATGATAAAGTTGAGGTAAAACATAATGATTTTTCTCCAATGTAACCAAATTTTATAATATTTTAAATAAAATAAATCAATGTTATATAAAAAACATTCTCAAGACATGAACTATTATGAGCTTCCAAATAAGAAAAAGAATGAAAAACTAATAAATTGAGTTCTTCATGAGAAAACATACACATAATATTAGAGGGTCTACTCATCTAATAGTTTTTGAGTAATTAATTATTAAATTTAAATGTATATGTTCCAAAATTCAATGTATAGTGCTTAAAAATTTATTTTGGATTATTATCACTTGGAAGATGAAACATATTATTGGTGGAATCTTAATAAGAACATGAGTGAACTGAATCAAATTAACTCTATGTTGTGGGATGAGTTTAGAAGGTTTTTTTTCAAATAATTAAATTTCTCATATTCATTATATGTAAATGGAGAATAAGTTCCTTATTCTAAATAAGAAGGATGAAGAAATCGTTAGTATGTATGAGGTAAATTTTATAATGCATGTAAAGAACTCAAATGGTAATACAATTTTTCTACAAGGTATTATTGGTTTATTATTCATTCGCTTAAGACCAATTTTTTAGGGTAATTTTTCTATAAGGGACTTCATTAGTTATAAATAAAATATCTCTATATGCTACCAAGGTAGAAATGAAAAATGGAATTACCATAAATATTATTATTTTGATATCAACATATGGATGGAATAAAACTAAAATTATAAAAATAAAAACCATAGAGGTAAGAGGATGAGCCATAAATTATTCTCTAAGTGTATAACGATAAATTGAGGAAATTTACACAAGATTATTTGTAATTTTTTTAATTGTAGAATATTATGTCATTATAAAGATAAATGATGGTTTTATTATAATATGTCAGATAATAAAAGAGAAAAATCACAACAAGATGCACCTCCCACACTCTTGTGTTTAAAATACATGGATTATGAGAATTTTTTCAATCTAGTTCTAAAATGCGATGGTTAATAAAGATGATCCATATCAGTAGCCTCTTAATCCCAAAGAGAAAGAAGAATATCATAGGATCACTATTACTAACGGAGGTTATAATAATGAAGTGGTGTAAGATGAACATACCATCCACTCTAGAAATACTTGTGTCTTCTTTGATTATGGATATCCCCTCTCATTCATATCTAAATAATTTTGTAAGGGATTCATAATAATCCACCACGGATTAGATATTGAATTAAAATTGAAAACCCTCTTATGGTATGATGATCACATACCAAGTCTATTATTCTTCTCTAATTGTTGTTTGAGAATATTTTTTCTACAATCATTTTTATTCTCCTTATGGTTTGATTTTATGTTATTGTAGGAATTGAATCGATTTATTTATATAAATCCCACATCAATTTTGATATAAGTTAACTATTATTATATATTATTAACTAACATTTAATTGTTTGTAATTAGAATGATAATATGAAAATATGTTTGAAATTTCATCTATTGTAAGGGTATTAATTCATAGAAGGGTGTTTCAACTCTGATAGTTGGGGACCAACTCAACATCAATTATATTACTATTCTTGTAGAGTATGATGATGTTATTATGGAAAGGTTTTAAGGCCTTCCTTTAAAAAATTATATTTAGTTTTCAGTAGATTTCATACATGGCTCTAAATATATTTCAAATACTCTATATATAATGTGCATGATTGAGTTACAGTAATTGAAAAAACAACTCTAATAAAATATTGAAAAGGGATTCATTCAGCCAATATCATTACCTTGGGAGACATATATTATGTTTTTATGAAGAATAATTGATAAAGATGAATCTACCTATATTATCATGAATATGAAAATATCACCATCAAGAATAAGTATCCTTTACCACATATTGATGATTTTATCAATAAATTGTGAGGATATAATATTTTTTTAAAAATATATCTTCTATCTCAAATATATTAGTTGAGGATTGATTGTGAATACATACCTAATAATAAATTTTGTATATATTATAGTCACTATAAATCTATGGTGATAACATTTGGTCTTATTAATTCCCTCGTAATTTTCCAGGTTTCAATGAATGTAGTCTTCATAGATTACATTAATCATATTCTTATAGTCCTCATTGATGATAATATTATATATCTGAAGAGTAAATAAGAGTATGAAAATATTTTTAGGGCTGTTTTTAAGAACCTAATGAAGTATAATCAACATGAATGTTTTTCTAAATGATAACACTGGATAAAATATTTATCATTTTAAGGTTATATAATCTACTATAAGGATATGTCAACGGATCCATAAATGATAGAAGATACTGAATATTTTAAAATACAGACCATTGTGACGAAGATCATTAGTGTTCATTTATTTTCATCAAATTATTCATTCATTATGGATAACATTTCATATTTTTTAATCCACTCACCAGTTTAACTTGAATTGGTGCCAAGTTCTTCTATATTGATGAATTTGAAGAATATTTCATGGAAGTGGAGAGACGGTTATTCTGTGCTAATTTTCATACATTACAACACAAATTATAATGGGTTAATATCTACAGTGATTCATATATGAAGGGACTTGGATTTATTATCATATATAATTATATTGTTATATATTATACCTTATTAGGATTGATGGTTCATAAAAAATATTATCCAACATGCATTTTAGAGTTAGTTTTGTTTATTATCACATTAATGACCCAATGGAATTATAATTTCAGAAAAAGGTGTGACACATATATATTTAATATAATATTAAACTATACATTCACTAATAAAGAGATAGATATGTTCTAGGTAATATGGTTATATTTGATTAATGATTAGGACTTCAAAACACATTACCACTTTGGAAAGTTAAAATGTGGTAGATACTATGAGTCAAAAAGATCATTTGAGATTATATATGGAGAGGATCAAAAAAATTCTTTATGGATTTTTAATTATGGATATTGAATTCTTGATAGAAGGGAATAAATATTATCTTTCTGAAATGTGATTAACAATTACTCAACAAGAAGATTAAATAGGTGAAGAAGGATGATTTGATGTTGTAAAATTTAATAATTATTCACATGTTTATCATTTATTGAAATAGAATAATGATGGTTCGGAACTATGTGTGTTTCCCATCAATACCATAATTTAATAAGGTACTATTATAAAAATATAATTTTTCATCATTATCAATTCATCTTGGATGTATGCAGATGTATAGAGAACTAAATTAGTATTTCAAGTCGTAAAACATGACATCAGATTTTTCAGAATTTATATATTAGTGATATGGTTGTCATAAAGTTATTGTATGGTGATATAAGTCTAAGGGGATGTTATAAAAATTATCGATTCCATAATAAAAATTGGAAAAAAACACCATATATTTTGTTATTATAATACCCAAAACACCTAAACAATAAAATTTTATTTAGGTTATAGCATATCACCATTATCAAACTTCACCACATTTTGAAGAAATTTATATCTTAATCAACTTTCCAATATATAAATTTAATTAAATGGTTATGTTACATTGAGTACCACATGTTATTTGATCTCACTAGTATTTGATGTTTATATCAAATTTCTAGATAATACATCTATGAGATATCGATTCAATGTATTGTTTATATACTACCCACTATACATCAATATATTGCCATTCTAATCTGAAAATAAAAATATTATATTATATACTGATGTCATGTTCTATGGATTTCATATTCTGTGGGTATCTACAACTTCCCCTATAATTTTTTAATACAACAATATCATTCCATCAATCATTCATAGGGATATTTATGTATACATTTATTGAGATAAGTATTTAAATCCTTTGTTATGTGATAATGTTAGAGAAATCATTATATTGATAGTTGAGTTCTCTATGAAATGGGAGAGAAATTCATATCCATTTAGTTGCATACTAAGGTATCATAGAGTTGATAGAAAATTATGTTGATAATCAATTGAAAAATATGGAATTCAAAGTGGATGAGAAATTATTAAAGTTAATTTCTTGATAGAAAATGTTTATGGGATTCGGAAAGAAAGTAATGGTTTTCCATAGGAGTATTTTCCCCTTTTATGTTCTTAATCAAGCAGAGATAGGAACTTATCACTTGAAGCTTCCACCCAACCTCTTTTATGTTCACGATGGGTTACATGTGTCACATCGAAGGAAGTAAATACCAAATCCATAACATGTGAAACACTCAGAGGTTGTACCACTAGAACATAATAATTCATATGAATAACAACTAATATAAAAAATGTACTGTAGAGATAAAGAGTTATAGAACAAGACAACTCATGAAAATAAATTTCTCTCGAGGAATCAAAAATTTGAGGAAGATATATGGGGACATAATGATATGTTGAAATAGAGATATCTTAATTTTTTATATAAGAGTTATCATGTTTTATTGGAAAAATTGATTTTAATGGGGTCAGAATGTAACTCCATAATAATATGTGATATAATTCATTTTTAGAGAAATATAACTTCTTTGGTAGCTTGTGATACACTAAGCCCTGAGTCTAATTGAAACATAATATAGTATATCTTGTTAAAATATTTGTTAAATATAATGATTGAATAGGAATATCCTAACCATGAAAAAATTTGTGTAATTTTTCTTATAAATCAAATATATTTTTAAATAAGTACTAATTTTTTTATTAAATTTATTATATTCTATAAAAATACATTTTCCTTAGATAATTTTTTTCATTAATTTTAGTCAGAAAATAATGAATCTAAATTATTCAATTTTTAAAAATTTTATTTTAAAAAAATTAACTATATATTTTAAATCATAAACCAATATTAACATCATGTGAATTTTTTGGATTTTTCTAAAATGATTTATTTTTTATTGATAACTAAAAATATCTATTTTTCAAATACGACCATTTATCTTTAATAAATCATTTAATTTAAGAGTCAAATTATATTATGGATTTTTTTGAACTGAAATATAATTCATTTTGTTTCTAATAATCTAATTAATTCAATTATAATTATAAATTTCATGGGTTTTAAATTAAGTTGTTTTTTATTAATAAAAAATTAATTTTCATAAAAAATATCTATTTCCTTGTTTTTAAAATTTATATTAAACATTATTAATTTCAATTATATTGGTTTAATATTTAATAATAGATACCAAATTTGGTAATATGATCCTTAAATTTGAAAAATATACCACTTTATTTTCGGTCAACATGAATTACAACTGCGGTAAAAATTTATCATCTCGATAATGGTAAAAGGGTAAAATAGGGTTAAAACATGGGAATACGGGTAGAGACCTGAAGCTTGACGTACATATATATTACATTACTTTTTCGAAATACATAACACATAACAAAAACAGACACACAAGGACCGTAATAGTTTAGTGTCTTTAGAAACTTGGAACATAATCTTCTAATCGTGGTGAAAGATCTTCAACATCTCCCATAAAGATCTTCCACTTTTTGTTTCCTTACCTAAAACCTTTCTTTTAATCCTGGGGGAAAATAATACATAAAAAGGGTGAGATCAAATTCTTACTATGGGTAAGCATGGATAAAATAAAACATACCATATACATTTGAACTTAAAAACATGAACATAATGTTTAAACATCAAAATCTTGAGCAAAGACATAAAACATTGATGTACATAAGGTATAGAACATAATGGAACATAAATCATGATAAAATATCATGCGAATAAAACATTTAATTGTGGAATCCATTAAGAACATGTAATAATTTCCATAGTATCCAAGGCATTGCTTCCATGACCATCTTAGTGGACAAAGTCCCTTTCTGAATCGAGTTCACTCCTCGTTCCAGTCTTGTAATACTGAACCGGATTAACTTACCATTCCAGCCATGTCTATATAATGAGATATAAATCATTACCCAATGCATTGGAGGGAGATATAGGTCCCACCCATCTTATAATGAAATCATTCTTACTTGTGCCACAAAATAAACATACATCATTCATAATAACCCAACGAATAAAATGGGTTTCAAAATCATAATCCCATCATCACGTAATCCATATAAAAGAGATGGATATCATTTCATAATAAGAAAATTGAAACCATGTAAATCATAGAGACATTATACTTGAAACATACACATATGAAATAATGTCATCTTAGATGGAAAATGGTTTTGATAAAACACTTGATATGAATCCTTGAGGAAAATATCCTTTCTTCTTCAAAATAATTCTCTTTTCACAAAATGCCATGGAATTTTAAAAGAAAATGATTTTGTTGAAAATAATCATGAAATATTTTAGAGGAAGCTTCATGAATATAATTCTTTATAAAACCGTAAAAGTCCTTTCATGCTGTATACATTAAAAAAACATTCTTCTCTTACTTTTGTCGGAAAAGTCAAAAAGTACCTTGTAGGGTAAATAAAAGAAAGATTCCTTCCATACCATTGGGTAAATGTAAAAATGGGTAAAAAGGAATTTAAACATATATGAAACCATTTTTAGGAAACATGGACATATATTTTAACAAAAACCCCAGTAAATACTTACGAATAAACAATCTTGGATCAGAACGAGATTGGAATAGTTATCCCTTACCTTAGGTCCGATATGCTTCATACGTATCCAAACCACCTGTATAATGATTTAAATAATGTCATTGACTTATTACAGAATCATATTCGTTGTTATTATATCATATATGGTTCACTTATGACTTTATATTACCCGTTCTTTTGTAAATTCATGTTAAAGTAGCGTTTTGGGTAAAATCGTTTCATTTGTCTTGCGTGTTTTAACTTGTAATTATTAATACGATTAAATATATCATGATTACTTACATCCAGAATGTAAAACATGATTTATATATAATATATATTCAGAATATATATATAATGGATCGATAAATGGAAAGAAATACATCGTTCTTGGAGACGGTAGGTCGTACGTACGCATTAACACTGTTTTCGTTTGCTTATTGAATTGAATGGAATTGAGTAGATGACATAAATATATATATACATAAATCCAGTAGCATTATTATGTCATATATTTCATGATTACTTTATATATATACTTTATAATCATTCTTGATTGGTTATCATAGAGAGTGAATCTCATCGTGTCATGGAGACAGTATTCCGTACGTACGCACGAGCGATGATATCATTCCCATGATCGTGGAATTTTATTAAAGTGTATTTATAGTATTATATAATCAATATCAATTTACAATAATCATATATATTAATTAATTTCACCATTATACCCATCCTAGTATGGTGGTGGTGGAAAATAGATTACACCATGGCGTGGAGACGGTATTCCGTACGTACGCATGCGCGGTGATTTCATTTCCGCAGGATGGATAGATGGTGAAAAATGGTTGTTTAATACTTAAAATAAAATATCTGTATTTGAGTGATACTGATGTTTTTGCTTCAAAATGAAACAACTAAATAAGAATAAGTGGAAGAAGAAATAAAATTTAATGAAACGGTAACAGACATTACCTCTTCTTTGAAGCTCCTCTTTGAAACCTACACTTAGGGCACTAAAATTGGTCTTTGAAGAATACCCGGACCTCTAGGATGTTTCTAGGGAAGTGGAGAAGATAATTTTTCAGGGTTTTTCTAAGCATGAAGGCTCAAAGTGGTGTGAGGAAGAGAGGGAGGAGGTGCCCTTTTATAAGGGAGGAGAGGGGAACCTTTCGAAATATAAGAAATATTAGTTTATATTAAATCCCAAACCCACATAAAAACTTCCAAAATGACTCATATTCGAATATTAGATGAGATAGGGTTGTACTCTCATCAACTAATAATATTTATACATGTTAGGAATTTATTTTAAACATTATCAATTTGATTTATCCTTATTTAATCAATTTAATTTTATTTGTTGTAATAACATTCTAAATTTTAAATTATAACAAATAATTACTTCATTGTTGTTAATTTTCCATAATTTTATACTTTAAAACATTTTAGACCATATATATTTAAATTTATAATTTTTATATATTTTTGTGATTTTTAAATAATTTTATAATATGTTATTTTTATAAAATAACAAGAGTGTCAATTTTGACACTATTCATTTATTTGAATTTTAATAAAATATATACAGAAGTTATGTTCGAACTAAAAGCTTTAATAGATTCATAAATGGTCATATGTATCTAGAAAATTAGTGGATAACATTAAATAGTTCATATAATAATTATTTTATTATTTTTAAAACCATTTATTTGGTTTATCTCTTAATAAAATAATTACTATAACATTATTGTATAATTATTTAATATACTTATTTGTTGCATAAAAATTAAAAATAAAATCCTATGATGGGGATAAATCTATTACCTTTTACAATAATACATTTACTCAAATTTATCATCTTAAAATCATAATATTTAAATTGTTATATTTATTAAATTATGAAGGTGATAACTTTGGTATCATTTAAAATAAAATAATATAAGTGTCATAATCCCTTTTATAAGACTCCAAACGGTTATATATTAGGTCATTGTATGCTTATGGTGTACATATACAGTACCAATAAATTTTGGTCATGTTTTTGGGTCTTTTAATGGGTACTAGTATTTCAATAAGAACCATATTACCGATTTTTCACTTAATAAATAATCTCTTCATCATTAATGAATCACCATTAATGACAATTATATAATCCCTAAAAATTATAAATAAATTATCATGATTTAGATAAATTTATTAGATTTCTGTAGACTATTCATGTTCGATGTTTTATGATGTTTATCACTAAATTAAAATTATTATACTTATATGATTTAATAGAGTGACATGTTGTCACATTCTTTTGTTTTAATAATAATTAAATAATATTCATTGTCAAAAGCCCATTAAATAGATCTAATTAGACCATTAGGTGATATGGGTATAATTTTAGCCATCCAATAGAATTTTGACATGTGTTAGGGTATCTTTATAGTATTATATTTACCCTTAATTACCCGATTTACCATTAACTATGGTATATAAAATTTACCGTAGTTACGATTCATAATTCCCAAAAATGAAAAGTATCCTATTAAAATAATTTGGACCCACTGATTCAAAATATGGAATCCATGTTTTTAAATTCAATACACAAAGTTGTATAAATTAAATTAAAATTAATCCTGTTGTCAAATGAAAACGGGTTTTTGTTTAAAACATTGTAAAAGACTAAATTGATTTAAACTACGAATTCAATGTAAAATCAATGATAATGAAATAAATTATATTAAATGGTATAAATATATTATATTTATACTTTAAAACCATTAAATATTATAATTTAACCATATAAATTATTACGATGAAAAAAAGTTGTTTTTAATTAAAATATAGCGTGTTTTAACTATTCATTAAAATATGAATGTTATCAGAAAAATATCAAAACTTTATCCAATGTAAATTTTTATATCCTGATTCAAAATAAGAATTTTATTTTTTAAAATTGAACTTATAAACTTGTCAAAAACGAGATTTAAAGTGGGTGCGCCATGAAAAGGCAGCAAAACTGCATTTTTGAAAAATACATATTTTACCTGAAAATTTTATTTTGTTCTTATACCATGTTTTAAAAAAATTGTATAATGAATAATAATGTTATAAAATTCAAAATATAGTTAATACTATTCATAACAGCTAGTTCATAATAATATTATCGTAATATATCGTTGTTTTGTAAAACCCGGTATTGCGTACAACACACGCTATCGAGGAAGGTCGTGATTGCGTGTAATGCAAGCCAAGTTAGGGTTGCGTGTTGTGAAAGACTCTTTTGTTGTTTCATATAACATAATACAACCATTTTTCATTTATACATTGAATATATATATATATATACACTCAATGTTACGTAGAATGACTACTATCAAACAAACATGAAATTGTGTGTAACACAATCTAAGAATAGTGTTGCGTATACTGCAAGCTAATACGGTGTTGTGTATAGCACAAGATAATCTTGTTGTAGCTTACAAAAAAATACATCAATGAAATTAAAAGAATATTTTTCATAAAATCTCGGGGTGTTACATTCTACCCCCTTAAAATTAATTTCGCCCTCAAAATTTGTCGGGGTTCTAAATGGTTTACTACTCGAAAGTTTCTTTTATAAAACCCACATCGTAAAAAGGAATAACAAAACATGGATTTAAAAACTAAAGTTTGAAACGTAATGGTTACCCAAATTAACTCATCACTGGGTTTCCACATAAGAGAACATAGATGATAATATGGATATGGAATAAAAATCTAACCATCAAGTTATGATGGAGAGTGGTAGAGAACATGGATATGAAAAAACCATCAATCACAAAGCCATAGATTTGTGATGATCTAAGGTACCATCTGATTCATCGGATATAAGGGAACTAGCACAACATTTTTGGTTTTCAAGATCATTTCCCTAAAGTTGATGAAATTGGAATTAGAAGAAATACTTTCTTGATTTTGGTACAGTCTCACCATTGGTCGTTCTTTGGACAATTTCCATCTGTCTCAAACAAAAGGTTAAAAATGTTATCAAAAATACATAAGTCCATCTATGGTGAGGTTAATCATATATGATTCCAAAAATTAACTTATACTTCATATATCATACCGCGTAATAAAATAAAACTAGTTTCTACTAACCAGGGACTTCCTGTAGGCCAGTGGTAGGCAATAAAGGCCTGTCACACATCGGTTGTGGGTTCGATTCCTACAGCCTTGTCCGACGCGATGGACTGTCTTCCATCCTACAGGTTGTGCTTTTTCTAAAACTACATTACTATAACATCCCATCAATAATATTGAAAAAAAATTCTATCCTTAAATAATACTATCTTATGTCCAACATAATCCATTCCAATCTTTATCTAAAATAATTCAGTCCAAGCTCATAGTATAAAGAAAACAATTACTTGAAATCTCATCAACTAACCATCATTTATCCCCCATTATCTTGTTGGTCACATTCCAATCATGTAAATACCTTAATCAAGTATTCTCTTAAAAAATTAATATCCATTAAACCTTAGTGAAAACGTGAATGTTTTCAAAAGTTAACTCATTCCACATACTAAAATCCAAAAATTCAATATACTCAAACCATGATATAACCTTCTACTTATATCAGTCATGGCCTCATGAATACTATCAAAATTCAAGTTTCTCCTTATCCCTTCATTATGCACATATCATCTACTTTCCAAAAACACTAGTACCATTCATCACACAATTTCAAAACATAAGGAAAGACAACAGTGTAATAATCCTTAGATGTCTCTTTATTCCATAGTACCATGAGATTACATATTCATCATTACCCTTGATAAACATGTAATCATTCCACTACCTTCTTAAACCATTGACCGAGCTTCAACAATTCTTTCATCTCAAATATCATTTATAGTCTCTTGATCATCATCAACATAAATATTACCTATACTACAATACCGATTCCATTCATGAGAGTTTCCCATAGGTTATTGGTTTTCATAATGCATGTACATTCCACATTTAAAACATTTAAACATTGTTGATGTCGTAGCAATACCATTATCCTCATCCATGGTGTTATATTAACCTTTTCCTTTGTACTTACTGGCTTTATGTCCTTCTTTTCCACACCCACAGCATCTTCCAGTTCCTTTGAAACATTCTACGTGATGCCTCTTCCCACATGATTTACATCGGGGAAATTGAACTTTATTTCCTCTATGATCATCATAAAACTCCATCTTTCTCTTATTATCTGAGCCGAGAAACTTACCAAAGTTGAGATTATTGATCATATTATGAGATTGCTGATTATGCATAATAACGATGTTTGGACTTCCAAATCCCATTTCATTTGGAAGATCATGAAGAATATCATTCCATTGTCTGTCATATCCTCCATTATCGTGAATCTTCCTGTTTCCAGCCATTTTCTAAAACCCAAAAAGAATAGTGTGAGTGGAAAAAATAATGATAGGGAAAACAACATAGTAAAGGGGGGTACCATTAATATCTAATATCTTAGGTTAAATTCTAATATTGTTACTGTTGTTCTAGGACTACAACTTATACGTATACTTATCCTTAGTTACATCCCTAAACATACCATAGAAATATCTCTAGGGATCTCACAAACGTTTTCGCATCCTAGTTTCAAACGGTTAACTAAACCTTTCCTCTGATACCAACTGTAGAGACCCAAAGCTTGACGTACATAGATATTACATTGCTTTTGCGGAATACTTAATACATAACAAAAACAGACACACAAGGACTGTAATAGTTTAGTGTCTTTGGAAACTTGGAACGTAATCTTCTAATCATAGTGAAAGATCTTCACCATCTCCCATAAAGATTTTCCACTTTTTGTTTCCTTACCTAAAACCTTTCTTTTAATCCTGGGGTAAAATAAAACATAAAAAGGGTGAGCTCAAATTCTCAGTAAGGGTAATCATGGATAAAATAAAACATACCATATACATTTGAACTTAAAAACATGAACATAATGTTTAAACATCAAAATCTTGAGTAACGACATAAAACATGGAAGTATATAAGGCATAGATCATAATGGAACATAAATCATGATAAAAAAGCATGGAAATAAAACATGTAATTGTGGAATCCATTAAGCACATGTAATGATTTCAATAGTAGCCAAGGCATTGCTGCCAAGACCATCTTAGTGGAAAAAGTCCCTTTCTGAATAAAGTGCATTCCCTGTTCTAGTCCTGTAATACTGAACTGGATTAACTTACCATTCCATCCATGTCTATATCATGAGATATAAATCTTTACCCAATGCATTGGAGGGAGATATAGGTCCCACCCATCCTATAATGAAATAATTCTTACTTATGCCACAAAATAAACATACATCATTCCTAATAACCCAACGAATAAAATGGGTTTCATAAACATAATCCCATCATCACATAATCCATATAAAATATACGGGTATCATTTCATAATAAGAAATGTGAAACCATGTAAATCATAGAGACATTATACTTGAAACATACACATATGAAATAATGAAATCTTAGATGGAAAATGGTTTTGATAAAACACTTGAAATGAATCCTTGAGGAAAATATCCTCTCTTCTTCAAAATCATTTTCTTTTTACAAAATGACATGAAATTCTAAATGAAAATGATTTTGTTGAAAATAATTATGAAATCTATTGGAGGAAGCTTCATGAAAATAAGTCTTTATAAAACCTTAAAAATATTTTCATGCTGTATACGATAAAGAAACATTCTTCTCGTACTTTTGTCGGAAAAGTCAAAAAGTACATTGTAGGGTAAATAAAGGAAAGATTCCTTCTATACCATTGGGTAAAAGTAAAAAATGGGTAAAAGGACTTTAAACATACATGAAACCATTTTTAGGAAACAAGGACATGGATGATAACAATAACCCCAGTAAATACTTACGAATAAACAATCTTGGATAAGAATGAGATTGGAATAGTTATCCCTTACCTTAGGTCCGATATGCTTCATACGTATCCAAACCTCTTGTATAATGATTTAAATAATGTCATTGACTTATTACAGAATCATATTCATTGTTATTATATCATATATGGTTCACTTATGACTTTATATTATCCGTTCTTTTGTAAATTCATGTTAAAGTCGCATTTTGGGTAAAATCGTTTCATTTGTCTTTCGTGTTTTAACATGTAATTATTCATATGATTACTTAGATCATGATTACTTACATCCAGAATGTAAAACATGATTTATATATAATATATATTCAGAATATATATATACATATATATATAATGGATCGATAAATGGAAAGAAATACACCGGTCATGGAGACGGTAGGCCGTACGTACGCATGAACGCTGTTTTCGATTCCTTATTGAATTGAATGGAATTAAGTAGATGACATAAATATATATATATATATAAATAAATCCAGTAGCATTATTATTTCATATATTTCATGATTACTTATTATTTATACATTATAATCATTCTTAAATGGTTATCATGGAGAGTGAATCTCATCGCGTCGGGGAGACGGTATTCCGTACGTACGCACGAGCGATAATATCATTCTCATGATCTTGGAATTGTATTAAAGTGTATGTATAGTATTATAGAATAAATATCACTTTACAATATTCATATATATTTATTACTTTCACCATTATACCCATCCATGTAAGGTGGTGGTGGAAAATAGATTACACCACGGCGTGGAGACGGTATTCCGTATGTACGCACGCGCGGTGATTTCATTTTTTGTAGGATGGATAGATGGTGAAAAATGGTTTTTTAATACTTATAATAACATATCATAATATGAGTGATACTGATGTTATAACTTCATAGTGAATCAACTAAATAAGAAGACATGGAAGAATAAATAAAGCTGAAAGAAACGGTAACGGACATTACCTCTTCTTTGAAGAGCCTCTTTGAAACCTACTCGTAGGGCAATAAAATTGGTCGTTGAAAAAGACCAGGACCTCTAGGATGTTTCTAGGGAAGTTGAAAAGTGAATTTGGAAGGTTTTGGCTGAGCTTGAAGGCTCAAAGTGGTCCGAGGAAGAGAGGGAGGAGGTGCACTTTGATAAGGGAGGAGAGGGTAACCTTAGGGAATATAAGAAATATTAGTTTATATTAAATCCCAACCCCACATAAAAACTTCCAAAATGACTCATATCGGAATATTAGATGAGCTATTTTTGTAATCTCATCAACCAATAATATTTAGACATTTTAGGAATTTATTTTAAACATTTTCAACTTGATTTATCCTTATTTAATCAATTTAATTTTATTTGTGGTAATAAAATTCTAAATTTTAAATTATAACAAATATTTACTTATTTGTTGTGAATTGTTCATTATTGGATACTTTATAACACTTTAGACCATATAAATTTAAATTTACAATTTTTAAATATTTTTGGGATTTTTAAACAATCTTATAATATGTTATTTTTATAAAATAACAATAGTGTCAATTATGACACTATTCAGTTATTTGAATTTAATTAAAATATATACAGACGATATGTTCGAAATAAAAGATTTAATATATTAATAAAAGGTCATATATATCTATAAAATTATTTGAGAACATTAAATAGTTCATATAATATTTATTTTATCATTTTTAAAACCATTTATTTGGTTTATCTATTAATAAAATTATTACTACAACATTTTTGTATAATTATTTAATATAATTATTTGTTCCATAAAAATAAAAAATAAAATCCTATGATAAATATAAATGTATTAAATTTCACAATAATACTTTTACTAGAATTTATCATCTTAAAATCACAATATTTAAGTTGTTATATTCATTAAATTATGAAGGTAACAACTTTGGAATCATTTAAAATAAAATAAAATAAGTGTCATAATCACTTTTATAAGACTTCAAATGGTTATATATTAGGTAATTGGATGGATATGGTGTATATATACACTACCAATAAGTTTTGGTCAGGATTGTGGGTCTTTTAATGTGTATTATTTTTTCAATCAAAACTATATTACTGATCTTTCACTTAATATATAATTTCTGCATCATTAATGTATCATAATTAATGACAATTATTTAATCACTAAAAATTATAAATAAATTGTCATGATGTAGATAAATTTATTAGATTTCTGTATAATATTCATGTTCGAAGTGTTTTGATTTATATCACTAAATTAAAATTATTATACTTAAAAGATTTAAGAGAGTGACATGTTGTCACTTTCTTTGGTTTTAATAATAATTAAATTATGTTCATGGTCAAAAGCCCATAAAATGAATCTAATCCGACCCTTAGGTGATATGGGTATACGTTTAGCCATGAAATAGAATTTTGGCATGTGATAGGGTAATTTTATAATATTATATTTACCCTTAATTACCTGATTTACCTTTAACTATGGTAAATAAAATTTACGGTAGTTACTATTCATAATTCCCAAAAATAAAAATTAGCCTATTAACATAAATTAGACCCAATGATTCAAAATATGGAGTCCATTTTTTCAAATTCAATACAAAGAAGTTTCAGAAATTAAATAAAAATTAATCTCTTTGTCGAATGAAAATAGGTTTTTCTTTAAAACATTGCAAAAGATTGAATTGATTTAACCTACGAATTAAATGAAAAATAAATGCTAATGACATACATTATATTAAATGGGAAAAATATATTCTATTTATACTTTTAAACCATTTTATATTAAAATTTAACCATATAAATTATTACGATGAAAATAAGTTGTTTTTAATTAAAATATAGCGTGTTTTTACTATTCATTAAAATATGAAAGTTATCAGAAAAATATCAAAACTTTATCCAATGTAAATTTTTATATCCTGATTCAAAAGAAGAATTTTATTTTGTCAAATTGAACTTATAAACATGTCAACAACTAGATTTAAAGTGGGTGCAACATCAAAAGGCGGCAAAACTGCATTTTTGAAAAAATACATATTTTACCTGAAACAATTATTTTGTTCTTATACCATGTTCTAGAAAATGTGTAAGATGAATAATAATGTTATAAAATTCAAATTTTAGTTAATATTATTCATAAAGGCTAGATCATAATAATATTATAATAATATATCGTTGTTTAGTAAAACCTGGTATTGCGTACAACACACGCTATCGAGGAAGGTCGCGATTGCGTGTAATGCAAGCCAAGTTAGGGTTGCATGTTGTGTAAGACTCCTTTGTTGTTTCATATAACAAAATCCAACCATTTTTCATTTATACATTGAATATATATATATATATATATATATATATATATATGTACACTCAATGTTTCGTAGAATGACTACTATCAAACGAACATGAAATTGTGTGTAACAAAATCTAAGAATAGTGATTCATATAATGCAAGATAATATGGTGTTGCATATAGAACAAGATAATCTTGTCGTAGCTTAAAACACAAGACATCAATGAAATTAAAAGAATATTTTTCATAAAATCTCGGGGTGTTACATTCTACCCCACTTAAAATGAATTTCGCCATAAAAATTCATCGGGGTTATAAATGGTTTACTACTCGAAAGTTTATTTTATAGAAACCCACATCGTAAAAAGGAATACCAAAACATGGCTTTAAAAACTAATGTATGAAACGTAACAGTTACCCAAATTAACTCATCACTGGGTTTCCATGTAGGAGAACAGAGGTGAAAATATGGATATGGAAGAAAAATCTAACCATCAAGTTATGATGGAGAGTGGTAGAGAACATGGCTATGAAAAAGCCATCAATCACAAAGCCATAGATTTGTGATGATCTAAGCTACCATCTGATTCATCGGATATAAGGGCACTAGGACAACATTTTTGGTTTTAAGGATCATTTCCCTAAAGTTGATGAAATTTGAATTAGAAGAAATACTTTCTTAATTTTGGTATAGTCTCACCGTTGGTCATTCTTTGGACAATTTCCATATATCTCAAACAAAAAGTTAGAAAAGTTATCAAAAATACATAAGTCCATCTATGGTGAGGTTAATCATATACAATTCCAAAAATGATCTTATACTTCATATATCATACCGCGTAATAAAATAAAACTAGTTTCTACTAACCAGGGACATCCTGTAGGCCAGTGGAAGGTGATAAAGGCCATTCACACTTCGGTTGTGGGTTCGATTCCTACAGCCTTGTCTGACGCGATGGGATGTCGCCCATCCTGTTGGTTTTCCTTTTTCTAAAACTATATTACTATAACATCCCATCAATAATATCAAAAAAAACTTCTATCCTTAAACAATACTATCTTTTGTCCAACATAATCCATTCCAATCATTATCTAAAATACTTCGGTCCACGCTCATAGTATAAAGAAAACTATTACTTGAAATGTCATCAACCAACCATCATGTATCCCCCATTATCTTGTTGGTCACATTCCAGTCATGTGAATACCTAAATCATGTATTCTCTTGAAAAATGAATATCCATTAAACCTTAGTGAAAACCTGAATGCTGTCAAAAGTTAACTCATTCCACATACAAAAATTTAAAAATTCTATATACTCAAACCTTGATATGACCTTCTCCTTATATCAGTCATGAGCTCATGAATACTATCAAAAATTTATTTTTCTCCTTATCCCTTAATTATGTGCAAATCATCTAATTTCCAAAAATACTGGTACCATTCATCACACACTTTCAAAAGATAAGGAAAGTCAACAGTGTAACAATCCCTAGATGTCTTCTTATTCCATAGCACCATGAGATTACTTATACATGATTACACTTGATAAACATGTAATCATTCCACTACCTTCATAAAACATTGACCGAGCTTCAACAATTCATTCATCTCACATATCATTAGTAGTCCCTTCATCGTCATCAAAATAAATATTACCCATAAGACCATACTGATTCTCTTCATGAGGCATTCCCTTAGGGGATCGGTTTGCATAATGCACGTACATTTTACATTTAAAACATTTAACCATTGTTGATGTCATAGCAATACCATTATCCTCATCCATGGTGTTAACTGAACCTTTTCCTTTGACATACTGGCTTTATTCCCTTCTTTTCCACACCCAAAGCATCGTCCAATTCCTTTGAAACATTCTCCTTGATGCCTCTTCCCACATGATTTACATAGGGAAAATTGAACTTTATTTCCTCTATGATCATCATGAAACTCCATCTTTCTATTATTATCTGAGTCGGGAAACATACCAAAGTTGATATTATTGATCATATTATGAGATTGCTGATTAGACATAATAACGTTGTTTGGACTTCCAAATCCCTTTTCATTTGGTTGCTCATGAAGAATATCATTCCATTGTCCGTCATATCCTCCATTATCGTGAATCTTCATGTTTCCATCCATTTTCTAAAACCCAAAAAGAATAGTGTGAGAGGAAAAAATCATGCTAGGTAAAACAACATAGTAAAGGGGGGCACCCTCAATATCTAACATCTTAGGTAAAATTCTAAGATCGTTACCATAGTTCTAGGACTACATCCTATACGTATACTTATCCTTAGGGACATCCCTAAACATACCTTACAAATATCTCTAGGGATCTCACTAACTTTTTCGCATCCTAGTTTCCAAAGGTTAACAAAACCTTTCCTCTAATACCAACTATAGAGACCCGAAGCTTGACGTACATAGATATTACATTACTTTTGCATAATAATTAATACATAACAAAAACAGACACACAAGGACCGTAATAGTTTAGTGTCTTTGGAAACATGGAACATAATCTTCTAATCATGGTGAATGATTTTCAACATCTCCCATAAAGATCTTCAAATTTTTGTTTCCTTACCTAAAACCTTTCTTTTAATACGGGGGGAAAATAAAACATAAAAAGGGTGAGCTCAAATGCTCAGTAAGGGTAAGCATGGATAAAATAAAACATAACCATATACATTTGAACTTAAAAACATGAACATAATGATTAAACATCAAAATCATGAGCAACGACATAAATCATGGAAGTACATAAGGCATAGATAATAATGGAACATAAATCATGATAAAATAGCATGGGAATAAAACATGTAATTGTGGCATCCATTAAGCACATGTAATGATTTCCATAGTAGCCAAGGCATTGCTGTCAAGACCATCTTAGTGGACAAAGTCCCTTTCTGAATCGAGTTCACTCCCCATCATAGTCCTGTAATACAGAACCGGATTAACTTACCATTCCAGCCATGTCTATCTCATGAGATATAAATATTTACCCAATGAATTGGAGGTAGATATAGGTCCCACCCATCTTATAATTAAATCATTCTTACTTGTGCAACAAAATAAACATACATCATTCATAATAACCCAACGAATAAAATGGGTTCCATAAACATAATCCCATCATAACATAATCCATATAAAAGAGATGGGTATCATTTCATAATAATAAAAGTGAAACCATGTAAATCATAGAGACATTATACATGAAACATACACATATGAAATAATGTCATCTTAGATGGAAATTGGTTTTGATAAAACACTTGAAATGAATCCTTGAGGAAAATATCCTTTCCTCTTCAAAATCATTTTCTTTTCACAAAATTCCATGAAATTTTAAAAGAAAATGATTTTGTTGAAAATATTCATGAAATAATTTGGAGGAATATTCATGAAAATAAGTCTTTATAAAACCGCAAAAATCCTTTCATGCTGTATACGTTAAAAAACATTCTTCTCATACTTTTGTCAGAAAAGTCAAAAAGTACCTTGTAGGGTAAATAAAAGAAATATTCCTTCCATACCATTGGGTAAAAGTAAAAATGGATAAAAAGGACTTTAAAAATACATGAAACCATTTTTAGGAAACATAGACATGTATGATTACAATAACCCCAGTAAATATTAGCAAATAAACAATCTTGGATAAAAACGATATTGGAATAGTTATCCCTTACCTTAAGTCTGATATACTTCGTACATACCCAAACCTCATATATAATGATTTAAATAATTTCATTGACTTATTACAGAATCATATTCATTGTTATTATAACATATATGGTTCACTTATGACTTTATATTACCAGTTCTTTTGTAAATTCATGTTAAAATAGTGTTTTGGGTAAATTCGTTTCATTTGTCTTTCGTGTTTTAACTTGTAATTATTCATATGATTACTTAGATCATGATTACTTACATCCAGAATGTAAAACATGATTTACATATAACATATATTCATTATATATATATAATGGATCGATAAATGGAAATAAATACACCATTCATGGAGACAGTAGGTCGTACGTACGTATGAAGGATGTTTTCATTTCCTTATTGAATTGAATGGAATTAAGTAGATGGCATAAATATATATATACATAAATCCAGTAGAATTTTTATTTAATATATTTCATGATTAATTATTATATATACTTTATAATAATTCTTGAATGGTTATCATGGAGAGTGAATCTCATCGCGTTGTGGAGACAGTATTCTGTACGTACGCACGAGCGATGATATCATTCCCATGATCATGGAATTTTATTAAAGTGTATGTATAGTATTAAATAATCAATATCGCATTTCAATAATAATATATATTCATTACTTTCACCATTATACTCATCCAAGTAAGGTGGTGGTGGAAAAGAGATTACACCATGGCATGGAGACGGAATTCCGTACGTACGCAGGCGCGATGATTTCATTTTCCAAAGGATGGATAGATAGTGAAATATGGTTGTTTCATAATTATAATAACATATCAGTATATGATTTATACTTATGTTGTTACTTCATTATGAAACAACTAAATAAGAATAAGTGGAAGAAGAAATAAAGCTGAAATAATCGGTAACGGACATTACCTCTTCTTAGAAGGTCCTCTTTGAAACCTACTCTTAGGGAACTAAACATGGTCTTTGAAGAAGAACAGAACCTCTACGATATTTCTTGGGAAGTGGAGAAGGAAATTTGGCAGGTGTTGGCCGAGCTTGAAGGCTCACTGTGGTGTGAGGAAGAGAGGGAGGATGTGCCCTTTTATAAGGGAGGAGAGGGGCACCTTTGGAAATATAAGAAATATTAGTTTATATTAAATCCCAACCCCGCATAAAAACTTCTAAAATGACTCATATCCGAATTTTAGATGAGAAAGGGTTGTAATAGCATTAAACAATAAAATTTATACATGTTAGGAATTTATTTTAAACATTATCAACTTGATTTATCCTTATTTAATTAATTTTATTTTATTTGTGGTAATAAAATTATAAATTTTAAATTATAACAAATAATTACTTATTTGTTGTGAATTGTCCATAATTGGATACTTTATAACATGTTATACCATATAAATATAAATTTATAATTTTTAAATATTTTTGTGATTTTTAAAAAAATTTATAATATGTTATTTTTATAAAATAACAATAGTGTCAGTTTTGAAGCTATTCATTTATTTGAATTTAAATGAAATATATACAGAAGATATATTAGAACTAAAAGCTTTAATATATTCATAACAGGTCATATGTATCTAGAAAATTAGTGGAGAACATTAAATAGTTTATATAATATTTATTTTATTATTTTTAAAACCATTTATTTGGTTTATCTCTTAATAAAATAATTACTACATCATTATTTTATAATTATTTAATATACTTATTTGTAGTATAAAAATTAAAAAAAAAATCCTATTATGAAGATAAATCTATTACCTTTTACAATAATACATTTAAACGAATTTATCATCTTAAAATCACAATATATAAATTGTTACATTTATTAAATTATGAAGGTGACAACTTTGACATCATTTAAAATAAAATAATATAAGTTTCTTAATCACTTTTATAAGACTCCAAACGGTTATATATTAGGTCATTGGATGATTATGGTGTAGATATACACTACCAATAATTTTTGGTCAGGTTTGTGGGTCTTTTAATAGGTATTATTATTTCAATTAAAACTATATTACTGATATTTCACCTTATAAATATTTTTTGCATTATTAATGTATCACCATTAATGGGAATTATTTAATCCCTAAAAATTCTAAATAACTTATCATGATGTAGATAATTTTATTAGATTTCTGTAGACTATTCATGTTTGATGTTTTATGATTTTATCACTAAATTGAAATTATTGTACTTATAAGATTTAAGAGAGTGACATGTTGCCACTTTCTTTGGTTTTAATAATAATTAAATTATTTTCATGGTCAAAAGTCCATAAAATGAATCTAATCCGACCCTTAAGTGATATGGGTATACTAGTAGCCATACAATATAATTTTGGTATGTTTTAGGGTAATTTTATAATGTTATATTTACCCTTAATTACCTGATTTACCTTTAACTATGGTAAATAAAATTTACCGTAGTTACTATTCATAATTCCCAAAAATAAAAAATAGCCTATTAACATAATTTGGACCCACTGATTCCAAATATGGAATCCATTTTTTCAAATTCAATACACAGAAGTTTCAGAAATAAAATTAAAATTAATCCCCTTGTCGAATGAAAACGGGTTTTGTTTAAAACATTGCAAAAGATTGAATAAATTTAACCTACGAATTCAATGTAAAATCAATGCTAATGACATACATTATATTAAATGGTAAAAATATATTCTATTTATACTTGAAAACCATTCAATATTATAATTTAACCATATAAATTATTACGATAAAAAAACTGTTTTTAATTAAAATATAGCGTATTTTTACTATTCATTAAAATATGAAAGTTATTAGAAAAATGTCAAAACTCTATCCAATGTAAATTTTTATATCAGGATTCAAAAGAAGAATTTTATTTTGTCAAATTTAACTTATAAACATTTCAACAACTATATTAAATGTGGGTGCGCCATCAAAAGGCGGCATAACTGCATTTTTTAAAAATACATATTTTACCTAAAAAAATTATATTGTTCCTATAACATGTTCTGGAAAATGTGTAAGATGAATAATAATGTTATAAAATTAAAAATTTAGATAATAATATTCATAACGGCAAGTTCATAATAATATTATAATAATATATCGTTGTTTAGTAAAACCCGGTATTGCGTACGACACACGCTATCGAGGAAGGTCGTGATTGCATGTAATGAAAGCCAAGGTAGGGTTGCGTGTTGTTAAAGACTCCTTTGTTGTTTCATATAACAGAATCCAACCATTTTTCATTTATACATTGAATTTATATATATATATATATATATATATACACTCAATGTTGCATAGAATGACTACTATCAAACGAACATTAAATTGTGTGTAACACAATCTACGAATACTGTTCTGTATACTGCAAGCTAATACGGTGTTGCGTATAGCACAAGATAATCTGGTTTTAGCTTATAACACAAGACATCAATGAAATTAAAAAAATATGTTTCATAAAATCTCGGGGTGTTACAATAAGGATTTGAAATTGGTTTGCAATTATCCTATTTAATTATTAGGGTTTATCCATTTCTATACAATTCTCAGAGATATTGATAATTTTTTGAATTAATCATTGATTATAACATGTATATCCATTTAATAACTGAATAAATGCATATATATATCTCTATTGAATTAAATGTCAATAATTCTTTTAGTAATAACAAAAAAAATTATTTTTTCTTATGAATATCTATATGAAATTAGATATATTTATTTATCATAGTAATATATTTATAGTTTTTATTATAGAAATAGTGACCTTAAATGATTGCACAACATTGACATATTACTTGTGCAAGCATTAGATGAATAATGTAAATTATATTTGAAAGTATAAAAGTAATATTATTTGGTATATTTATTATGAAAAATGAATTTTAAAAATTAATATAACATTTTGAGATGATTAAATGGTAATAATCAATTTTAACTACTATATTTATTTCATTAATGTCAAATTATATTAATAGTATAATAAATGAGAGTAATGATATTTTTTGATAAATAATATGTTTCTTAATATTATTTCCCTTTTAAATTGAAATATTTTGTGTCATTGTGAATGTTAAAAATTGTTAATGAAGGGGTAAAAAACTTTATTTTTTTAATGAAACCAACATAATAACAATTTACATTGTGTGGTATTTTTTCAATAGGATCCTTATTTTCCTAGTGTAAGTTTTTATTCAGAGTCATTAAACTAGAGAAATTCATGAAATGTATTAAATTATTTTATGTAATATTAGTCCCTTCTATCCATAATAAAAGGACATCATTTAATGATTTTTATTATAGAAATTATATCATCTAGAACAACCATCCCCAAGAAAATTATATTATTAACTTCTCTATAAAATTATAATGGAAATTCTTTTCTTAAATGGGAATTTAATTGGTCCAAAAGAAAGGTCCTAAATGAGGTCTCCGGAATAAGATGCATCTTACCCGACATATATCAATTTATATCTTCATCTAACTCCTCTAAATATAATTAATTAAACAGAAAATAATAACTCAGGTATCCTCAATATAGTTATACATCATCTTTTCAGTCAAATAGGAAATGAAAATATCTCTTGTTTGTGCATGTTGACTAACTCATCCACATAGTGATGATATTCATTTTCCAACATTGTTTATCATGGATATTTATTCTGGTGGGTTTAATGTTTATATATTATATATAAAACATTATCACTCTTATTTAATTATATAATCATATCTACCTTGAAAAAATCTCATAGGTTTGGAAATGATAATATCTCTCATTCGTATGTGTAGACTAAAACCTCCACGAAGGGATGTGATTGGATTTATTCTAATATAAATGATTGTTACATGGATGGATTTAATAAATATATATATAACATCCCTAATCCTGAACTCTTGAATCGATTGTTAAAAACATTAACAATACATTTCTATATTTTATTCAGAGGATGTTGGCCCATGTATCTCCAACCAAAACACATAGTATCAATCAATAAATATCTGATCACTTAAATTCCCAAATACATTTTGGGTAATATTTTTAGAGAATTAGTACAAACTCTTATATAAAAGATACACATGTAATTAAATGATAATTTGTCCTATTTAACTCATCATTTCTTTTTACACATTAATTTTTCATCGTTATATATATGGAATCCTTCTAGTCATAAATCATTTGATATCATTTTTTAAAACCTATAGATAAAAAACATATAAATAATGAACTCAAATTATCAGTATGTGTAAACGAAATAATTATCAATTATAGATCTTCAAAGCATATATTATTGGAATAAGTATTTGATAACATAATAATATTACATTATAATAACTTAAGAATATTCATACCCATCAATAATTGTATCATAAAACACGAAAACATGGAAGACATATTTAAAAAAAGGAATGATTCATTAGAATCAATAACCATTAACCATGTGATATTAATTTTGATCAAGGGAAAAATTTATAACCAATAACAAGAATAACTAAAATGTGATAGTATCATGGGACATCATCTTCATATTAGACATAAAGAACCCTTAATGGTCCTTTAAAAAAAGTAATAATCATACTATAAAATAATGATATAATTATATAGATAACATAATCGTAACCCAATGCATTAGAGCTCTATATAAGAGCATTGATATTATAAGACAGATCGATCTAACATGTTTCTATCTAGTCACACGCATCATAAAAAAATTTACATGAACCATTAATAATGTACATGATGATTACACATCATCATAAAACACATATAAAAATCATTATTCCTTTCATAACATGATTAACACATGGAAAAGAAATGGGTTTAATGAAAATCGCTTTGAAAATTGACTATCTGATAAAAAAATGGGTTCTATAACAATATATTTGAAATATGACTATCCAATAAAACATAAATGGGTTTGATACAAATCAATTTCCAATAAGATTAACCCATGGAAAATAAATAGATTCAATAACAATCCTAATTAAATATGATTATCCCATTGGAAAGAAATGGGTTCCATAGTAATCTATTTGATAAAATCATAAACCATCCAAATAAGGAAATAGTATGGTATGATTAAAAAATATCACCACTATAGCATTGCAAACAACACAGGTTATTGACATTGATTAATGGAAATACATTTAAAAGATAATTAAAATATTTTTTTAATATTCATTTTATTTTTAATTGTTTTAAAAACCAAATATTCACAAATATTTTTGAAAATACTTTTATTTGAAGAATTACTTTGAAACATATAAGGAGAATTAAAGGAAAAATTAGTTACATGAGAGAATAAAAACTCATTCAAGTCCTAAGAGTTACAAATGGGCATTTTTTTAGAATAATTTGAAGAATGGATTTATATGTGAACCATTTTGATAATGTTGTTAAATTTATATTTGAAATTTCTTTAAAAAAGATAAAATGGTAATCTAAAATGGTTTTTGGGGTATATTTATTTTTAGAAATGATTTTTTATAACATATTAGAAAAAATGAATATTGAAGAGAATGATACATGATCTAAAAAATTGAAATATTGGTAGGACATTAAAATGAATTTACCAATGTTTATTGAATCAATGAGGAAGGAAATGGATTTTAAACATTTGAAACATGTTCATAAATATAAGATAATAAAATATGTGTGGTTCATGAAAATAATATCCCACTATTTCCACAACAGATATCTGAACATAAATAATTTTGGAACAATAGATTTTGTAACATAATTGCATTTCCACTTTGGTAACTATTCAATCGTATACCCCATTGAAAGAATAAAAAATTATTGAAATTTAAATATAATGAAAATAAGTAGTAGTATGATATTAAATTTAAAAGTGTATTATAAACACCTCCGAAATGAATATAGTTGTGCATCATAAATTTATGTCTAAAAGAAAGATAATTTAACATGAATAACCCTTATAAAAATCATACTAATAAATTTGAGAATTATTCAATTAAATTATTATTTTCATAAAATATAAATCCACTTAAAGAAAGTAGATGTACCAAAAAAGATAAGAGAGTATTTAAACACATAATCATAGAAGTTCAAATTCAATTAATAAGTAATATAACCATGTTTAAAGAAATTGAGTTGTTAAACACTTTACCACTTGATAACATTCAATTGAAATCCCACTCACCCAAGTAATTTAAAATGAAACATATAATGTCATTATTTATGAATTATTCATTATATTACATGTAAAATTGGTATTATATATACCATATAAAATAACTTACATACATAACATAAAAATATTCCTCAATGAAGGAAAATTTAGATGAAGTCCCTTACTGATTTTGTGATATCATGATCAAAAATCCAACGAAAGGTTGACCCTCATATATAGTTTTAAATATTAATATTTCTTTTTAAAATAATCATAAAATATTTTCATGTACATTTTATACTTATCATAAGAAAAATAAGTGGTGAATATTGAATATGTCTCACAAAAGTAAAAACGAGATGATAAAACCTTACCTAATGTCAAGAATTTGGATGTATGCCCATTAAATCGTGAATCATAATAGTACATAAATTATTATATTTCATAAAACCATTTCCTTTTCTTAATACCTTATAATTAAATAAATTTTTTAGTTCTTTTTAGTTAAATATTTAAATACATAATTAGTTAATTCCATATTTGGTGTTTTGATGACGTTCAGTTCGTTGTTTCATAATGGATTAGGTTTGTTGACCATGATCAAAGAGTTAATTATTTATTACATTATAAAATAAATATCAGGAATTACTTATAAAATTTTTAAATTATTTATACTTTTAAAAATAATTGTGAAAGATGGTTATGAAATACAGAAAACGTTAAAATCATCGAGATGGTAGGTCGTACGTACACATGGGTAAGGTTTCCATATTTCAATAATTTTTATTTAATTATAATAATATCATAAATAACATATTATTTCTTGAAATTTACTTTTATATATTATAAATGTGTTATGGTGATGAAAAATAATCACATCGCTTCATAGTGGCAGTAGTCCACACATACGAATGAACACCATTGTCATTTTTCAGTGAAAGTGTGTAAATATTTATTTAACTTTTTTAGAAGGAAAAATATTTCATGATTATAATAATTATATTTATTTATATCACATATATTAATTAACAATCCATATTTCTTTCCACATAAATGGATTGTGAAAACCAGATCACATCACTTCACGATGTGATAGTCTACCATACCCCTGAGGAATGTCATCATATCCCACACAAAATGGAAATTAAGAAATTTTATTAAATATCCCAATTTTATTTGAATGAATATTTTATAAAAAAAAATAAATAATCATTAAATCCATTAAAATAATAATTATTTTGAGGAAATGATGAAAAATTAATTACATCAATTCACGAGTTGGTAATCTTCCATTCACCAAAATGATGATTTTATATTCCATTTTTTAATGGTCTATGAATTTATGGTCCATGACATTGATAGTTTTCAGTGTTATAGTTACTTGAAAACAGTCACGAGTGGCCATGGAGGTGTTGTATATTAAAAATTTCAAATAATAGGTAAGACACACCATGTAAAGTATACACGAAATGTAAAAGTGTTTAATGTCATGAATATGGATAGTTTAAGATGTGTATATTTTTTGGGTAAAATAATAAAATGGTGACATATTTTTTTTTGAAAAATATAATCCTCAACATTTATACAATGTGTTAATGTATAACATGTCATGTAATTACCTATATAAGACAGTTATATGATTTGTAGAACCTTGATTTTTTCCACAAACCCCACACTCCCTCTCTCATTCCGGGAGGCCGATGGTGCTCCCTTGAGGAATCTCGAAATTCCATCGACATGGATGATAAGTTTCTTCCCTTCATTGAAATATGGAGATTTTCTCTTTATTTATCATATGTTTCCTTCTATTGTATTTCAATGTTTCTCAATGGCAGAGTAGTTTGTATCGAGTTGTGTGTTTGGGATGTATTTTTGTGATCTCTGGGTGTGGTGTAGGTTTATACATAGTTTCTCATGACAGGGTTGTGGTTTTTGGGTATTTATTCATCTATATATGATTCAGAGAGAAATTATAAATCTTCATTGATGATGGGTATCTTTATTATCACTCTTCTTCTTGCTATGTGGAAAATATGAATACTTTTTCATAACATTTGTTGGATAGTAAGGGTCGGTGTAATCAAATAATTAATTATAATGTATAACATTTCTAGGTATGAATAATTATCATATTCTTCGTTAATATCTTATATGTTGTTGACGTTGTTATGTTTTCCGGTTTCCAATTCTAAAAATAGTGGTTGTGGGAACCCTTGCATGTGAAGTAGTTAATATATGTGATAGACCTTATTGTGATTTTGTGTAATTAGAACCTATATAAAAGTTTAATGAAATTATATTTGGCCATTAATTAGTTTCCCAGAGATATATGTATGTGTAATAATCCCTATGCAAATATAAATAAGAATTGTTTTTAGCCCCATAATAAATGTGATATCGGGATTTGTTGATGTTTTGAGTGGTTGTGCATTTTTTGATGCCTTTTGTAGGTTGGTATTATTGTGACATAATTATATTGACTTTCTAGATAATATGGACAGGGGGATGTGATGTGATATTTGGTTATCATGGATGTGATGTGGGTAGTTGTAGTTGTGGAATAGTGGTTTGGGAGTAGTGGTTGTGGGACATTTGATCATTGTGGTGAGATGGATTGGGAGATGCGAGGTGATGATGATAGTGGATGTGTGGTGTTGTTCTTATAGGTTTGTATTTTGGGGGTACAATTTTCATAGATATTAGTGTAATAAAATACAATTCTTAATGAATTGAATAAGTGAATGAATTGTAAATTTTATATAATGTGGTGGAAATTGACATGTGATAGATGTATTAAATATAATTGAATGAATTGAACGAGTGGTGTAACCTGAAATAAAAATACTAATGAATAAAAGAGGTGAAAAATGATTGTTAAAAGTGGAAAATGTTGTGTGATTTATGGGTAGGGTGGGTTTATGATGCCTTTTGAATATAGTTGTGGTAATAGTTGAGACATTTTGCGTACTATATGTGGTGGTGATGTCGTGTGTTCTTGTGGTATTAATATAAAACGATAGGCTGAGTATTGTTTTTTATCTCTATATAATGTATGTTTATGTTATTTTATATGTTCCCCAGATAATTTGGATAACCTTACCAATGCTCAGAGGTTCTAGGTTCTAGGTGTTTTCCCCAACATCTAGGATAATTGTAATATGGACTGTTGAAAACACCCTCTCCCTCTCTCTTCCTCCATTATTGACATGATGGTACATGTGTCTTTAAGTGACATTTGGTATGTATCCCGTGTGTTTTTAGGATATATGTTGTGTATGGTCCCAGGTGTCTTTAGGATGAGTTGGGATATGTTGTTATTAGTTTCTTCGAGATAATAAATGATATGTTCTTCCATGGGTCGTTTTGATTAAATGTGACATGATTTTTGTCCTAGGTATGTGTTGTTGGGGTGTGAAAGGATGTAATTTGTGGCCTAGTTGTTTGTGGGTGGGATATTATATGATATGTGAGGAAGATATGGGAGTATATGATGTCAAATAATGTGGAATAGCAATGTAAAATTAATGGGGAAGAGAAAGAATAGATATTTTCTTTGTTATGATGTCAATTTTATATTATCATATTGGATTATTGTTTTTCTGAGTGATCCATAGTGATGATGGGTTCAGTTATATGACTAGTATAGGTTCTTGGTGGTTCTATTTTATGTTCATTGACTCTTTATCATTCAATTATCACATGTGAACTTCGGTCCTTGGTTTTGTTCCAACTAAGTGTACATGTTTTAAACACCCTATGTATATAAATAATTTTCTGGTTTCTAGGATGAATTTGAGGAAAAATCTTAACATTACAAGATTTTTTAATGTTTTTATTTAGTATCTTATGTAGACATTCCATTTTTATTTTATTTATCAGTCTTTTATATTTGTTAGTTTCATTTTATTCATTAATTGTGTATAGAAGTTTCGTTTACCATTATATTTGCTGTGTGGGATTTTTTTTCTGATTTTTTACCCCAACTTCGAAGCCTTTTTATTTTATAGAGGGTAATGTATCCCACATTCGATATTTTTATACCACAGGTGCGAGTTTCTAACCTGGGGCCAATTATACGCATGAATTAGTGTTAATTGTCTCTCTCCCCTCATTCTGGTATCTTTCATGGGAGGGGGTTATGATATAGTGGTATCCGTGATGATACTGAAGGATAGGATGGAGTTTGGAGTTAGTATATGTGTGGATTTTATGGTTTTGTATTGAATCATTGCCAGTTGACCTTTGTGTGTGAAAAATTGTTGGATGTCCATTTATGAAACATGATTTTAGGGCCCATTGGGATCCCATTCATGGCCTCTATGCTTATTAGATGACCAAGTGGTGTAGGCCTTTTTGTATGGTATATTCCTAATATTGGTACATGTATCATGATGAATTGTGATCAAGTTTGAATTGGGTATTTTGGGAAAATAAAATGAATAAATTAGATAACAATTAAAGAATTACATGCTATGAGACATATGTAATTATCTTCAATTTAAGTAACGGTTCATGTTCTTCATCTTCACATTATTCATCTAGTTGATGATCAGTATGAAGATCTAGCTTATTTTCATAGGGTTGAACTAATAGTGGAGGGTGAGTCATGGCAACTGGCATTGCGTGCCTTTTAGTGGAAGAGGATCACTATGTATGAGGGGATTGTCTCATATTGGGAGATATAGTGTAGGATAGAGAATCTAGAGAACAAATTTAGTTTTATCAAAACACAAGATATATTTTGGGTGTGGTTGGAAGTTATTTAGACAAGGGTAGCTATGAATTAGTAGTTGAAAATATTTCTTGGTGACCGTAATGAATATGTTTTTGTGTGGCCCAATATTTAGAGGGGATTTATAGGAGAGTTTCAATCATCGAGGATGAGGTAATACAAGAGGAAGGAGCTTATATTCCATTAGAAGGGGATTCTGAGTGTGTGAGAACATGGGATTTGGTTTAGGGATCTCACAAACATTTCTCCAGATGTTTTTCCAAATGAGTAGTCCAGATTTTTTATCTAAATGTGGGTTTGTTTCCATTGATCATGTATGTGGTGACATAATTTGTACTTATAACATATCAAGTGGTGTAAAAAATGATGTGGTTTTTGAGAATATTCATTCACTGTGAGTCGAGAACCATCAAATTGTCTTATAGTGTTTCTTCAGGAGAAGGGATTCCTATAGTGGGCCAAGGTGTTCTTACAGTTAGGGTTTTATTCAGTGCAGAACTGGTCCTGGAAGTCTTATTCCCATCTTCCAAAGATATGTGATTTTTGAGAATCATTCATGATATTTTCCATTATGTTCCATGTACCTAAGATATATGGTCACTTCAAGGATAAATTCCCAATAACTTAGGGATTCCAATGTTAAATGGGTGGTCATGCCCTTTTTGCAAGAACCATTTTCACTTGAGACGGCTCCAGTGGAAGGCAGAATAGGTTGTTGTTTAGTATCCAGGAGTACGCATATTTTTTAGAGGTTTCTCCAGGATGTTTAACTTCAATAGGGACCTATGATATAGTTATTCCATGGAGGATGATAGTAGAGAGTTATATGAGAGGGGTCTGATAAGATGTAACTGTTAGAGGAAGAAACACCAGCAGAGATGAGATTTGTTCAATGTAGGATCTATTTTCACCTACCCTTATTTGTATTTTTTTTATTCTAGAGACAAACACTTAGTTTTTTCTCCAAAAATTGTTCTTATGTTGGGAATGGATGTGAGGATTCTTCCAAATCCCTTGGTGTTATCAACACTATTTAGGGGTTTTATTCATTTTTTGATGATTGCTAGGAATATAGATTGGTGATGAGGTAGCACCACTTAGTGCGGTAATTAATATTTTTATAGATTAAAAAATATAATATTGTCATTGGTATTTATTTTTTGTATTCCATTCATGATTTCATCGACTTCTCATAAATAAGGCTCATTTTTTAAATGTAGAAATCCAACAGGTGGAATTCTTTAGAGAACATGTTTATCTATTGGGTGGTAAAATAGTGGAGCCCCTTTTGTCGCAATTCGTTTATATATCTTTCTTATATTAGGTTTGGAGTGTTTCCTTGTTTTTTGGGGTTCTTAAATTCTTTTATAGGATGATAGGAAAATACTGCCTCGAAACGATGTCGAGCTTTGGATAGTGCTGCATATGGGTGCATCTCCAATTTCAATGGCTCCCTATCCGATGGTACAAATGAATTTGTGTGAGTTGAGACTACATGTAACATCACATGTAATTCATGAATAATTTATTTTCATATCTATGTCTATTTATGAATTATATTTTATTTTTTAGGCTTAAAATGAGAATAAATCCAATCTTAATCATAGAATACTCAATTATTTTTAAAAGATTATTTTACCGCCTTTTGATGGCAACCCATTTTTTAATCTAACATTGGAATGTTTTATAAGCTATATTTTTCAAAATAAACAATGTCTTTATAATTGGTACATTGAAATTTAATTTGGATAAATTTTTGGTATTTTTCGGACAATGTTCATTTTTTAAATGAAAAGTGAAAAATATTGCAATTTACTTCAAAACTGCTTTTTTATCTAATTTAATTATATTTTTAGATTATTTTTTTAATTTGGTTTAAAGATTAATTACAATATATTTTTACCTTTTAATCCAATTGTGGACATTAGAATTAACTTCACTTTGAAATTGGACATAAACAATGTCAATCATTTGATAGATATTGTTTCTTAAAAACACGCTATTTTTTTTGACAATGAGAATTATTTTTAAATTAATTACTGCAATTTTTGTGTTTGTAATTTGTTAAAATAGATTCCATATTTGGAATCAAAAGTTCTAAATTATGTAATTAATATTCTTTTGTTTTTGTACAATATGAATAGTAATGATGGTAAATATCTTTAATTATCGTGATTAATTAGTAATCGGGAAATTAAGTTTAATAAAATAATATCATAATAATATAAAATGACCTCAACATGTGTCCAAATCCTCTTTTTTTAGTCATTAATGACCAGGGAATGTTTTTTACCGAACATGAGGGCCCATGGAGTCACATGGGTGTAATAGTTACATTTATGACATTATTTTTTAAAAATAAGAGAAATATAACAATGGTGTGTATATCCTAAGTAAAAAAAATTTCATTTTGTTTACATAATTTTTCCCTTATAATATGAATTTCCATTGGATAGCTAAAAATATTTCCCACATCATGGTATTTTTTTATAATTTTTTGACATTAAATATATAAATATATTTACGACACCATGATGATGTTTTGATTACATCATTAATGAACGATTTAAATAAAATGAAAAGATAAGGTAAACTATAAAATATGCACTTGTAAAAAACCTGTTGGATGGGTGGATTTAGAATCCTTATAACCTTATTCTCAAAATATATCATTGTGGGACCTTTAAAATCCATACATCATTTTATAATAAAGTTACATTTCAAGACTTTCCAAAAGTGACCCTCCTTCCTCTTATAAAAGGCCCCCACCTCTACCCACTTACCCACACATCTCAAGCCCTTGGATTTTCCAAACTCATCTCATATTATATCTACACATCCATTTATTACTCCTAGAACTCTCACTTTGGGAATAAGTCCTTCCAAGGAAGCCTTTGCCTCAAATCAAAGAGTTACCTGATTTAGAGGTAGTGCCTTCAATGGAGTTTCTTCTTTTTATTCACCTTATTCAATCAACACTATCTTAACATTATTTGATCCCATAAAAAACCACTATACTCAATATAATAGGATTATGTTATGATAATTATTCCACCTACACTTACACACACCTTCGTATAATGATTAAAGAACATATTGTTTCATTGGGTGGCGAATTACTACCTCACGAAATATTGATTGTTCAATCTTCGTTTAACAACTTTAATGGTGGCCATTATGATGTAAATTTATTTATATATGATATATATGGCATTTATTTTTTCTATATTCTTCTGAATTTTATTTTTAAATCACATCGTTATGCTTTTCATGTTGTGTAACTGTGATAATTTCATCTGAGGAAGTGTGGACTACCGCCCACTCATATGATGTGACTCGTTCATGCCAAATATGGAATTTATAAAAAATGTAATTAATTAAATTATGTTCCTATATAACATATATATTTTAATGGAATTATAATATATATATATATGCCTCATTTAGATTTAATTCATTTAATATGACAATGAAATGAATGTAGTGTTCATGCGTATGTACGGCCTACCGTCTCCATGAACGGTACATTTCATTTTTTATCTCCAAATCTTAGGGAATATTATAAAATGAATATATACTGGATATATGTCATATTTAAATCATTAATACCATTTTGGAGATCATGTACTTATAACTACATGGGAAATTCCTGTCAAACAAGTTCATTTTTGGCTCATGTACCGAACATCAACAACACATATGATATGAACTCACATAATTAACTAATTATTATAACATGATAATATGTTATATGAATTGAATAATAAAATTTAAATGAATTCCTTAAGCATTTATAAATTGACCAAAGTATATTATTTAGGTATGTATTGAAACGAACAAGACAAGTTGGACTTGAGGTAAGGGACTTCGCCTCAATCTCCTTTTGTTGAGCCATACTTCATTTGATAAATGAGATTCTTTTATTATTTGTATAATAAAACCTTTTTACTTTTAATTTCATTAAAAAGGAATATTTTTACATGAAGCATTTTACTATATAACAAAAGGGATGTTTCTATCTTATGTATGCGGTGACAACGAATTCTCCCCCGTCGTGACCATTATTTGAGATTCGGCTTCCTCTACAAGACAAAACTTTTTAAATGAAAAATAAATACCATGTTTTAATTTTCATTTATTTAGGCATTTAAAATAGTTTTGATAATTTTTTTATTATATCAATGTGTTGTATTGATATCTTGTGATTGAAATATGAAAATTTTATGTTTCCTTTATAAATGTTTTATGTGATACGATTATGTTATGGTTTTGAGGCATTGTTTATGAATTTGGGGGGTTCCGTGATAAACTAAGGGTGGGTGAGCCCGAGATAGCTCTCCAATGAATTGGGTAATGCGAAGGAGTTAAACTCTAAGGTTTCTCTGAAAGGATTTATGGAATATACTGTGATGGTTATTCCAAACGTAACAATGATGGTTACTCCCTACGTAATAATGTAATGAATGCCTCACAATACCTTTATGTCTTATGATTTCTGTTAGTTATTGATAAATATTATGATTTCATGGGGTATATTAAAGTTCTTATGTTTTAAAAGTAAAGTATTATTTCATTGATTCTTATATATAGATGGACTAATGTTTTCTTTCCATATTTTTATATCCCTTAATGATATTTTGATGCTCATCCCATGTTTTTGAAATGTTTTTCACACATCAATGGAGAAGTACATTATGTGATGACAGTGTCGGGGAAGTGTCAAGAAATAATACATGTTTTATTTTAAATATGTTTCCTTTGATGGAAATAAATGAATATTATCTTTCAAGTAACCACCTTGTTTAAATGTGTAATGTAATACATAATTTAAGATCTAATTATCAAAAACTCTAAAGGTGAAAATATCTTCAATGTGTATTCTTGAAATAACTCAATATTAGGTAATGATTAAACATGGGGCCATATAGTTGGTATCAATGGTCAGTTTAGATAACTATAGGAGTTAGAATTCTATTAAATGATTATGAAAAAATATCTTTTTATGGTAAAATTGAGATGATATATCATTTAAAAATTACCATGTTCCTTCATCTAAGATATGTTTGTTCTGAATTGTTTTACATAGAGGTAATATGGAAGCAGTGCTAGGAAGGCATACAGAAGGAAATGACCTTCCAAATTAGCATCCTTAGATGGTCAATATTGGAACTGAATAGTTTGTTGCAGTAATGGCATAGTTGAATCAAGTGATAAATGGTGGTGGTATATATGAACGAGATCAGCCAGATCAACCATAGAGGAACATGTCAGTGGTGGAACATTTCACGAGGTAACATCCCCCATCATTAAGAGGATCATCTGACCCTGTTCTAGTTGAAGGGTGTATTAAAGCACTGGAGAATATTTTTTTATGTCATGGGGTGTTCAGACAATCAAAACATTAGTCTTTCTGTTTACCATTTGGAGGGTGAAGCAGAACAGTAGTGGTCGATGGTTAAAAATATCTGCGATGCTGATGAGATTGATGCTCTTCACTGGGATGAATTCAAAGGTATGTTTGTTGAGAAATATTTTTCTAAGGTTGTTTGACATTAGATGGAAAAAAATTCTTGGAATTGAAGAAAGAGGACAACTCAGTGGCTTCTTATGAAGAAATATTCACTTGATTGGCAAGGTATGCTCCAAATTTTATCTGAAAACATGATAGTAAACTCAATCATTTTTACTCAGTATTAAATCCAAGATATAAAAGGGCATTATCTTCTCGTGAGTTCAAAAGTTATGAAAATATTGTTTGATGTTCTAAGAAGGTGGAAATGTAGTTTTCCAATGATATCGTGTTATATAAAAACCAACAGAAGAAGAGTCCGAGGTGGCAGGAGAAAGGGAAGAATCCTTCAAAAAGGGACGATGGTAAGAAAACTAAGTTTGTTGTTTGTGATAAATGTGGTAAAATGCATGTTGGGGATTGTCTTTTGAATTATGGAAATTTTTTCCGATGTGGTAAATTGGGACATAAGTCTCGTGATTTCTCTGGAAAAGATCCGGGTAATGGTTAGAACAAATTTGATTTATAGTTAGTGAAATTATTCAAGTGAAATGTGATGGGGAATTATGAAAAGGAGTGTCCGAAATCGAGCTCAAATGATGGGAAGCAGTCATACTAGAAAGGTGTGGTGAAATCCTTTGCGACTACTTCAGCAGATGTACGTCCATCAAATGAAGTGGTATCAGGTACTTTATTTATTTATTCATATTATGCCAATGCGTTGTTTGATTCAAGGTATACACATACTTTCATCACTAAAAACTTTTCTATTAAGTTGGGAATTCCATCTCCAGAAATGACTCCTGATGTTGAGGTAAAAATTTCTGGGTGAAATGTTGAGGCAAAAAAAATTTATAAGAATCTGCCTATCCTTATCCTAGGAAAGAACCTACTTGCAAACCTTATATTTTTACCTCTAGTAGAGTTTGATGTTATCCTAGGTATGGATTGGCTCTCTGTTTACCAAGCTAAGATTGACTATAGAGCTAAAGAAGTTTCTTTTCAAAAAGACATTCATTTTGTGTACAAGAATGAACCCTTACTATTGATAACATATCAATTGGATGAGAAACTAGTAAAAGATAGAAATGAATGTTACCCGGCACATATTGTTGAAAAAAAGTAACCGTTCAGATTAATGATGTTCCAGTGGTAAATGAGTATCCTGATGTTTTTCCTGATGAGTTTTCTTGAATAATACAAGATAGGGAAGTAGATTTTATTGTTGACATATTTCCTAATGCTAAGCGTAATATCAAAACCCCCTTATCGAATGGCTCAAATTGAACTTTTAGAGTTAAAGGAGAAATTGCAAGATTTATTAGAGAAAGGTTTAATTCGACCTAGCACATCACCATGGGGAACTCCTGTCGTATTTGAAAAAAATAAAGACGGTTCAATGAGACTATGTATTGATTATAGAGCCTTGAATAACATCACTATTACGAACAAATATCATTTGCCTCATATCGATGATTTGTTTGATTGCCTATAGGGAGCTTAGTATTTTTCAAAGATTGAATTGATATCAGGGTACCATCAGATGAAGCTAAAAGAAGAAGATAATCCAAGGACCTTGTTTCGTACAGGATATGGCCATTATGAATTTTTAGTTATGCCTTTTGGGTTAACCAATGCACCTGCTGTATTCATGGACCATATGAAAATAATTTTCCATGAGATCCTGGATAAGTTTGTGGTTTTTTTCATTGATGATATTTTGATGTTTTCTAAAAGTAAAGAGGATCATGAATGTAATTTAATGGTTATTTTGGAAACCTTAAAAAAATAAATTTAATGGGAAATTCGGAAACTATGAGTTTTGGTTGCCACAAATTTCTTTCCTTGGTCACATTGTTTCTAAATATTAAATAACTGTTGATCCTGTAAAAACAAAGGTTGTTGATGAATGGACAAGACCCACAAATGTAACTGATATTTGTAGTTTTCTTGGTTTGGAAGGCTATTACCGTGGGATTGTTAAAAATTTTGCATGGTTGTCCAGCCCATTGACTAAGAAAACTCGGAAGGGTGTTAAGATTACTTGGACAAAATAATGTGATGATTGTTTTCAGTAATTGAAAATAAGATTGGTGAATGCTCCAGTATTGGAACTACCTTCCAAGAATGGTGATTTATTTTCTATTGTGATGCTTCATTTAAAGGAATTGGTTGTGTCCAAATGTAGAATGATTAGGTAATTGCTTATGTTTCACGTTAGTTGAAAACTAATGAGATAAATTACCCTACACATGATTTGGAATTAGCTGATGTTATTTTTTCTTCAAAAATTCAGAGGCATCATTTTTATGGTGTGAAGTGTGAAATATATACTGATCACAAAAGTTTAAATTATATATTCACTCAAAAATAATGGAACATGATATAGAGGATATGGCTAGAATTAATCAAGGATTATGATTGCACGATTCACTACCACCCAGGAATAGAAAATAAAGTGGTTGATTCTTTGAGTCAAAAAACTAATGCTTCAATAACCATGATATTTGGAACATGATCCTTTGGTTAAGGATTTGATGAATTTTGTCTTAGAAGTTATTGGTGCAGGGAATTATTCTGTTTTGTTTAAAGTATCAATGAAACACTCTCTATTAGACAGAATTAAGGAAGCACAGAAGCAAGACAGTGAGTTGCAGAAAAAGGTATAGTTGGTTCAGAAGGATATGTTACCTGAATTCAACACTAATAGTGATTGTGTTTTGAGATTTGGGAAGAGATTGTGTGTGCAGTTTCATTCACAGTAGAAGAGAGAGTTGTTATTCGAAGCTCATAGTTCCCCATTTTCAGTTCATCCAGGCAATACTAAGATGTATAGAGATCTTCAAGATTATTACTAGTGGGATGGAATGAAAAGAGATATTGGTTATTTTACTATGATGTGTTTGAATTTTCAATTGGTTAAAGTAGAGCGGCAGTTACCAAAAGGGATGCTTGAGCCTTTACTAGTGCCAGAGTGGAAATTGAAGAATATATCCATAGACTTCATCGTGGGATTACCGAAGACACCTTGAGGTAATAATGCAATCTGGGTTATTGTTGATCGCTTGACTAAATCTAATCATTTCCTTGCTATAAGTGATACATTTTCCCTAGATCAACTTTCTCAATTGTATCTTAAAGAGATAGTCTAGTTACATAGAGTTCACCTCTTCATTGTATCTGATCGTGATCCCAGGGTCACTTCTAACTTTTGGAAAGGCCTTCAAAAGTCGTTCGGTACTGAATTAAATTTTAGTACATCTTTTAATCCTCAATCAGATGGGCAGTCAGAACGAACAATTCAAACATTGGAGGATATGATACATGCATGTTCGATATATTATCAGGGAATTTGGGACCATCATCTTTAATTGGTTGGGTTTTCTTATAATAACAGTTTTTATTCCAGTATACAGATGGAGCCATTTGAGGCATTATATGGGAAGCAGTGTCAAACTCAAGATTTTTGGGATGATGTGAGTGAGTGGAAGTTGATGGGACCAAAATTGATAGAAGAGATGGCAGAAAAAGTTCAGATGATATAGAAACACATGAGAATGGCTCAGACCAGAAAGAAAAGTTATGCGGACAGTAAGAGGAAGGACCTCTCTTTTGAGGTAGGTGATCTTGTCTTCCTCAATGTTTCACCATGGAAAATTGTGATGTGATTTGGTAAGAAAGTAAAGCTGAGTCCAAGGTTCATTGGACCATATGAAATTATGGAGAGAGTTGGGTCAGTTTCATACTGAGTGGCTTTACCGTCGATTTTATCTCAGGTACACAATGTTTTTCATTTTTCAATGTTAAAGAAGTAAATGCCAGATCCATCTCATGTTTTGAGTCAAGAAGTAGTTCATCTGGAAGGGTATCTATCTTATAAGGAACAACCAGTCTAGATTCTTGACCACAGGGAGCAAGTGTTGTGGAATAAGGCGAGTCATCAAGTAAAGGTTTTGTTGAAAACCCACATAATTGAAGAGGCAACATGGGAATCCGGAAATGCAATGAGGGATAAATAACCCCACTTATTGGATAAGTAAATAAATTTGGGGGACACAATTTCCTAAAGGGGAGAAGGATGTAACATCCCAAGTAAGTAAAGAACAATATATTTTCATATCTATGTCTATTTATGAATTAGATAGTTTTTTAGAGGCTTAAAATGAGTATATATGAAATCTTATGCATAGAATACTCTAATATTTTTAAAAGATTGTTTTACTGCCTTTTGATGAAAGAAAATTTTTAAATATAACATTTGAAAATTTTATAAGCTTTATTTGTCAAAATAAACAATTTCTTTAGAATTGGGACATTGAAATTTACTTTGGATAATGTTTTGGTATTTTTCTGACAATGTTCATTTTTTAAAGAATAGTGAAAAATACTGGATTTTACTTCAAAACTTCTTTTTAATATAATTTAATTATATGGTTAGATTAACTTTATAATTGGTTTTAAAGTGTAATTAGAATATATTTTTACCATTTAATCCAATGGCGGTCATTAAAATTAATTTCACTTTGAAATTGGACATAAAAAATTTAAATCTTTTGATAGATATTGTTTATTAAAAACACGCTATTTTGTTTTGACAACGGGAATTATTTTTAAATAAATTACTGTAATTTCTGTGTTTGGAATTTGGTAAAATAGATTCCATATTTGGAATCAGAATGTCCAAATTATGTAATTAGGACTCTTTTTAACAATATGAATTATGACCTCGGTAATTATCTTTAATTATCTTGATTAATTAGTAATCGGGTAATTAAGGGTAATAAAATAGTATCATAATAATATAAAATGCCCTCCAACATGTGTCCAAATTCTCCATTATGAGTCATGGCTGACCATTTGAATATTCTTACCGATCTTGAGGGCCCATGGAGTGACATGGGTGTAATAGTGACATTTATGACATTATTTTTTAAAAAGAAGAGAAATATAAACGAGGATTGTATATCCTAAGTAAAAAAAACTTAATTTTGTTTACATAATATATATATTAGACTAAAAATAGTCATTGGAAAGATAAAAATAGTTCCTACATCATGGTATTTTTTTATAATATTTATAGATTAAATATATAAATTTATTTATGACACCATGATGATGTCATGATTATCTCATTAATGAACGATTTAAATAAAATGATAAGATAATGAAAAATCAAAGACATATACTTGTTAAAAACCTATTGGATGGGTGGATTTAGAACCCATATCACCTTATACTCAAAATATTTCTTTGTGGTACCTTAGAAATCTGAAAATAATTTTATAATAATGTAACATTTCAAGACTTTCCAAAAGTGACCCTCCCCCCTCTTATAAAAGGCACCCACCTCTACCCCCTTAACCACACCTATCTGGCCCTTGGATTGTCCAACCTCAGCTCATATTATCTCCTCAAATCCCTCTCTTACTCTTATACGCCTAACTTTGGGATGAATTGTTTCCAAGGAATCCTTTTGCTGAAATCAAAAAGAGTTAACCGATTTAGAGGTAGTTTCTTCTCTCGAGTTTCTTCCTTTTATTTTCCTTCTTCACTCACCACAATCTTCTTATTATTTTATCCCATAAAAACATCATTATACTCAATATACTAGGATTTTGTTATGATAAGGATTCTACCGACACTTACACAGACCTCTGTCTAATGGTTAAATAACATACTCTTTCTGTGGGTGGTGAATTACTACCTCACGAAATGATAATTGTTCAATCTTCTTTTAAAACCTTTCATGGTGGACATTATCATTTCACTGTATTTGTATATGATATATATGGTATTTATTTTTTCTATATGCTTCTGAATTTTATTTTTAAATCACATCGTTATGCTTTTCATGTTGTGGAACTGTGATAATTTCATCTGAGGAAGTGTGGACTACCGCCCCCTCAAGTGATGTTACTCATTCATGGAAAACATGTAATTTATAAAGAATGTCATTAATGCACTTATGTTACCTATATATCATATATATTATACTATAATTATAATATATATATGTCTCATTTAGTTTTAATTTTTTTAATATGACAATGAAATGAAAGTAGCGTTCATGCGTACGTATGACCTATTGTCTCATTGAACAGTGCATTTCATTTTTAATCTAAAAATGTTATGGAATAGTATAAAATTAATATATAATGGATATATGTGATATTTAAATGATTAATACCATTTTGGAGATGATGTACTTGTATCTACAAGGTCAATTCGTTTCAAACAAGTTCATTTTTGACTCATGTAGCAAACATCGTCAAAACATATGATATGAACTCACATAATTAACAAATTATTATAACATGATAATATGTGATATGAATTGAATAATAAACCTTAATGGATTTCCTTATGAAATTATAAATTTTCCAAAGTTTATTATTGAGGAATATAAAGAAACGAACAAGACAAGTCGGATTTGAGGTAAGGGACTTTATCTCAATCTCCTTTCGTTGACGCATACTTTAGTGTATATAAGACCTTATTTTATTATTTTTATAATAACCCCTTTTTACTTTTAATTTCATTAAAAATATATATTTTTAAATGAAGCATTTTACCAAACGACAAAAGGAATTTTTTTGTTTTACGTATGCGGCAACAACTAATTCTTCGCCGCCATGACCATTATTTGAGTTTCGGCTTCCTCTACATGCCATACATTGTTAAATGAAAAATAAACACCATGTTTTCATTTTATTTAATTTTTGTATTTAAAATGTTTTTTATAGTGCTTTTATTATATCAGTATTTTTTATTGATATCTTGTGATTGAAATATGAAATTTATATGTTTCCTTTATGCATGTTTTATGTGATACGATTATGTTATGTTTCTTGGGCATTGTTTATGATGTCGGGTGGTTCCGTGATAAAATAAGGGTGGGTGAGCCCGAGATAGCTGTCTAATGCATTGGGTAATGCGAAGGAATTAAATGCTAAGGTTTTTCTGAAGAGATTTAGAGAATATACTATGATGGGTATTCCAAACATAACCATGAGGGTCACTCCCTATGTAAGATTGTTAAGAATGAATCAAGCTACCTTTATGTCTTTTGATTTCTATGAGTTATTCATAAATCTTATTATTTCATGAGGTATGTTAAGGTTCTTATGTTTTATGAGTAATGTATGATTTCATTGATTCATATGTATATATGGACTAATTTTTTCTTTCTGTATTTTTATATCCCTTACTGAGATTTTTATGCCTATCCCATGTTTCTGAAATGTTTTTCACAGGTTAAGGGAAAAATACATGATGTGATGATAATGTCGAGGATGTTTTAAGAGAGAATCCATGTTTTATTTTAAATATGTTTCCTTTGATGGAAAAAAATGAATATTGTCTTTCATGTAACCACCATGTTTAAATGTGGAATGTAATGCATGATTTATGATCTAATTCTTTAAAACTCTAATCCTGAAAAGATCCTCAATATGTATTCTTGAAATAACTCAAGATTATGTAATGTTTAAGGCTGTGGATTTATACTAAATGTGAATTAACTGATGCATATGTGTTTCATCTGGCCCATTGTTTCGCTATAGGGGGGTCCAGTGTTGTTCTCCAAGAAGGAAGAGAATTTTTTTTAAGTAGTGTATAGACTAATGGAGGGTGAATCTGGTAATCATAAAGAATTGTTTACCACTTATGATAATCAATGATCTATTCTACCAATTGAGAAGATCTATTCAGTTCTCTAAGATGGATCATTGGTGTGAATATCACTAGTTTACTGTGAAATATAATGATATTTAGAATACTAGATTTAGATTCTTGTTGGGGAGCATTGAGCTTGTGTTTATGTTTTTTCACATTATAGACTCAACCACCTTGTTCATGAGACATAAGAAATATTGATTTTTTTGAGTTCCTATACCATTTTTTCATTTTATTCATCGATGATATCGTGGTCAACTCAATATCATATGAAGCGCTTATTGAGGATCTCATAATTTTTTTACTGTTCATTCGACACTACCAACTTTATGAGAAGTGATCCAAGTGTATGTTCCAGATATGGGATGTGTGATTCATTATAGATTTTGTGTCTTGTAAGGGTGTGGTAGTGGAAACGTTGAAGGTTATAATAGTTTTATCTTTTTCAACATCCAAGAATGTGGTCGAGGTTGGCAGTATCCTTAGTCCCACAGTTTATTAGTAGATTTTTGTGTCCAATTTATCTAGATTTTAAACCCTATTAATAGAGTTGACCAGGAAGGACCTGGATTTTGGGTGGCTAGACCACTTCCAGTTAGCATTCGATTACCAGAAAGAGAATTTGGTTAGTTCTCTAGTTCTTTAGTTTCATGAAGATGGTGTATTGTTTGTGGTTTTTTGTGATGTGTCATGTTTGGGATTAGGATGCCTATTAATGAATCTACAACGTCCCAGATCTAGAATCCACTCAACGGTTCCATGTACCTAGTTGGCCACATGGCCTCACGTGAATTACCCCCAAACAATGGAGGCTACCGACTAGTAGTGAGGGCCTGGGTGTGGTAGTGGGAAGAAAATAGCCTCACTGGAAGAGTGTAAAACAACCGAATAAAATAATATACATATAGAGAAAGAAATAATACCACACAATAGAAGTAAACAGTGGAATACTAATAATAAAAAACCAGATCTCATAACATACAAAAGATGATTCTCTATATCGCATGTCAAGAAAAATATCCAAAAAATGTTACACTATAGTAATATGCAACACAAGTACCAGAATTAGAAAAAGGAAAAATGAGATTCAAATGTATCACAATAATTGGATTGGTCCCATGCTATCCTCTCCAAACAAGAAATCATGTTCCTACAGAAGGGTTCTTACACTTATCGACACCTACAACAATATAGTTTTTTTCGGCCCAAAAACATTACCCAAATAGGGTGTCATACTAAATACTAGTAGGAAACCACACAAGATATGTGCGATTCTATCAGGGAAATATATAATAGGATGTTTACAATAATGAATGAATTAATCTAGGAAGTACGCAAAATTAAACAATACAACATGCACTGGTATTCATTAACATTATTTCGTGTTCATTAATTAATTCAATTACATTGAATTATATAAGTCTCGGGATCTGGCCTAATTCTGAAAATCCCCCATTTAAAAGAATTTAGAACATATACCATAGAATGTTATCTAAACAATTATGTGAATACTGATTCCAAGATTGTGATTGGGGTTGGCATATGTGTCATAAGTAATTAAATTTGAATATTCAATTTATAACCCAAATCCATCCTTAACATTACAATGTTGGAATCCAAGTTTCACACTATGAGAAAATTCTATCTGCAACCTACAAGCCCATTCTAGTAAACCTCTAAGGAATCCTCATATCACTCTAGGTGAAAAGCTACCAACATCATACAAGCACTATAGCGGTCTGGAATTACGCCTAGTGGAAAATAATTGATACCTATCAGGGCACTCCATGGGAGGCTACAACCCCTGGGTGGGACACACCACCATCCCCAGTGGCAGCCATTCCATCATGAAGCCATTGGGCGGAGAGCCATGCTTCATCCAACGCTCACATGTGAGTGTTCCCAAGTATCGGATTCATTCCTACCTCCATTTCCTCTGATACGAATTATAGAGAACCAAGATTGAAATACATGGAAGTTACATTACTTTTGAGGAATTGACAATACATAACAAACAAAACACCGATGGACCGTAATAGTTTAGTGTCTTTGGAAACTCGAAATATAATCTTCTAATCATGGTGAATGATCTTCAACATCTCCCATAAAGATAATACCCTTTTATTTTCATACCTAAAACCTTAATTTATATCCTGGGGAAAAGAAAACATAAAAAGGATGTGTTCAAATTCTCAGTAAGGGTAAACGTGGAGAACATAAAACAATCTATAAACATATGATTGAAAAAAATGAACATAAAATCTAAATATTAAAATATTGAGAAAAGACATAAATCTTGTAAGTACGTAATTCATATGTCATAAAGGAACATGAATCATGATAAAATAACATAGGAATAAAACATGTAATTGTGGAAATCCATTAAGCACATTATATGATTTCCATAGTAGCCAAGGCATTGCTTCCAAAACGATCTTGGTGGACAATGTCCCTTTCCAAATCGAGTTTACTCCTCGTTCTGGTCCTGTAACACTGAATCAGATTAACTTACCATTTGATCCATGCCTATCTCATGAGATATAAATCGTTACCCAATGCATTGGAGGGAGATATAGGTCCCACACATCTCATAATAAAATCATTCCTACTTGTGCCACAAAATAAACATAAATCATTCATCATAACCCAAATAATAAAATGAATTTCATAAACATCATCCCATCATAACATAATCCATAGGTCCAATATGCTTCGTACGTATCTGAACAATCTCGTATAAAAACGAGATTGGAAAAGATATCCCTTACCTTAGGTCCAATATGCTTCGTACGTATCTGAACCCCCTCTATAATAATTTAAATAAGTTCATTGACTTATTATGGAATCATGTTAATTTTTATGATATCATATATGGTTCACTTATCACTTTATATTACCCGTTCTTTTAAAAATTCCATGTTAAAGAAGCGTTTTGGGTAAAATCATTTTATTTATCGCACGTGTTTGGACTTGTTGTTGTTTATATTATTATTACTTATATCATGATTTAATTACATACAGAATTTAAATCATGATTTATATATCATATATATTCAATATATATATATATATATTTGATAGATAAATGAATTGAAATACACAGTTCATGGAGATGGTAGGTCGTACGTACGCATGAACACTGTTTTCTTTTCCTTATTGACATGAATAGAAGTAAGTAGTTGACATATATATATATATATACAAAAAATAAAGTATATTTATCATGTCATATATTTAATTATTATTCATTATATATACTTTATAATCATTCTTTATTGGTTAACATGGAGAATGATTCTCATCGCGCCGTGGAGACGGTAATCCGTACGTACGCACGAGTGATGAAATCGTTCCCATAATTATTGAATTGAGTTGGAGTGGATGATATAATATCTCAGAATCAGTATTATGTTATGATAACTATATATAGTTAATCTTTACACTATTATACCCATCCAAGTAAGGTGGTGGTGGAAAAATAGATTACACTACGGCGTGGAGACGGTATTCCGTATGTACGCACGCACGATGATTTCATTTTCCGTAGGATGCATAGAAGGTGAAATAAGGTTATTTAAAATTTATAATAACATATCGATATATTATTGATACTTATGTTGTTACTTAATAATTAAACAACTAATAAATAGTAAGTAGAAGAAGAAATAAATTTGAAATAATCGGTAACAGATATTACCTCTTCTTTGACACGCCTCTTTGAAAGCTAATCATAGGGCACTAAAATTGGTCTTTGAAGAGGGCCAAGACCACTATAATGTTTCTATTGAAGTTGAGAGGGTAAATGGTCAGGTTTTTTCCGATATTGAGAGCTCAAAATTTTTTAAATAGAAGAGGGAGGAGGTTCCCTTTTATAAGGGAGTATAGGGGCACTTTAGGAAAAACTTAAAATATTATTTTATAATAAAGTCATATTCGGTTTATAATCGTTCCAAAGTGACTTATTTCTAATATAAAGTGGGTATGGGTCTAAATCCTCTCATCCAATAGGTTATAGACATGTTCATGTTCCTATTTTAACCTTATCATTTAGATTTAACTTTAAGTTAAATAATTTAACCTTTACCGTGTCTTCTTGTTTTCTTACACTATATAGTTAATAAACATGCTATAAAAAGCCAAAATAACCACAAGTGGTTAATTATTAAAATATAATTCCTTATATCAGTTGTTTGGACGAACCTTATATTTTCAAGAACATAATAACAATTAATAATATAATATTTGTTTTAAAAACTATTTTATGTCAATTTTGACACTATTTGGTAATTGATTTTTTTTTGAAAATCATAACAGAATGATCAGTTCGAAAAAAATTATTTAAATCAATACTAACATGTAATATTAACCTATGAATTTAGTTTAATTCATTAAAAGTCTCAAATTACATTTATTTGAGTATTTATATCATCGATTAGGCTAATATTTCATTAATAATGTAATTACTGCATCCATATTGTGTCATAAATAAAATAAATTATTTAATGTCTAAAAATTATAAATAAAATAAAATAATTTAGGAAATATATTTAGATTTATAATGAATATTAATATTATATTTTATCTTATGTATAACCATATATTAAAAATGTTTTAATTATTAGTCATTGATTTTAACTCTTTAAACTCTTCTTTGAATTAAATAATAATAAATGTCCTAATCTAATCCAAGTAGACCTAAATGATAATATTATATTCCTAAGGTTCATTGGGTCTAATTATATTTATCCAATAGAATTAATACATGTGTTAGGATAATAATAATATCATTTTTACCCTTAATTACCCTATTTACTTTTAACAGTGGTAAATAAAAGTATAAAGTTACTATTTAGAAAAAAAATTATTTTTATCTTATTGAACCACATTTTACGCCTTGATATTAACCGTTTCTCTCAAATTTTCTAAATTCCACTCACAGAAGCAGTAAAATTCTGTTTTATGTAAATTTAAAATTATCTTAGGAGGTGGGTAAAAGACAGTCAAAAGTTTAATAAAATTTTTTATATATCTAAAATTGTTATAAAAGGACTCCAATGAATTACATTGATATTGTATATGTATTAGGTATAAACATTTATTTAAAATAAATTTAAATAAATTAAATAATTATTTAAATAAAAACTATGTTTTTAAATAGTAACCTAGTGTTTTAACTATTCATAAAATATTGAAAGTTTTCAAAAAAGTACCAAAAATTCACGCTACGCTAATTTCGATGTTTTGAATCCAAAAATGAAGTCCATTTTGAAAGGTAAAATTTATAAATTTTTTCAAAAGTGGGTATTATTATTCATAATAGCTAGTTCATAATAATATTACAATAATATCTCATTTAGTGAAACTCGGTATGGCGTACTACACATGCTATTGAGAATGGTCTTGATTTCATGTAATGCAAGCCAAGTCAGGTCTGCATATAGTGAAAGCTCCGTTTGGTGTTTCGTATAACATAATCAAAACTTATTTCATTTATACATTAAAAAAATCTATACTTATTGTTGTGTAGAATAATTTCCAAAAAATGAACTTGAAATTGTGTATAACACGGGTCAAGAATAGGGTTGCACATGCTGCAAGCTGATACGGTGTTTCATATAGTACAATATAATCTTGATGTCGTGTATAATAGAATACATGAAAGAAATTAAAAATAATGTATCTCATAAAATCTCAGGGTGTTACATTCTACCCCCATTAAAATGAATTTCTCCCTCGAAATTAATCGGGGATATAAATCGTTTACTACTTGAAATTTTCATTCAAAAAAACCCACATCGTAAAAGGAATACTATAACATAATTTTAAAAAGTTAAGTACGAAATGTAACGGTTACCCAGATAAACTCATCACTAGGTTTCCACAAAGGAGAACATAGGTGGAAATATGAATATGGATGAAAAATCAAACCATCAAGTTCAGATGGAGAGTGGTAGAGGACATGGCTATGAAAAATCCCACAATCACAAAGCCATAAATTTTTTATGATCTAAGGTACCATTTGATTCATCAAATATGAGAGTACTTGGACAACATTTTTCGTTTTCCATATTATTTCCCTAACGTTGATGAATTTTTACATGAGGTGAAATACTTAATTTATTTCAGTGTAATATCATCATTGGTCATTACATGAACAATTTCCACTTCATCTTAATTTAAAGAAATAAAGTTGAATTTTTCATTCATGAAGTGTTAGCAGATCATGCGATGTAATGATAAGTCATCCCATCTGTTTCTATAACAAAAAGGTTAGCAGAAGTTGTGAAATATACATAAGACCATATATGGTGAGATTAGTTGTATATGATTCCAAATATGGTTTTATACTTCATTTATCATACCGCTTAATAAAATAAAATTAGTTTCTACAAACTAGAGACTTCCTGTAGGCCAGTGGTATGCGATAAAGGCATGTCACACTTCAGTTGTGGGTTCTATTCCAACATCCTTGTGTGACGCGATGGGTTCATTACTACAAACATTATTTTTATCCGTGCTATAAAAATTCTTTTAAAGTGATAGAAAAGTGTTTTTAAAACCGGCAAAGAGAAAGGGGGTTTCCCCTTTATTAGCGCTCCAATAAGCGCTGATAAAGACCCCTTTTATCAACGCTAAAACAAGTGCAGATAAAAGGGGTCTTTTATCAATGCCAAAAAAAAGCACTGTTAAAAGGGTCCTTCATCAGCACTTTCTTTTTAGCTCTGATAAAAGACCACTTTTATCAGTGCTATTTTGAAAGCAATGATAAAAGGTAATTTTTTTAAATAATATTAAAAAAATTTAAAAAAATTTAAAAAATCTATAAATCGAAGATGGATTTTAACAGCACTTTCCCACCCCATTTATTAGCGCCCCTGCAAGCCCCAACCATGACGCCCCACCTTTTAACAGCCCTTTGGACCCTTTAACAGCGCTATCCCCCTCCCAAAATTCACCCATGCGCGCGCCTAGGCCTGTCTCTACCAGGTTTCGAACTCAAGACCTCCACCCATGCGCGCTAAGCCTTTACCACTCCTCTAAATTGATTTGTTCTCCAACTAGTGATATATCTATTTATATATATATATAGTTATATTTATTCATGTATTAATATAAATTTATATAGTTGTATTAATATATATATATATAACCATTTATAGTTATATTTATATATTTTTATTTTTATTTTTATATTAATATATATATATATATATAGTTTGTTATATTTATATATGTATATATGTATATATTTATTCTTATATTAATAGTATGTTATATCTATTTTTTATATATATTTAGTTATATTTTTTTATCCATATATTTATTCGTATATTAATATATATTTATATGACTAGTTTTCAATACAATTATAAAATATGTTTTGTATTGTGTGTGTGTAAATAAATACATATATACAACACACACACACACAGAGATATATATATCTATGTGTGTGTGTGTGTGTTTCTATAAGTATAATTATACATATATATGTATATATAAATATATATGCATATACATATGTTAGAATATAATATATATATATATATATATCAGTTTGTTAATATATAGACACACACAAATAGAAACACACACATTATATAGGTACATATATAGATAGATTAATATATAGGTATATAAATATTCATATATTTGTATTTTAAATAAAATGGATATTACATATTATTTAGATAAAGCTAATATATTTTATATGTAAGTATATTTTATTATTTATATTTATAATTAAATTTTAATGTGTGACTACATAAAAAATATGTATATATTGTTATATATTTGATTATAAATAATAGTGAATTATAACAAAAGAATAAAATTTCAAAGAAATAATATCAATATGAATGTAACACCATGGAATAAATTCAACCGCCAACAAAAATAATTCCATAATACCCCCTTAAACGAGGATGAAAATCTACAAAATGGGCCTCCCTTTAGGAGCGATTTTTCGTTAGCACTGATAATGGTTCGTGCCAGGAAAAACTGTATTTGTGGTAGTGGTTTCCGCCCACCCTACATGTCGTCCTTTTTCTGAAACTACATTATTATAAGATCCCATCAATAATTTCAAAAAAAGTTTTATCCATAAACAATACTAATTTATGTAGAACATAATCCATTCCAAATTTAGGCTTATCTAAAATACTTTTTTCCAAACTCATACTATAAACAAAACAATTTCTAGAAATTGCATCTTTGGACCATGTTAATATCATCATTTATCCCCATATATCATACAATATATCTTGATGGTCACATTACAAACATATGAATACCTTAATCATGTATTCTCTTGAAAAATAAATACCAATTGAACCTTAGTGAAAACATGAATGCTGTCAAAAGTTATCTCTTTCCACATTCCAAAATCCAAAAAATTCTTTATACTCAAACCATGATATTACTTTATCCGTATATTAGTCATGATCTCATGAATACTATCAATCATATTATTTTTTCTTGAACCCTTCATTATGCACATATCATCTGCTTTCCAAAAATATTTCAATCACGTTTCGTGGTAACTGATTCCATATTCTTATGGAAAACCACAATGGACCAATACATAGATATTACAATATACCATAAAAGTACCTTAGCAACATTATTCTTGAATCCCAATACATAAACACTTCAATCCATCATCTTCAATGATTGTCATGGAATAAGTCCTTCCTTGATTTAGAAGTAACCACTTATTTTAGGTCATTGAGTTGGGTAATGCCCATATTCTCCACAGATAATACATTGAACTCCATAACATTCTATCACTCTATGACCCTTCTCTCCACACAGATAACATATTCCCCTCCATTTTATATATTCATCAAGGTTCTTCTTCCCTTCTTTAGAAATATCAATCTTCTTTTCTTTATGATTTTAAACAAGCAAACATGAATAAAAATCCATCTTCCTTTTATTTGATGAATTAGGAATATCACTAATGTTCACCTTGTTAATCATATATCGCGATAACTGATCGACATAATCACAAAATATTTCTTTCTAGGCATTACTCAATTTCATTTCTCATATTCACCAATTTGTCCATTGGATTCAATGTTGACCCAATTCCTTCAGGTTCCCACAATTGACTAAAACCAAAATCCATGGTGTAAGAAACAATTAAAAAACATGGAACCACATAATCATAAAAAGTCACTTATGGGATGTCTAACTTATCACACATTCTTTAATCCATGACACCTTTGGTTCACACTAGGTTATTCAGGATCATCAACATAATTCATGGACTGTAAACTATGGTTATAAAAATCCTTAGGGACATCCTTAGACATATCTTAGAAATATATCTAGGGATTTCACTAAAGTTTTTCATCCTAGTTTCCAAAAGGTTGACTAATTCTTTCCTTTAATAACAACTGTAGCGGTCTAGAATTCTGTCTAGTAGACTATAATTGATACATATCAGGGCACTCCATGGGCGGCTACACCCCCTGGGTGGGACACACCACCATCCCCAGTGGCAGCCATTTCCTCATGAATCCCTTGGGCGGAGATCCATGCTTCGTCCAACGCTCACATGTGAGAGCTCCCATGGATCAGATTCATTACTACCTCCTTTGCCTCTGATAACAACTATAGAGACCCAAGATTGACGTACATGGACATTACATTACTTTTTCAGAATACTAAATACATAACAATAAAAAAAACTTAAGGATCGTAATATATTAGTGTATTTGGAAACTCGGAATATAATCTTTTAATCATGGTGAATGATCTTCAACTTATCCCATAAAGATCTTCCCTTTTTTTCTCACCTAAACCTTTCATTATATATTGGTGATAATAAAACATAAAAAGTGTGAGCTCAAATTCCCAGTAAGGGTAAACACGGAGAACATAAAACAATCCATAAACATTTGAATGCAAAAACATGAACATAAAATCTATACATCAAAATATTGAGAAAAGACATAAATCTTGGAAGTACGTAAGGAATATGTCATAAAGGAACATCAATCATGATAAAATATAATGGGAATAAAACATGTAATTGCGGAAAACCATTATGAAAATGATATGATTTTCATAGTAGCCAAGGCATTGCTGGAAAGGCCATCTTAGTGGACAAAGTCCCTTTCTGAATCGAGTTCACTCCGCGTTCCAGTCCTGTAACACTAAACCAGATTAAGTTACCATTCCAACCATGTCTATCTCATGAGATATAAATCTTTACCCAATTCATTAGAGGGAGATATAGTTCCCACCAATCTCATAATGAAATCATTCTTACTTGTGCCACAAAACAAACATTAATCATTCATCATAACCCAAAGAATAAAATGGGTTTCATAAAAATCATCCCATCATAACATAATCAATATAAAAAAATGGATATCATTTCAACATAATAAAATATAAACCATTTAAATCATAAATTCATTATACTTGAAACATAATCATACTAAACAATGTCATATTAGATGGAAAATAGTTTTGAAGAAACACTTGAAATGGATTCTTGAGAAAAATATCCTTTTTTTTTCAAAATCATTTTATTTTCTGAAAATTCCATGAAATTTTAAAAGAAATGGATTTTGTTGAAAATAATCATGAATAAATTTAGAAAAAGATTCATGAAAATTAGGTGTTATGAAACCGTAAAAATACATTCATTCTGTATAAGTTAAAAAAGCATTCTTCTCGTACTTTTTTCGAAAAAGACAAAAAGTACCTCGTATGGTAAAAAAAAGAAAGATTCCGTACATACCATGTAGTAAAAGTAAAAAATGGGTAAAATTGACATTAAAAATACATGAAACCATTTTTATAAAACATGGACATGGATGATAAATATAACCCCAGTTAATACTTATGAATAAACAATCTTGGATAAAAATGTGATTGGAAATGTTATCCCTTACCTTAGGTCTGATATGCTTCGTACATATCTGATACTCCTGTATAATGATTTAAATAATTTAATTTAATTATTAAAGAATAATATTCATTTTTATGATATCATATATGGTTCTCTTATGACTTTATATTACCCGTTCTTTTGAAAATTCCATGTTAAAGCAATGTTTTGGGTAAAATCGATTTATTTATCGTAAATGTTTGGACTTGTTGTTATTGATATTATTATTAATTGTATAATGATTTAATTACCTCCTGAATGTAAATCATGATTTATATATCATATATATTCAGTATATATATATAATAGATAGATAACTGAAATGAAATACACCGTTCATGGAGACAGTAGGCCGTATGTACGAATGAACACTGTTTTCTTTTCCTTATTGGCTTGAATGGAAGTAAGTAAATGATATATATATATACATAAATAAAGTAGCTTTATCATGTCATATATTTCATTATTGTTCATTATATATACGTAATAATCATTTTTGAGTGGTTAACATGGAGAATGAATCTCATCGTGTCATGGAGACGGTAATCCGTACGTACGCACGAGCGATGATATCATTCCCATAATTATTGAATTGAATTGTAGTGGATAATATAATATCTCAGAATCAGTATTATGTTATAATAACTATATATAGTTATTATTTACACCATTATAACCATCCATATAAGGTGGTGGTGGAAAAATAGATTCCACTACGGCATGGAGATGGTATTCCATACGTATGCACGCGCAGTGATTTCATTTTCCATAGGATGGATAGAAGGTGAAATATGGTTTTTTAATATATATAATAACATATCAGTATATGAGTGACACTTATTTTGTTACTTCATAATGAAACAACTAAAGAAGAGTAAGTAGAAGAAGAAATAAATTTGAAAAAATTGGTAACGGATATTACATCTACTTTGACACGCCTCTTTGAAATGTCCTCTTAGGGAACTAAAATTGGTCTTTGAAGAATACCAGGACCTCTATGATGTTTTTAGGGAAGTTGAGAAGATAAATAGGCAGGGTTTTGCAGATATTTAAAGCTCAAAATTGTATAAAGAGAAGAGGGAGGAGGTGCCTTTTTATAAGGGAGGAGAGGCGCACTTTAGGAAAAAACATAAAATATTATTTTATAATAAAGCCATATTCGGTATATAATGGTTACAAAGTGAATTATTTATAAGATAATGTGGGGAGGAGTCTAAATACTCTCAACCAATAGGTTTGAGACATGTTTAGGTTACTATTACAACCTTATTATTTCGATTAAACTCTATGTTAAATAATTTAACCTTTACCAAGTATTCTTGTTTTCATACCCTATATGGTTAATAAACATACTATAACAAGACAAAATAACCCCAAGTGGCTCATTATTAATATATATAACCTTATCTATGTCATTTGTCCGATCCTTGTATTTTTATGAATATAATAACAATTAATAATATAATATTTGTTTTAAAAACTATTTTATGTCAATTTTGAAACTATTCGGTAATTGATTTTTGTGAAACTGATAAGAGCATGATTAGTTAGAAAAAAGTTATCTAAATCAATACTAACATGTATTATTAACCTATAAAATTATTGTAATTCATAAGAAGTCTAAAATTACATTAATTTGGGTATTTATAACACCAATTATGTTAATATTTCATTAATAAGGTACTTAATGCATCTTTATTGTGTCATGAATAAAATAAATTATATAATTTCTAAAAATTATAAATAAAATACCATTATGTAAGAAATCTATTTATCTTTCTAATGAATATTTAAAGTAGATTTTATCTTATTTATATCCCTATATTGAAATTTTTTTAGTTAAATAACATTAATTTTAACTCTTTTAACTCTTCTTTGAATTAAATAATAATAAATGTCCTAATCTAATTCAAGAGGACCTAAATGATAATATTATTTTCTTAAGGTTGTTTTTGGTCGAATTATACTAATCCAATATAATTAAGACATGTTTTAGGGTAATAATAATATCATTTGTACCCTTAATTACCGTATTTATATTTAACCGTGGTAAATAAAAGTAAAAAGTTACTATTCACCAAAAAAATTATTTTTATCTTTTTAAACTACATTTTACTCCTTGATATTAACCGTGGCTCTCAGATATTTGAAATTCCACTCATAGAAGAAGTAAAATTATGTTTTATGTACATTTTTAAATTCTCCTAAGAGGTGTGTAAAAGACAGTGATAAGTTCAATATAATTTTTTATATATCTAAAATTGTTATAAAATGACTCCAATTAATTACATTGAACTTATATAGAAATTATGTATCAATTTTGACCTAAAATAAATTAAAATAAATAAATAATTATTTAAAGAAAAAGTCGGTTTTTAAAAAGTAACCGAGTGTTTTCAATAATAATCAAAAATTGAATGTTTTCAGAAAAATTCCAAAAATTCACCTAAGGCTAATTTCGATATTCGGAATCCAAAAATTATGTCCATTTCGAAAGATAAAATTTATAAAATTTTGATAAGTGGGTATTTCTATTCATAAAGTCTAGTTCAAAATAATGTTATAATAATATCTCATTTAGTGAAACTCGGTATGACGTACTATACATGCTATTGAGGAAGGTCTTGATTGGGTGTAATGCAAGCCAAGTTAGGGCTGCGTGTAGTGAATGTTCCGTTTGGTGTTGCGTATAACATAATCAAAACTTATTTAATTTATACATTAAATAAAATCTATACTTAATGTTACGTAGAGTAATTTCCAAAAAACGAGCTTGAAATTGTGTTTAACACGAGCCAAGAATAGTGTTGCATATACTGCAAGATAATACAATGTTTTGTATAGTAAAATCAAATCTTGGTGTCATGTATAATAAAATTCATCAGTGAAATTAAAAGTCATATATCTCATAAAATCTTGGGGTGTTACAAGAATATCCCGGTGAACCACTATGGAAACCAGGTATCACTATAGGTGTGGTATACGTCCATGTCAACTAATATCATTACTAGTGGTCCTATAATAAATCCCCAAGTATCACTAATGAAATTTAAATGAATCCAACAGATTTTGTCCATGGAATCCCCCAATGATCCATGTTTCACTTATAAAAACAAGTAAAGCCTCTATGAGCCCGACCGCTAGACCCGTGGCTCACTCACGTCATTAACATAACATCATTACCAACCTCATAAGGCTTGTAATTGTTATTACTCATATGGATAAAACCCTCAATAAGAGACACATATAATTTAAAATACTACATGTCTTTAACAATAATAAACTCATGTGGGCAATTCATCTAAAAAGAAACACATGTAAATTACACAATCACATGGTTTACAAAATAGTAACATAACATGGTCACAATTAATATTAAAATCCTATTAGGAAATTTAAAGTATCACAAGGCATAAACATCAAAAATATCATGTTGTAAAATCATTTATATAACCAATTGAATTTCAAACAACCAATGGTTGGGAAATCAAAGGCATTCCAATAGGCATCCAGGGAAAATAGCCATAAACGGTCATCCAAGGGAAAACACACCCATAGGGCCCCTAATTAAATTTAAAAAACCCTAAAATGATTTTAAACACATAAATAATTACTTAAAAATGGATGGAAATATAAATTAGAAAAATTCATTCAAGAAAAAACCCTAAAATTTGTGTGCGGCACTCAAGAACATATAATCAACTTCAAAATTACCGAAATGAACAAGACCACATACATCATAGTTGTATAACACTCTTAATCCATCTTCAGCCTCTAATTGAACCTAGAAAAGAGTATATGCACAAAATAAGAATAAAAACTCATGGATAGATAACTAGGTTGAGATAATGTATCATGAAGAATCGATCAAGAGGAATCGAGATCTTACTGATTAGGTTTCAACGCATTTGACGACATTCAAATCAGAGTTTGGACGACAAATCAAAATCAAAATCCATTATCAACACTATTATTAAAGAGATCCAAGGTGAGGCTCTATCCTTAAATGGGAAAATGAAGCAACATCCCATTTTTTGAATTTTTATAAAAGTAAACATCGTGTACTTACATATAAACTATGGTTATATTCCAAAGTTACCTTGATTTTATGACATCTGTTCTTCATCATAAATTAGTTATGCTAGCATCCTTACATGGTGTGTACTATAATTACGTGGCGTGTAACCTCTATTCATGTTTTGAAACATTCTTTCAACCTTTAATCAACATTTTTTCCTCCTTCCTCTCATGTTCAACCCAAAAAGGCAATATCCAAACCATAAGGGAAGAACCATATTCTTAAGAACATCCCCCCTTAATGAAATTTGTCGCTACATTTTCCTTGCTAGTGAAGTGAAGAAACTTATTAGAACAACTCTGCAAAATGTGGTCATACATCGGTCTCTTTCTCATAGGTGTAATCATGCACTCAGACATGTATCCCTAGCACCTATACTAATGTAATGGACCTTCCATGGAGAACCGTCGTGCTATGATCCACAATTCGTATAGGATTATTTTGAAAAGGATTCATTTACCTATAACTCATCCTCTTCAAGCTGAAAATAATGTGATAGATCTTATAAATAATGTCTCGATGGAGAACCATGGAAGACTTCATGAATATCCCTATAGATATGTGGTAAGTGAAACCGATAGGAAATCGGCCCAACTGTCACCCAAATATCAAATGGCCCGATATCTCTTTCTAAAATCTTACCCAATATCCTGATCCACTTGTGTCCCATCCTTAGTATAACATGCAAGAAAAAATAATCCCCACCCTTGAACCCCAGATGTAACCTACAGTGATCAGAATTCAATTTATGACGGGACTTCATAGTAGCCATCCACTTCTAAATCAACTTCATATTTTCACTGGTTTCCTAGACAAGACAACGTCCCAGCATAGCTACCTCTCCTACCTCAATCTAACATAGGGGTGATCGTCATGGTATACCATAAAATTTTCATATGGTGGAATCTAAATAGTATTCAGAAAACTATTTATACAGATTAATTTAACCGTGGGTATCTATCCCTCTTATGAACCCCTGACATCCATGATGTGTGCCCAAAGCATGTCCACCAGCACCTGAATCATGCACTCTAACTACCCATCTATCTAAGGGTAGTAATCCATATTAATAAGGACCAATGTTACCAACACCCTGTAAACCATTTTCAAAAAATGAGAGGTAAATAGGGTTTCCCTATAAAAAATGATAGAATGCGGGACCCTATACAGTCGTACAATCTCATGAATTTATTACTTCCCAAGATCATCAACTATTAATTTTTTCTTCATTAGTATTAAATGTGTGACCATCATGATCTGGACACGAAAAACTCAGATGAAATTGATACCAAGAATCTAACTCCATCATAAAAGCTCACAAATAACGCCCGTGAGCATCCCACTGATGCTAACAGTGTGATTTCCATTAACTACGTGAACCTGAACACAACTGAGGTCATATGAGTAGAATTTTAGTAATTGAAGGTAAAATATTGATCAATATCAACATAACCTATCATGCAATCTTCCCTCGAAAGTCAATGTGGGATTTAACACCACACCCTACCATAAACTGTTGGAGTGTTCGAACTAGTTCACTTGAACTATAAATGAGGAAGAAGAATGATAATGAATTAAGATATCATATGATGACTTATATCCAAAAAACTATCTTAGGAGGTAAATATGTTGAATCAAAAACACAATTCATTCTACGAAGGCACCACACGTCCAAAATGAACCCATTCATTACAGCCTATATATATATATATATATATATATCCTAGTAGAGCTCCTATATTAAACAATGCACTTATTATTACAAACAATCATTCCATAACACAAGTAAAGGTGAAAACCAGATCCAAGCCACTAGAATCATCCAAATTTTCAATGAATCGCAAATGATACCAAATATAATTCTGAGAAAACTTCAGATTCATCAACTCAGATTCCATGAAATTCACCAAGGTGGCCCATACTTCCTGTTACAAGTGAGAATTTTTTAAAAGGAAAAATGTCCACATAATAACTCTAACTAAACAAATAATGACATCTACCTAACAATCACGTTAAAGAAATTGGAATCCATCCCATGCCTATCAACGGTGTCCTTATATGGAACCCATGTATCGACCAATATTAACCATGACTCATGAAAACCATGCATCCAGTGCACAACATAATAAGAGATCAAGAACTAGCACAAAAACATTTATTTACAATGTAGTGTATAATTGATACTCTCTTAGTGCATCTAAAATGATGTCATGTTGGGGGAAAAGATCATATTTAATTTTAGAGCACAATATGTGGTTCTCAAGGTTTTTCTAGAAAAGACATCTGAACCACTACGTGTCAACCTTTTGAAATAATATTGGCTTAATTTTTGGACGCATCGTCATTTAACTGAGCATAATCCCCATATCCCAAAAATTATATAATGGATAACACATAACCACCTAGGTCCAAATATGATCATCAGTTCCCCGCAATGGCTATTCACATAGCCAGCCGAACAACATCATGCTACCAAGTATGAATCAACATGAAACCAGACTCGCAAGCCTAACATACATTCATGTAGAATCATCCATTTTCTAATGGTTAATGATTGTGATAATTAGACATGGGTGGAAACATTTAAACAGAACCAACGTGACACTCCACAAACCATGATCACCACATCATATCACATTACATGAAATCCAAAATTAGAGTGACCAGTATGTCAAAACACCAATGTCCCAGAATGTCCTCCAGAGTAGTGGGATGAACATGGTTCCATAACGCTTATGTCACTCTACTTTGTACATAACCCGACGAAAAACACAACAGCTCAAATCCCGACGATTTAAATGATCTCAACATATAATTTTATTAATTAACACTTGACGTGTACAACGTATTTCAACATATACTACCCCATGTTTACAAGAGAAAATGACACATTCTAAGAAATATTCATTTGTTGTTCATCGAATTCATCCTAGTACTAGATGTATCATGAAATAACTAGATCGAGATCACATCATCTAAAAAACCATTTACATAGATGATGATGTACTATGTCACCCAAAATTTAAGGAAATGGAGGTTCTCACAAACTCTTAAATAGCTTTCCATTCTCAAGGAATGTCTAACCTATTGAATTGAGCATTCATCAATTCACATCCCCATATATAGGGTAATGATACAATGATAACACATCTAAAATGGGTGTTATCTTTAAAAACATGAACATACTGCCATGGAAAACAACACCTATGTGGCACCAACGTCATAAATCTCTTAGTAGAAAACTGGACAACAAGTTCTCAGGGTGAAACCAACCACGAGCTTGCTCCATAATAAGAATAAGCATCGACCCCCCATCACATGTTCATGAAAAAATAAATTTACTAGCATCAAAATCCCTGATCATTTGAAATAATTTTTAAGAAACACCTCATGAACCATTCTACAAAATAATGCACTTTTCAACTCCTATAGCTAAAAAATCAAAGAAAACTAGATATGTCTCTTCAAAATCCTTTCAAAATATTTTACAACACTGAAATTACCTCCCTAATGTCATGTCAACATGTAGTTTCCTTTTTAATAATCTAAAAAACATAATAGGGTCTCATTATACTATCTCAATGCCTCAAAAAGGGACACCAATAGTAGTTTTTTAACCCTATGAAGCATGGACACCTAAATAAATCATTTCTTAAAAACCCTTTTAAATAACGTAAGTACAATAATACTGAAGTAGATCCTTGAATGATAAAAAGTAGAGACATCCTCCTATATGGATCCTCTAATGATATATAAGTTATGGATCCTTAAACTAACTCCCTATATCAGCATGTAAGAATAGACATCCCTTAGGGGATCTATAAGAAATAGGTCTATGGCCTCATAGGCTATAGGGGCATTCCTCACATAGAAAAATTCTTCAAAATAATATGTCACGAAAAATAACTCAAAACTCATCTCAAATCATAGGTCACTACATGGTTGGTCCAAACACCCAAATGATAATTCATGCTTTGGTCTCACTCTTGATAGATAACTGAAAACGATAGCTTGATGAAGAACCTATATATTTAGATAGAATAATCAAACAACCATTAGGATTCCTCAAAATTCTCTATGGGCTTCACCATCGTGATCTATGTGAAAAAATACAAATAATGAACTACTCACCGGTCCAAAATTTTCAAAGGTGGATAAAGCATGAAAATACACCAAAAGGTTATGAAAATTGTAGAACATGACACATATAAAAAATACACAGTCTGTAACCTCAAGTTATAACATTTTCGTGTAATCCCCCTAACCAATTCATGTAAACAACCAAGTTATGTGGTGTTTAGGAATTTTACAACGCTTTTACACAAATCTCCCATCCTGAATATGTTCTTTTACGGGACAAGATTTACTAGGGGTATGCCTGTGAAAAAATACAAGGTGTGTTCCAAAATTAAATGATTGTGTGCTTTTCCAAGACCATTATTCTGTGTAATTATTCACACGGCCAGAAACATGGTCACATTGAACATGGTATGTTCACATAGTACATGTTGTTGACTTAAGAAAATTTGTATTCTCAAATAGAAGAACACATGGTGCATGGTCATAAAATCCCATGCCGTGTTTTCTGGGTTTCCTTGCTGAAAACCTCTGAAACATTATTAGAACCCCCATTTTTTCAATGCATGCCAATGGTATACCAAATTACACCCTGTGAGGTCCAATACTCACTGAAAATTAATTTTTTCATCCACATATAACACATCATATGGAATTTTAGTCCAATACATGATCCACCAAATTCTGATCTAACAGGTCCAATACACCTCAGGGATCAAAGCTTAGTGTCCATAAAATTTGAACCATAGTAGTTATCAATACACTTATCATAATGTCATGTATATATATCATGATTACAATCACAATAGCATGAAATCTATGAAAACAACATTTATTCAATAATTCTCTCTAAATGGCTTGGTAGGAATGCATATAATGTGATTTATAACAACTGTTAATATGATGAATGAGATGGAATTCCCTCATATCATCAAATTAAAAAAAATAGAACCACAATTGTGTCAATAATAACATCACTATATAGGTTCATAACCCAATGCGGAAAATAAAATCAACATTAACCACTCAAAATCCAAAAATCATAATTTAATTCTAGATAGTTTGGATTTTCCATGTACATGGGGTAGAAAATCCAGAACATAGTTCATTTCCAAACTCCATTTTCATACTATACATGTATAATGTCACCAAACTGTAAGGAAAACCAGAAAAGAACATCCTTTGATACCACTTTTTAACATCTCAGATCCAGAATCCACTCAATGGTGCCCTATACCTGGTTGTCTGTAAGGCCTCAAGCACATTTCCCCACACACCATGGCTACTGGCGATTAGTGAGGGCCGAGGTGAAAGGTGGGGAAGCTATTCCCAGACTAGAATAGTATAACAAAGAAGAATGAAATAATATATAGACAACGAAAGTGTGGAGACCCGTATCTTAACGTACATGGACATTACATTACTTTTGCGGAATACTTAGTACATAACAAAAACACACACACAAGGATCGTAATAGTTTAGTGTCTTTGGAAACTCGGAACGTAATCTTCTAATCGTGGTGAAAGATCTTCAATATCTCCCATAAAGATCTTCCCCTTTTTTTTACCTAGAACCTTTCTTTATATCCTGGGGAAAAGAAAACATAAAAGGGTGATCTCAAATGCTCAGTAAGGGTAAACAAAAGAAAAATCAATCACATCATATTCATAAGAACATAACTTTTGGAAATCTTAACCTGCAAAAGAGAGCATAATTTCATAACATGGGATAAATCATAGTAGTGAAATGAAATCACAATAATCATAACATAAAACATGAAACTTTGTGACATTCACACATAATCATAGAGAATCATTTCTTGTTAGTCAAGACTCATTGCCATGACTATCTTAGTGGACAAAGTCCCTTTCTGAATCGAGTAACCCTCGTTTCAGTCCTGTTTCACTGAACCGGTATAACCTACCATTCCAGCCATGTCTATCTCATGAGATATAAAATCTTTACCCAATGCATTGGAGGGAGATATAGGTCCCACCCATCTTATAATGAATCCTTTCTTATGTGTGCCACATAATCATAAATCATAATTAATCACATAACCCATGTAATAAAAATGGGATTCTTAAACAACATGACATCATAAAACAATTCATATAAGATAAAGGAATTCATAAAAATATTTCCATCACAACATAATCAACATCCATGTAACAATAGGGATAAAAACAGAACCCTTTTATTATCTTAGATGGAAAATAATTTTGAAAATCACTTGAACTCCATTCTTGAGGAAAATATCCTTTCTTCTTCAAAAAACATTTTTCCTTTCATAACATGTCATACGACTTTAAAATAAAAGAAGTTGATTAAAAATAAACTTGAAAACTTGTAAAGGAAGCTTCTTGGAAATAATGTTTTAAAAATCCATTCATGCCGTATAAGTTAAAAAAACATTCTTCGTACTTTTGTCGGAAAAGTCAAAAAGTACCTCGTACGGAAAACGACAAAAGATTCCTTTCATTTCTTTTACTAAAAACTCACCAAAGGGTAAAATTGGATTTAAAAAAAATTGTAGTTGGATGGAAATAATATTACATATTTATGAAACATGGATGTGGATGATAAAATACACCCCAGTAAATACTTACGAATAAACAATCTCGGTTAAAAATGAGATTGTGATATTTCCCTTACCTTAGGTCCGATCTGCTTCGTATGTGTCCGAACCTCCTGTATAATGATTTAAATAATTTCATTGACTTATTACAGAATCATATTCATTGTTATGATATCATATATGGTTCACTTATTATATTACCCGTTCTTTTGTAAATTCCATGTTAAAGAAGCGTTTTGGGTAAAATCGTTTCATTTATCGTAGGTGTTTTGACTTGTTGTTCTTGACATCATTATTACTTATATCATGATTAAATTACATCCAGAATATAAAATATGATTTATATATCATATATATTCAGTATATATATATATAATAGATAGATAAATAAAATGAAAAACACCGTTCATGGAGACGGTAGTCCGTACGTACGCATGAACGCTGTTTTTCTTTCCTTATTGTCTTGAATGGAAGTAAGTAGATGACATACATATATATATATATACATAAATCCAGTATCATTATTATGTCATATATTTCATTAGTACTTATTATATATACTTTATAATCATTCATGAATGGTTAATCATTAAGAATGAATCTCATCGCGTCGTGGAGACGGTAGTCCGTACGTACGCACGAGCGATGATATCATTTCCATAAATATTGAACTGAATTGGAGTGGATTATACAATATATCAGAATCAATATTATGTTGTAATAACTATGTATAGTTATTCTTTACACCATTATACCCATCCATGTAAGGTGGTGGTGGAAAATAGATTGCACCACGGCGTGGAGACGGTATTCCGTACGTACGCACGCGCGGTGATTTCTTTTTCCGTAGGATAGATAGATGGTGAAATAGGGTTGTTTCATACTTATAATAACATATCATTATATGAGTGATACTGATGTTATTACTTCATAATGAAACAACCTAAGAAGAAGAAGTGGAAGAAGAAATAAAGATGAAAGAATTGGTAACGGTAATTACCTCTTCTTTGAAGCGCCTTTTGGAGACCTCCTCTTAGGGAACTAAAATTGGTCTTTGAGGAAGACCAGAACCTCTAGGATGTTGCTAGGGAAGTGGAGAAGAGATTTTGGCAGGGGTTGTCCGAGCTTGAGTGCTCAAATTGGTGTGAGGAGGAGGGGGAGGAGGTGTCCTTTTATAAGGGAGGAGAGGGGCACCTTAGGAATATCTCAAAATATTATTTTATATTAAAGTCAAAATCGGTTTATAATGGTTCCAAAGGGTCTTATTTCGAAGCTAAAGTGGGGATGGGTCGAAATCCTATCAACCAATAGGATTTAGACAAGTTTAGGGTATTATTTTAACCTTATCAATTAGATTTAACTCTAAGTTAATTAATTTAACTTTTACCGTGTCTTTTTTTTTTCTTTCACTATATGGTTAATACACTTACAATAACATGCCAAACGAACCCCAAATTGTTTATTATTAATATATATATCCTTATCTAAGTCATTTGGCCGAACCATAGATTTTTAGGAATAAAATAACAATTAATAATATAATATTTGATTTAAAAACTATTTTGTGTCAATTTTGACACTATTTGATATATGATTTTTGTGAAAGTCATAACAGAATTATATGTTCGAACCAAGTTGATTAAATCAACACTAATATATCATAGTAACCTAGAAAATTAGTTTAAGTCATAAAAAGTCTCAAATTACATTCATTTGAGCATTTATAACATCAATTATGTTAATATTTCCTTAAAAGGGTAATTACTGCATCATCGTTGTGTCATAAATAAATTAATTTATTTAAAGTCTAAAAATTATAAATAAAATATCATTATGTAGGAAATCTTTTTGGATTTCTAATGAATATTTATAGTCGAATTTATCTTATGTATAACCCCATATTAAAAATGTTTTAGTTATTAAACTTTGATTTTGACTATTTTAACTATTCATTAAATAATATAATATTAAATGTCATTATCTAATCCAAGTGGACCTAAATGGTCATATTATATTCATAAGGTTTATTTTGGTCTAATTACACTTATCCAATAGAATTAGGACATGTGTTAGGGTAATAGTAATATCATATTTACCCTTAGTTACCCTATTTACTATTAACCGTGGTAAAAAAAAGTAAAAAGTTACTATTCACCAAAAATTATTTTCATCTCATTGAACCACATTTTACTTACTGACATCAACCGTGTCTCTCGGATTTTTGAAATTCCATTCACAGAAGCGGTAAAATTAAGATTTATGAAGAAATTAATTTTTTTAACTACCACTTAGTAGTTTCACTATTCATCAAAAATTGATGTTTTTCAGAACAATGCCAAAATTTCATCCTAAGCTATATTTCATATTCCGAATTCAAAAATGAAGTCTATTTTACCAAATTCATATCATAGAATTTGCATTAATTAATTTTATAATTAAATCCCGCTGTTAAAACAAATAGCGTGTTTTTAAGAAACAATATCTATCAAAAGATTGACACTTGATTATGTCTGGTTTAAATGTGCAATTACATCCAATGACCAACATTGTATTAAATTGTAAAAATATATTCTAAATATACTTTAAAACTACTCCAATTAATAATTTATCACTATTAATTATTTCGATTAAAAAAAGTTGTTTTTTAATTATAATTTAGTAATTTTCACTATTCATCAGAATATGAAAGTTATCCGAAATGTACCAAAATTTCACCTTAGGCTAAATTCGATACTCCGAATACAAAAATGAAGTTCATTTTGAAAAATAAGATTTACAGAATTTTAAAAAGTGGTTATTACTATTCATACCGGCTAGTTTTAATAATATTTTAATAGCATATCGTTGTTTAGTGAAACTCGGTATTGCGTATTACACACACTATCGAGGAAGGTCGCGATTGCGTGTAATGCAAGGCAAGTCAAGGATGTGTGTTGTGCAAGCTCCTTTTGGTGTAGCGTACAACACAAGACATTAATAAAATTAAAAAGAATATTTTTTATAAAATCCTGGGCTGTTACATTCTACCCCCCTTAAAATGAATTTTGCCCTCGAAATTCGTCGGGGTTATAAATGGTTTACTATTTGAAAGTTTCATTAATAGAAACCCACATCGTAAAAAGGAATATCAAAACCAATCTTTAAAAACAAAAGTATGAAACGTAACGGTTACCCAAATAAACTAATCATTGGGTTTCCACATAGGTGAAAATATGGATATGGAAGAGAAATCTAACCATCATGTTCTGATGGAGAGTGGTAGAGAACATGGATATGGAAAAGCCAATAATCACAAATCCATAAATTTGTGACGATCTAAGGTACCATCCGATTCATCAGGTATAAGATCACTAGGACAACATTTTTGGTTTTCAAGATCATTTCCCTAAAGTTGAAAATTTGATTTGGAATAAATACTTTCTTTATTTTGGTACAATCTCACTATTGTTCGTGCCTAGAACAATTTCCATTTCATATCTTAAATAAATGAAGTTGAATTTGTTATTCGTGAAGTGTTAGCAGATCATGTGATAGAATGACGGGTCATTCCATCTGTCTCAAACAAAAGGTTAGCAAAAATTATATACATAACTCGATCTATAGTGAGATTAATCATATATGGTTCCTAAAATGGACTTATAATTCATATATCATACTGCTTAATATAATAAAACTAGTTTCTACTAAACAGGGACTTCCTGTAGGCCAGTGGTAGGCGATAAAGGCCAGTCGCACTTCGGTTGTGGGTTCGATTCCCACAGCCTTGTCCGAAGCGATGGGCTGTTGCCCGTCCTGCAGGTTGTCCTTTTTCCAAAACTATATAACATCCCATCAATAATATCAAAAAAAACAAACAATACTAACTTATGTCCAACATAATCCATTCCAATCTTTTAGGCTTATCCATAATACTGCAGTCGACTCTCATAATATAGTGAAAATGATTACCAGATATTTAACACCATCATCGATCCCCATATATCATAAGATATGTTTTGTTGGTCACATTCCAAACATCCAAAGTCCTTAATCGTGTATTCTCTTGAATACCTTAGTGAAAACATGAATGCAGTTAAAATTTAACACTTTTCACATACCAAAATCCTCAAAATTCTATATACTCAAACTTAGTCCTTATATCAATCATGAGCTCATGAATACTGTTAAACATTTCATTTTCTCGTTTTCCCTTCATTATGCGAATAATATCTCAATCACTTTGAATACCACATTAGACCAATACATAAATATTCCAATATTCCAAGATACAACATTATTTTGGAATCCCATTACATAAACACTTAATCATTCCACCACATCGTTGTCATATTCAACATTGCCAATAGTGATCGCATGTGACTTCCCTTTGTCCTTTGCCTTAAGCGGTTGCTCATGTCGATCATCACTAACCCTTGGATTAGGGCATTTATTGGCATAATGTCCCATCTCCTTGCACTTGAAGCATTGAAGTGTTGGTTGTGCGTTCTCTGCAGTGTTTGCTTTATTCACTTCATTAGAATCCCTTTTTCCATTACTTCGACACTCAGCTGCTCGATGACCTTCTTTTCCACACTTAATACATTTTCTAGTCCCTTTAAGACAATCTCCACCATGCTTCTTTCCACACTTTGTGCATAAGGAAACATTCATATTCTTTTCACCATTATTCTGAGATTTCTCCTTGAACTCCATCTTTTGTTTCTTGTCAAAACCATGAGATGGATATGTAACACCAACTTCAATTTCTACCTTGATAGCACAACGCACAATTTCTTCATAGCTACTGAAGTCTCTTATAGCTAATGCCCTTCGAAGACTTGGTTTTAAGCCACTGAAAAATCGATCAACTTTACTTTCAGGTTGGATGATAATACCAGAAGCGTACCTTGCAAGTCTTGTAAAATTCGCTTCATAGGTACCAACAGATTCATCATCCCTTTGCTTCAGTTCAAGAAACCCTTTCTCCATCTTTGTTCGGAGAATACGAGGGAAGTACTTATTGAAAAATAAGTTCTTGAACTCGTCCCATTCCATAGACTCAATTTCATCCCTTTGCCTCGTATTCTTAATAAGATTCCACCATTGATCAGCATCTCCTTCCAAACGATACACTGCTAGGATGACTTTATCATGTTCAGAACATTGAAGAACTGAAAATATCTTTTCCGTAGTACTAATCCATTGTTCAGAAACTAATGGATCAGTAGACCCACTGAAAGAAGGTGGACGCTGCCTCATGAAGGATTCAACAGAATGTTGCTCCTTCCTTTGCTCGTTTGGAAGTCCTGCATGATTCATAGCTTGAGAAAGTTGTGTGAGCATGGCTACAAGATTTTTCATTCCAGCTCCCATATCGTTTGGTTGCTCAGGGGGACAATCATTGCATTGCCCATCACATTCGGCATTAACACGGTTCCTTCGGGTTCCAGCCATCGTCTAAAACCCCAAAAGAATAGTATGAGAGGCAAAAATCATGCTAGGGAAAACAACATAATAAAGGGGTAGTACCCTCAATATCTAACATCTTAGGTTAAATTCTAAGATCGTTAGAGCAATTCTAGGACTATAACCTATACGTATACTTAACCTTAGAGACATCCCTAGACATACCTTAGAAATATCTCTAGGGATCTCACTAACGTTTTCGCATCCTAGTTTACAAAGGTTGACTAAACCTTTCCTCTGATACCAACTGTAGAGACCCGTATCTTAACGTACATGGACATTACATTACTTTTTCGGAATACTTAGTACATAACAAAAACACACACACAAGGATCGTAATAGTTTAGTGTCTTTGGAAACTCGGAACGTAATCTTCTAATCATGGTGAAAGATCTTCAATATCTCCCATAAAGATCTTCCCCTTTTTTTTTACCTAGAACCTTTCTTTATATCCTGGGGAAATGAAAACATAAAAGGGTGAGCTCAAATGCTCAGTAAGGGTAAACAAAAGAAAAATCAATCACATCATATTCATAAGAACATAACTTTTGGAAATCTTAACCTGCAAAAGAGAGCATAATTTCATAACATGGGATAAATCATAGTAGTGAAATGAAATCACAATAATCATAACATAAAACATGAAACTTTGTGGAATTCACACATAATCATAGAGAATCATTTCTTGTTAGTCAAGACTCATTGCCAAGACTATCTTAGTGGACAAAGTCCCTTTCTGAATCGAGTAACCCTCGTTTCAGTCCTGTTTCACTGAACCGGTATAACCTACCATTCCAGCCATGTCTATCTCATGAGATATAAAATCTTTACCCAATGCATTGGAGGGAGATATAGGTCCCACCCATCTTATAATGAATCCTTTCTTATGTGTTCCACATAATCATAAATCATAATTCATCGCATAACCCATGTAATAAAAATGGGATTCTTAAACAATATGACATCATAAAACAATTCATATAAGATAAAGGAATTCATAAAAATATTTCCATAAAAACATAATCAATATCCATGTAACAATAGGGATAAAAACAGAACCCTTTTATTATCTTAGATGGAAAATAATTTTGAAAATCACTTGAACTCCATTCTTGAGGAAAATATCCTTTCTTCTTCAAAAAACATTTTTCATTTCATAACATGTCATACGACTTTAAAATAAAAGAAGTTGATTAAAAATAAACTTGAAAACTTGTAAAGGAAGCTTCTTGGAAATAATGTTTTAAAAATCCATTCATGCCGTATAAGTTAAAAAAACATTCTTCGTACTTTTGTCGGAAAAGTCAAAAAGTACCTCGTACGGAAAACGACAAAAGATTCCTTTCATTTCTTTTAATAAAAACTCACCAAAGGGTAAAATTGGATTTAAAAAAAATTGTAGTTGGATGGAAATAATATTACATATTTATGAAACATGGATGTGGATGATAAAATACACCCCAGTAAATACTTATGAATAAACAATCTCGGTTAAAAATGAGATTGTGATATTTCCCTTACCTTAGGTCCGATCTGCTTCGTATGTGTCCGAACCTCCTGTATAATGATTTAAATAATGTCATTGACTTATTACAGAATCATATTCATTGTTATGATATCATATATGGTTCACTTATTATATTACTCGTTCTTTTGTAAATTCCATGTTAAAGAAGCGTTTTGGGTAAAATCGTTTCATTTATCATAGGTGTTTTGACTTGTTGTTCTTGACATCATTATTACTTATATCATGATATACTTACTTCCAGAATATAAAATATGATTTATATATCATATATATTCAGTATATATATATATAATAGATAGATAAATAAAATGAAAAACACCGTTCATGGAGACGGTAGTCCGTACGTACGCATGAATGATGTTTTTCTTTCCTTATTGTCTTGAATGGAAGTAAGTAGATGACATACATATATATATATATATACATAAATCCAGTATCATTATTATGTCATATATTTCATTAGTACTTATTATATATACTTTATAATCATTCATGAATGGTTAATCATTAAGAATGAATCTCATCGCGTCGTGGAGACGGTAGTCCGTACGTATGCACGAGCGATGATATCATTTCCATAAATATTGAACTGGATTGGAGTGGATTATACAATATATCAGAATCAATATTATGTTGTAATAACTATGTATAGTTATTCTTTACACCATTATACACATCCATGTAAGGTGGTGGTGGAAAATAGATTACACCACAGCGTGGAGACGGTATTCCGTACGTACGCACGCGCGGTGATTTCTTTTTCCGTAGGATAGATAAATGGTGAAATAGGGTTGTTTCATACATATAATAAAATATCAGTATATTAGTGATACTGATGTTATTACTTCATAATGAAACAACCTAAGAAGAAGAAGTGGAAGAAGAAATAAAGATGAAATAATTGGTAACGGTAATTACCTCTTCTTTGAAGCGCCTTTTGGAGACCTCCTCTTAGGGAACTAAAATTGGTCTTTGAGGAAGACCAGAACCTCTAGGATGTTTCTAGGGAAGTGGAGAAGAGATTTTGGCAGGGGTTGTCCGATCTTGAGTGCTCAAATTGGTGTGAGGAGGAGGGGGAGGAGGTGTCCTTTTATAAGGGAGGAGAGGGGCACCTTAGGAATATCTCAAAATATTATTTTATATTAAAGTCAAAATCGGTTTATAATGGTTCCAAAGGGTCTTATTTCGAAGCTAAAGTGGGGATGGGTCGAAATCCTATCAACCAATAGGATTTAGACAAGTTTAGGGTATTATTTTAACCCTATCAATTAGATTTAACTCTAAGTTAATTAATTTAACTATTACCGTGTCTTTTTGTTTTCTTTCACTATATGGTTAATACACTTACTATAACATGCCAAACGAACCCCAAATTGTTTATTATTAATATATATATCCTTATCTAAGTCATTTGGCCGAACCTTAGATTTTTAGTAATAAAATAACAATTAATAATATAATATTTGATTTAAAAACTATTTTGTGTCAATTTTGACACTATTTGATATATGATTTTTGTGAAAGTCATAACAGAATTATATGTTCGAACCAAGTTGATTAAATCAACAATAATATATCATAGTAACCTAGAAAATTAGTTTAAGTCATAAAAAGTCTCAAATTACATTCATTTGAGCATTTATAACATAAATTATGTAAATATTTCCTTAAAAGGGTAATTACTGCATCATCGTTGTGTCATAAATAAATTAATTTATTTAAAGTCTAAAAATTATAAATAAAATATCATTATGTAGTAAATCTTTTTATCTTTCTAATGAATATTTATAGTCGAATTTATCTTATGTATAACGCCATATTAAAAATGTTTTAGTTATTAAACTTTGATTTTGACTATTTTAACTATTCATTAAATAATATAATATTAAATGTCATAATCTAATCCAAGTGGACCTAAATGGTCATATTATATTCATAAGGTTGATTTTGGTCGAATTACACTTATCCAATAGAATTAGGACATGTGTTAGGGTAATAGTAATATCATATTTACCCTTAGTTACCCTATTTACTATTAACCGTGGTAAAAAAAAGTAAAAAGTTACTATTCACCAAAAATTATTTTCATGTCATTGAACCACATTTTACTTACTGACATCAACCGTGTCTCTCGGATTTTTGAAATTCCATTCACAGAAGCGGTAAAATTAAGATTTATGAAGAAATTAATTTTTTTAACTACCACTTAGTAGTTTCACTATTCATCAAAAATTGATGTTTTTCATAACAATGCCAAAATTTCATCCTAAGCTATATTTCATATTCCGAATTCAAAAATGAAGTCTATTTTACCAAATTCATATCATAGAATTTGCATTAATTAATTTTATAATTAAATCCCGCTGTTAAAACAAATAGCGTGTTTTTAAGAAACAATATCTATCAAAAGATTGACACTTGATTATGTCTGGTTTAAATGTGCAATTACATCCAATGACCAACATTGTATTAAATTGTAAAAATATATTCTAAATATACTTTAAAACTACTCCAATTAATAATTTATCACTATTAATTATTTCGATTAAAAAAAGTTTTTTTTTAATTATAATTTAGTAATTTTCACTATTCATCAGAATATGAAAGTAATCCGAAATGTACCAAAATTTCACCTTAGGCTAAATTCGATACTCCGAATCCAAAAATGAAGTTCATTTTGAAGAATAAGAATTACAGAATTTTAAAAAGTGGTTATTACTATTCATACCGGCTAGTTTTAATAATATTTTAATAGCATATCGTTGTTTAGTGAAACTCGGTATTGCGTATTACACACGCTATCGAGGAAGGTCGCGATTGCGTGTAATGCAAGGCAAGTCAAGGATGCGTGTTGTGCAAGCTCCTTTTGGTGTAGCGTACAACACAAGACATTAATAAAATTAAAAAGAATATTTTTTATAAAATCTTGGGCTGTTACAGAAAGCGGTAATACCATACAAAGAAAGTAAACAAGGGATGACTAGTAAAAACAATAACCGTATTTTATATCATAAAAAAGATGATTCTCCATGTCACATGTTCTAGGAAAACAGAAAAAATATGATACACTTTAGTATTACCAATTAAATTTACCAAAAGTAAAAAAGGAACCAACAAGACATAGAATCATCAAAAGCCTTGGCTTGGTCCCATTATCTCCTAATACTAATATAAAATGAAATACCTGTAGAAGGGTTCTTACCCTGATCAACACCTATAACAATATAATCTTTTTTAGCACAATAACATGACCCAAATAGTGTGTGAAACTATATCCCAGTGCGAATCCTCTCAAGAGATGTTCTAGTCTAATAGTTAATATATATAATATGAAGTGTACAATAATGAAACCATTAATCTAAAAAGCACTAAAAAGTAAATATTCCTACAAGGACTAGTATTCATTTACATTCATTTCATGTTCAATAATTAATTATGTTACATTTAATTATATAATTCATATAATCTAACCCAATCTCTTCAATCTAAAATTTAATAGTAATCACAACATATACCTCAGAAGGCGATATAAATAAGTATATTATGACCAAATCCAAGCTCCTGTATTTTCTTGGAAGACGAACCATGATTATTTTCATTTTAATATTCGATTTATAACCCAAGCCCATCCATGAAATTCCTATGTTGGAATCCATTTATCATTCTAGGTGAAAATTCTATTTGCATCCCAGAATCCCATCTCGAAAATACTCTAAGGAATCCCAGTATCACTATTGGTGAGAACCTACCAACATCCTACAAGCCTTTCCAGCTAATCTTTTATGGAATCCTAGTATCAATCTAGGTGTTGTATCATTCCATGTCAATGAAGCCCATTTATAGAGGTCCTATAAATAATCCATAGGTATTACTCATGAAATGTAAAAAATTGCAAAAGAATCAATCCATTGAATCCCTCAAGGATCTATGTTTCAATTGAAAAAATAAGTAAAGCCTCCATGAGCCAGACTGCTACACATGTGGCACACTCACAACATGAACATAATAACATAACCTACCTCATAAGGCTTTGACTTTATATTACTCACATGGGTAATATATATGACAATAAACACATATAACATAAACTATTTTAGGTATTTTACAATTATAAACTGACATGAGAAATTCATATAATAAGAAACACATGTAAATTAAACTATTATATAGTTTAAACAATAATAAACCACATGGGCCCCATTCATATAACAATCATATCATGTAATTTAAACTATCAAAAAGCATAACAATAAAATATATCATGGCTAAAAATAATTTATATAACCAATTGAAGTTCAAACAACTCAATGTAGGGAAATCAAAGGCATTCCAATAGGAATCCTAGCCCAAACGACCATAAACAGTCATCTAAGGGAAAACACACCCATTATGTGGCCCTTATTCAAGGTAAAAAACCCTAAAATATTTCAAATGACAGAATAAATTACCTAAAAAATTGTAAAAAATAAAAATTTCCAAAATTCATTCAAGGGGATACCCAAAAAAATGGGTACACAAAACTCCAGCACAAATAATGAACTTGACAGTTAGCGAAAGGCACAAGACGACCCAAATTGTACTAGTTCGGTTATGATCATCCAACATAAGCCTTTAATTTGAAATAGAATGAATTATATCAAAATAAATAGAATACATTACCATGGTTTGATGAATAGGTTGAGGGAATAAATCACGAATAAAGGATGAAGATGAATGATGTGTATATTGATGGGGTTCCAACACATCTGATGGCATTTGAATCAGAGTCTGAAAGAAAAATTAAGATAAAAATCTTTTCTTGTTGTTCCTATTCGAGATCACCCAAATTAGTTTTTGTCCAGAAATGAGAAAATGAGGTTTTGGCCCATTTTTTCATTTTCTAGAGAAGTACAAGCCACGTACGTGAATATACACAACATGTATATTCCAAAATTACCCTCCTTTTCTCAATTCTCTCCCATGTAAAAAATGATCCATGTCGACATCCTTAGATGGTGTGTACTAATATTACATGCTGGGTAACCCATATTCATGTTGTGCAATAGATTGGCAGCAATTATTCATCTTATTTTCCTCCCTAATTTCAACATAGAATGAAAATATTTGAACCTTAAAGAAAGAACTGGGTTGTTACAGTAGCATAGGGGGATAATATCTTATGTTTCTTGATAGTTACATAACCATGAGATCAATTATTCCACCCATTATATGGTGATGATGATATCTATGTTCAAATTGAGGTTGTGGAAGCACTCTATCTTCGACGAGCATTTTGTGGTTTTAACAGTCCACAAGATTCTCTTATTTGTTTTCACTCAACATGATATAAATATCTATTAGTGGAGGTGGATGGATTTTATTCAAGATTATAATGTAGAGATATAAGACAACCTATTTAATGAAAATGAAGTAGATGATGGGTTTATTTTGATGTATTGATAGGATATTTCATGGGACTCTACGTATATTGGGAAAGGAAAAGATGAGTTTGCAGTAATGCATCTTGATGTTTGAGAGAGAAGTGGCTGAGGTTATATTCATTCGATGACCATTTAGTTTTCATTTATTTAGTGGGTATAAGCGTTTTACTGGGGATACTCAGAGGCATAGGTAATTTATGATCCTATTGGACATGGTGATACTCTTGATGGATTTTCCTAGGATGATCAGAACCATATTTTGTTCCAGGGGAGAGTGTTTGTCCCATAGGAATTGTATGAGTGATCTACATGTGAGTTTCATTATAAAATGTAATCAGTACATCATGGTGCTATAAATATATATCATTTATTTAAGAGACAATATTTTTTTCTCGATGATGAAATTATCAATAGTGGATTTCATGGAAAGATATTTTTTTTAGTTGGTGTAAGTGGAACACCATGTTTCAGGAGGTATTTTACAGTCAATTGATGTTTCCTAGTGGAAATGTGAAAACCATTGTATGTATTACATCACAATTTTAGCATATTATTATGGATTTTGTGATGTTTTTTGTGTGCTAATGGACTTACTAATGAAATCAGATCACTTTCTTGTGATCTATGAGTCATGTGTCATGGATTATTTGGAAAGGAGGTCTGTGAATGATGTGGTTATGCTTCACGATGTACTGATGACCACCACCTATGATTATGGTCTCATTTTACCTCATGATTTTTAGGGTATTTCAAATTAATTTTGTCACTCAACTATGCATTGTCATTACTTTCCAAATTAAAATAAATGGTCAGATGGGGAAGACCATCCGGACACCAAAGGATATGTTAGGGGAATGTATTTGGGAATTTGGTGGATCTGGAATGTGAGACTATAATTAATGGAGAGTTTATAAAAAAATATATACCATTCATGCATTGGTATGGATAAGGTTGATTCATTTTATGAACAACCATGGTTCTCTTCTTTGTGCTGGTCAGAGGTTGGAGAGTCAATAGTTCTTGTTCCACATGCAATGCAGAGCAGGATAGAGAATATCCAGTCGGTTTGAGTATATATGAGGGTAGTTAAGGACCTTCATAAGTCCTATTCCATTCGTAATCATAGGCCCCTAGAGTTTGAGGATGGAGAACATGTATTCTTGAGAATATCCCCTTGGTGTGTGAAGTTGAGGTTTTTTAGATGAAGTAATCATTCTTATATGTTATTTTGGTCCTATAGAGTTTTTGCAGTGTGTTGGTGAGGTGGAATATTAGTTGTAATTTCATCCATGACTATAACAGATCAACAAATACTTCCATGTATATCATACTTTTCAATATCTTTACGACTACTCTCATGCCATTTATTTGGAAAGTTGAATATTGAGGAAGAAATGACCTTCATAGGGAAGATTTTAGAGATCCATGATCATCAAGGGAAGGTGCTACACTGATAGACCATTACCTTTGTCTGTGTGTTATGGATTCATGATTTCCTGGTGGCGAGAACATGGGAGTCAGAGATGCATATTCATGATCAATACCCAGATTTGGTTTTTCGTTTTACATACCATTGTTTTCTTGTGGGATGATGTTTGGATATTTTTATTTTATGGTATGATCTATTTTCCATGATGTGTGATGAGTGATAAAATTATGACATATAGAATGTGAATGACATGATTCCTAATTAATAAAAACTTATTCTGATGCGATTAAACATGTACGGGAAAGTCAGTTCAACCAAGAGTGAATGGTATTCTCACGCAGAGTATTATATTCTATGAGTCTTATATTTCGGGAAGCATCTGTTATTGGTTTGGATGGTGCATAGGTTAGATGGGTTTTTAGTGTTTTTGTGGAAACGTGGTGGTTATAAAATGTATCAGATGTTGTAGTGTTGGGCCTACTAATATGTGGTTGTGTGGTTGTACAGTGTTCCGGGGAAGATTGTTTTAAATGGTTTGGGTGGTGGTAGCATTTGAGTTTTGATGAGACCTTTGAGAGGTATCTAATGTGGTGGGTTTTTGGAAACCTTCCCTTATTATCTTGGTTTTGGATTCTTGAGGGTGATAATATCTTTATATGTATATAATCTAATATTTTTTCCCTTCCTGGTCTGTTACATTGCCAGTTTTTTGTGTTGGTGTTTCATAGAGAAGGCCTGTAGTTGTTGGCTGTAAAAAATCTAGAATCCAAGGGAATACACAATGTTTAAAATTTTCATGATGTGTAAAAGTGTTTTATTCCTTGTAGAGAGCCGGTTCCTGATGTGTATATTTAAGGGGTTAAATAATAAAAAGGAAACTCATTTTTTGTTGAAAATAATAACCATATATTTACACAATGTGTAAATGTTTTACACACCTTTTAATTCCTATATACTTCAGAATTATATGACATAGAGAACCTCATATTTTTCCTCAAAACATATTCTGTATCTCTTATTCTAGGAAGATGATGGTGCTACATTGAGGTGTGTTGGGATTTATTCGATGTGAATTGATTTGTGTCATCCCTTGTTTGATCTATGGTGACTTATCCTCCCATCCTCATCAGTTTCTATCTTTTCTTTATAAGAGTTTACCTATGGTAGTTTGGGTGGGTTGGTTTGTGTGTTTGGGATGGATTTTGATAGTCTTTGGATGTGGTTTACGTCGATCATTAGTTTCTTATTCCATAGTTTTGTTTTCCATAAATTTAATCTTCCCCCTACTGTGGGAAATGATATCGAAAAACTTCTATGTGGTCGAGGATCCTCATTCTCACTCTTTTTTGAGCTTTGTGTGGAATCTTCATGTTTCTATTACCTTAAGGTAGACTATAAGGGTCCGTGTAATCATAAAATTAAATGGAATGTCAAAATATTATGGTTTTGTGGAGTTATGCATGCTTTGGTATTTTTTGATAGTTTGTTTATGTTGTTATTCCTACCTATTGAAAATTATGAAAATTATAGTTGTTGGAATCATTTTTCTCACACTCTTTGATATAAGTGATGTCCCTTCAATTGTTGTTACGTGATTAAATGTGAGATAAAATTTTATATAACATATACTTGGATAATAATTCTTTCCTCATGATATCTGGTTTTTTGATAATACCCATGCTAATATAAATAAGTAATGTTTTTCAGCCCCTGGATAAATTTACAATTGGGGAATGTTGTTGTTTTGTATAGCTATTCATTTATTGATCCATTTTGTGTATTAAGATTAATATTTGGTTATGTTATTGATTTTCTAGGTTTTTTTGTATATGGGGAAGTGGTGTGATAGTTGGTTAGTATGGATGTGATGTGGGGTCTTGTGGTTGTGTTGCAGTTTTTGTGGTGCAGTGGTTGTGGAACAATCAATGTCGCACAATGGTGAGATGGATTGGGTGATGCAATGTGGTGATAATGGTAGATGTATGGTGTATTTGAGATAATTAGGTGGTGTAGTTATGTCATTCTCTTTGGTAGTAGTGGAATAAATTATGATGTGTAATGAAGTGAATAAGTGAATAACTTTGATTTTGAAAATTATATGATGTAAAATGAAATCTGATTAATGGATTAAATTTAATTTAATGAATTTAATGTGTGGTGTAATCTGAACGTAAATGTATACTAAATAAATGTGTTGGAATTTTTATGTTCAAAGTGGATAATGTTGTGTGGTGTGTTTCATATTGTTTTTTTAGTGGTTGTTATGGTTGGTGTGTGGTACATAGTGATGGTGTGGTGTGTTCGAGTGTTGTTGATGTGTAACCACTGGTTGGGTGTATGGATCCACACTATAAAAAATAAAATTCCTCTTTCGATTCAATTAAATGTCTTATTAAGTAATATGGTTATAGAAAAAACATACACCTCTTTCTTTATTATATCCAATTGGATTTAAATGACCATTAATTACCATTACCAATTATAATATAATCTTTGAATAGTGATCACATTACTTGGTTAAATATATGATTTTAACAAACATAATTTACATAGAAAAAGGAAGTGATGGCCTTAATGTGTAGGATCATACCCTATGAAGCCCATTTTATCAGAGCTTCCGATGGAGGTACAATTTATTGGCGTTTCCCTAGATGAATCTCAAGACATGATCCAACAACTTATGCACAATTGAAACCATTCATCAGAGATGTTCAAGATCATTGACATCACGACCCATACCTTATTCGCTGAACAACCCCCTAAAAGGCCCATAATTTTGAACCTCACTCTTAGGGTTCTTTCTAGTGTATTAAATGGATATGTATCAAGACACTATCAATATATTTATGTATATTGTTTTTATATAGAATAATTAATATATAATAATCCTAATATTGTTACTTTGTAAATTATTTTTATATAATAATGAAAAAAAATGTATTTCTGGTAAATATTCACATTAAATTAACAATTTTATGAATTAATGAATTTCTTAATAAACAATAATTTTATAAAATATTAATATTAACTAAATTATATTAAAATTTCACATTATTTTTATGATGTTAAATGTGATTTTTATAAGGATTCAAAAAAAATATTATTATAAAAACCCCATCACTTTCAATAAATGATATTTTTTAAAAATATTGAAAATTAAAATATCTATAAAACTGTTTAGATAAAATAAATATTATTTCTGAAATCAAGATGTTGAAATAATCCAATGGTGAATTTTTAATTTTTTCCATGATAGTAAAATTTTTGGGTAAAAATTAGACACCGTATAAATATACATTTTATTTTATGACATCATAATGACCCAAATGTTTTTTAATAAGTTATATAAAAGGGATACCAACCCAAATATATATATTACATTTAAAATAATTTTATGTTAATATTATTTTATTTATTCTTTAAATCCATTTTGAATCCTCCATTACTTATAATATATTTTATGATTTTAAAATAATTTCATTTATAGTGTGACTCAACTCTAAATCGATAATGGTAATATTTTAGTAAGCTCATCCCTTAGCCTTATAAAATAATTTGTACCACTCGCCATTGGAATAAACCATAGGAATAAACCATGTGATAGATTTTGGTTTGGAATATGTTATTATTTAGAGTCCAAAACCACAATAATAAAGAAATCCCCATACTTTCCTATATAATCACATCCAAGATCCCATTTCACATCACTCAAGATCCTTGTAAATGAACACACTCTTACCTCCAAACCCTATAGTACTCCCAATGTTCCCTGAATCATTCAAGAGTCCCCCAAGCCATTTCTGTCATACACTCAAGTAAGTTATTTTCCACAATCCTCTTTTATTAAGCACTACTTTTATGTTTTGTCATTTAAATTTTTGTTTTCTTAAGTTGCGATATGAAATTCCATATTCATCATTACTATAAATTAATTTTATAAATTATGAGAGCCCATTTCAATATCATTTATCCATCCATTGGTCCTTTATATACCCCTATTACTATGAAATAATTATGTAAGGGACCCTCACTTTCTCATCTTTATTAAAGATTGATCATGAACTTATAAATTCTATTTACATTTCCTATTATTGGGAAATGTATTTACATGTCTCTATTACTTCCCAATTAATGTCCAAAATATGATATACCCTTTATACTATCATAAAAATTTATTATTAATTTATATGTTGGGACATTATGCTGCCAAAATTTCACTACAATTTTCCTTTACAAAACTACTGTGTAGTGAATACCATACCAATTTTTCTATCAAGGGTATTCATCATTATGCACAAACAAATTTTTATTAGTTTCTTTAATGTTTATTTTCTACATTACATGATATTGTAACAAATTATTATGATGAATGTATCCATATTTTATGATATATATGGTACACATTAATAATGATAATGAAATGATTATAATGGGTTCACCCAGATGGAACTTCAACACATTGGGTAATGGATAGCCCCACGAGAGGTAATATTCAATAGTCTCGATTGTTATACAAGAATAATTATCATTTTGAAATGGTATTTGTGGTTATCCTTGTCTCATTATCAATTGTTTTCAATGGGCCTTCACTCAGGCTTATGTCATGTTGTTTGTTTTTTCCACATTCCCCATGTTATGATTATTATTCTATGACATGCCTTATTATTAATGATTATTTTATGATCCAATAATAAGACTATTTTCTAACATGTATCATATTCTTCATATAATTCCCTTGTTATTCCTTTACTAGGATTTATAGCTCACCCCTTTTTAATGTTCGTCCCTCAGTTATCCCATATAGTTATAGGTTTATTGGAATATTATGATCATGTCAAAGAGATTTTAAATATTGTTTTGAATCCCATGTTATATGTGGTTATGTAATGTACCTAATTCCGAATTGCGCAATAATTCATGATATTTTTGGTTAATAATGTTTAATTTTATATAATGAATCACTCATTAATGTTAAATAATGATAAAAGCTTTTATAGTAGGTATTAGAGAAAAAGTATAGATATTTCTGTGATTTGGATTATAAAAATATAGAAAAATACATAGGTATAAGACTCTATATATGAAAATAAATCCTTACATTTTCATTATTATAGATTTGGTGGATTATCAAGAAAACACATCCCTATCTGGACACTATAAGTGGATGCGGTTCTGGCACAAATAAACCCTTGAGTAAAAACTTCTATAAGATGTTCTTGGTCGGACTCGGGGTAATCTAGTTCAAAACCACGGGCCTTACTCTGCACCTGGGTTAACACTCTCCTGGGATATTCATTGGTAAATTAATAATCTCATTAAGAACTATTATTAAAGGAACTAAAATTCCCATAATAATATATGTAAGAAAATTAATAATTGATAACATAGATTGATGCCTAGAAACTCATAAGTTAAAAAGGTAAATTTTAGTTTACATGTTATCCCTTTATTATTATTAGATTCCCATTTATGAGTTTAATTATTTAAGATACTCATCCTTCATTTTTATTTTGTTTTACCAAATGTTCAAGAATAAGAGTAATAGAGTTAACAACCGATGCAAATGGAAATGTGATGACGTCACAAAAGTGATTCCCAATAACATGGTCACTCATGTTGGAAATGTCATTATTATTCCAAACATGCTATCAAAATCACGATTAACTATTTTAACTTAACTGAAATCCCCAATAAATCAAGGAAGAGGAAGTTGAAATCTCAGGGATGTTCATATAATAATTTTGACAAGGAAAATATTTCCCAATTTAATTTGTGAAAAAAGTTTAGAACGATCCTCCAAGGAAAGTGTCACAATGGGACCAAAATGTGTTTTATGTGTTGAATTATAGGGAACCATATAGACAATTAAAATAAAAAAAATATTGTGATAGATGGAAAAAAAGTTCAATATAAGATAACATATATATTTCTATATCATAAATCATGAGAATTAAGGCATTATCCATGTAAATAATATATTGCAATTGCTGAGAAGCATGATTTTCATAAATACTCTATATGATCAAGGGAGGATGAAAAGTCCAATGCTAATATGGATAAAAATGAAACAATTATATGTAATATCTACTTCAAATTAGTGTATGACATATTTTATTTCAATTCATTTCCTATTAGCATAACTTGTATGTTTTTTATGAACATTTAGTCCACACATGAAAATATTTTTAATCATCATGTAAAAAATTTATGATTCATATATCTCATTTTAATGTTTGTGGGAATATTACTCTTGAAAACAACATCATTTCCCATGTAGTCATATCCCATAGAATTTTGGGCATGAATTATTTCCCATATATAGAACCAAACACAATTTTTTTGATAATGAAATCACCCACTTTATGGTGAATCGAACCTTGTTTCTATAGAAGTATAAGAAAGATGATGAAACTTATTTATCACCATAATCTCAATCATCGATATTAATTCCACATCTGGAATAATATCCTTATGAAATGATTGATTCTAAGGAAATAACCATCCTCGAATACATGCCTAGTGTGAGTGAATATGTTGATGTATTTATAAAGAGTTTTCTTGGTCTTCCTCCTAGGGGATAGGTTGAATTTTTAATCATGAGTATACCTAGGTTGTTTCCAATATACAAGATTCTATATAGGATGGATATTGTCAAACATGAGGATCTATATAAACAACTACAAGAGAATATAGATAACAAATTATATTCCCATGTGCTTCACTATGTGGTGGACCAATCCCGTTTTTCATGAAGAATGATCGGTCATTTTTTATTTCAATTGATTATAGTGAGCTAAAAAAGATCACAACAAAGAATGAGTATCCTTTTACATAGATTGATGCCTTGTTCAATCAGTTACTTGAAGAAAAATACTTATCCAAGGTGGGTCTTCAGTCAGGATATTACCATGTTTGGGTGAAGAAGTAAGATGTCCCCAATACTACTTTTTATATATGGTATGGGAACTAAGAGTTCATATTAATTCCATTCTGGATCAATAATTGGGCATCAATCATCATCGACATGATAGGTAGAGACATTAAATATTTCCTCATCAAATTATTGTAGTCATTATAGATGATAATCTAATATACTCCAAAACTAAGGAGGGTTATATGATTAATCTTATCACAGTGATAAAGACATTGAGAATGGAGACTAACTATGTGAAAAAACGATTGTGTGAGTTATGGTTGAAGGAAGTCTCATTATTGGGAAATTTCATCACGTTAAAATAGATATCTATGGATACATCAATGTTAAAAGAAATTGAATGATGGATGATGAAAATATTCTTAAATAATATCTATATAATCTATGTGTTTTTTGGATATCATCGCTAAGTTTTGAGAAATTTCCCATAATTAACAAATGCTTTTACCAAGCTAGCTTGGAAGAGCATTATGTTTTCTTTGAATTGTGAATTTTAAAGAAAGGTTCATTGTATTGAAATGTAGTCTTATCACTGCAACTATGCTCATAGTACCCATAAGAGGAGACCTATTCATGGTTTTCTGTGATTCACCAAAGAAGGGATTGTTCATTATGTGTTGATAAAAAATTATGAAGTCATTTATACACCTTGTTTTAGATGGATATTGACGAGAAAAACTAGCCCATACATGACGTAGAGTTGGAAAATTTTATATTTTCATAGAAAATCTTGCGGCATTATCTCATTAGAGAGAGGAGTGAGATATATACTAATCAAATGATACTAAAATATATATTCGCAAATAAAGGGATGAATGTTCACAAATGAATATTGGTAGAGCTCACCAAGGATTACGACAGCTCAATTCACAACCTTTTGGGTAAAGAAAATAAGGTGGTGGATTCTCTAAGTTGAAAGGACCCAACAATTCAATCATTGATGAGAATTGAGAAGGGTCTGATCTTTTTGGATTTGAAGATAATAGACATGGGAATCATAAAGAATGTAACATCATCAGTCCTTTCACAAATTCATTCATAATCATCTCTTATGAAAATCATAGATGGTGCTCAAAAATATGATTTTTGAATTTAGAAGAGGCTGGAAGCTAAGAGGAAATAAAAATCATTGGAATTAAATGTTAATGAAGAAGAAATTGTGTGATTTCGGTCAAGATTATGTGTTCCATCATATAATTAGTTATAATGGTACTATTTGATAATTCATGTAGTTTTACTTTCTTCAATCACATAGGAAACACAATGATGATTTGTGAAATCAAAGAGAAATATTGGTGGCACAACATGAAGAAGGAAATATATGAATATACATGGACGTTACTATTATGTTATCATGTGAATTTTGAAAGGCATAAGTCTAATGGGGTGATAAAACAATTACCCATACTAACATGGAAATTGGAAAACATCATCAGCGACTTTTCCACTAAAATTCAAAATAAAACTTAATGAAACAATACTATATGGGTTATTGTGGATCGTCTTACAAAGACTGAACACTTTATTATGATTTAAGTGAATTTTTCACTGAATCACATGGAATGGATATACAACAGGGATGTGGTTGGTATGCATGGTGTAACACTATCAATTGTTAATGATCTTGATTCATGATTTACCTCTTTGTTTTATAAAATTCTACAAAATTCTTTAGACACTAATATGATCTTTTGTATGGTTTATCACCCTCGAACTAATGTCTAATCTGAAAAGACTATCAGAACACTTGAGGACATGTTGATAGAATTACCAATTGATTTCAATGGTGGATGGGTCTAACATCATCATTTTATTGAGTGCTCTTATAACAATAACTTCCACATAAGAATCAAAATGGCTCCATATGAATACCATTAAATGGAATGTGGTGATGAAGTTTGGGAATAATGACTTCTAGTTATGTAAATGGATGAAGAAATGGTGGATAAGGTTAAGACCATTGATAAGCACATCAAGGATTCTTAGAGTCTATAGAAGAGAAACTCTAATAGTCCTCGACGAGACTTAGAGATTTATTTTCGATATATGTTATTCATAGACATATCCATGTGGAAGAAAGTGTGGAGATTTGAGAATAATGTAATGCTTCGTCCAAGGTAAGTCAACCCTTTTTAGATCGTCGATCACATCTGAATAGTAGACTACTGATTATCAGTCCCACCAAACCTTCCTTAATTATATTATGTATTGTAAGTATCCCTCTAGATAAAGTACAAAATAGATACCTCACATATACTAAATACAAAGATGGTACCATTGGTTAATGATATTTCTTATGAGGAGAATTTGTTGAAGATATTTGATCATAGAGAAAAATTCCTACAAAATAAGACTAGGCCCCTTGTCAATGTGTTGTGGGGAAAAGAAAAATTTCAAGATGAAATGTGGGAAATAGAGGAGGTGATAAAGCATAGTCATCCTCATCTGGTTTAGATTAGGAAAATAAAATTTTGACTGAAAAATTTCTAAAATGGAGGAAGATTATAACGACCTGAACTGTTATAAATAAAATTCCCCTTTTGATTCAATTAAATGTCTAATTAAGTAATATAGTTATTGGAATAACATCCAATTATTTTGTTTTATTATATTTGATTGGTTGTAAATCAGTGTTAAGTATCATTATCATTGATAACATAGTCAAATGAAGTGATGACCACAACCAGTAGGGTCATACCCAATGAATCCCATTTATCATAGCATACAAGGGAGATAGAATTTACTTTCTTTTCCGTAGACCTGAACTATGCCAATATTCAACAACTTAACAATGAGTGACACCATTTACCAGAGAAGCTCATGTTCATCAAGGTCACCACCCAAACCATGTTCTCCAAACGACCCCATTAAATCACCCATTATGCACCTTACTCTTAGGGAGTATTCTGGTGTATTACAGGAATAAGTATCAAGACCCTTTCAATATGAACATGTACATTATTTTCATATAAAAATGTATATATTTTTCTACTATTAATTTTTCTTTTTAAATGATTTCTATACAATAAAGCTGAAATTATTTTTTTAGTTAATATTAAAATTAAATTAATGAATTTATAAATTAAATGATAACACTAATTTTAGTGTCAAATGGAATTTTTACAAGGGGTCCAAAAAATGTAATTTTAAAAAACCCTTCATTTTCAATAAATTTTAGCCTTTCTTTAAAATGTAAAAATTCACATATTTAGAAATTTATTTAGATAAAATGATTATTATTTTTGGAATAAGGACATCAAAATTATTCAATAGTGAATATTTCCAAATTTTTTTCAGACACTCTAATTTTCTGTTATAAATTAAATACCTTATAAATATAATTTATGTTTTTTAAAATAATAATGTCCCAAATGTGAGGTAATAAATTATATTAATGGAATACATGACCAAATAATTATCTTCCCTTTAAACTAATATGAGATTATGTTTATTTTATTTATCTTGTAATGCCATTATAAATCCTCCAAGACATAAAATATATGTTAGGATTTTTAAATCATTTATTTATGTGTGTGAATTACCTCCACATCACCAATTGTACTATTTTAATAATTTTTTATGTTGATCACATAAAATAAATTAAACTACTCCCCTTTGAATGAAACGATGGGAAAAACCAGAGTATGGTTTTTAATTTTTGATATTAAATTTTTTAGAATCCAAAAAACAAAATAATATAGAAACCTCCTTTATTTTCTATATAAACTCACCCAATATCCCATTTCCCTTCATTAATACAACATGGAGGAAGACCAAACTATTAAATACACTCCCCATAATCCTCTCAATACTCCCCCATGCTTTTAAAATTCCCCAATGAATCCTCTAGTCTCAAACACTCATGTAATAGATCTTCCACTCTCCTCTTTTATTATGCACTCATTTTATGTTATGTCTATTAAATTTTCATTTTCATATGTTGGGATACATAATTACATATTTACCTTACAATAAATTTGATTTATAAATAATGTAACTCTTTTCAACCTCATTAATCATTCCATTGAATCTTTATATAAACATATTACTATGCTAAAATTTTGTTAACGATCCACATCATGTTGTCTTTATTGAAGATTCTTCATGAACTTATGCTTTATATTTTCAGTTACTAATGTTGGGACATGTATTTACATGTATATAATACTGAAAATAATAATTCTAAATAACTATAGAGCCATTTTTTCTCTTATAAACCAATTATATGTATTTTTATATAACATTGTCTTGCTACAGAAATTTCACCGCGAATTTCCTTGACAAAACAATTGTGTTGTGAATACCATTACCATTTTTATATCAATTTTATCCATATTTATACAAACATACTTATTGATTCAGGACATTCATGTATGTATTCCACATTCCATTATAATGGAATAAATTATTATGATGAATGGATCTATTTTATATGATCTTTGTGGAGCACCTAAGCATGGTAATGAAAGTATTATGTTGGGTACACCATGATAGAACTCAAATGAATTGGCTAATGGTTAGTCTCATGAGACATCATGTACAGTGGTCTTGGTGGTTATCCTTGACTCGTGCACTATGTGAAACGGTCTTGGTGGGTATCTTTCACTCCTGTTCCTTTATGCCCAACGAGCCTTGACTCATGCTTATGTCATGTTGTATGATGTTTCAATGTTTCCTGGTGTACCACCGTGACCCCAATTACCCAGAGTGAGTGCATTATTGTATAACATTTTCATGATAAAAAAAGATCATGTCTCGAATGATCGATTAGTTTAGTAGCCTTGGAAACACTAGATACATTCATAAGTCATACATTACATCCTAATGTAAAACAAAACTACAACAACATCTTGTCTTCATATCACTTCATACTATCCTTGCAGGTCATTCTTAATATACTTCTTGACATCCTAGAAAAATTAAAACATTGGAAGGGGTGAGCTCAGATGCTCAGTAAGGATAACAATATAGCGAAAGCTTTCATAAATAAACATTAACATTTAAGGCAATGTGTAACTAAAACAAAAACATTTTAAACTTGAAATTCAGCAGAATATGGAAAAAATAATATGAAATAATGTCATTTACTTATTCACATGAATATTCTACGAGTCGAATAATCACATTCAATATCAATAACCACATTCATAATGATGGAATGCATAAGGCCAGACTATCATAACTATGTAGCCAAGGCCTCGTGCCAAGACTACAAATAAGATATTTTCAAGGGATCGTGCCAAGACACTAGTTTCTCTCATGAGACCTACCGGTGCATCGAGGAGATATAGAGGGCTCCACCCATCATTTATTATGTCCAATTCATTCCTCATATGAACAGGTTGAAGAATATCATAAACAATAACATAATCGTATAACATAAAAAATGCATAAAGGAAACATAACATTTCCACATTTCAATCACAAGATATCAATACAACACATTGATATAATAAAAACATTATCAAAACCATTTTCAATAAAAAATTAATTAAAATTAAAACTTGGTATTTATTTTTCATTTAAAAAAAGTTATGGCTTGTAGAGGAAGTCGAAACTCAAATAATGGTCACCGCGGCAGAGAAGTTGTTGTCGCCACATACGTACGACTAGAAAAACATTCCTTTTTGTCGTTTAGTAAAACTCTTCGTATAAAAAGATTATTTTTTAATAAAAGTAAAAGTAAAATGGGTTTATACACCGTATAAAATAAATTTGTGTATAAAACAAAATATGCCTCTATTAATGGAGATTGAGATGAAGTCCCTTACCTCCTGTCTGAATTGACTCGACTGTTCTTTAACAAACTGATTAATAAAATAGAGTTAATTTATAATTTCTTTAGAACCTTTTCAATTTTATTATTCCTTTTACATCACTTATTACCATGTTATGAACATTATGTAATTATTTATGTTAATAACGGTCATTTTGTCGATCTTTGGTACTTGAGTCAAAAATAAACTTCTTAAAATTACAAGTTGTTCATGTGGTAAAATATCCCTTATATCCAGAATTATATTCATGATTTAGATATCATATATATCATATATATATAGTATATACATTCATTAATAACATTACGTAACATTTAGAGGTAATAAATGAAATGCACCGTTCATGGAGACGGTAAGTCGTACGTACGCATGAACCCTACTTTCATTTCTATTTCATATTTAAGGGAATGAAATCATAATGATATAAAGGTGTATTTTAATTATAGCATAGTATCATATATAATATAATTTAATCCATCCTTTATACTCCCCACATATGGCATTAATGATTCAAATCACTTTGAGGGGGCGGTAGTCCGCACTTTCTAAAATGAAATTATCGTGTTTACCCATAATGGAAATCATAAAGGTATGCCATAATTGAGAAATACATAAGAATAAGGAAAAAATAATCATAATATATATATCATATATGAAAATATTTTCATCATAATGGCCACCATTAGTGGTGTTAAAAGAAGATTGAACATTCATCGTTTCGTGAGGCAGTAATTCGCCACCCACAGAAACAGTATGTTCTTTAACCATTAGACGAAGGTATGTGTAAGTGTAAATAAAATCATTCTCATGAAAACATACTAGTATATTTTAGATACTGTTATTGTTAACAAATAAAGGAATAAAAATATTTTAAGGTGTTGGGGAATAAAAATAAAACAAAAGAACATAAGAGAAAACATTACCTTAAAATCAGGTAACACTTTTTGATTTGAGCCAAAGGCTTCCTTGGGAAGACTTCTGCCCAAAGTAAGGCTTCTAGGAGTATGATATGGAATTTTAGAGAGTATTTGGAAAGAGGATGGCTGATAAAAAAGTATTTGATGGTGTTAATAAGGTGGTAGATGTGGGGGCATTTTATAAGAGGAGAGGAGGGGCACTCTTGGAAAGTCAGGAAATGATTCATTATTATGAAATGATTTTTGGATTTTAAAGGTCCCACAATTATATATTTCGAATATAAGGTGATAAGGGTTCGAAATATAATCATAAAATAGGTTTTTTACAAGTGTATGTTTTATATTTTACATTATCTTTTCATTTTATTTAAATCGTTAATTAATGAGGTAATCGCTGCATCATCATTGTGTCATAAAAAATTTAATTTATTTAATGTCTGAAAATTATAAAAAAATTACCATGATGTAGGAAATCGTTCTATCGTTCCAATGAATAATTATAGTCAGATGTTTAAATTATTTACCCCATGTAATTATTATATTAGTAAAACAACACATGTTTGTGACAATTTTATTTTTACTTTAAATAAAACGTTATTAATGTAATTTTCTTACCCAAGTGGCTCCATGGGGTCCCCAAGATGACCCATGAATTGTCTTGGTCGGCCATTACTCATCCAATAAGTGTAGGACATGTTTTAATATATTTTCATATTTTTATAATATCATTTTCACCATAAATTTCACTAATTAGCTTTAATCGCGATTAATAAAACATAAAAGTTACTATTCACCAAAAAATTATTTTAATCCCATTGAACTACATTTTACTTATTAATGACAACCATGTATGTCTGATTTTTGAAAATAAAATCACAGAAGTGTTAATGTTTCATTTACACAAAAAATTAGTTTTTAAACTGCCACTTAGTGGTTTCACTATTCATCAAAAATTGAAGTTTTTTAGAATAATACCATAAATTCACCCTACACTATAATTGATATTATGAATTAAAAAATGGATTCTATTTTAAAAAATTACAAACATATAAGTTGCGTTAATTAATTTCATAATTAATTATAGTTGTCTAAACAAATAACATGTTTTTAAGAAATAATATCAATCAAAAGATTGACAATTGTTTATGTACAATTTCAAAGTGAAGTTACTTCTAATAACCACCATTGGATAAAATGGTAAAATTATATTCTAATTATACTTTAAAACCACTCAATATAATAATTTATCACTATTAATTAATTTTATTAAATATTTTTTTATTTAAAATTTAGTAATATTCATTATTCATCAAAATATAAAAGTTATCCGAAAAGATCCAAAATTTCACCCTAGGCTAAATTCGATATTCCGAATCGAAAAATGAAGACCATTTTGAAAGATAAAATTTATAAATTTTAAAAAGTAGTTATTACTATTCATAATGGCTACTTTGATTGGTTGTGGTGTGTGTTAGAACACGAAGATGTGTACAACACACGATATTGTATTATTCTAAGAGAAGCGTATCGTGGAAGCATGGGGTGTTACATTCTCCCCTCATTGAAATAATTTTGTCCTTGAAATTTCATATAATATCACTATATAAAAAAAATCAGGTGATTCTTCATCATAAGTTCCTCGGGTTCCCACATTTCCTCCTCTATCTTATGGTTTGTCCATAGAACTTTTACTAGACGAGTCATTCGGTTTCTCATCAATTATTCTCTTGTATCAAGAATACTAATGGGATATTCACAATAAGACAGATAGGGTTCCAGTTCTAATTCCTCATAGGTGAGTACATGCGTTGGGTCAAGCATGTATTTTCTTAACAGTGATACGTGGAATACATTGTGAACTTTGGAGAGACTTGGTGGCATTGCCAAATGGTAAGCTACAACCCCAATTCGTTCTAGAATTTTGAAGGGTCCAATGTACCTAGGACTCAATTTACCCTACTTATCGAAACGTATAACTCCCTTCCTTGGATTTTCCTATATGAAAACAAGATCTCCTACCTGAAATTCCAAATCCTTCCTTCGGTTGTCAGCATAGCTCTTTTGCCTACTTTGAGATTCTTTGATGTGGTTTTGGATTAACTTCACCTTTTCCATTGTTTCCTCCACCAGTTCTGGGCCTACAATCTTTCTTTCACTAACGTCATCCCAACATGTTGGTGTGCGACATCTCTTTCCATATAACGCTTCATATGGTTCCCTCCGAATACTTGAATGGAATCTATTGTTATCGGAAAATCCTACCAGAGGTAAATATTGATCACACATACCCTGAAAGTCAAGTGAGGATGATCTCAACATGTCTTATAAGGTTTGAATAGTTCATTCTGATTGTCCATCTATTTGAGGGTGGTAAGCAGTGCTCAAACGAAGTTCAATATCCAAGGACTTCTGGAGACTTTACCAGAATCTTGATGTAAAACGGGGATCACGATCTAAGACAATCGATAGGGGTACTCTATGAAGTCTCGCAGCTTCATTAATATATAGTCTTGTTAGATGTTCAAGTGGTAGATCTTCTCTTCTAGAATGAAAATCTGATGACTTTGTGAAACGATCAACAATGACCCATATTGCGTCATTCCTTCTAGGAGTCTTTGGTAGTCCCATGAGAAAGTCCTTCGTAATATTATCTCATTTCCACTCATGTAAGGGAAGAGGTTTCAATACTCCACCATGCAGTTTCCTTCCAGCTTTCACTTGTTGACAAACCATACCTCATGACACAAAATCAGCAATCTCCCACTTCATGTTTTCCCACCAAAAATGTCCCTTTAAATCCCTATACATTTTGATGCTCCTAGGGTGTACAAAGAAATTGGAACTATGAGAATCATCCAATAATTCCCTCTTTAAATCAGGTATATCAGGAACACAAAGTCTCCTCCCAAATTTCAAAATTCTATCTTCAAACACAAATTCACCCAATCACCCATCATTCACAGCATTAATCTTCTTTTTCAACTCTTCATCATCGGCCTAAGAACACTTTATCCTTTCTAGTAAATATGGTTTGGAAACCATTTGAAAACGTTTTGATATTTCACCCTCCATGGTGATTCCCATATCCATCTTTACTGGATCCATGAAAATAGGATCCATTTCCACTCTCATCATGTTATAAACAGCATGATCTTTTCTACCCAAAGCATCTGAAACCCTATTTTCCTTCCCCTGGTGGTAGTGTATCGTGCAATCATAATCCTTGAGTAGTTCAAGCCATTGCCTTTGCCTCATGTTGAGTTCTCTTTGTGAGAAAATATATTTCAAACTCTTGGGATCGGTATATATCTCACATTTTTACCATAGAGATAATGTCTCCATATCTTCAAGGAAAAGATTACAGTAGCTAACTCGAGATCATGAGTAGGATAGTTTTGTTCATGAATTTTTAGCTGTCTTGATGCAAAGGCAAGAACCATATCATTCTTAATAAGGACACAACCAAGTCCTTTCATTGATGCATCACTATAAATAAAAAACCCATCATTCCCCGATGGTAAATTCAATATACGATCATTGATTAATCTTATCTTCATTTATTCAAAACATTCTTCACACTCTTTTTCCCAGACAAATTTAACCCCTTTACGTGCGAGCTTCGTTAATGGGTTAGCCAATCGGGAAAAATTCTGGACAAAACGTCGATAATAACCTTCCAAACCAATAAAGGTGTGTACCTCAGTTATACTCGTCAGTGCGGCCATTCATGGATTGCTTGGGTCTTAGAAGGATCAACAGAAATTCCATCCTTAGAGACAATATGGCCAAGAAAAAAATATCATGAAGCCAGAATTCACACTTGCTAAAATTCTCTTATAATTCATGCCTTCTAATATTCTTCAAGATAATGCGCAAGTGATTTTCATGATCTTCATAGATTTTGGATTATACCAAGATATCATCAAAAATACTACCACAAAATCATCATGATATTCCATGAAAACTCTATTCATTATATCCATGAATACAGAGGGTGCATTAGTCAATCCAAAAGTCATTACTGTAGACTCGTAATGCCCGTACCTTGTTCGAAATGTTGTCTTCGGAATGACTTTCATCTTCACACACAACTGATGGTATCCAGATCGAAGGTCAATCTTTGAAAAGTATTGAGCTCTATGAAGTTGGTCAAATAAATCATCAATGCGAGATGGGGGATACTTGTTCTTTATTGTTATAGCATTGATCTCCCTGTAGTCAACACACAACCTCATTGATCCATCTTTCTTCTTAACAAAAAGGACAGGGGCTCCGCATGGAGAAACACTAGGGCGGATAAATCTCTTATTACTCAATTCCTCTAGTTGTTTCTTTAGTTCAACTAATTATATAGTGGCCATTCTATAAGGGGTCTTCGATATAGGCCTTGATCGAGGAAGTAAATCAATGGAAAACTCAACTTCTCGTTCTTGAGGATGTCCTGGTAAATCTTCTGGAAACACATCTACACATTCTTTCACAATAGGTACATCCTATATTTTAACATTACATTCCTCACCCTCAGTCATTTCATTCTCTTCCTCCCAAATAATTGAATTTAGTTGAGGTACTAGGGGTGGATCTAAATAAGAATTAGGTGGTGACCATTCTTCACTAAAAATAAGGTGTTCCTTATCATCATCATCAAAAATCATAACCTCCTTCCTCTTACAATAAATCTTTGAATCATAGTCTGAAAGTCAATCCATACCGAGGATTATATAAAACTCAATCGTAGGTATGAGAATGAGATCAGCAAATATAGAACATTTATGTGCTCTAATGGGGACTGATTCACAAAACATTGTTGCAATGATACTTACCTTAAGAGTTTTGACTGACAATTCTCTTGTTAAATCAAATTTGAAATATCTAATTTTCTTAGAAAACTGGGAAGATATGAAACAATGCGATGATCCAGAATCAAATAATGCATTTTCTAAACTTGATGAAACCATTAAATTACCTGCCACCACGTCTTTTGGAGCTTCAACCATAGCAACAGTGATAGCATAAGCTTGGCATTGATCCCCTGGCCTCTTCTGAGGTAAGTTCCCCTGAAGCTTAGGACATTAATTTGCATAATGTCCCATATCTCTACAATTATATCATTCATATTGACAGCAACTCTCTTTCCCTTACAATCGTGAGATTGGTGGCCTTTTTCACCACACTTGTAAGAGACTCCCATTCCCTTCAAGCAAGTTCCTGGGTGTTTCATCCCACATTTACTACAGGATTGATATTCAAATTTTCCCTTCTTCCCCTTATTTCTTTTCCATATTGATCAGAAGATCTCTTATTTTCTTTCATTGCTTTAAAGTCATAAGACTTAGAGAATTCCTTTTCCATCTTGATAGCACACAATACAATATCTTCGTACGACTAGAAGGTTTTTGAGAATAATTCTCTACATAGATATGGTTTTAACCCATCAAAGAAACGATCAATCTTACTTCTTGGGTTACATATATAATCTTGAGCATGCCTCGCTAACCTTGTAAAGTTATCCTCATACATTGCGACATTATCATCCTCATTCTGCCTTAGACTCAGAAATTGCCTTTCCATATCTGCTCGATGGTCATGTGGAATGTATTTTACTAAGAAAATTTCATTAAACTCCCTCCATTCCATACTTGATACTTATTCATCTTCCTTTGTGTTTTGAATCAGCGGCTACCATTGATCAGCATCTCCAGTGAGGTGGAAAACTGCCATGACAACCTTCTCCATTTCGCTACTCCCCAAGGTGTGGAATATTTTATCTATGGAGTTTATCCATTTCTCAGATACTAATGGATTTATACTCCCGTTAAATTTTGGTAGTTGTTTCCTCATGAAGCGTTCAAACATTGATCCTCTACGTTGCGGATCAGGGTACTCCATAGAGTAAGGTTATTATTCAGAACCTGAGTGATTTGTCCCAGTATGGTGATAAGTTGATCAACACCAGTTGTATATTTGGCTCCACAATAATTATCTTGAGCAGTAGGGAAATGCCTACACGAAGTGCATGCATTGATACGGTTTACATTCCTCCCACTAGGTGCCATTTCTAAACAAGGCCTAAATTATATTAGTTTATGAATCAAAATACATAATTCCATACTTTTAAAACACTTAACATAAATTGAACTATAATCATAAAAATGTTTTCTTTGAGAATGTATATACTCATAAACCCTTCATAATGTTTTGTAAAGAAAATGAGAATTATCTTAAGCATATCCCACAGGAGTGTCGTAACCTAGAGTGCAGCAAGGCCCATTGTCGTGCACCACTTCCCGTTCGAGTCTAGCTCAAAGCGGTGTTTTCGGGTTTTACACCTAGGTACATATCTGCTAGAGTCTCCTCTTCCTGCTCGTATCCAAAAATGGATGTATTGCTCGGAATACTCACAAAATATCTATAATACCAAAATTCTAGGATGTTCTTATATACTAATCTTCAAGGTCTATGTTTGGGTTATGTGCTCTAATCAGAGTTTATCTAAATCTAGCTTCCCATGTTAGTATTAAACTGCCTCTGATACCAACTGTAACGCCCTGACCCCAGTTACCCAGAGTCGGTGCATTATTGTGTAACATTTTCATGATCACAAAAGATCAAGTCTCGAAAGTCCGATTAGATTAGTAGCCATCGAAACAGTAGATACATTCATAAGTCTTACATTACATCATAAAGTAAAACAAAACTACAACATCATCTTGTCTTCATATCCCCTCATACTATCCCTGTAGTGCATTCTTAATATACTTATTCACATCCTAGAAAAATTAAAACATTGGAAGGGTGAGCTCAAATGCTCAGTAAGGATAACAATATAGCGGAAGCTTTCATAAATAAACATTAACATTAAAGCAGTGTATAACTAAAACAAACGCCTTTTAAACTTGAAATTCAAAATAATATGGGAAAAATAAATTGAAATAATTCCATTTACTTATTCACATGTATATTCTACTAGTCAAATAATCACATTAAATATCAATAACCACATTCATAATGATGGATTTCATAATTCCAAACTATCATAACCACGTAGCCAAGGCATCATGCCATGACTACAAATTAGATTTTGCCAAGGCCTCGTGCCAAGACACTAGTTTGTCTCAAGAGACCTACCGATTAATCAAGGAGCTATATAGGGCTCCACCCATCACTTATTTAGTCTAATTCATTACTCATATGAATAGGTTTAAACATATCATAAACCATAACATAATCGTATCACATAGACATGCATAAAACAAACATAACATTTCCATATTTCAATCAAAAGATATAAATACAACACATTGATATAATATAAACATTATCAAAACCATTTTCAATAACAAAATAAAATAAAATTAAAAATTTTTATTTATTTTTCATTTAGAAAAATATTATGTCTTGTAGAGGAAGTCGAAACTCAAATAATGGTCACAGCGGCGGAGAAGTCGTTGTCGCCGCATACGCACGACAAAAAAACATTAAATTTTTTCCTTTAGTAAAACGCATCATATAAAAGCATTCCTTTTGAATACAAGTTAAATTCAAAGGGGTATATACACCGTATAAAAGAAATTTTTGTACAAAACAAAATATGCCTCAATGAATGGAGATTGAGACGAAGTCCCTTACCCCGTGTCCGACTTGACTCGACCATTTTTTAACCACCTGAATAATAAACAAGAGTTAATCTATAAATGTTTAAGAACCTTTTTCATGTTTATTATTCCTTTTATCACTTATTACCATGATATTGAAATTATGTAATTATTTATGTTAATAACGGTCATTTTGTTGATCTTTGGTACTTGAGTCAAAAATAAACTTCTTTTAATTACAAGTTGTTCATGTGGTAAAATATCCATTATATCGAGAATTATATTCATGATGTAGATATCATATATATCATATATATTCAGTATATACATTCATTCATAATATTACGTAACATTTAGAGGTAAGAAATGAAATGCACCATTCAGGGAGATGGTAAGTCGTACGTACGCATGAACACTACTTTCATTTATATTTCGTATTTAATGGAATGAAATCATAATGATATAATGGTGTATTATAATTCCAGTATAATATCATATATAATATTATTTAATCCATCCTTTATACATCCCACATATGGCATTAATAATTCATATCACTTTGAGGGGGCGGTAGTCCGCACTTCCTAAAAAGAAATTATCGCGTTTACCCATATTGGAAATCATAAAGGTATGTCATAAATGAGATAACAGAAGCATATGGAAAACATAAATATAATATATATATATATATCATATATAAAAATAGTTTCATTATAATGGCCACCATCAGAGGTGTTCAACGAATATTGAACAATCATCGTTTCGTGAGGCAGTAATCAACCACCCACAGAAACAATATGTTCTTTAACCATTAGATGAATGTATGTGTAAGTGTAAATAAAATAATTCTCATGACAACATTATAGTATATTTTAGATACTATTTTAATTATAAAATAAATTAATAAAAAGAGTTTAAGGGGTTTCAGAAGCAAAATAAAACAAAAGAACATAAGAGAAGACATTACCATAAAATCGGGTAACTCTTTTTGATTTGATCCAAAGGCTTCATTGGTAAGACTTCTTCCCAAAGTGAAGCTTCTAAGAGTAATATAGGGAAGTGTAGAGAGTATTTGGTCATAGTATGGCAGAGTCAAAATGCTTTGATGGTGTGAATTAGGTGGTAGAGGTGGGGGGGCCTTTTATAAGAGGAGAGGAGGGGCACTCTTGGAAAGTCATGAAATGTTACATGAATATGAAATGATTTTCGGATTTCAAAGGTCACAAAATTATATATTTAGAATATACGGTGATAAGAGTCCAAAATATACTTATCCAATATGTTTTTTACAAGTTTAAGTCTTATATTTAACATTATCTTTTCATTTTATTTAAATCGTTAATAAATGAGATAATCGCTGCATCATCATTGTGTCATAAACAATTTAATTTATTTAATGAATAAAAATTATAAAAAAATAGAATGATGTTGGAAATTGTTTTAGCTTTCCAATGTATATTTATGGTAAAACAGTTAACTTATATAACCCCATGTAATAATTGTTTTAGTAAATCAACACATGTTTTTGACAATTTTATTTTTACTTTAAATAAACGGTTATTAATGTCATTTTCTTACCCAAGTGGCTCCATGGGGTCCCCAAGTTGACCCATTGATTGTCTTGGTCGGCCATGGATCATCCAATAAGTGTAGGACAAGTTTAAAGATATTTTTATATTTTTATAATATCATTTTTACCTTAAATATTACTAATTACCTGTAATCGTGGTTAATAAAACTTAAAAGTTACTAATCAACAAAAAATTATTTTAATCCCATTGAACCAAATTTTACTTCTTAATGAAAACCATGCATGTCATATTATTGAAAATCAAATCACAGAAGTGGTAATGTTTCATTTACACGAAAAACTAGTTTTTAAACTACCACTTAGTGGTTTCACTATTCATCAAAAATTGATGTTTTTCAGAATAATACCAAAAATTCACCCTAAGATATAATTGATATTCTGAATTAAAAAATGGTGTCTATTTTACAAAATTCCAAAAATATAAGTTTCATTAATTAATTTTATAATTAATTCCCATTGTCAAAACAAATAGTGTGTTTTTAAGACACAATATCAATCAAAACATTGACAATTGTTTATGTCCAATTTCAAAGTGAAGTTAATTCTAATGACCACCATTGGGTAAAATGGGAAAATTATATTGTAATTATACATTAAAACCACTTAATATAATAATTTATCACTATTAATTATTTTTATTTAAAATGTTGTTTTTAATTAAATGTTTGTAATATTCACTATTCATGAAAATAGAAAAGTTATCTGAAAAGTTCCAAAATTTCACCCTAGGATAAATTCAATATTCCGAATCAAAAAATGAAGTCCATTTTGAAAGAAAAAGTTTATAAAATTTCAAAAATTAGGATTTACTGTTCATAACAGCTACTTTCATTGGTTGTGGTGTGTGTTAGAACTCGAAGTTTCGTACAACACACGCTAATGTATTATTCAAAGAGAAGCGTATCGTGGAAGCATGGGGTTTTACACCCATTTTATGATTATAATGATATATAATTCATTTTTATTCATTTTACTTTTATAATCCATTTCTATCACTACTGTTTAACACGAATTATATTCTTCATATTAATCCATTTTTATTCAATTATTGAGATTTATATCTCACCTATTTCTAATGATTACCCCAACATTATATCATACAGTTCTATTTTCATTGGAATATTTTAACAATGTAATAAAAGATTCAAATAATGTTTTGAATCCAATTTTATAATTTATTGTGTAAGTGTATTCATTACCAATGAAGCTTTACTTATCAATATTTTAGTTTGTATAATGTGTAATTTTTTTAGTTAATCATGTCTTAATGTGAAATAAAGAGTAGGGTTGTAATACATGGTATTTAAGTTTTTCACTATATTATATATGTTTAGGTTATTTTTTACATTAAAATCCCATGTTGGATAATCCTACCAATTATTAATGGTTCTAGTTTTCTGGGTTTTCCCCCAACATCCCGAAAGGTCGTAATAAAGATTTTTGGCTACCTCCTCTCCCCTGTTAATTCTTCAGTAGTGGCGTCTTAGAATAGGTTTGTTCAGGGGGTAAGTGGTATGTGGAAAATTCGTTTTTATGTAAGATGTAGTGTGTGGTCCTTGGTGTCTTGGTGATGAAATGTGATTTTTGGTCCCAAGTGTCACAAGGATGAGCTATGATGTGTGGTCTTAGGTCTCTTTGAGATGAAATGTGATGTGATGTGTATCCTAGGTGTGTATAGAAGATATTTATCTTCCATGTGATGTGTATCACATGTGTTTGTGGGAATTATGGGTTGTGATATGTTACTATTTGATGGGAGAATATGTCGTTTGGGGTGGGGGAATGAGAGAAGAAAATTAGCGGGGAATAGGTAGTGATGCTCCTTTCATTATTATGATCATGATGTAATTTTATTATATTATATCTATAATTTTATTAGAAAACCATGGTGATGATGGGATTTTTTAGATTACTTTTATAGGTTCTTGTTGGTTCTTGGGTATGTTTGTGTCACATTAGCATGATCTTTTCACATGTTCACATGAGGTGTTTGTTATGTCCCTACTGGGTATACCTATTATGATCACCCTACATATATAAAAAAATTAGTTTTCTAGTAGAAATTTAATAGTAATTCTAAAAAATAATAGATAGGTTATAGTTATTGTTTAGGAACCTTTACAAACTCATATTTGTTATATCTTACTTTGGATACTTTTATATGCAATATTTTTATTTTGTTCACACATTGTGGGATAGACTTTGGTTTACTTTTATAATGTATGTTAGTGTTTTTTTGACAATTTTTTATACTATATCATAATCTTCTTCCTTTTATAGATTTTAATTTATCCCATAGTATGTGATTTTTATACCCTCAGTTTTAGTCTCCAACCCATGGCCTATTGGAGGTGGGACTCAGGGTCATTATCTCTCGCCCCTTATTATGGTATCTTTAGTGGGAATGGTTCTTGACACATGTGAGGGAAGTGGAGATAGAATAAGATTATTCTATTTACATAATAAAACATAAATATATGGGAGATAATAGTTATTTATATTAATAAATTTAAAATATTTTTAAGGATGTGGATGAACAATTAAAATAAAAATAATCATTTAATCCAAAAACCTCTTATTCAGACAGCTTCCATAGGTAAGTACCAAAAGCATTATTCGTATGGATTTATAATAAAAATAAGTGCTCCAAGTCGTGGCTAAGATTTTATGTAAGATATTTGGGAACTTATGGATTGATAAAAATGGCATTGGAGGTGTGAATAGGGGATTGTAGGGGGGTGGTCTTTTATAAGTGAAGTGATTGGAACACATGTAATTTCTCTATAGGAAAGGTATGCCCACTTTTTAAACTATTTAAATGGATCCAAAATGGTAAATTATAAAGCATAATACAATATAATATTGATATATGACTTTGAAATATATTTTAGACAAGATTTAATGTCATTTTAACCATTAATGTTTTAGTTTAACCCCTTGTAAACCCATTTTCACCATAACATAGGTATAATTTTTTCCGTTTTGATGATTCATTATGGTAAAAAATTATTCTCCCCTTATTATATAATATAAAATATCATTTTTAAAAAAAAAATCTATTATACTAAACTAAATTCAATAAATTTTATAAACTAAATTTGAAATTAAACACGTAGACGTAATAAAAAAACATGTTTTCATGAAGTATATTTTTTCTAGAAAACATGAATTTATATTAACTCTAATGATAATAAAAAGAGTTTTAATAATAAAAATGAACATTTTTTCATATTAAATTTAAAAGTTTATTGAAAAAATTCTGCATTGGGGATTATTTTAACTGATTAATAAGGATAAACATTATTCTTTTTACAATAGTTTCAGAAAATCAAATTTTAAAATATAAACATATCAAAAAGATCAATATAAATGTGATTCAAAAGTAACTATGTTGATTAAATATAAATAAATAATACTTATTTTACATTAAATCATATCAAAAAAATAATGGTACTTTTTAATCACATTAATTGTTTTAAAATAAATGTCATTTAAAAAAAATTAGTGGTTTTCACATTTCACTGGAAAATAAATATTAAAAAAAACTAAAATATTTAACACCAATTTAATTTCAATGTTAGGATTTAAAAAATTAATTTTATTTTATGAAATACAATTCATAAATTTTACATAATTTAATCTTTTTATTTTTCTTGAAATGTTTTCAAAAACTATTTCTAAGATAACATATTTTCAATGAATATAATTAATTTTATAAAAATTAACTGAATATTTACTAAATGTTTATAAATAATTTATATTGACTTTGAAATGTATATATTTATTTATAAAAATTTTAATACTATTCATACACTTTAATTTAACATCTTGGTTATATTGGATATATATTTCCTCGGTCATTTAAGCTATATATTGTGTGTTGTATATGACATCAAACATAATAGTATTATTTTTAAATATTGATTTGTTACATCCTCCCCTATCCCCCTAAATAAATATAATACTAAAAACATTAACTTGAACTAAATAATAAAATTTATTACATTTGGAAAAACTGCATATGTTGGAACCCACATCAAAATAATGGTTACTAAAACATCCTCTTGATAAGATGAAAAAGTGTGTATATGGGTTATTTGGAATAACACATACTATTTTTCCAAATATCAGGACATAGGAGGGAGGTGATTATTTTTACATTAAATAGTACGTAAAAGTAAAAATAATTAAATCTAGTGGTATCGATAATTGATCATGTGAATGTGATTTATTATAAGAAAGTAAATAAACAAAAAGAAATAAACCAAATAGGTTTGAAAAAGTCATTGATATCATAAAAAATTATGTTAATGGGATAAAATTCTGTTTGATGAATTTTTTCCGAGGGTTTAAGAAAACATTACTATCTAAAATAAAGAAACATGGAAATAAACATACTTGATAAGTTTAAATTGATACCATTAATAAATTTCCAACACAATATTATCTATTTCTCTATAAAATGAGAATTAAAGATGATTTTTTCATTCCCAAATCACTAAATGAAAATTTTAATGGAAGATATACCCGAATGAGGGATAATCTAGCTATTACATCTGACTTTAGACATCTACTAAATCATTCCAAAGTAGTAATATGTGGACAATGTTCAAACCAAGGGATTATAGTGGGTTCCATGGTAAGAGAGAAGGGTTGACTGTGGGAAATTGGATGGGATTGTAGGGGTAGGTAGGGTAGATCTATAGCACCAAGACAATAGGGTTTGAGAGGGGATACTAGTATAAAATTATGTGGATGATGGTGGTTGAGTAGGGTTGAAGGCTTTGAACACCTGGGATGACAAGGTCTAATGAGGGGTTTTGTGCGAGGATGTCGGCCAGGAATGCGATGGTGGGTTCATGTGGTAATTTTTGAGGGGTACATTAGCTAATAATAGGGAGGGGTTCCAACATGAAATGTCATGGGGAATAACAAGGTAGGGTTGGGGAGGGGGATTGCGGGGAAATGGGTCAGGGATGGGGATGGGGGTGTAGGTGCACACATTAGGGATATTTTTTTGCATATATTGATATATATATATATATATATATGAAAAATTATAATAATAGTATATTTAAGTATTATTTTAATTAATTATAAATAAATAAAAGATGGAAATTACTTTATTAATATAATAATTATATTTAATTTATAATTTATTTATGAATTAGTTGTTAGATAGGAGTGTATTTCTAATTTAATATAAGTAAATATATTTATATTTTACATTAAATTATATTGAATATCTATATTTTACTAAATTATTTGAATTTTTAATGATATTGATTTTTATTTTATTTTATTATTATTAAACGATGTTGTAATTTATTATAGTTGGTAGATTATATATTTTTATTTTTAATTAGTGAATTATATTGAGATTATAATTTAGTATCACAATTGTTTTATGATAATATTTTTCAGTATATTTATATAATTTTGTAAATTAATATTTTTTAATTTTTTGAAGAATATTATATTTGAATTTATAATATATATATTAAAATTGGTCATTATAAAAGATTATATTGAGGAATTATCATAATGAATTTTTTATTTTATTATTTATTTATATATAAAATGAAAAAATTTATGATTTTAAATAAAATAATATATTTTATAAGTATTGTGTTTACTTATTTATATAAAATAAATATTACAAAATTATGGATATTTTAATAAATCGTATTTTTTATTATCAAAATTGTATTCTTGTAATTGGTTATATATATAAGATAATGTTTTTTTAAAATATTTGATATTATTGAATAATTTATTTCTTGAAGATTATATAATGGAATATTTTTTGTTGATATTTATAATTAATGATAACAAATTCATTTCTCAGAAAATAAATAGTTTTTGTTGTTACGATAAGGCAAAAAAATTAAAGGTTAGAAACACATTGAATGCAATTAAACTAATAATATAAATAGATATATAAGATGATAAAAATAATTATTGGTACCCATAGTTATTTTCAAATAAATTTTATATCTGTTGTAATATATCATTATTGACCAAAAATATAATATCTAGTTTTAATTTTCTGATGGTTAAGGTCACTTTTTTGTAGTGATCGCTTCATGGGTGTGGCATTCTAGATGTACAGATTAACGATGCTATAATTTTTCAAGGTGAAAAGGTAAATGATATATTATATTTTGAGAATTATAAATATCTCATGAATATCATCCTTATTTCAGGAATATCTCATATATTAATTATCATTATCCATATTACCTTCCATGTAATGCATTTCTGAAAAATGAATCGCATTTCTTCATGAGGCAGATTTTTTACGTACGAATTTGCGATGTTATTTTACCCCCCACTTAATGAAAATTAATAAGGTATATGTCATTTTTAATTAAATAAGTACTAACATGTTACATATATCATATATAAACTTTAAATCCAATGATATAATAATTTTTGAAGGGAAACCATGGAAAATGAATAACATTGGTTTGTGTGGCGGTAGTATATCATACACATTAATAATTATTTAGTATTATATATGAATGAATATGAGATTGATCCAGGTTATTAGATTAACATAATAATATATCGGTAAATTATATATATATATTTATTATATTACCATATTTTGATAAGATTTTATTGTGGTGTAAGAATAAATAATAAGAAAATACACTATTAAGAACAATACCTCTTCTCTACACAACCACCTTTGGTAAGAATAATTATTATTCATATGTTCACATTATGATCAAAATTAGGGTTCTAAGATGTGTTTAGGGATGTAAGGAAGACACTTGGGAAGGTTTTGGCTGAGAAAAATATAAATTAAGGTGTGAAGAGTATAAGAGTGTGGGTGGACATTTATAAGTGAGGTGAGTTTAACACATGTTTTTTTAAAAAGTTGTACCCACTGGTTTCAAAAGTATAATTGAAAAAATAAACCATTATAGAGCCTTATAAATTATACATTTTGAATATTTTTGTAAAATATATTTTAAAAATGTATTGAGGTAATTTTAACCACTATATTTTTAGTTTAACCCCACAGTAAACCTATTTTAACCTTAACCATGGTAATTAATTATCACTATTTTCATTATTAATTGAGGAAAAAAATTATTTTGTAATTATTCCATAATGTAACATATTATTATATCAAATATTAAATTAATTTTAAACATTTAAATTCACATAATTAAAAAAATTAAAATTAAAACAATACCTTGAGTGGTAATGAAAAAAAAAAGGATTTCTAGAAGTGTATTTTTCAACCAAAAGTTGGGTTTATATTAATTATATGAATATTAATATTCCTTTTATTAATATTAATTAATATTTTATTATATATAAAATATTATTTTATTTTTAAATATTTCATATTTGAAATTTTTTTATTTAAATAAAATGAGAATAATTATGAACCGTAAAAAAGCTTTCTTGAAAACCCATTTTTAAACCCCTAAAAATTTATATTAAAATAAAATAAAATATTGATTTCAAACTAGTAAACTGGAATAAATATAATTAAATTTTACTAATTTAAATTGAAATAAAATCAAAAAACCAATAGGGTAATAAAATTTAATTATTTCATTGTAAAAAATCACATATTAAAAAAATAACTACTTTCAATATTCAGTGAAAAAATAAATGTTTTTGAAAAATATAAACATATCACCCAAAGTAAATTTTCATATGATGATTTCAAAAGTGATTTTATTCTTTTCAAATAAAATATTTAATTTAATAAACCCATAATAATATGGTTTTAATAAAAGGAAAAAAATAATCATTGAAGAAAATATGTTTGTGAAGAAAACCATTTACATTGGAAAAACATGAATGATTATGTGATGAAAATCTATCAATTATTTATATTGATTAAGAAATATATATATTTATATGCTTCCTAAATTAGTAAGTATGATTCATACTATCTAATTTAAGAGGTTGGTTGAAAATATAATATTTTACATGGGTCATTTAAACCTACTTTTTCATGTCTTATTATCTTTAAAACAAATGTTTCTTCTTATACAATCTAAATATGTTAAAATATATGATATAATAATTATTATATAAAGATGAATTATTATTTACCATTCATTTTTTCTATCCATCGAAAAGTAAAAAAAATGGTAATGTGTATGTACGACCTAATGTCTCCATGAATAATATTATTCAATTATTTGTATCTAAAATTTATTGAATATCGTAAATGTTTATTATGTTAGTAAATATAACATATATATCATATATAAAATTTTGGATATAATAGATACAACAACATATCATAAGGACCATCACTAATGAAAAGAAATTCTCCTAAAAAGTGAAATAGTTAACACCCAAATATGACGATTTTAATAAGGAATTACTAGTAAATGTTTGTAGAGATGTTATCATTGGGAAATAAATTATATTATAAGTACAAAAAATTAATATATTAAAAAAGGATAATAAAATTAAAAAATATTGACTATATTTTAGAGTAAACCAGCATTAATTTATGGTATGTTAAATTTTTATTAAAATTTAATATATTTGATAACATACATTGCACAGAACAATAAGCTTAAAAAAAGACAAAATATTATTAATTTAAAACGAAAATTTTAAAATTTTAATTAAACTGGAACGAATTAATTGTATTAACTAAATTATGGTGTATAAAATTTTCCAAATAATATTTTACATAATAATTAATTTATTTTGAATATGAAGGTAATTTTTAGTAATGTAATTTTGTTCTTCAAAAACATCTTTTCATCAGCAATATATTATTAATAATTTCTATGAGAAAACAAATATAAATAATTTTTGAAACATTTAAATATTTGTTGACAAAATGAAAATTATTTTTTTACTCATCTGGCCAATTTTATATTCTATAGAGTTTTTGATAATTTTTTTAAATGTTTACATTTTCATTGAATACTTAATAATAAAAATAATTATAAAACAATATTATATATATATTTAAAATTAATTTCATGAAATAAAATGTATATCAGTTTAACTAAACTTTATATATATATATAATATAATTTATTAAATTTAATAAATATTTATACCTTATTTTCAAATAAGTACATTTTCAGGCTTGAAAACTCATTCTTCGAGAAAACTGTTTTCATTTCATTTTGAAGATTTAATTTTGAATATAAATTTGAACATTTTGTTTCATGAAATTTTAAAAATGTACTATAAATTTTAAATTTTGAGATCCAAATTATTTTATTTTTTATTTTTTTATTTTAGTCATAAAAAGGATACTATGGTAAAAATTATTTACCGATGTATAGGTAAAATAATGTAGCGGGTAATTGTTAACAGGTAAAATCATAATATAGATAGAAACTAAAACAATAAATTGGTTATTAAATTAATTCTTGACCATTACCATACATTAAAAATGTAATTCTCAATCTAATTCATTATAACTAATGTCTCCCAATTGTGGTTGGCTTTAAATATTCAATAATAATAATTTAATAACACAAGACCACCCCCACTGAAGTATAAATACCACCCCTCACATCCCACATTCTACCCAAAAGCCTTAAAATTTTCAAATGTCTTCCAAACCATCTCATACCCACACTCCCCACATCCATGTTCTACTCATCTCACCCAATGACCAATTCCATGTTCTTTTAGTGGTCCTTCAATTTGGTGATATTAAAGAGGAGGATAATGTACACAAGGCTAAAGGTAAACATGATGTAAGTGTTTCACATCTTATTTTTACATCTTAGATATATATTCCTTATTCACAATTTATTTCTATTGTGAGGTGTATATACTGAACATTGATATATCGAATAATTAATTTCATTATATTCAATGTATTCACTATTTAATTTGATAATTATTACTTTAATGGGGCATACAATGCAATTAAATACCAAAATGGTAAGTGATTTTTTAACATAGTTTCCATTCATTGTGTTAAACTTCTACATCATTGATTATTCCATGTTAAAAATTTGAGTGAGATGAATTTTTATTATATTATTTTGCATTTCCTTTTGTTTTATGTGGAGTTATATTTGATAAACATTATAGATAAATTTGATTATTGATTACTTCATTAATATGATATTTATGTGAAACATTTGTTTAAAAATTATAATTTAATATACCCCTTAAAACTATATTTTTTATCTGTCTCCCTATTTTGAAAAATTCTTTCTATTTTTTATGATTATATTATTATTTTTTTAAACATTTTTTACTCGTGTTTTATATTTAAACATAATGGATAAAAAGGATTCTTTTAACTATTTTAAATCAATTTATTTGTGATAGTTTAACAAAAATATGGATGAAATGTATTCTAAGATATGCATCATGAGTGGATTTTCTTCTTATTGTGTTACCTTAATGATTTGATGTTTTCGTTATAATATTATAAGGATATTTTCAGATACAATGTTTCCTTTATAATTTTTCATCTATTTAAAATAGAAATGATTTGATAATCGAAATAATATTTTTTAATGATTTCCTCAAGTGATCTTTCAAAACTTTTTTCCATATATGATAACATTATTTGATGTTACTTATTATTTAGTAGGTAACATATTGTATGATATTATCCTTATTCTTTCAATGGTTGGTCTATGTTTATGATTGAATTATGTTTATAAATCTTGTTTCCTTTCCATGAGTTCTGTTGTGATGAAATTTTTATTAAACACATTTCATTGCATGGGTTCTGATATGAAGAATATATTATGTTCTAGTAGAACACAACTATAATGTTTTCATTACGTGATTATGGTTATATTATAATAAATGGTGGGGGTTGTGTTACAACCTATTATGGGTGGGACCTATATGTCCCTATAATACATTGGGTAATGATTTGTACCTCAAGAGATTTAAAGGACTAAAAAAATAACTGATCGCCATTAATTAAAATTGGACTGTAAGGGGGATTGAACTCAATCTAATAAAAATAGACTGCATTGGGGAGTGAATATGATTCAGTAAGACTTAGCTAGAATGGGAAATAAAACTAGCCCATTAAGGTAATTTTTCCACCATGATAGTGTTAAGAGTTAATGTGGACCATAATTATGGTATGGGGAGTGAACCCATTCCACTATTATAATTTTGGAAAAGAGCCTTGACTTTTAAGGATATGATTTTATATTCTTATTTTTATGTTAAAATTCCATTTCATATAACATGTTTATATCATTTTTTTCATGACATATGAATTTCCAATATTACTTCAACGATATTAGATTATGATATTTGATTTGTAAGGTATAATATTATATTGTTATGTACATTTTATTATTCCATTATACTTATGATTTTATTAATATCTCCTTGATTACACTTCCGAAAAATATGAGACAATGATTTTCCTATGTTTCTTATCAATAGGATACAAATAATGGTATTATGTATGAAATATTAAAAATGGTTCTAGATGTTAAGGAATAATCTAGAGAAGATGTAGATACATTATGTACCATATTGGTTATGTTTCCATGATTCCAACGAAACTAAAACCATAAGGTTCAAGAATATTTTTCTTATTTTGTGATAAATATTAATCTATTTATATGTAATAATTATGTATCAAAAGAGAGGGTAGATAAATATGTTTTCAGATAATGGTTTAGCCCACGGGGGCTGGGTGAGTTGGTTCAAGGAGGTGGTGTCCCATCGTCGAGGTTCTGGGTTCGAGTCCTCACAATGGAAACATACAGCATTTTCCAGCAATCCTCTCATCCCCCCGACTCTGCGGGAACTGGCCCATGCCAAATGGTTGGCCACCTTGGGCCGAGCTGGGGAGGTGTGGCATGCATGTGGTGTAAGGCCGCACCTATACATGTGTTATCTGCTAAAACACTATTTTTAAACATAAGAAAATGGCTTCACTCTCTGATTCCGTGCCCTCTAGTTTTCAAACCTGCCCAGTTGTTTCCTCCTCGGCGCCTGGACCCCTGCCGGCGCACTCATCCCCTGTGACCTTCGACCTAGGGGTGGGTTAACCAGATGCGGGATGCCCTACCTGCGGGGGGGGGGGGGGGGGATCCTCCCCTTCCTCCTCCTCCCCAATGCCACCCGGTGTGGTCATTCAAGGAGGCACTCTGTGGAATGGACTCTGGGGTTTCAGACTTGTTCTTTACGGAAATCGACCCGTTTTCTCAATCGGTGTTGCAGGATGGAGCGTGGTGCGTGCTGACGGCCCCTTCATTGGCATTCGACCAAGTTGTGGCAGGGATCAAATGGTCATTGGTGGCGGGTTTTGGGGTGGATAAACCCTCGGTCTCAGTCTTCAAACGCTTGGTGGGCTCTTGGGGTTTGAAGGCAGAGGCTCGGATCTCCATGATTCACAGGTGTTTTTTCTGTCTGGTGATGGCTTCGGAGGCTGATTTAATCCAGGCTTGCTGTAACGCTCCCCTGTACTTTGGGGGTTTGTGATTCAATCTTTCTCGTTGTTCAATTAAGGCGCATAAGGGAAAGGTGGACTATCAGGCTGCTATCTGGGTAAGTTTTCATGGCCTACCAGTTTCGTTGCAAAATCTTTCTTTCCTCAGGGCTATTGGAGATGCGTTGGGCAGTTTTCTCTGTGCGAACATGTGGAACTGCAGAGGTGTGGAGCTGTTGTTCCCCTGTATTTTCATCATGCCAGACCTCTCCTTTCCTCCTCTAGAGTTGCTATCCTTTACGTTTCATGATGAAGAGGTGTGGTCCTTGGTCATCGGATATCCAGTGTACCCCTGCTTTGGTGAATCTTGTTCTCTCTATGGGCATTCAATGCAGAACTGTAGGAAGCAGTGTCCTAGGATGTAGCCTATTTCCCACAGTCCTAATCATGGAGGCTCTTCCTTTTCAGAGGTTTTTGTCTCCATGCCTTCGTCCAAGCAGCTGGCTCCTCTTGATGCGGGTGTTTCTTCCGGTCATTACACCTTTTCCTCTATGGTTGAAGGTAGTTGTGAGCCTGATTTCCCAGGTGCTGAGGTTCCCTATGGTTTGGATCTAACCATTTTCAATCTGTGTGCTATATGTTCTATCCCTTAGGATTCATGGCCCAGGTTCGGCCATTTCTCCAATTTTCTTGTGTTAGGTGAGAGATTGGAATCTTTGTTGAAGGTAGTCCCGGAGTTGCAGAGTTTTTTCCCCAGGGGAATTGTTTTGTTCAGATAGGAAATGAACAGAGTATCCTCTTTCAGTCCAAGTTATCCCTGGTCCTGGGGGCTATCTTATTGGGTAGGGTTGTTTCTTCAGGGGCCAGGAAATCAGGCATTGGCTATGGGGGCAGTGCTAAAATGCCCCTCTCCATTAGGGGTTCCTCGGAGGTCAGAATGCTGGCCAGAAATATTGGCTCATCTTCTTCGAGCGGTCAGGTTCTTCTACTAGTGGATTCGGTGGTCGGGTCGTCAAGTCTGGAGGCTCACGGGAAGGAATCAAAGCGTCCTTCAAGGATCACCCCATCCCCCTATGCTCCTGAGGGGAATGTTTTGGGAGTTCGTATGAGATAATCTTTGAGTATATAGCAATAAAGGGATTGCATTCCCCCCCCCCCCCTATGATAGAGACCAAGTTGCTGGGGGTCAGTTCCAAGCTTCCATTGTACCCATGAATCCCATCCTAATATGGAATGCTCGAGGGGTTGGAACAAGGGTCAAAACAGACTACATAGCCTTGGAATTTAGGAAACACAATATCAAAGTGGTTGTGATACTTGAACACCAGCAAAAGTCCTCTAAGATCAAAGACTTTTCCCGTAAGGAGACGCTTCACCCATCAATGCACGGGGAGCCGACTAATAGGTATATTTGGATCTTTTGGCATAGAGAGGTGTCAGTGGATTTGATTCAAGATGGTGATCATCATATCACGACGAGGGTGACCTATGAAAGATCCTCCCTTTTATGTGTATTTTGTGTATGGCAGTTGTGATGCTCAGCGGAGGGAGACTTTTTTGAGTGATCTGAATGCTTTTGACCTAGGGGATCAACCCTGGATAGTGGGAGGCGATGTTAATGATATTTCATACCATGAGGAGAAGAAGGGTATAGGTGACTTTTCTAGGAGGGCTAGTAGGGCCTTTGCTCACTTTATGGCAGGGAAAGGGTAGTTGGATTTGGGTTTTACAGGGGAACCGTTCACCTAGTGCAACAACCATAGGGGAAATGGCCGCTACTGGAGCAGGATTGACCGCTGTATAGCTAATGTACATGTGGTGTCTATGTTCCCAGAAGCGAGGGTTGACCACCTGACTCACAGCATCTCTGACCATTCCCCTCTTTTGTTTCCCTGAAAAAGGGGAGGGGCAGTGCAGTTTGGCTTCCGATACATGAGGTGCTGGTCTATAGCTCCAAGTTTTCAGCAAACGGTGAGAGGAAGCTGGGATGAACTGATCCAAGGACATTTCTGGGGCGTTTTCCATGGAATGTTGAGGAGGCTCAAGAAGGCTCTTCTTTCTTGGGCTAGGGGTATCACCCCCTTAGATCAGGAGTATTAAGAGAAAAAGAAGGAAGTTTAATGCATCCAGCTAAGCATTGAGGATGTTTGGGATGATGAAGTCTTTGGAAAACTATCAGTGAAGAAGAAAGATCTGGAGGCCTTGCTACTTTCGCAGGAAAGTAAGGCCAGGGATTGTTCGAGGATGAAATGGCTCAAGGACGGTGATAAAAATACAGCTTTTTTCCATGCCTACATCAATTAGAGGTGGCGCATTGTTAAACCGAGCATGGCCCTTGAGGAAGGATCCTTCACTGATGACAGGGATGTGTTTGGGAAAATGGATTTCATGCATTTCAAGGACCTTCTCACTGGCCCTAACCCACACATGCCTCAAGGGTATCCTAAGGGGGAAAGATAATGAGATGATGGAGTGTGTCCCGGAGGAGAAGGTGATCGGTGCAGCAATCGAAAACCTTAATCATGAGAGTGTTGCAGGCCCTGATGGATTTCCTAGAATTTTCTATTAAACTTCCTTGGATGTGGTGAAGGGGGAAATAATTCTCACTCTTCCGGATTTCATTAGAGGGGGAAGCCTCCCTATAATTTCTTCGGCCACGACTCTTGTCTTGCGGCAAAAAACTAAGCACCCATCAACCCTTCTTCATTACCAGCCTGTGAGTATGTGTAATTTCACATAAACAATTATGGCTAGAAAAATCAACAGGAGGATGTCGGGGAGCCTAAATCGGTGGATATCCATGGAACAACATGGATTTGTGAAATATCATTCTATTCAGGGAGCCATTACGATGGCACGAGAGTTATTAAGAGTCCTCCCTACCATGTCTCGGGGTTCCAACTTGGCCATCAAGCTGAATATGAGCAAGGTATATGATAGGACTGAATGGGGATTCATCAACAAGTTCCTAAAAAGATGGGTTTATTTAGCTGGTCTTGTAACATCATGTTCATGTGTTTCAGCTGGGTTGGGATGGCGGAGGAATTTATGGGAATAACACAAGGATTATTCAAGATGGTTAGAGGCCTCAGGCATGGTGACCCGCTATTTCCGAGCATCTTCATTCTCATGCAGGATACCTTGAGCTGGTCGATCAATAGGGTAATAGCTAGAGGGGACGTTCTCCCTTACCGTAGGAGGCCGAACCTCCCTCCCACATCTCATTTAATGTTCGTGGATGATACTCTTATATTCATTAATGCAAGAAGGAGATCCATGCGGGGCGTCATCAATATTCTTGAGGAGTACTTCCACTGGAGTGGCCAACAAAGTAACCGAGGCAAGAGTGGATTCTACATGGAAAATACATGCATTCTGGGTTGGGTGACTGATATGGGAAGCAACTTGGGTATGAGTCATGGCTCATTACCAATAGAAAACCTTTGCACCCCGGTGTCATCGGGCCGTATGTGCATTAGTGATTTTGATCATGTTTTGAGTAATATTATGGTGCACATACTCAATTGGAATAATCACTTCTTATCCTTTGGAGGTTGTATCACTCTCGTCAATAGTGTACTCTCTTCCATCCCATTGCACGTGGTATCGACCACTAATGTGCCAAAGGGTGTCAACAGAACCATTGATATAATACTGGCCTTGTTCATATGGGATTCATCCTCAGAAGGTAAGAGGTTTTGGGTCTCTTGGGGAAAGATGATGCAGCCCATTGAGGAGGGAGGTATTAACGTAAAAATTCTGGAGCAGACAATCTGTTACTTGCATGCGAAGCTGGAGTGGGAGGTGATTGAATAACAAACCTTGTGGGGAAAGATGATGGCTCCCCGTTATAGGGCCAATGCTGATATCCCTTTGGGGATAGGGTCCCCGCTCTGTACATCGGTGTGCTGCAGTATTCTGAGCTTAATTCATACCTCGAGGTGGATTATTGGGGATGGGAATGTACTTTTCATGCACCAAAACTGGTTGGGTTCTAACCTGGGATACCCGGGCTGCCCAGCCCCTCAGATTTCTTTTAGGGAGGTGAGCCAGTTTACCTAGTTCATCAGAGAATTCCAGGATGAGAAACAACAGGATCTTTATGACTCCATTGTCATGAGCTCAGTACCAGATCGATGTGTCTCCACCCCCTACACCTCAGGGAGATTTAATGAGAATAATTTTTATAGGCTCTACTACACTCAGGGACATCAAGGGGGATGGTTTGGATAGGTCTGGTGCAAGAAGATCCCGACTAAGTTCAATTTACTAACATGGAGAATACAGCATTAGGCCCTTCCAAGTGATAAAAATGTCACAAATCTCAGGATTAGCATCGCATCTTATTGTCTTTTCTATGCGATCGGAAGCGAGGAGAGCATCAACCACATATTTTTCGAAGGGGAGTGGGCATGACAGGTGTGGGGTTTCTTCGAGTACTTTACTGGATACACTACTGCAAAGGAAGGCACAAGTTCGGGCGAGGATACCATGGTAGGACATGTTTATTTTTTGGAGAAATGGTTTCTGGGGGAGGATGAATCTGCAAGGGAGTGCTCTGCTCGTGCCTGCATCTTCAGTGTGGGGTGCTGGAGCCTGTGGTCTGCCTATAACCTGGCCAGTTATGAGTGGAAACCAGCTTCGGCTAGAAACATCATCACCAGGTTGAGATGCATCCTGCTTAACCTATGCAGAATAGAGGGATACTGGTCGGCCTCCCCTTCCTTGCGCGGACTGTATGCGCACAAGGGATCTGCTCAACGCATCAGGCATCAAGGTTCCTAGGTGCGATGGGACCCACCTGCTGTTGTCCTAAAATAGAATATGGATTGGCCCTATGTTTCGGGTGATATGTGCAGTGGTGTTGTGGTCCGGGACTTCAGGGGTAGTGTGTTTGTGGTTTCCACAGCACATTACGGAGAAGGTAATTCTTTATAGGAGGAGGCGAAGGCTATCCTTACGGGTATCACCCTATGCAAGTAATGATAGATTCAAATATCCCAAGTGGAGACGGACTCGAAGATAATCTATGAGGCTTTGTGAGGAAGAGGGACCATACCATGGTCTATTATGTATACAATCAGAAAATTCAGGGTACACCTTTCCAGGGAAGCTCGGGTCACTCACACGTGGAGGGAGGGGAACAAGGTGGCGGACCACCTAGCATCTAGGGTGACCCCAGGAATCTGGGTCCAATGTATTTCTCATGTGTCACTTTTTAAGCCCGAGGGGGTGGAATTGATCCAGCATGAGGACCTTGGCCTTCATTATTTCCGACCCCCTAGACTTGTATGCTCTCTGTTCTGTGCTATTTTCCTTGAATAAAATTGGTAATGTTGATGATGAGATAAAGGTTTAGTTATCCTTTGGAAACTAGGATGAGAAATACTTAAGTAGATCCCCATGGTTAAGTTTGATTATTGGTTACAATCTTATAATTTTGTTAATGATCATGAATGAAAGGGGACTAAACCAATGGTGTCATTCATTTATATTTTATATTAAATTTATATGGATTATGGGGTTTCCAATTATGATAATTATTTCTCACACTACACAGTTTTTTTTAAGATAATGTACGTATGTAAGATGATTCATGTTAATGGAAAATGTGATAGATAATGGAATGATTATCCTCACCCGATACCAAATTAAATGGGAGTTATAAGGAAAAACATTGTTATTATACCTAATCTTAAATCACATAATAGGACTAATAACATCAACAATGGTGTATTTTGTGACACATATAAAAAGAGAAAGATGGTGTTTCAAGGTGACCAAAAAGAGAAATGTTCAATTATCCTCATGTACAACATGTGGGAAGATGCCTCAAGGATAATATTTGGAAGGAACTGAAAGATTATTTTGTGTATAAGAGAAGGGCCCAATGAAAGTAATTTTAATGAAATTTTAATGGTTTAGTTATTTAAATGGACAATAATAATGGTATTCCTATGGAATTATCGATAATTTTATGTTTTAAATGTTGAATGTATGGAAATTATGAAAATCAATTCTCTATGAGGGAAAGCACAAAAAGAGAATCAACAAGGTCATATGTGTAATGGTAACATTTTGGATGAAGAAGTTACTAGGAATGACACATGAGATAGAAAAAGTGTTATGGAATAAAATGAAAAATATTGGTTAATGGTTTAAGAAGGAAGTGGAATGATTGAGTGTTTATTCAAGAATAAGTTTGTAGAAATACATTTACTGTATGTGGAATAATGAAACATATAAATATTATACAACATAGTTTTTCATTAGTCATTTGAATGTATATGTTGAATGGTACTGGTAATTATGAATAGTGATAGAGGTAGTAATGTGATATTTCTGAAGATCGTGTGATTAAGGAAAATATAACCCTTAATATGTTCTTGATGTAGTAATAATAATGTGATAAATATATTTTGTTCTGATAAAATAAATGAGATAATATTGATGACTTTGGAACTGATTAGTTATATGAATACAAGTTTCCTTATGGATTGAGTTTATAAAATTTTGGATTTATTGTATGAGGAAAGTGTTATTTTTAAAATCATTCATTCTTATAATGAGATTTTATATTAATTAATGTAATGAAAATGTTTCGATAGAATTTTAGATAATGAAATCCACATGATGGGTCTGTTCTAATTAATAGTTATATCACTTTATGGGGGATTAATGATAAAATGAGTTTGAAAATATAGTGGCCATTATTAGAAACATTGTATCTTATTTATTTTGAAGGTTCATAAGGTAACCATTTATTAAAAAGTATTTGTTGATCTTTGTCATATATTTTAGAGAATAATGTATTACTTAAACATGTGATGATTTATACATATTTTTTGAACTTTGAAAACTATTTTTTCATGATGATTTGTAGAGATAGAAGTAATTACAAGTCATCCCATTATGGATCTTATTATCCACTAGTTATTTATGAATTAAAATTTCAAAATCATTACTTAGAGTGAGAAATGAAGTGTAAATTGATCATGTCACAACCAAAGAGTGAGATTTTACTAATGAGAGGAGATCAACTAACTATATCTTCTCTAATGATATCAAAATAAAATTATATCATATTATCAACATTTCAAATGATACTGGGGACATTTTTTAAACCTATTTCATCTATGTTTTGTGTTCATTAACTATATAAATATCATTTTCTATATCATTCTCATTTAGAACATGATAGTTACAATTTTCTTCCCTGTCCATATTTTAACTTTCTATTAATTGTTTAGAAATTAGAATCCTTTTTTTCTGTTAACATACAACTTTTACATTCCAATACTTAAGATGATGTTTTATTAGCCCAATTTATGATGTGGGTTTCCCAAAAATTAATTTTCAAACATACACCATTTATTTTTGAACATAAATTTTATTCATTAAAGAATTATTTTTAAATAATTCATTTTATCAGGACCATATCTTAATGATTAGCACTTCCACTGAATCCCTCACAAGTTCATTATATGTTCCATGTATCTATCCTAAGAATATAAATACCCAATCCTTCACATTTTCTAAACATAGATGTCATACTACTAGATTAAGATACTTATTTTAAAGAATGACAAGTAAGAATTCTTGATCAAAGAATTAAATTTATACAAAATAATACCACTCGCCTAGATATATATTTTTGGTTAAATAAAATATTTATGGAATCTATATGGAACATAAGGATGTGGTAATGAAGAGATATCCTCATATATTAATATCATAGTGGTTAATTTTAAGGTTGAAATTCATTTTCAGGGGTGTAGAATTTTACCCCCCAATATATTTGTTATTTATATTTTTTAAGTTTCTTTATTCTTTTTAGTTTCTTATGTTGCACAATCAACGATATTAAATAAACACCAAAATATTATTATTTTTATGCGACCATTATAACCATACCATTGTATTGGAAGGAATGAATTTTATTATCCATTGTGTGATGTATATAATTTTCCCACACTTTGTTAATGTGCTAATTAATTCTTTGTGAATATGAACATAATTTTTATTAAATTCATATTTTTTAAATATATGTTTTCATCAAAAATTGGTTTTTAATGAAATATTTGAGAAATTAAATATAATTAATTATTGAAACATTCAAAAAATGTAATTGATTAAATTTATATCATTTTTTCATTCATCATGTAAATATTATCATTGGATAAAATTTTTATTATTTTCTAAAAAGTTTATTTTTTAAATGTATAGTAAAAAACAATTATTATTATATAACCCACAATTTTTTAAATAAAAAATTAATTTTGTTTAAAATTTATATAAAATTAAATTAATTAATTTTTAGTTTTATATAATATAATTAATTACATTAAAATAATATTTATAGCTACTTTAGATATAAATAAATGTTTTGTATAAAAACCCCATTTTTTCAAAAGTGTGTTTTTTCGTTGAATTTTGATGGTTTAATTTAACAAGTAATTTTTTAACATATGTATTTTTAAATATATTAAATGGATTTCATGTTTGGAATCATAAGTTCCATATTATTTTATAAGGAAAATTTCATTTTTAGGTATAATATATTTACATTCTAAAAATAGGATTTACCATAGTTTAACTAGAATAATTAAGTCGGGTATTGTTAAAATGTAAAAGCATAAAATACGTGTAAAATAAAATATTAATTGGTTGGTTGATGTGTTTATCAACCATAAACATCCTTTAAAAATTAATTATCAATCTAATTCGTTTTATTTAATTCCACCCAAATTTGTTTTCTTTAAATATAAAATAATACATTTTTAATCACCTAAAACAATCCATGCTTAATTATAAACACTTCCCACATTCTCCTAAAAATCCCTTATGCTATTAAAATATATTCCAAACCATATACCACACAATATCCCTTCATCTTGGTTCTCCTTGTCTTACATAAAGAACAATTCCATATTTATTAAGTGCTCATTCAAGGAGGTCATATTAAAGAAGAGGTTAAAGTACAAAATATTAAATGGAAGCATGAGATTAGGGTTTCTCATCTCATTTTTACTTCTATGAGAAATATTCATTATTCAAGAATTATATCTTTTCTGTGGTATATAATTACATTTAATATATCATATAATGAATCTTTTATCTTTGTGGCATTCACCGTTTCATTTGATAGATTTTAATTTAATGGGGAGTAAAATTCAATTGATTTTAAAGTGGTAAGGGATTTATTAATTCAGTTATCATTCATCAGGGTAAAATTATAATTTATTTTTTATTAAATGATATGATTATGTTTGATATGAATTTTGATTATCTTATGCTACATTTTCACCTGTTTTATGTGGATTTATATGTGACACACATAATCAATACATTTGATTAATGTTCACATAACTAGCATGATATTTATAGGAGCACTTATTTTAAAAAATATATTTTCTAATGTTTCTCTTAAAAATATATTATTATTTCATTTTTATATTTTATCAAAATGAATTATAAATTTTTTACTATTCTATTACTATTTTCAAAGTCATTTTTGCTCATGAATTTATATCTAACAAAATATTTTGAAAGTGTATTTTATTTATTTTCTAAATTAGGTTCCTTGTGAATTTTCTGATAAAAATATAGAAAGAATTTTTTTAAACTTATACAACATGAGATTATTTTTACCCAATCATGATGCCTTAATGATTTGATGTTTCCTCTATAATCATACAATATTATTTTCAAATAAAATGTTATCCTTTATAATTGTGTGGATCTTTAAAAAGAAATGATTTAAAAATAGAAATGTTGTTTCCTTAAATAATTATTTCATGTGATCTTTTAAATTTATTTTCCATCTATTATAACATTAATTTTTGTTAATTATGCTTTATTATGAATATTATTTAATGATACAATCAATATTTTTTATGGTTGGATTATGTTTTTAATGGAATTATGTTTATGAGTCCCATTTATTTTACATGAGTTATGTAATGATGAAATGTTTAATAAATTAATTTATTTACATAGAATCTGATAATATGAATGACTTATATTCTTGTTAAATTTATATATATGGTATTATTTTCTGATTTTGATTACATTATATCCAAGGAAGGTGGTTACATTGTAACCAATTATAGTGGTTAAATTATAACCAAAAATAAATGGGACATACATCTTCCAAAAATGCATTAGGTAATGAGTTATATATCTCTATATTGATAGGATTGAAACATGAAGTGAACTAGATTTAGTAAGATAAGTCTAGAACATGGATTGAACATAGTTCAGTAAAATTGGATTGGAATAGGGAGTAAACCTAGTTCAATAAGACCAGACAGGAATGTGAAGTAAAATAGGTTCGTTAGGTTAATTTTCCCACCATGATAGTCTTGGGAGTGAACCATGACTACTACTATGTTCTAGGGTGTTAACTCATTCCACTATGATAGTACATGAAAATATCCATGACTATTAAGGAAATTATTTTCTATGATTATGTGTATGCCAAAATTCTATGTATTATTCATTTTCTATTCTATTATGATTCATTTATTATGAATTTCATGGATTTATTATATGAACTAATATTATGATATTTTATATAAAAGGTATAATTTTAAAATGTTATGTTCATGTTATTATTACCTTATTCTTGTGTTATGATTTATATCTTCATTTTTACCCTTGATGAGCACTTAATATCACTATTTTATATCATTTATTTTCCCCATAAAACAATTAATTATATTATGTATGATATGTAAAAAATGGTTATAGTTATGTGTGAATAAGAGGGAGAAGATATTGATGTTTCATGATACATATTGTTTATATTTCCATGTTTCCAAAGTCTCTATACCCATATGGTTCTAGAATTATTTTTAATATTATGTAATAATAATTATTCTAATTATATTTAAGAGGTATTTGTTAAAAATTGGATAATTATAGTTATATACTTGTAGACGTTAGTCAAACATAGGGTAAGTGGTCTATATTAAAATCTCATTTAATTATAGGTTTTCTATTCCTAGATTTCAATTAATGTTAATTATATAATACCTTTATAATAAATCACTTTCATTTCCTTTTCCTCTATTCTTAACTTCAGAATAAATGTTTTCCTATTTTCATCACATTATGTAATCATGAAATTAATGTATTTTCTTTATGAAAAACCAACATTATTTCTTCATATGATCATAAATTATTTTTCATCCTTATCTATGTTTTTGAAATTTTTATATTGTATTATTTATTGATTATGTTATGAAATATTTTACCCATGATTGAGTTTTTACAAAATAGTTTAAAATTTATATCTTTATCATTTTCATAAAGTAGTGGTTTTGACCTCTAACATAAAATGTGAGAGAAATTATAATTTTAATGTACATGTAATAAACCAAATTTTTTTATGTAAGGAATACTCAATGAATTGAATATTAAATTAATATTTTCTAAGGTTTTTTCAATGAAAAATAATCCATTATCATTTGAAATTTTTAATATTTTAAAAATGTGACTGAAAATTTCAAATTCTATTTTCCTCAAAAAATATTTCACTGATCATTTAATGGAAATTTTAATCTATGGTAGAATCATTTTAAGTTACTTAGTGTTTATTAGTTACATGATCTAATGATACCATATTAATTACATTTATTGATGGTTTATGGTTATGATGATTAAATATTGATGACACCCATTTTTTTCAATGGTTCATGTTATGATCAATATTTTTATGATCATATGGAATAGATATGAATGAGTTTAAGACTATATTAGGGATGGGAAAGTAATAATACATAACTAAAATTAATTAGTTAATGATTAATTTGTTATGATATCACGGGGTACACGATAGATTATCCCAATATCAAAAAATTAGAGTAAACCAATGGTTACCTAAATCCCAAAGTAGGTACATGGAAATTTAGCTCAATACTAACATGTTATGAACATATTTTTGGGTATTCATAACATAACATTTATATGATTATGATTATGATAAACATTATTTATATATATTATAAAATGATCTTATTCTAATGTTATTTTTTCAGGGATCATGTTCTTTGATTACAATTTGATTCATTTCGTATAAACTTCTATATTTTATGTCATGGATCATATTTATGTTCTATGATTTATCATTATTGATTATCATAGGTAAAACTAATGTTTATATACCCTTTAAGTTCATTTTATGTTTAAATGATCGTTGATATCTCCCTTTTTTCCTTTTCTTAATCTCAAATTTTACCATTTATTATGTTTTATTTTCCTAGGATATGAAGAAACATTACCACTATGAATTTTCTAAGAAGGATGGTAGTTGTGAATAATTAAATAGAAGATGATTTAGAACATTTATGACATTGTTTTTATGTCTCCATGTTTCCAAAAACATTATTCATCTGAAATGTATCTTATTATAATTTAAGGAATATTTATTTAATACAATGTATGATATATGTAGGATTCATTTGGGATGCTATAGGGAGATTATAACCGCTTTAATTTTTATTAAACATAATTTATCCCTATGAATATATTTGTGTCTAATTTTTGATAATGAAATATTTTAAAATAAAAACTGAATGATAAATATTAAAACACATTATAATTAACTATAATTTTTTAAAAAGATGATATTTTGGAATTATGAATATTGGTATTTATGATCATTTGATATATAACTATTATAAACTGACTATTGTGATTATTGTATATTAATTGAAATAAAAATACTTAATAGATGAATATGGTTGATACTATAGATTGAACTAGTGGGAATATCCCTTGTGAAGTGAATATATCATATATGTGTATAGAGGTGGAATTAGTGGGGTTGACCCACAACCATTCCCATGCCAAGATTCGACGACTGAGACACGAACATAACATTAGTTAGAGAATTTTAATCATCGAGATGCCATAACTCAGTAATTGTTTCTAATACCAATGCATTGATGTTGCACCGTCACACACTTTACGATAAGGCTTACGATGAGGTGATTTTGGGTTATGTATCTAGTGCATAAGCAGCGTTATGGAATAGATTATTTTTCAAAATGAAATTGTGATTTCTCTAGCCACATTAATTATTTTAATTGTTATATTTTAATATACCATCATTACATAAAACATAACAAGCAGATGAATATATGATCATTATGATAAAAATAATTTTTTATTAAAAATAAACAAAAATTGATTTTTTCAAAAATAATATATATATATTTTTTATATTGAAAAATATTTTTATAGATAATTAATGTTTTTATTCATAACAAATAGTTATAAATAGTAGGATTTATTGATACATAAATACTAAAATGATTTTTTTAATAATATATCACTTTTCTAAGGGTTATAAATTCTATTGTATTTTAAAATTAGTATTTTACAATAAATAATTATTTTAGTAAAAACTAATTTTATCATAGATCAGAAATTATTTTTTAAAAAATGGATTTCATTTTTAATATTATCACTTAGAAATTATAAAATATTTATCTTTTTCTACTTTTTAAAGATAGATAATGTTTTTTAAAAAAATAAAATATTTTACAAATATACATTAAGTTTTATGACAATATAATGACATAAATGTGATATAATAATTACTATAAATTTATGATCAATTAAATACATGTTTACTTATTGAAATAATTTTTGTTTGAGTAATAAGGTTGATATTTATTTTATATAATAAATAATCAGAAACCAAAATTATATTGAAGTGTAAACAAATAATTCGTTATGATTAAAAATCTCATCCACCCAAAATAAAAATATTATTTTTGGGATCTTATCCTATAAGAAATTAAAATACTGAAATCCACTTCTCTCTACCAAATAAATTTGGCTAAAATCAAGGGATGGAAAATTTAATTTCATTTTTTATAACATAGAGTCCAAAAATATTGTTTATAAATTTAAAAAATTACCCCTCATTATATATAAAGAACCACCCATTCTCTGATTAATATCCACATTAAATCTATTGAAAATGAAATTCCTCTATTTTATCTCCCAATACAAATCCAAATAAGTTTTTAAGGTTCAATAGAGTTTATCTCATTATTTAAGAAGAAACATTTCGTGGTAAGTGATTCTCATCTACTCATATTATATTCAAGTACATAAATATCAATAAAATTTTTTATTTTCAATTGATTATGTATTCATGTGATTATAATGATTAATATGTTATCTAATTTATTTCCTATTTTATATAAAATTCCTTTCTCTCTTATTAATAATGTTGGTCCTAGATGAAAGCCAAAAGTGGGGGTGGGTAAATTGAGATTCTAAATAAATTATTTTTGAAAATTATAAATTTAAATCCACATAATTTTAACTAATGGATTGGTTAAAAATAAAATATGTATATATTTTTGGATAAATTTAAATACATTCACAGGGGATCAATATAATCCCATAAAAAATGACTAAAATTATTATATTATGAAAATAATCAATTCAAAAACCCACCCCTCTTTATTGTCATGAGAATAGTTGGTGGTGATACCTGGACATAGTTGAAATCCCTAATACACCAATGGGTAGAAATAAATTCCGTGGAACACATAAAAATTTGGGGGATGATTTCCCCTTTTATGTATTAAACTAAAAAATTAAAAAAACAATATCAAAAAACATCTACATAATGATAGAGTAAAAATCATCAAACCATAATGAAACCAATAATCAATTTTTGAGGATATTTAAAAATAAAAATAAATACTTGAAGAGAAATAAAATACCAAAACATTGAAAAATCAAAAGTGATATCAAACGTCAACATTCAACCCACTCCAATATCCAAATCCACATGGCCTAACCACAAAATCAAGAGGCATCACTAATGTACTAATATATTATTCCATTACATATGCGTTAATAGATGAAATTTTGTAATTCACTATATTTTCCATGAAAAAGGTGATTCTAAAAATGTTAGTATTTATGAAATGACTTCCAAACTCATTCCACTATGAAAAAAATTGTAAGAAAATGTTATTTTAAAAAAACATTAGTAGCAGTTTAAACAATTTATATCAACCAATCAATAATATAGAAAATAGTTATCAAGTTCTAAAACCATTTCATGTTTTTTTAATTCCCATAACCATGTCTCTATACACACTATCCACACCCATTTGATAGATTCATACTAATGACAGGTCTCTCGTTTATGCACCAAGTTGGTATGAGAAAACCAATACTAGGCACTCAATGGAACACTCCCCTTCTATGGTGTCATTTCAATGAATTTACCCAAACAGACCATTTATGAAAAAACCATTACACATAACACCTAATTTATATTTAATACCAATATACAACAAATTTTGGGAATAAATAAAAATTCATAATGTAATTCAGACATTTTAAAATCACAACCAATAAGAATTTTTCAGAAAACGGTGAATTTTTTTCTAAATTCAAAATACACAAAAAAATATGGATTTCCATAAATTATAACCCTTGTATTTAGAAACAATATCAAGAAAAAAAATTTGATAAAAATTATACCTTCATGTTTTTATTCATGTGGATATGATAATCCTACTCCCTCTTATGTATTTTTTAATTCTAATTACAACACTAAGAAAAATCAAGATCCAATCACAAACCACATCCCATTCAATAGATTCAATAAGAAAACATTAATATTAACATCAAATAAAATTAATCAATCCAAAATTTATTATATAAATGTTTCCAAGAGGAAGAATAAGAATAGATCATGAATGAAAAATGAAAAATTGTTACTTAATGATGAATTTGTACCTCCAACGAACATTGACTCCCCTAAGAATCACTCCCAAACTGTGGATGATCATTTATTAGGTTTATTGGAAAAATTAAATTTTGGTTTTAGAGATATTAGGTAACATAATTTAGTATCAGGACCTAATAAATATTACACCCAAAATGTTTCGGATCTAAAACAATAGAGTCCATGGTTTTGGTGTATGGTTTCACAAACTGTTTTTCATCTATACATGATATAATATTCTCAAGGATGTAGGATCTCATGCTTTTTCCTACGCATCTAAACGGTATATACAACCCAAGTTCCAACCATTATGTGTTAATATCTATCAGACCATATGTTTTATTATTTCTTTGAGGGGGTACATGGTTTGTAGTATCCATACTCAAACATTTCACTTCCATAAAATTCATAAAAACGTTCCAAAAACCCTCAGTACCAACTAAAATTTACCGAAACATTATATATACTCAAAATAAATGAATAACGGGTCATGTACATAAAATTTGGGGTGATAAATACTCCCATTTATTATTATTTTCATCCACGTAGAATATAAAATCAGAGTTTTCCTGGAAGTTTTTGGGCCATTTATCCACTATTTCCTTCTAAAACATCAACATTTATTCTTAAATTTGACCATGTTTCCATTAAATACACACTAGACTGATGCTTTTCACATGAAATAATTTCACATTCCAATCCATAATCTAAAATAAAAAATCATTAAACCTAGATTCTTTTTATATGTCAACATTATCCAATGAATCACATTGTTAGGATCCAGTTGATACTTATTCAATTGAGATACATAAAAAACATTGTGCACTAAATTGAATAGTGGATGAAAATAAAAATGATAATACACCACACCAACATGTAAAAGTATCTCACGAGGACCTATTTATCATAGATAACAAATTCCATTCATATCCACAGAATAATTCCCTTGACATATAGAGACTCTCAATAACACCTGAATACTCAAATAAAACAACTATGATTACTAATGATGACCTGTATATGATTTCTAAAAACTCAAATACATATCCAACCTATTTCTTCTCAACTGAATCTTAATTGTTATATCATTCAAAATTTTGGGTCTTGTTTTTTAAGAATCATATGTTTGTATCTAATAATCATTTTTACAACAAGGATTCCCATACCATGATTCAAAAGGATCTGTATGTATCGGGGCCAGACAGTTTCTATTGTGTGAGAACTCATGTAATGTTATATGGTCTTCTAATAAGACCTCAAAATCCATTATATAATCCCTAAGAGATACCTTCATCCTTCAGATTTTCTATTCATGTTTTCCAACCATTTGATGTTGATATGATGTACTCATATTCAACAATGTTCCAAGGGATTTTTGTAATGATTTAAAAAAACAAGAATTAAACTTGGGGACATCATCAAGTACATATGAAACCAAAATGTTATAAATCTTTGAAATTTGATGAATGTATATTTTTTCTATATATTCCACAATTTTATTTATTTTAAATAATGAATAAGTGGGTATACATTATAGTTAGATCCATAATAACCTGTATGGAATCGTGTTTCATAACCGTTCATGGAAGACATGTTATAAATTCAATAGAAATATAGACCCATTTCCATATGTGAATCGTTGAAGAATACAATATACCCATGGATTGTTGATGCCCAATATTGACCCACTGATAGGTGAGGCATCTAAATAGATACTTTAATACAGATCATTTCATGGAATCCCACCAAAACTATTCTTTCAATGCTCTATAAAACTTTTTTATTATCTGATGAATAACCCATCTGGACTGGTGGTATGCACGAATAAATTTTCTTAATAAGCCAATGGTGTCACCATAATATATCTAAAATACAAAACTAGACTCTCATTGAGCTTCCATCCTCCAATGGTATCCCCAAAAATGAATTTTCAATACATAATAACACGATCGAAATCATATATCTTAGAAACCATAACATGATCAACCAAGTTAGGAACTAAATAGATTGGAAATTAAAACTGAAACATCACCTTATTCTATATGATTTAAATTCATATAAATTATAACTAACATTATTTTCCATTAGACTGAAAACACTATCAATCTGATCATATGGATTCCTACTCAATGTATCCACCATGATGTTCCATTTACCCAGTGTACAAATCAAGTTGAAGTGAAACATCTACAAAAAGTCCACCCATATTCATTATCTAAAATTAAAAACCCTTTTTATGAAAATTTGTTTCATTATCTTATGATCCGTAAAAACTATGGATTCCATAACAATGATATAATAAAAATATGTTTTTCAATCATATACCACATCTACTAATTCCTAATTTTGTTCTTGATAGTTCTTCTCATGAAATCATAAATTTCATGATCTAAATGGAAGAATATGATCACTTTCTATTAGAATTTATCCCAACCCATAACTTGATGAATAAAAATAGAATGTGTATCACTATCCTATGTATATAACAATGAGGATATGTAATGATTTAGTTCTATCCATACAATCTTTAATGGATTTCTTGAATCCATTATTCCATTTAAAAGAAAAACCTTCATCTTCAAATCTCCCATGGGTGAATCCAAATGTCATGGGAATGGAGATCTACAACATGAATCTTGAAATCACACATTTATAAGTTGAAATATATATGATAATCTCATATGATACAAAACAAAATAGCAAAGGGTTCTTCATGAAATGATTTTTCCATAGATTACTCAACAATGTCATCTACAACAGCCACCTTTGTGGGGTCTAGATACCTCTAAAAGTTTCAATTCATCAATTCCATGAAGATAGATGGTTGATTTATAAGACCAAAAAAGAGTAATGAACCATTAATAATGGTCATATATTCTTCTAAAATCTATTATTTTAATAGAATCCTTTTGAACACATAGTTTGTAATAACTAGAACTTAATTAAATTTTAGAGAACCACTGATATCCGCTCCAATAATAAAACAGACTGTCAAATCTTAAAGGGAATATAGATTCATTAACATGAAATTGTTAATATTATGATAATCAAAACCATCTTTTTGACTTCCATCAACCTTTTTCTGAAAAATAACTCCTGCTACCCAAATAGATGCACCCAGTTGAATGAACTCTTTACTATATATATCGTCAAATTGAATTTCCAATTATACCAATCATGTTTTTACATCATATAATATGGAATAAGAATGACATTGGTCCCCGATGGGAGATTATTTATAGATTATACTACACATTTTGATGGAAAAAGTTAATAATTTTTTGGGAAAAAGATCATGATATTCAATGATGTTTTTTTGAAAATATCTCCCCCTTTCTTATTCATAGATTACAAATTCAGTAATGAAAATTGTTATGAGATAGTTCTAACAAGTGGTTTCAAAATAAACGTTCTACCCACCTTTATATCCAAATATCCTCTAAATAGATGCTATATGACATCAGGATATGTGAAACTATTCCTTCTAGAATAAAATTTGATTTGATCTTTAAAATATATTAGTAGTCAAAACCACAAATCACATCATGGACATCTATCTCAAGAATAAAGAAACCCCAAAGAAACTCCCCCCCTCAATAGTTAAAAAACAAGATTTAAACATGAAATTTCCATATTTTATTCAGACCAAAGGAGTTTAATGATTCAAAATATAAGAAATAATGTCAACATGAATAACCATATGATAAAAAAATGTATTAAATGAGTTGGATTATTCCATATCAAACAATGGTTTCATAAGTGTTGATTTCAAAATATATGTACCTCTCACCATTAAGTGACACAATAAAAAATCCTCAATCACATGTTCATATCTATATAATTTAAGTTTTTCTAAACATTACTCATTATTAACCTGTTGATAAGTCATGTGTTGATGAGTCTTGATGTTCTTTGAATCACCATAGACCACTCTATTTTGAGGATGAGATTTATTTTTCTGCACTTATCCCATCAAATCCCAATATTATTATGAAACATGGGATATATCTCTTACCCCAGACCTTGGAGAACAAAATTAATTTATATGAAGATGTCCCATATGGTTTTAATTATAACATGATTTTGGTGGTATCATACAATATTTCCCAATGTGATCATGTGAATAATAATTAATACATCACAATTTATTTTTGGGTTGAGGAGGAAATTTAACTGACCCCATGGTATGTTTCGGTGGTTTCCCACCACCCTAGAAATAGGTGTAAAAATTCCTGATTATTCACAACATTATAGTTCCCAAATTTTCCTGTTCGAAGAAACATACTTTATCCAAGAATATTACCCAATATATCCCTTTGTGTCACTATTTATTTATTGACTTTTTAAGAATAATCTGTTCCACATAGAATGAAAATATTCTAAAAATATACAACCTCAACCCCAACTCAAAAATGTGTTCCTCCAATGATACAATTATAGAATATATTATGGAAAAATATAATCGATTCATAATGTTATCCACACATATTATAACATTGAGGTTAAATTTCATCATATTGAATATGCCCATTATTTGTGAAATATGAATGGCATGAGGAATGAATTTCTTGTTAAAATTTTCTAAAATCCTACCATGTTATGCCTTGATATAATTTATCCAGAATAGAAAATTCCATCCATTTTCATGATACATCATCCATTATATTCTTGTAAAAATTTACATTCAATTCTTATATTATTCGTAGTAAATTAAAAAGTTTGTTTATCATATTCTACTAGACTTATTCTTTTTTCAGTTCCAGAACCCCCCAAAAAGAGTATGAATTATACTTTTGAAAAAAAAATAATTATCCAATTTTCATGGATTATAATTATAATGATCCCTATCCATGGCATGAAAATCCATGATTATACTTTAGACGATTAAGTTTTTCACCTATGGCTTAGGTGAAACCATATTCTCAGTAGCCTCTTCTAGTTGATTTCTATAGTACCTTCCTGATTCCATTGACTATAACAATAAAAAAACAACATTTAGTCTTACTCATTAAAAAATTCAGGATTATAAATTCAAATTTACGATGTCAAAATATATCTCAATTTTAAATTTCCACAATTCAACTATTTTCATCATTTTAATCACACAAGAAAATACTGTAAATGATCATTTAAAAAACAACCCAATTTGAATATTTTAAAAAATTAACACTTTTTCCATTTCATAACCCATTAAACATTTAATGAATAATGAATTCCAATTTAGAAGTCTTAATATCATCTCATTTTTTGAAACTCTCAATTGATGAACCAATGAAGATGAGGTGATAACTCACCTATAAGTGTCTTCAAATAGTTTGGTACCCAACTAACCTGATAAGTAGTTTGAAATCATAAAAAGTATTGATTAGTATTTTTATACTATAAATATCATGATTGGATAATCCTATGTCATTTTTTCCAATCCTACTCAAGGACTAAAATAAAAATATACCATTTATCCCAAAATGAAAGACAACATGACCATGAATGATATTTCGAACTCCCATACCAAAAAATCGTATAAATTTTATAACCTCTTAACACTTCTAATTATTTTGAGAAGAGTTTTTGGTTTTAATAAGTCTTAGGTGTTATCCCTAGGACCCCAAAAGAATAAAAAAATTCCAAAGGACTAAAAACAATAGAGGGATGGTTTTTCCTTTTTTGGATAAATACCAAAACTACAGAAAAAATATACAACCAAAACATTATATGATAACAGAGTACAAAAAATATACTCAATACATAAACAAAATATTAAAAAATATCAGAGTATTAGAGGAAACTAAATGTAATACTCAAAGGGAATAAAAATAAAAAATATATTGAAACTTCAAAGAGACGTAAAATAGAAACAACCAAACTACTATAAGTAAAAAATCGACATTTCATTCCCATCATATTAAGAGGAATAATTATTTTATAGAAATATATTTCCTTTAAATATGCCTTCAGAGATGAAATTTTCAAACACACAACTGTTCCCATGTTGGGGTGAGTCTAAACTCAGTAGGATGTCCACAATGACTCCAAAACTCATTCAACATGTATAATGCATTTTAGAATAAATTATTTAAAATAGTATAAATGAATTTAAAACAATTTATTTCTAATAATAAAAAACAGATATTGAAAAAAAAATCCATGTTCTAAAACAATTTCATGTTATTTGGAATACTGATAGCCATGGATCAACACACACACACACACACACCATTTAGGCCTAGTTGATAATACCATACTCATGAGCCGTAACTTTTGAATCCACATATACATTGCAAGAAGAAAAATACCATGTTCCCTTATAGAACACACCCCTTTCAAGAGGCCACATACGGAGGATGAATAATATATAAAACAAAATAACCTCAATTAAAAATTATATTTATTCTTTATAAAATAAATTAAGGTTTTCACTAAAAGAATTTAAATATAGGTTATATGAAAGAAAATCATGTATAATGTGAATAGATATATATGTTTTGTATTTGGGGGGATCTTGGCTAAAAACAATTTCTGGAAGTATTATTAAATAATAATTAAAGGTTCCATTTTATAAGGGATGAAAGGCGAACTCTTCAAATTTAATGAAATGTTAATTTAATGTTAATTAATGTTGATGTATGAATGGTCGAAAACAATATTATTAAAATATATGTTTAAGATGAGTTTAAATCATATAAAGAAATAAATTTCTGAAAATATTCGATATTATTTTTAGACATAACTCTTTATTTTAGCCCTTTGTTAACCATTTTAACACTTAATGTAACAACAATGTTATTTTTCCCTTTGAGGGAAATAACAAATAATATAAATGAAAAAAATAGATAATAAAATCATGGTTGAAATTATAACCCACATACTAATAATGTGGCTTAATCTAATAGTTTTAGTAATTTCATATCATTTATTAAAATATTATTTATTTTAAAATATCATTAATGTAAATTTTTATAACTATTCAATACGTTGATTTAAATAACATCAATAAAACAAACGAAAATTGAAAAAAAATAATTTGATACATCCTGGCCCAATTATTTTAATCTCTAAATTTCATGTATAACATTGATTATCTCAAATTATATTTTTTTATGTGTAATATAATTTAATTTAAATTTCCATTAATGATATAATTATTCAAAAAAATTGTGTAAGAATTTACAGTTATAATCTATTCAAAAAAATAAAAATTATATTAAAAATATGAAGATAAATACATTATCTTTTATAATATTACTTAAAATTTATCATATCTTTTCATTTTCCAAATGTTAAAAATATTATATTTTTAAATACAAGAGTGTTAATTTTTTTAACTATCTTTAAATAATATATTATAAAGGTTATATCACATTAAAATAAAACAAAATCGAGATATCTTACCTTTGGATGATTATGAAAGATATAGACTTATCCAATACAATTTTGGTAACATTTACTATCATTCTTTAGCACTTATGATTTAATTTTTCACATTGATTACCCAATTTACCTTTCAACATGATAAACAATTACTAGAGTTATTATAAATATTTACTAATAATATGTATGACATATTTACAAAATTTATAAACATTTATTAATTATATGTATTAGGTTTTCAATATTTAATTCATAGATGAGGCACTATCTAATTTAATATTAAACATGAGAAATGCGACAGAAAACAGTTTTCTTATAAAATATATTTTAATGAGAAGATTTTTTTCTACTAAATTCAATTATAAAATTCATGTCAAAAACTATAATTGGATTATGTTAAATATAATAGAACTACTAAAATTTTAAAAAGTCTTCAAAAATTGATTTTTACTATGAATAAAATTGGATTGTTGTTTAATTTTCAATAACAAAATCATTATTTTTCAATATTAACAATAAAATAAATCTCTTCAGAATATTAGTTGACATTCATCATAAGATAATTTTTACATGAATATTTAAAAAACCAAATTAATTTTCACAATTTCAAATAATATAATTCTAAAAGTAATTTTTTAAATAAAATATTATAAGAAAATTGTTTTATAAAACTATTTTCTTTTTGAATTTCAAAATACGTTATATCTTTATAATGAATATAACTAAATAAATGATGAAATATATTAATATGAAAAATATTTTTTCAATAATTACCTAGTTTGTTATATTAATACCCTTTTATACATTTTTTCCTCAAAATTTAAATCACATATTAAAAAAGTTTGGATATCATTCCCTCCTAACATATTCATATTCACATGTTTCTTATATGACTATATAGATTAACTAAAAATAATTACCTGGGGAATTAACTTTTTTTTAAATACTTACATTCAAAGATCAAGAATCTGAAAAGTCTATTCCATATAAGAAATATTATTTTCAAAATGAAAACACTCTCGTATCAAAACATGAGATGAATCCGGAACACACAATCTTATCTTTGAATCATGAAAATCATTGAGTACATGGGAAAATTTTAGGGGAAATTATACTAGGTTAGTAACATATCGAAAATTATCAAGGATTTCGTATTATCTAATTATCCATTGACATTCATTCCCCTTTTTACCAAAATTCATAACACTCTTACATGGAGCTACCTTAATAGAAACATGACCACCTACTAAGAAAAAAATATATCTACCCTAGTCATCCTTATGAATTTTCTATATGCATTGATCTATCCTCGTATACTATTAGATCATCTTCATCTTCTAAAAACTTTTATCTATCGTCTCTAGTCCCATAAGCTTCATTTCTCCTACATCATCATAGAAAATCATATTCTGAAATACATTTCAATATAATGCCTCAAAATGTTATATCAGTATATAAGAATAAAAAATGTTATTATAATAAAACCCAAAAAAATATTTTAATCTCAACTTCTTTACAAATCCATTGATCAATAATAAGACATATGTTCCATTGTATGAAACACTCATTCAGTCTATCCCTCATATTGATATTAAAATTGGAATTGAAAGTTGATTATTTACCTAATGAAATATGATGCCTTTTTCAAATTATAAGTTAATCTAGGAAAAAAATTATATATAATTCAGTGAGGAACTCCATGTATCATAACTAAATCCTTTAGGTAAATTTGATGATGTTTATCTAAAAACATACTATCTTGGATAGGAATAAAATTAATATATGTAGTTAATCAATAAAAAATAACCCAATTCACATTCTTCCCTTAGGGTGTACATAGAAATCCCACCATTAAATGGATTCATTTTCCCATTTTCACTTTTCCACTAGAAAATGCCTATGCATCCTCATTGGAAATTTCCATTCCTATTTAAACTATTAACATGTCAAACATTTCATGGTAAAGATAACAATATGGATTTTCATTCCATCCCACTAGTGATACTCATGATGATCTATACACATCACTGTACTCCTTCGAGAAAAACGATAATAAGGAATTATGAGATTCAATTTACAATTATCTATTTAATAGGTAATCCCATGGAAAACATAATATCATTAAAAATATTATAACACCATGTTTTTTGAAATTAAATTCAGGTAACTTTCACTTATTAAAAAATTAATTATTTTCTTATGACTTAAAATATTCTTTCTAAACCTGCATAATTATTTCTGAAATAGATTACTTTATTTACACATATATCAAAATACAATAGTTTATTACATCCATAACATCTAGGAAAAATGTCATCAAATCATTAAAACAGTTGATCGTTTTAAAAATGTAACATGGATATTACAATAATATTTTCTTAACCCAAAGCATCATCTAATTTGTTAAATTTTTGAAATGATAAGGAATTGTGTAGTCATAATACTTAGTGATTTCTAACCATGTTATCTTTATCATGTTAAAATCTTTAGGGATGAATATATACATTAAACATGTACGATTAGTTTATATTTCATACATTGGTCAATATAAAAGATTCCCCAAAATTGTTAAATCATAAACAATAGTAGATAATTATAAATCATGTGTATGATAATTTAACATATAAGGTTCTATTTTATGTGAAACATAAACAATTACATGATAATTATTCATTAGGAAACACCCATGTCCCATTATTGAAGAATCATTGTAGATGAAAAATCTACCATTCCTTCAGAAATATACTTGTTTAAACCACTAAACCAAGAAAACAATGACTCTCTATATCATAGGATGGTATTTTCCACTCTTTAAAACAATTAGATTTAGTCATATCAATATTTATTTCTAATTTAGATACAATATATCATAGAAATGAATTTATTTAAACCAAAAGGATCTCTTTAAAAATTTTATATATTGTTTATTTTATTTTATAGTTTGGAAAATAATATTTAGAATTAATTCACGGTGCAAATAACATTTAGAATACAGATATATTTCATCAGTAAATATAACTACAAAACATATCCAAATTTACACATAAGAATCTATTCATAAGATCCATAAATATATATAGAGCATTTTTTGTCCCAAAGGGTAAAACTAAAAACTCGCAATTCCCATATATATTCTAAACCATAGTCTTTTTGATAACATCCCCATTCACCTTATACCAATGGTACCCTGATCAGATTTCAACATTCAAGAAATATTTTTCTCCATATTGAAAATCAAACAAATCATCCATATATGGTAAATAATACTTGTTCTTAGTAGAAATGTTATTCAAATCTCTATAATAAATGTAATTCCCAATCAAGATATCATTATTTTTGACAAAAAAAAGAAAGGATCACCCAAAAATTAATTTCTTAGATGATGGAAACCATTGTCTAGAAACTCTTGTAACTTATTTTTTAATTCTAAAATCTCTAAATGATTTATTCTATTAGTTGATTTTGAGACTTTCTTAGTGTCATACAATAAGTCAATAGAAAACGGGACCTCCTTATTAGTAATAACAGTTGGTAAATCATTATAGTAAATCATCCATATATTATATCACTATTGGGACATCACTAATCTAAAAATTTTCTCCATTTTCAATAACATGTGCTATGTAATAGTCAGTTTAGTTTCAGATGGTTTTTTCTTCTTAGCGGCAGGTTAATAAAGGGATTAAATCAATGAATTGAAGGTTCATGAGTCTTGTTTGTATCTAGGAGTGCTTAAAAATATCTAATCCATACACAAAGTAATATCAAACTAAACAAAGGAATGTTCAACAATAATTTTAGGAAATTACATTTCTCTAATAATAATATGAATATTCCTACAAATCATTGATACTTTAATATTTCCACTAATAGTTTAAACCGAAAGTTATATAATAGATTCAAAGGTTAATACTAACAATTTACATCAAATTTTTGGAGAAATTAAATAATATGAAGATCAAGATTCAAGAAATGTATTGGAATAATTTGAATAAACCAGTAACTTACCTATCACTATTTCATTATATTGATCTACATTTTCCAATGTACTATAAATTTTTTCTATCCTAGATTTTAGACATGATGTTTTCCATTTTTAGTAACTAACTTTTAACACATGTTATCATTAAGACTCAAATCATTGCAAAAAACCATCTCAATGATCAATGGATATCGATTATCCCATTCATTTCTTGTTCAAGAAACTTATTTTCTATTAGGATCTATATTTTCAAACATACAACACATGTTACACTTTCTATAATATAGTAGACATTCCCCAAGATTATTTAGACCACATTTATCATAAAATGAGAACATAATTTTAATAAATTTGAATTTCTTTGAGGAATGCTTCCCAAACTCATTTCACCCATACTATTTTCTTTTTGTTATCAAATAATACATGATAATTTCTGAAATACATTTCAAATTTCTTGTTAAGACAAAAACATTTCTCACAGATTTTGAATATAGGTAAAGCTAATTATAAAAATACATGTTAATAATACATAATTATTACCTATTATTAGATTAATATTAAATAAATTTTATAAAGAAATATACACGAGTAACTTGTAAGTTTAGTGTATTTAGATATTAGATATAAATCTTCTTATTTAATGAAATATCTTAAACATATCCCATATGTAACTTCTCTTTTGGTAAACATCATATGAATTTTTTGAAAAACATTCTTGGTAGCTTTGGAAATAAAATATAAGAATGGTTGATTTACGATGCTCAGTAAGGATTATAATGGTATATATCAATTGATAGAAATATGAAATAATAAGATAAAAAATGGTATAACATCATTAACATAACATACCAACATAATAAACATTTTTAAAATGGTCATAAAACACGATTTGTGGAATAATACTTTAGCTTTCAAAAAATAAGATGAATTGGAATAATAAATCATTATAACTCAACCATGAAACATGTGTTGATCTCATGATTGTGTGTGGAATCATCATAATTATAGACATCATTTCATATGTCAAGGTTCTTTACCAAGACCATAAGATCATGCATTAAAACATTCTTCCCCTAGTTGATCAAGAACATCGACTTTTTTCCATAACTGATCAGGAAAATAAATTTTTTCCCCATAACAGATCAAGAACATTAACATGTTTCCCATAATGGATCTATCACATCAACTTGATAATATAAATATAAATAGCACATTTACTTATTTCCCATAAATACCACATTATATATAATACATTACCCAATGTATTAGAGGGAAATATAGGTCACACACATAACATAATAAAAACTATACATATGTGTTCCACATGATCATAAATAATTTATCATATAAGAACCCATAAAATTAAATAGGTTTGAAAAACACTTCATGAAAACATAAATAATAGAAGAGAAGTGGTATCCATAAACATCATTCCATAATTATCATAAACCAATATGAGAGATAATAATGATGGTATCTATGGACCATATACATAGTAAATAAAATGTTATATAAAATAATGTTTTTATATATAGATTTTTTTGGAATCACATAGAATAATTATTGATGGAAATAAAAGTTTTATTTTGAAATCATTTTTTTTAAATAAAACCACTCTATTATAAATGAATGAAATTTATTTTAAAATAACCTTATAATGATATAAATTAAAATTCAAATAATTTAGGCTTAATGGAAGTGACAAAATTTTCCAAATCTTTATATGTTTAAAAAGTAATAATTTTATTTTTTTATCTTAAAAGTCACAAAGAAGCTCATTTAGATAATGAAAAAAATATTTAATTCAAACAATTTAGTAAACAGTAAAAAATGGGGAAAATTACATTAGAAATTAAAGGTGAATTAATTTTTTTTAACAATTTCTAAAAAAACATGGATATAGATGTTGAATATTCCATGTAGAGACATAAGCAATCCTTAATAATGATATGATTGTGAAATAAACACTTAACACATTGGTAACTTCTGAATAAAAATCCTCAAGAAAGGAAACAACTAAGATGGATCTTTAAATCCTCATTATATTCTTCATAAGAATAATAAATTAAAAATATTGGGTATTATATAAACCACAGAAAATAAACATGCGATGAATATGGCATGTGCGCCAAAAAACAAAATGTGATAAAAAATTTCATACCTTTGGTCTGACATTGTTTGAATATTGATTAATCTTCTTTATAAAATATATATATCTATTGTAGATATATAAAAAAATAATTTAAATTATTATTATATCTTAATTATTCTATATATATAAATTCTTCTATAATGATATAGATAGATAACTAATGACATGATTTATAAAGATGGTAGGTCGTACTTACTCATGAATGATTTATTCATGATTATAAAGTACCAAAATAAAAAATAATAATTAAACATTAAAAAGTAATAATTATATAATTTATATCATATATATTAATCATATCCATCTATAATACCATACATGTAAAAAATCAATGAAAAATTAATCCCCTTGCTTTGTCGATGGGGGTAGTCCACACATACGCATGAGAAACATTATCGTTTTACAAGGGTTTAAATAATAGTATAGTATATATGATATTACCTTTTGAGAATAATAATTATTTTTTAAATATAATATATATTCATTAAACCCATCAAAATACTCATCCATAAAATATAGTGATGATAAATGATTTGTATCACTACATGTACATGGTAAGCAGTGTGTATGCGTGAGACGTACATTCACACCTCATCTAATGGGAAATAGGTTATATCATGGTGTTTTAATAATAATAATAATAACATTTAAGAGTATTTATAATAATTTATATATTTATTTAAGACAAAATTATTAAATTTTGAGTAGGTATATAAGAGTAGAAAAAGAAAGTGATCGGTTAGGGAAAATACTTATTCATTGAAGTGAATACTTTAGATCTCTTCATTAGGGATATGGGGATGGTATTTTGGATATACGAGAACCTATAAAATGGGTATAAAAAAATTTATAATATAACTGGGTAGGGTTAGGCTATAAGGTTCAATGTGTAGTAATTAATTGAGGGAATAAGGGTCCTTTTATAATTCACGGGAGTGGCACTTTTGGAATTTCACAAAAGTAAAAATTATAATATGACAATTGTAGAGGTAAATGATTCCATGTGTAAATTGGCTGAATATGGAATGAATTTTTAGAACATATAGTATCTTATATTTCTTTATTTATTATTTTTACATATTTAAATAATTTAATGATATATTAATTTCATAAAATATCATTATATTCAATTATAACACAATTCATTACTTTAACATTAATAACATCATGAAAAAAAAACAAATATTCATAATATTCATTAAATAAATCCATAATAGGTAAATTTAATATATAAAATTGATGTATCACATAAAATATCTGAAATTATAATAATTTATTTATTTCAAATAGCATTTAATTTATTTTTTTCAATTAATTGAATAATTACTTCATTAGTGATGGGTAAGCATTTATGCTTATTATTTGTTACATAAAAATTAAATATAAATTACCATTAATAATATATAAATTATATATTTAAAACTAATATTTATACTTGAACATATATTTAGGAAAAATCTATATAAAATTGTAGAGTTATTAAAAATGGGAGTGTGACATGTTTGACTTTTCTCAAAATAGAATTATATAAAGGTCATAATCTAAAAAAAATTGTCCAAAAAAATCACATAACTATAAATTTGATTTTTATGGAAAAAAATAACTCATTAAAAAATTATTCAAGTTTTAGGTTATTTAATATTCCTTAAAATTTTATATATAACATAATTTACATGATTTACCCTTATAGTGGAAATAAAATTACAATAGTTAATATTCAAATTAACCAAGCATAAAATGTAAAAATTTAGAAAATTTGTGCCCAATAATTCCAAATTTGGAATAAATTATTTAAAATTAAACTCACACAGGTTTTATAATTTAATATAAAATTTATCACACAAAATTGAATGCAGAATTGTTTTCCTGAAAAATAGGTTTCTAATACTGAAAATGTACTTATACCAAAAGAAGGTATAATTATGTTTGAAATGTAATTAATTATAATAAATCATATTAAATATTACTTAATTTACATTATATATTAATTCATATACTAAGAGTATTTTTATCAAAAATAAAATAATGGTTTTATAAAAATCGTTATTTTTTACTATTTGATGAAAAATTATTCTATTCATGAAATTCTCAAGAAAAAAAAATTATACATGGATATTTATAACTTTATAAATTCAATAGTGAAATTAATTTTCCTAATAAAGTTTCTTAAAATTTCTAAAATTAATTATATTATTCAATAATAAGAAACCCATTTATAGAGAAAACATACTTTCTATGAATATAATGACTTTTCTAAAAATTGAATGATTTTGTTCTATGAATTTATCTACAAATTTAAAATTATTATGATACTTATATTTATTTAATTATATTTTAAATCATATTAATACCTTCTAAATTAATTTCTAGTTTACAATTAATCATTAAATAATATTACTTTAATTGTGTATCACTGTTCATTTAAACTCAGTGTTGCATGTGACACATTCTATCTAAAAAATAAAGTATAGTTGGAAACGAAATTTCATAAAATATTATGGTCTTAGAATCTCACCAATATACTTAATTGGGTCATCTCAATTTAAAATTTTTCTCAAAAATCAATTGTTTTAAATTTAAAAATTATTTTTTGGTAATCCACATCGTAACAAGGATTAATAAATATTCATCTTGAGAAGAGAGAAATTAAAGTATAAAGGTCATATTATATTAAACATACTAGGTTTCCAAATATAATAAAAATAGTAGGAAGTGATGATTTGGACAGGGACGTAATGTAATTTCCAAAGATCATTGATTTCAAGAGAGTGAATGATCTTGTAAATTTTAACAATCACAAAATTGTAGTACAAAGATATGTAAAATACCGTCAATCTTTCAAAATTGATGTATATAGGACAATTTTTCTTTCGTAAGACCATTTTCAAATAGTATAGGCATTCAATTATTCATCTGCTCTTGGAACAATAAGAAACTTTATTCAAAAGTATATTTTCATCAATAAATCAATTTCCACCACAACATCATCTCTTTCTTCAAATGATGAATTAGATGAATATTTCATTAATCAGGAACTAGAACTAATTTCTAAGGGATCATATAATCCTAAAAAGAATAACATTATATTAATCCTATCTTTATATATTAGTTGATATGAAAGTGGGTTTGAAAATTTATACAAATGTAAATATATTTTACTTTTAAAAAAAAATATTCCCACAATATAGATTAATTAAATCCATAAATAATTAATCAAAAAACAACTCCAAAATATATCTAAGGAAATTCAGGACCAAAATTTTTTGTTATAAATTAATCGCTATACCAATTCATTTAAAAAAATTGCCACAAATTAGATATTAATGCCGAATACCTAATATGTGATCACTAGATCATATATTCTACGGAAATATTGTAGTAACATATATTCCTATAATACCATATTGAAAATATTCATTCTTCAAAAAAAATTCATCATCTATTTTCCTCAAATAATGCTACAGAAAATTTAATATATTACGTAAATTCAAAAATCAAAATTGTTTATTTAATTCCTAACCATATTCATGGTTAACAATATTATCCCATCAATTTAAATAGTTTATTTATCCAAAGAAACATTATTATCTTCACATTCGGGACATAAAAGGGTCATATCTCCCTAAATCGCATTTTTTTCGAAAATATAATCTTTCCAATAAAGAACATTTCTTATTTATTGGTTCCATTAAAAATATAATTTCACATACACAAATAAAAACAATTGGGGATCAGTATATAGTTGTATTATTATTATTTTAATTTATAATATTAATCATAAAATTGTTTTATGTATAATTGTAAAATCCCCATACATGTTAATTAATAAAATTCCACTTCCATGTTAGTTTGTTAACCAAGTTTCATCTTCTTATTAATTAAAAAAACAATAATTTAATATATTATTCATAGTAACCTCATCATGAATGGAAAACCCACTACTCATAAAACCATGCTGATCCTTTTCTAGATATTTCCCCCAAAGAAATCGATTTTCATAATTTCCATAATTTAGACATTAATAAATTATACCATCAATGATACCTTATTGAATCCTTTATTACAATAAATTGGGTAAACTAAAGGATTAAATTTTCCTCAAATATTGATTTATCTATGTCCTTCCTCCGCACACAAAACATGTTCATATTCAGTTGACGCATTCTCCTACATCATTCTTCCCACAGTCCTGACTTGATTAGAATTGTACATTCATTCCTCTATGGTCATCATGAAACTTCGATTTCCTATTATTTGGTTTTTCAATAAAATCATATATGTCTATATTTTTTAATATATTAAATTATTGTTTATTATAAATAATAACAAGCTTTCTCCTTCTAATTATTATTTAATTTGGTTTCTCAAATAGAAAAGCATTTCAATGTTCATCAGGTTCACTATTAACTAGAATCCTACATGTTCCAAACATTATGTAAAACCGAAATCATTGTGTGAGAAACTATAACATTAGTGGAAAACACACAATAAATAACTAGATATCTAAATAATAACTCATTATTTTAAATACATGACACCTTAGATATAACATATGTTATCCATGATTATAATATATTAAAATAATTCATAATAGTCTCTAAAAATATATAGAATAACCCAATGAATATTATATGGCAGTTTCAAACTAGGTATGAAGTAAGGCCCATTTTCATGTACTAGGTGATGACTGAGTCTAGCTCAATTCACCATTTTCATAGTTATTACCTTTATTTACAACACTTATAGTGCGATATTCACTTTTATTATCCATACAAGGATGTAATATCTCTAAAAATCTTGTAATCTCATCCTTACCAAGAAATTGGGATTTTATCCTTTACTAAGACTTATACATAGTGGTTTCACCAATACATTTTCCCATATTCTCCAAACGTTGGATAAACCATACTAGAATAAGATCTTTAGTGACCCAATATTTTCATACATAGATTTTACATTTATATATATTAATATTCATTGTATAAAATTTTAAACCATGTTAGAATCATATATGTTAATTGACATTATATATTTAGACAGATAAAAAAATAGTTCATAAATGATATAAATAATCTCCCACAAAGTTCCTCATAAATAGAACCCTTTATATAAAATTCATTTCCGAAACCATTATTCAGAACCTGGGGAATTGAAAAATAATAAAGGGTGTTATTAGTATAAGGCCCCAGCCTTAAACATTACTTAACATTGAATTAAATGAATAATTTCCCTTGAGGTTCTTTTTAGGTTTAGAGTTTTAGAGAATTAGATCATAACTATTACATCTCAAAAGAATTAAAAGTAGACACTTCTACTAAGTTTCCATAAAATAAAAACTCTTAAAAAGAAACATGTCTAGTTCCATGTTTTATATAGAATGAATTTCCCTTGATCCCATCCTTGACACTATTCCACATTAAGTCTTGTGAAAAACATTTCAAAAAAACATGGGGTGAGCATAAAAAGCCCAGTAAGGGAAACACAAAGAATGAAAACTGTTAATTTTTCAAAACAACATGTAAACCATGAATACTTTATCAATGTAACACTTTTCACCTATATGAAGTAGTAAAAACCTCTTCACTGAATAAAAGATCAATAATTACCCTTTTTTAATCAAAATATTACCATAAATCACATATAAAGAACACATAACATATAAAGGTTACTTGGGACATAATCATACTTAAATGGAATAACCATTTGGTCGACTTCCACACATATCACTTAATGGTATAGCAATACAAATGACTTCCATACCCAATGCATTATATGTTATAACGTAACCACCCATCCTGGTATTCATGACACCACCCGCCATATGGTTTATCATGTAACCACCTGTCAAATGTCCATGTACCATTATAAAATCATAAGACATAAAACAAATATAATGGAAAGAAAAACATTCCACACTTTGATCACAATATATCACTTAAATATGTTGGCATATCAAATCCATTATAAAAACACTTTTCAATAAAAAAATACATAATACATTATATGCTATTTATTTCAAAAAAAAATATTACGGCTTGTTGAGGAAGCCAAAGACCAAATAATACTCGCGGTGGTGGAAAAGGTCGTTGTCACCGCGTACGTTGAAAGAAACATTCATTTTTGTAATTTTGTAAAACGCTTCGTAGAAAAATATTCCTTTTGTATAAAAGTAAAAGTCAAATGGGTTTATACACCGTATAAAATATTGTTGGGTATAAAATGAAATATGTCTTAATGAAACGAGATTGAGACGAAGTCCCTTACCTCGGGTCCGACATGACCCGTTCCTTCTTTAATCTCATGAATAATAAAATAAAGTTAATTTCTACTTTATTAAGAACCTTTTTTAAGTTTATTATTCCTTTTATATCACCTATTACCATGTTATAATCATTATGTAATCATTTAACTTAATAATGTTCATTTTGTCGATATTTGGTACTTCAGTCAAAAATTGACTTCTTATAATTACATGTTGTTCATGTGGTAAAAGGTTCATTATATCCAGAATGATATTCATTATTTGGGTATCATATATATCATATATATATCCATCATGTACATGTATTTATAATAGTACATAACATTTGGAGGTACGAAATGAAATGCACCGTTCATGGAGACGGTAAGCCGTACGTACGCATGAACGCTACATTCATTTCTATTTCTTATTTTAATGGAATTAAAACATAATGATAAATAGGTATATTATAATTACAGTATAATATCATATACAATATCATTAACTCTATCCTTTATACATCCCACATAGGGCATTAACAAGTCACATCACTCTGAGGGGGCGGTTGACCGCACTTCCTCAAATGAGATTATTGTATTTACCCATAATGGAAACCATAAAGGTTTCATATAATTGGGAAGTAAAGAAGTATAATGAAATCATAAACATAATGTATATCATATATAAACACAATTTCATCATAATTTCCACCATGAGAGGCTGTAAGATGTAATTGAACAATCATCGTTTCGTGAGGCGTTAGTTTTCCATCCATAGAAACATTATGTTCTTCATCCATTAGATGGAGGTGTGTGTAAGTGTAGTTTGAATCCTTATAATAAGAAAATCCTAGTATATTGAGGATACTGTTGTTGTTACAAAAGAAAATAAATAAAAATATTTTAGGGGTTGGAAAAGAAAAATAAAAGAAAACAATTTAAGAGAAACAGTTACCTTTAATTTAGGCAACTTCCTTTGGTATAAACCAAAAGGACTTCTTAAGTGCCTTCTGCCTAAAGTAAGGCTTCTAAGAGGAGGAGGGTGATGTAGGGAGCTTTATTGGGTAGAGTTTGGACGATCCAAATGGCTTGAGAGGTGTGATTAATTGCATAGAAGTGGTCTCTTTTTATAAGGGAGATGAGGGGCTCTTTAGGAAAGAGTGAAAATTATATTTTATAATATAATGATATTCGGTTTCTAATGGTCCAAAAATCATTATGGGGGACGATAAGATGATCCATAACCGAAATAAAATCATCCAATCAGAATTGGACTTGTTTTGGATAATATTTTAGTCATTATAATCTTATTTAATTAAATCATCTATTAATGAGGTAAATACTGCATCATTATTGTGTCATAAATAATTTGATTTATATGATGTCTAAGAATTTAAAAAAAATTACCATGATCTAGGAAATCATTTTATCTTTCCAATGACTATTTATAGTCAAGCAGATAATTTATATAACCCCCTCTGAAAATTAATTTACTAAAAGATATTTTCTCCTGTCATTTTTGTCTTTTCTTTAAGTTAATTATTCTAAATTGTCATTATCACACCCAAGTGGCATAAAGGGGTCTCAAAATAGACCAAAATATGTTAATGGTCGTAAATGACTCAACCAATAATATTTGGACATGTGTTAAGCTAATTTTGAATGATTACAATATTGTTTTAACCTTTAATTACCCTATTTACCTTTAACCGCGGTAAATAAGTCAAAAGTTACTATTCACCATAAATTATTTTAATCTTATTGAACCAAATTTTACTTCTTGATAACAACCATGTATGTCGTATTTTGGAAATTCAATTCACAGAAGTTGTATAATTCCATTTAAATGAAAAAGTCAGATTTTTAACTACAACTAAGTGCTGTCACTATTCTTCAAAAATTGATGTTTTTCAGAAAAATACAAAAAATTCAGCCTAAGTTATATTTGATATTATGAATTCAAAAATGGTGTCTATTTTTCCAAATTAAAAACATGGAAGTGGCATTAATTAATTTAAAAATTATTTCCCACTGTTAAAACAAATAGTGTGTTTTTAAAAAACAATAACTATCAAAAGATTGATACTTGTTTATGTCTAATTTCAAATTGAAATTAAATCCAATGACCAACATTGGATTAAATAGTAAAAATATATTTTAATTCCACATTAAAACCAATTAAAATTATAATCTATGCATATAAATAAATTATATTAAAAAGCACTTTTGAATTAAAATACAATATTTTTTACTATTCATTAAAAATGAACATTATCAGAAAAATACCAAAAATTTAACCAAAGTAAAATTCGATGTCCCCATTCTAATGAATGATTTTATTTGGTCAATTAGAATGTATTAAAGTAACCAAAATTATATTTAAAGATGGTTTTCCATTAATAGGTGATAAATCGACATTTTAATGAAAATTATGCTTAGAATCAGATTCATTCACTTTTTAAGCCTCTAACTTTTATTTGATAAATGTAAATATATTTAAAAAACATGTATAATAACATTGTAGTTAGTTTTTTTCATTACTGCCAATACAACGGCTAGGAGTTAAATCCCGTTTAAAATAATAATATTAAATTATTAGTGTGCAACGTAAGATTCCAAAGAAACCCGTTGTTGCGTATCGGGTACGCTATCGAACATAGCAACCATTTTAAGCTAAAATTAATATTTAATTCCCAAATATTAATAAATATAAAAATCTCTAATTCTTCATTTACCAGGGATGTTACATCCTTCCCCCCTTTTAGAAATTACGTCCTCGCAATTTTATTCACTTATCAAAATAAGTGGGGGTATTTATCCCTCATAGCATTTTCAGATTCCCACGTTGCCTCTTCAACCATATGGTTATCCACAAAACCTTTAACTGATGAATTACCTTATTTCGCAACACATGCTCTCTTCGGTCAAGAATCTGGAATGGATGTTCTTCATAATAGAGATTCTCTTCCAACTGAACTACCTCTGAGCTCAAAACATGAGATGGATCTGGCATATACTTTCTCAACATCAAAACATGAAAAACATTGTGTTCCTAAGATAGACATGGAGGTAAAGCCACTCGGTATGCAACTGATCCAACATTCTCCAGAATTTCATATGGTCCAATGAACCTTGGACCCACCTTTCCTTTCTTACCAAATCGCATCACACGTTTCCATGGTGAAACTTTGAGAAAAACATGATCAATTACCTCGAAAGATAAATATTTCCTTCGGTTATCCACATTACTCTTCTACCTGCTCTGAGCTGTTCTCATGTGTTTCTAAATCAAATGAACTTCTTCTTCCATCTCTTCGACCAATTCTAGTCCCATCAACTTCCTTTCACCCACTTCATCCCAAAAAGCTGGATTTCGAAACCGCTTCCCATATAATGCCTCAAATGGTGTCATCTGTATACTGGAATGAAAACTTTTATTATAAGAAAACTCAACCAAAGAAAGATGTTGGTCCCAAATTCCCTTATAATCCATCGAACAAGCACGTAGCATATCCTCCAAGATCTGAATTGTTCGTTCTGACTGCCCATCTGATTGCGGATGAAAATCTGTACTAAAATTTAATTCAGTACCCAATTACTTCTGAAGGCCTTTCCAAAAGATAGAAGTAAACCTGGGATCACGATCAGATACAATGGAGAGGGGAACTCCATGCAACCTGACTATCTCTTTAAGATACAAATGGGAAATTTGATCTAGGGAAAAAGTGTCAAGAATAGGAAGGAAATGAGAATATTTAGTCAAGCGATCAACAATAACCTAGATTGCATTATTACCTCGAGGTGTCTTCGGCAATCCCACAACGAAGTCCATGCATATATTCTCCCATTTCTACTCTAGAACTGGTAAAGGCTGAAAGATCCCTTTCGATAACTGTCGCTCTGCTTTAACCTGTTGACAAGTCAAACACTTCACAGTAAAATCAGCAATATCTCTATTCATTGCGTCCCACCAGTAATACTCCCAAAGATCTCTATACATCTTAGTACTTTCAGGATGGACTGAAAATGGAGAACTATGAGCTTCACATAAAAAATATCTCTTCAACTATGAATCAAAAGGCACACAAAAACTCTTCCCAAATCTCAAAACAAAATCATTATCAATATTGAATTCAGGCAACTTACCCTTCTGAACCAGGTCTACCTTTTTCTGCAACTCGATATCTTGCTTCTGTGCTTTCTTAATTCTGTCTGATAGATAAGATTTCACTGATATCTGAAACAAAACAGAAGTACATCCTGCACCAACAACTTCTATGCCAAATTTCATCAAATCTTTAACCAAAGGATCACGTTCCAAAATCAACATTGCTAATGAAGCATTACTTTTTCGACTCAAAGCATCAGCCACTTTATTTTCTTTTCCCGGATGGTAATGAATTGTACAATCATAATCCTTGATTAATTACAACCATCTCCTCTATCTCATGTTCAATTCTTTCTAAGTGAATATATACTTTAAACTTTTGTGATCAGTATATATTTCACAATTTATTCCATAAAAATGATGCCTCCAAATTTTTAGAGAAAAAAATAGCAGCTAATTCCAAATCATGTGTAGGGTAATTTACCTCATGAATTTTCAACTGACGTGAAGCATATGCCATTACCTGATCATTATGCATATGGACACAGTCAAGTCCTTTCAGTGAAGCATCATTGTAGATAACAAACTCACCATTTTTGGAAGGAAGTGCCAAAACTGGAGCATTTAGAAATCTTTTTTTCAACTCCTGAAAACAATCATCACATTCTTTTGTCGAGATAAACTTAACACCCTTACAAGTTAGCTTTGTCATTGGACTAGATAACCATGAAAAATTTCAAAAAACCTTCGGTAGTAGCCTGCCAAACCAAGAAAAATACAGATCTCAGTTACATTTGTGGGTCTTGGCCATTCTTCATCAACTTTTGTTTTAGCAGGATCAACAGTTATGCCATCTTTCGAAACAATGTGACCCAGGAACAAAATGTTTTGTAACCAAAACTCACACTTGCTAAATTTTCCATACAGTTTATTTTCATTTAACGTTTGCAGAATAACCCTTAAAGGTCTTTCATTCTCCTCTTTACTTTTAGAAAACGTGAAAATATCATCAATGAAAACCCCCAAAAACATATCCAATAACTCGTGGAAAATTCTATTCATTAAGTCCATGAATACAGCAGGTGCATTGGTTATCCCAAAAGGCATAACTAAAAATTCATAATGGCCATATCTAGTACGGAATGCAGTCTTCAGAACATCTGCTTCCTTTACCTTCAACTGATGGTACCCCTAACTCATGTCAATCTTTGAAAAATACTTAGCTCCCTAGAGCTGATAAAAAAAATCATCGATATGAGTCAAAGGATACTTCTTCTTAAAAGTAATGTTATTCAAGGCTCTATAATCAATGCAAAGTCTCATTGAACCATATTTATTTTTAACAAACAAGACAGGAGCACCCCATGGTGATGTGCTAGGTCGAATGAAACCATTATCTAATAACTCCTGCAATGGTTTCTTTAACTCTAAATGTTCAACTTGATCCATTTGATAAGGGGGTTTTGAAATTGTCTTAGAATCAGGAACTAAGTCAACAGTAAATTAAACTTCTCGATCATGAATAATACCAGGGAACTCATCAGAAAAAACATCAAGATACTCATTTACCACTGGAATATCATTAATCTGTACAGTTCCTTTATTTTCAACAACATGTGCAAGGTAATAATAATTTTTATCTTTTACTAGTTTCTCAACTTCCTAATATGTTATCAAAATCAAGGGTTCATTCTTGTACAAAAACTGAAAATCTTTATGAAAAGAAACCATTTTAGCTCTGTAGTCAATCATAGCATGATAAACATAAAGCCAATCCACGCCCAAAATAACATCAAACTCTACTAGAGGCAAAACAATAAGGTTTGTAGGTAGATTCTTTCTACAAAAAAGGATATGAAGGTTCTTATAATTTCTTTTTGTCTCAACTTTTCCTCCAGGTGTTTTTACAATAAGTTCAGGATTCATATCTTGAGATGGAATTACCAATTTACTAGAAAACTTCTCAGAAATGAAAGAATGTGTAGAACCTGAATCAAACAACACATTGGCATAATCCGAACAAACAAACAGTGTACCTGATAATACTTCATTCGATAGCCCAACATCTGCTGAAGTAGTTGAAAAGGATTTCACCACCCCTTTCTGCTTGTAGTCTGGCTTCTTTTCCCCAGTTTTGTTCTTCGTTAGACACTCATTTGCATAATTACCCATTTCATTACACATAAAACATCGTACCGTTGGCTTTTCATTGCTTGCTTGATATCTTCGTTACAGTAACGAGCAATATGACTAGACTTACCACACTGAAAGCACTTTCCAAACATGGATAAAAATTCTCCAGGATTCATTTTAACACACTTCTCACAGGAAGGATATTTTTTTTTCTTACCTCCTTGCTTCTTTGATGAATTATTCCCCTTTGCCTGCCAACTGGACCACTTATTCTGTTGTTTTTCAAAGAACACCTGATCATCGGAAAACTCCATTTCTACCTTCTCCGCAAATTGAACAAGTTTTTCATAACTTTTGAACTCATGAGAAGCTAAAGCCCTTCGATACTTTGTCTTAAACCCTAAGTAAAAATGGTTTATTTTACTATCAAGATCTCGAATAAAGTTTGGACATACATTGTCAATCAAGTGAACTTTTCTTCAAAAGAAGCCACCGAGTCATCCTCCTTCCTCAAATCTAGGAACTATTTTTCCATCCTAAGATGAACCACCTTAGGAAAATATTTATCACGAAACATACCTTTGAATTCATCCCAGTGAAGATCATCAATCTCATCACTATCCCTGATATTTTTCACCATCGACCACCACTGATCAACTTCACCTTAAAAACGGTAAACATCAAGACTAACCTTTTGATGTTCTGAACACCCCATGACATTAAAAATATTCTCAAGTGCCTTAATCCACCCTTCAGCTTGCATGGGGTCAGATAATCCTCTGAATGATGGGGGATGTTTCCTCATGAAATGTTCCACCACTGACATGTCCCTATGAAGTTGATCTGGCTGATCTCTTGCATGGATACCACCACCATTTATAGCCTGAGTCAACTATGCCATCACTGTAACAAACTGTTCAGTTCCGATTCCGACCATCTCAGGTTGCTGATTTGGAAGGTTGTCTTCCTCCTGATGTCATCCCATCATAGCTACTTTGTTTCCTCTGCGGAAAACCATTCTGAACATAGAAATATCTTAGGAGAAGCAACATAGTAATATTTAAATGCTATATTATTTCAATCATACCAGAAATTAACTTATAATTTAACAATTTTCAAACTCCTAAAGTTGTCTAAACCGACCTCTGATACCAACTATAAGGCCCCAGCCTTAAACATTACTTAACATTGAATTAAATGAATAATTCCCATTGAGGATCTTTTCAGGTTTAGAGTTTTAGAGAATTACATCTTAACTATTACATCTCAAAGGAATAAAAAGTAGACACTTCTAGTAAGTTTCCATAAAATAAAAACTCTTAAAAAGAAGCATGTGTAGTTCCATGTTTTATATAGCATGACTTTCCCTTGATCCCATCCTTGACACTATTCCACGTTAAGTCATGTGAAAAACATTTCAAAAATACTTGGGGTGAGTATAAAAAGCTCAGTAAGGGAAACACAATGAATGAAATCTGTTAGTTTTCAAAACAACAAGTATACCATGTATACTTTATCACAGTAACACTTTTGACCATTATGAAGTAGTAAAAAACTCTTCACTGGATAATAGATTAATACATACCTTTTTGAAACCAAAATATTACCATAGAACCCATATAAAGAACACATAACATATAAAGATAACTTGGGACATAAACATACTTAAATAGAATAACCATACGGTCGACTTCCACACATATCACTTAATGGAATAGCCATACAGCCAACTTCCATACCCAATGCATTGGAGGTTATAACGTAACCACCCATCCTGGTATTCACGACACCACCCGTCATATGGTTTATCATGTAACCTCTCGTCAAATGTCCATGTACCATTATAAAATCATAAGACATAAAAAAATATAATAGAAAGAAAACATTTCCACACATTGATCGCAATATATCACTTAATGATATTGACATAAAAAATCCATTATAAAAAACCATTTTCAATACCAAAATACATAAAACAGTATATGGTATTTATTTCAAAAAAAAAACATTACAGCTTCTTGAGGAAGCCAAAGACCAAATAATACTCACAGCGGCAGAAAAGGTTGTTGTCACCGCGTACGTTAAAAGAAACATTCCTTTTTTTCATTTTGTAAAACGCTTCGTAGAAAAAAAATTTCTTTTGTATAAAAGTAAAATTCAAAGGGGTTTATACACCGTATATAAGAAAGTTCTATATAAAACGAAATATGCCTCAATGAAAGGAGATTGAGACGAAGTCCCTTACCTCATGTCTGACTTGACCCATTCCTTCTTTAATCTCCTGAATAATAAACTAAAGTTAATTTATACTTGCTTAAGAATGATTTTATAAGTTAATTATTCCTTTTATATCACTTATTACCATGTTATAATAATTATGTAATCATTTAAGTTAATAACGTTCATTTTGTCGATATTTGGTACTTTAGTCAAAAATGGACTTCTTATAATGACATGTTGTTCACGTGGTAAAAGGTTCATTATATCCAGAATTATATTCAAGATTTGGGTATCATATATATCATACATATCTATCATGTACATGTATTTAAAATAGTACATAACATTTGGAGGTATGAAATGAAATGCACCGTTCATGGAGACGGTAAGTCGTACGTACGCATGAACGCTACTTTCATTTCTATTTCTTATTTTAATGGAATAAAAACATAACGATACATAGGTATATTATAATTCCAGTATAATATCATATACAATATCATTAACTCTATCCTTTATACATCCCACATAGGGCATTAACAAGTCACATCACTATGAGGGGGCGGTAGTCCACACTACCTAAAATGAGATTATAGTATTTACCCATCATGGAAACCATAACAGTTTGATATAATTGGGAAGTACAGAAGCATAAAGAAATCATAAACATAATATATATCATATATAAATACAGTTCCATTATAATGGAAACCATGAGAGGGGGTAAGATGTAATTGAACAATCATCGTTTCGTGAGGCGTTAGTTTGTCATCCACAGAAACATTATGTTCTTCATCCATTAGATGGAGGAGTGTGTAAGTGTAGTTCGAATACTTATAATAACAACATACTAGTATATTGATGATAATGGTTTTGTTACAAATGAAAATAAATAAAAAGTGTCAAGGGGTTGGAGAATCAAAATAAAAGAAAACAATTTAAGAGAAACTATTAACTTTAATTTAGGAAACTTCCGTTGGTTTAAAACAAAAGGACTTCCTAAGTGACTTCTGCCTAAATTAAGGCTTCTAGGAGGAAGATAGAGATGTAGGGAGCTTAATTGGGTAGAGTTGGGATGAGAAAAATTGATTTAGAGGTGTGAGGAATTGCATAGAAGTGGTTTCTTTTTATAAGGGAGAGGAGGGGCTCTTTAGGAAAGAGTGAAAATATTATTTTATAATATAATAATATTCGGTTTCTAATGGTCCAAAAATGATTATGGTTGAAGATAAGATGACTTATAACCGAAATAAAATCATCCAATTAGAATTGGACATGTTTTGGATAATATTTTAATCATTATAATTTTATTTAATTAAATAATCTATTAATGAGGTAAATACTGCATCATTATTGTGTCATTAATAATTTAATTTATTTCATGTATAAAAATTATAAAAAAATATCATGTTCTAGGAAATATCATTAGCTTTCCAATTAATATTTATAGTCAAACAGATAGTTTGTATAACCCCTTCTAAAAATTAATTTACTAAAAGATACTTTCTTTTGTCATTTTTGTCTTTTCATTAAGATAATTATTCTAAATTGTCATTATAACACCCAAGTGGCGTAAATGTGACAAACGGGCCACGGTGACAGCACAACCACCCCGTCTTAACATGGCCGTCGGGTCCTGGCCCACCAGGTACCACCAGTTGCCCCCGCAGACACGTGGGGCCCACCCCAGGGTCCACCCACGTGCCCGAACGGGTCATCCGACTAATGACAGTCCCCACAGGCCAACACATGTCCTTTCTAGTGTGCTTTGTCCTCACTCACACACACCCTGGGGAACTTCCTAGGAGTTCACCCATCCTGATCACTACTCCAGGCCAAGCACGCTTAACTGGGGAGTTCTAATCAGGCAGGCTCCCGAAAAGGAAGGTGCACCTTGTTGACATGAGTCATATCATTTTAGTCATTTAAGCCCTTATCATTTGGGGATGTTACAATCACCCCCCCTTAGGGAACAACGCCCTCGTTGTGGGCCCTACATCTCAACCCAGGCAGTGCACTGCACTTAAGGCTGGGTTCCTCCTCTGATACCAAATGTGACAACCGGGCCCCGGTGGCACCACAGCCACACCGCCTTAACATGGCCGTCGGGTCCTGGCCCACCAGGTACCACCAGGTACCACCAGTTGCCCCCACAGACACGTGGGGCCCACCCCAGGGTCCACCCACATGCCCGAACGGGCCATCTGACTAATGACAGTCCCCACAGGCCAACACATGTCCTTTCCAGTGTGCTTTGTCCTCACACACACACACCCTGGGGAACTTCCCAGGAGGTCACCCATCCTGATCACTACTCCAGGCCAAGCACGCTTAACTATGGAGTTCTAATCAGATAGGCTCCCGAAAAGGAAGGTGCACCTTGTTGACATGAGTCATATCATTTTAGTCATTTAGCCCTTTATCATTTGGGGATGTTACAATAAATGGGTCCCAAAATAGACCCAAAGATTCTAATGTTCGTAAATGACTCAACCAATAAAATTTGGACAAGTGTTAAGGAAATTTTGAATGATTATAATATTCTTTTAACCTTGAATTACCCTAGTTACCTTTAACCGCAGAACATAAAAGTCAAAAGTTAATATTCACCAAAAATTATTTTCATCTTATTGAACCACATTTTACTTCTTGATAACATCCATGTATGTCGTATTTTTAAAATTCAATTCACAGAAGTGGTAAAATTCTATTTAAATGAAAATGTCAGTTTTATTAACTACCACTAATTGGTGTCACTATTCATCAAAAATTGAAGTTTTTCAGAAAAATACCAAAAATTCAGCCTACACTATATTTGATATTCTGAATTCAAATATGATGCCTATTTTTCCAAATTCAAAATATAGAAGTGGCATTAATTAATTTAAAAATTCATTCCCGCTGTTAACACAAATAGCGTGTTTTTAAGAAACAATAACTAACAAAAGATTGATACTTGTTTATGTCTAATTTCAAAGTGAAATTAAATCCAATGAACAACATTGGATTAAATAGTAAAAATATATTTTAATTCCCCATTAAAACCAATTAAAAAGATAATCTCACCATATAAATAAATTATATTAAAAAGAACTTTTGAATTAAAATACAATATTTTTCAGTATTCATTAAAAAATGAACTTTATCAGAAAAATACCAAAAATTTACCCAAAGTAAAATTTGATGTCCCCATTCTAAAGAAGGATTTTATTTGGTCAATTAGAATGTATTAAATTATCCAAAACTATATTTAAAGAGGGTTCTCCATTAAAATGCGATAAATCATCATTTTAATGAAAATTATGCTTAAAATTAGATTCATTCACTTTTTAAGCCTCTAACTTTTATTTGATAAATGTAAATATATTTAACAAACATGTATAATCATAATGTAGTTAGTTTTTTTCATTCCCGCCAATACAACGGCTAGGAGTTAAATACCGTTTAAAATAATAATAATATATTATTAGTGTGAAACGTAAGATTCCAAAGAAACCTATTGTTGCGTATTTGGTACACTATCGAACATAGAAACCCTTTTAAGCTAAAATTAATATTTAATTCACAAATATTAATAAATATATAAATATCTTATTCTTTATTTACCAGGTATGTTACACTTAGATGTTTGGTTTTTGATAGCATGGGATATATCAATTGATAATGATATGATATAATTAGAAAATAATTAGGGTATAAGATCGTGACCATCTCTTATGATTTTCATAAACTACATGGTGGTGATTTTAAAATATTAATTATGGACTAAAAATTTATCATTTAAAATAAATTAATCATAACAATGGTAAATAATCATAACTTAATATTGAATTATAATTTCATGTGATAAATGTTTATGGAATTAACATGAGTTTAGGAACCATTTCAAATGTCAAGGTTATCTACCAAGACCATAAATTTTGGAATCAAAAAATGTTTACATATAAAATTAAGAACATAGCCTTATTTTCTATAAAGATTCAAGAACACTGACTTTTTCCCATAGTAGATCAATAATTGAAAATTTTCACCTAATAGATCAGGCACATCAACTTGTTTTTTTAATGGATCAATCACATCCACCTATTTATCTTAATTATCCCATGAGATATAATACTTTAACAATTTATTAAAAGTTATATGTAGTTCCTACCCATCCCATAATGAATTCCAAACATATTTGTGACAAATGAACATAAATTATTCATCATATAATATCTCATAATAATAAATGTGTTTCATAAACATTTTATAATAAAAAAAACTCGTAGAAAATAAATGGCTTTCATAACCATCATATCATCATAAAACTAAACTATTAAGAGAAAGACTAAGGATGTAATCCCTGGATCATATCCCCAATAAATAATAAGTAACACTATATATTTTTATAAATGATATAAATTTATTTTGAGATATTAACAGGAATAATTCATGAGGAAAATAACCATTCAATTTTTAAATAATATATATTTTTAAAAGACACACATTTATAAAAAACAATTTTATTTTAAAAAGAACCTAATGAAAATAAAATGGAACCATCAATTCATTGAGGTTTTATGATGGATAGAAATTATTCTCATGTCCTATAATTTAAAAAAATTTCCTTCTATATTTTTGTCAAAAAGGACACAAAGTACAAAATTTGGAAAACAAAAAAAATTATTTCAATCCATTTAGTTAAAAGTGAAACATGTGTGAAACGATATTAAATATTATAGAAGAATAATAAAAACATCAATGTTCTTCTTTAAAATCATGTTCATGAAAGTCATATTTTCCCCATTATAGAAAAAAATCCATGAATTGTGATGATATTGTTAAATGAACACTAACACTTTGGTATCTTTTGAATCATAAGCTCTTTGAAAGAAATAACCTTATATAGAATGGAAAATCCCAATAAAATTCAAAATAATCATCATAAAATACAATTTATTGTAAAAATATTAACCAAAAATTAAATAAGTGGTGAATAGGGAATGTTTTGGATGGAATTAAAATCAATAAAAACAATCTATTATGTTATATCAGTCATTCACTGAATGTTCTTGATACTCCTATATAATAAATTTAAATTTTTTAAAAATATATAAATGATTAATTTAGATTATTTATATATCATATATATTAATTGTATATGTAAATATATTTAACATCATCCTAAATGATAGTGATTCAAAATTAATGAAACTTTTCAGGGAGATGGTAGGTCATATATACACATCAACACTACAACCACTTTTTTATAGAGGGAACCAAATAAAGATAAATAATAATAAATATTTAACAATTCATTACTATATCATGAATATAATATATATATATATTAATCAAATCCATCATCAATACAATAAAAGTAAAAAATTGAAACAAAATATGAAGCACATCGCAACATGGATGTGGTAGTCCAAACATAGGCGAATGTGCCTATCATTTTCCAGAAATTTTAAAGGTAAGAAGGTAGATATGATATTATCATATAAGATATAAAATTATGGTATAGATATAATACATAAACAATAAAACCATCATAACAAAAATCCATTAAATATTATGATTACCAATAAATTTTATCACTCGATGGAGACTGTAAGTTGTATGTACACATGAGTGATACTTTCGTTTCTTATTTAATAAGAAATAGGATGTATAGTGTTGTTTTAATAATAATAACATTTTAGAATATTTTTTATTTTTAATTATGTATTTTTTTTAAAATATCATATATCTATATGAGTTAATGTGGAGTATAAGATAAAAGTGATGGGTTAAAGAGATTACCTCTTCTTTGAAGTGAATCATTAAGATCTCCATTAAAGGGATCTTGGGTTGGAATTTTTTGAGGAAAGGAAGCTCTATATTGTGTATAAGAAAGTTGATAATGGAATTTGTTTGGGTAGGGTCAATCTATAAGGATTAATGTTGTGTAATTAAGTGTTGGAGGAGGGTCCCTTTTAATATTAGTTTACGGGGATCATTTGGATTTTCTCCAATAAATAAATTAAAATTTGACTATTCTATAGACATATGATTCCAAACGACCTATAAATGTACAAGGGAAGAAATTTTAGACCATATATTATATCCATCATCTATATTAAATATTTTTAGCATTTTTAATTAATTTATGAAAATTTTATTTTAATGGAAAATTATTATTGTCAATTTTACATTATTAATTATTTTAACTTTAATAACATTAATAAAATAAGGGAAATTAAAAAAAATCCATAAATCATTTATATTTTTTTCATTTTAAAATTTTATGGATAGCATAAATATTATCAAATTATAATATATTTTATATTTTATATTCTTAATAGTTTGAAATTACTCATTGCAAGTATTCTAATAATTCTAATAAATTTCTAAAAATAGGAAGAACTGTGTCAACTACCACTATAAATTAAAATTTGATGAGTATTCAAAAGATATAGTATTGGTAATTTCGAATCATGATGAAGAAGTATTACATAAATGAAATTATAGAAAAAAAATTCTTGAAACATAAATTGATTCATCCATAATAGTTTTTATTTATGGATTTTAAAAAAAATTAATAGTATCGATATCCTATAAAAAATTATGTTGTGATAAAGTGATATTTTAGAAAACATGTGATAAAAGGATTGATGACCCTTAATAAGTGTTTTATTTTTGGATAAACTTAAATATTATTTGATTGATATTTATCAGTCTAAACTTTAAAATCTTTGATAAAACATTTGATGATTTATATGATTGAAATTTATTTTGATATTTATAGAACCATATAATAGGATAAAATCTTTCGATTTTGAGGTTATTAATGTTATTTCAAGAGATGTTTTATGTGTTTTAGGAATATATATATTTATATTATTTGATAATAATGGTAATATTTTTATGGAGGTGTCACATTAAGTTTATGAGGAAAACATTGAGGTTAAAAAATCTTTAAATTGATAGGTTATTAATGTGATCTATATGGGTAATTTTTTTATGAATGATCTATGTTATTACATTGAGATTTTTGTTGAATTTTTTAGTGTATTGTATTAATTATTATTCATTTTATATATTCTATTAATTCATTCTATATATTTTTTATTTATTAATAATATTAATAATATATTTTTATTATTTGGTTTATTAAGAGATTTGTTAGAAGGTTATTTTAGTGCATCTGGCATAAACAATGTCACCTTGATTTCTAATCATTTGGTGAAAAAGTGGAAATTAATTATACTTTTCATGAAATTATATTTCCTCATGTTCCATGTCTTGATGAAAAATGATTTGTTTTTCTTTTGGAGTATATTTTTTAATCAATGATGTTTTCATATTGTGAAAATTTTTAATGAATTGATGGTCTTTTTACCCATAAACATTTTAATGTATTGTGTTCATCGATCAAACTATATTATTTCATTAGTATTAGTTTTCTATCCAATGTTTATTTTTTTAATTCCCACTAATTTTCTCAGAATTAGAAACCTAGTTATGTGATGAACTTTGTACGCCCCTATCTCTATTTTCAAGTGGATGTTTTTTTCACCCTTTTAATGATGTGGGTTCTAAAAAAAGATAGTTTAAAGTGTTAAAACAGCCTACAAATTTCATGTTTAAATTTGGAGGAAATGATTTATTAAATTGATGGTTAATTTAACACCCAGGGTTTTGAAAAATATATAAAACTATGTTTGATCGTGTATGTGATAAATAACATTATTCCGAAACAAACAATGATTACTTAAATTTGACTATTTTAACCGTCACATTAAATATTTATATTATTATTAGAGTTAACTACATTAATATATATATATATATATATATATTCTATATATATTTAAAAATTCCAAGAAAATAATCAATCAATTTTTGGAAATGTATATTTTGTATTAAAAATATATTTTCTTAACATATGATTTTTAATTATTTTCATGAAATGATATTATAATTATTTAATAATGAATTTAGAAAATGAATTTAATATAAAAAAAATATTTTTTATATCATTATATCAAAATTAACATAGTGTGAAAATTTGGGACTTTAAGAAAATAATGATTTATTAGTAAATAGTGAAAAATATCGTTTTTATGAAAAATTACCATTTATTTTGATAAATTATTTACTTTAAACATACATTTATTCATAAATTTGTTTTTAAAAATAAAATATTAATTATTTATTTATAATTATTTCAATTATTTACTTTTAAATCATACTTATAATATATTTTAGTATAATATTAATTTTAGGCTTCAAAACCAATTTTTTTCTCAAAAATGTTTTCAAAATCCACAATATTTCACCAGTATAATTAATTAAAATAACCCCTAATTATATATTATTTAAATATTTTTTTTATTATATATGTATTATTATTAATTTAAATTATTATAATGAAGATTATTAGTTATATAATTTATGTTAAATCATTTTATCCTTAAAAAACAATTTTTTTGAAAAATTCATTCCCATCAGGATTTATATGTTTTATATTAAATTCCTTCTTTTTCGAATTGGTATTGGTAAAATGGATTCCATATTTGGAATCAAATTAAATAATATTATTTAATAATTTAAAATTAATTTTTGACCATTATGAATTATAATTATAGGAAATATTTACTAACATAATGAAAGAAAAATAGGTTAATTTATTGTAAAAATAATTAAAAAATGACAAGAAATAAATAACCCTAAAAGTGGAAATATTTTTTTTATATTTTCAATTAATTAACTATTATATTTTTTTCTATTTTGTTACATTATAAATTATTAAATAATCATATTGATAAAAATTAAATTATGATATGATAAAACACATATTTTATTTTTGAGTAATATACAATTTTAATTAAGACATTACTTTTAGTTATTTAATTTAATTTTTTAATATATGTTATCATAATAAAATATTATTATTAAATGAATAATTTTTAATTTATATTATAATATAATTTTTATGATTTCAAATGAAATTTCAATAATGGTTTGAAGACAGTTATGGTTAAAAAAACCCATTGTTTCCCAATAAATGTAAGTTTGATTTTAAAAGTAAGAATTCACATCTTTAGAAAATTATTTTGAAAAAATAATTATTTCATTCCAATCACTATTGAAATTGTCCAATGGTGTATTTTCATTATCATTATGATAAATTCGAATTTTTGAGTAAAATTAAAATGTGTAATAAATATATATTGTGTATTAGGACATCATAATGATCCAAAAAATGGTGTAATAAAAACTATAAATGGTGTCCAATAGAAAATATTATCTTTCCATTTAAAATAATTTAATTTTTAGATTATTAAATTATTTATATAATGTCTTTATGAATCCTTCACAACCTATAATATATTTTAATGTTTTAAAATCATTTTGTTGTGGATATAACATACTAATACATCAAAAAATTTAAGATTTTAATAATTTTATCCCATTGAATAATAAAATGACGAAATTAAATTGTATCATAAGAAACTATTGTAAATCTCATGGGAAGGTCTTTTTTTTTTATTTCACTATTATATAGAGTCCAAAACCTATTTTTGAGAAATAATAATGAATTTCAGACTCATTTCCTATGTTACTCCACTGAAACTCCAATTTATCTTCACTAAAAACCCATGGATCACATTCCTTCTATAAAAACTACTCTATAGGGACCTCCCATGGTTCCCCTAAGGACTTAAGATGTTCCTCCAAATATCTTGGAATCACACTATCTAGGTAAGGGATTTCTATCACTATGTTTCCATCAATGAAATCCTTTTATGGCATGTCTATTAATACCTATTTGGTCAGGTTGGGATATGTTCTTCAACACTTCTCTAATTTTCCATTATATCTCTATATAATGAGATAACCCTTTCACTATAATAAATTCATTCCATTTACCATTACGTACACCCATTACTATGCTAAAATTTTGTAAAGGATATCCCAATATCCTTTTTATTCAAGAACCTATTTTATGATATGCATCATAATTTCTATTTATTCATGTTTTATTATGTTCTTCCATGTTCCCCTTAAATTCCATTTGATGTCTAAATGAAGATAAACCCCTTTAACTGTCATTAATCTCTCCCATAAACTGATATGTACCCCCATTACCATGACAAAATTTAGTAAGGGATCCTTTTATTCTCTTATTAATTGAAGCATCTCCATTATATCATAAAAGTTTCTCAAATTTTATAAGGATTAGACATATTCTACCATATAACCCTTATTTATATTTTTACTTATAAATTATTAGAGACCCATTTCAGAACCATTAAACCCTCTTAAGGGCATTTACATTCCCATATTATTCTATAAAAATTTAACAACAATTTTCTATGCCAAACAATTGTGTAGTGAATACCCATACCCATTTCCTTTCAATGTTGTTAAACATTATGCACTTAAAAATCATTTATTCGTAATTAATTTTATGTATTCAACATATATTCATCCTATAATAAAAGGTGATGATTAATTATTCCAGGTTCTATGATCTCTGTGGCGCACTTATGAATGTTAGTGAAATAAATGTGATGGGTCCTCTTGTAATGATATACCACTCCAATGCATTGGGAAATTTTTTTTCTCATGATATGTAATGAAAGGGGTTATAGAGTGATACTAATCAATCATGATACTTTTTCCATCTTAATTTCTTTACAGTTATCATTTACCAATGTTTGTGATTCCTTGTTTCAAGTTGTTTCCACATTTCCCACATTTCCTTTATGTTATTATACATATCATGCCTCATTCTTCAATATTACGGTTCTCACTTCTGTCTCATTTATTTTACTCCAACCTATCATGTTATAAATTATTCATTTTATTGCATTTTTATTCCCTTTGCTCGGATTTATAGCTCACCTATTTTTTATTTATGACCTCAGGTTATCCCATAATGTTTTAGGTATGATGGAATAATATGAGAATGATAGGAAGGTTTGAAATAATTGAGATGAATTCATGGTATTATGTTTTTATGTAATGTACATAAATCCTGAATACACTAGACATATCTAATCGGTTTCTCTCCTTTATTGAATAGGTTTTTCTCCAGGGTTTCTATTTTCATGCCTCATGAGTCTTGCTCTACCTTCACTTATATCATCTGCTCTCTTTTCGTCTATAATGATTTTGTATTTCTTTCCCTCTATTATTGTGGCTCACTACTGATGACCTTCTTTTACTGAATATACTATCTTTCTACTAGATCCATTTCTCTAATCTCTATTTCAGCTTAATTGAGTGGATTTATTGGGGAGTTGGGTATGTGTTGGTAGCGATAAAACCAATTTTGTAGGAGTCACGATTCATGCTGGCTCCATTACGCCATGGGGTTTTATTCTTCTTCATTTGTTTTGGTTTTGACCTTTTTTTTATCTAGTGGTATTTAGATCATGGTGGTGTTTTTCAATCATAATTGATGTTTTACCTCATGATGAATCATGATCTACTCATGGTTTTCATCCTTAGAGACAATTTATGTTTGCGTTGATGGTGCTTCTACTCAACGACAATTTTCTATTACCAAAGGAAAGGTTCAGTGGTCATGATGATAGAAGGAGCTCACTATTGAGTCCCCATTCCACTCTTACTCTGAACATATCTTGGAATCCACCACTCTTCTCCCAGTAAGATTTCCATTGTGGTTTTCTAGGAGTTAGTTGAGGTCAGATTGAGTAGTTAATTAATTTAAATAAGGCACATGTCACGGTGGATTAATTTCAATCATTACATCCCCCATATAGCCTTTTATCATTTTTTTTGAACTTATCTAAGGTCACAGTGCTACGTGATATTGATTTTTATCTTTTTTATGTTCATGATGGATAATATGTTTGCAATTATTTGTGGTTAGTAGTGATACCGATGATGGTGTTTTTTTGGATTTTTTTATTTTTAAATATCAGTTCATTGATTTTTTTCTTTTTTTTTTCTCCCCAAACAATGATTACAATTCCATGGATGTCATTTTTCATCATGTTATGGTGTTTAGAGGTTTTTCCAATGTGTCTGATTTTGGTGATGATGACTTATAGGGGCTGACACAATGACTAGAATATACTATAGATGGTTGTACCTTGGAGTGAGGCCTCATTTATTTACAAATATTCCATTATTAGTTTGGGATTATTCTTAAATTCATAAATGTGAATTTAGAGTCATGATATTTTTTACTTTTAGTTTGCAGTATAGGCCTACAATTGTGTGGTAAACAGTCAACCTAAAAGTGGATTTTCAAAATACAGGAAAATGTTTTAGAGGGTCATATTATGAGTATTATTGTGTAATAAACAATGAAATAATGTTATATATTATAACGACATGTAAAAAATGTATTCATAAATTCTTATTAAATAATCACTCCATTTTCTGTAATGGAATTTTATTCATCAAAAATGGTTTTACTTCGAAAATTAATTTTTCTATTTTTAGGTGCATATAATATAATATTTTTTTTTATTTTTTATAAACTGAATATGATAAAACAAACATAATTTTCGATGTTATGAAATTATATATATAAATAGGTGAAAATTTTAGATTTTATGAAATGTTTCTGTCAATAATTACACAAAATATATTAATACTTATTAAAAACTATTTTCAAATGCACGATTTAAATCCATTTAATTAATTAAAATAATATTTAATAATTAATAATTTAAATTAAATATATATATTATATATCTAACTATATTAATATAATTAGATATAATTATGATCACTAGTCATATATTAAATTTAAGATTATCTTAGGCTTCAAAAATGAAATCCTTGAAAAATAGTTTGTCAACACATTTTGGGGTATATTTTTAAATTATATTATACCCCATATATGAAATTAATTTGATAAAAAGGATTCCATATTTGGAATTGAAATAACTAATATTTAGTAATAAGGACAAACTAGTTTCGGTCATAATGAATAATAGAAACTATAAAAAACTGTTACCCAATTTAAGGGTAAAATACATTTATCAGGAGTTAAACTAAACATATAAGGGTTAAATGACATAATGACTTGTCTAATTTATATTTTATTGCCATATTTAGACCCTATATAAAATAATTATTTTAAAGGGTCTATTTTTATTCATTGTACATGATTATTATGTACAAAATAAATTTACTAAAGAAAATGAATAAATATTTCTCTATTATTATAAATATATTAAGGGTTTAAATATAAATAAAAAAGAGGTATTTTCAGTTATTAAAATTTATTTTAAGGATAAATATTTCTTATTTATCATTGTAATTTTTTTATAATTTTTAATTAAATAATTACATTAAATTCTTAAGCGATATTGATGTTGTAATTATTTATTTAAAAGTAAAATTGAATAAATGATTCTAAAGATATTAAAAACAATATAATGTGAATGAATTATTGTATTCAAATAATATTTTGTAAAATTATAACATATTTTACGTGTGTTGAAATAATCTTTTCTCATTCCATCATTTTCATGGTCTCTTTAATGTAATATTAAATGATTAGTTATAAGATTGACATTATTGATATTATTTTTAATAAATAATATTTCATAAATTGATTTAAAGATAATAAAAAACATATAATATTACAATTAAAATTAGTATGGTTTAATTTATCAATAATTTTACATTTTTGTGTCATTTTTCAATCTATTATATGATTCATAACCCTTTAAAATTTAAATACTAGTTACTGAGATTGAGTTTTTATGTGTTGTATGAACTTATGTAAATTAAATTTCCATGGACATTAGATTTTTATTTGATATATTCATATTCATATTTAAAATAAGTGTTTAAAAATTATTTTACGATTTCCATTTAATTTCAAATGAAAAGATATGTTATCTATGAAAATGTTTAGTAACCATGGTAAAAACTAAAATGGTAAAAGTCAGTTACCCTTGAGATTAAGGGTATAAAATGTATAAAACAAGTTTTTTTATGGTTTAGGAGTGTGCCAACCTTATATTCCATTTTTTCAATTATTTATAAATTTATTTAGGATCATTTATTGATTGTTCCATCCCATTATTGAATAGTTTTGGGTATTTACAAAAATATCACCTTTTCTCACTTATAAAATAGAACATCCTCATAGGTTATATTCATACTTCCACTTATTTTTGATTCATCGAATATAAGTCCAATTAATTCGTTAAATTAATTCCCACATCCTAGAGGCCTTTTTGTTTTCTTAAAATACCCTATAATTAAGGATTTGTGCAAAAACCTAAGAAGGTTGTCTTAATAAGAGGTTTTGTTCTTACATGAGATTTTTTTATTTCTTCTTTAACCTCCGTAAAAACATATTCAAATATGATGAAATAATAACACAAATATATTATATATATTGAGATTTTATTATGATAATTAAATTACCTATATCGATCTCATCTTCCATCAAATGGTAAAAACCCATCGATCGTGTGTTCGAAAGAAAACCACCTAAAGAAATCATGTAATTTATTTTTATATTATATTATCAAGGATGGATATAATAAAAGATAAAATATAAAAATATACATAATATTTATTCAATAATTATACTTATATAATTATAATATCTCATCTACCATCTTATCATCCAATCCATTGGAAAATGATAACATAACTCGTGCATACATGTTGACTACCACCTCCATGATTTGATGTGATATTTTTTATTAAATATTCACATGGATGTTAATAAATTAGATATAGTAAATATATATAATGAAAGATATATAAAAATATATTTTAGAGGTGAATTCATATTTAACGTTATTTTATACTATTTGTCAAAAAATGAAATCATTGTTCATGCAAACATAAAAGCTACCATCTCGATGAACGATGTAATTCATATTTCAATATATGAAATTTATGGATGACAGTAAATATATATATATATATAATGAGTAAATTCTATAATTACATCATTATCAATAAACATGTTATAAAACTTCTGAAACAAGACAGAAATGAAAAACGTTGTAGACAACACCTAAAACTATGATTTTAATAATCATTTGTTAATTAATGGTTGCCAAAAGTTTATAAGTAATTCATATATCGTATTATATATATGCATATGGGTTTTAATAAATTTATAATTAAACTATATGCATTATACTGGGTTTTTGAACATATATGAAGGATTTTAGACATATATTAAGGGGTTTTCATCTCAGTTTTATTTTTATGAGACACGTGATATATTCACAACTTTTTTCATTTTTTTGTATATATTACACATGGATTTATTTTAAGGTATTTCACAAGAATTTTATGTGGATTTATATTCCAATATATTTTTTTTTTGAAGAGCCTTATGACTCAAAATTTTCCAATGTGGTAATTGTTTCAAATTATAGTCGCATTATTTATTTCAAGGGTATTATTATTACAGTCTCATGAAATTTATTCCCACCATGTCATTTTCTGAGAATATATATTTTTCTTAAATTTTCCACTAATAAATATAAAAATATAATGAAATATTTTTTATGTAAAATCAAATTTTTTTTCTTTAGCTAAAAAAATATTTTCTTCCATAACCCTATTTTCTAAAAAAATAATTTTATTAATATTTATTTATATTTATTTAAATCAAATTTTACCCTTTTTTTAATATTTTTAATATGTTATAAAATGATAAATATTTTCTTTTTTTGAATAAGTTACTTTTTTGTTTTTATCAGATTTATGAAAGAAACATTTGTTTTAACTTGTTCAGCATAAACCAGAATTCCTAACATTATGAACGCTCAATATTTGAATATTCCATTACAATTATTATGATTATTTTATATTAAATTTTTTCCAATAATATATTGGATATTTTTATATTTAGCTGAATTCATTTACAAATAGAAAAATTTATTTTCCTTGAAAATTATTGAAAATATCTTTTTTACGAATCTATATACATCAACGATAAAAAAATGAGTGCTTATTTTATTATTCTGGGGATATGATCTAATTGAAACGTCGTTATTATTTATATATAGGGATTGTGATTATGATATTTAAATGTTTATTAATCCCAATTTTTTTCCATAGGTTATTCTATGATGGAATGATGAAATGTTTTTGAAACCTATTTTCTTTTCACAGATTATGATATTATGATATTATGATATGATGATATGATGAATGTTTAATTATTTTATGGAATATATTTGGTTTTCATTATGTTATTGGTGGGACTAAAATTATATATACCTCTAATGTATTAGTTAAATTATTATATCTCATGAGATACTTATGGTAATCAAATTGATGAGGTTGATACACTATGGGAAAAAAGTCTATGTACTTGATTTCTAATAATAAATGGGATGATGTCAGTAATACACTTTAGGAAATAAGTGTTTACTAGTATTCTAACAAGTTTAATTATCTCAGTAGTCATCCATGAAATTTGAAATTTTTTCTTCACTTATATTGGATACACATTTATATGAAATGAACATAAGTTTTTGGATTTATTTTGGATGTTTTCACACACTGATGATCTATGTATTTTGAAATTTTATTATTTTATTATATTAATCATGTTCATATTACATGGTATATTGGTTATGAACGTTTTATTCTATATTCATGATCTTATACTATTATTATTGACTTTTTACATAACATGATCATGGACTGATATCTTCGAAGACTTCCATTACTCTGCATTTGTGCCCAACATTTCCTTTCCCCAGGTACTGAACAAAGGTTTTATGTTGTGTATATCTATAAAAAATGATAAATGAAAAAATATTTATGGGATATGTTGTATATATTTCATGAAATTATATGATTCGTTATCAAATATCTGAATATAGTAATGATTATGGTCCTTAAGAGAGTATTTTTGAAATGTAATCTATACTTATCTAAAAATATGGTATATTTATGTATGAATAGAATAGGTCATTATAGCTCTTGTTCAATATATAAAAAATAATAATACATGTTGTAGACAAAGACTAAATCATTCCACCCTATAATCCAGAGGATAAAAACTAGCTTCCAGGTCCTAGGGTGAGTCTGTGTTGAGACTATACCTTCATATCATATTAACAGAATAGTTAAAATAACCAAACACAATTCATTATAGAAAAATAAAAAACCAAGGAATAAATAAATATAAATATTCTCATACTGAATGAAATTTAGTAACATCCTAAATTTCCATGTCAAACATACTACACCGATTTCCAATTAGGCCAACCATTAATATTCATGAAAAAATGAAATAGAAAAAAATAGAACACAATAATTCTAACTCGATGATGAAATATATAAAACGAATCATATAAACAACGGACCCATCCTACTTGATCATTCTTAATCATTATCCCCACCTGTTCCACCATCAAATATAACATCTACTCAGGTTCACTATTGTAATGAAACCCTATAAAAGGTGTGAGTAGAAAAGTAGTAGGGTTACACAAACATGGTCCCATACAATGAAATCAATTACAGTGCATGTATATGTGATCTAATCATGAGGATAATGATGATAATGACAATTAAATTCTAACAAATTTATTAAATCAAACATTCAAATAAGAGACTGCTAATAGAAGTGTATTCCCATACGGGGTGATCAAACTGTCTAAGACACATATGGAAATATATGAGAAAAATAAATCAATATTCAATCAATGGGTCTGTGATATGTATTGACCAAAACTACTACATCTAACACCAGAATATGTTTTATCAAAATATGTCCCCATAGGGTGATAAATTTTCAAGATGTGGGATCACCCATACTCAATAAAATCACTATAATTATGGATTCTAGGTAATATCTGGAGATCTAGTAAATATATAACTAAGAATTATTTTATATAACACATTTCATTTAAATTTTTTCCTAGGTTTTCTCCCTTGGTAATTTTATTTATGTGTCCATGAAATTGGTGCTCAGATGAACCCTAAAGGGATGTCACTAATGTCATCTATAAGTGATAATATCATGAATAGAGATAATAACTCATGATCAATTCCATAACTATCGAAACATCATCATCCCTAGATAAGTCTGGGATATGTAGTAATAGTGTGTCCATTAGGTCATAATGAGTATCATAGTCATCAATCGCAGATATATTCATCCATCACCATGAATATCACAATATCAAAATCATGGGAGAAATGACCCCACCTTGAAATGTCATTTTATGAATTTCATGTCCACTATGGAACACCATGTCCACTAATTCTGCTAATCTGTGAAATAATTTCATTTAACCAATGAGAACTTCCAAGAAACTTCATATAAGGAATCCATGTATCTCTTAATATAAAAAATAATTGAATTTACCCTAGGAGTCCATATACGGAATTATTATAAAGAATCTACATATAACTGAATTTGTAAAAAGAAAAATCCATGAATATACCTATAGGAATCCCTATAATACAATAATTAAACAAAATGATCATAGGCCACATCCCAAGAATTATCTCTTGAAATCCTTATAATATATCATTTTACATAAGTATCATCATATATATACTAGGTAGTATGCATGAAAATGATAGCAACATCAATAATAATAATGTAAAAGCATAATTTAAATATTTAGGGTGGTCAAACACCTAAATGAACCATAACTTCTTCATCCCCTTTCACTTACACACTTAGTATGTTTCCTAAAATGATACATGTTATAATATATACCTAAAACCATAACATAATGGGCCAAGGATATTAAAATATGGGGTCCCCATGGTCAATATATTAGATAGGTAACCCTCATGGAATCCTCTATGTTAGAATAGTGGTCTTGGGGAAACCCCCAATGCATCGAGACATCACAACCTATGGAATTATGAATAATGGTAGCCCAAATTTTCCACACACAATGGTTCATGTCATGAAGGAGACTATATGAGGATGGTTAATGATTCAATCATGGTTTCATAGTCTCAAAATATTATTTTAGAACTAGCATTATTCCTTTATTAGTGACCCTTATTATTCTACACTTATAATTTCCCATTTAACTAATTAAATTTTTCATTAGAAATGAATTAAAATGAATGAATTTTCAATATAGGTGCGGCCTAACATACTCACACTACAATAAAAAATAATTAAAACCATTCGGAAGGTACTAAATAAAAATTATATTTTGGATGTTTTCCATTTAAATTTTGAAGGACCAAAAGCAATGACCAAGGTCTATCCATACTCATCTGAGTCATAAAAATTAATTATTTCATAACCAAACACAATCTATAAATTAATTATAACTACTATAATTAATTAATCATAAATAATTGGTAATAAATAATCTAAAAAATATGTCTATAAGTGAATAAATAACAAAACCTCACTGATTGATCTTGTCGCACATGAACTAAAACCTAATTCTCACCAAAATACTCTCACATATCCTCATCCTCAAATTGAGCATATGTTAAGATTAATTGTATCAAAAAAAACTTTATCAATTTAATTTAAATAATAACATCTTTATAAACTCTCTATAAATACATTCCTCGATAATATGACATGAGGAGATGTGCATATGAATTTATATATTTCCCACTTCTTAGTAATAGAAAGGGACTTATCCATAGTGTCTAATTACACTATGATCTGACGGAATAAAATAAACCAAACACTAACTGAAGAATCCGAAGTTAGAGGTTAATGATTAAATAAATAATGGAAGCTAACAAAATAAAAGTCTTTCCTCAAAGAATCCAGTGCATCTGATGACATTCAATTTCAACCAAGAATAAGTGATAACTTCCTTAGATGTAGTGATAAGGAAGTGGGTTTGTTTAGAAGATCTATTTTGTTGAATGACGGAGGAAAATGAGGTATAACCATTTATGGGTCAGAAGTGAAACTGGTATCATTTCCCCTTTTAATTAAACATATGGTTTTACCGCATAGTTAGCCAAACCATGTTCCAATATTGTGGGATCACTGAAAAAAACACCACTGAAACACACATTTTCCCCCACAATGTTTAAAAATAGTGCTCCAACCATTAAGAAATACTTCCCCCATACACTCCTACCCCGAATAGATAGAGTTCATGGTTTGAAAAATCATGAACTAAATGTGTTAGTACCTAATAAAAGTTTCACCAAACATTATGGTTTTCTAGTGTCCCTCACATGGTTAATAGAACAATGTTTATTTCCAAAATGGGTCACACAGTTGCGCCCCACGCTTAGCATTAACTGTGTAAAACTATGCACCCTATAATGGACATTTCTAGAACTCTAATTTTGATCCATGTACCACCATTATTCTCTATAATCCTATATTATATCTAATAATCCCCATTTCTTGTCAATAGTATTCATTTCATCATATTACACCTTTCAAAATTCTGTTCTAGGAACATCAATCGATATGTGGCATATCCAATAATTAAAAATACACTGTCCTTCTAAATTTCCAAACTCTAAAAACACATCATTTTATAATTATTACCTTAAACATTGATAATATAGGATATTTTAATGACCCTTAAATATTTATTTCTTATTAAATTATTATAGTACATATAATATATCGACATATCTGAATTTGTTCTATACAATGAATTGTTTTGAATGTGAACTAAAACAATAATGTCTTGTCTCTATAAATACAGAGACGTATCGGGATCTATATACATGGAATAAGACAGATCTACCAAAATTCTATTATTTCATAGAGGAAAATAATTTTTAGAGTGTTTATGCTTCAATATATCCATCATAAACCCCATTATTCCTAATATTTAGAAAAATTATACCATTAGAATAATTTTCACCACCATTTTCCCTAATCATATTGATATTTAAACCATAGTAACATGTAACACTCCTTTTGATACTATTAATACTTTTTGGGAGCCTTTTATTTGTTATAAATAATAATAATAGAAGTGAAATGAGAAAACTCATTAAAAATGATGTAAAATACTTATCTCCACTTATTTATTTCTTCCCTATAGAACCCAAAATGTTCGAATAGATAAGATCCAATAGATGAGATGTTTGAATATCATCTCTCTTGTGTGAATAATTAAAAATGTTAAAATTTAAAAATAATTAGAGCATAAAATTTATCTTTTTATTTATTATATGAACATCCTGAAAATTCATTCTTTAGGAATCATTACTGATGTTTCTTGGCCATGATGTCCAAGACATCAATGCGTCAATTGATTTTCTTCATTCAAGATTATGTAGAAAAAATATTTACCGTCACCAAACTAAAACAAGGTTACACATGTTCACTATCAACTCTTTAATAACCATCGATCTTTTGAAATATATACCTAAGAAAACACTTTATTACCATTATCAAATAACACATATACACTAAAAACTATGTTTCATCCCAAAAATGTATAAACTATTCTTATAATTCATAATTTAATATCATTAATTTATTATCCAACTACTTTTATTTTATATGATACACAATTTTCAATGTTCACGGGGACTTATTTAATGTTTTTAATATAAATTAAAAATAAATATCATATCAAATGAAATTAATATCCACTAATGAAAATCTGTAAGCATTTTATAAAAGATGATTTCATTGAAACATCCACAACAAAATCATTTTCCTTTACTTTTTCCATCATATAATTATTTTTTTAGCATAGAAATTGAAAATAAATATATTTTATAGGGTGGTGATAGATTATTTAGAAACATTAACTGTCTAGACACATTATGTAAAAATCACTAATATTTAGTGAAATTTAATCTCAACCTTTAATCAATAATTTTTAGTTTTCTTCTATAAACCTCTCATTTGAGCGGGTTAACCCCCCCCCCCCCCCCAATTTATTTTCTGAGAAAACTTATAATATCATTTGAATATTTTTAATTAAACAAAAAAATTATAAACATTTTCTCAAATCCTCATTAGTTCTGAAAATATAAAAAGAAACAAATTTACCTTTAAAAACATGTTAATTTACAAATTCTAAACACATGAAATTATTCCATCTATTGGTCATCAATTTTAGATTTCAGGGGAACAAATGTGTTTACAGAATCGAAGAACATTATTCTTTGATAAATTTTTATTTCAAGTCTTTTGGAGTTGCAATGTATACTAGTTTTTACATTTATGTAAGTGTTTCATGTGTTTTTAGATTGTGGATATTCCTTCTAATTTTCCAAAAACACATCATCAATTACATGTGACTTCAACATGGAGTTTCTACCAATGCATCCATGACTATTTCAATATTTGAGTAAGATTATTTAGGATCAAAATAATACTCTTAATTAAATGAATTTTACATATATACTGGAACTTTTTTCATTGAAATTTCACCAACATTATGAACAGAATTCTTGAATTTTTATTTTTTACCTGCCTAGTTCTGTTTCAAGATAGATCAAATTCAATTGGGAAATCATAACAATTGTATCCTTTTTTATCCCTTTCATTCATTTAATTTTTATATTATTCTATTAAGAATGAATTTTTTCAAAGTCATTGATCTCTTTCAGGATCAGTAATTCCTTATCATCTTGAGAACAATCATTGTTGCATGAATATTTATATTATTATATAAATTCATTATTTCTTTTACAGTTTTTTATTTTTTTAAATATATTCCTTAATTTATCACTTTATAATGAATTTAGTTTCTATTTATACATCACTCCAAGCATCACTACATTCATCATTTTTAAACACATTCTCATTACCATAATAAATAATTAGTTTTTCATCTTTAACATGATAATAATATACTTCATAATTATTATAAATTCCCACATCATTATCAAACATTGATAATAATTTTTTGTTTTTTATTTAGTGAAAATCTTAACCTTATCTTTTCATAAATATTTTTATGTACCAGATTATTTTTCTTTGGTTATAGAAGATATTACTGGCCTCTCATCTATATAATTAATAACAACATCATATTTAATCATTTTTGTTTCATAATAATATTTCTAATGGTTACAGACTTGAATCACTTTAGTTAAATATTACCCTATAACATTAATTTTTATTTTATGAAACTACTATATATCTATGACATGAGTTGTCAAAAATGTCACTGAAATTTTATTCTCTATTAAAATATGATAATTAAAAAAACAAATTATATCATTCACATTTAGTATTTAAAGTAAATTTCATATTTAAATTTAACATTATTTTCAAGACAATTCCAAATTGAATACCATATTAAATAATAATTTTTATTTAATATCTTAATGGATGTGTACAAGATCCACATTTTTCATTACTTGAGACATATTCATCAAAACTATCTTATAAAATTCCTTGTACAGTATCCTATAATATTTCAGTAAAACCTCTAACAATTGTCATTATTTCGTTAACTCAAGGGAATAATTTTTCTACGACTTCATCATTATCGATTATAAGGTCTAAATACTTTTACCTCAAAATATTTGGTTTGTCTTCCATTACTATTTCAATTACCTCATAGATATTTCCTAATATTTCCCATTTACCCCTTCCTATATTGATCATTTTTACCTTGAAAAACTCATTTGAAATACATAATATAATGGCATTTTGAGTGCATCTATCATTATATAAGTTATTTCTATCAATTTATGAAAAAGTGACTCCTTAATAATGGAGAATAAAGTCGTCTATTATTGATTTTAGTACATAGATATTTATTGATAATAAATATAAAAACATCATATATTTTAATGTAAAATAGTATTTCCAAAATATGTATGAACCCCCTTAATGTTCACCGAAATAATATTTCATGTCTTTATAATAGTAATTTAATTATCAAACCTTAGGAAAGGGATGAATTATTTATATTGAAATTAATAAAAGTTAATCATCGTTAATAGTAAATATATTTATTTTATACTTCCCCAATAAAAACCACAATATTTGTGAAAACTAATTGAGAGGGATGTGAATTAGTGAATTCATTTCATTTTTATGTTTGTTTTTTAAATAACATCAATCAATATTGAAATGGATACATGATAACTATATCAGAAACTAATAAAAAAGAATAGCAAGAATAAAAATTAAAATAGATCACTATAAAAAATGTTTAGTTAATCATTATAATGGTCTAATGATCACTCATTATTATAGAGTCCATTAAAATCATCATGTATATTAAAAACAAAAAGGAAATATCCTAAAACTCATGTAACACATATGCTTGAAATTTTTGTAACTTTATCCCATTAAAATGAAGAAAATAAAAACATACAGCATTACGAGAGTTTTAAAATATTCCTAACATCCATTAAGTTTTATTTATACAAATAATTCATCTTCATATTCCAAATTTATTTATTTTAATTTTATAGTAACAATTAATCCCTATATTAACACTTTTTAAACACTTTATATTTCTATTTTATCTGATTTAAATATCTACATCAACTGATTAAAATATTTTTTCATGTTTATATTCTAATTTTATATAATAATTAAATTCAATAAATTAATTCAAATAATTCCCAACATACCTCCCACTGCATTGATAATTTGGATCAAACAACACCTCTTAGTCACCATTGATGTCATTATAGATGTTACATGGAATGTATGGGTTGACCATGAATCATAAACTAAGTGACATCATCGTATCCACTGAAAATATGGAATATCTTCTGGCCATGAAATAAAATTACTTTACCATGAATTGTTTCCTTCCAATTTATAAACAACACATTTCACAATAGAATTCTATAAATTATTTCATTCCAACCACTCTATACATTTTCAAAATAGATCTCAAAATACATAAGAAAAAAAAATTGTTTTCGACCCATCATGTCAAACATGAATTCATTTTTTCCTCTATATAATGTTTAAGGGAAATGACTTCCCCATTTTGATCCTCAGGAAATAATAAATCCATTTCAATATTTTTTATAAAATCTATTTCATAATTTTAGGACATATCAAAATAGATACACAAAATAAAAATTACCATAGTACTATTAATTTTGATTCCTATACTAATTTTTTTTGATAAATTAAGAAAATATATTTATTATATATTAGAAACTTATATATCACCCTTTTGAGAGGAATACATTTTAATTAAAAAAAATTTATATCATACACTAATGGTACTACTATTTCTTTTTTGAGGTTATTTATTTTTACTAGGGAAACTTATTACCTAAAACTCCGAATGAAATAATAATTTCCCACATCAAATCCACATTTTGGTACTATGTTGTGTTTTTTATTATACAATGTTGTGATGAATTTACTTTTCTCAGACCATGTCTTGTTAAAATGTTTATTTACTTAGTAATAATGTTTTATCTAATCTCAAACTATCTCTATTGAAATATATTATCTTTACATGGTTTGGGGACGTCACCTTCACTCAAAAAAATTCCATAGTATCTTAATCAACCAAAACCCATGGAATAAAATTAAGATAAAATAATCATCATTTAAAATGTTAGTTTTGATATGATTTATGTGTGGATAAAAAAACAACAATCGTATCCACTTTATTTTCTTGAATTACTTTTTAATAATGGTTCAAAAAACACCAAAAATATCACGTGGTTTCATAATTATTATTAAATATCAAAAAATATTCTATCTATAGAAACATTCATAAATATTTTCAATTAATAATCATAACAGTTAGAAAAGAGTCTTCAAAAAAACCCCAAACACTACTGGATAAGGATTCGATGTTGGAAATTAGAGTTTAGGTTAATAACATAAATTATGTCCATTATGGTAACAAAATTCCATAAATTTTGGAAAATTTAAAAATTATGTATCTTTATGAATATCTTTATGTAACACCCTGATATTATTTTAATTTTTTCAAATTAATTTAATCATTATAATATTTTCCATTTCACACAACACTTTATGTTGAATTTTTTATATGAAGTCACTGGGTTTGGATTGCATTATACGCACCAAAAAGTTAATTTTGTTCTAAATGAATAACTTATGTTTGATTTTGGTACCTTAATAAGAATTGTTTACTTATCATAATAAAAAAAATGAGTTCTATTGATAACTTCTGTTATACGCAAGACTGAATATTACCAAACTATAGTATAGTATTAATATTTTTATTAAAATTTTATAAAAGGTACCACCAATTCAATGGAATGAAAATTACAGATAATATTAACAAAATTAAGAAAATATGTTTTCAAAATGTTTCAAAATGAATTTTTTTGTTATTAATTATCAATAAATTAATGTAAGAACAATTTCAAAATAAATAAATTCATTTTCTATTAAAATGATTTTTCTCTTTATAAACACAATTCTATCTGAATGAATTTAAACACCACTACATATGAATGTTTATAATAAAATATCATTATTAAATATCTCATAAACGTTTTTTCAAAATCATCTAATATATTTTTATTCATAAGATAATAAAAAATCCAATTTTATTCATAAATGATGTATTTTCCAAAAGGGTAATTTAATGACATTTTAATAGGAAACCCATTTTAAATTAAAATGTTACACTAATATTATTTTTATATGAAAAAGTTAAATTAATTCAGGAAATATTTATATCAAAATATTATTTGGTTTAACTTTTAATACTTTTCATAGAAGAATCATGTTTTGATGAATAGTGAAAATACTGAATATTAATTGAAAAATTATTTTTGATCTAACATATTTATATAGTAGACTTATGTTTTGATTATTTTAAAATAAAATAGTTTAATTTTATATCAATTATTTTAATTTATATCATTTTTTCCAATTTCATATTGAAATTGGATATAAAAGATATTGGTCTTTTCGACTTTTTAACTTTTAAAAACTCAACGTCTCATCCCATCTGGGGCAGTATCATTTTATTAATTTATAAAATTATTGATTTGAATTTTGAAAAATATATTTCATGTATATAATAATAATTTATAAATTTAGTAAATAGGCCCATTTTATTGTTGAACAATACGAATAGTAACTTTAGTAATTGTTTTATCATGATTAAGGGTATGTCAGATAATAAACGGTAAAAATAATATAATAAATATTATAAAAAATCCTAAAACATTCTGAAATTTTATTGGATGAATTTAATTCGACTCTTAACAACAATGGTTTTATATGTAGTTATTTAATGGACACTTATCCATGAAAATGACATAGAAATTATTAAAATTAAAGGTAGTGAAAAAATGACACACACTGTCTTTTAATTGTTATAATGTTTTTTAGATGTCGTTAAATAGGGGATATGATCTAATATATATATTACATTTAAATATAACATGATTATTTATGTCATTAATATTTATTTTTAAATTTTACTGAATAAATAATTATCATAAATAATTACATAATGATGATTCAATAATTATTCAATGATGGAAATAATCAATTAAATGAAATTTGAAATATAAAAAGAAAAATAATTTGACATAATTAAGGTGATGCAATAATTTAATAGATTATTATTATTTTTGGGGGTGTATCAAAGTATTTTTTTAATATATATTATTGTCTTGAGATTATTGTAGTCATTGTAATGAATAATTTAAAAAATGTTATCTATGATATTTTATGAAAATAATATTTTAATAAATTATTTAAAAATCATAAAAATATTTAATAAAGAAAACTGGCACAATATATGTTTTAAAATATCACAAATCATAAATTTTTTGTCAAATTTATACTTATAATTAAAAAACCATTTTTAAATTGGAAATATTGTTCCCATAGTTAAATTTAAATGGGTAAACTAGTGGGTAATCAAAATTATAATGTTTAAAATAACACCAAAATAGAGATAAAATATATATTTTTTATGATATATAGAACTTAGAATATATTATATTCTAATAAATTTCTTTTTGTAGGTATTTTTATTGTTATTGAATTTAGAAAAAAATAATCTTTCGGAAAATTACTTGAGTGCCCCTTCCCTCTATTATCAAATAGAACAAATTCTTATATTTTATAAACACTATAAACCTGATTTTTTGTAGAAAAATACTACCCAAATATCCATTAAACATCCCCACATTCACCTGAGAAGCCATCATTTGTTCATAAATCCAACCAAGGAATTATTTTGGTTGAAATCCAAAGGAGATAGTTGAAGAAGATGTACCATTCAGCAATGAATTGTTTTTTCTTTCATAAACCCCTTAATTTTTTTTATTTAAAGTCTACATAATAACAATAGTATATTAGATAAAATTATTTTTTTTATGTTACGTTCATGACCTAACAATTAAATAACTTCCATAAAATATGATATAGAATCATTATTCGTGTGTGTGGCGTACTACCGCTTTGCAAACCAATGACATCAATTCGTCCATTGCCTCCACTAAAGGTTGAGAATGATTACAGATTTATATTTTATATGTGATATATATATTTTTTTTTTATGATTCTAAAATTATTATACCACACATACCTTCATGTATTCCATTTTGTGGGAATACGATTACGTCGATCTTATATATGAAAAACTACTACCTTGGGAAGCGATATGATTTCATAAAACATTAAATTTCATGTATTAAAAATTATATTTTATAAAATATTATATATATATGACATAAATAATTCAATAATAATAATATATCATATAAAAATCTTTAATTTAACCCAAAATTAACATGAAAACCACACTAAAACCTACGTATGACCTACCGTCTCCTTTAATGGTGTATCTATTTTATAAATCTATATTGTTTGAATCACATAATGTAAATATATGAGGAAAATATATGATAGAAATTTCATGGTTCTAATTTTAAATATTATGCAGTCGTTATCTAATATACAGGACTATGAATAACTATTCAAAACAAGTACGAATAAGAAATCAGTTATAACAAAAAAAACAACAATTTATCCTAGAATTGCTAATATGAGAGGAATATTATTTCATAACTTAATCGTATATGGTATTATATATATAATAATTTTGATATGTTATTTATTTATAGTGAACATATATTTATTATATTTTATGATTTAATGTATACAAAGGAAGTCAAGATTTATGGTAAAGGAATTTAGAGACACACATTTATTTATTTGACACATTTTTCATATTCACCTTTTATTTATTTTATGTGGAATATAGAAATAAAATTAATTTAACATATGATATTTATCTTCATATTTATCAGTATTTTAATATATTATTGATGATATCTATTACATGGGTTTGACAGTTCAAAAGTTACCAAATCAGTGAGGGGATTTTGCCTCAATTTGCCTTCTTTGAGACAAATGTTATGTTATGAACCTATATTCTTTTATGAGGTACATATATTTCACTTTTACATGTTTAATAATGAATATAACCTTTTAATAAACTTATATGTTTCATGTAATGTTAATCTCTCTTCATTCAGGAATATTTATTTCTTCAAAACATTTTTTTTGTAAAAATAATTAATTGTGTTTTAAATGGTGTTGTTGTATTTTCATGAACAAGTATTTTAAAGATGCAGAAAATATTATTAAATGATTAATATATAAGATTTCAATACAATTTTAAATTAAAATATTGGATGAATGTTTTATGCTATAAAAATAATTATTCAAAGTTGAAAGGATATTCTCCTCATGAATTATTTAAAAAAGATATTTCAAAATGATTTTCCACTTAAGCTGACTTCCACTGATGTTAATTTTTATTTATTGGGGTTATGATTCATGAATTATATACTTATTATTTATATGGATAGTTTTTGTTATTGATTAATGATTTATGTTTTTGTGGCACCCATATGTATGGTTTTCATTATTTTACGGGTTGGGCATATATCTGTTTCTTATACATTAGGTAATGATAAATGTTATATGAGCTCAATGGGTACATGAGAGGTCATCCAATTTCCATATAAATATGGTGAATGAGAGTTCATTGTAGTCCTAAAACAAGTGGTTACACAGGATTTCATCCTAATATCACAATAAGAGGTTACATGAGAGTTCATCCTAAGCCCGTAACAAGAGGGTACACGAGAGGTCATCCAAAGACCAAAACAACAAATTACATGGAAGGTCATCCCGATCACATAGTAGGTACATTGGTTATTACTGAATTCCTAAATAACTGTGAATTTATTGGTAGGTATCATTGATATGATATATTCTATGATTAGGTGTATGCCACAAATTTCATATTTTATGCTATTGTTATACTCTCAATGATTGTAACATCCCAAGTAAAAAAGAATAACACATTTTCATATTTATTAATATTAGTGAATTAAATATTAACTTTACTTTAAATAGGATTCAATGTTTGATGGAATACCTAATAAACAACAATGGGTTTCACTGAAATCTTATGTTGCACACAATTCTGAGTCGTACTAAAAAATAATAATATTATATTATTTTAAATGGTACATAATGTGTATCCTTTGTATTGGAAAGAATTAATATAACTAACTAAAATTTCATTACACATTTGTTTCAAATGTCTTTAAATTAATCCAATAAAATTTACATGTTTAAATGTGAGAACATATATTTTTAAGCACAAATAGTCTAATATTCTTTAAAAGGCAGATTTACCACCTCTTGACGATGAACCATTTTTTCATCTAGTTTTTATCAAATTTATATGTTCTAATTGAAAAAAAAATTATTCTTTAGAATCAGAGCATCAAAATTTACATTGGGTAAATTTTTGGTATTTTTCTGATAAAATTCATTATTTATTGAATATTGAAAAATTCTATATTTTAATTCAAAACAGAATTTTAATCTAATTTAATTATATGGTTATATTACATTTTTAATTAGTTTTAACGATCAATTAAATTAAATTTTTACCATTTAATCTAAATTTTGTCATTGAAGTAATTTCACTTTGAAATTGGACATAAAAAAGTCTCAATCTTTTGATAGTTATTACTTTTTAAAAACACGCTTTTTGTTTTGACAACGGGATTTAATTTTAAATTAATTAATGAAAATTCTATGTTTCTAATTTGGTAAAATAGACATCATTTTTTAATTTGTAATATCAAATATAGCATAGGCTGATGTTCTGGTATTTTTCTGAAAACCATCAAATTTTGATGAATAGTGAAAACACTGACGAGTAGTTAAAAACCCAGCTTTTTCATTTAAATATACTTTTACAACATCAGTGAATTGAATTTTAAAAATCTTACATACATGGTTTTCATCAGTATGTGAAATTTTGTTCAATAACATGTAAATACTTTTGGGTGAATATTAACATTTGACATTTATTTACCATAGATAAAGGTAAATATCATAATTCAAGGTAAAAATAATATTATAATAATATAAAATTTCCCTAACATGTGTCTAAATCCTATTGGATGATATAATTCCAACAATTTGAATCTTTGGCTCGATTTTTGGACACTATGGAGGCACTTAGGACATATAACGACACTTTATATTAATTAATTTAATGTAAAGACAAAAATGACATAAACATATATCTTTTAGTAAATAAATTTTAAATAAGGTTATATAAGTTATATCATTAAGTATAAAAAATCATTTAAAAGATAAAAATATTTCCTACATCATTGTATTTTTTGTTATAATTTTTAGAAATCAAATAAATAAAATCATTTATAACACAATAATGATGCGGTATTTGCCTCATTAATGAATGACTTAAATAAATATGAATATAAAAAATTAAAAATTATCAAAAACCATTCATATTATTATTTGATGATTTTATTTCGAACATGATTCATCTTCTCTTCTTTTTTAATGTATTTTTGACCTTTATAAATCAAGAATCATTATATAATAAAAAATTATTTTCAAACTTTCTTAAAGAGCCCATCCTCCCTCTTATAAAATGCCCCCATCTCTAACCCATTACTCACTCATCTCAAGCACCTTGGGTCAACCAAACTCTGCCCAATTAAGATCCCTACATCCCACACTTCCTCCTATAAGCATTACATTTGGTAGAAGGCACTTTAAGTAATCCTTTTGGTTCAAACCAAAGGGAGATACCCAATTTAAAGGTAATGTCTTCTCTAAATATATTTTCTATTATATTACTTCTCCAACACCATAAATATTTTTATTCTTTATTTTATAAAAAACCCACGATGCTAAATATACTAGGATTTTTATGAAATGGATTCTAACTATACTTACACACACGTCTATCTAAGGGGTAAAGGACATATTGTTTCTGTGGATGGAAAACTACTACCTCATGAAATAATGATTGTACAATCTTCTTCCTACCACCTCTTATGGTGGCCATTAAGATGGAAAAGTATTTACAAGTGATATATAATATATTTATATTGTCTTTATACTTCTGTATTATTCATTTATATCATACCATTATGGTTTATATTGTTGGTAAACACGATAATTTCATTTGAGGAAGTGCAGACTACCGTCCCCTAAAAGTGATATGACTCGTTAATTCCATACGTGGAATGTATAAAGGATGGAGTTATTGAAATTATATATGATATTATATTGGAATTAAATTAAACCTACATATCATTAAGTTCTCATTTCATTAAATATAATATTGAAATGAATGTAGTGTTCATGCATACTTGCAGATTACCATCTCCATGAAATGTACATTTTATTTCTTATCTCCTAATGTTATTTATTGCTATAAATATATATATATATATATAATATATATATATGATATATATGATATCTAAATCATGAATATAATTATGGAGATAATATAATTTTGACTATAAGAACAACTTGTAATTATAAGAAGTTCATTTTTTACTCAACTACCAAATATAGACAAAACCACCATTATTAACTTAAATGGTTACATAATGGTTATAAAATGGTAATAAGTAATATAAAAGTAATAATAATCTTGAAAGAGTTTCTTAAGAAAACATAAATTTTCATGATTTTAATATTCAGTAGATTAGAGAACGAGCAGGTCAAGTCGGTCACAAGGTTAGGGACATCGTCTTAATACCCTCTCATTGAAGCATATTTTGTTTCATAGACGACTTTATTTGATACACTGTATAAACACCATTGACTTTTCCATTCATTCAATGTAAATATTCTTCTATGATGTGTTTTACTAAACGATAAAAAATAATTTTACTTTTTAACGTAATTAGTGACAATGACGTTTTCCACCACCGCAAGTATTATTTGGTCTTTGGATTCCTTATAAAGTCGACATTTTTTTAAAAAGGAAAATAAATACCACATTGTATTTTATGTATTTTGGTATTGAAAATGGTTTTGATAATGGAATTGTTGTTTTAATATATTTAAATGATATATTTTGATTTAAATTTGGAATTGTAATCTTTCTATTATGTTTGTTTTATGTGTTATTAGTATGTTATATTTATTGGGAATTGTTTATGTATATGGGTGGTTCCGTGATAAACCTACTGCGGGTGAGAATGAGATATCTCTTCAATGCATTGGGTAACGTGATGGAGGTAAATGTGAATGTTTCTCCTAAGAGATTTGTGGAAAATATTATGATGGGTATTCCAAATGTAACTCCCTACATGGATGTGAAAGCTACAACGTAATTATGTTATGGATGAGAAAAGTTACCTTTATTATTTATGTTTTTTATATCTTATTCCTATATCTTTTGATTTCATGATGTATCTTAAAAATCATATGTTTTTTGGACTAATGTCTTCCTTCATTTTTTTATAAAATGTGCATAAATTTTTAAGGCTCATCCAATGTTAGGAAATTTTTTTCATCGAACCTAAATATTAATATGGTCCATGATGGGATCTAGTAAAATTCATTATGTCTAAAATAGGGAACTAGACATGTCACTTTTTTCTAGATTTCTTATTTTATGAAATTATTGGATACAATGTAGAAGTGTCAACCTGTAATATTCAAGTTGTTATGTATATGTTATGACCTAATTAACAAATTCTCTAAACATGAAAAGATTCTAAATGTGAATTATCGATTTAATTCAATATTATGTAATGTTTTAAGGCTGGGTCCTTATATTTGGTATTAGAGGTTGGTTTAGACACCTTTAGGAGTTAAAATATAGTAAATTAATGTTCATAAATTAACTTGTGGTAAGATTGAAGTCATATAGCATTTTCAGATTACCATTTTTCATCATATAGTATGTTGCATTGATGGCTATGTTGACTTAGGTGATAAATTTTGGATGTGTTTATTGATGATATTTTTGTCTATTCAAAAATTAAAGATGAATAATAAAGTCATTTAAGGGTTGTCTTGAAAACCTAAAAATAAATGAAACTATTTGGGAAATTTAAAATGTGTGAGTTTTGGTTACAACGAATTTCATTACTCGGTCACATTGTTTCAATAAATGGAATAACTATTGATCCTGCTAAAACAAAAGTTTTTGAATAATGCCCAAGATGCCAAAATATAAGTGAGATCTATATTTTTCATGGTTTATCTGGTTATTAGAGGAGGATTGATGAAAATTTTCACTATTATCTAGCCCAGTGACAAATTTCACCCGAAAAGGTGTTAAGTTAGTTTGGAAAAAAGAATGTGATAATTGTTTTTAGGAATTTAAAAGAAGATCAGTGAATGCTCTAGTTTTGGAATTACCTACCAAAAATAGTAATTTTTTTATCTACAGTTATGTGTCATTGAAACGACAGGTTGTGTTCTTATGTAGAATGATCAGGTAATTGGTTATGCTTCACGTTAGTTGAAACCTCATGAGTTAAATTACCCTACACATGATTTCGTATTTGTTATTGTTGTTTTTTATTTAAAAATTTGGAGTCGTCATTTGAATGGAGTAAAGTGTGAAATATATATTGACAACAAAATTTTGAAATATATATTCACTCAGAGCTAATTGAACAAGAGACAGAGGAGATCGCTGGATTTAATCAAGGATTATGATTGCACAATTTATTACCATCCAGGAATGGTAAATAAATCGGCTGATATTGTGAGTCAAAAAAGTAGTGCTTCATTAACATTATTACGTTTGGAACAAGGTGCTTGGATTAAAGGCTTGATGAAATTTGGCATAGATGTTACTGGTGCGGGAAATTCCTTTTTTTTGTTTTAGGTGTCTGTGAAATCATATCGATTAGATAGAATTAAGAAACTACAGAAGGAAGACATTGGGCTGTAGAAAAATGTAGAGTTGGTTCAAAATGGTATGTTTCTTTATTTTAAAATTGATAATGATTGTATTTCGATATTTGGGATGGGATTATATGTTTCTTGTGATTCACAGTTGAAGAATGAGTTGTTATATGAAGCACATAACTCTCCATTTTTAGTTCATCCTGGAAGTACTATGATGTATAGAGATCTTCGTTTGTGTTAATGGTGGGACGGAATGAAATGTGATATTACTGACTTTACTGTGAAGTGTTTAACTTTTCTGTAGGATAATGAAGAGCAGAAATTACCAAAATGGATTCTTCAGTCATTACCGATTCCATAGTGGAAATGGGAAAATATATCCATGAACTTCATTGTAGTATTACCAAAAGACATCTGGAGGTAATAATGAAATAATGGTTATTGTTGATCGAGTAACAAAATTTTCTCATTTCTTTTCTATTTGAGATATTTTTCCTCTAGATCAACTTCCTCAATTGTATGTTAAATATATAGTCAGGATTCATGGAGTTACCCTCTCCATTGTATCTAATCATGATACCATGTTTACTTCAATCTTTTGGAAAGGCCTTCATAAGTCATTGGGTACTAAATTTAATTTTAGTACATCTTTTCACAATCAATCATATTTTTATTAAAAATGATCAATGTAGACCTTGGAGTATAAGCTACAGACTTTTTCACTGTATTACCAGGGAAGTAGGGAATAATAAATTTCTTTGGTTTACATTTCTTATAATAAAATTTTTTATTCTAGTATCCTGATGGATCCATTTGAGTCATTTTATGGGATGTGGTGTCGAACTCCAGATTTTTGAGATGAAGTAGGTGAAAAAAAGTTGATGGGATCTGAATTAGTAAATGAGATGGTAGAAAAAGATTAGTTGATTCAGAAGCACATGAAAACGGAGTAGAGAAGTCCAAAAATTTATGTGGATAACAATAGTTGGATCTATCTTTCAAGGTTGGTGATCATGTATTTCACAATGTTTTTCCATGGAAATGTGTGATGCATTTTGGTAATAAAGGAAAGTTGAGTCCAAGGTTTGTTGGTCCTAATGAAATCTTAGAGAAGGATAGATCAGTAGACTAGAGGGTGGCTTTAGCTCTATGTTTGTCCCAGGTACACAATATTTATCTTATTTCAATGTTGAGAAAGTATATTCCATATCCCTCTCATGTTTTGAGCCTAGAGGTAGTTCAGTTAGAAGATAATCTCTCTTGTGAGGAACAACAAATCTAGATTTTAGATCAAAGAGAGAAAGTGTTGCGAAAAAAGGAATTTTATCACATAAACGTTTTGTGGAAAATTAATATGGTTGAAGAGGAAACATCGGAATCTGAAAATTATATTAGGGATAAATTACCCCCCTTATTTGATAAGTGATTAAAAATTGGAAGGACACAATTTCCAAAAGGGGGGATTGATGTAACATCCCATGTAAATAATGAATAATACATTTTTATATTAATTAATAATATTGAATTTAATATTAATTTTACATTAAATGGGATTCGATGTTCGATGGTGTACATAATATACAACAACGTGTTTCATTTAAATCTTTGGTCTCACACTATGCTGAGCCATACAGAAAAATAATAATATATTATCTTATTAAATGGTAGTTAATACAAATCCGTTGTATTGGTGAGAATGAATAAAACTAAATACAATATGATTATACATGATTTTTAAATGTTTTTACATTTATCCAATAAAATTTACAGGTGTAAAATGTGAATGAATATAATTTTAAGTAAAAATAGTCTAATATTCTTTAAATGGATGATTTACCTCCTTTTGATAAAGAACCGTTTTAAAATATAGTTTTTATCACTTTTATATGTTCTATTTGAAAAAATAAAATTCTTATTTAGAATCAAAACATCAATATTTACATTGGGATAGTTTTTTGTTATTTTTTTATAAAAATCATTTTTTAATGATTAGTAAAAAATATTTTTTTAATTCAAAAACTACTTTTTAAAATAATTTATTTACAAGGTAATATTATCTTTATAATTGGTTTTAATGTTAAATTATATTATATTGTTACCCTTTAATACAATGTTGTTCATTGGAAGTAATTTCACTTTGAAATTGGATATAAACAAGTGTCAATCTTTCCATAGTTATTATTTCTTAAAAATACATTTTTTGGAAAACATGAATTCATTTTAAATTAATTAAAGAATCTTATATTTTTTGAATTTTGTAAAATAGACATCATTTTTTAATTTGGCTTATTGAATATAGATTAGGATGATGTTTTGAAATTATTCTGAAACCCTTCACTTTTTGATGAATATTGAAAACACTGAGTATTTGTTAAAAATCGACATTCTCATTTAAGTGAAATTTTACCACTTTTGTGAATTGAATTTCAAATATCATACATACATGGTTGTCATTATTAAGTAAAAATTAGTTGAATAAGAAGAACTGTTTTTCAGAATAGTAACATTTGACTTTTATTTACCTCAGTTAAAGGTAAATAGGGTAATTTAAGGTAAAAATAAAATTATAATAATATAAAATTACCCTAACTTGTGTCCTAATCCTATTGGTTCATACAGATAAGACCATGGGCATATTTGGGTCGATTTTGGGACCCCATGGAGCCACTTAAGAGTTAAAATGACACTTTATATTAATTATTTTAATTTAAAGACAAAAATGGAATAAACATATATCTTATAGTAAATAATGTTTTTACATGGGGTTATATAAGTTATCTATTCGACACTCATCTAATAGATTTCATGGTCAACAGATAAGAATAAATCAAATTTTATGAATAAAAATATGTAATTTTCAAAAGTGTAATTTTACCACCTTTTAATAGAAACCCCATTTCAAATCTAATTTTGGACATTTTTATTATTTTTATATGGAAAAATAGAATTAATTTTTTAAGGATTAATATCAAATTTTACAATGGGTAAACGTCTGGTATTTTCAAGAAAAGTATCATGATTGGATGAATAGTGAAATATACTGAATTTTAATTGAAAAATTATTTTTCATCTATCATATTAATTTAGTAAAATTATGTTTATAATTGGTTTTAAATTGTATTTATTAAAATTGTATATAAAGTTATTCAATTTAGGTCATTGGATCCAATTTCACATTGAATTTTGATATCAATCCATTTAAGTCTTTCGGACTTTTTCAATTTTTAATACATGTTGTCTTATCCTATTTACATGATTAAATGTATATTAATTTATACGACTTATTATATTATACTTTTAAAAAATTGATTTCATATTTAAAATCTGAAAGTCTAAATTTAGTAAATATTTCACTTTTAATTTTTGAAAATATGAATAGTAACTATTGATTTTTATTACCATAGTTAAGGGTAAATCAGGTAATCATGGGTAAAAGTAATATTATTAATTTTCTAAAAGTATCATTAAATATGAAAAAATGATGTTGGATAAAGATTATTTGATCCATAAAACATTTTTTTAATTTAACTATTTAATGGGTATTTTTCCCTTAAAATTAATTAGTTGTTATTATAGTAAAATATATTGACAAAATGTGAGATTCTATCATTTGATAATTATAATATTTTTTATATGGGAATAAATAGAATATATTCTCAACTATATAAATTCCTATGAAGTATAAATGGTTTATATATATCATTTAATTTTTCAATGTTCTTATGAAAAAATAATTATCATATATAATTACAAAATGACGATGAAGTAATTATCCAATTAATGAAACAATCAATTAAATGAATTTATAAATAATATAAGTGGTATAAATTAACATAATTAAGGTGATAAAGAAATTTCTAAATTAATATGATATTTTAGGGGTGTATTAAATTATATGTTTTGAATAAATATTCTTTTCTTTAGTTTCTTAATATCAAATTAATAAATAGTTTCAAAATAGACACCAATGACATTTTATAAAAATAATATTTTATTAAATTATTTATAAATAATAAAATATTAAATAAGGACAAAATGGATGAGATATGGTCTGAAATATCATTTATTTTCCATTTATGGTCCAATTTAAACATTAATTGTAAAAAATCACATATTTTTATATTGAGTTTTTTTTTACCATAGTTAAAATTCAATTTGCATAACTAAGGGTTAATAAATATATGAAGGACTAACAGAACACAAAAACGTGATTAAAATTAATTTCATGAAGATATCTAAAATTAAAATATATTTTATTTTAATAAATGGGTTTTTAGTTATTTTATTGAGATTGAATTTATTATAAATTAATCATTCGATAAATTCCAAGTGTGCCCTTCCCCTCTCTTATAAAAGGGAACCTATTCTTATCTTTTATTTACACATTAAAAATATTTTTTCAGCATAAAAATATCAATATATCCTATCAAAATCACTAAATTCGTCTTATAGGCCTTTGTTTGTTCATAAATCCAACAAAGGTAGTTGTTTTAGGCAAATCAAAAGGATATACCTAAAGAAGAGGAAACATTCACCAGCTAACATTTTTGTTTCTTCCTTAACACCCTTCAATTATTGTAATTTAATGATTATATAAAAACGTCTGTATTTTGAACATACTAATATTTTTTTTTATTTTACGACCTACAACATCACAGATTTCCATAAAATGGTAGACACAATCATCATTCTTGCGTATGGCGGACTACCGCCTCGCGAACCGATGAAGTTCATTCTTCGATTAAAACCATTCAATGATGTTAATAATGATGGATTTATATATTATATATGATTAATAATATTTCCATGATTTAATTTTAATTCTTGAATTTTTATATCACACATACCTTCATTCTTTCCATTTTGTGGGAATACGATAACGTCGTTTGTGTGTATGGGGGACTACCGCATCGTGAATTGTTGTGATTCATTCACACATTACATATAATTTATTAAAAAAGGTTTTAATAAAAATATGTGTTATATATTATATATAAATTATTTTATAATGATTATATATCATATACCTTTATTTCCATGGACACGATAGTAAAATTAAAATAGCTTTCATGCGTACGTATTGTCTATAGTCTTCATGAACTGTATATTTTATTTTTTAACTATAAATTTTATGAATCACTATAAATAAATACATGATTAAAATATGTTATATTTATTTCTTGTATATAATTATGGATATGATGAAATCATTACCTATTTAATCATACCAAGAATAACAAGACAACACATGTACAAAAAATGAAAATAATTATTATCTTAAATATAACTTTAACATAGAGATGTTAATAAAATAGTAATATAAATTCATAAGTAACTATTATTTATTATTTCATATATGTATATGGTTCTTTTTGAGATGTATAACGAACATATATTTATTATATATGAGTTTTTCATATATTAGAAGTAAGTCAAAATTTATAGTCAGTGGCTTTCTAGTCTCACTTTTATTTCTTTTAGACTTATGCCATATTGACCCCCCGTTTATTTTATATTATATATATAATTCACATCAGTGTAATATATGATATTTATACAGAATTTTTTGGGTATTTATATATGCATTTTATGACGTCTCTTTCATTGGGTTGACAATCAAAATTGTCCAAATCAGTGAGGGGGTTTTATCTCAATTTTCCTTCATTCAGTAACATGTTTTGGTATGAACCTATATTCTTTTAAAAGGTTCATAAAAATATATTTGAATTTTATTTCACATGAATATAATTCTTATAAATAAATTATAAGTTTCAGGTAATGTGATTATCTCTTCAATTGAAAATCTATTTTCCTTAAAACAAATGTTTTTTAAAACAATTTAAATGATATTATACACATTTTCATGGAAAAGGATTTAAAATATGATTAAAATTGTTTTTTAATATTACATTATTAGTTATCATGGTTTTTTTTCAATGAAATTGGTGTTATAAATTCTTTATTTTAAAAAAACTATTTTTCAAAGATTAAACAATATTTTCCTCATGAAATGATTTAATATATTAATCAAATTGTTTTCCATATAAGACGACTTATGTATATGTTACTATTGCTTTAATGGAGTTATGTGTCAAGTATTATATCCATATTCTTTATATGTTTATTTTATGTTAATTATTAAATATTTATGTTCTTATGTAACACATTTGTAAGGTTTACATTATTTTATGTGTGGGACCTAAATATCCCTCCATTGAATTAGGTAATGATAAATGTTTTATGTTCTCTAATGGTACACAGGAGGTAAACCTAATCCCACAATTAGAGTGTTCAAGGGAGTTAATTCAATGACATAATCAAGAGGCTACATAGGAGGTCTTACTACTACCACTACAAGATGGTACATGGTAGTTAATTCTATTCAAGCAACAAGAGGGTATATGGGAGGTTATCCTATACCCGAAACTAGAACGTACACAAGAGGTCATCCCAAGGCCGAATTATATACAAAGGTGATTATACTAAGACTAACATAATTTTAATATCTTGGTCGGTATCGTTTTCATAAGAAATTATAATATTATGTGTATTCAAAAAATTACATTTTTAGGCCATTGTTATACTCTCACAAAAAATTTTATTTAATTATAATGTGATTCAGGTCTAATAAACTAAAAATATATATTGCATGACTCTTTTGTTTTATCTTTTAGAAGAAATATACGATCTTGAAATTTTTTTATTTTTTTATATTACCTTTATTTTCATGTTATAATTATTTATCTCCCTATATTACCATTACTGAGAATTTTATCTCACCCTTTATTATGATTCATTTCCCTATGATATAAAGAATGGTATTAGGTAATATATTTCTAAAAGGAATCTAGTTATGAATAAAGATACATCAAGAGATGTAGATTTTTTATGAACTAGTTGGTTATATTTCAAAGTTTCCAAATTCATAAACTAATGTGTTATTTGGGAGTGTGTTTGTCTAATATATGAAATGTTCTAAAACAAATATTTAATTTCTATGTATGAAAATATTGGGTTATTATAGTAGATGAACTATATCACCCATATATAAGATCATAACTGATTAATCATTAAAGTAAAATGTGTGTGAACCATGACACACATAAAACAAATTTATACCCTCATCATATATAAATCATGAAAATAGTTATAGTTCATGGCAATTCATCATGTGGGTTTCCCCTCAACAATTAAGGAATGAATAACTAGACATAATAGTTCCAACATTTCTTTAATATCATATTTATTGACACCAATTATTCAAATAATTTTCATCTTGGAAGTATTTATTCAATATCATTTCATATATTGAAATAAAAAATGATACAACATGGTATGTCAAATAAATAAATCATTTATTCCTACATGAATGCCATTACTCCAACATCAGGTTTTTTTCATCTATCATAATGGTAGAATGCCACATTATATTGAATTATTCCACCAATTAAAGTCAATGTTAATCTTTAAAAAACCTAAATTTTCATTATTAACATTAAAAACCACATAAAAATATATGAGACATCTTATATTCTTGAATTGTTCTATTATAACACATGGAATTATATATTCAATAGTATAATATTTTTCTTATTCGGCAAGAATTTATAAATTAATTATGTCATGTAATATTCTAACCACATGGTATATATCTACCCCTTAACCACACAACAATACAATAATAGTTATAATAATATAACACAATAGGAGATGGGTGCCTCCTGATCATCCTAAACATAAAGAGTGTGGTAGATCTTTAATTACTTCCACAAATATCCAATAATTCTTTATGGTTTTACATATAATGATACCAATTTCATAAACCTCACTATATTTATATCTTTATAACCCATTCTAGATTTTTGATCCAAATCTATTGTGAGACTAATCCCAATTATGCATGTCACATTCTTTTATCTATCACATCATTCATCATGATTCCTCTTCCATGTCACAAATAATGAACTAGTATTTTTCGTATTTCATTATAGTGATTTAAACTACTTAGAAGTCCCTAATGATTATCCACGTTGATATATGTTATGACTCCCATGTACTTTATGATCCATTGTGAGTCATCATTTAAAGTAACATCTTATATTTACGACATATGAGTAGTTGTTTTTATTTTAATAATTTTTTCAATTTTCTCCATTATTTATAAATTGTATAAGATGCTAATGGTGCTCATTTCTGACTTCATTGAGCTCCATCCAAAATTTATTTCCACCTAGTAAATATTTTTCTCAATGTAAATGGTTATTTTTCATTTTTATTGTCACCCATTATCTGGGAATGGGATTTTTTAATTTCATCTTTATTATCCTTTGGGTTGAAATATATTTCTATATATCATTGTTTCACACAAATAGAACATCTCTTAAAAATCATATCTCATGTATTCATGTATCAGTTGACATATTATAGTAAATATTCATACAATTTTATGAAATTATTATTTTACAAAAACATCCTTAGTGTGTCCCTTGAATCTATAGTAGTAGTATCACAATTCATTTTTTTAGAAAATTATCTTTTATATTTTTTAGGAATCTCCAATTTTTTCCAATGGATTATTATTTATACCATTGTGAACTCCAATTATTTAAGTTATCATAGGAGGGATCTCCATCTTCCAATTTAAGATTTTAGTCACATTTCACGCCTATATATCATGAAATATAACTCTATAAATTGAGAATCTATATACACTATCATTAAATAAGATTCTCTTACAGATTTTATCCTCCCTTAACAGTAGTTTTTTTGGGAAGAATTAAGTTATCTTTCAGCTCATGATATTTTGTTATTTATTTCTTCAAATCATGTGTACGAAATATGAGTATATAACAATTATCCTTTATCATTCCACCCATTTTATAAATTTATTACATTAAATTAAACTCTTCTTTGTTAAACCACTTGATTTTTATTAACTATTCTTCTACGAATGTGAAATTCACTTCAAGTATTATCTCATATTTATCCAATTTATCATATAAGTTTTATAACACATCTGGATTACCAAAGGCACACACTCTAGAATGATTACCTAAATAAATTTCCACTCACCATAAAATATATAATTTGTACGGAACTCCAAATTTCCATATTTTATGGAAGCTTCTAAAACAATATTATTTTCAAATTTAACAATATATTTTGAATTTCAATTGTTCACCATGATTCCAGATTGTGTATGTCTATGTTTCCATTCATTGAAATTATATTTATTTCTCTCTAAAACACATTATATTTTCTCATCTTATGGTTATTTTTAGGTATTAAATTTCTTATCAATATTCCCCTATATTTGGTTTATAATTAACATGGTATGATGCTTGTAAGACAAACTAACATTATCTCTAATTTTCAGATTAGCATATTTTTATTCAATGGCTATATTTTCCATATTTTTTATAAATAAATTTATCCATACATATATAATTACATAAATGTTTTTCAAATTAATTTATAGTTTATTTTAAAAAGGGTGAAATTTATATTTTTTAACATTTTCACATTTTCTCATTTTCCCACCGATTTTATTCAATTTCTAAACGAAACCTCATTACCATATTTTCAAAATTTTTTAATGTAACCTATATTAAATTTATAATTATATTTCTAAAATTATTATTTAATGACATTTTTATGTTTACAATAAAATTTATAAAAAATAAACGATATTTTTTTCTTATTTTTGAAACAATTTTCTAATACTAGTCTAATTGATTTTTCATCTATGTTGATATATGTATAGTAATTTATATATATTACATAGAATAAGTATTGATAAAATCATATCCATTTTTTCTCTATATTTTTTATACCTTGTGTAAGATTTTTTGAACTGGTTATATTATAATGGGTTATTTATGTAATAGTTTCTTTATTAATGAGACAATGTCATTGTTTGTTGAATATATATTATTCTACAATAAATTATTGATAAAAAAATTAATTTTCCAAGAAATGAATTGTGTAAATTATTATATATCGTGAGATGAAATGTATAGTAATGGAGATAAAATACAATCAATGGTATTGAGTAGAATAAGGAGTGAATCCAATTTTATTTTCTGTGATACGTTAACAAATTTTAAATGATGGTCCTTCCAAAATTAATTTTCATAAGAAATGATTTTCACTCTTATTCTTATGCCCCAATTTTCTGTAATGAAACATTGTTATGTTATACTTCAGGGCCCATGATTTTTGTATCATGTGATTAAATTAGTGTGCTTAATTTATTATTTTATACCATAAACCTTATGTCATGATTCATGATTTATTATATATGTTTTTTTCATAATGATATTTTTATGTTATATTCATGTTCAGTGATTGTGTTTTTAAACCCACAAATTTATGTTATGCTCACTAATAGTATTTTATTCCTATCTTTTTTATGACATATTATGAAATAATGGTCACCCTTTATTATTTACTCATTCCCTGTATTATGAAGAAGATTATAAATTAGGATGTGTCTAGAAATGGGTTCATGTATGATGTAATTGTGGATAAATTATTTCTCAGTTTTGTGGATAATTCATTTATGTGTCTGATATCTAATGACAAGTAATATATAGGTTTTGGGTGTGAATTTTTATTATTTGTAATGAATATTTCTCTGTAATTTTTTATTATTTTTGAATGTTATTTTTGGTTCATCAAAATGATAATGAGTCGATGCACCAAAATATACTAAACAACACTACTTTAGTTTATTACAGATTCAGTAATGGTTCCCTTGTGCTATGAAAAACATCCCTTAAAAATGTTAATGTATGGGGTACTACCACTCATGTATCAGTTCAACTTCTTCATTGATTAACACTAATTTAGTGAAGGTATTCAGTAGTTTAAATACATAATGGTTTACCTTGATCATTATATAATACATAACCACTATATATCACATATCAATATTTAAGGGGATGTTTTCTATTTTTTTAGTATTTTATGTCTAGATGAGATCTACTCTATAAATAATGAGATTGATATTTATCATCCACAAAAAAATCACAGTAGATGTTTCTTTCAACTTCATTATTATAGACATGATCAATTTATTATTTAGTGAATTTTATCTATAAAGATGTGTCTTCTTATCCCAATTCGAACACTATAAGATATATCAATGATCATACATGTATTTATCTCTCTCTAAAAAATAACTAACTATTTAAATGTTTCTACTCATTCAATATCACATTCATGCTTCAAAAAACTCAAAATAAATAGAGTATATCATATATCAATACCTTATATCAAAGGATAGGACTATTACAAGCCATCATTACTTGTTTCTTCACTATAATTGGTTTTATATTCCACCAATATCACCTACTTGTAAGTTTAATAAAAAATATCAGTAAAATATTCATCATTTACATCCATTAATCATCTATTAATTTATCTTAAAATATCTTCTTAAATATTTTTTAAAGAATCAATATAAATAAAAATATATCAAACAAAAAGATCAAAACAACCTATCTCCATGGTGAACCATTAATTACATAGAAAATAATATTCATGGGTTTACCTTCAAATTATAATCCACGACTTTAAATAATTTAAAAAAATAAGTAATTGTAAAATATAGATCATTAAGTTTAGAATCTACATTTTATCTGCACTATCTTACTATATAAAATAATCATAATGTTTAAATTTCAAAAATAATAAATGATCTAAACCAATTAAATATCCACTATATCCACATTCTATAAAACTAATTCTAATAATTAATTAAAACCCTTTACAAAACATTATTGTTCCCTCCCTTTATTGAATTCCAAAATATTTCTCATAGATTTTATAAAGAATACATTATAGTTTCATCCTAACAAAACCACCATGACAAAATTATAAAAGAGTCTTCAAAAACACTTCAAATATTTTGTGTAAAACTCTAAATATAAAATACTATAAAATTCTCATTTTTTTAGAATAGGATTACATTTCTCAAGTGTATAGCAAAGTATCATCTTCCAAAGCAATGTGTTTCACATTTCACTTATACTTTACATAAAAGGAAATAAGTATTAATATTATTTTTTTTATTTTATACTCCTTATATATTAATCATTATATAAAATACATATATCAAAAACTCTATTACTTTATCATCCATGGAATAATCATAGTGTTGTTCATGTGTACGACAGACTACCACGTCAAGAAGCAATGTGATTTGTTTTTATTACCAAATCATATGGATTGTATGTGAAATGGTATTTAGAGAAATAAAATGATATTAATGAAATTATTAAATTCTTGTAAATAAAAAATAACACTTACCTTCATTCCATTATGATCATCAAAATAAGGAAATGGTACTCATGCATATATATGTCCAGTCGTCTCTATGATTGTAACAATGTCATTTTTTCAAACCCATATTTCATTGTTTTTATAAAAAAGTATTGTATCGGTATAAAAATTATAATTATTTCATTTTTACCATTATCCATATGATTAATTAGTTAAAACATTATCCTTATTCAACTTAGCAAAATGAAATGTGATATAGGAGTCATTTCTCATCAAAATATACATCCAATAGCCCGCAGGCCTTCATTTGTTATTGATCTTTGATAATCCACCATTAATTGGGTGAGGTGGAACCCTAAAAAATCCCATAGGCATATGTATTACATGTCCTGTAATCTGTAGAGAAATTCATTTCCCAGAGGCTTCAAACATTATATACTACCATGACTAACTACTTGGAACTCCTCCTCCCTAAAATCTTTATCGTGATATCAACTCTCCACCTTTTCATGGCTTTTTGGAGAGGATTTCTCACACATGCACAGGCTGGTCTCAATCGCAGGTTTCATACCCCCTCATTCTTGAAATCTATTTAGCTTCTTCTATGGTGAAAGCTCTTTTCTCATACTCCTTCTGATGATTTTTCCATGTAGGTAGTCTAGTTTTCATATGCACTAAAGATGGCTCGAAGTCCTTGAGGTGGCCTGAAGGCCATGTGGTATCCCGAAGGCCTTACTGACTCGAAGTACATGGTGTCCCTAAGGCCTTAATGGGATTGAAGAAAAAATTCGTGGCATGAAGGCCCAAATGGAGGAATAGTCCCGAATGCTACAGTGTCAAACATTACCTACTACAGTTCCCACTACAATTCCCGCTACATTAACTGCTATATTGCTTGCTACAATTACTATATTTCATATGGTAAAATATTCAATAAAATAAATGATAAACATGAAAAATGATTTAAATAATTTAAATAATTGACATATGTTTATTATTTGGGGACTTAAATAAAGGACATGACAAATGTAGCTCAAGGAAGGATATCTTTTTAACCCTCCATTTTCTTCAGGTTTTGACAATTCACTATCTATCTATCATTCTATCTCTTTAATGTTATAAAATTTATACCAATTATGTATATACATCTCTAAAATATGTACAAAGATTAATCTCCCTTTGTTGGTGTATGAAATTTTATCGGACCATATCTCAAATTCCATCTTTAAGTAACCTCTTTTGATTATGTTATAATGACAGATTATACAACCCATTTTTTCCATGGGAAATAAGTATGTTTATGAAATATTATTGATATCATTATGTGTAAATCATATTCATGTAAATAAAGTTTATGATACCAATGGTCCATGAATTTTATATCCCTCTCATGTACTGGTTAATTTTTCTGTCTCGAGAAATGTTATTTATGGGATTAATTAGTAAACCTAATCCATTATGGAACTATGTCAACCATGTGATATAGTCTTCTTAGTTATCCATAACTTATGTTTATATCATGATTTATATTATTTCCACATTCCCATTATTCCATTATCTTAAGAAACCTATATTTTTATGTTATTCTTCAACATGATTATCCATGTACCTTTTCTTCCATGATATCATGTTATACATTTGACTCACAAGTAATATGTACCTATCATGTTTATTACCCTAATTTTATTTTTAGATATCCCCTTTTTTATGTATTCTCCATGTTATCCCATGTAGGAATAGGATAAAATACTGATTTTAGGATATTAATATGGAGAATAAATTAATTATTCAATTTTTTAGTTTCATTTTTTATTACTATAAACCATGTAGTCCATAGACACTATTTATTTACAAAAGATTTATTATAATTATTGTATATTTATGTTATTGAATCACATAATTATATTAATAATATTCATTGGTTTCCATATTTGGTATTAGAGGAGAGGTTTAGTTATCCATTGGAAATTAGGATGATAAAACATTTTAGAATCCCAAGGGATATGTCTAATGATAATTTTAGTGATAATCCTATGTATACGAAAAAATTGAGGAATTTTTTTGAAAAATATATCAAATGTTTTTTGTTCAATTTCATATATGTTAAGATACTACAAATAGACATGGTTCTGGAATAGATGTACCTAGAAGTAATAAATCTGAAAATGGTGTTTCATACATAAATAAAGAATTACAATTTGCATGAAAATGGGTCTTAATACACACCTAGTTTGACTCTCATAAAGGATATGATTTATAAATTAAATATTTATGAACCCTATGAAGGGAAAAAATTCCCATAATATTTTATATTATGAAATAGGTCTGATATTACTTATCTTGAATCCTATAAATTAAATATATATGAAATATATATATAATTTATGATTAATATATTTATTGATCATAGTTTCCCTTATATGTGATTAATAATATTAATTTTATCATTACCAATTAAAATTATATTTCAATAAAATTTGTATAAATGGGACAAATCAAGTCAAAAACCCTGGTGAGGGACAATATGATTACTGCCCAAATAAGAAACCCAACTCAATAGAAGTAAGATTCACGGACTTCATAACCATTATTTCTAAGCTAACTGATGTGTTGAGAGGAAAATTAAATCATGTGAAATGTCAGAATCCCCCCAATAATGTGAAAGTTAAAATATGAAAACATTATGTGGAAATGTAATCCAACATTCAATATGTCAACAACATTTAAAATATCTTCTCTATCTATAAATGATCTCAGTAATAAAAGTTTTTATTTTATACTTTTCATATGTAGGTGGAATCCATTCAATGGTGGATGTTGATAAAAATATATAAAGCATAAATAATATATTAAGATGGTGGAGTGGAAGGAATTCAAGAAAATTTTTATGATAAAATACCATCATTGCATTCCTCGACATGAAATAGAGGTCTATTTTCTTAGCGTCAAGGGGAAGGGGAAAATACATTTAGGAATATGAATAAAACATCACAATAGTTGAATTTTACACATCTAGATTTATCATATCCTGCAAAAGTGAATTTTACCTCTTCATTGGTGGAAGGAATCAGAGTCTACAAAATGTTTCTGAAATTTGCAACATTGATAGATATGAGGAAATGTTTTGATTTGACCAAAATATCGAGATAGATATTAAAAAATATAAAATCCCTCATAGGGATAATAATTAAAAAATATATTTTAACACTTATGGCATGATGTAGAAATATAATGATTCAATCAATTTACAAAAACACACTTATTGGTATTATAGGAATAAGTACCCTAGAAAATTATTAAAAGGGATAAGAAATACATTTAGGTGTGGTAAAAAGTGATCCTTGATAATGATATCCAATGGCTGAAACCCCATAATGTGATGGAAGGAAGGAATAATCAATCCAATTGTCATCCAATTTCTCATGTTCAAAACTACAAGAAAAAAAAACTATGTAAACCAATGCACTAATCCATGGGTTTTTGATGTCAAACGAAAAGAACATCCCCAAATACCTAGAGAAGATGGGTGTTCTTAGTACATCAATACTATAGAGGTAGATCCAGAAAATGAAGTGATGAGAGGTACATTAGTTATTCATATAATAAGAATTAACATAATTTTTTATTTTAGTTCAATGCATTTTTCATATCAATAATTTTTAGAATAAATATTCAAGAAAAAAATATATAATCTCAAATTGAGTTATCATTTAAGATAAAAAAGGGGTCAATTATTTCATCCCAATCATATAAATCATCCCATGTTCATATTTATTGTATGAACATAGCAGGAAAACTTTTTAAAATTAATTTATAATAATTTGTTGCAATTCATAGCATGTATTATATTTTCTTATATAGAGTTAATGAACAATTCAGAGAGAAGGAAATCACCCTCTAAATCAAGAATCACCCATTTATTCAATAAAATTGCAAGGAGAAAATGAATCTCATTTGGTATCATCATTTGAAGTGTGGATAGTTTTACATTCTATGTATGTGAATCTTTCTCAAATGATTATGACTAAGGAAATGGTTATGGTTAATGACATTTCAACTATGAGGTATTATAATGATATATTTCTTGAAGAGTTCCTTGTTCTTACTCCTAGATGAGAGGTTTATTTTTTATTCAAGATTGAACTTGGATCATTTACAATATCTAAGACTCTATATTGAAGGGCCATTATTGAACATGTGGAGTTAATGATTAAACTAAATAAGAATCTAGATAGAGTTTATATTTGACTAAGTGGTTCACCATGGAGTGCACAAGTTATCTTCATAAAGAAGAAGTATGGTTTAGTGTGCCTCTACATTGATTATCAAGAGCTCAAAAAGTCACGATAAACAAATAGAATTCCCTTACATGGGTAGAGAACTTTTTCATTCAACTACATGGGGATAAATATTTCTCAATGGTGAACATTCAATTATGATATGACCAATTAAAGGTGAAAAAGGAAGATATTCCCAAAACTACCTTTCAAACAAAGTATGGAAACTATGAGTTCATAGTGACGACTATTGATCTCACTAATTCTCAAACAATATTTATGGACATAATGAATAGATTATTTTTTAATTAAATCATCAAACATTTGTTACCATTTTTAGATGATATTATTATATACTCCAATGTCATATAAAATCATCAAGAGCAGTTTAAAATTGTGTTAAAGGTATTGAGAATAAAAAATAAATATGAAAACTACTGTAAATGTGTGTTTTTTATGAAGGGAGTATAATTATTGGGGCATATAATCATAAAAAAAATTGATATCGGTAGAACCTTATAAGTAATAAATAATTGAGGACTTTCCAAGAAAATTAAATATAATGCAGATCTATAGTTTCCATATAATTTCTAGGTATTACCGAATTTTTTTGAAAAGATTTCATGAATTTTCAAACCCACTAACAAAGCTTACATAGAAGGGATTAAATGTTTTTTGGACTACTTAATGTAAAGGGTGTATTAATGAGTGGAAAAATACTATTGTCACTACATTAGTACATAAGTTTACCTTATGTGGGGAATTTGTTGTGGTATAAATTGGTGCTTTAATGAATGGATCAGGTAGTGTACATATGTATGATGATAAAGTGGTAGCCTATGCGTCATGGTAGTTAAATGTTCAAGTGAAATACTATAAAAAAACATGATATTTAGTTAAAGGTACTGATCTTTTCATTAAATATCTGTTGACATTATCTGAATGGGGAATGGTGTGAAATATATATGGATCATAAGACACTCGAATATATATTCACATAGAGGGATCTTAAAATGAAACACAAAATATTTTTTATATATGATCAAGGAATATTAATTCTCAAACCATTACCATCATGGGAAATAAAAACATGGTAGATTCTCATAGTATTAAGTATCTTTTGATTTTATCAATAAGGAAAATTGAGAAGGATTCAATATTCATAGATTTGAAAAGGACTAATATAGGGATAATAAAAATGATCTTCATCCTACCTATCTAAATTAACTTTTAAAACATTTATTATTGAGAGGATTGAGAGGGCCCGTAAAATGGATTACGTGATATGAAAAATGGTATAGAATAATCCTTATATTAAATTTTTTGGAAAATGGGGTTATAAGATTTTGAAATTGAATTTTTTCCCTAAAAACAATAGTTGAGGAGGGATATTTTTTATTATATTAAAATTTTATCCTTATCTATTCATCAGAGAATCCCTAAGATGTATATAAATATGAAGAATAACTTCTGGTGGCATAACATGAAGAAGTAGATGTTGAATTTGGTAACTCAATTCTTAGTATGCCAAAATGTCAAAGAAAAAATGATAGATGTTTAAGGGTATGTTGAAACAATTTCTGGTACTATTATATATATGGGAAAACATAACATTGGATATTTTCATAGTACTGCCTAGGAAACATAATTCAATAAATCCAGTCGTATTATAGTCAGTCATCTTACGATGTCAACAGATTTAATTAATATGAATATATACTTCACTCAGGCCAACTCACTGAGAAATACATTATAGAAGTGGTAAATTTCATAGAGTGTCTCTCTCTATTATATCTGATTAATATCCAATTTTTATGGTGAGGTTTTGGGGAACCCTTTAGAAAGTATTGGAAATAAAACTCAATTTTTATACTATATATCACCGTAAAATGTATAGTCAATCTGAGAGAGTCGTCCAATACCTAGAGGATATGTTAAGGTCTTGATTAATTGATTAACAATGATGTTGGGATCAGAATCTAGAACTATAAGTGTTCTCAAATAACAACAGTTTCCATTCTATCATACAAATAGTAACTTATGAGGCTCTATACGGGAAGTGGAGTTAGAATTTGATATGCTTGGATAATTTTGGATGGTGGAAGCTAATGGGAACTAATAATTACCAATTTATAGAAAATATTGTGAAAAACAATTAGAATAAGATGAAATACAAGAAATTTTGGAATAAAATTTATACAGACAGCTGTCAACGTAACCTAGAGTTTGAGTTCAAAGATTAGGTGTCCCTATATATTATACAGTGGAAATATTTCATGTGGTTTTGGATGAAAGTAAATTTTAATCATAGATAAATCATATCCTTTGAGACACATTTTTGTGTTGAAGTATTGGACTAACAACTATCAATCCCATATAACAAATTACAAATCCATGACGTTTTCTACGTATCAATCACAATGATTTACTACCATACCATGTATGTCATGAATAAAGAGGTTTTACCATTTGTGAAAAACCATTTATATGATGAGAATCTAGGAATGTTATTGAATTTAGATTAAAATTTATATGAAACAAGAAAATGAACTTTGTAATGGTTCAATGACAAAACCACATGTTTTCGGAAGAAATATGGGAACTAGAAGATGTGATGAAGTGGAAGTAACGACCCTTGGTTTCACCATAGTATGAGATATAAAATTTCAAGGGTGAAATTATTTAATAGGAGAATAATGTAACATAACACTACTTTATTATATATATATATATATCAAATAATTTTATTTTGAATCATGTGATTCACGCACCACTAGATTTAAATTAAACACGATATTCAATTAAAATATTATGATTTACACATCGTGATCATAACCATACTATTTATTTTGTGAGTATGAATATGAATAATTAAATTATGGTAAATTATATTTCATAAAAATTTATAAAAAAAATCAATTCTTATATAATGATTATAAATAAAATAAGAACCATTTGTAAGAAACAAATGTTTTATGAAAAATATTATTGTTTAAAAAGGTGGATTTGTCGCACATTAAACACATATATAAAAATTACTTATTACTAATCATAGAAAACATATTTAAGAAAATATAATTCATTATTGAAAATATAATAAAAAATTTCACATAGGGTATATTTTAGAATTTTTTATAATAAAATTTATTTTTCTATGAATAGTGAAAAATATGATTTCTATAAAAAACTACCTTTCCCTTTAATGAATTTCAAATACCCATTTTATATTACTTAGGATTTAAAAGTAAAATTAATTATACTATATATTAATTATTATATTTTTTTCCTTGGAGTCTATTTCATTTTGATATTTGATATTATAATTTTTTCATCTTTTGAATGTTTTTCTTTTGGAAATGTGTTTTTTCGACATGCCTCAACTGATAATTTTAAATTAAATTCTGAAAATTATATGTGTTGAATTTAGAAAAATGAATTTAATATTTGGAATTAGAATAATTTATTTTATTTAATAAGTTAAAATTGGAATTTTTACCAAATCAATAGGGAAAATAGTAAAAACTATTAACAGCGTATAAAGTGATAAACGGTTTACCTGTGGTTAAAATAATAAAAATATGGATAAAATTAACCAAAAATTTTCCGATTATTATCTAATGGTTTTATTTAGATCGTATATATTCTATGTCTCTAAAATTGTTCTTTTTGGTTCCCTGTGTCATGAGAAAATTGTTGGTGGAATTCTTTAGTTTAAAAGATTCTATGTGTGGACTCTCCCCCACTAAAAAAACACCCCCTCTCCACTCATTTTCCCTCCAAAAACCCCATTGTTTATGTAATATAATACACAAATAACTTCTATAATTTCATCTCCTCATAAATTTACCCTTGTTTGTTTTCATAAATTCATTCTAGGAAGGACTTTTTGAAAACCAAAAGAAGTTGTCTGAAAAATAGGTAACATCCTTATCCATGAATTTTATTTGGTTTCTTCCTTAAACTCATTAAAATATTAATAGATTATGATGATATAATAGTTTAGGTATCTTAACTGTAAATATTTTTTATTTTTTATGTAATTTACCTACCACCATCTCTTCCTCCCTCGAATGGGAAACAAAACTAATGATTGGGGGTATAGTGGTCTACCTTCTCATAAACCGACACAATTTATTTTACATCATCACTTCTCAAAGCTGTATATTATGTAGTATCCAATATATATATATATATTATTTGTTATATAATTATAGATATAGAATTATAATTTTATATATACTTTCTTACTTTCAATTTTATAGAGAATATGGTGGTGTCGCTCATCTGTACGGTAAAGTACCACCTCCAGAGGGGATGTGATTCATTTTTCACCAATAAATTACTTGGATATTAATATGAATAAATTTGAATTTATATATTATTTTAATTATATATTAATATTAATTTAAAATAAATATATCATATAATTTCATACCCTATCCTCAATTGAATAAATAATAACATTGTTCGTTTGTATCGTAGACTACCTCCTCACAAAGCGATGCGATTTATTTTTATTACCGAATTATATATATAATATCTATATGGGTATTAAAATAAGTAATTTCATATATATAATATTATTTCTATTGTATAATGATAAAAGATCAATTACCTTCTTTCTGTTGTGATCTTCAAAAAATGGAAACATTTTCCCCATTGTATGTATGGCCTATCATATGCTTGATCGTAACAAAGTTCATTTTTTTCATTACAATAGATTCATAGGTTATTTAAAAAATTATAATTTTTTTAAAAATGATAATTATTAAATTTTTATCATTCTAGATATAATGAATTAATAATATCCTTTACTTGTGTCGACTTACCAATGTGAATTTTGACATATGATCTTTTTTACATTAAAACATCCAATGTGACATAAATTAGTAATGTATTTGAATGGAACATGGTAAAAAATATTATAAAAGGGAAAATAATCTCCAAAAATTTATAAAATTACAAAAATTAACAGACATTTATTATTCATGGATATAATGAACACACATGAAAAATCAAGCTCAAGATAAGGGGTCTTTCTAATTCATCCTTTTTTGGGTTATGGACATTCACTCTCTAAATAATTTTTTATCCCTATAATGTTATGGAATTATTTTGAATTTTGAATATATATATATATATGACATATATATATATATATTAATATCCCTTTATTTTATGGGTTTATATATTCCTTATGACAATTTTTTAAATTAATTCTTTAAGAAATATCTTTTCATTGTGTTATGAGTATATATTATACAACCCATTTCATCTGATGGGAAATTATTATGGTTATCCCTTATGATTGATATCCTTATGTTGCATGAATATTCATTTATATGAATTGAAATTTATAGGTTAGATCAATTATTATATCCCTCTAATGCATTGGTTAATGTTTTAGTCTCATGATATGCCTTGTATAGGATTAGATATGAAACATAATCCAATATGAGAATATGTCCATCGAGAGATGTTTTATTAAAGGTTTTCTTTGAATTAAATCTAATTCATGTTTTATATCATTTAAAATTTCTCACATATCCATGATCTTATGATTCTATTGCATTTATTTTATGAATCTTTGAGATTACTCATGTACCATCTCTTTAATTATATCATGTTATGCCTATAAATCATATGTTTTTCATTTTTTTCATGTATATTCCTTTATTAGTATTATTATCTCATCCTTTTATTTATTAACTCCCCAAGTTATCCCATGATGATTCTGGATTGAAAATGGATTCTGGGATCTCAATATTGATAAAATATTTATTACGAAATGTTTTAGTTTCTTTGTTGTACTATAAAACTATTTTCCTCTAATTATTAGGCCATTATGATTTTTGTGTTTTCATTATTAGATATTTATTTTTAAGAATCATGAAATAATATGTGTAAAAGGCTTGGGTAAATATAATTATAGATCATGAAATGATATTTATTGTGTATAATTATAGAGTTTTAAAAATAGTAATGAATTTCAATTACCCTTGTATTACCCTTTCAATTAAATTACCAAAATGAGGGAAAATGCATGACAAATCATATTGAATTTAATAATTTAATGAGATATTTAAAATAATCATAGGTGAAGATTTTTTATCCGATGTATTTTATTATTTTTTTATGATTCAAATTTTTTGTGATTATAGATGATGTAATGGTACATAGATGAATGTTTTGGATTCAAAAAAATGTCATTGGATGTCATAGTTGAAAAAAACCCATTTTTATCTAATGATTATTGTAATTATCTTAAATTATGAAGAAATATGATAAATATTTCATTTTTTCAATTCATATTGGTTTACAACATTGATGAGTGCTTTGATAAGTCCCTAAATAATGGTTCGAGAAGGCAATTCAAGCTTCACGGTGGGTGTCACAAACCATGGGTGTGTGGAAGTAGTGTTCCAAAATAGACTCCATTCCTCATATTAAAAAAATAAATGGGAGATATGATATATAAGGGGTTATAGGTATAATGAATCATTTTATGTATAAAAATATAATCATAGAAATTTTATAGGTCTTTTCAAAGCATGTATAGAACACTAACATTTTGATTGATTCACCTCCATTTTTCAGTCAATCGGAGGAGTTTTGTCTTCTTCCTCGTGAATTTTCATCATGGAATCACTCATAGTGAACCAAATATAGAATGATATTAATTCTATATTAACTTTGATTTAATACACCCTAGAATATTTATTTCACATTATTTTTGAATGACTCTTCCTAGGATGATCAATCTCAAGAAATTATATATAATTACTGTAAAAAATATATTGATTGATCATTCCCATTCCGAAAAACCATAATATAAAAACGTTAGATCAAATTCATATTATTCATTGATATGATTGTATGTCCAACATTGAACTATCCACAATTTCTTGAGATGATGCAACTATATATGTTTCGAGCTACTATCGGAATTAGTTTTCACTGAAAATTAGATCATATAGGGAATAATGTTTTTTATTTTGTGACTGAAGAGAGATTCTATTTATAGGATAATGAGAATAAATATAAATTGTGGTAAATAGCTATTTCAAATTCATTATTGTAATTCGAGTTCAATAAGAAGATCATAATATCTAGATAGTTTTTTGTGATGGATATCAGTATACATGTCAATTCATTTTATTTGTTATTATATTAATATTAACCTAATAGAAAATAAAACATTCATTATTCTGAATCTCATTCCAATTTCACTGAAATCATGTTGGATCATTTGAATAATGAATTTGTTAGCATAATGATTCACTACATACATGCATTTTCACTTGAATATATATATATATAATATGATAATAATGAAGGTAAAATGGGGATTTTTTATTGTTATATCACATTTATTGTACATGAAATATGCATGCAGTTCATGCATAAAAAATAATTTCATAATATATACAATTTAATAGTAATGAATACTATTGAAGCTCTTAAGAAATCGTGAGTTACGAAAATAATGAGATCTTGTTTAGTTATTTTTGCATGAATAAGGAAGGATGATACTTCAATTGCATTAATATATAACATGTTTTATTGTGAAAGGATTTACAGAATAATTATGATATAATTAATTAATTATTATTTTTGGTCATTTAACATGAAATAATACATAGGATATTAATGAAGAGTGACAGATAATTTTTTCATGGTGTAATTAAGACGAGATTCCAGGGATTATTTTCAAGATAAATGTATCTTGATTCCTACCACATTTTATGAGGATAAATTCATTGATATTAAACATAAATAAACATCCATAATAAACGTGAAATATTTTAGGATTTATTGACTAAAAAAAGAGTGAAAATAGCTACTACCAATGATCATGGTGTTCCCATGAATTATATATGTCATTAAAATATTAATTATGAGGATAATATTAATGATATTATTGTTTTGAATATAAATTGAATATAAAGGATATGAATATGTGTGGTGAAAATTAACTCTTATGAGTATTAAATGATCATTTGAGATAACATGATACCCTGATTTATTAAAGAATGAAATAGAACATAAGCTAGGATCTGTGAAGGAGAGATAACTAAGTATTCAATGATTGATATAATCTTGTCACTCATGATTTTTGAAGAGTTTCAAGTTCAGTATACCTATTGAATTTAGCTATTTGAGTCCTTGAATAATAGTATATTTGAAAATATGATCATGTAGCTTCATTTTGAAAGTCTATCTTCCAAAAGATTGATGATATTTTTAGTTATTGATCATCCTTGATGAAGTGGATAAGTCTTCCAGTGGATTTTGGAAGCAGCAGAATCATAAAATATTCGTTGGTAAAAATAATTTAATGTAATACATGGTTGAAATTATGTAAATAGGACATGATTCTACTTAGTAGTAAAAATTGTTGATGAAAGTTGGAAATCAATGTTAGGGAGGATAACCAACATGGAAAACAGTGGGATTTTAGCTTGATTATTTTAAATATTATGTGTAGTAATATCATTTATTATCTATCCAACATGGGACAATACATGAGTAATAATTGTGTAATTTGAGAAATCTGAAAATTTATGAGTTTTAATTAATTGGAATTCATAAAAGGTTCTCTTATCCCCTCCCCCCACTTAGTGGTCTGTCCTATCCTTATAATCTAGAAAGAATGAAAAACGTGGAATAATTGTATAAAACTAATAATGATTTAGAGATAAACCAAACACATAATTTGACCAAACAACCACCATATACAATAGTAGTGTATATAAAATCTTTCACCAACGATATGATAACAAATCCACGTGTTACACCACAAGCTTCCACGGTACGTTTCTTTTTTAATAATATAATAGCGTGTGATGTACGCAACAATGAGTTCAAGCGCACCATGAACTATCAAAATATCCATTTAAAAAGATGTTATGAATAGTAATAACATCATTTTTAATTATAAATATATTCCATATTATTTCAACATTCATCTATAGTGTTTATTAGACATACTATAATGACAACTTCATTTTTTTGGATAAAAAGTTTTTTTCTCAAAAATGTAGTTTTCCCGCCTTTAAATGGCGAAGCATTTTTAAATTAAATATTTTCCAATTATATATTTAATTTTATGAAATTAAATTCTTCCTTATAATCGAGATAGAAAAATTTAGTTTGTACAACTTATTGGGTTTTTTCTGATAACTTTCATATTTTGATCAATAGTGAAAGATACTAAATTTTAATTGAAAACAACATTTTTAATTCAAATAATTAATAGTAATAAATAAAAAAATTAATGGTTTTTATGTATAATTGTATTATATTTTTTATAATTTAATCGAATGTAATTCATTGAATGTAATTTCATTTTTAAATTGGGAATTAACACATATCCCTCTTTTGGCAGTTTTTACGTCTCGAAAATTGGCTTTCTGGTTTTGACAATGGAAATTAATTTTATGTTAATTAATGAAACTACTAGGTTTTTAATATGGTAAAATAAACATCAATTTTGGATTCAGAATAATAAAATTTTCTTAGTGATAATATTTGGTATTTTTCTGAAAACATTCAATTTGCGATGAACAGTGAAAATAACATGTTATTGTTTAAATCTGACTTTCAAATTAAATAAATATGTATTTTATTTAAATTTATTATAAGTCAAAATATATACATAACACCTAAATAATTTAAATTTAATTCATTGGAGTCATTTTATAATATGTTTAGATATATTATAATTTATTGAACTTTTTACCATCTTGTATCCACCTTCTAGGCACATTTGCAAATTTACATAAACGTAATTTTACCACTTCAATGAATAGAATTTAAAAACATCAAGAGACATGGTTGACATTAGTAAGTAAAATTTGGTTTAATTAGATGAAAATAATTTATGTAGAAAAGTATCTTTCAAATTTTATTTACCACGGTTAAAAGTAAATAGGGTAATTAAATATAAAAATGAGGTCATAATTACCCTAACACATGTAATAATTCTTTTGGATAATTTTATTTCGACAAAAATAAACCTTAGAAATAAAATATGAACCTATTTGATCCACGTGGATTAGATTAAGATATTTAATATTATTTTATCTAAAGAATAGTTAAAAGTATAAATTTTATTTTTTTTAATATCTCAACCATTTATAATATAGAGATATACATAATATAAATTTGAAAATAAATATTCATTAGAAAAATAAATGAATTTTCTATATCATGGTATTTTATTTAAAATGTTTATACATTTAATATGTAAATTTATTTTTGAAACAATGATGATACAGTAATCACTTTATTATTGAATGATTTAAATAATTCATGTTATAAATATCAAAATAAATGTAAATTGAGACTTTTGATGCATTCCATGAATATTCTAGGTTTATATGACATTTCGGTGTTTATTAAATTAATTATTTCAAATTAACAATGTTATTGTGAATTTCACAAAAACAATATACTAAAGTGTGTCATCACTCGCATAAATGAGTTTTAAAAAAATATTATTTTATTAAATGATATAATATTTCTAAAAAGATAAGGATTATACAAATGAATTATATAATGCATTATATGTTATTATAAAACCAATTTAGGTTCTGTTGACTTTTTATTGTATCTTTATTAAGCATGTAAAATAAAAATGCAACAAGACATTGTAAAAGTTAAACTATTTATCGAAGAGTTAAATCTAAAATATAAAGTTAATATGGTGACCTAAAAATGTCTAAACCCAATTGTTTGAGAGGATTTAGACCCATCCCCACCTTATACTCGATATAAATTCATTATGAGCCAATATAAATCAAAAAAAAATTTTATAATAAAATAATATTTCAATATTTTCCTAAGCCGACCTTCACATCTCTTATAAAAGGGTACTTCCCCTTCTCACAAAATCATAGCTCCAAATCCATTTGGATCGGCTAAACCCTGCACAAATATCCTCCCAAAATCCATAAAATCATCCTAGAGTCTTTAATTAGATCATAATGACATCCGAAGGATCCATTGGACCAAATTAAAAGGACACACCCGAAGAAGAGGTAATAATTTCATGACATATTTCAATGTTTTTTTCTTCTTCCACTTCCTATTTCATTGTTGTTTCCACACCAAAATAAAAAATCATGTAACTTATACATATTGTGATGTTATTAAAAATATTTTACAACCATATTAATTATTATATCAATCAAATGAATGAAATGTCACCATAAGTGTGTACGTACGGCTTACAGTTTCCACGTTGCGGTGTAATTTGTTATTTAACACTTCATTTTTTTGAAGGTTATAATGATGAGTATAATTGATGTAAATAATAAATATAAAAATCCATTGATTATTTATATATAATATACCATCCAACTATATACTATTTCAACATAAATATATTTATATCGTCACTCATGTGTATGTACGACTTACCGTCTCCAGGATGCGATGAGATTGATTTTCACGTTCACCATTCAACGATGATTATAAAAATATATATTATTAATAAGTATGTAATATATGAAATAATAATGCTACTTAAAACACACATATATGTATTGATTTATTTAAATATATCTCATTCAGTTACTTCTATTCAATACGATATGAAAACGGAAACAACGTTTATGCATACGTATGATCCACCGTCTCCATAAACAGTGTTTTCCATTTCATATATCTATATATTATACATATTTATATTCTGAATATATATGATACATAAATATTGTTTTATATTCTTGAATCAATTAAATTAGGATATATTTCATACAATCAAGAATAGCATGTTGAAACATGTACGATAGAGAAGGTGGTTATTACCTGAAATATTATTTTAACATAGAAATTATTATTAAATTGGTAGTATAAATCAATAAAAAATAATACATGATATCATAATTATGAATATAGATATATTGTAATTTAATAACATACTATGGTCATTATACATTAGGTTAAATGTACCCTCGACCAATGGAAATTTCAAGGTAAGTGTTAATTCATCAATCTCATTATTATACGAGATTGTTTGGGTATTTATTTTCTGGGACATATTTATTATCCTTGACCATGTTACATAAAATACATTTCATTATAATTTTTTTAAGGTATTATTTATATAAAATATCAATTTAAAATTTCAAAATATTTATTCTTCTAAATATTTATCAATAATATCCTTGTTTTCAAAATGGTTTTAATGATTTATTTATATGGACATGATTGTTTAAAAATGATAATTCTATTCAAAAGTCTCAAAGTGGTATGAAAAAAATTCATTAAAAAATATCTTTTAAATGACCTCCTTTATAAATGTGGGAGTTTTAAATGATTTCAAAAAAATAGGTATTTTTATCAAAAAGTTTTATTGATCATTTTCAACTATGTCAACATCCTTTACTGGATATTATTATTGATAATGTTTGATTTATCATAATACAATCTTCCATATTATATTGAATGAGTTATGATATGTTTGATTGTGGGTGTGCTATTTTTATACCCTTTATGTTTTATTGTTGTAGTATTGAAATTTCATATGCAATTTTAATTGGAATGTTTATGTTATGTTTCCACATCTTCATAAGAGAAATGCAGTAGACTTAGTATGTGATGGGTGGGGCCCACTATAGAACGTCTATGCATCGGTAGGTCTCATGAAACAAATTAGTGTCTCCGCACAAGGCCTTGAAAAAAAGTTTATATGTAGTCTTGGCTCGAGGCCTTGACTATGTGGTAATGATGTCCGGAATTAGGTATTCCCACATTATGAAATTAATTATTACATGTGATTATTCGACTATTATAATATCCTTGTTCATGTTTATATGGTAATGTTTAATTTATTTTCTCCAATTATGTTCAAGTTTTATTTTTAAAAGGCTATTATTTTTCACAAATATTTACTTAACTGTTTTTTACTTCGGCTAAATTATTTACCCTTACTGATTATCTCATCTCACCCATTTTATATGTATTGTTTTTCCAGGATTCCAAGGAGAGTATTATGTTTTATATGTAGGGTTATTCTAGGAAAATAATTTCATTCTCAAAAGAATATTTATGTTGTGTTTTAGGTTTGAATGTGTAATGTAACGTTTATGTATGTAATATATTTTCCATGGATTATAAACTAATTGGTCTTTTTTGACTAGATCCCTTGTAAGCATGCCAATGTATTAAAATAATGCCCTAGCTCAAGGATTCTAGGGTTTGGGCATTACAGTTGGTATTTGAGAAGTTTTGAAACAACCATGGAAATAGATTTAGATAAACTTTGATTTTGAATCATTACCCTAAGATAGAATTTGAGGATTAGTATAGAATAACATTCTAGAATATTTTTAATATAGATATTTTGTGTATTTTACAAGAAATAAATCTCTGCCTAGATACAAGAAGGTAGAGGAAGATCTAGTACAGATATTCCAAGGAGTGAAAACTCTAACTAGGAGTATCGGTCTTGACCATGGGTTTCTTGTTACATGAAAACGATCCATGCTGCACTCTAGGTTACAACACTCATAAGATATCTTCTAAGGATAATTCACATTTTCAATACAAAATGTTATACATGATTTATGATTAAATAATTCCTCAAAGAATTTTTTTTATTAATATAGATTATATGCATAAATTTCTCAATTATGTTAGGTATTTTACTAGATTGGAATTATGTATTGTGATTCATAAACTAATATAGTGTATGCAATTGTTTAGAAATGGTTCCTGATGGAAGGAATTGAAATCGTATCAATGCATGTAATCAATGTTGGGATTTATCTCCTACTCAGGATAATTGTAGTGGAGTAGGTTATGCTACTGGTGTTGATCATCTTATAACCATACTAGGACAACTTATTAAAGTTTTGAATAATAACCTTGCCTGTATAGAACACCCTGATCCACAATATGGTGGATTAATGTTAGAATTCTTCATGAAGAAACAACCACCAAAATTAAATGGGACTACAAATTTATTTGTACCTGATAAATGGATAAGTCCCTAAGAGAAAATATTTCATGCTTTGGGGAGTATTGAATGTGAAAAACTGTTCATGGCAGTTTATCGCCTTATAGGATATGTTGATCAATGGTGTTCATTGATTCAAAAATCAAAGGAATTTTAAGTATAAAATATGGAATGGAGGAAGTTTAAAAATATTTTTTTAGAAAAATAATTTTCTCGTGACCATCGAGCGGATATGAAAATACAATTTATAAGTCTATGGAAAAAGCAAGATGAGAAGGTCGAAATGTAAGAGGCTAACATTACAAGGTTAGCAAGGCATGAAACAGATTATATACGTAACCCAAATATTGATATTGATAGATTATTAGATGGGTTAAAATGATTTCTCCATCAAGCATTAGTCTCACAATCCTTCTCATTGTATGAAGATATAGTTTCATGTGCTATCAAGATAGAAAAGGAATTCCCTTAGTCTTAACATATTATAGTAAAGAAAGATAAGAAGAGAACGATGGAGAAAGAGATGGATAAAGGGAAAAAGTGAATGAAGGATCTTCCCTTGTGTTATAATTTTGGGGAAAAACATCAGAGCACTTGCTTAAAATGAATGCAAGTTTGCTAAAAATGTGGAGGAAATGGTCACCAGGCCCGTGATTGCAATGGAAAGAAAGTGGTTGTCAATGATGAATTTTAAAATTGTATAGAAATGGGGAATTATGCAAAAGAATTTCCTAAGTGATAAGGAATCTTACCTGAGAAAAGAAAAAGCGAGAAATTCCAAGATTATATTGTTACTAAAGTTGAACATGAATAATTATTGTATTTGGGTTTTTTGATCCAAGAATTATATTCTAGTTATAAGAAAATTGTGATATATATAAGGATTGAACTGTAGTACTTTTTATTTTCATTAAGGTTTCAATATGATAATGGTGTTCTCATTTTCAATATTTGAAAATAAGAGAAACTATATATTGTTTTGGGAATCTGATGTTTCAATTGATTTTAGAATTTGGAGTCCTTTTAGAGAGAGTTTTAAAAGAAGTATTTTTGATAACTAAAATGTATGGAATGGATTATGATGGACATTGGATTATATTGTTTAAAGTTAAAAAATTTCTTAACATTATTATTGTACTGTTATAAAAAGAACAACGTCGAGATCGAGCGACAACATTTTGCATCCAGAAAGTCCACAAGACTTGAACCTGCAAACGAAGGTTAACAAGGGTGCATCACCTGCCACTAGATTACATGATGTCCTAGTTTTTATAATGTAGTTTCTTTTAATATGGTTTGATAGATGAATTATAAATTCATTTTTTGAACCCTATACAATTATGATAAATAGAATATTTTTTATTTCTATTATCTTTTGGAGGGAAAATTTATTTTTTGGTAGAAATTAGTAATCATAAGGAACTATAATTTTCCAGTATTTTTTTTACTTATTCTATGAAGAAATTAATTCTTATCCTTTAGGGAATGAATCTTAAAACCAAATATGTGTTATCCTAATACACTATGTTTTGTTGAACTAATGATATTTTAAATCTTCATTGATTTATGGCATTGAAGACTTCAATTTTTTTTAACATGTTTGTGATGGATGAACTCAATCACACCCCGTAAATATTTACATTTTTCTTCCTACTAAATTTTTCCACCAATGTTCTCCTATATGAAATACAAATTTGGGTGTGACTTTTTCATTTCCCTTTCCCAGTTCTTCAGACTAAATTTTATTAAACCTATTTTCATTGTGAGTTTCCCACAAAATTATTTAATATTTCTTTAACATTTTATTTTCAATGAAAAATTTCAAATTTGGAGAAAAAAATTTATTGAAGAAGGAGAGAATGTAACACCCCAATGATACACTATACGTTTCTCTTTGAATAATATAATAGTGTTTGATGCATGGAACACTGAGTTCAAGCACACCACGACCTATCAAACTAGATATTAAATAAGTAGTTATGAATAGTAATAACCACATTTTGAATTATATATATCCCATATAATTTTAACATTTTCATTTTGTGTTTCTTAGACATAATATAAGGACAAATTCAATTTTTCTGATAAATGAAATATTTTTCAAAAATGTTGTTTTTCCGCCTTTTAATGCCTAACCATTTTTAAATCCAATATTTGAAACTTTTATATATTCGATATGATGAAATTAAATTCTTATTTAGAATAGAGACACAAAAATTTAGTTTTGATAAATATTTGGGGTTTTCTGTTAACATTCAAATTTTGATCAATATTGAAATATATTGAATTTCAATTGAATACAAATTTTTAAATTATAATAATTTATTTTGTTAAATTATATATTGGAATAGTTTTGATGTATAAATAGATGATATTTTTATCATTTAATCTATTTTTTTTCATTGTACGTAATTTCACTTTCAATTTGGACATAAACACATATCAATCTTTTGATAGTTTTTACTTCTCAAAAATATGATTTAGAGTTTTGACAACGGGATTAATTTTAAATTAATTAGTGCATAAACAATGTTTTGAATTTGGTAAAATAGATATAATTTTTGGATTAAAAATTTCAAAAATATCTTTGGGTGAATTTATTGTATTTTTCTGAAAACTTTCAATTTTTGATGTATAGTGAAAAGCATAACGTTATTATTTAAATCCAACTTCTCATTAAAATAATTATTTATTTTATTAAATGTGAAAATGGAAACATTATAAACATATAATTTAAATGTAATTCATTAGAATAATTTTATAATAAGTTTAGATATATAAAATTTTATTGAACTTTTTACCGTCTTTTAACCACCTTCAAGGCACATTTGTAAATCTGCATAAAAAGTAATTTTACCACTTTTGTAAATGTAATTTTAAAATTTTGAGAGACACGGTATACATTAGTAAGTAAAATTTGGTTCAATAAGATGAAAATAATTTTTTTGGTGAATAGTAACATTGGAATTTTATATACCACGATTTAAAGTAAATAGGGTAATTAATGGTAAAAATGGTTTTATAATTCTCCTAACACTTGTCCTAATACAATTGGATAAGTTTTTTTTGACCAAAATAAACCTTTGGAATAAAATTTGAACCTCTTTGATCCCCATGGATTAGATTAAGACATTTATTATTAATTTATTTAAAGAAGAGTTAAAAGAGTAAAATTCAATGTTTAACAATTAACCATTTTTAATATAGGGTTATACATAATTTATATTTCACTATAAATATTCATTAAAAATATAAAATGATTTCCTAAATCATGGTATTTTATTTATTATGTTTTATACATTTAATACTTAAATTTATTTGTCACACAATGATGATGCTGTATTAACTTTATTAATGAAGGATGAAAATAATTGTTGTTATAAATATCAAAATAAATTTAAATTTATACTTTTGATGAATTGAACAAATTTTCTAGGTTAATATGACATGATAGGGTTGATTCAATAAATTGTTTTCTAAGTAATAATATTGTTTGGACTTTCATAAATACCAAATACTAAATAGGGTCAAAATTGACATAAATGATTTTTTTATAAAGAATACTATATTATTAAATGATATTATATTCCTAAAAATTTAATGTTCGGCCAATGGACTTATATAATGATATCGATTTCATTAATTAACCACTTGAGATTCCATTGGCATTTTATTGTATGTTTATTAACCATGTAATATAAAAATACAAGAAGACATTATAAAAGTTAAGCTATTAAACTAAGAGTTAGATAGAAAATATAAGATAGATATTGTGATCTAAACTGGTATAAAACCTTTTGGTTGATAGGATTTAGAACCATACACACATTATTTTAGAAATAAATCCATTTAAATCTATTATAAACAGAAATTTATTTTAAAATAAAACAATCTTTTAATCTTTTGCTAAAGTTACCCTCACCACTCTTATAAAATGGTACTTATCCTACTCTCAAAATCACACCTCCAAAGCCACTTCGATCGGCCAACACCTACCCAAATATACTACCAACTTCCCTCAATTCATCATAGAGGTCTTAATTTAATCAGAAATCCATTTTGAGGAGCCGTTTTGATCAAATCAAAAGGAATCATTAGAAGAAGAGGTAATAATTTCAAAACATCTTTCAAAGTTATTTTCTTATTCCAATTCCACTTTATTAATTGTTTCCATACCAAGGTAATAAATATAGAAACTTCTAAATACTATGATGTTATTATAAATATGGCACAACCGTATTCATTATTCTTTCCATCCTATGAATTATAATGTCACCATATGTACATACGTACGGATTACCGTCTCCACATCATGGTTTAGTTTGATATTCAATGCTTCATTATTTGGATGGGTATTATAATGAGTATAATTGATATAAATAAAGAATAAAACATGTTAATTATTATTTATATAAAATATATCATCCAAATACATATTATTTCACAACCAATATATTGTTATCTTCGCTCATGAATATGTATGGCTTACCATCTCCACGACACGATGATATTTATTTCCACATTCACCATTCAACGATGATTATAAAAATATATATTATTAATAAGTATGTAATATATGACATAATAATGATACTAGATATATATATATATATATATATATACATATATCTCATTCACTCATTTCCGTTCAATATGATATGAAAATGGAAACAACGTTTATGCGTACGTAAGGCCTACCGTATCCATAAATGATGTTTTCCATTTCATATATATTTATATAATACATATTTATATTCTGAATATATTTGATACATAAATAATGTTTTATATTTTGGATTCAATTAATTCATGATATATGTGATACGATCAAGAATGAAAAGTTAAAACATGTACGACAGAGAAAGATATTATTACCCGAAATATTTTTGTAACATTGAAAATATTATTAGATGGGTATTATAAAGAAATAAATAAATGAAGTGTGATAACATAAATATATGGTCCTGGTATAATTTAATAACATACTATCGTCAATTTAAATTTGGTTAAACATACCCATGACCAAAGGAATGTGCAAGGTAAGTGTTAATTCCTCAATCTCATATTATAGGATATTATTTATCTGTAAGTATTTTTTGGGAAATATTTATTATCCATGAACATGTTTCATAAAATCCATTTAAAATTTATTCTTTTAATCTATTCATTATCTAAAGCATCCTTTTAAAATTTTTAAATATTTATTCTTCTAAATCCTTCTCATTAATATCCATGTTTTTAAAATGGTTCTAAGGATTTATTTATATGGACATGATTGTTTGGTAATATTAATTCCTCTAAAAAGTTTCAAAGAGGTATGGGTAAATTTTATTCAAATTTTTTTTTAAATTACTTCCTTAATAAATGTGTGACTTTTAAACAATTTAACTAAAATAATATTTCTCTCAAAAAATTTTACTGATCATTTTCAACTATATCAGCATATTTTTCTAGAAATTAATCATGATCAAGGTTGATTTATCATAATAAAATCTTCCATTTTGTATTGTGCATGTTATGATATGTTGTACTTTGGATGTTTAGTTTGTATACCCTTCATGGTTTATGATTGATATATTTACATTTCGTATGATAGTTTTAATACGAATGTTTAAGTTTTGTTTCATCCTTTTCATATGTGGAATTCAATGAATTTTGTAAGTAATAGGTGGGGCACGATATAGCCCCCAATACATCGGTGGGTCTCATGAGACAAATTAGTGTCTTGGCACAAGGCCTTGACAAAACAAAATTTATTCTTGGCACGAGGCCTTGACTCTGTTGTAATAATGGCTGGCATTAGACATTCCCTAATTATTAAATTAATTATTACTTATGATTATTTGACTAGTAGAAAATCCTTGTTCATTTTTATATTGTAATGTTTCATTTATTTTCTCTATATTATGTTCTAGTTTATGTTTAAAGGGCTGTTTTTTTATTACACAACTTTTCTTAAATGTTAATAGATTCTGCTATATTATTTACCTTTACTGAGCATATGAGATCACCCCTTTCTTTTGTTTTCTTTTCCAAAGATTCCAAGAAGTGTATTATGATTGAAATGAAGGGTTAAGATAGTGGAATAAGGGAATTCTAAATGAATTATTTATGTTGTGTTTTATGTTTGAATGTGTAATGTAATGTTCATGTATGTAATCTATTTTACAAAAATTCTAATGTAATCAGTCTTTTGGGTCTTTATTCCCAGTAATCATGCCAATGTTTAAAAATAATACTCCAGCTCTAGGATTATGGGGTCGTGGTGTTACACCATGGACATCAAACAATATGCTATATAAATTTTAGTACATGAACGATTACAAAGTTGGGTTTCTATTAAACTCGACCAAATGGGGATCAATCCCAGAGCCGCCTAAGCTTGCCTACAATAGGCTAGGGCTGGTGTCCAAAATCAATGAGGCATATCACAAAAATTTAAACCTTACCCTATTGTACATTTACACACGGACTGAAAAACATCTCCATGCAATAGTATATAGATAAGGTAAACATAAAATTAATTCATTCATACATCTATCCAACAAACAAAATACAATATAAAAATAGAAATAATATGAAGTGATAAAAAAAACCCACAAAAACTATAAAAGCATCCAACCAAATTAAGAGCGATCTTTCCAAAATTCAACTATCAAAAGGGTCCTTATCCACACTTCGATAAACATCTCAGTATGAATACTCCACTAAGATCTTCATATTCATTTTCCTTTGGGATCTCCATCGATAGGCCTATAAAATTCACAGATACAACATTCATGGGAAAATCCCATGTAGGTGTGATTATAACAATACATTGTAGGTTCCAAAAAAAACCTAAAATAAAATTGAGCAACTAAAATCAAAATAGTACGCTCGGCCTAGCTAGAAGAAAACACCATTGAGTGTGAAAACTCCATTTAAAACCATAAATGGGATGTCAATCAAGAATTAAAAACAAAACATGAACTCCCATAAACAACCAAGATATACTCCTATCAGTCTCCAAGTCTCATGAGGTTCTGACCACAAATCTAGATACAAAATTTTAGTTGAAGCTCGAAGGTAACTATCTCATTGAAGAACACACTACATTAGCTCTCACACCCCATATAGAAGTCATCCAGGAGATAAAATCTATCAGGAATATCTCTATAATCCCTAATGGTACATATGAGATAATTTTCTATATTGAGAAATAATCACTAGCTAGAAATATAGTGCCCATAATTAGAGGCCATATCTCTATTGTCTTGAGCATTGTGCAAGCACATAGGAACCTTAGTGGAGAGGCTCGACCCTTAGTAGTATATATAGATGAGTGGGAAAAACTCTATAACATTATCAACAAGAATCCTATCTAATGATAGATGACATAATGTACCCACACCTCACCACTACCACATTGTAGATGATGTACTAGATCCTAACCAGGTTGCTTAGTCATTGAAGTACCCATTGTATGAGGCAACCACGTCACTATGTTAAGGGACCAATTAATCCTAAATAAATATTTTTCAATTATAAATATTGATGGTGATAATTATTTTAAATGTTCTCCTAAACCAAGTAGTTTCTTACTCAAGTGAAGGACCCGCTCCTCATTGCTACTCAAAGACTGGGTAGTGAAACTATGTTAATAGAGGTCCCATGCCATATTATGATAGGGGAGTACCACTAAATAGATTGATGATCAACACGATGGAATTATAGTGGAGTACCAATCTATGGATAAAGGATATGAAACCTGATATGAAGAAGAATACCATTATACCACTATGATCGCAATAGGGGACACACACACTAATATGGTAGGGGATTACCGACCCAAGGATAGAAGACCCACACCCTAGTACAAAAGGGGAGTACCATTATGTTATAACATCACTTATAGAGGCCCCATGCACTATAATGATAGGGGAGTTTCAAGTATATGGATAGAGGACCCACACATAAGTATGACAGGGGAGTACCAACTCTTTCTATAATTCACATATAAAGGACCTGCACCCTGATAGGGTAGAGGAGTACTATCACTACAGATAGAGGACCCAAACCCTGGTACGATAGAGTAATAAATATTCTATTGGGCCAATTAGAATAGAGGGCCCATGACATGATATGATAGGGGATAGTTGTCTATCTATACGAACATCATAAGGAACCTCACACATTGGCATGATAGTGGAGTATCGATCCTGAGGAGAAAATAATTGTGGCTAGAGGACCCATGCCCACTATGGAGGAGTTTAGTACCTATTGATATGAGAGGTAATGGAAAACAACACCCTATGACTTTAGGGGATTTCTAGCCCTTCTGAATTTTCAAATGATCCATATGGATATCTAGAATCGGTCAATCACCACTAAATGAATCGTCGCACTCATCATACCCCACACCATCATACTTTCATGGGTGGTGCAATTTCACCCTGATATGTTTTGGTATAACATATCTACTACTTTAAATGGTCTAGGGGACCCACACTATAAATTGATAGGAGATCACCTCACCTATATGTCTTGCAAACCAACGGGGTAAAGGGGGTGGTTTTAATTTATTTAATTTCATTTGATCATTGATTATGATTATTTATAACCTTATCTCCATCTTAGCACTTACCCGACACTGAGTGCTGAAGAATATTTTGGCACACCTAGGGTAAACCAGAATTTTTAAACTCAACCATATCCTCATATATCCAATCCTAGACTCCATAAAATATTTCATCCACGTTTCCAGATAAACTATGTGTGTGTGATATTTTTTTATAATTTATATATCACCACACTGAGGATCTTTGGGCCCCAGAATCCCACAACAAACTAGTTTCACGATTTGAGAATATTCATAGAAATATTCCAAGGACTTATATGTCAAAACTGAGTTACTACATCCTCCACAAAATAAGTATTTTTAAAAAAATTAAAAATCATAGGTAGAATGATAAAAACTAATCTCTCTTTTGGGACCCCACGCTAGCGATCTCACCGAGGAGTTACTATGATGCTTACTAGCACAGACCCTAGGAAATCATATAAACCAAACCACAACCACACCTAGAACTAACTAGGAAATAATAATGAAACAATTCATTACATGTATACTCAGTTGTAGAAGTTGGAAAACACGAAGCACCATGATCCATTTGTAGTCATCGTTCCTAGTTGTACACTACCTTGCTATCCTGATGCAGATGAGGAAAAAATATAGCAGTTCTCATTTACCCCTAGATGAACTGATCCATGTCCTCCTAAATTTTAGCCCATTAAAATATAATACTGACAAATGATGGTACCACTGAAAAACCATGGTCTTGACATGTGTAATCAATATGTCTCATCAGGCCCTCTCTCTATGAAACTATAACTATCACACACACCAGTGGAAAAACAAATGGGCATGGATGGTAGGAAACCAATCAAAATTGAGGTATCATAATTAAAAATAACATTACCTCTATATAATTTTTATAAACAGTTATATATATTCAATAGGTCCTACAAGAGAATGGGTTGATAAAAAGGGCTCTACTGTAAATTTCTGGGCTTACACTGACAATGACGTGCACAACCACACCATGATCACACAAGTAAAAGGATCTCATTCACCACACCTTGAAACAATATTCATTTGGTGAAACTCACTTTACCACATTAAATTACTCATGTCATAAGAAACTGTTTCCATGGGGAAAGCATTCCTAATTATAGTGAGCCCAAATACACATTAAACAACACCAACACATGATTCTACTGATTACCTGCATCACCATACATAAATCATGTTCAGAATGTGACTAGAAATGAGTACCCCAAAGTTGTGTCTATCAATACCAGAATAGAAAGTAGAAGATACATATAGTGTAACTCTATTCATATGTAGATCATATGCTTCGAAGTCCATGAGGCCTACAGTTTTCCTATCCATTGTCCTCAAGTTCCCATAGCCAGGCGTGAACCACATGGGGGTGGTGGTAGAAACACATCGAACCATCTTCCACCTCCTGATACAATTCATACACCTCTGCCATGTTTTTCATTATGAAAAATTCCATACTCCAAAAACTACCTATATAAGGGTGTTCTATTGACCATCTCTTAGTAAAAATCAAGGAGGGTTAGAAAATATCTAGAAATATTTACCCAACCATCATAAGAGTAGCATCACCTCTCTTGTTGATGACCATATCCACGATGTGGTTCCTATGCTACCTACCCACACGTATAGTTCTAGGAATGATATTCATTCTACTCCATGATACTGTTAAATTCCATCTACAAGATACCAAAAAAGTCTCAGCCTCATGACCACCACTTCCGGCCACATCTACACATCCTTCCGCCAAGAAGCTCTCTAGTACCAGATCTCACTCTTGTAACCCCACATAAGAGGATGAGAATAGGGTGACTACACCTACACTGATGTCTCTATGGAGTCCCTGATCGATGGTATGTGACTTGAAAAATGGATCATAAACCATATCCAGGGAGGATCATGAAAGGTATGTCAACCTCATCAAGAACAATTACCTGGACATGAAACCCTTTCGAAGCTAGATAAGATTCAGGATACACAATTATCTCAACATGGATGGATATAACCATTCCCTAATGAGAAACTCAAATTCCACCAAAGTTATTATCACCTAATTATGGGAATGTGTCACCATAATCCACCATCTCACACCCGAACCCAACAGAAGGACAACTAATAAGACTAAAATCAGCCCGGAAAGTGTCCTCAAAAGGTAGGAAACATGTGTGACAATATCCAATTCATTAGCTACATTGGGGTATGGATCACCAAAATAACATAGATGGAACTTACTTATGAACTCGTGCAATGCACATAGCCTGAAAGTACCCTTGTCCTGCACTTTTATCACAACAAGATTCCCTACAGGTGGGTGATGAACTAGCGAACCACCATGAGGTACAGTCTAAAAATGACTTCCATGTAATAAAGCATCATCTTTGGGTGGATCGGAATCACAATCATAATGTGAAACCTTTTATGGTTATCATTGTGATGGAATATTGAAATATAATCATGATTCACCACCAGCAAAGAGTATATATTGCGAGATGACTTAAGAAGGAAAGGAAAAAATCACAACTCATTCCAATACGATTCATGTACTAAATTTTATCTACAAAAAGTTACATAATGGAATGAGTTAATAATAATTTTATTAGAGACTTGGTGAATTTATCTGTTAGACACTACTCTAATACTAGAGTCCCTCACTTGAAATCCAAACTCAACACACTCTAACACTATCACTGTACAACCCAAACCATGATCACAAAATTGTGGTCCCAAAGAAGAATATTCTCTGATACCACTCTGTTTAGACCAGACCCAACGAGACTAAAAAACCACTAAAATCCCACCTCTATTAGGATAGGGATTAGAATCTAGCTCACTCTAAGAATATCACACAAATGGGAGGCCTTAGCCTATGGTTCATGTATGAACACACCTATAAACAATTACATGCAATAGTATAGAGATAAAGTAAGCCAAATTGAAATGGATGTATACATATATCCCTTATATGGAGTATAATATAAGTATTTAATGTGTAAAAAACTATAAATACACATTAACCAAAAAATATAAATTATTCCAAAATGCTTGAAAGGAGGGGTTAACGGTTAAATGAATGGGTCAAATGGTTCCTCATTCATTCTCCATTAAACACCTCAAGTATTCTAATCAACTAATATTTTCCTACTAAGGGTCCTCTAGAGTCTCCATAAATAGGCATGTGGTTTGAACAATATATGACATGTGTGGGAAAATCTAGTGTAGGGGTTTGTATAACAATACAAAGTATGCACCTAAAACCCCAAATTAAATGGGAGTAATGGAAATGAAGTAGTCCTCTCAACCCATCCTGAGGGAAACCAAAAGGATAGAAAAACTCCATCTAAAACAAACATTTGATATACATTAAAAGTCACATTATTCCACTTTGGGTTTCAACCAGGGTGTGACCACACCATATGATCTCCTAGAAAAAACCCAGATTTACTCATCTCAAACACCATCTTTAATTTGGTTCTGCCCTCATATCCAGCCAAATGAATCTACCGGAGGCTCAATGGAGACATTCAACCAAGGCAGAACACACCATTAGATCTTATATACTAGATGTAACTCATATGTGACATAAATTACATTGGTAAAAACTCCACCGTCATAGATGGTAAATCTGATAGAACATTCTCCATCAGAAATAGCTCAATAGGTCCAACTCTAGTGCCTACCCTAGTAGTCAATTCACCATTGTCTTTCACCATGAGAAAGAATATTGAAACTTAAGTAAAGAGGATGTCCCCTCACTAATACACACAGTTTAGGGAAAACTACACCATAACATACATCATGTGCATCCTCTCTTAAGAGAGGGGAGATAAGGGACTGACAAATAATTTTTCCTACAACTGAGGGAGTACAATCAATTATCCAACATGCATAGTCATTGATTTACCCAGAGGATGAGTCTCACACCTCATGGCATCGAGGTACAAAGAACTCCTAACCATGTATCATGCAAAACTTGTGCAAGGGACTAATCCTCGTAACTCTTAACCTCAATATATGGATAACCTACTCTAATGGGGGACCTTCTCCCATTCATTAAATGAAGATTAGGGATTAATTCTTTCTAGATAGAGAACTATACCATGTTAAGATAGGGCAGTACCACACAATAGTTATATAAATATCACCCAAGAAAGATAGGGGTGTAACACTATATTGATATAGGGTATACATCCATGTAAAACAAGGGAGAACTACTCTACCAGTATGATCACAATTGGGGACTCCCATGCGAACATGGAAGGGGATTAATAATTTTAGGATATATGACTTGCATCCTAGTACAAAATAGGATTACCGCTCAAAGATAACGTCACTTATGAAATGATCACACCCAAGAATGATAGGTGAGCTCTGACAATAGTGATAGAAAAATCACTACCAGTTATGATAGTGTTGTAACCACTCTCTCTATAATCCACATATGTATGACATGTACCCTAAAAAAGAAACAGAGTACCAACTTCGCTGATAGATGACCCATCCCTTGTTATAATAGGAGAGTACCTACTATATCTGATCATTTAGTATAGAGGTCCCACACCATGTAATAACCAGGTATTTTTTTCCATCTTTCTTTAATTCCATAGGGTAACACATAACCAGGTACAACAGGGGAGTACTGACCTCTAGAAGAATTACTTTGTGGGTAGAGGACCAACACCCACTATAGGGGAATTCTGTTTCTACCAATAGGAGAGGTAAGGGAAGCCCACACATTGATACAATATAGGATATACATTATCATTGTCTCGTTAATAAGGTAAAATTAATTTTTTTTACAATAATAAATCATGAAAAGGGTAAAAATTAATTATCATGGTTAAGGTAAACACGAATTAACCATGGGTTAAACTAAGAATATAAGGATTTAATGATATTAAGACCAAAATAAAATGAGTTTTTACATAGTTAGACTTTATTATGTATATGCCTCAATAATGGAATATTTTTCAGCCTTTTGTCAAGTTAAAATCATGGGTATATGTTTTTATATTCAAAATTTATAAGTGTGCCACTCTCCTAACTTTTATTAGGCCACACCCTCCTCTCCTCTTCACACATTCATAGCCCTTAAGATCTTACAATAGATACAAAAATACCTTCATAACATCACCCCCATGTTCTATATATCATATTTTTTTCATAAATCAATCCTTATAACTATTTTTATGTTCACATAAGGAGGATCCCAAAGAAGAGTTGGCAGGGTTAACTAGGAGTATTTATTTTTTTCTTCTGCCGCCACCTTTAAATCAAATTATATTGTTCTTACATAACATAATCAGTATGTACCATGTATTTTTATTTTATTATGATTTAATAATAACATAAATTCATCTCCACTTTCATCGAATGGAAAACAAAATCATAATTCATGTGTATAGCGGGCTACCACCTCACAAACTAATATCATTACTTTTCCATCATCTCTCCTCGCAGATTGTTTTAGTAATGGGTTTCAAGTGTGTATATATATATATATCATGTTTTAAATGTATTTATACTTAAATTGTTATAATAACACATATACCATCTTATTTTACATTCGTGGGAGGGGGGTTAAAATAATGTTGCTCATCTGTACGGCAGACTGCCACCTTCTGAAGCATGTGATTCGTTTTTCAGTAATGATTTACATTGTAGGTAATAACGATAAAGATAATGAATTTATGTTCTATAAATCAAATCCTAGTGTTATTTAGGCAATACGTAGAATTTTAATAATATAATTTATCAATTTATTTCTTACACCAAAAATGTAAAATGTTGGTCTTGTACATGTGGACTACCACATTCACAAAGCGATGTGATTCATTTTTTTCATCAAACATAACTAGAATGATTAGTACATGTATGTATAAATAAATAATATGGATTATATAATACGATGATATTTTGATAATGATTAAAGATTACATATGTCCTTTCTATAATGATCATTAATAAATGGAGATGCTACCCATGCATGTGTATGCCCTACCGTCTCTATGACCTAATCATACTTAATTTACCATACCCATATCTCATTTTTTAAATGAAAAAATAAGATTTAAATATGTTAAATATTTCATAATTTTTATTCTTTATGTATTAAAATAATGAGCTCTTAGATAAATAGTAAACCCATTTAATTCATTTTCACACATAATCCAAATATCATCAAACAATCTAGCATAAACTTAATTGATTATTCAATTGTATATGAAATGGAAATAATTGAAATAAAATGAATAAAAAACATGAAAAATATTTATAATCAAATAAATAATTAGCTGCAATTTATTATTCAATAATATAATGGAAAAACCTGAAAAATCAAAATGAATGTAAGTGACTTCATAGCGATTTATTTCAGTGATCCATATATCAATGTTATGAACCTATATTATTTTATGAGGTGAATATATAGACCCTTTTGGCATTCTATATCATAAATTTAACTATTATACATTTATTTAATGTTTTATTAATGTTTTTATGTCATGTGCCTTATTATATAAATATTTCCATACAAAAAGGGACATTTATTTTAAAAAATTATATTTTAATTTTTCCCTTGTAACTCCCTTTTTCATCCATGTTCATCTTTTTAAAATGATTTTTTTGCAGACATGAGATTTTTAGAAATTAAAATTTTTTCAGTTTTTAATTTTTTTTTTTTTAAATGTTTTCTTTCTAAGGAATGACTAAATTTCATTATAAAATACCAAATTAATGTTTAATTTAATCATTTATTAAAATAAAGAATATTTTTGCCACTATATACATTTTCTTAGTCTTGAATTCCATTAAAAGGTTTCATTTTTTATTCAAATAAAAAACCTCCTTACCTTTTCCTAATTATTTTTGTATTTAATATTTTTTCCTAAAATAATTTTTTTTAATATGAGTTTTCAAAAAACAGGTATTTTTATATTCAAAAGTTATTTTCATATGAATTTAGAAGAGTTGTTCAGTTATATTTTGGTGAATAAGTGAAATAATAAAATATTTTATTCGTGATATTCTCATTTTACTTTTTTGAAATGTTGATCCACATTATAGATCATAGGTGGTCCCATTATCGCTTATATGATGGGTGCACATCAATAGTGTTCCAACACATTTGGCAATGGTTACTTTATCTGGATAATTAGATGGGAAATTGTTTAAATGGTATTTCCAAATTATATGGGTTCTATTAGGGTCCTATAAGGGTTCTATAAAATAATTTCCCAAGGAATCTACAAGAACTTTATATTTTTTTATAAAGAGTTATAAAAGAATTCATTTCCTTTCAAAATGAAATATAAAGATATCATTTTTGGAAAAAGTTGTGATTTTTACAAGAGATTTTACATGGGTTTTTCTAATTTTCACTAGGTTAAGGGTCTTCTTATTTTTTATGTCCCTTACTATGATTTTTATGCTCAACCCACTTTTTAAAAAAATTATAGGGTTTATAGATTGTTAAAGGAAAAAAAGAAGACAAAATATAAGTAATGAATATTTATTAAGGAAAATAAATCATGATTTATTTTAAAATTTCTATATTATAGTGTAAAATAAATATTAATCAGATTTTCCCACTTTGTTATTTATGGTTTTCATTATATATTAGTTACGACCTAATTATCCATGACTCTAAAGGTGAAAAGATCCTAAAATGAAATTGAATGTATTCTTAACTTAAAACTCAATATTATATAATTTTGAAGGCTAGTTATTTATACTAGTTTGTCCATTATGGTGTAAAATAATGAGATAAGATGTTTCCCCTTATATGTTAGGGGAGGAGCCTTCATGGAATTTTTTGTAATATTAAATTAATATAAATTGTTTTCAAGTCCAAATGGATCCAAATTGATATATCTAGAAGAAAATATTAGGATGAGTCTAAATATTCTTATATATGTTTTTTAAAAGATATGCTGATTCTTTCAAACTTATATATTTATTTTATCCCCTCGTTAACAATTTTGACAATTTGTGCAATATTAAGGTTTTCTACACTTTATGTGTAAATAATGATTCAATAATAGGTAAAACAAACCATAAATGGACTATGGATGATTTTTTAATCCTAAAATTACCTAATAATATATATTTACTTATTTTAAATAATTTATTAAAATAAATTATAGTAAATTATCGTTATTATCTTATTGACATTAATAATGTATTTTTTTTCTTAAAATACATCAATAAAAATTTGTAATTTTAATTGAATAATTTTTCAAATCCATAACATTAAATTTTATATATATAATATTATTGGAAGAGAATAATTCATCTAATTTGTGTTTCTATTAATATTTTAAAATTAATTTATTTTATTCTTCTATTAATTGAATAAATATTTAGTCGGTGTTACTAATAAATTAAGCCAATTATTCAATCACTATAAATTTAAAATAACTTATAATGTAAAAAAACTATTAATCTTCCAAATTACCAAATATTACAAAAAATAGTATTTCCCCATGTCACAAAATTTTATAAATTTTAAAAGTAAGATAATGTATTTTTTGACATCATCCTTTACAAAAATATTATAAAGGTAAAAATAAAATCTAAATGGAAACCAAAGGAAATATTTTTTTAATATAAAATGATTATTGATGAAATTTGTTTATAAAATTAAATAATTCTGATGTTTGATAAATTTTTAATAACACATAAAATTATTTTAACTTTAATTAATGATTTCCCCTTTAATGAGTTAATAAATTTTACAACTGTTACTACTCATAATACTAAACAATAAAAGAGTCATATTTACCTAATTTAATCCTCTTGATTGAAAATATATAATTAATTCTATTAAATTAAATTCTAATAAGTTTTATACAATAATTTAAAACTAAACATATAAAATTTTATAAAAAATGATTTCAAATAAAAGGTTTTATGTCAAATAATTGACATATATCAAACTCATATAAAATTATGTTCCTACTATAAATAAAATTTATATCATATCACATTAATTCCAAATAATAAATATAAATATTATTTTAAATAACTTTGTTAAATGAAATGTACAGTAGTTTGATAAGAACACTATTTTCACTACCCGCTGGAAAATAAATCTTTTTTGTAAAATTAAAAAGATTCAATTTATGCTAATATTGTAATATTAATTTAAAAAATGATAAAAATATGAAATAATAATATTTAAATAGTTTTTAATGGTTCTTTTATATTTGGTGTTGCATGTAAATCATAATATCAAAGAAATTAGATATATTTAAGGATGAGTATGTACCATAAAATTTTAGGGTGTAAGATTATAACTGGGTTATAGAAATTATTCTCTCAATATTCCATAATTCAAATAAAAACATAAAAGTATACTTATAAATAATCATATACTAAGGTTCCCACATAGCTTCCTCAAACATTTGGGTTTTCCATAAAACATATACCAGGTTAGTGGTATTCTCTCAAAGCACATTCTCGCTATAATATAGAATGTACATCGATTATTCTGGACACGATCAATATTTTTGATGAAATCAGTATATCTAGGGATCAAATTACCTATATTTTCAAATCTCATTACCTTTATTGAAGAAGTAATTCTCAAAAGGATATTATCACTAACATTGATATAATAGCCCATGGCCCATACTCTAAGATCAAGTGAAGAAATTGTAAACATTAGATTTCCATATTTATTCCTGATAATTGTGGAAAATGTTTCCCATATTAACCTTAAAACATCAAGAGGAAAAATTGGATCACTAACATTCTTAAGTAAATTTAAGGTTGTGAGTTTTAGAGAATTACAAAAAACTAATACAATAATAATACTCATGTTTCTAAATAATAATTTCCCCCATTTTAATTATCTTTTCTTATTTCACATTAAGCCATCATCATCATCCATATTAAATCCATTAGATACATAACTCATTATACAAAATTATCTAAAACATGAGGACAATAAAACATATGAAGGGTGTTCCCAAATAGACTGTATGGATAAAAATAATAATGAGAAATTTAATTTCATCAATGAAAATAATAATTGAATAAGAATATCACAAAATAATAACACATGATAGAATCATAAAATAACTAATATAAATCATTACCTAGATCATAAACTGTGAAAATATGGAAAAGTAAAGAGTCATATGTATCAATAGTCCTGATCCATGAGATATCAACTTCAATCATGAAAACCCTTTTAAATCCATAACAATCAATTTAAGCACATTTTTGTTAACATAAATAATCATTTTCCTATAACCATTTTGATAACCTTTTTTGGATTAACTATATGGATGGATTCCAATATTATCCTTACCCAATGTGTTTGAGTGATATCTGGGAAAACCCGTCGTATAAGATATAATGGAGTCACCCAATGATATCTGGGAAACACCGTGTTTATTTTGTAATGCTCATACCTAGTAAAATCTAGGACACACCATTTTTAATCTATAATCGGATTAACCTACACTATCTGGTCAACTCAATGTTTATAATATCCAAGATCTAGATCATTAGTAATATAACATTTTATCATAATCTCATAGAGACACTCATTATTCCTTTCAAAACATCATTAAACCATATGAGAGAAATGTTTTTCAAGTTGAACTATTTGAAACATGATTAACCCATGAGAATGTAATGGGTTACATGAAAATATATTTGAAACATGTTTCACTAGAGGAAACGAAATGGGTTCCATAACAATCTCATTGAAACAATATTAATCTATCTAGATAGACAATAAGGATTCTATCAATACAAAATATACCCATTGTAGTATGTATAAAGAGAAATTTTCATTTATGAATAAAAATATCATAATATTATACCCAAAAAACACCTTATAAATATAAAATTTTCCTTTTTAATTTCTTTTTAAAATAGTAAACATTTTAAAAAAACATTTCATTGAAAATAATTAAAAAAACAATAATAATTTCACGAATATTAAGAAAAAAACCATGTACACATTAAGGTGCTGATTCAAAAAATAGTTGTTAAATCCATTAATTCTATACAATGTAAAAAAATATATTTATTTATCACTCTAAAAAGGTTACTTTTTAAAAAAAAATCAAGAATATTCCTTTCATGTATTCATTAAAATCCATACAAGAATTATTGTAAAACGATACTAAGTATTAATTTTTTAAAAAATTCTCAAAAATATTTTTAATAATAATTATTATAAGGCTAAAATCATTTTTTTGGTTTTTTTAGAATATATGGTATTGAAAGATATCAAATTTCTTACTGAAGGGAGGAGTAATGATCGTTTTTCTTAAAACAATTTTCAAAAATACAAAGAGTACAAAATTATTTTAAGAGTGGACAATTATGTAAACACGTGATGATCATATAGAAGTTAAAAAACTAAATGATTTTATTTAGGTATAGATAATAATATTTTTTCATTGAAAGCATAATAAAAAATAGGCCCAATAAACAATGAGATTGTTACACAAGGGTTTTATAAAATTGATAACATTAAATAACATTAACCTTGAAATAATATAGTGAATTTAAAAATATAAAATATTTAAAATAACGATATTCATTTTATAACATGTTAATGGAATATAATATACACCTTATAAAATAAGATAGGTTTATTTTATAACTTACGTCTCAATGAAGGAATATTGAGACAAAACTCCATTAATGATTATTAACATTCAAACTGTAAAACCATTGAAGAGATATAATAAAATAGTTATTTATATCCAAAAAATTTTAAGGATACTAATAAAAAATATATTCATCAGTTTTATATATACCACACAGCCAAAATAAGTGGTGAATATGGCTTATATCAAACAAAAATAAAAGATTGATGAGAAAACCCTTACATTGACTAAAATGAAACATGTTTGTTCTTTATATTCCTGATAAATAAAAATATATTAATTATTTTCATAATTCATAAAAAATTTTGGTTGTTATTATTACTTTCATTTAACTAATATAAAAACTATATATATTTACTTCATATATTAAATTTAAGTTTTGTGTTTTGACCATATTTGGCTCAATTCCAGAATGAATTTAGTAGGTTGACCATGGTAAAAACAATCATTATTTAAACATATATAGAATTATAATGTGTAAATAATTATAAAATTTATACATTAATTATACTTTCAAATATTAAATTCAAATATATTTTTTTAAAATTATCTTACGATACAATCATAGAGATTGTAGGTTGTACAAACGCATGCGTAACGTTTTCATTTTTCAATGATCATTATATAAATAATTTAAGTACTATTTTATCATTTCATAATGATAAATATATAATAAATAATGATATTTAATGATATTTACATATATATATCCTTATTATGCTATAAAAGGAAACACGTCGCTTTGTGGAGGAAGTACTCTACATGTCTTCGAATGACGTCACCACTTTTTTAGTGTGTGAAAGTGTTAAAATGATATATTATTTTTACCGAAAGATATTTTTTCCTTATTGTCATAACTATTTAATTTATATTGTATATTGTCATTACTTTTACACTTATTACCTTCCATGAAATGCATTAGTGAAAAATGATTCAAATCACTTCATGAGGTGGCAGTTTTCCATACCCACGATCAATGTTATCGTACCATCAATGATATGGAATCTAAAAATAGTATATGTGATATAATTTAACTATAAGTATAATTATTTCATGAATATAATATATAAAAATTATATACATCTTTATTACCAACCACTAAATTTGATAGTGGAGAAATGAACGACATCGGTTCACGAGGTGGTAGTCCACCGTACACAATAATTATGATTTCATAACCCCTTTTTTGAAAGATTATATAGTTTTAGATTGTAAAAATTTCAAAAACAATATCTGTAAACCTAGTATAATATTGTTATTTTATAATCATTGTATAATAAAAAAGTATGTGTGTGGTAAAAGAATTTTAAAAAAAATATCATTCATGAATAATACATCTTCTTTGGGTAACTATTTTTATAATGAACAAAAGGCCTTTCAAAGAATGAATTATTCCCAAATAGAAGCATTTTTTATGAATGTATGTAATTTGTGAGGTTGTTTTGGTGTATATCAAATGAGAAAAAAATCAATTGATGTTCGATGAAGTTAGGGGAATTAGATCCCTTTTATAGTTGAGGAGGGATAACGTTATGGTAAATACTTAAATGTATTCACTATTGGGAATTAAAAGATACCAAAAGAGACAAAAAAAAATAGATAATTAATGTTGGGGAGGGATTATATTGTTGATAAAGTCCTCCTACAGAAAATCGATGACATGTTTTAAAATTTATGTCCCTTAACACCGAAGATTCTTTATTTTTCAGTTTGGTTTATCATTAAGGTAACCAGTTTTATTACCCAATAAATTCAGACATTAAAACTAAATGAATTTAAAAATACTAGATAGTTTTGAACAAATTATTGTTATTGTTAAATATAATTTATCATATAGAAATATTATGTTTGTTGAAAATTAGTTTTAACACAAGCGCAAGTATTGTGAAAAGACATCGTTTTAACTTTAACTATGCTTATCGAGTTTTTATTAATTAGTTTGTCAATATTTTCAATATAAAATACAAATTGGTACATTAATAGACAATTTTAATTTAACATTTAAAAATAAATTTTCATAAGATTTTTTTTTGTTAATTTTAAATAATTTAATAAAAATTAACATTAATGTGATGTTCAACAAAATTCATAGAATTTTGAATTAAAAAATATCAATAAAATGAATTAAGTTGAATATATTATTTTAAAAATTGAGTAAAATTATATATTCATCTAAAAAACAATGGACTAAAAAAACAAATCAATTTACTACTGTTAATATTTTTAATATCAATTATTTGAGTAAATTATTAAATAAATAATTTTAATATTCGAAGTTATTAAGCATTTTATGTAATTATTTCATGTCTAAAAACTATAGATTAATTATCACGATAAAATAAATAAAATTTATAATCCAAATTAATAAATATAAATAAACCAATGATTTTTTATAATTTCAAAGCATTATAAATATTAAAATGAATAATGTTTCCTCTTTGTCATTTTCTTTAATTAACTTATTATATGGGTCACCTTCATATAATAACGTCACAAGAACATATAAAAATATATAATTAGTTCATAAGGGTATCAATTTAATCATAATTTTTGTTTAATTTTTTATTGATCATATTTCCATTATGACTAAATTATAATCCCTTGGTAAACTCATTTTTACATTAATCGTTGTAATTATTATTTTTTCACTAATTACATTAGTTAAAAAATAAGTTAGTATTGTTATAAATTATTTATTTTTTGATTCAAAAATATGGAATCTATTTTTTTATTTCAATTAATATATGAACAAAAAATTAATTTAATATTATTCTCAAAAAATAGTGTGACATCAAGAATTTAAGAAGATTTTTTTAAAAAAATGATTCTATATTAACTCAATTACTAATAATAATAATTTTATGAAAATAAATTATTATTTATTGATAAAATGTATATATATTATGTTTAAAAAAAATTTCTATTATAATTATTTTAATTAATTAAAAGAATGGCATAATACCCATTTTAAAATTGTTTTTTTAAAGACCCATTTTTAATCCAAAAAACAAACATATACAAAAAAACCATTATAAATTTTATTAAAAGGAATTAATTGTAATATATATAACTTATTTAAATTTAAAATTTATTCAAAACATATTTGGGAATTTAAATTAATTAATTTATTGAAATAATAGGCTTTTTTTACAAGAATTAGTATTTATTACTATTCACAATAAAACCAATATTTTCAGTAAAACCCAAAATTTTACCCAAAGTAAATTTTGATATTATTATACGAAAATGAATTTATTTTTTGAATAAAAGTATAAAAGTTATAGAAATTTTTTATAATAAATATTCACTCAAAATAAATAAAAATCAATTTTGAGAAAAACAAGTTTTTAAAGAATAAATTTGTAAGAAACCAAATCTTCTTTTCGGGAATAGAATGTTATTTTGTGCTGTTTTGAGGAACAAAGTGGATTTGGAAATTTACTTAGTATATGTCATGTAATCTTATGTACACGCCGTGTACACAGTTTCCACAAGTATCTGTGTACTGGCCATGTAAAGACTGAGTAGATGGTCATGTGGTGATATGGCAAACCTCCTAAAGTGGGGCTAATTGAGGCTTGTAATGGTATGTACATTAAATGAACAGATGGTGTACTTTTTTTGATTTATCATACCGAGGTCACTTATAATCTCTATAAGCATCTTCTTCTTCTTGTGTCTCATACAGAAGAGTAATGTATGACCGAGAATCATCGAGATCCTCCTGTTTCTCTATCTGATCTCTAATTGAGATGTCACTGGGTGCATTGGATTCCCACCGATGACTTCTCTATTTCCCTAGAGCCTCTCTTCTTTGTTTCTTCTTTACCTTGTGTTACCTGAGGTTGAATTGTTTTGATCATCTAGTAGATCTGTGACATTCAAGTCCAATTAAAGGGTTGAAGTTCTATATTGTTCATCATACAACCTCGAGGTATGTGGTTTGTGCCTTTCCATGGTTTTCATTGGATTATATATGCTAAAAGTGATGAATATCCTTGTTTAGGGTATTGTATGTTTTGTAATTTAACCCTGTTTAATTCTTATATGGTTTGTTTGATTGAGAAAGGTGTATTGTTTATGAATAATATTTATTACCTGATTATGAATGTGTTTCCCATGTTGGATTGGTTATGGACATTGAATCTAGAAATATTTTAAGGATTCTATGTTTTCTGTGCCCAGTGTTGTTAGGATGGATTTTAGGTTAATATGTGATGCATGTGATTGAAATTATGATGTATGACCAATGGGGATTTACTGTGAGAGCTTCCCGAAGTAGGGTCCTCTAATTATGAATTGTTGTTATGATGGACCAGTGTTATTGACTGTGAGAGTTGATGTGGGTCATTGACCAGAGGGGTTAGACTATGAGATCTACCATGAGGGTCTCTATTAAATAAATTTTGGACCACAGGGCATAGAATCTGAGAGCTTCCAGTGTGTCATTATAATGCATACCAATGGTGTATTGACCGTGATAGCAACCCGAGTGGTCTTTTTTTATTAGTGATATGTTGGACCAATGGGGTTAGAATTTGTGAAATTTATCATAGGGTCTTTATTATTATTGAATGGGTGATATGTGAAACCATAATAGATTATACAGTGAGAACTTTCCCAGATGGTTGCTCGTGAATGTTTAAATTTGTGATGAGTGTTCCAAGCCAAAGTACAAGCATGGAATCTGTCATACTTGTTTGATAGATAGTATTTTAAGACGTCTATTTGTTATTTTTATACAAGGGGATATAGAGCTTAGTCTATAATTACAAAGTTACATTATTCAATGGATTTAATAATTACAAAATATAAATTATTATTATTAAAAATTATAGGATTGTTTATTTTTGAGTAATTCCTTGATTATTTCCTCATTTCATCATATTTCCTATTATATATATTCATTGATAGTTAGGAATATATATTTTGTGGTTACCTACTAGGATTCATCCCACACATAGTTTGGGTCATTATTTTGGACACAAATAGATTATATGGTTGTAGGTATAGATAGGGAAGTCTCCCTTCTTCATGAGGTAATTGAATTTTGTTGGAGCTAGAGTGCATGTGACCAAGTTGAGGATTGTGATGCTGCTAGAGTTTACTTGTTTTCCTTCTTTACATGGTTTAGAATTTTTTTTAAAGTATTTTGATTAGTTTGGATGATTTCATAGACACATGTGATTGGCATCATTTATATATGCACTCCGGTTTCTTATTTTCTAACAGTATTCACAACATTATTTTGTTGCATGGTATCACTGCTTCCTCTATTGTTTATCAATTATTATTATGTGGGGAATACTCTTCCAATGAGGGATTAGTTTCTCTAATGTCTTACCATGGCCCTCACTACTAGTCAGCATCCTATGGCATTTGGGGAAATCTGCTTGAGGTTATGTGACCAACCGGGTTCGGGGTATCTTTTGGCCACCACTCGGAACCTTGACATTAAAAATATAATTTTACTAAAAAATGATTGATTATTTAATAAAAAATTTAAATAATTTATATTCCTTGATACATTTATCTATACTTAACAAATTTAGTATTTAATATTATTTAGGCTTTCCAATTTATTATGGAGGTTATAATATTAATATATATCATGTGTCATCTAAGATCGATGTTTCATGTTGAATTCACTATCAATCATAAAAAGTGAAAGGATGCATTTAATGGAAGATAAACTAACTGTTGTGGTTGATATAAGATAAACAAATTGTTCCATATCCTTTAGTCTATCGAATAAAATTTTAATCTTTTATAAAATTAGGGTCTTACATGATCAACCCCCCATTAAAAAATGGTATCCTCACAATTTGAACATTATATGAATAATCAACGGTTGTAAATTGGTAAATAGTTTTGTTCTAAATACATATCATAAAAAAAGATTAAAAAATATCACATTAATAGTCAATAAATTTATTCACAAGTATCGTAAGGAATAACATGTTACTAGGTTTCATAATAATAGGACATATGTGGTGGTAGAGGAAAACAATAAATAATTATATAGAGTGATTGAGTTCATTGATTAAAAACAAGTGTATGATAAATTTTAAGTAAAGGGACTCAAAACCATAAATAATTGATGATTGAAAAGACCATCGGTTCATATGAAATTAAGGTACTAGTATAATCTATTTGTATGAATATTCATTTCCAAGAGCTAAGGAATTATATTACCATCTAGACATAAAGAATATAGAAATATACTTGATTAGAAAATTTCTTCTTTTAACCAATTTCATGTATAATCTAAATTTTTTTCCCAAATGATGAGTATTCTAGATGAAAATATTCACCTAAATCACAAAAATAAATTTTAAATACCATATAATCATAAACCGATAACAATCTATTCTTGATTTATTCATGCATTAACCAAAACCAATATGGTTATAACATGTTATGATAATGAACAAAATGAATTAACCTTCATATGATTCATTAATCTCTAAAATTAAATTATAATATCCTAAAATAAAACTAATTAATTCCATAAATAACTTTTATAAAAATTCATTAAACATTTCAAGGATATGTTTGAAACCCATGTATTAAATGTATTTGATCATATATTCTTCCAAGACAAATCAAACATTATTCCTACAATAAATTACTATTTTTTGGATGTAAACATAAAATTTACTCGAAAAAATTCATACTAACTAGATCATCGCACATGATAAGGCTGATAACTATAGTCTTTTCACCCAATAATTTTGGGTCCATGCCCTGTGGCTTTGATGGATGTGATGATTTTTCAACCAGCCTTAGGGTTGTCTCTTTTTTATTTTAAACATGAAAAAGTAATCCCACCCTAAAACCCTTAAATGTTGATTTTATGGGTTACAAATACCCCAACCCCAAAACGACTCCAAAAATTTCATTAATATCATCAAAAAATGAAAACTGAAAACAATAATATTAGGTTTCTAATACTATGATTTTATGATCGACATTACTATTATAGACCTATGATGGTATCTATAACTCTTAAAATAAAATTTCATGATAACATCCTAATTTCCAAATTTATCTAAACTGAAACATGGAACCAACTAAAATATCTCTGCTTTTGCACTCCAAAAACCTATAATAAAATTGTTAACATTTCATTTTCAGCTTTTTGGTTGATAACTGTGACCCATTTTTTCAATCCAAACATTAAAATTTCAAAATTGAAAATTTGATCACTTACATTATCAATGTCCTTTTAGGTTTACATTTTCAATAAATTAGAAAATATTCTGCATAAACAATACCCAGATCACAAAAAAAATAATTTATGTAAATTAAGACAGATTTTCTTATTTCACATTTAGTCATCATCATCATCAATATAAAATAAATTCTAAAAAAACACATTCAACACAATTCACGAAAACCTTGGGAAACGGAAACATAAGAAAGGTGATCTCAAATGCTCAGTAAGGCTAAACATAATCATTGGAAACTAAATTTCAACATTGAACATAGAAATTTATAACTGTAATGATGACATAATTGAATTTCATTATAAAATCAAAAAAGAACTCATACCCATAATTATTAGGATCACAAAACATGAAAACATGAAAACATGTAAAATGAAAGAGTTAACAGAATCAATAGTCATGAGCCATGTTTTATCAACATCAATCATGATAAATATTTTAATCACATTACAAAAAATTGAAACCCTTTTAGATAACATGGAACTTAATTTTAAAAAACCCATTCAAAACCCTTTTTATTGGAATGACCATATGTTCGTCTTTCAATGTTATCATTACCCACAACAACAGACCACTATATGGATGCACCCATTATATAATCTATAACTGAATCACCCAACACTATATTGGACACCCCACGTTTAAGAATTATCACACTAACCAAGTACTATCTGATCCACCCCTCATTTTAGATATAACGACCGGACCTCACTCTATCTAGGCCACCTCGTGTTTATGTTGTCCAAAATCCAAAATATAAATAATGTATATATTTCATCATTAACTCATCGAGATAATAATTATCACTTTTATAACATGATTAACCCTTTGTAAATAAATGTTTTTATGTTATTCTATTTGATGTATGATTCACCCATGGAAGATAAATATGTGAAATAATTATCACAATGAAATATGGTTTTCTCGAGTAAAATAAATAGAATATATGATATGTTAAGTATCAGGGGGATGAAGAAAATTTTTATGTAAGAAATTTAATCATGGGCATTGTATATGAATTTTGAAAGCATGTATACATTATTTGGTCAAGCTGAGGTGTTTTTTCTTCTTCCTCATCATCTGTATGCATGAATACACTCGATGTGAACCCAATATAAAAACAAAATTAATGATACCTAATCTTGTATTTATTTCACCAAATAATATATATTTCACATTATTTTTGAATAATTGTTCCTACGATGATAGTTTTCAAAAAATTATACAGAATTACCATAAGAATTATTCTGATCAATCTTGCTCATTCTGATAACCATAAGATAAAAAAGATAGATCAAATGAATATTAATCATTGAAATGATTTACTTTTCATATAACAAAAACCCACATGTTCTCGAAATGATGAAAAAATATGTGTTTTGAGATACACTGGAAATTGTTTTCAATGAAAAATACATATCATAAGATATAATGTTAGGAATGCGACATTCTATCTCTAGGATAATGAGAAGAAGTATAAATTTGGGTAATATTTATATTTCACATTCATGATGGTAATTAGAGTTCATTAAGAAGATCATAATATATATAATTTTTTTGAGATGGAAATCGAAATACATGTGAGATCTTCTAATTTTATCTTACATACATTTTAACCTAATATAAAATGAAATATATTTCTCCAAAATATGAATCCACATTCACTAAAATCATGTTGGATCATTTTTATAATGATTTTTATTATAATTTATTACTATATACATGAAAATTCACTTGAATATATATAACATGATTATAAATGATGGGAAAATGAGAATTTTTATGGAAATATCACATTAATTGTATATGAAGTATTCTTGAAGTGCATGCATACAAAAAATTTCATAATATTTAAAATTTAATAGTATTGAATACTATTCTCGATCTCATGAAATTAGGAGTTATGAAAATAATGAGAACTTTTTGAATCATTGTTTCATGAAAAAGAAATGATGATACTTCAATTGGATGGATATATAATATGTTTAATAATGATAATATTTATATAATAATTATGATAGAATTAATGAGACATTATTTTGGGTTATTTAATTTAAAATAATACCCATGTTATTAATGATGAGTGGAAGATTTTTTGTGATGATGTAATTAAGAAAAATTTTCAGTGATGATAGTCAGGATATATGTGTCTTGATTCATTCCAAATATTATGATTAAAAATTCAGGGTTATTAAATATAAATAAATATCCACAATAAATGTGAATGATTTCAGGATTTATTGACTAAACTAAAAAGAGGGAAAATAGGTACAATCAATCATCCTGGTGTACCCATGAATTATATATGTAATTACAATATTAATTTTGGGGATATTATTTTGGATATTAATTTCTTTAATGTAAATAAGAAATATAGGTGATAAGCATTTGTGGTGAAAATTAACTCTTATAAGAAACAAAAAATCATCTGAGATAACCTGATAGAAAAATGAATTGAAAAATAAAAATAACATAAGCTTGCAGTTTCTGAAGGATAAATAACTTAGAAATCAATTATTGATATAATTAAATAATTCATGGTTTTTTAAGAGTTTGAAGTAAGGGGGCTAGATGAATTTGTTTTTAAAAGACCCTGAATAATGGTAAATGAGAAAAAATTATTATGTAGGATCATAAAGGAACTCCATATTCCCAAAGGTTGACAATATTTTTAGTTGTTGGTCATCCTTGATGAAGTGAATAAGTATTCTAGTGGATTTTGGAAGTAGTGGAATCATATAATATTTAGTGTTAGTAAACAATTGTTAAAGTAAGACATAGTTGAAATTTTGTATATATGACAGGATTCTCCTTAGTTATAACAATCATTGAAAAATTTGTGAATTAATGTTTGGGAGTCTTGATTAGTCACTGAATTTGGATATTATTCATTGTTATGATCTTAATATTAATGTGTTTAAAAATTCATAAACATCAATTTTAGTCAAATTCAGAAATTGAACTTCATTTCCCATCATTGTGCAATTCATGCTTAAAGTGTCAATTTGGGCCCACTCAATAATTTGATTGTGGAAATTACAATATTCATCATTTTAATTTGATATTTTGGTATATTATTAATAACATTATTTGGAACATTTTTTCTTTTAGGTATTATGGATGAATCACAAGTGAATATGGAGATTTTCGCACCTGAATGTAGAAACCTGCTAGAATCTAAGGCCCATCAAACAGATGTGGGGCCCACAAACCAAGCCCAATGAAGCTCAAACTTATACAGTAGAAATCTAAAAATATGAGGATCATTTTATTCAACTGTTTCCGGAGCTAATTCTAATGTTTTCATGATGATAAAGGGATCTGAAGTTGATATTTAAATGGTGGACCCGACATTAATGCACATAAATCGGTCCCACCATTTACACCATAACATCCAAACGGATGAGAAAATTTTCCAGAACTTTTTACAGCCCATAGAGGAAATATGGAAGAAGATAGTTGTCTTCTACAACCCCTCCGGATTCAGCTTTCTTCAATTACAAATTCACACGTCAATATGATGGATGAATCTGGACAGTTTTCCGGGTCAAATTCGAAACATCAATTTCTTTTTGATTATTCACCATACTTTTGACTCTATTAATTGTTGGGGGTGAATTAATTGTTGGGGGATGGATCTAAGGCTCTTAATATTCCTATATATGGAGGTAGTGGTTAAGGGAATAGGGGTGGATATTTTTATTATCGTCTTTTGTTGCTTGTTTCATTGTAAGGTTATGCTTCTAAATTTCCTTTGTAATGTTTTACATTTCCATGTAAGTTTATTTTTTAATCTTTAAGTTCATAATAAACTTCTTTTTATTATATATTTTCCATTTCATTTATTAAAACATTATTATCACAAAGCATAGTGATATCTCGGTGTTGTTGTGAATTAGTTCACACATAGGTGTGAATTTGATTCACACACACAGAGGAGTGCTCATTATTTCCGCGGTTTTAATTTCTTCAATCCAATTCTTGTTAGTCATCATCCTCCCACCATTGAGAGTATACCATCAATGGAGGGATAACCCTTTAATGGTTTGATCTTAGGAGGATTCAAAGTCTGGATTGAATGTTATTTTATGAACGAATTGTTGTTAATTGGATAATTAATTTAAGACATCCATTCTTCAGTAATTTCTACACTTCATCTTTACTGTGTTTGAGCCAACTAAATTCAATTAAAAAATTACCATATACCTTGGAGAGATCATGAATTTGGTTCTCTATGTGTATAGGGTATTAGTAATTGTGTTTAGTAAGCACCAAACCAGAAAATGATGAAGGTAGTGTTATTTTTGAAGAATGGATTCATCAAGAATTAATAAAACCAAAATTGTCTAAAGAAGTAAAATTCATTCAATCCACCCCGAGCATAATCCTATGATCAACCCATTTTCTTTGAATTGAATTCACTTAGGTTTATTAGTGTTCTTTAAACTATCCAAAATCAAACCGAAAGTTGGCTACTTCATAGCTCATCCTTCCCCAAATCATAGCGTCTCAAGGTTACTTCTTCGGTCCCTGTGGATTCGACCCCTACATGTACTACATCGACTGCTTTTACTAATAGGGTACATTTGGGTGCAACCATATTTTGGCGCCGTTTCCGAGGACCAAGAATGTTCCTTCGACCAAAAACCTTCTTTTATTACTCCCATTCTTCTATTCTCGTCCAAATTCTCTTATCTTTTCCCTTTCTGGATTTTTTTTTTCTTTTGGCGCATGTCCGTCTACACCCGCGATAACTCAAACAGATTAGTTAGGGTGGATACTCCTAGGGTTGGGGAGTCAAGCACTAAAAAAGTTCTATTTCCCTTAGATCCAAATCTTCCTAATACTCCAAATTCATACGTTTAGTTTGATACAATAGAGAATCTCCCACAAAACCAAATCATAAACTGGGGAGGGAACCAAAATAATGGGCAAGACCCTAACTTGGGAATTGTTGCAGACCTGACCATGAATGACTACCTCACACCAACCTGGAACAATGCACCCTAATGAATTAGGCATGATAACATAGGATATTCCCAATATGTTTTCAAACCCCATGTCATGAACCACCTTCCAACCTTTCATGGGATGGAGTCTGAGATGCCTTACCTTCATGTTATAGAATTTAATGACACTATCGAAACCATGTTCCCACAAAATCAAATTGAATCTGCTAAAATGAGACCTTTTCCTTTTTCTCTTACAGGCCGAGAAAATAATTGGTTAAACAATTTGAGACCAGCATCCATTAACTCTTGGGACCAACTTCAATGAGAATTTTATAAAAAATACTTCCCCCATCACAAAACAATTGCACTTAAAAAGAGCATACAAAAAATTTTGAAAGAGAGGGAGAAACATTCTATGAAACATGGGAAAGGTTCAAGGACATATTAAACATGGTACCGCACCATGGTTTCTTAATCATAGAACAAGTGAGAATTTTCTATGAAGGGTTGGATCCCGGAAACAAATAATTCATTGATATGATTTGTAATGGAACCTTCAAAAACAATGCCCCAAATGATGCTTACGAAAATATAGAAAATATTTCTGAACAAAACCAAACATGGGTAACATCACCATACTATGAGAAGCCACCCAAATCTGGTGGAATGTACAATCTTGGAGAAGAAGAAAACCTTAGAGAAAAACATGCTGCACTCACGAGGAATGTTGAGGAGATTGATCTGAGGAAGGTCCGCAAAACCCAAATTGTTGAGCTTGTTTGTATAATTTGTGACAAGAATGACCACAATACTGAAAATTTCCCAACCCTTCATTCCATCAAGGATGTTCTTTTAGGATTACCACCAGAAGAAGTTAATGAAATGAACTTTCAAAAGCCACAATTCATGAACACCTTCAATCCAAGGTATAATGACCATCCAGACTTTCGTTGGAAGGACAATCAACAACCAACACAACAAAAATGTATCAACCCATACCCTCAACAAAACTTTCAACCTCATAATCAGTTCCAACCACAACCAGTCCAATTCCAACATCCTCATGTCCAATATCAACAACCTATACAACAAGCCATTTAACAACCTATCCAACAACCAAAGTATCCTCCTGGGATAAACCCACAATCTCAAGCACCAATCCAAAATTTTCCACAAATCCTACTAGAAAAACTATGAAAAAAATAGACAAAATGAACTCAGAATTCGCATCCATTAAACAAGAACTTCAAACCATCAAAAATGGATAGTCACCCATCCCACACAGGCCATTCCACAACAAACATCAAGGGGAGAGACAAGTTTCAATCATACAACTCACAAAAAACTAAAGGTTGTGACAGTTTTTAGAAGTGGGAAATAAATTGAAAAACATGAACAAATAAGTCAGAAACCATGTGAAGCTTCAAACTCTAATGAAAATTCAAATGAACCACAAGCTCAAACTGAAGAAACTGATAAAAATGTGAAAGAAACAACACTTCATCAAAAAACTCAACAACCTGCACCATTTCCTCAACGCATGAGGGGGAAAACCAAGCCTTAATTGAGTGACACATTGAGGGAAATATTCTCACAAGTCAAGTTGAACATTCCCCTTCTCGATTCCATCCAAACCATACCTTCCTACTCAAAGTACCTTATGGACTTGTGCATTTTTATAATAAAATTTTCACATAAAAACCATGTCCTTTTGGCTACTAATGTGAGTACCATCATTCAAGGGACCATTACTCATAAGTTGAAAGACCAAGGATGCCCTTACATAAATGTTGAACTAGGAGAGAACAATGTTATCAAATCCTTGTGTGATCTAGGTTCCAACGTGGACCTCATTCCTTATGCCATGTATTGTTAGTTGGGTCTCGAAGAACTCCAACCCACATCTGTCACTCTTCAACTTGCTGATCGTAGTGTTCGAGCTTCAAAGGGGATCTTAAAAGATGTTTTGGTGAAAGTTGAACATTTCATTTACCTAGCTGACATCATTGTTCTGGACAATCACTCAAGCTTAGGTCCTAGGGAGAAAACCCAAATCATCCGTGGTCATCCCTTCCTTGCAAAAATCAACTCTGTTATCTGATTCCGAAATGGGAACATGACCCTCACCTTTGGAAACATGAGTCTAGACTTGAACATCTACAATGAAAACTCTCAAATTGGGGATGATGAAGAGATGGATGAGGTTAATTGGATTGGTAGTGTTGATAATGAACTCAATGAACATCAAGTAATTACCGAACTATGGTTAAGTCAAGAAGAGATTGATTTTCTTTATTCACATGAGGGAAATTTGTATCGTTGGATTGAATAACTTTCAGATAGCTCTATTGATGAATTTATAGAATCACCAATCAATGATACCATGGTTGAAATTAATAACATTGAGTCCATAGACATTCATGACACTACTATGGAATATTTAGTGGCTGAAAATTCTGTTCCCAAGGAACCAATTTTTTCACGAAATCTAAACAAAGAAACTAAGTTCAATACAAAGTCTCATCCTTTCATAGAAATTCATGTCTAATATGATCTTGAATTTAAAGTCATACCTTCATCACTAAAGTATGCGTTCTTAGGGTACAATCAATCCTTTCCTGTTGTCATTTCATCCTCTCTTGAAACTGATCATGAGAGGATGCTTCTAGATGTCCTTAGGAGACACAAGAAACACATTGGATTGACCCTATCTGATATTCCTGGGATTATCCCACTTATCAGGACTCATAGAATTATTCTTGAATCCGAGTCAAATCCATGTCATCAACCTCAGAGGCAACTCAATCCTAATGTCATGGAAGTAGTGAGAAAAAAACTTTTGAAATTGTTAAAAGCCGGTATCATCTATCATATAGATGAGAGTGAGTGGGTTAGGCCAATCCATGTGGTTCCAAAGAAGGCTGGATTCATAGTAATAACCAAAAAGGGTGGATAGATGATTCCAACAAGGGTGAGTAGTGGATGGAGAGTTTTTATTGACTATAGGAAGCTCAACTCTTGTACCAAGAAAGACCATTTCCCCTTACCCTTTATTGATCAAGTCCTCGAGCGAGTGGCGGGTCATCAATTCTATTGCTTCCTAGATGGATTCTCAGGGTATAATCAAATCGAAGTCTCCTTATAGGATCAAGTAAAAACAACCTTCACTTGTCCATTCACACTTTTTCCTTCAAGCGCATGCCCTTTGGGTTATGTAATGCCCCCGGTACCATCCGGCGGTGCATGATGGGAATATTCTCGGATATGGTGGGTGATTTTTTAGAGGTCTTCATGGATGACTTCTCAATCTTTGGGGATAGTTTTGAGGGGTGCCTTATAAATGTTGAAAAGGGTTTCTCATGGTGTGAGGATAAGAATCTCATACTGAATTGGGAAAAATTCCATTTCATGGTAAGGGAAGGACTTGTTCTAGGTCATCTAGTATCTAGTAGAGGGATTGACGTTGATAAAGCTAAGGTTGAAATCATTCGTCATCTTCCCTCTCCTAAAACTGTTAAGCAAGTGAGGTCCTTCTTATGACATTCTGGTTTTTATAGAAGTTTCATTAGGAATTTCAGCTCTATTTATTTACCACTTTGTGCTCTATTGGTAAAAGATTCTCCATTTTTATAGACAGAAAGCTGTGAGGAATCATTCTCTATAATCACGTCAACTCTTATATGTCCACCTATCATGCAATCTCAAAATTGGAAACATCCTTTTCAGCTCATGTCTGATGAAAGTGACTTCGATGTAGGAGCAGTCTTAGGTCAACGGTGTGAGAAAAAACCATGTGTCATTGCTTATGCAAGAAAATATTTAAATGATGCACAATTAAACTACACCACAACTAAGAATGAGTTTCTTTTTGTTGTCTTTGACTTAGAGAAATTCAAGTCTTATCTCTTAGGATCACCCATCATTGTCTTCACTGACCATTCTTCCCTAAAATACCTTTTCCAAAAACAATATGTCATGGCTATATTGATTAGGTGGGTCCTTCTTCTTCAAGTGATCGATTTAACCATTAATGATAAAAATGGTGTTGAAAATATTTTAGTTGATCACCACTCTAGGATGGAATTCAATGAAAACTCACACCACCTCTCTGTGTCTGATTCATTTCCCGATGAGCACCTCTATTCAGTGAATGATTTCCCTTGGTATGCTGACATAGAAAACCATTTGGAGACGGGTGACATTCCAAAATTCCTGGGGACCCAAGCTAAGAGGAAATTCTTTTCTGATGTCAAACACTATGTGTTTGATGATCCTTACCTCTTCAAGTTCTGTCCTAATCAAATCATTAGGAGATGTATTCCCGAGTCTGAGCAAGAGTCCATTCTAAAATTATGTCATGGAGAGGCATTTGGAGGCCACTTTTCTATGAAGAAAACCACTGGAAAGGTCCTCCAAAGTTGTTTCTACTGGCTGAACCTCACTATGGATTCCTTCCAATTCTGCAAAAGTTGTCCTCAATGTCAGAAATTAGGATCCATTACCAAAAGGAATCAAATTCCCCTCACTCCCATTCTGGTCATTGAAATCTTTGATTGTTGGGGAATTGATTTCATGGGATCCTTTCCAAACTCTAAAGGATACCTCTACATCCTCTTAGCTATTGATTATGTCTCAAAATGGGTTGAATCCATTCCCACCAAGTCCAATGACCACCATGTTGTGATCCGATTTCTGAAAGAGCATATATTTTCTTGATTTGGAATTCCTAGGGCTATAATCAGTGATCATGGAACCCATTTCTTCAATCAACCATTATCTACACTCATGTCTAAGTATGGTATTACTTATAAATTTTCCACTGCATACCATCCTCAAACTAATGGTCAAGATGAGTTGGAAAATAGAGAAATTAAGAAAATTCTTGAAAAAACTGTCAACCCCTCTAGGAAATATTGGTCCGATAAACTCTTAGATTCCCTTTGGGCATATCGAACTGCTTTCAAAACTATCCAAGGAATGTCACTATATAGATTGGTTTATGGAAAATCATGTCATTTACCTGTTGAAATTGAGAATAAGGCCTTTTGGGAAATAAAAAAATGAACTTTGACATTTCTTTGGCTGAAACAAAAAGGAAATTAGATCTTAATGAACTCGAGGAAATTAGGATGGAGGCTTATGAAAATTCAAGGATCAATAAATCTAAAGTTCAAGCCTACCAATCTCGGAATCTCAAAGTAAAACACAATGAAATGGGAAAATATATTCTCTTTTATAGTTCAAAACTTCTTCTACACCCATGAAATCTAAGGTCCATATGGTCTGGTCCATACCTAGTGCATCATGTGTACCCTCATGGGGAAATAGAGATTCAGGATCCCACAAGTGTTCATGTCTTCAAAGTCAATGGTCATTGGTTAAAAACATTCATTGAATCATTCAATAAACAAGAATCCAAGGAGGATTTAACTGATCCAACATATGAACCGGAGAAAAATGGATAGATTTAGGGTACAATTCGGGCTAACGACGTTAAACAAAAGCGCTACACGGGAGGCATCCCGTGGTTTTCGGGTTTCCAATCACTGTGAATCATCATTTGTTTATTTCTGCTTCATTTTGTCATTTTTTATTATATTGAATGTTGACATATTCTTCTTCTATGAGTATAGATGGGTATGAAAGGGGAGCACCGTATTCATCCGTGTCACGCGGTGTGATCCCTGAGTAATACCTTACCGAGAAAATATAAATAAGACAATGTATCATCAGTTTATTTTATTTTATTTATGTATTTGTAGGTTAAAAAAAATCAGACTCTTGACTTGTTCTTCTTTTATGAGTATGGATGGGTATGAAAGGGGAGCACTGTATTCATTCGTGTCACGCGGTGTGATCCCTGAGTAATACCATATCCAGAAAATATAAGGAAGACAATGTATCATTAGTTTGATTTAAAAAAAACATGGAAAACCATAAAAATGATGGTACTTGGAATTAAATAAATCATTGTGTTGTCTATTTTGTCTTCTTTGTCCTTATTTTTATGGTTCATGAACTATTTTGGGTGATACATGTTCAATCAAGGAGGTGTCTACATCCCCCAAGAGATCAAAGGAGTAATCTAGAGCATCATGAACTTCAAATTTAAAAACCAGGTGAATTTGTTCCATGTTTATCATTCTCAATTTCATATTTTAACTCCTATCCTACCCCCTTCTAACTTTTATTTTCTTCAAACACTAGAGACAATGTTATTCTAAGTTGGGGGGAGATAGAAAATGATTTTTTTTGTGAATAAAAACATGCATGAAAAGAAAAATTCCATTAACCATAAACATGATAACACACATTGCAAACTCTAAAATTGGATATCATATAAATTTTTAATGCCTTGATTATATTTTAATGCAAGTTTAAGTTCATGAGAATAGTTTTTGGAAAGTGCTGTTGTACGATGTGATTTTTCAATGCTTATATTTTCATCCTCTTAATAAAAATTCCACAATGCACGTCTACAGGATCGTGGGTGTAATTTTGAGTTCTTGGGTCCCTTTCATTATCGCATAGGGTTCTGGGGTCACTTTTAGTTTAATTTTAGTATAAAAAAACAAAAACAAAAAAACAAAAAAAATGACCCCATAGAGCAATGTTTTGTCCAAATTCATGGCGTCCGGCACTTGGGGATCGTGACTCCATAGTTTTCTTGCCCAGAGCTAGGCTTCATATCTCTATTGTATACCATGAAATTGACAATATGTGTGGCATCCGACACTTGGGGATCGTGACTCCATAGTTGTCTTGCCCAGAGTTAGTCATTTCATATCTATTGTGGATAAAAAATTCATCAAAAAAATTAAAAAAACATGGATACTCATATTAAGGTTTAATATGATTCCCACCTAGCGCTTCCATTTTTTCACCTTGAACAATAAAATGGGCCCCATATCTTTTGTGATGCACATCACTTTATCATGCTTAATTGAAATTGGATGAAATGTGGCGATTAATTTGAACAAAGGAATGGGCTTGGGCTTGGGATATGCTTACGGACCTAGCCTGTTTTAAATGATTTTGATGGGTTCCATAATTTTTTTGGTATGAGGTCTTTGGGTGTGCAATGTGTATTTAAATGTTTTTGGAAAAGGGAATTTAAATTTCATATTTGTAATATATTTTGCTTGGTACTAGAAAAAATCAAGTTAGGGGGTGTGATTAGTCACTGAAAGTGGATAATAATCATTGTTAACGTCTTAATATTAATGTGTTTAAAAGTTCATAAACATCAATTTTAGTCCAATTCATAAATTGAACTTAATTTCCCATCATTGTGCATTTCATGCTTAAAGTGTCAATTTTGTCCCACTCAATATTTGCTTGTGGAAATTACAATATTCATCATTTTAATTTGTTATTTTGTTATATGATTCATCACTTTATTTGGAACATTTTTTCTTTTAGGTCTTATGGATTAATCACAAGTGAAGATGGATATTTTTTCACCTGAAGGCAGAAACCTGCTGGAAAAAGCATAATGGGCCTAAGGCCCATCAAACAAATGTGGGGCCCACAAACCAAGCCCAATGAAGGTTAACTTTATGCATTATAAAGATAAAAATATGAGAATAATTTTATTCAACTATAGAAGGAGCTAATTCTAATGTTTTCATGATGATAAAAGGATCTAAAGTTGAGATTTAAATGGTGGACCCGACATTAATGCACAGAAATCCATCCCACCATTTAGACCATAACATTCAAACGACTGAGCCAAATTTCCTGAAATTCTAATATATCATTGAGGCCAGATGGAAGAAGATATTTTTCCTCTACAACCCCTCCGGATTCGGCTTTCATCAATTACAAATTCACATGTCAATATGGTGGACGAATCTGGACAGTTTTCCGGGTCAAATTTGAAACATAAATTTCCTATTGATTATTCACCATCCTTTTGACTTTATTAATTATTGGGGGGTGAATTAATTGTTGGGGGATGGACCTAAGGCTCCTAATATTCCTATATAATGAGCTATTGGTGAAGGGAATAGGGTTGGATATTTTTATTATCGTCTTTTGTTGCTTGTTTCATTGTAAGGATATGCTTCCAAATTTCCTTTGTAATGTTTTCCATTTCCATGTAAGTTTTTTTTGTATATTTATGTTCTTAATCAAATTCTTTCAATTATATATTTTCCATTTCATTTATTAAAACTTTATTATCACAAATCACATGGATATCTCTATGTTGTTGTGAATTAGTTCACACTTAGGTGTGAATTTCATTCACACACACGGAGGAGTGCTCGGTATTTCGGCGGTTTTAATTTCTTCAATACAGTTCTTGTTAGTCATAGTCCGACCACCATTGAGAGTATACCATCAATGGAGGGCCAAAACTTTAATGGTTTGATCTTAGGAGGATGCAAAGGCTAGATTGAATGTTATTTTATGAACGAATTGTTGTTAATTGGATAATTAATTTAAGACATCCATTATTCATTAATTTCTACTCTTCATCTTTACTTTGTTTGAGCAAACTAAATTCAATTACTAAATGACCATATACCTCGTAGAGATCCTGAATTTTGTTCTCTAACTGTATAGGGGATTATTAATTGTGTTTAGTAAGCACCAAACTAGAAAATGATGACGGTAGTGTTATTTTTGAAGAATGGATTCATCAATAATTTATAAAACCAAAATTGTCTAAATAAGTAAAATTCATTCAATCCACCCCGAGCATAATCCTAAGATCAACCCATTTTCTTTGAATTTAATTCACTTAGGTTTCTTAGTGTTCATCAAACCATCCAAAATCAAACCCAAAGTTGGCGACTTCATAGGTCATCCTTTACCAAATCATAGCGTCTCAAGGTTACTTCTTCAGTCCAGGTGGATTCGACCCCTACATGTACTACATCGACCGCTTTTACCAGTAGGGTAAATTTGGGCGCAACCAAGGCTAACCAAGATGGAATGTAGTAGTATTTCAACCCAATAATTGTAAATATAATGTATTGTAATATCATTTATTATCTCTCCACATTGGGTGAATCCAAGAGTAATAATTGTGTAGTTAGAAAAATATAAAAATTAAAGACGTTTAATTTAATGGAATTCATAAAAGGGGTCCCTGATCCCCCCCCCCCACACTCATTGGTCCATCTTGTCCTTGTAATCTACAATGTACGAAAAACATCGAATAATTGTATAAAACTAATAATGATTTAGAGATAAAAAAACCCATCCATTTACCAACCAACCACCATTCCAATAGTAGTGTAGGGTCCAAAACAACACCAGTGATATGATAATAAATCCATTGAAATCCAACAACTATGAATAATAAATTTAGTAATGAAGAGATTCCAAAGGATGGGTTCTATCATGACTCGGCCTAATAGGGTTTAAGACAAGACTATCCTAAGCCTGTCTCCAATAGGTCAGGGGCTGGCTCCCAACATTGAGTTTGTATTTCACACAAATCAGATTCCTTACCCTATAGTACATGTATCCATGTACCAAATACATATCCTTGGAATAGTATATAGATAAAGTAATCAATAAATAAATTCATGCATACATATATTTAACAACTAGATTACAACAGAATAACTCAAATATTAAGAAATAATAAACAAAACCCAATAAAAACTGTAAAAACATCCATCCTACTTATAAGGGGGGATCCTTATCAAATTCAACAATCGTAATGCTCATAAACCATTCTCTAGTAAACACCTCAGAATGTCTAATATGCTAACCTATTCATGAATCTTGTATTCTAGGGTCTCCCACCATATTCCTATAGACTTAAAAAAACACAACCAGTGTGGGAAATTCCTAATTAGGGGTGATTATTAAAATACATAGTAGCTTCCCAAAAACCTAAATTAAAAGTGATTAACTTAAAGTCAACATTCCTCTCTTCCAAACTAGATGGAAACAACAATGACTGAGAAACTCCACTTCAAACCATCTGTGGATTTACATGTCTTGTCTACATAGTCCACAAGGGGTTTCATACAAAAAATGACAACACCATGTCAACTCCAATAAACAACCTAGATATAATCCTCTCAAACTCCAAGTCTCATGAAGTTCTGACCACATATCTAGATATAGGATTCTACTCGTTGCTCGATGGTCAAATTCACCATGGAGAACACACACCATGAGCTCTTCCATCCCATATAGAAAACTTCAAAGAAATAAAATCAATCATGAATAACTTTAACATCCCTGAAGGTACGTATGATAGAATGTTCTGTATTGAGAAAAAAATAACTAGGTAACAATATAGTGCATGACATGAGAGGTCATATCACTATTGTCTTGTGCATTACGCAAGCACATAGGAACCTTAGTGGAGAGGCTTGACCCTCACTACTGCATATAGATAAGGGACAAATACTCGATAATATTAACCAAATGAATCATATCTAATGATAGAGGAATGAGGGGACCCACACCTTGTCACTGCCCCACTACCGAGGGAGTAATAGATCCCATCCAACCCGCTTATTCACTGAAGTACCCATAGTATGAGGCCCCAACCTCACTATATCGAGGGACCAATAAATCCTAAATAGGATTATTTCAAGTATAAATTTTTATGGGCCCAATAAGGGTATTTTTTCTCCTCATCTGTGTAATCTCATATTCCATTGGAGGACTCGTTCCCTGTCTCTACTCAAAAATACGGTTGGAACAATAAAGATAGATGTCCCACATAATGGTATGATAGGGGAGTACCACTATATAGATAGATAAACCACACCGTGAAATTTTAGGGTAGTACCACTCTATGGATAAAAGGCATAAAACCTAGTACAAATTGTATTACCACTCTACATTTAGGATAACTATGGCGGATCCTCACTCTAACATGGTAGAGGAGTACCAATACAAGGATAGAAGACCCAAACCCTAGTAAAAATGGGAATTACCACTCTATTTGAAAATCAATTCTGGAGGACCCATCCACTAAAATGATAGGGAAGTTCATACTCTAAGGATAGAGGACCTACATTATAGTATGATAAGGGAGTACCAACCCTATTTATTAATCACATGTGGATGACCCGCACCCTGACATGGAAAGAGAGTACCAACTCCATGGATAGTGGAACCAAACCCCAGTACGATATGGGATTACCTACTCTATCTATACAATGAGAATAGAGGTCCCACAATATGATATGATATGGGATATTTTTTCTTCTATATGCACATCTGAGGGAAACCCACACCCTAGAATGAGAGTGTAGTTCTGAGCCTCGGGAGAACAAATATGTGGATAGAGGACCCATTGTCTCTATGGGGGAGTTCTATCTCTATCAATATGAGAGGTAAGGGAAACGAACCCCATGAGACTTCATGTGAGTTACAGTCCTGATACCTTTCAAAATGGTCCCCATGGATCTCCATCATCTTTCTAGCACCACTGAAAGTTGCATCACACTCATCATAACTCACACCATTATTCATCCATGAGTTGTGTAACTTCACACTGATATATTAGGGGATAACTGCTCTACTTTCCTAAATATTCTATGGGACCTACATCCTGAGGTGGTAGGGAAGTATGTTGACCAAAACATAAACCCAGTGAACCACCTTTATCAGATCCCATCATCTGGCACTGCTAATGTTTCATCATGCTCGACAGATGCCACATTATATCTCTCATGCCACAATTATTCTCTACATAGAAAGATGTTGATGATAGGTGAATCACATTCCTAAATCTGAGCCTCAATGAAGGATATTCACAAGTAAAGAGATCCCAGGAGTATCTTCAAAAAATTACAAATCTTACACTGGGGTCTACATGGCATGTAAACCCTACCAAGAAACTAGTTGGGTCCTCAACTATGTATCTTGGCTGGAAATGTGTGTATTCACAGAATGTACATGAGTTACCTGATTTTTATCCCCTAACTTGGGCCCCCATCAATGAACATACTCAACATGGACCATCCAGCTGTGTCTCCTACATGATGTGTACTCGTAGTACATGGCATGTAACAAATACCTAAAAACTTGTTCATGTCTATTGTCCTTTCCCGTGACTGACACACAATTTCCATGTACTTTGGCAATATACATTGGCTACATTTTTTCACATGGCCTTATACCATCACAAAGGTTCAAAGCCATGTTGTTTTCCAAAACAACCTACGGTAACTACATGATGTGTATCATCGGTAGAGTGAATGTTGTATGTCCCCAAATTGTAATACCATATGATGTGTAAACCTGTACTACACATCATGTGATCATAGATTCTGATGGGAATTTCCTTTTGAGCAGACAGATTCACCACGTTTTTCCGTCATACCTATAGATCAAACTACAAGGTACCTCTAGCAGTCATAATTAGGATCTAATAAAATAGAAGAATATATAACTAAGGGGATCAATATTTAAAACTCAAATCTTTATACCATGTGGCGAAACACAAAATATTTGGGTGAAAAAACATGCTCTCAATCCACTCCACTATGATCTTAGAGCAATCTCCATTAGAATTGGATATCAGTTTGGCCTCTTGTAATCACCTCAGTTTCATGTGTCATGCTAATTGGAGGGGGATAGGGGCTTGCATAACCACTATTTCAATCACGACAAAGGGGGAGGGGGGTTTAATGGATTTAATTTTATTAAATCAATTATTGTTATATTTTAACACCTTATCACCAACACAACGCCCGCTCATAACCCAATGATGAAGAATATTTTTTCATGACTAGGGTAAACCGTAAGTTCCAAAAGCAACTATAGCCTCATTTTTCAGATCAAAGACTCTATAAAAAAAATTCTATTTGTGAAAAAACATTGTGTGTTTGATAAAATATTTTTAATATTTTTACTATCGACACACTGAGTATATTAGGGCCCCGGAATCCCACACTAACTCAGCTTATTTCATTAAGAATATTCTTAAAATATTTCGAAGTATTAATGGTCCAATTTTATGTCATTACTTCCTCCAGAACATAATTATTATTTTCATCAAAAATAAAAATACTAGGTATATGGATAAATACTAATCTTTCCATTGGGAATCCCACGCCATCGATCAGACTATGGGGTTACTGTAATTCTTACTAGTACACACCCAAATAAAATATAGAATTGAAAAGAAAACCATGCCCAACTCAAACATGGAAAACATAATTAAACAACTCATCACATGTATACTCAGTTTAAAAAGGTGGAAAACATGAATCACGTTATATTTTTAGTCATAGGGAATAGTTGTACACCACCTCGCTAACCTGATACAGATTATGACATAATATATAAGTTCTCATCCACCCCTTTATGAACAAATACAAATCCTCCAAAAGTTTCTCCCATAAAAATATAACACCAACGCATGAGGGTACCAATGAATAGAAAATGGATTCCCAAGTGTAATCATAAGTATTATTAGGCCCTCCGTATGTGACCCTCCAATTTTCACACACAGTAGTAGAAAAAAAACATATCATTAATGGTAAGAAACTAATAAAAACCGAGGAAATATTATTGGGTATAAAATGTCCTTTATTAAATGGTTCAAAAATATTATCTTGATTAAATAGTTCCTCCTATTTTATGGGTCAATAAAAATATCTTCACTAGAAATATCAGGTCTTTTTTATACGCTCATGTACACAACCACTCTTGTGTTACACATGTAAAAGTAACTCATTCGCCACACCATGACACTATCTTTTTTGGGTGAAAATTACATTCTCACGGGGTTTTACACATTCCACAAGAATGTGTGTTGATGGTGAAAGCCACCAACATTATAGTGTTCTCAAATCTATGTCAAACAACACCCACAAATTATTCTACCGATTACCTGCATCACCATACTTAAACCAAGTTCAAGAAGTGCCTAGAAATGAGTAAATCCAAAAGTGTATATCAATACTACTATAGAAATTAGAAAATATATTTTAGTTTACCTATATTAATCTTCATATTCTCTAGTTCAAATTCCTTTAGGCCTGCAGCTGTCATTGCCTCTATCCTCCGGTTCCATAAGCCTTGTATAGACCACCAGGGGGTGGCGGTGGAAGCACCTCGAACCGTCTATCACATCCTACTACAATCCCTGCTCCTTTTCTCTAAATTTCATCATAAGAAAATTCTACTCAAAAATATACCTCTATATGGGTGTTCCATTGACCATCTCTCAATCATAATCATGGAGGTTCATAGAATCTCCTGAAAGATGTCCCCAGCAGTTGCAATCATTGCATCTCATATATTGTGGATGATAAGATCCATGATGTGACTCCTATGATACATGCCCACTTTTCTAGGTATATGAATTAATATGAATCATACTCCCTGATATAGTCCACTTCCATCTACCGGTTAATAAAAAATTCTTAGCCTCATGACCACCACTTTCGTCCACATCCTCACATCCTTCCTCCACAAAGCTCTCTACTCCAAGATCTCACTCCAGTAACCCCACATAAGATGAAGGGATTCGGGAGCCTAAACCTTATCTGATGTCTATATGGAGCCCCTAATCGATGGTATGCACATTGAAAAATGGATACTGAACTGTATCCAGGGAGTATGATGAATGGTATGTAAACCTCATCAAGAAAAATTACATTGACATCCAATCCTTTTTAAGATGGAGAAGATTTAGTATACGCACTATTCTCAACATGTAAGGATATAAATCTTCACTAATGAGCCACTCAAACTTACCCAAAGTGATAATTGCATCTTTATGGTTATGTTTCCTTAGACTCCACTATCTACCACCCTAGCACTGCAGAAGGATCACTACTAGGACTACCATCTGGTCGGGAGGTATCCTCACAAGGAAGAAAACACGTGTTACTATGTCAATCCATTCTTCAGCTACATGGTGTTCTGGATCTCCCATATAACATATAGGTCACTTATTCTATAAATCCTATAGTGCAATCATTATGTATGCACCATCGGCCTTCACACACCCTCATCCTACCCTGGAAGCACAACATGCTTCCCAAGAGGTGGTGGCTCAACTAGTGAACCACTGAGAGGTACATTCTAAAATTGAGTTTCCTACATTAAAAAATCATATATGTGTGGTTATTCATCACAATACTAATGTGGAAAACATTCTAGTTATCATTATGGTGGAATCCTGAAAACGAATCAAGATGATCCACCATCACTGAGTGTATATAGAGAGATGAATCAAGAAGGAAATAAAAGGCCACAACCCCATACTATATGATTCGTTTACCAAAGTTTTATCTATGATCAATGAACTAATTTAATGAGTCAATAACATTTTTATTAGAGACTTGATGAGGGGATATGTTGGACACTACTATAACACTAGAGTCTCTAGCCTGAAATCCTATCAAAACACAGTCTAACACTATTATTATGCAACCCAAACCAAGATGACAACATAGTGGTCCCAATGTGCAACATGTTCTAATGCCACTCTATCAAGACCCAACCTAGCGGGACTCAAACCATAACCACAAAAAGCCCACCTCCAATAGTCCAGGTACTAGAATCTAGCACAATGTAGAGGTATCACACAAATGGGAGGCCTTATCCTTTGGTATCTATATGAACACACCCACAAACATCGCCATGAAATAGTATATAGAAAATGTAAACTAAAAATATATAGTTACATAGAATTATCTCACATCTTGAGTACAATGTAAGTATTAAAACAACAAAAATAAATAAATAAAAACCCATCGAAATCATTAAATTTTTCCAATATTCTCAGAAGGACAGGTTCACTATCAATTAAATCTCTTCGAAGGATCTTTATCCAAGATCCAGTAAACACTACAGACAATCTAATCCACTATGTTCTTCCTTCTCAGAGTCCTCTAGGGACTCCACCCATAGGCATGCGGTTTGATAAAGATATGAAATGTGTGGGAAAATCCCATTCATGGGTGAGGATAACAATACTCATTAGGCACCACAAAAACCCAAAATTGAAGGGAGAAACTAAAAGGTATCATTACGATCGACCCATCCAGAGGGATACCCCATAGAGAGAGAAAATCTTCCTCAAACAAACCTTGGATATAAATGAGTATTCAGATCATTCCACATGTCTTGTCAACCAGGATGTGACAACACCACAAGATATACCATACAAAACCTGGAGATACTCATCTTAGACTCCAAATTTCATAAGGTTCTAACCTCTTACCCAACTAAGGGATTCTACTGGAGGCTCAAGGGTAAAAAACAATGAGGATAACAAACCCCATGAGATTTTATATCGTAGATGGAACTAGTATGAGATATAAAATCCATTGGGAACAACTCCACTATACCTTATTGTACATATGAGAGAACATGATCCATCATGAAAATCTCTATTGGTCCCACTCTAGTGTATAACACTAGAGTTCCTTTCACTATTGTCATTCACTATGAAAAAGCACATAGGAACTTAAGTGGATAGGACCCCCAATAAATAATACATACTTTTGAGGGAGAAATGCTCTAGAAAATCCATTATGTGTAGAATCTCTTAATAGAGGGGATGTTAGGGACACACACTTTGTTGTTTCCCTATAGTTGTGGGAGTACAAGCTATTAACCAACAAGTGTAACTATTGAAGTACCCAGAGGATGAGGCACGAACCTCACAACATTGATGTGTAATTAACTTCTAAACATGTATCATGCACAAAAAGTGTAGGCGACCACTCTTCATAACAGTTTTCCTTAATAGAGTGATCTCCTACTCTAGTAGAGGACATGATCCCAGCCTTTACATAAATATGTGGGAGAATAAATTTGAAGATCGAGGATTATAACATGGTATGATAGGGGATTTCCACAAAATAGGTAGATAATATGCACTTGGGAATGATGGAGGAGTACCACTCTGTTGATAGTGGACCTAAATATGGGTATAACAATGGAGTACCAATCTACATGTATGATCACTGTGGGGGAGTCCCATTAAGACATGGTAGTGGAGTGCCGACCTCATACTACATGGCCTATAACCTAGTAAAAATGGGAGTACCACTCTAACAGAACATCGCAGCTGAAGGACCCAAACCCAAGAATGATAGGTGAGTTATGAATTAAAATATATATGACTTTCACCCTGGTATGATAGTTTAGTACCCACTATATCTATATATCACATATGGGTGACCTAAATTCTCATAAATAAGGGGAGTACCAACTCCGCAGATAGATGACCCACACCCTGGTATGCTAGGGGAGTACCAACGCTATATGACCAATGAGTATGGATGACCCCCACAAAGATAAAACCAAGGATCTTTTTACATCTATATAAATAGCATGGGGTAACACGTACCCATGCAGGACAGGGGAGTACCAAGCCCATGGAGACCCAGTTCATGGGTAGAGGACCATCGCCTACTATGGGGAACTTATGTATCTACAAATATGAGAGGCAAGGGAAACATATGCACAGATATTATAGGGGAGATCTATCTCATTGTGTAATTAATAATGTCAAATGTGTTTTTAACCATAATAAATGATGAAAATATTAAAATGTATTTATAATGGTTAAGGTAAAAATGGACTTTCCAAGGGCTAAACTAAGAAAATAAGGTTTTAAATGTCATAAAAAGTAGCTAAAGTAAATTTTTTGCATAGTTAGACATCATTTTGTAGAAGTAACATTAATGGTACTTTTTCATCCTTTTTTCATTTTAGAATCATTGGATATATGTTTTTCTTTTCAAAATTTACAATTGTTCCACTCACCACAATTTTAAAAGGCCACACCCTCCTCTCCTCATCACACATTCAGATACATTTTCATCTTCCAATACCTACCCAATACCTTACTAACATCCCTAACCATGTTATATATATATATTTCATTTCATAAACCATCCTGATTAGTATTTTTTCTTTACATAAGGAGGCTCCAAAAGTATATGGATCACACTGAGCTAAGAATATTTATTCTATTTCTTATTCCACCACCTTTAAATAATATTAAATTATTATTGTATAACAAAAAAAATATCTCCCATATATTTATATTTTATTATGTTTGTGGAATAACCAAAATACATCTCCACTTCAATCAAATGGGATACAAAATCATAGTTTATTTGTATAGAGGGCTACCACCTCATGAGCTAATGTCATTCATTTTCCTTCATTGCTCCACAAATATTTTTGTAGTGCTGTATTTTAAGTGTATATATATATATATATATATATGATATTTTAAACATATTTATACCAATAAAATTATTATAACACATACAGCTTCTTATTATCCATTCGGTGGGGGTTATGATAATGTCACTCATGTGTATGGGAGACTACCACCTCACGAAGCATGTGATTCATTTTTTAGCAATGATTTTCATGGAATGTAATAAGGATAAAGTTAATGAAAGTATGTGAAATTAAAAAAATACTAATAATATTGAATACATATTTATCATTTGATGAATAAAATATATCATTTTATTTCTTACACTAAAAATTTATAATGTTTTTCATGTAGTTGTGGACTACCACCTCCACAAAGCCATATAATTCATTTTTTAATCACATAAATACTGGAATGATAAATAAAAATATATATAAACAAATAATATAGATTATATAATATTATTATAATTCTATAATGTTAAAATATTACATACCAACTTTCCATAACGATCATTGAAAAAAGGAAATATTACTCATGTGTGTGTATGACCCACCTTCTGTATGACCATAACATTTTTAATTTTCCATAACAATATAAAATTTTTTAAAACTATAATTTCTATAAAAATATGTTAAATATTTCATTATTATTAATATTTTTATATTAAAATAATGAACGCTTAGAAAACAAAAAGTAAACCTACTAAAGTCATTTTGACTCATAAGCCAAATATGACCAACCCATATAGTATAAACATAATTGATTAAGAAATTGTATGTGAAATGGTAGTGAATGAAATAAAAAGAATAATAAACATGAAAAATATTATTAATAAAGTAAATAATTAACAAAATTTTATTATTCACTATGATAATGAAATAAACTGACAAATAAAACTCAATATAAGAGAATATATCTTAATTTCAATTTAGTTATCTATATTTTAATGTTATGCACCTATATTATTTTATGAGGTGTATATACATCCCTTTTGTCATGTTATTTCATTAATTTAACTCTTATCCGATTTTTGAATGTTTTCAAAAAAAATTTATTTCATGTGTCTTATGAGTTAAATATTTCCAAAGAGAAAGGGACTATTCAATTAAAACATTACATTTAATTATTTTCCTTACAAATACTAATTTTCATCGATGTGTATCTTTTTAAAATAATTTTATTATTGAAATCACAGATTTAGAAAGTAAACATTTTCTTTATTTCAATTTTTGAAAAAATGGAATGTTTCTAAGGATTTATGATTTTTTTAATAACTATAAAAGGAATGGTCTATTTAAACATTTACAATGATAATTACTATTTCTGCCAATATAAACATTATTTGATACTTGGATTCCATTAAAAGATTTCATTTTTTATTCATATTAAAACCTTATTTACATTCTCCTATTAATTTTTTTATTGAAAATTTTTTCATAAAATAAAATATAATTTTATTATTGAAAATTGGTTTTTCAAAAACAGTTATTTTGATATTAAAAAGTTATTTTCATATGAGTTTAGAAAATTTATTCAAATTTTTTGTTATGAATATGTGAAATAATAAAATGTTATATTTTTGATAATCACGTTTTACTTTTTTATGAAGGGTTTATCAGAATTATAGATCATGGGTGGGCCCATTATAGCTTATATGATGGGTGCACCCAAATAAAACTCCAAAACATTTTCTAATGGTTTTTTATCTAGATAATATTATTAAACACTGTCTTTATGGGATTTCTAATTTATATGGGTTCTATAAGGGTTCTATAAGGGTACTATAAAATTATGCCCCAAAGAATCTACAATAATTTTACATTTTTTCCAATGAGTTTTAAAGACAAATAATTTCATTTCAAAATGAAATATAATGATATTATTCAGAAAAAAATAATTTTTTTAACAACATAAAATTCATGGGTTTTTTTTGTTTTTTATTTACTAATAATATATTTTTTTTATTTTCTTTAGTGAGCTTTATATGCTCATACCACATTCTTAAAATAATTGATAGGGTTTATGGATGGATAAAGCAAATGAAGAAGTCAATTCAAAATTAATGAATATTTTTTTTGGAAAACAAGTCATGTGTTATTTTAAAAGTTCTATAATATAGGGTAAAATGGATATTAATTATAAGTTTAAACATTTTATTTATGGTTTTTTATGTATGAGTTGTAACCTAATTATCCAAAACTCTAAAAGTTAAAAGATCCTAAAATTTAAGAGAATCTATTATTGACATAAAACTCAAGCTTATGTAATGTTTATGGTCGGATCATTGAAGTATTTTTCTCATATTGTTGTAAAGTAAAGAGAGTAGGTGTGTCCTGTTATAAGTTAAGGTAGGGTCCCTCTTGGAATTAGTTTTAATATTTAAATAATATAAAATAATTTCATTTCCAAATGGATATAAGTTGATATAATTATTTAAAAGTTTTAGGCTATGTAGAATAATTCCCATATAATATTTTCTAAAAGGATATGTGATTTGTTTACACATATATCTGTATTTTAACCCCCCTGTTATCCCTTTTGACATTTTCTACAATATTATCAGTTTTTACCCTTTTTATATAAATAATTATTCGAAAAGGAAAAAACAACCCATAAATGAACTATAGATGATGTTTTAATCCTAACATGGCCTAATAATATTTTTTTTACGTTTTAATAATTTAATTAAAAATTATAATAAACTATAATTATTGACACTTTTGTCACTATTTGTTTTTTTCATTAAATACATCACTAAAAATATGTAATTTGAATTGAATAATTTTCTATATCCATAAAATTTCATATATATCTATAAAATTATAGGAAAGAATAATTATTATAATATTTACTACTTTTAATATTTTAAATATAATCCATTTTATTATTTTATTAAATAAATAAATATTGTGTTTGTGTTTCTAATAATTTAAGCCAATTATTCAATCAATAAATATTTATAATAAATTAAAAGGATAATAAATTATTAAAAATTAAAATTAAGAATTATCCAAACATATTTTTTTTCTATGTTACAAAATATTAAAGATATTAAAATCAAGAGAATGTATTTTTTTACATTATCCTTTACCTAAATATTATAAAAGGTAAAAATAAAATCCAAATGGTTACCGAATGTAATAATTTAAAATGTGAAATGATTATGGATAAAATAGGTTCATATAATAAAATAAATCCGAATATATGAAATTTTTTAATTCCATATAATATTACTTGAACATTAATTAATGATTTACCCTTTACCGATACAATAAATTTTACAATGGTTACTACTCATAATACAAAAAAAGAGCCATATTTCCCAATTTTAAACCTAATGATTAACATTAAATAATTAATTTTATTAAATTAAATTTTGATATTCTTTAAAAATTAATTTATTATTATGCTTCTAAAATGTTATCAAAAAAGATTTTCAATTAAAAGGTTTTATGTCAAAAAATAGTCCTATATCAAAGTCATGTAAAATTATGGTCCTAACGTAAATAAAATAGATATAATTTCACTTTAACAGCAAATAAAAAATACAAATATTCTTTTAAATATACTTTATTTAATGTGAATGAAGTTAGTTTCTTAAAAAACACTATCGTCACCACTCACTCGAAAAATAAATATTTTTTAAAAAATTCCAAAATATCATATCTTGATAATATTGGCAGATAATTTTAAAAAATGATACAACTATATCATAATAACATTTAAAGACGTTTTAATTGTTTATTAAATTTAGTGTTGAATGTAAATCATGCTATGAGAGAAATTAGAATTATTTACAATGCTTTATAAACCATAAAATCATAGGTTGTTACATTATACCTTACTTATAAGAACTTTTACCTCAAAATTACAAAACTTGGATAAAAACAAATAGGGATAATTCTATGTCATCACATCCAATGGTTCCCACATAGCTTCCTCAAGCTTTTCTGTTTTCCCCAAAACATTATCTATGTTATTTGTCTTGTCTCATAGCACATTCTCTCTATAATATATAATTTAAACTGATTATTCCTCCTAGGAATGATATTTATAATTTGGTAAAACCATAAGTTTAGTACATGTGATGGATTATATACTAGTTCCAAATGGGATATACATGGAATATATTGTGATATTTGGGGATATTCGTTGAGAGCGCTATTCAATAAGCTAATGTCCTGACATGATCAAAATGTTTAATTAAATAAATATATCTAGGGCTCAACTTTAACATATTTAAAAATATCATCACCTTAACTGAAGATGAAATTCATTATAGGAACTTGTATCTAACATTGATATATTATCCTAGGACTCATACTCCCATACCCAGTGCTGAAATTGTAAATTCTAAATTTATTGCTATTAATTGCGAAAAATTATTCATATCCAATCCTTAAATAATCAATATGAAATCTTGGATCACATATATTATTGATGAGATTTTAGGTTTTTAGTTTTTTAGAATTTGGAAAAACTAATACATAAACAATACCCATGTCTCTAAATAATTATTTCTCCTATTTAACTCACCTTTGTTTATTTCAAATTAGGCAATCATCATAATCCATGTTAAATCCTTTAGAAACATAACTCATTCAACATGATTATATAAAAAATGTGGAAAATAAAGAATATAAAGGGTGTACTCAAATGATTATTAAGGATAAACAGATGAATTTCCAATTGACTGTCACAAATGTGCATAGGAACAACATAAGGGTATCATGAGAAAATCAGAGCACATGAGAGAATCAAAAAATAACTCATAAATATCAATACCTGGATCATCAACTATGAAAATATAGAATATTCAAGAGTCATCATTATCAATAATCATGAGATATGTGATATCAACTTCTATCATGAGAATCATTATAAACCCATAATAATAAATTAAAACCCTCTTCTGGTAACATGAAGAATCATTTTCGTAGATCCCTTTTAAAAACCTTTTTATTAGTTTAAATATATGGATGCCTTCTAATATTATTTATAACCTATGTATTCGAGTGCTATATGTTCAAACCCATAATATATTATATAATGAAGTCACCCACCTCTATTTGAGAACCCTCATGTCTATGATGTAATGGGCATACCTAATACTATCTAGGATACCCAAAGTTTGATCTGTAATGTGATTACCCTACACTATTTGGTCCACCCCATGTTTATAATGTCCAAGATCCAGAAAATTAATAATGAAAATTTTAATCATAAACTCATATAAACAATCATTATTCCTATTATAACTTTATTAAACCATGTGAGAGAAATTTTTTTAGTGTTAGCCTATTTTAAACATGATTAACCCATAGTAATGTAATGTTTTACTTGACAACATGTATGAAACATTGTAAACAAGAGGGAACAAAATGGGTTCCATAACAATCTCAGTGAAAAATCATAATCCTTCGAGAGATAGAATAAGGATGGTATCAATAAAAATATACCCATTAAAGTAATTATAATGGTCCATTGTAATTGATGAATAGAAATATCATAGTAATATAACAAACAAATTTTTGGGGAAAATATAATATTCACTTTGAAAAAAAAATTTGTAAAACATTAATCATTTTTAAAATACCTTTCTTTGTATGTTTTTTAAAAAAAGTAATTTAAAAATAATAAAAATAAATAATATTGTAGAACTTGAAAATAAGATTCAATAAAATAATGGTGAGTCAATCCATTTATTCCATACAAGGTAAAAAATAATATTCGTTTATCCCTGTAAAAAGCTAATGATTTTCATTTTTCAGATAATGATAGAAATATTCCATTAATGTTTTCATTATGATCCAAAAAAGAATTATTGTGAAAAGAAACTAAAAATTCATTTGAAAAAAATTTTAAACAATATTTTTTACAAATAAATTTAGGATGTTAAAAAAAATTGGTTTTTTTCAAAATATGCTTTTTGAATAAAATAGATTTCTGGTCGAAGGTAGATTTTGAGTCATATTTTCTTAAAAGAATTTTCAAAAATAAATTAATTAAAAATTTATTTAAAAATTAACTATTATGTAAAAACATTTTTATTATATAAATGTTATAAAAACAAATGATTTTCTTGAGGTATATATGGGAATACGTTTTTAATTGGATGCATAATCATAAACAATCCAAATAAATGATCGGATTGTATCATAAAGCATTTATCACTTTGATAACATTCAATAAATATCCCCTTGAAATAATAACATTAAATGAAACATAAAATATCATGAAAATAATTATATTCATTATATAACATTTCAATGTGATATAATATAAATCTTTTAAAATAATATCGTTGTATAGAAAATCTTTTATGTTAAAAAAAGAAAATTGAGAAAAAATCCATTAATGATTTGCTAAATTGGAAACTATAAACCCCATGAAGGATATATAATTAAATGGCTATTTAAATCCTTATAATTTTAAGGATACTAATAAAAAATACATTCAAGGGTATTATATACACCACACAGCAAAAATGGGTGGCGAGTATGGAATATATCTCACAAAAATAAAAGTGATATGAGAAAACCCATAACATCACTCAAATGCAACATGTTTTTTATTTATCTTCCTGAAGAATAAACATATGTTAATTATTTAAATTATTTATAATGTATTAACTATTTATTATTACTTTTATTTCTATAATAAAATATTTATATATAATTACTTCATAAATTAAATTAAAGTGGGATTTTTTGACTATATTATTTTCTATTTGGAAAAAATGAATTTGGGGCATTGACAATGGTAAAAAAAATAATTATTTAAAATTATATAGAAATATAATATTTAAATAATTATCATATTTATACCTCAATTATACTTCTAAATCCAGAATTTAAATATGGTTTTTAAAATTTAATTAACATTACAATCATAGAGATTGTAGTTTGTACATACCCATGAGTAACATTTCCATTTTCCAATGTTAATTATAGAAAGAATGTAAGTAATATTTTATCTTTTAATTATGAAAAATATATCCTCAAAACATGATATTTATCTATATATTCTTATATATTTCATTATTTTTATGTAAAAGTAATCACATTTCTTTGAGGCGGATGTACTCTACATGTCTTTCAACGATGCTACCACTTTTCTAGTTTGTGAAAATGTAACAATGAAAATGATATATTATATTTACTGAAAGTAAATTATGTAATTAATATCATAAAACTATCATTTATATTGTATATATTCATTATATTTACACTTATTACTATCCATGCAACACAATAGCTAAAAATAATTCACATTACCTCACGAGAAGGTAGTTTTTAGTACACGTGATGGACATTATCGTATCCCCCATGATATTTAATTTTAAAAGGGTATATTTGATATAATTAATATATAGGTATAATGAATTCATAAATTTATTATATAAATTTTATATACATCATTATTCCCAACCTCTAGAGTTGATAATGGGCAAATGAATGCCTTCAATTGACAAGGCAGTTGTCCACCGTACAAATGAATGATGATATCATAACCCATTTGATTGATGTTTATTTGGTTTTATATTGTAAAAATGGAATACAAAATATCAATATATTTATGATATTTAGGTTATTATATTGTCATGGTATAATAATAAGTTAATTGGGTGGTGAAATAAATAAAACAAAAATTTTCATTGATGAATGTCACATCATCTTTGGGTAACTATTTTTAGTATGTCAAAAGGCCTTCCTTGGTTTGAATTATTCCCAAATAAAGGAATAATTGATTAAATAAGGGAATTATTGATGTAATTTTGGCAGATATTAGATGAGAAAAATTTATTGCGATGTATACAGAAGTGGGGAGAGTGAGTGACCTTATATAGTTGAGGAGGGTGATGTTCTGGTAAATACGCAAAAGTATTCACTAATTATATGTAAAATATACCTAAATAGACACAAATATTGATTATTAAATGTTGGAATGGATAATATGGTCAATTAAAACCACCACCAAACGTTTTTTAATAATTTTTTCCCTTAACACCTATGTTTACTTATTTTTTTAATTTTGGTTTTTCATTGAGGTAACTAGTTTTATAACATAAGTAATTTAAAAATTAAAACTAAATTAATGTTATACATATTGGATAATTTAGTCCCATATTTTATTATTATTAAATACAATTTATAGAATAAAAAAAATATTTTTTGAAATTTAGTTTTAACAGAAGTGAAAGTAATGTGAAAAAACATCATTTTAACTTTAACAATGTTTATAGGGTTTTCATTATTTTGGGTGTCAATATATTCATTTTAAAAGACTTATTTGTACATTAATAGATCAAATGTTTCTTCATTTAAATTTTAAAATCAATTTTTATAATTTTTAATTTTTAATAATTTTAAATCTTTTATTAAAAAATAACATTAATATAAAATTTGACAATATTCGTTGAAATATAACAGAAAAAATATGGATAAAATTATTTATTTTGAATATATTATGTTAATACATGAGTAAAATTATATATTAATATATAAAACAATGGACAAAAAATTCACTCAATTTACTACACTTAATAATTTCATTATCATTTATTTTAGTTAATTATTAACTAAATTATTACTACATTGAAATTTTATAACCATTTTATGTAATTATTTAATTTTTAAAATTTATAGATTAATTATCATGATAAAAAAATTATATTCCAAAATAATATATATAACAAAACCGATGATGTTTTTTTCTATATTCCAATGCTTTATAAAAATAAAAATGAATAAAATTTCCTTTTTAGTTTTCTTTAATTTAATTATTATAAAGGCAACATTTATATAATAATGTCACAAAAACAAATAAAAATATATACTATGTTCATAAGGATATACATTTTTTTATAAAATGTTTTTTTGAATAGTTTATAGATCATTTCTTTCTCATGTTTTACATTTACAAACATGGTAAACTATTTTTTACCTTAATCGTTGTAATTAAATTTTATTGTTTTCACTAATTACATTAATCAAAAAATAAGTTTGTATTATTAGAAATTATTTATAATTATGATTCAAAATATAGAATCCATTTTTCTAAATTCAATTAATATATATTGAAAAAAATTAATTTATTATTAATCTCGCTTACGCAGCATGGTCTTCTGATTTTGAGAAGAGTGTTTCTAGAAAAAGAAAATTCTATATTAACTCAATGACTAATAATATTAATTTTATGAAGATAAATTGATTTTTATTGATAAGTTGTATTTTTTTATTAAAATATTATCCTGTTAGAATTTTTTTAATTCATTTATATAGAGACACCTTGCCCATTTTAATATTTTTTTGAAACATCCATTTTTAATACCAATATAAAACTTATACTAAAATCGAATATAATTTTTATTAAAATAAATTATTTGGACTGAATATAAATAATTTTACAAGATGAAATATTCAAATCATATTGGTACTTTTATAAAAATCAATTTATTGAAAAGATAAGGATTTCTAAAAAAATCCTTATTTCTTATTTTTCAAAAAAAATCAATATCAATAAAAAAAAATTCTGAATGTAGTTTTTGAAATTTCAATTAAAAAATTATGTTTATTTAATCAAAAAAATTATTAAAATTAAAAGAATGTATTATAATATATTTTTCATGAAAATCAATAAAAATCATTTTTGAAAAAAACGTGTTTTTAAAGAAGAATCCCATTTTACCAAAAAATTATTTATTATTTAATAAAAAAATTCAATAATTTATATTGAGTAATATATATATACACACACATATATATATATCATAATTAGTAAATATTATTTAGTCCTTCTAATTTAATTGAAAGTTTATAACCCTAATATATATCATGGTTCATTTAAGTTTGATGTTTCGTGTTGAATAAGTTATTGAGCATAAATATATCGGGGTTTCCATTATTGGGAGATAAAATTAGAGCAGTGTGTGACAAAATAAAAACAAAATGTTTCATATCCTTTCGGCTATAAAATACAATTTTATTCTTTTAAAATATCAGGGCCATACATCCTCCCCCCATTGATAAATTTCATCCACACAATTTGAGCATTAAATAGGTAATCAAATGATGTAAATTAGTTTATGATTTTGATCTAAATGTAAATAATTAAAAAGGGTTAAGAAAATAACCACTTAATACTAGATAAATTTATATACAAGTTTCATATGGAATAAAATGTTACTTGGTTTCCAAATACGAGGACATATGTGGGAATTGAGGGAAAGAATAAATATTTATAGAGAGTGATTAAGTTCATTGATCACAAACAATTTTGTAATCCATTGAAAGTAAAGGGAATCAAAACCATAAATATACTACGATTGAAAAGACCCTTGGTTTATTTGAAAATAAGGTACCAGGATAACATATTTGTTTTAATATCCTCATTCTAGAGTAAAGGAATTATATTACCATCTAGACTTAGCGAATATAGAAATATACTTTATTATTATAATTTCATTCATTAACTAATTTCTATTAGAATCTCATATTTTTTCCAAATAATTAGTATTCAAGATGAAATTTTTATCTTAAATTTCAAAAATAAATTTTAAATAAATCATAATCATTAAGGAACAATAACATATTATTGAAGTGTTTATACGTTAACCAAAAAAATGGATAGAAAGTGTTAAGATAATTACAAGAATGAGTAAACCTTTCTATGATTCATTTATCTAAAAAATTAAATTGTAAAACCCAAATGTGAAACTAAATAATTACATAAATTACATTACATAAAAATCATAAAAAATTTACAGACTATTATTGAAACCAATGTGTTAAAAGTATTTGATTAGATATTCATCCAAGATAAATTAAGCATAGTTCTTCCAGTATATTACGATATATTTATTAAACATAATCCATAAGTATAAAAAAATCAAACTAAACAGAGCATCATGTAAGATAAGGGTGACAACTAGAGTATTGTCACCCATGTGTTTTGGTATCATGCACTGTAGATTTGATGGATGCGATGAGTTTTCCCTTGGCCTTAGGGTTGTACCTTTTTTACATTAAACATGAAAAATAATTCCACCCTGAAAACCCCTGCATGTCGATCCAATGGTTTAAAATACCCCATTCCAAAAAACAATTCCAAAAATTCATTAATAGCCTCAAAAAATTTGATTTCTTAAAACCCTAATATGAGGCGTATAATGTTATGAACATATGATCCAAAATAATATTATATACCTATAATGGTATCCTTAACTATTAAAATAAAATTACATGATAACATCTAAATCTCAAATTTTATCTAAGCTGACTTATGATACCAACTATAATATATCAGTTTTCGCACTCCAAAACCCATCACAAAAGTTGTTAACATTAGAGTTTTTGATTTGTAGAAAGTAATTTTTACCCATTTTTTTCCATCCAAACATTACAACATCATAATTCAGAAATATATCACTTGCATTCTCAAAGACCATTTAAGTTTATTGTTTCAAAAACGTAAGAAAATATTCAATATAAAAAATAACCCCATCACAAAATAGGAATTTATCTAATTTAATCTAGCTTTCCTTATTTAACATTAAGTCGACATCATTATCCATTGGAAAATCCTTCTTGAAAAAACTCATTCAACAATATTATTTATAACATAGAAAAATGGAAACATAATAAAGGTGATCTAAAATTCGTAATAAAGGTAAATGTTTGCTTGGGATATTTAATTTAATTTATGAACATAATTATTTTTTAAGGGTTTGACGTAAAAATTAGTTTTCATAATAAATCAAAAAATAACTCATACCTCTCATTACATGGATCTCAAAACATGAATATATGAAAAAAACAATGATTCATCAAAATCAATATTCAAGAGCCATGTGATATCAACCTCATTCATGAGAAATAATATAAATAAATAACAAGAATTTAAAAACATCATAGTTAACTTGGAAAATAATATTTAAAAACCCCTTTAAAAACCTTTTTTTGGAATAACTTTACATTCGACTTCCAAAATTATCATTACCCACTTCAATGGATTACTATGTTGATGCACCCATCGTATAAGCTATAATGGGATCACCTAAAAATCTCTGGGAAACACCATGTTTAAATGGTAAAAAGATTAACATGAACATTATGAGCCACCCATGATTCAGATATAACAAGTTGACATTGAACTCTCTAGACCAAACCTTTTTTATATTGTCCAATATCCAAAACAAGAAAAAAGTATATATTTCATCATAAACTCATAGATACAATCATTATTACTTTTATAACATGATTAACCAATTGGAAATAAATTTGTTTTGATAATCTAGTTGAAATATGATTCGCCCATGTGAATGTAAAAGGTTATATAAATATCACATTCAAATGTGGTTATCAGGTCGAAAATAAATGGGTTCCATAATGATCCTTTGAAATTATAGTAATCTATCCATTTAAAGAATAAGTATGTTATCAATACAACATATAACCATTGGGGGAATACTATAGGTACTTTTTATTAAAGAATCAAAATACCATTATATTATATTTAATACTATTTTGCACCAAAAAATCATTTTCAATTGGAAAACACATTTTTAATAAATAACTATTCATGAAAATAATTTTTTTAAAATAATTATTTAAAAAAAATTCCTAGCATATTAAGATATCAGCAACCATTAAATCTGGAAAATGAATCTTCAAATAAATGTGTGTGGGTAAATCCATACATTTAATATATGGTAAAAATAACATTCCTTTCTCACTGTAAATTGCTAGAATATTCTTTTTTCAGAAATAAATTCGATTCACATTTTCGTTAAAATGAAAATATGAATTTTTAAGAAAAAAGTAATTATTTATTTGATTTTTGAAAAAAATACACACTAATAAATAAATTTTTTTCTTTTAAAAACCTTTTTTAAAATAAATTTAGAAAACATGGTTTTTGAAGAAAACAGATTTCTGGCCAAAGACAAAAGTGAAGTTGGTTTTTCTTAAAAACATTTTATCCAACACATTATGTACCAAAAGTTGGAAAATGTTATTATTAATTAGAAACATCATGAATAACTATATTAGAATAAAATAGAACAATTTAATTATGTATAGATCATAATAGTTCATTATTGTGTGCATAAACAAAAACAATTCCAATAAATAATGAGATTGTAACAAAAGACTCTTACCACATTGGTAACTTTGAATCAGATTCTACTTGAAAGAACATCATTAAATTAAAATTTTAATGTCATTAAAATAATTATATTCATGAAATACCATTTCAAATGGGTATAATACACTCCTTAGAAAAGTATATAGTTAAAAGGCATAACATGCATCTAAAAGAAGGGAAAATGGGACAAAAATCTTTTAACACTTTTGTAAATTATAAATCGTAAACCCCATAAAAGAGAGTTTATCAAATGGATATTTAAATACACATAAATTTATGTATAATAATAACAATATAAATTAATGGGTAATATATACACCACATAAGAAAAAAGTGGTGATTATGTAATATATCTCCAGAAAAAAGGTGAGATAAGAAAAATCATTACATTAAGTTTGGTTCATCATGCTTGTTATTTGTCATCCAGAATAATAAAAATAAGTGATTGTTTTTACTTATTTAGAAAATTTTACATGTTTATTATTATATCCAATTTAATTATATGCATTATATACATAATTACCGGATCAATTATGTTTAAGTTGGATTTTTTACTATATTCGATTTATGTGTCGAAAATGAATTTGGTCGGTTGAATATGCTGAAAAAGGATATAATTTAAACATCTGTAGAAAATTTAGTGTTAAAAAACTATTATATTTATAACAAAATTATACTTTTAAACGCACTTATAAAATATGTTTATTCAAAATGAAGTAACATTATGATCATGGAGATGGTGGGTCGTACGTACGAATAAGTATCATTTCTATTTTTCAATGATCATTGTATAAAAAAGTGAAGAAATTTTTTTTCATTATATAATGATAATTATTTCATAAATACCATGATATTTAATTATATATATATATATATATATGTTTTTGTAAATGGAATCACATTTCTTGGAGGAGGGGGTAGTCCACACATCCACGAACGACATTATCAATTTTTTAGTGTGTGAAATGGTAATAATTAAAATGATACATTATATTTATAGAAAGATAATTATGCCATGAATATCATAATTAATTACTTTATATAATATATATTAATTATTTTCACCCTTATAACCTTCTATATAACATTTTAGTGAAAAACACTTCACATCGCTTCATGTGGGGGTAGTCCACCATAGACAATAGTGACATTATCATATCCACCATGGTATAGAATGTAAAAAGTGTATATATGATATAAAAACACAATAGGTATATTTATGTTATAAATATACTATATATATTTTGTCCATCATTATTCCCATCAGTTAGACGTGGTAATGGAATCCCAAATAATATCGGTTCATGAGGTAGCAGTTGGTTGTAGACATAAAATATGCTTTCCTAACCCATTTGATGGAATATTATGTGGTTTAATGATGTAAACATAATATAAAAACAAAACTGTATATTTTTTAAACTATTATTATCATGTAATCTTTGTATAATTATAATTTTAGGTGGGGGAGGAAGAAATAATTCTGAAATGCTTGTTGAAGAACATTCCCTATTCTTTATGTAACTTTTATTGGTTTGAACAAATATCAATTATTGGTTTTCATTATATCCATATTTTGGATTATAAGATGACGTTATTTTATTTGTTAAGTTATTTGGCAAAATTTTAGGTGAGCAAAATGGCTTGATGTTTTTGAGTAAGTGAGGAGAGTGAGTTCCCTATTATTGTTGAGGATGAGTGGCACTCTTCTAAGTACTCAAAAGTATTCACCATTGGGAGGTAAATATTACCTAAATTGGATCAAAAATTTATATTTAATTGTGCTGAGGGATTATATGGACTATAAAACCTCCACAAAACAATTAAATTCATTTTTAATCATTTTTATCATAACTCGTATCAGTCCCTATTTTTTCATTTTTGTTATTCATTTGGGTAACTGGTTTTCTGACCCAAGTAACTTATACATTAAGTATTAACTGAAGTGATACATACAATATTACTTATCTACACTTATTATAATTATTAAAATCATTTTATCATATAATTTTTTTGGTTTTTGGGAAAAACAATTCACACAAGTGCAAGTTCTGTGCAAAAAAATTGTTTTAATATTAAATATGTTATCATTGTTTTTATTAATTAAGAGGTAAATAAGTTCATTATAAAATATTAATTAGTACATTAGTGTAATATATTATATTAATATAATAATTTAAAAATCACTTGAAAGAAGATATGATTTTTAGAAATTTTAAATCGTTTCGTCAAATGTCATTTATTTTTAAATGATATTAATGTTAACTAAGACAGTATTTATTTGAATTAATTTAATAAATATCAATAAAATGATTTAATTTAATATATTATGTTCAAAAAAATTTATCATGATTCATTCATCTATAAAAATAATGGTATAATTTCATTATATTTACTTCAATTTTAATATTTTTAGTTTCATTTATATCAATAAATTATTAACTAAATAATTACAATTTTGGAATTTCTTAATAATTTTATTTAATTATTATTTCTTAAAATATTGAAAATAAATTATCATGATATAAATATATTATTTATATATAAAAATAATATATATAATTTATCAAATGTTTTTTTCCCAATCTGAAGGATTTATATAAATTAAAAATAAAAAAGATCATTTTTGAATTTTTTTTCTTATTATATAGTTCAATTTCATGGATTGGTGTCGCAAAAACATATAAAATATATCATAATCTCATAAGGGTCGTTATATTTTCATTAAATATAGATTTTATATGTTTCTAGGCCATTTACCCTTAATTTTAATGTTTCATCTCTTTATAAACTCGTCTTTACCATAATCATTTTAATTAGTTTTAACTTTTTTTACTAATCACTTTGTTAATGTATTATGTTGGAATTATTAGAAATTATTAAATATTATGAATAAAAATATGGAACCAATTTTTCTATATTAAATTCACATAAGTGGTAAAAATTAATCTAATGATAACACCAGAGATGCGACGAGACATTGGGATTTTAATAATTTTATTTTTTTAGAAATAGCTGATTTTATATTAAATAAATGGTTGATAATCATAATTGTATGAAAATAAATTAATATTTAGGGATATATGAAATATATATTTCATTGAAAACATTTATAAATTGGTATTATTCTAATTAATTAAAATGGTGTAACATTGTGTATATTAAAATTGTATTTAAACAACTCTTTTTAAACCATGAAACAAACTTATACTAAAAAATATTAAGTTGATTAAAATTAGATAATTAGATTAAATATAAAATAGTTTACATGAAAAAAATATTCAAAACATATTTTGACTTTTGAATGAAGTAGTTTATTGAAAAGATAATAATTTTGAAAAAAATATTATATTTTTTACTATTCATTGAAAACTCAATATTTTCATGGAAATAACAAAATTTTAACCAATATAAATATATATATTATGGTTCCAAATATTATTTTAATTTTATCAAATACATTTTATAACATATCCATATATTTAATATAATGTTTTTTTCAAGAATTAAAATAATAATTATTTTTCAGGTATATAAATTTTTGAAAAATAAAATTAATTTAATAAATATTGATCGATTATTTACTAAAAATTTGTATATAATTTTTGTTGAGTGATAAATTAATATTAATATTTATATATTTATCATAAATTAGTTAATTTGATTCATAAACCTCAATTTAATTTCAAGGATATGATGGTAATTCATTTCATAGTTCTTTTAAGTTCAGTGTTGCGTGTTGAATATGATATCAAACATAAAAATATCTAGGTTTCGTGTAATAAAAGCGTAAATGAGTTTTTATTTTAAAAAATGTTAAAAACAATGTTAATTATCCATTACACTGTCAAATTTAATTAACATCATTTAAAATCATGGGGTGTTAGATTCAAATAGTATATCTCACTAATGATTTTCATTATAACTTTTTATCAACTTTTAGTTTCCCTTATGTGATGATGAATCGATCTAAACTAAAATAAAATTTCCCATAAAATATTTTGTCTGAAAATATTTATTTAAAAAAATTCTTTCCAACTAATTAGAGACATGTACTTCCTTCAATATAAGGATTCACAAAGAGCCATCTGAATTCTTGAGTGAATTCTGTTATTGAAAGAAAATTCAACCAAATGAAGGTGTTGAGCCCCAAAAATATTAAATCCATTGAGCAAGGTAACAACATTTATAATTGATATTGAATGGTATTATATGAATAATGATATTCTTACATACAATAAGAATTTATAAAACTCAACTCCTTGTCCAGATCCTATTGAAGGTTTCTCCAGAACATTGAGGAATGAATTGGATCCTAATTATATATTATTGAGTGTGGTATAAAATGAAATATCAAAATTTATATAAATTATAATAAATTAAGTTTATGAAGAGAGAAAAATTATATAATAGTAATAAGATGTTATTATTTCATATAAAAATCTACAAAAACCCAAAATATTTATTCCCTTTATATATATTGGGGAGTCTGAAGATGAAATCCATGGATATTTTTTCCATTTCCATTTCGGTTTGGGGAATTTTTGTAATATCCCATTACACTTCTGTCTCTTAGACATAGCTTTCAATCACTCCAGGCATTATGATATATATTAAAAAAATATGATTTTTCATGTTACCCACCAAGAATTATTTTTTAGGTATTTATAAATCTTTTTACTTCTCATATGAACATAGAATGATGAATAGTGTGATTTAACCAATATATCCTTCTTTTACTCTACATTTATGGGTCATTTACTCAGTTATTGAACCATATTATTCCATCATGATCATGGTTCAACTCAAGATAATTTATCAAACTTATATATAATTTAACATATTTTTTCATCGCCTTCTTAATCATCTCATAGTTGGATGTTTGAATATTCACTTGATAATGATATTATCTACCACCTTTCCTCAATATTTAAATATAAAAATTCTTCAAATCCTTAAATATTAGTTCTCTTTAAATCATTACCCATGAAAAAATATCATTCTTTATATGAATCAAATCATTATGAACCTTGTTCTCCTTCCTATGGTTGTAATGTTTTGAGAACACATAAGCTTTGATCAACTCTAACCATATTCTATAGTATATATTAATTTTTTTGTACATAAATATATTATTTAATCTCTTAAGGTCAATATATATCACACCATTAACCCTATATATAATTCCTCCGTATAATTAATGATATCATTAATTATTCTAACTCAAAAATCATGAGTGTATAAATTTTTCAAAATTTTTAATTTGAAAGAGGAATATGATATCACCATATTGTTTTCATGAGAATGGATCCTAGTCCCTTTTTTATAAATCATTAAAGACTAAAACCAAATATAAAATGCATATTAGTGTATGTATATGACTACATACAATTACTCCCTTATTTTCATTGAAATTCTCCCCACATTCATCACTTCAAGAAGACTTAACCCTATTTTGAGTCAACATGGTATGTGGATTAGATTTTCATTATAAATAACTCAAAAGAATTGGTAGTATCCATACAATCCAATAAAACAATGGATAACTATTATCGTATAGTTTATATCACATTACTCGTTATCTTTTATATTTGAAAAATCAAATGATATACCATCACTTGAGATTATATGTCCCAAGAATGAAACATCGTAATTCCAAAATTTACACTTGAATATTTTAGAATACAAATTGTCCTTTATTGATCTCTTCAAAACAATTATAAAATTTTATTCATGGTCTTCCATTATATTATATTATAAAATAATATAATATATGAACATTACCAAAATATGATTAATGTAATCTCTAAAGACACTATTAATTTAATACATGATGATAGAAGGATCATTGGTAAGTATAAATAGAATTATTATAAATACATAATGACCATACATTTAATGGATTATATTCTTTCCTGTATCCTCCTTCTCTCCCATTATATTATAATATTCATATCAAAGATCAATCTTTGAGAAATATTTACCTCCAACAAATTGATAAAAAAAATTCACTAAAGGGTAAAGGATACATGTTTTTAGTGGGGATCATGTTTTGATATCATTAATCAATACAAAAAACATTGAGTTATATTTATTATTTTAAAAATAATAGGTATAACCAATTGAGAAACACTAGTCTAAAATAATTACATACTTATATTCTCCTATATTTTCTTCTTCAAATCATGTATCTCAGTCCGGGCTATTCTACATGGAGTCTATGAAATAGGTGTAGCATCATGTATGAGTTCTTTTGAAAAATAAACAACATGATTCAATATAATCCTATGAAACTTTTTTGTAAAATAAATAAACTCTCATATAGTGGTAATGTCGAGATTCTCCCCAACCATATAAGATAAATATCCCACATTAATAGGTAGAAAATCCAATATTGTGGATTTAATTTCTGTTGAGACACTAGGTTCATCATCACACTAAATGGCTATCATAGGTTGATTTAGATTATCGAGTGTACCTTCCAAAATTTTGGAATATATTTAAATGGTGATTAATCCTTTACTCAGATATTAATAGATTAAGATCTCAATTAAAATATGGGAGCTTCTTTCACATGATGAAATCCAATATAGGACAATAACATTATTCAAAAATAGGTTTCTCTTATCGAAAATGTTATTTTTATAACCTCTGTTGGCTTCCCTAAATGGCAATGATCTATATAGTTCCTACAAAAATTCTATTGGATTTCTCAATAGGTAAACCATTGTTTTGTTTGTGGGTGTTGATTCGCATTTCTATTTTAGGCATCATTGCTATATTATGGCACCAACTGTGTTGGCTCATAATCATCATTAATATAGATCCATTAAATGAAAACTCTCTAATGGTAAAATTTCTCAACTATTAAAAGGGATTACCATAATTCTCATGTTATATGTGTTCCATTAAATTCTAATTCCCAAAGTTTATACAAAACTTTCTCTGATACCAACTGTAGAAAACCAAACTCAAGTATCCCAGTGCTGGTGTCTAATTTATTACATTAGAATACGATATATGGTTTCTCACTACGAAATATTGACTAGTTTAGAAGTCATAAAGAATAAAAATATATACATGATTTCCATATTAAATTAGAAATATAAAATATATAACAAATGAAACAATATTTCATCGTTTATATTATTCTTAATATCCTTCAAATCCCAGGGAATGTAAAAAATATAAAGGGTGGGAAAATATTTTCAGTAATAGTTCTGTATAATAGAATAAATCTAGAATCAATAATTAATAATCAATTCAAAAAGATAAATAATTGAAAACACGTAGTATTTTATCTATAACATAATCATAAAATGATTCCATGGATAATATTAATATATTAATATCATGGATAATAATTACTGAATTATAAAAAATAGATGTGCTTAATATTTTACATTATGATGTTAGAAATCATGATACCTTTACCATAAATTCTTTTTTCCAATATAGTTTAATCAATAGGTTTTTATACAAAAAAACAAATTATTTAATAATTTTATCGAACTGATTTGTCTCATGAGTCCTACCAATGCATTGAGGGGATATATAAGTCTAGTCCGCATCGATCACTATATGTCCAATAATTTTTTCATATATTGAATGATCTATTTAAATTATGAAAAATTTGGCTTATCAACAAATTATTCATTTATAACAAAACAATAAAAATATCATTATTTCCCCATTCAATCAAATAACATTTCTAGTAAAATAGTCTATGTGAAAATGGTATATGATTTAGGAATTAAACATATCTACATATCAAATAAAATAGATATTTAAGAAAAAAATTATTCCAAATAATCATAAGAAATGATATTTTTCAAGAGTAAATTAATTACCACAAAATTTTTAAGTGACAAATTCATCAGAAAAGTAGATTTTGTAAAAAATAAAATCTTTAAAAATAATAATAAATTGGAATAGAAACATTTATAAAAAGATTCAATAAAATGTTTTATTTGTAGAATAATTTAAATCTTGTATATGGAGTTCAAATTTGTAAAATTGTTATGGTAGTGGGAATGTCATAGAAAATTATATAAGTTAAAAAGAAAACATAAATTTTCTATTTTGAAAAATAAATTCAAAAATAATCCTTTCTAAAAATTTTATGAATATTTTATTAAAACCTTTTAATAATTAAGGTATAAAATAAATTTTCTCTAATATATTGTTTGAGTAAATAAAAATTAATTCTATAAAACAATTTCAAAATATATAAATATTGAAGAAAGATATAGCCTTTCAAATAAAGAACAAATATCTAATAATATTTTATTCATTTTGTTGATTCATTCAAGAGCCAAAGAGTGGAAAATTTTGATTATTATATGTATGTTGCAAAAAAATCAAGATGATCTGAAAATATATTGTGTTTATGAATGTTTGATTATAATATAATATTAATAAAGATAAGAGAATCCCTAAAAAAGGATATTTTAAAACTCCTTTCCTTTGTATAATTTAAAATTATAACCCCATAAATGAGTAAAAATAAAATTAAACATTAATTATCGTTAATAAATATATATTCATGTTAAATTCATAAAAGGGGACATATATAATCCAAAAAACCCGTAAATAGTTACATAATAAGAAACATGTATCGATTTAGTGCAAATATGGATGAAATCACTTAAAATGATCATAACAATGAAGTATGTATTAATAAAAGAAATGATTATGTTTGAAAATTTTAAATCCACCAAAAAAGTGAAATTATATGGTAGAATGGGATGGTTTAATTTCACACCAAATCATGTTTTAACTTATTCAATGATTTATAATTATAAATCAATGAATGGAAATTGAGTTGAAGAACCCCTTACCCCATGTTTGAATTTCCTCGTAAGTGCTCAATCCACTGATATAATATTCATGAGTTTGTTATACTAACATATCAAAAACATGTTCTTTCATGAACCAAGATAGATTTCCATCTAACCCAACACCCTAAATGGTCTGTGTCATAACCCTAAGGGAATTCCCAATCCCCAATGGATGTAAACTAGTGACCGAGACTAAATTAAATATTGTGGGAATGATTTCACATGGCTTTATAATTATAAACAACCAACAATAATAAAAATCACTAGGCTGAAAAAAATGAACAAAAATGAAATAAAATGTTTTAGATTTAGGTTTACAACATTTAAAAGGAAGTCAAAACGATCTAAAAAAGGATTAATGAAATATCCCCAAAATCACCATGCGAAAAGAAGAGCACTATCTTCAAGCAACCACCACAACACCTGCAAGGGGGAAACTACAAGCATCCTAAACCACCTTCACCAAACACCTTTCCTTTACTGGTATCAAATATGACAACATCTACATACACCCAACGGTGTATGTTGAGTGTGAGACAATTCCCATATTGATTTCAATAAATAAGAGATTCAATGCTATAACCATTATATGATAATTAAATTTCTAGGTTTTATAAAATAGAAAGCTCAGTATATTTTTATCAGAAGCATTTTTAATGGAAAAAATTTAAAAGAAGACATTATTGCTTTTTAAATATCCAACCATGTTTATAGTATTCCAATAGTATATATAATGTCTCCATAGAGCACTATGTCATGAGAGAACTCTCTACGTATTAGCTAGTAATGAGACACTAAATAAAACATACCTCAATTAAATGTTGTATAGATACTATGACTAATAACATTTGTGTGCATGAGCCACTAGGAGGAGAAACCCCTTGGACTTAGTGGTCTCTAATCATCAATATCATAGAGTAAGTGTTGTATCATCAACCCAACTAGATGAATGCTAGATGAAAAACTATCGAATCATCTGGCATACTAGTCCTTGCCTATCTAACAAGTTACCCATGTTTCTGTTTTTTTATCAATCTCATTCCACGTATCTCAAAACAAATCATTTTCACAATACACAAGACAAATAATGTTACAGATAAAATATTCCACCACTTCTACAATGAAAAAAAATATTTTAGACCCAAACACATGATGAAACTATTTCAAAACATTATTCGTAGTGCTTTCTCAACTTAATAACTATATTTCACAATTTATAAAGAACCTTCAATAAGAACAATAAGGTTTTACACAATAAATACACTGAATTTCCATTAGAGATACCATTTTCTTGCCACATACATTTCAAATTCCTTCAAAACCCCTTCTCTCACCACACACATAAATCATAGAACTATTTTATAAACTCATTAATTCATATCAAATTTATCATATATTTTTTAAGCATGGAAACACATACCTTGATTGAAGAAAACTTCGAAAAATTCAGAAAAACGTCATCTTCACCTCAATCACATACTAAAGGCTAATGATCGAACATAATATACAATATCAAACTTAGAAATTAATATCTTACCCTAAAACATCACCCTACCCAATGTAGAAACGAAATCCCAAAGACAACGGAAGAAAATACTAGAAAATATGGGGGATATAAGAGAAAAGTCACTTACATAAATATTTGAGGAAAAATTAAATAAAAAAGGCCACCAAAATGGATCCCAAGGGATATGAGAAGAAGGGGGAGGCACACCATGGGAGAGTAATCCTGAATTAGGAGATCAATGAGGGTTTTGGGGTAAAAATTATGGAGAGAGAAAATAAAAAATCGAATTTTTAATGATCTGGAAAGACCGCATGGTTAGTCCGCACGGTTTGTCAAATTGTGCGGGGACTGTGCTCCGCTAATGGTCCAAGATAAAACAACTACATGATATTCCATCATTGTTTACCCTACCATGAACAATCCTTGTTGTAGGTACTACCTCAAACTAGCCACCAACTACATGGTTACCCAGGCTGGGGAACACGGTTTCTATTAATCGTGCACAAACCGTGCACCATATTCTATCCACTTAAATTTTGTCTCTTTTCTAAAATAATTCAATGGAAACTCAAAGGGAAAAAGGTAAACCGAAAATAAATATAACAATACCTCAAAAGGAAACCACTAATGTGAAAATTCTCCCGACTATGAAATCTTTTCATCCCCAGAATGTGAACATGAAGCATGATCCAAGAATAAAAAGGGGTATTATAGATTTACCCAAGTCTTACACTCCAATGTCTCATGCACATAGTTGTTGTGTGGACTATGAATCTGGACCAAATTAATATACATCCCACATAGATCATTCTTTTAATAATATATAATCTACAATATCCATTAAAACATAGTCAAATCAGGATATACTTTTAACTCTTCAAAATTCAGAACATGAAATAGGTCTGGGTTACACTTCATCAATTGGGTATCATGAAACACGCCATGAATTTGTGTCCATTGAAAAAGAAACTCTAACATGTATTCCACCTTACGAGCCCTCTTGGGGATTTTTAAATGTCCAACATACCTAATAATTATAATTCCCTTCGTTCCCAAATATAGGTTACCCATGCGTGGTTTCACTTTTATGAACACCCAATGACACATATAAAAGTGTAGATATCGATATCTTTGATTGATATATGATTTTTGGAGAATCATATCTATTAAAAATCACTTCTTTATTGAATTTACTATCTCATATGTCTCTTCTATTAAGCTTAGTCCTAACATCAAGGTTTCACCTACCTCAGTCCAACACAAAGGAGATGGACACATCGAATCAAAGAGTGATTCAGAAGGAGCAATCCAAATTAAGAACTAGTACTGATTGTTATATGAAAATTAGACCAATCTCAAATGGATTTACGATGAACTCGAAAAATATCAGACACATGATAAGAGAATTTCTTCAAAAATTTGATTCACCCACTCCATATAAATACTATATTGAGGATGGTACGTCATGATCGACTCCCCCTTTGACCCAAATTCCTTTTGAAGGCCTTCCTAGAAAAGAGAGGTAAAACATGGGTCCTTATTTGAAACAATTTCCTATATCTCGCCAAGAATCCTCTCATTATCTTGAAAATATAATCGGCATAGCTCTTCACTTTTGTTGAATCTCTTAATGAAATGAAATGGGATTATTTTTTCAGATGATAAATCCCCACCCAAATGGAATTCATCACCTAAGGTGAATGAGTAAATCGAATAATAAAATCTTGGTGATCTCATCCCACTTCTAGGTAGTAATTTGTAGTAGTTGAAGTAATTCAGATGGACTTTGGTGTTCTTATTTCACCTACTAACATGTATATCACCTTGAAATGAAGTCAGATATGTCATGCCTGATGCATGCCCATCATAACTACAAACAAACACCATAAAAATCTTAGTAGAACTATGATGAACAAAACACTAAGACTTGTGGCTAGCCTACGTCACCACCTTTCGTAGAGATAACAACACCACAATGTGACCCTTAAAGAATAAATTATCTTGGAAGATAATGACTAGTAACAAGGTATCTCAACATCATGATGAAATTTCTAAGAATACTATCAAACATTCATAATCAGGATGCTCATGCTAAATCAACTCCAGAAGAGAATGGGTCATCTGAAAATAATCCAGGAAATAACTTCCACTTTGCTGCTTGGATTCCAGATACAACTAGAATGAAAGACCCACCAACATCCACTCATCACTGGACTCCTTCAATACAAACACCATCACTTTTTTTCTTAATGTGTAATCCACGACATTGCCTTTACTTAGTGTGAAAATGATATCAAAATCAAACCATTATAGATTTTCAACCATATAGTGCTACATCAAATTCATAAAATTATGGGATAAAATGTAATCCAAGCTTTTTTTTATCAAAATAGAACCCAAATTTCTGCCTAAACATATATTTTTTCCATGTCTTTGGGTAATGCATCATAGTTTCTAACTCCAATTTATGGGTTGGCTAATTCATTTAATGTGGTCAGAATTCGTGAGAATCATACGCAACCACATGATCATTCGGTATAAGCACACACCCAATACCCATACTTGAGACATCACAATAAACCACATATCTCTTTCCTAATCCTAGAAAGATAAACACATGATCCATAGTCAACCACCTCTTTAGATCCTCAAAGGATTCATGGCACTCTAATATCCATTCGAATGTTACCCTGTTTTAGGTGAGTGTCATTGTGAGTGAATCCATCCAAGAGAAATCATGAAAAACCACCAGTAAAATCCATCTAGACCAAAAACATCAAAATTGGAAGACATTATTCATCTACAACCATGACATTTCTGCAATGATCTTCCCAGGGTCCACTGAAACCCCCTTGTTCTGAAATAACATAGACTAGAAACATTAATTCCTTAATATATAAATATAACTCTTATAACTTTTCCTATATATGATGATCTAAAAGAGTTTCCCAAACAATTCTGCAATGATTCTCATGCTTCTCCTCTAATCTATAATAAACTAGGATGTCGTCCAAGAATACCACTATAAATGAATCACGATACTGGTGTAACACCTTGTTTATATATACCATGAAATCTTATGGATCATTCTTCAATCCTAAAGGCGTTACCAAATACACAAAATCATCGCACCTATATCATAATGATGTTTTTAGAACACCCACCTATTTCACTGAAACATGAAGATAACCGAATATAAGTTAATTTTTGAAAACCAACATTCCACTTTAAACTGATCAAACAATAATGACAAATAAAACCAATCACATTGTCATTCTAAAAAAAATTATGAATAAACCTGAACACAAATATTTCATAAATCCAAAAAAATAGAGCATGTTACAGTATCATCAAAAACAAACAACATCACCTCCACTCAGTTTCCATATATAGTTTGAAACATGCACATACTACCTAGATGAAAATCCAAACATAAATCCCAACACCCCATGGTGTCCTGAGTTCTAATTTGAGATGTTCTAGCTAGGATCCCCACAAAAAACTAGAACGTCGTGTCTTGAAAATCATATCTCTTGTTTATTTAGACTCAATTCAAATAACATGACCAAAAAGAGTGACCCAGCTCTAATACCATTTTTTCATGAACCAATCTAGAGTTCCATTAATTTTTTCACCCATCCCATTATATTCCATGTCATTAAGGGTGTTCATAATCTCCACGGGCTAGTAACTAGTGGTCTAGTATCAATAAAAATATTTTAGGAACAATTTCACTTGAATTTATAATTACAAACAATCAACATTAATAAACAGCCCAACAATGAACAACCAAGTCAAAAATGGCATTAAAATTTTCAGATTTAATTTTACAATATTTAAATGAATACCAAAATGGGATACAAACAAAAAAGGAAACAATAATTATCCACAAAATCACCATGCGATAAGAGGAGCACCATCCTCATGACACCCCCACAACAAATGTAAGGGGGAAACCCCTTGATTATGAACAATGATCACAAAGCACCTTTTCTTTACCTATGTAAACCTCAAACAAGTCTACATACACTCAATGGTGTAAGTAGTGTGTGATCTAAATCCCAATATGATTACACTCAATAAGAGATTCCAAGATAGAAACATTATAATTTATATAACAATCAATATGTTATAAAATAGAAATGTTGGTACATTTTCATGGAAAACATTTTTAGAGGAATAAATTTAAAAAATAAAAGGTTTCTTTTCAATTGACCACCCATGTGTGCCATATACTGATGGTATGTACAATGTTACTATAGGGAACTAATTCATGGGAGAAACCTTTAAGAACTAGCCTGAAATGGGACATGAGGTACATAATATCTTGGTGAAATGTGGTATAGAACCCAATACTAACAGCATTCTCATGCACGAACCACTAGGATGGGAATCCCCATGATCCCTGTGGCCTGAAATCATTAATATCATTTAGTTAGTCTTGCATCATAAATCCTAAAAGATGAATCCTAGATGAACCATTTCTGAGTCATCTAGTATACTAGTCCTTTTCCACCAAAATAGTGAATTAGGTTTCCCATTGTTCTTAATAAAATTCCAAATATCACATAACACTGCATTTTCACAATAGAGAAACCTTACAATGCTACACACAAAATATGCTAAAACATCCACAACCAAAAACCAATTTTAAAACCAATATTAGGCCAAAACTATTTGAAAACATGATTCTCATCACATTCCAAATTTAATAACTATCTTTCAAAATCTATAAAGAACATTCAATAATAATAAAAATGTTTACATTATAAGTAAACCCAATTTCCTATAGAAAACCCATTTTCATGCCATATGCATATAAAATCTCATCGAAACCCTTGTTTCTCCAAACACATAAATCATAGAACACATATAGACTCTTAAAATCATATTAATCTCATGAAATAATGACTAATCATGGAACCACCTACCTTGAATGATGACAATTATGGAAAATGGGTTCAAACCTAAAACTCATATCAATCACACCCTAAATAGGAATGATTAAACCTAAAACATAAATATTAAAACCAAAAAGTAATGATCGAACCCTAAAAATTTTACCCTTCCATCTATAGAAATGAAACCCCAATAAAAGAGGTAGAAACCCATAGAAAATATAGGAGAAACAAGAAAGAAGAGACTTACTTGAATATTAGTGATGAAATCACAACAAAAATGACACCAAAATAGATCCCAACAGAGAGGAGAGGAATGGGGAGCATGACTAGGGTTTATAATCCTAAAAGGTGAGAGTAATGAGGGTATTGGGGTAAAAACTAGGGAGATACAAACATAAAAATCCAATTTTTAATGACCTAGGAAAGACTCACAATTAGTCCGCACAAAATTTCAAACTGTGCATTGATTGTACTCCCCTAAATATCCAAGAAGAACCGGCCACATAGTTATCTAGAATGGTATGAATTACCATGTGTATATCTTGATATATATACTTCCTAAAAAAAGTCACCTACAAAATGGTTACTTGGGGAGTGTCACACGGTTTCCACTAACTATGCGCCAACGATGCACTATATTCTATCCACCCAAATTTTCTTACTTTTCTCCAAGAACTAAACTAGAACCTAAGATTAAAATAGTTAGAAAAAAATAAATAGAAAAATATCATGAATGAAAACCATGTCTGTGAAAATATTGATATATTTAATATCTTATATGATTCATTTATAACATTTTATCACCTTTTTGTAAACCATCTTTTATTATTATCATTATTTCAGCTATTAGATGAGTTCATTTTAATGTATGTTTTGACTCCCTAGTCTCAATTCGTATATATTTATCATGATTAAATCATATCCAAAATTTTATGCAAGATATAAGTATCATTTATATTCAATATATTAATATTAATATTCATCCATAAATGATATTAATAGAAATGTGGATTACACGGTTCTGGGAGACATTATGTCGTATGTATTCATAAACATTCTTTTCACTTTTCGAACTATGGAAGGATAAAAATGTAAATAATGATTCAAAATTATAGGATTGTTTTAATATTATATATATATATATAATTATTTCATTATGGTTATCCTTATTATCATCCATGAAAATTAGAAATAAAAAATGTATCACATCGCTTTGTGGTGGTGGTAGTACACATGTACGCAGAAGCGTTGTTATTATGTTCCAATAGATTTTAAAGTATGAGGTTTGATATATATTATAATTAAATAAGAATACTTATTTCATAAATATCATATATATTCATTTTTTAAATCATTAATACTATCCATGTGAGTAGGTGAAGGAAAAAAAATCACATCCGGTCGTAATGTGGTAGTCCTTCATGCACAAAAATATGGTTTTGTATACCTTTTGATGGAGAATTAGGTGGCTAAATATTATTCCTTAAAAAAAGTTGTCTCAGTATATTAAATATTCCTATTTGATTTGTTTAAAATTTTATGGAATAATTTACGGTGGTAAAAGATGAAGTAAAAGAAGAAAGATCGTGGTTAGGAATATTAACTTCTCTTAGGAAAACCTCCATTGGATCTCTTCTCATATAAAAAAGTGTTTCTATTTTTGGAAAACCATAACCTCTAAAATGATAATAAATATTTTCTAAACAATGTAGGGTTGTTTTTGGGTACTATAAATATCTTAATGTGGTTTAATTTAATGAGAGAATTAGTGTCTTTTTAAAAGTTAGTGTAGGGGCATCCATTGAATTTCAATATATGTTAAATTAGTATAAATTATTTTTCCTCATTAAGTAGACCAAAAATGACATCATTAGAATAAAATAATAATATGAGTCTAAATAATCTAATAAAATAAAATTTTAACCATTTTAGATTATTTTTTCACTGATATATTTTATACCCTAGTAAACACTTTTGAAAATTACTGTAATATTAAACTTTTCAACCATTTAAAGGTAAATAATGATACCATAGGATGAAAAATGATCCATAAATGGATCACTGTTGATTTTTCAAACCATAACCCATTCATATGTCCAAATAAAATATAATTTTTAATTTCAAAATCAATTAATAAAATATTATTTTTTATCTAATTTCATAAAATTTACTTTTCAATCTATTAATTTAATTTTAATTTAAATACACTAAAAAGAATTTAATTTTAATATGACATTTTCACAAATTTCTAAAATTTCATATGTATCTTCAAATTTCATGGAACTCTATAATTAATTCCATTCCCATTACTTTTAATATTTTTCAAGTCGTTTATTTTATTTTCATTGTTAATTAAATATGCATTATGTTAATGTTTTGTAAGAATTTAAGCTAATAATTCAATCACTAATTAAAAAAAAATAAAATGAAGATAAATTTAATTAATATATAAACACAACATTTATTATCATATATATGTTAGTTTTATCTTGGTCACAACATAATTTATATATTAAAAGAAACAGAATGACATTTCTGAAACTCTCCTATACTAAAATATTATAATGGTCAAAATGAATGTAAAAAGTTAAAAATGACATATATTTTATGTTTTTAAGAATACATATCAAATTTAATCATATAATAAAATAAATTGTCATGTTTTAAAAATGATTGATGTGTTATCGCTTTAGTTTCAACCTTAATTACCTTATTTAACCTTTACAGAAGTGATAAATTTTACCATGATTATTATTCATAATACTCAAAAATAAAAATAGAATAATTTTTCCAAATATTACCAACATAATTAAAAATATGTAATTAACATGATAAAATTTAATTCCTATATGTTTTACAAATTAATTAAAAAATAACCCAAAAAAAGTGATGAAAATATGTTTTTTTAGAAAAAAAGTCTTTTTAACCCTTTCAATAGAATAATATAAAAATTAAATAAAATTATAAACCCAATGTTAAATATATTTTTCCCATATCACCATAATACAATTTACATAAAATAATTATATTTTTATATTAAATAATTTCAAAATAAAAAAAAAATCTATAGTTTTATAAAAAATGGAATTTTTCTTATTCACTAAAGAATAAATCTTTTTTAAAAAATGGGAATAATTCAATATAAGATAATATTGACATTATTATTTAAAAAATTGATAATTCTAACTCATAATAATTTTTTAATAGGTTCTCATGGTATGTTTAAACTCAACATTGCGTTAAAAGCATGTTATTAAAGAAATTAGATTTATTTAAAGAGGATCATATATCATTAAATATTAGGATGTTACATATGTTTGTATACATGTACATATGTATGGTTGTGTTTATGTGTATTTTAATGTGTTTTGTGTGTGTTTGTATTTATGTATGTTTATATATATATATGCTTGTAAGTTTGAATGTATCTATACATGTACGTATGTATGTATGTATTCATGTATGTATGTATGTATGTACATATGTACTTGTGTATGTTGGCACGTACATGCATATATTTTAATATGTGTATGAATATATATGTTTGTAGGTATAAAAGAAACAATGAATACATGCATGAATGTATGTATGTATTTTTTTAGTTTTATATATCTTAGTGTTAGTGTGTGTGTCTGTGCCTGTGTGTATGAGTGTATATATGACTATATGTATGTTTGTTGGTGTGTTCATATGTATTTATGTATGTGTGTGTGTGTGTGTATTTGTATGTATGTATGTTTTTTGGTATGTATGTCTTTATTTTAATATATATGTCTCTGTATGTGGGTGGATGCATCAGTCTGTGTCTCTCTCTCTATGTGTGTGTGAAAGTGCTCAATTTGTTTATATAGAGGAATAATAAATTTCAAATAGTTATTTTGGAACATGGGGAGGTTATGAGGTACTGTTATCCTTAGTTATTTTTATCGATGTGACATGATTATGAGGGAGAAATTCTTATAAGGGTGGAAAAATGTATCACACTGAGACATTAGAATATATTTTCCCTTTAATAAATTAGACGTGTTTGATTGATTTTGAAATATAAAAACATGAAATTATATAAATAATTCTTATAAATTATAAAACGTTTAAAATTATATGGGGTTTAAATGAAATATAATTGTCAAAACTAATTTATATTCCACCTAGGAAATACTATTGATCCCAATGAACTACTTTTTAATGTTTCATTTATTGGCATTGTCTCTCTCATATTTTTTATTTAATAATTAATTTAGTGTATTGAATATATTAAATAATATTTTTCACACATATAAAAAATTAATTCATTGTTTATGAATTCAAATAAAATAATTTAATGTAAACCAATATTTTTTTCCTAAAAATTATTTTCATGCACATAATATGTTTTCATTTTATAAATTAAATTGATCACAAATTTTAAATTTTTTTAGTTAAATAATAAATTAATATATTTCATTAAATATGTAAACATGTATTTAATGGTTTTCTCTTGGAAAGGTGTAAGATTAAATTCAATGTTATGCATAAAAATGTGTTTTTCTAAAAATTGTTCTCAATGATTTATTCACATTTATTTTAAGGATAATTTATGAAGTTATTAGAAATATAATTCGATAATATGGTTTTCATATATGACATAAATTATCCAAATTTTTATTAGGGACATCTTTTTCTTAATGAACAGTAATTATATTAGAATTCTGACACATCAGTTAAGGATAAAAATGGTTAATAAGGGGTTATACGAACGAGTAAGTTTTAAAAAAATTAAAATTTAAAAAAATTGGTTAGATGAATATATATTTACCATACCTTATCTTAGAATAAATACTTATGTAATTTTCTTCCACTCTCACTCTAATATGACTATAATATATTTTAGTATTTTTTTATTTACAAGTCTTCCTCCCACCTCAATTATAAATGGAGGTTATATACCACTCACTCCTTCAAACCTTTGAGAAATCATGTTTGGAAAATCCATACCGAAATACATTTATGACATTATTTTCCATTTCATATAACATCTAGTCCTCCAAAAAACCAATCCTTTTAAGAATTATTGTGTAAGCCAAACCAGGCTTCCCAAGGAAGATGTAACTATGTAAATTGATATATTTTTTTCATCCTTAACCTACTAAAAATATTCTTTAACATTATTAATAATACTAAATTTTTATCATTAATATAATGATATGTTTTTATGATAATAGTACAACCATTTCATATAAATTTTCATCCAATAAGAATTGACTACATTGTTAGTTAGTACCTATGGACTACCGCCTCCATGAAGCGATGAATTTTTTTTCATGTTTGGTTAACAAGGATAGTCATATGAATGTATTAAATGAATATATATTATATATATTATATTATTATGATTTTCAAATGAAATAATAATATTTACCTATCTTTCATTTCATTTGTTGAAGAAATGGAAACATTTCTCATGCGTATGTACGGACTTCCATCTCCATGAAGTGATTTAATTCATTTTTCATCAATAAATTATATGAATAATTATAAATGTTTATATAATTAATATATATAATACTAAAAAAAATTAGTATTATAAAAATTATGAAATCAATACAATGATGACAGTTTTATATTCATAAAACAAAAAATATTCCTTGAAAACATTTCTTAAAAAAATATTGGTTTTAAAGATGAATTGAAAATTAATGAGAATGATAAAACTATAAAGGAAATATATATTATATGATACATATTAATATTGTCTTTATATAAATTTATAATAAATATTAATTTTTATATTTAATATTAACATTTACTAAATTAATTGATTTTATTGAAGTAATAACTATTTTTTTATTTGACGATTCAATTATAATATTACATGGATATTGTCAAAGAAAATATTTCTCTCAATATTTTAGGAATTTTATTTTTTAAATATATTTAAGTGGAGGATTATTTTCCCCAATTTTAAAGGAAATATTTTAATTTTATTTTCATGGTATTTCTCATCTATGTCTTCATCCATGGACATTTATTTTGTTTCTCTAAGGATATGATTTAATGATAAAATCTATATACTTTTTTGGATGACTTATAATTTTGTGATTTTGAAATATTTATGAAAATCAACTTTTAAATGGGTTATGAAATTATGTACTGATAAATGATTCTATAATATTATGTCATAGATATGTATGGATTTCATCATGTGCTGGGTGGGTCCATTAAATACCTTCAATGCATTGGGTAAATAATGACATCTAATGAGATAATATATACTAGAATGGGGAGTGAAACCAGTTATGTAAGGGAATCTGTAAATTATGATAAACATGGAAGTGGATTAATACTATGAAAATGATGTAATAGGGAGTAATCCCAAAACAATATGGGGCATTATCTACTATGATAGTTTTAGGAGTTAATTGTGACTATGGAAATAATGTAATGGGGGTGAACTCAATCCGCTATGGGACTCTGGTCACTATGATTGTCTTGGTAGTGGGCCTTGACTCAAAAAAAATTTCTATTCATATATGTATGTCATGAACTTGTGTCTTATGATTTTTATATGTAATCATGGATCATTATAGATTATTTTTATTTCTTATCTCTTGTGACTTATTTATTTTATTATTACAAAGCTATATGTTATGATTCATGATGTAATATCTTTGAAATATTGGGTAAGGAATTCATAAGATATGAACACATTATTATAACACCATTATAATGTTATCCTCACTTAATATCATTCATTTTTATATCCTTTGTTTACCCTCACTAATCATCTTGAGATCACACATTCTTATGTTTCTATTTCCTTAGATTGTGATGACATTTTTTATGTAGGTAATATTTAAGAATTATGCAATGAGTGAAAAATATTTTCGAGTATGTTGAAGATATTTCATGAAAGAAGTTTATTTTTGAATCTAGTCTCCAAATACATTAAACCATTTTTTGAGACATGTGTTGTTATGATATGTATTTATTATTCATATAAAATAATGCAGTATTATTTTTATATACATTTTGTATCCACTCAAATAGAACCACCCTACAGATTATTATTATTTCCATAATTCAATCCTAATGATGGTGATAAAATGATTATTATATACTAGTCCCCTCTGGAAGACAGTGTATACAATTCTGATTCTTCCTTATGGGGTGAGAGGAAATTCATAGTTACATATTGGAAATCATCTATACTAGATTAGCGAAAATTGGAACTAATGATATTTAAAAAATAATAATTCTTATAATAATTATCTACAATAAATAATTAAATATATTTTTAACTTTTATCAATTAATTAAAAAAACATGAAATATATGCATTGAAATTATTGTTCCATAAAATAAAAATTCATATATATTCTATCAAACAATATTCTAAATAAAAAAAGTTTACTTAGAAATATTAATTCCATATAAAAAAATTCATCTTAGATATAAGAAGATCAAATAAAAGAACACATGGTAATTTTATCACATAAAATCAAATGTTTACTAAAATATTCACCATATTGAAATTTCATCAAAAACATAACTGAAATTAAATAATTATATATTATAACAAAAATTGATATAAAAAAACTAATTCCCAAAATGTATTTGGAAAACATGTATAAAATAAAATCCACATCAAATCCCCACAAACCTAACTCTTTTATTTTAATCAGGAAAAAAGGTTTCCAAATTAATAGAAGTTAATTAATCATAACAATATTTATTACCCAATGCCAACTATTATTTGTAATTGAAAAATTTTCTACCTCAAACACACAATTTATAATTCTTTCACTAGTGCACCCATCTGTTTGTCGAGGACGCACAGCTGTTGCCCTGCATACCCGCTTTCCAAAGGCGGGAAACATCTGTCGCTTATTCGAGGACGTTTCCTCATTGATCAAAAAGAGATTATGGTATTTTGACCCCTCCTTTTGTGGATTCATCCTCGGAATTGGTTGCCTAGTCCGGGTCTCCTTTATAGATTAAGATATTGTTTGTGATACTCTTCTTGGTTCCATATCTTTGTGGACACCGGTTAATTATACTACATTTATCATGAAATTCCATGGTGCCAAGTCGGGGGAGTAGACATGTTTGGCATCCCTGGCTTGTCTGGGAAGTGAAACACTAGTACACCTAGATTTATTCCCATTATGTTAAGGCTTATCGATGGCGTAGAAACCTAAGTCCTACCAGGTCGAGTGTGGGGATTTGTATTCCATAGGCACGTCTCCAATTTTCTCTTCAACTTCCCATGTTTAACACGGTGTATTACACGTGTTTAACATCTATCAGAGATGGGTCAAACTGATCAGAACACTGATGGAAGTGGATCAGATAGGTACATATTTAAGATGGATCACCTGCAAGGTTTAATAGAATGGTGGATCAAGATGCCCAATGAGGATGGATATGAGGATTATTTTCTCCCGACAAGGGGACACCAAGGTTTTCTATTGGTTAGTGTTGAACTTTGTGGAGGATACCTATATTCCCCATATAAAAGGAAGGGAATAAAACCCATGTAGTTTGAGTTGGTCAATCGTGGTATCTGATGTACAAAATGGACAAAAACTAGAAGACATGATGGGGAAAACCCATAGGTAGTGTCCCGGGTGATACAAAAGTGAAATGAAATAAATGGAGCTTACACATAGTTAGCTTCCCAAATGGATTGCATGGTTTCATCGGGATGTCGGACATAGGGTGGAATGAATATGGATATTGATGGATTGTCGAAGTATGGGACGATTGGGGATGTAACCGATGATTGATGTGAAGGTGATGGTGTTGGGATTTTATATCAAAGAGGTTTCCATTGTATACATGTGGCAGAGAATCAATGTACATGATATTCTGGGATGGGGCGATGAGTCACCTGAAGAGGCAGCTCTTGAGAATGGACCGATGGATGGGACATGAATGAAGTAGAACTTCTGTGTTGGGTTGTGAACGTCCCATAACAGAAATGTTCAAGGGAGAATCCAGGATGGGACATGAGTGATGGGATTGAACCTTATGGATTCTTCATATTTATTCTCATGGCATGGAATCAATGTCCATGTAGTTCAGCATGGGGGCATATAATCGGGGTGTATAGAAAGAAAAAAAACCCAACAACATGTTAGGGATTATATGTGGTTAGCATCCCATTACAGTAGGAAAAACAACTGTTGGATGAGTATGTGTTGAGTGTGGGGATTACGCATGGTTATCTTCCCAAGAACTAGTTTAACACTACTAAAGGGTGGACCAAGGATGTGGGTCCCAACAAAGGGGACACTAATCTTTACCATTCCTTGAGTTTGAACCTCGGGGAGGCTTATTAAACACCATATTAGGGATCAGAACAGACATAGTTCACAAGTATTCAATTTAGAATTATGAGAGATGAAAGGGAGACATACTATTTAACACCATGAAGGATAACGGTAAATCTATGTAAAGATGGTCAGAACAGATGAGTGATGGGCTTGAAACATAGGGAGGATTCAAATTCACCTCTCCCAAAAATTGATAAGATCAATTGCCATGTAGTTCGGATAAGATTGGCATGTGGATTACCCACTAAAGGCAACCAAATGAGGATTTCATTGTCAATGCTTACACTAAGACAACATGACTCATGCACAGTGTGAGAAACAACATGCAACAAATACATGACGATCCCATCATGGAAGGTGGATCTTTGAAGAATGGTGTGGGTATTATACATGGATAGGGTCCCAGGAAAAGAAACCAAGGACTTACTCTAGGAGGGAGGCCTGATGATAAATGGGGGTGTTTAGACGTACAAGGAGGACATGGACATTATACATGAATTATCCTATTATAAGGTGTCGTGGATTACGTGGAGACTACCCTAGGTGCACATTGAGAAAAACATTATATGGGGAGGGGAGTGAGAAGGTGTTGGTTCCCTTCCCATTCAAGGTCCTATTTGGAATTTTCATATATGCAGTGATCACAGTTAATCATCTTGTGTCGGGGACACAGGTGCTTGGAAGTCTAGCGCCTATCTTGGATGGTGAGGATTCACTCATCGCCCCTAGGACCTACATAACTGATGAATTTCTACTATTGGTTATGGGAAAGCACTAGAAAGTCCATATGAAGATGGGTTTGAGGATTGATTCAATGAGGGGTCACGTTAGCATGGCTATACGATGAAGAAACTGCCATTAACGTGAACCTGCAAAGAAGCATGAGAAAAAATAACACAACATAAAGCAATGCCCAAGGGAATTTGAAAACACTTTGTACAACCATGGAGGGCCACACAAGAGAAAGTTTCATGAAGAAAAATGCGTCTCAAAGTGGTTATTTTCAAATATAAAGGGATCACATAGCACCGGGGCTTGTAGAGCACAATGCTTCATAGAGATCATAGGCTCACAAAGCACAGGGCTTTTGAGAGCCCAAGGGCTCGTAGAGAACATGGGCTCATAGAGCACATGGAATTTCAGAGCTCATGTATCCTAGAGCACATGGGCTTGAATTATATTTGGATTTCCTAAGTGAATACCTCTACGAATCATAGTCTCTTGTTCTATGCATGGAGTACACCTGTTTTTGGAGTGTGATTTGCAAAGCCTGGGTGCTTCGCGATGTCCGGAGTACCCAATGGGGGATCCTTCCTTTGCGATGTCCCATAGGCTCCATGAAGGGAATACCCCCATAAATAGGTGGTAAATTAGAGAAAAGGGAAAGGGATTTAACAATGTTCAAGTACCGCATATGCTTCATTTTTTTATGCTTTCACAGAAAAAGGGGGGGAATTGCGATTTGAGAGCTCAGAAGGGAAAGGTCGGAGTGATGGTACTTTTAGAGTAGGGGAACTGGGTATTTATTGGAATTAGGATGGTGTGAAGGGATATGGATTCACCATGAAGTAAATTTTTCTTCTCTATAAGAGGTAGACTTCATCAAGTTTCTAAGAGTCACGAATTTCACTGTCATCCCCTCTGTAGTATAGGGGCTTCCTTTGTTTCCTCTGCGACAGTCACATCGGCTTCTCTAAAATTCAAAGGATTCATCGAGGTGACCCTACATCCCTATACGGAGTAGATAATTCCATTAAGTTCACCATAAATGAGGATTTGATTGTTTCTTTTCTCTGCGTTGGGCATAGAGAAGTCCTCAGCTTTGCGCCGACTGTGGTGTTGAAGGGAATTGTGAGGGTGCTTTGCAAAGAATAATTTTTTTCGAATCTTTTTTGTGGTATTTGATTATTCGTTCCAAGGTGTGTAATTTTGTTCCAACAATCCCACCCACCCCCCCCCCATAATGGGGGTTAAGAGAAAATGAGGCTCAGATTCTGAAGGAAAATCACCAAAAGTTAGGCAGATCATGACGCAGAATAGCGATGAGGGCACGCAAAGCGTGAGTTCAAAAAGCCACAGAGCTCACCACGAAGCTCACTATGGATTGACCTGCTACAAATGATGGGGTAATTGGATACAAATATAGTTTAATATCCCCTCCTTGCCCTCACATGTCTCTGCATTCTTATGCCTGAGTTACCATATTTAGATCCTCTGAACGCTCCACCATTTCTCTTTGTGAACTACATTTCACGGATCGATGTTACGCAATGCTTCATAGAAATTTTATTGCATTGGGTCCTTGGCTACTATATGACATGAATTGACCCTTTACACTCCACGGCCATGTTCTCTACGAGCCGTATATGTGAATGAGCTCTATAAGAAGACTTAATGGATGAGCTTTATGACTGTGCTCTGCGTCTGAGCTCTACGATCATGATTTGTGAACCAGAATAGAAAAAAAACTAGAATATTGGGGTAGAATGGAAAACCATGAAGCTGCCCGTGGGGTCTTTGTGTATGCTACTCAGAGGGAAGAAATGGAGAACAATATGGGGATCATAGAGTGTGTGTGAAGCCACTTAGATCACATATCCCTGATGGATCTAATTTTAGATGTCCAAAAGAACTATCCACACTACAATGAATTGTCATTTTATGGCTTGGGTATTAGAAATTATGTTCTCATAACTAAGGAAAGTAGGTATGAACAAGATTACTGGTTTAGGAGTACATCATGTCAACACCAGTGGTTCAGGGCTACTGCAGGCCACACATGGGAGGATCACACACCCTTTAATGCTGATTTCATGTAAGACCACACCACCAACATTAAAGAGAAAGAGATGAAGCCCAAGGAATATCCCCCACAATATAGTAATTTTCTAGATGCGGTTCTAGGTAACCCATAGAATGGGTGTACTGATTAGTGGGATCGGTTCTAGGGTGTAATTTTCATGGATGATTGGGCCTGGGCCTACTGGGTCTGTGAATAATGTGAAGAATTTGGGGCAGATCTAAAGTGGGTAGGCTTATATGAAGTAGTATAGGCTTCCCAATTCATCATTTATCATCTGATGTGCAGTACATAATATTTTCTATGTAGGTGTTCATTGAGGACCAACATATTCCGTACTCACCACGGGGAAGTCTACATTAGCCTTTGGGACCTCCAATGGATTTCTGGGATCCCCATATTGGGGATGATGTACGATGAATTCCTCCCCGCAAAAAATGTATGGGATGATTTGGAGTATATGGCACAACTGAAAACTCCAATGATGGACCTGGTGCTCTGTGAGGACAAGTAGTTTGTGAGGGGTGTCCACTTCAAGAAAAGGCTTTAACATTTTTTAAATTTCCCACATAATCACGCTGCTGGAGAGAAGGAGGACCCCAAGAATCTATAAACAAGGCCCTCTATATATCCCAAATATGGGGATCAGCACAGAATAGATAATTCATACTAGCACATTCTGGAGGATATCCAATAGATGATTTAGGGGGTATAGTGTCGACACTGAGTAGAAACTGGTGTCTATGATGGATGTGTTCATTTCTACACTAATCTGCAGATGGATATTTCTAGTCTCAACTACAAACAGATGATTGTGACAAAGAACATTCATTATGGAATTAATGATAGTGATGGGGAGCGAGTCAATCATTGGATCCCAGTGATGGCCATGATGTACAAGGTTCTGGGGCACATCAGCGAAGGTAAAAGGCCACTGTAATTATGCGGAATTCTCCACATCCTATAAGTCTAGATAGCGGCACACATTAGCACCTATGAATATCGGAACCCCATTTCTCCTCCTAGGTTAGATTTTGGACCAACCATTTTGAATATAGTTGGAAGTTTTCTGGCCAAGATGACTCTATATATGGTACTAAATAACATCTGGAAGGTCGATAAATTCAGTTTCCATCTGTTCTCATTGGCTACGGGAGTATTCACTAATGATGGGGATGAAACTAAATAGTATAGATCCTACCTTCTAGATTTCAAGGGTAGCGTTCGAGGGGAAAGGGTATAATGTGAACCCTTCTATGAGTTGTAAACCCTATATCACATCGCAGGTCAATTATAGTGCATGCAGAGACTAAAACACAAGTCTAACTGGGGATAATCCATGTAGATCACCCATATGCGATGAGGAAGACGCGGGGAATGTTTACATGGGAGGACTAAATGTAACAACCAGATATTTTATGATAAGTATTCTTTTTAATTTATTTGATGTCATGTGCTACAAAAGGATTATCTTGTGATATACTCCACACTGTATTAACTTGAAGTATACTCAACACTATTCTTAGATTGTGTTACATACAATTTCAAGTTCGTTTTATAATAGTCATTCTACGCATCATTGAGTGTATATATATATATTCAATGTCTAAATGAAATATGGTTGGATTCTGTTATATGAAATAATAATGGATTCTTGCACAACACACAACCCTGACTTGGCTTGCATTACACGCAATCGCGACCTTCCTCGATAGCGTGTGTTGTACGCAATACCGGGTTTTACAAAACAATGATATATTATTATAATATTATTATGAACTATCCATTATGAATATTACTAACTAAATTTTGAATTTTATAACATTATTATTCATCTTAAACATTTTCTATAACATGGTATAAGAACAAAATAATTTTTTCGGGTAAAATATGTATTTTTCAAAAAAATGCAGTTTTGTCACCTTTTGATGGTGCACCCACTTTAAATATAGTTTTTGACATGTTTATAAATTAAATTTTACAAAATAAAATTATTATTTGGAATAAGGATATAAAATTTTACCTTGGATAAATTTTTCATATTATTCTGACAACTTTTATATTTTAATGAATAGTAAAAACACGTTATATTTTAATTAAAAAACAACTTTTTTTCATCGTAATAAATTATGTTATTAAATTATAATATTTAATGGTTTAAAAGTATAAATAGAATATATTTTTACCATTTAATATATTGTATGTCATTAGCCTTGATTTAACATTTAATTCGTAGGTTAAAGAAATTCAATATTTTGCAATGTTTTAAACAAAAACCTGTTTTCTTTCGACAACGGGATTAATTTTAATTTAATTTTTGCAACTTCTATGTATTGAATTTGGAAAAATGGATTCCATATTTGTAATCAGTGGTTCCAAATTATATTAATAGACAACTTTTTATTTTTGGGCTTTATGAAGAGTAACAACGGTATACTTTATTTACCATAGTTAAAGGTAAATAGGGTAATTCAAGGTTAAAACAATATTATAATAATTCAAAATTACATTATCACTTGTCCTAAACTTATTGGATGAGTAGTGTCCGACCATGGGCATCCTTGGGTCGATTTTGGGACCCCATTGAGCTACTTGGTAGTGACAATGACAATTTGGATTAATTAATTTAATGTAAAGACAAAATTGACATTTACAAAAATCCTTTAGTAATTAATTTTTATAAGGGGTTATATAAATTATATTTTAGAATATAAATATTAATTGGAAAGAAAAAAATCTTTCCTACATAATTATATATATTTTTTAATATTTATACACCAAATAAATTAAATTATTTATGACATAATAATAATGAAGTATTTACCTCGTTAATAATTTATTTAAATAAATAAGATTATAATGATTAAAATATTTTCCAAAACATGTCCAATTAGTATTGGATGATTTTATTTAGACCATGAGTCATCTTATCTTCATCTTTAATGATTTTGGTACTTTTTGAAACCGAAGATAAGTTTATAATAAAATAATATTTCCACACTTTCCAAAGGTGCGCCTCTCCTCCCTTATAAAAGGGCACCTCCTCCCTCTCTTCCTCACACCACTTTGAGCCTTCAATCTCGGCCAAACCCTGACCAATTCTCTTCTACACTTCCCTAGAAACATACTAGAGGTACTGGTCTTCTCAAAAGAACAACTCTAGTTCCTTAAGAGAATGCTTAAAGGAGACACTTCGAGAAAGAGGTAATACCTTCTACCGTTTTCTTCAAGTTCCATTCTTCTTATACTCCCTCTTCATTAGTTGTTTCATTATGAGGTAATAACATAAGTATCCCTAATATACTGATATTTTATTATAAATACGAAAAAACCCTATTTCACCTCTTATCCATCCTATAGAAAACGAAATCACTGCGCGTGCGTACGTACGGAATACTGTCTCCACGTCGTGGTGTAATCTATTTTCCACCACCACCTTACTTGGATGGGTATAGTGGTGTAAATAATAACCATATATGATTATTTTAAAGTGATATTGATAATTTAATAGTATACCTACACTCCAAGAAAATTCGACGATCATGGGAACGATATCATCGCGCGTGCGTACGTACGGAATACCGTCTCCACGACGCGATGAGATTCATTCTCAATGATTAACCATTCATAATTGATTATAAAGTATATATAATAAGTAATCCTGAAATATGTGACATAATAATGATATTTTATTTATGTATATATATATATGTATGTCATCCAATTAATTCCATTCAATTCAACGAGGAAACGAAAACAACGTTCATGCGTACGTACGGCCTACCATCTCCATGAACGGTGTATTTCTTTCCATTTATCGATCTGTTATATATATGTATATTCTGAATATATATTATATAAATCATGTTTTACATTCTGGATGTAATTAATCATGATCTAAGTAATCATATGAATAATTACAAGTTAAAACACGAACGACAAATGAAACGATTTTACCCAAAACGCTACTTTAACATGAATTTACAAAAGAACGGGTAATATAAAGTCATAATTGAACCATATATGATATAATAAAAATGAATATGATTCTTTAATAATTAAATGACATTATTTATATCATTATACAGGAGGTTTGGATACCTACGAAGCATATCGGACCTAAGGTAAGGGATTATTTTTCAAATATCATTTTTATCCGAGATTGCTTATTCGTAAGTATTTACTGGGGTTATTTCTATCATCCATGTCCATGTCTTATAAAAGTGTTTTCATGTATGTTTAAAGTCCTTTTTACCCATTTTTGACTTTTACAATATGGTATATAAGGAATATTTCTTTTGTTAACGTTACGAGGTACTTTTTTGACTTTTCCGGCAAAAGTACGAGAATAATGTTTTTTTTAACTTATTCGGTACGAATGGATTTTTACGGTTTTATAAAGCCTTATTTTCATTAAGCTTCCTCCAAAATATTTCATGAATATTTTCAACAAAAACTTTTTCTTTTAAAATTGCATGACATTTTGTGAAAATAAAATGATTTTGACGAATAAAGGATATTTCCCTCAAGAATTCATTTGAAGTGTTTTATCAAAACCATTTTTCATCTAAGATTACATTATTCCATATGTGTATGTTTCAAATATCATGTCTCTATGATTTACATGGTTTCACTTTCCTTATTATGAAATAATATTCATTTCTATTATAGGGATTACGTGATGATGGGATGATGTTTATGAAACCCATTTTATTCATTGGGTTATTATGAATGATGTATGTTTATTTTGTGCCACAAGTAAAAATGATTTCATTATGAGATGGGTGGGACCTATATCTCCCTCCAATGTATTGGTTAATGATTTATATCTCATGAGATAGACATGGCTGGAATGGTAAGTTAATCTGGTTCAGTATTACAGGACTGGAATGAGGAGTGAACTCGATTCAGAAAGGGACTTTGTCCACTAAGATGGTTTTGGCAGCAATGCCTTGGATACTATGGAAATCATTACATGTGCTTAATGGATGCCACAATTACATGTTTTATTCCCATTCTATTTTATCATGATTCATGTTCCATTTATATCTATGACTTATGTACTTCCATGTTTTATGTCATTGCTCAAGATTTTGATGTTTAAACATTATGTTCATGTTTTTACGTTCAAATGTATATGGTATGTTTTATTTTATCCATGCTTACCCTTACTGATCATTTGAGCTCACACTTTTTATGTTTTATTTTCCCCCAGGATGAAAAGAAAGGTTTTAGGTAAGGAAACAAAAATTGGAAGATCTTTATGGGAGATGTTGAAGATCTTTCACCATGATTAGAAGATTACTTTCCAAATTTCCAAAGACACTAAACTACTATGGTCCTTCTGTGTCTGTTTTTGTTATGTATTAAGTATTCTGCAAAAGTAATGTAATGTCCATGTACGTCAAGCTTTAGGTATCTACACTAAAAGGTGTGAAATGCGCTTCCACCACCTACTGATGCTTTCAAGATGGTCAAGGAATATGCCTAGAGCAGGGTGTCGACCTACCTAGGGGGTATGCGGAAGTGACGAATTATCTCTACAAAATATGGGGTACCACCTCCACCTTGAATTAGAGGTCATAAAATGACAAGGACACATAATAGTAGCTGAACCAATTCAAATTATAGTTGCAGGGCTATATCAAAGCCAACGATTCCGAGGCCTATGCCATGTGAAGGGAAAGTGGCAGTAGGGGACCTAGAGGCCCCAACTGAACAGATCCATGAAGGAGGAAGGCTAGACATAGGGTTATGTAGGATACCCACCGAATATTCTGAGAAGCGGCTACACCATATAGATATGCCTCTAGTTTTTTTCTTTCCCAAGGCATGTGATACATGGCTTGTCAATAAGAAATTTCACTATCTATCAGAGAAAAGGGATCACATCAACCACCTAAGGATTGATCTATCAGTGATTTTCCATGCCAAGTCTTTCTTTCTAGTTTCTCAGGAAGAAGAAAAGAAATTTTTGGCTGAACTAGAGGACTATGTGCATCCTAGGGTCACTACATGTCCAACGACTGACCCAGTGAAATAAGTTTTCAATCAAATAGTCCCTCAATAATTTTCTACTACTAAATTGAGGGATTAATTCCCCTTAGTAGCATAATCATAAGATTTCTCCTAGGGGAAGATGCTAGCGGAGGGAGCCCCTTAGAGTAAGGTGAGGTTGAAACCTCAGTGTAGACAGATTTTTTTTTGAGCCTCTTGAGGTAAACTCTATAGCATTCTGTTGTTGAACATTCCATGATACCCAAATTATTTTATTTACCTAACACATATCAGGTATAGTTGGGCCTTGTACAAAATAACACATTCCTGTATGATAGTGGACTTAACATTGGAATCTTCATATTAGAAAATTGTGATTGTAGAGTCTATTAGGGTTGTTCCACCCATGCTTTTTTAGAGTATTTGTAGTTCCCAACCTTATATGGGGGGACGTACTAGAATTATAGTAGTAGTAATTTGAGAATGGTACCTATTGTATGACCTTTGTATGTCCTCCTCATTTTTTAATTCATATCTACCTTCTATTGAACCCAACCGACACACATTTGTGTATTCTTATAAAAACACATCTCTAAATGGAGTGGGCCTCACTGAGGATAGTGGATGGGGTTCCCATTGTTCCCTTTTCCATGGGGGCACTGATTGTCATATAGGGGGAAACCCACGCTGACCAGACCGTAGTGATCATTATTACAGATAGGATTGATGTAAGGATTGAACCTGAGATTATATAGGTAGAATCCAAAAATAAGGATCAATATGATGACATAGAACTATGGCTACCTAACTAGACACTAGAGGAAGACCTTCCTAAAAAATTTCTTGAGGAATTCCTATCATAGGAACCTGCCGACCCAAAGGACCAGGACGAGACTACTTTTGATGAAGAGGATACTATGGTTTTCCATCAATAGTCTTGGAAAACAATCATGAACATCATCAAGGAGACCCCACAAGAAGATTGGATAAGCCAGATGGTGAGACTTCATTCCTAGATGTGCGGACTATATGATGGTGGGGTGGATGCCTAACATCCTCATATGCTCATTTGAGATTACATGGAAGAGAAAATATGGTAACATGATTGTATCCTCAGTGTGGATTGGAAGTGGAGTATGTATACCAATAAAAAGAAAAATAGAGGGGTTGAGTAAGAGATCCAACATATGAGGGAATGGGTGCATGAATAATCTTCCTTCATCAATTCACAATCAGAACTCATATTGAAATTGAAGGCATAGTTCTTAAAGGTTGTGGAACAGATGAGCTAAGTATCCCAAGAGATGGCTATTTTCCATGCTGGGGAGGATTAGGACCAATTTAGGGTCGTTAAACTATTCCACGGTTTTATTAATGAGGATACATCACTTAACATGCAACAAAAAAAATTTAGGCCACAAACCAATGAGTGACAGAGCTATAATGATCTGTTGAGGATGTCAATCCATCTATTAGAGTGTCCAATCCATGGGCATTTTAATTTATGTGAACTCATGAATGTACTTTCATTTATGTTTTTTTTCATGCATGAGTCCCATTATTTTCATTGATTACTTCATCTAAATTGTTATGTGAAATATCCAGTGATCAATCCTGAAGATCACATGGGTCATGCCTGATGTGAGAAACAAGGGATGACCACATCATTATTCAAATTTATTTTTAGTGTTCCAACCAATCACAAGACATTCGAGGTCTGACTGACCTCATAGATTTTCTGAGAAGACAAGGAGTGGAAATGGTCAGATAATAGGATTCTCAAAACTACCAAACTGCTCTCCCTCATCATGATCTAGCGCCTAATAAGGATAATGGTAGGGGTGATGGAGTAAATCCAAACAAATGGGAATGAAGAATGTGAATTATGATACCAAAAATTCATAACACAATGTGGATAGAATGAATAAAGAGTATAGTTGTTGACCAAATTTGAAACACAATATCTATATTGTGTTAGCCTAAAATGGGAACAAACAAATGAGGCCCAACCATTGACTTCATTTAAAAACACATGGAAAATACTCGACGTATTTTCCTATGTACATTATAACATTGTACTAGGATAGTAGGAGAGCCATATAGTCGAGAATCCTAACTGTTAGGTGGTTTCATCAGATGTGAAAGGGAATGGGGATCTGAAATAGAGGGTACCCAAAGCCTGGTGATGGAATGACATGTTGTTTGGATATAGTTCAACACTCTTGAAATTATGCCATCCTGATGAATGTACACCAGGTGAACATATCGGTCTAAATCAAAATCAGGCCTACTTCTAGGAGGGGCCCAATTGTTTAATGACATATTATGTGGACTATGAACCTCTATTTTATGTTCATATATTTTGGGCCATAATTTTTGGAAATGAACCCAGAAAGTTATCTTTTATGGTGCTTGGCCCAAGGAAAAAATATTGGGAGTCCCTATAATTACCATAAGGATTTGAATCAAGAGAAACATAGTTCTTAGGAAAATTTGAGTTAGATACCATTTCTAATGGCGGAAATACTCTCTGAAGAGGAAGAAGACGCATCCCATAGATATCATGGGATATCATGAACTTGTTTAGGGTAGGGAAATAGTTTAAAGTCATGTGTTGAGGACATGGTCACCCCAAAGAAGGAATGTGTGATTTGATTCATAACCTAATATGAATTAAGACATAAATCCACACCACACCACATATTCTTGAAAGGGAATTTGGGGTCGATATGGACATAATATGGAGTTTACCATTCAATCAGCTGGACCTGAGAATCAGATGCCCACGGTTCACTACATATCCTAAAAGGACTGGAATAAATACATATATTGTTCTTTTTTTTCTGAATAGATTAATATGATGTGGTGAGGATGATAGTTTCATAGTTTAATGTTGTATGGAAGGACCAACGGGTCACACCATCTTGTATATGGATCTTACCCTACCACAACCCCTTAGACTATGTGATCCATGGTCGATGTAGGAATGAAATAGTGATGTCTAGCCTTCCCCGTCTAACGAGAGCGTGTAATGGGTGAATGGAAATTTCAGGTGGGGAAAATCCCAGATGAAACAACATTCCTACTAAATGTGTGTGAATTAATTGAGTTACAACACCAGCGGTGTCGAGGATCCATAAAACAGAAAGGGGAACTAAACACATGATTCATAGCATTAGATATTTGGGTTGCAAAGGGAGTGGAATGATGATGAAATATAACCGTTGAATAAGTTTGAAACACATCAATTTTATCGTGTCATCCTATAATGGGAACAATCAAATGAAAGTTGAGCACTGAGCATATTCGAGATACGGGATTTGCATCAAATCAATGTTCAAAATCCTTTAGATCATTGTCCCATGATAGTAGGAGAGAACTAACAAATAAAATACATACTATTAGGGGGTCCCTTTAGATGTGAAAGATAATTAAAACCCAAATGAAGTAATGTGAAAATCATGAACATCACACATGTAGTTTAAGATTCATGCATGATAAGTGAAAGGAGTGGTAATCTCAAAGTGAGTACATAGTATGGATATTATAAACCCAAAATGATTGATAACTGAAGAAGTATACACCACACCATGTTATATTAAGAGAACCCCAGTCAGAAGGGGATGTGAAGGATAAAGTGGTTGTGAATAGAGCAAATACAGGATGGTTGGGCATCACTACGTATCCCATAATGATGGGAATGAAGTCACATGATGTTCATGGAGGTTGTACAATAGTAGTCCAATACCAAAAGGGTGTTATATCCCCTTTTACAGTATAATATCGCTATTGTTTTACAGTTTAACATCGTTATAACATTGTTAGTAAGAAGCATAGTTTAATTTCATATAGCATGGACCATAAGGTGACTAGTTTATTGTCATGTGTGTGGGACATTCCAACATAGTTTATCATCTTGTGGTAAGGACAATGATGAATGGAGAACTCTCAAGAGAGGTATGTGGTGTGACTATTATTATCCTAATAGGAATGCAAGCATATGTTCACACCACACCACATAAAACCATGGAAACTCATGATGAAGTTGCACAATAGGGTTCATCGTGATTTGAATGGACCATAAAAAATGTCTAAGCATCACTACATATCCCGTAATAATTGGAATCAATCCATATGCAGTTTGTGAAGGTGGTATTGAAGGCGCCAAAGAGTGAAAAGGGAAAACATCTTCCTGAGTGAAGATGTCGTATGGATGGGTAATTTATAATTACACATCCTGTGTGTAGAATATCTAGTTTAGTGTCAAATGATAAGGATTTTAGGGATCTTAGTTTATAGTTGTATATCATAGACCAGACTGAAGAGATTCCCAAGACATAAATATGTAACGTGGTGCTATAAATAAAAACCAATGTGAATGAGGGAAAAGATGTCCACACAACATCACCAATTTCATAGAGAACATACATAGTTTAGAGTCCTGATTCATGGACGTAGAATCCATGTTTAAGAAGTGAACCCCTTGTTTATGGTCATAGGGTTTAGACCAAAAGATGTGTGGTTCTTCCATGTAGGCACAAACATTACCTGTATCCCTAAGCCAACATGAGCTATGCTTTTTGTGGGAAATCAGGGTGGATATAATCTTTACAGTACATGGACTACACATTAGGGGGTGTGGTTTGGATTCAATTATCACCCCAAGATGTTGATACATCCTCTTAATGTGGAATGGTGTATGAATGGATAACATCAAAGATGTCGGATTTCCCCTTGAACATGATAGAGGGGAAGGGGATGTGAATCAAGAGAATCATATTTAAGGCATAACGGGGATGGAATAGAGATGGGGGATAACTATTGACCATCTTCGAAACACAACGGCCATATCAGGGGACCTGAAATGGAAACAACATATGATAGCTGACTGATGGCCAAATTTTCTACATGGAAACTGTCTCATAATGTCATTCAAATTCCTTCGAGATGTTGGCTGAATGTTGTAGTAATGAAATATGGTCGAGCATCCATACAGACTGGGGGTCCTTTTGGAGTTGAAATAAGATGGAAAACTTGTAAATGGAGACCTAATGCATGCGAATAGATCAAATCATGTCCATGTAGAATAAAACACTCTAGGTACTAAACCAAAGTGTATCACAGAAAGTTGGTGAGGAATAATATAGGGTCGATGGTTTTAATTAATAGTGGATGACTCAAGGAGGTAAGTAGAGGAAATGGAGAAATGGATTGATTTACCATGGGATGGGATCAATGAAAAAATATACAGGCATTTCTATATATCCCATGAGGATGGGAATCAATGAACACATTGTTCTTCAGTAATGCATAGAAGGATACCAATTCTAGGGGAAATACTATTGTGAAGGTCTGTCCCATGCACCGAATGAGGCGATATTTTATGGATATTGTTTCTTATTTAGTGTGGGTGGGTTTTTTATGGAATAACAAACCCAGGACAAAGAATTTGGGTGTTATCATAGGAATCAATCTATATGTAGGCCTGAATAATGGAATGGTGAATGACCGATGCCAAAAATGGTGCCCTCTCACATGAGGAAACCACAATGTCATTCCATTTTTCATTGTGCGGCTAGGTTAATAGTGTCACAGTTTGATGTAGTGTGGCATGACCATCCCATTCACTTTAACGTCGGTTATAAAAGTCACAATTGTTTAAAGTCATGTGGGATGAGAAACTATAGTTTAATGTCATATGGATTCGATACATATTCATGAATGAGGTTCTCAATGGAATGTGTATGGTTTGATAAAACAGACATGGCATGGATTTTGACGTAAGTTCACACTATACCACGCGCAATCCCAGGTGGTCACCTTAGGTCAATAGGCTAGAAATAATCGATGAACCTGGGTTGGACCCAAATAAGAAATATACGGTTGTTTCTACGTAATCCATAAGGATTGGAATCAATCCATACATATTTCATTAAATGTTTTACAGATTAGAGTCATGCAAAAAATATGAAAAGAAAAAGGGATAGAGAGCTCTTGAGAGAGGAACATTGTGGGGGTATTGAAAACCCAAACTAAATGAGGATAAATTTTCACACCACACCAAATTTACCAGGGAGAACATAGGAAAATGGGTTAGAAGGAAGGGAATGTTTTTTAAAAAAATTACTGGATATGAGGATGATATGTCTAGGCGTTCGAGCATATCCCATAAGTACAAGAATCAAGAAACACAATGTTCTCAAAATTTCATCCAGTTTAACATCATGCGGTAAATACATTGAAAGGATTTTCTAGAAGGTGGAGAACATGAGGTGGTAATTGTATAATCGACGTGAATGGAGACTAAATAAGTAAACCCCGCACCATATTCAACCCTTGATGGGAACTAAACCCTAGAGGGGTCGAAGAGATTTGCTGGTATGGACACGAAGATGACATGTCTACGAATTCCATTGTATCCCATTATGACACGAATCAAGCAAAATATAGTTCTGAAAATGTAATGTAGTTTATCATAATTTGAAAAGTATGTGTAATATTTTAGTTTGTGGTAATAGAACACGGACCATATATTCTCAGTTTAATGTCGTATGCGTGGGATCGAAGGGTGGAAAAAAGGTGAATAACCATGCCCACAATTTGCGAGACCATGGGGATGGAAATGACGATTGAGGATAACTACATCCCATGCTCCAAACATAGTATCCATATCATGTGATGTAGAATGGGAAAAAACAATTCAGCATTGAACGCTGATCATATTAGAATCATGGGACATGTGTCAAATTGTCCCTCAAGATCCCCCAGGACATTGGCCCAAAACAAAAGGTGATCCATGGTGGCGTGAGACCAAGATGTTAAGGGGGTCCTTTCGGATGTGAAAGATGATGGAGATCCAAATGAATGGATTCATGAAGCATGGTGGTACCCATGAAGTTTAACATATTATGGTTTGGACATGGGAGATCATAGTTTATGGTCATAGAGCATGGATCTTGAGGTGTATTCACCATTCATAGTTTATCATCATGCGAGATGAATGGGATATTATTTTAGTGTGTTATAGTTCAGACCATTTAATGATTAACGTATTGTAGGATGATGATGAGTAGTTTAACATCAACCAGGATGGGGCTTCCCTTATGAAATGTAATGCTTTCTGAATTTGACATTAGTTGGAGGAGTAATATGCTGACCATCCATAGTGACTAGAGATTATTCACTATTAAGGTAAACATTATGAAGGAAATAGCGTCCCTTCCATTTTGGATCCATATTTAGTGGCTTCCTGTAGGGAATCATTGGTGTTCTCTGTGTAAATACCATATCACCTTGTGAGAAAGATGCGATGCGAACTTTCTTATTGAAATACATGGATATCTTATTCTGATGCCTCTCCATATTGTATAAGGAATGAAGCATGTTCTCTTTAAGGGCCGCCATTTCATCCAGACTGAATTCATCTACTTTTTCTAGTGTATGCTTGTCATATATGTCTATTTTTGATGAGGTTAACTGAATCTCGATGGGCAATAATGCATGTGTTCCTCACAATAGAGAATATAGGGTCATATGGGTGGAATTATGAATCATATTTTGTTAAGCCTATAGATAATTTGGGAGTTTTTCTAGCCATATATTCTTGTTCTTGATAAACCACCTTCTCAAATTTTTTAGATATGGTTTTGTTGAATTTATTGATCTTTCCATTTTCTTGTGCATGATAGCTAGAGGTGTGGTTAGAATGATTATTGTACTTGGAAAATACTTTCATCAACTCAGATTAAGGAATGTTGGGTCCATTATCATTGAGAATGAAATTAGGGACTCCGAATATGTGGATGAAATTAGAGATCATGATGTCAAAAAAGAAATGAGCCTTAAATTCCTTGAGCAGAAATGCCTCTACCCACATGGAAAAAAATATATAGCTATCAGGATGAACATGCACTAGCAAGCTATTTTTAGTGGATATGGTCCCACGACATCAAGTCCCCATACCAAAATAGGCCAAGAAAATTTTGTAATATGGAGATGCTTAGGAAGACAATGAAAAATATTTGCATGAATCTAGAACATGTGGCACTTCTTGGAAAACTCTATATAGTCACAAATCATGGTGGGTAGAAATATACCAATCATCATATTTGATGAGAGTGTATTGGCCCTCCCTGATGATCCCCACATAAAATTTCATGTATCTAAGATAACATGAGAGATCTTAATTCCTTGAATACAACGAAGTATAATCCCATTAAACTTACTTTTGTAGAGGATCTTCTCAATAATGAAACCACTCTGGAAGGGGAACTACATTGTGTGCCGTCATATTGACCTACATTTTACTAAGTTTTTCTGGATATTACCATGCTCGAGATATTTGACAAAGGGAGTTGTCTAATCAAGGGTCTCCTCCAATACTACGGTAGGGGGACCCGGAGGTCCCGATGTAGAGGCATCAGCGGTAATGTGGCTTACTAGTGGGAAATCATCATCGTACTAGGTGATGGGTGATATGAATATTCAATGTGCCACATGGATAATCAAATCATCATGGTCAGGCTCTCTAAGATATGAGACATGTCTAGACAAGGAATTAGCTCGGCCTTTATTTTATTGACGAACATGTGTAACTTCTGGATGAGATGGGAATTGGTCCATCAGCTAGTGTGTATGATCTAACATGGTTGCAAGGTCTGGAATCCTGATTATGTAGTGGTCACTGATCTACTTGATGACCATTTTGGAGTCCGCTTTCACATACAGCTGGGGAACTTCAGTCCCAAGGGCCAGTTCAAGACCAGTGATGAGATCCTGGTACTCTGCTTTATTATTGGTGTAGCCTTCGGACAACTGGAATGAATAGTATTGGAAAACATGTTATGGTGTGATGAATATGATACCTAGTCCTACTATGTTGAGTCTGGGATCATTTAATATCCTACTGATAGGTCTCTGAGAAGATCTCTCAATGTGTATTTTCCAACTCAGAATGGCATAGTCCACTGAGAGGATTGTGTCATCTGGAATATCATGATCCATAGACTGCTCTATAGGGGATATATGGGCGACAAGAAAGACTTCCAATGTATTTATTTTTATATCCTTGTGGGGGATGAAACTTGATGTAAAAATGTAGAAGGATCAGGGCCCAGAAATCTAGACATCCTGTCATTATGGGGCAGTTTAGAATGTATATTAGAGGATTCGCTTAAGACACCAGCTGTATCTCATGGTGTTTCTAGTAATGTCACAACATCTTCACTGAAAATTATAGAGAAATGAAATTCTTCTTTATAGAAGAATACATAGTCTTTGTATCAAAGATAATGATTACGAAAAAACTATAAATTCTTCTATGTTCCCTCGCGTTATTTTTGTATAGAAGGAATCCAAGGGACCATTCTAGAGTGGTGACATAGTGGACCAGTGGATTTCTGGAAATGAGTTTAATTAGTATCAAAGGATGCAGTAGGTATTGCTCAATTTTCTCCAAATAAGTATGACACTATTCATCCCACTGATACTCAGAACCTTTCTTCATGATCTAGGAAAATGGAATACACAAGCTATCCAGATTTATGATGAATCGGTGTATTTAGGTTACGAAGCCTTGAAAGACTCAGAGGTCTTGAATATTTCATGGAGGAGACATATGACTGATTTCAATGATCATTTAATGAATGATCTCAATTCCTCTGTATCAGATTACTAAGCTGAGAAACATTCTGGAGGTTAACCCAAAGGCACACTTCAAGGGATTCATCTTTAAATAGGGGGAATGGAGGTAGCAGAACACATTCTCAAGATCCTTCAAATGGTCCTGCTGCTGGTGATGTTTAACCACCATATTGTACATTTATCATTCCACCAATGTCGTAAGGATCGAATTGAATATGCAGTGAAGGGCACATTGATATATTGAAACTCCATTATTTTGACTGAGAGGAATTACCTAGTAGAAAAAATTAGTTTGTGATGACTTGAATGTGGTAGAATCTTAATCCTTGAGGGACATTCAGATTGGATTAAATCCAAATTACCCATCCCTGAATGAGAGATCCTGAAACCCCATGATGTTGTCAATCAACAATCATATTGTAGGAATAAAAACATCACCTTTCAGATAGTGATGGTTGAGATCCCAAAAGTCAATGTAGACTCTGATCTATCTATTCTTATTCCGGAATGGTACTGGACCTCTTTGATGAATTTGTCATTGATGATCTTATCAATCTCAGCCTAGACCATGGCTCAATGAGAAGGGTGCATCATTCTAGGAAACTATTTGAACCCACGATGATTTTCATGGAGACTGAGAGGGTGGACAGAGACCTGAAGATCTATCCCTAGAGTATCATAATTTCTCCAAGGAAATACATCACAATAATTCCTTATGAAATCCATATATCATTGTTTCTCTCTTATATGACTAGATGCACTGATCGGTGCCAGTTTTTTATTTACCTTGGTACCTAGGTTCACCTATACCAATTCGTCGACCATAGTAGAGACTCCCACATCTAATGTGGGAGGATAATATTCCAAATCCTCTTTATAATCCGTGGAGGGAGAACCTTCGGTGGGAGGAAACTCCTCCTAGTCGATAGATCCTGACAGGACACTAGTGCCAGCCTGAGTAGCAGTGGAAACCTCATCGAGGGACTCCTATACTGGTTAATCCTTTTCAATGAAAGATTTTTACCTGATACCATTTGTACTTTGACCCAAGGGGGCATGTTTAATAATATAAAATAAATAGTGGCACGTCAGATTCATTTAGTTTATCCCAACCTTGCAAAACAAGCTATTATAACTTCTTGTTGTTGCCATTGGGTGAACATCCTGATACCTTATAAAATTAGGGGGATCTGAGATCAAACAAACCAGATTTTTGTAAGAATACATGGTGATCTTTTTGTGTACCATGTACATAGAAACACACTTCCCTTCATGTTAGAGACAATAAAGAATTTCACCAAATTTTGGTTCATGGCCTCCAATCGATGAATTGGGAAAATATAGAAATCATCCAGGTATGTCCACAGGTCGGTCACAACCATTTCATGTTCAACATAATTTTCCTAAACTAGTTTGTCCTTACTCTTACAGTAGTAGGAATCTAGGTATTAGACTTAGTTAGAGGCAATGGAAGACGTATCACCTTTGATTACGCCTACTATAGCATTAAGTGAGTACTTGTAGAATTGGTGATATGAGGAAGGTACTGCCACATGTAGATGGATCTATGGTCTATCCATCAACACATTTTAGGCGGTGTCTTATGAGACAACCATGAACTCAGTGCCAAAAACTAGGCCATCAAACTAGGCCTTCAAGAATATCATGCCAATTTGTTTCTACTACATCCTGTTATAACCATGAATCTTTAGGTTAGAGGGACTCAGCTCTGTTTAAAAAAACCCCGTATTGCAGAGTGTCTGAGTAGGGCATAGATTTATCCAATATCTCATTTCCATAATACAGCAACAGTCCTCCATGTCATTGAATGAGAAATTGATGTAAAATGGGTGGATGTGCACCAATATAAGAGAATATTCACCTTCTTCAGATAAAGGGATTATACAATGACATTCCTTATGCTCGATTATCTTGTCATGGAAGGATTTTTCAGCTTCAAATTTTGTGTCAAACTGAAGGGGGTTTATTAAAAACTCTATAAGGGCCTTGTCCATATCCTTTGATGGTTGGAGAGCCTCGAAGATATAGGGAACTACTAGGAATGATGGAATGATGCTTGAGAACATCATATATATGTTCTAGGAATACAGTTCTACAGAAAAGAGGTCGCTTAGTGGCGGGAGGTATGATGTGAACTATAGGTTGAACTGGTAGATTCTGGCTGGTGATGAAAAATGTCCCGCTACTCACCTATCAAACCGCATATAGTGGATACTATCTAATCGCTAGATGATTGGTGTCTATCCAAAATAGAACGTGGCGGATCATAGCACAGTTGTGGTCCCTCTTCATCATCATATAGTACAAGCGCTGGTGTATGAGGATATGATGAATTGAGATGAGAAGACTGAGCATGCTGAGCTATGTGTTGGGCCTATTGTATGGTCTTGGTGGGATGAAATAATTTGTTGGAAGTGACGACTAATTCATTTTGTAAATTCACATAACCATGGTTCGATAGACATTTTCATTGAATGGGGATGTTGTGAGCATTTTCCTGGCACTCTTTGTCATCCGGAACCATGTAAGGGTCTACCAGCTCGACAGTATTGACTGAAGTGTACCCCTAGTCATCACATGAGTAATCCTCTATTTTTATGAGGTATCTTGGAGAAATCCCTATCTTATGGGGCAGGAATTGTCCGAGAGTACAAGATAGATTTGGCACTGGTGGAGGTACTTGTCTTCCCTTGCATCGTCGATGCTTTCTCCCCAGAGAGGATGATGACTGAGATGTTTATACATAGGTGGTAGCCGAAGGTAGTACATCGACTTATAATGGTCTGGGGTAATTAAAATTTGCATAGATAATACCATGGGAATGGGTGAATACCTTTGGATCCATTCATTCATCATATGTTTGAGATCTGCTTTTAGAAACCTTCTATCATTCACTGCCATTATCAATATCAGGATTTATAAACACACAGGTCACCTATTTCGGGGCAGAACCCAACCTAAATTTTTTTTATCTACCTATTCTAGGAGCTCGAAATTAAACAAATATCACTACTTTAGGGTGTTCCAATGGAATATATTTTAGGGAATTAATTAGGCTGATCAATGAGATCCGCCTCTTCGGGCCTCCTGCATTTATGTATCCATAGGATTTTCTGGTCCAAGGAAATTCCAAAGTAACCAGGAACCAAAGACATAAAAAATGAGTATGTCTGGTTACTCTGATCTGATAATGGATCTCTAGAAGAATCTCCCTAACAAGGGGCTAGTGGGTCCTATCAAGGAGGTGGAACCTAATTATCTCACATAGGTGGCACTGATGCATTATGTTTGGGTGCTCACCAATTTTGAGGTGGGTACACCTAAGATGATGTTTACAACTGAGGTGGTGGGCCTCTTTGTTGCTATGGAGGTGGCTCCACCAGTAAAAATTACAAATACATGTGGGGCTCTATTTGTCCTGCCACGATGTTCTCAGCCATTGATACCCTTCTCGTGGGAGCTATAGAAGGTAATAGACAGGACTTCTTGGATTACAACACGGCTTCCATTAAATATTGATCTTCTTCAGAGAAATATCGGAACCCACCAAGGAATTTCTTAGTGATGAGATAAGGGACCAGTTTATTCTTCCCATTCCACACACAAAACATTATATGTTTCTCCTGGGTTAGTGGAATATTGAGATAATATGTTAGGCCCTTGAACCTAGAAAAAACGTCGGTGACGCGCTCGTTTGGCCTCTGCTAGAATTTCAAATGGTCAGAAATACCTATGTTCTATGTTGTGGAACTGAATAGGTAGAGAAACTGCCTATGAAAAACTTCCCAACCAGCTATCAACCCAATGGTTAATAGGTTGTACCATACAAATGCGGGCCATTCTAGTGTTTATATGAAATACTAGATCTTGGTGGCCTCCTACTACACTGGAGTTCCTAGCAATGGTCCACACCATGAAATAATGTCGCCTAGATGATGTAATAGATCAATTGTCCAATTAAAGGGGGAGAAGGTAGGATTTTTGAATTCTTTGGGTCCTGGAATATCATCCACCCATTCTTGATATGTCTTCCATCAGGTAGGATTTCCACATGTCGAGATTATAGGTCCCCGAGGAGAGATATAAGAGCTATCATTAGATCATATGGATGAGGATTCCAATATTGATGAGGGTACCATACCACCAACACCTTGAAAGGTTCTTTAACATCGTAAGAGGGCCTAATGGGTAGTGAGATGACTGGCAGAATTACTAAATGAGCTGGGAGAATAACTTTTAGAGTAGACAATATGAATTGTAGTGTGGTGGGAGGAACCTGAGCTAGTTTCAGAGGAAGCTTTTCACACAATTCAAGTGTATTGGGTGATATATATTGCAGATTCTTGCGATAAACACCATCATCTACCCTATCTAGATGGGCAGGGTTGTCGAGATCACCCAACATCCACTCACCAAGAAGAGGTCGTACCTAACACTTCTCTTGTTTCTTTGGTCTAGGATTACCGTAATATAGCCATTGTTATGCAGCATGATTGTAATTGATCTCATCAAATATATTTTTTTAGAAATCTATTACTGCAACACCACTGTTTTTGGGACATATTCCATCTTTTTTACTGAACAAGATGGATAAGAGGGTTTGTCGGTCCCAATTTCTTTCTTTCCATTGTTTGGCCTCTACTGGGAGGTAATGACTCATAAGATGAAGGAAGGGAATGAATCGTTCTGTGTTGGAGAGTATGGACACCAATACGATATTTCAGGTGTTGTACAATCCCATTGGGTTGAATAGGGTTGACCTATGATAGGACTAAAATGTAGTGCATCATACTTCCCCCATACATGGATATGGACATGTGAGGAATCTTCCATGATGACTTTTCATATATTAGTGTAGCACTATATGCATCATTTCTAGAGGGTCTACTGATACCCCGACATTTCTAGGTGCTGATCAAGAGGGAGTGTGGCTAAATTGATGGGGTGGTATTGTTGGAACTATTTTCATAGTGTTCCCCGCTCTTGAGGTAGGATTAATGAAAACAAAAATATGGAAATGCATCATCCCTAAGGTTTGGTGAAGCCACATAACCTCGTACTGGGTAATGGAATCTAGAATGTTGATGTTTGCAGTCGCAAATGGCCAGAAAGTCTTTGGTAAATGGTCTACTGTGACAATATAACACGAACTTCTCGACTCAGACTCAAGATCTAGCCTTTTATTGCCCACTCTTCAACTAGAGGTGGTTGTGGGACTGGTAATGACACTGAAGCTGACCATTATGATGGTAGGCTGGGCGGTGGAGATTATGATGTGTTGGATGACAATCTTTTGCATATTGGGAAGTCTTTTGAAGAATGCATATATTGTTCCACCACACCCCTATATGGTGGACTAATGACCACTGCTTCCCACACTGGGGATTGGGTATTTTGTGGTGGGCCATGATATTTCTCGTGCTTTATTGGTCCCCAGAACAACTCTATGTGACCACTGGTTTAGGTAGAAAGTGATATTGTTAATCATAAAGAGGATTTCATGGACAGGCCCAGGAATGGGGCCAAATATTCCTACTCTGGTATGTATATTCAGAGGGATATAAGGATATGTTGTACCACACACTCTGAAAGGATGATTCTAATACACCTAGTTCCTTCCCCAATCCCAAACACAAATGATTGGGATAAAGGTTTCAATATCAAATCGCACTCTGCTTTAAAATCTGAAAAGATGATAGGAATAATTGTGATTTGAGGATTCTTAGGATTCTTCCTCTAGTGGTGATGACCATCACTCCTTTTTCTGTATGGTTCATAAGGGCAGGGTAAATCTTTGACCTAGGGAGGACCTATGTTAGGGTTAGTGCTAGAGCAGGGAGTATCTCTATCTGTACAAAAGACCATGCGAGGAGAACCTAGGAAAATGTAAAATGGAACATGGGGATCACTCTTGTGAATAACAGTGTTGTAGTGGGGAATACCTCCCATATAGTAGGAAATCACATGGGGAGGGCCTCTATTGTAGTCATCCATATCCTGGAGAGCACCTTTGAATTGATCGGATTTGGTAGCTGTGGAATGAGGAGGGACATTGTTTTGACCATACTTGATATGGGAAATACCTGCATGATGATCGTCAATGTTCCAGTGAGGTACACTTCTAGAGTCGGTGAGAAAATGGGTAGGATCCCCATACTGGTAGTTGATGGGGTAAGGAGGGCCCCCACATTGATAACCTGGTAGGAAAAGTAAATTTTCATACATGATACTAGGAGCACATGAAGGTCCTTCGTGATGAGTGTCGATGAAGTGAGGAGGGAATCCACTAGAATTAATTTTGAAGTAATGGGTATTACCTCTGTTCTAGATGCAGGAGATGGGAGGAACTCCACTCTGTCAGATGAGGGTATGAGGAGGACACATGTACTGGACTTCGTCATCATGGATTAGACTATGATGACTGTTGCATTAACCGATGACTAGGGAGGTTAACTGATCCTACTTGTGAGGTGGATGGTGCCTCACTCCAGACCATGAATGAAGGAGTTCCTAACCTAGGACAGGGATGTTCCCCTTCTCTTAGATAACAACTAGGGTCCAATACAATATGCTTTTGGTGGATCAGGCCATAGGAGTTGTGGAAGATGATTCCTCAGGGCGGAAATCTTCTAGATTTTCTAAAATGCATTGACCCCAGGTAAGACAAACTATGGCCAGATGTGAAGGGGTATGGAGCACATGCCCCTCTGTCTATGGGACTAGCTGGTGATTGTGACACAACTGGGTGGGATCCCACCTCGGTGGATCCCTAGATTATTTCCTATCTAGGTAGACTAAGACATCCCTTAATTAATCCAATTAAGGGATGGTATAGTAAGTGTGTTCTATGGATATGCTTCCCAATCTGTCTAATGTTAGAGTGGTGAGAAGAAGCTCCCTGTGTGGCCCTTTTGGACAGCGATGTTGACTGGGTATGAATGCCTCCTGGTCCTGACGGGCCATGGCCCTTGTTAGGATAACCCCCTCTTGTTCTTAGCAATACATAATTGTTTTATTCACCCTCCTCCAAATAAATTCAAAGGATGATATGGGTAATGGATTCCTGGTAGTCATGGTCATGATTGTTTCAGTAGAAAATATGGATATGTGTGGAACTACCATGTTGGAATAACCCATGCCCCTACGTCTTCAGGCGGGAGGTGATCAGTTCCTTGTAGCTTGATCATGGCTCCTACAAAGCAGGAAAATTCACCCATTATTATAGATATTAAAAAATAGATTCGTAGTTCCCCAGCACCATTAAATCATCTATGAAAGGATTAAAAGATCCACTCTAACAATGTCACTAACAGGGATTCACAACGATCAACTACCCCAACTCATGGAGAGTTTCATTACAGGTCCAATATTTTCATGGTGGGACCCAGTCTTGGATAGCAGGATCTGGTGACATTCTCATCTATTGAGATCTTGAACGCTACTAATATCTATATTGAGGAGTAGAATTCACGTCAGGTTCACCATTTTTGTTTATGAAACTTTCATCGGGGTGTACATATTTTTGTCAAGGACATGCAGTTGTTTCCATGCATTCCTTCTTTCCAAAGGTGGGCGACATCATTTGTTTATTCATATAAATTCTCTATTTTATTGAAATGAGATGATGGGATGTTAGCCTATCCATATATAGATTCCTCCTCAGAATAGGTCGCCTAGTCCAGGTCTCCCTTAAAGATTAAGACGTTGGTCATGAAACTCATTCTAGTTCCATATCATTGTGGACTCCGATTAATTGAACAACTTCTGTCAGGACATTCCATGGGGTCAGTAGAGGGATGAAACCTTGGGTCAAGTGAGTAGTCATGTTGGTTATCAGTGGCATGTATAGGTGGTAAATCACTGGTACACCTGGATTTCACCCCTTATGGTAGGGCTTCTCGAGAGCATGGAAGCCCAAGGCATCCCACATCGAGTGTGGGGGATCGTAATCTATAGGCATGTCCCTAAGGATTTCCTCGGATTCATATGTTTGACATGAGGTATGCCTCAATTTTAGTGTCTAGAAGATATGGATTAGACTTATCCGATCACTGATGGGAGTGGATTAGATTGGTATATCTTTAAGAGGGAGAACCTATGAGGTTTACTATATGGGTGGATCAAGGCACCCAATAAGGATGGATCTGAGGATCATTTGGTCCCGACAAGGGTACAACATGGTTTTCCATTGGCTGGGATGAAACTTTTTGGAGTCTTCCTACAGACCCTATATAGAACTGTTGGATCAAAAACCACGTAGTTTGAGATCATGAATAATGGGATCAGGATGTAAACAGTGGACAAAAACATAAATACATGATGTGGATTACGTGTGGTCACCGGCCCAGAAGCTATGAAGGAGAAATCAAATAAATGGGGCTTACACATTGTTATTGGCCTGAATGGATGGCATGATTTCACTAGGATGTGGATCCCCATGTAGAATCATGGTTGATATGGATGGATTGTTAAATGATGGGATGATTGGGGATGGAACCGAGAACCGATGAAAAGGTGAATGTGTTGGGATTGAACTTCGAAGATGTTTCCTACATATCCCAATCGTAGGGAATCAATGTCCATGTAGTTTTGGGATAGTGAGATGAGTCACCTAAGGAAGAATCTCATGAGAATAGATGCATGGATGGGACCCAAAGGAAGTAGGACCGTTGGGATGGGGAATGACATTCCCAAAACACAAAGGCTCATGGGAGAAACCAGGATGGTACATGAGTGATGGTCTCAAACCTCAAAGAGACTTCCTAGGTTTTCTAGTGGCATGGAATCAAAGTCCACATAGTTTGGCATAGGTACATATAATTTGGGCTTACACAAAAGATGAAAATCATAAAACATGAATGGGATAACATGTGGTTTTTCGCCCATCAACAAAGTGACACTCTAGGTTGGAGGAGAATGGGTAGAGTATTGGGCATACGCATGGTTAGCTGCCCGAGAACTAGTCTGACACCTGCAAAGGGTGGACTATGGATGTGGCATCTAATAAATGAGATGATGAATTTTACTAGTTTTTGTGGTTGAGCCTCGTGGATTCGTCCTGGGTACCCTATCAGAGATCAGAACCCACTTAGTTTGAAAGCATACAGTTTAGCATCATGCTGGACAAACGGAGGGAATACAGTTTAATGTCATGTTGGATGTGGTTTAAATAAATTGAAGATGGTTAGGATAGATGAGTGACAAGATTGAACCTCAATGATGCTTCCTATGTACCTCACCTGGAAATGGAAAAGGTAAATTTCCATGTAGCTCATCTTAGTGGGTCATGGGGATTAATCACTAAAGGGGGACCAATGTGGATTTCATGTTAGTTGCTTATAATATTTCCATGTGAGTCTTTCCCAGTGTGAGAAACAAGAGGCAAAAAACCAGATGATCACATCCTGGAATGTGTGTCTATTCAAAATGGAGCAAGGATTACACATGGTTCATGGCCCATGTTAAGAAATTAGGGACTCACTCCATGAGTGAGGCCTAATGAGGAAGGAGGGTGTTTAGATGTATGAGGATAATATGGCCGTCATACCTGAATTATCCCATTATAAGGTGACCAAGATTATGTGGAGACTACACGAGGTGTGCATGGAGACAAATATTAGAGGGAGAGGGGATTGATAAGGCACTGATGCCCATCCCCATAACATTTCTCTCTGGGCATGTCACTTATGTGGTGATCACAATTTAACATCATGTGTTGGGGATGCATGTGCTGGGTAGTTTAGTGTCATATGGCTCAGACTGTGAGGATTAACTCCTCAATACTATGACATACATAACTGTTGAATTTTAGCCCTTAGTGAAGGTAAGTCACCAATAATGACATATGAAGACGGGGTTGTGGAGTGATCCATTGAGGGGTCCACATTAGAGTGGCTATGAGAAGAAGCAACAACCATTAGTGTTCATATGTAAAGAGGCATTAGATAAAGAAACACTACCTGAAGAACCACCCAATGGTATTTGAAATTACGTCATAAAAGTTTGAAGGACCATATGGGAGAAGGGTTTAGGGAAAAAAATTCCTCTCAAAGAGGGGATACCCAAAGATCAGGGGCTTGTAGAAAACATGGGCTCATAGAGCACATGGTCTTGCAGAGCATAGGGGCTCAGAGATCACAGGGGCTCGGAGAGCATAGTGGATTGTAGAGAACAAGGATTAATAGATATCATAGGCTCACAAAGAATAGGTCTTTTTATATCTCATGGGCTCGATGATCACACGATATTGCAGGGCACATAGGCTCACAGAGCACAAGGGCCTGTAGATCTCACGGGCTCGCAGAGCACATCAGATCACAGAAGATATGGATTCTCAAAGAGGAGGCCTTTACAGATTATAGTACCCCTACCTTAGCATTAAGGACACTTGTTTTGGAGGGTGCTTCTGGACTCTTGGGTACTCAAAAAATTCATGAGTAACCAAAGGGGGATCGATACATTGAGATGGCACATAGGTTCTGTGAAGGGTATCCCCCCATGAAGAGAGGGTAAATTTGAGAAAAGGGAATAGGATTTTACAATGATCAAGTACATCATATGATTAAGTATTTCGATGGATTTTCAGAGGAAAGGGTGCTTTGAAATTTGAGATTGTAGATGGTGAATGGTTAGTGTGATGGTCCTTTTTTAATTGGGGGAGAAAGGTATTTATAGGTGTTAGGAGGGTGAAAAGGGTAGAGGATGTAACATGATGTAACTTGAGCTTCGCTATGAGAGATTTTGTTAATTATGTTTCTCAGAGTTGTAAAGTCGACCATCAACCCCTCTGTGGTTCTGAGGCTTCCTTCATTCCCTCCTAGGCAGTTACATAGGCTTCTATCAATTTTGATGGATTCGAAGAGGTGGATGTCCCCCCTACACTTTGCGGAGCCTCCAATCATGTTCCTTTTAAACGTAGAGTCGAATGTCGGGTTTCTTAGTAGCATCCATAGAGAAGGCCTCACAATTGGACCAACCACGGTGATGAAGGGATTTGTGAGGGCTCTTCGCAAAGTAGTCCTTTTTTGGCATCTTTTTTTGCCTTTGCTTATTTTCTCCAAGGAGAGTATTTTGGTGCCAACCAACTCTTTCACGTAAAATGAAGGATTTCAATTCGGAAAACAAAATTATCTGTTCAAAAAATGGTTTTTAGTTTAATAAAATTGTATATATTTGATAATTTGGAAAGAATTTATACACATTTTACCATTAATATAATTATTCATAATGATTATATTATTCCCATTTTGAACAGAAAAATTCATTTTAGAATATAATAATTAGGAAAAACTGAATGGATGAGTGAGTTTAGTAATTTCAAAAGAAGAATAATTAACCCATATAAATATTTCTATTTAAAGAATAAACATCGGAACTTAGGTTTTGGAGTTCATTATGAAACTAATTAAATTCAAGGATTACTAGTTTAACTATAAATAATAAATTGACATATAATAAAAATTATATGATTTAATTCCAATGTTTAATGAAAATAAAAAATATATATGACAAATGAATAGGTATTCCAATATTTGACACATCATTTTATATAACATATTAATATATCATAGTTTATAAATACTCTCAATGTTTAAGAAAAATTTATAACCGCTACATTTATTAAATGAAGATTGAAAAAAAATTAAAAAATTATAAGGGGTTTCTAATGTAATCTACAAAAATATTGATTCTCACATTAAAATACCACTACCACACCCTTAAATCCCAACAATAAATCCAATGTTGGACTCTAATTTTGGAGTGAAAATTAAATTGGATTGATTCAAAAATTATTTCAATTAAATTTTTATAAAACATGTGCAAGGGTCACAAGAATCTCAAAAAATAATAATTGAAATAAATTCCATCGATTTGAAAATTAGATCTTAAATTTCATATTTTTTACTATGAAACTAGAATAATAGGATTTCCCAAATGAAACATAAAGTATCATGTTAACTATGTCCTCAATAACAAGAATAATTTTAAAAGGACTGGTTCAAAAACTCATAAAACAGGCCATCAAAAATTTAACATGATAAAAAACGTTAAAAGACAATTTTAGACAGATTTTCCTCAACCTGTAATAAATATAGCATGATACGTACTATTGTAAATAATTATATTATATATTATACTATTATCTATATAATCCCCTCAATAACATCCCTAATTCCACCCTCTGGGGACATATGAAAAAACATAATATTCACATTTCTAAATTTGATACTAATAAATGTGACTGAATTATAGCCATCCAAAACATTCAAAATCAAATAGAAATACTGTATCACTTACCTAACTTTAGACCATTATAGATTAGAATTTAATAAAATTTGGACAAACTATTTCATTTAATACTCATGTCTCGAAGTGGTCATTTTTTTATTATACCCATCTTTTCTTATTTCATAATAATTCTTCAAAGTGAATGGTCATTAAATAATCGGTGGAAATAATATGAGAATTATGGTTTGGTGAAACAATCAAAGTGAATGATCATATAGTAAGATATTTTATACCTATAGAAACATGAATCACAAATTAGGAGACCAATATTAATTCTTTAACATGGGACAAGAGTCATATAAATCCCCAGTCATGATCCTTGTGAATAAAATCCTTGAAAAAGGTATCAATTATTACTCATATAAATAACTGAAAAACTATATAGGTACCTTGGAACATCGAAAATGTTTCATGGAATCTCCTTGATAGGATAATTCCAACATTCTCATAAGAGTAACTTTCAACATTTAACTATGTATTCTTTTAATAGCTACTCATGTTTTGTAAACTATTTCATCTCTTAGGAGTAACTTAAAATGTCTAACTCAATAATAACTTAGTAGTATCATACATTGTAACACCACAAAGTTTTGTAAATTATTTTTTTCTAATTATTTTAATATTTCAAAAAATTTCATTCCACGGAACACTAAATGTAGTTTTCTTATAAAATCAAATTTTTTTGATTCAGTTATACTCAACAAAAAGTTGTTATCCTACAAAAGACAACAAGTAGATTAACTTGTAGTACATAGAAAACTATTTTTTTCTTGTATTAAACATAATACCAAATCCCTTTAATATCTTGTTTTACACAAAAAAAATTGAGTCTCACCAAACTACAATATACAATTAATATGATTATTAAAATATTATTACATCTACAACCTAGATGTTGGAATGTAAGTTAGGAAAAAATTAAAAAAAAATTGAAAATATTATTTACACATGTATATAAAATTAATCCCTTGGTTATCAATTACTATAAGTTAATGTGAAAAGTACTTGAAAATAACACAATTACTTTTATATGAAAAAGCTTTTCTATATAAAAACAAAATTTTATCTAAGTAAATTAAACAGATCAATTTTGTTTAAATTTTTCAATAATATTTATATACTATACATTAAAGAAATATTTTTGATACCTATAAAATATATTACATGGGAATAAGATAAGAATGAACACAATTTTATGAATAAAAAGATGTAGTTTTCTGAAAGGTAATTTTACCGCTATTTGATAAAGAACCCATTTGAAATATGATTTTTTTCCCATTTATAATGTTTATTTGGAAAAATAAAATTAATTATTTAAATAAAATTATAAAAATTCACTATGGATATATTTTACATATTTTTTAATAAGATTTATTTCTTTATTAATAGTGAAAAACACAATATTTTTATTCAAAACTGCTTTTTCATCTATTTTATTTTTATAGATAAAGAATTATCTAATTTGTTTTTTAAGGTATATTTAATTAAATTATATATAATTTAATCTACTTTATTTTATTTTAATAAATTTCACGTTGATTTCAGATATAAAAACACATCAATCTTTTGATCAATTTTACTTTAAAACCCCACTTTTCATCCTGTTGGTGGGATTAAATTTAAACTAATTTAATCTACATATTAAATTGGAATCTGGAAAAATTGATTCCATATTTAGAATAATAATAAATTATATTTTCTATAATGATATAATTATTTTAAAAAAATATTTGTTAAAGTGAATTAAATTAATTATTTTGATGATGAGAATAATTTTCATAATAACTTACTTAACCTTATATTTCAAGCCCAAAATGACATAGAATCTTTTTAGAAACCCATTTATTTTTATATATAGACCATATTAACATTTTTTTATTTGAACAATTATTTGAGCCTCCTCACATTGGAAAACATGGGTGGAATCCCCTTTCAAAATATTACATGATTGACACTCCTCCACTATATAAAGGCACTCGCCCCACCAAATTATTCACACATCTCAATCCATTTGGTATATTAAAAATAAAGTAAAATAAGTTCCTAAAATCCATTCATTCAACCTAAAATCTTAGATTTGGGAATAAATACTTCCATGATAGTCTTTTGGGGAAGATAAATATGAGTTACCAAAAGAAGAGGTAACATTATTCCTCAAGCCCCATTATTTTATATTCATTCTCCACCACCTAAATTATTATTATTACAAAATTATATATTAAAATTCCTATAATAAATATTCTATTGTTTTTTTATTATAATGTTTTTACATACTATTACACACACTTCCATCTAATTTTTATGAAACTTACCATTCTAGTGTACAACAAACTACCGCCTCACGAAATCATATTGTTTGTTTTTTCCATTACGACCTCTCATGAGTGATAATTATGATGTCAACTATATTTTATGTGGTATATATGATATGTATTATTTATTTATTATTAAATAATTATTATATAAAATATACCTTCATTATTTCCATTTTATGTAAATAAGATAACATTGTTTGTGGATTATGTGGACTTCCAACTCCTCAAAGCAATGTGATTCGTTCACAGTTTACATGGAAATTAATTATAGATGGGTTTAATTAAATTAAATGATATGTATGACATGATAATGATACATGAAATATATTATGTATATATATATATAATTCATTTTATTTCTTTAAATATTACAATGATACAGAAACAATGTTCATCCATATTCACATCTTACTCCCTCTATGAACGGTGTATTCCATTTCATATTTATTTATATTATAAATTAATATATAATGAATATATATATATATATATATTAAAATAATATTTTAAATTATTTAAATATTTCAATTATGATATATGTATGAGGATCCAGAATAACAAGACAAAATATATACGAAAAATAATGCAGGATATTACCTCAAACGTAACATTCAAATAGAGTTGATGATAAACCAGTAATAAAAATACAAAACAAAAAAATTTATTGTATTAAATAAAATAATGTGGTTATTTGGTAGATTTATAATAAAAATATATTTATTATACTGGAGGTTTTAACATGTATGAATAAATTCAATACTTATTATAAGGGAATTTCATCTCACTTTTTATTTCCATGAGATACATGTCATATTCACCACTCATTTATTTTTTGTGGTGTATATACTTCCATATTACATATTATATAATTTATTTAATTATGTTAAAATCATTATTTTATGTTATTATCTCATGTAAATTATGATGTTAATAATACACAAGTAGTAAGGGTTTTCTGATTTCACTTTTATTTCAGTGAGATTTATGTTTTATTTAACACTAATTTTTGTTTTAAAGTGTATATACATACAATTAATGTATTATTTGATACTTATTCAAAAATGTATTGTTATTTACATATCTATTTAATGATATTTTTTAATGAGGTTTATGGTTTAATTATTCCCAAATCTGTAAATTAATTTGGTCTCTATTTTCCTTCTTTTTAACACATGAAATGTTATGCTCCTATATTTTTTTAATGAGGTGTATATACTACTTTTAAAATGATATATCATGAATATAATTATTTTCATGATATTTTAAACATAATTTATTGTTATTATTTCTATTTTATTATGATTTAATGTTATATATGGGTAATAATTTATTACTATAATCTCATCATTTATCAAGATTATTTTTTATTATGCTTCCATTAATGAAATAATTTTATCCATCTCTCAAGAATGATCCTAAATTTTATTATTCGCTAGTTATTCATTTTATATAAAATTAATGGTACCATTTTATGTAATATTTATTACCTTTTATTTTTAATAAATCAAATTTATGAAAATCTGACTTTATTTCTCCTTTCTGTCGGAAATCAATGTCCATTTAAAACTATGTTTTCTAAATATTTTTTCAATAATGTTTTAATATTATTTTATGATTTATAAAAGTAATTTTTTCCAATTATTTACGTTTTACATAATTTTTTTAAATGTAATATTCTGGTCATTTTCTGATCAATGCACATTTATAACCCTTTTAGTGTTTAAAAAGAATGTTTGCATGTATGGACTTACCCAATATTATGACAATCAATTCCTGATGCATTAATTGTAATATTACAAGGATATTTTTTAAAAGAAACGTTTTTTCTTAATATTATGTTAATTTTTTATTTAAAATTTTTTTCATTGAAAAATAGTTTCCAAAAAAATTAGGTTTAAATTGTGTATTAAATAATTATCAAATCATCTTTTATATGTATTCAAAAGAAGTTTTTTAAAAGAAAATTATATCATGGGTTTGAAATATTATTTTTTATGTTTTCAAATTATATTAAAAGAAACAGATTTAAAAATGTTTTCTGTATTGTTTAATAATTTCTCAATGAAATTATTTTCAAACTTTTTTCAATCTTCATTATATATTTTCAAGGTTATTATCAAGGAAAACGGTTTTCAATGATTTTTATGTTTTAAAAATTGTTTTCCAAAGCCTAAAGGATATTTTCAACAATAAACGTTATGAATTTGTTTTCTAGGTTCCAATATATGTTTCAAATGTAGTTTGAAGGAAAATTATTATATAAAATTTATATAATTTAAAATTTTATTTTCAAATAAAAAATATGTTCCAAGGGGTCTTTCATAATCCTTCTCCATATAAGTTTTCATCCTTGGTTATAGTTTATTATTTACTAGATATATGATCCAAGGATAACATTCATATTATTTCCCTATATGGTCTTTGGTTTTGGTGTCTTAATGTTTATGAAACATATTGATCATAGGTTATACCATGATAAATTCATATGAAACCTGCTTTATTCCATTGGTTTTTCTAAGATGGAATGATAATTAAAGAAAAAAAATTAGTAGGTTATGATAAAATTAATGGTTTATGATACCCATTTCATTTCAAGGGTTATTATTTTATTGTTATGAAACCCATATCAATTTACAGGTCACGAAATGATTAATATTTTATGGAACATGTATATATGGTATCATTAGGAGATTGTTGGGACTAATATATCTCAATAATGAATTGGGTAATGATTTATATATATTGAGATAATGATTAAAAACAACTCGAATAGATTGATCAACATTTGGAAATAGTTTTTTTCTTTATCCACTATGGGAAATAGGTGTGTCCTAATCCACAATGGGAAACAAGTCCGTCCTAATCCATTTTGGGAATCATGTTCATCCTGATCTACTATGGGAAACATGTATTTCTGGATCCACTATGTTTTTGGTCTTGGTGTTTAACCTATAAATATGTAATGGTTTTATATATTTTATATGGTTATACACGTATATGATATGGGCATATGGTTCATGATTGATTTATGATAATTTATCACCCTTATGATTTATGTCTTATGAACTTCATATATTTTTTCCATGACTCATTTATATGATCTCTCATATGTTGGGTATCATCTTAAAAAGTTATTATAATTTCCTCGTACACTTATGTTAATGTTATTCTTTCATATCTTGTTTATTTACCCTTATTGATCTTTTGAGCTCACAGTTTCTTATTATTCAATTCCCTAGATTATGAATAAAATTTTTATGTAGAAGTACTAAAGGGGAAGATCACTGTGGGAAACATTGAAGATCTTTCACAAAGTTAGTAGATATTGTTTCAAGAATACAAATACACTAAAATATTATTCTCATAAGTCATGTAATTTTTTAATTTGATGATTATTAATAAAAAATGATGTAATATCCAAGTATATTAATTCGAGGTCATTATAGTTTGTATCATAGTAATGGTTTAGTCAAAAATTAGAAACTCCGATGAGAAATAACTAGTCAGATCCCTAATGATATTTATATGGATATTTGTAGATATTTATTTAACTATATGAATAAGGGGTCATATATTTTAATGTATGTTTTATGATGTAGGCATCTTATAATTATTTTTAATCATTATGTAGTTTTCTTCCGTGATAAGTGTTTCTCACCATATGTTTTCTTGTTTTATTTAATCCTGGGAATTAGAATGAACATTGTTAACATTGAATGTTTTAGATGTGAAATTTATGGGCACTATGAAAATATATTTCTTGACTTGAAATTTCATAAAAATAATCAAGAAGGTGATATGAGTATTGGTCATACTGCTGATGATAATGGTACCACAAACAACATGTGAAATGTATGGGATATTATAACATAATTTTTCACATTAAACATAAGGATTTTTATTATATTGTGGATGATGAAACTTAACACTTGATTAATATTTCATATTCTAGGAAATATTTGTTAAATAATAAGAAGATTAAGCATGAGTAAATGTTTAAGAATACTGTTGGATTGTTGAAGTGTATATGTCTTGTAATTTAATTATTATGTTATAAAAATCCACAAATATATATATGTATTTTAAGTATAATATTTTCATTAAGAATAAAAAAGGATACAATGAATGATGATTAATACTTTCAAAATTATGTTAATGGGAAGGAGATATTTTGATTAAGGGATTTTAACCCTTAATATGTTCCTAATATTGAGATAATGATGCTTGGAAATAGATATGTTCGATATGAATAAGTAAATTTTATGGTAATGATTACCCTAAAAATAATAAATGATTTGTTGAAAAATTGGTTGATTTTTTTTTATGTGTACAAAATGTTTTAATTTATGGAATATATCTTATAATATTTGGAATAAGGAAGCATGAAATTTTTAAATAAGTGTTTACGGTAATTCAGGTTATTGCTATGTTTCAATAGAATCTATAATGAATGAATTAAAATGTTTTAAATGTGTTAATAAGATATATTTTATTATATATTTGGGACAATGTTAAGCTAGTTTTTTTAAATTTTGTAACATTCATACTGATGCTTGAAATTTATATTTTTTAGAAGGTTTATTAGGTCAACCACTTATGGAATGTTTTATGTTCATTTTCGGAAGAGGATTTTGAAATTTAAATTATTATCTCTAAATATGAGGATTATTGAATATTTCATAACATATTCTAAACTTTTTTTGATATATAAATACAAATGGAGTCAAATGTCATTCTATTTACGGATATCATGACCTTATAATTCTTTAGTAATATTAAATTTACCTTTATTTATGGGAATAAGAGATAAAATGTAAATTTATCAAGGAAAAAATGATAAGCTATTTATGAGATCATGTAAGTATATAATTTCGGGAAAATTCATCAAAATTATGAAAAATGGTCTTGAGATAAAATTTTGTCATGTTATCATCATTTTTTATGATATCAAGAACTTTTTTAAAGCTATATTGGGCTATTGATTTTTGATTGTTAACTTTATCCTAACCATGTTCTCTATCACTCTTAATAAGAATATCATAGTTAGATTTGTCTTCAATATCTATGTTTTCACTTGACACCATTATTATTATATGTGGAAAACTAGTTATGAGTTAAGTTGGGAAGCCATTATGTTTCTAATATTCCATTTTCAATGGTTGTTGTAGTATTCATTTTTACAATGTGGGTTTCTCGAAAATGAAATTTGAAGTACTAATAATGTGATAACCCAAAAATCCATCAAGGAATAAATTAATTTTAAGGGGAGTATAATGTAACAACTTGAGATTTTATGAATTATTTTTTAAAAATTAATTTAATCTTATAAAAAAATTTATTTCATGCCACACGGAATATAGTTTTTTATGTAAAATCATTATGTCTGGAATATGTTATACGCAACACCATGTTAATATTGCATAACATAAAACACATATATTAGCATTCGGTACACTCAAAACTAAGTTTTTCTTGTATTAAATCCAATAATGAGTATCATGAATATATTGTGTTACACTCGAGGTTGAGTTTCACCGAACTACAATATACTATTAATATGATTATTTAAATATTATTATAGGTACCACCTAGCAATTGGAAATGAAATTATAAGTACAAATAACTAAATTTTGAATATATTATTTATCCATGTCTATAAAATTAATACTTTGGTTATCAATTAGTTGAATTGAATTCTAGAACTATTTGAAAATAAAGAAATTAATTTTATATGAAAACTATTTTTCAAGGTACAAACACATATTAATATCAATAAATTATATAGGACACATTGGTTAATGTTTGCAATAATATTTTTAGATTTTATATTCAATAAAATATTTTTAAACACATACTATATATTTTATATGTATAATATAATAATAAATCCAATTTTATGAATAATAATATATATTTTTTAAATAGTGATTTTACCGCCTTTTAATGGATAACTCATTTTAAATATGAAATTTTTACAAATTTATAAATATAATATTCAGAAAACAAAAATAAATTTTTAATTTGTAATATAAAAATTTACTTTGGGTAAATTGTTTGTATTTTTCTAAGAAGTTTTAATCTATTGATTAATAGTGAAAAAAATTAAATTTTAAATTAAAACTGATATTTCATCTAATTAATTCCTATAGAAAAATACTGATTTTATTTCATTTTAAAATAAAATTAAATAAATTATAACATAATTAATCCAATTTATATATTTTTAATCAATTTCACATTGAAATTTGATATAAAAAGATAACAAGTTGTTGATCATTTGTGCTTTCAAACCCTACTTTGTAGTTTCTTCACTAGGATTAAATTTAAATTAAGTTTTTCCACTTATGTGATTAGATTTGGGAAAATATTATTCAATATTTATAATAATAATAATTTATAATTTATAATAATTTCAAAATAGTTTTTGACCAAAAATATTGTTGAATGTGATTAAAATTAATCATGGTGATTAAGAGAAAAATTAGTTTAACAAAGTAATAAACCCTTAACATAAGCACCAAAAGTTAATATAAACGTATCCAAATGACATTGTATAATTATATTAAGACCCTATCCTACATTTTCTATTATAATTATGATTATTGAAGATACATTACATGGGTAAAACGTAGGTGGAATTCCCTTTTCAAAAATATAGGATAATGTCACTCCTCCTCCTCTATATAATGTCATTCACCCCTCCAACATATTGAAACCTCTAAATAAAATTTTTCTCCCAAATCAACTCAAATATGCTCAAAAAATCCATTGATTCATCCTAGTAGTCCCACTTTGGGAGTAAATCCATCCATAGAAGCCATGTGGTCCAATCAAAAAGGACATACCCAAAGAAGAGGTAACGTCCTTTCTCAACCTCCTATAGTTTATTTTCATTGTCCACCACGTAAATTATTCATATTCCATTATTATATAATAAATTAAGTATCCTAAAAATACTGATATATTTTTATTTTAAGTGTTCTACCTAAAAGTACACACAATTCAATTAAATTGGTAATGAACTTACTATTCTTATGTATGATGAAATGTCGCCTCATGAAATGATGTTATTCATTTTTCTTTTACGATCTCTCAAGATTTGGAATTATGATGGAAAATATATTTTTATATGATACATAGTATATTTTATATGAATTTATTCTTCTTTAATTATTATATAAAACATATCTTTTTTTGTTCCAATTTGTGTAAATATGATACCATTGATTGTAGACTTGTGGACTACTGCCTCCTCCAAGCGATGTGATTCATTCACACATTACATTGAATGTATTAAGTATGGGTTTAGTGAAAATAAATAATATATATGACATAATAATTATAATATTATGAAATTATATATATACATATTTTTCTTTTAATTTTATTCTTTAAATATGATAATAAAATGGAAAAAACTTTTATGCGTACGTACGACCTACCGTCTCTTTGAAAGGTATATTCAATTTCATATTTATATGTTTTAATGATTATTATAAATACATATATACTGGATATATATGTTATTTTAATCAATTTTTACATTCTTTACATAATTAAATCTTGATCTATGAAAGTGGAAAATGAATAAAAAACCAAAACAGATATGAAAAACAAAGTGGACATTACCCAAAACATAACATTAACATGGAGTGGTTAAAATGGATAATAAAAGTCACTGAAAAATAATATATGGTTTTAAATATAATAATATGTTTTTATTTTATATGTATAATAAAATTATATTTATTCTACAGGATGTTTGAAAGCGTATAAAGAAGGTCAATACTAAAGGTAAGGGATTTCATCTCACTGTTTATTTCTGTGAGATACATTCCATATTCACCACCATCTAATTTTTTTGGTGTATATACTCCCCTAGGACATGATATATCATTAATTTAAATAATTTAATTATATTAAATGATTTAATGTATGTTATTATCTCATGGGGATCATGATTATAAAGCTACTCTTACTGTAATGATTTTACAATCTCAATTTTATTTATGTGAGACTTATACTTTATTAGACTCTTATTTTTTGTTTTGTGATTTATATACATCATTTTAATGTGTTATATGATACATATACTTAATTTTATGTATATTTAAATATCCCTTTTACTCGATTTATTTCTTGGGGCTTTTGATTCAAAAGATTGTAAATCAGTAAAGTAAACGTGTCTCAATTTTCCTTCTTTTAGACACATTTAATGTTTATCACCTATATCTTTCTATGAGGAGTATATACTACCTTTGAGATGTTTTATAATTAATTTCATTGTTTTTATGATATTTTTTCCTTCATGTGATGTTATTCTTTAAATTTTATTATTATTTAATGTTACCAATGTTGTAATGATTTATTTCTACAATCTCATTGTTTATCATGATTGTTAAGGATTATGATTCCATTGATAAAATATTATGATAAATATATTAATAACTGTCATGAATTTTCTAAACCTATAGTTATTAATGTTTTATACATGTAATGGTACCATTTTTCCTCTCTATTGTACTCAATTAAATTAATAAAATGTTTCCTATGAAAATCTAACATTATTTTTTCATTAAGTTGGAAATCAGTGTTCTTCCAAAATAGTGTTTCAAAAAATTATTTTCAATAATGTTTTACTATTATTCTTTTATTTTTAAATTAAATATTTACCCATGTTTTAGCATTTAACCAAAAAGTGTAAAAGAAATCTTCTTTTCATTTTCTGATCAAGGAATTTTTGATAAATTTTTAATGTTCAAAATGAATTTTTGGCATGTATATACTTACCGAACATAATTAGCATAATATGATTGATGTTTCATTTTTATTTGTTCAATGAAATAATTTTTAAATAAAAATTATTTCCTAATATTCTTAATTTTTTTTAATTTTAAATGGTTTTCAATGAAAATGGGGTTTCAAAATTTTCTTTATGTTTAAAAAGTGTTTTAAATGATTTTCAAAGCCTACATTAAATTTTTTCAAATTGAGGTTTTCAAATAAAATAATTTTATCTATTTCATATCATATTTTATATTTTTTCAACTTATTTTCAATGAAAAACGGTTTAAAAAAAATTGAATATTATTTTCTATGTTTTCATGGGAAAATGTTGTCAAAATGTTTTCAAGATTCCATAAAATATTTGAAGGTTATTTTCAAGGAAAATGGTTTTCAAAAAGTTTTGTGTTTTAAAAGGTTATTTTAAATGTTTTAGAGATATTTTATTCAAGAAAATGTTTAAATGATTTTTTTTCAATATTCTTTTATATGTTTTCAATGTAGTTTAATGGGAAATGATATTAAAAATGTTATGTGTTTTGAAAAGTGACTTTCAATAAAAAGCATTGTTCCAAGTGATATTTCAAAATCCTTCTCCATAAAAGATGACTTATTTGGTTATATTTTACACATTAATATTTATATTATCCTAGGTTACCATTCACATTATTTCTATGAATTGTCTATGTTTTTATGGATTGATTTTTACGAAACATGTTTTCTTCATTTGGTTATACCATGCCAAATGATAATGAAACCTGCTTCCTTTCATGGGTTATACATGAATGAAATGATTATAAAACATATATATTTACCCTGGGTTATAATATGATTAAATCGGTATGATAACAATTTCATTTTAGCAGTAATAATATTATGATTGTGAAATCTGTTTTTTATGACTCATGATAAGATGAATGTTTTATGGCACATGTATAATTGATATCATTATGAGATGGGTGGGGCCTATATCTCCTTCCAATGAATAGAGTACTGATTTATATCTCGTGAGATAATTATGGGAAACAATTCTATGGGATTTACCCAATAATGGAAATAGGTGTGTAATGATGTATTATGGGAAACATGTGTGTCCTCATCCACAATGGGAAATAAGTGCTTCCTATTCCACAATGGGAAATAGGTGTTTCTGGATCCACCATGGGAAATAGGTGTGTCCAAATCCATTATCCCTATGGTATTGTTAGTTAACAATGAAATATGAAATGGTACTCTATATTTATAATGGTTCTATACTTATATGACATGGGATTATAGTTCATGAATGATTTATGATGATTTCTTAACCTTATGATTCAAATCTTATAAACTACCAATATTTATTCTATGCTGCAAACCATTTTTTACCATTTTCAAATATCCGGTTTTTGGGTGTCTGGTTCCCATAACATCCAAAGATCACATTCAAATTTCAAATCCAAAAAACAAATCCCAACATCATAATACCAAATCTCTGACAGACGCTGAACGTCGTACCACATTCCTCGAACGTACTGTCACCTCGATCCTTGTAACCCACCGGGACAGTTCACCGATGAAGCACCACTGGGGAGCCCTACCATCGGGTCTCTTGAACCTTGCATCGACACCATCAAGCCTTTGACAATATTCGCCGGCGAAAACCCATCCAACATGACGGCGGTGGACAGCCGTCGTCGTCACCGAAGCCCAGGCGACCACCACCATCATTACGCCTACAGTAAAAACATCCACAGCCTGCCTTGATCCATAGGAAAACCGCATCAACCGGAACACGAATGAGAAGCACTGATGTCCGTCATCACCTCCTTCAACGGTTCAGAACCAAAACAAACAACCCTCCATGACCAATTATCTTTGATATGTATGGTATGATCTTAAAACATTATTATATTTATATCATACTCTTATGTTCATGTTATTATTACATATCTCATTTATGTACCCTTATCGAGCTTCAATGCTCACCATTTCATATGTTTCTTTTCAATGGGTAATGATGCAGTGTTATATGTAGAAGTACTAAAGGGGGAGATAATTTTTGGATACATTGAAGATATTTCACTCTGTTTGGTGATTCTATTCAATGATTCTGAAGAGACTAAACTTTTAATATCCTAATTCATTTATTTTTATAATGTTATAAATATTCATAAAAAAATTATGTAATATCCATGTTTGTTAAGATAGGTTAGTTATGTAATTTCACGACCCATCCTAGTGGGGCCTGTGCCGCAACTCCCCAAGCCCGCCTCCAATAGGCCAGGGGCTGGTGACTAGCACCGAGTATGCATGTCACTAACATGGGAGGCATTGCCTATAAACTTGTACACACACACACGTCTCCAAGACCACAAAGTTGAAAATTAAAAACTACTAAAAATGGAAAACCATGCATAAACTAAACTAACAACCAACAGAGTACGAACAGAATGTAAAGTATAGTAATGTAAACCCTAGGCCAAAAGAACAAGCCCACCAAAAGAAAGTCTGAAACAAAGTCCAAACTGTAAGGATAGGTATTGGGACTCCAATCCGTTGCCGTAGGAACATGCCTCGGCCTGCTTGATCTCACTGAACACCGTCCAGTCCTGGTCCACCTAGAATAATGTCAACTGCTCGCTCGTCTGCCCAAGACACGACACGTTTAGGCAAAGCCCGTGCAGGGGTGATTATAAAAATACACAGTAGGACACACCAAAAACCACAAAAGAATACAAAAAAGGAAATACCACAAAGGAATGATATAGTCAGATCTACACAGTATATGTTTAGAGAACATATAACAAGAATATCCAGATATATTCATACATGATCGACAATAGCGAAACCACCACTAAGATCTAGCTCGAAGTTTCCACTATGCGCATAACAATGAGAACACACTCCTAGTTCTGAAGAGAGAGTTATGAATTTCTCATTCCAGGAGAACTCACTCCACAAGTACTCTATAATACAGTATTCATATTAAGATCACAACCAATAGCTATGGGGTGATTCCAACAACTCAGTCTAAACTAATCCGCTAAGCAGAGGATCAGTTCTCGGGTAAGGCAGGTCACGTCAATACCAAGAACTCTACCTAGGGTACTAGGATTGAATAGAATATCCAACTCTAAGTCTCATAGAGGGGATTCCAACAACTTTATTCAGGAAGTCCTGCTGAAGGGATGATACTCCTGTATGTGGTAAATGATACCAGAATCCTTCAGGGAAAATACCAAGGGAATGACCCCTAAAAAATCTAGCCCAGTTCATGGAAGAAAATGGATCAAGCCATGTAAAATAGGTTACACGACGTGTAGTAGGATCACACTCCATGTACATTGAATCTGAGTACTGCCCGTGTAAAATGGCCCATGTCTTATGTCTAAGTAGTGTAGAAAATTATATACATGGTGTGTAAGTAAAATCACACGTCGTGTCCTGTCAATCGAGAAACACCCGTGTATCATGGTCGTATGCCCGTACATGGTGTCTGTCGGTGTCACCCTACCCATGTACCAGTACATGAGGTATCCAGTGTATCTGTATGGGTCTAGTCAGGGAATGGTATACACGTCGTGTCCTTGGACGTGTACCCAACATGTGTCTGTGTACTCCCGAAGTACACGCCAGATGGTCCGCTGATGAACACATCCCGTATAGCCCATACGACACGTCGTGTAGTCGGGAGTTCTCCAGAACTTTTTTCTTCCTCCTCGAGCCTCATCCAGATCTCCAAATTCGTGATATCTCATCTGTTCATCCTAATACATCATATCTTGTTTCGTCCCATCATACGAACACCAAATCTGGTGTTTTTGGGCCTCCGATCTGGTCTTAAACCTCCACTGATCCATCTAAAGGAACAAATTCCAAAAAACTCATATCTCTCGATCTGCTCTGAATCGTCCACTGAAACCGTCATCGCAGCTCTGGACCATCATCCCGAGGTTTTATCGACAATCTCATATCATCGCACCAAGAAATGAATGTGTAATGATTGATTATCCTCCATGAATGTCAATCTCGGAAAGGAACAGGAAGTCTCCACAAAGATTGGGGAATTGAATCGCAAAATCGAACAAGTGGGAAAAACCTCGGTCATTGTTTGTGACGTTCCAGGTTCATACCCGTTATATCAAAACCAAATAATCAGTAGATTATAATTACAAACATGGGATCTCTCGATAAGAACCTAAAATCACACCCGCCCACAAAAAGATCGATCCACGACAAATCGGTTCATAGATTAGTCGGCGTCCGTCGTGGGTTCCCAAGAACGGGAAAGGAAATAAAAAACCAACATCCTACATAGATCCAAGGTGTTCACAGACGATGATCCAGTCGTCGTGTCATCGTCGCTGTAGAAACTCATCAAGAACGTCATCGCCTCGTTGGGGGTTTCCTCCAGAGCATCCCAGAGCCTCCAGGGGAAATTGAGGGTTATGAGATATGTAACCCTGATCCCCTGTGAAATATTTAATTTAAAATATTAAAATACTTCTCTGTAAAAATATTTAATAAAATATTTTCATTAAATATTTTATTACGGTTACATCCAAAAACTTGATTTCACCACCGACCTGCACCAGTCAATGTTAGGTCTCGCCTGAGGTAAAATCATTGCACTAGACGCAACGGTGCCCTCAGATTTCTGATCCGATCACCCTTTCAGGAGTTATTCCACTTTTTCAGGAAATCCATATGCCAGCATAACTTAATTATTTAATTAAATTCAAATATTTGTTTCGGGATCACTGGTCCTCAGAACTTCATTCTATCTTGAAGCCTGGTCTCAAAATAATTCTCATATAATACTAAAATGATATATGGAAAAATCTAAGACATTACATCCTCCCCACCTTAGGGCTTTACATACCCGAAAATCCAAAACTAAGTATACTCAAAATGATGCGAGTACTGCACATAGATCTGAGCCTCCGGCTCCCACAGGCTCTCTTGAAGATTCTCGTGCTACCACCGGACATGCACCGAGGGAATAGCTCACCCATGAATAATCTTCTCCTATGGATCCTTGATCTCCACTGGGTACTCAGTAATGGTCGCTACATCATCAACGTCCAACTCTTCCTTTTTAGATACCCAAATCATGATGTACATGGACATTACAATACTTTTGTGGAATACTTATAACTAAAACAAACACTCAAGGACTGTAATAGTTTAGTGTCTTTGGAAACGTGTAATATAAACTTCTAATCATATTGAAAGATCATTAACATCTCCCATAATGATCTTGCATTTTTTATTCCTTACCTAAAACCGTTCTTTTAAACCCCGGGGAAAAGAAAACATAAAAAGGGTGAGCTCAAATTCTCTTTAAGGGTAATCATGGATAAAATAAAACAAACTATATACATTTGAACTTAAAAACTTGAACATAATGTTTAGAAATCAAAATCTTGAGCAATGACATAAAACATGGAAGTACTTAAGGCATAGATCATAATGGAACAAAAATCATGATAAAATAGCATGGGAATAAAACATGTAATTGTGGTAACCATTCAGAACTTGTTATGATTTCCATAGTAGCCAAGGCATTGCATCCAAGACCATCTTAGTGCACAAATTCCCTTTCTAAATCGATTTCACTCCTCATTCCAGTCTTATATCACTGACCCGGATTAACATACCATTCCAGCCTTGTCTATATCATGATATTAAATCTTTACCCAATTAAATGGAGGGAGATATAGGTCCCAAACATCTCATAGTGAAATCATTTTACTTGTGCCACAACATGAACATAAATCATTCATCATTACCCAAAGTATAAAATGGGTTTCATAAACATCATTCCATCATAACATAATCCATACAAAAAAATGGATATCATTTCATTATAAGAAAATTGAAACCATGTAAATCGTAGAGACATTATACTTGAAACATACAAATATGAAATAATTCCATCTTATATGGAAAATGGTATTGATAAAACACATGAAATAAATTTTTGAGGAAAAGGTCCTTTCTTCTTCAAAATCCTTTTCTTTCCACAAAACGTTATGCAATTTTAAAACCAATAGATTTTGTTTAAAATATTCATGAAATTTTATGGAGGAAGCTTCATGAAAATAAGGCTTTATAAAACTGTAAAAATCATTTCATGTCATATAAGTTAAAAAAACATTCTCCTCGTACTTTTGTTAGAAAATTCCTAAAGTGCATCGTATGGTAAACAAAAAAAAGATTTCTTCCAATCATTATGGTAATAGTCATAAAAGGGAAAAAATGTATTTAAACATACATGGAATAATACTCAAAATTTTTTGGAAACATTCTTAGAAAACATGGACATGGATGATGAACCTAACTCAATTAAATACATACGAATAAACAATCTCAGTTAAAAATGAGATTGAAAAATCATCCCTTACATTAGGTCTGATATGATTCATACGTATCCGAACCTCCTGTATAATGATTTATATAATTTCATTTACTTTTTAAAGATTCATATTCAATGTTATGATATCCTATATGGTTCAATTATGATTTTATATTACCCGTTCTATTGTAAATCCCATGTTAATGTAACGTTTTGGGTAAAATCATCTTATTTATCGTACGTGTTTGGACTTGTTGGTCTTGATGTTATTATTACTTATACCATGATTTACTTATTTAAAGAATGTAAATCATGATTTATATATCATATATATTTATAATATATCCAGCATATACATTTATTTATAATAGTACATAACATATGGAGGTATTAAATGAAATGCACCGTTCATAGAGACGGTAGGCCGTACGTACGCATGAACGCTACTTTTATTTCTATTTATTATTTAATGAAATAGGTATATTATAATTCCAGTATAATATCATATATAATATCAGTAACTCCATCCTTTATACATCCCATATATGGCATTAACGAATCACATCACTTTGAGGGGGCGGTAGTCCGCACTTCCTCCAATGAGACTATCGTATTAACCCACTATGGAAACCATAAAGGATTGATATAATTGGAAAGTAAAGAATAATAAGTAAATAATAATCATAATATATATCATATATAAATATAGTTCCATCATAATGTCCACCATGAGAGGCAGTAGGAGAAAATCGAGCAATCATCGTTTCGAGAGGCGTTAGTTTTCCATCCCCAGAAACATTATGTTCTTCATCCATTAGATGGAGGTGTGTGTAAGTGTAGTTAGAATAATTCTCATAAAAACATCCTAGTATATTTAGGATACTGTTTTATTTACAAAATAAAGGATTAAAAATATTTTAGGGGTTGGAGAAGTAGAATAAAAGAAAACAATTTAAGAGAAATCGTTACCTTTAATTTGGGTAACTTCCTTTGGTTTGAACCAAAAGGACTTCCTGGAGTGCCTTATGCCTAAAGTAAGGCTTCTAGGGTGAGGAGAGGGATTTAGGGAACTTAATTGGGCAAGGTATGGACGAGAAACATTGTTTGAGAGGTGTGATTAATTGGATAGAAGTGGTCTCCTTTTATAAGGGGGAGGAGGGGCTTTTTTGGAAAGTGTGAAAATATTATTTTATTATAAACTTATCTTCAGTTTGAAAAGATCCAGAAATCATTAAATATGAAGATAAGATGACTAATGGTAGAAATAAAATCATACAATCAGAACTAGACAAGTTTTGGATAATATTTTAATCATTATAATCTTATTTATTGAAATAATTTATTAATGGGGTAAATACGACATCATTATTGTGTCATAAATAATTTTTTTATTTGATGTCTAAAAATTATAAAAAAAATACCAAAATGTAGGAAATATTTTTATCTTTCCAATAAATAGTTATATTTGAAAATATAATTTATATAACACCTTATAAAAAATAATTATTAAAAGATTTTTTCTAATGCCAATTTTGTCTTTACATTAAATTAATTAATCTAATGTGTCATTGTCTTTCATAAGTGGCTCCATGGGGTCCCCAAATCGACCCAAGTATGACCATGGTCGGCCATTACAAATCCAATATGTTTTGGGCAACTCTTAAGGTAATTTGGAATTATTATAATATTCTTTTAACCTTGAATTTCCTTATTTACCTTTAACAGCAGTAAATAAAAGTCAAAAGTTACTATTCATGAAAAATTATTTTCATCTTATTGAACCACATTTTACGTATTGATAACAAACATGTATGTCAGATTTTTTTAATTCAATTCACATAAGTGGTAAAATTTCATTTAATTCAATGATTCCGTTTTTTTTAACTACCACTAAGTGGTTTCACTATTCATCAAAAATTGATGTTTTTCAGAAAAATACAAAAAATACATCCTAAGATATATTTGATATTATGAATTCAAAAATGATTTCCATTTTTCCAAATTCAAAACATAGAAGTGGCATTAATTAATTTTAAAATTAATTCTTGTTATCAAAAAAAATAGCGTGTTTTTAAGAAACAATAACTATCAGCATATCAACAGTTGTTTATGTCCAAATTCAAATTGAAATTAGTTCTGGTGACCACAATTTGATTAAATGGTAAAAATATATTCTAATTAAACTCTAAACCCAATTAAAAAGATAATCTAACCATATAAATTATTTCTATGGAAAAAGTTGTTTTTAATTAAAATATAGTGTGTTTTTACAATTTATCAAAATATGAATGTTATCAGAATAATATGAAAAATATATCCAAATTAAATTTTTATATCTGATTACAACGGAGAATTTTATTTTTTCAAATTTATCATACAAACATTTCAAAAACTAGATTTAAAGTGGGTGAACCATCAAAAGGCGGCAAAACTGCATTTTTTTGACAAATAATTATTTTACCCGAAAAACATATTTTGTTCACATATCTTGTTATAGAAAATATGTAAGATGAATAATAATGTTATACAATTTAAAATTCAGTTAATACTATTCATAATGGCTAGTTTATAATATTATAATAATATATCATTGTTTAGTGGAACTCGGTCTTGCGTACTACACACGCTATCGAGGAAGGTCGCGATTGCGTACAATGCACGCTAAGTCAGGGTGACTTGTAGTACAAGACTCCTTTGTTGTTGGGTATAACAAAATACAACCATATTTCATTTATAAATTAAACAATATCTATACATAATGTTGCATAGAATTATTTCTACAAAAAGAACTTGAAATTTTTTGTAACACGAGCCAAGAATAGTGTTGTGTATACTGCAAGCTAATACGGTGTTGCGTATAGCGCAAGATAATCTTGGTGTAGCGTACAACAGAATACATCAATGAAATTAAAAAGAATAATTCTAATAAAATCTTGGGTTGTTACATTCTACCCCCCTTAAAATGAATTTCGCCCCCGAAATTCGTCGGGGTTATAAATGGTTTACTACATGAAAGTTTCTTTCATAGAAACCTACATCGTAAAAAAGAATACTAACACTTCATTTTAAAAAAGGGAAGTTAGAATCATAAAGGTCACCCAATGTAACTCATCACTGGGTTTCCACATAGGACAAAATAGGTGAAATTATGGATATGGAATAAAAATAGAACCATCATGTTCTGATGGAGTGTGGTAGAGAACAGGGCTATGAAAAAGCCAACAATCACAAAGCCATAGATTTGTGATGATCTAAGGTACCATTTGATTCATCAGATATAAGAGTACTAGGACAAAATTTTTGGCTTTCAAGATAATTTCCATAATGTTGAAGAATTTTTGAATTAATATAAATTCTTACATGATTTTGGTACAATATCATTCTTGTTAATGTCTTGCACAATTTCCACTTCATCTCTTAAAGAAATTAAGTTGAATTTGTCTTCCCTGAAGTGTTAGCGGATCATGCGATAGAATGACAGGTCATTCCATCTGTCTCAAACAAAAGGTTAGAAAATGTTATCAAACATACATAAGTCCATCTATGTTGAGGTTAATCGTATTTGATTCTAAAAATGTTCTTATACTTCATCTATCATACCACTTAAAATAAAACGTGTTTCTACTAACCAAGGACTTCATGTAGTCTAGTGGTAGGTGATAAAGGCCTATCACACATCAGTTGTGGGTTCGATTCCCACATCATTGTCCGACGCGACGGGTTGTCGCCCGTCCTGCAGGTTATCCTTTTTCTAAAATTACATCACTATGACATTCCATCGATAATATCGAAAACATTTCTTGCCTTAAACAATACTTAATTATGTCTAACATAATCCATTTCAAATCCTTAGGCTTATCCAAAATACTTAGGTCCAAGATTATAGTATAAAGAAAACAATTACTAGAAATGTCATCTACCAAGCTTGTGAATACCATCATTTATCCCCGATATATCTTGTTGATCACATTCCAATCATGTGAATACCTTAATCATGTATTCTCTTGAAAAATTAATACCCATTGAACCTTAGTGAAAACATGAATGCTATCAAAATTTAACTCTTTCCACATACCAAAATCCCAAAATTTCTATATACTCAAACCATGATATCACTTTGTCCTTATTTTAGTCATGAGCTCGTGATTAATATCATATTATTATCTCCTTATCACTTCATTATGCGCATTTCATCTGATTTCCAAAAATATTTCAATCACTTTTCCATGGTTACTAGTACCATATAATTATTGAAAACCAGAACATAGATATTCCAAAATTCCACAATACCATAAATGATATTCCATGATACTATTTTGAAATCCCATTACATAATCACATAATCATAACACAACATCATTTTAATTCTCAACATCACAAATAGTGATCGCATGAGACATCCCATTATCCTTTTCCTTAAAGGGTTGCTCACGTTTATCATCATTAACCAGTGGATTTGGGAATTTGTTAACATAATGCCCCATTTCTTTACACTTGAAGCATTGAAGTGTTGGTGGAGCGTTCTATGTTGTCTTTTCTCTATTCACGTCATTAGAAATCTTTTTCCCATTAGGTCGATAATCAACTGCTCGATGACCTTATTTTCCACAGATAAAACATTTTCTAGTCCCTTTAAGATAATCTCCACCATGCTTTTTTCCACATTTTGAGCATAAAGAAACATTCATATTCTTTTCACCATTGTTCTGAAATTTCTCCTTGAACTGCATCTTCTGTTTCTTGTCCAAACCATTAGATGGATATATAACACCAACTTCCATTTCTACGCTGATAGCACAATGCACAATATCTTCATAGCTACTGAAGTCTTCTATAGATAATTCCCTTCGAAGACTTGGTTTTAATCCACTTATGAATCTATCAACTTTACTTTCAGGTTGGATGATAAAGCCAGATTCATACCTTTCAAGCCTTGTAAAATTTACTTCGTATATACCAACAGATTCATCATCAATTTTCTTAAGCTCAAGAAAATACTTTTCCATATTGGTTTGAATTATACGAGGGAAGTACTTATTGAAAAATAAGTTCTTGAACTCATCTCATTCCATGGATTCAATTTCAACTTGGGGCCTTGTATTCTTAATTAGAGTTCACCACTGGTCTGATTGACCTTCTAAATGGTAAATAGACAGAATGACTTTTTCATGTTCTGAATAGTGAATTATGGAAAATATCTTTCCAATGGTACTAATACATTGTTCAGAAACAAGTGGATTAGAACACCCACTGAAAGAAGGTGGACGTTTCCTCATGAAGGACTCAATAGAATATTGTTCCCTTCTCTGCTCATTTGGAAGTCTAGAATGATTCATAGCTTGTGTAAGTATAGAAATAAGATTTTTCACTCCATCTCTCATCACATTTGGTTTCTTGGGAGGACAATAATTTAATTTCTCATTACATTTATCAACACAATTACTTCGGGTTCCAGCCATCGTCTAAAACCCAAAAAGAAGAATGTGAGAGGCAAAAATCATGATAGGCTAAACAACATAATAAAGGGGGAGTAACATCAATATCTAACATCTTAGGTTTAATTCTAATATTGTTATAATAATTCTAGGACAATAACCTATACTTATACATAACCTTTGGGACATCCCTAGACATAACTTAGAAATATCTCTAGGGATCTCACTAAAGTTTTCGCATCCTAGTTTCCAAAGGTTAACTAAACCTTTCCTCTGATACCAACTGTAGCGGTATGGAATTACTTCCAGTGGGCTATAATTGATACCTATGAGGGCACTACATGGGAGGATACACCCCCCTTGTGGGACACACCACCATCCCCAATGGCAGCCATTTTCTCATGAAGCGCTTGGGCAGAGAGCCATTCTTCTTCCAACGCTCACATGTGACAGTTCCCAAGGATCAGATACATTCCTACCTACATTGCCTCTGATACCAACAGTAGAGACCCAATTATTGACGTACATGGATGTTACAATACTTTTTCAGAATACTTATAACAAAAAAAAAACACTCAAGGACCGTAGTAGTGTAGTGTATTTAGAAACATGGAATATAAACTTCTAATCATGTTGGAAGATCTTCAACATCTCCCATAACGATCTTCCCCTTTTTGATTCCTTACCTAAAACCTTTTTTTTCTTGGGGGAAAAGAAAACATAAAAAGGGTGAGCTAAAATGCTCAGTAAGGGTATGCATGGAGAAAATAAAACAAACCATACATTTTTGAACTTAAAAACATGAACTTAATGTTTAAACATCAAAATCTTGAGCAGTGACATAAAATATGGTAGTACGTAAGGAATAGATAATAATGGAACATAAATCATGATAAAATAGCATTGGAATAAAACATGTAGTTGTGGAAACCATTCATCACTTGTTATGATTTCCATAGTAGCCAAGGCATTGCTGCCAAGACCATCATAGTGGACAAAGTCCCTTTCTGAATTGAGTTCACTCCTCGTTCTAGTCCTGTATCACTGAACCAGATTAACTTATCATTACAGACATGTCTATCTCATGAGATATAAATCATTACCCAATGCATTGTAGGGATATATAGGTCCCACCCATCTCATAATTAAATCATTCTTACTTGTGCCACAACATGAACATAAATCATTCATCATTACCCAAAGTATAAAATGGGTTTCATAAACATCATCCCATCATAACATAATCCATACAAAAAAATGGATATCATTTCATCATAAGAAAATTGAAACCATTGAAATCATAGATACATTATAATTGAAACATACACATATGAAATAATTCCATCTTATATGCAAAATGGTTTTGATAAAACACTTGAAAGGAATATTTGAGGAAAATATCCTTTCTTCTTCAAAATCATTTTCTTTTCACAAAACATCATGCAATTTCAAAAGAAAGAGATTTTTTGAAAATAGTCATGAAATATTTTGGCGGAAGATTCATGAAAATATGTCTTTATAAAACCTTAAAAATCCTTTCATTCCAAATAAGTTAAAAAAAATCTTCTTTTACGTTTTTCGAAAAATTCAAAATGTACATCGTATGGTAAACAAAAAAAATATTCCTTCCAAACCTTGTGGTAAAAGTCATAAAAGGGTAAAAATTTCTTTAAACATACATGGATTAATACTAAAAATTTAAATGGAAACTTTCTTAGAAATCATGGACATGAATGATAAACATAACCCTAGTAAATACTTACAAATAAACAATCTCAAATAAAAATGAGATTGAAAAATCATCCCTTACCTTAGGTCTGTTATGCTTCGTACGTATCCGAACGTCCTGTATAATGATTTAAATAATATCATTGACTTAATAAAAAATCATATTCAATGTTATGATATCATATATGGTTCACTTATTACTTTATATTACCCATTCATTTTTAAATCCCATGTTAAAGCAACGTTTTGGGTAAAATCATCTTATTTATCGTACGTGTTTGGAATTGTTTTTCTTGATGTTATTATTACATATATCATGATTTACATACTTCCAAAATGTAAATCATGATTTATATATCATATATATTCATAATATATCCAGAATATACATGTATTTATAATATTACAAAACATATGGAGGTAAGAAATGAAATGCACCGTTCATGGAGACGGTAAGCTGTACGTACGCATGAATGCTACATTAATTTATATTTATTTTTTAATGGAATAGGTATATTATAATTATAGTATAATATAATATATAATATCATTAACTCCATCCTTTATACATCCCATATAAGGCATTAACGAATCACGTCACTTTGAGGGGGCGGTAGTCCGCACTTCCTCAAATGAGATTATCGTATTTACCCACTATGGAAACCATAAAGGCTTGATAAAATTGGGAAGTAAAGAAGAATAAGGAAATCATAAAAATAATATATATCATATATAAATAATGTTCCATCATAATGGCCTCCATGAGATGCGGTAGGAGAAAATCGAACAATCATTATTTCGAGAGGCGTTAGTTTGCCATCCACAGAAGCATTATGTTCTTCATCCATTAGATGGAGGTGTTTGTAAGTGTAGTTAGAATCCTTATCATAACAACATCATAGTATATTTAGTATACTGGTGTTGTTACAAAAGAAAGGATTAAAAAGAGTTTAGGGGTTGTATAAGTAGAATAAAAGAAAACAATTTAAGAGAAATCGTTACCTTTAAATTGGGTAACTTCCTTTGGTTTTAACCAAAAGGACTTCTTGGAGTGCATTTTGCCTAAGGTAAGGCTTATAGGGGGAGGAGAGGGATGTAGGGAGCGTAATTGGGCAGATGTTGGATGAGACAATGACTTTATAGGTGTGAGGAATTGGATATAAGTGGTCTCCTTTTATAAGGGGGAGGAGGGGCTCTTTTGGAAAGTGTGAAAATATTATTTTATTTTAAACTTTTCATTGGTTTCAAAAGGACCAAAAATCATTAAATATGAATTTAGGAGGAGTCATGGTTGAAATTAAATCATAAAATCAGAATTTGACATGTTTTGGATAATATTGTAATCATTGTAATCTTATTTATTTAAATCATTTATTAATGGGGTAAAAACTGCATCATTATTGTGTCATAAATAATTTTATTTATTTGATTTCTAAAAATTAAAAAAAATACCACCATTTAGGAAATATTTTTATCTTTCCAATAAATATCTATAGTAGAAATGATAATTTATATAACCCCTTATAAAAATTAATTATTAAAAGATTTTTGTTAATGCCATTTTTGTCTTTAAATGAAATTAATTAATCTAATGTGTCGTTGTCTTTCATAAGTGGATCCATGGGGTTCCAAAATATACCCAAGGATGCCCATGGTAGGAAATTACTCATAAAATACAGTTTGGACAAGTGTTAATTTAATTTTGAATTATTATAATATTCTTTTTACCTTGAATTACCTTATTTACCTTTAACCGCAGTAAAAAAAGTCAAAAGTTAATATTCACCAAAAAATATTTTCATCTTATTGAACCACATTTTACTTCTTGATAACAACCATGTATGTCAGATTTTTGAAATTCAATTCACAAAAGTGGTAAAATTTCATTCAAATGAATGATTCAGTTTTTTTATCTACCACTAAGTGGTTTCACTATTCATCGAAAATTGATGTTTTTCAGAAAAATACAAAAATTTCAGCCTAAGATATATTTGATATTCTGAATTCAAAAATGATTTCAATTTTTTCAAATTCAAAACATAGAAGTGGCATTAATTAATTTTAAAATTAATTCCCGTTATCAAAATAAATAGCGTGTTTTTAAGAAACAATAACTATCAAAAGATCGACACTTGGTTATGTCCAAATTCTAAGTGAAATTAATTTCAATCACCAACATTGGATTAAATGGTAAAAATATATTCTAATTACACATTAAAACCAATTAAAAAATAATCTAACCATAAAAATTATTGCGATGAAAAAAGATGTTTTTAATTAAAATATATCGTGTTTTTACTATTCATAAAAATATGAAAGTTATCAAAATAATATAAAACATTAATCCAAATGAAATTTTTATATCCTGATTCCAAGGAAGAATTTTATTGATTCAAATTGATTTTATAAACATGTCAAAAACTAAATTTAAAGTGGGTGCGCCATCAAAAGGTGGCAAAACTGCATTATTTTGAAAAATACTTTTTTTACCCAAAAAATTTATTTTGTTCTCATAACATGTTATAGAAAATATGTAAGCTGAATAATAATGTTATAAAATTTAAAATTCAGTTAATACTATTCATAATGGCTATTTTATAATATTGTAATAATATATCGTTGTTTAGTGGAACTCGGTATTGCGTACTATACATGCTATAGAGGAAGGTCGTGATTGCGTGTAATACAAGACATGTCAGGGTGACGTGTAGTGCAATACTCCATTGTTGTTGCGTATAACAAAATAAAACCATATTTAATTTATACATTAATCAAAATCTATACTTAATGTTGCGTAAAATAATTTCTACAAAACGAACTTGAAAATGTGTGTAACACAAGCCAAGATTATTATTGTATATACTACAAGACAATATGGTGCTTCATATAGCGCAAGATAATCTTGGTGTAGCATATAACAGAAGATATCAATGAAATTAAAAAGAATAATTATAATAAAATCATGGTTTGTTACAGTCCTAGTCGATAACGTGTGATGGATCATGCACGTACCTCCGCAACTGCGACACATGGAAGATGTTCTGTACTCGTTCCATCTATGGAGGTAGAGCCAAGCGGTACGACACCTCATCAACTCTACTCAAAATCTGAAAGGGGCCGCTGATCCTCATAGATATCTTGCCACCTCGGCCAAATCAACGCAATCCCCATCGAGGTGAGACACAAAAGACCACATGGTCTCCCTCCTCAAACTCCAAGGGCCTCGGTATCCTATCGGTATAAGACTTTTGTTGACTATATGCTGTCTTCATCCACTCATGGATGACTTGCACCGTCTCTGTAGTAGCTCTCACCATCTCAGTGCCCACAAGTGTTGAATCTCCTAGGTCAATCCAACAGAGTGGTGACCTGAAAGGTCACCCCACTACTACAAAAACGGGAAGTGGAAGTGTCACATTATATCAGCGCTAAGCAAAAATATTTGTTAAAGAAAAACTTTATCAGCGCTAAAATTGTAGAACTGGTAAGGGGACTCTTTATCAGTACTAGAAAATCTATGATAAGGAAACCATGTATCAGTACTATGATTTTAGAGATGATACAGGGCATCTTTATCAGCGCTTTTCTAGCGCTGATAAAGAGTACCTCTATCAGCGCTAGAAAAGCGCTCATAATGTTTCCCTTTATCAGTGCTAAAAACGAGCTCATAAAAAGACCCTTTACCAGCACTCATAAAGAATCCCATTATGTGCGCTAAAATGTTAGCGCTTATACAGGAAGGATTTATCAGTGCTTTTTTAGCGCTGATAAAGGTGGTTTTTATCAGCACATTGTTAGCACTGATAAAACCGTAGTCCATTTTTTTTATAAAGTCGGTCACACAGTGCTCTCATTTCATCGCGACCTAAAACTCATGTGGTATTGGAACCCTATGACTCCCATACGCTGCACGTTGAGCTTCACGTTGTCAGACCTTTGCCGCCCTCGAGCTTCTCATTGCTGGACCTCCGCCACCCTCGAGCTTTGCATTGCCAGTCTTCCACCACCCGCTGAGCTTCATGTGCCGGACCTCCACAGCCCTTCGAGCTTCGCTTTTCACGGTCTGAAAAATCTATGAACCCACTTTTAGTGGTTTATCATATGATTAATGGTTTATTTAGACCAATGACATGATTTTCCCTAACAATGATCCAACCATGAACACCGCCCCAAAACCAACAAAATTTCTCACAATTCACTCAAAACATCTTTAGATAATCTCCAAATATTAGGAGACCAAAAAAAGGTTCTAGATATACCTGAAATAAGTTAATGATATGTTTAAGGCATGTTTTCCAAATCATTTTTTGATTTCGATATTTTACTATTGATGATTGTGAGGAATACTTTGCTTTATGTTTGGTAGTTGGTACATGGGAGACCTTAGATTTGTGAGTAATCAAATGGGTTATACTCTAGATAGCCTTGAGGTGATCACATGAGTCTATTTTTGATGTCCCCAAGAGGCCTCGTCTATATTGATTGTTTGGTCAGATAACCAGGTGGTGTTCCGTGAGTGAGTCAATTTCCATTAGAACCTATAGTTCAGATATCATCCTATGTTTCTCTAATTAAATTTATATTCCTTCCCATAATTATTTTAATCGATGATTTTGTGATTATGAGTTACTCGCATTGATTACCTTTATTATTTAATTTTTCTCTGGTTTAGTTTTTATCTAACATTGATTATTTTTTTTTTCCTTTTATCAATACTCCATTAATCTAGGATTTTATGTTAGTATAGTTTTTTTACTGTAAAACAAAATGTGGAATCTTTGGGGAATGTTTGACATGGCTTGATTTTCTTTAAAAGGGACTTCTTAATATGTGTGCTGTTATTTTTATAAAATTAGATTAAGTTAGGAAAATATAACTCCTTGTGAATTTTTTCATTTATAAATAATGAAATGTATATTTTAAAAATTGGTTCACGACAATGTTTTATTTTTTTAAATGATTGAATTCAATTTTTTAATAGATGGATTGCATCCGTGAGTGAGAGAAAAACTTGTTTTCATTGATGGAAGTGTTGAGGTAGTTCAATGAGTGAGCTGGGCCAATGATATAAAATTGTTCAGTCTATTGATATCCCATGATATTAAATGGGAATCAATCCTTATTTAGTTCTTCAACATGGTGTGTTATGTGATCGGCCTCAGAAAAATGGAGACCTCTCGGTTGAAGGATAAATTCATTTCAAAGTATTATATCATACAACAGGGACATGAACCATGTTTTTTAACTTCATGAAAGGAGAACATTGGAAACACATTTTAATATATTGTGATTAGGATTATGATAATGTATTTTAAGGTTGAATATATTTTACCAAAATGTCACACGGTTTCATATCATGTAACTAGAACATATAGTGAGGGTGAGGTAAATTTTCCATCTGTTGATTCTCTATACCATGTGAAATATGGGTAGAAGATGAAAAAGGTTTAAGTTTGTGATTTATGGACCAAAGGAGTTGTGTCCCAGAATTTTTGGTGTGTCATGAAAGAATAACGACCTGATGTGAGAATGAGCTTGTGGAGGATCAACACCACATGAAACAACATATAACTAGGATGTTGGATTTTTAGTTCAAATCCATATATCTCTGAATAAAGGTATGGTTTATTCATGTAAAATATATCTTGAGAAACCTAGTATTGGTGGAACGATTGATATTCTCATCATCAATGGTGATCAATGAGTTTACACCATCAGTGTAAAGTTATGATAAATTTAAGGTCCTTCACACTTTGATTACAGTATCACTGTATTCCTCTTAGGTATCATCGATTCCATTATATCCAACACCATGTCACCATAAAGTAAGGAATGAAGGATAACCTTTTTCTTTAAGTACAACACCACCCAGTTATGATGCATTTCTAGGTCATCCAATTCTTGAACCCTATTTTCTTCTATGGGTTCCCCCCTTCATTACTTCATGATATCTAAGTGACTTTGTCTAGAAGTGCACTTGTATGGCATGATTCTCAGACCACCAATCATTCTAGCCTTGCCACCCCAACCTCTATCTCCTTCCTTCTCCCTCACTGAGGTTACTGAATGCATCTCTGTAGTGGCCAGGTCCCATCCTAGCAGTGTTTTTTCTATGTCCCTTGGCTCTGAGCGTGTCATCCAGCTCCAAATACTTATTGATCCAGAGATAACTCCCTCACCTGCCCCCATGTTTCATTACCCATCCTTCCCCTACCCCTTTGGATCCTCATCTTCCACTCATATGAATCTTACCAATCAGAAGGGATTATGAACATGTTCAAAATAAATTGACCATAATGAGAGATCATCCTCCCACTTCAATAAGGATACTAGCTCTAGATCCAATGCAAGATCCCTGTCCCACCCATCATTATTATCCTCATATGTTATTCTCATGGTCTTAGTTCCCATGTTATATCAGACTTCTTCACTATAGAAATCAAAAATCATAATATCATTGTTGTTGTTGTCAAATAACACAAAAACCCCTATAATAATCATAGAATTCTTCTAGAAGATTAATTTGAATGGATTTCTACACTCTGACCCCTCCAACAGACACAAATGGGTATTTTAGAACAATAAATATTTTTCTGAGACTTTTCATGATTGCAATCAATTCATCACTACCAAGGTGTCCAGCAGTGACACCTCCTTCCTTATGATTTTTTATGGAAGTTATGACCTTCTTCAAATAGAATCTCTATAGATTGAACAAAATACCTTCAGTATCGTCCATAATCCATTTTTTGATTGGGGTTACTTTAATATCATTTCCATCCCAAAGGAACGGAAAGGTAGAAGCCCATTCTAGAGGAAGGTCATCATGGAGTTTGTTCAGTTCTTGGCTGGGAAGGGCCTCATTGATCTCAGCTTCTCAGGTGACAGTTTCACCTGGTGGAACAACTGCAAGGGCCATCACCACTTGTGGAGTCTATTGGATAGGTGTCTTGACAACATTAAAGCCACTAACCTATTCTCAAATACTATGTTTTTTCATATTTCTTGAGGTATTTTGATTCACTTCCCCCTCTTGGTTTCCATTCTATTTGGCATGATCATCATGAATGATTTCACTTCCACCAGTAGTGGGTTAACATCCTATGGTACCAGGACATGGTTTTTTAAATATATAATGAACCCTTGTAAGAGTATCCGGCCACCTTCCACCTCAGTGACCTGACTTCGAACCTCGATTGGTGTGTGTTTTCCCCTTCCTCCTCAAGAAACTTCACTACATGGGGCTACTGTCGCATATGGGCTCCTTCAGAGTATTCTGATAGATGGAATGATACCTTGGGTTTATTGGATTATTAACACCATTTTGCGATATATGTGTGACTATATACTTATTATATTTTCTTATTATTTCTTACACACCACCATTGAGTCGAGTTACCTGATTGAAATCCATATTGGTTATTTGGTTCTGATGTGTATATGGTTTTTATGTGTTTGTGAAATGTGTATGTGTGGATATATGGGTATTTGGGCATGATGATATTGAATATAGGGTAGAGACCTAGGATTGGTAGATGTATCATTCTTGATTATTCTTGTTTTTGGTCTGGGGTGATTTGAGGAAACTATAATGAATCTAATGTAATTATATTTAATGAAGATGAATAAATACTAATGGTTACGCTCTATTAATCTCTATTTTTATAAGGAATTGGTTCTCTTCTACTATATTTTTTATCCTTGTTTTGTGTACTTGAACCATAAATACTAATATTTGAGATTCAAATAGGATGAATATGAATAATGATTGGATGGATGCTAATCGTTTGACAATAGAGTACGAGAATGAAGTGAAAGATTTCATCAAGTTTACAAAGTATCACGCAAAGGATCCTTCTCAAATCCTTTTTCTGTGTTTATGTTGTTGTTATTATAGACTAATAACTCTAGAGGGGTTCTAAGAACAGTTGATATGTCACGGAATAGATCAGAGTTATAAATGTTGGAATAAACACTGAGAAAAAGCGAATGTAGCTACTGGATGGGATAAAATTGCATTTTATGGATCATCAAATATGAATTAAAATATGTATAATGAAGAAGTCATTATGGATGATGTGATTATAGATGTCAATGATGATGAAGATCATATGAAGGAAATGAAAAAGTCAATTGAAGATGAACTCTTTGATTGCCCAAAATTGTTTCAGAATTTAAAGAGTTGTGAAAAGACGCCATTGTATATTGGTTGCACTAAGTATACAACATTGTCTGCTATACTAAAGTTGTATAAATTGAAAGCAGGAAACTGATGGAGTGATGTCAGTTTTACAGAACTACGTTCTCTCTTGAATGTCATGCTCCCAGAAGATAATGAGCTCCCATGCCAGACATGTGAACCTAGAAAAATGCTACGCTCAATGGGTATGATTTCTGAAAGAATACATGCCTACCTGAAAGACTGTATATTGATTCACAAGGAGAACAAATCACATACAAAAATACCAAAGTGTGATGCTTCTTGATACAAGAAAGATAAATCCAATCCTATGAAATTTGTATGGTATTTTCCAATCATTCCAAGGTTTTTGCGTCTATATGGAAGTGATGAAACTACAAGACAATTGTCGTGGCATGCAGATAAAAGAAATGAAGATGGGAAATTACGTCATCCAGCCGACTCTCCTCAATGGAAGAAAATTTATCACGAGTATCCTGAATTTGGAAAACAACCGAGAAACCTTCATCTTGCGTTATCTACAAATGGAGTGAATACTTTTTTTTTCAAACCATCACTCATAGTACATGGCCTGTTATGTGGGTAATTTATAAATTTCCACCCTGGTTATGCATGAAGCGGAAATTCATCAGGTTATCTATGCTTATATGATGACCAAAACAACCAGGTAACGATATTTATGTTTATCTGGATCCTTTGATCAAGGATTTGAAATTATTTTGGTATTCAGGTGTTATGTTGTATGATGCTTATAAAAGTTAATACTTCACATTGAGAGCAATGTTGTATGGGAAAATAAATGATTTCCCTGCTTCTGGAAATTTTTCAGGCTATAGCATTAAAGGAACTCAAGGGTGTCCCTTGTCTGAAGAAGATACAGAATCAATTAGGTTGAAACATTCATCGAAATCTTTGTTTCTTGGACATCGTAGATTTCTACCTCATTGGAATAAGTACCGATATTGGATGACGTCATTCAATGGATGTTCAGAACAATGCGCAGCACCGTCTCCACTAATAGGTGATCAGATGTTTGAGAAAGTAAAATATCTAATCACTATTTTTGGTAAAACATTTTCTAAAAACCTTATGAAAATTGATTGAAAAAAGAGATCATTTTTTTCTTAATTACCCTACTAGAATTGTTTGTACGTCAGACATTATCTTGATGTTATTCATGTGGAAAAAATCTATGTGACAGTGTTATCGTAACATTGTTAAATTCCCCTAGCAAAACAAAATATGTAATTAAGTCAAGGTTGGACATGGTTGACATGGGAATATGAGAAGAATTGTCTCCCTTGAAGGGTGAAAATCCAATGTTTCTTCCTCTGGTTGTTTATACTCTTTCTAGGGAGGAGAGATATCATTTTTGAAACTTCTTCAATGATGTAATGGTTCTAGATGGATATTCATCAAATATCAAGAACATTATGTCAATGAATGGTTTGATGTTAAATGGTTTTAAATCACATGATTTCCATGTTTTGATGTATGATCTAATTCCTATAGCTTTACGTTGCATTTTTCCCAAGAATGTTCATTATACGTTAACCAAACATTGTTTCTTTATCGAAGCTATATGTAGCAAAGTTTTAGACACAGTGAAATTTCCATCTATGGAAAAAGAAATTGTCATCATATTATGTGAATTAGAAATTTTCATCCCACCAACATTATTTGATAAGATGGTTCATTTGATGATTCACTTGGTGCGAGAGATTAGACTTTGTGGTCATGTGCACTATAGATGGATGTATCCTATTGAACGGTATATGAAGATTTTGAAAAGGTATGTCAAAAATTGAAGTTGGCCAGAGGGTTGTATAGTGGAGTGATATATTGGTGAGGAATCCATTTAATTTTTTACTGAATACCTATCTGATGTAGAAAGCATTGGTCTCCCGAAATCTCGTCACACTAGATGCATTGAGGGTGAGGGAATTTTTGGAAGAGAAGTTGTGACAACCAGTATTACTGATCAGGAGAAAACCAATCTTTATGTTTTTCATAATAGTTGGGAGGTTTCTCTATATATTGAAACTCATAAAGAAATTCTAAAGCTGTTGAATCCATCAAGGGATGAATAATAGTTATCGAATACACATAATCACTAGTTTATAGGATGGTTTCAAAACCATATTTGTAAGCAGTTGGATGAAAATCCGAATTCAATTTCAGAATGACATCGATTGCTAGCCTTTGGACCAAGTGTTTATGTATTATCTTATAGTGGTTATGTAATTAATGGTTATAAATTCTATATAGATGAACATGATGAAGATAATTCCATGAAAAATAGTGGAGTTACACTAGTGGCTGAAGAGATGCATGTTTCTAGTAGTAAGGATAGAAATCCAATTTATGAAAATATATCATACTTTAGCATTATCAAACTAATATGAGAGTTGGATTATACGACATTCCAATTGCTTATTTTTCAATGAAAATTGGTTGATAACAATAGTGGTGTTAAAATAGATGAATGGGGGTTTTCGAAAGTTGATTTTAGTAAAGTAGGGTATAAAGATGAACAGTTTATAATAGTATCACAAGAGGTACAAGTTTTTTATGTTTCAGATCCCGCAAACCGAAAGTGGTCGGTTGTTCTGTTATCATCCAAAACTAATGAAGGTTCCGATGAAAATTCAGTTGGGGGTGATTTTATTAGTGGTACATCTCAATCATTTCAGAGCGGTCCCAATGTAGATGATATTTTGTATGTTAGAGGAGACCACAATGAAGGTATTTCAATAATAGATAGAGGTTTCAAATCCCCTCAACCTTTGAAAAAAAGAAATATAGTTCAATAAATAGGTTATATTTTGTATGTAATATATATCTTATTATCTCATGTTATTATCTTATCATTAATGAATTTAAGTAATCTAAATTAACTGGTCAACCACTTTTGAAGATAATGACTTCTACACATTCTGGTGCCCCTAACCTTGAGGCTGAACAAGTCTCTCAAGCTGCTGCTGATGCGGCTGTTGCTGCTCCTACTGCTGCTCTTGTTGCGGCTCCTGTTACTCCTGCTGCTCTTCCTGTTGTGGCTCCTGCTGCTCCTGCTTCTCTTATTGCGGTTTCTGCTGCTCCTACTGCTGCGGCTCCTACTACTCCTAGTGTTGAGGTCCAACAACAGTCAGCACATGTCGTTGATACCATTTCAGATGAATATATAGATGTTGTTGATATCAATGAAATGGTCGGGAATGAAGGACCGCTGTCGCCAAAAACATAGGTGCATCATAGTTTGACGATGTTAGACAAAGATCTTAAGTAGAAAAGCAAAGGAATCCAATTTGATGTCAGATGGAATGCATGAGTCCAACATGTGAATACCAACAAGGCTATGTTTAGCAGCTACATTAGAGTTTTCACTCGGAAACGCGTGCCGATTGACATAGATTCATGGCACTATGTTGTGTCCGGGCTGAAGGCTGTGATCTTGGAAGAAATTATGGTAAAATTATGAATTTATTTCATTAATTTACTATTGAATAAACTATTGAAACAATGTCTTACTCTTCTCAATATCTTGCATAGTACATTTATAGTAGACGATTCACACATGGATTATGTACTAATGCTTGCAGGAAGGATTCATCGAGGTTTTCGCACTATTTTAACAAGATGTCACCTGAAAGATTCCAAAGGTAAAATAAACCGGCACCCACCCATTGTCTATACTCACCTAATATCCTATGAAGCATGGGATGCATTTATTGGCCACCATGAGGATGAGAAGTTTTAGGTACACTGTCGGTGATAATAGGTTGTTTGAGGATACCCGTATTCATAACTTTGAATTTCAATATTTAATTTATGAAATAGAAACTTTGTACTGAAAATAAGGAACTTGCATCAAAACCAACATACCCCTAACGTAAAGCAAGGATGGGATACACTTCATTAGAAAAGAAAATGGTACGTATTTTAAATTTACAGTAATATTTTTAGGTTCCAATTAACAACATCATAATTATCTTTCTATGTTTATATGTAGATTAATAAGTCTAAAACCAAATACACTTCCACCCCACATCATGTGCTATGGAAGGTGGCACGTGTGAATAAGGAAGTGAAGTTAGTAGATGAGCACAAAAAACTGTTGGAAATATGTGTAAGTATGACACGACGATAACTTTTTTTTAAAGTTGCTATTACATAAAAGCAATTAGTTATTTTCATATATATGATAGTCACCGGAATCTTCTACTCCCGTAGCAGATACAGACCTATTATCGACGGCTTTCAAGAAGCATGGAAAATATGATCATGTCAGAGGTGTGGGGTTTGGGGTGACACCCTGAGTATATTTTGCGAAGAATAAAAAAATGGATGATAAAGATGAAAAATTAGAACAAATGAGCAAAAAAATAGAAACCCTTGAAAAAAAATTGCAATGGCATTGAGAGTTTCTAGAAACATTTATGGGTGGGAAGAAAAGGGAAGAAACAACTAATGAACAACCAGTGTGTGAACATCCCACCCCACCCCCCACCATCTTTGAGGCGATCCATTCCCCTCAAAGAACTGTCTTAGCCGTGGTAATCAATATTCTAGTAATTGTTCCCATGAAATGTGAATCAGAAAAACACTGATAATTTTTCTATAATGATCTTTTATTGGGTGATAATTATTGTGATTTATATCTGTCAACACCCACCTATCACCTTGTAGCGAGGAGTATAGTGTTCAATATTCCAGATGCCACGCTGCATAATAGACCACTTTAGAAAGATCTTCTGAAAGTGACGATTACTATAGCTCATGAGCCAAATGCAGAGCTACCTATTACACTTGATGACGATGATATTCATACGGTCGAAAAGGATATTGGGAAAGTCATTGCATGGTCATCTCGACTTGTAAGAGTACATGCAGAAATAGAGGTATTTATTTACTTTTTTCAAGATAAACCTTTAACAATTAATGAAAAAAGGGTCAGAACCAATGATTGTTGTTATAGACGGAGAAAGTGAAGGGGGTGACAAACGTTAGCTCAAAACCATCTAAAGGATCGACCAACCGTTCCCAAATATCTACTAAAAGAAAAATAACACAATATGTTCTCTATCCACATTTACTAGCATTAAATACTCATTGGGATACAAAGCTAAAATATGGTAATATTCATATAGTGGTTTTCGAAGAGAATATATATGGAGAGGAATGTTAAGATTTCATTGCTACTGAAAATGTAAATGAGATTTCTAAAAATGATTGGTTAGGCATCATAGTTGTAAATATAAATATGAGGTCTGTTTCCTGGAATTTATTTTCTAAAAGCTGATCTACTATAAAAAGTTTGACTAAAATCATTTTATATTGTTGAAATACGCATTTATGAAAAAATAGTTGAATGAATTTTCCCTTGAGCCAAGATTTGGACTCGATAGTCCTCATACCACATCAACACACCTAATAAAATTAGAGCCCTAATAAAGGGATGCAATAGTGAACGGCTTGCTGAATACATTTGAATGCAAGATTACAAATGACAGACTCTTCCTAATACCAACCATGCAGGGGTAAAACTATACGATAAAATCATATCAATTATATTTTAACTTCTTTTATTACTTATTCCATTTTTTAGGCAACATTGGTTGCTAATTGTGGTGAATTTAGATACTCCACAGATTTATTTTATGGATTCAAAGCAAGGATATCCATCAAACCGACCACAAATGGAAGAGTTTCTGAATCTGTAAGACACTACATCTTACGTTTTAGGTCTAAAAATCAAGTAATATAATTTATATTATCATTTAATGAGGATTTTGTTATTATAGGGCGGTGTATCACTATCGTCTAAAAAAGGAATGAGGACAGGGGCTAAGCATAAGGAGGCGAGCAAGTACTACGTCTGGAAAAATATCAGGGTATATATAATAAAATTTCACTATCCAAAAACATCTCAACACAAGTTACGTATTCTCCTAAGGATAAATTTTTTTTGTCCAAAACAAACAAACTATAATTATTACAGTTATTATGTGATTAAATTTATGAAAGAGATTGTTTTTCATCAACAAACAAGCATCCCTAAAGATGTATTTTCAAAAACAACTACTAGTTTGTTTAATTATTTTATTAATTATTTATTTTTATCTTTTGAAGTACTACTCTGATTGCCAAAAAGCCTCATACTCAGAAGACAATATAGATGTGTTCAGAAACTAGTGGGCTGCATACCTGATGGAAGATTGTACAAAAATACAATAAAGATTGACTTGGGGACATGTACAATTGGTGGTCATTTTTGAGTGGGGTTAAGGGGATTAAAAGACGAAACATTGTTGTATGTAAATGTTCGTTGGAAAATTGTAATTGTTATTAAATAAAATATCCTTTCTCTAATGAGTCATTTTCCCATTTTAATAGATGATATGCACCAGAAAGATGCAAGAATGTTTAACCACTCAAAGGGTCTCTCTTTTGTTTAAAATGGACACAATTTTATGTGAAAACAACAACTGATATACGAAAATCTGACCAAGCACATTTAGATTGTGATGATCCTTTAGGAGAACGATCCAAGGGTCTTTTGTGACATGTTCAAGTCAACCCCTCCTAAATCCTAGGCACGATGTGACTGCTATCACTCAAAGGGTCTCTCTTTTGTTTAAAATAGACACAATTTTATTTAAAAACTACATCTGACATTTGAAAATCTGACCAAAAGCATTTGTATTTCCTTGATATTTTATAAGAATCATCCAAGGGTCCTTGGTGTCGTGTATGAGTCAACCCCGCCTCAATCTGAGGCATGGTGTGGCCGGTACAACTCAAAGGGTCTCTATTTTTTTTAAATGGACACAATATTAATTGAAAACAACAACTAACCTATGAAATTGTAATGACCCGAAATTTTGAATAAATCTTGATTCCTAGTTTTGTGTGTTATTTTATTTTATTTTTATACTAAACAAAAATGTTTTATTTGATATCATGAGTATAATTAAAATGTGACCGTTGGGTTTTGACTGTTATATGACCATTGGTCAATATGACCGCTGGAAACTAAACGTTTTGATTATTGTCTCTAAATACAAGTAATCTTGGTTAATTAATATAGAAAGAAGATTCGATGGCCTCACCCAATAGTCTTGGACCGATCAAAGCCCATCTAACAGAACTTGGGAAGGAGGTAGCCCCACTGGACTTTGCTCTGGACCAAACCCAAGCTGAACTTCATCGTGTGAAGCTAGAACGGGATCACCTTCACGAGAAGTTCAAACTGATAGAAATTACTACTCCTGCGATGTTGGCCGAGCCTCCCCTGGATTCTCTCAACATAGCACACCTTACACATAGGTCTTATGCTGGTGTGATAAGGGGATATGTAAGGAGACCGTAACCGCCTTTTGTAATCCTTTGTTTTAAATAAATAATTGGGATTTCTTCTTATGATGATGTTTATGACTTTTCAAATGTCCGGATAAATATAGTATGCATATTTTTGGTGAATTTTAGAAAATGATATTTTAAAAAAATATTTGTGTAAACCTTAAATAATTAAAAATGTGTAATGATTTTCAAAAAATGACCTTCTACAATTATGTTCAGTACGAAATTTAGAGTCTAATAAGATCAACTTAATTTTTGATGAATAGTAAATTATGAATAGTGGTTTTATGCTTAGGATTAGTAATGTGACCAAATGGATTAGTAATCTCACTTAAAAAATGTATTAATATAATCTAGGCATCTTGATTAAGTAATGTAATTCAATAAAATGGTAAAATAATGGTTTCATAACTTATTATTCAGGTATTAGTTTTTTTGGGTGAATAGTGTTTTTTAATTAAAATTAAATTAAAAATATTTGGAAAATTATTTTTAGAAAATGGATTTCATTTTTGAACTCAGAGCATCGATATTATGTTAAGGTAATTTTTGGGGATTTTTCTGAAAAAAATGAATTTTCAGTGAATAGTGTTTTTATTTAAAAATTAAATTTAAAATATTTAGAAAATTATTTTTATAAAATGGAGTTCATTTTTTAAATCAGAGCATCGATATTTGATAAAGTTGAAATTTTGGGTTATTTCTGAGAAAGTTGAATTTTCAGTGAATAGTAAAAATACAGTTTTAGGGTTTCGATATGTTTAATGACATCATAACTGTGTCATGCTGATGTCATGATATATGTTAAGAGTTGACCGACCAAAGGTGATGAATTATTGTATTTGGGGGCCCATGTGGCCTAACTCCATGGGAAATTCCATGGGAGAACACATGGTTTTGAGAAAAACACTTATGAGGTGTCCCTTGGCCATTAATGCCTTGTCCCCTCACTTTCCCTATAAATACCAAGACATTCTCTCATCCTTTGGACTCAAAAATAATTCTCAACGAATTTCTGGTCTCCTTACCTCCCAAGGAGTCTTCCCAAGGATCCCCCATGCCCTCAAGGTCCAAACCTTTGCGTTTTAAGAGTTAAGTTTTAAGGTAAGGGATCCGACCTCTCTCTTTCTTTTCAAGTAATTTCTTTTATGTCATTTCTTTTATACTCCATGTTCTTATGATGGTGGATGTTCTTCTATATTAATATTACTGCTCTTTTCATGTTCATATGATTAGAGACCCCATCTTTCTCTCATCAATTCGTTTTAAGAATGTTTAAGTGGCGCTGTTAGGCTGCCGAATTTTTAAGGAGATTCATTCACCCTTCTCATTCTTTTCAAAGTTCTACTTTCATGTCAAGTTTTCCAAGTTCCTTTTTATTATGTTGGGGTATGATCTATATATATATCATACTGATATTTTATGATCATTTGATGATAGACCCCATTTGACCTCTTCAATTCAGTATTTCTGAAGTTTTAAGTGGCGTCGTTAGGCTGCCGAATTTTTAAGTGGTTCTTTCACCCTTCTCATTTTGAAGTTCAACTTTATGTAAAGTCATTCATTTCCTTTTTATTATGTTGGGGTATGATCTCTATATCTATCATACTGAACTCTTATTTTCATATTATGAGAGACCCTATTTAATCTTGTCAATTCATTTTTGGTTGAAGTTTATGTGACGCCGTTAGGCTGCGGGATTTTCATAAGAGAAACCTAATGTTTGTCTTTCTTCCATATTTTTCATTTCAAATGGTATGTCTTTCAAATTTCATTACCATGTTCATATATCCTTCATATTATGTCCCTCTACAATTTTATGGATCATTTATGAATGTTTGACCCATGTCCCCTCTCTTCTCAATGTTTTCTAAAAACCCGAAACATAGTCGTTATGCTGCAGAATGTCTGTCTCAAAATGTCTCTCTATTATTCTCAAATTCATTTATTTTTGTTAAGTGAATACTCAAAGATATCTCTTCTATAGGTTTATTAACATATATACCAAAATGTTCAATTTTAAATTCTAGTATTTACATACATGAGACCCGCTTTCCCTTTCCGTGGGTTTAAAGTGACATAAAGATCATGTCTTTAAAGTAGTTTTAAAACGTTATGATTATGAAATGAAACCCATTTCTTTTATTCTATATGGGTTGTTTATGAAATTATGTATGATGATATATGTGGCTCACATTATAATAAAGAAATGTCAAGGGTGCGCCCAGATAGCGCTCCAATGCATTGGGTAAAGACTTAATCTCTAGAGATGACCATTTAGACTGATACCTTGGTGAATAACCTTGGTAATTTTTAATGACACCTTGGGGATGGACCTTGGTGAAACAAAATGATTGTCAATATTAAATGTTTTAGCCACATCTTAAAGTTATTAAAAATTTTATTCTTATTATGATATGCCTCATGATTCCATTCTCATGCCTTAAAGTTCTTTTCATGACTTTATTGATGTATCTCAAGGTCACATGTTAAATGTTTCCCTTGTTTCCCTTACTGGGCCTCCTGCTCGCCCTTTCTTTTGATATTTGTCCCCAGGTTATGAGATGCAGTATTGAACCTAGGATGAACATGTGGAGAATCCTTTCAAGTGTTTTAAGAAGAATTTTTTATGTTTTCATGTTTTTAGTTCCTGGTTTCCAAGACACTAAATCTTAAAGATTCTCGATTTTGTAAAATGTAATGAAAGTTTATGTGATAAAAAGGCGGGTTTCTATAGTTGGTATCAAAGGATGGTTTAGGTATTTGTGGAAATAAGGATATGAAAACTCTAGTAAGAACAATATAGAAAATTTTAAATATAGGAAATCTTCCTGGTATTTTGGTGAGTATTGAGTAAGGGGTTGCCAAAAAAATACATCCCTGTCGGGATACGAGCTGGTAGAGGTGGCTCTGGCACAGATGTAGATAGGGGTAAAACCCAAAAACACCGGTTTGAGATAGACTTGAACGAGAACTGGTACACGATAACGGGCCTTGCTACACTCTTGGTTACGACACTCCCGGGGGATATGCTTTGGTAAATTCATAAGCATAGTATGAGCCATTAGTAAAGGAACAATGATAAAATAAAATAACGATTCACATAAGAATATATGATCATAGATAACCTAGTTTGGAACCTAGGGGATCACAAGTTAGGGTATAATTTTCTTTAACAACTTATCCTTCTATGATTTAAGCTCCTTTTCTTGATTATTGGCTATGTATTTAAGCCCCTAATTGTACTTTATTTTCTTAGTTAATGGCAGAAATGGAAGAACATGTCCCAGCAACCAATGAGATAGAAAATGTGACGATTTCCGTACTAATATGACAGAGATGATTAGGGGATTAAAATATTATTATTATTTTGGAAGATGATCACTATTTTGGGGACCCTATATGATCAAGGTAAATAGATTACTACAGTATTTTCATTGAGGAGTAAGGTTGACTTATATTTTGACGAATCGATGAATTTAAGGTGGGCTTATAGTAATTTAGGTTACTTATGGGAATGATTAACCTATCTTGGGTAAAATATGATTAGGTTAGCTACTTTTGTTATAAGATGTTAGGAGTGGTTGATGTTGTTTGGAGATGAACAATGATGTTTATTTTGGAAGACTATGTTATCAAATCCTTCTTGTATTTGGGTTTCAATCGTAGTTTGGTTTATTTTGAGGAATTTTAAGGACCGTTATTTATGGAATGGTCTATGATGAACTTTGAGTAGTACCATGGAACTTTGAAGATTTGAAAGTAGTTTTCATTCCTATGGGATTATTTCTTTTAGAAGAGTTGTTTTACCTTAACCTTTCTGTTTTTGGGATAATGTTTAAAGATAGAAGAAATAGATAGTTAATCTTTTGTGGATTATGTGATTCTCTAAAAGATGATTCTTTTGCTTTTGATGAGACCAAGTGTTTTTGAGTTCTCATCGTTTGGAGAAAATATTAGTTTTGGTAGAGACTTATTAAAGGATGAAACTATACTGGAATGTAGGTATATTTCCTTATGTTTTTATTCTATGTAGAAAATGAATTCCTCAAAATTATTAAAAGGAACGTAAAACAAAAACATTGTTGGTTTAAGCTTCCTACTGGGTAATCAAAGACCGTTTACACACATCATAAGTTTGGAATTTTCTCAGGGTCAATTTTCTCCTAATCATATTTTCTATCACTCTTCCCCAGAACTTGACCCTTTTTTTTTCTTCCATATCCATGTTTACTCCATGGAATCCTAGTATGGGTTAACTCGGGTGACCTTTGTACTTCTCTTTCTTTCTTTTAAAGTAACAGTGTTACTGACTCCTTTCCTGATGTGGGACTTTCAATGAAATTTCAAAACCCAATTTTAAAAATTGCGAGGACGCAATTTCATAAGGGGGGAAGATTGTAACGACCCGAAATTTTGAATAAATCTTGATTCCTAATTTTGTGTGTTATTTTATTTTTTTCGTACTGATCAAAAATGTTTTATTTGATAACCTGAGTTTAATTAAAATGAGACCATTGGGTTTTGACTGTTATATTACCATTGGTCAATATGACCGCTGGAAACTAAAGGTTTTGATTATTGTCTCTAAATACAAGTAATCTTGGTAAATTAATATAGACAGAAGATTTGATGGCCTCACCCAGTAGTCTTGGACCGATCAAATCCCATCTAATAGAACTTGGGAAGGAGGTAGCACCACTGAGCTTTGCTCTAGACCAAACCCAAGCTGAACTTCCTCGTGTGAAACTAGAACGGGATCGCCTTCGCGAGAAGTTCAAAGTGATAGAAATTATAACTCATGTGATGTTGGTCGAGCCTCCCTCAGATTCTTTCACCTTAGCACACCTTACACATAGGTCCTATGCTGGTGTGATAAGGGGCTATGTAAGGAGACCATAACTGCATTGTGTAATCCTTTATTTTAAATAGAAAATTGGGATTTCTTCTTATGATGATGTTTATGACTTTTCAAATGTCCGGATAAATATAATATGCATATTTTTGGTGAATTTCAGAGAAAGGATATTTTAAAAAAATGTTTATGTAAACCTTAAATAATTAAAAATGTGTAATGATTTTCAAAAAATGGCCTTCTACAATTATGTTCAGTACGAAATTTAGAGTCTAATAAGATCAACATAATTTTTAATGATTAGTAAATTATGTATAGTGATATTATTCTTAGGATTAGTAATGTGACCAAATGGATTAGTAATCTCACTTAAAGAAAGAATTAATATAATCTAGGCACCTTGATTAAGTAATGTGATTCAATAAAATGGTTAAATAATGGTTTCATAACTTATTATTCAGGTATTAGTTTTTTTGGGTGAATAGTGTTTTTTAATTAAAAATTAAATTAAAAATATTTATAAAATTATTTTTCGAAAATGGATTTCATTTTTTAACTCAGAGCATCGATATTATGTTAAGGTAATTTTTGGGGATTTTTCTGAAAATAATTAATTTTCGGTGAATAGTGTTTTTATTTAAAATGTAAATTAAAAATATTTAGAAAATTATTTTTATAAAATGGAGTTCATTTTTGAAATCAGAGCCTCGATATTTGATTAAAGTGAAATTTTCGGTTATTTATGAGAAAGTTGAATTTTCAGTGAATAGTAAAAATACAGTTTTAGGGTTTCGGTATGTTTAATGACATCATAACTATGTCATGATGATTTAATGAGATATTTTAAGGGTTGGCCGGCCAAAGGTGATGAAGTATTGTATTGGGGGCCCCATGTGGCCTAACTCCATGGGAAATTCCATGGGAGGGCACATTGTTTTGAGAAAAGCACTTATGAGGTGTCCCTTGGCCATTAATGCCTTGTCCCCTCACTTTCCCTATAAATACCAAGAAATTATCTCATCCTTTGGACTCCAAAATCAATATCAACGATTTTATGGTCTTCTTACCTCCCAAAGAGTCCTCCCAAGGTTCCCCCAAGCCCTCAAGGTCCAAACCTTTGAGTTTTAAGAGTTGCGTTTTCAGGTAAGGGATCTGACCTCTCTCTTTCTTTTCAAGTAATCTTTGTTATGACATTTCTTTTATAATCCATGTTCTTATGTTGGAGGATGTTCTTCTATATTCATATTACTGCTCTTTTCATGTTAATATGATTATAGACCCCATATTTCTCTCATCAATTCGTTTTAATAATGTTTAAGTGGCGCCGTTAGGCTGCCGAATTTTTAAGGGGATTCTTTCACCCTTCTCATTCTTTTCAAAGTTCTACTTTCATGTCAAGTTTTCCAAGTTCCTTTTTACTATGTTGGGGTATGATCTCTATATCTATAATACTAATCTTTTATGATCATTTTATTATAGACCCCATTTGATCTCTTCGATTCATTATTTTGATGTTTTAAGTGGCGTCGTTAGGCTGCCGAATTTTTAAGTGGTTCTTTCACCCTTCTCATTTTGAAGTTCTACTATCATGTCAAGTATTTCAAGTTCCTTTTTATTATGTTGGGGTATGATCTCTATATATATCATACTCAACTATTATGTTCATATGATAAGAGACCCTATTTGATCTTGTCATTTCATTTTTGGTTGAAGTTTAAGTGACGACGTTAGGCTGCGGGATTTTCATAAGAGAAACCTAATTTTTGTCTTCTTTCCATATTTTTCATTTCAAATGGAATGTCTTTAAAATTTCATTACCATGTTCATATATCCTTCATATTCTATCTCTATACTGTTTTATGGATCATTTATGAATGTTTGACCCATGCCCCCTCTCTTTTCAATGTTTTCTAAAAACCCGAAACATAGCCGTTATGCTGCAGAATTTCCGTCTCAAAATGTCTCTCTCTTATTCTGAAATTCATTTATTTCTGTTAAGTGAATACTCAATGATCTCTCTTATATAGGGGTATTCACATATATACCAAAATTTTCTATTTTAAATTCTGTTATTTACATACATGAGACCCTCTTTCCCTTTCCTTGGGTTTAAAGTGACATAAAGATCATGGCATTAAAGCAGTTTTAAAACGTTATGATTATGAAATGAAACCCATTTCTTTTATTCTATATGGTTTGTTTATGAAATTATTGATGATGATATATGTGGACCACATGATAATAAAGACATTTCAAGGGTGCTCCCAGATAGTGGTCCATTGTATTGGGTAAAAACATAATCTCTAGAGATGACCATTTAGACTGATACCTTGGTGAATAACCTTGGTAATTTTTAATGACACCTTGGGGACGGACCTTGGTGAAATGAAATGATTGTCAATATTAAATGTTGTATCCACATATTAATGTTATAAAAAATGTTATTCTTATTATGATATGCCTCATGATTCCATTCTCATGCCTTAAAGTTCTTTTCATGACTTTATTGATATATCTCAAGTTCACATGTTAAATGTTTCCCTTATTTCCCTTACTGGGCCTTCTGCTCACCCTTTCATTTGATATATGTCCCCAGGTTATGAGATGTAGTAATGAACCTAGGATTAATATGAGGAGAATCCTTTCAAGTTTTTTAATAAGAATGTTTTATGTTTTAAGGTTTTATGTTCCTGGCTTCCAAGATACTAAACATTAAAGATCCTCGGTTTTGTAAAATGTAATGAAAGTTTATGTGATAATAAGGGGGGATGCTATAGAAAATCTGACCAAACACATTCGGATTGCCTTTATCATTTATAATAATTATCCAAGGGTCCTTGGTGATGTGTAGGAGTAAACTCCACCTCAATTCGAGGCACGGTGTGGCCGGTACCACTCAAAGGGTCTCTATTTTGTTTAAAATGGACACAATTTTAAGTGAAAACAACAACTGACTTACGGAAATTCTACCAAACACATTCAGATTATGTTTATAATTTAGGATAACGATACAAGGGTCCTTTTGGATGTTTAAGTTTCATCCCCATCTCAATAAGAGGCACGATATGGCCGCAATCTCTCAAAGGGTCTCTCTTTTGTTTAAAATGGACACATTTTTAATTGAAAACAACAACTGACCTATGAAAATATGACCAAATGCATTCGGATTGACTTTATCTTTTATAAGAACGATCCATGGGTCATTTGTGATGAGTATGAGTCATCCTTTCCACAATCTAGGGAACGGTGTGGCCGGTACCACTCAAAGGGTCTCTCTTTTGTTTCAAATGGACACAATTTTATGTGAAAACAACAACTGACCTACGGAAATCTGACCAAATACATTCAGATTTTGTTGATACTTTAGTAGAACGATCCATGGGTCCTTTTAGACATTTAAAATTCATCTCATCCTCAATATGATGCACGGTGTGGTCGGTATCACTCAATGGGTCTCTCTTTGGTTAAAAATGTACACAATTTTAAGTGAAAACAACAACTGACCTACGGAAATCTGAAAAAATGCATTTGAATGTCTTTATATTTTATAAGAATGATTAGTGGGTCCTTTGTGACATGTAAGTGTCAACCCTGCCTCAATCCAAGGCACGGTGTGGCCAGAACCACTAAAGGGTCTCTCTTTTGTTTAAAATGGACACAATTTTAAGTGAAAACAACAACTAACCTACGGAAATCTGAACAAACACATTAAGATTGTGTTTATCTTTTAGTAGAACGATCAATGGGTAATTTGTGATGTTTATGATTCATCCCTTCCTCAATCCGAGGCACGATGTGGCCGCTATCACTCAAAGTGTCTCTCTTGGGATAAAAATGGACACAATTTTAAGTGAAAACAACAACTGATCTATGGAAATCTAACCCAATGCATTAGGATTGTCTTGATATTTTATAAGAATGATACATGGGTCCTTTGTGATGTTTAAGAGTCAACCTCACCAAAATCCAAGTCACAATGTGGCTAGTACCACTCAAAGGGTCTCTCTTTTGTTTAAAATAGTCAAAATTTTATGTGAAAACAAAAACTAACCTAAAAAAATCTGATCAAACACATTATTATTGTATTTATCCTCTAGAATAATGATCCACTGTACCTTTGGGATGTGTAAGGGTCATCCCCACCTCAATCTGAGGTATGGTGTGGCTGGTATCACTCAAAGGGTCTCTCTTTGGTTTAAAATGGACACAATTTTAAGTGAAAACAACAACTGAACTACGGAAATCCAACCAAATGAATTCTTATTGTCTTGATATTTTATAAGAAAGATACATGGGACCTTTGTGACATGTACAAGTCAACCCCGCCTCAATACGAGGCACGGTGTGGCCGGTACCACTCAAAGGGTCTCTCAATTTGATTAAAATGGACACAATTTTTTGTGAAAACAAGAACTAAACTATAGTAATCTAACCAAAAACATATATATTGTCTTTCTACATTAGTAGAACGATCCATGGGTCCTTTTTGATGTGTACGAGTCATCCCCACATCAATATGAGGCACGGTGTGGCTGGTAGCACTCAAAGGGTCTCTCTTTGGTTTAAAATGGACACAATTTTAAGTGAAAACAACAAATGACCTACAGAAATCATACCAAACCCATTAATATTGTGTTGATCCATTAGGATAACGATCCACGGGTCCTTTTTGACATGTAAGTGTCATACCTGCCTCAATCTGAGGCACGGTGTGGCCGGTATCACTCAAAGGGTATCTCTTTTGTTTAAAATGGACACAGTTTTAATTGAAAACAACAACTGATGTATGGAAATCCATCCAACCCCATTCTGATTGTGTTTATCCTTTAGGATAACTATACACGGGACCTTTTTGATTTGTACGGGTCATCCCAACCTTAATCTAAGGCACATTGTGGCCGGTAGCACTCAAAGGGTCACTCTTTTGTTTAAAATGGACACAATTTTAAGTGAAAACAACAACTGACCTAATAAAATCTGACCAAACTCATTCAGATTGTGTTGATATTTTAGGAGAACTATCCAAGGGTCATTGTTGATGTGTACAAGTCATCCCCGCCTCAATCTGAGTCACGGTGTGGACGATAGCACTCAAAGGGTCTCTCTTTTGTTTAAAATGGACGCAATTTTAATTGAAAACAACAACCGACCTATGAAAATATGACCAAAAGCATTCAGATTGCCTTGATCATTTATAAGAACGATAAAATGTTCCTTGGTGATGTGTACAAGTCAACCCCGCCTCAATATGAGGCACAGTGTGGCCGGTATCACTCAAAGGGTCTCTATTTTGTTTAAAATGGACACAATTTTAAGTGAAAAAAATGACCTACGGAAATCCAAAAAAAACGCATTCGGATTGTGTTGATCCATTAGGAGAATGATCCACGGGTCCTTGGTGATGTGTATGAGTCAACCCCGCCTCAGTCCGAGGCACGGGGTGGCCGGTATCACTCAAATAGTCTCTATTTTGTTTAAAATGGACACAATTTTAAGTGAAAACAGCAACTGACCTACATAAATCTGACCAAACACATTTGGATTGTGTTTATCCTTTAGTAGAAAGATACAAGGGTCCTTTTTTATGTGTACGAGTCAACCTTACCTCAATCTGAGGCTCGGTGTGACCGCTATCACTCAAAGGGTCTCTTTTTTGTTTAAAATGGACACCGTTTTAATTGAAAACAACAACTAACCTATTAAAATCCCACCAAATGCATTCGGATTGCCTTGATAATTTATAAGAACGATCCAAGGGTCATTGGTGATGTGTAAGAGTCAACCACTCCTCAATATGAGGAACGATGTGGCCCGTACCACTCAATGGTTATCTCTTTTGTTTAAAATGGACACAATTTTAATTGAAAACAGATACTGACCTGTGAAAATCCAAAAAAAACACATTTTTATTGCCTTGATGTTTTATAAAAACGATCCACAGGTACTTGGAGATGTGTATGAGTCAACCTCGCCTCAATCAGAGGCACGGTGTGGACGGTACCACTCAAAGTGTATATATTTTGTTTAAAATGGACACAATTATAAGTGAGAAGAACAAATGACTTATGGAAATTCAGCCAAATGAATTTTATTGTGTTGTTCCTTTAAGATAACATTACAAGGGTCCTTTTTGACGTTTAAGATTCATCCCCTCATCAATCCGAGGCATGGTGTGGCCACTATCACTCAAAGGGTCTCTCTTTTGTTTAAAATGAACCCAATTTTAATTGAAAACAGCAACTCACCTGTGAAAATCCAACCAAATGCATTCGGATTGTCTTGATCTTTTATAAGAACGATCCATTGGTACTTTTTGACGTGTAAGAGTCAACCACACCTCAATCCAAGGCACGGTGTGGCCGAATCCACTCAAAGTTTCTTCTTTTGTTTAAAATGGACACAATTTTAAGTGAAACCAACAACTGGCCTACGGAAATATAACCAAACGCATTTGGATTGTGTTTATCCTTTATGATAATTATCCACGGGTCTTTTTTGGCGTGTAAGAGTCATCTCCGCCTCAATATTATGCACAGTGTGGCCGGTATCACTCAAAGGGTCACTCTTTGGTTTAAAATAGACACAATTTTAAGTGAAAACAACAACAGACCCACGGAAATCTGACCAAACGCATTAGGATTGTATTGATATTTTTTAAAAATGATACATGGATCCTTTTTTATGTGGAAAAGTCAACACTGATTCAATCCGAGGAATGGTGTGGCCGGTACCACTCAAATGGTCTCTCTTTTGTTTAAAATGGACACAATTTTTTGTGAAAACAACAATAGACCTACAGAAGTCTGAACAAACACATTCAGATTGTATTGATCCTTTAAGAAAATGATACATGGGTCCTTTGTGATGTGTATGAGTCATCTTCACCACAGTATGATGTAGAGTGTGGCCGGTACCACTCAAAGGGACTCTCTTTGGTTTAAAATGGACACAATTTTAAGTGAAAACAACAACTAACCTACAGAAATCTGACCAAATGCATTCGGATTGTCTTGATCTTTTATAACAAAGAATCATGGGTTCTTTTTGAGATTTACGAGTCAACCTCACCTCAATCAAAGACACAGTGAGGTAGATACCACTCAAAGGGTCTCTCTCTTTTTTTTAAATGAACACAATTTTAAGTGAAAATAAAAACTGACCTACAAAAATCTGACCAAACACATTCGGATTGTATTGTTCATTTAGGATAATGATCCAAAAGTCCATTGTGATGAGTACGAGTCATCCCCACATCCATCTGAAGCACGGTGTGGCCAATAGCACTCAAAGGGTCACTCTTTGGTATAAAATGGACACAATTGTAAGTGAAAACAACAACTGACCTATGGAAATCTGACCAAATGTATTCGGATTATCTTGACATTTTATAAGAACGATCCATGGGTCCTTTGTGACGTGTATGAGTCAACCCCACCAACCCCCTGGACCACCCCCACCCCACTGGACACCAACCCACCCCCTGGACACCCCCACCCCTCTGGACACCCCACCCCCTGTAAAGCCCCCCCGGACAACCCCATCCCCCCGAAAACCCCCTACCCCCCCTTGGACAGCCACCGCAAACCCTTGAATAGGCCCCCGACCCACTGAATTTTGAGTCGAATTATTTATGTACTTAATTAACTTATGAATTATGTGTCAATGGTGTACGGGTATACTTGTTGTATAGATATACATGGTCTAATTAGATTATGATTTATGTGTTAAATTTGATGGGTATACTTGCTCTAATTAGATTATTGAGATGCTGAATTTTTTTTGCAGGTGTTCGGGTGTGCGGCTGTAGATTTTTTCATAGCAGTAGACAAGGAAGTTATCAGCACTTTTTTAGTGCTGATAAATAGAGCTTTTATCAGCACTAAAAAAGAACTCATAAATTACACCTTTATCAGCGCTAAAGAAGCACTGATAAAGGATCAGTTTATCAGCGCTAAAAGAGTGCTGATAAAACACACATTTATCAGCGCTCTTTTAGTGCTAATAAAGGGTTGTTTTATCAGCGCTTATTGAGCATGAATAAAGTCCACCTTTATCTGTTCATTTTTAGCGATGATAAAGTACCCCATTTTTAGCGCTCAGTAAACACTGATAAAGTGTACCCCCCCCCCCCCCTTATTAGTTTCAAGCATTACATTGCTTTTTTAGTGCTGATAAATCCCGTTTTGAGCGCTGATAAAGACTGTTTTTAGTAGTTCTCGTACAAAGCCTCGAATGGTGCCATACAAATACTGGAATGATAAATATTGTTAAAATAAAATTCCACCAGTTTCAGGTGTTCCTATCATCTACGACCGAAGTCAAGTATGCAAAATCATAGCATATCCTCCAGAACATGGATGGTCCGCTCTTCCTGTCCATCAGTCTAAGGATGAAATGTTGTCCTCTAGCGTAACTGAGCCCCAAAAGCTTCATGCAATCCCATCCACAAACAAGATGTGAAACTAGAATCACGATCTGAGACGATTGTTGATGTAACTCCATGAAGTCGAAGTATCTCCTGCACATAGAGGCATCCCAAGATCTCTACTAAACTCTGCTCTCGTATGGCTAAGAATTGGGCCGACTTGGTGAGTCCGTCAATGATCACCCAGATGGCATCATGTCCCCTGGACGTACGTGGTAAACTCATCACCACGTCCATGGATATCCCTTCCAACTTCCACTCTGGAACCTCAAGGGTCCGAGCCAATCCTACTGGAACCTGGTTCTCAGCCTTTACTTGCTGACAAGTAAGGCACCGAGAAACAAACTCTGCCAAACTCTTCTACATTCCTGTCCACGAGAACTGACGTCAGAGTTCCTAGTACATCTTTTCAATTCTTGGATGCTCCGCAAATGGAGATGTATGGAACTCCTTCAGAACCTCATCCCACAACGTCACCGGTAATATTGTGTGCCCTCTGAAAAGAACAACGTTCTCCCCACCTTTTTAATATCCATCAGTAGCATCACCTGTAGATATCTGAGCACGTAGAGTATCACAACTAGCATCATCGAGTTGTGCTTCCCTGACTTGATGTAAGAGTGGAGGTGTAACTACCATAGACTAAAGGGAAGCTCCCTCATCCCTATCCACAAAGGATAACTGTAAATAGTCCAACTGCCTTGTCACCTCATCCAACAACTATGAACTAGATTTCCTACTGAGAGCATCTCCCACAACGTTCCCCTTTCCAGGAGTATAAACGATCTCAAATTTATAATCCTGGAGGATCTCAAGACACTGACTCTGTCTCAAATTCCGATCCTTCTGAGAAAAGATATATCTGAGAATCTTGTGATCATAGAATATGATAAACTGCTCACCCATCAAGTAGTTCCGCCACATCTTCAATACGATGAATATCGCTGCCAACTCAAGATCATGTGTCTCATAGTTAGGCTCATGTGGCCTCAACTGACGTGATCCATAGGCAATCACCACATGCCTCTATATCATGACACAACCAATCTTGGTTCCTGATGTATCCCTGAACACTACGTACTCGAAACCCTCTTCTAGTAGTCTCAAGATCGGGGCACTCGTCAGACTCTATCTCATCTGCTGAAAAGCCTGCTGAAATATCTTAGTCCATAAGAATGGTTTCCCCTTTCAGGTCAATGTTTTCATGGGTGCTGAAAGCCTAGAGAAATCAGGAATGAATCTCTGATAGTAGCCTTCCATCCCAAGGAAACTCCGAACCTCTGTCACACTCTGGGGTGGCTCCTATGCTAACACTACCTCTACCATGGCCGGGTTCACTACTACACCATCTACTGAGATAACATGTCCCAAAAAGTGGACCTCGTGTATCCAGAGATGACACTTCGGGAGTTTCTTGTACAACTAGTTCTCTCAGAGTGCGTCCAGAACCATCCTTAGGTGCCTTGCATGTTCCTCCTCAGACACAGAGTATGCAAGGATATCGTCGATGAAGACCACCATGAACCAATCTAGATAGGGCTGAAATATCTAGTTCATGAGTCCCATAAACACTATCGTGGAATTTGTTATACTGAAGAACATCACCAAATACTCATAGAGACCATAGCGACATCTAAAAGCCGTATTCGGTATATCCTCATCCCGTAATCACAACTGGTGATATCCTGATCATAGATCAACCTTTAAGAACCATAACACCTATTTTAATTGGTCGAAGTGGTCATCGTTCGTTGGTAGTGGATAAGGTTCTTCACAGTAACCTGATTCAAGCGTTGTTAATCCACACACATCCTCAAGATCTCGTCTGCATTCTTGGAAAACAACACTAGGGTCGATGTCACAAACCATCCCAGGTCGACCCTGAAACAGTCACCCGAGCTAGCCTGCGACATGGGCCGAGGGGCGTTCCCGATCCCCATGGGCTGGCAGCTAGTGTCGGGCATCAAAATAAAATAGGTTAGAACTATTTGTCCCAAAAGAAAATAAACTAAGCTGCAGAAAAATAAATAAAACAAAAGAAAATAAATAAATAACAACCAACAACGCTACTATCCTTACCACGACCAAAACTCCATGTGACCCCATGGGTCACTCTCCAATACCACAACCAATGTCACTCAAGGCAAACAACTGAAGCTAGAACCTTAAACATAACTAAAAACAAGAAAACACTATAGGAGTGAGTATTAAATCTTTGTAGGTGGGCCCGACTAATTATATTCCCAATGAACATACCAATAAATAAAGTATTTATCAATTCCTGTTTTGAACTAAATTATATAAAATATTGGTTTCCACACACACATTCATTTCTAAAACAAGTAACAATCTATTGCTCTTTTTAATATAAAAACAAGTTTAGTGTTTGAAAGAAACCGGTGCATTGAATTTTAAAATATTTTTGCGAACAATTTAAAAATAAAATTTTAGTTTTTAGTAAAAAGGGAAAACCACACAACATGCAACACACACTAAGGGCAATGAAAAAAGTGGCACACAAGGGCCAGCTACCAGACTAGACCTCTCAATCATCTGCCACATTCAAATAAACACTAAAGGAATCATGGGTCGAACATAACAGCTCATGAACAATCCATAACATACTATACATGTGACTCATCCTGAAGGCATGCCCTAACTCGATGAATTCATAATGCTCTAACGCTTGGCATAGCCCCACATGGCCTAACCGAGGGTCCCAATCCCCATAACAGCAATAACTCTGTATTCCCCTACTATGGGGCCACTAGCTAGTGCTTATTAAAAACTAGTGCAAAAATCGTTCTCAGAAGATATACTCACTATACTAGGTTCCCATGTCAACACATACAATAAAAGAGTGGTGACTCAACAATGGAAATTAAGAAACTAGTCACAATGCACAAACATCATTCTCAACAACTCACACAATCACCATATACAACAGGATCACCCCTGATTCACATCAAAAAATGTTTTCCCAAAATAATTAATTTTATTAAAGCATCAACCTGGATTTAAACATCCTTTGAAAATCACCCATCGTTCAAAATAAACCAACACACTCACATCACAAGTAAAAACATTTTTCAAATATACTGACACACTCTACTTTTTTTAGGTGCCAAATGGGCTTTAACCAACTTTAAAGAATGACACGATTTCTCAAGAGAAACGATACTTTTTTCTCATGTGTCGAAAGAAAATGTTTGACATCAAACTAAAAACATACGTGAGATAACATGAAATATGTTCACAGGCCAAAGGGGAATTCTTTTACTATTGTGTGTCAACTCATCAAGAAATTAATTCAATTTCCATGCCTTAAAGAAAACCAGTTTCATTAACATCAATATTTAATACTAAAATAATTATCTAACAATATTTATCATTTATCAAAAATTAATGAAATAACAAGAAATTAATAAATTCCATATTTAGAGGCAAGTGTAATGGGGAACCTACCTTGGCATGTTGTCCAAACATAATGGCAAGTCTCACCTCGTAAAAATGAAGAAACAAGCGCAAGATGATGACCGATGTACCGCAGGTCTTCCTTGCCGACACGCTGCAACAACCGCACAACTAAAATCCATAAGCACGAACTCAAAACAATTCAAATGAACAAAAAACGCAAAAGAACCAGCTCGACATATTTTCAAAACACATCTCACACCATCAACCTTCTTTATTACACGACTTTAAAATCCACAAAGTGTTTGTAAAAACCACACAACACCAAAACAACTCATTAATTTTTTTAAAGTGCCATCGGGTTATTTCAAGAAAACACCAGAGTACAAAACGAGAAAAAAGCGCACGACATTATGAAATAAATATTTAAAAGAACGTGCGCCTAAACACGTTTTCTGAAACCAAATTCGCAACATGCACACTACTTAATAAATCATTTAAATTTTTTATAAAACAATTTTGAAAAACATAGAGTGGCCTTAAACACATGAAACCAACTTATACCCCTTAAAAACACTTTCAAGATCAAATGCACAAAACCCCACATTGACATCACAGCAAAACACATCTGCAACCCTTGAACATTTTAATAAACTGAAACCACAGTTTATAAAACAATAAAAATGGCTCAACATGGATTTTAAATGAAACAAAACACTCGTATCACATAACCATTATGCCTAACACATGAAAAACATATTAATAATCAGGTAAGACTATATTCTAATCAAGAAAACTTATCAAAGAACATACTATATTAATTAAATGGGTGAATTAATTCATCAAACAATTCCTATAGGCAGCATCACCTACCTCATACATTGATGGACCTCCAAAAAAATGGTGAGAAACCCCATTCGCACCACAACCACACCTGCGGGATGCCAAAACCAACCTACCAGATAAGATCACACACACCAAAATTATGGTTTAACTTCAAAAAATAACCCTAACAATGGATAAACTCAAAATATAAAAATCTCACCATAAAGGGGGTTGCGGGTTGGCAGTACAGGGGTTAGGGTGAGGGGTGATGCACGCAAGAGGCGAGCAGGGGGTTCGGGTTTCCAGAAAGGGGCGAGCAGGGTGGTTCGAGTCACCGGAAAGGGGAGAGCAGGGGGGTTCAGGTCACCGGAAAGGGGCGAGTAGGGGGGTTCAGGTCCCTGGAAAGGGGTGAGCAGGGGGGTTCGGGTCGCCGTAAAGGGGCCAGAAGTGGGGTTCGGGTCTCCGGAAAGGGACAAGGTAGGTTGGCTGGTCGGACATGGGGGGAAGTGGCTAGGGGTTGAATACGACAGAGGGGAATCCAGTGAGAGGGGGTAGCGGCAGGGGGGGCCGATTCTCCGGAGTACGGAGTGGGTTGGCGGCGTCGGGTCATTGAAATGGGACTGGGGCGGTAGCGTCGGGGCGCCAGAGTAGGAGCAGGGTGGTTGGGATCCGGCCACCGAAGCAGGAGCAGGGTGGCCAAGGTTCACCGGTGGCTGCAGCAGGAGTGGCTGCGAGGGGTGCTGGGTCAGGCGCATTGCGCCGCGCAGAAGAGGAAAACGGGGGGGGGGGGGGGGTCACGGCCCTCCCCTTGGGTTTCAACCCCTTTTTTCTAATAATAATAATAATAATAATACTAATAATCATAATAATATAACTAATAATTATTAAAATATAAATTAGAATAATATAAAACAAAAACAATAATAATAATAACATATAATATTATTATTATTATTATTAACAAACAATTTCTTTTTTAAACTTTATCCATTTAATTATCATATTCTGAAAACTGGGTAACCACGAGCTCAACGCACGTCTTGAAATAAACATGCATGCAAATTGTGCACCTCAATGCAGTCCACTTGGGCACTCGCACAAGCACCTGGGGAGACCGCGTGGGTACTGTTAATCATGTGGTGCCTGAGAACGGGTCTAAAACCAAGTAAAAATAGAAAATGACGAATATTTTAATCTGGGACCCAACTTGGACCTTGGCGGGAGAACCCGGGGCCCAAAATTAATAAAATAAAGTAAAAAATGAATTGAAAAGTCCAGGTGTGACAATTTTCCCCACCACAGACACTTTCTGCCCCCAGAAAGTCACCCAGCCGAACGATGGACCAAACAAGAATCCATGCCCAAATAAAACCAGACGAAACCACAACATAAGAAAATGGGAGAACACGAGAGGGTTCTCCCCACCACAAGAACTCAACTAGTGTGGAAATTTTAACACACACACATACCACCTCTGGAAGGGGGGAAACACGGGAACTCCCAACCGATCTCAACTAACTCCAACAGCACGAGCAAAACAACACCTTCACCACAACCTGAAACTCTCGGACCAGACCAAAGACCCTGAATACTAGAGAAAAACCTCCAGGAAGAACATAACCCAAATAATGAATCTGTGCATAAGCACAAACATCGATTCCTCCACAGACACTTACATCTCTAAGCTAACACAGCCAAACCAAGATTAATCCACACTAGGTCAGAACACACTTTTAAGAATAACGCACGATTCAGAAGACCCTAATCAGACAAAGGAGACTATTTGGATTACAAACGAACATGTTTATCCCAAACTCATGATGGCACAATGAACTTACAATAACACCAAAACTTTAATAGTAGAAGGATGAGAACGGAAGGACATTAAATGTTTCATTGCCAACATGGAACATGAAACCCGAACTGAGGTGTCACCCCCTTGGAAACTCCTGACTGTGTGCGAGCTTGACCCCAAGACCTGTGGTTGGGGAACTGATGGTTGAAGCATCTCTTGCCTCACAGTCATGCACTAGAATCTTCCGGTCACAGTGTCTTCCTCAGGCGACGCTTCCTGCAAAGCTTCTCTAAATGATCCAGACACATACAATGATGGCACTTCTTCAGAGGGGTGTGACATGATGGATTGTATGTCCTAAACGACCATACTGACGATACACTATTAGACGATCTGAAGAACTTGAAGTTAGAGCCACTAGAGAGAACTCTTTAGAAACAGATCCATCGGACACACTATATTTGTCAGATGGGGGACCTTCACGAGAAACTAGATAAGGTGGACTGTCAACCATTTGTACTCTAGAGACCAACTCAGCTAAAACACCTCATGCACCAACTTATCAAAAGTGATGCTCCGAAAAAAGGAAAACTCGTACTTTGATATCTATATGAAGACATTTTTAAAGACATCCCACGTCACCCCAACATACAATGATGGCAGGGCGACCAACTCCTACTCGTCAAGAGTTGGACCTTCGAACAAGCCTAGAATGGCATGCACTCTAACACCTTCAGGATTTCCCAATACTCAGAAGATGTGCTCGACCCTTTCAAATCACTCTACTGTCTCTAACAGACCCTGATCACCATAAAGTATAGTCAATGTCTGGTAAGGACCAAAAACTAGGCATGACTCGTCAAAACTCTGGGAACCTTTCTGGGCGGCATTTTTGAACAACGTATAAAACACCAAGCCAAAACCGATATCAATTGAAACAACATCAATAAAACCCCTTCATCCAACAATAACAAGCTCAAATCCAAACAAAACAAACACAACCCCAAATAAAATCTCCTTTTTAGAATCCCCTTTTCATTTTATTTTTCGAAACCGCCTTCTTTCTAGACCACCATCCAAATAACAATCCACTTTCAAACCAAAATCACTTTCCAAAACCATTTCCCCTTAAAAAACAATTCATAAAACAATGTCAAAACTATTATTTCAAATACACACCCAGTTAATCCCATGAACCATTGTACATGTCTTCATCCGCTTTCCATTAATATGTGCACGAACACGCACTTCCCATTCATTTTCACACATGTTCAAACGTTCATAAAGTGGTCCTGAGGTTTCACCCCAAACCATTTTTGAAAAAAACTAAGCAAACAATGGATTTCCAAATCATGATCTTTCAGTTTTTAACACCATTTCATAGATTTAAAGTACTTTAAAAGAAATCAACCCTATTTTCAAAAACCCTTTTTCATTTCCAAAAAACGAACTTACATCAACCAGAATAAAAACAACACTCAAATTGCATCAAACACCGGAGTGAGGGACTAGTAGTCATGCTTAACTTGGCGATATGCTTGTGGGCCATGTCCCAAGTAAGTGTCGACCACTAGGAGAAATTCAATCCATGTACCCGAACACCACATGGGTCACTACTCCATGTGAGATCATGCTGTAACATCAGCTTGGATTCGTTGTCATCCCTCAATTCATAACAAACCAGGACTAGACAAAGTCTAAATTCCCGGACTATCCCTGGCGACTCGAGGTGCAGAACGGGCGAGGGTTCATGACGTCCTTTTCGTACCTACCTCTCAAGTCCCGAAAATCCTAATCCCCACCTACTAGACAACCCAAATAAAAAGGGTCTGGCTCTGATACCATTTTTTCATGAACCAAACTGGGTCAACCCTGAACAGGTCACCCGAGCCAGCCCGCGACATGGCCCGAGGGGCGTTCCTAATCCCCACGGGCTAGAAACTTGTGTCGGGCATCAAATTTAAATAGGTGGGAATGATTTGTCCCAAAAGAAAATAAACTAAGTAGCAGAAAAATAAATAGAACAAAAGAAAATAAATAAAGAACTACCAACAACGCTACTAACCTGTCCACAAACACAACTCCATGTGACCCCGTGGGTCACTCTCCAATACCGTAACCAATGTCTCTCAAGTTGAACAACTAAAGCTGGAACCTGCAACAGAACTAAAAACAGGAAAACACTATAGGTGTGAGTATTATAACTCAGAAGGTAGGCCCGACTAATTCTATTCCCAAAGCACATACCAATAAATAAATAATTTATCATTACCAGGTTTGAACTAAATTATATTAAATATTGGTTTCCACCCACACTTTCATTTCAAAAACAAGTAACAGTTCATTTCCCTTTTTAATATAAAAGTAAGTTTGGTGGTTGAAATAAACAGGGGAATTTCATTTTAAATAATTTTGGAAAACATTTTAGAAATCCAAATACTAGTAGTTAGTAAAAAGGGAAAACCAAAGAACATGCAACACACACTAAGGGCAATGGAAAAAGTGGCACACAAGGTACAGCTACCAAATTAGACCTTTCAATCGTGTGCCACATTCAAATAAATAGTAAAGGAAACATGGATCGAACTTAAGAGCTCGTGAACAATCCAAAACATAGTATACATGTGACTCATACTAAAGGAATTCCCTAACTCAATGACATCATAATGCACTAATGCTCGGTATAGCCCTACATGGCCTAACCATGGGGCCCAATCCCCATACCAGCAATAACTCAGTATTCCCCTGCTATGGGACCACTAGCCAGTGCGTAATATAAACTAGTGCAGCAATCGTTCTCATAAGATTCACTCACTATTCCAGGTTACCATTTCAACACATACAATAAAAGATTGGTGAGCAAACAATTCCTATCAAGTAACCAGGAACAATGCACAAACATCATTCTCAACAACTCACACAATCACCGTATACAACAGGATCACCCCTGAGTCACATCAAAGAATGTTTTTCCAAAATAATTCATTTTATTAAAGCGTCAAACTGGCTTTAAACATCCTTTGAAAATCACCCATCTTTCAAAAAAACCAACACTTTCACATCACATGTAAAACCATTTTTCAAATATACCCACACACTTTACTTTTATCAGGTGCCAAATGGGCCTTAACCAAATTTAATGAAAAAAACCATTTCTCAAGAGAAACCAGAATGTTTTCTCATGTGTCGAAAGAAAACATTTGACATCAAACTAAAACCACACGTGAGAGTACATGAAATATGTTCAAAGGCCAAAGGGGCATTCTTTTACTATAATGCGTCAACTCATCAAGAAAGTAACTCAAGTTCCATGAATTAAAGAAAACCAATTTCATTTACATAAATATTTAATCATAAAATAATTATCTAACAATATTTATCATTTATAAAAAATTAATGAAATAACATTAAATTAATAAATTCTAAATTTAGAGTCGAGTGTAATGGGGAACCTACATCGGCTCGCTGTCCAAACATAATGGAATGTCATGCCTTGCACATGAACACAAACACGTTCAAGCCGACAATCGAAGTACCGCGGGTCTTCCTTGCCGACACGTTGCAGAAACCGCACAACTAAAATGCATAAACACATACTCAAAACAATTCAAACGAACAACCAGCGCAAAAGAACTAGATCGACATATTTTCAAAACACATCTCGCACCATAAACCTTCTTTATTAAACCACTTTAAAATCCACAAAGTGTTTGTAAAAACCACACAAGACCAAAACAACTCACTAATTATTTTAAAGTTCCACCTGGTTATTTCAAGAAAACACCAGAGTACAAAACCAGACATGAGCGCACAACATGATGAAATTAACATTTAAAATCACGTGCTCCTAATCACGTTTTCCAAACCAAATTCACAACATCCACACTGCTTAATAAATCATTTAAAATTTTAATAAATTTTTTTTAAAAACATTTCATGGATTTAAACACCCGAACCCAACATAAACCCCTTAAAAAACACTTTCATGATCAAACGCACACAACTCCACATTGATGTCACACCAAAACCCAAATTCAACCCTTGAACATTTTTATAAACCATCAACATAGATTATAAAACACTACAAATGGCTCAACATGCATTTTCAAAGAAACAAAACACTCGTATCACATAACCATGATGCTAAACACATAAAAATCATATTAATCCTCAAGTAAGACTATATTAAGACCAAGAAAACTGGTCAAATATTATACTAAATTAATTAAATATGTGAATTAATTCATCAAACATTACTTATAAGAAGAATCACATACCTCAGACATTGACTTACCTCCCAAAAAAATGGTGCGAAACCCTGTTCGCACCGCAACCGCACCTACGGGAAGCCAAAAACAACATACTGGATAAGATCTCACACACAAAAAATATGGTTTAACTTCAAACAATAACCCCAACAATGGATAACCTCAAAAAAACAAAATCTCACCACAAGGGGGATTTCAGGTTGGCTGTCCAGGGGTTAGGGTGAAGGGCGACACATGAAAGAAGTGAGCAGGGGGTTCAGGTGGCCGGAAAGGGGTGAGCAGGGGGGTTTGGGTCACCAGAAAGGGGCAGAAGGGGTGTTCGGGTCACCATAAAGGGACGAGGTAGCTCAGATGGTCGGACGGGGGGGGGGGGGGGTGGTTGGGTGCCGAACGTGTGAGACAGAGTTTCAGTGAGGGGGGGAGTGGATGGGGTGGCCGATTCTCTGAATCAGGGAGTGGGGTGGTGGCATCGGGTCATCAAAAGAGGAGTGGGGTGGCGGCATCAGGCCGCCGGAGCAGGAGCAGGGGGGTGGGGGTCAGGCCGCCAGAGCAGAAGTAGGGTGGCCAGGGTTCGCTGGTTGCTGTAGTAGGAGGGGCTACAAGGGGCGCAAGGCCAGGAGCGCTGCACCGCACAGAAGATAAGAACAAGGGGGGGGGGGGGGGGGGTCGTGGCCCTCCCCTAGGTTTTTAACCCCTTTTTTATAATAATAATAATAATAAAACTAATAATCATAATAATAATCACAATAATATAAATAATATTTATAACAATATAAATAAGAATAATATAAAACCAAAAACAATAAAAATAAAAATAAATAACAATAATAATATTATTATTAACAAACTATTTCTTTTTTAAAAATAATCCATTTAATTATCAAATTCTGAAAACTGGGTAACCACGAACTCAACACACGTCTTGAAAAAAACATGCATGAAAATTGCACACCTCAATGCAGTCCACTTGGGAACCCACACATGCACCTAGGGAGACCGTGTGGTTTCTGCTAATCATGAGGTGCCCTAGCAGGGGTCTGAAACCAAGTAAAAATAGTGAACGATGAAGATTATAATCCGGGACCCAACCTGGACCTTGGCGTGGAGACCCGGGGAAAAGAACTAATAAAATAATGTAAAAAAATGAATTAAAAATTCCAGGTGTGACAGCCGCCCAGGGTGAAACACTGGGTCTCACGAAGACCTTAATTTGCAATTCTTCTAGCTGCACCCTCATCTCAAGAAGCACTACATGATCCATCTGATATGCTGATGCTAATATCGGTGCCATCCTGGGTTGCAACTCAGTGTAGAAATCTATCTCCCGACAGAGAGGTAGTCTGGGGACATCCTCCGAAAAGATTTCCTCGTACTCAACAACTACTGCTGGAAACTGGATACTCGTAACATTTGTTGCGCCAAGGCCTAGTCTAGCCAACTGATGTGAAATTGGCTATACCTTCCTATGCACAAGTCCATCTTGCACTGCATGGGTCTCCTTTTCACCGACGAAGAAGAACCTTGTTCCATCACTGCGAAAACACCACACCCTTCGCCTAAAACAGTCAATCTGGGCACGAAATGTGGATAGCCAATCCATACCAAGAATGAAATCATAATGCCTCGAAGCTACCACTAAGAGGTTTGAACTAAAACTCACTCCTCCAAGGGTTAGGTCACACTGTCTACAAAGGTGTGTGATCATTGAATCTTCTCTAGTCGGTGTTTCTAAGCGTAATGGTCGAGTCAACGGATCAAATGGAATCTCAAGGTCTCGAACAAGATATGCAGCAAGAAAATAATGACTAGAAGTTGTCTCTGTTAGTATGACGACCAAAGTATAAAAGACACAGATTGTACCTATATTTATTTTGGGAGTACCCGGGTCATAAGCCTCTACTGGCTGCAGCGGTCCCTTCCTCTATCCACCAGCTCCCTGAAACTGTGGTGGACCACCTGGGGTGGTGGTGGTAAAGAGGAAAAACGTCGACAACCTCCAGCTTCTCTCCCAGCTCCTCTACCACATCTTCTGCCCCAGATATCTGTCTGCTCCACATGTTTCCTATGCCTCGGTGGTCCATCCACTTCTCTCATATCAATAGTACGGCGGGTTGGACAATCACGAGCGAGATGTCCCCTTCCATCACATGAGTATTATCACCTCTCTCGAGGCTGGCCGGATGCACCCTGCGAACCCTGTAAAGCAGATCCTCTATCCTTGGATCTCCTCTAAAAACGTCTCTCATGCCTGGGTCCCAATCATCGGCTACCTACTTCCGAGGTCTCTGCTCTAGCTCGCTCACTACTTACAATTATTCTTTGTCTCTTCTATGCCAAAAATCTCTCGACAATGAAAGCTTTCTCAAGAACCCCAACATAAATAGAAATGCTCATAGAGATGATGCTAGCTCGGATGTCTCGGTGCAAGCCCCACTCAATAGTCTGAAATCTTAAGTACTCATCCCTAACCATATCCATCGAGTACCGTGAGAGGCCGATAAACCTCAATGAATAGTCATCCATTGTCATGGTTCCCTGCTGGAGCTGAAGAAGCTCTTGTAAACGTACAGATCTCAAGGTAACCAGTGAAAACTCATCTCAGAAGAGATGATCAAACTCTGACCATGAAAGAGTCACCTCATTGCGAGTATGAATAATCAAACTCCACCACCACCATGCCGATCCCTATAGAAGGCTTGCTGCCATGATCACCATCTGTCCTACTGGTGTCCTGACCAAACGGAAGACTCCAGCCACTGCCTCAAGATAGTCCACAGCATCCTGAGGTTCAGGCTAGCCTTGAAACTTGAGGGGTATCTATCTCTGAAACTCGTGGAGTCCGCTCATCCTGTGCTCGTCCTCTATTGGTATAGCAGGCACTAAACACTACGGCACAGGTGGTGGAATAACTGTCACACCACCCGAAGGTAAAACTGGGGGATCCGGCCCCTATATCAAAGCTTCATCACTGCGGGGCTCATCCTCGTGATCGAGCTACTGGATCCTAGTTGGTGCGCATCGTGGAGGTATCCTATAAAGAATCAAGATGTATCACAGTAAGTGAGTATATCTAGAGAGCTAACTCAAGATGGACATGGAAACCACAACACATTCCTATATGATGCATGTACCATTATTTTCCCCTGTAACTAGTGTTCTCATGTTCCAAGTCAAAAAGCAAGTTATCAGAGTCCTGGTGTATGGATTTTTTGGCCACCCGTACAAACACTGGGGTCCCTGGCCTAAAAGCTGAACTCGATACACTTGCCACTATGGCCCCAAACCAACTCACATACTCTCAGACCTATGGTAGAACCGACCACCTCTGATACCAATCTGTCACGACCCGTCCAAGTGGGACCCGTGCCGTAACTCCCCATGCCCACCTCCAATATGTCAGGGGCTGGTGACTAGCACCGAGTAGGCATGTCACTAAAATGGAAGGCATTACCTATAAATCTGTACACACACACACACACATCTCCAAGCCCACAAAGCTGAAAAGTGAAAACTACTGAAAATGAAAAAGTATGCATTAACTAAACTCCCAACCAATAGAGTACGACATGAATGTAAAGTACAGTAATGTAAAACCTCGGGCCAAAAGTAAAATCCCACCAAAAGAAAGTCTGCAACAATGTCCAACCTACAAAGAAAGGTACTAAGACTGTAATCTGTAGTCGTAGGAACAAACCCCACCCTGCCTGATCTCATTGAACACCGTTCGGTCCTGGTCCACCTAGAATCATGTCAAAGGCTCACTCGTCTACATAGGAGACAACACGTGAGGGAAAAGCCCGTGTATGGGTGAGTATAACAATACCTAGTAGGATACCCCAAAATCCAAAATGTAATACAAAAAAGGAAATACCACAAAGGAATGATACTGGCAACTCTATATAGTATATGTTTAGATAATATATAACAAGAATATCCAGATATACTCATACATGATCGACTATCACAAAACCACCACTAAGATCCAGCTCGAAGATTCCACTAAGTGCATAACAGGGAGAACACACCCCTAGGTATGAAGAGAGAGATACGAAGTACTCGTTCAGGGAGAACTCACCCCATAAGTACTTAAGAATACTATATTCCGATGTGGATCAAAACCAATATCTATGGGGTGATTCCAACAACTCAGTCTAATCTAATCCTCTAAGCATGGGATTGGTGCCCGGGTAATTTAGGTCACGTCGATACCATGAACTCTACCTAGAGTACTAGGAAGGAATAGAGGATCCCGCTCTAAGTCTCATAGTGGGGATTCCAGCAACTTTATTCAGGAAGTCCCGCTGAAGGTATCATACTCATGTTTTTAGGAAATGATACCAGAATCCTTTAGGGAAAAGACCAAGGGTACAAACCTTAAGGAAGCTAGCCCAAGTCTCAGAAGACAAGTGGATCAAGCCATGTAAAACAGTTTACACGGTATGTAGTATGATCACACACCGTGTTCCTTGACTCTTGGTACTAGCCGTGTAAAACAACCTACTTCTTAAGTCTATGTCTTTTAGAAAGGTATAAACATGGCGTGTCAGTCAAAGCACACACCGTGTCCTATCAACTGGGAAACACCCGTGTACCCTGGCCGTATGCCCGTACACGGTGTTTGTCCGTGTCGTCGTGCCCGTGTACCAGTACACGGGGTATCCCATGTATCTGGTCGGGTCTGGCCAGGGAAAATTATATACATCATTTTCTTGTCCATGTAAACAACATGTGTCCTTGTACTCCCAGAGTACAAGCCAGGTGGTCCACCGACGAACACACGCCATGTAGCCGATACTACATGCAGTGTACTCGGGATTTATTCAGAATCATCGTCTTCCTCTTCGCACCTCATCCGGATCTCCGGATTCATGATCTCTCATCCGTCTATCCCGATAATTCAGATCTTGGTTCTTACCATCATACGAACACCAAATCAGATGTTTTTGGGGCTTCGATCAGGTCACAAACCTCCAACGAGCCATTCGAACGAAAAATGCTCAAAAACTCATATCTTTCGATCTTCTTAGAATCGTCCGCTGAAACCGTCATCCCAGCTTCGGACCATCATCCCAAAGTTGGATCTACAATCCGAGATCATCACACCAAAAAACGAGTGTGCATTGATCGATTTCCTCTAAGAACGTCAATCCTGGAAAAGAACGGGAAGTCTCCACGATGATCAGGGAATTGAATCGCAAAATCGAACAACAGGGATGAAACTAGTTCATTTTTTGGGACGATCCGGGTTCTCCTCCATTATATCAAAACCAAATTATCAACAGATTATAATTACAAACATTGGATCTCCCGATAAGAACCCCAAATCAAACCCGCACGTAAAAAGTTTGATCTGTATATAATCGGTTCATAGATTAGTCCACGCTGTCGTGGGTTCTCCAGAATGGGAAAATATATCAAAATCAAACGTCCTACTTAGATCCATGGTGTTAAAAGACGATGATTTGGTCATCGCGTCGTCGTCGCCGGTGAAACTCGTCAAGAAAGTCGTCGCCTCGTTGGGGGTTTCTTCCAGAGCTTCCCAGAGCCTCCATGGGAAATTCAGGTTTATGAGATCTGTAACCATGATCCCCTGTGAAATATTAATTTAAAAGATTAAAATAACTCACTACCGAATGATTTAGTAAAATATTTTTATAAAATATTTTATTACGGTTATGTCAAAAAACTAGATTTCACCACCGACCTGTGCTAGCCGATGTTAGGTCTCGCCTAAGGTAAAATCGCTGCTCTGGATGCAACTGTGCCCTCAGATTTCTGATCCGAGAACCCGTTCAAATGTTATTCCACCTTTTCAAGAAATCCTTATGTTTGCATAATTTAATTATTTAATTAAATTCAATCATTTTTTCCGGGCTCACCGGGCCTCAGAAATGCACGGTGTCTTGAAGCCTGGTCTCGAAATAATCCCCATATAATACTGAAATAATATACGAAACAATCTGAGAAATTACATGTAAAATAATTAACACAATCAGCTTACCTAATTATTAGAAGGATATAACAAACCTACCCATCATTCTTTTATAAAAAAAACCACATTTAAATCATACATAAATATGTCCAAGTACCAAAGAATGAAAAAAAAAACATTTCAAAGTGTTAAATTTTTATTATAATGCATATTAAAGAAAATGTAAATCCTTTTTTTATGATTATGTTATGGAAAAGAAATAAATTACTTTAATTACTCAAAAAATTAATCATAATCCATCATTACAAATATTAAGAACAGTATCATTAGAATATACCCCCATCACGAAATAAGAAAATGGGAAGAAAATACTATTCTTTTGATAAACATTTATAAAAAATTCAAAAATATTATGAAAAATATTTTCATAGAAAATAACCATGGAAACATATAATATATGATTGAATTAATGGAATGGTCTACATATTTGGAAAATCCTTTTATCTAATAACTATTAAAAATAACAATTAATTTAAAAATTTTGTAAATAGAGTAAAAAGTGGCCCATGAAGAAAACATTATGAAAATATCTTTTAAAACCATCTAAATAATGGTCAATGGTGGTAGAAGTTTTTTTGGAAATAATAATTGTGTACATAATAATATTCATGAAATATGGAAATGAGTATGGGAAATGATTTTAGTTAAAATTACAAAAAAAACAGTAAAATAATGTTTTTAAAAACATTATATTTCTTTTTAGAACTAAAAATTATTTGAATGAAATAATAAAAGAAAATATATAAAATAACATGATAATAATTATTCCTAATAATATATGTCTATAGTCTATTTATACACTATATAATCTAATATTGGTGTATCAATCAAAAAATTTCTTAGAAAAGGAAGTTTGAGATGAGAATCCCTTTTAAATTGGGTAATACGTGAATAAAAAACCCATTTAATGAAATAACATAACATGACTATGTAACACCAATAATTTCCATGAAATTATTTGTTTAATAAAACTCATAAGGAATTAAATACACCATATAAAATAAATATTTGTGTATAACATGAATTGTATCTGAAATAATTGAAATTAAGAACATAAGGACCCTTAAAACATTTAAAATATCTGTGTCAATATTTTAAAAAGGATATTACAAAAAATATTCATTAAAAATATTGACAAAATTGTTATTCGTGATATAATATATTAATAGGAATCAAATACATGTTACAAAGGGAAGTAGGTGAATAATATAAGACACCTCTTAAGGAAATAATATTAAAAGGAATATCCCTTAAAAATATCATAAAATTGATGTTAGAATTTATCTAGTGAAGTGACTATGTGTAAAAATTATAAAACCACAAAAAAATTTATAATAAAATTGTAAAATTTAGATGTCAGTTTACACATAGTTTTGGGAATAACATAGTAATTGAATTAGATGTAAAACCCAATGAATGGATATTTAGTTAAGAAACATCGTACCAGGAGTTCCACCTTGATATGTATGTCCTTTAAATCCTATATAACAAAATTATATTAATATTTACTTATTTGAGAACATTTTACATGTTTAATCTCATATCATCAAACCATTTATTCCTTTTATTTCAATGATATATTTAATTTCATAATCGGTTAATTCTACATTGAATGTTTTTATGACATTATATTTATAATTTCATAAAAAATTAATTTTGTAGGCCATGGTAAAATAGGATATGGTCACATTATCTCTAGAATAATAATCATGAAATAATTATCATTTTTCAAATTAAATAAAATTTTAGATCCATCCATGAATGGCCTACATGAAAAAAAACACATCACTTTATTGTGGTGTTAATCCACACATATACACTAACGATGTTAGCATGTTCCAATGGATGGAAGGGAATTGTAGAAAACCAGACCAAATCATCCCAACATGTCATCCTATATGTACCACCAAAAGAACTCACGTCCACCTCCCTATAGACTAATGATTGTAGAATGGCGGTGAGGGTCTAATAGATATAGTGGGGGGACAATACCCTCTTTTATGATTAAAATAAATAATAAATAACCCAAACATTGCCAAGGATAAACATCATAGTATGCATAATACGTAAACCATAACAGAAAAATTCCAATTATAAATAAAATGTTTCTTATAGTCATACAGACATAACGAATATGAAACAAAAAATATTAGGCCTCCCCCTAGACAAAAAACATATACAAAATAACCATATTGAAAATAAATACATAGAATCTACTAACAACTCTGAGTTGAACCACATAACTTATATCTAGGGTAATAGATATGTACCATCATGATATAAATACTCCACATAGGATACCCTTCTCAATTATGAATCATTGGGCCTATGTCGGATCCAATTCATGACCTATTATCCATCAGAAAGTATACGGAAGGTATGCATGCACCCTGAGGTTTATGTATAGTGGGTGAGAAGTAAATATCATAAGGACAACCCCAATAGTGAACCCATAATCTATTTTTATATACATGTTCATGAACACATGATACACCCATCCTTTCCAAAAGATTATATTAGCTGGCATAAAATAAACAAATACATAAAAATAAAGGGGGATAAATAATAAAATGGATAACTTTGAGTTCTATCACAACACCCGAGGTGAATCCACCCCTAATCAATCCCATTCAAGATGATTTATAGCATGTGGCACAACTTTCCACGTGACATCATGCAAATATGAAAAATTTACATAGGATCTCCAAGAAAACTAAATGAAAAGTCTCGAATGCTGGACCCAATGGCGTAAGCTTAGGAATCCACATGAAAATATGAAACTACTTGGATGTAGGATTATGTTGGAATGATATGTCTTGGTGATAAGACTGTATGATGGAACCTAAGGAACCTTTCATATCCCAAAGTTACTACTGAAATATTCAAGATTCAAATTAATCCCCAATAGATACACCTACTTCGAGGCCCATCTATTCATGGGTCTAATAGATACACTATCACAGGGGTCCAATATATCCATCGGACACACTGGTACATTATCCTAGGGGTCCAATCCATGTTATTGGATTTGATCAACATCCAGGGCATGTAATCTTCAAAAAATGTATAACTCTCAGTTATATAAGTTCATTCTTCTATATGATACACTACGTCTCTAAGACTATCTAACAACAAAAATATAATGGAGGATATAACATGATCATAACACTAGGATAACTCTCATTTAATGATATCCCAAGGAATTAATCCACAAACCATTTTCGGAGCAAAAAATACATTAAATTTCTTGGCCAAAGGCCATCACAATGTGGGCCAATCCAACTCTCAAACCCATCATCCAAAAGAGATGAACTCGAAGCACTGATCAACACGTAGTGAAATTCCATCAAGTAAATCAGTCAACCCGACTCTCAAAACCATTATTCAAAATGATTAACAAGAAGATCTTATCAAATCTCGTCTCAGAAAATAAGTGGATCTCAGAATCCTCAATATCACAAAATAAAGAGATTTTCCATGAAAGACTAACCTGTTACACATAATATCTAAGGAAAATCATATCAAATAATCCTCAAATGTACAAAATTCTATAGAGAGATTCAGAATCCCTATGATGGGTTCCTCCATGTCATCGAAAAATTCTAGTGAATCCCAATACAAGAAACATATTCATGTGGCCCATGGTTCCTACAAACTAATCCCCAATCTACAATTCTCAAGAGAGGGAATACATAAGCACGAGTTTTACTATGAGGGAATTTTAAAATGTCCTCATAAAAAACTCAAATTAAATAATTTCAATTATGGGTCTTCAATATATGTAAAACCTTTAGAAAATACCATTATATGACAACATCATTCAGTCTCCACAAGAAATTTCCCACCCTAAGGTATTATCTCACCTATAATGGATTCCAGAAGTTCCCTCAAACCCATGTCGACATCCCCATGGAACCCATCCATAACCACTATCACCCAATTTCATCCTAGCCCAAAGGCCCGAATAAAACTAATCCTCAAACATAGAATATAAAACCCAACTATTATAATATCAAAAAATAGCTCCAGATATTCAAGAGAAATCAACAATCCACTCATTAATACTATTCAATTCAATCTCTTGAGATCCTTCTGAAATAACCTTGAAAAATACCGAACTAGGATCCACATTCAGTGCCAACTAACAATATCGCAACCCTCACTTGGGTATCACATCCCAAAACACAACCTAATAGAGGATTTTAAATAGAAACCTTAAGGAAATACTCTTGAAATAGTATACCAACACAAGACTCAATTCAAATGGACTGAATAAAATAATATGATACCACCATAATGATATACATGAAAAACACTTAGGATGTACTAGTCACATGAAAAATCAAGAATCCAAAGAGAAGAAAATAAAAAACATACTGTTTAAAAATATGTGTTATTCCCTTTGAGTACGTAGTGTCCGAACCAAATGGTCACCCATAGTCATGCTCCACAACTCACATGGTATGTAGTTCTCTTAAGTACAGAACCTGTTTTTGTAGAACATGGTGGTTTATAGACATGTACCTGGCCATAAACTTCCAAAATGTGTTCTAGAACACTGATGTAGATGGAAACCGAACATGTACATCATAGGGGATTTGGTCATGTTTCCCACACATTCATATTTCATTGACATGCGGTGTCTAGATGAATACTAAAACACACCCCATGAAACCCCACCATGAAGTGTCCACTTAGACTACATTCCATGTAGTCATTTACTCCTCACCTCACCTTAATGGTATATCCCATGAAATGTGTTATCAAAACTATGTACACTAGTTTTCCTGTATAGAAAAACATTGTGATCTCCCTAAAACCTCTAAATAAGAAAAAAGAACTATATATCAACACCCAAGGGGTCCCCATCAACATAGAAAAGTATTTTATATTTTTTATAAAACATATCGATAGGGATTTATAGAGAAAATACTAATAACCATCATATATTTGGGTATAAAATTACATAGCTTGTACCAAAATCAACATAATAAACATACAGATTCCTAATCTACCACTAGAATAGCTCCACAGGTAGTGCCTCCTCCTCCATCTGCCTCTTAAAACCCTCAGACTCTCTTTGATTGGAGATATAGGATCCACATGGGGGAATATACATGATGATTATGGGAATAAAATAAATAACAAATGGCAAATAAAAAATGAAAAAAGAAGAAAAAATAAAATGGAAAGGAAAGTAAAGGGGCCCATACGAAGCCCAAGTTCCCCTGATGGGTTTATGAATCGCCTAGGAACCCCCCCCCCCCCCCATTTCGAACTCAATCACAGAGATATAGTCTAAAATTGAAATACTTTTTAAAATATATCCCCAAAAAAATATGCATGAATAAATTAATATCATATTAACTAAATAAAAAAAATATTCATGAAAATTTGAATATTTGGTATTTCAAAAAAAAATCATTTCTCATGAGAAACAACATATTCTGGGATACAAGGGGTAGTCAAAATGATGGTTTGATATCATCTCATTAGAGAAATTAATTTTCTTCTGAGAAACTATAAAAAATAATACATTCACATTTCTTTTGATTTTTCTCCACCACTTGACAAACATCGGTTATCAAAAACTCTCAACCATAAATTCTTATCACCATTTATAAGCATAAGAAATCAAAAAGAATCCAATCTCTCAGTCCAAGAACTGGTGAAACTGATGTAATCTTGAATTTCCAATGACCAGTATTATAGTACCAAAAACTCACTAAACCTGCAATACATTCACTCGTGACTGATCTTATTCTCCCCACCACTAGAGTATCCTTATAATTACCCCACTACCTAAATGGAAAACCACATGGACAATTATATTACCGTTATTTATTTAAATAGAGAGACCTGGAAGAACCATTCACTATTGAACACAAGTATGGAAACAGAAACAACAACTGGTCATTCCCAGATCACTAGGATAACAAATATCCACCCTCAATAAACCACATAAAATGAGTCTCATGACCACCAATGGTTTATTTATAACTCAACACCATAAATATTTCCATAATCTAATCTCAAAAAATACAACATGACTCGCACTAATGTGGGGAAAGTCCCAATAAAGCTACAGTAATACAACTAAAACCATGTCCATTCCCATCATGTAGGTCATTTACAAATAACCATAGAACCCCAATCACTGCACTTCAAAATCGATAAATCTCTCTCATAATAAGATCAAACACATGACCACTCTAAACTCATTCATTGATCTAAATCCTTAATCATTCAACCATGATCTTACTAGGCTACCCCATGTGAAACTAGGATGAACATGTTCACCTATCCTGCCAAACCGACCCTCGAAGGTTACCCAAGAGACTAGGAACACTAAAAAGTTTCCGCTTCTTAAACAGAAATCATTTATATGCCAAACCAATCCTTTGTGATAACATACAATAGTGAACTCACCAATTAAGGATAACTATACTCACCCAAAATATCCATGATAGCCTTAACTTGAGCCTCCCCATATGATATAAAAAATAGAAAATAGAAAACATGATCCATTATAATCAATTCCAACTTGGGAATTTAGGTGATCCATCATCTTAGGGATACTCAATCCTAATCAAATCATATCTTAGGAATAATTTCCCTCATCAAGCCACCAATTGGGAACCTAGGGCCATCTATAATACCAAAGGATCTCCATGCTTCCCATGATGAAGGCAATTCATCTCCACCTCCAGTGATATATAGCTATAAGATACACATAAAAATTCATTATAAGAAAATAAATACATGTTGTTCATCTCATAAGAATGGACCAAATGACCTATAACTGACACACCATATAATTCATTGTTGATATTTTAAAAAACTGAACCCCCATCGTTATTAAAATATAACACCTAGAGGAATATTTCATGTGAAGAGTTTATTTCGAGAATAATGCATGAACATTGGAATCATAATAATGGTCCATGATCAAAAAAAATAAATTAAATTATAAATCCAAAAACCTCAGTGAGTCACACCAGGTGAATCCAAACAAAATGAGAATATAAAAAAAACAATGTTCCCATTACCTGGAATCATGGAATTCATATTGGAAAATGTGTTTGTGACACACCATTCTTATATCCATCACAATTTATGAAACATTACAACACCACATATATAACAAATCCCAATAACATAAAACAAGATAGATTTGGTACCATATTTAGTGAATCGGTGAGTGCGGACCTAACTCATCATCTGATCTAATCCTCCATATGTCCTCAAGTGCACATCCTCATATACTGAAGTCTTCATATTAGTGACAAAGAAATAATAGATACAATGGGGAGGGAATACCATATTTTTATTGTAAAATAATGGAAAAAAAATAAAAAATTAACAGGGATAAAGATGAAAGAATGAATAATAAATAAAATGAAATACCAACATGTTAAAATAAATGAAATGTGACTTACAGTCATACAGACTCAAAGCATGTTAATAAAACAATAATCAGTCCCCACTAGGATTTCTGCAACAACCAAATGATGAAAATTAAAATAAATACATCAGAATCAACTAGAAACTATGATTTGAACGATATACTCGGTCACCATGACTCCTAAAATGTACTAGCTTGACCCTGATCCACCAAATGAATATCCCTTCTTGATCAAGAAACATTGGGCCTCCACCAAATCAATTATACACATGTTCTCCATCTAAAAGTACATATACGGTTTTTAGGCACAGTATGTTTAGAATATAAGAGGTGATAAATAAATATTAACAGGCCACCTCCAATGGTGAACATATAATTTGTTTTCATATAAAAGTGCATCCACGCAATATTTTCACATCCATGGATAAATCTAATAACATCTGGCATAAAATAAAAAACTACATTAAAAAACGGGTGTCCCTAAAAACCATGAAAATAGGCAAAATAGTTATATTTAGAAACCTAAGGTGAATCTACCCCCATTATGGCCCATGCTAAAGTATTTATTTAATGTGGATCACCCACCTTGATGGCACTAGGAACATCCGCTAGACCTACACAAGTGCACCGTGTTTTATAAATAATAATGGAATGAATTATCAACCACATGGTGTGACCATATGAAAACACATGACAACACAATACTACTAGGATATAGGAATCCAATATAGTGATAGAAATTTTTGAAAATAATTTACGTCAAACCCAAGAGAATCATTCATATCTAGAAGGTTCTACAGAACCAATTAGGATCCAAACAAGGTCATAATGGATACATTATCCCAAGGGTCCCTCAATCAATGGGCTAGACAGATTTATTGTCTAATGGTTCCCATATTACCATTTTCTTGATAGATAAAAGGTTCCATGAGTCCCATCTATATAACTAGGGACCCATATAAATCATGGAATGTAACATCTAACTATTGTGTAACTATCAATGAGAGGGGTTCACTCGTCCATATCACTCATTATCTCCATAATTTTTTATAAAAATAACCAATAAATAGAGGAAAAAACCAGATAAAATATTGTTACCAACTCTCAATCCCTGTTATACCTTGGGTCTCCTCCTGAAACCAAATATTAATTGCAAAACCTGCCTTAAAATATTTTTCAAAGGATAGTGGAATGTGGGGAATTAAAACTCAAGAGAACATTATAGAAAAATATGAAATAGCCACCCATAATAAATCTCAGAAAAACAAAATCCAGAATACGGTTCTATAAAACTCTTGAACCCATCATCCAAAATTCTAAACAAGTTGTGTTGATTTACTCTCATCTCCCCAACCATGGGGCTTCCATGTACCCCGATGTCAACACAGAAAACAAAATCCAATGAGGGACTCCCCTATTGACACCATTCTCAAATTTTTCACTTATAAATGGATCCTAAAATGGATAAAAGGAAATTGAAATAGTATGAAACAATATGACAAGTTCCTACAAATCAAAAAAAAAAACTCATGCCAATCTTGGTATAAAATATATCCACCACTATTCTTTAGTGGGATCCAACTGACCCTCTATAAACATCACACCTTCAGGGCCATCTATAAACACTTCAAAACCTATAAGGGAGATCCCAATAAACCATGCGACTACCTAAAATGAATGAAACCATATATGTTTTCCACAATATAATAAAAAACATCATTGAAAATATCAATTAAAGAAAACCTCATTCAACCTCCTTAAAAAATATCCCATCCTTGGGTAATATATCTCTTATAAGGGAATCTAAATGGGTCCCTCATACCCATATAAATATCATAACAACATTCAATTATAACATCCATCCAACAACATTAGCCATGAAAAAAGATCCAAAATCTTTGATCCAAAAATGTAGAATCTATACCTCAACTTCTCTAAGAATGAGAAACTGATTCAGATATCTAGGGACAATCTAAGACCTACTCATAGATACTACTTGATCCCACCTATCAGGATCCGTATAATAAAATCATAAATAATTAATTCCTAGAATCCAAAATATATGCAAACTAATGATGTCAAGATAACACCCTATGATTTTTACAAATAAATTTAAATGCATGAAACTTTGTATTAATTCGATAGTTATAACTGGCCTTTGAACATAATTTTTCAACTTTTATGATTTGAATTTCCAAAAATGGACATCTGTGGCTGTGATCAGTATGTTATTTGGAGTCTGATAGAACCAATTTGTTTTTTGGTGAATAATAACACACCCTTATGAATAGTAATATCACCCAAAGGAATTGTGAGTTGTATTAGTATTATATTTTCTTAAGTCTTTATGATAATGACAACTTGATAAATTTTTTCAAGGTGTATGAAATTGACTTATAGATTTTAAATTGTTCTTTTGGAATAAAATTTGATATTATTTAAAAATTAAATTAATAATATTTATAAAATTAGTTTCAAAAAATTGAGTTCATTTTTAAATTATACACCTCACAAAATGGTTAGGATGAATTTTTCTTAATTTATTAAAATTCTTGAATTTTTTATGACTACTGAAATACGATAAAATAATGTATATTCAAATAATCAGTAAAACAAAATATTAATTACACTAGAACTGATTTATTCCAACTTGGTTCGAACTCACATGAAATTATTACTATTTTGGGTCACATGAATCATGACTATTCATAGTATTTGGAAAAAATATTAGAATAATGATTAAAATATTGTAAAATTGTTCCTCTCATACACTACAAATACAACCCTCATTCCCCTATTCCTCCCACAACTGTCAATCCTTGAGACTTGCCTATGTTCTTCCCAATACTCCCCCTAAGACCCTTCCCTACATCTAAGACCTGCTGGTCTCATCAAAAGGCAATAACCAAGGGGCTTAAGAAGGATCTCAAAGAGAAGTGATCAAAAGGTAACCATCCTCTTTTTTTCTTCCTTTTTTATTATATTCTTTATTATTCTTATTTCCTAACCTCCCATAATAAAAGATTCCTGAATGAACTATTATCTAAAATATTCTATATTTTCTCATTTTTATAGATGTTTGACCAATATACATCTTCTCCTCTCCCACTTATTTATGAAATTAAAACACCAATCGAGATGTGTCAATTTACTAATATTTTGGATGATGTGATTTCAATTTCTTTTACTTCCTTTAAAACTGGTCATAAAACCATTTTTATTGTTGAAAGAGATTTTAAATTATGTATTATATCTTACATAAGGTTCTAAATTCATTTTGTACACGTGTTATTAATTTATAAATAAAAATTTGTTCTTTACGATCGAAGAATCGCCAAAATGACCTAAACAAATATCAATAATATTTTAATTTAGGAATCATTATCGTGCAATAATTCAAAATAATAAATTTTATAATTTATGCTTCAAGATAAATTCTAAATACCATTCCATTCCAATTATAGAGTTTCACTTCTAATAAAAAAGAATATCTTTCATGAACCGATCTAGGAAATCATGAAAAGAACTGACGCAGACATGTCGTAGGGTGTGGAAAAATAAATTTATTTTCCTACTGCAGCGTAGAGGCTGACTAGGGTCATCTCACATGGGGAGCTTTCTCAGTTTTTCACCTCCTTAATCTATATCACCTAAACTAATTATTTTTTCTCTTTTAATTAATCTAATAATGCAATGAAATTTACAAGCCAAATAAAATATTAAAGTATATACTATCCGGAAATTACAGAATTTAATTAGAGAAGAATGAAATGGTTATATAGTTGGATAAAATAGTGTAGGGTACTGAAAAATCCGCAAATGAAGATAATAATCCCCTTCATTTGAGAGAAATTTTTTACCCAATTCCCTTCAACAAATTGGGCAAAAGAAGGAGGCCAATAATTAGAATTGGAAAAGGACCAACCAGTCTGCGAACTGTTCCGAGTGTTACATGGCCAGTTCAGCGAACCATTCCCCTCCACAAACCAGCCTCGTTCGCGATATGGAGGCAGAGTTCCTCCGCAGGCGTGAAGTAGGACAGGCGCCGAGCCAGTCCACCGTCACGAACCGCCCCTACTGAGAACCGTGACGACCAGCTCAAGATGCATCCGCTGTCATTCGCGGAATGGAGGTGGAAACCACCGTGGTCTCGAATCACTCTCCGAGCTCGTTTGGTTTGTGGGGTAGATCATTTGGTTCATGGGGGAGATGTGCAAAATTCCCCCCGAAAGTTACGAATTGACTGAGTCATCAGTGAATCGGGTTTTTAGCCATGGGCCTCCGAAAAAGGTGCATCATGACCACAGATACATCATTTTCCCCGATATATAAAAGGAGACCAAGGGGAAGAAAAAAAAAGAAGAACACAGAGAGGAGATCAATCAGATTTGGGTGGAAGGATTTCAAAGGAAGGCATGGGATTTAGGAAGTTCCAGTTCACGAACCAGAGCAGGTATGAACCTGGGAAGAAACTAATAAAGAACCAAAAATGCATAATAACATTGTGAACCACGAACCTAGAATAAAAAAGAAGAGAAAACTGAGAACCATGGTCCCTTCGCAGATGCAGTCCCTACAGACCAGGTAATTTATGCCTCTTTTTTGATCTGACACACCGCATAGCACCCTCCTACGTGGGAAAATCCTCGACCGACGGGCCTCCGTCCAGCATCTACATTGCCTGCATGGAACCCTCCGCAGACCACCCTAGTTCCCGGACGGCTTCTCCAACTGCGTAGCACTTCCCTATGTGAAGGACACCACCACCCATACCCCTATGTGTCCCGCTGAATCCTTTGGAGTTCCCATTCCCCGAGCCACATAAAATCTTTCTGATCCGGCCGGATCCTCCGTGACTCCCTCACTGGCCTACTCATCGGCCCCGAGCCGAGGCCTCCACCAAAGCCACTGGATCCGTGTTGTGTAACGTTTAGTTGCATTAGTGTGCCATTTTGAGTTCACATCCCCATGGTAAATAGGGGCGAAGGGGTTGCCCCAACCCTTGGGAATATTCCTGAATCATTACTGGGTTCACATTCCCACAACAATGTGGAGTCTGGTCTCGGGAGCCCCCTTTCGGACCCTGAACTTGTTGGGGCGGAGGTACATCTCCCTCCTTTGAAGGGTAGTAAAATACCCATTAGAAGGTAGCCCCCATGCACTTTCTTACGTCCCCCGAGAACAAGAGAGGTGACGGGCACATGAGCACCTATTTCCCTCTCCCACTGCGCTTTGTCACCATGGGCGTCCATCCCGAAGTAAGCCCCGTATTTATGGGCCGCCCTCATGCGTATTCCCCACTCCACTTCTCACAGATGCATCTTTCACGATATGATCCTCTGGTCCCTGCTGCCTCTTGTTTCTCACACTGAGCATGACTCATGTGGTCTTAGATTAAACATCAACCATGGCATCCTCTTATGGGCCTCCTCAGAGTGTAATCCCCAATCCTTCACTCTGGGATGCCTCAGATCATAAGTCCCAAGCCAATGCAAACTACGAGGAAAATGACTCCCTGCCATAGGGATACATAGGAAGCCTCCATGAGGTTCAATCCCGATCACCAACGAACCCCCCAGGTCCACCTTCACATCGGTACTCTGATGCTCCTGTTCGAACTACGTGGACTTTGATCCCAGTCTCCTAGGAATGGTACATTGTAAGCCTCCATGATGTTCAATCCCAACAACCGGTTGATCTGACTATCTTCACATCGGTTCACCACGCCACTCCTAGTACCACCTCAATGAGTCCCAAATCATCAGGGTCATTAATCCAACGAGGGATGGTAAACCTCGGGCATAAATGATTCTGATCCCCTGCGTTCAGCTGACCATTGCCAACAAGGAGAAATCCGTCGATACTATGCTTGGGTATAAACCAAAGATTCGCGAACATAAGAATACGTCTTAAATCTACAAGAGAGTCATGTAACATGCAATAATTCCCCCCAAAATGGTGTGATGATCCCGACTTACCATCCTCTTGGCCAATGTGGGTTCCTAAGCATCGTTGGTCAGACCATCCGTCGAACACCTGCCTTTGAAAAGCAGGTCCACGTGTCATCGGATACAGAACCGTTGGGCATTTCGAGACCAAACCCAAAACAAAAATGGTAAAACCGAGGTGAATATTTAACCAAGCATGAGAAATTTAACCTAATCCCAACTTGTTCCACCTTTTACACACAAGGAGGGACACACAAGGCCATTAATTTTGCATGGGATCATGAGATGATGCTTTGACGGGTTTTCGGTTTGTATTTGTTAAAATTTTTTATAGGAACTACCCAGAATTCCCTTCGATCCAATGGAATCTTGAAGGAACTCAGAAGTGCGCACTTCAGGCTACGCGACGGTCGGGCATCCTCACCAATGGAGGACCTCGTCACCAAAACAATGTCTTCAACACTAGGTCTCAGACATGATGATATGAGAGTACCACATGAATGGTACTCTCCCAACAGTATATGAGGCCATACACTCCCTCCAATCCGTAAAGATTCGACAGTCGCCTGCCCAGCAGTGGCCACAAAGTCATTTCCAGACAACCCTTGTTCCTGTCTCCAACCGTTTCTGGAGTCTATCCCCAAAATGGGACAATGCGTACCTCCCTTATCTTAGGGAGGTGGATAAAGTCGACGTTGAGGACTTCATCCCCACCGAATGAAGGTTACGTTCCAAGGCCCCCACTGGGAGACGTCGTCGCGGTCATGTCTCGACTCAACATCCTCACGCTCAGGAGGATGTAGCCTCGAGGATTCAGGCCCACGCTCCCTATGCACCGGCCACTCGGACCGCCCGACAAGGGTGGAAAACTTACAACCGGGCACCGGTCACCAACCTTGTCCCAGAGGAGGAGCTCCTCTGCCAAGTCACGGAGACCCATTACGAATAGGCACATACACCTGTTCATTCCTCCAAGGCATGCCAACCATATATGGTGGCATCATAAGAGCTGGCGCACATCCCTGCCGAGCTCAGTCACACCTGTCACTCACACAGGATGACACCTACCTGGGAGGCACCTCTCCCTGCCCAAGGTCGTGAAGCCCACCAACCTGACATCGTGGTGTCCCAGTGCATGCAGGACCAGCTGCTAGCTGATGCTCGTGATGCCTACCATCCTGATATGGTGGCAATCAGCAAAGCCCGCCACCCAGATGTGGTGGAAATTCGTAGGTAGGCACGTCTCCCCGCAAAGAAAGGCCACCGACTTGATACGGTGGGAAACCAATATATGCAGGGCCAGCTCTCTATAGATGCAAGTAATGTTCTCTATCCCGATGTGGCGGAAAACAGAGTTATAAACTGGTGTATCCTGATACATGGGCAGATTCGTTCACCTGCCCCGACATAGGAGAATTGTCAGTACCCACTGACCACTAGAGGACTGGATCAGGATATTCCTACTTTGATACTAGACGGGGGATTCACACCCATTCCAGAAAAATATTTCTCTCTATATATCTTGGAAATTATGTAGGAGAATGTATTGATCCCAGATCATATATTTAAGACTTTCTAGAATGTAATTGCATCAATGGAAACAACAAGGATTCGGGCCCGTGAGCCCATCTCCTCAATTGAGGCGACTCATCTAAGAGACGAGATAGCCGCCTCAGAGCAGATCTGCATCCCTGATCCCACCTAAGAGGGTCTCTAGTTATATTTCGCGATGCAAGGGTAGCCGGATCAAGCAGCTTCACTCATTCCAACTGGGGGACACCCATCAATCACGGTGGATGCTCCAGAGCAGGCATATATCCCTGCTAAAAGTCAATATTTTCGTCGGCGTATCCCGGTAGCATCACGGGATCCAATTAGACAGGGACCCAAAGTGGAAAGCCATTTTTAACAGTAGACGGTCCCCGCTGCCTGCAAGAAAGCGCCCCGAACACGCCGAAGGCTGCCGTAAAATAATGAGGGAGTTCATGACTCCTCTCTGATGAAATATGGGGTTCACAATGCCGCTAAACATATATCAAAGGGTCATAACCCTGCCCACCCATTACCATGTTATTGGAGTGGCAGTACCAGTTGCGAAGGTCCTCCCAAAAATCTCGCTACCAGCAGCTCTGAAGGCCCTCCCCAGAGAACCTATGGGGGCCTCCCCCGCGAGAATATAATGATTGGTCTCGAGAGATCCTCTTTTGATGCGAGTCATGGAAACCATCCACGTGGCCAGAAGATCGAGAAGAAAGAAGGTCCTCCACTTACTGCGGTCCACCCAGAAGGTCCTCCACAGGGTATACGCTGCAAAAACTCTCCATGTAGAGGGAACAAAGATTATGATAGTACTCCTCGTTATCATAGTCGCAACTATAGAGGCCCACCCCGCAGTGACATATCATCACAACAAGAAGGTCCTCCCCTTATCATGGCCCTCCCTGAAGGTCCTCCTCAGGGGTTACGCTGCAACGAAACTCCGCGCAGCCAGGCATCAGATCCCAGTGGTAGTCCTCACTGCCATGATAATGGAGGTCCTCCCCGTAGAGACGTCAAGCAACGAGAAGGCCCTCACCTCGTTGCAGTTAATTTTGAAAGCCCTCCCCAGGCTATGCCCCATAGATATTCTCCATGTGGTAGCTGTAATGGTAATCCTATCCATAACAGTAGCTGTGATGGTAGTCCTCGCCATTGTGGACGCCATTGCGAAGGTCCTCCCCGCAGTGGCCCCAAGAAACAAGAAGGTCCTCCCTTTGTCGTAGTGTGTCTTGAAGGTCCTCCATAGGATGCACACCGAACTTCAAACCATGATGGTCATCCTCACCAGGATGGTAGTTGTTGTGAAGGCCCTCCCCGTAACAACACTACGTAGCCAGAAGGTCCTCCCTTTGCTGCGACACACCCTGGAGGTCCTCCGCAGGGTCTGCACAGAAAAAGTCCCCTATGCAGTGAGGCATCAAGCTGTGATGGCAGTCCTCACCATTGTAGCCACCATCGCGAAGGTCCTCCCCACAATGGAAAATCATATCGACAGGAAGGTCCTCCTCCTGCCAAATCAAGCACAGAAAAGCCCCCGTATGATGAGGCATTCAGAAGGATGGGATCAAGCATGTCATATTCCCAGTTAGTCGCCGACGAAATCCTTCATCAATAGGATGATGTTCCGGGGCCACGTTCATCTTCTGACCCACCTTGGAATCACCCACATAGTAATTTAATACCTACCGGTCACACTGCCTCCGACCACACTGACAGCGAGCATCTCAGTTGGGCTGACAAGGTAGAGGAGTCACTAATAGAGGAGTATGCTGACATATTTCACCTGAGGAAACGACTGGCTAGGGATGATATACCTGTTATTTTTTGACCTATGACCACCTCTTAGTTCGACATACCCAGAGATTTTTCAGAAGAATGTGTGTACGACATCCGTCATAATATATGGAAAACCCACTGCCGGCATAAATCCATCTTCCTACCCTACGACGGGTATGTAGACCATGTCAAGACAATATGAGACATCCTGCATCACATCAACCAAGGAGATCTTCCGTCATCACGGAAATGGCGACCCAAGAAGCGTTAAGGAAATATGGACATGGCTTGCCTCCTTGCGCTGCACCAGTTGCGTCGCCTCTTGGTAATGCCCCGACAGGAGTCCATATCAGGGGATGGGGAGAACATGGAGCTCTGCATTTCACTCCGCTCCCCGTCCAGAACAACATGTTCGGCATGGTGTCTTGCAACTTCATCACGTCATGACGACAATCGAGTGGTCTCTTTTTTCAGGAAAGGCAACACATCCAACAGAGCCATGCCTTGAGTAAGTCCCAAAAGCGTCAGTCCCGACAAGAAAAAGCTATTAAAAAACTTCGGAATTAGTCCACTAAGAGCATACAATAAGCCTCTCGCCTAAGAGAGGCCAATCAACGATCTTTGCCTACCTCCCCAGAATGGATAGGTTCATAGAATAACACGGAACCAGACCCAGTTCACCCCCAAATGGGGGCATGCAAGATCAGGCACGTAGCAATAGCAGCAGCCACTACCGCAGTTCAGGGTCAACCCCATCCTGCAGGGCTGGGGGAATTTTTAACAACTAATGCCCTCGTAAGACCAAAAAAAATGGTAAGAGGCTCAACGTCCAAGGAAAAAAGCCTACCCCAGCCCTCAGGGTAGGGGCCATTATTACCCCCTCAAAAACAACTTCACCCATGAGAGTCAGTATTCTCTCATCTATGGAGGACATCCAGAAGAGGAGGTTTATTGTCCTATCCCGTCATTTGAATCATCATCCCCTCCGAGAGGAAGGCGCAACGTATGGTCACATAAAATAACTCTCCACGTCACCCTTCATCAATAAGTCTGAAGGCAATCCTAGGTCACGAAATGGAAGGCCAGTAGAAGACGCAAGAGTTCCTCTTCCGATTTGGAAGATGAAATCTTCTCCACATCGCGATATGCATCTATCAACATCATAGAGGTTAAAATCACGGGTGACACCAGATATGATGAAAATCTGGATGGATCAGGAGATGATAGATCCAGTCATGCTGCGACTCTCAACGAACCACTAGGTGTGCACACCCAGAACCAGAGGGCCGCCCTAAATATGGCTGCCCCTTCAGCCAACCCCCCTCCGCTTACACTGCGAGCTTCCAACAATGATAAGAAAAAAGGACTGGTTACCCTTAATTCATCCCCTTCTCTTGAAAAAAATGAGCCACTCATGGTCGAAGAGAGGTTTGATCGACGGGAAGAGGAATGAAGGAATTGAGGCGGCTTAATGCTGGGCTACTCCAGACGAACCGTCTTATTGAAAATGCATCCCAAGAAGAGCCAAATCCTGCACTCCAGGTAAGTGAACCTCAAAGTCCCAGGAATACCCTACCTAATGAGGCGCCTGGTCCATCCAACTACCTAAATGTGGATCCAGATAAATACCAAGACTTCCCTCTACATAGGAATAAACTGGAGTGATTACGCTTGAACCCTCCTAATGTGTCACAAACAGCACATGAAACCCAGGTACCAACTGAGATGGATCCTCAAGCAATACCTCGGTCTACACCTGCTCAGGACCGGGCCCAACAGGATGTAAATCAGGGTCTCACCAACACCATCGAGGCACTAACGGCTCGATTGGAAGCGATGGAAGGTCGAAGCACTCTGATACAACCATAGCGGAAACCCTACCCAGATTGGGTGAGCAACACACCAACTCCACCTAATTTTCGGAGCCCTGTATTCCCTATCTTCAATGGATCAGGCGATCCGAAATAACATTTGATTCACTATGCATCCTATTTCAACCCTATGATGGGAACTCTGGAATAACAAGAAGCAGTGGAACTTAGATTCTTTGTGCGGACCTTGCAAGGATCCGCCTTTGTCTAGTATACGATTCTACCAGCCCAGTAAATAAAAAGCTGGGAAGAACTTCGGCAACAATTCTTGTTCTACTTCAGCTCTTCGTTGCCCAAAACAACGGTCATAGACCTCATGAACTGCAAGTAGAGGGAGAACGATAGGGTCTTAGATTTCATCACTAGATGTAAAGGTCTGACCTACTCTACAAATAGGCCAATGCCTCAAGATGAGTTTCTTGCTATATGCATCGACAATCATCGAGATGAGCTATAGACACCACTCATACCAGTGGAGTGCACCACTGGCTTCCGCCATCTCTTGGCCATTACCCAGAGAATTGTGGACTCTCTGCAGCGGACCAATTTGAAGTCCCGAATAGCCTCGCAGGCTCCTGCAAAGAGAGCATCCAGAGCTGAAGCGTCCTCTGTCATGCTCAAGACAGCCCTTATGCCTGATCCGCCACTCAGGCCTCCACCAAATCGTCATGGGCCCCCTGTATATCAGTGGTAGCCTCTGCCTAGGGGGACGATCAGATAGGATCGAAGAAGAACTAGTTTGAGGAATGAAGACATAAAGTATATTCGTTCCGAGATGACCAAGTCTGTGGATACTTCATCGCCACCATGAATTGCACTTACTTTGACTCCTAGAGCTAAGGATGCCCAAAGAAGTCGACTGTGATGACAGGACAGACTAATGTCCCTACCACCGAATGTTGGGGAACAATATTCGAGAATGCTTTGTCTTCAAAGACCTCCTTCAAAGGATGGTAGACACCAGGTAGGTAGAGCTGGAACCACCCCCAGAACATGTGACGTATATTTCCACCACTGAATCTGAAAGAGGAGAGGGGTGGCAGAAATTCACTAGGAAAAGGGGCAGGAATTTGATAACTGGATGACTCAGAATACTATCAATCGAGCCCAAGGCATACTCTGAGCTCAACTATGGTAGATAGTGTTGCCGCCAATAGCCCCTGAAGTTGCAGAGCCGACAGTACCAGCCTCACAACCCTCCACGAGCCGATCATCCGGGCATAATCGAAGAAGGAAAAAACAATCGCAAGAGGAGCAGTCTGCAACGAGACCAAAGTTATTCCTAACCCTGGCAGATTATATGCCCTCAAATTTGGCACCATGGGCACCGACCCACCAAAAGGCACCATCACAGACAAACGGCTAGGTTGTCTTGTCATAGGATGAGGATACAAGCTTTGGTTCCATCAACTTCATCCATCTCATAGAATCGTCCCCCGACGAAGGGTACGGTTATGATCCCGAGTTCCAGACACAAGGGACAGGGAGGAGGAATCGCAGAGGTAAGGGATACTAGGGGAGACGCAGTTGCGGCCGAAACCAACCCTACAGTTGGAACCCGTCCCGAACCATTAATATCATCGAAACCCGTGGGAGAGCCCTTCAACGGATTCGGCAGGAGAAAGAACATCCCTCTACATCCAATAGTGGCCACCCTGGCCCCGTTATTATTCGATGCCCATCAAATGAAGAACAAGCGCCTAGCCACATAGTGCGCACAAACTGACCGGTCGTGCTGGGTCCCCAGAACGTGGGAACATCGTCGACATCCGACCCCACGGCGGGTCCCTCCTCGTCACATACAATAGCTCCAATTCCGCCTACTAAAACTCTCCATCCAATGGAGAAGCGTCGGCCGCTGGAGAAAAAATACGATATCCTCAAGAAACTGGCATTAGTACCTGCCAAATTGACCATCATGGATGGCCTAAGTCTATCAGCCGACCTCGGGGAGGCGCTTATTGAAGCCTTGCTCATCCCCCAAGAGTTTCAAGCCGAGGTAGCTGCCGCTGAGATTTACCAGACAGAGACAGACCCGACTTAATGCAATGCGGTGATTTCCTTCACCGATCAGGATGAAGATGCCATCCTGTATGGAGAAATCAGACCACTGTATGTGTCTGGCACACTGAATGGTGTTGAGATCTACAAAGTCTTTATTGACAAGGGATATGGAGTTAACCTTCTTCCCCTATGGACACTCCGTAATTTGGGCTACAGTAAAGGTGATTTAATACCCTCGACCACCACTCTGCTAGGTTACGAAAAGAGTGAGTAGAAGCCGATGGAAAAAATCAAGCTAAAGAACCATTTTGGCGACCTTGTGGCCTACTCGAAATTCCTTGTGGTTCTGTAGAGCACATCATTCAATGCCCTGCTCGGAAGGCCGTGGCTCCATAAGCACATGGATATTCCTTAATCCTACCACCAGTGTATTATGTTCTGTGTCAATGGGAAATGTGGGACATTGTACGCCGACAACGCCCCTTTTGATCTCTCTGAGTCACACTACATTGACGCTAGGTTCTATGAGCAAAAGAGGAAGAAGACTTCCGCCGAAGGTGTTGACTGGATCCCCACTCTAGATGGTTTGGAAGTGGTTCCGGATGACCCCCTCAGGTAGCTTGGCAGGGAATACACACTGCCCCTCAACCATATTAAGAGTAGGGGTTCAATTTCAGACCCGCACTCATCCATCTTCATGACTTCATCCATGACGGCCGAGCATGACGATACAGGAATATCAGCCAACCCTCGATCTGGGGACAAATACTCAAGCGGGGATGCCCACGATGCCTCTCCCACAAACGCTCGAAGGCTCAAACCGGAAACTCTCCCCCCATCGGATCAAGAAGATGAGGTCATGGTGGAAAAATATGAGGAAGATCTTCAGGATGCACCTCCCACATTTGTGGAGGGTATCTCTACCACGGTGGACGAGCTCAGGGAAATAAACCTAGGTACCAAGGAAGATCTGAGGCCAACTCTCATTAGTGCATCCATGTCCCCCGAGGGGCACGAGGTATATACCTTTTTTCTAAAGCAACATTGTGATGTTTTTGACAATAATTGCACTGAAATTCTGAGACTCGATCCTGAAGTGGCAACGCATCACCTGGGTCTTCCAGATAACCACCGGGGCTATAAACAAGCCGCTAGAAGGACACATCCCTCGCATGCCTCCAAAATAGAGGCTGATGTCGATAAGATCATTATAGAAGGCATCATTCGGGAGGTCCAATTCCCCATCTGGTTAGCCAACAACTTCCCTATCAAGAAAAAGGACGCGAAAATCCATGTCTGCATTGACATCAGAGATCTTAATTGGAACTGTTTGAAAGATGATTTCCCAGTCCCGATCACCGAGTTATTAATCGATGCGACCACCAGGTATGAGGCTTTATACTTCATGGATAGCTATTCTGGATATAATCAAATCATCATGGCCTGAGAAGACGACGAATCCACCGCCTTCAGAACCCCCCAAGGAGTATTCTATTATAGGGTTATGCCCTTTGGTCTCAAGAACGCTGGCGCCACATATCAACGCGCCATGCATCGTATCTTTAAACCATTCCTGGAGAGATTCAGCGAATGTTATGTATATGAATTGGTGGTTATGTTTAGACAACGCTCAGATCACCTATCAGATCTTGAGACCGTCTTCAACAAACATTGAAAACATAACCTGGAGATGAACCCCTTGAAGTTCGCCTTTGAGGTTAACTCAGGGAAATTCCTTGTCTTCGTTGTACGCCATCACGACATTGAAGTCGACCCTGAATAGGAAAAGGATATCCTTGACCTTCCTCCTCCCCGCAATCTCACTGAGTTGAGAGGATTCCAAGGACACCTAGCCTATATCAAGTGATTCATAGTGAACCGGGCGGGAAAATGTTTAACCTCCACTAGGTTAATGAAAAAGGGAGTTACGTACCATTGGAAAGATGATTGCAAGAGGAGTTTGACAGCCTAAATAGGTACCTCTTAAGCCCACTGGTGCTCATGCCCCCGGTTGAAGGAAGACCTCTCCTCTTATACATGATGGCCCTAGAGCGGTCACTGGGAGCATTCATCACACAAAATAATGATTCCAGCAGTGAATAGAGTGTCTATTACCTCAGGTGAACAATGATTGATGCTGAGACTCGATACACAAACATTGAGAAGAGCTGTTTAGCCTTGGTATTCGCGGTTCAAAATTTGTGACATTATCTGCACCATCATAAAGTCCATTTGATCTCGTTTAATAACCCACTCAAGTATATCCTCAACCGCCCAATGCTAACCGGGTGCCTATCCCGATGGAAAGTCATCCTACAATAGTTTGACACCCGGTTTATGCCTCAGAATCCCATCAAGGGCCAGAAATTAGCATACTTTCTGGTAGAGCACTGCTCAGCGGGGACCGCCGTACCGGACGTTGAGAAACCCGATGAAGACATCTTCACGTTTCAAGAGAAGCTCCCAACATGGGAAATTTACTTCAAAGGCGCCTCCTGAAGCCTAACTAGGAAGAGGATGGAAGACCACAAATTTAACAAAGTGGGTTTAGGGATAATACTCATGTACCCGGAAAAGGTAGTCTTTCCATATTCCTTCCTCCTGTTAGAAGGATGTACGAACAATGAAGAGGAATATTAAGCCCTCATTGTAGGCCTGGAACTCGCACTCCAGGAAAAAGTACGTCACCTTAAGGTAAAAGGTGACTCGGAACTGGTCATCATGCTAGTAAATGGTGACTACGATATCAAAAAGGAGGAGCTGATTCCCCTATATGACCATGTCCGAGGGTTAATGGTAGAATTTCCCACTGAACCAACATTGACCTATTTTCCCCAGTCTCAGAATGCCCAGGCTGAAGCATTATCCAATGGGGAAGCAGCCGTAGCAGACCCAGACCGGGATGAAACAGTCATCAGTATTGCTCACCGCCGAATGGCCTTGCCATATGTTCAGACCAAGATAGAGGAGATCCATGAAGTCAGTCTTTTCCCTGATCTATATGCTCCCGCCACAGGTTGGATGACCTCCATTTAAACCTACCTTCAATGGGGATAACTTCTATTAGACAAGGCTGAAAGAGAGCAAATACAGAGAAGGGAAATCAACATTGTCTTATATGATGGCATAGGTCAGCAAGAATTCCTCATCAGATGCATTGACAAAGAAGAAACTTCCGCAGTCATGACTGTAGTGCATGCCTGAGTATGTGGAGAATATTTTCCATGAACCAAGATTTCCCATATGGTTCTGAGGCTCAGGTACTATTGGCCCACAGTGGCACCAGATTACGGGCACTTTACCGCGAAATGCCACTCATGCCAAATTCATACCAACTTCATACACCAACCCCCAGAGATACTTCATTAGGAAAAGTACTCCTAGACATTTTCCATTTGGGGAATGGACATTGTAGGACCATATCCCCCCTCCACAGCCAAACAACTGAAGTATATCCTCACGGAAACCGAATTCTTTTCACAATGGGCAGAATCTGTACCTCTTAAGGATGTCGGGGTGAGAAACTATGTCAGCTTTGTGAAAACCAATATCATCACCAGATTTGGTGTCCCTCATACCATACTAATGGATAATGGAACCAACTTATGCTCTTCAGAATTTGATAAACTATACCAAGAGTATGGTATCAAGGCTAACCACTCATTCTGCTACCATGCAGCTGCCAATGGACTCATAGATGCATTCAACAATACCCTGTACAAAATTCTCTAGAAAAGGGTGGACAAACACGATAATTCATTGCCGCATAAACTCCTCCACGCATTGTGGGATTATCGAACCACAATCGGAACCGCTACTCGGGCTACCCCGTACTCATTAGTGTACGTCACAGAGGAGGTCCTCCCCATTGAACTCCAACTTCCCTCACTCTGTCTTTCCATCTGTGATCAATTATCCGATGATGACCAATCAGAAAAGTGGATGAGTGAATTGGAACAGTTGGACGAGAAGCGGTTGTACACTTTGCACTATCTGGAAGTCTACCAGAATCAGATTTCATTATCCTTCCATATAAAGGTATGTCTCTGGTCTTTCTTTGAAGGAGAATTGGTATTGGTCCTCCGGACCCCAATGATACCTAGAAGGAATCCTCCAATGTTGGATCCCATGTGGGAGGGACCGTACGTTTTACACAAGCTATACTCCAACAAATATTGTACCCTGATCTCCATAGATGGGAAATTCACCATGGCTCCTACCAATGCGAGATTCCTGAAGAATTATTTTGTATAGAGACTAACTATATTTATCGTCCTTACCGCATGACGTTAATCTGCACTAAAGATAAGAGTTAAGAATGATCCCTCCCCATGTGTATGGACCCGACTTTCATGGGGTGAATTCTTTGTCCGAGCTGCATGACGTTAAACTGCCAAGCACCCAACGGTCCAAACTCTATGAATTTAAACTATGAAAATTTCGTCCTCACCGCACGACGTTAAACTGCACGATCAAGACATTTTAAAAATGCCCTATCCCCCTTTGTATGGACCAGACCTGCACCGGGTGTAATTATTTCAGTGAACTACATACAACTTGATTCCTACCCTCGTAAGATATTTAGTGATGCCAGGGTCCCCAATCCTAGCCCATCAATCCTCAAAAAAGGTTTAAAAATGCCCTTTTCCCCATGTATGGACGAGATCTACACGGGGTGTATCCTTCATCTTTACCGCACGATGTTAAAATGCATGGATTTCAAAGAAATACATACAACTTGATTCCGGCCCTCAAAGGATACGTAGCGACGCCAGGGTCCCCAATCCTAGCCCAGCCATCCCAAAAAAAGGTTTAAAAATTCCCTTTTCCCCCATGTATGGACGAGATCTACATGGGGTGTATCCTTCATCCTTACCACACGACGTTAAAATGCATGGATTTCAGAGAACTACATACGGCTTGATTCCTACCTTTGTAGGATATGTAGCGACGCCAGGGTTCCCCGTCCCGGCCCAGACACTCCCGAATTAATATTAAAAATTCCCCCTCCCACTGTGTATGGACCAGACCTACACGGGGTGTATTGTCTTTCAGAGAACTACATGCAGCTTGATTCCTGCCTTCGCAGGATACGCAGCAATGCCAGGGTTCCTCGTCCTGGCCCAACCACCTCTCAAAAAAAATCCCCCTTCCCCCGTGCACAGGCCAGACCTGCACGGGGTGTATTTGGCAGAGAACTATGTCTGGATTGATTCTTGACTTCGCAGGATATGTACTGACGCCAGGATCCTGTCCTGGCCCAGCCACCTCCAAATGAAATAAAATTAAGGTTAGAAATGTCCCCTTCTCCTGTGTACGAACTAGACCTGCACAGGGCGTACTTCATCCAAAGAACTACATGTGGCTTGATTCCTACCCTCACAGGATACATAGTGACGCTGGGGTTCCCCGTCCTGGCCCAGCCCCCTGAATAAAAGACAAAAATACCCTTTCCCCCGTGTACAGACCAGACTAGCATGGGGTGTACTCCTTGTCCTTACAACCCGGCGTAAAACTACACAGATAACAGGATTTAAAAATGCTCCATTTCCCCCATGTATGGACTAGACCTGCACGGGGTGTATTTTGACGTCCTCTCCACACGACGTTAAACTACACGGACCGCATCCTCAGTGCACGACGTTACACTGCATGAATTTTGTTTCAAATCACCGAAGATGTGTGGAGAAACAAGGTGTAAATACTCCTTGCGCATTTGGATATATCCTCACCATACATCAGATTCCATGGCCCGGATAATTATAGATCTCCATAACCATTCAAGGCCATCGGAAGTGGAATGTCATCAACCAGTGGAAACCATTGCATGACTATGCATACCATGCCCTCCCCAGCTCTGCATATTGATATCCCCTGGCCAGTCTACCAAAGGCAAAATTTCCATATGCGACACTCTTCCTAGCTCCGTATGCTTACCAGCCTCAGATCCCCCATACCATACTTCCAGATCCAGAAGTTTATGGAACATTGGTTTACAAGTTCGTCCCCTTTTCACATCCACAATCACCAGGGTATCCCTACATGGTTATCATATGTTTCCACCATTGGTTAACATGATGAACTACATCTACGAACATCAAGCAAGGACTAGGCTACTGTGACTCAACAGACAATTACAGTGAAGATGTTTCATGTATGCTCGGACACCATTATCCCCACACGTGGAACTCTGTACTGTGAGTAATCTCAGATTTTTATAATCATTCATGGAAATCAGAAGTGGAATGTTATCGACCCGGGGACACCTTTGTACGACTATGCATACCATGCCCTCAGCACCTCTGCCTAATGATACCCCCTGGATCTTCCATCAAAGGAAATATTTCCTTAGGCGGTACTCTTCCTAGCTCCGTATGCTTACCATCCTTAGAGCCCCCACACCACATATCCTTATCTGGGAATCCTTAGAGTGGCAGTTTATAACCTTCATCCCCCCACCCTGTTCAGAGTATATCATAGCATGTTAACTCAGTTGTCCTTCGAGTGACCACAGAAATAGTCACCAAGTTGTCTGAACTCTATGACCACTAAAATATGATTAATTCATCCAAACCGCATGACATTAAACTACATAGAGTAAAGGTACACCCCCGCATGCAAAATAAATCAGAACATGGAGCTCCTTAAGCTTTAACAACAACTAGGGCCGAGTATGCCCGACATGCCCCTATATATCCTTCCCAATGACATACTTCGTGGCCCGAATAATTGTGGATCCTCATAACCATTCACAACCATCAGAAGTGGAAAGTTATCGACCCGTGGACACCTTTTCATGACTATGCATACCATGCCCTCAGCGGCTCGGCATATTGATATCCCCAGGCCCATCTACCAAAGTCAAGACTTCCATAGGTGACACTCTTCCCAGATACATATGCTTACCGGCCTCAGAGGACCTATATAATTTCCGTATCCAAGAAGCCCTGGAACTACAAGTTACACCAATAAACCCCTCTCCATGTTTGGGCATTCCAAGATGTTCGAGCCCAGTTGCATTCAAATGAAGAAAGGCCTTTTCCATTACGTCTTTACCGTATGACGTTAAACTGCATGAAACATCTTGGCTTCTTGGCATAAAACTGTAGAGACCAAGAATTGATCATCCTGGGAAATTCCTTCAACTACAAGCATTTTCACTTGTTTACAAATGCCCCATCTTCGCTTGATGAAGTAAAACTACACAACATCCTTTAAAAATGTTCCTCGTCTTTACTGCATGACGTTAAACTACACGGAAGTCGTCCTCACTGCAAGACATTAAACTGCGCAGACCCCCCTTTCCTTTCACGTCAGGTCACCTCCGTCCTCATCGCATGATGTTAAACTGCGTGAAGTTCGTCCTTACTGCACGACGTTAAACTGCACGAGCATCATCAAGACCCACCCAAGATATACGATGAAAGGGAAAGGTATACTCCTGGTGCATTTGAATGCATCCTCTTCATACACCAGACTCCACGACCCAGATAATTGCGGACCTCCATAACCACTCATGGCCATCGGATGCGGAAGGCCATCAACCTGTGGACACCTTTGTACGACTATGCATATCATTCCCTCAGCGGCTCTGCATAATGATAGCCCCCGGCTCATCCATCAAAGGCAAGATTTCCCCAGGTGATAATCTTCTTATCTATATATGCTCACCGGCCCCAGTGCCCCCATTTCATATCTTCCGATCCAAAAATTTATGGAGTAGTGATTTACAATTTCATTCCTCACCTGCATCCAAGTGTTGTCGGGGAACCCCTACCCGATGAGCCTATGTATATGCCTACGATTCACACGACAATTTGCATCTACAAGCATCAAGCTAGAACTGGGTTACTCTAACTCAGCGGGCAAATACCGTAAATAAGTCTCTTTTGTGCTTGGGACACCATTATCCCCATGTGTCGAACTCTGTTCTTTGAGCAATACATGATTTTCATAATCATTCATGGCCATCGGGAGTGGAAAGTTATCGACCCGTGGACACCGTTGTACCACTATACATACCATGCCCTCAGCGGCTCTGCATTACGATAGCCCATGGCTCGTCCATCAAAGGCAATATTTCCTCAAGTGATACTCTTCCTAGCCCTATACGCTTACCGACCTCAGATCCCCCATATCATCTTTCATGATCCAAGAGACCTTAGAGTTATAGTTTACACCTTTATTCCAACACACTTGTTCAGAGCATTCCAGAGCATCTTAACTCAATTTCCCTCTGAGTGATTATAGAAATAGTCTCCAAATGGGCCGAGCTCTATGCCCGTTAAACTAAGAGTAATTCTTCCTAACCGCATGATGTTAAACTACACGGAATGAAAAAATGTCCCTCGTCCTTACCGCATGATGTTACAAGGCACAGACTCTGTCTTTACCACATGACGTCAAACCGCATGGTCAAACTCATCACGAGTCCAGCCAGGGATAGATTTTCTCCCCCTCCTCAGTGTAAGGGCTAGACATGCATAAACTACCGCCTCACATCAGGGTGGGGAGGGATGACTTTACCCATTCCCGGAAATTTATCCGTTTCGTTTCTCCCGTGTCCAGGCATCCTATTTTCATAAACTATACTCGGCACCCAGAAGGAGACGAATCCTTGTAAGCCACCCCTGGTGGTCCCGAATCACAACTTCCCTGAAGTTTCTCGGATATCGAAATAATACAATCATTGACCTAAGGACACCTTTTCACGACTATGCATTCCATACCCTCAGCGGCTCTGCATATTGATAACCCTTGGCCCATCTACCAAAGGCAAGATTTCTTTAGGAAACGACTCTCTTCGTACACTTACTGGCCTCTAAGCCCCCATATCCATTCGGAAACCCTTTGAACTGCAGTTTAATATCCCTTTTCACAACCCTTCCTGAATATGGTGGAACGTCTCTGACAAGATTACCGAGGACCAGGAGGATTCGTTCCATTCTAGATGATGTCCCGGCTGCATGACTTTAAACTACGCCAATCCCCAACCTTCCATTATGCTAGATAAATTCATAGGACAGGAACCTTGCTTCCACACTCCTGATTGATAAATCTGTTCTCAAAATCTTTTAGACGTCACATACCCTTTCCAAGCCTCCCCCGATGGTTTTCATAATCCACCAAGTCACCCATGGTGGTTTCCATAGGCCGGACTTTCATGAAGTCCTACAACCATCATAAATGGAGAGTCATTGACTTAATGACACCTTTTCATGAATATGAAAACCATGCCCTCACCGGCTCATCATATTGATCGCCCCTGGATTGTCTACCAAAGGCAAGATTTCCTTAAGCGATTATCCTCCCACCTCTGCACGCCGATACGGCTCCCATGCCCTGCGTGTCGTTCAAATCTAAACATTCTCCCTCAACATGTGTCTAAATGATATTGACACATCGTTAATAAACCAAAACTCATTAGGGCCCTTTCCCCACCATACTTGGTCAAATCTATTCAACCGTAAACATTAGTAATGATAGTCTTGACGGTAGGACATTAAACCACCTAGGAAAAGAGGCACAAAGCCTGTTAGGCCGAAAACCTGAAAAGGGCAACCTAAGAAAAAGTAGGGCCATACCTGCTGGGCCCAGGAAAAATTAGGGAATTAAAATAAGAGACAAAATGTTTGTGGGGTTTCTCTACAGAACCCTAGAAATAGTCAAACTATGCTCGCCGGACCCCATGGACCAGGAAAAAGTTAGAGTTTGTTTTTCTGAGTTATGATTAATTCTAATTTAGTGAGTTATTATTTACACAACAATTGTTCTAGTTATAATCAAATTTTACAGCGACAATAGATTGAAAGATATTGTATTCAGTTCGAACAAAAAGGGGGGGACATCCACAAGCTGGAGTCTCTCCCTTGAAAAAAATAGGGGTAAGTAAAACAAAGAGTACAAGAATGGCTCTGATACTTGTAACGCCCTGACCCCAGTTACCTAGAGTCGGTGAATTATTACATAACATTGGCATGATCACAAAAAAGATCAAATCTCGAAATACCGATTGGTTTAGTATCCTTGGAAACACTAGATATTTTCATAAGTTTTACATTACATCATAAAATGAAAAACTACAACAACAACATAATGTCTCGACAGTCCACACTATTATCCCCTCATAATATCCATGCAGGTCATTCATAACATACTTCATCACATCCTGGGGAAAATAAAACATAGAAAAGGGGTGAGCTCAAATGCCCAGTAAGGATAACAATACAGCGGAACATTCAAAATAAGCATAAACATTTAAGGAAATGCATTACTAAAATAAAATCCTTTTAAACATGAACTTCAACATAGTATGGCAAAAGTAAAATGAAATAATGCCATTTACTTATTCACATGGATATTCTACTAATCGAATAATCACATTAAAAATCAATAACCACTTTCATAATGATGGAATGCATAATACTAAACTTTAATTTCTTTGTCAAGGCCTCGTCCCAAGACCTTGGGGCTAACTGTAACCAGAACCCAACCCGGAGTGCCTCTAATAACCGGACACCAAACCGGAGTGCCTCTAATAACCGGACACCAAACCGGAGTTCCTCTAATAACCTGAGACCAAACCGGAGTTCCTCTAATAACCGGAGACCAAACCGGAGGGCTTACTTTTCCCGGTCCCCAACCCGGAACATACTTGTCTAACACATTCATCTGAATGAAAGATTGAAATATAACATAAACATTTGGATTAAAAATAACTTATAAAATGTCAATACTTTAAACAAAAACCATGAGTGACATAAGAATAACTTATCCATTGTCAACAATATCACAAAACCTTCAATAAAATAGGGATGTTTTGTATCATAATAAATCAACTTCAAATAAGCTTAAAATCCATCAAACGATGTTGACATAGATGAAATCCAAACTATTTTAGAGAAATATATATTTTTTTGAAATCATTTTAAAAGTAACATAATTATAAAATAATACATTCAATTTTAAAATATTCTTATAAGCTTGTAAGGGAAGCTTCGACGATTTTATAACAGCGGAAAATAGCCGCACCTGCCGTATAAGTTTTAAAAAAACATTCTTACCTTAATTTTGTCGAAAAGGTTAAAAAGAACCTTGTTTGGAAAACGACGGAAAGATTCCTTTATAAACCTCTTATAAAAAGTCAAACAAGGGTATAAATGACTTTAACCCATATTCTTGTAAATAGTCAAAAATGTCTTGAAATACATTTTTAAGAAACATGGATGTGGATGATAAAGAGATCCCAGTAGATTATTACGTATAAACAACCTCGAATAATGAAGAGATTGTGAAATAACCCTTACCAATTTGGTAACTTATGAAACATACAACCCATGAAAGAGGTATCATACAATGAATATGTAAATACACATAAATTATAGTGTATTACACAAAGAATATAATTATGGGCAGTACATACACCACACAAAAGGTAATGGTGGCAATATGGCATGAATCTCACGGGAATAAGGAGTGAGATGAAAACCCCTTACCTTGTACTTTTACTTGGTTGGGGTAGGCTAACCTCCTGTATAATAGTGAAATAATTGTTATTAAATTATACAAGAATCATATATATTAATATGATATCATATATGATCTTTTAACTTTGCTTTGTTAATAATGTCTTAGTATTATCGTTGTTTCGGGTGTTAACTTACTCGTTTTCTTTTATATGTTTTATTACATAAGCCATGTTTGTAATGGATAGGTTGTATATTATTCATATCCAGAATGATATCAAGTCCTTAAACATCATTTTTAAATCAGAAAATGATAATTATACTTGAATGGATATGATGGAAAATGAATCTCATCGCGTTCGTGGAGACGGTAGTCCGTACATACGCACGAGCGACAATATCATTCTTTTGATATTAAAATAATATATAAATGAATGGTATATCATATATACAGAATAATTAACATGTTATATTTATTATTTACATGAGTTACACATCATTATTATACCCATCCAAATAATAATATATTGAATAACAATTACACCACGACATGGAGACGGTAAGCCGTACGTACGCACGTATGGTGACATGTTATTCAAAGGGTGGATAGAATACTGAATATGGTTGTACCATATTTATAATAACATCACAGTATATATATGATACTGGAGTTATTATTTTAGAATGGTAACAACAAAGTAAGAAGAAGTGGAAGAAGAAGGAACATGGAAAAGGGTGGTGAAATCATTACCTCTTCTTCGGTTTCTTCCTTTTGATTTGATCAAAAGGGCTCCATAGGTTGCCTTTCTGATCAAACTAAGGCCTCTAGGTTGTAGTGAGGGAAGTTGGGAGAGTATTTGGGCAGAGTTTGGCCGAACCAAAAGGCTTTTAAGGTGTTAAGAAAAGAGAAGGAAGAGTGCCCTTTTATAAGAGGGGTGAGGGGCACCTTTGGAAAAGCTAGAAATATTAGTTTATAATAAATTCTTAGTCAGTTTCTAATGGCTCCAAAGTTTATTATTTAAATTTTAATGTGGGTATGGGTCGAAAATAACTCAACCAATAGAATTTAGACAGGTTTGGGTACTTATATTAACCTTATCTTTAAGTATTAACTCTAAGTTAATTAGTATCACTTTTACAATGTCTCTTTGTATTTTTATATAATATGGTTAATAAACTTACTATATACATCCAAGAGACCCCGAAGTGGTCCATTAATGATGCAACTATCATGATATAAGTCTCTTGGCCGAACCTTAGATTTTTAGGAATTTAATATCAATTAATAATATAATATTTGTTTTAAGAACACTTTTATGTCAATTTTGACACTATTCAATAGTTGATTTTTGTGAAACTCATAACAGATTGATTACTTAGAAAAAAGTCAATTAAATCAATCCTAATATATCATATTATCCTAGAAAATTAGTTTAATTCATTAAAAGTTTCATATTTTATTTATTTGGGTATTTATAATATCAATTATTTTAATTTTTTACTATTATAGTAATTAATTCATCATCATTGTGTCACAATTAAATTAAATTATTTAATGTCTAAAAATTATAAATAAAATATAACTATGTAGAAAATCGTTTTATCTTTCTAATTAATTTTTATAATCTAAAATCCAACATATATAACCCTATGTAAAAATTGTTTTGCTAAAAGATATATGCTTGTGTCATTTTTGTATTCATTTTAACTTAATTAAAATAAAGTGTCCCTATCACCTACAAGTGGAACCATGGGGTCCCCAAATCGACCCAAAGATTCCTATGGTCGAAAATGTATCAACCAATAAGGCTAGAACACGTTTTAGGATAATTTAGTATTATTATAATATTAATTTTTAACACTTATTTACCGGATTTACCCTTAACCATGGTAAATAAAATATTTACCGCAGTAATTATTCAAAATGTCTAGAAATAAAAGTTACCTATTTACACAATTTGAAAATCCTGATTCCAAATATGGAATCCATTTTTCTAAATTCAAAACACAGAAGTGGCAGAAATTAATTTAAAATTAATTCCCGCAGTCAAAACAAAAAGCGTGTTTTTAAGAGATAATAACTATCAAAAGATTGACACTTGTTTATGTTCGGTTTAATTGTAAAATTTTTTCCAATGACCAAAATTATATTAAATGGTAAAAGTATATTCTAAATATACTTTAAAACCACTCAAATTCATAATTTATCACTATTAATTTTTTTGATTAAAAAAGTTGTTTTTAATTAAATTTTTTTAATTTTCACTATTCATCAAAATATGAAAGTTATCCGAAATGTACCAAAATTTCACCTTAGGATAATTTAGATATTCCGAATCCAAAAATGAAGTCAATTTTGAAATATAAAATATATATAATTTCAAAACGTAGGTATGACTATTCATAATGGCTAGTTTGATTGGTTGTGGTGTGTGTTAGAACTCGAAGTTGCGTACAACACACACTACTGTATTATTCAAAGGAAAGCATACCGTGGAAGCTTGGGATGTTTAATTTTAAATTTTTTGATGTCCCCCTTTACTCAAAAAGTTAAAAATATTGTATTTAAAATGGTTTCACTATTAAAAGTTGGTAAAAGTGCAATACTGAAAATGAATTTGTTCTTACATTATGTCTAAGAAACACATAATATGGAATCTAAAATTATAAGGATTATATAAAGTTTAAAATTTAGTTAATACTATTCATAACCTCTTTTGAACGGCTTGTTTGGTAAGTCATGGTGTGCTTGAACTCGGTGTCGCATGTAGTGAAAGTTATTGTATTATTTTAAAGAAATAACACGATATGAAATCTTGGGGTGTTACATTCTCCCCTCCTTCAATAAATTGCGTCCTCGCAATTTGAAATTCTTCTTCGAAAATAAAAGGTTGAAAATAAAAAATATCTTTGTGGGAAAACCCACATCGGAAATTGGGTTACTAAAATTTAGTCTTAATATGAGGAAAAGAGAAATGAAAGGGTCACCACAAAATTATGATCTCAATTAGGATAACATTGGTGGAAATTAGAGACATATAATTGGAGGAAAAACGTAAATATTTATAGGTAGTGATTGAGGTCATCAATCACAAACAAGTATAAAATTGAGTTCCTTAAACTCATCAATCTATGATGATTTGAAATACCATCGGTTCAACAAAACATAGGGTATTATGATAACACATTTTTGACGTTTCAAAATATCTTAGTTGAAATCCCACATCGAAAAATGAATTAATGAGGCCTCTATTTAAAATAATGAGTGGAAAGTATGAAGATTACCAAAAATAACACATACTAGGGTTCCATGTAGGAAAATATGGATATGGAAGAGAAATATAACCATCAATTATCTGATGGAGAGTGGTAGAGAACATGGCTATGAAAAGGCTAACAATCCCAAAGCCATAAATTAGTGATGATTTAAGGTACCATCTAGGACAACATTTTTGTTCTAAGTTCCCTTTCTTAATGTTGAGGAATTTATTTATGAGATTGGCTAAGATCATACGGAGATATACTTACTTTATAATTAGAGTTTTGTCCATTAATAAATTTCTACCACAAACTCATCTTTCACTCGTAAAAAAATTCAATTTATACTATTCGTACAGGGTTCCAAAATAAACGAATTTATAATTCATCTACCAGATCTTTTAAAAAAAACTACATTATTTAATCCAGGACATCTCTTGGGTCAGTGGTAGGTGATACACCCTTGTCGCCCTTTGGTTGCGGGTTCAAGTCTCGCGGCCTTGCCGGACGCGACGGGTTGCCACCCGACCTCCGGGTTGTCCTTTTATGGAAACCCAAAATTAATCTCAAACTAGAATTTATCCAAAATACTTCTGACCAAACTCACAGTCCAACATTTATAAGGAAGTTAAACATAATGTAGATCCTTTTTACCACGTAATAGCATATTAATACCTTCATCATGTATTCTTTTAAAACACTGAAACATCCTGAATTACCATAATCCATATTGATTACATTCATTCTCCCTTATTCCATATAGAATTCTGGATATAGTTCATCAATCCAAAAATGTTTTAAACCCAAACAATGATGGAATATACAAATCATTAATTAGTTTCAAGGTAGTCAATAATATCCAATATAATTTATCCAAATCAATCATGTATTATTCTAAAATCACTACCTCGGGATCAGAACCATATTATGGTTTATCATTCTCTCAAACATATATTTTCCAAACATTTAACCTGCTATTGAGTCACTTTTCTTTGTTACACACAATCTCAAGTCCTTAATGAAATAGTACTACAGTACAATCCTTATATACTCCATAATTATTATAACAAGTACATTGTTGATACAATACAAAATTGACATAATCAACATAAGAACCCTAATCATTCCTCTTTATCTGTGGTAGTATCATAAATTGATTATTATCCAATAACATCATTTGCGGCATATTCTGATGACTGGGACATAAGTTCACATAGTGTCCAAACTCCTTGAAAATGAAGCATTGTACATTTGAAACCATTTTCTTACCCTTGCAGTCATGTACTTTGTGCCCTTTTCCACCACACTTATAACAAACTCCCGTTCCTTTCAGACAAGTTCCGGGGTGTTTCTTCCCACAGTTATCACATATGGGAAAATTCTTCTTTTCCCTCTTCCCTTTATCCATCTTTCTCTCTTCCATACTTTTCTTCTCTTGTTTCCCTTCAAATCCATAGGACTCAGTGAAATATTTACTTATCTTATCAACACATGATATTATTACTTCGTATGATGATAATAAATGGGAGACTATTTCTCTTATAAATTTTGGCTTAAGGCCATGAAAGATATGATCCTTCTTTCTCTTTGGATCATGTGCATTGCTGGAGTTCTCATTCCTTCTACTGGGTGCCATTTCTAAACAATGGCATACACTAGATTTGTTTATGAATAACAATACCTAATCCCAAACTTGTAAGACACATAACATAAATTAAAGAGTTTATGGATATAATCCATAATCATATAAATTTATCCATTGAGGAAGTAAATCCACATAAACCCTTCATAATGGTTTGTAAAGAAAATGAGAATTATCCTAAGCATATCCCCTAGGAGTGTCGTAACCAAGAGTGCAACAAGCCCGTTGTCGTGCACCAGTTCCCGTTCAAGTCTAGCTCAAAGCGGTGTTTTCGGGTTTTACCCCTAGGTACATCTGTGCCAGAGCCGCCTCTACCTGCTTGTATCCAGACAGGGATGTATTGCTCAGAAAACTCACAAAATCTCTACAATACCAAAATTCTAGGAAGTTCTTCTATACTAATCCTCAAATTCCATCTTAAATCTATGTGATCTAATCAGAGTTTATCTAAATCTAGCTTCCAAGGTTTGTACTAAACATCCTCTGATACCAACTGTAACGCCCCGACCCCAGTTACCTAGAGTCGGTGCATTATTACATAACATTGGCATGATCACAAGAAAGATCAAATATTGAAAGACCGATTGGTTTAGTAGCCTTGGAAACACTAGATATATTCATAAGTTTTACATTACATCATAAAATGAAAAACTACTACAACAACATAATGTATCCACAGTCCACACTATTATCCCCTCATAATATCCCTGAAGGTCATTCATAACTTACTTCTTCACATCATGGGGAAAATAAAACATAGAAAAGGGGTGAGCTCAGATGCCCAGTAAGGATAACAATATAGCGGAACATTCAAAATAAGCATAAACATTTAAGGCAATGCATTACTAAAACAAAAGCCTTTTAAACTTGAACTTCAACATAGTATGGAAAAAGTAAAATGAAATAATTCCATTTACTTATTCACATGGATATTCTACTAATCGAATAATCACATGGAAAATCCATAACCACTTTCATAATGATGGAATGAATAATGCTAAACTTTAATTTCTTTGTCAAGGCCTCGTCCCAAGACCTTGGGGCTAACTGTAATCGGAACCCAACCCGGAGTGCCTCTAATAACCGGACACTAACCCGGAGTGCCTCTAATAACCGGACACCAACCCGGAGTTCCTCTAATAACCGGAGACCAAACCGGAGTTCCTCTAATAACCGGAGACCAAACCGGATGGCTTACTTTTACCGGTCCCCAACCCAGAACATACTTGTCTAACACATTCATCTGAATGAAAGATTGAAATATAACATAAACATTTGGATTAAAAATAACTTATAAAATGTCAATACTTTAAAAAAAACCATGAGTGACATAAGAATAACTTATCCACAGTCAAAAATATCACAAAACCTTCAATAAAATAGGGATGTTTTGTATCATAATAAATCAACTTCAAATAAGCTTAAAATCTATCAAAGGATGTTGACATAGATGAAATCAAAACTATTTTAGAGAAATATCTCTTTTTTTGAAATCATTTTAAAATTAACATAATTATAAAATAATACATTCAATTTGAAAATATTCTTATAAGCTTGTAAGGTAAGCTTCGACGATTTTATAACGGCGGAAAATATCCGCACCCGTCGTATATGTTTTAAAAAAAACATTCTTACCTTAATTTTGTCGAAAAGGTTAAAAAGAACCTTGTTTGGAAAACGACGGAAAGGTTCCTTTATAAACCTCTTATAAAAAGTCAAAAAAGGGTATAAATGACTTTAACCCATATTCTTGTAAATAGTCAAAAATGTTTTGAAATACATTTTTATGAAACATGGATGTGGATGATAAAGAGACCCCATTAGATTATTACGTATAAACAGCCTCAGATAATGAAGAGATTGTGAAATAACCCTTACCAATTTAGTAACTTATGAAACATACAACCCATGAAAGAGGTATCATACAATGAATATGTAGATACACATAAATTAGAGTGTATTACACAAATAATATAATTATGGGCAGTACATACACCACACAAAAGGTAATGGTGGCAATATGGCATGAATCTCACGGGAATAAGGAGTGAGATGAAAACCCCTTACCTTGTACTTTTAATTGGTTGGGGTAGGTTAACCTCCAGTATAATAGTGAAATAATTGTTATTAAATTATACAAGAATCATATATAATAATATGATATCATATATGATCTTTTAACTTTGCTTTGTTAATAATGTCTTAGTATTATCGTTGTTTTGGGTGTTAACTTACTCGTTTTCTTTTATATGTTTTATTACGTAAGCCATGTTTGTAATGGATAGGTTGTATATTATTCATATCCAGAATGATATCAAGTCCTTAAACATTATTTTTAAATCAGAAAATCATAATTATACTTGAATTGATATGATGGAGAATGAATCTCATCGCGTTCATGGAGACTGTAGTCTGTACGTACGCACGAGCGACAATATCATTATTTTGATATTAAAATATTATATAAATGGATGGTATATCATATATACAGAATAATTAACATGTTATATTTATTATTTACATGAGTTACACATCATTATTATACCCATCCAAATAATAATATATTGAATAACAATTACACCAAGACGTGGAGACGGTAAGCCGTACGTACGCATGTATGGTGACATGTTATTCAAAGGGTGGATAGAATACTGAATATGGTTGTACCATATTTATAATAACATCACAGTATATATATGATACTGGAGTTATTATTTTAGAATGGTAACAACAAAGTAAGAAGATGTGGAAGAAGAAGGAACATGGAAAACGGTGGTGAAATCATTACCTCTTCTTCGATTTCTTCCTTTTGATTTGATCAAAAGGGCTCCTTAGGTTGGCTTTCTGATCAAACTAAGGCCTCTAGGTTGTATTTAGGAAAGTTGGGAGAGTATGTGGGCAGATTTTTGCCGAACCAAAAGGCTTTTAAGGTGTGAAGAAAAGATAAGGAGGAGTGCCCTTTTATAAGAGGGGTGAGGGGCACCTTTGGAAAAGCTAGAAATATTAGTTTATAATAAATTCTTATTCGGTTTATAATGGCTCAAAAGTTGATTATTTAAATGTTAAGGTGGGGATGGGTCGAAAACAACTAAAACAATATAATTTAGACAGGTTTGGGTACTTATATTAACCTTATCTTTAAGTATTAACTCTAAGTTAATTAGTTTCACTTTTACAATGTCTCTTTGTATTTTTATATAATATGGTTAATAAACTTACTATATACATCCAAGCGACCCCCAAGTGGTCCATTAATGATGAACCTATCATGATATAAGTCTCTTGGCCAAACCTTAGATTTTTAGGAATTTAATATCAATTAATAATATAATATTTGTTTTAAGAACTCTTTTATGTCAATTTTGACACTATTCAGTAGTTGATTTTTGTGAAACTCATAATAGATTGATTACTTCGAACAAAGTCAATTAAATAAATCCTAATATATCATATTATCCTAGAGAATTAGTTTAATTTATTAAAAGTTTCATATTTTATTTATTTGGGTATTTATAATATCAATTATTTTAATTTTTTATTATTATAGTAATTAATTCATCATCATTGTGTCACAAATAAATTAAATTATTTAATGTCTAAAAATTATAAATAAAATATCAATATGTCTAAAATCGTTTTATCTTTCTAATGAATATTTATAATCTAAAATCCAACATATATAACCCTATGTAAAAATTGTTTTTCTAAAAGATATATGCTTGTGTCATTTTTGTATTCATTTTAACTTAATTAAAATAAAGTGTCCCTATCACCTACAAGTGGAACCATGGGGTCCCAAAATCGACCCAAAGATGCCTATGGTCGAACATGTATCAACCAATAAGGCTAGGACACGTTTTAAGTTAATTTATTATTATTATAATATTAATTTTTAACCCTTATTTACCGGATTTACCCTTAACCATGGTAAATAAAATATTTACCGCAGTAATTATTCAAAATGTCTAGAAATAAAAGTTACCTATTTACACAATTTGAAAATCCTGATTCCAAATATGGAATACATTTTTCTAAATTCAAAACACAGAAGTGGCAGAAATTAATTTAAAATTAATTCCCGCTGTCAAAATAAAAAGCGTGTTTTCAAGAGATAATAACTGTCAAAAGATTGACACTTGTTTATGTTCGGTTCAATTGTAAAATTATGTCCAATGACCAAAATTATATTAAATGGTAAAAATATATTCTAAATATATTTTAAAACCACTAAAATTCATAATTTATCACTATTAATTATTTTGATTAAAAAAGTTTTTTTTAATTAAAATTTAGTAATTTTCACTATTCATCAAAATATGAAAGTTATCCGAAATGTACCAAAATTTCACCTTAGGCTAATTTCGATATTCTGAATCCAAAAATGAAGTCCATTTTGAAATATAAAATATATATAATTTCAAAAAGTAGGTATTACTATTCATAACGGCTAGTTTGATTGGTTGTGGTGTGTGTTAGAACTCGAAGTTGCGTACAACACACACTACTGTATTATTCAAAGGAAAGCGTACCGTGGAAGCTTGGGATGTTTCATTTTAAATTATTTGATTTCCCCCTTTACTCAAAAAGTTTAAAATATTGTATTTAAAATGGGTTCACTATTAAAAGTTGGTAAAAGTGAAATACTGAAAATGAATTTGTTCTTACATTATGTCTAAGAAACACATAATATGGATTCTAAAATTATAAGGATTATATAAAGTTTAAAATTTAGTTAATACTATTCATAACCTCTTTTGAACAGCTTGTTTGGTAAGTCATGGTGTTATTGAACTCGGTGTTGCGTGTAGTGCATGTTATTGTATTATTTTAAAGAAATAACACACTATGAAATCTTGGGGTGTTACAATACTCATAAAGGAGCCTGACTCGCTCTCTCCACCAGATCAGTGACAGTGCGGCAGAGGTCATTGCATGTTGGCTCCATCACGACGTTCTCCTGGCCTCAACCTCATCCACCAATCGAGTATGCTCCACTGTTGTTTGGAGATCGTTGATCCCTTTTCTGGTGGCTTCAAGGAGACCAATCATAGTTGATAATTGATCCCTCAGCATCACTGCCCATTCTTTACATTCATGCAACTCATAAGATAGGACGACCACCTGATCTTGATAGATTTCCTCATGTGCTATCAGTTACTGGAGCTTCATCATGGCTCCCTCCAGGGATTGGGTCCCGTAATGAGTGGCAACAAGGTGAGAAAGATTGCGTTCAATAGTGGAAACTTCCTCATGGTCCATGACAACATGGAAAGAAATAGAATGGAAATGCCGATATTCAAAGCCACCAGACCCCAAACCCAGGAAGATCTGTCGAAGAGCTTCAGTTTTAGTTTCCATCTCAGGTAGAGGAGTTTCGGCAATGATCTCGAAGATCTGGGGCCATGCCCACCTGCACACTGCTCTGTGGTCCTCCATGACACGAGGATCTTTGTTATCCTCGCTGGATAGCATGAGAGAAAATTCTGGCATTGCAATCAGCACAGGCATGTGCACACTAGATGATGTTTCTGAAGCTGGATGATCTGAAGCTTCTAACCCTGGTTCGGGCTTCGGTGTCAAGTTTCTAAGACCAGTATCGGTCGACAAAACTTCTGGAATTATCTCGATGGGACCTGAAGCCACATGGTCAACCTCAGCCACATCCAAGATGGTTGGGTCCGTATGAACTTCGGCAACAGAGGGGATGGGAGGGGAAATTCTAATGAGTCGCTTTGACCGACGAGCCATCAGTCGGTCCTCCCTCATAGTTGTTGAGGAATCTGTGGTAGGCATAGCATCCACAATGACTCTTGACATGGGAACCTACTGGACATCTTTCCCCAGGATCCCATTGGGGTAATTTGTTTCCCACATCCTTGTCTACTCCATGGATAGGTTGGCAGCCGCTCCCGTATCTGGAAAGAGAATGCTTGTGTCATATCCCTCCCGCATCAGCATAAACCACCATTGATGGAGAGTGGCTAGGTGCAGTCCTCGAGCTTTAAGAGTAGGAAGGGAAACTTGGAGTTTCATACACCCAAACATGGGGGAAATACGAGGCGGGGCATATAACTTGCACAGAGAAACACTGTCAATCCCCACAGACAAGAACCCGTTTCGTAGTGAAATCATGTAAGAATGTTCTTCAAGGCTCCCCCTGTGGTTGTCAACCATGATGCCAGAAGGGGTGGGGTGGGGATTGAAGGAAAACTGGGAGAAATCACTCAGAAGCTCAATGAATTCGTCGGAACTTAGGGGCTATAGACGAACCCCAACTATATCAAGCAGGGTAGGCCGAAGAGTAGGATAAAGGATGACCGTGTTATGACAATACTCATAATAGTGGCAGTGATTCGCTCTCCAGCCATATAAGAATTGAAATGGCCCACTTAGACTGTAGGGTGACCTACCCTTATGCATGTGACTCAACAGTTCATAAATACGAGCCAAAGTGGGCACAACTATGTTCACTAGGATACCCTCTCCCAACTCGACTGCCATTATCATGGTACAATATCTGATGCACGTGTTGATATCCTGAGAAGGGAATAACCACCCCCTCAGAAACATAGCAAACAAACCAACCAACCGGAGTAGAGGTGAGACACTGGGGAGAACCTCGTAACCCCATGAAAGGTAGTCTCCCACCTCCAGAACCGCCCAGTAGGAACCTGGATTGGTTCGTGACTGTTGAGAAGGATGAGTCCTAGGGTGCTTGATCTTCGGCACAGGACCAGTGGTGTTCAGAAATAACCTTATCCATGTGCTATAGAGAAAATGAGAGTGGGCACGCAAGGCCTGACCCAGGGATTGCTCCGCCATAACCAGTAGATCCTTTGACAATGAGGAACTTGTTCGACGTCATCCCATGCACTAGGAGTGGGAAGGAACTCTTCATACATCTCCTCAATAATATGGAGCCCTCCCAATTAATAGATGTCCCAGTGACTAATGCCCACTTCACCATGGGCAAGGTGGAGTGTATTAGTGCTTGAACACCAACGACTGAGCAGGTCAGGTAGGATCAAGGATGTGGGGTAAATAGTAAACTGGGAGCCCCATACTGCGGAGTACAAATTGACTGCTTCCAGCGACTCAGGAGGTTCCTGGCAATGATGATGGACCCAGAAGGCCCAGGTCTAGTCATTTGAGAAGATCCCGCCGGACCGAATAACCCACCTAGGAATCCACCCTATGCCAGGATCCATTCGATCAAGGTTGATAATAGAAGGGTAATTCTTGAGGACAGCTTCAAGAGAGAATTATTGTGTGTACTGATCACTTGGGGTCCAGACAGAGCCTCTCAAAATGAAGGTATTTTTCAGACCAGTATTAGAGATCATCTCCCCCAATGGGGTGAGTCTCGCCTGAACACACATTGGTAGCACTTCCAAGAAAGGATACAGAAGACTCGAGAATGTAGGGGGGATAGGAACGTCGTCCTGAAGACCGAAGCCGTAAAGCGGAAGCTGATTTGATAATGGATAACCCAGGAGCTCAGTAGAGAGTAAGCCTGTCAAGATAACATCGTCATGAATGATGGACTGACTAGGGTCCTCATTGATGTTTTCCGCTCTACGAATCAAGGCTATACGTCTCCCTGAACCAATTGGGAGTGGCCCAGCAGCGGGCCTAGTTGCAGGATGAAGAGGAACCATATTTATCTTCCCCCTACGCCATGGAAATCCTGAAAATGGTTTGTCCAAAATAATAAAACTTGGACAAAATACCAAGAATTATCAAAGGATTATATCAAATCATCATAATGAAATCCAGAAGTTGGCCTCATAGGTTGGTTCGTGATGAGAGCATCACGCGAACCAACCTTACACGGAATGCATCTGCGGTACCTTGGCCAATGAAGTGTTGTCCAGAAAACCACGAACATGGCTACTCGCGGAACCTCAGCTCTGAGCATTATGATTTTAAGTTCGGACTTCAAGTATTTTTCAATGTTTGGGTCATTCTGGTCCATGGACCATTTAAAACCATGAAGCAAGTTCCTCAATGTCCTGTCGTGACATACTTTTTAATTAATTAAAAGTATTGGTTCGCAGTTGGGAGATTGGTCTACAGGTTAAGGCGACCAAGAAGGCGGAATGGTCCGCTGAAGCGGTAGCTGGTTTGTGGATGAAGCGTCTCGTGAAGGAACAAGAACACGCAGACAGAAACACAAGAAGCTATGGTTTCACAAAGAATCCGGTAAAGGAAAAATGAATGGCCCCTCGTATTTATAGGCGTGGTCCCCCACCGGGTCCACTCCCCTACTACAAACCATACATGTTTCAGGACCACTCTACATTAGAATAACCACCTCTTCGTTCCGATCAGAACCCATTCCAATGGGGGGTATCTGTAGGGTCCTGAAAAATCCGCAAATGAAGATAATAATCTCCTTCATTCGAGAGAGGATTTTTACCCAATTCCCTTAAACTAATTGGGAAAAGGAAGGAGGACAATTCAAAAAATTCTTAAAGGACCAACTGGTCCGTGAACCAGACCGAGTGTTACGCAGCCGGTTCAGCGAACTGTTCCCCTCCACGGACCAGCCTTGTTCGCTAGATGGATGCGGAGTTCCTCCGTGGGTGCGAAGCAGGACAAGCGTCGAGCCAGTCCATAGTTACGAACCGCCCCTGCCGTGAACCGCATTGACCGTCTCAAGCCACATCTGTTGTCATTTGTGGAATGGAGGCGGAACCCTCCGTGGCCATGAAGAACTCTACGAACTCATTTGGTTCGTGGGGGAGATCGTTTGGTTTGCATGGGAGATGCGATCAATGCCCCATGTGTGTTGCGAATTGACCATGTCATACGTGAATCGGGTTATCGGTCATGGGCCTCCGAAAAAGGTCCCTCATGAATATAGATACATTATTTTCCCCGCTCTATAAAAGGAGACCGAGTGGAAGAAAAAAAATGGGAACACGGAGAGGAGATCAATCAGATTTGGGTGGAAGGATTTCGAAGGAAGGCTTAAGATTTTGGAAGTTCCAGTTCGCGAACCAGAGAAGGTATGAACCTGGGAACGAACTAATAATGAACCAAAAATGTATAATAACTTGCTGAAATGCGAACCTAAAATAACAAAGAAGAGAAAACTACGAACAATGGTCCCTCCGTGGATGCACTCCCCATGGACCAGAGAATTTATGCCTCTTTTCCGATCCGTCGTACAGCGTAGCACCCTCCTACACGGGCGAAGCCCTGACCGATGAGCCTCCTATCGTCGCTACCCTTGGCTGCCGCTGCCCACATGGAACCCTCCGCAGACCACCCTAGTTCGCAGATCGAACCTAAAGCTACGAACCACCTTGGTTCGCGGGATTCCCATCAGTCCCCGGACCACCCTGGTTCGCGGATGGCTTCTCCAACTGCGTAACACTTCCCTACGTGAAGGGAATTACCTATAAGGTCTCGGCCTTAAACCTTACTAAATGTTGAATTAAATGAATAATCCAAATTGAGGATCTTTTCAGGTTTATAGTTTTAGAGAATTAGGACATAACTATTAAATCTCAAAATTTTACAAAGTAGAAACTTTTACTAAGTTTCCATAAAATAAAAACTCTTAAAAAGAAACATGTCAAGTTCCATGTTTTTAGGTTTCATGACTTTCCCTTGATCAAATCCTTGACCATATTCCACGTTAAGTCCTGTGAAAAACATTTCAAAAACTTGGGATGAGCATAAAAAGCTCAGTAAGGGATACACAAAGAATGAAAACTGTTTGTTTTTCAAAACAACAAGTAAACCATGTATACTTTATCAAAGTAATACTTTTCACCTTTTCGAAGTATTAAAAACTCTTCACTAAATAAAAAGTTCATTACATACCCTTATGTAACCAAAAGATTACCATAAAACCCATATAAAGATCACATAACATATAAAGGTATCTTGGGACGTAAACATACTTTAGTGGAATAACCATAAGTTTGACTTCCATACATATCACTTAATGGAATAGCCATTCGGCCAACTTCCATACATACTTAATGGAATAGCCATACGACCGACTTCCATACCCAATGCATTGGAGGTTATAACGTAACCACCCTTCTTGGTATTCACGGCACCACCCGTCATATGGTTTATCACGTAACCACCCGTAAAATTTCCAAGTACCATCATTACACATAAAATATTGAAAATATAAACATTTCAATAACAAATTTTCATTTTCAATCACAATAAGTAATTCCACGATATCAATCCATTTTCAAAAACCATTTAAAAATGATTTTTGAATCAAAGTGTCCCATACCACTTTGAAGATTTTATTGGAATTAAAATTTTGAAACATTAATTTCCATATACATAAATTCTGAAAACCATTTTTAAAACATGGACATTAATGATAAAGATTTAGAATAATAAATCTTTGAACCATTTAAAACAATATATTTGTTAAACAGTTTTTAACAAAATGAGAGACACTTGAATACAAATAATAGCAGAATAACATTTAATCCGAACTTTATAATATCATGAGAATAAAGGGATTCATGATATAATATGTCAAAGGACAGTATACACACCATATAAGAGTGAATTGGTGCATAACAACAATGAAGTCTCAAAAGAAATGTAAAATGAGATGAAATCTATTTTAAAGAAGGTATCCTTAAATTAAGGATAAATCAATCTCTTAATTATGTGTGACAAATATAAATACACCAAATATAAGTGGATATTAAGTGTAAAACAGTCAGAGGTTATTCACACATATTCATAGAACGACATATTCAAGGAGTATAGGTTTATCCCAAAGAATCAAATTTGGGTTAAGAAGTTCCCTGGCAAAAATTTGACAGCTTAATGGCGTCACTACAAAATTCAGAAAATGAGTTGATGAGAGATAAAAAGGGTATATCATCATATGGAAATAAACTTTAAATGAATAAGGATATAGAATAACATATCCCAACATAATAGTATGTGAATTAAAAGACATAACAAAATAAGCCTTTTAAAAAGGGGAGGGTGAAGGGTTCCCTTACCGACATGGGTGTCTTTCGAAACATACACCCCGTGAAAGAAGGAAAATACAACATTGATGTAAATACTCATAAATGAAAGTATATTACACAATGAGTAAAATAATGGGCAGTACATACACCACTCAAAGGAAATTGTGGAAAATGTAGCATAAATCTCATGGAAATAAAAGTGAGATGAAAAATCCCTTACGAAAACTCGGCAGCCTAACGGCACCACATAAAACTTACAAAAATGGATTGATGAGATCGAATAGGGTATCTCATCATATTAACATAATGTTTATAGAACGAGTAATATAAAATAACATCCCCCAACATAAAAAATAGGATCTTAAAAGAAGTGACATAAAGGAGAGTACTTAAAAAGAAAGAGAGAAAGGTTAGATCTCTTATGAAAATTTGGCAGCGTAACAGCGCCACTCAAAACATCCAAAATGGATTGATGAGAGAGAATAGGGTCTCTCATCATATGAACATAAAAAATTATAGTAAGAGTAATATAAAATAACATCCCAATAATAAGAAAGATGATCTTTAAAAGGAATGACATAAACGAGCGTACTTAAAAAAGAAAGAGAGGAGTAGGATCCCTTACCTCGGGTCCGACTTGACTCGATCGTTCTTTAATCTCCTGAATAATAAACTTGAGTTAATTTATACTTACTTAAGAACCTTTTTCAAGTTCATTATTCCTTTTATATAAATTATTGACATGTTATAAACATTATGTAATCATTTTTTTTAATACTGTTTGTTTTGTCGATATTTGGTTCTTAAGTCAAAAGTGGACTTCTTACAATTACATGTTGTTCATGTGGTCAAAGGTTCTTTATATCCAGAATGAAATTCCTGATTTGGATATCATATATATCATATATATCCAGAATATACATGTATTTATAATATTACATAATCATTTACAGGTAATAAATGAAATGCACCGTTCATGGAGACGGTAAGCCGTACGTACGCATGAACGCTACTTTCATTTCTATGTCATATTAATGGAATTAGAACTAAATGAGAGATGTGTATATTTTTAATTCCAGAATTGTATTCATCATTTAGATTTATCATACATATTATATATCCATTATATGTACTTATAATAGTACATTACATTTGAGGATAAGAAATGAAATGCACCGTTCATGGAGACGGTAAGCCGTACGTACACATGAACACTACTTTCATTCCTATCTCATACTTTAATGGAAAGAAAACAATAATGATATAAAGGTATATTATAATTCCAATATAACATCAGATATAATAACTTTAAATCCATCCTTTATACATCCCACATATGGAATTAACGAATCAAATCACTTTGAGGGGGCGGTAGTCCGCACTTCCTAAAATGAAGATATCGCGTATACCCATAATGGAAGCCATAAAGGTATGCCACAAATGAAAAATACAGAAGCTTAAGTAAAACATAAAAATATTATATATCATATATAAACATAGTGATATCTTAGTGGCCACCTTTGAAGGTGTTATATGTGTGTTGAACAATCATCGTTTCGTGAGGCAGAAATTCGTCATCCACAGAAACTGTATGTTCTTTAACCATTAGATGAAGGTGTGTGTAAGTGTAGCTCGAATACGTATTATAAAAACATCCTAGTATATTGAAGATACTAGAGTTTTTACAAAATAAATTAATAAAAAGTGTTTAGGGGGTTGGAGAAGCAAAATAAAACAAAAGAGCACAAGTGAAGACGTTACCTTAAAATTGGGTAACTCCCTTTGGTTTGAACCAAAAGAGTTTCTTGAAGAGATTCCTGCCTATGTTAAGGATCTTAGGATGAGGGTAGGGATGTGTAGAGACAAAATGATCAGATATTTGCGGAAACAATGGTTTTAGAGGTGTGGGTAAGGTGGTAGAGGTGGGGGCCTTTTATAAGAGGAGAGGAGGGGCACTCTTGGTAAAGTATAAAATGTTACTTTATTTTCCAATGGTTTTCGGATTTTAATGGTCCCACATTGATGTTTTTCGAATCTAAGGTGATAAGGGTTCGAAATCCACCCATCCAATACGTTTTGTACATGTGTAGGTCCTATATGTTTCATTATCATTCCATTTTATTTAAATCGTTAAATAATGAGGTCATCGCTGCATCATCATGATATCATAAAGAATTTAATTTATTTAATGTCTAAAAATTATAAAAAAATACTATGATGTAGGAAATCTTATTAGCTTTCCAATTACTATTTATAGTCAAAAGTCTGACTTGTATAACCACATGTAAAAATTGGTTTAGTAAAACAAATCATGTTTGTGAATTTTTTATTTTAACTTTAAATAAAAGGCATAAATGTCATTATCAAACTTAAGTGGCTCCATGGGGTACCAAAAATCGTCCCATGGGTTTTCTTGGTCGGAAATAACTAATAAAATAGGGTTAGGACAAGTGTCAATATATTTTCATTTTATTATAATATCATTTTTACCTTAAATCACACTAATTACCTTTAATCACGATTAATAAAACTTAAAAGTTACTTATCATTAAAATTTATTTTCATCCTATTGAACCAAATTTTACTTAACAATTAATATCATTTAAATTGGATTTTTGAAATTCAAATCCCAGAAGTGGTAAAGTCCCATTTAAACGAAAAATCAAATTTTGTAACCACCAATTTGTGGTTTCACTATTCATCAAAAATTGATGTTTTTCAGAAATAAACCAAAAATTCACCCTAAGATATATTTGATATTCCGAATTCAAAAATGATGTCTATTTTACCAAATTCATAACATAGAAGTTTCATTAATTAATTTCATAATTAAACCCCACTGTTAAAACAAATAGCGTGTTTTTATGAAACAATATCTTTCAAAAGATTGACACTCGTTTATATCCAATCTTAAATTGATATTAATTACAATGACCACCATTGGATTAAATGGTAAAAATATATTCTATTTACAATTTAAAGAAAATTCAAAATATAATCTAATAATATAAATAAATTAGATTAAAAAGTGGTTTTGAATTAAAATACAACATTTTCCACTATTCATTAAAAATTGAACTTTTTCGAAAAAATACCAAAAATTTAAACAAAGTAAATTTTGATGTCCCGATTCTAAATAAGAATTTTATTTGGTCAGATATAACACATGAAATTTTCAAAAAGTGGATTTAAAAGAGGTTCGCCTTCAATAGGCGGTTAATCGACCTTTTAAAGAATATTAGAATGTCTATGCTTAAAATTGGATTCATTCGCATTTTTAATCCTCTAAAATTTATTGTAAAGAGTAAAAATATTTGACAAACATATATAATAATTTTGTAGATAGTTTTGTTCATTCCCGCCATTACAACGGTTAAGCGTTAACTACTATTTAAAATAATATTATTCTATTATTAGAGTGCAACGTAAGATTCCCAAGAAACTCATTGTTGCGTATTGGGTACGCCATCGAGCATAGCATCCCCATTAAAGTAATATTAATATTTTATTCACAAATATGGATAAATATAAAAATGTCATATTCTTTATTTACCTGGGGTGTTACATCCTTCCCCCCTTTTGGAAATTACGTCCTCGCAATTTTAAAATTGGTCTTGGAAATATCCTTGAAAGTACCACATCGGAACAAGAGTCGGTAAAACAATCACTTTAAAATAAAGAAAGATAGGTACAGAGGTCACCCGAGTTAATCAATACTAGGATTCCATGTAGGAAAACATGGACATGGAGGAGAAAACATAGGGTCATGTTCTGATGGAGAGTGATAGAAAACATGTTTATGAGAAAGTTAACCACAAGAAAATCACAAACTTGTGATGGGTTAAATGGTATTTGATTCCCCAGTAGCATAAGTTAACAGAAAACATTTTTTTAAGTTACTCTTCACTGAGGAATATATTTTTGATCCTAACTAAATCATAATGAAACATACTTACTTGTCACGTAGACTTCCAACTTTTACTAGATTCCTTAATCAAACTCATATTTTCTCCAAAAGACAAGTATTTAGGAAGACTTGTCTACATTAAGAGTACTATAATCAATTTCTAGAGAATCACATAATCCACAAAAGAGAACTATATACTTCCCATGTCTTTAGACTCTACCCAAAACTAAAACCAAAAAGTTTAGTATAAGTCAGATAATCCAGAAAAGGATAACCCTTTATAAAAAGAAAATATATTTTTAATCTCCAAAATTTGTCCAACAAAACCCAAAGTTCAACGAGGACCATTAGATAAAAAATTTGTCCATAAAATTCTTCAAAGTAAACTAAACTAAGATTGAAACCAAAATATTTGAAGGATTTCGTCACATAGTCTTCCAAGTTAAATCATACCATTTATCTCCAAACAACATCAGTTTCTCTAAATGTCTCATATTGAAATGTAATTAACCTAATCACATATCCTCCATGATAGGTTAATAAATTTCCATAGATAACCCAAAATCAAATTACTCTTAATTCATAAAATCATCTAACTAAAAATAATCTTTCAAACTAACCAGGGACTTCACGTAGTCCAGTGGTAGGCGATAAATACTAGTCGCACTTTAGTTGTGGGTTCGATTCCCACAGCTTTGTCCGATGTGACGTGTTTTCACACGGTCTGTGTGTTGTCCTTTTTATAAAACTCCAAAAATAACCCTAACATGTTTTAACCTTAATAGTTTCCTTATACCTCTCATTTTCATCCAAATTCGTTACGGTCTCAGCATCTTAATCTTGAAGTATTATTTCACCACCATAAGATAAAATAAAATGATTCCCAAAATGAATAACATCATACCTTGATCATGGAGTCCACTCGGTTTCATTATCATATTGCTCACGTAGGTAGAAGTCCCATGCATTACATCAATGATGTAGAGATCCTTCAAAATCATTTTGTTCCACCATACAAATACACCTTGTACAACATGGGTCATATGGGTGTTCACAGAAAAACAGTTTTGGAAAATAATCATGTATGACATATAATTCCAAAACATCTGATAAAACATGATTTCTATAAAATAGTCGGAAAAAATTTGAGTTGAAACTTTCTATTATTGGACCTTTTAAAATACCATAAGTATGTGCTGAGAGACTATATTTCAAAATCAAATATAAATAGGTTGCGCAAGGGTCTCCTTCCTCAGTACCATTTTTTAAATCATAATATGCTTCAAATTCTTGTGATAAGGTAAAATATTTGAAAATACCTTGATAATATTTACCTTTCTTGAAAATATGAGAATATTGTGAAAATAGTATTTGTCTAAAAACGACCCATGATCCATGATGATAACGAGGTATAGTGGAGGTGTTTGATATCTCAAAAAACTGCTTGCAAGTGAGTTATATGCTAGAAAAAGTTTCACAATCATCCGAACATGACTTTGCAATAATTATTGCAAGCATGTCATCAGGAAGAGATATGAATGTCGTTTGAGATCCTTCTCCTTCCATTTGTAACCGACTTTACTTTACCTGAAAAAAGTTATAAAACAAGGATCTAACTGAAATAATAGATATAGGGACTAATCATGTGTCTAACAAAAACTCATAATCCCTAAAGTTGTCTAAACCGACCTCTGATACCAACTATAAGGCCCCGGCCTTAAACCTTACTTAATATTGAATTAAATGAATAATTCACATTGAGGATCTTTTCAGGTTTAGAGTTTTAGAGAATTAGGGCATAAATATTACATCTCAAAAGATTACAAAGTAGAAACTTTTACTAAGTTTCCATAAAGTAAAAACTCTTAAAAAGAAACATGTCAACTTCCATGTTTTTATGTTGCAAGACTTTCCCTTGATCCCATCCATGACCCTATTCCACGTTAAGTCCGGTGAAAAACATTTCAAAAACATGGGATGAGCATAAAAAGCTCAGTAAGGGATACACAAAGAATTAAAACTGTTTGTTTTTCAAAACAAAAAGTAAACCATGTATACTTTATCTAAGTAATACTTTTCACCTTTTCGAAGTAGTAAAAACTCTTCACTGAATAAAAGTTCATTACTTACCCTTATGTAACCAAAGGATTACCATAAAACCCATATAAAGATCACAAAACATATAAAGGTAACTTGGGACATAAACATACTTAAGTGTAATAACCATAAGTTCGACTTCCACACATATCACTTAATAGAATAACCATTCAGCCAACTTCCATACATACTTATTGGAATAGCCATACGACTGACTTCCATACCCAATGCATTGGAGGTTATAACGTAACCACCCATCCTGGTATTCACGACACCACCCGTCATATGGTTTATCACGTAACCACCCATAAAATGTCCAAGTACCATCATTACACATAAAATATTGAAAATATAAACATTTCAATAACAACATTTCTTTTGCAATCACAATAAGTAATTCCAAGATATCAATCCATTTTCAAAAACCATTTAAATGTAATTTTTGAATCAAAGTGTCCCATACCACTTTGAAGCTTTTATTGGAATTATAATTTTAAAACATTAATTTCCATATAAATAAATACTGAAAACCATTTTGAAAACATGAAAATTAAAGATAAATATTTATAATAATAAATCTTTAAAACATTTAAAATGATATTTTTGTTAAAGAGTTTTTAACAAAATGAGAGACTCTTGAATTCAAATAATAGCGGAATAACATTTAATCCGAACTTTATAATATCATGAGAATAAAGGGATTCATGATATAATATGCCAAAGGACATTATACACACCATATAAGAGTGAATTGGTGCATAACAACAATGAAGTCTCAAAAGAAATGTAAAATGAGATGAAATCCATTATAAAGAAGGTATCCTTAAATTAAGGATAAATCAATCTCATAATTATGTGTGACAAATATAAATACACCCAATATAAGTGGATATTAAGTGTAAATCAATCAGAGGTTATTCACACATATTCATAGAACGACATATTCAAGGATTATAAGTTTATCCCAAAGAATCAAATTTGGGTTAAGAATTTCCCTTGCAAAAATTGGACAGCCTAATGGCGTCACTAAAAAATTCAGAAAATGAGTTGATGAGAGATAAAAAGGGTATCTCATCACATGGAAATAAAATTTAAATGAATAAGGATATAGTAGAACATATACCAACATAATAGTATGTGAATTAAAAGACATAACAAAATAAGTCTTTTAAAAAGAGGAGGGTGAAAGGTTCCCTTACCGACATGGGTATCTTTCGAAACATACACCCCGTGAAAGAAGGACAATACAACATTGATGTAAATACTCATAAATGAAAGTATATTACACAATGAGTAAAATAGTTGGAAGTACATACTCAACTCAAAGGAAATTGTGGAAAATGTAGCATAAATCTCACAGGAATAAAAGTGAGATGAAAAACCCCTTACGAAAACTCGGCAGCCTAATGGCACCACATAAAACATACAAAAATGGATTAAAGAGATCGAATAGGGTATCTCATCATATTAACATAAATTTTATAGAAATCTGAATATAAAATAACATCCCCCGTCATAATAAATAGGGGCTTAAAAGAAGTGACATAAAGGAGAGTACTTAAAAAGAAAGAGAGAGGTTAGATCTCTTACGAAAATTCGGCAGAATAACGGCGCCACTCAAAACTTCCAAAATGGATTGATGAGAGAGAATAGGGTCTCTCATCATATTAAAATAAAAAAATTACAGTAAGAGTAATATAAAATAACATCCAAATAACAAGAAAGATGATCTTTAAAAGGAATGACATAAAAGAGCGTACATAAAAAGAAAGAGAGGAGTAGGATCCCTTACCTCGGGTCCGACTTGACTCGATCGTTCTTTAATCTCCTAAATAATAAAATTCAGTTAATTTATACTTGCTTAAGAACCTTTTCAAGTTCATTATTCCTTTTATATCAATTATTGACATGTTATAAACATTATGTAATCATTTATGTTAATAATGTTTGTTTTGTCGATATTTGGTTCTTAAGTCAAAAGTGGACTTCTTACAATTACATGTTGTTTGTGTGGTCAAAGGTTCCTTATATCCAGAATGATATTCCTGATTTGGATATCATATATATCATATATATCCAGCATATACATGTATTTATAATATTACATAATCATTTAGAGGTAAGAAATGAAATGCACCGTACATGGAGACGGTAAGCCGTACGTACGCATGGACGCTACATTCATTTCTATGTCATATTAATGGAATTAAAACTAAATGAGAGATGAGTATATTTTTAATTACAGAATTATATTAATCATTTAGATTTATCATACATCATATATATTCGTTATATGAACTTATAATAGTACATTACATTTGAGGATAAGAAATGAAATGCACCGTTCATGGAGACGGTAAGCCGTACGTACGCATGAACGCTACTTTCATTTCTATCTCATACTTTAATGGAAAGAAAACAATAATGATATAAAGGTATATTATAATTCCATTATAACATAAGATATAATAACATTAAATCCATCCTTTATACATCCCACATATGTCATTAACGAATCAAATCACTTTGAGGGGGCGGTAGTCTGCACTTCCTAAAATGAAGATATCGCGTATACCCGTAATGGAAGCCATAAAGGTATGCCACAAATGAAAAATAGAGAAGCTTAAGTAAAACATAAAAATATTATATATCATATATAAACATAGTGATATCTTAATATCCACCTTTGAAGGTGTTATATGAGTGTTGAACAATCATCGTTTCGTGAGGCAGAAATTCGCCATCCACAGAAACTGTATGTTCTTTAACCATTAGATGAAGGTGTTTGTAAGTGTAGCTCGAATACATATTATAAAAACATCCTGGTATATTGAAGATACTGTAGTTGTTACAAAATAAATGAATAAAAAGAGATTAGGGGGTTGGAGAAGCAAAATAAAACAAAAGAGCACAAGTGAAGACGTTACCTTAAAATTGGGTAACTCCCTTTGGTTTGAACCAAAAGGGTTTCTTGAAGAGATTCATACCTAAGTTAAGGATCTTAGGATGAGGTTAGGGATGTGGAGAGACATAATGATCAGATCTTTGACGAACCAAAGGTTTGAGAGGTGTGGGTAAGGTGGTAGAGGTGGGGGCCTTTTATAAGAGGAGAAGAGGGGCACTCTTGGTAAAGTATAAAATTTTACTTTATTTTCAAATGGTTTTCGGATTTTAATGGTCCCACATTGATTTGTTTCGAAGATAAGGTGATAAGGGTTCGAAATACACCAATCCAATAGGTTTTTGACATGTGTAGTTCCTAGATTTTTCATTATCATTCCATTTTATTTAAATCGTTAAATAATGAGGTCATCGCTGCATCATGATGAGGTCATACAGAATTTAATTTATATAATGCCTAAAAATTATAAAAAAAATACTATGATATAGGAAATATTTTTATATTTCCAATGACTATTTATAGTAAAAATTCTGACTTTTATAACCACATGTAAAAATTGTTTTAGTAAAACAAATCATGTTTGTTACATTTTTATTTTAACTTTAAATAAAAGGAATAAATGTCATTATCAAACCCAAGTGGCTCAATGGGGTACCAAAAATCGTCCCATGGGTTGTATTGGTCGGCCATAACTCATCCAATAGGGTTAGGACAAGTGTCAATATATTTTCATTTTATTATAATATCATTTTTACCTTAAATCACACTAATTACCTTTAATCGCGATTAATAAAACTTAAATGTTACTTTTCATCAAAAATTATTTTCATCCCATTGAACAACATTTTACTTAACAATTAAAATCATTTAAATTGGATTTTTGAAATTCAAATCACAGAAGTGGTAAAGTCCCATTTAAACAAAAAATCAAATTTTTTAACCACCACTTTGTGGTTTCACTATTCATCAAAAATTGATGTTTTTCAGTAAAATACCAAAAATTCACCCTAAGATATATTTGATATTCCGAATTAAAAAATTATATCTATTTTACCAAATTCATAACATATAAGTTGCATTAATTAAATTTATAATTAAACCCCACTGTTAAAACAAATAGCATGTTTTTCTGAAACAATATCTTTCAAAAGATTGACGCTCGTTTATGTCAAATCTTAAAATGATATTAATTACAATGACCACCATTGGATTAAATGGTAAAAACATATTCTATTTACACTTTAAAACCAATTAAAAATATAATCTAATAATATAAATAAATTATATTAAAAAGTGGTTTTGAATTAAAATACAACATTTTTCACTATTCATTAAAAATTGAACTTTTTCGGAAAAATAACAAAAATTTAAACAAAGTAAATTTTGATGTCCCGATTCTAAATAAGAATTTTATTTTGTCAAATATAACACATAAAATTGTCAAAAGTGGATTTAAAAGTGGTTCCCCTTCAAAAGGCGGTTAATCGACTTTTTAAAGAATATTAGAATGTCTACGCTTAAAATTGGATTCATTCTCATTTTTTATCCTATAACATTTATTGTAAAGAGTAAAATTTTTTGACAAACATATATAATAATTTTGTAGGTAGTTCTTTTCATTCCCGCCATTACAACGGTTAGGCATTAACTACTATTTAAAATAATATTATTTTATTATTAGAGTGCAACGTAAGATTCCCAAAAAACTCATTGTTGCGTATTGGGGACGTCATCGAGCATAGCATCCCCTTTAAAGTTATATTAATATTTTATTCAAAAATATGGATAAATATAAAAATTTCATATTCTTTATTTACCTGGGGTGTTACATTACCACCCATACCCCTGTGTGGCCTGCCGAATCCTTCAGAGTTCTCGTTCCCCGAGCCACATAAAATCCTTCCGATCCGGCCTGATCCTCCATGACTCCCTCACTAGGCTACTCCTCAGCCCTGAGCCGAGGCCTCCACCAGAGCCACTAGATCCGTGTGGTGTAACCCTCAGGCGCATGAGCATGCCGTTATGAGTTCACATACCCACGGTAAAAAAGGGTGAAGGGTTTTCCCGGACCCTTGGGCAGATTCTCGAAGGATTCATGCGTTCACATTCCTACGGTAATGTGCAGTCTGAGCTCAGGATCCCCCTTTCTGGACCTCTACTTGTTGGGGCTGGGGTACTTCTCCCTTCTTCTGAGGGTAGTAAAATACCCATCAGAAGGAATCCCACATGCACTTCCGTACTTCCCCTGGGAACAAGAGAGGTGACACGCACAATAACACCTATTTCCTTCTCTTGTTGTGATTTGTCTCCATGGGCATCCATCCCGAAGTAATCCCCGACTTTATGGGCCGCCCTCATGCGTAATCCCCACTCCACTTCTCATTAACGCACCTTTCGCGACATGATCCTTTGGTCCCTGCTGCCTCTTGTTTCTCACACCAAGCATGACTGGCGTGGGCTTAGAGTAATCATCGACCATGACATCCTCTTACGCGCCTCCTCATAGTTTAATCCCCAATCCATAACTCTGGGCTACCATAGAGAGTAAGTCTCAAGACAATGCGAACTACGAGGAAATTGATTCCCTACCATAGGGATACATAAGAATCCTCCATCAGGTTCAAGCCCGATCACCAGCGGACCCCCGAGTCCAACTTCACATCTGTTCTCCAATGCTCCCGTTCGAACTACGTGGACTTTGATCCCTATCTCCTTGGAAGGGTACGTAGGAAGCCTCCATGAGGTTGAAGCCCAACAACCGGTCGATCCGACTATCTTCACATCGGTTCACCGCGCCACTCCTAGTACCGCATCAATGAGTCCCGACTCCTCGGGGTCATTATTCCAATGAGGGATGGTAAAATGCGAGCATAAATGATTCCGATCCCATGTGTTCAACTAACCATTTCCAACCAGGAGAAATCTATGGATACTATGCTTGGGTATAAACCAAAGATTCACGAACATATGAATATGTCTTAAATCTATAAGAGAGTCCCTAAACAGGGAATAATTACCCCCAAATGGGTGGGATGAGCCTGACTTCCCATCCTCTCGACCAATGTGAGTTCTTAAGCGTCACTGGTCAGACCATCCGGCGAACGCCTACCTTTGGAAACCAGGTCAACGTGTCATCGGATACGGAACAGTTGGTCATTTTGAGACCAACCCCAAAACACACGAGTTCATTAATTAATTAATTATTTTTCTAATTCTACTTTATAATTCATTTATTGAAACCTCATTAATGAATTACTTTCCCTTTATTTATTTAGTGTGTGGTTTTTGTAAGTTTCCGGAACACAACACCACAACTCCTCTAATTGTCTAATAGGGTAACTCATAAACCATGAATACTATCCCAAAAAAACCCAACTCCATCATATACTATTTCAACCCTTATGGAATCCCCAAATGCACCATATGAAGGGTTTGTCTATGTGAATAGAGGGAAAATGAATTAATAAAATGAAATAAATGTATTTGGAAATAATGTCATGGTGGATGACCGCCACACCCATGCAATATTCTCACCTCCACCACAAATAGATTTAAAATATTTTGAATTTGAAGTGAAATAATGAAGAACACCATGAAACCTCCCCCAGGTCCATGATTTGGGTTAGTTACATTCCATTGAAAATTTATTAGAGATCATGATGGAGAAATGAAATAGAAAATATGATATAATTAGAGTTTTAAAACAAAGAAATATGGAAGAAAAAATATGAATGAGTTTAATAAAAAATGATTATATTATATGTAAAAGAAAAATAAAATAAAAAGAATAGAAAAAACTTCCCAAGTCAGGATAATGTCCATTGGAATCCTCTCTCATGGTGGTGTAAAACTCCCCCTTCATTATGGGGGAAATCCTACTTATATAGGACATGGGTTTCCATCCATGGGTCATCAAATTTCATATCATCAAAATCTCAGTTTAAGATTTCCTGCAGATTCTGGGAACCAAAATTTTAATCATGGTAAGCAAATTTAATGGTAGAATTTTGGAAAGGTGTCTTATAAAAATAACTTCCAAAATAACTTTTTGGTTTCATCCAAAAATATCATATTTATCATTCTTTTATAGTATGAGTTATATCCTATTAATTCATAACTTTTATTCTGGATGAATGATTCCTATTTTTTCCCCAAACTTTGAGCAACAAATAACCACCTCAATGAAGGAATATTTCCATGATACTCAACAGACGAGATCCCAATTGAATTTTTTTCCATTATAATTTAAATCACCCCAATTTTATGTGTCTTTACCGATGTATGAACAATTCATTGAGGTGGGGCTAACAACATCATACAGAATAATTTTCTTACATGATTTAATTTTTTACACCCTTGGATGGTCGAATTGAATCTTTTTCTATAGGAAATAATGAAGAAAATAAATATTATAATCCAATAAAAATTGAATCAAATCAATTGGATTTATATTTTAAATTATATATTAATATTACCAAATATATTAAAATATGTCTATATTTCCTAATTAACAAGTTATCATATTTAATATTAAAACACCCTATAATTCCAAAATTGACATAAATAACACAAATTGATAAATTGTTAGTGATTAATTCACTTAATTACATATAAAAAATTGAAGAAATATTAAATCTATCAATTCCCCCAAAGATAAAAAAAGCTTGTCCTCAAGCATAAAATCTAAACATGGAATTAAAAGTGAACCAATGTTACATGTATTCAAATTTCAAAGTAATAAAATCAAACAATTGTCAATGTACAATCAAATTTTCAGGTTCCAAATAAAATATCAACTTAATTTCCCATTTTTCTAAATAAAAAATTAATTCATGAATTTTACGTTTCCCATTTTAATAATGATGGAGCTTCCCCTATCATTCATTCAAGCTTCTCAATTTATTTTTATTAAACATTACAAATCTTTATATACATCTCTTTTGAACCTTATCTATCATCACTCATGATACAATTAAAGTGGAGTTATTCTCATATCATTAGAAAATGCTCTATATCCTAGGATTTTAAAGGAACTAATTTCTCCACTTTATAGAGACAAAAGGCTCATAAAATCACAAGGACATGAAATAAAGGTTCAAATGTCTCTATGGATTAAGGATGGTGGGTAAATAATTGAAATAATTTAAGGTTAGAAGTAAGAGGTTTGACTATTAACTACATTTCATGATTAATCAAGTGAAAACACATGATTAACCACTCCCAAATCCCCTTGATAATTTGAAACACAACAACACTAACTTTTAATGACATGGAAATGAGTCAATAAATAATTACAAAGAATCATATCATCCATTTTCTCCCTAATTTTTAATAAATCTATGGAATGTAAAAACATAATTTATCACTTTATTTGAATTTTTTTAATGCTCTATATAGGAACATATTTATTTTCTCTTTATTTTTTTTTATGGAGATCCAGTTGAAATGATAGCAGCATAATAAAAAGATGACTCATGCCCAATGTTCTAATAAAACACTGACAAAAATTATGACGCAAACCTCACAACACCCACAAATGACACACATCCCAATTAACACACTCAAAAGGCCATTCCCTCATACTCAAACTTGAAATATCCATGAAAAAATAACAAAAGTGCTAGTAGGTAGAGAAATATCATCTTGTAATGTGAATTAAACCACTAAATAAATTCATGGATTCTATGGGCTAATGAAGGATAAATGTATGTATGGGTATTCAGTAAATATGTGACTAGGAAAAGTTTTACCTCAATCATTTTAAATGATTTTTTGCCCACTCATATCATTGAAAATAATCAATACATGTTCTGGAAAGTGGCATGTCCCAAAATCACTCAAGAAATATGGTCAATAAAAAACAGAAAAAATTTGGTCTGTAAATCATCTCGAGAATGGGAATATGATATTGGAAAATCTCTCATGTTATGATTAATAATTAAAAACTAATTCCCATGAATTAATGAAATTTAATTCATGAAATATGGTATATAAATTTAATTTACATGAATTAATTAATTCCCTAAAATAATAAGACCTCATTTAAATAGCCATTATTCACTTTAATTAATAAATTATCCATTTTACTCATTAAATATCATTTACATTTAAATCTAAATCATGGAATCACTAGATTCCTAAGAAAATCAGGTCTTATAGTTATGTCAAGTAAATTTGTTCAAATTAACTTCAAGATTAAATTACTAAACCAAAATGTAAAGTGTTTCATAGTTAAGCATTAAAAGTTAACAAAATTTTGAAAAGAAGCTCGGTATTTGTTTCTGTTTGGGGGTTCCCTTAGGTAATAATGAACCTATGAAAGAGTATAACTCAATTATGTGAAAGGATCATGTCATTAAAGATAAAAAAGTCATATGGAGTGGGACTCATGCAATGATACTTTTATAAAAATAAATTGGAGTCTAAATTCCCAGAATGAAACTAAAGACAATACTTGGTACGATACACCAAGTGGGCCTTGGATTATTTTACAACCTCTAGAGGGTAGTACCAGCTATTATCCATAATCTAATGGTTGATGGATATTCTTGGACATGAACCATCATATGTTGTTCTTCCCATTCTATATTTATATGATCATGAGGAGGAGGATTCCATGTATATAGTACACTATATCCATCCCATTTAAAATTATGTACCACTTGCATGGTAGGTGTAGGATGAAGTATAGATCCTCCTCCTCTTCAATTTCTACTTGTGACACATCTTCTTCAAAATCCAGTGGTTTCTCCAGATATGCCGCATGAAAAGTATAATCAAAGGAAGATTCTAAATTTATATTTAATGTATTAATTTCAATGTCATCCATTTTACGATAAGAAGCGTATATATTTGGTTCTTAAGGAATATCAACATGTATCTTCTCATGGGTTTCCTCAAGTATATGATCAATGTCCTTAGAGAGCTCCAAGTGTTCCTAAATAGGTGCAATTTTATAATCATCAGATTCCTCTAGGGGGATTAATGGATTGGACAAATATGAAAATTCAAAATCATAAGGAGTGATACTCAAATAAGATTTAATGAAATCAGAAAAGATTGATTTTAAGAAAAGACCATCTCCCTAAGTAGCTTTTGGTCCAATCACTTCTTCTCTGATAAGTTCGTCTTGGATTATATCATCAAATGATGTATGTAGGTAGTCAAACTCTTCAATTATTTCTTCTAATTCTACCACATGGGTGGTTTCATCATCCACCAAGGCTAGAGATAGTGATAAAGGTTGTTTCTCTTCTACTTTGAATGAAATTATGATATCATGTTGCATTTCAATTTAGGTTCATTCGCCCCAAAATTTACCCAATTTCACATTATCACCAACTTTTAAATTAGTAGAAAGTGATATTTCATCTATCTCTTATATGATTGGTTGAGAGAGGTAGAATTAATTTTTAGAAACATCCTCTTTCACCCCCTCAGGTTCTTTAACATCAAAAACTAGTGGGAATCATTTCCTCCACATCTTTCCCAGGCTCTTGCTATGGTTGAGACTCAGGTTGCTTAATTTGTGCTCGAACATAGTCAAATTCTATAAGATAGTTTTCCCATGTCATCCATACTATTTCTAATCATATCCACCTAGTCATTTAGATAGCTCTAATCCATGTTTTCTTCTAGATAATGAAAATGTGAGTAATCATCTGATTCACAATAATTTGAATATGAATACATAATGGATTTTTTTTTGATTTTGTTTAAAAATAAAACTATCCAAAATTTTGAAAATAGAAAAATTAAAGCAAACAACCGATTATATCTCTGGAAACGACACACATTTGGACACACACCAGTCATAGGGTGTAAAAAAATAAATTTATTTTCTTAATGCAGCATAGAGTCTGACCAGGGTTGTCTCACTTGAGGAGCTATCCCAGTTATTCACCTACATATTCTATATCACATAACTAATAGGTTTTGATGTTTTTAATTAATATGATAATGAACTGAAATTTACAATTAAAATTAAATGTTAAAACTTATACTAACATGCAATTGCAGAATGTAATTAGAGTTGAAATACCATGGTCCTATGGTTAGATAACATGGTATTATTCATTATTAATTTAATGTTTAAATTTTATTTGATTACTCATTTATTGAATCGTCATTAATGAATTAATTTCCCTTTATTTATTTCATTTGTTCTTTTTCTATGCATCCAACACATAAAATCACACATCCTGAAATTGTCAAATAGGGTGACACCTCAACTGAGAATACTATCCAAAAATCACTATGCTCCACCGTATGCCATTTTATCCCTTATAGAAACCCCAAATCTACCTTATGAAGTGTTTTCCTATGGGAATCAAGGGAAAATGAATTAATCAATAAAAAGAAATTTATTTCGAAATAATGTCGTCGTGGAATATATCTGCACCCAGGAAATATTCCCTCCTCCACCAAAAATAAATTTAAAACATATTTCATTTGAAGTTAAATAGTGAAGAGGACCATGAATACTCCCCTTGGGACAAGCCTTGGGTTAGTCACATTTCATTTCAAAGTGATTGGATATCACCATTGAGAGATGGAAGAGAGTTAATGAGATAATTAGTTTTTGAAAACAAAGAAAGATGGAAGAAAAAATGGTTAACAATTTAATAAAAACTAAATATGTTACATGTAAAATAAAAGTAAAATAAAAAAATAACAAAAAATTTATAAGTCAACAACATGTGCCAAGGACTCATATCAAATGGTGGTGTCAAACTCCCCCTTCAGCATGTGGGATCTCCTCTATATATAGGCTAAGGGTTTCCATCCTTGGGACTTCAAATTTTAGATCTTCAAAATCCCTGTTTATATTTTCTTGCAGATTCTGTCCACTGAAATGTTGATCATGGTAGGAAAATTTAATTGAAGAATTTTTGGAATGGTGTGTTCTTAAATATCTTAAAAAATATATTTTACATTACAAAAAAATAATTCTGACTTATCAACCTTGTGTAGTATAAAATATGTCCAATTCATTCGTAACTTGTATTCTGGATGAATGTTTCCTATTTTTTCCCAAATTTGTTCATCTATGGACCTCTGTTAGTGCGGGAATATTTCCATGATCCTCAATATCCGAACATCCCACTTAATTGACTATCCATTCCAATTTGTATCGCCATAATTGGATGTGTTTCAACTGATATATGTTCAATTCATTGATGTGGGGTCAACGCGGTCATCCAGAATGAGGTTCCAACTTTATTTTTTATTTCCTACCCCTGTATGGATGAATTAAATCCTGGTCCAAAAACAAAATATGATGAAAATTAATATAGGAATCCAATAAAAATGAATCACATAAATTGGATTGATATTTTAAATGATATACACATATTACCAAATATATTAAAATCTGTCTATGTGTCCAAATTAAGTAGTTTTCACATTTATGCTCAAAACAACCTATAAATCCAAAATTGATGTAAATAACACAAATTGAAATGTTTTTAGTGATTAAAACATTGAATTACATATAAAAAAGGATAAAAATATTATCTCTATCATGAACTCATCCAAAACAATGGAAGGAACAAAATACTATCAATTAATGGGATAAATGATGTAATGAAATGATAAGATAAGGCATTAAAGACAGGAATATGTTTTATTAAGATATTAATGTCACTCCTTTTACCATTATAGAGGAGTTTTAATCAATTTTTAAGTAAGAAACACTTAAGTTATGAGAATTCTTAACCATATTCCTATTCTATGGGATTACCTTCTACTTCATTATTTATATGGTACTAAAATTGATTGAGTGTTTAATTTTGTTTAGATTATATTTAAATATGTGTATTTCTAGTGTTTATAAATATTTAATCTAATAAATTATGTCTGACTTCAATTATATGATTTTTGTAGGGGGTTTTCTTTTAAAATTGACGTTTAAAAATCTATTTTTCAAAATTCAAATGAAAAGTTTTTATACAAGTATTCATGTTGTATGATTATGTTCTAGTTATTGGGAATTGATTATGATAAAGGGTTGGGACTATATCTCCCTCCAATTTATTGGGCATGTGAATATTGGAGTTCATCCATATGTTTACTCAAAATGTAACTATGATGGTTAAACAAATTGTAAGGTAGTTGTAAAGGTTACAAATTATAAGGTAGAAGATATTGTTACAAGAATATGTAAGTAATTTCCCGTGATAACATTATTGTTCTATTTATTCTCTATATGTTTTTTTGGAAATCTCATTTAAATATTAAATTTCACATAGTAAATTTATATAGGTACAAATATGTCTTATACTTAACATGATTTCATACGTTACAAGTATTTAAGGACTAATAATTTCCTTCCTTCATTTAATATCCCTTATTGAGTTTTTTGTTCTCATACAATGTTTTTAAATGACTTTCACAGGTTATAAGGATGTGTAAGACAATGATGGAATAAAAGGTAAATGTTATGAAGATTCTTCAAAGAATACATATTTTATTTAAAATGTATTATATTTTGGAAGATATAGATACAGTTTTTGTGGTATTTTCTCTATATTGATGTGGAATTCTATGTATGTAATATATCCCAATTCCATAAAACTATAAACTTGAAAAGATCCTAAATTTTAAAGGAACTGTTTTCTTTACTAAAATTAAAGATTATATAATGTAATAAGACCAGGCCTTTATAGTTGGTATCAGAGGATGGTTTAGATTATAATAGGGGTTAGTATGATGTTAATAGAACACCATAAATTATTTTTAATATATGGATAATTTTAAATGATATAGTATTTAAAAATTTCCATGTTGCTTAAACTAAGATATGTTTGTTCAGAATGGTTTCCCTTAGAAGAGACAAGAAAACTAAATATGAAAGGCACCAATATAATGTTATCCAACTAAATCTACAACCTGGAATTTTTGGGATTGGAACCAAACCTTTTGTGAAAATAATCTCTTAACTGACGTAGGTAATAAATGGTTGTAGAATCCATTCAAGAGAAAAACTAGATGTGACACAATAGAACATGAATATAGTGTAACATTTTATGAGACAACACCCTCCTTATTTCATTGGATCTTTTGAACCACTAGCAGCTAAAGGATTTATTAAGGCCCTTGAAAAGATATTAGATGTTATAGGTTGTTCAGATAATCAAAATTTAAATATTTCCATTTATCATTTTGAAGGTGAAGCAGATACGTGGTTCTCAATGGTCAAGAATATCAGAGATAGAGAGGATATTGATGACTTATAGTGTGATAAATTTAAATGTTTTTTCCTTGAAAAATATTTTCCTAATGTGGTGTGACTAGGATATATAAGAAAATCCTTGAATTGAAGAAAAATTAAGAATATTTTGTGGACGAGTATGAATCCCACTTAACCTGTATCTTGATGTATGCTCCAAATATTATTATAGATCATGATAGAAAAATAAATCCCTTTTACACATGATTAAATCCAATGTATCAAAGGGTGTTGGTATCCTGTAAATTCAAAATTTATGGGAAACTTGTTTGATGTGATGAGATGGTAGGTATGAAGTCTTTTGATTATCACATGAACTTTGAAAATAAGGAAAATAAGATGTAAAAATTGAATAGGATGGGAAAGAATCAACCAAATAAATGTGATATTAAGAAAAAACCCATTTCTAGTTTGTTAAAAGTGAGGCAAAACCACTATGGGGAATTCTTTACCAAAATTGAGAAGTTTTTTTGATGTGGAATGTTTGTACATATGGAATGTGAGTGTAACCAAAATGACCCTAAGAATAATCATGATAAGCAATTTGTTAAGTGTTTTAAATTTAGGGAGATGACTCTTTATGGAAATTTTTCCCCAAAGAGAGATCCAAATGACACAAAGAATCCAGACTATATGAAGAAATGTTTAGTGAGATTTATTGTGAATACATCAGCAGATTTTGGGACATCCAATGAAGTTTTGTCAGGAAAATTGTTTACTTACATAGATTTTTCTAACATTTTGTTTGATAAGTGGTTTACACATTTCGTTTATTTTTTAGGAAATTTATGTTAAATTGGAAATATCACCTCAAAAAATAAGACCAGGATTTATTATTCAAACAAAAGGTATAAATATTATACAAAAGAAAAATATTAAGAATATTTCTATTGTGGTATTTGGAATGAATTTATAGGAAAATATTGATGTTTTCTCTTATTATTATTTGATATCATTATAGGAATGGTGTGGATTTCAATTTATCATGTTAATATTGACTGTAGAGGTAAAGAAGGGTTTTTTCAGAAATAATTTATGTTTATAAATAGAAACAAACCAAAACAATTGATAACATATCAGGATGTTGAGAAAATGTTAAAATATAGAAATGTGTGTTATCATTCCTATATTGTTTAAAATAAGAAAATTGTTTAAATTAATGATGTTGTAGTGGAAAATTAATACCCTAATGTTTTTTACGATAGGTTACCCGGTGTTATACCTAATCGGGATATCAAATTCAAAATTCACTTAGTTCCTAATGCAAAGCCAATTTCCAAACCCCCATATTGAATGGATTAAATGGAACTTAATGAATTGGAAAATCTGTAGCAGGAGGTTCTTGATAAATGGGTCATTCATCCTAGCACTTCACCATAGTGTTGTGCTAATATTTAGTTAAAAATAATGATGGTTCTATGAGACTTTGCATTGATTATAGAGCCTTGAATAAAATCACTATTAAAAACAAGTACCCCTTTCCTCACATCAAAAACTTGTCCGATCAGCTCTAGGGAGTTCAATAATTTTCCAAGATTGAACTGAGATATGTATACCATTGGCTAAATGTTTATGAGTTTGACATCTTGAAAATAAATTTTTGTAATATATATGGTAATTATGAATTTTATGTTATGTCGTTTAGTTTAAATAATTAACATGTTATATTCTTGAATATTTGGAATAGAATATTTCATGAGTTCATGGGTATATTTGTGGTTTTGTTTATTGATTAAATTTTGGTATTTTTTATGAGCAAATAGGAGCCTCAAAAAATTATAATGGTTGTTTTTCAACCCTTAATGGAAATGAAATTGTATTAAATATTCAGTAAAAGTAATTTTTGGTTGTAATAGATTTTTTTTCTTGGGAATATTGTCAATAAGTATGGAATAAAATTTTATCCATCCAAAACAAAATTTGTAGATGAATGACCAATTCCAAAAAATAATACTGAGATTTGTAATTTTCTTTCGTTTGCAGGTTATTAAATACGGTTTGTTAAAAACATTTCATAGTTATCTATCCAGCTAACTAAGTTAATGTCGAAATGGGTTAAATTTATTCAGACAGAATAATTTGATTTTGGTTTTCAAGAACTAAAGAAGACATTGGTGAATGCTCTAGCTTTGGCCTTGCCTTCCCAAATTGGTGAATTTTCATCTACATTGATTTATCATTGAAACGACTTGGTTGTGTTTTGAAGAATAGTTATATAGTAATTTCTTATGATTCAAGAAAACCAAATCCATATGATTTAAATTATCCCACATATGATTTTGAATTGGAAACTGTGGCTTTCTCTTTGAAAATTTGGTGTCATCATTTATACGGATCCAAATGTAAAATATTTACTAACCATAAAAGTTTGACATATAAATTCACTCAGAATGAATTAAACATGAGGCCTATAATATGGAATGAAATGAAAAAGGATTATAATATCATAGTCAATTACCATCCGTGAAAATCAAACAATGTGGAAGATGCCTTCAGTTAAAAACTCCATGCATCATTAACCATGTTATGTTTGAAACATGATCCCATGATTAATGATATGATGAATTTTTGCATATAAGTTGTTGGTGAAAGAAATACCTTTGTTTTGATTCATGGTTCAAGGCAGTCATTGTTATTAGGAAGAATTAAGAAACTGTATATTGAAAACCTTGAGCTACAGAAAAAGTTAGAATTGGTTAAAATGGGCATGTTTCAAGAATTTATCCTCGATAATGATTGTGCTTTATGATTTGGTAAAAGGATGTGTATGCATTGTGATTCCAAGATGAGGATATAATTATTCAGTAAATCTCATAGTTCACCATTTTCTGTTCTTCTTGGCAATACTAATATGTACAAATACCTTCGGGGGTATTTCTAGTGGGATGCAATGAAGAAGTATATTATTGATTTTACCATGAATGTTTTGAATTGTAAATATGTCAATGTACAATGGCAGTTACCAAAGGGGATGCTTCAGCCTTTTCTAGTGACAGAGTTGAAATGGGTGAATGTACCCATGGACTTTGTGGTGGGACTACCAAACACTTCTTGATGTAATAATGTGATTTAGGTTATTGTTGATCTACTTTCTAAATCTATACATTTTTTTATTTGAGATACAATGACTTTGGATAATATTTTTCAACTGTACCTAAAAAATATTGTCGGGTTACATGAAGTTCATCTTCCATTTTATCTGATCGGGATCCCAGATTCACTTATATGTTTTGGGGGGGGGCCTTTAGAAGATATTTTGCACTAAGTTAAAATTTAGTACAACTTTTAATCCTCAATCATTTGGGATGTTAGAAATATTGATTCATATATTGGATGATATGATACGAGCATGTTCAATGTGATACCAGGGGTGTTGGGATCAACATATTTCTTTAGTTTAGTTTTCTTATAATAAGATTTTTCATCACATTATACAAATGAAACCTTTTGAGTCATTGTATGGGAAGCAGTGACAATCTCTATATTTTTGGGATGAAGTAGGAGAAATGAAGTTGATGAGACCAAAATTAGTAGAGGAAGTGGATATGAAATTGAAAATTATCCAAAAACACATGACGAATGCTCAGAGTAGATAGAATAGTTATGCAGACAATATGAGGCAAGACTTTGTTTTGGTAGGTGATCATGTTTTTCTTAGAATATCACCATTGAAAAGTGTTATGCATTTTAGTAAGAAATGAATGATATATCCATGGTTTATTATACCTTATTAAATTCTTGAGAAGGTTGGACCAGTCCCTTATAGAGTTTATTTTCCTCCATGTTTTTCTTAGGTACAGATTTTTTTTCATGTTTCGATGGTGACAAAGTATGTTTCAGATTCATCTCATGTCTTGAGCCTAGAAGTAGTTCAACTGGAAGAGAACCATTATTATGAAGAGAAACCAGTTCAAATTATTTATCGAAGGGAACATGTATTGTGGAAAATTGTAATCTAGAAGTTAAAGGTTCTGTGGAAAACCACAAGGTTGAAGAGACAACAAGGGAGTTTGAAAATGCTACAAGGGATGGGTATACACACTTGTTTAATAAATAAATAAAATTTAGAGGATGAAATTTCTAAAAGGTCTGGATAATGTATCACCTAATGGATTTAAAAATAAATTGAAATGAATGAATTTTTTTAAATTAGATAGTTATAACCAGCCAGTAAACATAATTTTTTTCTTTTATGAGTTCAATTTCAAAAATTGTTCATCTACGGTTGTGATCAATAAGTTATTTGGAGTCCGATAGAACAAACTAGTTTTTTTTGTGAATAGTAACATACCTATATTAATAGTAATATGAATAGTAATATGACCCTAATAAATAGTAAATTTTATTATTATTTTATTTTATAAAGGATTTAAGATACTGACAACTTGGTTAATTTTTCAAGGTTTTAAAAAATGAGTTATTGAATTAAAATTGTTATTTTTGAGTAAATTATTATTTTATTTAAAAATTAAATTAAAAATATTTATAAAATTGTTCACATAAAATGGATTTCATTTTTAAATTATACATGTCAAAAAATGTTTTTGTTGAAGTTTTCAGATTTTTCTAAAATTCTTGAATTTTTTTATGAATAGTGAAATATAGTAAGATACGGTATATTCAAATTATTAGTTAAATACACAATTTATGAAATCCTAACTAATTTAATCCCACTTGGTTCCATGTAACATGCAATTATTAATATTTAGGGTCACACTAATCAAGAATATTCATAGTCATGGACAAAAATATTAAAATAATGATTAAAATAATATAAAATCACTTCTCTCCTCAATAATAAATACAACCCTCATTCCCCTCTTCCTCCCAAACCTCTAAATCCCTGTTCCATGAATAAATTCAACCCAATAATCTTCCCAATTCCATTACCCAAGTCCCAGAAGTACGGGGCTCATCAAAAGGCCAAAACCAAGCCCTTTAATGAAGGATCCCAAGGAGAAGAGATCATGAGGTAATCATCCACTCTGGTTTTATTTCTTTTATTTTATTTTTATTTTCTATTATGCTTATTTTCTAATATCCCATTATCCAATAGGAATTAATGATAAATTATCCTACCTCATATATATTTTATTATGATTATGGATGACACTCCATTATTCCTCTTTTTCTCTCCCACATATTTATAAAATTAAAAAAACTTTCATGATGTGTCGATTTACTAACATCATGGACGATGTGATTTAAATTTCATTTACATCCTTCAAGGATTGACATGAAACCATTTTTATGGTTGAAGCTGATTTTAATTTTTGTATTATATCCTATTTAAGGTTATGGATTCATTTTTTACACATGTTTTTTATTTATAATACAAAATGTGTTCTTTATGATCGAAGAATCACCAAAATGACATAAAAATATCAATAATGTTTTAACTTATGAATCATCCCCATTTCAGAATTCAAAATGATAAATGGTTTAAATTATGGTTCAATAAATATTTAAATACCATTCCATTCTTATTTTATATCCTCACTTCCAAATGACAAGAATATCCATCATGAACTAATCCTGGAAATCATGTATAGAACGCATCCAAAACAATGAAGGAAATTAAACACTAACAATTAAATGGATAAATAATGTAATGAAATGTTCATATAAGGTATTATAAAAATGAATACGGTTCCCTATGATATTAATAACACTTTTTTAACCATTATACATGAGTTTTAAACATTTTTTAAGCAAGAATAACCTTCAGTGAAGAAATTCTTAACCCGATTTCAATTATTTAGTTTAACATTCTATTTTGTTTATTTATATGGTATTAAAATTTTTTATGTCATGAATTTGGTTTATATTATGTTTAATTATGTGTATTTACAGTTTATATACATATTTACTACACATTATTATTTAGAACATAAATTATATGATTTTTAAGTGGTTTTTCTTTTAAAATCCTCTTTCAAATTTCTGTTTTAAAAAATTCAAAAGCAATGTTTTATGCAATTATTCATGTTGTATTATTATGTTAAAGTTCTTGGGAATTAATTATTATAAATGGTGGGACATATAACTCCCTCTAATTCAATGGTTATGTGTATGTTGGAGGTCGGCCATATGGTTGCTCCAAATGTAACTACGATGGTTACAGAAATTGTAAGGTAGCCTTTAGGGTAACAAATTATATCGTAGTCGAGAGGGTTACATGAATATGTATGTAATTCCCCATGATACCTTTATGGTTCTATTTATGTTATATATAATTTTTGGAAATTTCATGGAAATATCATGTTTCAAAAAGTACGACTATATGTGTACAAGTATGTATTTTTTCAAAATGATTTCGTACGTTACAATTATCCAAGGACTAATATTTTTTCTTCTTTTTATATCCCTTATTGAGATTGTTGTGCTCATCCCAAGTTTTTAATTGATTTCCAGATGTTATAAGGTTATTTAAGAAAAATAATTAATTCATGTTAAATTTAATTAATATTTATCAAAGAATGTTTTGTATTCAATAAGTTTTATATTTTGGAAGATAGCTATTTCTTCTGGTATTAGCTCAATATGAATGTGTAATGTTATGTGTGTATCATATCCCAATTACCTAAAACTATAAACTTGAAAAGAACCTCAATTTGAATGGAAATGATTTATTTACTAATGTTCATGATTTTTTAATGTAATAAGGTTGGGTTCTTATCCTCACAAACATTGCTAGAGTATCACATTATACAACCCAACCCACTAGAAGATTATGATCCCAATCATCAAAGATATCATCACGCAAATTATCACTCAATCCAAAACACTATCAAAATAGTCCTTAAACACTAAAAGGATACCATTTTAATGATTTTTGTGGAATAAATAAAAATTTACTACTCACTAGACCAATCCTCACTCCATGGTGAAAAATCAGAAAAACACACAAAGGAATGAAATTTACATGACGTGCACTTTTGTTAAACGATATACACTTTTACTTTATTGGAATTACATTGTGGATCTCTCTATCAACATGTTCTTATCCTATGTACCTGTATTAGACGATGTGTACCAAACATGGGTATTCCTAACATGTACCTATCTATATACATTCAATGTGGATTGAAAAAATACAGTACATGTACATTGGTCATGTACATTACATGGGCTCTAATCGTGTTTCACACATGTCTATTCCCCTCACATGGGGTGTATGGATTAATAATAGGACACACACAAAGCTACCCCTACATGGTTTCACCAGCATCACTATATTCTAAGAAGTAAATTCCCCATAAAGTCATTAAAATTGTAGAACACATGGCTTGTTTTATATATATTAAACATCATGTACAAGGTTTTTCAGAAATAGAGAACCATTCTGATCTCTATGAAACCCCATATTAATAAAAAAGGGATCATATATTGAACCAAAATGTGTACACATAATACCAAAAGTATTTAAAATGTTTTTTAAAACTATATTATGTATATTTTCATCAAAACCATAAAAACATGCCCACTTGATGTCATAAACTGTTGCAACATTGCATCGGATTCGTGCCACACAACTATTGACACTCGATCAACCATTGGAGAATCCCCTTAGAAGAAACATCCCCATAATATTATTCTTCTTTCCCTATCAATATTCCATCCACACATTATAGGATCCCCAACAAGAATACATGATAACACAAATGGAATAAAGGATAAAAAATGGGGGAAAATAAAATAGATTAAAAAAAGGAGCACGGGTTGGGACCTGATGCATGGGGTGGATTTATACATCAAAAAAGAACCCCAAACCATTCCAAAATCAACCTAATGGTGAAATATCAATTTGATTCCATAATTATAATATATCACTGAACAAACACATGTAAATAAATTAGTATTTAAACAATTATATAATTAAAATTCCAGAAAATACGAATAGATAATATTAAGACCAAACTCATTTACTGTGGTGGAAAACCTACTCCAGGGCCAATTTAGTGGCCATAAAATTTTTCAATGACTATTTCAAATTATAAATTACCATTTTCCCCAAAACAATACTAGAAAAAAGTTTTACTTTATCTTGATTTCCCTATAAACTATGATGAAGTGGGGACATCTACGATAAGAAAATAAAGGATATATTATCCATAAATATTGATAATTATGTCCTTAATATCCAATATATACATTAAATATATAATTTTAAATAATAATTAGATGATGTTATGGAAAATGAAACACATTAGTTCATGGAGATGGTAGTACACATGTTTTCACGAATGATGTTTTTGTTTACCAAAGGAAGGAAAATGAGATGGATAATGTAATAACATTATCATAATAACATAAAATTATATCAATGATACTAATGTGATAATATTTTAATTATTGGGAAAAAATTTAAGGAATTAGGATAATAAGGAATATTAAAATTCTTTTTTAGTATGATTACCTCATTTTCTAAGAAATTCAGTTACATCTTTTGTCACAGACACTAGGGATGATCTCTTAAGAAGACAATAAATCATATAATTTTTATATGGTATTTAATATATGTTTTTTTCATGTTTTTTTTGAGTTTTGTGGCTCCTAAAATGTGGTTAAGAGATGACAGGTAGGGTCCTTTTATAAGAGAGGAGAGGGGAACCCTTGGAATTACTTAAAGTAATAAATTAATATATATTAATTTTCTATTGACAGTGGAATTAAAATGAAATATTTTAATTATATAGGATTAATATATATATATATATAATCTCAAACAATATAATTTAGACAATTTTAGGTGATATTGTTACCCTTATATCATATTTTTATCCACTGTTAAAATGATTGATGATTAATATGATAACCATGTTTTTACTATTTTGTAGTCTTTAAAATCACTAAAAAGGTAAAGTAAACAATAATTGAAAAACTATATTAATGATTTCATATATCCCATTAATCTGAAAATATATTATATTTATTAATTTTAAATAATTCAAAAAAATTATTTAACATAAAATACCAATAAACACATTTTTATCACTATTCAAATAACTGATTTAAGAAAATATACAAAGATAAATATAGTTTGAATCTAAAAAAATTAAAAATAACTAATACATTATATGTTTATAGTTTTTTTATAACCATAGCTCATAAAAAATGTTACTTTATGTGTTTTTTAAATCATTTACATAATTGTTTTGTTGCTTTCACAAGCACTGATTCAGTGTTGCCTGAACATTTAGGGTAATTATTTCATGATAAATAATTAAAAATAAATTTACATAATAAAAAAACTATTTTACTTAATACTAAGTATTTATAGCCCCTCATATATTTTTCGTCTTTTAGAAAACCTATTAGATATATTAAAATCAAGAAGGTGGCATTTTGGAATTATTCATTATAAAAAGTAGTATAAAGGCCATTATCAATGAAAATAGCCAAAAAAATAAATTTTTTAGAATTTTGGTATTCGAAATTAATAATTCCAATCATCTAATAGATTATATCAAATATTTTTGGGGATTTTAATGCCATGTCACATAATTTTTAATAAATGAATACCCAATTAACTTTACTATGGTGATAAATTTTCAATGGTGATAATTCATTATAGTGAAAAACATAACAAATTTAAAATATTCCCATATTTTTATTAAACATATAGAATCTATATTATAAAATACAATTCATTTATATGGAATAAATTAATTTATTTAAAATTTTGAAAAATGTAATAAATATAGTTTTTAGAAAACTTTGTTTTTAAGCCCATAAAATAACTTATAACGAAATGAAATATAATTATGATTGATATATAATTAATTAAATTATATATTAGTTAATATAAATATATTACGTATATATAAATGTTATAAAATAGATTAACTTTCATTAACTTTATTTAATTATAAGAAATGATAGTTTTATAAAAATTTGTATTTCCCACAATTCACATAAAAAACTATTTACATAAAAATCCTAACAAATAACCCTAATATAATATTGAAAATATTATTTCCAAAATAATATTAACTTATTCAAAAAATTATAAAAATTGTATAAATTATTTATAATGTTTTTGTAAAAAATCAAAAAAAAATCCTTTATGAAAAGAACATGTTTTAGATGTATAGAATTGGTTTATTGAAAATGAATTACTTATTTATTATGAATTAATCATAACATTTCAGTTATATAAAACCATTATAAATATTTCTAATTATTTTTTTATTTCTATTCATACCTCTAGTTTAACAAATATGTTATAATGGTTAAATTTAAATAGTAATATTTTTATAATATATCATAATCTTATTACAACTCGGTGTTGTGTTTTAAGAAGGATATCAAGCATAATCTTATTTTATTATAAATTTTCTAGGTGTTACATTCTACCCCCTTAAGAAATTTTTTCCTTATAAATTTATCATGCCCCTAATATAAATGTTTCCAAGCCTTTATTAAATCAATAATATGGAGTGAATATTAAAACATATGCCCATGAATGAAAAAAAACATTTTTAATATTTAATAATACCTTTATTGAAATCCATAATCTTAAAGAAGGATAATAAGAAATAGTTTGAAAAGAGGAAAGGGGAAACATGATGGTTTTATATATTAATACATAATCAGGTTCCCTATTAAGGAAAACATTCTTGTGAAGTGAAAATGTGTACATAGATGAGAAAAAAATCAAATTAATTACTTATTGTGATAGGGAACATGGCCATGAGAAAGATAATGACCAAAAACCCATAACTAAATTGGAAATAAATAATGCCATAAATTCATTAGAAATGAATGTAATAAGATAACATTTTTAAATATAGATTTTCTATATTTGAGTGATTCGTTTACTATCATGATAGAGAATATGATAAAATATACTTGATTGATTTCATTCTATTAAAACACATTATTTCATCATTTCCTTGTTCATAAATATTTTTTTCCACTTCAATATCATCTCTTACTCTATGAAATGTATATTCAAGATGATTTATTCATGTACGAAGCACTAAAATCAACTTCTAATGGATCACAATATTTATAAAATAATTAAAATTCATCCTTTATATTTCTATATATTTAAAAAAATAGTTTGCACAAGATAAGATAATAACAAAAATTTATAAGTTGTCATAAGTGGAAATAAATTATTTTTTACTAAAATTTCATTAATAAAACCCAAGGTTCAACATATACTATTCAATAAATAATTAAACCTATATCTTAATTAATGTCAATAACCTAAACATTGAAGAATTTATTAACCTCAAATTCAACATAAATCCCCTATAAATGAAATGGTATTATTCCCAAATAATCCTTAATTTTAAATCACAAGATATAGCTTAGGGTTACTTGTGGTTCACCCAAATAAAACTTCTCCTAAACTATAATTTATCACCTTAAAATCAAATCCCAAAAAATCTCAAATTGGGTATTCATGCATTTGAACTTATTATAAACCATATAGTTGTAAACCGTTGATGGTATCCATAACCCTTAATTTAACCTCATATGCAGAAATCGAAATATCCATTGTTATTTAAACCCTCTTATGATACCAATGGTAATAACCCAAAACCATCTCACCCGATCCGATGCTAAAAACATAATATTTAAATATACCTCTTTGGAAATGATAAATATGACCCAATTTGATCTATTCGAAACACTAAATATCAAATAGAACTATTGAACCAATTACATAACAAAAACACTATTTAGTTTAGAGTTGTAGAGTATTAGGAAAACCACTTACATAACAGAATATATACCCTGAAGTGATAATTTATCATGTTATACCAATCATTTCTCATTCCACAATACTTTTTCTACTTATTAATAAAACTATTCACATATGTAACATTTTCAAACATAATTAAATTAAAATAATTATTCATAACATAGGGAAACATAAAACATAAGAAGTGTAATCTCAAATAATTAGTTAGGGTAATAATATGAATTAATAAATCAATGTTATTTATTTGATAAATATGGGAATAAGTGTATGATAATATAATCAAAATGAATGAGAATAATATAATAGAATATTTACACACTAAAAAATTATCATATATAATGATACTTGATATAAATCTTTAACATAAAAATAGATTTATATACATAAACAATTACGAGACATGTGAAAATAATCCTTGGGAAAAGGATCTATTGTATCTTACTTAATTCATTGAAAAACTCTGTAGGTATCTTGGAATATCAAATAGTCACCATGGAATCATAAGAATATTATAAGTAAAACATTATATTATAAGTATGTTATAATAGTTTACTCTTCCATGTATTAGGATCTACTCATACATAGTAAATTCCACCTTTTAATAGGAGTTTCTTATAGTAGTTATCTCTATCTTCTCTTAATTAATTTACAATAGTTAGCAAAATTTCATTAGTAAATGTATTAGTGGGATACAATAGAGTAACCCATAATTTAGTTATATTAGAACCACCCATAAATTTCCTATTCATATTTCCAATTACAATAGAATGAACAAAACATTTAGAATATTTCACTTTTCAATATTACAGTATTGTAAAAACAATCATTCCATTTCAGTTTGATTAACCCATGGAAATGAAATAGTTTCAATGAAACTATATTTAAAATAATCATAAATAATTAATATAGTGATTAATTATTGTATAATAGGAAAATATCCCCATTGGATAATATCAAAACAATAAAATATATTTCTATAGAAGAAAAATACATTGAAAAGAACATTTAAGTCATTTTCTTGAAAATAGGGAAAAATATGCATTTTTTGATAATATTTTTTTAAATAAATTATATAATACTGGAAAAAATAATCTCATTTAAAATAGTCATGAAATTTTATGATGTAATATTTAATGAAAATAATTATTAATATGGTGGGAAAAAAACTTCAGGTTGTAAATGTGAAAAATAAACATTCTTTCCAAAATTCCTTTAAGAGAGTCAAAAGTGACCAATGAGGAAAATGTTATGAAATTAAATTTTAAAATATTTTAAAATAATTTATATTAATAGAAAATAACATTAATAATTTATTTACGTTTAAATATGAGGATTATTTAAATAATACAAAGTACATGGATTATGAGTTTGTTTAAATATCATTGAAACGTTTCAAATAATTTTTTAATGAAATCCCATTTAATACCTTTTAAAACCAAAATCCATTTGAAAAAAGAAACAAAAAATACAATTAATATAAAATCACTCATGATATTATATTTCTATTTTCAATATATACACCATATAAAATAATATAGTTTATTCAATCAAATCATATCTCAAATAAGGAAACATGAGATGAGAAACCCTCGTAACATAATAAATACTTGAATCACAAATAAATAAAATTAAGGGCCATGAAAGGATTCTGTAAGTCCCTTAATTTACATGAAATTATATGTTAAAACTAATTCATTTTATTATTATTAAACCATATAAAATAAACCATGGTGCATAATTTGAATTATGTCTCAAAGTATTGAAAATAAAACATTGAAAATCCATATAATTTTTGTATCATTTAAATCAAAATCTAATGAAAGTGTGGAAAAAAATTAAAATTAAATATCATCATATAAGATTAACTAATGAAATAATATCTCCATATTTGGCACATATTCCATACAAAATGATGTAGGTGCTGAATTTTACATTTGTCTCAAAGATTACATTTTGAGAATAATAATCCTAACAAAAATCATATCATTGAAGTTAGAAATTAATCAATTATGTTATTATGTGTAATAGTTTAAAACCCAAAAAAATCATGTGGATATTAAAAAGTATAAATCTATTTAATTTCACATATAATATTTTCATATCAAATTCAATGAAGTAGAAGTGTAACCCATTGATTGAAAAGTGAGTTTAGAAACTCCTTTCCTAGAGTCCCATTATTGTATTTATATATATTTTATCTTACAAAATAAACATATGATAATTATTAAACTATTTATGAATATTTTTAAGATTTAATACCTTATCGTAAAACCATATATTTTATTTTATTTCAATAACATATTAAATTACCAAATTAGTTAAGTCAACAACATATTTTTTGAGGATATTCAATTTATAATTTTAAAATGAGTTCAATACGATGACAATGGTCAAAGGGGTAATTATTATTTCATAGAAATAAATATATTCACTAAATAATTATAATTTTTAATCATTAAATAAAATTCTAAATAATTGTTTTAATTTTTTACGTAAAAAAACAAATAAAACCTCTTCATGGCTGTATAAATTCACACATATGCAACAATGTTGTTACCATTTTATAATAGATTGAAGATTATGAAGATATTTTTAAAGATATTTTTAAATAATAATAACATTTACATGAATATCATATATATAAATTAAATCTATAATTATATAAATCCAAGAGAGGTGGTTATGGAAAATAAAACACATTGCTTTGTGGGGTTGGTGGTCCACACGTGTGTAGGAACGATGTTCCCATTCCCTATAGGATGAAAAAGTTCTTGAATTAGATGATTACATTAAAATAATAAATATATAACTATATAGGAAAAATTATACAATTATATTGGAATGGTTAGGATATAATTCAATTAGGTAGAAGAAAAAGTAAAATGAAAACACATGGATAAGACTTTTAACTTCTCATCAAAGAACCTCATTTGGATCTCTCATCAAGGGAACTAGGTATGGACTTTTAAGAATCAAATAAATTCTAAAAATTTTATAATGAAGTCAATAAGATGTTTTTTAGGTTTATTCCAATCAAATTTTCTCAATAAGTGTGAGGGAGAGAGGAGATTCGGTGTCCTTATATAGGAGAAGAGAGAGGAATACTTGGAATTTCATACAGGTTCAAATTAATATTAATTAATTTTAATGAGAATGTGGATCTAAAATTATATATCGACAATAATGGATGAATTTAATTCTAAATTAACTCCTAAAATAAATTTTAGTATTTTTAGGTGATTTTATAACTCTTTTTTCTTAGTTTTAACCGTTGTTAACACTTTTAATGACTACTTGTATACGAATTGTTTTTATTCATTAGGGGTCATGAAAGTTTTGATAAAATGAAAAGTGACCCATAAGTTTAAAATGGTTGAAATTATCTACCATATACCATTAAGGTTTTTAAATATAATACTTTTTTAGAATTTTAATATTTTAGAAAAGAATAATTTTACTAGAAATACCATTAAAGTCATTTTTAATAATATTCACATAATTAGTTTTTAAAAAATATCAATACAATAATGTAGTTTGGTTCCAAATTTTAAAACAAAATAACTAATACATTATATTTTACTTAAAATTATTATAAACCCATAACTAACCATATATAATAATACACTGTATGTTTTTTAAATAATATTCATGACATATCTACTACATGGGCAAGCACTATGTTAGCATTTCATATGAACGTAAGGGGATTATTCGATATATAATGATTAAAAATAAATTAAAATCACAAAAAAATATTTCTAATCAAAATAATTATTTATAACTTCTCATGAATAGTTTTTTTCCTCAAGAAAAATATTTTCGATATTAAAAACAAGAATTCAACATTTTGGAAGTTTTATTTACTAAAAAAAATTTAATGAACTTAATCAAGAATAAATAAAATCAAAATTCTTAAATTTTTAAAAATTGGTTGGTCTAGTATAATTTCACTAATCATATATATTCAATTAGATAAATAAATTATTTATAATTTCTTTTAATCTTAGTTTTACCCTACTTAACCTAATTTAACTTTAGCTGTACTAATAAATTTTACCATAGATACTATTCATTATAACAAAAAACAGATTAAATATTTCATAAATTTTTACATGATAATTCTTAATATGGATTCCATTTTAATAAATTGAATTCTTATATGTATGATAAATTTATTTAAGATATAAAATGAAAACACAATGAAAAATAATTTTTCCACAAATGTGTTTTTAATCAAAAACATTATCTCATACAAAAATAAATATAGTAAAAATTCCAACTTAATTAATGAAATTATTTATAACCAGTGTAATTTTTTTTATTTTATGATAAAATAAAAAAATAATTTCACTTTTATGTTACATTTTTTTAGAATTAATATTTTTTTTCTAAAAATTAGTATTTTCACTATTCTTTTAAAAATATATATTTTTACAAAAATCCCAAATATCCACCCTAAGATAATTTTCATATGATTATATAAAAGTTATATCAATTCCCTGATATATAATTCCTAAAATATTGGAAAATATTTATTCCAATCTTGAAAAAATTCAATAAATGACCATTTTTAATTGAGAAAATTTTTTATGAATAAAATAAAATTACAAAAAATTGTGTATATTTTTTTTCATTAATGACTACATTTGAATTATATATAAATTTTAATCAAATTTATTGTAATTTTTTTATTCATACTTACACCACCAAATTTACTACTGTGTTATAATAGTCAAATTTAAATAGTAGTATTTTTATATTATATCACAATTCACTTAATTTTTTGTGTTTTGTGTAAAGATTGATATTGATAATTGTAATATTTTATACTACATTATTGGGGGATTTACAACCACTCCATAACATGATTTACATTCATGTATAAATCATATAATTAATATATTAGAGATAAAACTTCAGAATACTGCAATCTGATAACAAATATAATATTCTGAGCCTAAATATTGAATGACACTCCATTCATAGTTGGTGTTGTTCCATAATTCCCAACCAAATAGGAAGTATCCATTTAAAAATTTTAATTTCTCTAAAAAGGATACTATATGAATAAAAAATAAATATTATAACCAATCTATAGTAAAATCACATATGAGACCAGTTAATGGTCAGATAGTGTGAAGTGAAGTTCCAATTTTTGAAAATTGGGGGATGCATAAGAATAAGGTGATGGAGTTTTTAATAAAACATAAATTAATAATGATGCATTTGTAAACCATGAGATTCCTCCCACACAATACTAAGTGTTGAGTCCTTATATAGAATTCCCCCTAAATCTAACCACAGTCACTAGGTAGATGCATTATCTTACTGGACAGCTTTTATTATACAATAATAACGTGTCAATAGAATTTCAAAATTATTCTACAACATCAATTGTAAATAAATTTTTCTAAAAATTATCTAAAACACCAGGACATACCCTAATATATATCTCAACTAGACAATTTAAAACCTCATCACCAACCTTAATAATATGTCACAATAGAATAAAAAATTCCTTATATGAAAAAATATATTCTCACCCAAAAAAATTCAAAAAAATATGGTAAATATGCTAGAACCTCCACACCATTCTCATAATATGAACCTAAAACAACATATAATTCAAGTCTCTTAGTAGGATCCAAGATAAATATATTAAAATTAATAAAAAATTGGTTTCTTTGAATGATCATTCATGACTCAAAATTATAAAATTACCAAAAAGTTATTCAAATCATTACCAATAATTTCAATAAAAACATGTTAGATTCATTTAAAAAAAATATTATAGAATATATGGAGTTTATCTAGAATATTTTACTATTTTTGAGAACCTTATACTCCCTATATCAGACGATATAATCTCATTAATAGGATTAGATATACTAGAATCAAGGATTTAAATATATGAATCTATATTTTTTTATGTGGAAGGAGTTCAATTAGTAACATACGTCTATGAGTGTTTCCTAATAACTAGATAGATACTCTATTAGTAGTAATTTTGTTCATTTTCAACCCCTTCATGGTTCTTATAAATAATCTATCAAATTTTTTTCTTATGATTTATTAATCATTTATATTATTTTATTTGACTAAGATTCATTAATATTAAATCCAATTTTTGATTAACTGGATAATATATTATCTTATCACAATGAACATGGGATTCCTTATTTATATTAGTTATAAAACATCTTTAAAAACATAAATCTACTTGAAACACACCTCTAGTGAGAATTCATTGAAGATATTGATTTATTCTTAGACCTAAATCATATAAAAAACAATTTTACCATTGAATCGTCAATAACAGCAATATATTTGTATGGTAATGGTCTTCCTAGAATTATATGAACCATCATGTCAAACATTATTTTCAGAACTAGAAAACTAGTGGGTGATGTATTCTTCTTTATACTGATCCACCTTTCATATGGGTTGAGTGATCAACCTATCGACAAAATATATTGAAAATAAAGTTGATTTATGTTCTAGTAGACAAGTTCAAAAGAACAAAAATATGGAAACAAGATCGATTCTAGCTCATTGATCACACATGAAATTTTAGACCTCACTTACCTATATTATACACGGTATAATAAAGCTTCTAATTTTCTCAATTTTTTTGGAAACATATTTTGATGAAAATAACTACACACTTTTTTCATATTCATGGTGTACATTTCCATCAATTAAATATTATTAACAAAAAACCTCTTGAGGAAATTGACAGTTGATGGAATTTTTTCAAGGATTCAGAAATGTTGAATACTAAAACTAAAATTCGTAAATATCACAAATATTTTCATGTATATGGGATCATCATTATTATTTTCAACTCTTAGTGGAAAAGTAACGTAATAAGAATATGTATGTAAAAATGTTTGGTTTTAATCATTTTACTAACTAAAATTTTTCGTACTCCCTCTCATAATTAACTTCTACATCATTATTTATTGTGGGTTATATTTTTTAGGTAAAAATTTATCTTTCAGTTCATTTTAGACTTTACAATCAAATTTTTCATGTTTATTTTTTCTATATTTTAAATTTTTTGATTCAGTTAAATCTTCTATCTCATCTTCCTTGTGTTGAACCATAACATTTTATTGTGATTTAAGACCGAATATTGTCCTTATAGCCATATAATTTTTATTTCTATAGATATCTATTAAACTAGAAGGGTATCATTTTTATATCCCTCCTTGGTCTCATTCTATTTGGATCATTTGCATTTGGTGATTATTCAAGGTAGATTCAAGGGTATAACATTCAGATCCCATTTTAATCATACACCTATATTCTAGAGGTTCTTTATCCTATGAATTTGGTTTATCTCCCCTTATATATTCCTTTTAATTTTGTATCCATACCAATACTAATTTTTAAAATGATATCTGAATTTTGGTCAGAATCCAAGGGAGGTAAATTTTATTATAACTCATTGGATTTCAAATAAAAGTTTGATTATATTTCAATAAAATTTACTGAAATTAGTTAAAAATATTTTATCTCTATATTTCATTATTGTCCGACCCAAAAAAAATCATTTTTATGGGGATGGGTAAGAAATTCAATGATGGTATAGTACATTTTAAAAGTGAATACAATGATATAGTGTTATTAATATTCACTATGTGAATTGTCATTAAAAAATATTATAACTTGAGAAACAATATGTTGGACACAAATTATTTCATTTCTAGTATTTTTTCATACTATGTAGATATTTTTTTGATAAATTTGAATATTTTATTAAAAGATTATCTCATCTCTTTTGCTTTCATATCAGAAAAATCCCTACTAGAGGATTAGTAAAAAATATATTAATGGAAGGGTGTGAGACAGTTGTAGAATGTTTCCATAAAAATATATGGAAATAATTTTTTTTATTAGGACACCTAAAATGAAGTTAAGTAAATATATTATATGTTTTGTTTCAAAAAAGATCCCTTATATTAAAAAAAACCATTAATATTATCCTTTATTTATTTGTAGTGTTTATAGAATAAATATTCATAAGCATTGAATTGAACATATTATAACACCCTGAGATTTTATGAGATAGATTCTTTTTAATTCCATTGATGTCAGGTGGTATACGCTACACCAGGATCATCTCGCCTTATTTTCACCACTGTATTGTCTTTCAGTATATGCAATACTATTATTATCGTATCTTGCACATAATTTCAATTTCTTTTGATATAATTCATTTAACACAGTAGATAGTACTAATTTTGTTCAATATATAAATAAAATACGTTTGGATTATGTTATACCCAACACCAAAGGATGATTACACATCATGTCACACTAAAATGGTTTTCGTTACACCTAAGAGAGGCCTTCCTCGATAGCTTGCGTTGTACCCCGTACCGAGTTTCACTAAACAATGATATATTTTTAAAATGTTATTATTTAATGGGATATAAACAAGACATTATGAATAGTATTAACCACATTTAGAATTTTATATAATTTTATCATTCATCTTACACATTTTATTGAACATGATATGAGAACAAAATTAATTTTTTTGGATAAAAGAAGTATGTTTAAAAAAATGTAGTTTTAGCACATTTTGATGGGGCTCCTATTTTAAATATACATTTTGACACTTTTAAAAGAAAAATTTCACAAAACTAAACAAATTATTTGGAATCTAGAGATAAAAATTTTCTTTTTTTTTTGAATTTTTGGTATTTTCCTGATAAATTGAAAATTTTAATAAATAGTGATAAATAATGCTTTGTAATTTAAAACGGCCTTTACATCTATATTATTTATATATTTAGATTAATTTTTTAATTGGTTTTAATGTTCAATTGGATTATATTTTTATCATTTAATCCAAATTTGTTCATTTTATGTAATTTCACTTTTAAATTGTACATAAACATGTGTCTATCTTTTGAAAGTTATTACGTTATAAAAAACATGTTTTTTGGTTTTGACAAGGGGGATAAATTTTAAATTAATTACTAAAACATCTATGATTTTAATTATTATAAAATTGATTCAATATTTGGAATCACAGGGTTCATATTGTGTAAATATTTACATTTTATTTTTTGACACTATGAATGGTAACTTTAGTAAATTTTTTATTTTCCTTGGTTAAAGGGTAAATCTAGTAATAAGGGTAAAAAATAATATTATAATAATAATAAAATACCCTAACACATGTTATAAAACTACTTGATGAGATATTTATGATCATATGAATCCTTGGATCGATTTGGGGACCCCAGGGATTCACATGGATGTGAAAATTGCATTTGATAATAATTAATTTAAAGAAAAGAGAATTATAACCTAAACATGTATCTTTTATTAAATTGGTTTAAATATGTTGTTATATAACTGATCACTATATATATAAATAGTCATTAAAAATATATAAATATTTAATACATCATGTTATTTTATTTATTATTTTTAGACATTAGATAAATATATTTATTTGTCACAAAATTATGATGTAGTGATTACCTCATTAATGAATGATTCAAATAAATGAATTTATAAATATTTAAATAAATTTACCTTGAATATTTCTATTCCATCAATGAATATTATGGATTATATAGAAATATTATGGATGATATAGTTTTTTTGGTTCTCTGTAAACTGGTTGATATGAATTTTATAAAAAATTCAATTTTGAATAGTGTCCTAAATTGATATAATTCATAACTTAAACCATAAAAGAGTTTATTAAATTATATTAAATTCCTAAAAATCTTATAATTTTCCAAATAGTTAGTATAAGTAAAAAAATTCCATAAATAATTTTATTGTTGGTCGTTTTACATGATATGATAATTAAAATAAACCACAATGTGTAAATAACATTATATCACAGTACAATTAAGAAGGGTAAAACAAGGGTTAAACCAAAAAGGTAAGGACAAATACATATTTTAATACTTGTATAAAAATTATTTTATGATTCATATTAGAACTGATATAATCTTACATTATTATTTAATAACTTTTGGAACATTTTTTAATCGATATTAAATTTATAATAAATTAATATTTTGAGAGTTACCTAATGTGCCCCTCCTCTCTTATAAAAGGGAACCTCCTCCCTATACTATTCACTCCATTTTGAGCCTTCAATCTCAGCCAAACCCTATCCATATCCCTTATAAACATCTCTAGTTACATTCTAGAGGTTCTTAGCTTCTCAAAAGACCAATTCTAGTGTGTTAAGAGGAAATTTAAAGGACCCATGTTGAGGTAGAGGTAATCTCTTCTACCAATTCTTTGAAATTTCTTTCTTATTCTACTTACTCGAAATTCGTTGTTTTATTATAAAGTAATGACATCAGTATCAATAATATAATGATATGTTAATATAAATATTAAAAACACTATTTCACCTTCTATCCATCATACGAAAAATGAAATCACCGCACGTGCGTACGTACGGTTTACTGTCTCCACATCATGGAGTAATCTGTTTATTACCACCACCTTAATTGGATGGGTATAATGGTTGATAAAATAAATTTTTATGATTATTATAACATGATACTAATTATGAGATAATATACACCATCCACTTTAATACACTTCAACAATAATGGGAATGATATCATCACTATTGCGTACGTACAACTAATCGTCCCACAACGCGATGAGATTCATTCATCATGTTAATAATTCAAGAATGATTATAATGTATATATAATAAATAATCATGAAATACCTTAAATAATAATGACACTGGATTTAGGTATATATATATTTCATTTAATTACTTCCATTCAATTTAATAAGGAAACTAAAACAACATTCTTTAATTCGTATGACCTAAATTCTCTATGAAAGATGTATTCCATTTATTTTCTATATCTATTATATATATATATATACTGAATATATATGATATAAAAATATTTTTTTACATTAAATAAGTATTTAAATCTTGTTCTAGGTAATAATATCATGAATAACAATTCCAAACACGTATGATAAATAAAAAAATTACTACCAAAATGTTACTTTAACATGGAATTGACAAATGAACAAGTAATATAAAATCATAATTAAATCATATATGATATCATAAATATTATTATGATTCTTTTAAAAGGTAATCATATGTTTATACCCACTATACATTAGTTACATATTGATAAGGAAGAAATCAGACCTAAGGTAGGGGATAATTTTTCAATCTCATTTTTATCTGAAATTTCTTATTTGTCAGTATTTACTATGGTTATATTTATCATCTAAATCCAGGTTTTTAAAAAATGATTTCATAAAAAAAGATTGTATTCTTTCATGTGTGTTTGAATTCATTTTTAAACCTTTTTTTCATTTACTACTTGGTATGGAAGTAATCATTTTTTACCATCCGATGTACAATTTGAATTTTCTGGAAAAAGTACAGGACGAATATTTTTTTTAACTTATATGAAATGAATGGATTTTTATAGTTTCATGATTCCTTTTTCCATGTAGCTTATTATATACTATTTAATGATTATTTTTGACTAAATTATTTTCTTTTAAAATTTCACGACATTTTGATAAAAGAATTTTTTTTAAGAAGAAATGATATTTTCCTCAGGAACTAAGATCAAGTGTTTTATCAAATTACATTCCATCTAAGAGGGTTATCATTAATAGGTTTATGTTTCTATCCTTATTTTTACTATTATTTGATTTTGTTAATTATGTAATGGACTTTTTATGGATTATGTTATGAGAGAATGATATATAAGAAACCCATTTTATTTGTTGGGATATTCAATGATTATTGATATATGTTTTGTGGAACGTGTAAGAATGATTTCACTATGAGATGGGTGGGACCTATATCTCCCTTCAATTCATTGGGTAATTATTTATATCTCATGGTATAGACATGACTGTAATGTAAGGTAAATCCAGTTCAGTAATAAATGGCTGGAATGACAAGTAAAATCGGTTCAGTAATTGACTTTGTCATCTATGATTGTCTTTGAAGAAATTCCTTGGATACTATAGAAAGCATATTATTTTCTTATTAGTTTTACACAATTATATGTTTTATAAAAGTAATATTCTATCATGGTTAATGTTACTTTATGAACTATGAATTATGTAATGCCATGAATTTTTTATATTTCTCATGATTTTGACGATTAAAAATTATGTTCATGTTTCTACATTCAAATATATGTGGTTTGTTTTAGGATTTCCATGTTTGCCCTTACTGAGAATTTGAGCTCACCCTTTTTATGATTTCTCTTTTCTAGGATATAAAGGAAGGTTTTAGGTATTAAAATAGGTGAAGGTATTTAGGGGAGATGTTTAAGATCATTCACCGTGATTCAAAGATTACATTTTGATTTTCCAATTATGCTAAACTAATACGATAATTGGGCGTCTTTTTGTGTCTTGTGTTAAGTACAACTAAAAAGAAATGTAATTTCAATGCACATAAAACTTGGTTAACTATAGTTGGAATCATATATATGGTTTATTAAAGATTTGGAAACTAAGATTCGAAAACATTATTGAGATACCTATAGATATTTCTAAGGTAATGTCTAAGGATGTCTAAGGATAAGTCAAGTGCAGTTCACAATCCTAGGGTTTTTTGACAATCACGACTAACCTTGGATTAAACTGGAGATATCATAGATTGACATATTATTTGTAATTTACCTAACATATGTGTTTCTAGTCTCAGATATGTATTTCACACACTTTTCATTTTGATCATAGTCAATAGCTAGAACAACATAGAACATTGATAACCATTGAATATTTCAGATGTAGACAATATGAGAACTGTGAAGTTTGATTTCCATATTGGAAATATCATGAATATAAGAAAGAATATGGTATGATTATTGGTCATACTAATTAGATTAAAGAGATTGTAAATGATATTTGAATGGTATGTGTTGTTCTTATAGTATTATTTACATTAATCATTTGGATTTTGAGGTTGAGAAACCTTAAGACATGATTCATATTTTAGGAAAGAAGAAGGTGATGGATCTTGAGTAATAAATTAAGAATACATTTGGATGATTTAGGTGTATATGTTTCAGAATTATAATATTATATGAATCTTGAAATATATAAGTGTTTTTAGTATATGTTTTTCATAATAATTTTAAAGGATATGTTGAATAGTTATCAGGATCCAAAATTCAATTTAAGGGTAAGGTGATATACTTTGAGGACACATGATTACAGGGAAGAAAACCCTTAATGTGACCCTTATTTTTAGATAATGAAGTTTGTATAAAGATATTATGGATTTGAATAAGTAAATTGGATGATGCTATTTTCTTGAGAACTAATTATGGAGTTTTGATAAGAAGGTTATGATATCATGGATGAAGTGTACCACTTTTTGGGACTTAATTAATATATTCAATATGTTTTGTAATAAGGAAATATGCATGTTTTCAATAAGGATATATGATAATTCCAGTTGTTAATATGACTCAATAGAATACATGATTAAGGTATAGACATGTTTGGAATGTGACAACCAAAAAAACCTTATGATATATGAGAGGTAAATGTCATGTTGATTTATTTCAACTCTTTTTATGTTTTATATTTTTTAAAGGGTTGTAATGTTATCCATTTTTTAATTGAATAAGTTATATTCCATTTGATGTTTGTTAGATAAATGTATTATATCACTATAAGGTGGACTTATGAATATTTAATGACATGTTCTATCATTTTTATTGAGATATATGGAATGGAATATTATTCTATTGTATGATCTGATAACAAATAAAAAATAAAAAATTCAACTTCATTTCCTTAAATAAGAGATGAAGTGGAAATTGTTCAGGGAACAATCAATGGTGAGAATGTACTAAAATTAGGAAAGTATTTTCATCATGAATAAATTAATCAGAATTAGGAAAAAGATATTGGATCCAAAAATGATATCTTTGTACCTTCTAATACATTGAATAATATGGTACCTTAAATCATCATCGATTTATCGATTTATTGTAGTTCACTTTATCCAAAACTTATCCTCTATCACTATCCATCATAACATAATGATTATATTTCACTTCCATATCCATGTTTTCACATCCCACCTATGTTATCCTATGTGGAAACCATGTTATGAGTTAATTTGGTTAACCATTATGTTTCTTATATACCATTTTAAAATTATGTTTTAGTATCCCTTTTTATGATGTGGGTTTCCATGAAAGAAAACATTCAGGTAGAAAACCATTTATAACCCCGATTAATTTTGAGGGTAGAATTAATATTAAGAGGGGTAGAATGCAACACCCCGATATTTTACGAGATAAACACTTTTTAATTTCATTGATATCTTGTGTTTTATTCTACACCAATATTATATTTCTCTATATGCAACATCGTATTATCCTTTAGTATACACAACACTATTCTTGTCTTGTGTTTCACACAATTTCAAGTTATTTTTTATAGAATTAATTTCACGCAACAAAGAGTTTAGATTTTATTCAATGTATAAATGAACTATCTTGGGATTATGTTATACACCACACCAAATGAATCATTCACTACATGAAACACTAACTTGTCTAGCGTCACACCCAAGAGTGACCTTCAACGATAGATTGTGATGTACATGATACATAGATTCACTAAACAACGATATAATATTAAAATATTATTATTTAATGGGATATAAATTATCCGTTTTGAATATTTTTAACTAAAAATTGAATTTTAATTAACATTAGCATTCATCTTAATCATTTTATAGAACTCTATATAAGAACAAAATTAATTTTTCCTATAAAAGAAGTTTTTTTTAAAAAAAATGCAGTTTTTACAAATTTTTATGGAACTATTTTAGATATAGTTTTTGACACTTTTATAAGATCAATTTCATAATATTAACATATTCATTGGATGTGTCACATAAAAATTTACTTTTTTTCAATTTTTTGTATTTTTCTAAAAAAATCAAATTTTAATAAATAGTAAAAAATACTGCATTTTAATTTGAAACTACCTATTCATATAATTTATTTATATAGATAGATTACTTTTTAAATTTGTTTTAAAGTGTAATTAAATTAAAATTTTCTCATTTTATCCAATTTTGGTATTTGGAAATAATTTCACATTTAAATTGGACATAAACATTTGTCAATCTTTTGATAGTTATTACATTAAAAAAACCCCGCTTTTTGGACTGGACAACATGAATTAATTTGAAATTAATTATTACAACTTCTTTTTTTCAATTTGGAATAATTTATTCCATATTTTGAATCATAAGTTTTTTGTTTTTTAAATCGGTACATTTTATTTTTGGACATTACGAATAGTAATTTCATTAATTATTTTATGTACCTTGGTTAAATGGTATATTTGGTGAATAAGGGTAAAAAGTAATATTATAAAAATATTAAACTGAACTAAAACATGTCCTAATATTATTGGATGAGATATTTTTGACCATGAGAATCCTTGGGTCGATTTTGGGACCCCAGGGATTCACTGTGTTGTAAAAATGACATTTTATTTGAATTAATTTATGGTAAAGATAATTATAATCTAAACATATATCATTTACAAAATATAATTTAAAATAGGGTTATAACATGGGTCCCTGTGTCTATAAATATTATTTATAAATATTAAATTATTTACTACATCATGGTATTTTATTTATAATTTTTATCCATTAGATAATATATTTATTGATGACACAATTATGACGTAGTGATTACCTCCTTAATTGATGATTCAAATAAATGAATTTATAAATATTAAACTAAATTTCATTGCAACGTTTTGATGTCGTACACTAATTTATAGGATTACATTTACATATTAAGTATGCCTTAATCCCTTTGGTTTTAAGGAATCATGTTTTTATAATTTTTTTAAAAAAGTCAAGTTTGAATAGTGTCCAAAATCAACATAATTCAAAACATAAAACATAAAGTAGTTTATTAAATGATATTAAGTTTCTAAAAATATAATATTCAATAAAATGGTTAGTATAAGTATAAATACATCATAAATAACTTTTTTTGGGTCGTTTTATATGATATGGTAATTACATTAACCCACAATGTGTAAATAACATGATATCACGGTAAGATTAAAAAGGTTAACATAATGGTAAAAACAAAAGTATAAAGATAAAAAATATTCAAAACTTTTCTAAAAATAGTTGAATTATGTGTACTCGAACTAAAGGATTCTTATCTTAGTGTTAAATATGATTTGGACCATTTTTTATTCAAAATTGAATTTATAAAATATAGATATTTTGAGAGATTCCGGATATGCCCCCTCCTCTCTTATAAAAGGGAACCTCTTACCTCTCATCTTCACTATATTTTGAGCCTCCAATATCATCCAATATATGACCATTTATATTATCAACCTCCCAAGTAACATTATAGAGATTATGGACTTCTCAAAATACCAACTCTAGTGCCCTAAGTGAAAATTTAAATAAGGCATGTCAGGGATGAGGTAATATCTTCTACCAATTTTTTTGAAATTTCATTCTTCTTATACTTCCACATATTTATTTATTTCAATATAAAGTAATAACATCAGTATCAGCCATAAAATTATATATTATTATATATATGAAACAACCCTATTTCACCTTATATCCATCCTACGATAAATGATATCGCCACGCATGCTTACGTACGACTTATCGTCTCCATGCCGTGGTGTAATATTTTTCCACCACCACCTAACTAGGATGGGTATAATTGTAGGAATAATAACTATATATGATTATTATAATATTATACTAATTTTGATATAGTATTAACTATCAAATTCAATTTCGTTCAACAAATATGGGAATGATATCATCGCTTGTGCGTACGTACAACTTATCGTCTCCACGATGAAATATGATTCATTATTCATATTAAAAATTCAAGAATGATTATAAATTATATATAATAAATAATAATGAAATACATGACATAATAATTATAATATATTTATATGTATATGTATATATATGTGTGTTTGTTTGTTTGTGTGCCATTTACTTATTTCCATTCAATTCAATAAGGAAACGAAAACAACATTCATTCGTACGTACAACCTACCATCTCCATAAACGGTGAATTCCATTTTATTTATCTATCAATTATATATTTATATATCTACTGAATATATATTATATATAAAAAATTATTTACATTATGGATTTATTTAAATAATTATCTATGTAATAATATCATGAATAAAAAGTCCAAACTTGTACGATAAATTAAACGATTACTAGCCAAAACATTTCTTTAACAAGGAATTAAAAAATGAACATGTAATATAAAGTCATAAGTAAATCATATATGATATCATAAATATTATTATGAATCTTTTAACAGTTAATAACATGTTTAAACGCACAATAAAAGAGTTTCTGACACATATAGAAGAAATCTGACCTAAGGTAAGGGATAATTTTGCAATATCATTTTTATTCGAGATTTGTTATACGCAAGTATTTACTATGGTGATATTTATCATCCAATTCCATGTTTTCTAAAAACAATTCATAAATTCTTTTATATTATTTCATGTATTTTTAAACTCAAATTTTCCCCTTTTTGACTTTTAGTTCTTTGTATGGATGTAATCATTCTTTTTTTACCATACGAGGTACTTTTTTAATTTTCATTAATATATTCGAGAAGAATGTTTTTTTAACTTATACAGCGTGAAATAATTTTTATGGTTTCATGATCCTGTATTTCAATAAATTTTCCTCTACACTATTTCATGTTTATTTTCGATTAAATTATTTTATTTAAAAATTGCACAGCATTTTGAGAAAAGAAAACATTTTTGAAGAAGAAACGATATTTTCCTCAATAACTAATCTCAAGTTTTTTATTAGATTACTTTCCATCTAAGATGATGCCCTTAAATATGTTTATGTTTTCATCCATACTATTACTATTATTTTGTTGTATTAATTTTGGAATAATATTTTTATGTATTATGTTATGATAGAATGATATTTAAGAAATCCATTTTATTTCTTGTGTTATGCTATAAAAAATGATTTATGTTTTGTGGAACATGTAAGAATTATTTCATAATGAGTTTGGTGGGACCAATATATCCCTTCAATTCATCGGGTAAATATTAATATCTCATGAGATAGAAATTAATAGAGTAGAAGGTAAATTTGGTTCATTAATAAATGGATGGAACCACAAGTAAACCTGGTTCAGTAATGGACGTTTTCCACTATGATTGTCTTGGAATTAATGCCTTGACTAAAATGGAAATCAAATTATGTTCTCATTAGTTTTCAACAATTACATGTTTTGTGAAAATACTATTCTACCATGGTTATTGTTTCAATATGGTCAAGTCCTTATGTACTGTAATGAATTATTTCATGACTCAATATTTGGATGTTTAAAAGTTATAATCATTTTTTACATTAAATTTTATGGGTTTTGTTTTATTTTCTCCATGTTTACCCATAAAAAGAATTTTATCTCACCCATTTTATGTTCTTCTTTCCCTAGGATATGAAGAAAGGTTTTAGGTAGGAAAACAGAAGGGAAATATCTTTATGGGAGAAGATAAAGATCATTCACAAAGATTTAAAGATTAAGTTATGAGTTTCTAAAGACACTAAACTAATTTGGTCTTTGGTTGTCTTTTTGTGTCTTGGATTAAGTATTCTGAAAAATAAATTTAATTTCCATGCACTTTAAGCATGGGTCGCTATACATATTGTCCCAGGTATCAAAAATATCTTCATAAAATTGATAAATGTTCATTTTTTCCTTAATGTTTAGACAAATGGAAATAATCAGAACCTAAAAATCTCCTCAATATTGAAATTTAAATGTACTTGAAAAACTATAACATCAAATTATCTAATATACTCAAATGAATCCACATTGGGTTGACCATTAATGGAAGGTAGCATTTATTGGTTTGAATTTTTCATCACATAGTTCATATATAATGAATATAAAACGATACAGTTTGGTTCACTAGAAATAGTTTGAAGTTATAAATCAATAATTATAGGTCTCTAAGTATTCTAATTTCTGGGATGAGGTGGAATATTACACTCATTTAATCTCTTATGTTTTTTGAATTTCTAGATTATCAATTTTATTTTTTTCTTCAACCTTAGGGAATTGATGGGTGGTTACATTTTAATTAAAAATTGATCATGTTTATATGTAGAAGAACTACTAGTTTCATGAAATTTTAAATGATTTTTTATTAAAATAGAACAAAATGTTGAAAATAAAAATATTTTTAGAAAATTAAATTTAACATTTTTTTCTTAAAATAGTTTGTTGGTTCCTTGGTTTGTTTTATCTTACTTCCACAAAAATGATGCCAATTAATTATTTTAGGTTATTTATTAATATAAAATGTACAATTTTTAAAGACTATAAACAAATATATAGTAGTGATTTATATTAAACCCACGGTAAGAAAATATATTTAATTACCAATAAACAAATAAACAATAAAATAACAAACACAACTGTTATAAAATAGTGTGATGGATTTTGATAATGTGAATTATTAGTCATTAAACAATTTTTTAATGTGTGGGAATCAATGTGATTGTAGAGGAAAAAGAAATCAAGGTTAAAAAAGTAATGGGTTTAGGGGAAACTACAAAAAACCAATTTGATAAAATATCTCTACTCTAGAATCAATATTAAATATAGAAGTTAAATATATAAGTATATAAATAAATTAATTTGAAATACCTAACTATCATTTTATATTCAACATTTCCCAAATAACTCTTTTAATCATTGATATATCTATCAAAAATAATGAAATCAATGATTATGCGGGGAGAAAAGTACTTCAGGTGATGTTTTAAAGTCAATAGATACCCTACACTTCAAACAATGAAACATTTAGTGGGGTAGAAATGATTATTCCAGATAATAGAAAATGAGAAATTAAAGAAAAAAAGAATAAAATGTGTACTCTTAGTTAAATCCCACCCAAATATTTTCAGTCTTGATGAAAATTAAATTGATTTTCCATAGTGAAAAATAATCTAACACTAACATTATCTATCAATACTTCATCATTGAAATGATAAAAAATGATAGTTAACTATTCCAAGAAAAATATACTATGAATAAAACTATCCAATAACATGAAAATATAGTTCTAATTAAATTAATACCATCCCCTTAAAGTAGAGTAGCTTCATATATTCATATGAATAAGAATTACATTTTTAGAGTCCATCTCAATTTTAGTAATGAATATTAAATAATATGAATGGGTTAAGGGAGAGTCTCAATCATGGTTATCCATTTCTCTTGATAAAATCCACAACACCACAATCTCAAGTACAATGTAATTTACCTCCCATTTATAAATAAATTGAATAATTGATCAATAAATGATGAATTTTAAATTCTAAATAATCAATACACTTTGAGTCCATTCATGATCTTTTCTTTTCAAAATGTTATCATTCCTCAACTCATAGCACCACATTCAATTATATATCCTCCAATTAAATCCCTAATCTTTGTGTGGTGTATGTTACTACTGATCTTATTATTCATGTTGACTCAATATGAATTAGTCAAATAGATTTTACACCACCCATTAGGATCAATCTTTATCCCTAGAATGATAAATCTATGAAAATATCAAAACTCTATTAACTATCTCCAAAAACCTTTATAAGCATCAATGGAGTATTCCATGCATCTCAACTTCATAGTCTCAAGACCCACATTCATTCCCATTAATATTTAATTTATATTTTTTTATATTAATGGATGTTGTGGTAATTTAATCCACTATGACACCTAATCTTGAAATATCACTAATTATGGAAAATTATGTTTATGATAAGGATCCTTCCATGGGTGATTTCATTCATACATATAGAGAATTCTTACTGGGAAGCATGTAATACAATAGATGCTAGAAAATGATCCTTATAGATTGAAGATATTACTAGCTAGAATAAAAAATTCAGACATATTTATCTTGTGAATGGGACACTATACTTTTGTTGATAAGAATATGATACTTATAGATAGGTCCCTCTATATAGATTATACTTACATTACTGATTCATCCTTACGACATGAGTGAAAAATTCTTTTTATATAATAAAAATCATCCTTAAAAGAATTACTCTTATGGGGAAAATTACACAATATGATATTTGAAACAAATCATTCTTACATGAATTACATAGAAAATATAATAAAATGGATTTTTGAATTTTAAAAACTCAATTCAGAACTGAACATCATGAAAAATAAACAATTAAATTAATTTTTTACAATATATGAATTAAAAAAATAAATAATGAATACTATAAATAAAAAAATAGAACTCAAAAATACTAATTCTATATACAAAACATTAGTTCATATATATTTTACAATTGTATCAAATATCATTTAATTATTCTTTCTCCTAAAAATAGGTTTTTACTCAAATATTCAATGAATTAGAATTTTAAAAACAACTCAATCCATATTTAGAAATACTATATTATAAACACATTTAACCTAAAATAAACATTTAATTTTTAAAATAAATGTGAAAAATATGTATCAAATTAAAACCAAATAAGAGGAATTATTAAAGGGGTAATCAATCGCTATATTGTTGGGGACTGGGAAGACCTTATCGATGCTAATTATGTATGATGAAGATCCTCTCTATGAATTGAATAAATAGTTTTCATATAGCTCATGTAATTATTATGTTTTTCCTTCTCATAGAGGATGGGTATGACACACAAAATTGTTGTGTCTGTCGAGAGAATAGTGGGTGTCACCAAAATTAGATGTTCAGTAGGACTAGACACCCTAGTAGAATAGGTGATTTCATCTAATTATAAATTGATATGGGAATTGGATAAGCTAGATCCACTATCCTCCTTCATAGATCTAGGGAATTTTTTTCATAAATGATTTTAGATTTCTTTCTATATATGATAATACATTAGTAGAGTATTGAAATAATACCCAACAATAACATTACTAATATAAATTTTTGTTTTAGAGATCACCCTCAATTCCTCATTGGAATGATAATAGCACATTAATTTCGCTATAGGATATCATTTTTCAAAGATGTCTCCTTAAAATCTATGTCTAGAAGAAGAACAAAGGGAACCATAAGACCCAATGCATCCAAATTTTCATGAATATAATACAACGGGATGAGATGGTAAATTTTTACTTATTATCCAATAAGCCTCTTATATTGGAAGATTTCATGGACTATATAAAACTAATGATTAAAATTAAACCATTTATACCACCGATATAGATTTCTACTGTATGAGAGGGATTAACACACACATTGAATTTGTGACCACAAATAATTATCACATTTCTATAATATATTTAATCACCTCTATAGACAAATTTATATATTTAAATACGTATCTAGATGGGATATACTCTATATTTCAACTACTTTATAAATTATTACCCTACATTGAATTCAGATTGTCACTAGTAGCTCATAAAAGTTTGTCTCTAAATAATATCACATGGGTGATCCACCTATGAGGTATTATAACCATGACACAAATTTTGGAAAAAAATCAATGAGATAATAGTTTAAAATTGTGGAAACATTTTATTCTCATTATGTTGTCCATGAATGTTCAAATGGAGTCCCGAAAAATCAAGAAAATCATTCCCCATGAATTGGTGAGGTAGCCATAATGGACTAGGTTCACCTTCTACTACCCATTTTAGACATGGTATGAGGTTATAAAATATCCATACTATCAGATTATGGAATGAATATGAATGTAATTCTTAGACGTGAATTTTTAATAAGAAAATAATAGGGAAGAAATCTTGGTTCCCCCTCCTAAAGGATATGACCTAGTTAAATAAACTAACACTTTTGAGGAATGAAGTGAGTTTATATGATATCCTTATCACACAATAACACTCATAGGTTTATTTAGTAACCATTTTATGTTACATGAGGTGATGTTACTACAAGTAGAGAGAAAAAATGAGGAAGATAAAATCCAGACATCTCATCTCTTGGAGTGTACAATACATGGGATTATTTGGGAATAAAAATGAAGAGGGGGAGGAATTAGTGACCCATTGAGTGATTTTTTCCTACAATATATTTTACTCTTACCAAGATATTATTGTATTTATTTGGAACCTCTTAGTCTCCAACATGATTTATGAAATCATGTATAGTGTAACATCTAGAAGTTGGTTTAAGAACCCCTATGAAGGGTCAATATGGGAATCTATATTGACTCCTCCATATTTTAACAATACTAGGATATTTTTTTATTGACTACTATACTATAAATATATTATTAGTGGATAATATATATGGATAAGTGTAATATTAGCACTAACAGCGTGGCCTTTCTAGGGAATAATCAACAATACATTTCAAAAAATATTAGAGATTCACCATTTAAAGAATGTACTCCTTATAAAGTGGTGAAATGAGAGTACTAAATTTATTCTGTAGATTAGAAAACTATACTAAACCCCATTTTTCAATAACATAGTTTAGCTGACGTAGGCTTTATGGAGAATCAAAAACTACATGAATATTTTATGAGTGGGGATGTGGATGTCACCACTATATTTGAGATATTAGGAAAATTAATTAATTTTAGACTCCAATAGCATGATATAAAATGGTGACAAGAACATCTAGGTAGACACAACTAGAGAACTAGTCAGTCATGAATAGACGATGTGAAATATTGAGCATCGTCTATAAACCCAAAAATATGTTGTAGTTATACGTAAACCCATGAGCACATTACACACATCAGTCCATAAGAACAAAAGATATCGATTTGACACACAAACACATTGTCAGTAAGTAATAACCTCGCGAGATCAAATCCATTCTAGTAAGGGTAACCACTGAAATAGAGGAGGAATTCACTAATTCATACGATCACGTATCTCTCTAATAACATATAACCATATGAATTTAACAGAGGATAATAAAAGATCAAAAAGCAGGACCAATGCATGATTAATAATATCCCAAGGGTATCCTCCTTGATCCAAAGTCCTGATTAAAAAAATCATCAAACAAGATGATCAATTTCCAACTAAATATGGGAGGGTCCTACCTTGAACACACCATCCAAAATGGTAAACTATGAGTGACGATAATCTTTTAGCCAACAAAGCATAATGCCTCTCTATTTTCCACTGGATCACATCATCCAACAAACAATCACCAGGGGATCTCATTGACCTACCTCGGGGCTAAAACCAAACATGAGGCTCCCATGGTCTCCATGGTCACAACACAATAGAGATTTCCTACTAGGTACTCTCCTGGTACACCCAAGTTGTTGGTCTACACTCATCAAAAAAATCCCCAAATGGCTTAAATACCTTGGTAATAGTAGGACACCCTATGACAAATTTATCTAGATCATCCAAATACAAGGGACATTACTAGTGTGAACACATCCCAAATAACCCTCAATGACCTTCAACTGATTCTTGATCCACAATTCTTCTATAGGAGGATCAAAAATCACTATAGCAACAAAAATGGAATTAATAATGGTCCCCAGGACAACCTCAATGAAGGACACTACCAGGGTTCTCAATACAAATGAAATCTCATTGATGATACTAAGCAATTAAAACCTTACTCAACCTCACTGATAAACAAATGATCTAGGGGTACTCACTCACCCATTAGAAAATACAAACAATTTCTTCCATGGGGGAATCCTTAGAAGCTGACTATGACCCCCACTGATCACTTGGTCTAAAACCATCCAACAAGGGAATACTTGATATACCCTTGGAATCATCTCAAAATATCAGCAGTACTCATCCATAACTTCCATCCTACACTAAAAGCCCATCCTAGAGGATTTGACAGCTTTGGTCATCAAACCGAAGAGAAACCATTAATCAACATGAAGCTCAAGTGAAGAGACCTGACAGAAAGGGACAAATTAATATCACCTTATAGATATTACTTGATCCCACCTTTTTTGATCCTTCTAACAAACCTAAAATAAATTCCCATGACACTCTAAAGCTAGGATGATCCTCAACCTCTCAACCCTCTCGTAGACCCCATATCTTAGAACCCAACACCTAATATGATTATAAAACCTAACCTAAAGGAAATCATCCTTCCAATAATTTCCCATAAAAGAATGTCTACTTATACCCTAAAAATTAAAATGATTCTATGACTTTGATATATATAGAAGAATTGTAAGAATAAAGAACTAAAATTTCTATTTCTATCCTAATGGATAAAATGGGAAAATATTCAAGGATAGGAAATGTAAATTGTGTGTAATTGGGGTACACAAAATGTAACCCTATATTTCTTCCATGTATGTGTTCCACAATCCACTTTTATTGTACATTTCAAAATTAATTAACTTTATGTCTACTAAACTGTGTTTACCCCTACATGGGTACTTGCCTTTGCATCCTAGAACCCAATAGACATGTACAAAGCCAGAGTACAGGACATATACCGCCCTGTACATGGAATGTTATAATATATGGAACACTAGAACATGTATCGATCCATTTAATCTACAAGTGTGTCTATTGTTATATTGTATGAACCACACCCACAGTCTAGATGTGTACCCTACATGACAATATACCCCCAAACATGGTGTCTGGTTGAGAACTAATGAACACCCCAAAAAAAGGAAAAACGTTATGTACTCCATAGTAAAGAGAGTGTACCCTAAATACGTCATCTTTCTAAAAGAGGATGAACATAGAACATGTTTTTCATAGAATAAAAACCATGTCTAGGGTATTCACAAATAGAAACCCCTGAAATGGAATGAAACACCCAATTTCATCTCAAGGGCCATATATTGACCCCTATTGGGTATTTAATAAAATTGGGCCTTCCACTTTGTTAAAACCACTAAAACAATGATCTGATTCATAATTTATACCTACTGTATGACGATAAAATGTGACCCAACCTATGCGGTATCACCTCCACCTCTCCTTATCCCTCTATTTTCTCCATATCCATCTCTTAGTTGAAGACCCACAAATAGAAGATACCCATGGGAATAAAAGGTATGATTGTGGGGTATTAGAGAAAATGAAATGGAAAATTGAAAAATAAATAAGAAATAAAAAGAAGAATAAAATAAAAGGGGCTCATTCCTAATCCAATCACAAGATGAAATGATAAGATTTTCCTAAAAGACCCCACCCCATTACACAGTCAACCATGAAGAATGACTCGTAATATTATAATCTACATAAAAATATTGGTGAACAGTAATGTGTGAATAAATTAATATTTAATTAGTTATATAATAAATATTCCATAAAAATTCGAACAACACAGATATCCACGAAACATTTATACTAGGATAAAAACGTTATTTCAAGACCAATAGAGTCATTAACAAAATTATATAAGATAATATAATAGGGTAATTTACAATTTTTCCCATAAAAACTCTCAGGAACAAAATAGTTCAACTTTCCCTTGATTTTAATATCCCTTGAAGATGCATAATGATAAAAAATTCCCACACCAAAAACTTATTTCCCCTAAGATGCCTCAATGGAAAACTAGTAAAATTGCTCTCCCTATGCACGAACACATCCAAAGCTATATCAACCATCCTAGAACTGGTATTATAGCATCCAAAACTATCTACCTACATGAGAGAGATTATACTTTTACAGATCTGATTCTCCCAATCATTGGAATATCCTTATGATCACACCACTGCCCAACATAAAACCATATTACCTACACTACATCATTAACCAAACACAATGGATAGAAAAAGTAAAAATTCCAACACCATTGCACCATTATGAAAACTAGAAATATATTTAATCAAAAAACCATTTAAATGAGGATAATGATCTCTAACAACCTAATGTGTACTCCCTTACAAATGGATTTCTATATACTTCTCTAAAAAATTAAATTTGAATTTTGATCATGTGGTCCAAGTCCTACCGAAACAAGGATAGTTCCATTAAAACAACTGACCATGATCCTCATTCATGATAGTTCAAATGAAATGTAGCACTCTATATACTCCCCATCAAAGGTGGTGAATCTTCACCATTCCAAGATCAACCAAACAAAAACCATCCACTTAGGAATTGATCAAAATCACCAAGCTCCAACCATTCTATCACCATTCTAACAAAAGTAAATTCAAAATGAGCAGGGTTATGGGTCCAATATGAACAAAAACATCAATCTTACCATGTTATAAGGATCTCTCCAAATGATCCACTACTCAAACACCTAGAATCATCATGCATAACCATGCCCTAGTGAATGAAGACCTCAATAGTCCCACCAACAATGAAATGTCACACCCAACCATGTTATCGATGACAAAAAACAAAAAAACCCACCACACAACCCAACAGACCACACATGGAAATAATAGTTCCCTATAAATAAATAAAAACCATGTAATTCAAGGGAAGCACTATGTTAGGGAAACACGATCCTAATAAAAAATTGTATTTATCAACCTTTCCTTTTTTAATTTAAAAACATGGCACCCAAATCCCTCATCAACCCAAATGTGTATGGATGAAACCCATGATGAAGGGTCCATATCTCCATAATAGTTGATTCTCTCATCATAATATCCACATGAACTATAATACTAAAAAAAATATATAAATGTATTTTAGTTGTGTAATATTATGTGATGTAATTATAAAAGAGGAAACTATATGAGAAGTTGATGACACTTTAAATAAAACTAACCTCCATTGTCACGACCCCCTCCCACCAAAGATGCCCCTCCTGAGCTGGAAATGGTGAATGGGAGATAATGACCCCCGAGTCCCACCTCCTGTAGGCCCCGGAGTGGCGACTAGTATCAAGGGTATGAGTTTTCACAAATATGGGAGGCATTACCCTTTTTATTATTTACTATCAGGAAATAGGATGAGTCAAACACCAAAAGAAAAAGGAACAAGTGAATTAAAATAAACCAAAAACCAAACCCATATGCATGTTTTATACAATACTGAAACAAAAGTACATGTACAAGAAAAACGTCGATGTACGATTCCCAAAAAAGAAATAAAAAACGTCAACCAGCAAACTCCAACGACCAAATCGAAAGGTCCAACACGGTCCCTAATGTCCTCCTGAAAACCTGAAAGTAAACGTAGGGTGAGCATACAAGTATACATAGTAGTAAAATATATATATCTCATGCACAGGTGGGGATACATCCTAATTCCCTGTGAGAAAATAGAAGGAACCAAAGCCTAGAAAGTAATCTATCCACACAACCTTACAAGACATGCTCACCAAATATCGCATGTCAATAGAGTAGTATAGTAAAATTATCAATGTATGGGTACCCCGCAACACCTTCCCACTGAATACTGCTCAAGCCCTCACGCCTAATGCTCTGATGCTTCCCCCTCTTTATGAGGTAGTACCGTAACCTGGCCATACGAAGCTCGAGCTAGTGCCTCAACCTGGCCATATGAAGCTCATAGTATCCCTCCTACACTCAATCCTTGTCCATAACCACATCTCATCCCGAATACACCTATGATCCCCATAACATATCATCTCAAAGACACCTAGGAACATATCACATCCTCATCCAAAAGACTCTTAGGAAACATCTGTTGTAACCTACCTAAAGGATCTTGGGCTATAGAACCTGGAAGAGGAAGCACAGGGAAGAACAGTAACAAGCCATCCTTTAGGTGTTTGAGAATCTCACCCCCTCCCATCCCACAGGTGTTCGGAACGTAGTTCTAAACATGGTTTGGGTGCGTAAAGAACCATAAAAGGTACATAATTATATAATTATATCAACCACTCAGCCCATCCTAAGGTTTCTACACAAAATATCTGAACACATGCCTCGACACTGCTACCTCGAAAGTATGCAAACAATAAACAGCCCCAAACCCCATTAAGCTTTTCATGTTTCAATAGTTTTAGTTTATCAGTTCCATTACTACCGAGCAACTAAATAAAACCAAACAAGATCAATAGTACCTAAAAAATATCCCAGCCAACCCCAAATAAAGTTAGTCAAGTACAAGAAACAAAATACCATTTTATTTTCTCATCCAATAAATTCCATTGATATTCCATATTTTATCAACTACCTGTCCCCACAATTAATTAGTCAACTCTTCCACTTTTATTCATATGCACAACCTATCCCTATAGCCCTACTGATAACCACCATAACCACAAACACATTGGAAACAAAACCCGTACCACATCATCATCCCATTGATACCATTTACCACAGCTCTACTGCCCATCACAACCATATCATACAATCCAACCCACAACTCAGCCAACTGCAGCCCCGCTGCTCACCCGTTCCACAACAACCCAGGAAACACCGCATTACATAATTAAACCCCAACAAGCACCCACAAATTCATTCTTTCATTTGGTTTAATCGGGGTGATCATACAAGGGTTTCAGGTATTCATTTCATCATCAAACATTACATGATTAACCAATTTCCACATTCTATGAAATTATATCTAAAAAATAATCTATAAAAATAGGGAAACATTTTATTGCGCAAGCAAATGCCCCCAACGACCGTGATTTTCAGTAGGCATAAGGCTATTCAATTCACAACACAATCAAAGTGTAATAATTTATGAAGATAATACAACAATAACAAAATTATTTCCCCAAAACCGTTCTTTAACCAGTTATTATCATTATTTACTGGTTCAACTGTATCTCATGAAATCTAGAGGATAACCAACCCACATTGTAGAGACCCAAATCCTGACGTACATGGACATTACATTACTTTTTCGGAATACTTAGTACATAACAAAAACACACACACAAGGACCGTAATAGTTTAGTGTCTTTGGAAACCCGGAATATAATCTTCTAATCGTGGTGAAATATCTTCAACATCTCCCATAAAGATCATTTTTTTGAAACGTAAATCCTTTCTTTATATCCTAGGGAAAATAAAACATAAAAGGGTGAGCTCAAATGCTCAGTAAGGGTAAACAAAAGAAATATAAATCACATCATATTCATAAGAACATATCTTTTGTAAATCTTAACCTGCAAAAGAGATCATAATTTCATAACATGGGATAAATCATAGTAGTGAAATGTAATCCAAATAATCATAACCTAAAACATGAAACTTTTTGGCATACACACATAATCATAGAGAATAATTTCTTATTAGTCAAGACTCATTGCCAAGACTATATTATTGGACAAAGTCCCTTTCTGAACCGAGTTCACTCCTCGTTTCAGTCCTGTTTCACTGAACCGGTATAACCTACCATTCCAGCCTTGTCTATCTCATGAGATATAAAATCTTTACCCAATGAATTGGAGGGAGATATAGGTCCCACCCATCTCATAATGATACCATTCTTATGTGTGCCACAAAATCGGAAACCATACATCATTACATAACCCATGTAATAAAAATGGGAATCTTAAACATCGTGACATCATAAAACAATTCATATAAGATAAAGGAATTCAGAAAAATATAATTCCATCACAACATAATCAAATCAATGTAATAATAGCGATAGAAACATAACCCTTTATTATCATATATGGAAAATAATTTTGATAAAACACTGGAACTCCATTCTTGAGGAAAATATCCTTTCTGCTTCAGAAACACTTTTCCTTTCTTAACATGTCGTACAATTCTGAACTAACCGAATTTGATTAAAAATAAACTTCAAAACTTGTAAAGGAAGATTCTTGGAAACAATGTTTTAAAAATCCATTCATTCCGTATAAGTTAAAAAACATTCTTCTCGTACTTTTGTCGGAAAAGTCAAAAAGTTCCTCGTACGAAAAACGACAAAAGATTCCTTTCATATCTTTTACTAAAAACTAACCAAAGGGTAAAATTGGATATAAACTATTGTAGAAGGATATAAATATTACATATTGAGGAAACATGTATGTGGATGATAAAATACACCTCAGTAAATTCCAAAGTATAAACAATCTCGGATAAAAATGAGATTGTGATATTTCCCTTACCTTAGGTCCGATTTGCTTCGTAAGTGTCTTAACCTCCTGTATAATGATTTAAATAATTTCATAGACTTATTCCAGAATCATACTCATTGTTATGATATCATATATGGTTCACTTATGACTTTATATTACCCGTTCTTTTGTAAATTCCATGTTAAAAAGCGTTTTGGGTAAAATTGTTTCATTTGTCGTCCGTGTTTTGACTTGTAATTATTCATATGTTTACTTAGATCATAATTACTAAATTCCATAATATAAAACATGATTTATATATAATATATATTCAGAATATAGATATATATAAAAAATCAGTAAATGGAAAGAAAAACACCGTTCATGGAGACGGTAGGCCGTACGTATGCATGAACGCTGTTTTCGTTTCCTTATTGAGTTGAATGGAATTAAGTAGATGACATACATATATATACACATAAATCCAGTATCATTATTATTTCATATATTTCATGATTACTTATTATATATAAATTATAATCATTCATGAATGGTTAACGTGGAGAATGAATCTCATCGCATCGTGGAGACGGTAGTCCGTACGTACGCATGAGCGATGATATCGTTCTCATGATCGTGGAATTGTATTGAAGTGTATGTATAATATTTCAGAATCAATATCACTTTACAATAATCATATATAGTTATTAGGTACACCATTATACCCATCCAAGTAAGGTGGTGGTGGAAAATAGATTACACCACGGCGTGGAGACGGTATTCCGTACGTACGCACGCGCGGTGATTTCGTTTTCCGTAGGATGGATAGATGGTGAAATAGGGTTGTTTCATACTTATAATAACATATCAGTATATTATTGATACTTATTTTATTACTTCATAATGAAACAACTGAAGAAGAAGAAGTGGAAGAAGAAATAAAGTTGAAAGAATCGGTAACGGACATTACCTCTTCTTTGAAGCACCTATTTGAGATATCCTTTTAGGGCACTACAATTGGTCTTTGAGGAAGACCAGAACCTCTAGGATGTTTCTATGGAAGTTTAGAAGATAATATTTCAGGTTTTGGCCGAGCTTGAAGGCACAAAGTGGTGTGAGGAAGAGGGGCAGGAGGTGCTCTTTTATAAGGGAGGAGAGGGGTACCTTTGGAATAACTAAGACTATTATTTAATTATAAATTCAAATTCGGTTTTAAATAGCTCCAAATTGATTTATTTCTAAGCTAAGGTGGGGATGGGTCGAAATTCTCTCATAAAATATAATTTAGACAAGTTTAGGTTCCTATTTTAACCTTATCATTTAGATTTAACATTAAGTTAAATAATTTCACTTTTATCGTGTCTTCTTGTGTTCTTACACTATAAGGTTAATAAACTTACTATAACAAGCCAAACGAACCCCAAGTTATTTATTATTAATATATATAACCTTATCTAAGTAATTTTGCAGAAACGTAGATTTATAGGAATAAAATAACAATTAATAATATAATATTTGTTTTAAAAACTATTTTATGTCAATTTTGATACTATTTAGTAATTGATTTTTTTGAAAACCATAATAGAATGATTACTTCGAAAAAAGTTAATTAAATCAATATTAACATGTCATATTAACCTAGAAAATTATTGGAATTCATAAAAAGTCTCAAATTACATTTATTTGGGTATTTATAACATCAATTATGTCAATATTTCATTAAGAAGATAATTACTGCATCATCATTATGTCATAAATCAATTAACTTATATAATGTCTAAAAATTACAAATAAAATACCATTATTTAGGAAATCTTTTAGTCTTTCTAATGAGTATTTATAGTAGAATTTATATTATTTATAACCCTATATTAAAAATTATCTACTTATTAAACTTCGATTTTAACTATTTTAACACTTTTTTAAATAAATTGATAATAAATGTCCTAATCTAATCCAAGTGGGCCTAAATGATCATATATTATTCCTAAGGTTGTATTGGGTCAAATTACACTTATCCAAAAGAATTAGTACATGTTTTAGGGTAATAATAATAACATTTTTACCCTTAATTACCATATTTAATTTTAACCGTGGTAAAAAAAAGTAAAAAGTTAATATTCACCAAAAATTATTTTCATCTCATTGAACCACATTTTACTTACTAACATCAACCGTGTCTCTCGGATTTTTGAAATTCCACTCACAGAAGCGGTAAAATTAAGTTTTTTGAAAAATTCATTTTTTTACTACCACTTAGTGGTTTCACTATTCGTCAAAAAATGAAAGTTTCCAAAAAAATACCAAAAATTAGGCCTAAGATATATTTGATATTATGAACTCAAAAATGATGTCTATTTTACCAAATTCAAAACATATCAGTTGCATTAATTAATTTAAAAATTAATTCCCGTCGTCAAAACAGATAGCGTGTTCTTAAGAGATAATAACTATCAAAAGATTGACACTTGTTTATGTCTGGTTTAAATGTAGAATTACATCCAATGACCAACATTTTATTAAATTGTAAAAATTTATTCTAAATATACTTTAAAACCACTCAAATTAATATTTTATCACTATTAATTATTTTGATTAAAAAAGTTGTTTTTAATTAAAATTTAGTAATTTTCACTATTCATCAGAATATGAAAGTTATCCGAAAAGTACCAAAATTTCACCTTAGGCTAAATTCGATACTCCGAATCCAAAAATGAAGTCCATTTTGAGAGATAAAATTTCTATAATTATAAAAGGTCGTTATTACTATTCATAACGGCTAGTTTTAATAATATTTTAATAGCATATCGTTGTTTAGTGAAACTCGGGATTGCGTACTACACACGCTATCGAGGAAGGTCGTGATTGCGTGTAATGCAAGGCAAGTCAAGGATGCGTTTTGTGCAAGATTATTTTTGTGTAGCGTACAACACAAGACATTAATGAAATTAAAATTAATATTTTTCATAAAATCTCGGGGTGTTACATTCTACCCCCCTTAAAATGAATTTCTCCCTCGAAATTCGTCAGGGTTATAAATGGTTTACTACTCGAAAGTTTGTTTAATAGAAACCCACATCGTAAAATGGAATACCAAAACATGGCTTTAAAAACTAATGAATGAAATGTAATGGTTACCCAAATTAACTCATCACGGGGTTTCCACGTAGGAGAACATAGGTGAAAATATGGATATGGAAGAAAAATCTAACCATCAAGTTCTGATGGAGAGTGGTAGAGAACATGGCTATGAAAAATCCAACAATCACAAAGCTATTGATTTGTGACGATATAAGGTACCATCTGTTTCATCAAATATAAGAGCACTAGGACAACATTTTTGGTTTTCAAGATCGTTTCCCTAAAGTTGATGAAATTGGAATTAGAAGAAATACTTTCGTGATTTCGGTATAGTCTCACCATTGGTCATTATTTGGAAAATTTCCACTTCATCACTTAAAGAAATGAAGTTGAATTTGTCATTCGTGATGTGTTAGCAGATCATGTGATAGAATGATGGGTCATTCCATCTGTCTCAAACAAAAGGTTAGAAAAGTTATCAAAAAATACATAAGTCCATCTATAGTGAGATTAATCATATATGGTTCCTAAAATGGACTTATACATCATATATCATACTGCTTAATATAATTAAACTATTTTCTACTAAACAGGGACTTCCTGTAGGCCAGTGGTAGGTGATAAAGGTCAGTCGCACTTCGGTTGTGGGTTCGATTCCCACGGCCTTGTCCGACGCGATGGGCTGTCGCCCGTCCTACAGGTTGTCCTTTTTCTAAAACTATATTACTATAACATCACATCAATAATATCGAAGAAACTTCTATCCTTAAACAATACTAATTTCTTTCCAACAAAATCCATTCCAATCTTTAGGCTTATCCATAATACTGCAGTCCAGTCTCATAATATAGTGAAAACGATTACCAGAGATTTAATACCATCGTTGATCCCCATATATCATAAGATATGTCTTGTTGGTCACATTTCAAACAATCAAAGGCCTTAATCATGTATTCTTTTGTAAAATGAATACCCATTGAACCTTAGTGAAAACATGTATGCAGTTAAAAGTTAACACTTTCCAAATACCAAAATCCTCAACATTCTATATACACAAACCATGATATCACTTAGTCCTTATATCAATCCTGAGCTCATGAATACTGTCAAATATTTCATTTTCTTGTTTTCCCTTCATTATGCGCATATCATCTTTTTTCCAAAAATATCTCAATCACTTTCCATGGTTACCGGTACCATAAAATTATTGAAAACCACAATAGACCAATACATAAATATTCCAATATTCCACGATACTATATGCAACATTATTTTGTAATCGCATTACATAAACACTTAATCATTCCACCACATCGTTATCATATTCAACATCGCCAATGGTGATCGCATGTGAATTACCTTTGTCCTTTGCATTAAGTGGTTTCTCATGTCGATCATCACTAACCCTTGGATTAGGGCATTTATTAGCATAATGCCCCATTTTCTTACACTTGAAGCATTAAAGTGTAGTAGGTTCATTCTGTGTATCCCTTCCTTTGTTTGCATCATTATACATCTTCTTCCCATCATTGCGGCATTCAAATGCCCGATGACCTTCCTTTCCACATTTGAAACATTTACTTGTCCCTTTAAGACAATCTCCACCATGCTTCTTTACACACTTTGAGCATAAGGAACCATTCATCTTCTTTTCAGCATTATTCTGAGATTTCTCCTTGAACTCCATCTTTCATTTCTTGTCAAAACTATGAGATGGATAAGTAACACCAACTTCCATTTCTACCTTGATAGCACAACGGACAATTTCTTCATAGCTACTGAAGTCTCTTATAGCTAATGCCCTTCGAAGATTTGGTTTTAAGCCACTGAAGAATCGATAAACTTTACTTTCAGGTTGGATGATAAATCCAGATGCATACCTTGCAAGCCTTGTAAAATTTCCTTCGTATATACCAACAGATTCATCATCCTTTTGCTTTAGTTCGAGAAACTCCTTCTCCATATTTGTTCGAAGAATACGATGGAAGTACTTATTGAAAAATAAGTTCATGAACTCATCCCATTCCATGGACTCAATATCATCTCTTTGCCTCATATTCTTGATAAGATTCCACCATTGATCAGCTTCACCTTCCAAACGATATACTGCTAAGATGAATTTATCATGTTCAGAACATTGAAGAACTGAAAATATCTTTTCAGTGGTACTGATCCATTATTTAGCAACAAGTGGATCAGAAGACCCACTGAAAGAAGGTGGACGTTGCCTCATGAAGGACTCAATAGAATATTGTTCCCCTCTCTGCTCATTTGGAAGTCCAGAATGATTCATAGTTTGTGTAAGTATAGCAATAATATTTTGCACTCCATCTCCCATAACATTTTTTTATTCAGGAGGACAATCATTGCATTGTCCATTGCATTGATCAACACGGTTCCTTCGGGTTCCAGCTATCGTCTAAACCCCAAAAAGAATAGTGTGATAGGAAAAAATCATGCTAGGGAAAAAAACATAATAAAGGGGGAGTACCTTCAATATCTAACATCTTAGGTTTAATTTTAAGATCTTTAGCACAATTCTAGGACTATAACCTATACTTAATACTTAACCTTAGGGACATCCCTAGACATACCTTAGAAATATCTCTAGGGATCTCACTAAAGTTCTCACAGCCTAGTTTCCAAAGGTTGACTAAACCTTTCCTCTGATACCAACTGTAGAGACCCAAAGCCTGACGTACATAGACATTACATTACTTTTGCAGAATACTTAGTACATAACAAAAACACACACACAAGTACCGTAATAGTTTAGTGTCTTTGGAAACCCGGAATATAATCTTCTAATCGTGGTGAAAGATCTTCAACATCTCTGATAAAGATCTTATTTTAAAAAAAAAATAAATCCTTTCTTTATATCCTGGGGAAAATAAAACATAAAAGGGTGAGCTCAAATTCTCAGTAAGGGTAAACAAAAGAAATATCAATCACATCATATTCATAAGAACATATCTTTTGGAAATCTTAACCTGCAAAAGTGATCAAAATTTCATAACATGAGATAAATCATAGTAGTAAAATGTAATCCAAATAATCATAACCTAAATCATGAAACTTTGTGTCATACCCACATAATCATAGTGAATCATTTCTTATTATTCAAGACTCATTTCCAAGACTATCTTAGTGGACAAAGTCCTTTTCTGAACCGAGTTCACTCCTCATTTCAGTCCTGTTTCACTAAACCGATATAACCTACCGTTCCATCCATGTCTATATCATGAGATATAAAATCGTTACCCAATGCATTGGAGGGAGATATAGGTCCCACCCATCTCATAATGATACCATTATTATGTGTGACACAAAATCAGAAACCATACATCATAACATAACCCATGTAATAAAAATGGGAATCTTAAACATCGTGACATCATAAAAAAATTCATATAAGATAAAGGAATTCATAAAAATATAATTCCATCACAATATAATCAAATAAATGTAATAATAGGGATAGAAACAAAACCCTTTATTATCTTAAATGGAAAATAATTTTGATAAAACACTTGAACTCCATTCTTGAGGAAAATATCCTTTCTGCTTCAAAAACACTTTTCCTTTCTTAACATGTCGTACAATTCTAAACTAAAAGAAGTTGATCAAAAATAAATTTGAAAACATGTAATGGAATCTTCTTGGAAATAATGTTTTAAAAATCCATTCATTCCGTATAAGTTAAAAAAACATTCTTCTCATACTTTTGTCGGAAAAGTCAAAAATTACCTCGTACGAAAAATGACAAAAGATTCCTTTCATATCTTTTACTGAAAACTCACCGAAGGTTAAAATTGTATTTAAACTATTGTATAAGGATATAAATATTACATATTGAGGAAACATGGATTTTAATGATAAAATACACCCCAGTAAATTCCAAAGTATAAACAATCTCGGATAAAAATGAGATTGTGATATTTCCCTTACCTTAGGTCCGATTTGCTTCGTTAGTGTCCGAACCACCTGTATAATGATTTAAATAATGTCATTTACTTATTCAAGAATCATACTCATTGTTATGATATCATATATGGTTCACTTATGACTTTATATTACCCGTTCTTTAGTAAATTCCATGTTAAAGAGCGTTTTGGGTAAAATTGTTTCATTTGTCATCTGTGTTTTGACTTGTAATTATTCATATGATTACTTAGATCATAATTACTTAATTCCAGAATATAAAACATGATTTATATATAATATATATTCATAATATACATATATAGAATAAATCAGTAAATGGAAAGAAATACACCATTCATGGAGACGGTAGGTCGTACGTACGCATGAACGCTATTTTCGTTTCCTTATTGAGTTGAATGGAATTAAGTAGATGACATACATATATATACACATAAATACAGTATCATTATTATGTCATATATTTCATGATTACTTATTATATATACTTTATACTCATTCATGAATGGTTAACGTGGAGAATGAATCTCATCGCATCGTGGAGACGGTAGTCCGTACGTACGCACGAGCGATGATATCGTTCTCATGATCGTGGAATTGTATTTAAGTGTATGTATACTATTTCAGAATCAATATCACTTTACAATAATCATATATAGTTATTATGTACACCATTATACCCATCCAAGTAAGGTGGTGGTGGAAAATAGATTACACCACGGCGTGGAGACGGTATTCCGTACGTACCCACGCGCGGTGATTTCGTTTTCCGTAGGATGGATAGATGGTGAAATAGGGTTGTTTCATACTTATAATAAGTATCATTATATTAGTGATACTGATGATATTACTTCATAATGAAACAACTAAAGAAGAAGAAGTGGAAGAAGAAATAATGTTGAAAGAATCGGTAACGGACATTACCTCTTCTTTGAAACACCTCTTTGAGATCTCTTTTTAGGGCACTAAAATTGGTCTTCGAGGAAGACCAGAACCTCTAGGATGTTGATATGGAAGTTGAGAAGAGAATTTGGAAGGGTTTGGCCGATCGTGAAGGCTCAATGTGGTGTGAGGAATAGGGGGAGGAGGTTCCCTTTTATAAGGGAGGAGAGCGGTACCTTTGGAATAACTAAAACTATTATTTTATTATAAAGTCAAATTCGGTTTTAAATAGCTCAAAATTGATTTATTTAGAAGATAAGGTGGGTATGGGTCCAAATCCTCTCATCCAATAGAATTTAGACATGTCTAGGTTCCTATTTTAACCTTATCATTTAGATTTAACATTAAGTTAAATAATTATACTTTTACCGTGTCTTCTTGTGTTCTTACACTATAAGCTTAATAAACATACTATAACAAGCCAAAAGAACCCCAAGTTGTTTATTATTAATATATATAACCTTATCTAAGTCATTTGGCCGAACCTTAGATTTTTAGGAATAAAATAACAATTAATAATATAATATTTGTTTTAAAAACTATTTAATGACAATTTTGACACTATTTAGTAATTGATTTTTGTGAAAATCATAACAGAATGATTAGTTCGAAAAAATTTAACTAAATCAATATTAACATGTCATATTAACCTATAAAACTAGTTTAATTCCTAAAACGTCTCAAATTACATTTATTTGGGTATTTATAACATCAATTATGTCAATATTTCATTAATAAGATAATTACTGCATCATCATTGTGTCAAAAATAAATTAAAGTATTTAATGTTTAAAAATTACAAATAAAATACCATTATGTAGTAAATATTTTTATCTTTCTAATGAGTATTTATAGTGGAATTGTTTTTATTTATAACCCTATATTGAAAATGATTTACTTATTAAACTTTGATTTTAACTATTTTAACCCTTCTTTAAATAATTTAATAATAAATGTCCTAATCTAATCCAAGTGGGCCTAAATGATCATATTTTATTCCTGAGGTTGTTTTTGGTCGAATTACACTTATCCAATAGAATTAGGACATGTTTTAGGGTAATAATAATAACATTTGTACCCTTAATTACCCTATTTACTTTTAACCGTGGTAAAAAAAAGTAAAACGTTACTATTCACTAAAAATTATTTTCATCTCATTGAACCGCATTTTACTTACTAACATCAACCATGTCTCTCAGATTATTGAAATTCCACTCACAGAAGCGGTAAAATTAAGTTTTATGAAAATTTCATTTTTTTTAACTACCACTTAGTGGTTCACTATTCATCAAAAAATGAAAGTTTCCAGAAAAATACCAAAAATTAGGCCTAAGCGATATTTGATATTATTAACTCAAAAATGATATCTATCTTACCAAATTCAAAACATATCAGTTTCATTAATTAATTTAATAATTAATTCCCGTCGTCAAAACAAATAGCGTGTTCTTAAGAGATAATAACTATCAAAAGATTGACACTTGTTTATGTCTGCTTTAAATGTAGAATTACACCCAATGACCAAAATTGTATTAAATTGTAAAAATATATTCTAAATATACTTTAAAACCACTATAATTAATATATTATCACTATTAATTATTTCGATTAAAAAAGATGTTTTTAATTAAAATTTAGTAATTTTCACTATTCATCAGAATATAAAAGTTATCCGAAAAGTACCAAAATTTCACCTTAGGCTAAATTCGGTACTCCAAATCCAAAAATGAAGTCCATTTTGAGAGATACAATTTCTAAAATTTTAAAAGGTGTTTATTACTATTAATAACGGCTAGTTTTAATAATATTTTAATAGCATATCGTTGTTTAGTAAAACTCGGTATTGCGTACTACACACGCTATCGAGGAAGGTCGTGATTGCGTGTAATGTAAGGCAAGTCAAGGATGCGTGTTGTGCAAGCTTCTTTTGGTGTAGCGTACAACACAAGACATTAATGAAATTAAAAAGAATATTTTTCATAAAATCTCAGGGTGTTACACACATGATGCACAAAAGAAAGAGAGATAAAGATAAGCTTTCTACTTGAACATGTTTTGATGTCCCTCTGTGAGAAAAACCACCACGAGGATTTAGCTCACTCCTCCCGACAACTACGTCCTCCCGTGGATAATGTGGCACAATCGCACTATCAACCAAGAGAGACTACATTAAGGTTTAATGTGTCACTTGTCATAGAGTGTCAAGGAGGAACAGAAAGAGGAGATCGAGGAAAGAATAAGAACGGGGTTGAATGTACCATTAAGATGATGTTCGTCGAAGAGCGTTGTTCCCATAAAAAATCAGAAATCTACATAGTAGGAATCTATGAAGATGAAGTCAATGAAGAGGGAATGAAACAACGTACACGATGTTCGCCTCATTGACAGGATCTCGCAATCACCGACAGATCGACGATCAGAGTTTGCATAAAGAAGATAGGAGGAAGGCTTCTAGGTCATTTGGAGCATCAACATGTGGGGAAGAAGAGGGGTCCATAAATAACACGCGGCCCTCTCTTATATAAGCAACGAAAAGGTAAAATGGTATGCAGCGTGTATTAATGAATACACAATGTGATCGTACAACTGTTATGTTATTTGACTGGTCAACACATGACACGTCACTTGGATTCCATGCATTTAATGAAAATAATAACTTCAATTAATAATAGGTGTTTTATTGACCAATAAAATGAGTCATAAAAAGGTATTCATAATTGGTCTTAAAATGACCGTCGTAATTTCAGGGTTATGCTACTACTGACGGTTCGGGAAACCGAGGTCGCATGAGGAAGATACCGTCAAAATACAGTTTTCCCAACAAAAATAAATATTACATTATTATATTATTATTATTTTTAATTTAATTTAATTTAATTCCTTAAATTATCACATTCAAAATCCACACAAAAAATCTTCCCAATTTGGTACACATCACCCCATTCCAACTTGATTGATTTCCTTATTTATTTTATTGCTTTAAATTTTAAATCTGTATTTCATTTAAACTCTTTCTCTCTCCAATCTCTCTTATGATTCACGATTTCATCTCCCACTCCACCAAAAGTGGTGCATGCCCTTTCCATTACTCCATTATCACTTCAATATTATTATTAATAAAATTAATAATAATAACACCCATCATTAATGCTCAAATTTAATCCCATTAAATTAGTTTACCATGGTTATTCTCATATTAAATTAAAACAATTCCTTTTAATTAATCAGAAACTAAAATCCACCATTACCATTTATTTTTTAATATAATAGTAATAAATTTTCTTTCAAATCCATCAATGGGTAACCATCATTATCATTAATAATTATTATTATTATTGACGCCCATTATTATCTTATAATTACTCCCTCTCTCCCGTCACATGATATCCACACACAGTTTGGGAACCCCCTCCATTCTTCATTAACATTTTATTATTTTTTATAATATATTAAATTAATATTATTAATATTATTTTAATATTCCAAAATACAAGTTGGATTCATCCATAAGGGGTTGTTCCCCAAGCATTTCATTCCTTTATAATTTATTACATGCGCCTCGTTTATTATAATTTATTCCTTTATAATTTATTCCATGAGCCTCCCATTATATACCCATTACACAAATAATTTATTATTTATTTAAATATAAATAAATCAAAATGAAACCATGAACCTCCCATAATTGAATTAAATACATTCAATTTCATTTCTTTTCTTTCACAATGAGTAAATTAAAACCATTAAATCTAATTAACAGTAAATATTTTCACGTCACCATTATCAATTATTATTATCAAAAATTATTTTTATAACACACGTCGTCTTTGACCACATAAAAGTTTTTACAATGTAATTGACCAAAGGGTTATGGGCCATTACATCAGATACCTCTCAAAACATTCTCCTCCTAGAGAATTAAAAACCAACCCATAAAAAGGGGAAAGGTCCAAACAACCACCCAGAAAGATACCTCTCAGGGATCTCGTCATAACAAGAATCCAAGCACTATACTAATTATACGAGTTAGGGAATTCCTTCCCCCATGTTGAGATATTATCCACTTTAGGCATCACTAACTCGCCTGTATGGGTTTCATCACATCCACATTAATTCGTCTCGATTAGAGATTAGGTCCTCCCAACCCTATAATTTTGGATTTCTCATACACACACTGCCACCAACACCGCACAAAACAAGCACCACACTTCCCCAACACATGGATTGGGGAATTCATTCTCCCTTTTCAAGATACAATCCTCTTTGGGTGGCACTGACTCGCCCGCATAGGTTTAATCACATCCACATTAATGCGTCTTGATTATGGATCAGGTCCTCCTCTCCCCACATGTTAGGACTCTTCACACACATTTAATGGACCAAATCATGGGCAATAATGAGTTTCAACAATGGAGTGTGATTCTCCTGAATTTAAACAAAACATAAACGAGTGCATTTAAGTAAAACCAAAAACATCTCTCTCGATCTCTGTCCTTGTGAGGGTTGATGCTTCTATTGTGTGCAATTGTCCACATCGCACTCCTCTGCCTCTCTGTTGACGTCCAACTCCTCGACCACATATAGATTGGGGTCCTTGAGGAACTCCCTGTGGTTGGCCACCACATGCTCCATCTCTCCTTGGAGGGACTGGAGCCTGTTGCTTCTAGAAGAGTCGGGCTGGGAATTGCTTCTGGGGCTGGGGTTGAACCTGGCTAGTCCCTCCATATTGAGTTTGAAAAGGGAAATATATTCCAAGATGCCCAAAATTCCCACATGCAAAGCACCTCGTTCCCTAGCCCATAGAAAATGGGCAGAAATCATGTTATTGGTATGGGACCTGTTGAAGTCTGCTCCCTGCCGATCGAATCATTGAAGGTTCTGTTACTGGGGATCTACTACTGACAACCTCCTTCTTGCACGAACTTGGGTGCCTCCTCTCTCACAGTATACCTACTTGTGAGTGAATCCTCTAGATTATCTCCACCTTATTCTATACATACAGGTATATTGGTAAAGAGAAAGGGGTCACCGTGCACCAAATAGAGGGGTGAAGTGGATCCTCTAAATGTCTGGCTCGGGAATCCTCATCCGGAAAGAGATTCGGGGAAAACAAATGAGATCCTTGAACTTGACCCCTAGTTCCCTCACTGACATGCTTTCTTGTTGGAGGTACAACAACTCCTACCTTTTCTCGTCCTTCCTCATCGAGGAAAGAAATTCCTCATGGAACTCCTTATCGAAGTTGGCCCATAGAACATCTGTCTCCTTCCCCTCCCCAAGGTAAAGCATCCACCACTGACGTGCCCCTCCTTGCAGCTGCCTTACTGATAGAGGATCCCAGTACTCTGAGGGAGCCCTAATTAGCCCAAATGTGATCTCGAGTTACTCCAACCAACTCTCTGATTCCGTATCCAAAGTGCTGCCTTCATACTTTTTCAAGCTCTGTCACTGGAAAGCACATAACGTGTGCTGCCCCAAGTCATCTTACCCGTCTTAGTCAATCCTCAGCTGATCGACCATCTAAATCTACTAGGCCTCAACTGTCCGAGTCACCCAGGAACAACGTCCTGGTGCCATAGCTATATGTTTAACAAAATACACCTAATCCCTTGTATCAAGGAATGTTTCTCAAGGTTTCATTTTATCATTTTATTTCGATTTCTCTCCTAGAACACCCAAATCAAGTAAAACACAAATCATGATGATACATATACCATTCCGAGGGTCTCTAACCTGCAATCAATATAGTCTTACTTGGTTGTTCGGTAAGCTGAGAGTCCTTGCATCGGATCACGGGGGGCCTTAAAATCATTTGTCCTTGCCGGTCTTCCATGGCCTATGTCACGCACCTAGATCAGCCAATATTGTTTCCCTACCATCCCATGAATCCTCACTATGTCTAACTCCAGACTCCATCCTATCTCTCAACCACAAGGCTCTAATACCATTATGTCACGACCTCCCCCCACCAAAGATGCCCCTCCTGAGCAGGGAATAGTGAAAGCGAGATAATGACCCCCAAGTCCCGCCTCCAGTAGGCCCCAGAGTGGCGACTATCACCAACTATATGATTTTTCACAAATATGGGAGGCATTAACAATTTTATTATTTAAGATCAGGGAATAGTATGAGTCAAACACCAAAAGAAAAAGGAACAAGTAAATGAAATTAATCCCAAAACCAAACCCATATGCATTATTTATTCAATACTAAAACAAAATTACAAGTACAAGAAAAACTAAAAAGTACGATACCAAAAAAAAGAAAGCAAAAACAGCAACCAGAAAACTCCAACGCCCAACAAGCATGGTCATGAACGGTCCCTAAAGGCCTCCGGAAAACCTGAAAGTAAACGTAGGGTGAGCATACAAGTATACTCAGTAGGAAAACCTAAATCTCTAGTATACATGTGGGGAGACATCCTAATGCCCCATGAGAAAATAGAAAGATCCAAAGCCTATCAAGGAATCTATCCACCCAACCGTAAAAGCCACACTCACCAAATATCGCATGTCAATAGAGTAGTATACTAATATTATCAAAGTATGGGTACCTCGCACCACCTTCCCACTGAATATTTCTTAATCCCTCACGCCTAACACTCTGATTCTTCCACCTCTTCCTAAGCTAGTGCAGCATCCTGGCCATACGAAGCTCGAGGTAGTTTCACAACCTGGCCATACGAAGCTCATTGTATCCCGTCAGCACACAATCCAGGTCCATAACCACCTATCATCCCAAAGATACCTGTGATCCACATCACATCTCATCCTAAAGACACCTGGGATCATATGTTGTAACCTTCCTAAAAGATATTGGGCTATAGAACCTGGAAGAGGGATCATATGGAAGAACATTAACCAACCATCTTTTAGATGTTTGAGAATCTTAACCCCATGTCCCACGGGTTTTCGACATGTTGTGCTAAACACTGATGGGGTGCACAAAGAAACATAAAACGTACAGATTTATACAATTATATCAACCACTCATCCCATCCTAATGATTCTACACAAAATATCTGAGCACATGCCTCAGTATTGCAACCTGGAAAGTATGCACACAATAAATAGCCCCAAACCCCATTAGGCATTTCATGTTTCTACAGTTTTACTTTATCAGTTCCTTAACTACCGAGAAACTAACAACAACCAAACCAGATCAATCATTCACAAAATATATCCCTACCAACCACAAATAAAGTTAGGGAAACACAAGCAACACAATACCATTTTTTATCATCCAATCAATTCCATTGAGTTTCCGTATTTTATTAACTACCATGCCCCACAATTCAATAGTTAACTCTTCCACTTTTATTCATATGCACAACCCATCCCTGCAGCCATGCTGCCAACCACCATAACCATAAACACATCAAAAACAAAATGTGGACCACATCATCATCCTTTTGATACCATTTACCATAGCTCTGCTGCCCATCACAACCATATCATACACGCCAACCCACAACCCAGCCAACTGAAGCCCTACTGCTCACCCATTCCACAACAACCCAAGAAACACCCCCTCACATAATTAAACCCCAACCAGCACCCACAAATTCATTCTTTCATTTGGTTTAATCGGAGTGATCATACAAGGGTTCCAGGTATTTATTTAATCATTCAACATTACATGATTAACCAATTTCTACATTCTATGAAATTCCATCCACAAAACAATCTAGAAAAACAGGGCAACATTTAATTGTGCATGCAATGGCACCCAATGACCGTTGTTTTCAGTATTCATAAGCCTATTCATTTCACAACACAATCAAAGTGTAAGCATTGGTAGAAATAAAACAACAATAACAAAATTATTTCCCCAAACCCGTTCTTTAACCAGTTATTATCTTTATTTACTGGTTCAACTGTGTCTCATGAAAAAATAGGATACCCACCCCACATGATGCACAAAAGAAATAGAGATGAAGGTAAGATCCCTACTTGAATAGGTTTTGATTTCCTTCTTCGAGAACAACTACCACGAGGATTTCGATCACTACTCCTGACAACTATGTCCTCCCGCGGATGCTGCGGCACAACCACACTAACAATCAATAGAGACTCCATTAAGGTTTATGGTGTCACTTGTCATATCATAGAAAGGGGAAACAGAAAGAGGAGATTGATAAAGGAATAAGAATGAGGTATAATGTACCATTAAGATGAACTTTGTGGAAGAGCATCGTTTCTGTCAAATATCAGCAATCTCCTCAGTTGGAAACTATGAAGAGGAAGTCAAAGAAGAGGGAATGGAATGAGGTGCATGATTTTCACCTCGTCGACATGATTCTGTAGCCACCGACAGATCGACGATCGGAGTCCGGATGATGAAAATAAGAGGAAGGCTTCTGGGTAATCCGGGAGCATCGTCGTGTGGGGAAGAAGAGGGGTCTGTAAATAACATGTGACCCTATTTTATATAGGCAATGAAAAGTTAAAACAGTACACATAGTTTATAAATGAATACACTATGTGATCGTACAACTGTTACACAGTTTGACTGGTCAACAAACGACACATCACGCAGTTTCTATGGGATTAATGATAATAACAACATCAATTAATAATAGGTGTTTTATTGACCCGATACATGAGTTATAAAAATGTATTTATCATTGGTCTTAAAATGACTGTCATAATTTTAGGGTTATGCTGCCGCAGAAGGTTCGTGAAACCGAGGTCGCACGAGGAAGATACCGTCAAAATTTAATTTTCCCAACAAAAATAATAATTACATTATTATATTATTGTAATTTATAATTTGATATAATTTAATTCCTTAAATTCTCAAATTCAAAATCCATGCACAAAATCTCCCCAATTTGGTGGGCATCACCTTGTTCCACCTTGATTTATTTCTTTATTTATTTTATTGCTTTAAATTTTAAATCATTATTTCCTTCAAAACTCTTTCCCTCTATAATCTCTTTTATGATTCATGATTTCTTCTCCCACTACACCAAAAGTGGTGCCTCCCCTTTCCTTTACTCCAATATAAATTCAATGTTATTATTAATAAAATTAATAATAATAACACCCATCATTAATGATTTAATTTAATCCCATTAAATTAGTTTACCATGGTTATTCTCATATTAAAATAAAACCTTTCCACTTAATTAGCCACACACTAAAATCCACCATTAATATTTATTATTTAATATAATAGTAATAAATACTCCTTAAATTTCATCAACGGGTCGCCATCATTATCATTAATAATTATTATTTTTATTGACTCCCATTATTATCTTATAATTACTCCCTCTCTCCCATCACATGATATCCGCGCACGGGTTCGGAACCCCTTCAATTCTTCATTATCATTTTATTATTATTTTTTATCTATTAAATGAATATTATTATAATTATTTTAATATTCCAAAATAAAAGTTGGATTCACCCATAAGGAGTTGCACCCCATGCATTTCATTCCATTATAATTTATTACATGCGCCTAATTTTTTATAATTTATAACTTTATAATTTATTCCATGCACCTCCCATTATATGCCCATTACACACATAATTTATTATATATTAAATTTTAAATAAATAAAAATGAAACCATGCACCTCCCTTCATTGAATTAAATACATTGAATTTTATTTCTTCTATTTCACAATGATTAAATTGGAACCATTTAATCTAATTAACACAATATATTTTCACGCTACCATTATCAAATATTATTATTATAACATGTGTCGTGTTGGAACACGTTAAATTTTTACAAAGTAATGGACAAGAGAGGTCTGGTCCATTACATCTATCATCATTAAAAGAACCATAAATAGACATATTCCTTGTAAATCCAATGTTCCTTGAATGATGCATGAATACTGGCCTATTTTCTATGATCCAAGATCTAAAAACTAGAATTACCCAGAAATCCACAATATCATGTTCATCAAATTAGATTAAATCACAAAATTGTGATGAAGAAGTCAAAGAATGGTAATCTCATTCCCTATAAGCATGAACTTTTTATTGGAAAAGGAGTTTGTGAAAGAGCAGTTTGACATCCATCATAAGTTCCAACACATTCCATGATCTCGTATCTACCAAATCCATAAATCCTAAAATAGATAATGATATGATTTTTTTAATGAACCACCCCAGTTCTACCTGACACATCATCTCATCTTTCACACCACAAAGAATCTACTATGGCTCTCCAAATACTAGAGGCTACCGACTAGCATTGAATGTCAAAAAGATGAACATTGGAGATAACACATTTTTTTTTGATTTTGAAATAACATAACAAAATAAATAAACCCATACTTATATATTTGCAATAATGAATAGAAAATAGATACACATAAAAAAGGGAATGCTATAAAAAAAAATTAGGCATACAGTCATATAGTATCAAATCCTAAAAAATATACAACAATCGATTACCAACTAGGTCGACCAAATAATATTATAAAAAAAAATTAATAATTATAACCTAGTCTTTATGATTCTTGAGCTTCAAAAACATTATACTGAGACTCAATGTTGGTATCTCTTCTTGAACAAGCAACACTAGGCCACTGCCCCATCTGTTGTGAAACTTGTGCTCTAGCCTAAAAACACACGGCATGTCTACATGCCCACTACAATGTAAATACAAATGGAGGGAAATAATTATAAGTATCCCCCCATGATAGACCTATATTGTATTGTCACAACATTTTCATGCACACATGATATGTTTATACTAGATGAAAAATAAAATAGATGGAATAAAAAGAAAAACTACATAAAAACAACATGAGAAAAATTCATGTATCCAACCATAGATTCTAGTGTTACACCCATGGTTAATCTACCCCAACTATAGACAATCCTATATTATATAAAACACATGACAACTGGTTCATCCTCCAGGTATATACTAGAGCTCCAAGATATCTAATTACAAATTCATGAATTTTCGACCCCATGGTAGTAACCATATAGGTCCATATGAAAAATAAAATCTTACAGGTTGAAGGATTCCAATAAAATTATCCAAAATGGTTGCACGAATATCTTGGCTTATAAAACTAGATAACATTTCAGTCCCAAAAGTCATGTAGAAAAAATAATGCACCAGTTATGGACTCCAAAATATATGGTATCAATAAATAAACTGAGGATAAAATGGAATAGATAGTTCTAGGAGCACAATAGGTATCCTTGGAGGTTTCACCAACTCCATGAGTTCCTCTGAACCCTACGATACTATAACCACTCTATCTAGAGTACACAACCATCTAGAGGGTGGATGTAATCATCTATATAGTACATTAGCTCCCCAATCCCATATAACCATAACCATAAAATGGAATTGAGAACTAAAAACATATGGTGAATGCTGGATCCATGATACTATAAGGGTCTCCACACCAAGAAACATTCCTCAGTAGAAACAACCTCAAACAGTGTAGCCATTGAAAAACCGATCTTGGGAAAATCCAAACATAAATCCAATATCCATTAAGCTAAACTAACAACACTGATCAAATATCATCCAATAAATCTTGTGTATTATGCATGATACCCTAGATATTAGTACCCAATAAACATTAAACACAGTATTTGAATGACCCACCTTACTGAAAAACGGATCCTCAGGGCTCTCATGGCCTCAGCGTCTTAGAATAAATGTGTAGTGTAACAAAATACTTGTGTCCTTCACTAAATATAACAATCCACACCCATTCAAAGATCCTCAAATGTCCCAAACATTCATAAAAAGAGTAGTAAACCCAATTATGGATTAACCTATATCATCCAAAATCATGAGAAACACCACTTGTGGAAACATCCCAACTGTAACGAAGTATCCTTCAATTATCATCAACCAACAATGCTCCAAAAGGGGAATCTATAATTAGGATCCCATGAATAGGGGAATTCTCAACAGTCAAAATGACCACATCAAATAATGACCCTACAAGGGATACTCATAAAAAATAAAAACATTGAGGAAAATATCTTCCAAAAACAACCTTAGCTGGAAACCCAGTCAAAAAACCCTTCCATGTGTTCCATCTCTCCCACAAGGTCATCCAAAAAATTCCATACCACACCTGCATCCTCAGTAGCTAACTACGACACCCATTGAAATCTTGATTGGAAACCAACTAAAATGGGAGTCCTTAAAAGACCCTTAAACTAATTTCAACATCCCAAAATCCCAATGTTGTAACTCCCATACAATTAAATCAAATTGTAATTAAGGATCCAGTATATATTGTATTAAAACCTAGGAGTTAAACATCAACTACACTAACATTGAGTTATTAGTTCTAACATGCTAGTAAAAAGATGAATCACCTCAAATATACTACTAAATACCAGATTCTGGGATCCATCCAAATAACTTGAAATAGATCACAATGAATCAGTCAATCTTGGATGTCCACTAAGCTCACAATCCTCACCTAGGGCAGAAAACATAAAAAATAACCCCGGAGAAGATTTTGAAAATAAACCATGAGGAAGTAATCCTATAAATTATATCCCATAAAACACCATACATATGTCTTATAAATTTGGATAGGATTCCACCATCATGATTTATATGGAATAACTAGCAAAATGGACTACTAACAAGTGATATTATAAAACTAGGGAAAATAGGCCAAATGGACCACGGTAGGAAAAGTACCATGCATGTTCATGGGGTATATGGTGTGTAACCCCAATGTTACAACATATCGTTGTTCCTTATTTACTCAAAATGTACTTTCCCAAATTGTACATCATGTTTTATTAATACACGATGTGTACCCCAACATGGGTATATTACTGTATACACTAACCCCTACATATAAATACAACACCCGAGTATATCGCGGGTAACCCCACATGGGATACCTACCCATATATCACTCCATATACACCATAACAAGACAAACTATGTTAGTAATATTTTTTCCTAAAAAAAGTGTGGTATACTATATTATATTATATATTATTATGTAAATACAACACATTGTGAAATCAGTGAAAATTAATACCATTAATAAAATCATTATATTAGTTTGAAAATAAACCCATGAAAATTCCAAACATTACAACTGCACAAAAATTAAAAAATAGAAAAACTATAATGGGAAAATGTGAATCACCTTAGTCTTCCATAATAATCCCTCCCCTGAACAACAATATTGATATGAAATAGAATATTAGTAAACATATCACTAAAATTGTAAATGAAAATATAGACCCTTCTGAGGAATTGTAGTGATTGTTTAATACAACAATGAAGATTTATTTTTATGAGGTAATATGATCATTGGTAATTGTAAAATGGACACTAAAATATTATGTTTCTCGTTAGGAATACTAATATGGTCATTTTGAATAGTAACAAGATTGCTGAAATAGAAACCCAACTGTCAAAATAATAATTTAACCTGAAAATAAAAACATGAAATATAAATAATATTAAAATTTTGTAATTTAAGAAAATATAAATATTTTAACTCTATAAAATAACTATTAAGACTAAAAATATATGCACTTTTTTATACTATAATTATTTTAATGTATTTTACAAAAATAATAATTTTTTATTAAAAATTAAAATTACATATGTTAGCAATATATTTTAATATACCAGTTTTCATATATCAAATCATCATGTAAAAAGATTCCAAGGTTGGGTTTTTGGTAATTTTCTAAAATGACACAATTTTTACAAGAATAGTTAAATTTCTAGTTTCACAATATTGTGTTTTAATGACATAATGATGACACAATAATGACTTAATAAATGTTGAAATGATAATTTTGACCCAAAATAAATTAAAACATATAAATGTAATGGGAAAAAATATCAAACATAATTTTTAACCTAAAATAAATTTTCATAAATCTAATTTCAGAAGTATTTCATTAAAAAATTAATTTTTCATTTCTTCATATTATTTTTGATTTGTATAATAAATTGTAAATATAAGGTTTCTAAAAGTTATAATATCATTTTATTTAATTCATAATATTACATTATTATATAAATGATATAATTCAATGGATTTCCATAATATTATATTTTTTTCATCATTTTATCCCTAAAATACCCATCTCCCTCCCCGTGGAAAACCAATCACCACACAATTAACAAAGAAAACAACAATTCCAATATACCCTCAATTAAAAATATAATAAATATTATAGAAATTATATATAAAAACAACTTCATGCATTAAGAGAGTTTACTGTATTATAATAAAACAACATGAAGATAAATGTATGTTTTGATAATCACTTTTCAAATTTTTTACTTCTCACAAGTCCAAAAAACATATTTTTTTACATTTTTTTATTTTAAATGTGAGTTGGTATGAAATGTTATTTCACGCAATTTTATAAATATTTGTTTCAGGTCAATTAATAAAAAAAATTAAAAAAAAATTATTATATGTCTGTAGATGTTTTTAATTATATAACAGACGTGAAAAAGACATGTATATTCATTTTCGAGACTGCTTATTTGATAATCGACATGAATAAAACAATTATTATTTGTTTCTCAAGTTGGTTATCAAATAAATGACTTTAGTTTTTTTAAAATAAAGATTGTCTCATCATATATAAAATATTCAAGAACAAAAAAGAGGAAAACATGCATAAAATAAGTCGAAAAAATGATGAATTAACCAACAAAACAGACTTACAATGAGACTAGTAATGTTTCCATCATATATAGTAATAAAATAAAATATAATTATACTTCTGAAATAATTCTCACATTAAATTATTAATTGTCTCAACTCATATATAATATAAGGATCAGGTTCATGAAAATTATATATATTAAAAGGAATCCATTTAACATGTATTTAGGATAAAATAAATAAAATACTAATGAAAAATGAATAAATAAATCTATCCAGGTGGAATGTTATAAGTCTTCTCTATGAAATTATTTCATATATAAATCTTAAAACATAATATCCACATTCAATTACAACTTATTGTTTATGAAAATTTCTTTTAAAAGATATTTTCAATTAAAAAAACATTTTTATGTAATATATCAAAATGTTAGTTTTTGTAAATGAAAATTCACTTTTTCTTTTATATATCTGATTTTGGATCTCATAATTATTGTGGTCTCTCTAAATAAATTTCATTCCCAATATGAAAATTATATGAATAAAATAAATTGAAAATTCATTGGATTATAAACATTTATTAAAAAATTCCAACATTCATGTCCACTAATATCATAAAATTTTGTCACACTTCAACATGGATAGAGCACAGACAGCAAAGTTTCTTCATTCATATAACAAATACACCTAAATCCCAATTTCTATTGATATAAAAGTGAATAAAAATTTAGTGGTTTTTATTTTAAGATATATATAACACTTTTTGAGAATTATGTACCATACTATTGACATTAAGGAAACAAATATCTTAATGTAATTGTATTATTTTGAAATATTTTGGTAATATAAACTTTTTTTCTACATTAGTAATTTTCATCGATAAAGGTTAAGTAAACATTGGGTTCATAAATCTATATACATAAATATTTTCATGCTACTTAAAAATTTTATAAATATACCATATATAAAAAATTAAGTAAAAAATTTCAATAAATTAAACCATCGAAATGTTTTTGTTAATTGACACACATCGAAGAAACATGCATCATGTTGATTACCAAATGATCTCCAGTTACGTGATCCATTATACCATTTTTATAAATTTCTACGGTCATTTCATACCCAAAAACAATAACTTCAATTGGAATCACATAAACATCTAACAACAAATTTAATAATGTATACAATCTATCAATAGTACTATAACTTGTATATGAATTCATAGAACTTTTTATTTTTTGATGTCAATATGGTATTTATAAAAATTTATTATATTCTTATAAAAAATAGATAAATTTAAAAAATTTAAAATGATAAAAAAATGAAGTAGTAAAATTAAATAAATATAAAATATACACATACCTCTATAGTAATATGTCCAACAATTCTATATGGACAAAAAAAGGTGTGAGATAATTTTTTGAAAATTACTAACCTCATATGTATATAATGGTATTCCATCTAATATATTTAGTATATGTTGAATAGTGATGATATGATTCTCTATATGTATCTGTTAAAGATGAATGGTATCTCTAATATAAAATATCATCCCATATGATAGAATGTGATGATAAGAATCATCAACATATAAATCAAAATAATTTGAAAGCTATAGGGGAGGGTATAGGAGTAGGATAACAAGAAGTAGGGTTTGCCGGTGGAGGTGGAGAAGTGGGAGCTACTGGAGGAGGTGGAGGAGTGGGAGATGTTATCTGAAACTGGGTTTTCATGTCAGTAATCATCTAATATACTGATTCACTTATTCATTCCTCCATAGACACATAAACATCCTGAAATTTATCTTCTAATGATTCTATTTTTTATAAACATCATCCATTGATGAATCATTAGAACATGGAAGGTATTTTCTCCCTGATACGCTTGTCAGGTATCCTCATACATGACTGAGGTGTTTGGGATTTCCCAATTCAATAGCTAAAATTTCATTCATACCGTCATATATATTAAACCCTTGTGTGCTCTGATCCTCACGATAATCAAGTAAAAAATATTTTATAAAATTCATTATAAATCACAAAATATAATGTATTGAATTAACATAAATAAATAAACTAATTAAACATATTCAAATATTATCATATAAAAACCTGGACTCTTCTAGAAGATATTTTCCTCTTTCTAATGGAATTATTCTTTTATTTCTCATTTTTACAGGGGAGGAGGAGGGTCAACCTCTACAGAGCCTAATGAATCAGCTCTCAGATTTCAAAAAAAAATCATCTATCATTTTATTTTACAATAACTCATACCCTCTGTGAGATAATGTATGAGATTATAAATTTCTATATTATATATCCCAATTTTATATATTTGTTTTCTAAAAATTAATAATAAATAAATCATTAATAAGATAGTTGATATAGAAATTTTATAAAGGGTAACATTTCACTTACCAAAAATGATTCTCATATTCCACATTTAACAAATTGATTCAATTTATCTTCATCTATAAATTGGTATATCTCAAATGGATTAAGATTCTCCCTATTACCATAAATTAAATCTTATGTGAGGGTTGATAAAAAATACCTCCATCTCTTATAATACAATGATAAAAATTTCCTACTGACTGCTCTAGTATCATGTATATCATATTTCATCTGATAATAAAGGTAAAAACTTATTTTACTATAACCATTTTATGATATATAAGGTAATAAAAAATAATCTTACCAAAATGGTCTCCCGACTGTGAGCTATTGTGAATTTTTTACCACTTCTCCAAACATGAATTAACATACTAACTTTTCTTTTATCCATTTCTAATATAAAACTCGTTATTTTATTTTAATTTGGACATCTTTGAATATCATTATCATCCTAGTATACTGGTATAACCAGTTCATGGATATGTGGAATTGATAAATTTGTTAAATGTGTGTTACCATGTTTAAAAAATCTCAAACTCCTCTTTGGACCCTAGAAGTATATGTCTCCTATAATGAATAATGAAGTTCATGAACATGAGCATGTGTATGTTTCTACCTATAGGTACGAGTATGATCATATTTATAAGTATGTGGTTAATAATATGACTGATCAATCATTATACTACAAGTCAAATAATCAAAAAATTAGTACAAAAAAATATAAATCCAACTATTACATTCTTATGTAAAAAAAATACATAACATTCAAGCACAAAATTAAACTAAAATAATCATAACACATTTGTATTCATATTTTTTATTCTTACTAAAATTCTAACAACATTGATGAGATTTTAAATGACCTATAAATGTATAAAAAATCAAAAAAAAAGTTGTGTTAATATTTAAAATTTTCTAACCTAATAAATAATGTTTTACACCCAATTTTTTTAATATACTCCGATACAATATTATAGTTTTTTTACATATTATATTAAAAATACTCTATTTCAATAAAATTAAAAAATAGATAATTTATAGAATGTAGAGATAGTAAAAAAACTAATATAATCTAATATAAAAAATATTTTTTCATTTAAGTGATAATGTGTGTTTTAATAACTATACTAAAATTAAAATACATAACATTTTGATAAATTTATAAAAGAAAATGAGAAATGAACATATGTTAACTATATTATTAAGAATATACTAATGGGTTATTTTCCCAAATTCCATTATCATGATAATTCATTATTCCACATACCATGTCTATGATGTGCTCATAAATGTTTTCTGTTAATTTTTTCCTGGAAGATGGGATCTCATATAAATCCACATCTTTTCCAAGTATACTATCAAAAACATATTGTTTTCTCCTTATAAAAAATATACCACTACATATCGGATCGGTCTATAAAATAGAATTTTATTTAATGTGTTTCTATTATAAATAGTTTTGATAAGTATTCCAATCTATTCAGATTAACTACTATTATTCTAAATTCAACATGTCTGATGATATTGTTTACGATACAAAATTTTAATTTAAACACTAGAACATGAACTTTTATCTAATCAACCCCCCATAGTTCTTTATGTACTCTATAATATTTACATGATGCAGATATTGGGTTTTTGTCTTTTGTACTTTACAAATGAATTGATTCTGAGAACCCCAATACACTATTATTCAAAACATCGCGTATTTTGTCCAGATATTTTGTATGAAATTTATTTCCATTAATGTCATAGCAAGTCAATGATATCAAATTTAAAGTTGAAACACCCACTGAACATTTCAATGACTCTGATTCATCTGATCTACCATGAACAATCCCTTTAAACAATGGAAAGTGTATTTTTTCCCTCAATCAAAATCAACATATCTATCTTCTTTTGATGAAATAGTTTCAACACATTAATATGAAATGTTATATATGAGTGAGTATCATATATTTTATTTAGTATCTATTAATATAAATAATTTATCTACTCGCCTGCTAATGATTTGACATTCAAACCATAGACCCTCTTTCCCCCATAATTAACTCATTCATATAGAGATGTAGGAAAACCAATGTGTTCTATCGCAAAAAATAATCTTTTACAAAACTATAAAATCATTTTATAAATATACATCTCACCAATGGAGGCTTTAGTTCTATTTGGATTCATAACATACATTATCAATATATATGAATAACATTCAAATGGAAATATCTAACATAGATATATAGGTCTTAGATGATTTATTTTTCCCACAAACTGATCCACCGTATAAACCATGATATCAAAATAAATGGAGGAAAATTCATTTCCAGTTGAAAATGAATGGAAACCACTTCATTCTCCAAGTTTTTCAAAACAACAAGATGAATAACCTTATTAAAAATTGAATTGAAAAATACATCACCTTAATGATATCCATTCTAACTTGTATAAGAAGTATTCTACACAATGTAACTAGTAGGATATGTGGCATCATGACATGAAAATCAGGAGATGTCAAACCTGTCCACATTAAATTCTTCAAAGACACAAAAGTTTATTCATTTTAGGAATAATCCTACAGAATAATGATATCCTGAAGACAACAAAAAAGTATCACTTTCTCCCTATTGGATAATGTATGATAATACGAAGGAACTAATTTTTTACTTCAATTAAGAGTTGGATATTATTCCAAATGTATTCCAATTCAGAGTAGGTATAATATTTCATCCAACCCATATTTATTCTTTCTTTTTATATCTAGAAATGTTCCCATCAATCTTCCAAATATATTCTTCCCAACATTCATGAAATCAATGTTATGTTTGACCTCATGATATCTCCAATGTGTTTTCTCAAAAAACATATATCATTTTATCAAATTATTTCTATCATTTAAGTATTTATGTTTCTTTTTGAATGTCACATCATTTGTTTCACCCACTACAAATAATAATTTTTGGATAATGGTTTTGGAGAAATATCGAATTCTTGTGATATAATGAATGCCTGTTTTTATTTTCTATAATTATGATCTATAGAAACAAACATTTGGTAACACATTGACAATTTTTTTATCCCATGATGTTGTTGATAATATGAAATATATTTTTTTACAAATTGGACAAGCTTTATGAACCTTGAAACTATTTCCCAAATAAATTCATATGCTTGGAAGTCATTTACAGTGAACATAATCATTTCAAGTAGTTTCAAATATTCCATTTCATAATAATCATACACCCTATTAACTTACTCCAATAAAAGTTTCAAATAATCAATTAATGGTGACATGATAACCCTGATATCATTTATGGGTTGTTTTGGTCAAGAGATCATTAAACTCACTATGACATATTTTTCTCTATAAAAAAATCATGAGATAAGTTTCCAATTTCCAATAAAATGGTTCATGAAATATGTGTGGTAATAAGTCATTAATATAGATTCATTCCGTCCAATTATAGTCCATGTCTACGATTTCAATCTTCATTTCCCAATGTAGTAAATTATTGATCAATTTTCTTCCACTCTGGTCAACCAATTAGATTTAATAATTTTCCATCACATATCTTCTAATTTTCCAACCAACTTAACAGTTTTTGAATATGTGAATTTTAAAATAAATATGTTTGATGATGAATTATTGGAACATTGAAAATTTTCATGGTACGGAATTATATAACTACTAAATCTTCTTGATATTTTTCTTTCATCTTATATCATGATGTCCCACATTTAAGAAAACCTTGATAAAAATTCATATTCCATCCTATATAGGACACAATATTTGGGGGAGTCATCTATTTTATTATACACTAATCCCACTAGGCATAAAAAAATTTCATTATAACATGAATCTGAAGAATCATTGTATTTAGGAAAAATATCATTCAATAATTTTAGTAACTTAATAAAACTCTTGTCACTCCATCCATGTTTGTTATTCAAGTTAATAAATCTTGACATCATCGATAAAACTCTAAATTCCATAAAACTTTGATATAATGGGTTTTCAGTATCACCGTATAGACTCCAAATTTTTGGTTCTTTCTCAACTTTATTCAACTGAATATCAAGAATCAATTCCTTAATTTTATGAAATATGTCATCTTACAAAGCATCATCATCAATAGATCCAAAATTCTGCTGAGTTTCCCCATAAAACATTTGAGTCCCATAACTCAGATTAAAACCATTACAAATTAAATGATCCTGGATTTCTCTTCTTTTTTAACAGAATCATATTTAATCATTTCAAGCATGAATAGAAAAAAATTTCAATCATTAGAACATTTCAATTATAAAAATTCAAAAATGCATCAACACCTTCATTATATTCATCACTTATTTGATGTGTCATGATCCCGCATTGAATAATCATTATCTATAACAAATATGAAAATAAAATATCTTGTAAACAGAATATAGTGGTGATAATAGATAGAATAAATTATTCAAGTCCAAGCAGGTTTAAATTTATATAAAATATGTCAGAATTTGGGAGTAACAAAACCTTTGTATTTTATAAACATATCAATATTAGAAGTGTATAATTATATATTTTAGACAATAAGGCATTATAATATAAAATATAATTCGTAAATCATATAAATAAATGTGTTGATGTAATTTATATAAGAAAATATTATAACAAAATTCTCTCATTTTTCATTTTATTCTATATGAAACTGTATTAATGTTGAAATGAATATTATTGACCATAATCAAGTGCACCTTTTTCATTTTTATATTTGAATATTTATTATAAAAAATTTTAACATATAATTTTTCCATGAAAAAAACCAAAATTATTAGAAGAAATATCAATTCATACTATAATATAATTTTATAGTATACTATAAATAACTTAATGATGAATTTGTAATGAAGTAACTATATATATACAGAATTAATATTAAATATTATTTATGCATCATGTATGATAAATATAGGGAAAATATTATTATGTATTGTGTATTCTATGAAAACTTGTTTTATTTTAATTCACCACAATAATTACATACATTTTAAATATTTCTATCTATTTCATTTCATATAATAGATGTCAAATTTTATGGGGTGAAAATTATTTTTATGTGAATAACAAGTGATGTTTGTGTAATAACATGAAGATATAACAAATAAAAACTCTACCTATATAGTGTGATAATACTATAAATTAAAAAAAAATTATCCTACCGAATGACTAAGGATAAATTATAAATGGGGAATTGTAGTTCATCCATCATTATTATCATTTGTACCAAATGGGTTAATTAGTCCAGATAGGATTAAAACCTAACATATATCTATTATAATATAAAAAATATATGTAATGGAGTCAATTGAAAGTTCTTACTGTGTATTCACCAATAATTTCAACATTATGTTGAATGTTACCCAAAATATGTAGACTGAATATTCAATGTATTATTTTTAATGATAATAAAATGCTCCCGTCATAAGAAATGTGTTGAAATGAATATACACTACTTATATGATAGTATATACTGAACTATATTCAAATTCAAATGTTTTTACACATTACTTTTTAAGATTACTAAGTCGCTCATAAATGCATAAGGCTAATTGAAAATTTTCCGCATGGATGAAAGAGTAATCTTAAATAATGAATGATTCACAAAAATCATCTAAATAATCAACAATTATATATTCAATTTGGAAAATTTTAAATGAGATATAATATAACTATTTAGGGAAAAATTTAGAAAAAACTCCTTTCCATATAGTAGAAACACCATAACATTAAGATATAATATGTAAATTTTTTATTTAACATAGAACATTACTATTTAATAAAATCCACACCTTTTTATATAAATAAATTGACAAATAAGGTGTATGAATATGGTAATATGAGAATCTAGACTAGATGATTAATATATAAACGTACAATTATGAGGCCAACGAAACCTAAGAATTTATAAAGTTGGTAATGTAATATTTGAGTTGACATAATTGAACAAAATGAGGGTTATGGAATCCCTATAATTGAATGATAAAATGTGAGGATCGATGTGTGAGGCATACTTGAGAGTTGATAGATGAGTAAAACGAATGACCAATAATGAGGTCGAAGAAACCAAAGGACTTATGAATACGGATAACTGATTTTTTTTACTATGTGAAAGAATCATGATTGTGGATTACACATGAGAGAAACTATTGTAATTTCTCTAGATTTAATAACACTAAAATGATTCCAAATAAAAATTCATAAAATATTAAATGGTATATCACATCGTTTATTATATAACCAATGTGAAGAAGAAACATCATCATGCCTGTTATTATATTGTAAATGTGATTAATCAATAAAATTTATTTTTCACATTGGTTATCAAATAACTGATATGATAAGGAAATTTACATGGATTTTTTACATCAGTTATAAATAACTGATTTGAAAAAGATAAAATGATAAATACTTTTTGTAATACTGTTTCCTACAATTTTTCTGTATCAAATTCAACTCAAATTTTTATTAGGATAATTAAGTAGTATGATAAATTTAATATAAATATGTTCACCAACTATAATTATTTAATTTATGAACTATTTAAATGGCATACTTCTATATTCCCAATTTGTGACAATGTCCCATCAATGGCTGGTTAACCACACCTAAGGATATTACCAAATCTCTACACATCACAACTATTATTGATGTCGGTGATTAATAATTTCTAATAAAAAATTAATAAATATAATTATTTATATTCTAATGAACAACATATTAATAATTTAAAATTATAAATTAATAAATATCTTTAAATCAATGAAAGATAAGAATTTTTAAGGAAATCATCATGTCGAAAAATATCATCCTTAATGATAAAAACAATGAATTATAATCGAATTATTCTAATTTATAAATAGTGAAAACAATGTACACAATTATCTTAGAGTGTCTTATTTTAATAAACAATATTATATTATTCAAGTGGCAGAAAATAGATAAAGTAATGATATATTTAAGGTAAGGGAAACATTTTCTTCCTCATTCTATTCAAGTACACCTTTTTGGAATTCCATCTATGTTTTGAATTAATTTATTTTCATACCCTTCATTATTATCGTATTACATCCAAATTATTGTTTTATTGGTGGGATACATTATTTCCCTCACATTATACCATTTCATTTACCCATGGTTTATATCATCATGCTATCAAACTCATTTCTTGAATATCCCTCATTTATATGAAATAAATTGTATTTTGAATACCGAAACCCATTCCTTATCCATGGGTATTCACCTATATGTAAGAATAATTTACTAATACATGTAATTAAATTTAAGAAACCCACATTCCATTTTCATTCATTAAAAATAATGTAATCTTCAATACTTTATGCACTTATATACTCAATGATTTTATATGAAACTCATTATATATTTAATAAGTATTGTTAATGGAATGTTTTATTATCATCCCTATAACACAACTGAGTTAACAAATATAAAATGTATGCATTGAAATAAGTCCAATTAATTGGGTAAATTGTAAATATATAGAGATGTAAATGTTTTATGACACCTTTAGTGATATGATTGGTAATTATGATTTATGAAACCTTGGTGATAATCCATGGAAATATTCTTAGGAATGACTTTTTTTTGCAGCCACATTTCCATATTTTGTATCATGTAGGTTTGATTATTCAATCATTATATTCCTTATTTAATAACCATGATGATCATTCTTGTTTCATTTCCCTTTTTATCTTAATAGTCATTATACTCACTCATTTATTTTGATTCATGTCTCATGGATATGAGATGTAGTAAATGTAACTTGTGATTGACCTATAAAGAATCATTTAAAGTGGATTAGAATTTTCTATAGTATTTGTGTTTTTTTAATAATTTATAATAATATAAAACTTAAATGATATATTTTTTGTATATTATAATTAATCATTCTGTATTATAAAGGCATGATTCTATTTTTGTTATCACAACACATTTCAGTTATTTCTGGAAAATATGATTAAAAATATTTAGTAAGAACCACAGTTAAAAGTCTCAATATTTGAAATAATTCTATAAATTTGGTGAGTTAGTAAGAATTTGGTTCCCTAGTAATGAAAATACCATTATCGGTTCTACCAGTGGATGTGTATTTGAAACAGATGTACCTCAGGGAAATAGATCTAAAAAGGTAGCATTTGGATTTTACTCGATAATCACATGGTGGAAGTAAATAATTCTTGATAGAAACCTTTTTAACAATATTGACACTCCATTTTATAATGTGGTGGGAAAATACTAGGAATCATACCTTTAATATGTACAAGCACCAAAGAATCCCAAGGAGGATCAATAGGACTTTCCCAAAGATGACCTATGCATGCTTATCCCAACACATTAGATGGCCTTCAATTCACCCCATGTTCCACATCTAAGGGAAGGACATCCCTAAAATGGAAACCTATTATAGGGATCTGTGTGTGAAATCTTCTTTAACCAGGGTCCCCTATTTTCCTATTAATAGGACTCATGGGCTCTTCATTTGAACAATGAGAAAAATATAATGAAGCCCAAAGCATTGGATGCACATCCCCATCTCCCAAGTCTCTATAAATTCCTTATGTAGCTCCTTGAATGCCAATATAATATTTAATTTAAGGGGGATATGTGACATTAAAGTCCCTTTAGGGCTCGAAACAAAAGACTCGTGTACGAGGATCCATTATCCCCTTGGGAGAAACTAACTACCTAAGGTCCTTTTCTTTAACAATGGAATAGTGTGGGACTCCTAAATGAACACTATGGGTGACCCACTGTGCTTAGGATAAATCCTTACCCATTTATTTTTGTCCGTTTGGTCCGCATATTAAGGGACTTCCAGCTCGTGCATGCTTATTCCCCATGTGCAATGCTCCTCTAGTTCCTCCTTGGCCCTACGCGAGGAACCTCTACCCCCTGAAAGAAGAGACTATGTGATACCCTTTTTGAATCCTTTTAAAATCTACCAATGGCAAGACACCTCTTCACTGGGTTCCCATTCCCAACGAGGACAAAATGTAAACCTACACCAAGATGTCTGAACATGAAAACCCATAAAAAGTAGTACACCATAAAATCTACTATTTGGATTTTTATACATTTGGTTAGTTGTTTCCCACACTTCCAAAATGCATGGTTAGGATCCTATAGTCCCTCTAGATTTCTATTTCTTAATTCATGATTCCCCACCCCTTGGGATGGTTTTAGGGAGGTTTGGGTCTCTAAAACTAGGGTTTGGACCATGTACAACCGTTGTTGTGTCAAATAACCGTAGCCACCAGTTTTTAGTGGAGAGGATAAGGATTACACATGATTTTACATTAAACGTGGAATTAAATCCTCCAACTAGGATATAGTACTAATTTCAAGGAATCCCTCATAGAGTAAGCACATATCCTTTCATGTAGGAGTCTCACTTTTGATCTTATCTGCCTACTAGCCACTGGGTTAGAGAAGGGATGGGCGCTATAGTCCTCTCCTATCCCTCCTTCTACCTTCCCTCCTTAGTCTCCATAACATTTAGAAATTATAGGGTAAAATTAAGAAAAGGAACTATCATAACATCTACATATTACATTAGCAGATGAGGATATGTGTGTGGTTTTATAGATCTTACACTTCCTTTAAACTGTCAGAGTCAATCATGTCACATCCATGAATTTTGGTCTTAGGGGATAGCCTAATCATAAAATCCATATTATTGGAAGAATTTATTGGTAGATAATAATCCATTTAATATTCATACCACCTTTCTTTAGAGTGCACTTTCAATTTTATTCCTTAAGGCCTTGTATCCATCCTCGGGGAAAATGGATCATGCAGTTTCTAAGATCTTATGTTTCTTCTTATTTCTCACACTAATCTTGAATAAAATGGGATTCTATGATGGTGGTGGTCATGACATCCCCATTATTCCAGACCCTCTAGGAATCCTTCTCAAGAATAATTACAAATTGAACATATATAAGGACCCTTATTGTGTAATTCCAACATAAATTAAACTTTGAGAACATTGGTTCCTACTATAACTAGGATATGTAGGACACCTACCCAAGTACTGACCTCAATGGGTATCCTTCCTAGAATTAATCCCAATTCCAATACCTGAAATCATCTTGTGATTCATTTTTAGGAATAATCCAAAACATAATCATATCAAAGGGGTATACTCCCATATAAGAAAAATATACAGGCCCATCCATAGGCAAAGTTCCACATAACCGAACTATGTGGGATTTGATTCCCATGAAAAGGGGTTACGTAGTAAGTATTTTTGAGGCCAAAACCCAATTATAAATAATCAATAATATTCTATTTAGGCCACATTCCTACAAGGGTCTAATTCAAAAAAGAAACTCATATCCCTTTCAGGATCCCTAGGATTCTTCATCATAGGTCCCACATTAAACATTGACTTCGAACCTTTCCCCTGGATATCCTTGCGACATGATGTTACACTATAGGTTTATGTCCTTATCACATGATTATAAAAGGTATATGTTCCCCCATTAAGAAGAACCAATCAGCATGGGTTCTGATTTCTTTCACAATGATACGTATGAAGTTAATTCATTGGTATGATCCCAACACTAAAATAACTCCCATATCCCTGGATGAATATACACTCTATAGAACCCCACTATGTGGAAAGAAACTGAGAATTGTCATAATAATGACCAAAGAATCTTTAATCAATACCTAATAGGATAACATTGATGAATAAATATTATTATATAGAAACATCTCCATTGATGTAGAACCTTAGATACATATATATTACTCTATGTTCTATACACACTAATAATTTATTTCTAATTCAACGATGAACTGTATAATACATTTGAATTAATGAATGATTTATAACTATATATTTAATATATAAGAGAGTTCAGAAGTATTAAATAATTCTTCTTAAATTGGTGTGATGAGCCCGATCTACCATCCTCTCAACCAATGTGAGTTCTTAAGAATTGTTGGCCGAATTTACCAATGAGTTCCTACCATTTGAAAGATGTTCCCCGTGGATAAAGAACCATTGAATGTTCCAGGTTCCACGAAAAACCCCATTACGAACCATATAGAGAATGTAAACCGGATCTAAATGATTACATAAGGCTCAAACCCCTGAAATCGACCTTCTATATGATAAACATATATATAGGGATGAAACCAAAATGGTGAAGACAATGTTAATCCTTAATCTAGATGATCATGTTCTCCATCTTTCATATGCCTTTTTCTTAACAAAATATGGCCCAACAAGACTATAAATTATGCGCATTTTCTTTAAAATGATATTCTACTTTTAGGCATTTTATTGTTTCTATTTTTCATATATCCTAGAACATACTGACATAGGTCTCTTAAATCCAATGGATTTGTTCCATCCTTCATAAATGAATTCCCTAGCTATACCTTGGGCTATATCTTTATCCATATAGAGGAATCCATCACCAACCGTTTATCTTTATTGATGTGTCTCAAACTCATTGGCCTAGGAGTAAAATCTACATAGTACAATAATAAACCCAATGGTCACATGTAATTCCCTCCATCATGTGGATCCCCATCAATAATCTAGTTGACAACAACAACTTGTCCTAAAGTAGACAACTCAATCCACCATCTTCAACTATTTCAGGTGTGTATCCCCGAAATTCATCAAGAATCCCCTCCCCAATTTTAGGGATATGGATCAAGAGGCCACATACGAACACATCCAGAGTAAATAGGGTTCCTTATCTAGGTATCATTGTATCAATTTATAGTTCCAATGTCACGTGGTAGTGAGACCTTAATATGATGTGGGTGTCATTCACAGATTCCTTTCCCCATTTCATCAGACCCTGGAATTAAAGAGAGATTACTAGGGGATGTGACTGGTCACAAGGAAGAAAGGCCACAACCCAATACCATCTTCAAAATCCCAAATATATAACTTGGAGGAAAATTATGAGCACGAACATGCACCAATCCTCTTTCATTCATCCATCCAACAGACTATCATGACACCATGGGAGGAAGCCAATCATTCGAATCTAGTGGAATACTGCGATCATGAACATACACATTCATGTACCCACCAAATCCACCATAAGACTCTCCTAGTATCACTCAAATAATCCCTCCAAATAGAGACAAATAAAACATGCAAACCGGTGAACACACCTTCCCATATTCAACAAACCTTCCATTAGTTTCAACTTGAAGCACTTGGAGAAATTATTCAGAAATCCTCGATAAAGGGAAGTGGTGGACTCAACTATATGATCCCACACATGATTATTGTTAGTATCCAATAGCATGAATGGACTATATGAGCATGTAAATACAACAAATTAAGACATAGAATGTAAATATATCCCTGTTTTGACCACTGTTGTCACTAAGAACATCATAGAAATACTAAAAAGTAATTCAAATATCCCTGACCACATCTGAAGAAACTCTATAGGACATCATAACTGTGATGATAATAGTGTATGGGGATGGAATCACAACTGTATCCCCAAAAATGGAAAGGATCGTCATCAATTCACCTTGGAGTAGATAAACACCTCTTCTCTTGTCCATGATGTTCATGGGGAAAACAACCCTATATGATATGAAAAATCATCCAAGGATCATACACCCTCTCAAACTATAGTTAATAATCCTATCCTAATGGAAACTCTAAGGTAGCCACAAACACCTACCCATGAATAGTATGTTCCTATACAAGTGGCCCTTTTTCTCGTAAAAGGGCATCCAAGAATAATCCCCATCAAACATGACTAGAAAATAAAAAGTAGATATATGATCCTACTTCACATAGTTTTGGGTTCTTAAAAACCACATACACTTATCCATTTCAACTCAAGATCCTACACTCATGTTACTAAATTAATGGGTAATTGTAAGTTGTTCTAACAGTCCTCCTTAAACACCTCACCATGAAGGCATTTTTTATAGACGAAATTCAATCAATCTCGAGAGACCATATCCTAATGAGATCCATGAAATCCCTATGCATGGCTAGGGGGGTCATGGACAAAGTGGTTCTTCCCCATTCTATAATCCACCATGGTGGTCCTCCCCAAGATGCTATTCTCTACAAGAGATCTATCCACATTAGTGTTTCGTGTTGTCCGGAGAATTATATAATTGGTAATGTGGTGACGAGAAATACCTCCTACCGCAAGTCACTTCATAATACATGGTCAATAATTTAGTATTCCCTTTCATTAATATGTGAAATAATTTCATCACCAAATGGAAACCCACAAAATATTTTATTCTTCAAACATACATTGGTCTACTTACCATCTTGTGCAATAGAGGAAACCCCTATCGATCACACTACCTATGAAAAAAGGCAGGGAAAATCCTTTATGGTTAGAACGGGTAGAGGAACCTCTGTACAATTATGAAGAAGACATGATAAACATGAGGAAAAAGTTGGATAAATATGACATAACAGTCTGGTTCTCGCCTTTGGTTACACCTAAAAAGAGAATTCCATGAGATTGAGATAGCTGATTGATTATGCCCCATTTGGTGCTCATAGCAAGGGATGGGGTACACATGGGAAATTAAATTTCACTATTCTCAAGGCTACCAATGTTTGTAATGTGAAATGTTACAGTCTCATGCCAGATCCAAAGAAAGAATTTTTTTCACCACCAATGAAATTCTCAACAAGAATCCATGACCGACTATCACAGTCTTTTGGCCTTAAGAGTGTATGTTATTGAGATAAATTTGCATCATTCTTATGATAATACCAATAAATCATCCTATTTAAGAGAAATCCTTTATATGATAATGCAAATTTTTGAAATAGTGAAACATTCTTTGGAAAATGGTGATTTATGTGCATATTGAATGATGCACGAATACCATGTTCAGAAAAAAGATTTTAAATTAGAAGGGTAGTTGCTACACTCGAATCCATGGAAGTTCATGAAAAAACCCATCCCGCAAATATAGGGGTTTTAACCCACCCATTGAGGCCAACCTACTATGCTCAAATAGTTGTGAAAGAAGAACATGAACAACCCTAGACCTTAGTGTTGGGGACTTTTCACCTCAATAACCCCCTCCTCAATGAGAATTGGTCTTCTCCTGATTAGAGAATATGTGGTAGAAAAGATCCTTCCAGTTTTTTCCATCTCGTGATTTGGTACCGTCACATGGAAGACACACGACTGAACTATCTGGAAATTCCCTTCAGATTTATATACCAAAAGAAGAATTTATAGAATAAGAAAAGCAAAGGATAATTCCTCATGATAGGAAGAGAAGAATACTGTCTCACAAATATATTGGTAGAATTTTTATAATTCATTTTCCCAGTGAACATCATCAATGCCACCCTCGTATTTTATACAAAGAACGAGGAACATTCAGAAGATTTAAAAAAACATGTTTTAGTAAAAAAATATATCCACACCGAAATAGTTGAAGGAGGTGTACCTTCCTAGAAAAAAATAATTTATTTGAATCTTGGATCTCCCTTTAACAGTCCATTGTAACCTCATCAAAGGAGGGGGAAATGTATCGGTAAAATGGTAACTCACCATCCTCCCGGGGAGACAAATCCCCATAAACCTAAGGAAATATTTGTTCCAAAATTGTAATATATTAAATAATTTAGTAGAATAAACAGAGAATTACTCTAATGTAGAATTTTTTTTAGATACATTCCACAATATGGTCCCAAAATCAATGTTCCATTTGTCTCACCATAGTAACGATGTGTTTCTATAGAAAATGAAGAAGATTTTGAACATCCACATAACATGGGATAACCACCACTAATATACGTGGATCTCGTAGTAGAATATAAATATTTCCCTCCATTGGATACATAGGAAAAACAGGGTTTTAGAGGTCCTTATAGGACATCCCATATAGATTACTGGTGGAACATACAAAAGGTTCCACCACTAAGGGCCTTAATGGTTATCACACCTATTCAATCTATGGTTGTATCCCCTGTTTAGAATTTGGTTGATCCTTGCATTCCTCTAATGTTGATTAACCCTATTAAGTCACTAATGGCTTGATTATAAGAAATGAAAGATCAATACATTCCAATACAACCATAAAAGAATCCATACCATAAATGGGTATATCTGACTCTTCCCCCACAAAACATTGGAACCCTATATTTCCAATCACCAATGGATCAGGATACCCCAAGTAGCAATCTACACATATGATTTCTCACTGTGATCCAAGTATGGGTAATCCTAAACAAAATGAGGAAGTGAATCTCAGGTGTTTCTTATGATCACTACAAGGATTATCTATGGTATGGTACACTAGCATGTTGTCTCGGATGATCTATGTATGGGAAGACCTCCTCTAAAAGTTTATATTCTTGTTCAACTCAACATTGTATACGACCGCACTCTTTGATATCACAAACTATGAAAAAATTGCTAATTAAAGGTTATTGAACTTCATTTCATGGTTGAAAGTATTGAAATACTCATTAAACATAGAGACCCCTCAAGACTAATTTTTTCCATCTATATAGAGAATATTCACAGAGAGTTATTCATGTCCTTGATTCTAGTGAAATATATAAGAGGCTTTAGGACCTTTCCACGAGTACTAAAACAGAAAATAACTCCATTGTAGAAACTAAATAAGAATCCCAGGTAATTCCATCATCTTAGTGAAGGAAAATAGGATGAAAATAGGCCACTAAAGTCAAAATCAAACAATCCTATATACCCTCTCTTACTTCAAAGGCTGCACCATATCCTGCAAACCCCACCTCCTAATCGTCAGCAACAACACTGGCATCATTAGGATGATCATAGAGATCTGGGGTGAGAAATTTTAAGGATATTAAAAACAAGTTATATACTATTCAAAATGACAAGGTCCCTCGCTATCTCATGTCGACATTGTAAAAACATGGTTATGTTTCCAAATCCCAAGAATTATACTATAGAAGGTGATGAAGATATCTCAAATTATTGACTCTTTCATGAAATTTTGGGGAAACAAATACATGATTTTTTTGTTTTCAAAGACCTCCTAGAAAATATGTTGGGCTCTGGTAATGTAAAGAAGAAAATTTCACTTTTTTATGTTTTATATGATTCTTTCACTAATCAAAAGTAGGAGATGAATGGATATAATTCAATAAAAATATTATTTCTAAGTTCAGGGATTGGATACTTAGAAAAAATTTAAAAAAACTCATTTTATCATTCGAGCATAGTTTAAATATCTTATTGTGACTTTAAATGCCTCTCCTACATCATAACCAAGATTATCATCATTTCGGTCTTTAAAATGGTAGTTATCCAAAAAATGACATGGCCGGAAGGGTAAAAAGAAAATGTTGGAAGATGAACCTGTGTCAAGGCCAAAATTCTCCTTGAACATACTATAAATCATGCATATAGTCCCAAAATCATGGGAATCTCCCCACAAAATGAAACAACAAGATTTTACTTGTCAGATATATTTTTCATCTGATGAATAATTGATCATTAGTTCCATTAACATTATTCACTTAATGGATCCCTTCACAGATTATGAGAATGGATATTAACTAGAATTTCCAACACATTATTGGGGAACTGGGTGATAATAAATTAGAGTAGTTGGTATAGGAGATGATGTGGTCTTTCTATGTGTCACTACTTCAACCATACCCCTGATCAAACTGTACATGTAGTTGAAACTAATGGGATATCTTTCCAGCATTCTCAGTGGGAACAAAGAAATTACCACATGCATAATATTGTTTGAAATGACATAGTCATCTTGGAAGATATATTATATGATATCTCATCCCATAATTATCCCTGACATGTTGGTAGACTCATACAAACTAACATAGTAGGATTTGAAGCAATTTAAACTACTATTCGGAGTGACGGTACATCTACATCAAGAACATCAACTCCTAAAGCACAAGAAAAAGAACATCCCCTTTAGGGGAAGAAAAGTCCTATAGATCAGAAGTATGATTTTTTGAATAAATTATCCCGAGATCCCATCAAGATGTCAATAATGGATGATTTGGGTCTGTCAAAAGACCTATAGGAATCAATCATAGAGGCCTTATCGAGCCCCCCATATTTTGAAGTTGAGGTTGTCACTGATGAAGTATATCATGCCATGAATTATCATATAGAATGTCATTTAGTTGTCTCATTCAGGGACTAAGATGGGGATAATTTCATAAAAGTACATGTAATAAACTCCTATATATCGGATAGGATAAATTACATTAATATATGATGAGCCTTTATTGAAAATGGATTAGGAGTAAGTGTCATTCCATTCTGGACACTTCACAAACTAAGTTTCAATGTGTATTTTGTATCCCCCATCAACTATGATGTTATAGGGTTAAGAAAATAATTATAAGTTTCCTCTTGGTGAGATCACACGTAGAACTCTATTTGGGGATCTCATGTTCGACTCAAAATTAATGGTTATTTGGTGGCATAAAACTTTCAATTTCCTACTGGGAATACCTTTGCTACATCAGCATGCGTCCATTCATTTGTAATACCATCAATTCCTAAAATATGTTATCAATGGTAAAATTATTACATTTCATGGAGAGAAGGACCCATTCAAATCATGTGAGTCATAGTACATTGACACTGGGACTTATTATAAGGGAAAAAATCCATGGCTAACAATGTTTCTTAGATTGATTCCCCAAATTTTCTAGAGATGATTCCAGATAATCCTTTTAAGAAACTCAGTAAATATTATGCACTTTTTATCAATCAAATCGAAGGGTTGGGACCAAATTCAAGAACTCATTCAATGACTTCCATAATTCGAGTCATAACAGTTGTACCTAAAAGTATAGGATAACTTTTCATGTCTCTAAGATGTAGTGAAAGCCTGGTTGGAAATTTCTTTATTCCACCTCCCCCACACCAGATCGTAAAAAAATCACTATTCCATTAGTTATGATGGAAATCAATGGGGAAAATAGAATTATGTCCTTTTTTAATGCCTAAAATCGCCTTTTGTACTCCAAAAATTCCTTGCCCCATTGATTAAGCCTGAAAAGATTCCATCATATTCTGGATGTCCAAATGAAAATTCCTTCCCTTATTAAAATATTCTTATTTAATCAACTACCTCCTATGAATAGATAAAATAAATAGTGGGGAAGAGGAAGAAGAAGAAGACCTCTGGTATTCCCCTCCCTCATTTGGGGAAGGCATCTCTATAACGACCCGATGTTTTATCAATAAAAATTCATTTCCTATAATTATGTCATATAATCACATGAAATGAAAAAAAATAATGAACTATTATGTACTATGTGACATTTAAATATTATTTTAACACATTTGTGTTTGGAATTTTGAAAATCGTGCATTCTATGTTGTGATTAGTATGATGTTTGGAGTCTGATAAGATGAACATAATTTTTTGTTAAATAGTAACATACCATTATGAATATTTACATACCATAATATATATTATCCTTGTATATGATACAATATAAATAAGATTAAAGTTAATGTATGATGTACCTATATTTTTGAATAAGTTAATAAATGTTCCAAAATTGTTTTTTAGAATAAATTATGATTTTTATTAAACATTAAATTAATCATATTTAGAAAATTATATTTGCGAAAATGTTTTTCATTTTTTGGATTCTACACGTCAAAAAAGTATTAGGCTGAATTTTTGTTATTTTTTTAAACAGATGAATTTTTTATGAATATTAAAATACATTAATTTACTGTATAAATACATTATAATTTAAATCCACTATTCCTATCATCATAAATTATATAAGCACAAAAATATCTAACTCACATGAATTTATTACTATTCTAGTTCATAGAAGCATCACTATTGGTTTTATTGTGGAAAAATAATAAACTAATGATTATAATATTAATAAAACCCCACTCTCCTCCACTATAAATACCACCCCTCCTTGCCTCTTTTCTTGACTCTACTCAAGCATTGTCCCTTTCCTATATTCTACCCCAGTCTCTCCTTATTATCATCCCCCACGTCCAACATTACCTATACTCTTAAAAATACCAAATCATATCTCCATAATAAGGCTCTCAATGAAGAATGGTTCTAGAGGTTATGTCCTCTTTTCTTTTCCCTATGTTCCTTTTCAAGTTTAGTTTTATCTTTTATATCCTTATCTTTATTCATCTAAATATTATTAACAATATAGTACCTTACATGTACTGTGATATTTGTATGATAATGTAATAATCTATTATCATATTTCCTTTACTCTTATTTTATTTTTGTATTAAAGAAACCATCTGATATGTGTTAATTTACCACATTCAAGGATGATGGGTCTTTAATTTCTATTAACATCTTCAATTCTTGTAATGAAAAAATTTTAATGGTTGAAACAGACCATAATATATGTTTTATAACTCCTATACTATTTTGGAATTTTTTCTTACACATGGTTTTGGTTTATAAAACAAAACATGTTCATTGTGGCCAACAACTGTAAATTAACCCAAAAGGTTGTCACTAAAGTTTTACATAATGATTCAACCACCTTCATCATACATGTTTATTCGAATAGGAATATAAGTGAACTGATCATTAAAACCAAGTAAGCAAACAGATATGAACAATGAAACTTATCCTCTTAAATAAACAAAATGATTATAAATTATCTTAAAAAAATTATAATAAATATTCTAAATATATAATGGGTTATGAAATTATTAATTAATGAACCTAATTTGACTATTCAGGTCATTAATATAAAGTGGATATTGCGGATGGTCTTAGGGTAAGGGATGCTCTCTATTTCACTTTTAGCCAAGAATGACATCTATACTATGCTCTTTTATTTGTGATCCCTAATGATGGGGTATAATTTTACTCCTCCATCTTACTAAAATAATGATGTATATGTGATGAGAATCCATTTTCTCTCTCATCAATCCTTTTTTAGTACACCTGATACCATGCTGATAATGAGTAAGAAAATCTACCCGAAATTTCTTTTTTCATCATGTTTCTCTATATTTCTTTACCCATATGAAGTTGTATTTTATTGTTATTTAAAAAATTTACATGCTGTTTATATTCTCCAAACTCATGTTTCAATGTCCATCCCTCATTTTCTTTTAAGAATTTACATGCATTTTAGAGATTCCCTACTCGATTCTTCCCAATAATCAAACTCATTTTAGGGATCATCCCATATTTTTACCCAAAATAAAGTGAACTATATCCTATATTTTAAGAAACTGGTTTCTTTATAAAATAATACTTTTTATTTTGAAAACATTCTTGGTTCACTTCTGGTTTTATATAAAATATTTATTCAGTTTCTATTTTAAAAGCTCTATATTATTTTTCATAAAACCGCACGAAAAAGATTTAATGTAAAAATTTCTCAAATACATTTTGTATCTATTCTCTGTTATGTTTGAAATCACTTACAATATTATATAACTATTTACATTATTAACATACTTGTATATTTTAGTTCCTTTCTTTCAATGACACTTTTATGATACAATGAGTTTTTTCATTTGAGACATGATTGTGGTACTCAATTATTTCCATGGGTAACCATTATGTTTATGTAAGATTGATTATGTATACTTGTTTATGTTAAAAACATATTCATGAAATGTAATTTTGGGTGTACACAAATAATTCTGTAATGGATTGGGTAACGTTGAGTATCATGAGATGATTTTGTGTGACATTCTTGGTGGTTAGCCTTGACTTCTGCTACTATGTGCAACGGTATTGGTGGTTAGCCTTGCTTATGATACTATAGGTAACTTTCTTGGAGGATAGCCTTGACTCATAATAAATTCATGTTTTATGTTTCTTCCACATTTCAATGACTACATGCTTAAATTATCCCATGTTTACATGTTATGAATCCATATGTTACATTCCTTTTTATATCATCATGTTATGCCTTCTAACCCATGTACTAAAACTTTATTCTTATATTTATTCCTTTTATTGGATTTTTATCTCATCCCTTTGTTCATGTGCTCCCTAGGGTTCCCAGTCTTGAAAGACACTAGACATCATGATCCTTGGATTGTACTCTGATGTATAAATATGATTAAAATCATGTAGTGTTATATGTAAAAGGCTAGGGTTGCTATAGTTGGTATCAGAGGATGGTCTAGTTATTTTGGGAGATTTGGAATAGAGAACCTAAATAGGAACCTTATGAATGGGATGAAGTATAAGAAAACATCCCTATATTTTCTTATGTATATAATAAGTGTTTTATCAAGAAAATATGTCCATGTTTGGATACAAACGTGTAGAGTCTTCTATGGAACAAATGTACCTAGGAGTGAAAAATATGACATGGAGTTTCGGGCTTGACCTGGGGCATCCTGGTAAACAACAACAGGCCGTTTTTCACTCTTGGTTTGACACTCCTATGGGATATTCTTTGGTAAATTAATGAGTTTAGTAAAAATAATATTAAGGGAATAAAAAATCCCATATGAATATAATTTATCAATTAGAAAAAGGATAACCTATATTTAAAGTTAAGGAATCACATGTTAGGATATACTTCTCCACTACAAGTTTATCTTTTAATGATAAAAAACATCTTGTTTATGTCCAATAACTAAGTAATCATGACCTCTAAATATATGTGCCATTCCATAGATAATGTTGGTAAAAAGAAGAACACGTTCTAACAACCAATTTGATAGGGATTCTGATGCTTTCCCTAATGATATTCCAGAAATGATGAGAATGGGTTCTCAAAATCTCATGAGAGTACTTGCTCACCTGGCGCAAGTTATGGATAATAACATGAATCATGTGGAACACCTACCTTTTCCCTACAAATAGAATATTTCCATAAAATCCTTTATGCGGAAAATGCCTCCCATGTTTAGCGGATCATCTGATCCCCTCCTCGCAAAAGAGTGAATTAACTCCATTGAAAAGTTATTATCCATCCTGTAGATCTTGGATGAATATAAATTTCTACTTGTGGTCCATCATTTTGATGGGGAATCTGATCAGTTGTTGACATTTATCCAGAATACAAATTCCAAAGTGGAAATATATTCAATGTATTGGGAGAAAATGAAGAGGATGTTTTTCAATAAATATTTTCCTTGAACCCTCTATCTCAAGATTGAAATAGGGTTCTTTGTCCTCAAGAAGAAGGATGATGAGGCTTCATCAGGGCCTATGATGAAAACATTATATGGGTTTGAAGGTACACCTTTGGCATGGACATGAACACCAAAAGCAAGGTGGATATCTTATTTAGTGGGCTAATGTCGAGTCTACGGAATATTTTGGAAATCTTATACATCGACAGTTATGAAGATATTTTCCATTGTGCCCTCATATTTTAAATGTATATTGGAGACTCTTAGTGGTATCATGGGCATGGTGAAAAGAAGTGGAAAATGGAGAACAAAATGGTGGTTTAACAAAAAAAATACAATGATGGAATGATGCTTGAAGATCTCAGTTGTAAAATTTGTGGGAAAAATCATAGAAATTGTCTATAGGGAACCAGGAATTTCTTCAAATGTGGAAAGCTGGGACATGTGGCCAAGAACTACCAATGGGATATGAAAAATCCCAATAATGTGGAAGAAGAATTGAAGGATCATATCAACGCTCATCCAGTTGTAAAGAGTTACAACTGCAAGGATCGTGGGGATTATGAAAACAATTTCCCTAATCCAATGGTTGTTGGAGGAAATCAACAACTACCTCTATGGAAAAAAAAGAAAGGATTATGATATCACTACTACTAAGGTTGAACCAAATAACTATGTGGTGATAGGTATTCTAGTTATTCATTGAATAATAGTGAACATAATATCTGATTTTGGTTATATTCATTTTTTCATATATTGCAAATTTAGTAGAACTATTCAAACACCACCTAAAAATTTGCAAGAAAAGTTATCTATGAGAATAGAAAATGGGGGAATTATTTTATCCATGCTTTATAAGTCCTCCCTGGATAATGTTTGTTTACTAAACCTCCCATTAAATCATTTCCTACTTCCTTTAATAGAGTTCGACACTATCTTGGGAGTGGATTGGATATATTTATACAAATCCATCATCAACTGTCGGGAAAGGGAGATCACTATTCACATCCTGAAGCATCCTCCAATTCATTACAACTGTAAAGAGGAAGATGAATCTCATTTAGAACCAGTGTCTCATGTATAGATATTAATTCTTTATGAGAAAGAATTTCTAGATCAAATGACTGAGACAAAGGAGAGAAACATGCTTGAAGACATTCCCATCGTGAGGTATTACAATGATGTATTCCCTAAAGAGTTTCCTCGTTTTCCTCCAGACCAAGAGGTTGAGTAATCAATTGAACAATTTTTGGATCTCTGCCTATATGAAGGACACATTATAGAATGGCCACCATAGAGCTAAAAGATATGAAGAAGCAATTACCTGAGAATATAGGGAAAATTTTTATAGACTTGAGTTCTTCACTATGGGGTGTGCTAGTCTTATTTGTCAAGAAGAATGATGGATAGATGTGCCTCTTAATTGATTATGCTGACCTTAATAAAATCATGATAAGGACAAAGTATCCCCTACCAAAGATTGATGACTTGTAAAATTATCTTCATGGGGCATGTTATTTCGTTAAGGTGGACCATCGGTCAAGATATCACCAATTAAAGTTGTGGATGGAAAATAATCCACAGACTCCCTTTTGAATGATTGATGGACACTATGAGTTCATAGTAATTTTCTTTAGATTCACTAATTATCCAACAATTTTCATGTATTTAATGAATATATTTTTTAAATATTACCTCAAAAAATTTTTGGTATTCCTTATTGACTGTATTTTGATATAATCCAAGAGAAAGGATGAACATGAAGAGCATTTGAATACTGTGTTAATAACTTTCTGATGGGATAAGTTGTATGAAATGTACAATTAATGTGAGGTCTGGATAGATGAATTATTATTCTTAGCGCATGTTATAAAAAAAAGTTATATCTATGGACCCTTATGAGACAAAGGTAATTGATGAGTGGCCCAGGATAACATCTGTAACGAAGATGCATTGCTTTCTGGTTTTAGTCAGGTATTAACAATGATATATAAATAACTATTCATGATTGTAAAACCCAATGACCATGATGACACGAAAGGGAGTAAATTATTCTTGGACTGAGGAATGTGAAGATTGTTTCAAGGAATTGAAAAAGAGTTTTATCTCTGCGCCAGTACTCACACTCCCAACAAGTAGAAAACGCTTTTCATTGTACAATGATGCTTAAAATAAGGGTTTAGGATGTGTGATAATACAGAATGATAAAGTGATATCTTACTCCACAAGGAAACTGAAAATCAATGAGGAAAACTATCCCACACATGATTTGGGGTTGCTAGCTGTGATCTTTGCATTGATGATCTAGCTGCATTATCTTTATGGGGGAAGTGTGAGATATATAATGGTCACAAGGTTCCCATGTTCATATTCCCAAAAAAGGACTTAATATGTGCCATTGAGGAGGGACATAGATCCAAATTGATTATGACCTCTCAATCCACTATCATCCCAGTAAGGAAAATAAGGTGGCAACTACTCTAAGGGGAAAGTATCATGTGTCTTTATCAATTATGGGAATTTAAAAGCATCTAATCTTCTTAGATTTGCGGAGAATGGACATGGGAATCAATAAGGGAAGTACATTATCAATACTTTATCAATTGATTACTTAACCATCCCTCATAGATAAAATAAAGGATTCTCAAACAAAATATGTGGAAATTCAGAAAAGGGTGGAATCTATTAAAATGGGAAATCCTATAAGTTAATGATTTACAAGGTAAGGGTTTTATAATTTGGGTCATGATTATGTGTTACTTACGATCCATAGATAATGAATAAGCTTTTTAATGATGCACATAGCTCGACCTTATCTATTCACCCAGGAAGCACAAATACGTATCGATATCTCGAAAAAAACATTTGGTGGGACAATATGAAATGGTATATTTCTAAATATACATCAATATGCCTCGTATGCCAGAAAATGAAGGCTAAGAGGGAAAAGTCTAAAGGGATGATGCAACCAATACCCATACCAATATGTAAGGGGATAACATTATCATGGACTTTGTCACTGGACATCCATGGACATCCAGAGGAAACAATCCAATATGGGTTTTTGTGGACCGTCTTACAAATCATGCTCAATTTATCTCAATTCTAGAGTAATTATAATTAGATCAACTTGCACAGATTTACATCAAATAAGTGGCAAGTCTCAATGGAGTACCACTATCTATTCTATCCAGTCGTTATATTAGATTCACCTTAATGTTAAGGAAAATTATATAACATGATTTAAGCACTAAATTGAACTTCAGTATGACCTATCATCCCCAAAATGATGTCCAATATGAGCGAGCTATTCAAACACTAGAAGATATGTTGATACCATGTTCTATGGAAATCAAAGGAGAATGTGGACAACATCTCCCACTGGATGAATTCTCCTAAAACATCATTTTACACTCCAGAATCCAAATGGAACCATATGAATCCATTTATGGGAAAAGGTGTAGAACACTAGTGTTTTGTGATGATTTCGGTGAACCTAAGCTGCTAGGACATGAAATGGTCATGGAAATGGTGGATATGATTAAAACCATTCAGTAGCATATCATGGAAGCCAAAAGATGACAGAAGATTTTTACTGAAAATCATCAATGAGACCTTGAGTTCATAGTTGGAGACATGGAATTTCTACACATATCTCCATGAAGTAAGGCCATGAGGTTTGGAAAGAAAGGGTAGTTAAGTTCTAGGTACAAGGGACCCTTCGTGATTTATGATCATGTTAGGGTAGTAGCCTATCGATTAGAACTTCCACCTACCATGTCCAATGTACATGACGTGTTCCATGTATCCCTATTATGGATATACATATGAGATCTTTCACATGTACTCTCTTCATAGGTGGTAGAGTTGCAAGATGATCTTTCTTACGAGGAGAATCCAATGACAATCATGGATCATAGAGATAAATTTCAACTTAAAAAGGCAGCTCACCTGGTCAAAGTATTATGGTGGAACCATAAGTATGAAAAGGCGACTTGGGAACTGGAGGATGAAATAAAGGAAAATTACCCACACCAATTTATGGCATAGAATGTAAAACAAAACTTTGATGTCAAAAATGCATATGTGGAAAAAATGTAACATCCCAATATTTTATCAATAAAATTTACTTTCTTAAAATTCTATTATATAATCACATGAAATCATAACATAATTAACTAATATGTAATATATGACCATTAAACATAATTTTGACACTTCTCTATGTGGAATTTCTAAAATTTGACATTCATGGTTGCGATCAGTAAGATGTTTAGAGTCAGATAAGGCAAACTTGATTTATGGTAAATAGTAACATAAACTTTTGAATATTATTTTTACCCTTAGGAATAGTTAAATACCCTAATGAATATTAAACTTGCCTATTATAGTATATAAATATGATATAAGTGAATGTATGATGTATCTATATTTTGGAATTAGTAAATAATGGTTTTTAAATTTTTATTAATTAATTGTGGTTTTAGTTAAATATTTAATTAATAATATTTAGAAAATTATTTTTCAAAATATGGTTTTCATTTTTGGGTTCTGCATGATTAAAAATTTCTAGGGTTAATTTTTAGGATTCTTCAAAATTACTTGAATTTTTAGTGAATAGTAAAATACATTAATATAACATATAAATAGATTATAAATTAACTCCACTATTACTTACATCATATGTGATTTCAGAACCCAATTCTCTAACTCAAATTAATTTATTACTATTCTTGATCATAGAATCATGAATATATATTTTCTTGTGAAAAAGGAATAAACTAGTGAATATAATATTATGAAAACCCTCCTCTCCTCCATATAAATACCACCCTTCCTTACCTATTATCTTCACTCCCCACAATCATTATGTCTTGCCTATATTCCACCCAAATCTATCCTTAAGATCCTACCCCATGTCCCACATCCCCTAGTCTCTTCCAAATACCAAATCCTCTCCCCTTAATAAGGCTCTCATGGAAGATTGATTCAAGAGGTAAATTCCACTTTTATTATCTCTCTCTCAACACTTTCAAGTTCATTTGTTTTATTTTATATCGTTACCTATCATCTTCAAAATGTTATGAACACTCTAGTACCTTACATGTACTAAAATGTTCTTATGATAATGGAAAAATTTATTATCATCTCTGTTTAACTGTTCTTTTATTTTAGTAGTAAATACATCATTTTAGATGTTTCAATTTACTCCTTTCAAGGACGATGGGTTTTCAATTTCCATTATTGACTTAAATACATTTCATGAAACCATTTTCATGGTTTCACCAAAAAATAATATCTGTATTATGCCTCACATATTGTTCTTTAATCCTTTTTTACAAATGGTTTTTGTTTATAAAACAAGCCATGTTCATTGTGGCCAAAAACCACAAATTAACCCAAAAGGTAGTCACTAATGTTTTATATAACGATTCAACATCACTCCATGTAACAAAATTACATATTCATCCATGTAAACTTGTGGATGTTCAATAATAAAATATAACTTCAAATCTGGGCTTCCACCTTCATCTTACATGTTTATATGAACAAGAATATAAGTGAACCGATCATTAAAACCATGTAAGAAAACAGACCGGAATAATGAAATTGAACCTCGTAAACAATCCAAATTGTTATAAATGAACTTAAAAAGATTATAATAAATATTATACATATATAATAAGTTATTTAATTACTAATTAATGAACCTAATTTGACTATTAAGGTCATTTTTATCAAGTGGATAACACCAATGGACTTAAGGTAAGGGGTCATATCCATTTTACATTTATTCAAGAATGTCCTCTATGATATGCAATTATATATGTAATCCATGATATTGGGGAATAATTTCTCATCTCACACTTACTTTATCAATGATATATATTTGATAAGAAACTATGTTCTCTCTCATGAATCCCTCTTCTGTACACCTGATACTATACCGATAATCCGTATGGAATTCTACCCATTCCACCTTTATTCCTTTGGGTTTCTCTATCTATCATTATAATCAGCTGAAGTGGTATTTTAATTTTATTTACCACTTATAAATGTGGTTTATATTCTCAAAAATGATGTTTCAAGATCCATCCCTCATTCTCTTTTTGGTATTTACGTGCTATTAAGTGATTACATCCCCGATACATCCCAATAAGCATACTCATTTTAAGGGAACGCCCAAAATTTTTAACCAATTTCAAGTGATCTATATCCTCTGTTTGAAGCCAAAATTCTCTTTATAAATTTAGTCTTTTTATTATGAAAACATTCTCAGTTCACTTCTTGTTTTATATAAAGGATTATTCCCTTTTCTATTTTAATTTCTCTATAGTATTTTCCTAAAACCCACATAAAAATATTTAAAAATTTAAATTTCTCAAATACATTTCTTAAAAGTTTTAACTTATATTTGACTAAACATAAATTGTTATGTGAGTATTTTACCTTATGATCATTAATGTATATTTTAGTTCTGTTCTTTTATGGACACTTTTATGATACGACCATTTTTGTGCTTTGTGACATGACTGTGGTACCCAATTCTTTCCATGGGTAAACATTATGTTTATGTTATATTGATTATATATGAATATTTATGTGGAAAAATAATCATGAAATGTTTATACGGGTATGCCCATATAGCTCTCCAATGCATTGGGTAATGTTGAGTTGCATGATATGATTATGTGCGATAGTCTTGGAAGTTAACCTTGGCTTGTGCTACTATGTGAAACGGTCTTGGAAGTTATCCTTGGCTTGTATTGCTATCAGAAATAGTCTTGGAGGTTAGTATTCAATCATAATAAATTCATGTTTTATGTTTATGACACATTTCTATGATACCATGTTTAAATGATCCCATGTTTATATGATATGAATCTATAAGTTACAATCCTTTTTATATCATCATGTAATGCATTCTTACCCATGTACTAAAAAATTATTCTTATTTTTATTCCCTTACTTGGATTTTTAGATCATACCTTTGTTCATGTGATCCCCCAGATACCATATGTAGATGTAAGGTCTCCAAGTAAGTTATGATCTCTTTATGAATACTAAAAAACGATGTTATATTTAGTTCCATGTTTTTAGTTTTATATACCTAGTCTTCAAGGACACTAAACCTTAAAATCCTTGTCTTGTACTCGATGGTATAAATATTCTTAAAATCATGTAATGATATATGTAAAAGTATAGGGTTACTATAATCTCCAAAACTGCAGATGAACTCAGATAGATAATTTTGGGTACAAATTTAGATCCATGTCCTACTCTTATCAGTTCATCCATAAATCCCGAAGAACATGACCTATATACTACCTTCCAAATGTAATATTAATATGTGTTCTATTGTGATTATATAGATATTCCCTAAATCTACCATGAGGTGTTAATTTATCTCATCGATTATCTAGAAGAACACTAAGGATATAATCATCAATCTAGAGAGACACACCCAAGTCATGCATCCAAAATTGAGGCTGATGTGGATGAGCACATCAAGGATGAATTCATCTGTGAGGTACTGTATCCAAAATGGATTTCCAATATCATATTTGGTAATAATAAGAATGGTAAATTTATAGATTTTATTTCTTTTAGAGATATCAACTAGCACTATCCCAAAGATGACTTCTTGTTTCCATTCACAGAACTCTTGATTAGTTCAATAAGTGGTAATAAATCCCTCTTCATCATGGAAGGATACTCTTGGCACTAAATTTTTTTGCTAGTGCTAAGAAGATAAATGATACACTTCCTTTAAGAAACCATAAAATGAGTATTCTACTATAGGTCAATTCCCTTTGAATTAAAGAAAATAGGCTTCACATACCAATCTGTTATGCATCGAATCGTGAAACCTTTTTTCAGTGGAGTTTTTTGAATAATGTGTTGAAGATATCATGGTTATGTTCCAATAACATTATAACCACCTTGATGAACTAGTGACCATCTTCAACAGTATTTAATATTATAGACTAAATATAAACCCCTAAACATTTTCTGCTAGGGTAACCTTAGGAATATTTTCCATCTTCATTGTATTCCATCACGACATCGAATTTGATCTTGAGAAAATGAAATATATCAATAACATTAGTCCTCCTCAAAACCTAAATGTGTTGAGAGGACATTAAAGAAACTTTTCCTACATCTGTCACTTCATAGGCAACCGTACAGGAAGGAAATTTCCCTTCACCAAATAGATGAAGTAGGGGGTCACATATTAGGTGACCGAAAACTACCAGTATGTTTTTGATAACCTCACAAAATATATCTTGAGTCGAATAATATTAATTCCACCTGTATAGGGAAAGGAACTCATTCTATATGTGACATCCTTGGAGTGATTTTTGGGTTTCATCCTTATGAAAAAGTATGATGATCGGCCTAAAAACAACAATTATTATCTCAGTTGTACCATGCTCGACACTGAGACTCATTATTTAGACATCATTAAGAGAAATCTAGAATTAATACTCGTAGTTATGATGTTGAAGAACTAATTGAATCATCATGAGGTCCAATTTGTTTCTCACAATAACCCTCTCAAATTTATCCTCAGTCATCATATACTGAGAGGATGTTTGTCACAATGGGTAGGTATTCTATATAAGTTAGATACATAGTTTGTGCCTCACAATGTAGTGAACGGTCTGGCCTAGGATGATTTCCTTTCTAAGAAACCATTTGTTGTAGAGATGTAAATAAAAACTTAATTTCTGGATGATGAATTATTTTTTATTCTACAAGGTTCCAAAACATGGTAAATTATTTTAATGGTGCATCTAGGAGCCTGATAGGGAGAATAATGGATAAAACATAGCTCAAAAAAGTTATTTTATGTATTGGGATTATCTCCTTAGAAAATCCAGTCCTTACTTACTCACTCATATTATTATAAGGTTATACAAAATTTATGTCGAATATCAGGCCCTCATTATTGGGCTAGAATTATTGATTCAAATACCCATACACCACATCGAGGTTAAAAGAGACTTGGAGTTAGTGATCAAACATATAAATTGTGACTATTTTATCAAAAAATAAGGGCTAATTCCAATTCTTGATTGTTTAAAAGGAATGATGGAAAATATACCTTCAGAACCAGCATTGACTCACATCCCATGATAATAAAATTTATAATAAGATGCATTGGAAAATATAGCTACCGCATTGGAATATCAAAACTGATATGAAATAGTCATCAACAATTCACACCATAGAATGTTCAAACATTTTTTTCGAATTGGGATAGAAGAAGGTAATGAATCATAGCCCATCCAATAAGCATTTGGAACAACGATAGGTTGGTTGAGGCCAATGATGTTTTATAACAAGGACTGAGTGATCCCACTAGATAGAGCTGGGAAATAGAAAATTTGGTGGCGAGAAGTCTCCTTCATGTTTTATGACTCCCCAAATCACCAGAAATTCATCATCAAATGAGGTTTTGAGGGAGTCATTCGTAGATTTATTGATGAAGAAGATACTTTTTCCATCATGAATAAAGTACATTTAGGAATATATGGTGCCCAAAATACGAGATACATCCTTTATAACAAAATATGAATGCTTGAATACTACAGGCCCACTATGACACAAGATTCTGAAACTATCACCTAGAAATTTCATTCCATCCAATTTCATGAAGACTCTATCCATCAACCCTCATAGTTTCTACCAACTGAAAAATACTCTTATCTGTTTTCCATATGATTAATTGATAGTGTATGTCCATAACCTCCATCTATGGCCATGTAGTTCAAATGCGTCTTGACTTCTTCGGATTTCATCTCTAATTATGTATAGGCAATACCGCTTAATGAATGCTTGAAAAAAAATAAGTGTGTAAAATTTAACATGATTTCCAGTTTTGGTGTCCCTCATACAATATTAATGGAAAATAGAACCACTTTAAATTTAACTGAGGTGGAAAACTATGTCAAGAGTATAATATCAAATGCAACCATTAATCTAGCTATCAAGAAACGGTTAAAGGACAAATATATTCCTTCAACAAGAAACTATTAAATATAATCAACTATATGGTGGAAAAATATAAAATGTCTTGTCCAAAAAAAGATCTTTCATGCCTTATGTGCTTACCAAACTATAACCTGTACTACCACATGGCCAACCCCATACTCAATGGTATAAGTAACAGAAGATGAAATTCTTATTGAGGTTAAATTCCCATCACTCTACATTTCCCTCTTTGAAGAACTATATATATTTATATATATAAACAATATGAAAAATTACATGATTATTAGGTGTGTCTTGATGAAAAAAATTTACACCTTGCATCACATGGAATTCTAGAAAAATCAGATAATACGAACCTTTAACAAGATGGTCCACTAATAATAATTTTCCCAAGGAGAATTGGTAATGGTACTTATGACTCAATGATACTAGGAAAAAATCCTCCAAATCTTGAACCAAATGTGGCGGGACCTTACTCTATTCATAAGGTCCACTCTAATGAATCTTATTACATAATCTCAATGGTTAGAGAGGTTATTACGACTCCAAACCGTGCAAGTTTCCAAATGAAATATTACGTTCAATCACATGATATTTTCCATGATAAAAGGAAAAAAACTACATATCAACATATATGTCCCAGCTGAAAGGCATTACACTACATAGTCGGACCTAGTTATAATAACCAAAACTACATAATACCATTATTCCTCACCGCATGAAATTAAACTTCATGGTTTAAAGCTCTCTGATTTTTTGTTGAGAAACCCCCTAAATTCCATTATTTGATACTCCTCATGGTCCCCTGAATGTGGGAATCCATCTTAGGAATATGTACCAAACACACCCCTTTAACCACTCAAGGAGTTGATGTTACCTCTTGTCCATACATGAGGAAGAAAGATAAGAAGCTCCCATGTATAAGACCCACTCCCATCATTACAAATACAAAGATAAATTTTATCCCCTTTAGAGGTGTAATCCACAACATTATGTCACCCATTTTGTGAAAAGATTAACATCATGATAATTTCAAGAACTATGTGTGGATTTATTCTCACTCTAATGAGATACGTAGTGACTTCTGGGCCTCCAATCCCAGGTCCAGCCACAATTAAACAATAAAATCCCCTTCACTCCCTATGTACGAGTTGAAAAATGCCTAAAGAGTCCTCTTTTAGAATTATGTGTGGACTTAATCTAATTTCCTATGAGATACATAGTCACACCAATATATCTAATCTTGGTCCCAACCACAAAATCCCCTTTACACCCTGTGTATGAGTTCAAACCTACACGAGGAGTCCATTTTTAGAACTTTGTGTGTATTTATTCTCACTCAATGAGATATATAGTCACACTCGGATCTCTAATCATGGGACCAGCTATAAAATCCACATTGCTCTCTATGTACTAGTTTAAACATGCATAGGGAGTGCTTTTTTAGAACTCTTCCTGGATTCATTCTCATTCCAATTAGATATGTAGTGATGCTCGTATCTCTAATACTATGACCAACCATGAAATCCAACTTTACTCCTTGTGTAATAGTTTAATCCTATACAAGGATTCCTTATTTTTGAAATATGTGTGGGTTGATTCTTTCCCTAGAAAGATATGTAGTGACACCTGGGTCTTATACACTGATCCGGCTACAGTATTCCTTTCCATGTTGAAATCACCCACATCCTCGCTGTATAAAGTTTAACTGATTGGAATTCATGAACTATATACAGATTGATTCTAATTTCCAATGATATATGTAGTTTCACACAATTTTTCTTCTTTGGGACCAGCCAGAACATTTACCGGCTTTCATGATGGTTTATCTTCATCCGTAATGCACGATGTTAAACTATATGGAACTCATGAACAATGTATGTCTTGATTCTCATTCTAATGATATATGTATAGATTCTGGAATCAAACCTCTTGGACCTACAATCATAAAATCTATCTACCCCTATCCTTCACTTGTGTCACCTTTATATCATGGAAAAATATTTTATTACTCCTTGTTTCTAACACTGAGGATAGACCGTGTGGGATTAAGAGTTTTTGTAATGGAGTTCACTACACAAGTACGGTATGTCCATTTTTTTGCAATTATACTGGTCCTATTCACCAGACCTTAAAAGGAACACTACATTCCCTCATCATATGATATTAAATATTTTTATTTCCTCAATAACTACATTTGGCATCATTTTCATTCAAATGAGATATTTAGTAATGTCTAGATCATCAATCTTGGACCTATCTACATCATAATATGGGAAATTCTCCTTGATATCTTATCTACAAGTCAGATATAAATAATAGGATTCAATATGGTTCCTTACCTAATGAATGAACCCATCTTAAAAAAAATAACTTCACACATGAATCTAATCAACGTGGGGGTATTTATGTTATAACTATATTTCGCTTGATTCACATTCCAGTGAGATATATAGTGCCACCTTGGACTCATGTCCTTTTCCTAGGCTTGGGGTAAGGAAAAATTTTCCCTCTACACTGTACAAATAAAAATATATGTTAGAGTATTCAATTTTGGGTCCCCTCATTTGAGAATCCACCAAGAAAATAGATATTTCACTTTTTATATATTATTCAGATCTATGAAAGGGATTGTAAACATTATATCTAAGAAACATTCCAAAAACATATTCTATGCTTGGAAACTCCCCCATGTATACATCATACACCTTTTCCAAGATAATTTTAGATCTTCATAATATTTCTCTTGCTCGAGGTAACATAATATCTACTACTTGGAAACACCTTTTCCTGACTATATAGAACACACTCAAGTTAGACTTGCATAAAAAACTCTCATAACAAGATTTTAAATTAGTAATAACCTATCATTTAGAATAATCCTCTTATGTCCTTATAATAAATGGTGAAAATATGTTGAAACCCATGATTTGAAAAAGTATATGGATATTCCAAATATCTATCCCATATCCTTTCTCCTGATCTAAGAACCCCCAAGATCATAGTTTACAATTTCCTCCTTCAAGTGATCAAAGAACACCAGTATAACCTAGGTCCTTTAGGCCACATATCATCTAACTTTTCCATGACATCATAGTTATAGTCTTATGACCAAAACCAAAAGAATTCACATTTGATGTTTTGTTCCATATAAATCTATGAAACCTTTCGCACCAATTATTTTGAAATGTTATCTTGAAATCCAACTTCCTTATTCTTGTACTTTCCTTTCAAAATCTGAACTCTGTGCATAGGAAAATCGTATTCTTCGTAAAATTCCCTTTTTTTAGAAAAATAAGGTTGGAAACCCTGAAAACTTATTTCCTTGACTATGTTGTAACACTCCCTAGTAGGATTCTCAAAAAATAGACCACATCCATGTTTTTCAACCATAGGATGACACTATTGACTATGATGTAAAATCCCCCAATTATATTTTCATAAAATAGCCCAGATTCAACATTTTCAGTCAGTGGAAACTTCATTATCAGAATATCCCTACTCAATTTCCATAATTCGTTTTTCCCATGACACAATTCAAATTTTGAGAACATGAGGTTACAACGTAAAACATTATCTCCCCTCACACCTACATATGGTATCATGTTTGTAGAAAAAATACCAATAATGGAAGAATCATCAACATTTAGGTCAATGATACATACCATAAATTACATCCCCCCTAATGTCATTAAACTGAGTGTTTAAACTACATTGTATAATTTCCTTGTGTTATGACTTTAAACTATATTGAATAATGTCCTTGTTGTATCAATTTAAAAAACATAGCATAATATCCTTCTTGTACAACATTAAAAAAATTCATAATTTACCTATGGAATGAATTTAAAAGATATATATTAATGAAATTATTGTATGAATTTAAACTGGATATAATAATGTCCTTACGGTATGAATTTAAAATGTATGAGATAATTCCTACGTTGTAAGATGTTTAAATATATGATTAATGTACTAGTAACATGAAATTATACTAAAAGATGCATCTAGACTTGTATGTAAGAGGAATTCCCCCTATCAATTTTCATTTACAAAATATACCCTCCTTCACAAGATTTTTTTTGTAGGAGTATTTTCTCGTTCGCGACTAATGTTGATATAGATTCTCTTTTCAGTCTCTTATATTTTCCCTTCGAAAAACCACCCCTCATGGTCTTGAGAAATCCAAATATCAATAAAATACATTCATCTATCAGCAATATATTGATATAATTATTGGTTACTCATTTTATTGACTATAATGTATTCACCCCCATTGTCCTTGAATAAGTCACCCACATAACATGTTTATCAGCCTAAGGATTTAACTATTTGACTATATTGTACACACCCTGGATTTCCTTTCATGAAACAACCCTTATAATAGGTTAATCAACCCGTGCTTACTTCAACCTCATAAAAAACCTCCTCTATTCTTGAATATCATTTTTAGGTTCAGAAACCATAAAATATTTGCTCAAAATTCACCTTGAAGGTATCCCAAGAATTTTGAAACATTGTTAACCATTAAGTCTTGTTTGAGTCGTCATTTTAAATATTTTTGTTAATGTTTTTCAACCAAAAACACCAGTCTCACTTTTCCAACATTAATGAGTTTAAGATGCCCACAATAAGAGACATAATACTTTTGAAATTAAAAACCCAAAAATGGAACTCTGAAAAAATTGAGTCTCAGATCGCTAGACCTATACTATATGTGGTTTCATAAAAATAGAGTCATGAGATGATTAAAGGCATAAAACTTGATAGAATAAAAACCTAAAAAGGGGGGCCTACAAAATTAGAGTCTTGACCACTCTGTCTTACCTATATTACACATAGTGGAAAATTAGGGTGAATTCATAAAATACAAAAATATTTTGAGGTTTCCCATAAGACCCAAGAAACTGTCAAACTATGCTCTCTATATTGGACGTCTTAGGAAAACATTATACCATTTCCTCATCCCTATCACTCTGGTAACAAAAATTTGATATAAATATTCAAATCTAAAAAAATATTCTTTAATGGTATTTTTTGATCATAAAAAGAAAATATAGATGAAGAAAAATGTTGTTGGAAACCAAAAACATGATTTCATTTATGTTCTGAAACAGAGGGGAACATCCATATAATTGATCCACTCTACCAAATTTAAAAAATTTCTTTCTATGTTGGATTTTATAAGTTAAACTAAAACCCAAGAAACTTTCTCAACATCCCAATGATTATCCATTTGTGTATCAGAAGCCTCCTCAAATTTAAGAATCTTCTCATGCTTTTCACCGAAAACATATCTACTTCATTCAAAATCCACATCCAAATATTGGTGGAGGTGGATTAACTCTTCCCTTGAAAATGATAACTCTTATATGAGTTTCATTTTTTGGAAGGATGATTCATTAAGGTGGTCTTCATACACCTACACCAGAATGGTGTGGATGACCTCATCATGGATTGTGTAAGCACTATGTTCCTTAAACTGGCCCACTTTTTCCACCTCGGCCTACTGTAACCTCCTCTCCTTTTCCCTTCACTGGATGATCACTTTCACCATATAATAGATATATCAGTAATTATATCCTCCAAATATAAACATGTAAATTTTGAATTGAAGTCAGTGAATTCATGATATCATGTCCTCAAGAGTCGTCTCCCTGACTTCCTTCCATATATCTTTCCGGAAGAGAAGACATGTTGGGAGAAAATACTATTTCATCTCTAGATCCGGCATAGTTTCTCTCTTAGAGGGGGAGAAATAATCCGAGATCCATGAACTCAATGAGATTACTTGTTCTACTCCTTCCAAAATAGCTTTTAGATTTACCTACTGATGTTGGTGGTGGTAACATGGAATCCCCCATTGGAATCTCCATAGATGAATAAAATCACACCAAAAATAGGTTAGTCTTCTCATTTACATTAGGAAGTCAATGAGAATCAAATGTAGTGAAGTAATTGAAACAATAAATGACACTCACCCTTTACTGAATTGAATTTGAAATAGATACCTATCGATGTCCATGGGTCTCATTCCACGATGCATGAACCTCATTATGAGAATCATCCTCTAGAGTTTTTTTAGAAGATATAACCAGATGATCTAGATAATTTACCACTTCCTAATTTTCAAAAACATTTCCCTCAGAAACAAGAGTAGGGTGTACATAGATGCCCAATTGATGAAGTTCTTTGGATACATAATCATTAGACAAAGCTACACAAGATTCACTTTGATGTGATAAATCACGTGAAAAGAAATAAACTCTATTAGCAATGTGAATGAATGACAAAATTCATGTATTTAATATTCCATAAGGAAATTTGTGACCTCCTTTTGGAAATATATAATATCAATTTTTGGATTAATGGGATCTCATTTTCATGAGAGACATTATCAATTCTTACAATGTTCTCACTAGTAAGGGTATCTGAGGTGCATTTCTCAAGACCCAAATTGCCTCTACCGAAGATCCCCTATACTTGATACTTAGTAATTATATAATTTTTAGTCCATATGGATATAGTGTCAACATCATCACCTTCCACTTTCCTTTATATATCTCTTTTATCTTCTTCTAGGGTGATAAAGGGATCAATATTGACTGATTTAGGGTTCATTGGTGTGGGTTACATATCAAAAATAGCTTGAGGATATGATAGCTAGAAAAATCATGTGAAACATAAATGAGTGGATGTGACATTTTGAAGTACATATTCCTGATATTCATTTATAGAGGTAGATATGGCTTCAACTTTTGATCCTCCAATCTTCAAAATGATTGATTCATCAACATGAGTCTGTGCGTCCCCAATGGAATCTTTCTCTATCATTGAACGATCAACTCCAGACCCCTTGATGGAAAAAAGTGATGTTGATTACGCAAAAGAAAAATATAGTAAAAGGATATGTCATGAAGATAATGACATTAAATGAAAGAAAAAAAATACCTACTACAATGCATGTGTCAGGCCAACATTAATGACCTTGAATGTTTCCTCTCATGAGATAGTGAATTACTCATCTTAATCCTCTTGGAAGTAAGTAATTGTGGTGATGATCAAGGGGTTACTACCACCATCTCCACAATCAAGATCCATTGACCTAGGGATAGCCTTATGGAATCAATGGTTCCATCTGATTCATCAATGGGGGTGCATGTGGCAACATACATTAGCAACCCAAACACCACTTCTGCATCTACATCTCCAACCGGTTCCTCTTCTTCTTCAATTATGAACTCAATACTAAAATCGCCTCAATATTAATGAAAATGGACAAAAGAGAAAAAAGGGAAAATATAAAAGCAAAAATAAATCTATAAGATTGAGAAATATTTCTCATTTATCATCTGGATTAACATATTCCCCCTCATTAACTACTCATTTTAACATGTCGGACACTCACTTTTTAGATGGGGTATGGTCATCATTTACATATATAAAATTCTACAACTTCTAAAAATACTTTATAACCACAACTAAATCATTTTCATGGTCAATTTTTTAGGTTTACATGATATATTTCAGCTCTAGGATCCACATTCAAGCCAGGATATATTCTCATGTATCTTTGAAATCATGACTTATGATATCACAAACATGGATCACTAAAGGATGCACATAATTTCACTATAATGCAACTAATTGCGGTGAAGACCAAACACCCTTCGACCTGGAATCCTCTTCATGGATTTTTCAATCATGATAAAATAAGGGGAAACAAAATGAGACACCTTCCACTGATGGTGACTAGACCACCTTGGTGTGGGATGTGTGGTCTTCTCAACTCTAATTTACCCGGTGGTCTTTTCACGAGATCACTTCGATTCCACTGAAGCATCAACATCATCATCTTCATCTTAGAAAATTTTACCAGTCATACCAAATCAAAGAGTCAACATGGGTTAGACTCAATAAATTCCCATCTCCAATTCCCTTTTGGGTATGAAGATATCCACACCTTGGCATACCTAACCCCGATCCCAATTGAGGCCTCTGATTGAGGTTTAGTGATCCTCATTTTGGATAACTCAATGGACATCAAAATCCAAATTTTAGGGGATACCATCAGATGTTTCACCTTCTTAACCTATTTTGGGGATACATTCTTGACCATTGAATACATTTATATTAGGTTTATAATCGATATAGAGAATTAGCCTCTCATATGATCTCACTATCAATACAAGCCACTCTATACTGTCTCAAATTGTTATCATGTATGACTTAAACTCTAATTATATTGCTTTCCATCATCAGTAAATTTCCCATTGATAATATTACCATAAATAAATAATCTAAGTTCTCCGAAAACATTAGAAATCCCTAATATATCATCATACATTAGGGTTAGATGCTGGATTTGTGAGATATCATGAACAAATTGGAAGAATCTTCTATCAAGGATTTTATTGGGTTCAGTGCCACATATGATCATAATTGTGTCATGATCCATCCCTAAAACACTTGAAACAAAGCATAAATTCTTAATGGGTCATTTATAATGTATGCATAAAGTAAATAGCGGTAAAATCATTCTATAATAAGGGTATCCAACCCCATATAATTCCCCTCCACTAATTTGGTGGAAATCATGAATTTCACCAACCTCACACCAACACAAAACAAGCGTAATGGAAGTGGATAAATTATTATCCATATAGAACAGAATCCATCTATGTGAATATTGGCATCAACCATTGGTTTTTCATTATAACACCATCATCTAAACTCACCCTTCTCCAAAGTAGGCAAGAATGTACTGGGAGCAGACCAATTCTCTATTATGGAACATATAGTAGGATTCTAGGATGTGGGATCTTACCCTAAAGGTTCTAATAAATCTTCCATCCACGTTCCTTGATGGATTGAATCCCTGGGGTGAGTATCCTCGATCTGCAATTTCATCTCTATCATAAAATTATCATGGTCCAACGTTGCATCCATTTCAACATCTTCCCATGTTGTCTTTAGTGGGATGGAATTTTCATACATTTACCCAAGAATGGGTGCCCTAGAGATTTGGTAGATGTCCCACGGGATAATGTCAACCTCATCGATGATCATGTGGAGGGATTTTTTTCTTGGGACTCCATCATCTCATCAGTTCATGGATGAAATTTTTCTTCTTGTACACATAGGTTTTTTCCTACCAAAATAGCGACACACACACACACACATATATATTTATAAGCCTCACAAGATTTTCTTGAATTATCCAAATGTTCGGAACACCCAGTATTCTCACATTCACTTGGATCTGACTCCCCATCCAATGTAGAAGTCCCATTCCTCCTTCCTCCCAAGATTTTGATCTTTATAATAATAATAGAAGGGTGATTTATAATAATTAAGAACCTATTCTTGGATATGTAGTTTCAGATATTTATTGCAACTATGGTCATGCATGATACAACCAATTGGGACCATAACTTCATTAATAATAGGAACCCATTAAAGCTATATTCAAATAATTCTAGTTGATATGATTCATGAACAATGAAAGTAGGATGTAATTCTTAAACCCAGAGTTGAAGGTTTCTCTTAGAAGTCTATTCCCATGTAAGGGTAGGTAATCACATTATGGTTACTCTTGTTTATTTGTGACAAATGATTCACTAGATATTGTAGAAAAAGATCAAACACATCATAGTAATTTAGCCAAATAGCTTTGATCATCTCAAAATAATGTGTTGTATTTTGTTCAGTTTCAGTCATCAATCAGGCCATTGAAATCTTACAAGCACCAAGTCCTCCAATTTAGTTGAACATAATGACTTAATTGAATTCCTTTTTTTGGAAAAGGGAATAATTTGTGCCACACCATCTACTAGGTCCCACATGTATTCCCCTTAACAAGGTTCCAGGTGAAAGACTTTTGATCAGGTCCCACACATAGTCCTGTTGACAGAGAGCCAGTAGCTAGCCCCACGATTAGATCCTTTGTAAATGATCCTAGATGATGACCTCATTGAACTAAACTATATCCTAAAATGGTCATACCATGGTAATATTTTTGGGTACCTTAATGATAATAGAAACTTGGAAGAGTTGAGTATAACACATATGTGGTGAGAGAAAAAATAAGAAGCCTAAAAGCTATGGAAAATTAAAAAGGATCCAACAGTATTTGTAGACTCTACTGACCTACGCTAGGAACCTGTGAACCAAGTCTGTTCTGTAGTCTTATGCACTAGACCACCACTGCATCCCTACACAAAATACCTACATTGAAGAACAAATGATTTTGTGAATCACCCTTCATATTATTTTCCCTATTCTACCTTAGTATTATACCCTCCTCTTTCAATCAGATCCAATTCTAAGGGGAGGATTTTGTTGACACTCCATTATTCAAGTGTAGTAAAAAAATGATGAAGTTTACATTTAGCATGTTCAAGAACCAAATAACCCCATGAATGATCAATGGAAATTTTAAAAATTTCACCATTATATTCATTCCTCTGAACTTTAGAAGGCCCATGCATTGCCCCCTATGCAACATAAAAGACATGAATCTATTGTGTGGAACACCTGCACAAGTGGCATGTGCCGGATATCTACTTCAATTAGGGTCCCCTATTTTTCTATAAATAGGACCATTGAGATCCACATTTGAAAAATTGGGAAAATTATTAGAATCCACAATATCTAGCCATGTATCGCCTTCTCACATGTCTCCAAATATTCTCTAGGTAGCTCTACAAAACATGAGGGAATAGATAATTAAGGGGGATATGTATGATTAAAGTACCCTTAGGGAATTAAACATAAGAAGATTATATGGGGATCCATTCTCCCCTATTGAGAATCTATCTGTGTGAGTTCCCATTTTTATACAAGCGACATGCCCAAGACTCCTCGAAGGACACTAGAGGATACCTAGGGTTCTTGGGATAAATCCTCAACCAAGTGTTGTTTCACTAGTGGTATATTTCCCATGACATTTCTATCTTTTGTATTCTTATAACCTAATAAAAATCTCCTCCAGTTATTCTTAGGAAATGAGTGACACACCTCTACCCCGTTAAATTAGGACCTATGTGAGCTTCTTTATTGAGTCTTCTTCCATGCCAACAATGGTTGGAATCCAATTCCCTTGGTTCCCTTTCATGAATGTAACTAGTTTTATACCTCCACCATGACCTATGGACATGAAAAATAAATTAAAGGGGAACAAAAACGTGTCTCTTATTTGGATTAGCATTCCATTGGTTAGACATTTCACACACTCATCCTACCACAGTGTTAGGATCCTCTCAGACCATTTGGATTTTAATCCCTTCGGTCATGAAGACCCCAACCCCAAGGATGGTGTCAGAGAGTTCTTGGTCTCAGATACTATAGTAAGAAACATGTCCTACCCATATTGTCGTTATGGATTAGATACTATATTTTCTAGTAGGCATAATGAGGATTACACTTTATTATCAATTCAATATGTAATGAGATTCTCCTCCCCTAGAATGGGACCAATTTCGGGGCAACCTTCCAAGATTAGTCCCCTATTCTTTCTTTCAAGATTGCTCAATATTTCTTCTCTCTGCCTCCTGGGCTCTGGGGAAAAGAAATAATGGGAACTAAAGTACTCTCCCCTCCCTCTTGATCCCTTCCCTCCTCAATCTCCCTACCCTGGACCCATTTTATGGATAATTTATCAGAGGGATGTTTCGTACCCTAATCTTCTTCCAATAATGGGGGAGGAGAAGTGTGTGGTTGTCGGAACATCCACTTCCTCTTTTTCATCACATTAATTAATGAATAATAAATGTCTTTTGGGATTATGGGATAGTCAAGATTACAGTTACCACACTATCATATCCATGTTTCGGAAGAGATTTGTCCTTTGAATTTCCTGCTCCCCTTCCATCAGATTAATTCCTCATCATGAGTCTTCATGGCCATGTCTCAATAATTACGGAAAAGTAGATGGTGTGGTTTCTCAAATCATACATTTTCACTTGTTTCTCATATTTATCATGAATCACGTGGATATAGAGGTTTGTGGTGGTCATGAAATACACATAATCCCAAACCTTCTGGGCATCCTCCATCGGATTATTACCCAATTTAACATATAAAGTGAAATCTTAGGTTGTAAGTACAAAATAACTTGAACTAATAGAACTTTGATTACTTCTATAAATAGGACACATTGGATTATTTCCCAAGGCCGTGTCTCAATGGAAATCCTACTCATGAGAAATCCCCATTAAAATCCCCATAATCATCCAGGGCATCCAATTCAGCAATTAGACCAAATTAATCCTCTCAAAGGAACATACTCCCCTATGAGAAAAATATTAAAGGGAATCTACAAAAAATGGTCCTAAAAACCTAACTACATGTGATTTAAATCCCATTAATATGAGATACATTGGATTCCTCCTTGAGGTCTAAACCCAATTTTCAAAAATCATCCTTATCCTCTCTAGGCCATATTCATAATATGGTATAATTCAACATGGGAATTCATATAACATCCATGTTCCGATGTCATATATATCATAAGTCCCACACGAAACCATTATTATTTTCATTTAACCTGGATGTCCTTGCCACATGATATTAAATTGTACGGTTAGGCCCATATCACATGACCTTAAAAAGTAAGATTTTCCCCGTTAAGCAGCACAAATCAACGTAGGTTTTGATTCCTTTCACAAGTATATATACAAATACCATTAATGGGATTGAACCCAACACCAAAACAAATAATGTCTCCTTAGATGATGATACACTCCATTGCACCACACTATGTGACTAGAAAACCAGAATTGTCATAATAACGACCAAATAATGTCTAATCAAAACCTAAGTGTATACCATTGATTTATATCCTCAGATACAAATAGATATCCACATTGATGAAGAACGGTAGATACATATATATTATTATATGTTTTATACATGATAATATTTAATAGTTAAATATTGTATAACGTTCATTATAATTAGAAAATAATGAATGATTAACAAACATATTTTAAATGAATAAGAAATTTCCAGAGTAAAAAATAATTCCCCCAAAGGTTTCTGACAATCCTGACCTCCCAAAATCCATAACAATTTGAGTTCTTAATCATTGTGGTAAAAGTTTCCCAATGATCTCCTACCTTTGGAAACATGTTTCCTTTGGAGAATGAACCATTGGGTGTTTCTAGTTCCATAAAAAACCTATTGGAAATCATTCAGAGATTGTAAACTAAAATTTAATGATTTAATAAGTCTCAAATGCCAAAAATCAACAATCTAGATGATACACTATCATTTGGGATGAAAAATAACTCTAGGTGGATATATTGGATTAATCACATGATTCCTTATGCACCATTATAAAGGATATATTCATTTTTTAATTTTTATTAGAAAAGATTTATCAATAAAATTATCAAGCATGTTGTTTTTGGAATTAAAATTAAATTACAATTAAAATATTCCTTAAAGTACTACATTTCTCAATAGAATTATTATCTTTTAAAAAATGGAGGCAAATAAATGTAATTTTGAAATTGATGAGTGATGGATGCTTCACCAAAAACCTTCCAAATATTATGGAATCTAGGATGGGAAACATAATGGGGATGATGAATCAACTATATTAGGTTATAAATAATAATATAAATCATATTAACCGTCTTGATTTACCTTAAAGGGAACAACATTCAGTTGATTCCTTAATTCATTGATGACAACCATCATTTTGTGGATCTGTTGATCTATAAATTACTAATCCAAGGATTAACCTTATAGAAAAGATATTTTCAATATTAAATAGTTTAGAACTAGAGAAATGGACATTGGATGTTTATATATTAGAAGGAGAAACCAATCAATGGTGGACACTGATTAAGCGGATGAACCCGGTATAGCAGATTGATGATATGTTGTAGAATGAGTTTTGGGGAAACTTTTTCAATAAACATTTTCTTTATTCAATGAGAACAAAAACAAAGAATCTGTTCTTAGTGATAATGAAGAAGGAAAATGGATCTGTGATATAAGAGGATCTATAGATATATATATATATCTTTTTTATCTATCCTAAGGGAATGGTTGATAGGTTATTTGATATCCTAAATACTATATATGGAAGAATATAGAGAATCAAGACTATAAATTATATGATGATATAGTGATGATTTCATTAAAGGAAGAAATGGAGAAACGAGTGACATAATAGCATCATATGATGAATGAAAATAAGAAAGAAATGTATCCAAACATAGGGCATAATTTTAATCATATAATAATATGAAATAAACTAAATATACAACGTGCAAAAAATGTAAGAAGACATATTCGGGGAACTAATTTTATTGGAGAAGAATGTGATACAAGTACGAATGTGATGAAAATATTTCTCAGAATTATTTTTTTAGGTGAAGCCTCAACAACTCAATGTAAATAAAATATGGAAGATAGTGAAAGAATAGTGTTAAGTTGAGTGCTTCAAGAGGGGATATCATGGGATCTATGAAAATCAGGTTCCAAATCAGATGATAAGATTGGGAAACCCAATAAAACCTAGGATAAGACAGGGGATAATTGTATTGTTTTAAAAAAACAAAAAATAGAGTAGATGATCCAAATTATTTGATGGTAGGTACAACCTTTGTGCTCGCAAAGATATAAAGTGAATTATTTGACTCTGGTTCTAGAGAATCCATTATTTTGTCCATGTTAAGAAAAAATATAGAATCAAAACAAGAACTACTATATATAGAGTTATCAATTATAACTCTTGGAGTAATTAAAAAAGAATCAAATTTGTATAAAAACACCAGTATCAACATTGGATAATACTATTTCATATAATGTCTAGTAGTCATTACCTTGGTGTAATTGAAAACTATATACTATATGGGTTGGCTATCAACGTGAATTCTAATAAAAACTACAAAAACAAGAAAATTTCAGTGGTCTTTAATGGTAAACCTAGAGTTATTGTCAATATAGACTTATCCTAGATTAAACCTCGTATAAAATAACCTCGTATATATTTCATTATGGAAATAATTGGTGATGAAAATAAAAAAATAGGATTTCTTAAGATAGAAACTATCCCCATTGTTTGGGAATAAATTGATGTTTTTTTGGAAGAGTAAGATAGACCTGCCCTGGAAATGGAGGTACATTTATCCATTGAACAAATACTTGGATTAAATCCAATACAGAAGACCTTGTATAAAATGTAATATGTTGAGTTAGAATAATGAAAGAATCATCTTCAAGATATTTTGTGGAAGGTTTTCATTTAAAAAAATTTGTATCTTTGGGGAGCACCTATTTTCATTTTGAAGATGAAGTATAGATAGATGGAGTTATTAATTGATTAGAGAGAACATAATTGGATCACAAAAAAGAAAAAATACCCCTTTAAATAATTGATGACTTTTTTGACCAGCTTCATGGGGCTCAATTGCTTTTCTAGTAATGACCTTTGATTATAGAATCATAAGGTGCAGGTGAATAATGAAGATATCCCAAAGACATCCTTCCAAAAGAGATGTGTGTATTACAAGATTTTGTTTATTCACTTTAAATTAACTAATTCTCATATCATATTTATGGATTTTTTGAATATTATATTTAAATATTACCTTGATTAATTTATAGTGGTCATTATTGATGATATTATAATATTTTCTAATATTTTGAGGAGCAAGAGGATTATATAAGGGTTGTATTAAGAACTATTTTGAAGGAGTTTTTGTTTGGTAAATTCAATAAAACTGAATTATGGTTATATAAATTTTCATTCAGGAGCCACATATGATTATTTAATGAATCTCAATTGATCGGGCACAAAAATATTTAGTGCAGAAGTGGTCACATTCTACTATTATAAACGATATAAATATTTTTCATGGTCTAAGAGAATACTATTGAATGTTTTTGAAAAACATTTAATGGATTTATAATCTACTAACCATGTTATCTAGAAAGGGATATAAGTTCATCTGGAAAACAATGTTTAATGAATATTTCCATAAAGTGAAAAAGTGATTTGTTAGTGAATATGTGCTAACATTACCCTCTAGTAGGGAAGGCACTATCATTTATAGTGATTAATCCTTAACATCACATGGATTTGTACTCCTAAAAAACGAAAAATTTATTTCTTATATATCACGCTAGTTAAAGCCTCATGAATAGAACTATCCTACTCATGAACTGGAGTTATCCTCAATGAGATTTTATCTGAGGATATAGAGACACTAACTTTAAGGAAATAATGTGATATATTCACATAACACCAATGATTGAAGTATATATTCTAATATAATGAGATCACTATGCATAAGTGAATATGGTTAGATCCAATTGTCGAGCATAATTTCTCTATTCACTTCCATCCTGGACTATATAATAAGTTTTTTCTTCCCTTAGAAGAAAATAACATGCTACATTATCTACAGTGTGGATTCATAAAGACCATATCATCATAAATATGAAAAGGATACATACAGCCTTTCCACAATGATTTCCAAACCATATATTAAAAAGAAGATTTTATATTCATGAAGGGATAGTATAGAGCATTTAATGAAGTCGAATTTAGTGAAGGAGGGAAAGAATCATGAGTTCCACATCGTTGAAGATGGTGTTATTTGATTTAGAACTAGAATTTATTTACCATTATCCCATGAGATAAATATGGAACTATATTTCACTCACATATCTCATATTGTTGGTTTCATCCTGGATGTACTAATATTTACTTAGATCATCGATAGAAATTATAGTGGGATGACTTGAATAAGGAGATCGTTGAGTATAGCTCAAATGTTCTTGGTATTTTGAAAATTTAAAGTAGATCAACAAAATTCATAGGGGATGAGGTAACCATTGATTATACCCATAGGGAAATTGTAAAAAATTATCGTGGACATAGTCACAAGTCTCCCAATGTCATCGAATTGAAATAAGGTGACATGATTTGTGGTGGATCGACTCACCAAGACTACTCACTTCATAACTATTCGATAATATTATTATATTGATCAACATGCCAGTATATATAAAAAGAAAGTGGTGAGGCTATATAGGGTATAAATTTCTATCATTTTTTATCACTATGAAAGGGTCACTTCCAAATTATATATAATTCTTCAGTATTATCTGAATTCTGAGTTGAATTTCAATACAGCCATTCACCCCAAAATGATGGTCAATAAGAAAGGATTATTCATACTCTCGAAGACATTATAAGATATTTTCTAATGGAATTTAATGGTGGATGGGATAAATATTACCCTTTATTTGAGTTCTCATAAAACAAAAACTTCATATATAGTATTCAAATGCATCCATTTGAAGCATTATATTGTAAGATTTGTAAAAATCCTACTTGATGGGATGCTATTTGATAATGGAATCTACATTGACCCAATCATGAGAACTAGATGTCAGAAATGGATAAAGTAATAAAACAACTTATAAAAGCTACTCATATTCTGTAAAAGATCTATTTTGTCACTATCCAATTGACATTTAGATAAATTCTCCCTTTGAATATCACAATAAAAAAGAGTCATATAATTTTGAATGAAAGTGAAGATTATCCCTTGGTACATTTTCCCCCTTTTATATATTTGATCACATAGGATAGGTTTTCTAATAGTTAGAAATTAGAAAAAACATGGTTTGTGTACATAATATGTACCATGTATCACTCTTCAGGAAGTATATAAGTAATCCCTAAAATGTACTAAATCTGGATGGTGTACAACTGGGGAATGACCACTCTTATAAGGAGATTCTGGTGAAGATTAGGGAATTTAGGGACATAAGTTTATATAACAAGACAACTCTCAAGATCAAATTTTTGTGGTGAAACCATTTGTTTAATGATGTGGCATGGTAACCAGAGGAATCAATCAAACAGAATTACCCTTACTAGTTCTCAACTATATAAAAGAAACCTAATATCAGTAAACCAATCACCATCCAATAAAATTAAAATATAAAACCTTGACTATAATTGTAGTGAATGATTAATAAATCAATTAATAGTTATTAAAAAGTGGTTATATGACCATAGTAATAGTAATGTGACTATTAGTATAATAACCTATCCATTTGGAATAGTACCTCGACAATTGAGAATTGTAACCTAAATAATTGGAGTAGTATCCTGACCGTTTGAATTGTAAGTTAAACACAAAATAATAAACTGTAATATAAATATAGTTTATAGTTAGTAATTTTAGATGATAAAAATATTATAACTCCAAAACAATTACCAAGATTTAAAACATAAATATTTTTAAATAAACTATATTTTAATGTATTTTAAAAATATTAGATTTTTTATGTTATAAAATTATATTATCTATATTAAAAAAATTAATTTGAGAAAAAAATTAATAGTTTTAATTATATTTTAAAAAAATTTCAAAAAAAATGTTTTTGGTAATTTTCTGAAATACATCATTTTTATGCTAATAGTAAAAAATATTGTTTTTTAAACACCATGTGTTTTATGAAAATGATGATGAAATAATGACTTAATAAATCTTGAAATAGTTATTTCATCCCAACATCAATTTAAAGAGATAAATGTATCATTTAAAATCATTAAGCCAAATTTATAATCCAAAAAACGTTATTCAATGTCAAAAGTTAAAATTATTTCATTAAATTAACAATTTTTCCTTTCTTCCACTCTCCTTTTTATTAAACAAATAAATTCAGATTATAATATGTTTTAATGTCTTAAAATAATATTATTTAATTCATAAAAATATTATAGTTTCAAAAATCACAATCTTCAAATGTTTACCTTGATATTATATTTTACTCAATATTTTACCCTAAAATAACCCTTTATTCACGTGTAAATAACCCACACCCTTCCCTTAGAAAACCACTCCTCCCACACATACCCAATTAAAACCACTTCCCAAATAACCAATCCAAATCCTATTATATTTATTATGGAAGTTATAGAGAAAACTAAATCCATGAATCACATGATTTTAGGGTCCTAAAAGAGAATCAACACTAAAAAGGATTATGTTTTTATCAACTCTTTTCTCATTTTCCAATTCAATTCCTCTTTCCCTCTATCACTTTCAAACCCAAGTCTTCTATGTTTAATTAAGTTGTATGATAAAATTAATTATGTATGTTGAGAAACATTAATTATTTATTTTACTATATATGTAAATGTTATAATTTTTTGTTCCCCATTATTGATAATGTCTCATTATTGGCCGATTAACCTCCCATAGTGACATTTCCAACTCCCTATATATCATAACAATTATTCATATTTATTATAAATTACTTATAATATAAAATGGGTAAATAGAATTAATTTTGAGATTTTTTAGTTAATATTAATAATTTATAAAAAACAAAATATAATTATCATTAATTTGAAGGACAATAAATTTGTTGGAAAATATCATATCGAAATGTTTTACTGTTAACGATGGAAGAAAAAGAAGCATAATAAAATGGTTATAGCTAAAAAATTGTGATGATGATGAACATAATCCACATCTAGTTTCATGTTTTCGTATTCCTATGTATGTTATTCATGAGGCCAAAAAGCAACAATATAAAATATGATTTAAGGTAAGATAATTATATAGTTCCTATTTCTATTCAGGTACTCCATTTTTGTTATATCATGTTAGTGTGGAATTAAATTATTTTCATACAATTTTTTTATCCCTTTTTTTAGTCAGAGTGAGTATCTACAGATGTGGGTGAATTGAGTACCTAACAAAAATTTCTCTTAAAAACAAATTCTAAAAAAGTCACCATAAATATTTATAAACAGCCCAGTTAATCCAAATAGAAGATTTATATAATTTTTTATCTTTTATTATATTTCTCAAAGAGTGATAAAGTATAAGTTAAAATAATATATGGATATAAATTTTAAATTTTAAACCATTTTACATAATCAAAACATTATATAAACAATATTTATGACTAAAGAAAAAATTATTGGTTTTATTTACAGTTTAAAACAAATTCAGTTTAAAGCATATAAATGAAACAAAACAAAACAAACAACATAATAAATAAAATATGTTCAGTCTCAACTCCATACATAATCTTCTCCACTTGGAAATCACACAATTCCAAGTAGATTACCGAAAATAATCTTGATTTTCAATTTATATAGGGCATTTGAAATATCTAAACACTTATCCACACCTCACTGAGAACTCTTCCACAACAACCATGGGAAAAGAATATACTCATGTCATACAAAGACCTCTTCCATAACACGTTGGTAAGGAAATTTAAAGGGAGTTAAATAATTTATCTATTATCTTTCAGTTAATTTATATAAGGTAATATATGCATTTAATATAAAGAATAAATCACACAATATTCAAAATATTGAGACAATAATTAGATAGTGAAGACAAATATGTAAAAAAGTTAGTGTTTCTCGGTCTCATGTTCAAGGAATATTGAGACTCCTTTTGTGTAGCTTGAAAATGATATTGAGTCATTTCATTGAATGTTGATGAAAAACCTAGCATCGTAAGATCTCATTTTTTGTGACTATAAGGAGCGAAAAAGTAGTTTTATGTGCTTTAATATTCTATAGTTTATCATAGATATTGATGTTTGATGTAAAAATATTTATTAGGTTACATAAATCACATAATTTTCTTGTTCATGAAAAAGTTTTTTATCTCTTCAATGTGCTCGGTATATCTTTATATGTATCAAATATGGTGTGCATGTTGGATTATAAATCATAATATATCATCAACAAAAAATAATCATCATCTGAATCCTATACACTTCAAACTAATTAAATGAAATGAACATTAATTCAACCCTATAGTAGTTTAAGAGAAATGATAAAATAACTATCAATATTAAATTTTATAATGTAGAAGTTTGAAATAATTAATGAATATTAAATATAAATAGTGATGGTGACTCTTTTGAATAGTGAGACAATTCTGTGGGTGACTTAAGCTAGCAGTGAGTCAAGAAAACGGTGAGCTAGGATGAGTGTAGGTCATGTAAAATGGAGAATTTCTTCAATTTTAGTCTTCTCTAGGTGTATTTCATCTCAATATATGGCCAAAATTAGAGGTGATTTTGCTCTAATGGTGAGTTATCATTCTGTGGTCGAGTTTTTCTATACATATCCCAAATTTCTATCGTGATGGTGAATTGTCTCTGATGGTGGGTATTTCCAAAACATATCTACGTTTTTATCCTAACAGTTATTTTTCTCTGATGGTGGGTATTTCCCAAACATAGCAAATTTTTATCCTAGTATGGACTCACTTCTGATTGTGAGTCATGTGTGGAAGTGAGTTTAGTCTAACAATGAATCTTTCCAACACTATGTTAAAATCTCACTGAAATACCCCATATTATAAAATTTTAACATAAATTACAAAACTCATTAATATTGTAATATAAATGATTTTTTTATTATTAAAATTAGTGTTCCAACAATCTCTCCCTTTTTATTTTTACAAATCATGGAATTGTTATAAACCTTTTATAAAATAAACTACAGTTTCAAAATAGATTAGCTTATCACTTTAGAAAATAAATTCTGAGAGTTTGTTGATAATGGTATCAAAGGATGTTAATTAGTGAGCAATATCAAAGGTAGTTAAAAAATAAATGAAAAAATGAGTCAAATGAATAAGTTAAAAATATATGGCATCAAAATAAATATCATTAATGATGGTAACAAAGGATACTATTATATTTTGAGCAATAAATTCATTGGAATCAAAGAGAAATTTTAAAAAACTATAAATTGTGGTATCAAAGAAAAATCATTTTAAAATGAGTAAATAAATTCAGTAAATGTATTCTCTCCCTTTTAGGATAAACAAAAATTGAATGTAAAATATTAAATGCAAAGAAAAACAAGGTGAAAAATAAGTTAATATATATTTGAGAAAATTAATTTAAGTACATAAAAAATATACAAAAAAAAATTATATTAAAATTAAATATCAAATACATATATGTCTAATACCCAATAAAATAGGATTGTTAGTAGGAAAATGTGGTGGTTTTCCCTTACCCCTGTTAGAACCAGAAACTCCAGCAGTAGAATTCGAGGTAATTGTTTGGATGGTTTTAGGAATAATATATAGAGGATTCTTTACAATAATGATAAGATTGAGATGCTAGATAGATTATCAAGTAATTATACTGAAGGGTGAAAGTTAGCAGGTAATGGTGAGTTTAGATCTCTGGTAACACCTGGTAAGGAAACATTTGGTAATGAAGCTGTAGGGCTGAGATGAATAGTGACAAGAATGGAATCCTGATCCACCACTATAGCTACATAAACATGAAGAAAGGGATTCATGATATTTATAATTTCCACAATTAAATTTCCTCCCATTTACATAGCCCAAAAATCCTTTTTCTCCTCCATGAAAAACTTGAAAAATGAGGTCATCACATTCATCTGATTTACATTTTCTTTATAGCTTTTAATGATCAAGGGAATTCATAGGTTCTACGTAAAGAATTTGAAATGAGAGTTATTATCATGAATAATATAAACGCTGAAAAGTTTGTACTTTATTTCCTTTTTATTTTTGTTTATATCAGATTTCATATCATTTGTATACTCTCTATCTATCATATCCACATGGTCATTCTTATGTCATATATGTCTCAAACTTCATAGAGGGAGGTAAGCTACATTAATTGAAACATCATGAATATCTTCTCGAATCACTAACATGATCAATTCGATATCCAAATAAGGAGGTGGATAACTCTATGGAGGAGAAATATAAGTAAAAATTTACACCCTATCTATAAAAGAATCCATAGAATCTACAATGTAATATATCATCCCATCCACTATATATCTAATGGTCTCCAGCTCATTTTAAAACATTTTATTCTCTATCTGTACTTCATGAAATTGAGTAATCATCTTTAGCTGGATGTGATGTATCACAAGATCAAATAGATACCTTGTATCTCTCTCACTCAACATAGTGACTTGAGGTGCCCGATTTCTTAATAACAAAACAAAATCAGACAGATTACTTTCTCTCAAGGATTCCAAGTTAGTTATAGATATATTATCAACTAGCACTGAAGAAATGGTAGGTGAATGAATATAATATAAAAATTTATGAAACTCCCCTATAATATCTATCTAATCTAAAAATTATCCCTTAGGATTCATATCATCTTGAATAGTATATCCACCAGCCTTTGGTGGATATCCATCATCATATGAATCGGTGTATTCTGGGACTGGTCACACATAGTGAAAGTAGTTTTCCTATTCCTCAAGATTTCAATTCCACAAACTAATAGAATACATACCTTAATTCATAAAAACTATAGGATCATAAACTATATTAATGTCACATATCTATTAATCATATATCTAAACAATAGTTGTCTTCGAAAAAAATACTGGTTCAACCTCCATATGCCCAGAAACTTATAGTTCATCAACTGTATTATTATAAACCCTCTGCATATAATCGTTTGGTATATAATGGTCTCCATCAATAGGAAAATCATTTTTACTGTCTAGAAATATATATATATCTCTCCACTCAATAGATGCACCCTTTTCATCCCTAGAAGCAGTATCCATATCTTAAACTAATCTCGGTCTCCCTTCAGGTATAGAGACAACTAATGAACATAATGATGAAATATGTTTCTAAGGCATCTCAACATCCTTAAAACTAAATAGGCCACCAGAAAAATCATGGTCAGAACCACAAACACTATCAACTATATTGTCTTCTTCATTTTCACCTCTTCTTCTTCTTTTTATTCATCAACATTATCACCATTTTCATTAGAGTATTTATAATTTCTTTTAAAAAAAATTTCACCAAAAACATCAGTTCCTTCCTCTTCGCATATTTCTCTTAAAATCTTATCTCGTATTTGGAGAGATCTATGAGGTATAGGAGAACTATAAATAATAGTTGGAGGAATGTTAGGTAGATCTTGGTCACTACCTTCATCCACTAATAACTCCTTCTCCTCATCACCAGAGGCAGCATCCTCCTCTTCCTCACTTGAGTATTCAACCACCTCATCTGGATCTAATCCAAGATCAACAATATTCCTTAGTCTATTTGGATGATAAATAAGATTAAAATCCTCATAGGGATTTTCACCATCATCAACCAACTATTTTTCTAAGGGTTCCAACTTATCTTTATTATTTGAAAATTTACCCTTGTAATGAAAGATCCTCCACATTTAACCTCGATTTACTATTCTTCCATATAAAAAAATCCTTATTCCTCCATCATTGTTGATATGAAAATGGGATATTTAATGAAGTTTGGTCATGAAGATGTTTTTCACAGCTCAATAATCTGAACCATCATGTATCTACATATATTTATCTTTTGGCCTATATTTATAATACATAAAAGATATAAATATTTATATCTCATTATAGTGAAAAGAACTTTCCTTTTGTAGAACATATGTTGAATAAAATAGAAAAGATAACCAAATTTATCATAAACTGTATTAGTAGTCGGTCTTGTCACTATCCCATAACTAGTTAAATATTCCAAGGCATCCGCATATACAAATTTATCATTTTCATTGAGAACAGTTCCATGATAATAGATTGAGACACCTTCGTGATGGAATTTAAAAAATCTTTCCCAATTTATATAAGGGAAAAAATTTACACATTTATTATATTTGTGACCTAGTATTTGTATTCCTTAAATATAAACATGAAATACATGTAGAACTGGTGCAATGAAATCGATTAGTAGGGTGTCTCATTATAAGAGAACCAAACTACTCAAAAGTTATCTTGAAAAAAAATTAATCACCAATTATATTTTCCACATCAACCATTCATCAGGAACATACTTCTAATGTACTAAAACTCACTTCCTAAACCTTGGGTTTACATGCTCAATAGCAGTAGGATGGTGTGACTCTCCAATCCCCTTCTTTGAAGCACAAGACTCATCTAGATAATAATCCATGTTTGTATTCCCTCTAACCATGGAGATTGGATTATATGGTTCAGATGATTTTAAGGGAAGGAAAATGGTCAAGAGAGAAATGATCGTAGTGAGGTTCTATCATGAGGGAGTGAGGGCATTAAAATTAGACAACTGTCTCATTTATTTGATTTATGGATTTAGAGATTTGTATTCTAAAAAATGTATCAAATAATATAATAAAAAATCATAAATAAAATTTAGAGAAATATCATAAAAACTATGAGTTGTACATTTTACATTGACAGGTTGTTTCCAAGGGTGGGTAAACACCAATAGTGGTTAACGACCAATGATGGGTAAAACTCTAACTATGGGTAAAACTCCAATGATGGGTAAAACTAAAATGGAGGGTAACCACCAAAATTTTGTAAAACAAAAATGGTGGGTAAAACTTTAATGGTGGGTAAAACTCCAAAGGTAGGTAGACACCAATAGTGGGTAAACACCAACAGTGGGTAAAACTCTGATGGTGGGTAATCAGCAATTGTAGGTAACCACCAACGGTGGGTAAACACCAATGGTGAGTCTGAAAAATTTATTTTTAACCAAAATTAATCATTCCTAATTAATGTTTCATGCATTTTATTCTCTCATAATTAAAATTATTAGTAAAAATATCAATAAGATTATATTCAGTTCCAAAGTACACATGAGTTATATCATCATTTTGAAAACGATCTCTTAAAATTTGATGTTTTATATCAATTTTATTGTTCTAGAGTGATATATATGGAAATTATAAAAAATAATAATAATTTTGTTTTCAAAATTTATAGGTACATGTTAGAATTAATATCCATAGTCTATTAGAGTGTGTTTCATCCACAAAATTTGAGGAAAACTGCTACATGTAGCTATGTATTCAATTCTTAAGTCAATAGTGCAACGAAATGTTTTTTCTTACCACAATAAGAAACAAGATTCTTTCCCAAATGGTGACATGTTCTATTGTTTCATTTCCTATATAATTTTCATCTGCCAAAACCATAATCTAAATAACTAACTAGGTAAAATACTTGTCATCTAGGAAAAAATAGTCATAAATTGATTGTATACTTCTTATATTTAAACATCCATTTTACGAAAAGTATGTGTGTATCTATTTATTTTTCATGAAATTGAGAACACGTACCCAAAATAAATATAATGTCTATTTAGATAGCATATTTGTATAGAAGACTTCCAATAATACCTCTTTAATGGGTTTGATCCACTAATTTTCCAGCTTAATCATAATCCAATTTATAGGTTGGAATAATAGGATTTTATTTACTCTTAGTTATATCCATTATAAAACATTTTAGAATGTATTTAGTATATTTAAATTGATTCATTATTATTCCTTATTTATTTTGAAAAATTAAAGAAACCAAGAATGAATTTCAGTTCACCCGTTAAACTCATTTCAAATTCATTTTACATCATCTAAGAAAAATGAGTAAATACAGAATTATTAGAAGATAGGGAAATAATATCATATACATATATTTTAATAAAAACATATTTTAAAATAATTTTTATAGAAAGTGTAGTATGAACTATACTTTTTGAAAATACTTTTGAAATATGAAAGGAAATGATCCCATCATACCATGACCTAGGGGATTGTTTTAAACCATATAAAAATTTTCTTAACTTAAAAAAAATTATTTGGAAAATGATGGTTTTTAAATTCAGCTGTTGTTCAACAAAAATAGCCTTACCTATATAACTTTCCCTGAATACACTTTTTACATCTAGTTAACATGGTTTTAAATCTAGATGTTCGGTATAGGAAAGTATTATTATAATGGATTCAACTTTCTCTCCAAGTGAAATTGCCTCATCATAGTTTATATCCTCTTCTAGATTATAACATTGTGCAACTAGTCTAGAATTGTTCCTTATATTGGTTCAAAATTCATCAACCTTGTTTCTAAACACATATTTATGGCCTGTAGTCATGTTTTATTTTGGATTATCAATAAGATTCCAAAATTATTCCATTGGAATTGATTATGTTCTTCTTTCATAGGCATTGCACATAAATCATCATTTATTCCATACTTGATTTTTTTAGGTTCATCTTGTGAAAATATAGCTTGAGGTTCAACATGGTTAACTATAAAATGTCAATTTTGTGTATTTATATCTAATTATCCAAAAATATCAACTACAAGATGGTATTTAAGAGTCTTAACAACTATAGAAAAATAACTTTTGATCACTTCAAGGTATTTTATATGTTCTAGTATATGTTCTATATGTTCTTAAGATGGGAATAATTTATATTCATCTTTCACAGAAGAATAAAAATTTTGGAATTTGTTTTCAATGTGGATAAATAACCTCAAGGTTAACTAAATGAGTCTTGGGTTCATGTGGATCTTCCTCGTCAAACATGATTTTTACATACTATTCCAGAGTCACGGTTCTATTGTTTAAAAATATGTAGGATTTACTTGTAGTTGAATAAAACTAGAAAATTCCTTCATTTATTTTGGAGGAAAACATGCCAATATTATCCTTTGTGTTAACAATAAAGACATTACAATAACAAACTCTAAAGTAATTAACCTTAGGCTTTCTATTATTCTAAATTTTATAAAGGGTTTTCATTAAACTAGGTATAATGAAAACTCTAATAATTATATAGATGGTCTTGTTCACATCCTCTTACCAAAAGAAAACATGTAATTTATATCCATTAAGCAATGTCTGGGATATATCTTGAAGAGTTATTTTTTTCTTTATATAACTTTATTATGCTGATGATTCCTAGGAGTATATATTTTTTGGTAATATAAATTTTTTGAGCCAAAGTATATTATATATTGATTTTCAAACTCATTCCCAACATCACTTCTTAGGTCTTAATTCTATTTCCATTCAATTAATATATTTATTTAGCTTACTTAATAAACTATGGACAATATTCACCTTTACGAGCTAAAAAGAATAACCATGCATACCTAGAAAGGCCATCTATAAGTACATAGACATAGAGATTCAAATTTGAACTAGAAACTCTTGATGGTACAAACAATTTCATCTGAACCAACTCAAATGGTTGAGAATTTGAAACTTCTTTCTTAAATTTATAAGGTATGTTGTGTTGTTTCCCTTTTTGACTGGGGTTACTATCTTTTTCAATTTAGGAATTGAATTTTGGGTAGTTCCCTTCTTAACCTTTTTCTATTAATATTTTAAAGTGGTTGACTGTAACATTGGCCAATTCCTCTTTTCCAAATCCAAAATTCTATACGAAAGGAACTTAAACAAGAAACATTTTAAGAATTTAATGAATCAAGATTAACAGCAGATACATATTCATTTCTCAATGCATTAAATTCTAAAGAATTTTTATATAAAAAAGATACAAGAATTTATCTCAAACATTAAATGAAAACCATTATCAAATAATTGTTTCATGATAATTATATTATATTTTAAACCATCAATAAAATGTACTATAGAAATTAAAATTGATTTACTATTACTGTAAAGATAGGGAAAATCTATGTAATTTTTTTTAATTAAATGGTAATTTTACGAGTCTCTGAAAATTGGCGGTGCATGATTTAGAGGCCTGGTGTGCTCGGAATGATTTACTAATTTTTTTTTCGTGTGCGTTTAGTAAACCTGCTAGTGGGATTTTGTAATTTTTGAACCAGTGCTCGAAAATGAAATCTAAGGACAACGATGAAATCGTAGCGCCAATATTCACTTAAGGAGACCTTCACCTCGACCGTTGTAGGACAAGGGTGGAGGTTAGTTTTCACTTATTCGTGAAAAAATAAAATAAAATAAAATGGTGTACCATTTTATTTTTATTTCATATTGAAACTCCCAAGTGGATGTTTCACAGGTCAAGACCACCTGAACTAATCCCCCCTTGAGAGGTTATGGTGGTGGGGACCACCCAAGTATAAACCCCCTTGAAATCCCTTTTATTGGGAGAAACCCTAAATTATACTATTAAATGTGGGGGAGCCTCTTCAACTCCCCCAATATTTATTATTCTAACTCAGTTAATTAATTAGGACTTTTTGAATTAATGCCAATGAACTAAATAGACAACAGAATCTATTATGTTGGCTACATTAAATTTTGGTTGAATTGGGAGGAAGGAGGATTGGGAGGATTACACTTCTCCAATGATGAAATTCTCCCACGAATAACATTCCTCCAATGAAGATCGTCGACACACTACATCGACTTCTTACTCGGGACAATCATTGACAAGTAACGTCTTCAACATCAACAAACTGATGATTGAGGAAATGCCGACGTCACTGATGTCCATCTATTACCAATGAAATCATCTATTTTTCCATGGACAATCTTCAGCGAATCAAACGAACATGGTAGGGTGGGTGTTTGAATTATTTCCCTTACCCGTTCTTGATATTCCTGTGATTCAAGTATTATAGCTATTTATTACCACTCTAATGCGGAGAGTGCGTGCCAAACCAATTGGGCCCGCCCACTCTGAATTAGTTTGGATAATTATTCTATTCTTCACGATAGAGAAGTAAGGCTATCAACTGTGATGAAGGTGATGAAGGAAATGGCGCTGCCCGGTGGTGACCACCGCCCACAGATCCATCGCACGCGGCCTCACCGTGGCGCCCTGGCCGAGCCACCCCGTGACATATATGGATTCAACACTCCCAGTTGAGAAAATTCAGCCGATCTTCCATATGGCCTCGCGCCCTCACGAAACTCCCATGTCCAAGCCGCCCCACACCGTCGCGGTTCCCCCAAAGCCGAGCCACCCCGTGGCCTCACTACACCACCCTGCGGCCACACTGCGCTGCCCCACGACCTCACCGCACCACCTCGCGGCCTCACCGCGTTTCCCCAGTCGGGCCGCCTTGCAGAGCCCCCATAGTCGAGCTGCCTCACGCCCTCATTTATTCACGGCACCCCCACAGCTGAGCCGCCCCGCGCCCCCACGGAACACCCGCGTCCGAGCCGTCTCGCACCCCAGTGGCACCCCCACTGCCGAGCCGCCATGGGAGCACACGACACCCCCGCAGCCGAGCCGCCCCGTGGCACCCCAGCCGCCTCGTGGCCCTCACAGCCTGCCAGGATGGGTCCATTAGGCCGGTTCGACCCAAATCAGGTTGACCAAGGCCATGGTGGGCCTGGTCAGTCTGACCAGGTCGGACCGGACCTGGACCAGTTACAACCCTATACTTTACTTGGGCTATAACTTTGGCACCAGAAATCCATTTGATGAACCGTCAGTGGCACCAAAAACCTTGTAGTGACACCGTCTATTTAGAATACATTACTAGAGTATTGGAAAATGTTGGGGAATGGTCGGGTTGGATCGAGCACGAATCCAACCGGGCCCTCGGGACAAAAAGGCTAATAACTCACACACAGGCCGTATGAATTGCACGCAGTCTGTTGCATTAAGACCCCTATGATATGGTGATCATTTGAGATAAATATTCATGGGACATCATGGAAGTTAGAGTATCGCCCCAAAGCTTGTGGAGAAGATCCTCTCGGAGATAAGCGAACATAGTGCGAGAACCCAGTAGCTGGCTGTGACGTGAAGAATGTAGAGCAATACTGTGTGGGTCAGCACATAGAGTGATCATGTGTGGGTAAGCACCTTGAGATCATGTGTGGGTCATCACCTAGAGATCTATTGTGGGTTAGCACCTAGGAATGTTGTGCGGGTCAGCACCTTGCGATCCTGTGTGGGTCAGCAGCTAGGGATCTTGTGTGGGTCACCACCTTGCGATCATGTGTGGGTCAGCACCTACCGATCAAGTGTGGGTCAGCACCATGCGATCCTGTGTGGGTCATTACCTAGCGATCCTATGTGGGTCAGTTCTGAATGATCCTTTGTCGTTGTGCCTTATAACAGTGTAATTTGTTTCAGTAGTTACATCTGATCATCTCTACTACTGTAGTTATGTTATACCTGATGTGAGGTGAGTTCATACCTGTGTGGTACTTTCCATTGTTATAATACCTTGGTGGTATTATTTTGTGTGGAATAACTGTGTGGTACTTTCCTTTGTGGTTTTACGTCCTTTTTTTAACAGTTGATCTTTGGGCTTTTGGGTTGGACCCTATCATTCCTCATGATTGAGATGGGTATACTTGATTAAATAGGTATATGTATGGGTATATACCTAAGTAGGGTTGATAGTTGACATAAATCTTGAGGTGTATCCTTTGTGTATTTTGTGTGACCTTGAGGGTCTCGGGGTCCCCACTGAGTATCATTATACTCACCTCTGCATGGTCTATGTCCGCAACGTTTTCTGTTTGGTGTAGAAAACAAACAGCGTTGCCCGAGACTGAGGGTACCAGGACTGGATGGTGCCCGGAGGAGGACCTTACGACGATTCAGTACACGGAGGAGACTGTCGGACGTGGAATCCTGAGGAGGTTATCTGTACCTACCCTTCAGGTATGAACCTAAGAAGAAGACCTAGTAGTTTTCTTCCTTTTTACTCCAGTTCACTTGTACTTTCTAGTATTCCTTGTACTTTCCAGTTGGGCTTGAATTCTGGACCCTTTCTACTTACTATACTCACTCTGTTTACTATTTAATTTACATGAGTTCATATATTGTTGTGTGCATGGTTGTGTTTGATATAGTTTATAAAGGCAACACCTTAACAGTTTTTGGGAATTTGCCTTTGTTGCTAGTCGCTAGCCCCTAGCCTCTAGAAGGCGGGCGTGGAGAAGTCAGGGCACAGGCCCCATGGGACGGGTCGTGAAAAATTAATATCAAAGGAGTTGGTTATACCATAGAACATAGGACTCTAATAATTCTTTTAACTATTATAGTGTTATGTTTTATGAGTATGGTTATCATTTTAGGGAATCCATTGATAGTGCGGAAGCCGACGTATCCATACACCCGGACCCTGACTTCATATTTCTGACTCAGTGTATGAAAACACATATTGCGTGTGTGTTTTCCAAAGTTTTCTTCGTGATCTCTTGAGTCAGCTCGCCATGTATAAGTTATTGATCATGGTTCACCAGTTATTTTTCTAGATTACCCCATGAAGACAGCCAAATAGGGTTCCGAGAGTAGTACGCACTAATAGCCCACTGATAAACGAGGCCTCAGTGCAGGGCCCTTTTCTAGTAGAGGGAATAGAGGTACCATTACCCATTCATCCACCAATGCCACCAGCCCTAGCAGCAAAGAGTGCATAGTGCTTGAGCGTTTTTCACGTGTTCTAGCACCAAAGGTCACCTAGGTTTATGGGAGAGACGGACCCATAGGTAGTTGTGGATTTGTTGGAGGATGTAGTGAGAGTCTTCTGACTAGTAGGGACACCAACCGATTTCATGTTGATCCATGATGCCAGGCTTCTATAAGCATCATCGGGTAGATGGTGGAGATTAATGCTCCAGGCTCATGATTAGGTGACGCTTCTCTGGGCATACATTTAGAGCCTTTTTCTGGAAGAGTGTGTCCCAATGACTCTTCGCACAGAGCGCATTCTGGAGCTACTTCATCTGCAGCAGGGTAGCATGACTGTGGCTCAGTACTTAGCGAGGTTCACTGACCTCTCACACTACTCCACATATATGGTGAAAGACCTATTAATTAGTGCCCATACCTTCGATTAGGGGCTCAGGTGAGATATCATGCTTTCGATGATCTCACTCTGTATCCCAATACAGGGTGGGGGTGTTAGAGAGAGCCCTCTTAGTGATAAGTTTTCTAGATGAGCAGTCACCAGCAACAAGGCCCCACACTAGTCATCATGTAGCAGAGTCTTATATAGATGGAAGCATACATATGACATAGAGGTCCAAGAGAACCAGACCTACAGGTGGACGAACCCAGGATTTAGGGTCAGTTGTGCAAGACACACAAGGCAGTGCCAGTCATACTAGGAGTGGCCAGTGTTACGCATGTGGCAGGTAGGGTCACATGGCTCGTGACAGTCTGACCCAACATACGGATGATCAGAATATGGTTGAGGGACCACCCAGGTAGAGATAGCGGTTCGACCAAGGAGGTCTGCACGGAGCAGGCAGATGCGGAAGAGGAGTTGGCTGTGTATCTGGTGGTGGCCGATGATTCTAGATGTTACCACCACCACCACCACCAGGTGGTCCACCCCTCCCACAGGGAGTTAGAGGACAGGGGCCAGCTCAAATCTAGTAAGCTAAGGCCTACGATCATGGTGATCTGGAGATGATATGATGTATGATCTGTGTCTACTCAACCTTAGCTGAAGATCCTATATAAACATGTTCCAGTCATTCTATTATTTCAAATGCCCTTGTTCGGAGCTTAGTGATTCGAATGAAGCCATTGGCTCGATCCTTATGGCTAGAGACTCCTAAAGGAGCATATTCGACGATTAAACGCTAGTGTAGGTAGTGTGAGCTTAAAATAGGAGGCAAGAACTTTGGCTGAGATATCTTAGTAGCAGTGTCTTACAACGTCAGCTTTGGTATCAAATGGTTATCTACAGTCCATGCTCAGATTGACTATATTAGGCGCAGTGTGTGCTGTGTCCGCACGGATGGGACCATTTTTACCTTCACCAGCGAGAAGGGAGATTTTGTAGAATAAGATGTACCTACCCTGAGGAGAGTGCATCCAATCACTCATTAGTTGTCCAGCCTTACCCTCAAAACATTTGATGTGGAGAGTCCGAGTTATCCTATAGCAGTGGACCAATATGTGGATTTTTTTCCCTGAGGATGTTCTGGGTCTACCTCCTCGTAGAGAGGTAGACTTTTACATTCACTTGTTCTCTGGGATGGCACTGATATATACACCAGCATATCGGATGGCTCATGTAGAGCTTTGTGTGCTGCAGGTACAGCTGGAGGACTTATAGGGGAAATGGTTCATTCGGCCTACTGTTTCTCCTTGGGTAGCCCCTCTTTTGTTCTCCAAGAAAAAATATGGGAGCTTGAGACATTGTGTCGGCTACCGGTTCCTAAACCTGGTGACCGTGAAGAACAAGTACCCACTCTTAAAGATTAATGACCTCTTAGATTAGCTGAAGGGAGAACGGTGGTTCTCGAAGATAGACCATAGATCAGGCTATCACCAGCTCAGAGTAGGAGATGAGGATGTGAATAAGATGACTTTTAGATGTTCGTACTACCACTACGAGTTCTCAGTTATTCCATTTGGTGTGACCAATGCTCCAGTAGTGTTCATGGGACTCATGAATAGAATATTTATTCCATACCTTGATCACTTTGTAGTAGTCTTAATCGATGACTGACACACGCCTGTCATGGGGCATGGCAAAACAATATTTTATTTACCTATGTATAGTATAGCAGTTGATCCTAGGTAGTCTCCAGAAGAGGACTGCACACAAAACAAGGTTGTCACTTTTTGTTGGGTTTCTTAAAAATATTTGTTTTAAAAAATGATAAAGATGATGATCGGATTGGGTTCAACTAGACCTAGTGTTGTGCCATAATGGTTTCCAAATTTTATCTCTTCTTCTTCCTTCAACTGGTAAGAGAGAGATTCATCTACCGAGTCCTCTCTCTCCCTTAGTCAGATAAATGTGATAAGAATTTTTCTTTCTAAAACCTTAGATTGGTCTATCCTCCTTCCAATGTGCTTAGGGTTGTAGAAGGTCTCTTGATTAATTAGAGAAATCCCAGACCTGGTATTGTTGTTCCCTAATAAACCAAGATTTATACAAACAATCCTACACACGTGCTTGACAACCGTCGATCAATCACCACCCAACCCTAATCTTGTTCCACCGTATACAGATTAGAATTGGGTGGAGAGAGATGTGATCATCGACCAAAGAAATTTATAATTTCAGAATCAAAAAATTAACACTACCGCATTTGGAATTTAATCCTGAATTAAGAATTGAAACCATTATAATAAATAAGAAGAAGATTTATTCATTTCAAGTAGAAAAACTCAAACACAACACATAGGTCCAGCCTCCCCTCTTTCCGATCACTAAAATGAAACTACCTCTCCATGGATGGGGTAAGAGAGATTATTGGGGAAGAATAAGGCATTACAAAACCATGAAAAAAATGAAATAAAAGAGAAATCCGAAAAGATCATCTTCTTGGTGTCCCGGAAGGAATGGGATGGAGAATTGGATGATTTGAGAGGGTGGAGCTCTCCTCCTTTTATAGCCAGAATTTGTCCCCCGAATGTTGATGCCTTTTAGCCCCATTAAGTAACATCTTCACGCATTTAGATCTTCTTAAATGTTGTTCATAATGCCCTTGGACGTGTCCCCAAAAAATCTCAGCGGATGCGGACATGTATTCCAGGAGTTATGGCCGTTTTACTATGATCATTTATTATGTCCAGTCAGACTCTCCAAAACGAAATCCTCCAGCTTAGGGTGATTAAATGACCCCATGAACGGCTAATCCACTTGGTGATTACTTCATAAAAGATGCTCCAAAACTCCTTTTGCGTCCACCAACCAAATGCCACAACATTTGGGCCCACCATGGATGATTTATGGAGCCCACACCAAAACTAGGCATAACTACAAATAGTTTTCTTTCTCCCACTTCTGAGTTTATTTTGAGCTTCCATATGGCCGATTCAGATTTTAGTCCAAAAATAGTAAATGAAGCCCTGGATGTTTAGAATCTGGGAAAGAAAGAATTTTGAAATTTTGATCAGTGTATATAATGTTATGGTCAAAATACAGAAATAATTTAAAACTATTAAAAATCCAAAATGGCCAATTTTTACTATTCAGCTCAAAATAACATCATTGTCATAAAAATGAAACAATTAATCTTAGAGGAAGACTTTAGTGGGTTTAAAACAATGATATTAAATATAAATTAATTGAAAATATTTTCTCTATCAATTCCCCCACACTTAGCACTTGGACTCCTGGACAAGTAAAAATCAAATCAAATCAAATCCAAAACACATATCAATGAGATCTATCAAATCAATTCCAAGAAACAAAAAGATATCGTGCCTCATCAAAAACAATCATTCCAAGTTCTCCATTTTATATTTTAATATATTTTCACTTCATTTCTTATCCCATGCACACAAAACACTTACCTCAAATGAATTTTCTCTCATCTCATAAATGTAAATACTGAACAAGGCTTTTCTCTTCCAAACTCACACACGAGTTACTATAGGCTTGATAAATTACTACTTCTCCACCCAATGTGAGTCAAGGACATGTGTTTATCATGAGGACTTTTTAGGGTTGTTCTGTGGCTTCCGGTTGGTAGGATTTAGATGTTTAAAAGTTCTGAGGCCGAAAAAGGAAGGCTTGGCTCTTATTGAACCAAATTGCAAGATTCTAATTTTCACTCAAATATGGTCTGCTTCTCTTCCCATTTGTTGAAAATAGGCTCCATCATCATTCAATCAGCTCAGCAGAAAAAATTTAAATCTTTTGAAACATGATTTTTTTTAATGCTCCAGATAGGCACAACTTTCTTTGTACATTGGAATCTCTAGAAAGGCACAACTTCTCGTATCATGTAAGCTCCAGAAAAGGCACTACATTCAACAGAATAATTTTTCAGCATCACATGCATCTCTTCCACAATTTATTTTCCACCCAATGTATCAACAAATGAGGTAGTACACCATATGACATCTTCCCCCACACTTAAGTTCAACTAGATCATCCAATTTAACTTCAAGAGTATGTAGGATAGGGAAAATTGGCTTGTAATGTGGCTAACCTAATAGGAAATTCATGGCTACTAGGGGCTACAATGAAGGATAAATGTAAAGGTGGGCCATAATGAAAATGATTATTATGAAAAGGGTGATTCAAACCAAATAAATGCCTCAATCATTTAAAACACACGTACCCCAAACCCTAAAGTTTTGAAAGGAATAAATCAAATTCTGGTTAAAGTAAGCATGGTCTGGGTCAAGAAAAGAGGTGAATGAAAGGAATATGACGAAAATGGTTTAGAAGCCTCAAAGGAAAGTGATTTCAAAGATATAGTTAGTGAAATAGGGCATGAGTTTCAAAAATCAGTTTATTTTTCATGAAATTCCAAAAAATTTGAACGTGAAACAAAAGTAATTTCAGCATTCATTTAAGCTCAGTTTTGTGAAATAGATTGGTTCACTCATTGAAATGAGTTTAAAAAATGGTATTGATAATCATTTCAGCTCAAAAGTTTTAGAAACACATCACAAATTGAAAAATAAACACAAAAATTTGAAAACACGCAAATTTTTTATTATCTGAAAAACAAACACAAAATGAAAATACTAAACCACAATGGTTACCTCCCCCATACTTAAATGATGCAGTGTCCTCAATTCATTCAAGTGTATTTAACATGTATTCTAATTTTAAAACGAATCACAACAACAAGAAATTATATTAGAGAGGTACGAACTGACTTATTGGCAATGCAACGTTGAGTAAAGCTCTTAAGTGTTGCTCTTTGAAAACCTAAAAAAGTAAAAAAGATAACATAAGAAATTTATTAAAAGAAATGAAAATGGAAATTGAATAAGAAAATAAGGATAAATCTTTGTTTAATCCCCCACGTGGGCCCTGGGTTTTGACTGCCTCCAGAGGGGCAGTTCTAATCAGTTATCCTCAATCTGATGGTGGGAGAGGTTTCTTTCTCATGAACCAAAAAAAATTCTTCTTTCCAGCATGTACCTTTCCCTTTATGAGGATAATTCCATGTATAGAGTACACCAGATCTGTCCCCTTCACAATTATAAACCTATTGCATGGCGGGGGTAGGATGAAGTATGGAACCACCTCCTCTTTAGTTGCTACATGTGCAACATCTTCTTCAAAATATAGTGGTTTCTCTAGATGTGCTGCATGAAAAGAATAATCAAAGGGAGATTCAACATTTAAATTTCAAATATTAATTTCAAAATCTTCCCTTTTAAGGTAGGCAGCTTTTCGATTTTGTTCTTCATGCATAGACACTTGTATCTCTTCATGGACTTCCTCAAGTAGATGATCAATATCTTCAGGGTGCTCCAGGTGTTCCTCAACAGGTGCATATTCTTTTTCATCTTCTTCTAAGGCAATGTAAGGATTGACCAAATCTGAAAATTCAAAATTATAAAGAGTGATGCTCAAATTAGATGGAATGAAATCAGAAAAGGTAGAGTTCATCGAAGGATCATCTCCCTGATTTGGGTCTAGTTTAATCACTTATTTAGTTGAATGGACCTATTGGATTTGATTATCACTGGATGGAGGGAGGTAGTCAGGCTTCTCCATCTTGACTTCAAATTCCACCAATTGGGTGGTGTCTTCCTTTCGCGGTGCTGGATCTTCTTGTTTGCAAGGCTTGGGAAGATCAATAAGTTCCTCACATTCATTCCAAAATTCATAAAGTTCTTGTTGATCACCCACATGTAGCTCAGTAGGGAAGTCATATTATTTTTCATCAATCTAAGGTAGAATTGGTTGAGTGATGATGAATGAGTCTTCAGGTACCTCAACATTTACCTCCTCTAGTTCTTCAATGATGAGTGGTAAAATTTCATCCACCACTATCTCAGGTTCTTGCTCCGGCTCAGGGTCGGGTTGCTCCATCATTGCACGAACATAGTCCAATGCCCATTCCATTTTGATACCCAAATCATCCAAATTATTACTAATCATTTAAACCCAGTCATTGAGATCACGATAATCAATTTCTGGTTCTTGATATTTCACCTTCGAGTAATCTTCCCATTCATAAAAATTTGAATTTGAATACATCATAGAAAAAAGAATTTTTTTTAATTTATTTTTAAATTTGAAAAAGTCAAATATTTACTAATAGGTTGTGGCACTTCCTCCCCGGCAACGGAACAATGTTTGACGCATGCCTGTCGTGGGGCATGTCAAACCAATATTTTATTTACCTATGTATAGTATAGCAGTTGATCCTAGGTAGTCTCTCGAAGAGGATTGCACACAAAACAAGGTTGTCACTTTTTGTTGGTTTTCATAAAAATATTGGTTTAAACAAATGATAAAGATGATGATCGGATTTGGTTAGGCTAGACCTAGTATTCTTCCATCATGGTTTCTAAATTTTATCTATTCTTCTTCCTTAAACTGCTAAGAGAGATGTTCATCTACCGAGTCCTCTCTCTCCCATAGTCAGAAAAATGTGATGAGGATTTTCCTTTCTAAAACCTTAGATTGGTCTATCCTCCTTCCAATGCGCTTAGGGTTGTAGAAGGTCTCTTGATTAATTAGATCAATCCCAGGCCTGGTATTATTGTTCCCTAATAAACCATGATTTCTACATACAATCCTACACATGTGCTTGACAACCGTCGAGCAATCACCACCCAACCCTAATCTTGTTCCACCTTATACAGATTAGAATTGGGTGGAGGGAGATGTGATCATCGACCAAAGCAATTTAAAATTTCAGAATAAAAAAAACTAACACTACCGCAGTCGGAATTTAATACTGAATTAATAATTGAAACCATTATAAGAAAAAAAAATTATTCATTTCAAGCACAAAAACTCAAACACAACACATAGGTCCAGCCTCCACTCTTTCCGATCTCTCAAATGAAACTACCCCTCCATGGATGGGGTAAGAGAGATGATTGGGGAAGAATAAGGCATTACAAAACCATGAAAAAAAAAGAAATAAAAGAGAATGCCGAAAAGATCATCTTCTTGGTGTCCCGGAAGGAATGGGATGCAGAATGTGATTATTTGAGAGGGTGGAGCTCTCCACCTTTTATAGCCATAATATTTCCACCAAATGTTGACGCATTGTATCCCCATTAAATTACATATTCACGTGTTGAGACCTTCTTAAATTCTGTTCATAATTCCCTTGTCCGTGTCCCCTCAAAATATCAGCGTATTTGGACATGTATTCCAAGAGTTATGGCCGTTTTACTATGAGCATTTATTCTGTCCAGTCAGACTCTACAAAACAAAATCCTCTGGATTAGGGTGATTAAATGACCCCATAAACGGCTAATCCACTTGGTGCTTCATTCATAAAAGATGTTCCAAAACTCGGTGAATGTCCACCCACCGAATGTCACAACATTGGGGCCCACCATGGATGGGTTATGGAGCCCACACAAAAACTAGGCAGAATTGAAAATAGTATTCGTTGTCCCACTTCTGAGCTTATTTTGAGCTTCCATATGACCGATTCAGCTTTGAGTCCAAAAATAGTAAATGAAGCCCTGGATGTTTAGAATCTGTAAAAGAAAAAAAAATTCAATTTGGATCAGTTTAGATAATGTTGTGGCCAAACTACAGAAATAATTTAAAACTATTAAAAATCCTAAATGGCCAATTTTTACTATTCAACTCAAAATAACACCATTATTATAAAAATGAAACAATTCATCATAGAGGAAAACTTTTGTGGGTTTAAAACAATGATATTCAATATAAATTAATTGGAAATATTTTCCCTATCAATGACATTCTGATCTACTCGACTACTAAGGAGGATCTTGCCTATCATTTTTAGGTAATACAAGACACACTCCGAGAGAACCAGTTTTATGGTAAGTTCTCAAAGTGCCAGTTTGGGATATGAGAGGTTCACATTTCAGGACATTTCATATCGGAGGCATGAGTTGTAGTAGATCCAGTGAAGATCAAGGCGGTACTTTCTTGGGAGCTACCCAAGAGTGTGATGGAGGTGTGGGTTTTCTTGTGTTTGGCAGGATACAACCAAGGATTTGTAATATTTGTCTCCAGAGTTGCAGTACCTCTAGAATTGTTGATGAAGAAACGGAAACCCTTTATGTGGTCGGAGAGATGCCAACAGAGTTTTCAGGAGCTAAGGTAGAGGCTGACTATTGCCCCCCATCTGGAGGATTTAAGAGGAGTGCGTAGGGTACGTAGTATACTGTGATGCAACAGAAACATGACTCAGACATGTCATCATGCAGGAGCGAGCAGTTATCGCTTAAGGTTCTCAAAAACTGAGAAAACATTAGTAGAACTACACTACCCATGACCTAGAGTCAATAGTAGTGGTCTTTGCCTTAAAGATGTGGCAGCACTATCAGATGGGAGAACGTTTCAAAGTCAACTAGGATCACAAGAGTCTCATGTATATCTTCTCACAGAAGAACATGAACTTGAGATAGCGACGTTGGCTTGAGTTCATCCATGACTATGAATTTGAGGTAGTCTATACACCTAGGAAGGGGAAAGTTGTAGCAGATGCACTCAACAAGTGGTCTAGTATACAACTGCAAGGCGAGGTGATGGAGAAGCTTTCCACATTGCAGATATACTTTGTGGACAGAGAAAGAGTATATTTTCTTCAGGCTCTTATAGTCACTCCCCCACTTCTTCAGTGAGTCAGGGAGGCGCACCGTGGGGACGCTGACTGTGAGAGGTGACGTGTTCAGATATCCACAGGACATGTACCTAATGGATTTTTTGAAGGTGGGAAGCACTTCATACCTATCCAGGGACGTACCATGGTACCCATGTCACTCTAGGAGGATGTGATTATTGAGTTCAACACATCCCCTCTAGCAGTACATTCAGGAGTGGTGAAGATGTAACAGGATCTCCAACGACTGCATTGGTGGCCGGGAATGAATAAAAATGTATTAGAATTTTTCTCTCTGTGCCTCACTTGTCAGCAAGTGAAGGTGGAGCATCAGGTACCAGTAGACATGGTTCAGCCTTTAGTGGTCCCAGAGTGGAAGTGGGATGGGATATCCATGGACTTCGTGACAGGAATTCCATGTACATCTAGGGGTCATGACACGATTTGGGTGATCATCGACCGACTCACCATGTCGGCCCACTTCCTACCGATTAGAGAGCCGGGTTCAATAGAGAGCTTGGGATGTATCTATGAGCATGAGGTTGTGAGGATACATGGAGTACCTCAACAATTATCTTGGATCGTGATGCACGTTTTACTTCCCAGCTATAGAAGGGGTTATAGGAGGCTTTCGAGACACATCTTCATTTGAGCATCGCCTTCCAACCTCATACATATGGTCAAACTGAGCAGACCATTCAGACCCTCGAGGAAATGCTACGTGCATCCCTCCATGACTTCGGTCGCAGTTGGAAAAATAACTTGCCTTTGGAAGCTTTTTCATACAAAAATAGCTATCACTCCACCATTTTCATGGAAAATTTTGAGGAATTGTACGCGTGAACTGGAAGATTACTTTTGTGCTAGACTAACCTAGGGGAGTCAGTAATAGCAGGACAAGAGATGGATTAGGCTACCACAGAGAAAATGCAGATCATCCAAGAGTAGATGAAGACTGCACAGAGTAGGCAGAAGTCGTATTCCGATAGGAGACAGTGACCTATGGAGTGCGAGGATAGTGACCACATCTTTTTATGGGTCTCACATTGATGAGGATGGAGTATATTCGGCTGAGGTGGAATGTTATCTCTGAGATTCATCGGCCATTTTCACTTCCTAAGCAGAGTTGGCGAGGTGGCTTACCTCTTTTCACTTACACCTTAGTTGCACCGGGTCCATGACGTCTTCCACGTATCCCAGCTAAGAAGATATGTGAAATACCCTTCTCATATCATCGACCATGGAGAGCTAGACGTCGACGATGGGGTGACTTTTACAGAGGTTTCGGTAAATATTGAGGATCGATAGGAGTGGGTGTTCATGGATGGTCGATACCTTGGTTGCGCGATCGCTGGCAGCACAGGAACCTCCAAAAGAGCACATGGGAGTGGGAGGTTTAGATGCATGCACATTACCCCCACTTGATCTCTTAGTTTGAGTTGTGGCTTATAGGGACTTAAAGACCTGAGGTGGTGAGAATGTAAAGATCCATAATTTCCATAGTTTTTATTAATTAAATGAGAAATTTATGAGACTGCAAAAGATGATGGTGTGTGATTCTGAGGCCCGGTGTTCCCATAATTAATTTCTGAATTTTTTTTCTAGAACGTCCAATAAACATACTAGTGGGTTTTTTTAACTTTTGAATTGGTGCTCGGAATTCAAATTAGAGGACACCGTTGAACTCGCAGCACCGTTATTATTTTAAGGAGACCTTCACCTCGACCGCTGTAAGACGATGCTAGAAGTTAGTTTTTCACTTATTTGTGAAAGATTAAAAATAAAATACAATGGTGTAACATTTTATTTATATTTTTTTGGAACTCCCATTTGGTCATTTCATAGATGGTGACCACCCGAATTAAATATTCCATGAGTGGTTTTGGTGGTGGGGACCAATTGAGTATAAACCCCCTTGAAATCCCCTTTTATGGGAGAAACCCTCAAACTTCTTATTAAATGTGGGGGAGCCTCATCAACTCCTCCATTATTCATTATGCCAACTCAGTTAATTAATTAATCCTTCTTTGAATTTATTCCAATGAACTAAATAGAAAACATTATATTTTATGTTGGCTACTTTTCATTTTGGTGGAATTGGGAGGAAGGAGCCTAGGGAGGATTACACTTCTACAATGAAGAACTTATTCTATGAAGAACTTTCCTCCAATGAAGAATGTTGACACCCAACATCTATTTATTCCTCAAAACAATCATTGAAAAGGAACATCTTCAACATCAATGAACGGACTATTGAGGAAACTCTAACATCACTGACATCCGTCTATTCCAAAATACATCATCTCTTTATCCGCGGACAATTTTCAATGAATCAATTGAATGAGGTAGGGAGGGTGTTATAATTATTTCCCATAGTTGTTCTTGATATTCTTGTAATTCATGTATTATAGCTGCTTCCCACCACTTTAATGTGGAGAGTGCGGCCCAAACAAACATGTCCCATCCACTCTGAATTTCATGAGATAATTCTTGTGTTTTTTCCGATGGAAGAGTATAACTATCAACTACGATGATAGAAATAGAGGAAATTGTGCCACCCCATGGCCCCCCTTTGCATGTGGCTCTGCCATCTGCGGCCAGCACCACCACCCGCAGCCTCCGCACATAGCGACCCTCCACCGCCCGTGGCCTGCTGCGCCACCCCGCAGCCTCGCCATGCCGCCCAACGGCCTCGCCGCGCCACCCTGCGACATCCACAGATTCCACCCTCCCGATCGGGCCACTCCGATTGAGCCACCCAGGGGCCTCATTCCCTCGCGGCACCCCCACGACCGAGCCATCCCGCGGCCTCACACCCTCGTGACACCCACGCGGATGAGCCACCCCGCGCCCTCGCGGTACTCCCACGACCTCGACATGCCGCCCTGTGGCCTCACCGCAATGCCCTAGCCGATCCACCTCGCAGAACCCCTGTAGTCGAGCCACCCTATGGCCTTGCACCATCCCGGTACCCCCAAAACCGAGCCAACTTGTGCCCTCGTGGAACCCCCACGACCCTGTCGTCCCGCGCCGTCGCAGCACCCCTATGGTCAAGCCACCCCGCGCCCTCGCGTAACCCCCATGGATGAGCCTCCCCATGTCCCAGCATAACCCCCACAACCTAGCAGCCATCGCGGCAAGCAGGGCCACCTAGCGGTTCGGGCCGGGTCGGTCTGACCTGGTCAGACCGGACCCGGACTCGATACAACCCTATACTTGGGCCCCAACTTTGGTTTCAGACGTCCGTTTGATGAACCGTCAGCGGTGCCAGAAACCATAGAGTGAGACAGTATATTTTTTACACCCCACTAGAGTTTTGGATAAATATGGGGAATGGTCAGGTTTGATCGAGCACGAATCCATCCGGTCCCTCTGGAAAAAAAGGCTAATAACTCACAGACCGAGAGTCTGAATGACACGTCACCTGTTTCGTTGAGACCCCTATGATGTGGTGGTCCATTGAGATACTTCTTCATGGGACTTAGTGGAATTTGGTGTATCAAACAATATCTTGTGGAACGGATCCTCCTAGAGATGAGTGAGCATTGTACGAGAACACAGTAGTTGGATGAGACGTGAAGAATGTAGAGTGATCCTATTTCGGTCAACAGTTATAGCGGTCCTATGTTGGTCAACACCTTGCGATCATGTGTGGGTTAGCAAATAGCGATCCGGTGTGGGTCAGAACCTATAGATCATGTGTGAGTCAGCACCTTGCAATCATGTGTGGGTCAGCACCTAGAGATCATGTGTGGGTCACCACCTTGCGATCCAGTGTTGGTCATCACTTATCCATCTTGTGTGGGTCAGCACCTTGCGATCCTATGTGGGTCAGCACCTAGCGATCTTGTGTGTGTTATCACTGAGCGATCTTCTATTTGTAAGCCTCTTAATAGATTAAGATGACTCATAAGCAACATCTAATCATCTCAACTACTTTACATAAGTTATACCTAGTGTGAGCTGAGTTCGTACTTGTGTGGTACTTTCCTTCATGGTAATACCTTGGTGGTATTATTTTGTGTGGCATACATGTGTGGTACATTACTTTGTGGTTTTCCTTCCTTTGTGGACTATTTAGCTTTAGGATTTTTGGTTGGACCCTGTCTCTCCTCATGATTGAGATGGGTATACTTGATAATATAGGTATATGTATAGGCATATACCTAAGTAGGGTTTACAGTTGACTTCACGCTTGAGGTTATCCTTTGAAGATTTTGTGAGACCTTGAGGGTCTCAGGGTCCCTACTGAGTATCATTATATTCAACCATGCATGGTCTATGCCCGCATGTTGTTGTGTATGGTGTATACAACGGACAACATTGATCGAGACTGAGGGTACTAGGACTGGACGGTTCCTGGAGGAGGAACTTATAATGAGTCAGTACATGGAAGAGACCATCGGGAGTGGAGTGCTAAGGAGGAAATATGTACCTATCCTTCAGTTAGGTACCTCAGAGGACAACCCGACAGTTTCTTTCTTTTTACTCCAGTTCACTTGTACGTTCATGTTTTCCTGGTACTTTCCAGTTGGTCTTGTATTCTGGCCCCTTTTTACTAACTATACTCACTCAGTTTACTATTCAGTTTACATGAGTTCATATCTTGTTCTGTGATTGGTTGTGTGTGAAACAAGTTATAAAGGCAATGAATTCCTAGTATTAGGGAATACCCCTTCTGTGCTAGTTGCCAGCCTCTGGCGTATGGATGGTGGGCTTGGGGTAGTCATCGCCCTGGCCTTGGGGGATGGGTCGTGAGAATTACTTCTTTTTACAAGTCCAATGATCTTTCCATTAGAATTTCAACATATGTGACATGTACAACTTAACCATTATCATGTCCTTTAATTTCTTATAATATCATATCATATTTATGTTACATCCCCTATCCAAGCACGATATATTTTTATCGGATATTTTCAATTAGTTTTCCTACAATATAATTTTTACACCAATAATGATTTTGTTACCTAGATTTTCTTGGGTTAAAATATTTTAGTAATTAGTGCCTTAGGAAACCATATAATCTTAATAGGATTCCTATATGAAAATTGTAAACACTATGAAATGAAGTCATTATTTGACCCACTTGAATAAAAATTTCCATCCAAATTTATATATATGGATTTAGGAACATAAGTGCTCTTAATAAAAATTATTTGTCTTAGTTGGTAACCAAGACCGGTAATATATTTAGGAGAAATATGTGTTTCTAATATTTGAGTGAGAGATTTTTATTCAATTTTTAAATTTATATAAGTCTTTTTTTGACTAATCATTTCAAAATTTTAGTTCTGTATTTTCTTTCAACATTTGAATATTATTTTATTTTTCTATTGTAAGGTTAGTTCAAGAACTATAAAATGAAACATGTTGTTTCTTGTTCACATTTTATTTCACAATGAGTTCATCAAATGTATCTTCAATCATATTTTTGTGCTCAAATATTTAATATTTTGACATATCATAATCATTGTTTTTAATTTCAGAATGATCATTATTATGTACAATATATATCGTAGGTACCTCATATCTATTTTTTATGAAGCACATATTTTTTATATCATGATTTTATTTATTTGTTGAGTCTGAGTAACTAGAGATTTCCACAGAATAACTCTATGCCGATTTCATGGATTTATTATCATTTCTATCTTTATCCTCAAAGTTCTTCTTATAATTCATCTTAGGAAAGTCATCCTGAACATATCTTTTCCTCTTACACTCATAATTGGAAATATCACATGAATTATCATATTTTTTCCAAACATTTTTTTCAGTTTCCTCTAATATAAGACATTACCTTATAGCTTGGTTTTTTGAATAATTTATTCTTCTTGTATAATTTCATAAACTGTTTAGCCAAATGTTCCATTTTATCATCATTGTCTACTGGTGATTCCTCAGTAGTGGATCTTTCTGCTTGAAATCATTCATTTTCATTTTGTTTTGATGTAGTTTTATTGAAGGGAATATATTTAATCTTAGGTTCATCATCCATTTAATGTTTAACATTAATCTCTTTATTATACATCATCAGGGCCACAATCAATTCCTTAAATTATTGTTTACCGATGTCGTAGGATTCCACTATTAAAATAGATTTCCCTCTCCACCTCTATTTAAAATATATATGAAGTCTCTTGATTTGATCTTTGTCTAACACCAGATTCCCTAGGGAACTCACTGTGTTCACTACGTCATTTAACCTGAGATACATATCAAAAATAATCTCACCAGGTTTCATTTTAAATTTGTCATATTTAATTGTATAAGTCTTAAGTATCATTTCATTAATAGTAGTATTCCCATTATTATAAATAGTTAATTTGTCTCACAAAAGTCAAAAACTAACAACCTTAATGAGGTTCTCAAGGATAATAAGTTCAAGAGGTAAAATCATCTTTAATTTTCTTTTTTAATTGAATTTAATTTTTTTTTCTTTTCTAATATTTTCCTCACCTATGCTCATCCAAGTGACATGATAGATACATTATCATACATATATAGAATTTTTATCATGTAAATTTGAATCCATTATAAATCCACTCCTCTTATACTCTTATTAAATAAATTGAAAACATTGTCCTTGATTTTTTGATTTACTATCATCATGGGTTTTGTGTTTTAATTTTATTTTAACACCTTCAGGTCTAGTAATAATCCCATTATAATGGTTAATATAAAATTGGATTATACATATTATGTTATATAATGTTATGGAACCAATATATAAACATGATACAAAATGAAATGAAATAATTTTGTGATGGTCATAATAACTAAAAAAATTAATTAAATAATTTTCACTAATATTTTATCTAATGAATCAACTTCATATAAAAAAAACTGAATTTTATATGATATCATTTCAAATTATGAAAAATAATATTAATATCATTTCTATTCACTTATGAAGATTTTCTTCGATTCAACAAGAAAAACTATAATGAACCAACCATCGAAACAATGAAAAAAATACACCTAAAACATTAAAATAAAAATTATTATTAATATATGGTTGTATATATGATATAATAAGATCATATAAAGAATTTTATATTTTATTATTGTTCTATAAAATAATAATTAATCATTTTAAACAATTATACAAGAGGTTCCAACACATTTTATGTAAGACGAAACCGAGGTAAGAGAATTTCATTAAAACCCCTCTTTTATATATCAATTTTTACAAAATTCATAATAAATATCATTATGATTAATGTATTAATGTTTTATGATTATGTTATGGTTTATTTAAATTCATTATCTTTATGTTTGGGACCAATATAATACTATAATTCATTGGGTATGATTATTTTAGAAGTTGACCTTAATGATTATTCCAAGTGTAAATATGATGGTTACACCATAAGGTAGTCATGAGGGTTACATTGTAAGAAAGTTGTGATGGTTACGAATCATATGGTATCCATTAGGGTTAAACAATATGAATATGATGTCCCAAGATACCTTAAATTTTTATTTATGTTTTATATGTTTAATGTAAATCTCATGTTTCCACAATGAAAGTATGTGATACTTTAAGGATGAGATGTATGTCTTGTGAAAATTATTTCATCTGTTTATAACTATTTGTACACATACGAATCCATTATTTTGTGTCCCATTCATGGATATGTTTTCTCATCTAAATTTTTAAAAATATTTTTCACAGGATTTTTGGATGGGAAAGAGAAAAGAAGAAGCAAATAAAAATGTTGATCTTACTTATACATTATATAATCTAGTTAATTCAACTTTAATTATATTTATTACATTACAAATGATATTTTTAGGTTTAGTTAATTAGATAAATATGAAATAATTCACACATATCAACCCACAAGAATAAATGGTTGATTCTACTATAATATTATCCATTTCTTCTATAATAAAAATGTTTTTAATAAAACATGAAATATTATCATGCACAATATTCACCACATTCAGCATGGCATCATCGTTTCTCATAACCATGAATAAATCCTATGAAAAACATTTTTATTACATGGAATCCGATAAAAAAATCATAAAATGGAGAATAAATGAATGTAACTATTAGTCCATGAATACTTATAAAAAATCGAAATCATTTTCACAAGACATACTTCTTACCCTTAAAGTATCACATACTTTGTGAAAAAAATGATATTTCCATAAAACATAGAAAACATAAATAAAACATTAAGGTAACTTGGGGAATTAATCAATTAATATTATAATCATCATGGAAACCATATGATTTTTAACACTCACAGCTACATTACAATGTTACTAATATGACATCTTATTATATAGCAATCATTGTAAAACAAATAATAACCATTATAGTCAACTTCCAACATAAACATACCAAATTAATTGGAGGGGGATATAGGTCCCACACATAATAATAAAAAATGAAAATTAACCAAAAAATAATCATAAAATATGAATACCTAGATCATTAAAATAGTCCTTTTTATTTTTTTACAAATATAAATTTAAAAGGAGGATTTTGAAGGAAAAGTTCATTACATATGGATCGTCTTACATCAAAAATGTTCAATTCTATATTACAATGGATTAACGAGAGTTATTAATATATTAAATAAATATTTTTATGTCTATAATTCCTTATATGATCTTCTAATAACATATTTCCACCCATTTATTAATAATATTTTGTTTTTTCATTATTTCAATTGTATTTATTGTTGGGTTTCCTGGTTAAGTTCATCATGGATTTTCCTATAGAATTGAAGAAAACACGATAAGTGGAAATAAATGGTATTAATTTGTTTCTATAATTTTAAATGAAATAATATATCATTTTTTATTTAATGATGATTCATTAGAAAAAAAATTAATGAAAATGATTTATTTTAAATTGGTAGGTTTTATGACCATCAGAATATTAAATCATTTTATTTAGTATCATGTTTATATATTGGTTCTAAAAAATTATGTAACTTATAATATGTATAATAAAATATCATTTATCAATAATAATGTTTTTATGACCAAATTTGAAGATGGTATACGAAACTGAAAACCCACCATCCACGATGATGGATAATCAACACATCATGAGAAATGGTGTCATTTTTTAGAATAATAGGGGAGGAATTGATGTTTGATGATGGGTATTACATTAACAAAATAAAATTATAGTATATGTAAAATATGGTAGTTATCATGTAACTTATATTAGGATTTGTTAAGAGAGTATAAAAAATAGATTGAAAATAAATTTAAAAGAAAACATAAGAGGATTTTACATCAAGAACTACTTCTCCTTGAGAACCTCTTTAAGGAACATGGTTTTGGCCTTTTGGTGAGACCAATTATAACACCCTAATAATGTTCAAATTAATTTAATATTGAATTTATAACAAACAGAGTCTCTACAAACACAACTCTGTTATAACCTAGGTAGTAAACAAAATTTTACAACCTTTATGATTTGAATTTCATGATACCGACATACATGACTGCATTTAGTCGGATATTAAGAGTCTAATAAGAAAATATTAATTTTTTATTAATAGTAACATACCCTTATAAATATTAACATACCCTTATGAATAGTATTAAATAGTAAATCAGCCAAAAAAATTGAAACATCACCCTTGAATGTATAAATACAATTCAGACATATTATAAGTGAAAATACAATCATAATATATGTATTAGTATTTTTTTAATTCCTAAATATTTTAATTAAAATTTTGTGAATAATTTAAAATTTAAGATGAAAATTTATTTTTATATAATGTAATCCTAAATTTTTACTTTATTGTCTTACGGTTATAGGATGCTTTTATTGGACCTAAATTTATTTATCAAGGTGTTATAAAATAATTTATTGATTTCAAGTTTTTTTATGGAATAAATTACTATTTTATTTAAAAATTAAATTAAAAATTTTAAAAATTATTTTCAAAAAATAGATTACATTTTTTAATTATGCTTGTAAAAAATGGTCGAGGTGAATTATTTGGGATTTTTATAAAATACTAGAATTTTACATGAATAATAAAGATATAGTATTGAGTTTTCAGTATGTTTAATGACATCATAATTATATAATAATTAATATAAAATTATGGTCTACTTGTATATAGTAAAATATGAAATTGGGTGCCCCTAATGGCTAATACCATGGAAAAATACAATGAAAAATCCCATGGTTTTTCAAAAACGAATAAACATGTATCATTTGAAATTAATAAAAAAATCCCTCTCATTTACTATAAATACCCATGCATTCCTTCATTTTATTTCATTCAATACTAATTATACTCATTGAACTGGTAGTTTACCACCCTAGGAGTCCTCTTATGTTTACCTCAATCCCCCATGGTCCCTAAATGTTTTAGGAGTTACTCAACAATGTATGAGAATCCACCGCCCTTATCTTTTTCAAGATTTCATTTAATGTTATTATTTTTAATTTCAATTGAATAATTTTGGGATATGTCATTAAATGTCCCCCACACTATCCATATTATGTATGAATAATTACATACCCCTTTTAACTCATTAATATATTTTATGAAATTTTAAGCGATGCTCTTAGGCTGTGGAATTTTCGTAAGGGATTTCTCAACTTTTATTTTATTTTGAGTTCATTTCTCTTCTTTTTCATTCCTCACATATTGTCATCAAAATGTTATGATAAATCTATTAAATTACATGTAATGTAATGTTGTTTTGATAATGGAATAATTTTTCATCCTATCTCATTTCCCATTCCTTTTTAATATAAATGTATACACCATCTGAGATGAGCTAATTTACCACACTCAAGGATGACATGTTTTCAATTTCTATTACTATCTCCAATTATGGTTATGAAATCATTCTTATGGTTGAACCAGAATATAATATATTTATTATTTCTCATCTATGGTTTTGGAATCCTTTTGTAAACTAGGTTTTTATTTATAAAGCAAAATGAGTTTGTTATGTTCAAAAACTGCCAATTAACCCAAACAGTTATCATTAATAAAGTTATATAATTTTTCATCTACAATTTGAGTAACCAAATTAAATTTACAACCATTTATCTTTTTGGATGATCACTAATTCGGTAAAACCATCCTCATGTTACAAGATTTTATGTTCTTGTATATAAGTATACTGGTCAGGAAACAAATGGTCTCAAATAATGAAATTGAACCTCTTAACCCATCAAAAAGGCCAAGAATGAATGTAATAAGGTTATAATAAATCAAATACATGTAGAATAGTTTCTTAAAATATTAATTAATTCATTTACATTGTTTATCTAGGACACTAAGCCCATGTGAAGAACACCATGAAACATAACGTAAGGGGTTTCTACATCTCCCTCCCATTTTTTGTGAGATATTTTGTAATCACTACTACTACTTTTGTATTTTGTACGTATACTTCCCATTGATATTTTATACCATTATTAAATTATTTTATGTATAATAAATATATAATTTCATGATTATTAATTTTGTGGAATACTATTCACTTGATTAAAATGTTTTAAGCATTTGATTTCTGAAAATCCATTTTCATTTGGGTTTCTCTTATTCTCTACACAAGTCAATAATATTCTTATTTATTTTATATACTCCTAAATTCTTTCTTAATGTTAAATATATGTGTACCAACCATAATCCAACTTTAATATATGGGTCGTTATATGTTTTAAATGGATCGTTCAAAAATTCATCATAAAATACAAGCTCGATTCAAGGAACATCTTGAAATTAATTCCTATTTTGGAGTTGACTCTATAATATATTTTAAGAAATTTTTTTCTTTCTAAAATCACACGTTTTAACATAAAAAATCTATTTTGGTTCTTTTATAGTTTTATGAATTCAAACATGCTTTAGAGCTCTAAAATCCATTAAAAGTTTCCTGAAACGACACCAAAATGTGTTATCTCCAATGCTTCTTTAGAAATTATTTATAAATTATTTCACATAAATAAGTTTTTATTTAAGAGTGAAATATAATTTTAATTAAATTACATTTTATTTCCTAGGATATACGTTTTTACAATATGATTTCATAAAAAAAATTAAATTATTTTCCAAAAGAACACTTTTTTCCAAACAAAATTTTTTTTTCTCCTATCACATTAACTTTTATGAGATATATTCCATGTTCATGAAATAATTATTACTTGTGTTGTATGTAATATAATTTGGTATATCATATCAATAGTCTAATTATTCTAATGATATTATAAAAGATTGAGATTTAAATTTTTTAAGGTGTTATGGGAATCTTTGGAATGTTTAAGGATTATTTCTTCTTGAATTTTTCAATGGACTCATTTAAAAGTATATTTATTTATGTCAAAATACTTTGATGAATATTTTATTTCATAAAGATTTATCTCATATGATATCATCTAAAAAATATTTTTTTAGTTTTTTTGATTAGTTTGAATGTGGATGTACTATCTTGATACTATTCACCATATTACTCTAAATGGTTAGTGTTTACATTTAATGAATGGTGCGAGTTATTTACAATTCATATGTTAGTTTAAATATAAATGTATATGATTTTTATGTTTATCTCTATTCATTATAGGAATGAATTTAACTTATTATATGATGTGTGGGGCCTGATATATCCTCTCAACGTATCATAAGGTCTCATGATACAAACTTGGTCCTGGCACAAGGCCTTGAAAAAATGGTTATTTATGGTCTTGGCACGAGGCCTTTGCAGTATGGTCATGATGTCCAGCATATGAATTTTCCTCTTTATGAAAATATTATTGATATATCCATTGGTTATTTCACTAGTGGAATACCCATGATTATATTTTGTTATGGAATTTTTTATTCAAATCTTATTCTTTCAATAATGTGTTGATGTTTATTTTTAATGGAAAGTGATTTTAGCTATTCACTATGCCTAATATTAATGTCTATGATATCTTCCATTGTATTTATTACGAGTAAAAAACATTGAGCTCACCATTTTCATTTATTCCCTTCCCCAGGATATGAAGAAGAGATCATTTATTCAGTTTTCAAGGATGTAGTTTATTTTCCATTGTTTTGTATCATATTATTTTCCTATCCCAATGTAAAATGGGTTCCATTTATATATATTGTATCTTAAAACTACGAAACATATCGGTAATTGGGGATATGATTTCTTATATCAGGAAAATTTATTAAAATAATGCATAGCCTATATGCTTCTGGGGTCAGGGCGTTAGAGTTGGTATCATAGAAAGTTCAGTAGAATACATGGAAACTATATTAAGAAAATGTAGATTTTGGAACAAATCATTATGATTGACATTGAAGATAAACATACAAGAACATCCTAGAATCATGGAAAGCAATTTCTTATGTGGATAATTCTGAAAAATAAATCCATATATGGATACTGCAAGTGGATGTGGCTCTGGAACATATGTACCTAAGTGTGAAAACTCTAACAAGGAGTTTCAGTCCTAACCCGAGGTATCTTGGTACCCAACAACAGGAATTACTACACATCTGGTTTTACACTATTGGGTGATATTCATAAGATAATTAACATTTTATTTACCCACTATACTAAAGGATTTATTCCCCCAAATTAACCAATGTATATAATTCTAGGATTTACATTTCATAAATTTATGTTATCTGAAATACAATGTATAGGGTCATACAGAGTTCACAATGTTCTGATCTAATATATAATAAGTAATTGATTAGAAATGGAACCTTGGAAAATTAATTAGAAAATCACAAATGCATGTGATGTGAAGAGTAAGAAGGATCATCTCTCTAAAGTATTTAAGCCATCATTTCAATGGAATATTATATCTCAGGTATCTTCATCATATGATGAAATAATATCATGTGTTTATAAGGTATGTAAAAAATTATCTGATTCCTATGGATTTTAAGGAATGAAAATGAATAAGAGGATGGCTGATAAAAAGATGGATAATGGGAGGAAGGAAAAATGGGTTTTCCCACATGTGATAACCGTGGAAAGAATCACCCAAGTAATTTCATGAAGGGGATTGGTGGTTTTTATAATTGTTGAGAAACTGTACACCATGTTCATGATTTCAAGGTTAAGATAAAGGTTTAGAATGTACAATTATTCAACTACTCGTAGATGTGACACTATGAGAATCAATGTCCCAAGCATCAAAGGTATATTCTCTAAATGATGTTACTAGATAATGATCAAGTTCTGATATTGGCGCTGATGAAGTGGAAGGATTAATGTGACTCATAGATAATCATGTTATTTAAATATTTTTTCATCAATGTATTGTTTATTTTAATTATAGAATATATGATGATTATAAAGGGAATATTATTTCATTAATTTTTTTAGGATTTATAGTCATTTTTTCCAACGATATGTGACTCATTAGAAAGTTAATATCTTTGGAAAGAATATGATTGAGGTAAATAAAATCCCTAACATATTTCAAGTGATAAATATTATGATGAATAAATGATTCATTTTGATAATTACTAACTTCCTCAAAAAGGATTATTGACTTATAGAAAAGTGGTTTATGCTATCATTGATGGAGTTTACAATTTTTTTGGATATAAATAATATATCCAATATCATGTTTAGGTGTGGATGCATTTTTTTAATAAGTTTTTATGGTAATTTGAGTTATTATCATATTTTAAGAGGATACATGATGAAGATATTTACATTTTTGGAATATGAAAATTTAGATCTACGTCATTTTGATTAACGTTTAATGATAAGTTCAACTTGGAAATTCAGACACCATCATTCTAAAGTGTTGAATCATTATATTTTGGAATGTTTAACCATTTATTAAATTGTTTAAGTTGATGATTGTATTAGGATTTAGATATTAATGTCAATACATGAGTATAGATAGTTCAAGGAACAAATAAAGGATAACATTGTGTTTATGATGTAGAAACATATATTTATACTCTTATATAGCGGACTAATTCATCAAATATAGGAAAAGATTCATAGATATTTTTTTTCTTATTATAATTTTTTCATGATATCAATGAAAATTTTCATTACTGTATTTTATGGTTTTGTTGTAATTAACTTTCATATGAGCATTATCTCGATCACTTTTCATGAGAACATGATGTTATGATTATTCTTCCAAGACCATGATGTCCAATAAGATTGTGTTGTTTTGTAGTAACTGATACATTTACAATTCCTTTTATTAAGTGGATATTTTAACCATATTTTTGATGTGGGATTCCTACAAGGTAATATTCAAGAATCAACAACTAACATTGAAAGATAAATTTCAAATTTGGTGGACTAAAGTTATGTAAGTATGGGATAATGTAACACCAAAATATTTCTCAAATAAATTTAATATTTAATTAACAAAACATTGTGTCTCTACAAAGAAATTTTTTTTGTAACCTAGCCAGTAAATGTAAATTTAACACCTCTGTGATTTTGATTTCAAGAAACTGACATACACAATTGCATTGACTAAGATATTTAGTGTTTTTTAAGACAATATTAATTTTTGTTGAATAATAACATTCTCGTATGAATAGTAATGAATAGTAAAACATAGTAATGAATACAAAATCGACCAAAAAATAGAAACATCACCCATGAATTTATAAATACAATTTAGACATCTTAATAGTGATAAATGATCATAGTATAAGTATTGATATATTTGTATGTTGTAAATATTTTAATTTAAATTTTATGATTAATTTAATAATTTAAACTGGAAATTTATTTTCAAAATATGATTTCCTAAATTGTTAAATTTTTGTCTTATGATTTTAGGATAATTTTATGGGACCATCATTAATTTTTCAAGGTGTTATAAAATGAGTTATAGTTCTAATGTTGTTTTTCAGAATAAATTATGATTTTATTTAAAAATTTAATTAAAATTTTTTATGATGTATTTTTCAAAAAATATATGTTCACTTTTGAATTCAACACATTGAAAAATTATTGGGGTGAATTTTTGATAGTTTTCTAAAATACATGAATTTTTCGTGAATAGTAAAATGATAGTAATGAGTTTTTGATATGTTTAGTGACATCATAATGGTTTAATAATTAATATAAAATTATGTCCTAATTTTTAAAATTAAAATATAAAATGAGGTGTCCCAATTGGAAAATACCATGGGGAAATACCATGGTCAATCACTTGGTTTTGCAAAAAAACACTAATGAGGTGTCCTTTGAAATTAATAAAAATAATCCCTCTCATTTACTATAAATATCCATTAATTCCTTTATTTTCATTCATTTGAAACTTATCATCCTTTAATATCGGGTATTTTTACCTCCTTAGGTGTCTATTCAAGGTATCCACAAGCCCACAAGGTCTCAACCATCTTGTTTTACGAGTTACTCTACTAGGTAAGGGAATCCACCACCCTTCAATTTTTCATGTTTTCATTTTATGTTTTTCTTTTTAATTTCAGTTAGATTATGTTGGGATATGTCATTACATATCCCCCGTGCTGTCCATATTATGTATAAATGAGTAGAGAACCAATTTCTCTCATCTAAATTTTTTATGATAGTTTAAGCAACACCGTTAGGCAGCCGTATTTTTGTAAGGGATTTCTTAACTATTATTTTATTTCAAGTTCCTTTATTTTCATTTTCTTTCCTCACCTCCTTTCATCCAAATGTTATGATAACTACAACACCATAAATTTAATGAATTTTTTTTGATAATGGAATAAATATTCATCATATCTCTTTCTCCATTCTTTTATACTGAAAATGAAAACATGATCTGAGATGTGCTAATTTACCATATTCAGGGATGATGGGATTTAAATTTCTATTAACAGCTTCAATTATGGTTATTAATCCATTATTATTATTGAAATCAACTATAATATATTTATTATGACTCATATATGGTTCTTCAGTCTTTTTTTACACGTGGTTTTGACTAATAAATCCAAATGAGTTCGTTTTGTTCAGAAACTGCCAATTGACCCAAACAATTATAATTAAATAATTTATATAATGATTCATCTTCACTCAAAGTAACCAAATGAAATTTAAAACCATGTAACATTATGTATTTTCACTAATAACATATAAATTCAATTTAGGGCAACCATCCTCATTTTAAATGATTCTTCATTCTTGTATATAAGTTTAATGATCATGAAAAAAACAGACCCGAACAACAAAATTGAACCTATAAACCCATGAAAAAAGGCTATTAATGAATGTTATAAGGTTATAATAAATCCATTAAATTTTTAATAGGTTATGTAAATATTAATTAATGAATTTAATTTGGTTATCTAGGACAATGAGATCATGTGAAGAACACCATTGGACTTAAGGTAAAGGTTTTTTTCATCTCACTCCCAATTTTGTGAGATATTCTATATTCACTACTACTACTTGTGTACGGTTAATTTCTAATTACAATTTAAGTTTCATATAAATTATCTATTTATTTTAATGATAATCAATGTATCATTTTATGATTATTAATTTTGGGGCATATGATTAAATTGGTTACAATGTTTTATATATTTTCTACCTGAACATCTATTTTCATTCAGGTTTCTCTTATTCTATACTCACCTGAATAATATTATAATTTATTCTATATTACTCTTAGTATATTTAGTGTGAATGTTCTATATATATTTTTACCATCCAGACTCCTACATTAATATATGGGGAGTTAAATGTTTAAAAGGGATCATTAAAAAAGTCCTCCTGAAAAAGAAGTTCGATTCAAGGAACTTCTTGAAACTCATACATATTTTTGAGTTCACTATATAATCTATTTTAATACATAATAATATTTATAAAATCAATAATTTTAACATGAAAAATATTTTTTGGTTCACATCAATTTTTATTAAAGAAAACATGCCTTCGTAATTTAAAACCTTTCATAATTTCCTCAAACTACACTAAAATGTGTTATCTCTAAAGATTATTTAAAACTCTTTGTAAATTACTTCACCTCAATAAGACTTTATTTAAGACTCAAATATAATTTCAATTAACTTATATTTTATTTTCTGGGATATACATGTTTAAAATCATATTTTATGACAAATACAAATTATTTCCCAAAAGAACTCTTCTTTCTAAAGTAAAAAGGGATTTTTCACATCTCACATTAATTTTTATGATATATGTTCCATGCTCACCAAATAATTATTACATGTGAGGTCTGTAATGAAAATTTTTATATCATATCAAGAGTCTCTCTATTCTCAGCATATTCTTCGGGATTATGATTTGAATGTTTCAAGGTGGTATGGGACTCTTTGGAATGTTTTGGGATTATTTCTTCAACAATTTTTCCACGGTATCATTTAAATGTATATTTATTTATTCCCACATACATGGAGGAATATTGTATTTCATAGAGATTATATCCTATAATATAATCTAAAATACATTTTTTTGAAGGGTTTCTGATTATTCTTAATAAGGATGTTCTATATTCATATAATTCACTATATTACTCTGAATGATTAGTGTTTACGTTAAATGATTGGGGAATGTTATTTAGATTTAATATGTTAGTTTCGATATGAATGATTATGTTGTATATTTTTTTTCCCAATTCATAATAGGAATAAATTGAAATTTTTATGTGATGGTTGGGGCCTTCTATAGATCCACTAGGCATCTGTATGTCTCATGAAACAAAATAGGTCATGGCAAGAGGCCTTGAAAAAATAGATATTTTTTGTCATGGCATGTGGCCTTGATGGTATGTTTATGATGTCTAGAATTTGAATTTCCCTAATTATGAAAATAGTATTTGTAATTAATGTGGTTATTATACTAGTATAATACCCATGATTATCTTCTATCATGGAATTATTTATTCATATGTTATTATTTTTATAATGGGTTAAAATTTATTTTTAAAGGAATATGTTTTTAGTTATTCACCATGCCTAATGTTTATGAATATGATATTTTATGCTATATTTCTTACCCTTATAGAGAATTGAACTCACTTGTTACATTTTCATCCATCCCTAAGTTATGAAGTAGAGATCATTTATTGAGTTTTTAAGGAGGCAATTTATTAGCTTTTGTTATATATTATATTTTTCCTCTACCAATATAAAATGGGTTCCTTGTATGTATCTATCTTCATCAAAAATAATAAACTAAAATTTCCTTCGAGATTTGATTCCTTATAATCATGAAAATTTATGAAAATATTGAACCGACTCTGGGTTCTAGGGTTGGAGAGTTACACTATGTATTAGATGAATTTTATTAGAAAACCTGGAAACTAGATTTAGGTAAAATAGATTAGAGAACAAATCCCTAAGATAGACATTGAGGATAAAAATACAAGAATATACTAGAATATTGGAAAAGGATAGATTATGTGGATCTTTCTGGAAAATACATCATTGTCTGGATACTACCAGTGGTTGTGGTTCTGGAACAGATGTACCTAGGATTGAAAACTCCTCCATGGAGTTTTGGGCCACACCTGGGTTATCCTGGTACATGACAACAACACTAACTATGCACCAGGTTTGACACTCTTAGGGGATATGATTAGGATGATTCACATTTTATTTACCCACAATTATTAAGTATTTATGCCCCCAATGTATCCAAAGTATATGGTTCAAGGATTTATGATGCACAAATAAATTATATGTGTGATAACGTATTTAGAGTCATATAGAGTTCATGATTTTATGAGCTATGGTTTAATATAGAATTGGTTAGAAATGGAAACCAGAAGAAGGAATTAAAACTTGACTAATTCATGTGATGTTGAGAGTAATAATGATATATTTCTAATGGTATTACGCTATTAATTCAAATGATTGTTGTCTCCCATATATCCTCATCATATGAGGAAATATTATTATGTGTTAACAAGGCATGTAAAGACTTCTCTAACTCCTATCGGTTTTAATGGATGAAAAAATAGGAGAGGAAGGCTAAGAAAAACATGGATAATGAAAATAAGGGAGATAAGGGTTTTCCCACATGTGATTTCTATGGAAATAATCACCCTGGTAAATGATTTAAGGGAATGATTGTTTATTACAAGCGTGGAGAAAAAGGGCACCAGCTTCATGATTTCAAGGGTAAGGGAAAGGTTTGAAATGTATAATGATTAAACAGCAAGGATATGGGATATTATTTGAATTAATGTCCCTATTTTCAATGTAATATTATCCAAATTATGTTACAAGATAATTATCATGTTATTATACTACCATAGATGAAGTGGAAGGGTTAATATTACTCGTTTAGAGTAATTTCATTTGAATATTTTATTTGCAATGTACTAGTTATAAGAATTATGTAATATATTAGGATTGTACTAAAGTTCTATTTAATTATGTATCTGAGGTCTAATGATGATTTGTATCAAGGATAAGTGGATCATTAGAAAGTTAATATCTTTGAAAAGAATATGGTTGAGTGAAATACAAACCTTAATATATTTCAAATTATGAATATAATGATATTGAAATGATTTATTTGGATAAGTATTGAAAACAACAAAAATGTTTATTTACATATCGACAAGTTTTTTATGATATCATTGATGGTGTTTAAAAAAAATTTGGATATAAGAATATATACTATAGCATGTTTATAGATGGATGCACGTTTCTGATTAGGTTTTATGGTAATTTGAGTTATTAAAATATTTTAAGTGGACACATGATAAATATATTCACATATTTGGAATGTAAAAAATTTAAAGCTGCATCATGTTTTTAACACCCCAAGTATTTAAAAATATATTTAATATAGAATTCTTGAAACACTAAGTCTCTAAAAGACACCAATTTGTTATAACCTATCCATGTAAAAATAAATTTTCCACCTCAGGGATTTTAATTTCAAAAAACAGGCATACACGGTTGCATTCAGAAAGATATTTAGAGTCTGATAAGACAAAATAAATTTTTAGTTAATAGTAACATACCCTTAAGAATATTAATGAATATTAATGAATATTAAATCGGCCAAAAAAATAAAATCTTCACCCATGAATTTATAAGTACAATTTAGACATCTTAAAAGTGAAAAAATGATCATTGTATAAGTATCAGTATTTTTTATGTAATAAATATAATATTTACAATTTTAGGATTAATTTAATAAATTAAACTGGAAATTTATTTTCATAAAATTTAGTCATAAATTATCACTTTATTGTCTTATGGTTATAAAATAATTTTATGGGACCTTGATTAATTTCTCAATTTCTTATAAAACGAGTTATAGTTTAAAAGTTTATTTTTGAATAAATTATGATTTTATTTAAATATTAAATTAAAAATATATATATAATTAATTAACAAAATTGGATTTCATTTTTTAATTCTAAAAATTGAAAAATGGAAAGGGTGAATTTTTTGGATTTTTCTGAAATACATGAATTTTTGTTGAATAGTGAAATAAGGTAAAATTCTGTATATGAAAATTAGCTGTAAATTAAACTATTTATGTCATTATGAGGGATGTAAGAAAACTTGGCTCGAACTCAAATTATCTTGTTATTATTAGGGGTTACATGAATCAGCATTTTTGTTTGTCTTGAGGTAAATAATAAAATAATGATTAAAATTTTCAAAATTTACTCTTCTCCTCCACTATAATCCCCCCCCCCACTCCCTCTTCTCTTCAGTGAAATGAAGCCGTGTGCATTTTATAATCTTTGAAAATACCCTTACCTTGTCACTTATAATGCATGGGTGCTATTGGTCTTGCTAAAATTTCAAAACCACTCCCCTCAATAGGCTCTAAATGAAGATTACTTAAAGAGGTAAACTCAACTTTTAATTTTATTTATTTCAACTTCACTTTTATGTGGTATGTATTAAAAGTTTTCATACCATGTTATTATTTATATTTTATTCTGTACCACCACTATTCTATGATTCTTCTTGAATATATGACCCTTTTCCCCTCTCATTTTTCTACTTTTTAAAACCATGTTGTATAGCCAATATACTGTAGAATTTTCATCTCAAAATCTCTCTCTTTTTCTATCACTCTTATTATGTTATTATTTTTAATTTCAATTTTCTTATTTGGGTATAATTAATTATATAACCCCCTTAATCTATATATTACATAATAATTATGAGATATATTTTTTATATCATCAAAATATTTTATGAATTTTTAAGTGATGTCGTTAGGCTGCCATATTTTCGTAAGGGATTTCTCAACTTTTATTTTATTTTAAGATACTTCCTTTTTTCTCTCCTACATTCTTCAATATATTTTGAGTAATCTAGTATCTTACATCTGCTGGAATTTTATAATGATAATTTAATAATTCTTCATCATCTATCCTTTTCAATTATTTTATATTGAAAATGAAAACATCATCTGAGATGTGCAAATTTACCACAATCAAGGATGATCAGTTTTAAATTTCAATTATTGCCTTTAATTATGGTAATTAAACCATTATTATTGTTGAAACAAACTATAATATATTTATTGTGTATCATATATGGTTCTGAAATCTTTTTTTTCACATGGTTTTGATTTACAATGAAAAATGAGTTCATTGTGTTCAAAAACCGCCAATTAAACCCAACAGTTTTTATAAAATAATTTATATAATGATTCATCTTATTTCAAGTAACCAAATGTAATTTAAAACCATGAAACCTTCTTTATGTTCACTAATAAAATATAACTTCAATTATAGATAACCATCCTCATTTTACTTCTTTCTCCATTCATGTATATACGTATAAGGATCAGGAAGAAAACACTCCCCAACAATTAAAATGAATGTCGTGAACTCATCATGAAGGTCAGGATTGAACATAATAAGTCTATAATAAATCAATTAAAAAATGAAAATTTTCAGTAAATATTAATTAATTCATTTAATTTTGTTATCCCAGACACTAATATCAATTGTAGAAAACCAACATACCTAATGTAGGGGTTTCTTCACCTCACATCAATTTTTGTGAGATATTCAGTATTCACTAAAATTACTTATGTATAGTGTATATATAATTCCAATTGATGAATCATATCATGAATATATTTATTTTCATGATATTAAATATATTATTTTATGATTATTAACTTGGGGTCATACAATTCAATTGGTTACAAAGTTGTAAGTATTTTCAGCCCAAACCTCTATTTTCATTTGGGTTGCTCTTATTCTCTACACACCTCAATGAAATTATTATTTATTATTATATAGTCATAATAAATTATGTTTGAGTGTTTTATATATTTATATCAACCAGGATCCTTCTTTGTTTTATTGTAATTTACATTTTTTAAAAGTATCATTCAAAATTTCATCCTGATAAACAAACTCGGTTCAAGGGAACTTCTCGAATTCTTAATCGTCTTCAACTGCAAATAAGAAATATATTTTAATAAAACATTATTTTTAGAATACCACTCATTTTATCTGGAAAAATTATCTAGGTTCATTTATAGTTTTATGAAATAAAACATGCCGTTCCACATTAAAATTCTCTTTAATATTTTTCTTAAAATGGTCTATAATGATTATTTCTAAAGATTCATATGAACTATTTTTACATTATTTCACATCAGCAGGAAATAATTTATGCCTCAAATATAATATCAATGTCCTTAACTTTTATTTTCTTGGATATTAATGGTTACAATGTTATTTCATGCGAAATATAAATGCTTTTCCAAACGAAAACTTCTTTCAAAAGTAAAAAAGGATTTTTTTTCTCGTCTCGCATTTACTTTTATGAATTATATTCCTTGTTCACCACCCATTTAATGCATGTGATATAAGTACCAACCTTTGGTATATCATATCAAGGGTCTCCTTATTCTCATGAAATTCTAAGGGAGTATTATATGAATGTATCAAGGTGGTATGGGACACTTTGGAATGTTCATGGATTATTTCCTGAAGAATTGGTCAATTGTCTCATTTAAAAATATCTTAATCTACATAAAAATACTTTTTAAATCTTGTAATTCATTGATTTTTATCTTTTAGGATATTATATACAATATTTTTTTGAAGTGATTATGATTATTTTTGACTATGGATGTGCTATCGTGATACCATTCAATATATTATTCTTAATGGTTGGTGTGTGTGTTCAATGATTCGGGATGTAATTTACATTTCATATATTAGTTTCAATAGGATTTTATATGTTAATTATGTTCACCCCTTTCATATGAAGAATGAGGTGGACTTAGTATTTGATTGGTGGGGCCTTCTGTATCCCCTCAATGCATTCGTAGGTCTCATGAGACAAATTGATGAGGACTTGGATAAGGCCTTGCAAATTTTGATATATGGTTTTAGTCGAGCCCTTAATAATTTTTTAGATGTCTTGGTTGTGTCCTTGATGATATTTTTTAGAATGTCTGACATATGAATTTCCCCCATTATGAAACAATTAATTGAATGTTAATGTTGGTTTTTTACTAGTAGAATACCCATGATTATGTTTTATTATAGAAATATTCACTCAACTCATTTTCTATCCATATTGTTTTCATGTTTATTTTTTTAAGGCATGGGTTCTTAGTTTTTCACAATGACTAATGTTTATCATTATGATATATTCTACTGTAATTCTTACCCTTACTGAGAATCTAAGCTGACCCCTTTTTGAAGTTTCATTTTATCATTAGATGAAAAATTTTATTATTAATGACCTTCAGGGAGAAACTTAGAGGTGTGGATGTTCCCAATAAAACATTTCTATTGTTTTTATTTTCATGTTGTAATATTGAACATATATAGGAATATAGTTTTCCAAAACTACTAAATTACTCAGTCCATTGGTATTTGATTCAATTAAATCATTCCAATGTATTAAAATAATGTAACAGATATGGGCTTCTAGGGAAAGGGCATTACAGTTGGTATCAAAGGAACATTAGTTGAAAATTTGGAAACTAGATATAGAAAAAGTATACCTTAAGATATAATTCATGGGTAAGAATACAAGGACATACTAGAATTTTTGTAAGGAATAGATTTTTTGTGTTATCAAGACAATACATCCATGTCTGGATATAAACAAGTAGATGTGGCATTGGAAGAGATGTATATTGTGGTATAACCTAAAAACACCGCTTTGAGAGAGACTTGAATGGAAACTGGTGCACGAAATTGGGCCTTGCTGCACTCGTTGTTCGACACTCCCGAGGGATATTCTTTTCTAAATTGATAATATTATTACAAACAATTATGGATAATTTATACTCTTAATGTAATCAAAGTATATGGTTCTAGGATTTATGATGCATATATTTATGTTATGTGTTATACCATGTTTAGAGATATAGAATGTTCATAATTTTTTGAGCTAATATATAATATGGAATTGATTAGAAATGGTTCCTAATAGAAGGAATGAGAACTCCATCAATGCACGATATACAAATAGTAAAAAGGATCATATCTCTGATCTCATTAAGCCATCATTTCAATGGTATATTTTCTCCCAAGAATCCTCATCTTATGAGGAAATAGTATCATGTTTTGACAAGGTATGTAAAGACTTCTCTGAGTCCTATGGATTTTTTGGGAAGAAAATAAAGAAGAGGATGGCCGGAAAAATACGTGGATAAGGGGAAGAGAGGAAAAATGTATTTTCCCACATGTGATAATTTTAGAAGGAAAACCCTTGGTATATGATTGAGAGGGAAATGATTTTTCTTCATGTGTGGAGAAAAATTCCACCATACACATATTTTAAAGACAAGGAATGAATTTTCTAATAGTCAATGCTTCAACTACAATGAGATGGGACACTACTCAAATCAATGTCTGAAGCGTCAAAGGAATATACCCAAATGATGATTTTGGATAATTATCAAGTTATTATGCTACCATAGATGAGGTATATTGATTAATATGATTAGTGAAAAATCATGTAATTTGGATATTTTTCTAGTAATGTACTGGTTTTTAAAATTGTGATATATTTTAGGACAGTACTGCAATACTATTTCATTATGGATTTGAGGTCTTATGATGAATGGTAGAAAGGATAAGTGATTTAGTAGAATGGTATACTTTTTAGAAACAAACAAGACTGAGGGAAGGACTACCCTTTATATATATCTGATGTTGAGATAATGATGAATAAATGATTGATTCAAATGTTTTCTAATTACCTTGTAAATGATTATTGACTTGTCGAGAAGTGGTTTATGGTATCATCGATGGAGTTTACAACACTTTTGTATTTAAGTAATATATCCAATATCATGTATATTAATTAAGGGATATAGAAGAATTCATGATTCCATTATGGTTTTCATGGTAATTCGAGTTATTACAATATTTCAAGAGAAAACATGAAGAATTTTTTCACATGATTGGAATGTGAATTTTGCATCTTTTTCTTTTTTGATTAAGGGTTAATGATAAGTTCATCATGGAAATTCAGATAACTTCATTATAATTTGTGGAATCACTATATTTTGGAATTTTTAACAATTTATGAAATAGTTTAGTTGATCATTGTATGGGGTTTTAGAGGTTAATGTCACTACATGATGGTTTGATTATTCTTCCATGACCATGTTCTCCAATTAAAATGTGTTTTTTGTGGTACTGATGCATTTCCCTTTCCTATTATTAATAGAATACTTTAACCATATTCTTGATGTGGGTTTCCCACAAGGTAATTTTCACGTATCAATCATTAACATTCGAAGTTCAATTTCAAATATTCAAGAAAACATTTTGTAAGAAGGGGATAATGTAACAACCTAAGAAATTAAAATTATATTTAATATATAATGCATGAAACATGAAGTCTCTACAAACACCACTTTGATATAAAATTTCCATGTAAACATAATTTTTCCTCCTCTATTATTTGAATTTCGAAAAAACTATCATATATGGTTGTGGTCAATATGATATTTAGAGTATGATAAAACAAACATAAATTTTATCGAATTGTAACATACCCTTATGAATAATAACTTTCCTTTATGAATATTAATATATTGTAATGAATATTAAATCCTCTATAAATATATAATCTTTTCCCAAGAATGTATTAATAAAATTTAGACATCTTAAAAGTGAAAAATGATCATTGTATAAGTATTTGTATTTACATATGTCAAAAATATTTTAATTAAAATATTATGATTAATTTAATAATTTAAAATATAAATTTATTTTAAGAAAACATTATCATAAATTGGTAATTTATTGTCTTTTGGTTATAAGAGAATTTTATGGGTCCTTGATTAATTTCATAATTTGTTATAAAATGAGTTATAGTTTTAAAGTTGTTTTTAGAATTAATTAGGATTTTATTTAAAAATTAAATTAAAAATACATAGAATATTAATTTTACAAAATTGATTTAAATTTTTAATTATACACATCAAAACATGGAAAGGGTGACTTTTTGGTATTTTTCTGAAATACTCAAATTTTTTATGAATAGTGAAATACCGTAAAATACGGTATATACAAATTATGAGTTTAATTCAGTATCTATGACATCATGAGTGATTTAAGCACACATGGTTCGATATAAATTCCAATAATTACTATTAGGGGTCAAATTAGTCATCAATTTGTTTTGTCTTGAGGACAAAAATATAATAACGATTATAATATTCAAAATTCATTCCTCTCCTATACTATAGCCCCCACTCACTACCTCTTCTCTTCACTTCTCTAAAGAATTTTAACGTGCCTAACATAAGCCCAAATACCCATCCTTATTCAATCCCCAAGTCTAGGATCTTTGGTCTTGCTAAATTACCCAATCCTATCCCCTCAAGAGGCTCTCAAGGAAGATTACTTCAAGAGAAAAATTCAACTTTTCATTTCTTTTATTTCATGTTGTACATTATGTGGTATGTATTTAAATTTTTTATACCATATTATTATTTCCTTTTTATTCTATCCCACCACTATTGTTTTATACTTCTACTAATATATTTCCCCTTTCACCTCTATTTTTAATGTTTTCAAAAACCATATTTTATAACCGTTATGCTATAGATTTTTCTTACCAAAATCTCTCTCTTTTTCAAGCACTCTTATTATGTTATTATATTATAATTTCAATGGTATTATATTGGGATATGTAATTAAATATCCACAATAATTTAATTATTATGTAATAATTATGATATACCATTTTCTATCATCAATATATTTTATGAATTTTTAAGTGACATCATTAGGCTTCGAGATTTTCGTAATGGATTTCTCAACATTTCAATTATTTAGAGTTACTTTAATTTTATTTACTATCCTTAATTCTTTAAAATGTTTTAATTTATATAGTACCTTACATTTACTATAATTTGGCTATGATAAAGTAATAATTATTCATCATCTCTACATTCCCATTCTTTTATGCTAAAAATAAAAACATCGTGCGATAGGTACTAATTTACCACATTCAAGGATGATGGGTCTTCAATTTTTATTAGTGTCTTAAATTATGGTCATGAAACTATTATTATGGTTGAACTAGACTATAATATAATTAGTATGCATCATATATGGTAATTTAATATTATTGTACACATGGTATTTATTTATAAAGAAAAATGAATTTATTGTTTTCAAAAACCGCCAATTAACCCAAACAATTTTCATTAAATAATTTATATAATGATTCATCTTTACTCGAAGTAACCAAATGAAATTTACAACTATGTAACCATATTAATGGTAACTATTAATATATAACTTCAAATCTGGATAATAATCCTGATTTTACATGATTCCCCATTCATGTATGTACGTATACTGATCATGAAGAAAACGCTCCCAAACAATAACATTGAACCTCTTAAACCCATCAAGATGGCAATGAATAAATTTAATAAGTATATAATAAGTCATTTACACAATAAGGATGTTATTTAAATATTAATTAATAAATTTAATTAGGTTACCTAGGACACTAAGATCACATGATGAACAGTAACATACATAAGGTAAGGGATTCTCCATCTCACTTCTATTTTTGAGAGATACTCTTTATTAAATAAAATTACTTATGTATGGGGTATGTATACATACCATTGATTTATAATGTAATTAATATGTTTATTTTAATGATATTAAATGTATCTTTATATGATTATTAATTATTTTTCATACAATTCAATTCATTATAAAGTTGTAAGTATTTTCTGCCCAAACCTCTATTTTCCTTTGGGTTGCTCTTATTCTCTACTCACCATAGTGAAATTTTTATTTATTCTTAAGTACTCCTCATAAAATATCTTTTAGTGTTATATATATGTCTACCATCTAGTATAATTATTATTTTTTAGAATATAAATATTTTAAAAGGATAGTTCAATATTTCATCTGGATAAACAAACCTGATTCAAGGGTTATTCTCAAATTATTACTCATTTTCATGTGCACACAAGAATCAATTTTAAGCCAAAATTGTTTTTATAAAACCACTCATTTTATCATGAAAAATTATCTTGATTCATTTATGGTTTTATGAAATCAAACATTCCTTTACACTTTAAAATTATCTTTAATATGTTTCTTAAAATGCTCTAAAATGTCTATTTCTAAAGATTGTTAAGAACTATTTTTGCATGATTTCACTTCAGTGGGATATAATTTAGACCTAAAATATAATTTATATTTATATTCATTTTATTTTATTTTATATACATGTTTACAATAATATTTCATGGAAAATACAATTTATTTTCCAATATAACACTTTTTTCAGAAGTAACGAAATAGGTTTTTCTCATCTCGCATTAAATTTGATGAAGTATATTCCTAGTTCACCAATAATTTCATGCATGTGGTGTATCTAATGACCTTTGTTATATCATATCAATAGTCTTATCATTCTCATTATATTCTAAGGTATTACTATTTGATTTTTTCATGGTGGTGTGGGACACTTTGGAATGTTCAAGGATTATGTCTTCATGAATTTGTCAATGGTATCATTTAAAAACCCATCATCTATGCCAATATCCTTTGTTTAATTGTTACCTTATTTGAGTTTTATCTATTATAATATAATCTAAAATGTTTTGTTGAGGGTTTTCTAATTAGTTTTGTCTATGGATGTGCTATCTTGATAACATCACCATATTGTTATGAATGGTTAGTGATTAAGTTCAATGATGGGGGAAGTCATTTAACTTTCATATATTAGTTTTGATATAAATATATATGTAAATTACGTGACCCTATTTCGTATTAGAAATCCATTGGACTTAGTATGTGATGGGTGGGTACCTCTATAGCCCCTCGATGCATCGGTAGGTCTCATTTGACAACTAGATGAGGACTTCAATGAGGCCTTGCCCATTTGGGTATATGGTTTTCACTGAGGCCTAAATAATTTTTTATAATACTTGGCTGAGTCCATGACTATATGTTTTATAATTTACATAATATTCATTTCCCTCATTATAAAATAATTAATTTAAAATTCATGTGGTTTTTTACTAGTATAAAATGCATGATTGTGATTTATTATGGAAGTAATTACTAAGCTCATTTTTCTCCATAATGTGTTCAAGTTTATTTTTTAAAAGGAATGTTTCCTTACTTATTCACCATGACTAATGTTTATATTTATGATATATTATTTTGTATTTATTAATCTTATTGATCATCTGATATCACCCCTTTCTTATGTTTCATTTTCTCAAGAAATGAATAATTTTATTATCAATGACTTGTCTGGATAAACATAGAGTTGTGGATGTTCCCAATAAATATTTTATGTTGTTTTTATTTTAGGGAAGTAATATTGAACCTCTATATGTATCTGGTTTTCCAACACTACTAAACTACTAGGTCCTTCCGAATGCAATTCCTTTTAATCATGCCAATGTATTAAAATAATGCACCAGCTAAAGGCTTTTGGGGACGGGGTATTACAATGTTGATTAAGGGTTAATGATAATTTCATCTTGGAAATTCAGGGACCTTCATTATAACGTTTTGAATAATTATATTTTTGAATGAATATCTATTTATGAAGTGGTTTAATTTGATTATTGTATCATATTTTAGTCTTTAATGTCACTATATGTGTATTGATAGTTCATTGTACAAACTACCTTATGATGTAACCATCGTAGTTACACATGGAATAACTATAGCGGTTAACCTCTAACATAAACATTCCAAATGAATTGGAGATATATTTACATCTCAAAAATCATCATAAAAATGCCCAATATCCATAATATAATAATAAAACATGAATACATGAATAATAAAAACATTCCTTTTTATGTTTTTAAAAATATAAATTTAAAAGAGGATTTGTAATGAAATTCTCTTACCTCAGGGTTGTCTTACATAAACATTGTTCAAACCTTCTGTATAATGGTTTAAAGAGTGTTATTAATATTTTAAAGAACTATAGTCATATCTTTAATTCCATATATGATATTCTTATGACATATTCCCACCCATTTATTAATAATTTTTTGTTATTTTCATTATTTCAATTTCATTTATTACATGGTTTTTATGGTTGGTTCATTATGTATTTTCATGTCAAATCGAAGAAAAAAATCTAGAAGCAGAAGGGAAAGGTATTAATATGTTTTAAAAAACTTAATTGATAACATATGTCATTCTTCTGATATTAGGATGATTCCTTTGATAAAACATTAATGAAAATGATTTCCATTATTTTGATGGTGTTTATGACCATCATGAACTAGTTTTATTATATTCATTATCATATTTTTACATTGGTTCTAGATAATAATATAACTTCTAACATGTATAATAAAATATTATTTGACCATAATAATGTTTATATGACCAGCCTTCAAGGCAGTAATATAAAATGAAAACACATCGTCCACAATGACAGTAAATCGACACATCACATACAATGTTTTCATTTTATAGAATAAGAGGAGAAGAGAAGAGGTTTTATTATGGATATTATATTAACAAAATATAATTAATGTATATGTCAGATTCATGATTTATCATGCCACATGGATTAGGGGAGGTGAGTAGAGAATGAGAATGTTAAATAAATTTATATAAATTTAAATGAAAAGGAAGGTTGATTTTATATCTTAAACGTATTCTCTTTGAGAACCTCCTTAAGTAACATTATTTTGTCCTTTTGATGAGACCATGATGTTGTGAGCTTTGGGAAGATGGTTACTAAAGGAATTAGGTAGAAATTAAACAATATACAGGTCTTTGGAGTTGTGAGTATTAGAGGAGGAGATGAGTGTTTTTTTATTATTTTATTCACTTGTTTATTATTTCAGCTCATGATTTTGAATGAATTTTATTACTAGTTCATAAAATCGTAAATAGAGAATTACTTTTTGAGTTTATGGGATTATAATAATTATACACCATTTATGAATCAATAATTCATGTATTTGTTAAATACCGAAATTACCGTATTTTACTACTCACAAAAAAATATACTATTTTATTAAAATACCAAAAATTCACCATATCAATTTTTAGACATGTATAATTCATAAATGAACTTCTTTCCGATGAACTTAATTATTTAAATATATTAACTTTATTATTTATTCAAAATAATCTATTTTTATAAATATTCATTTTAAAATTATAACTAATTTTATATCACTTTAAAAAGTTATTAAGGGATCAAAAAATAATATTATAATCATAATACCACAAAATATTAATTTATGAATCTATCTTATGAAGAGAAAATTTCATTTATATCATTATATTAATCATAAAATTGTAAATAAAAATTTATGTATAAATAAAATACAAACACATTATTTTTCAATTTCCAAACATTTATTTACATATTCTTTGATATAACAACTATTACATTTTCACTCATAAGATACATAAATGTTATTTATAATTTCATAGGCTACATTACTATTCTATTTTTATAGATTCGTTATTTTCCATAAATAAAAATTATTTCATTGTACATTTAAGTATTTAATTCCAGAATAAGAAAATTATTTTATATGTACTTGAGTTCTTATATTCTCACCCCTTATAGAAATTACATATATGTAATTTTTATTCACATATTAAACAAGTCAGGATACATTTCAATGAAGAATTTTCAGATTCTCATATTGGTTCTTCTACCATGTGGTTTCTCCACAAAACCATAACCTGGTGAATAACCCTATTATATAATACTGTATCTCTATGATCAATAATCTAAATTGGATTTTCCTTATAAGAAAGGTCCTCTTCTATCTGAGAAACTTATGGGAACAAAACATTAGATGAATCAGGAAATACTTTCTTATCATCAAAAAATGTAAAATGTTGTCTAACTGAGATAAATTCAGGGGAAAGCTTCTCAATACGGAACAAGTCTAACTTTCTCCTGGATTTTATATGGTACAGTGAACCATGTACATAGCTTTACATTGTTTCCAAAACTCAGAACACTTTTTCAAGGAGAAATTTTAAGGAAAATAGGATTACATACCTTAAAACAAAAGTCTTTCATCCTATTATCTACACAACTTGTTTTCTGCTATGAGAACCCCTCATATATTTCTAGATCATATTTACTTTCTCAACTTCTTTTTATATTAATTCATGTCCCATCAACTTCATTTCATATAATTCATCCAAAAATGCTATATTTCAATACATCTTTCCATATAATGCCTCAAAATATTCCATCCATATACTATAATGAGTACCTTTTTATTAGAAAACTCAACTAATAAAATATATTGATCCCAAATTACCTGGCAGCCCATTGAACAAGTTATAATAATATCCCCCAATGTATGAAGATTTAGCTTTGACTATCCATAAGATTGAGGATTAAAGGCTATACTGAAATTTAATTCCATTCTGAATGATTTCTGAAGGCACTTTGAAAATTAATAAGTGAACATAGAATCACTATTAGATAAAATTTGGAGAGGAACTCCATATAACATGAATATCTATTTGAAGTGATTTTGAGAAAGTGGATATAGATGTAAAATATACCTAATAGGAAGGAAGTGTGAAAATTTCATCAGTAAATCAAAAATAACATAAATCATATTATAACCTCAAGAAATATTTGGTAGTCCCACCATGATGTCCACAGATAAATTTTCCCATTTCCACTATTGAACTGGAAAAGGATAAAGCATCCCCTTTGGTAGTTTCCTCTATACTTAAACTAATTAACATGTCCAAAAACATGGAAAATATGAAATATATCTTTTAATTCCCTCCCACTAGTAATACTCCAGATGGTATTTGTATATATTAGTTCTTCGAGGATGAACTAAAAACATATAACTATGATGTTCAATTAACAATTCATTCCTATGATGGGAATCACAAGTCATACATAATCTCTTTCCAAATCACAAGAAAAAAATTTGTTAAAATTAAATTCAAGAAACATACCTATAATAACCAATTATTCCTTTTTCTATAACTCATATTCTCATTTTTGAGCATGCTTAATTTTTTCTGGAAGATACGAGTACACTGGCGCATAAATCAAAACAACGGAATATCCGGCCCCAACAAATTCCAACCCAAAATCTAAGAAATCATTAATAAAAGGGTTCATCATCAAAATTTGACATGGTTAATGTAAAATTATGTATCTGATCAAGGAATTAGAATTTTGTTTTCTTTTCTAGTATGCTAATTAACCATGCAGTTATAATCCATTATTAGTTTCAGTTATCTTTTCTTCCTCATGTGCATTTCCTTCTAAATAAATATTTACATAAACTTTTATTGTTATTATATATTTCACATTTGGATCCATATAAAGCATTCTTCTAAATTTTTATTCTGAAAAATATATATATTATTTACAGACCATTTGTTGGATAATTTTACTAATGAGATTTCAGTTTTCATGAAGCATAAGCAATTCCTATTCATTATGCATGAAAATGTGACCATGTCCCTTTAATTAATCATCACTACAGATGAAAAACTCACCATTTTTGAAAGTGAGATAAAAACTAGAGAATTCAATAACTTTATTTTTAGTTCATGAATAAAAACACCACAATATTTTATCCAAATAAATTTAATCACTTTTAATTTTAATGTAGTTAGCAAGACAGATAACCAAATAATATTTTTAACAAACCGTCCGAAATAACCTGCTAATTAAGGAAAACTAAAAATATCTTTAATATTTTTAGGACATGGCCATTAATCAACCACTTTATTATGGGATCAAATGTTATTCTATCCTTATTTACAATGTTCCCTAGAAAAAAATCTATTGAACCCAAAAATATAATTTTCTAAATTTCAAGTATTACTTATTTCATTTAAGTGTTGGATGAACAATCCATAAATTTTAATCATTATCATCATAAATTTTTGAATAAACCAAAATATCATCAATAAAAACTATGAAAAACATATCTAAGAATTCACTAAATATTATATTTGTAAGAAAAAAAATATATCATGGTAAATTGTCTGGCCAAAGTGAATAAAAAAAGAAGGATTCCCATATCTAGTTTGGAACGGTGTTCTCAAAATTTTATCCTCCTTCACCCGCACCTGATGGTTCCTGGATCTCAAGTCAATATTGGAAAAAATAATATCCCTAAAGATAATTAAAAAATCCATTGATATAAGGAAATTGATTCTTATTCATAACATTAATGTTATTCAAATATCTATAATCAATTAAAATTATCATGGAACTTTATTTATTTTTAACAAACAAAACATGACCAGCCATGGTTATATTCTAATATGAATGAATTTATTAACAACATACTCCTAAAACTTCTTTTTAAATTTAAGAATTATAACTTGAGGCATTCGATAAGGGGTTTTTGAAATTTGTATAACATAAGGAACTCAGTAAATGGTAAATTAAAATTATTGATTAGGTATAACACTAGGAATCTAATCTAGAAAAACATTCATGTATTAATTTACCACTTAAAAATCATTACTAAGAGTAGTTCCCTTGATTTCAACAATATGTGAAAGATACCATTCATTTTTATCTTTTAACAGTTTCTCAGCATCTTGATATTTTATCAAATGTATGTTTTCATTAAAGTATACAATTGTTAAATAATTACAAAATACAACTTGTTTATCTCTATAATCAATCTTATCATGACTAAAACAAATCCATTCTATACCCTTAATAACATAAAACTGTACTAAGGGAAAAACAAAAATGATTACAGGTAATGCCTTTCCACAAACAACAATATGAATATTATTATAATTCCATTTTACCTTATAATGGATTGATTAATTAATATTTTGATGTCTTATGATTATATGATAATTTTATTTGACCTTAATTATTTTTTATGTGTCATAAAATAGGTTAAAATTTTAAAATCGTTATTTTCAAATTAATGATGAATTTACTTAAAAATTAAATTTCTCATATTTTTAAAAAATAATAAAATGGAGTAAATTTTTGAATTCTACATTTCAAAAAATGGCGAGGTTTATCTTTTGGGATTTTAGTAAAACTGCTGAATTTTTAGTGAATAGTGAAATATGGTAATTTATGGTTTTTAAAAAATACATTAACTACGGTGTCATAGATGATGTATGGATAATATAAGCCCATAACCTCTACTAATACTTCTCCATTTGATTTATTTATTAATTTTAATTAAATATATTCTTAATCATCAGCCAAAAAATTCATCACATGAATAAAATAATCAAAAAACACCTCTCATCCACTATAAATACCACCCCTCGTGACCTTTTATCCCCACACCTCCAAAGACTTATTTATTTTTCAATTTCTTCCTAATTAACTTCACAAGAATCTTCCCCACATTCCATAAAATCTGTTCTCACCATAGGTTAGAAAAAAAGTGTGGTATGTTGGTTTACAATGAGACGATGATCAAAAGGTAAAATACACTTTTTCTTTCATTTAAATTTCTTGTCAATTTATTTTCTTTTATCATAATCTCCTCATCCAAGTGAAATTATAACCTTAGTATCTTAAATATACCATAAATTTATTCTTTTAATAGAATATCCTTCATAAAACCTCTCTTATTATTTTTATATTCTAAAAAATGAAAACATTGTCTATCAAATGTCAATTTTATTTCGTCGTGGATAATGTCTCTATTTACTGTCAATTTCAATGATATATTTTTATTTCATTTTACCTCCTCTAAATATGTTCATAAAATATTTATTATGGTTAAATATAATTATATTATACATATTATAAGTCATAAAATCTTCTGGAACCAATATATAAACATGATATTAAAAAAACGAAATACATTCATGTTTGTCCTAAAAAATGAAAAAAATTAATCATTTTCATTAAAGATTTATCTAATGAATCATCATCATATTATAAAAAATGATATATTTTATCATTTAAAATTCTTGAATCATATAAATAAATTTTATTTCAACTTTTGTATTTTTCTTCTATTCAACAAGAAAATATATAATGAACCAACCATGAGAACTATGAAATAAGTGCACCTGAAACAATGAAAACAAAAAAAAATATTATTAATAAATTGTTGGAAAGATGTTATTAGAAGATCATATATGGTTTTATAGATATGAATATAGTTCATTAATATATTAATCATAGTATTTAAACCATTATACATGATTTTTTAACATGTTTGAAGTATGAAGAACCCAATGTATGAGACTTTTATTTAAAAATATGCTTTTTAAATTTAAATTGTTAAATAAATCAAAAGGGATGATTTTATAATGAGTGTATTCATTATTTATGATCATGATTTTGTTCTTGGGAATTTTTTATAATGACGGGTGGGACCTATATCCCCCTCCAATTCATTGGGTATTTGAATGTTGGAAGTTGACACAAATGTTTATTCCATGTGTATCTGCGATGGTTACATCATAAGGTAGCCATCATGGTTACATTTTTTGGTGGTTGTAAGGGTTATAAATGATATTTTAGCAGAAAGGGTTATAATCTTAAGTATGTTATTCACATTGATATCTTAATGGTTTATATATGATTTCTATGTTTTATGAAAATATCACATTCTCAAACATTATGTGATAATTTAAGTATGATAAGTATATATTTTGAAAAGGATTTCATATTTTTATAAGTATTCATAGAATAATTATAACTTTATCTTATGTCCATAAATTATTTTTGTGATTTTAATGACCATCAAAACCTTTTATCATTTTATACAGTATCATGTTTATATATTTGTTACATAACATTATATAACTTATAATATGTATAATAAAATCTAATTTAACCATAATACTGATTTTTTGACCATCCAAGAATAAGGTAAAAGAAAATGAAAAAACATCATCCATGATGGCAGTAAATCGACACATGACGGACAATGTTTCCATTTTTTTAGAAATAGAGGATAAGAGGATTAGTTTGATGATACATATTCCATTAACTCAAAAAACATTCTACTATAACTAGAATACCAAAGTTACCATGTCACGTGTACAATGGTAGGTGAGGAGAGAATGAGAAAAGAAAATAAATTGAAAATAAATTTAGAAGAGAACGAAATCGGATATTACATCATGAACTTCTTCTCCTTGAGAACTTCCTTAAGCCCTTTTTTATCCTTTTGGTGGGACCAGTTGGTCTTGAATGTATAGAGGAGACATGGGAAGGGTATTTGGAATATTTTAAACAAACTACAAGGATTTAGGGGTGTGAAGAGAAGATTTTGTGAGCAGTGGTATTTGTAGTGCAGGAGAGGGGTGTTTTTAGATTATTTTTTTCATTTTTCTATTTTTTGGCTCAAGAATATGAATAGTTTTGACTTCCATGAATAAATAAATTAAAATGATAAGGTGTTTTTGAGAATATGGGCTTAATTAAATCATACACCATCTATGACTCAATAATTCATTAAATTTTTAAATACTATAAATTACAATATTTCACTATTCACAAAAATCAACTTCTGTAAAAGAATTTAAAATAGTCACTCTAACAATATTTTAGTATTTATAAATAAAAAATGAACTTCATTTTCTGAAAATAGTTTTCTAAATATGTTAAATAAAAATTTTAATTAAAATCATCATTTATTCAAAAAAATACTATTTTAAAATTATAATTGAATTTATTACACTATGAAAATTTAATTAAGGTCTCTTAAAATTAACTTATAAAGGTAATAAAAAAATATTACATAATTAATATATTTTATAAAAAAAATTATTAAAATCATTTTATTAATTATAAAATTGTAAATAAAAAAATTTTACCCCAAAAATACCAAAACTTAATTTCTCATTTTCAAACAATTATTTACTTATTATTTCCTATAAATATATCATATTTTTGTTTATAAGATACATAAATTTTATTTATACTTTCCAAGATGTAATTACTATTATATTTTTTTTATTTCTTTAATTTAAATAAATACCATTTATTTGATTATACATCTAACTATTTAATTATATAATGAAAACAAAATATTTTATAAGTACCTAGGTTGTTACATTCTCCCCACCTTCTTATGTAAATTATTTCCTTGAAAATTTTATTTTGTTATGGAATAAGTGATGATAACTTTCCCTCATTAAATTTTCAAATTTACATGTTCCTTCTTTTATCATGTCATTTCCACAGAAAACATTAACTTGGTTAATTATATTATCTTACAATAATTGCTCTCAACAATCAATAATTTTAATGGGATTTTCTACATAATAATGGTTTGGTTCCATATGAACATCATCAGGGCTCAAAAAATGAGATGAATCTAGAACATAATTTCATGGTATAAAAAAATGATTAATCTTGTATACCTATGATAAAATCTAAGGCAAAGATACTTAGTAGAAAACTAGTGTGAATTTCTCTTAGACATCATAAGGTCCAATAAACTGCGGACATAGATTTACTTTCTTACAAAATTGAATAACACTTTTCTATGGAGATATTTGAAGGAAAACATTAACACCTACATTGAATGAAAATTATTCCTCCTATTATCTGCATAAATTTATTTATCTACACTGAGATGTCCTCAGGTGTTGATCGACCATCTTAACTTTTTCTAGCTATGTCCTCTATTGATTCTATCCCCATCCACATCTTTACCCCGACATTAGCCCAAAATATTATAGTTTGAGACCTCTGTTAATATAATGCCTGAAAGGGTGTCATATGTATACTAGAATAAAAACTGTTTTTATGAGAAGACTAAATCCAATAAATATGATTATACCATATTCTATTATAGTCATTTAAACACGTTCAAAGAATATCCTCTAATATCTTAATATTTCTCTTTGACTATCCATCATATTGATGTTGAATGACTGTGCTGAAATTTAATTCAGATCCCAATAACATCTAAAATAATTTCCAAAAGTTAGAAGTGAACCTGGGATAATGGTCAGAAAAAATAAAGATAGGAACTCTACCTAGACCAACTATCTCATTGAGGTATAGTTAAAAAACAATATATAATGATAGAATATCTCTAATAAGAATGAAATGTGTAGATTTAGTCAGTTGATCAAAAAATAACCAAAATTGTATTGTTACCTCAAATTGACTTTTGTAGTCCCACCATGATGTTCATAGATATATTATCCCATTTCCACACTGGCACGTGGAAATTATAATGGATACCATTTGGTATTTTATAATCTTCTCTAACATAATAACATTTCAAATAGTTCATAGAAAAATATGCAATATCTCTTTTTATTCCATCCCACCAGTGATTCCCCCGATGACCTCTATTCATCTTAGTGCTACGAGAATGAACTAAATAAAGAGAACTATGAGCTTCACTTAACAATTATATTTTCATCTAGGAGCCACAGGGAATGCATAAACCATTTTTTGAATCTCAAAGAAAAATCATTATCAACATTAAATTCCAGAAACCTACCTTTCATAACAAATTATACATTTTTCTATATCTCATATTCTTCTTTCAAAGCATGATTAATTCTGTCCAAGTGAGATGATTGAACTGACACCTGAAAAAAACATAGGAATATCTTACACCAACAACATCTATGAAAAAATTCATGAAATCATTAATAAATGGATTGTGTTTGAAATGTTTCATGTTTAATGTTTCATGATGTTTTTGACTCAAGGAATGTTCCAATTGTTTTTCTTTTATAGGATGGTAATTAACCATGAAATCATAATCCTTTATTATTTTCATCCATATTATTTTCCCCCTATTAAATTACTTCTGAGTAAATCTATACTTCAAAATGTTATGGTCTTTCTATATTTCACAGTTGTCTCCATATAAATGGTTCCTACAAATATTTAAAGAGAAAACAATACATTATAATTCCCGTTCATGTGTAGGATAATATAACTCATGATGTTTTAGTTGTCTTGAATCATAATAAATTACATATTCACTATGCATCAGAACGTTACCATGTCCTCTAAATGAAGCATCACTGTAGATGAAAAACTATCAATTTTGGGAAGGATGAGACAAAACGTGGGCATTAAATAAAAAAAATTAGTTCCTAAAAACAAACAATATGGTCTTATGTCAAAAAAAAAATTAACCCCCTTTCATGTAAACTTAGCAAGAGGGAAAGATAACTGTGCAATGTTTTTAGGAAACCCATAGTGATAAACTATTAATTAAAAAACTACAAATCATTATACCATTTATAGGTCTTGTACATTCATAAACAACGTTTCTTGTGGGATCCAATATTTTCCGATCCTTATTTATAATGTTCCCAAGAAACAAAACATATCCCAACCAAAAATCACATTTTCTAATTTTACCAAATAAAAAACATTCTTTAAGGGTTTTAAAAAAATCCTTAGATTTGTTCCATGATCCTAAAATCATTTTGAATAAACCAATATACCATCCATAAAAACAACATAAAACATATCAAAAATTTCATATAAGATTCTATCCATAAGATCAATAAATATAGTAGCAGGATTTTTTATGATAAATGGTATAATAAAAAACTCATAATTCCCAAACCTAGTTTGAAATTCTATTTTCATAATGTGATGATCTTTTAGCTTAAGTTGATCGTACTCAGATCTCAAGTCATTTTTGGAAAAATCATAAGCTCCCTAATGGTGATAAAATAAGTCATCAATATGATCCAATGGATACTAATTATTAATAGTAATGTTATGTAAAGCTATATAATCAATGAAAATACTCATGGAACAAATATTATTCCTAACAAACAAAACATAATCTCGAGATGGAGAAGTTCTAAGAAGAATGAAACATTTTTCAACAAACTCAAGCAACTAAATTTTAAATTCAAGATGTTCCACTTAAGCCATTAGATAAGTGATTTTTGAAATTTTCAAAACATCTGGATCTAATTCAATGGTAAATTTAATATCCTAATTAGGTATAACACTAGGAAACTCATCATGAAAAACAGTTACGTACTCATTTATTATTGAAACATCATTAATCTAAATTGTTCTCTTATTTTCAGCAAAATATTAATGACAACATTCATTTTAATATTTCAATAGTTTCTCAAATTCGTGATATATTATCAATTGTGTGGGTTAATTCTTGTATAAAATTTGAAACTCTTTTAGAAAAAAAACTTCTATAACTCTACAATCAATCTTATCATGGAAAAAAGAAATCCATTCCAGACACAAAATGACATTAAACACAACCTAGGTAAAAATAAAAAATTTTATAGGTAATGTATTTCTACATACAACCATATAAAGATTCTTCTAGTTCTATTTTTCATTAATATTTCCCCTAGTATTTTTACCATATGTTCTGATTTCATTTCAATATGTGAAATTTCCAATTTACAAAAAAATTATCAAAAATATATGAATGTGTAAACCCTATAACAAAAAAGTCATTAGAAATATTTTAGTAAACAAAAAAATACATGATACCACTTAATTGGATGTCCCAACATCTACCAAATTAGTCGTAATGGATTTCATTACACCTTTATTTTTATAATATGCATGATTTATATCATACATATCACTCTTTGGGTAGGTATTTTATGATTTCCCATCTCAACAAATTTGAAACACTTTACATTTTTATTATCCAAATTAATTATATCAACACTAAGATTTTTTTAATTGAAATAGGGGGCCATATTTCCAAACATACCACATTGAAAAAAAATTAGATTTGTTAAGGAATTACCCATAGTGTTTTTTACCACACTTCCTGAAAACTGGAAATTGTAAATTCTTCCATTAAGATTTATTTTATTTATTCTTACCAATTCCATACCATATTCACCTTTTCTTCAACTTGTTTTTAATTTATACATGATCATCAAAAAATAATATGTATATCCTTTCATATCATTGGAAAATATTCTCTTAACTTTTGAATTCACATGAAAGTAATGCCCTTAAATTTCATGTCTTAAATATTGGGTAAAAAGGAGTGATTATACTATCAATATCTGAAATAATATATTGAATCATATCTTTCCAATCGGGTGAAGTTTTCTTCATACACTCCCACTGAGTCTCCCTCCTTTTGTTTCAATTCACTGAATTTATTTTATATCGTTTGTCAAAGCACCATAGGAAAATATTTTTCAGGAAAAAATATTCTTAAATTCATCACATTCCAAGGCATAAATATTTTTTCTATCCATGATATTCTTGACCATAGACTAACATTGGTCCGTTTTACCTTCTTAATGATTACTATAAAGACTAACCTTTTGATTATCTGAGAAACCCATGAAATCAGATATTTTTTAGGGGATTTTATCCAAACATAATCCACTAATGGATAAGAATATCAACTAAAAGTAAAAGGTTTTTGCCTCATAAAATGTTCCACCATCATCATTTTCATTTTTGGTGGATCTGGATATTCTCTTTCATGGATTTCACCTCAATTTAGGGTCTATCTCAACTAATCCATCATTGTCACAAAGCATTGTATCATGTTTAATTTTTTCCAGTTTCCCTTCCCAAGCCTCTTCCACACACAAAATACTTACTAGTATCACCAAAAGTCTCAACCCATGTTCTGTAAGAAGTTTCTCAAGGAGAATATGTTCAAGAGGTAAAATCCTCTTTTGTTTTATTTTAATTTTAATTTTAATTAATTTTATTTTATCATTATCTCCTTAAATGCTATCATTATAGAGACATGATAACTCCAGTATCTTACATATACTTGAGTATTATTATCTTATTGGAATATCCATCATCAAAAAACTTTTCACCGCCTCTTATTACAAAAAGTTAACACATTTCCCGTGATATGTCAATTTACCATCTTCATCGACGATGTGTTTTAATTTTATTTTACCACCGTAAAGGCTGGTCATAAAACCATTATCATAGTTAAATTCGATTACGTTTTACCAATTATTTGTTATATAATGTTCTAGAACCATTATATAAATGTTATAATATATTAAATGACATAAGATCATGATTGTTTTAAAAACAACCCAAATAAATTATATCATTTTCATTAATGATTTATCTGACAAATCATCCACATATCAGAAAAAAATGATATATAGTATAATATAATGTTATAGATAAATATAAACAAAATTTATTTCCACTTCTTTTCTTTTTCTTATATTCGACAAGAAAATCTACAATGAAACAACCATGGAAACCACCAAATAAATACACATGGAACAATGAAAATACAAAATATTATTAATAAATGTCTTTAAAGATGTTATAAGAAGATCATATAAGGAATTATAGATATAAATATAGTTATTTAGTATATTAATAACACTCTTTAAACCACTATAATGGAGGTTTGAACATGTTTCAAGTAATATGAACCTGAGGTAAGGGACTATTCATTAAAAACCCTCTTTTAAATCACTATTTTTACCAAAATCAAAAGGAATTTCTTTATGATGAAATTATTCATGTTATATGATTATGTTATGGTTTTTGGGAATTTTATATCATGAATTTTGGGACATATAACTCTATCTAATGCATTGGTTCTTTTTACATTAGAAGTTAATGATAATGGTTTTATGAAGTGTAACTATGATGGTTATATAATAAGGTATCTGTGAGGGATACGTTGTAAGGTATCTATGGTGGTTACAAATAAAAAGGTATCCAAGAGGGTAACAATATTAATTAATAAATTCCAAAAGTATGATTAATATTTTATTTATGTTTTTTGGGCTCTATGGAAATATAAGGTTTTCAAAAAGTAAGTATGTGGTACATTAAGTGTGAGAAGTTTGTTTTTTGAAAATGATTTCATTTATTTATATATTTTTTTAGACTAACATTTACATTATTTTTTGTCTCTAATATAGATTTTTTTATCATCCTATGTTTAAATATTTTATGAGGATTTATTAATGGGTAGGATAAAATAATAATCTAAGAGGAATGTTTTGTTGATCATTATTGAAAATATTTCATGTTTTATTAAAAAAATTGAAATATGGATGAAATGGATAATTTTTTAGTATTACCCACTTTGTATGATTTTGGGTTGTTAAGTATCAATTGTGTCCTATTTCTCCAAAAAACTAACACCAAAAGTTTTTTGGGAATGTAATACGGGTAATTCTAGTTGAATTAACTAGATTTTGTAATGTATAATGTTGGTTCCTAATATTTGGTATCTGGGGCAAGTTTAGAAAAAAATGTGTGTTTAGGATGATGATAATAGAATATCATAATTTCATTTTACATATTATTTATGGATATATGATAAATTATTGACATATTACCATGTTGATTCATCTAGGATAAATTTTTTTAATGGTTTTCTGCAGAAGAAAATATTGAAGATGAGTTATAAAGGCATCTAGAGGATAATATTTTTTTTAATACGATACATGCAATGGTGGGAATTGGAACTGAGAAGTTTTTTTATAGTAATGGATCATTTTTTGTCATCCATAAAGTGTGGTATAATCTATGACATAAAACATCCTATGCTACCTCAAAGGAACATGATGATATTGGAAAATAATAATAGTTTAATATTTTATGAGGCAACTCCACCAACATTTCGTGTATCTTAAAACCTAGTGGTGGTTTAGTGGTGGATTAAATCCCTTGAAATGATATTCAATGTCATGGGGGGTTCAAATAATCAAAAGGTTTGACATGGTTTTTTAAGGTGAAGTAATCCAATATTGGTCAATGGTCAATAATATCAATGATATATATAATAATGATTCCTTGGAGTCTGATGAATTTGAGAATATATTCCTCAAAAAATATTTTAGAAATGAGGATTGTCTTAGGAAGGAAAATAAATTACTTGTATATAAAATAGGAATAAGATTTAGTGGCCTTTTATGAAGCAAGATTAACCCAATTTTCAAAGTACAATTCATCTTTTATTCAATATATTAGTAAAAAAATAATCTTTTTTACTCAGGATTATAGCCTAGATATCAATGGGAATTTCCTTTCCATGAATTCAAATGTGATGATAAATTTTCTTAATGTGTTAAGAGGGCATAAATAATGTTTTATAATGATCACATGTATATTGATAATAAGAAAAATAATAGGCCATGATAGAAATAAATATGTAAGAATCAATCAAATAAATTTGAAGGTAAGAATATCCAGTTTCCTGTTTTTGGGAAGTGTTGTAAAAATCACAATTAAGACTACCTTATGAAATTTTAGAACTATTTCCAATGTGGTAATATGGGACATGTAGACTGATATTGCAGTGAATATGATATTAGTGTTGGTACAAATAATTCTAATTATAAAAAACTAATGTGTTTCAAATGTATTATGATGGGGCATTTTAAGAATACATGCCCAAAGAATGTTTTGTATTCTAGAAAGCAGTCAAATTATAGAAAGAGAGTTTCATTGAAATACATAAATACTACATTGGTAGATGATGGTCCATCCAATGAGGTACTATCATTTACATTGTTTATTTACTCATATTTTTATAATGTCTTTTTGACATAGGATCTAAATATTCCTTTATTTCTGGGAAAAGTTTCTAGTAAATTGGAAATTTCGCCTCAAGAAATGAAATCAGAACATATGGTTAAAAAACCAGGGTAGGAATATTAAGTAAAATTTGAATTATAATGATTTTCTTATTTTTCTACGAATAAACATTACCTAAAAACCATGTTGTTTTTTCCTAAGTAGTTTTTTATGTTATTTTGGGTATAAAATGTATTTTTCTAATGACAAGAATGATTGTAGAGATAATGAAGTTGTTTTTAAGAATGTGTTTCAGTTTTTAAAAAATAATAAAACCATAGAATTTATAACATATATGGATGATAATAAACTATTAAAATAATGAAATGAAAGTTATCATTCACAAATTTTTGAAAACAAGGGAACTGTTCAACATAATTTTGTACCAGTGGTAATTGAATACCTATATGTTTTTTTATGAAAAGTTTATCAGTTTTATACTTGACCAAGAGGTTGAATTTATCATTGAATTAGTTCTAGATTAAAATATAGTTTCAAAACCACCTTATCAAATGTTTCAAGTTTAATTTATTTAATTAAAAAGTAGCTTTAGGAGTTTCTTCATAAGGTTTCATTTTTCCAAGCACTTAGCTATGGGGTGCTCCTTTTCTATTTGTTACAATGAAGATGGTTTCATGAGGATTTTCGTTAGTTATAGATATTTTATTAAAATTACTATAAATAATAAGTATCTATTTATTCATATTGATGAGTTGTTTGATCAGCTTCAAAGTGCTCAATATTTTTACAATATTTTCTTGAGATTTTGGAACCGTTATTTGAAGGAGAAGGTGGATGAAATTACAAAAACATTGTTCCATATTAGATGAGGGTATTATGGGTTTTTATGCCCTTTGTCTAGATAAATTCCCCACCAGTATTTATGGATCTTATGAATATAATATTCCATGAATTTAGGGATAATGGTTTTATTTTATTTATTTATGATATTTTAGATTATTAGTAAATTATGTGGATCATGAAAAAAATGATTTTTTTAAAACACTTAATGAAAATAATTTAAATAGTGACTTTATAAAATGTGATTTTGGATGCAACAAATTTCTTTTTGTCAGAACATTTCAAAAAAGGATGGAATAGTATTTGACCCTTCCAAAACAAAATTGGTTGATGAATGTCCAAGAACATCAAATTTTATAGAGATTATTAGTTTTCTTGTATTACCATTTTATTACCATTGGTTTTATAAAAACGTTTCATGGTTATCAAGCCGGCTAAATAAATTAATATAAAAGGGGGTTAAAATTATTTGGACATAAGATAGTGATGTTTTTTAGTATCTAAAATGAATATTACTGAATGATCCATATATGGATCTACCTTATATAAATAGAGTTTTTGATACCTTTAGTGATGCTTCATTTTTGTGACATGGTTGCGTATGGATGCATAATGTCAAGGTAATTTCTTATGCCTCAAGAAAATATCAACCTCATGAGTTAAATTATCCTATAGATGGTTTCTAATTAATAGATTTATTTTCACTTCATGAATTTATATGGATCATTTATATAGAGCCAAATGTGAAATATATACTAACCATAAATGTTTTAAATATATATTTACTCAGATGGAATTGAACACAAGGTAAAGAAGATGGATGGAACTGATTATAGAATATGATTGGACGATCAATTTCCATCCTGGAAAATAAAACAAAGTGGAAGTTTCTTGGCTCGAAATGATCATTCTACATTAACGATTTTATGTTTGGAACATGAACCCTTGATTTATGGTTTGATGAATTTTGGATTGTAATTTTTTATTGTAGAAAATTCCACTATTTTTTTAGGCGTTAGTGTAGTTGCCTCTCTCAAAATATTTATTCATGTGAAAAATAAGACAATTATTTATATAAAACGTTGAATTTGTTATGAAATGTGATATTCCTATATTTAATGTTGATAAATATTTTTTCTTGAGATTATTAAATTGATTATGTGGGCATTGTGATTCCCAGTAAAATAAAAAATTGTTTAGTGAAGCTCATAGTTCACCAATTTCAGATCATCCTAGAAGAACTAAGATGCACAAAGACATTAGAGAGTATAATTGGTGAGATGGAATAAAAAGATAATGTATATTTTACCATGAAATGTTTCTCATGTCAATAGATTAAAGTAGAGTAGAAATAACCAAAGGGGATGCTTCATCATTTACTAGTTCCTAAGAGGAAATTAGAAAATATATCCATGGACATCATGGTAGGACTACCAAAGTTATCTCAAGGTAACAATGTGATTTGGGTTATTTTTGATTGACTGACTATATATATACATTTCATTTATATTCGAGGTACTATGTAATTAAATCATCATTATCGATTATACCTGAACGAGATAGTCAGGTTAGATATAGTTCCTCTCTCCATTGTATTTTACTGTTATCCCATGTTCACTTCTAAAATTTTTAAATGCCTTAAAATTTCATTAGGATGTGAAATAAATTTCCACAAAAACATTCATCCTCAACGTAATGGACAATCAGAGAAAACTAATCAGATATTGTAGTATATTTTTTGAGCTTATTTAATGGACTACCAGGGAATTTGGGATCATCTTCCACCTTTTATCTGGTTTTCTTATAATAACAGTTTTCATTCCAGTATACATATAGGACCTTTAGAGGAATTCTATGTAATTTGGGTTTAAAATATAGTATTTTGGGATGAATTCAGGTAATGTATGTTAATGGGACCAGAATTGAAAGAGGAAGTAGCTAAGAAAGTAAGGATAATTTTGTTACACATTAGGAAAACTCAGAATAGAAAAAAAAACTTTGCATATAAAAAGAGGACTGAAATTCATTTTGAGGTAAGTGAACATGATTTCCATAAAATATTTCCTTGGAAAAGTGATATTAAATTTAGTAAAAAAATAAATAAGTTCATGGCTCATTAGACCGTATAAAATCCTAGAAAAAGTTGGACCAGATTCATTTTGAGTATCTTTTCTTCCATATTTTTTTATGTATATAATGTTTTTCATGTTTTCATGATTATAATGTGTGTTCCAGATTCATCTCGTTTTTTTGATGGAAAAATTAGTTCATCTATAGGAGAAGCTTTCTTTTGAGTAAAATCATCTTCATATTCTTGATTATAGAGAACAAAAAATGTGGAATCAGGTAATCCACAAGGTAATAGTTCGGTTGAGAATCCACATGGTAGATTTAGCATATGAATCTAAAAATGCTTTGTTCGAAAGGTATACTCACTTTTTTAAAAAGTTAATACAAATTTTGATGATGTAATTTCTGAAAGGGGATATAATATAACAACCCTGGTACTTTAAAAATAATTTTTTTTCATTCTCAAATTAAATTAATAAATGTATACTGAAATAAGTGGTATTTAGATAAATTAAAAAATCTATACCAATATAATAGTAACCTCTCCTATGAAAGTATAAATAAAATTTATATATCTTATAAATTATAATAAGATATATTTATATCATAGAATATGTTAATAATTGTTTTGAAAATGTTAAATTATGTTTTGGTATTTTTGTGACACGTAAATTTTTATTTACAATTTTATAAATAATATAATGGTTTAAAAGAAAATTTATCTTCATAAAATATATTTATAAATTAATATTTATTTTTCTCATTATTATAGGATAATTTTATGAGAATTTAATTAATTTTTCAAAGTGTAATAAAATTAGTTTTAATTTTAAAATTATTATTTGTCGAATATATGATGATATTAATTAAAAAATAAATTTTTCATATTTAAAAAATTATTTACATAAAATAGAGTTAATATTTGAATGATATACATCAAAAAATTGTTACAGTTATTTTTTTTATTTTTTCAAAATATTTTATTTTTTGGTGAATACATAAATATAGTAATTTATGGAATTTCACAAATATGTGAATTATTTATTCATATATGATTTATGGTTGATGTAATCACATAAAATAGAATAATCCTTCTCCATTTATTTTATTTATTCATTTTAATCAAAACTATTCATTTTATTGAGCCAAAATAATAAATAAATGAATAAAATAGTTAAAAAACACACCTCTCCTCAAATAAAAATACCACCCCTCACTACCGCTTCTCCTCACACCTCAAAATCCTTTTAGCTTTAATTTATGACCATGTTTCTTCCCAAACCTCTTCCACACATCCCATACCTTCTGGTCTCACCAAATTTCCAAAAAAGGTTCTTTAAAGAGGTTCTGAAGGAGAAGAATTTGAAGTTGTAAAATCCTCTTTCAATTTATTTTTAATATCATTTTAATTTATTTTATATCACAATTATCTCATCAACTACCTACATAAAAGTGACATAATAACTCTAGTATCTGAAATACACTATAATTTTTTTGTGTTAATAGAATATTGATCATTAAAACTCTTCTCTTCTCCAATAATTCCATGAAAAAATGAAAACATCGTAAGTTATGTGTCGACATACCATCATTATTTATGGTGTGTTTTCATTTTCTCTTAACACTGTCAATACTGCAATGAATTTTTTTTATTATGGTTAAATGAGATTATTTTATACATATTATAATTTATAATATTTCCTCGAATAAATATATAAATATGATACTAAATAAAATTATATAAGTTTGTGATGGTCGAAAAAAATGAAAAATAAATTAATTCTTTTTCATTAATGTTTGATCTAATGAATCATCCTCATATCAAAAAACAAAATGATATGTAACATAATTTAAAATTATGGATTCATATTAATACCATTTCATTACACTTTGGATGTTTTTCTTCCATTCGACAGGTTATACCAAAAATAAACCAACCACGGAATCCATGAAATAAAAGTACCTAGAGAAATTAAAATAGCAAATTATTATGAACAAATTGGTAGATTAATGTTATAATAAGATAGTATATGGAATTATAAATATGAATAATGTTCTATAATATATTAAAAACTATCTTTAAACAATTATAATTATTTTTTGAATATGATTTATGTAAGGAGAACTATATGTAAGGGACTTATCTTTTAAAATCCTATATTAAATTTATATTCTTACAAAATTCATTTGGGAATTTTTTATTATGAATTTATTCATAAATTATTATTATTATTTGGTTCTTGGTAAATTTTTATGATTAACGGTGAGACCTATTTCTCCATCCAATTCTTTTGTTATTTTATGTTGAAGGTACACCATAATGGTTATTCCAAGTGTAATTGTGATGGTTACATCATAAGTTACCCATGAGTGTTACATTTTATGGTAAAAGTGAGGGATTGAAATAATATGGTGTTTATGAGGGTTACAATCCTAAATAAGTAATTCCCTATGTTACCTTAATGTTTAACTTATTTATTTTAATTTGTATGGAAATCTCATATTTTCACAAAGTATGAATGTGATACTTTATAGTTGAGAAGTTTGTCATATGAAAATGATTTCTTATTGTTATAAGTATTCATATAAAAATAGTACCCTTATTTTATGTCCCATAATAATCATTGAATTATTAGACCATATTTTTTTTAAAAAAACATAGGATTTATGTTTGGGTAAGAGAAAGTAAGAATCAAAGATGAATGTTTTGATTATATTCTATGAAAAGCTATTATGTTTTTAAAAAAAATGAGTATTATGGAAGAATTTTAATAATACCCACTTTTTATGCATATCTGTTAATTTTTATGAATTATTTACAAATTCTCTAATACACTAAAGTGGAAATATCTCTGGTAATGTAATAATTATTGTTCCAGTTGGATTAACTATATTATGTAATGTATAATGTTAGGACCTTATAATGGTATTAGAGCCTGGTTTTGATAAAATTAGTGGTTAGTATGATGTTAATATAACACCATAAATTATTGTATCCTTATGGTTATGTTTAAATCCTATATAAATTAAATATTACCATGCTCCTTCATCAATGATATTTTGTTCAGAATTGTTTTCCGTAGAAGAAACAGGGAAGCTATGGTAGAAAGGCAGTGACAGGATGATATCATTCCGAATCTACAACCTGGAATGGTTGAAATTGGAACTGAGCAATTTGTGATAGTAATTTATTTTTTTATACATAACATAAATTTCAATGTCATGCATACAAGAGACTACCATATCTACCATATAAGAGCATGACTATAGTTGAACATTCTATGAGGCAACACACTTCTGCTTTTAAGGGAACTTCTGAACCAGTAGTGGATGAAGTATGGATTAATGCCCTTGAAAAGATAATTGATATCATGGGGTGTTTGTATAATAATATTTTTAGTCTGGTTATTTGTTGTTTTGAAGGTGAATAATACCATTACTGGTCAATGGTAAAAAAAATATCAACGATTTAAATGTAATTGATACCTACGGAATAGATTAATTTATGATTTTTTTCCTTGAAAAAATATTTTCTAATGTTGTATGACTTTGGATAAAAAATCAATTCCTTTAATTGAAATAATTGGGGGAAGATTAAATGGTAGTTTAAAAAAAACATCACCTTATTGAAAATTTATTCTCAAAATATTATTGAATTTTTCAACAGTAAAATCAATCATTTTTACTCAGTATTATAGAGTGATATATCAAAGCGAATTAGCTTCTTGTGATTTAAAATGTTATGAGAAACTTGTTCAATGTTCTAAGATGGTAGAAATGGAGTTTTCTAATGTTTATTTTAAATAGACTATAAGAATAGAAAATGTTCTAGATGGAATGAAATGGGTAAGAATCAATAAAATAAATCGAAAGGTATGAAAGTCCCATTTTCTATTTTTGGGAAGTGTGGTAAAAAGAACGCCCTTGAATGTCATTACAAATACAATAATTTTTATCGATTTGGTATGTTTAGACATATATCATATTATTGCAATGAAAATGATCTCCGTATTGGTATGATATATTATGATATGCAAACAACAGAGTGTTTCAAAAGTGGTAAGATGGGTAATTATGAAAATATCTTCCCATAGAAGGATATGAATGATGCAAAGCAGCTAGATTATAAGTATAAAGGGGAAGTGAAATCCTTTCTGACTACTACGACAAATGGTGGGCCATCCAACGAAGTGGTATTAGGTACATTGTTTTTAAATGTAATTTTATAGTTTATTTCATAACACGGGGTCTATACACTCATTTATTTATGAGAAACTTTCATGTAAATTAGATGTTTTAACCCATGATTTAAAATCAGAACATATGGTAAAATCACCGAGGATAATATTAAGGAAAAATGTAATTATATGAATACTACAGTTATTGTCTATGGAAATACATTACATTTAAACATTTTTATTTTCCAATTAATAGAGTTTCAATTTTTTATGTGTATGGGGTGATTTTATTTCTACTATGAAAAGACATATTATAGTGACAAAGAATCTATTTTTTACAAAGACATTAGGTTTGTATACATGTATGAACCCATAACATTGATATCATATCAAAAAGCTGAGAAATGTTGAAATATTTTAATGAAATTTATCATACACATATTGTTGAATATTGAGGAACTGTTTAGATTAATAGTGTTACTATGGTAAATAAATACCTAAATGTTTTCCATGAGGAGTTTCCCAATGTTATACCTGAATGGGAAGTTTAATTTATAATTGAATTAGTTTTTGATTCTAATCCCATTTCAATACTCCCTTATAGGAGGGCTCATGTGAAACATCTCAAATCGAAAAATTGGTTATACGAGTTGATTGATGAATGATACTTTGGTCCTAGAACATCACCATGGGGTGATCCTATTTTGTTTTTTAAGGAGTTCTCTATGATGATTTTCATTGATTATAGATATTTGAATAACATTATAGTTATGAATAAGATTTCCTTGCCTCAGATCAATGGCATGATTGATCAGCTCCTAGGAGCACATAATTTTTCTAAGAATAACTTTAAAAGTGGGTACCATTAACAGAAGGTGAAGGAGGATGGGATTCAAAAAATAGAGTTCCAAAATAGATATGGGAATTAATATTTTTTTGTTGTTCCACTTGGACTGAAAAAATTATTCTATTGTGTTTATGGATCTTATGAATTGAATCATCCATGAATTATTGGATAATTTTGTTGTTGTTTTTATTGATTATATTATTTTTTTATTAAGAATTCTATGAGGATCATGAAAAACATCTAAGGATATCTTTTTAAAAATATAAATAAAATATTTTATATGGTAAATTTTAAAAAAAATGGCTGTAATGGATTTATTTTCATGGGAACATTGTAAAAAGGATGGGAAAATAGTTTTTCTCACAAAACAGTGGTTGATGAATTTCCAAGACCAAAAACTGTTATAGAGATTCATATATTTTTGGGATTACTATGTTATTATTAATGGTTTGTTAAAATAATTTCACGATTATCGAGCCTACTAACTATGTTAACATGAAAAGGGTACAATTTATTTAAATAGAAGAATGTGATGTGTATTTTTAGGAATCGAAAAGAAGATAGGTGAATGAACCATGTTTGAATGTGCCTTCCAAAAATAGAGAGTTTATCATCTATTTTGTTTTGTATTGATGGGACATGGTTGTGTTCTAATGCAGAATAACAAGGTAATTACATTTGTTTCATGAAAATGGAAACCTCATGAGTTAAATTATCCCATGAATGATCTAGAATTAGCATATGTGGGTTTCGCATTAGAAAACATGAGGTAAAATTTACATGGATCCGAATGTGAAATATATATTGAACATAATATTTTGAGGTATAAATTTACTCATATGGAATTGAACATGGTCCAATGAAGATTTATGGAACTTATAAAGGATTAAGATTGAACAATTAATTACCGTCCATGAAAATTATTCAATGTGATGAATTTATTCAGTCAAAAACATCATGCTACATCAAAAATATTATGTTTTTGAAATAACCCATTTATTCATGATTTGATGAATTCTGTCTTGGATTTAGTTGGTTTAGAAAATTCCACTATTTTTAAGCTGTTAGTGTAGTTGAATCTCTCAAATAGAATTAAGCCTTCTCAGAAAAAAATTATATGACTTATAAAAAGGAATAATTGGTTAAAAGACAAGTTTCTTGAATTTAATGTTGAAAAATGTTTTTTCTGGAGATTTTGAAACAAATTATGTCTTCCTTGGGATTCCGATATAACTAAATAAATGTTAAATAAATCTTATAGTTATCAATTTTTACTTCATCCTAGAAGCACTATGATATATAGATGCCTTTGGGAGTATTATTGGATGGATAGAATGAAAAAATATATTTCATTGTTTATCATGAAATGTTTGACATGTCACCAGGTTAAAGAAGAGTAGAAACTACTAAAGGGGGTGCTTCAGCCTTTTTTAGTGCCATTATGGAAATGGAAAAATATATCCATGGACATTATGGTGGGACTACCAAATAAATATCAAAGTGAAAATTTTATTTGTATTATTATTGACCTACTGACTAAATCTATACATTTCCTTCATATTAATGACACTCTGTATTTATATTAGCTTTATCAACTGCACCTGAAAGAGATAGTCAGGTTACATGAAGTTCTTATCTCCATTGTATCACACCATGATCCCAGGTTCACGTCTAACTATTGTAAAGGCCTTTATACGTTTTTGGGAAATGAATTAAATTTCAGATTATCCTTTCATCATCAAACTGATAGACTGTTAGATAAAACTATTTAGACAAATGGAGGATATTCTTTAAACATGTTTGATAGAATAACAGGGAAGTTAGGATCATAAAAATTCTTTAGTTGTGTTTTCACCTAATAATAGTTTTCATTCAAGTGTAAAAATTTCACCTTCTGAGGAATTATATGGAGAGCAATCTAGAACTAAAACATTCTGGGATGAATTCTAGGAATAAAAGCTGATGGGTCTATAATTTGAAGAGAAACTAACTAATAAATTGAATATTATCCAATAACACATTAGAATAACTCATATAAGACAAAGCATTTATATAGATAATTGGAGGAAATAATTCACTTTTGATGAAGGAGATCATGGTTCCCTTAAAATTACTCCTTGGAAATGTTTCAAGAATTTTGGTAGGAATGGAAAGCTAAGTCCATAATTTATTAGACTTTATCAAATCCTATATAATGTTGGACCAGTTACATATTGAGTAATTTTTCCCCTAATTTTTTCTAATTTACAAAATGTTTTTGTGTCTCAATTCTATGAAATCATGTTCCATATTTATCTCATGTTTTAATCCAACAATTAGTTCATCTTGAAGTGAGCCTTTCGTATGAGAAAAATCATATTCATATTCTTGATCATAGAAGGAATTTATTGTGGAATAAGTTAATCCACCATATTAATGTTTTGTATAGAATCCACATGGTAAAAGAAGAAACCTGGGAATCTGAAAATTCTATGTGGTAAAGGTATCATCACTTTCTTAATAAGTGAATAAAAATTTTGAGGATAAAATTTCTATAAAGGGGGATAATTTAACAATCCAAGTACTCGTAAAATAATTTGTTTTTTTTTGTTGAATTAAATTATTAACTATATAATGAAATTATTGGAATTTATAGAAATTAAGGAATCTTAACAAATAGATTAGTAACATTACTTATTAAATTATAAATAAAATTTATGTATCTTATAATTTATTGTATGATACATTTATATTATTTAACAAGTAAATAAATATTTTGGAAATAATAAATTAATTGTTGGTATTTTTGTAATAGAATAAATTGTGTTAAATTTTAAAATTAATATTATGATTTAAAAGAAATTCTGTGTTCATAAAAAATATTCATAAATTTATTATTTTTCGAATTATTGTAAAATAATTTTATGTTACCTTAATTAATTTTTCAAACTCTTATAAAACAAGTAATAATTTTAAAAATAGAGTTTATCGAATAAATTATTATTTAAATTAAAAAACTAAATTTATTTTATTATGATTTTTTTCATAAAATTGATTCAGTTATTTAATTCTACATATTAAAAATTTATAGGGTTATGTTTTTTTATTATTCTAAAAGCGTTAATTTTTTTTATCAATAGTGTAATACAGTAATTTACGATATTTAACAAATAGATGAATTATTTAGTCATAGATGATGTATGGATGATGTAAGCCTATAATCTCAATGAATCCTTCTCCTATTACTATATTTATTCATTGGAATGAAAAAATTTCATATTCTTGAGCCAATATATAAAACAAATGAATTAAATATTCAAAAAATACCCCTATACTCCACTATAAATACCACCCCTCACCACCTCTATTCAATATAACTAAAAAGCCTTGTAGATTGTTTAATTTCTACCAAATTACATTCCTAAGCCTCTTACCCTTTTCCATGACGTTTTTCTATATACAAAATTCCAAAACCAAGTGCCTTATAGAGGTTCTCAAGGAGAAGAAGTTTAGAAGGTAAAATTATCTTTCATTTTCATTTAAATTTCATTTCACCGTATTTTATTTTCTATTTACATCCTCACCTACAATAATCAATGTGTCTTTATAATACCATTATCATTCATTTTATGTAATTTTATTGTGATAATGGAATATAAATCATAAAACATCTCCTCTTCCCAACTTATTATAAAAAAATTGAAATATTGTTCGCAATGTGTCAATTTACCGTCATTGTGGATGATGTTTTTTAATTTTCATTTACCACCTTAAATGTTGGTCATAAAACTATTATTAGGTTTAAATATTATTTTTTAGACATATAGAAAGTTACATAACTATTTGTAACCAATATATAAGCATCATACTAAACAAAACTATATAAGTTCGCGATGGTCGTAAAAACCGTCAACAAATTAAATATGTTTCATTAATATTTCATCAATCAACGAACCTCACTTCCTAAAAAAATATATACTGTATAATTTAAAATTAGGAAACCATACCAATAACATTCCTTTTCAATTCTAGAGTTTTTATTTCATTCTATTAGAAAATCCACAATGAACCATCCATGGAAACCACGAAATAATTGCACCTGACGAAATGTGAATAACAAAATATGATTTATTAATCTGTGGAAGATGTTATAAAAATATCATATACGGAATTATATATATTAACATAGTTATATAATATATAGATAACACTCTTTAGACCATTATACATGATTTTTGAACATTTTTTATGTAAGCCACACCTGAGGTAAAGGGAATTTTCATTGAAAATCCTTTTTTAAATTTCTGTTTTTATGAAATTCAAAAGGAATGTTTTTATAATTCAGGTATTCATGGTTTATGATTATTTTTTTCTTTTATGGTAATATTTTAATATGAATTTTTTTACCTGTATTTCCCTATAATATATTTGTATTTTTATGTTGGATGTTGACCATAATGGTTATTCTGTGTCTAAGTATGATTGTTACATCATAAGGTAACTATGAGGATTATATTTTAAGGTATACACAAGGGTTATAAATCAAATGGAATACATGAGTGTTACAATATTATGTAATCAATCCCCTAATACACCATAATGTATTATTTATGTTTTCTATATTTTTTGGAAATACCTTTTTTTCAAAAATTAAGATTTTGATACCTTAATTGTGAGAAGTATGTCTTGGGAAAATGATTTCATATGTTTATCAGTACTCACAGACTACAAGTTATTTTAGTTTGTGTCCCTTAATGTTCTATTTCTTCTAAATCCATGTTTTAAAAACGGTTTTCATATGTTTTTTGGATGAGAATGATAAAATAATAATCCAATCAGAATGTATTGAAGATCATTCACGAAAATATATCATGTTTTATTAAAACAATTTGTATTATAGAATATATGGATATTGTTTTAGTTGTTCCCACTTAGTAATATTGTGAGTTGAGATGTATGAATTATGTATTATTTCTATAATACACTAAAATGAAATGAAAATTATGAATTTAATAAGGCAATTCAAGTTCAATTAACCAGATTATGTAATGTATATGGATGATTCCTGTATTTGGAATTAGAGAACAAGTTAGATAATATTAGGGGTTGGTATGATGTTAAAAGAATACCATAAAGGATTTTTACCTTATTTTACATGTTAATTCATCTACGATATATTTGTTCTGCAAGGTTTTTTAAAAAAAACTGGGAATGTGTGGTATGAAGGCACCAAGAGGACGATATCATTCTAAATCAACAATCTCTAAAGGTAGGAATTGAAATATATATGTTTGTGACATTAATGGCCCATTTGATGCATGGTATAAATGGAAGTCGAATCCATGAAATTCAAAATTTAGAGATACCATAAAAAATGACGATAGTGCGAAATTTTATGTGGGAGCACCCTCATTCATTCAGTGGATATTTTCACCTAGTGGTGGCTGAAGGGTGGATTAAATCCCATAAAAATATATTCTATGTCATGGGGTGTCTAGATAATAATATTTTTAGTCATTCTATTTATCATTTTGAAGTTAAAATATACTAGTAGTGGTCAATGGTCAATAATATTAGGGACAAAGATGAGATTGATTCCTTAGAATGGGATGTATTTAGGAATCTTTTCCTCAAAAAATATTTTCCTTATATGCTATGACTTATGATGGAAACGAAATTAATTAAATTTAAAAAAAATATAGGAATATTTAAAAGTCATTTTGGAATCAAACATAACCTGATTAGAATGTTATTCTCCAAATCATATTCGAGATATTAATAGTAAACTCAATAATTTTTTACCCCCGACTAAATCCATGATATCAACGGGAATTGGATTTTTGTGGATTTGAAAGTTATTAGAACACTGTTTTTTGTGCTGAGAGGGTAGAAATGATTTTTTTGATGATCATGTGTTCTCTGATAATAAGTAAATTAAAAGTTATGTTTGAAAAGAAATGTGTAAGAATCAATAAAATAAACATGAAGGTAAGAAAGTGAAATTTACAATTTAAGGGAAGTGAATTAAGAAGAACCATGGGAAATTCCTTAAGAAATATAGGATATGTTTTTGGTGAGATATTTTGTGATATATGGCCCAAAATTGAAATAAAGAAGTTAATATTTTTAGCATGATTAATTATGATAAGAAAAATATAATGTGATTCAAATGTTGTGAGATGGGGAATTAAAAAAATTCCTACCATATAAAATAGTGGATTTATGGATAGAATCCATATTATATGTATAAATGGTAAATGCAATCCTTTGTGACTAATTTGGAAGAAGTCATTCCATACAATGAATTGTTATTAGCTACTTTTTTGTTTACTCAGATTTTGATAATTCCTTTTTTGGTATGTGGTCTACATATTATTTATTTTGAAAAGGAAAATTATTTTAGGTTTGAAATTTAACCTCAATAAATGAAATTAAAACTTATGGTAAAAACACCATTCGAAATATGAAAGAAACTGGAATTATGAGAATATTCATGTTGTTTTCTATAAATAGAATGTAGATGAATACCTATTTATTTTTACCTAGGTAGAGTTTGATGTTTTAATGGGTATGGAATGGATTTCTTTTTATCAGGATAAGATTTATTTTAGAGAAAAATAAGTTTTTTTTAAAAAATAATTTACGTTTGTATAGATGAAAGATCCTAAACCATTGATAACATATATGGAAGCTTAGAAACCATTAAAAGTATGAATTCAATTTTAACTTGCATATATTGTCAAAAATAAGGGATGTATTCATATTAATGGTAAGTCTGTGGTAAATAAATACCTGAATATTTTCCTTAATGATTTTCCTAGTGTTATAACTAATCTGGATGATTTATTTATCATTGAATTAGTTCTTAATGATTAATAATTTTTACAACCCCCTTATTTAATGGCACGATTGGAACTTCTTGAATTTAAAATTAATTTGAAGGAGTAGCTTGATAAAGGTATCATTAATCCTAGAACATAACTATGGGGTCCCCTAATTTTTTTAAAAAAAATAATTATGGTTCCATAAATCATTATGTTGATTATAGAGCTTTTAATAAGATTTCTATTAAAAATATGTATTCATTGCCTAATTTTGTTTACTTTTTTGAACATCTCCCAGGAGTTTAGTTTTTATCCATTATTTACCTGAGATTTAGTTACCATAATATGAAGTTTATGGTGGAAGAAATTCTAAAAAACTTTTCCCAAACTAGATATGGGTATCACGAGTCTGTTGTTATTCCCTTTATCTTGAAAAATATGAAAGATTTATTTATGGATTTTATGAATAGAATATTCCATGAATTTTAAGATAAGTTTGTTGTTGTTCTTAATGATGATAATTGTTTTTATTAAAAAAATTTGAGGATCATGAGAAACAGCTAAGGATATTCCTAGAAACACTTAAGGGAAATAATTTATATGGGAAATTTAGAAAATGTTATTTTTTTGTTATAATAGATTTCTTTTTTAGCACATTCTAAATTAGGATGAAAAAACAGTTGATCCCTCAAAAACAAATGTTGTTTATGAATGTCCAAGACATAAAAATATTATTTATATTCTTAGTTTTCTTGTATTTTATGGTTATTAAAAATGGTTTTTTAAAAATAATATGTTGTTTTCTAGCCCACTAACTAATTTAACATAAAAAGGGGTTAAATTTATTTGGATAGAATAGCATTATGTTGTTTCTCTATAATGAAAAATAGTGTTGATTAATGCTCTTATTTTTGATATTTCTTCCAAAAATAGATATTTTTCATCTATATTGATGCTCTATTTAAAGGATTAGTTGTGTTTTGATGCCGAAAGACTTGGAAATTTTTTATGCATCAAGTCATCTAAAAAACTCATGAGTTAAATTATCCCACACATAATTCGGAATTAGCAATAGTTTTGTGTCTTTAAAATATTATAATAATCATCTATATAGATCCTAATATAAAATATATGATGACGAAAAAAATTAAAAATGTTTTTAGAGAAAAGTAATTGATCCTATGGTAGTGTATATTGGTAAAACTAATAAAGGATTGTGGTTCTATGATCAATTACCATCCCATAAAAGAAAACAATGTGTAAGATTCATTATGTTGAAAAAATATAACTACATTAACCGTGTTATGCATGGAAAATGGACCCTTGATTAATGATTTGTTGAATTTTATCTTGGAAGTTGTTGGTGTAGGAAACTGCACTATTTTATTTCAGTTGTTAGTGAAGTCATCTCGATCAGATAGAATTAAGCATGACCAAAAAGAAGAAATTGAGTTACAGAAAATTGGATAATTGGTTATGAAAGGTAAGTGGCATGAATTTAATTTTCATAAATATTTTTATTGAGATTTAGAAAGAGATTATTAGTGATATTAAATTCTTATATGAAGAAAGAATTGTTAGGTTAAGCTTATAGTCATCCATTTCTAGTACATCTAGGTGGAACTAATATGTATGGAGACCTTCAAGAGTGTTACTAGTGGTATTAAATAAAATGAGATATTGATGATTTTACCATGAAAATTTTGACATGTAAACTTGTTTAAAAAGAGTGGAATCTACCAAAGGGAGTTCTTCTTCCTTTTTAAGTGTCGAAGTGGAAATGGGAAAATATATCCACGGATGTCATGGTGGGACTACCAACTAAATCTTATATTAACAATGTGATATGGGTTATTATTGATCAACTGACTAAATCCGTATATTTTTATCCTATTTGAGATACACTTCCTTTAGATCATCTTTCTTGACTATACCTCAATGATATGGTCTGGTTACATGGATTTTATCTCTCTAATGTATCTGACCGTGATCCCAGGTTCATTTTTATCTTCTGTAAAGGCCTTTAAATGTCGTTGGGAACTAAATAAAATTCAACACAACCTTTTATACTCAATGTGATGGACAATAAGAGAAAACGATTCAAACATTTGAGGATATGATTCTATCTTGATCAATAGAATACTAGGGATGTTCATTTCAATATCTTTATTTTTTTCATATAATAATTGTTTTCATTCTAGTATTCATAAAGATCCTTTTGGGGAATTATGTGGAAATAGGTGGATAACTCCATAATTTTTGGATGGAGTCAAGTAAAAAAGGTTGATGGGACTCGAATTAGTAGACGAAGTATTTAAAAAAGTGATGATGATCTAGAAAAACATGAGGACACTTTATAGAAGACCAAAATGTTATGAAAATAATAGGTGAAAATACGATTATTTTAAGGATGGTGATCATTTTATCATTAAAATATCTGCTAGAAAAAGTGTTATGTTTTTTGTGATGAAATGAATATTAAGTCCATAGTTCATTAGAACTGATGAAATACTTGAGAAATTTGGACCAGATGCCAACCGAGTATTCTTCCCTCCGAGTTTATCATAGGTACATAATATTTTTCATCTTTCGATCCTTAGAAATTATGTGCCAAATTTATCCCATGCTTCTATCCTAGATGTAGTTCATTTGGGAGAAAACCTTTCTTATGAGTAAATGCATGTTCATATTCTTTATCATAGAGAGTAATTATTAAGTTATTAGGTAATTTACCAGGTTAATGTTTTGTGGAGAAACAACATTGTTCAAGAAAAAACATGGATATCTTAAAATGATATGGGAGAAAGGTATCATCAGTTGTTTTATAAGTGAATAAAAATTGTAAGGATGCTATTTACCTAATTGAAAATAAACTTTATTTATTATTAAAACACTTTTTAGGAGAAAGTGAGAAACCACAAAATCCATCATTACAACCAAAAACCATTAAAATGATAAAACAGATCAAGGATACAGAATTTGGTCCTCCCTAGCAATTACACCTTGTGACAAACTTCACTATCACATGACCATTCTGCTAGTAGTCCCATGTAGAGTTGCATGGGCACGGAACCGATGGCAGAGCCATACCCTCTTGAAGTCCCCTATCCAAATGGCATGCATAGGTGCAAGCTTCTTGCTCTGAACCTCATCTGGAGCAAATAAATGTAAAAATCTAGTTGAAAGCACATCAAAACATCATAGTGGATTTGAACAGGAATCATCCAAAAATAGACCACTAACATCGGAGATAATGACCCACCAAAATTTTACACATTGATTCACAATAAATGCACAGCCTCCCCGAAATTCACAAAAAATAAAAACAATTGCACTCCCAAAAACCAGTTCATCTTGAGTAGAAAATCCAAACCGAAGTCTCTCAAACGATTACTGCCTCCATAGCCTTTAAGGAATCCAATATACAGAGTGAACCCAAATTCCAGAAACAACTGCAACAACAAAACCACAGCTTCCCCAGATCCAAAACCATATAACACCCAAAAACCAAATCTCAAACTTCCAAATATATTCCCCTCAAATATATATTACCGAAGAAAAACCATGAAAAGGAAGAAGAATCTCCTAAAAAAATCGAAGGGAAACATTTCCGAAAAAGAACTTTATCACTAGAAGATTAGCAACTCAAGCACCAAAATCTTCGGAAAATAACCCCACCGCAAGAGAGAACTGATGTCCTGCTGTTGCCGTCCAAAAAATCCCTCGGAGACCAAACAATACCACCCAAATATCCCACAAAAGATGATTTTTCATGCCTCAGCCGTGGAGCCTAGATATTGGTCATGAAACCAACATCATGCTGCCACAAGAAACCCTATCCAGTTATTATGGAGTGAGTCGGGAACAGACCAGTAATGAATATAAAGGTCGTGCCAGTCGATTCCACAAGGTCACTGACGCCTCCACGAAATTCATATTTTATTTATAATTTTATAATTAGTATAATGATTTAAAAGAAAATTTATATTCATAAAAGATATTCCTAAATTCATATTTTATTTTATTAGGATTACAAGCTAATTTAATGAGACCTGAATCAATTTTTCAACGAGTTATAAATCATTTATAATTATAAAATTGGCCATTTATAATTAATGATGATTTTAATTTAAAATTAAGTTTCACATATTCTGAAAATTGTTTTCATAAATGGGTTTCATTTTCCAATTACAATCCTCAGAAAATTGTAATAGATAATTTGTAGTTTTCTTCTAAAATGGTTGAAATTTTGGTAAATAGTGAAATATAATAATTTACAATGTTTAACAAATATATGAATTATTGAGTCATTGAAGATGTATGGCTAATATAATCTCATAATCATTAACATTAATTATCCATTTACTATATTTGTTCATGGGAATCAAAATAATTCATATTCTTAAGCCAAAATAAAAAAATGAATAAAATAATTAAAATACGCCCCTATCCTCCACTATATATACCACCCATCACCACCTCTTATCCTCACACCTACAAAGCACTGTAATTTTTTTAATTTATGATCAATTACCGTACCATGCCTCTTCCCCACTACCAAGACCATATGGTCTTAAAAAATGCTATTACCAAGTTCCTTGAGGATGTTCTCAAGGAGAATAAGTTCATAAGGTAAAATCTATTTTTGTTTTCTTTTAAAAAAATTAAAATTTATTTTTATTTACTATTCAATCATAACCTCCTATCATCCAATTGACATTATAAGTAATGTGTCTTATATATACTGAAATGTTATTTTTTTAATGGGTTATCCATCATAAAACCTATCATCTTCTCCATTTATTAAAAAATGAAAATATTGTCTGTGATGTGTCGATTTATCTTCATCAAAGATGATGTGTTTTAATTTTATTTTACTTCCTTTAAAGATGGACATAAAACCATTTTTTTGGTTACATATTATTTTATTAAAGATATAATAATTTATATAATGTTCTTGAAAAAAATATATAAACATGATATTAAATAAAATGATATAAGTCTATGATGGTCATTAAAATTTCCAAAATAAATTAAATCATTTTAATTAATGTTTTAACTAATGAAATATCCTTATGTCAAAAAAATAATATATCTTATCAATTAAATTTTTGCAGACATATTAATTTCATTTCTATCTATTTTTGGAGTTTATCTTCAATTCGACTATAAATCCTTAATGAACCAACCATGGATACCTTCAAATAAATGCAGCCAAAATAATAAAAATAAGAAATTATTATTAATAAATATATATAAATATGTTATAAGAAGATCATATATGGAATTATAGATATTAATATAGTTCTTTAATATATTAATTACACTCTTTAAACTATTATGCAATAGTTTTGAACATGTTATAAGTATGAAGATCCTAAGGTAAGTGAATTTTCATTTAATATCTTATTTTCCAGTTCTATTTTAATAAAATTAAAAATGAATATTTTTATGATGAATGTATTAATGTTTTATGAATTTTTTATTCATGTTCATTATTTACGATGATGTTTTTAACCTATATTTTCCTCTAATTCATTGGGTATATTTATGTTGTATGTTGATTGTAATGGTTATTGCAAGTGTAATTGTGATGGTTACATCATAAGGTATATATGAAGGTTATATTGTAAGGTATCCATTAAGGTTTAAAATATTATGGTAGATCTAAGGGTTGAAATATTAAGTATTCAATGCCCCAAGTTACCTTTATGTTTTATATGTTTTATAGAAATCTCATGTTTTCACAAAATTAAGTATGTGATATTTTAAGGGGGATAAGTCTATCTTGTGAAAATGATTTCATATGTTTATAAGAATTAATGGACTAGTGGTTAATTTATTTTATGTCCCTTACTGGGTTTTTTTTCTCCTCCCATGCTTTAAAAATATTTTTCATAGTATTTGTGGATGGTTAATAGAATGGACTAAGAAATTTTGAATGTTATGAAGATATTTGAAGAAATTATTTCATATTTTATTAAAATCTTTTTTATTTTAGGAGAAATTGATATTTTTTTAGTAGTACCCATCTTTTATTCTTGTTGGTCTATGTGTATTAATTATATCCAAATTCAATCATACACTAAAACAGAAATATCATTGTGAATGTAATATGTGTAATTATAGTGGAATTTACTAGATTATATAATATATAAGGCCGGGCCCTTATACTAGTACTATGTTACACAAGTTTATCTGTCTTCACTTAATGTTTGGTTACATGAGATCATTGTAACATGACTCGGTCAGATGATGTGGTAAGGTGACATGGTAGGTTCATCTCTTCATGTGGTCATCTCATATTCACATGTGGAATGTTGATGACTTCATGTAGTAGTATTTTTCATCAACTAGTCACTACATTAGAAGACATTGTCAATATATTACATTATGAAAAATTATACATACCTGTGAAGAGTAACTTGGTTTCTTTGTGTGGTAGGTAGTTTCCTTCATGTGGAATGGTACACTAATTTTCACAGAAGCTTTACTGTACATAATGTATGGTAGTTCTCATAAAATGTTAAACTAAGTCTTCAATGTGTTTCCAGTTAATTACATGGAAAATATTTTTTCATCTAACTCAAGGTATGCAGTTTCTTTATAAGGTAAAGTGATATGGTCACATGACCATCAAATAATAAGGTGGTATAGTAAACTATAGACTTAGCAATATTTTAAATATTATTGATTTTTAAGTAGAACACTTTCTTAAAAAAACATTGAAATCATTAATAATCAGATAAATAATATTTTATAAAATTAAAATTAGGAGGCTCATATCTAAACCAATAAGATACCCCTTTTTATGATCAGAAATAAATACATTAAAATAAAAATAAATTGACTATATAAAAAGTATTCATTACCTGATTGAAATATATGTGTAAAATGGTCATGAAAATGATAATTTGTCTACTGATTCGAATTTAATTAAATTTTTCATATCACTCTTCCTTTTGATGTTATCTCTAAGAAACAAAAATATGTGGAATAAGAGACAAATATAGAATGATATTGATATATCAAATTATATTACTACAAAATTGTACAAAGTGATTACATTATATCGTTTCCATAAATCATAATATAAATCTAAATGAGGTTCATCTATGACTTCTATAATAATGATATGATCATTTATGTTAAATATAATGGTAGTAGTATAAGTACTCTAAGGAGAATATGAGGAGGTGGGAGCTCCAATAACCATAAACATCAAAACTGATCAATGATATTGAATTTCTTGGGAAGGAATTTGGATAGAAGGATTAATTGTAGAATAGGTAATAATATGAGATACAGGAATTACTTAAGGGCCTAGAATATCTCTTAGATAGGTATACTGATAGGGTTTCACCAATTGGGTAAAGTCACTAACAACTTAGGATCCATGATACAAATCTTGAAGGAAATCATCTCGATTTTTCTCGAATGAATCCAAAGAATGATTTATAGCTCTAAGATTATCATATTGAGGCATAGACTCTTTATTAAAATAAATAATATTTAAATCCAAATAGATAATTCAAAACATCTCTTTAACATTAGACATTATGAGGATCACACTTATATAATAGTCAATCAACCTATTGATTGTTTCTCAATATTGACTAAATTGTTTGGTGTCATCGGGAACTAAAGTTATTTCCTTAGAGGAAAGGGTTTGAAACCCTTCATACAGAGCTTCAAGACTATTTTTTGAAATCTTAAAAAAAAACATGAAACTCATCCCAACTGAACTATTTGATATTATCTTCATCAAAGTGAGGAGTTAAAAAAAAGGATCATGTTGAAATGTACCTTTCATGAAACTCTATTATAAATGAATTATCATGTTAGGTAGATCATATTGTTGAGGTATTATCTCAACAATCATATATAAAATCTCATTCTGAATCATATCTATTATAAAATTAAATATATCTTTAAGATGATTGATGAAGAAAGTATCCTCTTTAGAAATATCATACTAGTCTACTTTTTTCAAAGAGTTTTCAATGTTATCAAATGTGTGTTTTAGTAACTCCAACATAACTTATTTGAAATACCAAAGTCATGTTTAGTGACATATGAACATGATTTAATGGAGTATTTTCTAGAATAAGGGGATAGATGACTTGTGGTATGGCTACCATATACCATAGTTAAATCCTACATCAGACGATCTCTTATATTCTGATCCATAACTATAGTAAAAACATTATCTTCGTCATTATCGAAATATTTAACAATGTTCACATGAAAAAAATTGGGATCATAAATTCTATCTTGAATTTCATCCTCACTAATAAAATATTCTTCTAATGATCTTTGAACATAGATAGTTGAACTTCCTCCATGTCTTGGTGGAATACTTGAATTATATTCATCATCATAATCAATAAATTCTAAGACTTGAAAAATAGATATAGGTGAATTACCCCCTTATAATGTTTATATCAGGGATTACTAACAAAAATAAAATATCCTTATAAGATATACTTATTCTCACCAATCTAACTAATTCATCTCATTTTATCATATTCTAACAAGTTAACCTATATTTTTTTATTAAGATATATATCCTTGTTTTATTATTCTTATTCTTCTATATATACTTATTATTATTCGGTATCTACATACTATTATTCTTTATAAACATTACCATATGAATTATTCAAAAATTAATTAGTGTTATGACTTAGATGTAAAATATCCCTACCTATAATATGATTCTTGAAGGAATTAAACTATCCATTAATTTTCTATCAATCAGCCACCCAACCTTCATTTCATAGATTCTAGTTGTCATTAATTGTCTATAAATTTTTAGTATTAATAAAAAAACCAATGAGAATAAGTTATCATATCCTATCCATATGTAACAAAAACTTTTTATTATAGAATGGAAACAAATATCTTAAGATATAGTAATGAAATAAATATTGAAGTCAGATTGCGTATCACAACCATGTGTCTCCTAAATAATTGAAAATGAATGATTTAAACACCATTCATAATTAAAACCAAGAAAAATAGGCCATGATTACTTTTCATACTAAATTATTCTTTATTGGACATATTACATTCTGAATAAACATAACCCATAGATTACACACCCAAATAAGCTCAATAGTAGTGGGTCATCATGAATTTTCATTCCTAGTGAGATCATTAATGAAATTGTTAAATCTAAAGTGTGGATGATTAATAGGATATGAACATAGAAAATATTCACTCTTTACTATACATCATTCCCATACAAATTTCCTAGTCCTTTAAAGATAATTCCAAAGCATCATAATTTTTCATTGATTTTAATGTATCAATCTTCTATCTGACGATGAACTCACGGTTTACATTAAAATCATTTATTAGATTCATATAGAAATGTAATTTTTTTTATTAAAATAGGTATGTATATCCATGCTATTGAATTGCTTTCCAATCTAATTTTCATATCAACTTCAACCATTATTCACTAACTACTTTTTCATTTGAAACTAAATGATAAATGATATTCAAGATTATTTGGTTTTCTAGGTACTTGTCAGAATTGATATCCAAAGTATAATAAATATTGTTTCATCCACCTAATTTGTGCATAGTAAGTTCCTAAATCTTTGTTATTATCTTCTAAAGTGAATAATTCCATATATTTCTACTTCTAATTAAAAAATTACACTAAAGACTTTCCAAAAATTGAAATGTTCTAAAAGTTATTTTTCTATGTAACATAATACCCCCTAAATCTTCATCTGAATAATAAACTATATAAAATTTTATTCATTAGGGGTAAAACAATACAATATTTCATTTTATTTTTAAGGTATTAGAAAATTCTTTTCAAAACTATACTATTTGGACATTTTTGGTTTTCCTTAAAAGTAGAACACATAAAAATGATAAAAATTATATCATGTAATCAAGGAGGTAAGTAAATTAATTTTCCAATCATACCCCTAAAATGGTTTAGTCAATTAATTTATGACTTCCATAAAGATTCAACTAGAATCTAGTACTAATGTGAGTATCACTACCTTTAGTACTATACATTCCAAAAAACATTATAATATCTTTGGTGTACTTGATTTGATTTACATTATATCCCTCTATATTTTGAAAATTTTGAATTAGAAGAAATAATTTATTTTCACTCATTAAACTCATTTCAAATTCAATTTTCATATATTTAGAAAATTAATTACACAAATAATTTTTAGACGATACAAAAAATTTCATAATTATAATTTTTTTCAACATAAATATCTCTTGAAATTTTTTTAATATATAATATAGTATTTCCTATACATTTCTTAAAACATTTTGAAGTTATAAATTATCTAATTCTATCATAAAATGATCTAGGATCATTCTTTAGACCATATAAACCATTTTCCAATTTAAAAAATAATTTGGAAATTTGATGTTTAGAAATTGAGTGGTTGTTTCACAAAAAATTCAGAAATAATATAAATATTTGTGTATGGCCTATTTTCATCCATTTAATATAATTTGAAATCCAAATGTTATTTATAGGAAAGAAACATCATGATGGATTCATCTCTGTCTTTGAGTGCATAGGATTACTCAAAATCAATACCTTCCACTTGAACTATCTTTTTGAACCCAATATATCATTATTTCTAATTATTATGCTTCACTCATCACCCTTGTTTTTAAGAACCCATTTAGTGTAAATAGTCAAATATTCTTTAGGAATTTAAACTAGATCTTAGTATCTATTTCATTCAAACTCATCAACTTCTACTCGTATTTCCATTTTATGGAATTCATCATTAATTTCATATATGTTGGCCTTAGGATCAAGTTGTGATAAAAAAATCACGATGTTCAACATGATTTCATATTTTAGATCTAGTTTGATTTACGTTCTATATGCCCCATAATATAATATCTAAGGTGTGATATTTATAAGTCCTAATAGCTCTAGGAATAAAAGTATTTCGCAATTTATTTTCATCTATAGGTTCGGGTTCAAATTATTCATCAGAACTTGATGATATATTACAGAAGTTATGATATGATTTTTAGCATGCATAGAATTTAAGTCCATACTAGAAATTTCATCCTTGTGATTTTAAAATTTGTCTTTAGGGTCATGTGAATCTATTTAATCAAGTTATACATGTATATATTTTATCACATTCTTATTCCTTTAGATAAACATTGTGTATCACTTACTTATTTTATAATATCTATAGAAAATTACTTCATTAATCTTGGAATGAAATTAATCTAAATTCTATTTTCAATTAGTATAAAAACATTATAAGAAAAAACATTGTAGTAATTAAAATTTTGGTTCTTACTATTCTATAATTCATAAGGGGTCCTTTTTACAAACATTCTAATTAAGACACTTCTAATTATATAACATGCTATATTCACAACATCTAATAAAAAAATATGAAAGAAAATACTCATTGAGGATGGTTCATGAAATTTATTGAAGGGTTATATTTCATCCCTCCACTACACAATTCTATTTTGGGGTCCTAAGAGTAAAAATGTTTTGATTATATCCATTTTGTGAGCATACTGATTCAAATTCCTAGTTTTAAAACTCATTTCCATGATCAATTATTATGTTTTTAATTATAATTCCACTATTATTTTTAATAAATATAGAATATTTGAAAAAATGGAAACGAGATTCATTGTTAATGTAAATTGAAAACAACCATGTTTATCTTGAATAATCACCCACAATAATATAATAGTAATGTTTTCTTGATAAATAATAAAGTCTTGAGGGTCCAAACAAATCCATGTGAACCAAATATAATGTTTTAGAAGTTAAAATGTATTTATACTATTTGAAAGATAATGTATGTTTCTTTCCATTTTGATGTGGATTATAGAATTTGTCTATGGTGAATTCAGTCATATGTATATACACAACCAAAACATTCCTATTAATCTTTCTAAGAGAGTGATTATATTTATGTCATACTATTCTATGTCAAATCCAATATTATTTGTTAAATTCACATAAAAAATATTATATGAATTTAATGAATTTATTTTTATTGCATAAAATTTTTCATATATAAATCTAGTAGAAACTAAAGAATTTATACAATAAAAAACATTAAAGTATTATTTTCAAATTCAACATGATGAACATCATCACATACTTGGGAAATGATAAGAAACCAATATTTCAATCCATATAAAAATAAAAATTTAGAAATTAATAACGTACTAGAGTTACCAATTTGGAATATACAAAATATCTTTCATTTAGAATTGTCATAGAAAGTGACTTGTCCACTAACCACTTTAACAAAATTAATAAAGCATGAGTAGTCCCTTACATGTGTTAAGAGAATTTTCTATCCAGATACCATAGTTGTTTTCTAAAACTATTTATTTGACTTTCTTAGAAAATATAGTAAAATTAAAAATTCATTAGTACCCATACTTTCTTGGGTCAACATATGTCAGTAATAAGAGATTTTGGAATCCATAATTTCTTTATTGGTTTCTTGTTGATGGATCTGATAATTTTAGAAACAATGACCTTATTTGGCCACAAAAAAATAAAATCTATAGATAGAAATAGATGAAATAGTTGTATGAATAAATTTTTTCTTTATTTTTATTTATATGGGAGGATATCCCATTCCAATAGTATATTTAGGCTATATATATTTTAAAATCTTAGTAAAAAAAATTCTTTCATTGGTAAATATATCCATATATTTAAGTAATTTTTTATTAGATAATTTTAATTCATTAATTACATTAAGAGGTCGATCATTTTTATCAATTTATTCTAAAAAGTCAATTAATTGAGAATATAGAGTATGTTTCTTCTATAATTCATTGAAAATATCTATTAATTCATTAAATTTTTCATCCATCATGTAAAAAATATTTACAAAATTTATTCATTGGATAAGTTTTCAAAATCATTCCCAGTCTCAGAACGATCTGAAATGAAAGTTTGAGATTTATGAAAGGCATTTAATACCTATAATGCATTCTTTAGAAAACAAATATTGGATTTATTATGATTATCTTCTCTACTTGAGTCATAATCACTTGAACTATCCTTTGAATCACTACATGGTTCCTTCATATAATTTTTATATTTTTTCCCTTTAACTCATTTTTTTCATATATTTTAGCATGGATAAATCTACATTTATGTGTTATTTTCACATACATTCACATATGACTATGTCATTTTTAGAATAATTTTTATTCTAATATTTAGTCAAATTTCCTTTCTCATACAAACCTTGTTAATTGGTTTTATGGAATGGTTTCTTCATTTTGTAATATTACTTGAAATATCTAGCTAGACGATTCATCTCATCATCTCGGTCAATAATAGATTCTTCATCACTTGAGATTTAAGGATTTATCTTCTATTTTTTTCAATTTGTATTTTTAAAAACCTAACCATTTTTTTAGTTTCTCCACTAACTCTATCATTAAATTAAATTCTTCTTCATACATCATTTCCTTTCCGATAAGTTAATTTACTAGAAGTTTGAAACTGTCGTATGATACTCTTATGGATAAATATTTTCCTCTTAATCATTATGGTAAACAATTAAGATATCAGATGACTTGATACTTGTCTATAATATTATTTCACAGTTCATGCATCGTGTTGAATACTTCATTTAAGCTAATATACATGTATGATATAGATTCATCAAACATAATCTTAATATAATCATATATAATAGTGTATGTATTTGAATAAATTTATTTTACATTTGATGTCCCATCCTGATAAATATCCAGAATATCCCATATATAAAATTCCATAGCATACACAGATATTTTTGTTAAGTTAATATGAACCTAAAGAAAAATATACAACATCTAATTCTTTGGAATTATTGTCATATTCAGCTTTAATACAATCACACCATTTATCTATAGTAGTTTTAGGCTTTTAATATTAATCATTAATTATAGTCCAAACATAAAAACACATAATCTCTAAGTAAATTTGAATATTAATCTCTGATTGAACATACGTAGTTCCATTAATATAAGATGGTCGATTAGTGGGATTATAATGACCCATACTTTACATACATTATTATTACTTCAGAATTGAAACACACTTATTACAATATATAACAAAACCAAGAAAGGACCGTATAGGTATAGTGTCTTTAGAAACCGGGAAACATAAACAACTGGTTCATAAAGCATCTACACTATCTCCCATTTATTTCATCATATCTATAGTCCCTTTTGGCATATCTTACTTAATAACCTTATTCCTGACCTGGGGAAAAGAAAACATAAAAGGGTGAGCTCAAATGCTCAGTAAGGGTAATCAAAAGAAATATCAATCACATCATATACATAAGCACATAACTTTTGGAAATATTAACCTGCAAAAGAGATCATAATTTCATAACATGGGATAATTCATGGCAGTGAAATGTAATCACAATAATCATAACTTAAAACATGAGACTTTGTGGCATACACACATAATCATAGAGAACCATTTCTTGTTAGTCAAGACTCACTTCCAAGACTATCTTAGTGGACAAAGTCCCTTTCTGAACCGAGTCACCCTCGTTTCAGTCATGATTCACTGAACCGGTATAACCTACCGTTCCAGCCATGTCTATCTCATGAGATATAAAATCTTTACCCAATGCATTGGAGGGAGATATAGGTCCCACCCATCTCATAATGATACCATTCTTATGTGTGCCACAAAATCATAAACCATACATCATTGCATAACCCGTGTAATAAAAATGGGGATCTTAAACATCATGACATCATAAAACAATTCATATACGATAAAAGAATTCATAAAAATAATTCCATCAAAACATAATAAAATCAATGTAACAATAGGGATAAAAACAGAACCCTTTATTATCTTAGATGGAAAATAATTTTGATAAAACACTTGAACTTCATTCTTGAGGAAAATATCCTTTTTACTTCAAAACACTTTTCTTTTCTTAACATGTCATACAATTTTAAACTAAAAGAAGTTGATTAAAAATAAACTTGAAAACTTGTAAAGTAATCTTCTTTGAAATAATGTTTTAAAAATCCATTCATGCCGTATAAGTTACAAAAAACATTCTTCGTACTTTTGTCGGAAAAGTCAATAAGTACCTCATATGAAAAACGAAAAAATATTCCTTTCATATCTTTTACAAAAAACTCATCGAAAGGTAAAATTGGATATAAACTATTGTAGAAGTATGTAAATAATATTACATATTGAGGGAACATGGATGCGGATGATAAAATACACCCCAGTAAATACCAAAGTAAAAATAATCTCGGATAAAAATGAGATTGTGATATTTCCCTTACCTTAGGTCCGACTTGCTTTGTAAGTGTCTGAACCTCCTGTATAATGATTTAAATAATGTTATTGACTTATTCCAGAATCATACTTATTTTTATGATATCATATATGGTCATATTCTTAGCTTCTTAGTAGTAATATTTCATTGCTACTTGTTATTCGGGTGTTTATAACTTTTTGTTCTTATGTGTGATTTGTCGAATAAATTCTTATTCATTTCTTTAGGTTATAGATACCTCATTTCCAAAATGGTATTAGTGTAATATATATCATATTCATTCATTCAATTCATTTATATAATCATTATGAAATGAAGATCATGTAGAACGAGTAGCATCACATCGTGGAGACGGTATTCCGTACGTACGCACGAGTGATGATATCGTTCCTATGATCGTGGAATTATATTGGAGTATATGTATACTATTTCAGAATAGATATCACATTATAATAGTCATATATAGTCATTATTTAAACCATTATACCCATCCAAGTAAGGTGGTGGTGGAAAATAGATTACACCACGGCGTGGAGACGGTATTCCATACATATGCACGCGCGGTGATTTCTTTTTCCGTAGGATGGATAAATGGTGAAATAGGGTTGTTTCAGACTTATAATAACATATCAGTATATGAGTGATACTGATGTTATTACTTCATAATGAAACGACTAAAGAAGAAGAAGTGGAAGAATAAATAAAGATGAAAGAATCGGTAACAGACATTACCTCTTCTTTTAAGTGCATCTTTGAGACCTTCTTTTAGGGAACTAAAATTGGTCTTTGAAGAAGACCAGGACCTCTAGGATGTCTCTAGGGAAGTGGAGAAGAGAAAGTGGCAGGGTTTTTCCGAGCTTGAAGGCTCAAAGTGGTGTGAGGAAGAGGGGGAGGAGGTGTCCTTTTATAAGGGAGGAGAGGGGCACCTTTGGAATAACTAAAACTATTATTTTATTATAAAGTCAAGTTCGGTTTTAAATAGCTCCAAATTGATATATTTAAAAGGTAAGGTGGGGATGGGTCTCAATCCTCTCATACAATAGAATTTAGACAAGTTTAGGTTCCTATTTTAACCTTATCATTTAGATTTAACATTAAGTTAAATAAGTTTACTTTTACCATGTCTTCTTGTGTTCTTATACTATAAGGTTAATAAACTTACTATAAGTAGCCAAACGAACCCCAAGTTGTTTATTATTAATATATATAACCTTATCTAAGTCATTTGGCCGAACCATAGATTTTTAGGAATAAAATAACAATTACCAATAAAATATTTTTTTAAAAAAACTATTTTATGTCAATTTTGACACTATTTAGTAATTGATTTTTTTGAAACTCATAACAGAATTATTAGTTTGAACCAAGTAAATTAAATCAATACTAACATGTCATATTAACCTAAAAAAATATTGGGATTCATAAAAAGTCTCAAATTACATTTATTGTGGTGTTTATAACGTCAATTATGTCAATATTTCATTAATAAGATAATTACTGCATCATCATTGTGTCATAAATAAATAAATCTATTTAAAGTCTAAAAATTATAAATAAAATATCATTATGTAGGAAATCATTTTATATTTCTATTGAATATTTATAATCGAATTTATCTTATGTATAACCCCATATTAAAAATGTTTTAGTTATTAAACTTTGATTTTAACTATTCTAACTATTCATTAAATAAAATAATATTAAATGTCATAATCTAATCCATGTGGACCTAAATGGTCATATTATATTCATAAGGTTGTTTTTGGTCGAATTAAACTTATCCAATAGAATTAGGACATGTGTTAGGGTAATAGTAATATCATATTTACCCTTAGTTACCCTATTTACTATTAACCGCGGTAAAAAAGGTAAAAAGTTACTATTCACCAAAAAATTATTTTTATCTCATTGAACCACATTTTAGTCCTTGATATTAACCATGTCTCTCAGATTTTCGAAATTCCACTCACAGAAGTGGTAAAATTAAGTTTTATGAAAAATTCAGTTTTTTTAACTACCACTTAGTGGTTTCACTATTCATCAAAAATTGAAAGTTTTCAGAAAAATACCGAAATTTCACCCTAGGCTAATTTCAATATTCTGAATCCAAAAATGAAGTACATTTTGAAAAATAAAATTTATAAAATTTCAAAAAGTGGTTTTTACTATTCATAACGGCTAGTTTTAATAATATTTTAATAGCATATCGTTGTTTAGTGAAACTCGGTATTGCGTACGACACAAGCTATTCAGGAAGCTCGCGATTTCGTGTAAAGCAAGCCAAGCAAGTTTTGTGTAGAAAAATATTCCTTTGATGATTTATATAACATAAAAGTCTTGGGTGTTACATTCTACCCCCCTTAAAATTAATTTCGCCCTCGAAATTCGTCACTTTGTAAAAAACAAATGAGGATACCTCTCCCTCATCATATCCTCAAGTTCCCATGTAGCTTCTTCTAATTGGTGGTTCCTCCATAAAACTTTCACCAATCGAGTGGTCTTGTTTCGTAGGACTTTTTCGCCACGATCTAGAATCTCTATCGGTTGTTTTTCATAAGAAATATCTTGCTCCAGCGGTACAACTTCGGAGCTGAGTATATGTGAAGTATCAGGTATGTACGTTCTCAGGAGAGATACATGGAACACATCGTGAACTTGAGAGAGATTCGGTGGAAGCGCCAATCGGTAAGCTACCTTCCCAACACGATCCAGTATTTCAAAAGGACCGATATATCTAGGGCTCAACTTCCCCTTCTTTCCAAATCTCATAACCCTCTTCCAGGGAGATATTCGTAAGAACACTTTATCACCCACTTAAAACTCTAGGTCTTTTCTTCGGTTGTCGGCATAACTTCTCTGTCGACTCTGAGATGCTCTTATGTGTTGTTGAATAGATCTGACCTTTTCTGCCATTTCATCAATGAGATCAGGTCCTAATAACTTTCTTTCCCCAACTTCATCCCAGCAAGTTGGTGTCCTGCATTTCTTTCCATAGAGAGCTTCATAAGGAGCCATCTGAATACTGGAGTAAAAGCTATTATTATAAGAAAATTCCACTAAAGGTAGGTGTTGATCCCAACCACCTATGAAATCCATAGATCAAGCTCTCAACATATCTTCTAGAGTTTTAATTGTTCTCTCAGACTGACCGTCTGTCTGAGGATGATAAGCAGTGCTGAAACTCAACTCTGTATCTAGAGTATGCTGAAGACTTCGCCAAAACTTCGAGGTAAATCTCGGATCCCGATCAGATATAATAGAAAGTGTTACTCCATGCAATCTTACCACTTCTTTTACATATATCCTGGCAAGCTGATCCAGAGAGAAATCCTCTCTAATAGCAATGAAGTGTGAAGACTTTGTAAGACGATCAACTATGACCCAGATATCATTATTTCCTTTGGATGTTTTAGGAAGTCCTGTGACAAAGTCCATAGTAATGTTTTCCCATTTCCATTCGGGTATGGGTAATGGTTGTAACATCCCCTTAGACTTCTGTCTCTCAGCTTTAACTTGTTGACAAACCAAGCATCGAGAGACATATTCAGCAACATCTCTTTTCATGCCATCCCACCAGAAGTACTCTTTCAGGTCCCTATACATCTTCGTGCTTCTAGGATGAATAGAGAATGAAGAACTATGAGCCTCATCCAGCAGCTCCTTCTTTAATTCGGGGATGGGAGGAACACAAACCCGATTCCTGAACTTTATTATCCCATCACAATCAATGTTGAACTCAGGAACATTTCTCACCTTCTTTTGTAACTCGACATCTTCTTTCTGTGCCTCTTTAATCATCACATGTATAGATGGTTGAACATTCATTTGAGAAAGATAAGATTTTTCCCCTTCCATTATAATTCCAAGATCTATCCTTTGTAAATCCATAAATATTGGATATTTTGTGATCCTCATCGTGTATAAACTAGCATGGTCTTGTCAACTTAATGCATCTGCCACCTTGTTTGCTTTCCCAGGGTGGTAATGGATTGAGCAGTCATAATCCTTAATCAGCTCCAACCAACTTCTTTGACGCATATTCAGCTCATTTTGTGTGAAAATATACTATAAACTTTTATGATCAGTATAAATATCACACCTTTCACCATAAAGGTAATGCCTCCAAATATTTAATGCAATGATTACCGCAGCTAACTCCAAATCATGGGTTGGGTAATTTTGCTCATGGATTTTCAACTGTCGTGAGGCATAAGCTATCACCATATCATTTTTCATAAGAACACACCCCAATCCCTTCTTGGATGCATAACTATAGATCACAAACCTTTCTCCACTACAGGGAAGTGTGAGCACAGGTGCACTGGATAACCTTCTTTTCAACTCCTTGAAATTCTCTTCACATTCCTCCGTCTAGACAAACTTAACTCCTTTCCGAGTCAACTTGGTGAGTGGATTAGATAATCGTGAAAAATCTTTCACAAAACGTCGATAATATCCATCCAAACCAAGAAAACTTCGGATCTCAGTTACTGTTGTTGGTCTCGACCATCTTTCGATAACCTCTGTTTTTGCTGGATCCACAGATATCCCCTCTTTTGAGATTATGTGACCCAAAAATGCAACTTTTTGAAGCCAAAATTCACACTTGGTAAATTTGGCATAAAGCTTCTCCTTTCTCAAGGTCTTCAATATAATTCTCAAGTGATCTTCATGTTCTTCCTTGCTCTTTGAATATTCAAGAATATCGTCTATAAAGACTACCACAAATTGATCAAGATTGTCTCTAAAGACTCTATTCATCAGATCCATGAAGATATCAGGGGCATTAGTAAGACCAAATGGCATCACTATAAATTCATAGTGTCCATACCTTGTACGAAAAGCCGTCTTTGGTATATCCTCCCTTTTGACCCTTAATTGATGATACCCTGAACGAAGATCAATCTTGGAAAAGTATTGAGCTCCGCGTAGTTGGTCAAATATGTCATCAATGCGCGGGAGAGGATATTTGTTCTTGATAGTGATCTTGTTAAGTTCTCGATAATCAATGCACAGTCTCATTGATCCATCATTCTTCTTAACAAACAGAACAGGTGCTCCCCAAGGTGACGCACTAGGGCGTATGAATCCCTTATCAATATTCTCTTGGAGTTGCTTCTTCAATTCCTACAACTCAATTGGGGCCATTCTATAAGGTGTCTTTGAAATAGGCAAAGCACCCGGTACGAGTTCTATTGAAAACTCAACTTCATGATTCGGTGGAAGACCTGGTAATTCCTCTGGAAAGACATCATCAAACTCTCGTACAATGGGAATATTCTTAATCGTGAGTTTCTCACCAACCATTTGAGATAAATAACCTTCATTTAGTGGAATCAATACCCATAAAATGGAAGAAATTTCCACTAGAAGGTTATGTTCATCCTTGCATTGATAGACGATCATAGATTGATCTGGAATATGAAATGTGACTTCCCTTCTTTGGCAATTGATATGAGCTCCATATAAAGAAAGCCAATCCATGCCAAGAATCACATCAAAATCCACTATTGTAAGGATCACAAGATTTGAAGGAAGCACTTTCCCACAAACTTCGATCGGAGAAGAATTATAAACTTTTGATGCGACTGTTGTGCCATTAGGTGTTGTCACAACTAACTCAACATCTAATTGTTGAGATAATAAGGTGATACCCTTAGAAAATTCTTCAGAAATAAAAGAGTGAGTGGATCCAGAATCAAATAAAACATTTTCTACTTTAGAGTGGATGGTTAGTCTACCTTTCACCACATTGTTATCATACTCCACATTGCTGATATAAATTGCATGTGACTTTCCTTTGTAATTAGCCTTAAGAGTTTGTTGACGTCGACCATCATCATCAACCCTTGGATTAGGGCATTTATTGGCATAATGTCCCATATCCTTGCACTTGAAACATTGAAGTGTAGTAGGTTCATTCTGTGTATCCCTTCCTTTGTTTGCATCATTAGACATCTTCTTCCCATCATCGCGGCATTCAAATGCTCGATGACCTTCCTTTCCACATTTGAATCATTTACTTGTCCCTTTAAGACAACTCCCTCCATGTTTCTTTCCACACTTTGAGCATAAGGGAAAGCTCATCTTCTTTTCAGTGTGCTCTTTAGATTTTCCTTTTAATTCTGTTTTCCTCTTCTTATCAAACCCATATGACTGATGGGTTACTCCAATCTCCATCTCGACTTTGAGAGCACATCGAACGATTTCCTCATAGCTATTGATGTCCCTTATGGCTAACGCCCTTCGAAGACTTGGTTTTAAGCCACTAAAGAATCGATCGATCTTACTCTCAGGTTGGATAATAATACCAGAAGCGTACCTTGCAAGTCTTGTAAAATTTGCTTCATAGGTACCAACAGATTCATCATCCTTTTTCTTTAGTTCAAGAAACTCTTTCTCCATATTTGTTCGGAGAATACGAGGGAAGTACTTATTGAAAAATAAGTTCTTGAACTCGTCCCATTCCATGGACTCAATTTTATCCCATTACCTCGTATTCTTAATAAGATTCCACCATTGGTCAGCATCTTCTTCCAAACAATACACCGCTAGGATGACTTTATCATGTTCAGAACATTGAAGAACTGAAAATATATTTTCAGTAGTACTAATCCATTGTTTATAAACTAATGGATCAGTAGACCCGCTGAAAGAAGGTGGACACTGCCTCATAAAGGATTCAATAGAATGTTGCTCCTTCCTTTGCTCATTTGGAAGTCCTGCATGATTCATAGCTTGAGAAAGTTGTGTGAGCATGGCTACAAGATTTTGCATTCCAGCTCCCATAACGTTTGGTTGCTCAGGGGGAAAATCATTGCATTGCCCGTCGCATTACGCATTAACATGATTCCTTCGAGTTCCAGCCATTGACTAAAACCAAGAAGAATTGTGTGAGCAAGACTAATTATAATAGGAAAACCACATAATCAAGAATAAAATTTCACACTTAAGGTCTTATCCTAGGTTATTCATGGACATTTCTAAAATACTAATATTGTGTTCTATGCTTGGACTTATCCTTAGGGTCCTTACTAAGGCTTTCACATCCTAGATTCCAAAGGTTGACTATACCTTTCCTAAGATACCAACTATAACGACCCATACTTCACATACATTGTTATTACTTCAGAATTGAAGCACACTTATTACAATATATAACAAAACCAAGAAAGGACCGTATAGGTATAGTGTCTTTAGAAACTGGGAAACATAAACAACTGGTTCATAAAGCGTCTACACTGTCTCCCATTTATTTCATCATATCTATAGTCCCTTTTGGCATATCTTACTTAATAACCTTCTTCCTGACCTAGGGAAAAGAAAACATAAAAGGGTGATCTCAAATGCTCGGTAAGGGTAATCAAAAGAAATATCAATCACACCATATACATAATCACATAACTTTTGGAAATCTTAACCTGCAAAAGAGATCATAATTTCATAACACAGGATAAATCATGGAAGTGAAATGTAATCACAATAATCATAACTTAAAACATGAGACTTTGTGGCATACACACATAATCATAGAGAATCATTTCTTGTTAGTCAAGACTCATTGCCAAGACTATCTTAGTGGACAAAGTCCCTTTCTGAACCGAGTCACCCTCGTTTCAGTCCTGTTTCACTGAACTGGTATAACCTACCGTTCCAGCCATGTCTATCTCATGAGATATATAATATTTACCCAATGCATTAGAGGGAGATATAGGTCCCACCCATATCATAATGATACCATTCCTATGTGTTACACAAAATCATAAACCATACATCATTGCATAACCCATGTAATAAAAATGGGGATCTTAAACATCATGACATCAGAAAACAATTCATATACGATAAAGGTATTCATAAAAATAATTCAATCAAAACATAATCAAATCAATGTAACAATAGGGATAAAAATAGAACCCTTTATTATCTTAGATGGAAAATAATTTTGATAAAACACTTGAACTTCATTCTTGAGGAAAATATACTTTTTACTTCAAAACAATTTTCTTTTCTTAACATGTCATACAATTTTAAACTAAAATAATTTGATTAAAAATAAACATTAAAACTTGTAAAGGAAGCTTCATTGAAATAATTTTTTAAAAATCCATTCAGTCCGTATAAGTTACAAAAAACATTCTTCGTACTTTTGTCGGAAAAGTCAAAAATTACCTCGTACGAAAAACGACAAAAGATTCATTTCATATCTTTTACAAAAAACTCATAGAAGGGTAAAATTGGATATAAACTATTGTAGAAGTATGGAAATAATATTACATATTGAGGGAACATGGATGTGGATGATAAAATATACCCCATTAAATACCAAAGTAAAAACAATCTCGGATAAAAATGAGATTGTGATATTTCCCTTACCTTAGGTCCGACTTGCTTTGTACGTGTCTAAACCTCCTGTATAATGATTTAAATAATGTTATTGACTTATTCCAGAATCATACTTATTTTTATGATATCATATATGGTCATATTCTTAGCTTCTTAGTAGTAATATTTCATTACTACTTGTTATTCGGGTGTTTATAACTTTTTGTTCTTATGCGTGATTTGTCGAATAAATTCTAATTCTTTTCTTTAGGTTATAGATACCTCATTTACAGAATCGTATTAGTGTAATATATATCATATTCATTCATTAAATTCATTTATATAATCATTATGAAATGAAGATCATGTAGAACGAGTCGCATCACATCGTGGAGACGGTATTCCGTACGTACGCACGAGTGATGATATCGTTCCTATGATCGTGGAATTGTATTTGAGTATATGTATACTATTTCAGAATCGATATCACATTATAATAGTCATATATAGTCATTATTTACACCATTATATCCATCCAAGTAAGGTGGTGGTGGAAAATAGATTACACCACGGCGTGGAGACGGTATTCCGTACGTACGCACGCGCGGTGATTTCTTTTTCCGTAGGATGGATAGATAGTGAAATAGGGTTGTTTCAGACTTATAATAACATATCAGTATATGAGTGATACTGATGTTATTACTTCATAATGAAACAACTAAAGAAGAAGAAGTGGAAGAAGAAATAAAGATGAAAGAATCTGTAACGGACATTACCTCTTCTTTTATGTGCTTCTTTGAGACCTTCTTTTAGGGCACTAAAATTGGTCTTTGAAGAAGACCAGGACCTCTAGGATGTCTCTAGGGAAGTGGAGAAGAGAAAGTGGCAGGGGTTGGCCGAGCTTGAAGGCTCAAAGTGGTGTGAGGAAGAGGAGGAGTAGGTGTCCTTTTATAAGGGAGGAGAGGGGCACCTTTGGAATAACTAAAACTATTATTTTATTATAAAGTCAAGTTAGGTTTTAAATAGCTCCAAATTGATATATTTCGAAGCTAAGGTGGGGATGGGTCGCAATCCTCTCATACAATATAATTTAGACATGTTTAGGTTCATATTTTAACCTTATCATTTAGATTTAACATTAAGTTAAATAAGTTTACTTTTACCATGTCTTCTTGTGTTCTTATACTATAAGGTTAATAAACTTACTATAAGCAGCCAAAAGAACCCCAAGTTGTTTATTATTAATATATATAACCTTATCTAAGTCATTTGGCCGAACCATAGTTTTTTAGGAATAAAATAACAATTACCAATAAAAAAAATTTTAAAAAAACTATTTTATGTCAATTTTGACACTATTTAGTAATTGATTTTTGTGAAACTCATAACAGAATTATTAGTTCGAACCAAGTTAATTAAATAAATACTAACATGTCATATTAACCTAAAAAATTAGTGGGATTCATAAAAAGTCTCAAATTACATTTATTTTGGGGTTTATAACGTCAATTATGTCAATATTTCATTAATAAGATAATTACTGCATCATCATTGTGTCATAAATAAATAAATTTATTTAAAGTTTAAAAATTATAAATAAAATATCATTATGTAGGAAATAATTTTAGATTTTTATTGAATATTTATAATCGAATTTATCTTATGTATAACCCCATATTAAAAATGTTTTAGTTATTAAACTTTGATTTTAAATATTTTAACTATTCATTAAATAAAATAATATTAAATGTCATAATCTAATCCAAGTGGACCTAAATGGTCATATTATATTCATAAGGTTGTTTTTGGTCGAATTAAACTTATCCAATGGAATTAGGACATGTGTTAGGGTAATAGTAATATCATATTTACCCTTAGTTACCCTATTTACTATTAACCGCGGTAAAAAAAGTAAAAAGTTACTATTCACCAAAAAATTATTTTTATCTCATTGAACCACATTTTAGTCCTTGATATTAACCGTGTCTCTCGGATTTTCGAAATTTCACTCACAGAAGCGGTAAAATTATGTTTTATGAAAAAATCAGTTTTTTTAACTACCACTTAGTGGTTTCACTATTCATCAAAAATTGAAAGTTTTCAGAAAAATACCAATAATTCACCCTAGGCTAATTTCGATATTCCGAATCCAAAACTGAAGTCCATTTTAAAAAATAAAATTTATAAAATTTCAAAAAGTGGTTTTTACTATTCATAACGGCTAGTTTTAATAATATTTTAATAGCATATCGTTGTTTAGTGAAAAACTCGGTATTGCGTACGATGCAAGCTATCGAGGAAGCTCACGATTTAGTGTAAAGCAAGCCAAGAAAGTGTTGTGTAGAAAAAGATTCCTTTGATGATTTATATAACATAAAAGTCTCGGGTGTTACAGGGATTTCTATCTTTTAATTTAAAAAAAAATTAGATCTCTAAATATAACTAAACCACAGTTAAAAGATATTCGAAAAGAATCTAATACCAAATATTTCTTGTAGTGGGTAACATAATAAGGGTTTTAATTGAGATCTCAAAAAATAAATTTAAAAAAATAAAAACTCAATGTTCGATTTTTGAAAAACATTCAGTTACTAAAAATATTCAAAATAAATAAATATGATCATCTAAATAATTTATCATAAGTGTGATTAAGGATATGATAAGATATATTCAAAATAATTAAACTATTGAAATAGGTTTTTTAAATAAAACACTTTAAAAAACAAAAAATAAGACTAATTATCAACATAATACCTTGTTAAAATTTAGAAAACCAAAATTTATTTGTGGTTTAAATGAAAAATATAAAAAACATACATTGAAATGTAAAAAATGTGTTAAGTCTCAAGAAAATACCTAATCCCATCCACTGGGAAATCACCTACATGCAAGTTGTTTACTAATGATTAAATGGATCAAAACAGTAGATCTGGTTTTACAAACAACGGTACACGAAACTATACAAACACAGATCCTCTTATATAGTTTTACATGGGATGAAAACTATATGATCCCATTAAGGACCTTTTCCATAGTTATTCATAAGAATAAAAATAAATTATTTGATATAATATCATATATTCTCTAGTTTATAAAAAGTTATTTTTTTCAGTGAGAATCATGGAAATATAAAACCCAAATCAAATGAATATCTTGGATGAATGGATTAAGAGATAAAATGACATAAAATATAATGTTGATTAATATAAGGGGCTTTGATTATCTATAGTCTGTGAATGTTTCTGTAGAAGGAGTTAGGACAATTTTGTTAGAGAGTTATAGAAAAAGAATTATAAAATATTATTTGTATCACTCGTGCTTGCCTAAAAATTCCTATAGTATTCTCTTTATTTCATCAAAATATTATCACCAAACTGTCATTACTTAACATGATCACATAATCCTATTTAAAGATATATTAATATGAATTATCCATTACAAAATAATAAAAATTCATTAAATTCTCAAATGCTTCATTTAATACTATAATACTAGCTATTATAGATTTTATATTCTACATTTTTAAATTATTCATGTTTTTTCACTCAAATTATGGCTTGGTGTGGTCATAAAAACATGACACTGTTAGTTATTGCAGAAAGGTGACATGGGAGGTTCTTCTCTTTATGTAGTTTTCTAATTTTAACTTTTTGTTAGTTGATGACAACATGTAGTAATATTTTTCATAATGCAGTCACTACATTAGAATAAGTGGTCATTATATTAATTTATAAATATTTATAAATATCATCTCACCATAACTTTATTTCATCATGTGGTAGGTAGTTTTATTCATGTGGTATAGTAACCTATAGACTTATCCATTTTTTAAAATTTTTTATTAAATTTATTTCTATTAGAAAAAAATAAAATCATTAATAAAACGTTAAAAATGATTTTAGATCATTAAAATAAGGAGGTTTTGGTATTAACCAACAACATTGATGATATTATGATTTACGCACATATGTTATGCATGGACATGATGGTAGAATTGTATATAAATATGTGTCTAATTTTACTACTCTATTTTATTTTTCATTATTATCAATATCCAACAATCCATTCCATTATAAAATGTTTCCCTCATTATTTTTATTATGATTTGACAATTATTTTATGATGTTGTTTATTATGCCCACCCATATACTTATGATTCATGTCTCATATTCCTACCATTACTAGGATTGTATCGTGATTTATATCCTCAAGTGCCTACATGTACTAAGGAGACCATGAGATGTTTTTAATGATAAATAAGAACAATTTAAATGATGATTAACTTTTATTATGTACACTTAATATATAAGCCTAATTTTCCTAAGACACTAAACCATTGGATCCGAGATTATATCATTATTATGTGGTTTATCTTAAAATTGATGTAATTTTCATATAAGGATATGTATGTTCACTATAATAATTCATTACATCAATTAATTATTAATATCCTATTTTAATTTTATTAACGTTTGGATAATTATTAATGATTAAAATAGTTATATTGGTATTACATTGTCTTTGTAAATGGTTGAATTGGCAGAAACATTAAATTTTTTTCACACATCCACAAAATCATTATGATGTTAATATAACATCTTTATAGTGGATAATGATATATATAAAGGGTTTATATGAGATGGTAATTCAAAAAATATCGTGAAATTTTTATACTTACTATGATGAATTCTCCCCTTCTTAAAATGGGTTTTCTTATAATGAAGGATTTATGAATCATTAAGACTATATGTGACCCAAAATATAATAATAATTTTAAAAATTCAAAAAGGAATTTCTATTCAAAAGGTAATCGAAGGATATATTTGGTCTAAAAGGGGTGGTCGGTAGGTCATTTTACACATGAGGTTCTGTGGAATTTTCCAAAAATAAACATTCTTTAATGAATAAAGAATATAATTTCTCCTTTTATATGCATATAAATTTAATAAATAATTGGTATAATATATTAATATGTCAATTATATCCTCATAAAATTGTTTTTTGATATTGTTTTAGATGATTTTATCATTTTATCCCTTAATTAACCGCATTACATTATTTTACCTTTTCCATGATAACTCAATTTTTACCTTGGTACCTATTTTTATAGCTAAAAACGAAATTTATTCCATTACATAATTTTCATGAGAAGATAAAAAAATTTATAGCTATTAAATAAAATTACATTTAAAAAATGTGAAATGTTTCTTTTAATTGAAAACATAAAATTTATTTAAACAAATTTTTGATACAAAAAGGAAATTTTTAAATATAATGTGTTCTTAATATTATTTATTGTTAATTAATAATTAATGGATTGTTATTTATTTATTTTATCAATTAAAAAAATATACTTTATTATAATCATAATTTAAGAGGGTTCAATTTAATTTATTAATACAAAAATAAATTTTTTTGAAAAACAATTCTTTTGAAATAATATTCCTTTTTAGGATTAAATAATATTAATAACATCCAATTAAAATTATTTATCCTCTAACCATTAAATTATATCAACAAATTGGTATTAGGATATTTATTTTATTTTTTTAATACAGAAAATCACTCTTTGAGAATATAATAAAAATATATAATTAAAAAATATATATTTTTATAATTAGAACTTTTAATTGGTTCATTAAATTTCATTTTTGATTTATTTATTACTTGGGTATTGTATTACCATTGAAGTTTTACTAGAAATTGAAATTCATTATACCTATTGGATATCATTATATACAATTGTAAAATATCAAAATATCTTATATCCAATGTCCAAATGTCCAATGACCATACATCCAATAACCATATAAATAGAAGTCATATTATATCCATATGTATTAATATCCCTCCACCCATTTCTAGAATCATTAAGCTTATTCAATTTTGTTATTATATAAATTTCTATTGTATTTTTAATATTTTTCTTTCATTGTGTAGTTATAATTAAAGGTATAATCTTCAAATAAAACACAGAGGAAAAGGATTTCATGTTAATGGATATTTAATTTAGTTTTTATTTCAATCATATTGTAGGTTTAGTAATTATGTTTCATGTTGTATTATCATAATTTATAAGTGTTTATATTTATGTGTAATATTTTATCTAAATAAAATATATTTTTGTTCTTTTTAGTTAAGTGTTGCGTGTATTAAAATCTATCAAACACATATTATTCATATGAAGGAAAATACATACTAAAATCTCAGGATTTTATATTTTTACCCATTAACATAGTTTCGACCAAAAAAGTTCATTAATAAATAGAGAAAAATAGATATTCTACTACCTACTTATATATTTAGGTTCCCATGTTTCTTCCTAAAACATATTATTCATTAAGTGAACTTTACCCTAGTGGGTGGTCATGATTCATAATAATTTATCTCTACAATCCAGTATTTCTATCAATTGTTCCTTGTAAGAGAAATCATGTTCTAGTTATAATACATATTAGTTTAGTAAATTTTGTGTTTTATGTATATAATTCCAAAAACATTATACCTGGGACACATCATCGATTTGGTATACATTCAATCGAAGTGAATGATGCTATTGTATTTTACCTGCACAATTTAGGATTTTAAAGGGGTCAATGTATATCAGTATCAACATTCCCTTTTCCCATTTCTCATAACCTTTTTCTGTTGTGATATTTGATGTAATACATCACCTTAGTTTTCAAACTCCAAATCATGTAGATAACTATCAATATAGCTCTTATGTTGACATTTTTCAGTTCTATTGGGTCATAGAATGGTTTAAATATTCTCCAATTTTTCATGATTATCATTTGGTCCCAACAAACTTATACTCTCTGAAGTTTTACTATCTTATTGGATATCAAAGCCTCTTCCCATATAGATCCCAATATAGTGTCATTTTAATGGTATAATGGAAACTATATGTATATAAAAACTATATTGGGGGATGGTTTTGGTCCCAATCACCTCAAAAATATATTAAATATTTTTTCATCATATCCACCAGATTTTAAATAATCCTTTCAGATTTAACATTAGTGTATGGATGATAAATAATGTTATTGTTCAAATAATAATTAAATATTTCTTTCATACTTCTCTAGAACATAGAGTTAAAAATCATATCTCGATCAGATATAATTGAATGTTGTAATCCACAAATCCTTTCTAGTTTATATATATTATGACATGTTTATCGAGTGATAAATATTATTAAATAGAAATTAATAGTTATGTCATTATAAATTTATCAACTATAACCCATATGTAATTTTCCCCTTTATAATTCTTAGGAATTCCTATGAAAAAATCCTTGGAGATGATATCCCATTTCCAAATAGGTATGGAAAACAGATTCATCATTCAATTTGATTTAGGACATCCAAACCTATTTTTTGGAAAAATAATAATCAATACATATACACAATAACCTCCATATTTAGGTTTTCCCACTACAAATTATTCTTGAGATCTCTATAAAACTTTTTTACATCCAAGAATGGTATCTAATAATGAACTATATGAATCATCCAATGACTCCATTATTTATTGTATTGACAGAACACATATTCATTTTTGAATTGTTATAATTTTTTCACATAATTAGTTGTTCTATATAATATTTTATAACTTATTATATATATATATATATCTTCTATTGATCATTAATATTTACATGGATTGATGGTTGAGAAATTGTTTGGGAAAAATAATATTTCCCCCTTTTTATTACAATTTAATGGTTCGTGCTTTCAAATTTCATGAGTATTGAGTCTCTTTCAGTCCTCATCATTGATAAAGTAGAAAGATCCTTTCTAATCAAATCATCATTTACCTTGTATTCCTTCCCATTGTGGTAATTTGTTGAGTTGTAATAGTCCTTAATCAAATCCAACCATCTGTTTTGGTTCATTTTCACATACTTTTATGTGAATATAACATGTAATCTCTTACGTTCGATATCTATTTAACACTTTTTTCTATAGAGATAATCTATCCATATCATTAATGAAATTATTAACACTATTGGATAAAAAACATGCATCGTGTAATTTCTATAATGAATCTTTAAAAGGCATGATGTATAAGAAATCACCATGTTATTTTTCAAGAGTACGCATCATAGACACTTCATCCATGAAACACTATATATAATTAACCCTTATCCACTATATTGTAGAGTCAGTAAAATTGAAGTGTCCAAAATTACCTTGAAATCATTATAATTTTATCCACACTCACCTATCTAATTGAACCTTTTCCCCTTTTGAGTTAACTTGGTAACTAGATTTGAAAACCATTAAAAATTACACGCAAAGAATGAATTATATATATATATAATCCAAGAAAAATTTGGATCTTGGTTATAATAGATTGTATTTTCCATTGTTCTGTCACCTCCATTTTTGAATGGTCTAAAAATATACCCTTTCTTTTGATTACAATAACTTTCAATGATACTTTCTATATCCATAATTCACACTTTCAAAATTTGGATCTCATCTTGTATAATCCTCAAATGATATTAATAATCTTCCTTACTCTTGTAATATATGTAAATATCATCCAGAAATAATATCATAAATTTTTTTAGGTATTCTAAAAACACTCTATTATTAATATCATTGAATATAGTGGAGGAATATTTATGTTTGAATGACAGCACTATAAATTCATAGTGCATGTATTGAATGAACCGTTTTCTTAGAAAAAGACATTTATTTTCAAACTCAATTGATGATATCAAAATCAATGATATATATTTCGGAACTATTGATTTCATTTTTTATCAAAAAAAATATTTATGTGGGCAAGATAAAAAATTTTCATTATAAAAATCATGATAAATACATTGCAATCAATATCGACACACGTTACTCCATATTTATTCTGAACAAAGATGATTGTTATGCCCCATGGGGTATCACATTGAAATTGAAAACCCTTATCCATATAATCATATAGTTGATTCTTCAATTAATCCAACTGAATCAGGTTTAACTATAAGGATACATTGATTTTGGTATATCTCCATATTTGAGTTAAATTGAATTCTCAACCTCAATTTTTGGGGGAATACTAGGAAACTCTTCAGGATAAATATCAATTTAATCATTCACAGTTACCGCATCCACAATATTTATTTTCTCTTAAACCATTTGATCTAAATAACCCCCCCCCCAAGATTGGGTATTAAAATCCATAAAATGTATTAAATTTACCTAGGGAGATCAAAGTCATCATTTCTCTAATAAATGATCATAGGTTGATTTGGGATATGAAATTTTAGTTTGTTATTCTATAAATTCATATGGGATCTATGTATCGAGAGAGGTAATCCATTACCAAAATCACATCAAATTATTATAAAGTGAGAATAATATGATTTAAAATAACCACATTCCCAAAAACATCAATCAGAAAAAAATTATAGAGATGGGATGTAATCATCGTACCACTATGAGTTATCACTAATGATTAAATATAGTTCCATTTAGGCAATGATTTTATGCTCTGAAAATAATTTATGGATATAAATGAGTGGGTAAAACTATATTCAAATAGAAAATTTATTGTTATTATTTGGATGCTTATTATATCATTCACCACTTCATTTTGATGAACCAATTATGTAGTTTTGAATTTCTATGCTTTCATTTTATCACATATATTTATATGTTATGACATCAATTATTTTCATTAACCCTATGTCTGGTTCACCTATTTTTTTATTATTGTGTGGGTATTTTATTAGGTTAGATGCTATTTTTATTCCTCGTTTCCCTACAACATTCATGTTCTTAATGACTGTTTATTCCATACATGTATCATTTCTCCATTCCTTGGAGACTATTTAATAGATGATTATTCCCATATCTTTATAATGTAGTATAATAAATATTTTTTCCTCCATATATTTTATCATTTCAATTTCTATGAAACATAATTTTACATATATTCTAATAAAATCCAAGAGAATATTGGGATAATGTAATTTTTATTTCCAAAATAATATCACATTGAAAAGTATTTTCATACCTACCAAAGTCCATTATTTCTAATCCATTTTCGAGACACCATTTTAAGACAATGAATAAAATTTTTATTTTTCATACATATTCACTGATAAAATAAATAGTTTACCTTGAATGTATCATAATTTTTTATTCAAAGGATTCAACTAATTCATTCTGATATTTTTTATCTCTAAGAATTTAATCATTTTATTGTGAAGTGTTTATGGAAAAAATATATTGGAAAATATATTCTTGGTATCCTCCAATTTCATGGAGTCAATTTATTCTGCTTTCCTGATGTTCATTTTGAGATTCTACCATTAGCCATCCTAGCCTCCAAAATGATAAATAGCTAAAAACCAATTTCATGATTCATGCACTCAAGAATAAAAATAATATTTTATTTACTATATTGATATATTACTTGGATATTAGCGGGTTTTAAGACCCACTAATTTAAGGTGGGTTTTTATGAGTTAAATACTCTATGGAGATCTATTCATTCTATACAGTAATTTAGTGTTCAGAACGGTCTGTATTATTATTTTTATCTTGAGAAATTTGGATGAGAATATCTAAGAAATATTGTACTCTGATACCCATCCCATTTTATTACTCATTTAGACAATCATTAAAATGTCCATCAAACTAAATGTTTATTAGATTCATCCTCGTTCTATGCATTGAAAAAACCAAAAAGGTTAGTGTGATTATCAAGAATCAATAATTAGGTTAATAAATCATATGATAATGAAAATAAATACAAATATATCTTTAATTATGACTCATTTATTTCATTATAGGACCAGTTAGGTTCATCCTACCTCACTTTGGGTTCAACATAGGTTGTTTTTTGTTCTATCCTATTATACTAATAGAAAAATAACTAGACCATAATTTGACACAAACTAATGAAACCTAAGCACAACAAACATACTTATTACTTAATTTTATATGAATACTAATTATTTCTCAGAATTAATATCACCCTAGAAAAAATAGATTATGTATCTTTAGATATTTTATACATGATGAACTTATTTGGTAACCATTGTTCATTATAAGACATAAATAATCTTTAAACACAAAACCCTTATAAACATATCAAATGTAATATCATTCTTCACATAATGGAAAAATAATAATGGGTGGTCTCAGATTCTCATTATGGTGCGAAAAAAAGAGTTATCAATTGAACATCAGATGTGAGAATAAGCTAATAATGTGGGTATGAGTACATAATCAATTCACAATAAAATAACATAATAAAATCATTCCCAATAAAACATGTGTCATTGATCATGAATCATGACCTAATTCTTTAGGAATGAAATGATACATGACTCATTGGAGTGTAGAGATTTGAGATAATAATGAAAATTCATGTGAACATGACATAGGTACATTTCATTTCATAAGATTGTGGCACAATGATAAGTTTATATATCATAACATATGTCATAGTTAAGAAATAATACTTCTATAACATAATGGACTAGATTATACACATTCCTAAATCATAGAGAAATTCGTATAACTATATGATTCCAATATTATATTAATAATTGGATAAAAATCCATAGGTATCTCATCATGGACCCTCATTCATAGGTTCTCCCAGCACTCTCTGCGCTTCTCCATCCTCCTCATACTTCTAGGGTTTCCTATCATGTTCAACAGTGATGGTTCTACTAATTCTACATGTCTGATACTTGCCTTCTTTACCTCGGTTTTCTTCTTCCTCTAGGGTTTCTCATTAGTTTTTCACAACCTTTCCTCTCATGGAGTTTGCATATCCTTCTGCTCCCATTTTCTCCTTCCCCTCCTTGAATAAATCTACACAATGGTGTCGGTATCAATATCCTATCATCACCCTCTTTTTTCCTACCCCTAGGCATTAGACCTCCAGGTATGTTGCCGGGTTATGTTGCTTCAGGAAGTTTGGGTTGGTGTTAGTGGAGGAGTCTGGTCCTCTTCCTCTCTATTTCCCTTGCTGGCCAATCCATCGAACTAGACCTGATATTTTTTGGGCTTGTTGTGGGTTTCAGGAAACTTGTGATGGAATTGGAGGGGGAATAGCTATTGTTTCAAGGCTTATTCTTTGTTAGTGTTGACATCTTCATTTCTATTGTGCATTCACTTATCTTCACTATGGGTTATCTTCTCAGTGATTTATTTGGGTTTCTTTTCGTCTCTGAATGTTTTGTTCTGGTGGATGTTGTTGTATTTATTTTTTAGACTTCGTCGATGTGTCGATGTCTTCCTTTGTTGGGGAGATTGTGGTTTATGGATCAATGATTACTATTTTGTTGGTATCAGGGATATGTGATAGAAGGCATGAGTTTCTTCTTTTGATCTTGGTGATGGTGATGATAATGAGTCTTGGAGTGGATGGTGGTGATATGTTGGTGATGACAGTGATGGGATGGCGGTGGTGATGCAGTGGTTTATGTTGTGGTATTACTATGAATACTTTGATAGAGGATTCCATAGGTGTCTTGCGTGATTTTTGGGGATTTCAATTGACATGTCATTCCAATTAAAGGCTTTCTGATTTTTTTTTTGTGTATCTAGTTTTTTAATTTTGTATTTGTGAACAATATTCCTAAGGGAATGTTTTTTGGCTGTTTTTTGGAATTTTGAATCAGTGTATTTACAAGAGGAAGGTGGATTTTGTACATTTTGAGGGTTCCCACATTATCCATAACAGTGGTTTTATGAAAATAATATAATTATTATTTGGACTAACAATACTTGTCTTATCCTAATAATCGGAGATATAAAGCATTACCCAATACATTATAGAGATATATTGGACCCACCCATAATATAATGACAAACCATATATATAATTATATTAATCTATATCTATATATATATATCGGTGTGTTCCACCTAAACACAAAAATAATTATAATTCCAACGTACACTAGTAAATCAATTCGAAAGAAATGGGTTTTATAAAAATTCCCACAAGACATTATCAAAAACCATATTGAAAAATAAATCAGATGGTATAATTATAGAATATCTGAAGTGATGTATAAGAAACATTAAATTATATTGAAATAGATGAAAAACACACTATAAAAGAATTTAAATTACTCTAAAAGATAAGAAGAAATACCCTTTTTATTTTTATAATATTTATATTAAAAGAAAATAATTAATAAAAGAAATGGAATAAAAATAAATTTGGAAAACCATGAAAACATTGAGTTAAAACTTGTTAATCAAAACAAAAAATATGGAATGGAATTAGTTTTATAAAAAATGATTAAAAAGATACTCCTTTTCACACTTATGTAAATAAATTCAAACACTATAGAAAATGACCCCTGAAAAAGATAATAAAAATTGAATCCTTATATTATTTTATAAATAAATTCAACATAAATAGATAATAAACTCAAGTGATCATTTAAGATTATATAAGAAAATTTATAAAATAAATTAACAATATTAACATGGAGGATAAATAATATCTACATAAAAGATGAGATAATGTCAAATACACTTATAGGAATGATTCTAGTTGAGTTGTGAGACAATAAAAGTCGATGTTGTAAAAATACATGTAAAAAATTGTTATAAATATAGAATAATAAAATATATTTGGTTTAGATAGAAAGAAAAAACAATTTCACCACATAAAAATTTACTCATAAACAATCTCCATTTGAATGTGATATTGGAAAGAATCCCTTGTGAATTTGCAACATTTTGAATCAAAATATAGTGAAAGAGAGAACCAGAAATTGGTTTTTAAATAACTTGAATTTCATGAAATGTTTGATAAAAACGTTCGTGTGATAATTTATACACCACATAAAATAATAGAAGTGTTGCATATCAGGAGTTTTTTAACGACTAGAAAATTTGGATTATAAAACATTACCATTGTTACTAATTTACATGAATTATCCTTAACCTAATATATAATAAATATACCCATATTAATCAATAATTTTAGATTATTATCCATATCTACCACATTTCATACTTTGTTTTTCACTCACATTCCCAATATACCCTATATTAGGGTTGAATTAGGGTTTTTAGTTCTTCATATTTCTCACGATATATTGTAATTATTTTAGTAAGAACAATACACACCTATAATATCAAAATCAAACATTCTATATATGTGTATAAAATTAATGGAAAAATGAATTGAACTTGGTTCATCATAAAGGAATAATATCTTTACCATAATTCAATGATATATCTATATATTAGGGTTTAACACTACTAAATTTAGATGTTTAAAATGCTTTATAAGGATTACCAACTAATCAAGGGGAACTATTTATTATTTTATTATTCTCTTCATTGAGATAAAGGAAACAAAGGATGAGATATGATTATCAGTTACAATAATATTCAAAAAAATCAAAACATTAGTATAGTAAATCGTTTTTCCTTGAGATTCTATTTATACTTCCAATATAGATATTCAACAGAGTTTATCTAATAACTCTATTCACTCTCCCAATTAGTCATGTTTTCCAAAACCCTATATATTATACTCTTCTTCTAGGTTTTTTTATTTTACCATAATTTGGTTTAGTATAATAGACCTACCATAGGATTTAATGTGGTTTTATAAGTGATTGAAAAACTAAATTAATACATGAAAATTTGATCCATATATACTCAGTTAAAATTAAAATTAAATATTCTAATTATACTAGAGACTATGCTCTCACTTAGTAGAAACATGCCTCATTTCATGAACTTCATGACTTCACAAAACTTGTGGAGGGGTTCTATTCTTCATTAAATGGTGTCTAACAAAAAAATAACTACATAAATTTTTTTAAATATATTCTCTTTGAATCCTTGACATTTTTGTAATGATACATCCATTCTTAATAAAAAATTGAACCTATAATGGAATTATAATATTATTCATGAGGTTTAATTACTGTTAACTATTAAGCCACCCATTATTCAATATTCATGATCCTATTTCATCATAAAGCATGACATTTTGACACGTTCAACTTTATTAATATTTTATCATTTAACCAATCAGAACATGCAATTTCTTATGCATTGTGATCACCAAATATTTGAAATCACATGATTTACCTAAAAAATACATTATTAAATCAAAACAAATTAATGAAATGTAACATTAAGTACCAACTATATTGAAGTCATAAACATTTTATTTTAAATAAAAAACTTTAAGATACTCAACATACATTCTAATTTTTTATCAACCCCAATGGAGTATTATGATTGTGTTCATGTTGAAAATGAAACATATAAATTTTCTCAATGACTCATATGATATAATCCAATGATTTTTATAACAATCACCCGTTCAATTAGTTTAAAAATATGTAAAAGCATCAGTCCTTTAATTGTGCGGCAGTTGTACTCATAATGTTACACATTTATTTTCATAATCTATATAATACTTTAAAATTCATCTCTTTATACTTCATGTTCCTTGAAATAACTTCAAAACAACATCTAATACACGAAAAATACAATATAACAACCAAATTGTAGCTTAAATATCAATTGTTTATTTTATATTAATCCTCATATATAATTATTCAAGTCATGCTCACAGTACAACTTTTTATCTTTTTTCATTCAACCCCTCCCAATATCTTGAAATTTTATTGACTTTTTACAAAAAAAATGTAAATGGATTGTCCAATTATAGAACGAATCAAGAAAAAACTTCAAGAAACTTTTCTAATAACATATTCAACAAGAAATTATCTAAACTAATATGAGTCAAATATTTTTTTTGAAAACAAGATAACATGAAAATTTATACGTTATTTTCATAATTCCAAATATATATTTTGTCTCTACTACCTCCCATTGGATTTTATATCCACTTTAACAATATACCAAACAAAATATAAATCCCATAAAATAGAAAAACATTATAGATATAGAATTATGTATAGTGGGGAGACGGAGATTATGAACCTCTTTAAGATTATGGAGGTTGAAGAAGACCGAGGGTTAACATATGCTTCTCACATTTCATTTTTTCCAGTGGTTCATCATTATTTCTACAACTTTTTGATCTATCACCACATATTTTAGTTTTATAACACCCTGTTATGTTATATCTATAATAAAATGCTACTAAATATAATTTATCTACATAGTGGGGAGGAGGTTAGGAGGCTAGGGAAAATGATATTTCTTCCTAGCTTCTTCTTTAATCCAAGGTAGAAATGTTAGAGGATAATTTTAGTGTTTATTATTCACTAGAGTATGCTGACAATATGGAAGAGAGAATGATTTTTTTAGAAACAAATAAAGACTATTGTTAGTGGATAAACAATAAATTTCCTATTTTTGTAAAGTGGATTGTTAAAAGTGGATGAGTTCATCCAAACATGGGACAATATGGCATATCAATATGAATACCTTATCAATGATGGTTTGGATAAAAAGGTAACTGATATTAATTAGAAATTATATAGGGAGATTTATTCTAACCATTTTCAATCTTTCTTTAAATAATTTTGTTATATCCTTATGTGCCCGATGTTTTCTTCTTGAAACTTGTAAGGTTCCCAATTTTTCCATAAATATTCTTTTAAGAATAAAAATATAATTTTTATTCAAATGGTTCTAAACCACAGTATAATTATTTTAATATTGATGTACCAGATTCTTGGTTAGCTCTATCAAAATTTGATTACCACAATAAACTAGCATGGGTTACATTATATCCTCTCTAATATTCTCCAATTTTTATTTAATCTATTCTATTTGTGTAAAATCCTTGGTATATTAAATATACATCACATCTGTGATAATGATAATGGTTCTTTATTATATACTTTTGAATGACCAAATAAGCATTATCCCAATAGAAAATGGAACATACTCTTAGGGATTACCTATATATGATATCTCTACTTGAATCCCCACCATGTTAGGAATACAGTTATTTTAATTCCTGAGAAAATACACCACACTATAAACAATTTTCCATCATATATACCTCACAATTCACTTTATAACTATGAGATTCTCATATATATGGAAACTTTTGGTAGCAGGATGCCAATAATTTTTTAAAGAATATATTCAGTCTTATTGTTGTTTGATGAAAGAAGATTACAATCATCCTCTGATAGAGTTTTATATCTATTTCCTTACTTTCCTCATGTTTTTAAATAATTTGTAAAACAATTATTGATGTTAAAACTCAATTTCTGTCAAGAATCTCAAAATTATTCAATAACACATTAACATATTTACCTTGAGAAAAAAAAATTAAAATCCCGATGTGGATAACTTGACTCCCAAGTAAATATGTTATCTCTCTAATACTTGATATTTCAAACTCCATTCTCCTAATTAAAGAAAAACTTTCCCCTAAATTATACATACATAATCTTAATTTTAAATCATCAACATAAAAGGGTAAAATAGACATCTCCTCCTTGATTAATTTTACATATATATTATGATAAAACTATCATATTTTAAATTCTATAACTAATTAAAATTTAACCTATTTAGAATACCATGCCTACAGTTTCTATTTCAAAACATATAGGTTCTTTTTCATTCAATACTCCTTTAATTAGTCATTCCAAAATAGAAAACATAGTGGTTGTTCAATAAAAACATATTCATTAATAATAATATTTAAAACTGTTTTTTGAAATCAATTTTTCTGATTTTCAATTTTCTCTATAACAATATAGAACATAATAGTATTATTGATTATATACTTACCATCATTGAAAAAAATTATTTCATGTTAATTCCTTGAACTTATGAAAACCCCTTACACAATAATCTTCCCCTAATCGGAAACAATTTTCTATGTGCATCATGTATAATTTTAAAAACCTGTTTTTCCATTATTTTATAATATTTTGTCCTATCCACCTGCTCACATGCATTATTTTTTTCAAATCAATGAAACAATTTAATCATGTCCCTAAAACATTACTCATCCTTCACTGATTCATTAAATGATGTTAGTTTCACTTGAGACAATAAAATAGTGTAATTTCTAATTTTCATCATCCATGATTCCATTATTATAGTTACATCAATTAGGATATTTGACTCATAAAAATCAAATCATAATTTTATATGTGGACTAACTGGTTTACTCCATTATAAAACTTCTTCTTCATGTTATTCAGCATCTAAATCCTCCAGAGAAGTTGGATTTTGAGAACAGCACATAATTTTATCTACATATTCTTATCTAAAATTAAAAAAACTAAAATGTATAGTTCTAAATTTCTTTGTAGTTTTTTACAATATTTTATAGTTATATACTCTCTACAATATTATTCATCATTTTGAGTATTTTTTAGGCTTCACTCATGATGATGTAGCTTAAAATATCCCTTTCTGTCTATTTTATGCGTGTTTATTCCTTGTTTTTAATGTATCATCTACTCCCAAATACTCTATATTGAATCAACATTGGTTTTATTTTTTGAAAATTTTTTATGGGGACATTATTTTTTCAGGGATCACTAAATTATAATTTTTTGTGCACACTACTTCTTTAATAGCTTCCTTCGAATAATGGGGAGATATGCGACATTCAATGGGATATATTTTTTTACCATTTTTTCAACACATGATTTATCCTTTATCAAACACATAAGTATAGTGTTTTTATTAGTTATTAATATTTTTTTGATACCATACTTATCCAATTAATTTTCAACCTCTTTCCATGTATACTATGTCTCACTATCATATGAAAGAACCATGATTATTCTCCCAGTTACATTTTAAACTCTTAACTAAAACCGATTGATAGATTTAACAAATCCATATTGAAATAAATAAACAAGATACAACCGATTCTATTTTATTATTCAAGGGAAAAAATTATTTATTTCTCATAATATGTGTAACATTGTGTGATTTTAAAAGAATAGCATTATGTTCAACATCGTATTCAACATGAAACTCTAAGCTTAAATGATAGGTGAAATATATATCCATTATAACCGACATATTAGATTGACAGTTCTAAATAGTATTATATTATTTATTTAATATATAAATATATATGCCATACTCAATATAAAATACCAATAAATTTTTATTATGCAATCAATCATTTTTTTGAAATGTAATTTTATTATTCAAAAATATATTTTGTTCGAAACTAATTTTATTATTTTTGTGAGAATAAAATATAATTATTTTTTTGAAATTTTTTGAAACAAAAATTATAACATTAATTAATTTGTTATATCATAATTATAACATAAAGTGAAATTAATGGATTTTCTGAATAATATTGATTTTTTAGTGAATAGTTAAAAATACCTAATTTTTTTGTCCATCATTTCATTTCAACAAATTATTGTATTTACAAGTCTCATTTTGTTTTTAATATTATTTAATGTAACATAATAATTACTTAATTATATTTAACCCCATTTATTAAATTTAAATCACATTTTTATAATAATTTAGTACATCTTTATTTTTGGGATTAAAAATGCGATTTTTCTAAAAATAGTTATAAAGTTCACACTGTTTCACATTATTAATTAATTAAAACAAAACCTAATGATGAATTATTTAAAATAAATTTAAATATTATATTTAATTGAAATTTAATTTTCATTAATACAATAATTGTCATTAGTAATATAGTTAATATAAAATATTCACGTGCATGAAAAATACACTTCTTGAAAACAACTTTTTCATCATATCTCTGTATTTTTATTTTTAAATTAATTTTTTCAATTATGTAAACTTAATTTTTTAAATTGTATTTATTAAATAGAATCTGAATAATATATATTAACTAATATAAGCAACATAATTATTTTTCCAAAATGAATTCTGAAAATAATAAAAATTAATAACTATAATTAAGCTGAAAATGGGTTTATTGGGTGTCAAACTAAAAAGATACTTGTTATAATGAACACATAATTTGACTAAAATAAAATTTATGGCCATATTTAGACTTTACTATGTCTATATCTCTATAAGGGTCCTTTCTGGATCCTTTTTAGTTTTCAAAAAATGTGTATAACTTTTTTTAAAAAAAATTACAAGTGTACCACTCACCTAACTTATAAATGGAATCCCCATCTCCTCTCTTTTTTATTTCCTCAAAGACCATTTCCATTCCCAATAACATCCCAAACATCTTATAAATTATGTACGCATGACCTAGAGCCCTTATTTAGATAATATATCCATCCAATGAAGAATTTTCGTTCTTACCAAAAGAGGTTATGTGAAAAATATATATCAATTTTAACCATGTGTTTTTATTTTGTTTCTTCTTCCAACTCCTTAAAATATAATTGAATTATTTGGATATAATATCTCTAGTATACCCCATATAATGATATTTTATTATGTTAATGGAAGAAGATAAATTTGTCTCATATTCCATCAAATGGGATACAAAATCATCATTCGTGTTTACAGTTGAGTATCACCACACAAATCATTGTAATTTTTTTTCCATAATCACCTATCACGGATTATTATAACAATTATATTAAATTATATATGTTATATTTTTAATATATGTGTACTTATTGAGTTATCGTATCACATATACCTTTCTACATACAATTCCATGGGGGATACAGTAGTGTCCCTCGTGTGTACATCAGATTACCACCTCACAAACCGATGTGTTATGTCTTCCACTAACTCTGAACATGGAGGGTAATAAGGATAAATATAATTAATATATGTGATATAAATGAAATAAATAAAATTTTAATGAAATATTCAACATTTTAAAAATATAATATATCATTTTTTTTCTTACAATGAATAATTATAATGTTGTTCTTGTGTACGTGTGGACTGCCACCTCCAGGAAGCGATGTGATTCTGGTTTCATCCCCACAACACATGTTTGATATATATAAGAATATTTAATGAAATAATATGGTATCTTTTATATTATTATAATTCCAAATTGATAAAATAGTATTTTCCTTCAATCCATAATTATCTTTGACAAACTGAAATGTAACTCATGAATATATACGACCTACTGTCCTAATGATTGTAACATAGTTCATTTTTCATCACCATATTTCATGATTAGTTTTTATATAATAATTGATTTATAAACATGAGAAATTTTTCATGATAATTATTCTATATATGTTTATTTGATTATATCTTTTACCATGTTCAGCATAGAAAGTCATTTTTAAATAATGAACTAAACACCCTAAAAACACCTGATGTGGTATTAACTATAATTAATTATTTCCATATTTCATTGCAAATAAATAACATAATAATTTAGTTATAGGGTATTAAATCTGAAAATGATATAATGAAATCAAATAATTGATATAATATTCTTATATATGAGTTAATGGACACACATGGAATATATTGAATGGATGTAAGTGTTTTCTCATCTCACTTTTATTTGTGACACATATTACCTACGCACCACTTGTTTTTATTTTTTGGTGTATATAATAAAATTTTTAAATTTAATAACATGAATACTTAATACATCATGGTATTTTATGTTAATATTTTAATTATTTCATTATAATGGAATTGACATGAAATTCATAAATTGGTATTGAATTACTAAACACAATTTATTTTCATTAGGTTATGTTACTTATTCCTTGATATTTTTATGTCCCGGATATGTGTGTAGTGACTTCATATTATCCTATATTTTATCTCAACTTTTATTATGTGGTTCTACATTTGATACACATAATCAATTCTTTGATTAATTCTTAAAATAAATGGATTGTTTATTAAGGTTTACTCATCACTAATATAAGACATATGTTTATGCTATGAGCCAATATTAATTTGTTTGGTGTATATATTACACATTGACATGTTATATCATGAAAATCATTATTTTAATTATATTTAATGTATCATTTGATGTTATTCTTCAATTATTTTATGCTTGAAGAGTTACTATAGAGTAAAAGGATTTATGTTAGAATTTCCTTTCTTTTAGGATTATTTGGGTTCAATGTTCTTTTTTAGTAATGTCATATGCATCCCAACACATGAAAATTTGAAATTTTATTAACCTTATAACTACTTTATAAGTGGATAGTAGGGTATAACAATGTTTATAATGTGTGGAAAAACAAGTAACACCCTTCTAGAAAAATATCCAAGGAGACGAGTTTTAAAATTTATTTATAAATAAAACATCCAAAAACTAAACAACTATTTAACAATGAATACATAAAATTAAAAAGAACTATCTAAGTTAAATAAATTGGGCTATTGAATAAATTGGAATATATTAAAGAGTCAATGTTGTTACACCCATTCAGGTGCATTCAATGCCAATTATTTAATTTCCACATATGAATATATATTTATTCAATTATCATTGATCCAAATTTAATCAGAATAATAGCAGGTCTCATTCTCTAATGATAGAATGTATTCTAATCTTTACAAAAATTATTTTTCGTTACTTTCTCTAGCCTGATGAATAATTTACACATCACTGTATCATTTATTAACTAGGTTAAATACCTCAAATTTTTTATAACAAAATCGAAGTATCTATCATTGTTGGGTTCACAAGCATTAGATCATTGATTAAGTAGCACATATAAATGTTTGAAGGATAATAAAAATCAAATAATGATTTTTCAATTTATTTTTTTATCAAATTTCACTAATGTAGGATTTTCAATTCTTTCACAGGAACAACCATTTTTTTGGATAAATAAACTCTTTGATGATATCTCACCCATGATTACTTATTATGTATCATAGGAATGGGAACCAAATCATGTGTGAAAACAAAAGATTAAATTTAATTCAAAGGTATAAATAATTAATTATATAAACATAAAAATAGTATAAAATTATTGGCAATAAAATATGGAATCAAAATAAATCATTAAATTATCTTCCCGTTCAACAATACTACGACACTATGAAATTTTTCTAGCCATTCTCTAAACACAACATGAAAAATAAATAAATAAATATATTATTTTTATGTCGATGATAGGACCCCCGAAAGATACCGTAGATGATCATAGAATAATAGTCATCACCTTTTTTATCACCACAACAAACCAAACCATCGTTCCACTGAAAAATGATCAGATTTGTGCTCGCTCCTAGTGTGCAATGTGAGAGAGGCACAGCTAGAAAAACTATATGCACCATTAGTGTGTCGTAGAAGAAAGGAGTCAGACTAATGGTAACAGGAAGATGGTGGTGGTAGAATAGTTTATTTCTATAGAAGGTGAGAGGACCAGAGTTCGTGTGCCTAGTTTTATTATATGGATGATGGTTGATCCTACTGATTTTCATCATAGTATATGAAGAAGAGGACAGAAAGGTGGCTGGGAGAGGAGGTGGAAAAAGCTCTACTAATATGGAACATTTTTTCTATGAGAGAAGAGGGTCACCCCTCTTAGGGTTTTATCCCCCCCCCCACATGTCTAGATAAAGGTCCCTACCAATCAAATATAAAGAATAATGTTTCATGTATAATAATAATGAAAACAATAAAATGTTAATAAAAATAATATTAATGAAATTAGAATTATATTAAACTATATACATAAATTATACTACTTATATAATTAAAAGATAATGTAATATTATATTATATATATATACATTTAATTAGGTATATTAATATAAGACAATTTGTAATTAGATAAAATTATAATCTATATACATAAAGAAGAAAATAATAATAATATTGATCTAATATAATGATGAAATGATAAAATGAATACTAATATTAGTAATAATACTAAAATATATAATGATATACAATAATTAATATAATACTAATATAGAAAATTAAAATAAATATTAATATTATTAATAAACTAATAATGAAACTAATATTAATCAAACTACTAAAAATAATAAATGTGTTTTAAAAAAATGTTAATAAAGTAATATTAATACAGAGTATTAACAAAAATAAGTAACAAATAGTAGTATATAATTAACTAAAAATGAAAAAAATAATAAATCTTTAAAAATATAATAAAAACTAAAAAATTAAAAATGATTAAATTTTTTAACTAAAACCAAGTTAAAAAATTATAAAAATACAAGTGAAACCCGTGTACATAAAATCAACCACTCTTAAGATTTTGGATTTTGGGAAATGAATCATGAAATAATACCCAAGTGGAGCCATAGACAAATCAAAACATCAAGATTAAAAGTTCCTAAATTTTAACTCTATTTTACCCACAAAATATCATGTTTCATTTAAAATTTCAATTTTCAAATATAGTTTTCCTTCCAATTGGAATCTTTCTAAAATAATCCTACACTGATGCATCAGGTGACCTACCTCGCCATTACACTCATCACTCAAACAATTTTGTTATAATTTTTCTCAATTCTTATACACATCCATGCTTACCATAATCATTCCATGAATTTTACATCTCCTATAGTGAAAATAAAAAATAATAAATTTATCTCAAGGACATAACGTTAGTTTCAAATGTATCTGAGGTTGTGGGATGGTGGGTCATGAAAAATTTCGATTTTATGTGGAAAAAAGGAGGGTTGAATCTTTAAATAAATGTAGGATAAGTCTTAATCCAAATGTATCCATCCAACATTCACTATCCAACTATTAAAACATTTCTTGTCCCCAAGAATATGAAAATCCAATGTTCCTTTTCATTTTTCTATCAATTTATTTCATTCATTCTATATTTTTTGACGAAACACACTCAAATTGGATGGGTAGTAAAAAAATTGTTAGTAACCCCATAAAATAAATATCAGGAAAAATACCAATGAATGGTACAAAGGTAGAATTTTTGTTGTATCATATTAGTGAATGTAGGTAATATAAAGAACTATTTATATCTTACAGTAATGACTAATCAATTTTATTAGTATCCCAAAAATCGAGGGTTATCACGTAATGACCAAAAAATTACTCATTGTTTGAACCGAAAAAGATATGCATTCCCATATCAAAATACATGTAATGAATGTGGATACTATGTAATATAACACATATGATCAGGATGATATAATGTAAATCTATGTTAATTAAATGAATAATTCCCCTCAAACAACCCTCAATGTGAATAAATATCCCCCCACGCATATAATGGAAATTATCATGAAAATATTCAAGAAAAAGGTAGGGGTATTGGTTGCTAGATCATCTTATAAATGCCTATTTAGGGCTTCTGAGAGATACATGATGGATAAAATGTATGGGTGGCTTAATTAGTCAATGGGGGGTAAATTGAACTGTTGATTCAGTCATTTTAGTGAAACATTTAAACATTATATTTCTCTAATGGAAGAACATTGGAATTTCTAGAGGAAAAAACATGTTCAAGATTATCTCAAGAAGAAGAAAAATTATAGATGATAGAAAAGTGGGCAATGATCCTCAAGGGTATGGAAATAAAATGTTTGAAAACAGAAATGAGCATGAGTAAAAATAATTTTCTCAAATAAAAGAATGTTTATTTAAAAAACATTCAAAGCATGAAATAATATTTGAAATCATCTAAGTGAGGGTATTAAGAATAAAAGAATTCCAAATAGGAATCATGTGGTCAAACTTAATTGGGATACATTTAGTATGTTCCTAATTGTGTTATAATAAAAATGAAATCATTTTCATATGGATTCAAAAATGATAGAAATGTATGTTTTTTAAATTTTTTATTTTTTAAATTTTTAATAATTTCATTTATATGGTCTGTTTAGAAGAAAAAATATAATAGAAAATAAATCACTTCCACGTGTAAGTGTAGATAGACAAGGGAAGGCTGACTATATTTGATTATGATCCAATAATGATATACCTTGTAAAATCTGTACCTAGAAAACACATAACTACATCATATGAAAGAAGCCACACCATAATAAAAATAAAGTGTATTCTAAATATATGTATGATGAATTCAAATTCAATATAGTTCTATGTGATGATATATTGTGTTAAATGAATTCCCTTTTACTAACTAAAAAATAAATTAAATTTAACTTAATGTAGTGAAAGGAAAACAAATAAATGATAGGTTTTCTCAAATTGTGTGATATGGTTACTTCATATTTATCTGTATGTTGATGAAACTCCATCAGTATTAAACAAAAATTTATACCATCAATATTATTCTTTATCCTTGAGAGCATGGAATTCAATTGATCAAAATAAAATTATCATGTATGTTACACAAAATCTCAATGGAAACATGTCAAAAAAATGGATTGTTTGGAATGAAATAAAGATAACCCTACTCATAAAGAAATGAATATACTTTTTCTAAAGAAAAACTCACTGAATAATTGATTTTTTTGAAATGGAATCATAATTATGATCAAGAACATTACATTTTTTAGTTTTCATGAGATAAGAAATTCACTTACGAGAATATATCAGTTGTCATATTATATACATCATATCATTGAATGAATTTTTTGGGATGATGATGTATACAAATTCATTTTCCCCAAAAACCACTAGCATTGGAAAATCCACTAATTTCTAACTCTGTGCATGTTTGATGAATGGAGGAACCAGATCGGGCTCAATTAGAGTAGGAAACTCCATTATTTCATTAATGTTATCTTTTTCAAAATATTCTTCTATACTACCATTTCCATATTTCTTCATTGTCACATGTTGAACCATGTACTCAATATCATAAAGGTAATCACATTCTTATATTGTTTCTTGATAATTATGAGTGTTCTCTTCCCCCAACACTGACATATTTTATGACTCTTGAAATGTTTCAGAATCCCTATTTTAGAAAACATTTCAAAATCACACAAATTTTTAGAAGGAGGTTATTTGGTGTCATTTATTGTGACGACGTATTTTGTGTGGTAATTAATGTTGACTTGGTTCAATTATAAATATATCATGGTAAATAAGGGTCTCAATTCAATATACTCTTCATCCGCAAAACGTGTGATTTGATGGACATTTTATACATCCTTTTTCATTTTTGGATGTATGGTTGTGAAATCCTAGAATAAGAACATAAAATCACATTTTTTAGGGACAATTATGTTCAATATAATGGAGGACTACGATATCATATAAATAAAATGTGATTTGATTTAATAACTAAATTGTGATGGTTATGAGTAATCAATGGTATGATAATATGCTGGTTCAATATCATTATCAACATCAGGAAATAATTGTTGTTCAAATGGGACCTCTATTAAACTCTCCTCAAAAGAATTTTTTGGAATTATTTCATCAAGTGGTAGTGAGGTGGCTTGTTTTGAATGATGATTCTTTTGATTATATAAATTCTTCTATATCTTTTTTATGGAAAACAACATTTCATTACACTCATATTGACGTTCAAACCTTTGATTTTTCTTAGTGATAGTAGAAAACAACATGCTACCAATTATTTAATCACTTTTTTGACATGAATTATAATGTTATAAATTGAAGGAATGAATTTTCTTTGAAAATGATCATATGGTGTGTAGGAACTAGATGTATAATATGGTGATGAATTCTCACATGGATCTTGACATGCACTTGAATAAATTCTTTTATAATAAAAAGTATTAACTGGAGACCTCATGTGTGGTGAATAGTTATATATCAAATTGTTAGTTGTTACTATATTGGGAGGGTATTGATTGTATTTATATTGTGATGAACACAACATTATCAACTTCTATGTTTCATGAAATCTTTCTTGAAATGATAAAATAATTCTCCAAATAGATCTGAACATTTTTTTAATTTTTTTTAAATTTTTACCTAATTCACACTTTTTAAGGCACTTCTAATTCTACAAAATACTATAAAATCATTGACCATGGTCAAACCACAAATATAATGTGCATAGACATAGGGAATATCATTTTAGAAAATTTTTTATTATCATGAGTTTTAAAAGTGATAAACAATGAAAACATCCAGAAATTAAAAAACTATTAAAATTTAACTAGAACTATCGATGATAAAAAATGAGTTGTGTAATAAATTTGATAATATGTATGTTCTAGAGTGTTGAAGTTCATTCAGGTTCATTCAATTCCAATTATTAGATCCTAAAATTCTGAATATCAATTTATTCAATTATCGTTGATTCTAAATTTAATAAATGTACTATCATGTCTCTATTTTTTATGCTTTCTGCAGGGGCGCGCTTCGTCGTTCCACGATTCATCGATTTTTTCCCTATATTCCTACATTCCAATGGTAGGAGGCATTCAACTCATCTTTAAAGATGTTTTCTCCTTGATTGAAACAAGATTATGGTATGTTCTTTCCTTATTCCTTGGATTCCTATTCGGATATCGTTGCCTAGTCCGGGTCTCACTTAAATATACAGACAATGTTTATGAATCTCATTCCTAGTTCTATATGCTTGTTGATGCCAATTAATTACACTACTTCTGTCAAGACATTCCTAGGGGTCTTGACATGGCACTAACCTTTGGTCTAAGTAGATGGTAACATCATGGAAGTTGGGGATTCTCTAGATGTGTAGATATTGGAAGACATGTATTCTTCCTCATAAGAGGATAGTTCAAGGACATGGAACCTGAGGTATCCCATGTCAGTCATGGTGTATCTTTTTCTAGAGGAATTTATCTAAGGTTTTCCTCAGCTTCCTATGTTTAACATGGGGTGTGAAATTATTTTAACATCCTGTAGAGATGGTTATGCCAAGGACATTTTTTATGAGGTTTTCCTCAAACACCCCATGTTCAACATGGGTTAGGCCATGAGTTTAACGTCTTTTGGAGATGAAATTAGAGTGAACAGAGCACCACATGGAGGTGAATCAGATTGGTACATCCCATGTAGGGATCATTGTATGTGTTTACGATGTGGAGGGATTAGAATGTCTGATAAGAGTGGACATAGAGTGGTGTGTCACATTAAAGGAAGATATCACATTGTGAATTCATATCTAGATACCACTAAGGGAATATTAAGTTGATTTCACCCTATAATGGGGGACACAAGATGGATGGATAAGAATACTCAATGAGAGTGGACCCAGGGTGGTGTGTCCCATAAAGGGAAAAAATCACACCATCAAATTTGATCTAGACACCACTTATGTAAGATTAGGTAAAGTTCACCCCAAAAGGGGGAACGCAAGGGTTTACAATTGGGTGGGATTGAACCTCGAAGAGGCTTTCTACATAACCTGTGTAGAGGGTAGGGAAATGAACACACATTGTTTGAATGGTGATGAAGCAGGGTGTATATAAAGGACAACAACCTGGAGACAAGTTTTGGCTTACTCATGGTTAGCGGACCATCCCAAGAGGGACACACTTGGTTGGATGGATATGGATTGTGTAGGGATTATGCAAGTTTGGATTCCTGAGTGCCGAAAAGCATAAAAATTGGTTGGATTGAATGATCTCACCAGGATGTGTCTTCCCTGGTAAGGATCTGGATGGATGATGAGGGATTGAACCAAGAGTGTAGATGGAGAATGAGATGGAACCAATATGAATATGATTGTAGTGTTTTTAATGACCCTCAGGAAGGCTTCCTACAAATCCCCATGAAGGGTAATCAAATTCCACATAGCTTATTGGGGAGACAGGACATAAGAGGAGGCAATCCGTTATTATGGAGAGCATGGATGAGGACCCAAAGGGAATGGAACCTCCAGGCTAGGTCATGATCATCTTGAAACAAAAACGCTCAAAGGAGAGACCAAAATGTGAAATGGATTATGGGATTGAAACTTAGGGAGGCCTCCTATGTATCCATGTGGAATGGAATTAATTTCAATGTATTTTAGGGTGGGGTATAAAATCGGGGTGCACACAAAGGAAAATGTCCCAGTTACATGATGGGGTTTACACATGGTTAGAGGCCCATTACAAGAGGGAAACTATTGGTTGGAGGAGTTTGGATTGAGGGCAGGGACTATTCACAGTTTGATACCCTAGAACTAGTCAGACACTACTAAGGGGTGGACCATGGATATGGTTCCCAAGAAATAGGAAATTTAAGTTCTCTAGTGCTTGGGGTTGAACATTAAACATGATTCCTATGTACCTTTTCTAGGAGACAGGGATCAAAACCCATGATTTCGAGATAATATAGTTTTAAATATTAATGGATGAAAGTGGTGTATAGTTTAATGTCATGTGGGATGAGGATGAACTAATGTGAAGTGTTTGGGACCGATGGGTGATAGGCTTGAACATCTGTGAGGTTTCCTACGTACCATCCTTGAAAATGGAAAGGAGAAAAGTCCATATAGTTTAGAAAAATGGGGCATTTTTCTTAACCAAAAATATTTTCCAAAAAGGATTTCATTGTCCAATTTACTCAAAACTAATGTGATTCATTCTTGGTGTGAGAAATTATAGGAAACAACAGACTTGATGATAATGATGAAATAGTGTGTCCACGATGGGTGGTGAATGGGGATTAAAAATGGAATCAGCCCATGTGCCACTAAGAAGTGGCAGTGATGGATGGGTCTTATGAAGGGAAGCTACCTAGTTTCCACTAACGATCAAAAATGGTGGATGTTGATTATATATGGAAGAATCATGGGTGCCTCTATGGAGAGGAAATGGTGAATGGGTATTATGAATAGATTTTGGGTAGGTGGTTCTATGGAGTAGAAATGGTGGATGGGTCTTATGCATGGATGTAGCCGAGTTCCGCTATGGAGCGAAATTTTTTAAGGGGGATTACACATGGAAGAAGCCCTATGACACTAAAGAGAAGAAATGGTGGGTGTGGCTTATGCATAGAAGATGCATGTGTGCCCCTTAAGAGGAGAAGTTGTGGATGGGGATTACGCATGTAAGCTACCTGTAATGTCTTACTAATGTCTTGAAATAAAGGAATCCAAAATCACTGGTGGGTTAGGTATATAATTTGGGCCTACACCTATGTGTTAGTGCACAAAAGGGATAACTCCTAAGGAATTGCAATCAGTCTGAACAAATGGAGAATATAATTGTTAATCACATTACCAACATTTAGAACATAGTGAGGGAGGCATGACGAAGGGATATAACTGCTGACCATATTCCAAACAAAGCATCCACATTGTGTTTTCCTGAAATAGAACCAAACAAATGAGGGCCATATGCTTATCTTATTAGATGCAGAGGCCAAATATGATGTCTTTTCCAAATTCTTTCAGGGCACTAGAACAAAATGGATGGTGAGATGAAGTATCATGGGACAAGTCCATTAGAGGGTCCCTTCATACTTGAAAGATGATGAAGATCCAAATGAAGGACACACAAAGCATGAGGTGGAGTGATGTAATGCGCGAACAGATTCCAACGCTCTTGAAATTATGCCACGGTAATCATGGAATAGTTTAAATACATTTAGTGAGGACTATTGAAATCTTATCCTTGGTTCTTAAGGCATCTCATGTTTAGAGCTAGAGGCATCCTATTTTTTCAATATAGGGTGTACAACAGTTTGTAGTCATGTAGAGATGATTGTTAAGCATAAGGCGCCTAGAAATGGTTTTTGTGTGACTTATGAAAGAGTGGCATTTTCGGGTCCATCCAAGCATAAGAGCTAGATGAGGTGGTTTTGAGTTGTAGTTTGATGAATGGTTCTACTCAAGGTACTCGGTGAATTGACGATGAGAATCTCAATTCATGACCTGAAAAAGAGTATAAGGAGAATATGTCAACCCAAGGTGTTCTAGAGAATTTTTAGGAGTATCTCAAACCCTAGTATTCCATACGTGTTTTGGGGGTTTTCATGGTAAAATGCCACCACCTTGGCCCAAAATATTCATGGTGTGACTCTCCATTTTTTGTGGGTCACAGTGAAAGTAGCAAAGGGACTGGACTGAAGGGCTGGGACCATAGCCCGTCAATGATCCCAATGTGGGTGTGGGGACACAAACCCTCATGGTATGGAATGGTGGATATCTATGTGGTATCTTCACATAGGATAGTGCTTCTCAAAGGAATTATGGTCACGAAGCATTGGATCTTGTGATGGATGGGGCTTCCCGAAGCTCAAGGTCTCATGAAGGAGCTTTATGAAATAAGTTACTTTATAAAGGATGGTTTCTTAATAAAGGAAGGACTTCAGCAGATTAGGTCATAGCCTTAGAAAAGAGAACTATATTATTGGTGTGCTCTGTGAAAGATTAATGCTTCACGGAGCCTCAAGAAACCTGAAATGGGTTCCCTTCTTCTTAAATGGTGGAGGCCTTCGTGAGCACTGTGAAATTAGAGGTATGATGAAAGGGTGTAGTAATCGTGTTTATGAATGTGGGTGAGCATGCAATTTAAAGGAAACTTAAGTTTGCAAGGATCACCATGTAGAAAAAATGGACACTCTGAAGAGGATGGTTTTTTGTTATCAAAGGTGGCTCCATGGGACTCAAAAAGGATACTTCTACACTTCTCTGTGGTGGTTACAGTGCTTGACATACTCATAGAGGATTCTGTCATAGAACTTTGTGGCGATCATGAACATATTAGTTGGATCGCATAGGCTTACATCATTACATTTTGGCATTCGTGATGGGATCTCCATAAACCAGTTTTCTAGCCTAATTTTGAATGGCCAAAACATCTAATCTATAACTCTGTTTGGGGTATACAACTAGTCAAATCAAATAATTAAAAATGAGTTATGCTATGCAATCATAGATGGAGGAATTTAGGGAATCTTGTGGAAAAATTTTCTGGTGACAATAATATCATTCTCTTATACTTGATAGTGTTATAATTTTTACAGAATTTATCATTTATTTCATTCTCTATCATGGAAAATTATTTTTGTATCATTGTAGAAATGGATCACGTTGTGAAATAATACAAACCATTTATCACAATGTTAAAATATCTATATGTGATGGGTTTACTTGCATGAGATCAATGATTAAGTATCACACGTGCAAGTTTGAAGGAAAAAACATAAAAAAAATTTGTTTTTAATTAATATTTCTTTTAATTCAGAAATCTCTCATGTGAGATTTAAGATTCCTTGATGTGTGCAAAAAAGTTCAAGATAAATTAATTCTCTGATGAACTCTCACCCATGATTACTTATTAGGTATCATAGTAATGGGAACCAAGGCATGTGTGCAAACTCACAATGAAATTTTATTCAAACGTAGATGTAATTAATTATATAAATACAAAAATAATTTATGACTATGAGAAATAAAATATGGAATCTAAAAGGGAATTCAATTACCATAACATTTATCAACACTCTGACACTATGAAATTTATCCATCCAAAACATATACATGACATAAAGAATAAATAAATGAATTCACCATGTTTTTGTGGACACGAGGACTACAGAAATCCAACAATGATTATCAAAAATTAATATCCTTCACTTTACATATCTCTACAATGAACAGAACCATGATGCCACATAAAAATGATCAGATATGTGATCCCTCCTAGTGTTCAGTGTGAGGGTGATTGGGAAAGAAATGTTTTCTGTGTCTCTGGTGTGCATAGGAAAGGAGGGAGAGTAGTGGAAAATGATAGTTGGTGGAGGCTTCTATGTTTTTAATTGTAGAAGGTGAGAGGAGAAGAATTGGTGCAGCTAGTTTTCCCAGGTGGATAATGGTAATGATTGGTAGTTGTTAGTGTGGGAGATGAATTAGAGGATAGTGGGTTGTGAGGGAAGAGGGGGGAATGGGGCAATGAGGATAGAGGGGGAATGGAGGAGAGGGAAGGTGGTAGGAGGGGGAATGTGAGGGTTAGTGGTGAGATATGGGGTAAGGGGGAAGCTGGATGATGAGGGGAAGGGGGAGGGGCGGTGGGGAAAAGAGGGGGATGGGGGAGTATCCATGGAGAGAAGAAGAAAGGGGTCCACATGTGTGTCTCCATTTTTCTATGAGATAGAAGATTCATGACCTATTAGGGTTTTATCCCTTCTGCATCCAGATAAAGATGTCTACCAATCAAATATATTGAAAAAATTTCAAATTACAGTAATAATAATGAAATTTGTAAAATTTTAATGAAAATAATAATAGTAAAATAATAATTATAGTATAATATATACATAAATTATACTATTTATATAGTGAAAATATAATTATACACACACACACACACACACACATATATATATATATATATATAATTTGGTATATATATATATCAAGAATAATAATTCAATAAAATTATAATATAAATACATAAATAAATTACTAATTTTAATATTTATATAAAATAATAATAAACTGATAAAATAAATACTAGTATTAATAAAAAATATATATATAATGTTATATAATAAAAAATATATACTATTATAAAAAATACTACAAAATACTAATAATCTAATAATAAAACTAATATTAATCAAAATAATAAAATTAATGTAATTGTTAAAAATAAAATGTTAATAAATTAATATTAACAAAAAATAATAATGGAAACAAAAAAAATTAAAATATAATAATCATAAAATTAACAAAATACCAAAAAAACAAAAAAATAAGAAAATAAACTATAAAAATTCATAACAGCTAATATATTTAATTAAAACTAAGTTAAACAATAATAAAAATACAAGAGAAAATCATATTCATCAAATAAATAATGTGATCTTATTCTCTTAAACCAAATCTATTTTATTCTCATATGGTTATGAATTTGGTTCACATGTTTATTTTACTTTTTCACCCATATTGATTAAAGAACCATCAAAAAAGTCATTGTATGTGATATAAATATTGTATATTCTTTTAGATTTAGAATATTTCTCTTCCATATCCATGTTTTCAAAAATATTTTACTATGTATTTTTTGAAGTATTTTTTACCCATAATTGGATTTAAAAAAAATAAATCTTCGAATCGTTTTTCAAACAAGGTACTTTTTGATTTTTCATAAAAAAAATTTAAAGGAATATTTTATTTAATGTATTTGGCATGAATGGAAAATTTTTATATCATAAACACTATATGTTTTAAAGGCTCCTTTCAATGAAATATTGTTCATTAATTTTATATAATGTCTTAAATTTAAAATAATATTGTACAAAATAAAAAATATATTCTACATATTAAATCCACTAAGTTATTATTCAAAATAATTTTCAATCCAACATGACATCCTTTGATGTTAATCAAGGAAAAAAGTTATTTTACTCGAAATGTTTTTAATAACCATTTAATGGTATTTCCATTAATCAATGACAATGACAATTGTTGTTACTTACACTCCACTAGGGATATGTGGTATTGATACTATCTTTATTATTTCTCTAAAGTAATTATGAGATTGACTTTTAACCAACTTATATTCCATGAGTAAATCAAGTAATTAAATAATAATGATCATTTATATGTCAAAAAGTGAAATATTTTATGTTTTTTTATTCATGAACAGTTTTTGGAAATTAGTGATGATCACAGGTTAGCATGATACATATTATACAAAGGGTAAACAAATATAAAAGTGGTTAAGCTTGGTACCCTTTATATTATTGGTGTTATAATATAGAGATTCAATGTATTGGATAATGGTCCTTTTATTTAGTGTAAATGAGGAGGGAGTTGCCATATTTATTATCTTATGAACTTAATTGGTACCCAGTTATTTCTAATATGGGTTTTAAATGAGTCATGATTATTTTTGAGCCTATAATAAATTTGTTTTAACTAAGTAAATTTTTGTTGGTGGATGAAGTGATAATGATTATTGAGTATTTATGGATCCATTTAATATAATTAGATGTAACTATTGCAAAATTTATTCTTAAAAACATTGATGACTATTGAACTGATCTTAATTTACAAATACTTGATTCATTGATGGAAATTTTACATTACATGATAAGGAAAAATATACCCATCTATTATAATTGTGTGAGGGGGGATTTAATGGAATCCATGAAGAATTTATTTACATTTTCTGTGAAGAAGATGAATAGTTGTTTCGAAACATTATTTGATAATGGATATGTTTCATCTATTATATACATGGAATTATTCAAGTATATTTTGGGCCTCTTATAGAAAATAAATTCCACACACACGTGTCTAATGTCCAGACCTCCACCACATTTGTGGGACTCATGGTTTACCTTATGGGAGAGCCTTTCCAAGGAGGAAGTATGGAAGAATGGTGGGCTATGCATAATCCCATAGTGCTACTATGTATAAGTCACTTAGGACATTCCATGTATAAGCCTACTAATAGAAATGATCCATTTTTTACGTGTTGTAGCATAGAAAGGTAGTGGCTAGAAGAGGACCCCCTACTCACATTAGGTCTCTTATATGGAATCAGTTATTATCCATGTGAAGAGAAGATGTATGGTATTTTTTATGTATAAAAATTTCCACAGCTATTATTCACTTATATTAAAAATATAAAAATAAAACATGATCCATCTGATTGAGATGATCTATGTCATCCATCAATCATCTTTATCATTTTTATGTCAAAGGCCTTTTTTCAACAACTTTTGAAAACTAGTGATCATATATCACAACTCTTTCACATGATATACATATTCACTTTTCAAATTAATGGATTCATACAATGATAATTTAACCAATAATTAGCATAATGTAATTATCATTCATGCATTTGATGACTCGAAGAATAAATACATCATAATAAGTTTCTGCAAGAGCTAGTGAAATTTATATGATTTCACAATGTGATGATCTTAGGATCACATAACTGAATAGAGAAAATAAAGATCCATTTTTGGTACATGTGAAAATAAATTATGTAATTTGGAAGAGCACCAAGACATTTCATGATTTCTTTTCATGAAGATAAACATATCATCGATTGCATGAACCTTCAACACTTAGAAGGTACTATCACATTAATTATTCAGGGTTATCAGGAAGATCACCAAGGATACATTTCATGATCAATGATTTGATCATGTGAATAAATCAAAAAATCACATATTTATTCTTCTGATGTATGGAGATTATAGAAGCCTTTGAATTCAAGAGATCCTAAGATCCTCAAGAATTTGAATAAGTCCTTCACACGATATGAAAAGTATAGAAGAGGTGGTGTATCCTACTCTACAAAAACAATGTAATGAATGATGGTGGTTTTTATTGTGTCTTTCAAAAAAAATATAATGACATCTTGTTTCAGAAAATAGAGGAGCATGTGTGATTCATTTACCCTATGGATATTAGTTCACAAGATCTAATCTTGAAAATTAGAACCTTTGAACCCCCATGGTTATGTGAAGGATACAATAGATAATAGTTGTCTCATATAGATGAAATTGTTGGGCTATTTATGTCTCACAAAGAGTTTGATACAAAAAAAAACCATGAACCCAACCGATGTCTGATGAACGACATCCCATGGAAAAATACTTTTTTGGCTGGGGAACTCCCAGGTTCACCTCCTTTTTTACGAAAGAACCCACTTTAAATACCTAAACCTTAACATCCAGATTTAGTACTAATAATTTCATGTATATTTTTATTTATAGATAACAGAAAAATATACAGTACATTATAAATTAAATGAAATTTTCTGGTACAGGTTCTAGAGGATTAGGATAATACTTGCAGATTATCGTATTTTTAAAGAACAATAGCAATATAACAAATTATAAAATAACTTATTCTCTTTGCATATGATAACTCTTTAAATGAATCCATTTATCATATAACTTATAAAAGACCAATGAAAAATATTTTAAAAAATTGGATGAGCAATAAATTTACATATAAGGGTTTTTAAAACCATTGAAAAATAATATTATAGATACTTATTGAAAAATAGTTTTAAATGTTCTATGTATAATAAAAATGTTTGATATATAAAATATATTTCAAAACATTTTGAATATACCTCAATTTTGAAAACTATTTTCAAAAGTAATATTTGAAAACAATTTTATTTCTCATCAAAATTTTATTGGAAATTAATATTTCTTTTCAGAATCAAAATGATACTTGACAGATCTTATAAAATAATTATGGTCACTTAGTAATATCACTAGTAAGAAAACATCCCATTGAAGTCATGAGTTCACTCCTCATTACTCATTCCCTCGTTTTATATTCTAGTGAAATATTTTATTTTATGAAAAAAACTCTGAATATCTTTCTTCCTCATAAATAAAAAATTCAACCCTTTCATAAATAACCTTAATTATTTTCAAAGAAAAAAATAAATTTACATCCTCAATAAATTTTCAAAAGATATTTCTTTCATAAAAATTTTATGATTTGGAAAAATCCATATATATAATAAATTCATTTACATAATATAAAATTAAATTTAAAATAAAAGCTTAACCTAAATTCATGGAATATCAATTATCTTAATAATACATGGCCAAGTTTCTATGAAAATGAAACATCAATAATTTAATGTCACCAGACATGATAATCCATAAAATTAATTTAATATACCCTGTTAACTAGAAATATAAAAATTTCTTTTTAAAATAATACTTACATATGAAATATAAAATTTTTCATTAAAAGAATTTATTAGAAATTGAATTATTTAAATTATAAAATGAATCAAATAGGAAATATAATTTTGATGTAATAAATTTTTTCATATAAGAATATTTCTTACAAAAAATAAAATATTTGAAAATATAATACATTCAAAATACATTCTTCCCAAAATATAGATTTGAAACACAAAAATCATTTATGTTTTAAATAAATCATTAATCCCTTAAGTAGATAATTCAAATACATTGATTTTAAAACTATAATGAAAAATAGTAGTATTATTCTGAAAATATACATGGAAGAAGAATTTTAAAAATGAAATTTCCATTACAATATTATAACTCTGATAAATATTTCTATATATTTTGAATATAAAATCCTCAATAATTTCAAAATCAAAAATCATAATTATACTTCAAGGAATAAGTTTTTCCTTCATAGATTGAGTTTTAAAATAAATAAATATTCAAAATACATCTTTTATTGTTATATAACCTGAATAATTAAATAATTGAATAATAATTATTACCCTTATGAATTAGATTTGTAGAAACTTTTATCCAACTATTTTTCTTCTCTTTCTTCATTATTTGGACTCCCTTCCTTCTCTCTCTTATATTATTGAATTTAATCTGAGCTAAAAATTGAAGAGAACAAAGGATATGTCCCTCTTCTTATATTTTTCATTACTCAAATAAGTTTCCTATAAAATCCTTGCCTTTCTGAAATATAAATATATATATATATACCATATAAATAAATAAATAAAAGGTGCGGAAAAATTTATATAATTATTGACGGTGCCTTAGAAAGGGATAATGTTGTAAATGTGTGTTCCTCAATCTGATCAACAAAAAATTGATCATTCGTTATTAAAAAAGGATAACAATGATGATTCATTCTTATATTGTAAGCTTGTGGTGGAAAAAAATCAATTGATGTATTTTATGAAATAAATGTACAGAAAACAAAATCAACTGATATTTAATATAAATTGTTATTTACACTCGAAGGGAGAAAATATCCCAATCATTAATATGGAATGTCAACCATTTTTTAAGAAATTATTTTTATTAATAGAAACATTGAATAAATATGATTATGTAAACAGGGAATTTGAAATGATGAAACTATAGAATGATGCCTATGGTACTAAAATCAAGAGGATTTAGACACAAAAAATAAATGTGCAAACACCAACCTCATAGATCTATAAATCGTGAAGCCGGAGGACAATGTTGATGATGAAGAACAACTCGTGTCCCTTATGCAGGATATTTTCCCTCTTCATCTTTGGAAATCCTTTAACCTATGCTAAAAACACCTAATCTACGCTTGAATCTTTCTCAGTGTTCTTTCTCAAAATCATACCCTCTTGCAGTCAATTCTTTATTGGAACTACCTTGTTGGAAGCTTATCCCCTTCATCTAATCGAGACTTCACCTTGCTCGGACTCCCAAGACCATAACCCAAACACCATTTCAATCTCAAACCCATCCAAGAACTCTAGTTCTTAGTTCTTCCTGGAAAAGAAACCCTTGTTTTCAATTTCCCCCAAATTAATTTGATTACATATATTTGATTTTAATGATTCCCTTTTCTTATTTTTTTTATTGAATAAAGTTTCTCTATTATTCATAATTAAAAATTTTATAAACACATATAATAGTCATAATTTCATATATAATGGAATGTATTCCCATTAAAATTTTATTTCAAATTTTTTATAATGATAAAAAATTAATTAAAATTATCATCATTTTTTAAAGATGGAAATACTTTAATTTTCAAATGGATTACCATTAATATTTTTATCCCAATTTTTATTTATTTATTTTTAAAAAAATAGTTAAATATATATATTTAAGGGTAATAAATAGAAATAGTATTTATTGTAATCAGAGAATATTGTTTTGTACATTAATTTATAAACTTATTACAACTACTAATAAAATTATTATAAATATTCAAAAATAATAAATTTAGCTAAAAAAATAATACAATTTTTTTCAAAAAATAGTACTTTCTTATAATTTTTAATATCGAATCATATTTATAGAAAATAGAAAATTATTTAAAAATATTATAACATAAAAAAAGAAAAAAATTATTTTTCCATAAAAGAATAATTAGTGAAATTATTTGATATATCATCACATAAAACAATGTAAAATTATTTCAAAACAATTTTATATAATTTTAAATATTTAACATAACTTAAAATAAAATATTATATTGATTAATTAAATATATTAGTTTTAATTATCATTTTCATAAAAAATTATATTTAAAATATAAGAGAATCCATTTAATATGCACGTATTAATATTATAATATTTCAATGATGTTAAATTCTCCTCCCAATAAATGAATTATGCCCTAGCAATTCATTCATCATACATATGAAAATTTATGAAATTTCATCTTTAGAATTTAGAAAACTATAATGGTTGATCTTTTATATTTATTATGGTTACTTATTTTCCTAAAATTTCAATATAACAATTCAATCATGTAGATTTCTCTTAAACAACAATGTCTACACTCAAAAATCGTCGACATTGTTTCTCTAATACCAAATGTAATGACCCAAAGATGTACATATAGATTCAAAACTGAAAATTTTGTGATTTTTTTAGATTACTTGAAAATACATAGTTTATTATAAATTTTTGGACGCTATATGATATAGGTTTGAGGTAATTATAACAGTCCATACGAAATATCATATTTCAAAAAAGTAATAATAATGAAATAATATTATAAGAACTAATTTTATTCTTGTGTGATAAATCTATAAATGAATCAATCCATCTTATAGATTATTGAATTCCTATGAAAAATATTTCAAAACATGGGATGAGCATAGAATTTCCTATTAATGGGATTTAAAACTAGTGAAAATTAATGATATAAAAACTTATATAAAAACACATTTAAAACATTTTATATCAAACAAAAATATTTTATATATAAAAATATTTTAAAATATTTTATAAAATACTATCAATTTGAAAACATATATTGAATGTAATCTTTGAAAATCCTTTGTAATTCTCCTTACAATTTAATTATAAAAAAAAATTTCTTTAATTGATCAAAATCATACATGATAGATCTTATAAATACCTTGTAGGAACATTGAAAAAACACTATAGGGACTAATTATCATTGAGGTTATGGATTCACTCTCCATTCCCCATTATCTCATTTTTCATGCAACCAGATAATTTTATTTTAAGAAAACAAATTCTCATGATCTGTATTTCTCACACATAATCCATTAAATTGATTTCAAATTTTTTTAAAATTAATGTAAAGGAAAAAAGAATTTTACATATTCAATAGTTTGTAAAAATATAATTTTTAATAAAACACTTTTGAGTTTTGAGAAATCCATGAATATAATAAATTCATTGGAATACCTTAAATTTAAATTCGAAATTGAAGTCTCATGCAAATGGATGGAATATTGATGATGTGTGTAATGCATGGACATGTCTATATATAAATTTGACATCCATAATATCAATTCACAAAAGATTATAATTCATAAAATATTATTTAACATACCTTGATAATATGAAATATACAAATTTATTTTAAAAATAATATTTATCCATAAAATATTAATTTTCCCATTAAAAGAAATTATTAGAAATTGATTAATTTGTACTATTAAATTACACAAGTAGAAATTATTAATTTTATATAGTCACATTATTCAAATAAGAACACTTTAGTCAGAAAAATATTTTTTAGAACATAAAAAAAATTGAAAATAAATTCCTTCTTACAAATAAACATAATATGTAAAATTCATATTTGTTTAAAAATATAATACCATAAACATAGATCTATAAAAAATATATTCTAAATTTCTATAGAAAAACATCAATATTTTTACCAATATATAAATGGACGAATAATTTAAAAATTTAAATTTCCATGAAAAAATTATAACTATGAGAAATATAACTATATATTTTGAAAATAAAATACTTAGTAATTTAAAAATAAAAAAAATATTTGAAAATATTGTTTATTATAATATAATTTTAGGGAAAAAATAATTGAAAAATAATTATCCCCCTTTAAATTTTAATTTTCAGAAACATGAATCCAAATGGTTTTATTCACCTTATTCTATCTTTAGACGCCCTTCATTTTCTCTCTTATTTTATCCAATTCTCCAAGAACTAAAGAAATAGTGGCCACTACCCTCTTCTAATAGTCTACCTCTCTCAAAGCCTCTACCTATAGATTCCTTGATAGAATCAAACAAAAATATATATGAAATAAAAATTAAAAAATATAATGTGCGGACAAATTTATATATTTATTAAGGCCACCAGAAAAGGGAATAGAGTTATAAATGTGAGTATCTCAATATTCTAAATATCCAGTAGACAATTCATCATTAGAATAGGCAAAAAAATATGATTCAATAATGGATTGTAATATTTCTGTGGAAAAAATTAATCCAACTGATGTATTATGTTCAATAAATTTATAGATAAGAAATCAAATGACATTGAATACAAATATTTGATTATCCTCGAATGAAGATAAAATTCTGATCATTAATAGGAAATACCGACGAATATTTTGGAAAATATTGATTTCAATAATTACAAAAAATTGAATAATGATGGGTTATTTAATGATGGAATTGTTATGAAGAAACATTAGAATGAAAAATTGTTAGGTCCACTAGGGTAGATACCCTGAGTGGGTGGGGGGGAATCAGGGTATGACTGATTAAAAAAACTGCCCCTTTTGATCTTGTTTTGTTGTAGACAAAACCATATTCTCTCTCCTTCCCATTGCAGAGTATGAATAATCCCTAAAGCTATCACAGGACACAACACTTTTTACTTGGTTCACCCTCACTGGGCTATGTCCAAGAAGCATACACCAACAGTGTGCCTATATACCATTTCCACTATAAGCACACTGATGTTTACAAGTTCAAAGTGGACTCACTATCCCTCCTGGTATACAGCCACTAACAATTTGAGAACTAACTGCACTCTCAACTAATGTGAGCTCACTACATCTTCAGAAGAACAACTCATAGTTTATAGACATGTAGTTCTCTTCATTGTCAATAATGAATGCATCCTTTAACGTATGTAGATGCTCTATTGAAGTCCAAATTTCATCCAATGATGAATACCAATTTTCCACTAAACACTAGGAAACACACATTGGAAATAGCTTTGCAATGCACCCTACTTCTTGAGGCTCCCAATTTGGCGATACTCAATCAAGCCTTCGCGAAGTTCCTTCCTTTTCGCCATGATTAAGCCTTCACAAATTTTAGGTCGCTGTAGATCTCAAGTCGTCGCAGAGTGACTTCCCTCGCAAAGCTCAATGATCCAATGCCGCGCACATGACTTTCATGGGGCTAGAATAGCCACCGCAAAGCTCTTCTTTTGAAAAGCAAACTGTCTTCGTGAACTACCTTCGTAAGCCGAGAGAAAATTATTTTCTTTAAAAACTATTTACTTCTCTCGAGGGGGTCGAGGTCTATTTATAGGCGATTCCACTCACCCTTGAACCTTCTATGGGAAGTTAGTGCCATGTCATCACAAATCACAGAGCTCTGAATTTTTTTCCAAAATTCTCTCTAAATCGCGATGCACCACAGAAATTTTCAGATCATAGAGCTCATAATAATTGCGGAGCATCCTGTAAATTCCTTCTCACCTTCTCTGCGAAGCTCCGTAGCATTTCCCTTCAACAATTCCATTCACGAAGCTCATCATAATCATGAAGAATCATTGTCATCATTCATATGTTCTTCACGAGATCCAAACCATGAAGCTTATCTTAACGAAACTCATTCCTTTGACATATTTAATTTGGATCTTCAAGAAAATCCAATTTTCTTGATGCTCACCAAACTCCAAATTTTGGACCCCAAAAAGTTGGCCAACACTAGGAAACAGTGCCACCTTGTGTCTATTTATTTTATGTCACCTCTAGATCTTCCATTCTATTGGCATGGTTTTTTGATAGCATTGACTTTCAACCACATCTCTGGAACTTGAAAATTCATTATGGAAAATTGATTTTTCAACAAACACAATCAACCAAAAAATGTAGCAATGTTACTTTGAGGGATTTTTTCCCAAGAATCTCCCCATTTGGGTTTGTTGACAACTATTCTCAGAATGATTTTCTACACTTTGATATGTCAATGAGAGTCCTTCCATCATCAACCATAATTTGCCTCTTTCAATCCAGATAGAAACCAAAGATTCACACACCAGATACTCTAAGCCCAAATGAGCAATGATAGGAGTGAGAAACAAAAGTAAATGAAACAATCATCAATGAATCACTACATTTTACACTCCATCCATTGACACAAAACTGATACAAATTCCCAAACTAATACCAATTATTGACCACTGTAAACCTTCTCACACCATCCCAACATCACTCTTCTACTCTTATCACAATCCTTTGCTATCATGATATCTACTCTTTGATCGATCACTTCTAGCATCATCATATTTAATACTCTCCCCCTATATCATTGCTCTCTCCATGTCTTGCAGCTCCAACAGTCGTCTTCTCCATATATCATTAATGACTTATCAAATATCCACAATGTCACACTGTCTCCCCCTTGAATAATCACTATGTTCACCCCGTTTGTCAAAGAACCCAAAAGGCACTCTTTTGCAGTCTGTAAAAGGGTAAAAACATATATTAGTACATTGGGGAGAAAACTTCATTACTCGAAGATTGGGGGTCCCATATCCACACCTTTTCAGGTGTGGTGAGTCAATGGGACTCCTAGAGCCCGTTGATGACTCTCAAAAGCTTCCTTGGGTAAGGCCTTCGTTATAATGATTGCAACCTGTATTTCTATAGGCACATACTCCAACTTCATGATTCCCTACTCAACCCTCTTCTTGATAAAATGATACTTTATCTCAATGTGATTTGTCCTTGAGTGATGGACCATATTTTTGCTAATATTTATAGTACTTGAGTTATCGCACTAGATTCTGATCAAATAAATCACTTTAACTCTCATATCATCATGTTACTGCTTTATCCACAATTATTGTGTGAATGCTTGAGTGGCCGCCAAATACTTAGCTTCTGTGGTGCTTAATGAAATGAAATATTTCTTCTTTCTTAGCCAAGAAATACAAAGTCCACCATGATAGAAACCACCTCCTGACATTGATTTTCTGTTATATGCTGAACCGTCCCAATTTGCATTAGTATATCCCAATAACTCTGATTGAGATTTTACACTGTATATCAAGTTGACATCCACCGTTCCCTTGATATATCAAATTTTTATTTTTACATAATCATGTAGATTTCATTAGGATTATTTGGATACTGCACAACTTGGCATGTGGCGAAAACAATATCAGGTCTCATCATTGTCAGGTATAGTAAACTCCCAATAATCTGCATGTATAATGTGATATTAACTACCTTGTGATCATAATCTTTCAATAATTTCATCCGAGTTTCAACTGAAGTCTTCATGCCCTTGGAATTTTCTATTCCAAAACTTCTCAGAACTTATTTGGAATATTTTTATTGAGAAATGAATGTGCCATTCCTTCATTGTGTCACCTATAACCTAAGGAAAAATGGTCAGCTCACCAATCATAGACATTTCGAACTCATGATTTATGACTTCGAAAAATTGTCTACACTATGCTTCATCTGATCCACAAAATATTATGTCATCGACATAAACAAGAACCATCATCCATTGATTACTATTGTTGTTGAAATATAGATTATAATCAACTCCATCATGCTGGAAACCAAGCTTCTTCCAATACTGGTCATGCCTTGAGTACCATGCTCTTGGTGCTTTTTTCAGCCCATATAATGCCTTCTTCAGCCGAAAACATTGTTCTCATCATTATGAATAAGAAAGCCATTTAGCTACTTGATATACACTTCTTCCTCTATAATCCCATTCAATAATGCGTATTTGACATCCATTAGAAACACCTTCAACTTCCATTGCACTACAATGGTTAGGAATAATCATATTGTCTCTAACCTTGCAACTGGTAAAAATGTCTCATTGACATCAATTCCCTATATTTGTGAGTATCCTTTGTACACAAGTCATGCTTTGTTTCGAATCATTGTCCCATATTCATTCAACTTGTTGTGAAAGACCCATTTAGTTTGATGAAATTCTTATCAGCTAGCCTCGAAACAATCTCTCATGTCTGATTTTTCTCAATCTGGTCAAGCTATTCATTCATTACCTGAACCCAGTTTTCATCTTCAGCTGCGTCAATGAATCATTTTGGCTCAACCTGAGAGAGGAAAGATGTCTGCTGTAGTGATTTCATTTTCTTGTTTGAAATGGAGCTGACTAATCAACAATGATATTCTTCCTATCAATTTCATCTCAACTTCTTGGCTTTTCTACAGACACATATTTTACTTCCTCGTGCTCATCATCTGTATCTTCTTCAAAATCATAATCTGCCACTTTTTCTCCCCCTGTGTTGCTTTCCTCCTCATCACTTTCATAAGGTAATTTTTTACTGTGTTGTTGAATGATCTCATCATTTTCCACAATAGTGACATCATTTCTCTCAACTACTTTTCCTACCCTTTTATTAAATCATTTATATGCTCTCCCTTTTCCTGAGTTTCCAAGGAATATTCCCTCATCTCCGTATGACTCAAATTTCTTGTGTTTTTCTTTGTTGAGAATAAATCACTTACTCCCAAGGATTCAAAAGTACTTAACCATTGGATTCTTCCCATACCAAATCACATACGGAGATTTTCATATCTTCAAACACAATAGACCCCTATTAAAAATTTAGACCAATGTCAAAACTGCTTCCTTCCAGAATTTATCGGGTAGTTATTTTTCAATAAGTATTGTTCTAGCCATGTTGTTGATGATCTGATTTCTTCTTTCAATAACTAAGTTTTGTTGGGGGGATATTACTAAATAAACATGATTCCTTATTCTGTGTTTCATGAGATAGTATTCCACCTGATGTTTTGTGAATTCAATACCATTGTCAGAAAAAAGCTTCATAATTTTCTATCCAAGCATCCTTTCACACTACCTCCAGTACTGTTTTAAGCAACTGAACACATCCAACTTATGGGAAATAACAAATACCTATTCCATTTTTCTATATTCATCAATAAAATTAACATAGTACCTATTTTCTTTAATTTCTCGTGGTGTGATAGGACCATAAACATCAAAATGCACCAATTCGAGCTCTCTTGTTGACTTCTTTTCCTTTTCCTTATACATCTTTCTGATGAGATTACCTTGTTGGCTTGCATCGCCCATGTGAGTAAGATCACTTGATAGCTTAGTGAGGTCTCTTGCTACATCACATATTACCAGATATTCCAAGGATGGTTTCCACAGATGACCAAGACGTTTATGCCACAACTTTTTTCATCCACTCTGGATAGAAAGACCATATACTCTTATCCACTTACCTGGTAGAGATTTCATTTTATTGTTTTTCCTTGTAGAACCACTGACCCGTCTCTTCCTTTTATGATACACATCTTCTTATTAAACCTTATAGAATATCCTGAGTCGCATAGTTGATGGACGCTGAGAAAATTGTGACTGAGGACTTTTACTACTAAGAAACCACCATGACTCATCTCTTTGACCCCAAACATTTCCTCTCCGAAGCCAATAATCTTCAGGCCTTCATCGTTTCCAAACATGAAAAATATTTATTTGTCAAATTTTACACCAATAATAATATCATTATTACCTGTCATGTGAGATGTGAAACCATTGTCAAGGATCCACACAACAGAGCGATCTGATTCTTTAAGGGAAATATATGCCACCACTACCTTCTCATCCTTTTTATTCATGGTCCATATTTTTCACTTCACAGTTGGCATGAATTGAAACTTCATATATTTCTCAGAGTATGATGGACTAGCTTCATCTTGTAAAGCTGTAAATGTATTTTTCATTTTCAACTCACATGTTGGTTCATTGATCTGCTGCTTACGATCATTTTGAATCTGCTTTAGAACATTCCTCTATATGTTCGAAGTACAGAACCTAGACATGTGTCCAAATCCTCCTCACCAAAAAACGGTTTCCATAGAATCATGTTCTAGAGAACAGTTCTCTGTTTCTCTACCACATCTGTTCATGTGCCCTTCGATATCTCAGGGCTATGCAACACACATACTATGAATGTCCCATCTTTCAAAAATTATAACACTTGATATAAGGTCTATTCCTTCATGTCACTTATGTACTACTAGTTTCCCCTCGGGATATCTAAATATTTTTATTCTTCTTTGTGACCAAATCAACCTTCAATCTTGGAATGGGTGCTTGTTTTCTGACATCAATTTTCAAAGTTTTTTGTTTTCGATCAAGCCCCCATCAACCTTAGAATCTAAACATAATTGATGCTTCCTTTCTACCGATCCACCATTCTCAACTTTCAGCTTCTCGGTTTTCTGAGAAAACTTTTTTTCTGATGTAACAACAAGAGTGCATAGTTTTTCTTGATCCTTAACCTTTTTCCATAGACCAAAAACTTCTCTTTTAGTTTCTTTAATTAACATGATTTGATATTTCCTTGTTTTATTCAACCCATAGATCTCCCTTTTCATTTCTTCAATCTTGATTTTATACTCACTCACCATTTATAAGTCCTCTGATGTTGATGACTTGAGTTTCTCAATTTCATCCATTAACATAGACTTATCTCCTTCCTGCTACTGCATATAGAGTTTGGCATCATGAACTAATTTGTCAGATTTCTTTGTTTTGGCTCTCAAAACATTTATCTTCTCAAGAGAACCTCTAACTCTGATTGCATATCTATTATTCCTTCAACTTTTTCTTCTACTTCAATGTCATTTTTTTCTTTTTTCTGAGTACTACCGACTACTGCCACCATATCATTTTCTCCATGATCATTTTAGTTCTCTATCTCTTCAACATCCTCAGCCTCATACTCATCTGAACTGTTGCTTTCTTTTGAATAGATATTTTTCTTCTTGAATAAATTTCTATTGAAATATTTCTTTCCTTCCCCATAGGATGACAGCTTATTCTTGGGAATTTCAACTTCATCAACATCGTCATCTTCTTGGAACTTTTTAGGACACCCATCTGCAAGATGACCAACCTTTCCACATTGAAAACATGCCAATGGATGTTTACCTTTAAACAATCATTTTCCTCTTTGATGGTTTGAGGAGAGGAAACAAATCACCTCATATATCTCTTCTTCTTCCTAAGAATCTTCAATGGTGAGCTTCTTCATGACCTTGAATTCCACTTATTTAGATTTCCCCTTTTCCACAGCCTTGTTATTATCGTTTCTCATTTCATATGAAACCTATGTACTATTTATATTGTCCAGTGTTAGATCCATTGGATCTTTATATTCTAGAACTGAATCCTTTGGATTTAATTGAGTTGGAAGTTTGTTCAAGATGTGCTTTATGATCTTTATATCTTCAATGACTTCTCCCAGAACCCAAATATCTTCTATAACAAAATTTACCTTATCTAATAATCCATCAACAGACTCATTATGGTTCATTATTAGATCTCCATACTTGTTCCATAACACTTGAATCTTCACTTCTCTGACTTTTGTGTCTCCTTCCAATATGTTCAACAGCTTTCCCCACATAGCATGTGATTTTTTTCATGACATCACCTTGGTATATATAGCATTTGATAAGGCTCCCCCTAAAGCATTGATTCCCTTTGTGTCGGCATCCAATTCTCTTCGCTCATCTTTTGATAATTCACTACTATTAATATCAGCTATGATACAATGCATAGCTATTTTAAACTCATCTATTCCCAAAGATTGGAAGTAATGTTGCATCCGATTCATCCATAGGTGAATATTGTTCCCATTGAAGATCAGAATCCCTTTATGGTTTATGACCTCCATTTGAGGGAGAAATATATATATCAAAATTTCCCTCTAATACCAATTGTTATGTCCACTAGGAAAGATGCCCTGAGAGGTGGCTGAATCAAGGTATGAATGATTAAAACAACTGCCCCTTTTGATCTTGTTTTTCTGTTAGAGAAAACCCTCTTCTATCTCACTCCCATTTCAGAGTATGAATAAACCTTAAAGAAAGCATTGGACACAACAATTTTTACTTGGATCACCCTCATAGGGCTATGTCCAAGGAGCATACACTGGTAGTGTGTTTATGTACCAATTCCAATATTAGCACACTGTTGTTTACAAGTTTGAAGCGAACTCACTATCCCTCCTAGTTTACAACCACTAACAATCTGAGAACCCACTGCTCTCTCAATTGAGGTGAGCTCACTGCTTCTTCAAAATATCTACTCATATTTTATAGACCTATAAGTATCTTAATTATCACTAATAAATGAATCTTCCACTGTATATTGATGATCTATTAAATTCCAAATTTCATCCACTAATGAATACCCCTTTGCCACTGAACACTAGGAAACAAACATTGGAAACACCATCACAAAGCTCCCTACTTCGCAAGGCTCCCAATTTTTTGAATCTCAAACAAGCCTCTATGAAGCTCTTGCATTTTAACGAAGCTCAATACTTCACAAAGAATTGGAATTCATGGAGCTCAAGTCGTCTCAGAGTGACATCCCTCATGAAACTCATTGAACCAATGCAGAGAACACAACTTTCGGGGGGCTAGAATAGCCACCATGAAGCTCTTCTTTCGTGAAGCATGTTGCCTTCACGAACTAACTTCAAGAGCCAAGATATATATATTTTCTTAGAAAACTCTCTATTTCTCTTGAGGGGGTCGAGTCCTATTTATAGGGAATTCCACTAACCCTTTAACCTTCCCTGAAAAGTCAGTTCCACGTCATCAAAAATCGTGAATCTCTAAAATTTCTGCAGAAATTCTCTCAAAATCTCAAAGCATCACGAAAATTTTCTGATCTCGGAGCTCATCGTAATCATGAATAATCCCGTCAATTTTATCGTTCCTTCATAGAGAAGCTTCGTCGCATTTCCCTTCAACTCTTCCATTCATGAAACTCGTCATAATCATGAAGAATCACCGTCAAAATTCTTCTGTTCTTCGCGTAATCCAAACCAGAAATCCTTTCTTTGCGAAACTCATTCCTTTTCCATATGTAAATTATATCTTCAAGGAAATCCAATTTTTGGGATGCTCACCAAACTCCAAATTTTGGACCCCAAAAATTTGGAAAACACTGTGAAAAGATAACACATTGTATATATTTTTTTATCACCTCTAGATCATCTATTATTTGTCATTGTTCTTTATCATCATTGATTGTAAACCACATCTCAAGAATATGACAATTCACCATGGAAAATGGTTTTCTCAAATAAACACAATCAAAACAAAAATGTTTCAATGTTACCTTGAGAGATTTTTTCCGAACAAAAATAAGTTACCAAAAACATGAGTATTCAGACATTAAAAAAATATGTGTAAACACCAACCTTAGATATATTTAAACCGAAAAGTTGGAGGATGATATCAATGAACATGCACTCATTTCTCATTAGAATCTCCATCTTTTTCTTAGTATTTTTTATCCATTCCTAATACCCATAATTTTTTCTATGATCTCCCTCAGAGATTTATCTCACACTCAAACCCTCTTCCGATAGAACAACACTTACAACTCCCTTGTCAGTAGCTGATCCCCTTCATCAAATAAATCCCTCATCTAACTCGATATCTAGAGACTAAAACCCAAACCTCGTATATGATTGTGAGCCCTCCAAATAACTCCTATTTACAGTTATTCCTTTAAATTAAATCCTTGGTTTGGATGACCCCTGAATGAAGTCAATCCCCTTTATCCAATTTTCACGAATCCATTTTTTATTATTTGTTTAAAACAATTTCTCTCTTAGTTAAAACTTGTTATTTTATAAAAAAATATAATAGTTATCATTTAATATATAATATAACATTTTTGTATTAATTTTTTTTAATTTTTATAATGAAATAAGTGTAATTATATTTTTAATCATTTTTTAATATAAATTATTATCTTAACTTTGAAATGAATTACATTTATTTTTTTATTCAAATATTTATTTTCTTACAAAAAAACATTATTTTTTATATAAGGGAAATAAAATTAAATATTATTTTTTTAATTGGAATATTTTATTATGTAAATTACTGTATTTACATATTACAACTGTGAATAAAAATGTAATAAATAATCAAAAATTCTAAATCTAGCTATCAAAATATTAAATTTTTTTAACAAAGATTTATTTTTGTATGATTTGGAATATCCAATCGTGTTTCATCAAAATTATAAATTATTCAATAAAAATTATTATATAAGATATGGAAACCATAATTTTTTCATAAAAGCATACTTGATGAAATAATTTGACATCTAATCATTTATAACAGAGTAATATTATTCTATTTATTGTTATATAATTTTAAAAAATTAACATAAAATAAATGAAATTTTTATTTGGATTAATTAAAACACTCAGTTTCCTTTATTATTCTCATAACATAATTTATTTAAAATGTAAGAAAATATTTAATAAGATCTTATTAATATACTAAAATTCCTAGGATGTTTCACACATGAATAGTACCTTAATCAAGTGAAGTCCTTTCACAAAGATGGTTGACCTCATGAGATTTCTTCATGCTACGGAAGAAGGAAAGACATACATTGATTACCCGAAGGAATTGAAAGATCGTGAGAGCCTTTTTTATCACAGGAAGGAGGAGAAAATTTTTTTTGTCACTTCTCCTTGGACATGTGAAGGAGGTATGAGTCATGATAATGAGGAATTCTTATGCACCCCATGAATGCTTAAATGCATGAATACACATTTAAACACTCCTCGGAGTAAATGACCCAATAAGGATAAATAAAAGTTGTGTTTTCACATAAAATAATAAATTCATAATTCTCATGTGCAAGGGTCTATAAAGTGAGTATGTCATGCATGAAGATTTATCAAGTTACATATTATATGATTTTTATGATTACTGTTCATTAAAAATAAGATTGAATCTATGAATTATACAAGAATAGTTTATATCTGAGTTGACAATGTATTGAGATTATATATGTACCATATTACATAAACACTGATGAAGGTTGTGTTTACCACTTTCACATGTAATAATTTTTTCAATAAATTCATCAAAAAAAGTAAGAATTTATTGATCATATTTTCATTGAGGAAATTTATCAGAAAAGAGTGATTACAGGTATTAGAGAAAGACAATAAGTCTACAATGTTTCATGTAGTGTACATGGGAAAGTGTGATTCGACAACTTTAAGGAGAAAGTTCAACTGATCAACTTAAAGTGGATTAAACCTTGAGAAATGGAGGAATAATTTCAGTTGGATCTTAGAGTAGGATGTATCTTGTGTGATTCATGAGTAGAATTCTATGGTGATAAATCTTGTGTAGGTCAGTTGAGATTTCGGTAACATTGTGGGATGTAGTATGACAAACATCCATTTTGGATTCAAGGGATTTATAATTTCAATCTGTATCAACCATTGGAATTCATCAATAAGATAATTTTAAAGAATCTATGTTAGGTAGAATAACAAATATGGAACAGAGTAAGTCTTTATACAGAATCATATAAATATAATGGGATGTTATCTAGGTTTTCATTTCCAAATATTAGGTACGGCTGTGAGATGACACTTAGTAGATCTAGAAAATCAACAAGTTCAAGTGGTTGAATTCAAAAGATAGAATTTATAAAAAATAAACAACTAATTCACCCCCAACCTCTCCCTAGTCAACCCCCCAAGGGTACAACAATTAGTATAAGATGATGGGTCACCTAAAAGATCTTATATTGTTTTTATGATGTTTTGATTTTTTTGGAAATTTGTGAATTTTCTCTAATGGGTAAAAATGATGTTTCCCCTATGGATACTAATCTAGAAATTTATAAAAAGGATAATAATAATAACTATAAGAATCTAGAAATAAACCTAAATAACAATATTTCAATACATATAGAGATACATATAATTTATTGAAATTAATGTGGTATATTATTAGTGATTCCACTGATTATTATTCTTTAATAAAGATTACTCATGACGTAATGATAATGGATCAGTTAGCGATCTTAAATATTTATTTTAATCCTTTCTAAATAATATCCTCATATAAGAGCAAAAATATATTGTTAAATTCATAATGGGTAGTCAGGATATAAAATTACAGTTGGAAGAAAATGTGAATGTTATAGAAGAGGCATTGGATAAAAGGGTAAGCATATATAACACTCTCAAAGAACTTTTGAAATCAAATGATGAAATAATTTATCTTTAAAATGAATGATGTATTGATGTTTATGAATAATTATAAGGAAATTTTTGTGGGAAATAGTTTATTCATATTTTATTTGAAAGAATATTTCCATGTATTTGAAAAACATCAAAACGATTCCATGTTTTTCAAAAATTAGCAACTCGAGGATAAAGGTAACAGGATAATGGATCCTAAAAATAATTTGATAGAATAAAGAAAAATTTACAATTTACATTAAAATTTGCTGAAGGGGGGTTGGGAAGCCATGATAATATTTTCTGAGGATGATAAGACCTCCTACAACATATTTTTTTAGAGATAGAGGTGAGACTGAAAAATTAAGAATCATTATAACCTGGAACTTTTTAATTAATTAATAGAATAGATATTTTTATAAAAGTTAGTTTTGAGGATTATTATTCCAAAAATAACATGATATCATACCCTTATAAAATCACATTATCTTTTAAAAAACATGTCTCATAACACAGAAAATGTTTTATGTACTAATATGTTTCAAGTACTAGTACATGTTTTAAACCAAACTATAAGTAATTCTGTATGGGGAAATTTTTTGTTAAATCTTCCAACATAAATGGTTAATTTGGAAAAATATCATGAATAAATATTCCCCTATGTTTTTTCTCAGAGAGTGTTTGTGACACTAAAAATAAACAGGGTTCACGATCTATGAAAACTAAATAGTTTACAAAATAAAAGAGTAGAAGAAGAATCATAGGCTATTGTTGGGGTTGATATAATTGTGAAAAATATTATTTAGAATGATGGAATTAAATTATAAATCAACAAAATAATTTAATTCCTTAATTTAGGTGGATAAATCTGGAAAAAAAATAGATGTCCTTCACCATAGAATGAAAATCCATATAAAATAAATCTATATATAATGAATATATTATATTTATTTGAAGGTTTTTTGTGAGTAGTAAAATACAAGTCATCTTTATTATGATGAGTGATTCTATGTACCTATCATTCTAAAATCATTTGAAGATGTGAATATAAAATCAAAACAAAAGGGAAGGAAAGTAGGAAATAAGGGTGAAATGTATGCCTCATGGTGTAAAAAATTAAGAAAAATATTAGACAAATAATAAACAAAAATAACAATGATATATCCTATATTATATAAAATAAATAAATAAATAAGTCAACAAAATCACTAACCCCTATGAATAATGTGGCTTGATTTGAATAAAATCAGTAACAAAATGTGTCTATATGGAATACATTTCATGGTTGAAGATCTGGGTTTATTATTTTTTGCCGGTTATATCAAACATATTAGAAAAAATCCATATCTTGGTGGTATAATATTTCATTTCCATGAAAAATTAATGAATCACGGAATATTAATGGGGAAAAATAGAAACAAATGATAGATAATAAGTGATATTAATATAAATTCATCCAATATTCCAAGGAAAAATATATATAAAGGCTTTAAAGAAGTTGGGAGAAGATGAAATGAAAAGTGTAAAAATTTATAAAAACAATTCCTGAAATCTTAGAGATATTATCTATAATGATATAGGGAATAATCTATAATAGAAAAATAGTGATAATTCTTACGAATATTTTTAAAAGATAGTAAATTTCAAGAAAGATACCCCAGTCATTGGGACAAGTCATCTAAAATTCCCTAAAAATGGGAGAAACATGAAAATATTTGTGATCCAAAAGTAAATAAAGTTTCATTAGATATTAAGGTATAAAAATATATTCAACATAATGATGGTTTCTTTCTATTAAGGTGTTGTAAATTTTTACATGCACTATACAACTATATGGATTTTATCCTTAATCAGTTGGAGATGTTTAAAATTAAAATGAACGAACTTGATACCTCATTTACTCAAATTACTACAACGGAAAATCAGAATTCACATAAAGGAAATATTGGGATTGAAGGAAAATAATGGACCCAGTTGAGATCAATCTCTCAATATGAATGTTTTTCCAAAAAAATCCATAGGTCCATCCTAATACCCTTATATAGGGATGATTGTTTTACTAAAATACAAGTAATTCAAGGAGATGGATGCTTCAATTGAGGGGGTCATTGATGTGATTAATCTATTAAATCGTACTTATATAGTGAATGTTAAATCTATAAATATATTTATAATTTTAAAATATGAGGTTTTGAAATCACATATTCATCCCTCATTCATATGTGTATTTATCATATCAATTAAGGGGGAGTGCTATTTTTATGACAAGATGAGACAAGGGGGGTTATCTTTTTCACATGAAATTTAAAATGTGTTAATTTAATTATGTGTAGGAATAAGAATTAATTTGAAAAAATATTATTATTTCGAATCCCTTTAATGATAATTGATAATTTGTAATCATGATCTGACATGAATGGTAGTTTATAGACAACATAAATATTCATGTATGTATATATATTGTTTTCTATTCCTAGTTATCCCACATAGACATTGAGTTGACTAAATGAAAGGAATTTTGATAATTTAACCACGTAATATCATCCTAATCTCAGAGTTTCACAATAAATAATATTCAATTTGAGTGGTATTTGAAAATAAATTTGAGATGAGAGGACCCCACTTACCATTTTTAATTGATTTCCAATAAGGGGGAGGTCTTCATGACATATTTACTTGAAATATATATGTTGATATTGAAAAAAAAAATACAAAGGGGGTATTATTGTTCCTAAGATGCATTTATCATCAATAAGATACTATGTGTTGCTAGATGAAGTGGAAATGCTCGAAGAATTGTTATAGATTCATACAATGTCATTATATGTCATGATTTGAAATTTTACCTTGATAACATTAATGATGGTTGAAGTGATCATATTTCTTAAAGACTTTTGGAATTTATGACACATTCTTTATTACAATGGGAAGACCAATATTTCAATGCATGTTAATTTTTTGAAGTGTATTTCAAGGAGGCCATAAAAATTTTATTTATATTTTGTTTGAAGAAGCAGAAGATTTGTCTTGGAACATAATTTTATAAATGATTTTTCTAACCATTATATACTTAAAATTATTCAAGTATTTTTGTTTTCATTTATAAAAAATAAGGGATAAAATCCGCCAAGGGATTTCCCTCAACTGCACCTGAGGGACTCATGGTCTACCTCAAGGGAGAGCCTTCTCAAGAAGGTCAAATGGTGGCATGGTGGGCCATGCATAATCCCATTGCATTCCAATGTATATGGTTCTTAGGATAGTCAATTTATCTTTATAGTATATGAAATTTTTCATTCCATATGGGAAGTAATTTGGCGAGGATGAGGCTATGTGTGGACCTCATACTTGCTTCTGGCCACTTAATGGGAATCGTTTATTGATAAGGCATGGAGAAGCCATATGTGATTTTGGATATGGGAAATTTTCCCATGGATACTATTAATCTGTGAAGGAAATATACAAATATAATGTGATTAATCTGATCATTTTGATCTATTCCATCTATCCATCATCTTTAATCTTCATCCTTCAATGCCTATATATGCACAATTTTGATGACTAGTAATCATATTTCACAACTCATTCATATTAATTTCAGCTCCCCTTATCAAACTAAAGGATTGATACAAGGATAATTGAACTAAGAACATGAATTCAATCATTATCTTTCATGAAGCTGATGATTGGAAGAACCTAAAAAATATCAAGAAGCTAGTATACGAACCATATAAAATTTTAGAGTTTCATCACGTAATAATATTAAGATCTTGAGGAAGAACGGAAAAAATGATTGATCCATCTCGAGAAACTGAAATATTGTATGATTTTATGTAGATAATCACCTCATCATCATTTGATGTAGTCTCAGGAAAATAAAAATATCATTGATTATGTGAACCTTTCATCTTTGGAAGGTATTATTGCATCAATTTTTCCAGAGTATTAAGAGGCTCTCCACTGAGGCATCACATGATCAATAATGTGATCATGAAATGTAATCTTTTGATCATGTGATTATTCCAAACATGTTTGGAGAAGACAAAAACCATATAATTAATAACATATCTAGATCCTCAAGCATTTAAATAATTTATCCACCTAGCTTGAACAATGTAGAAGTGGTATTGTATACTCTTTTATAAAAACCGATGCATGAGAAATGAATGATTCCATTATTTCATTGCAAAAATGATTAAAATATATCTTTTACTGTAAAAAAGAGGAGATAAGATGATTAATTAACTTGTAGGATATTATTTTACATGATAAAATCATGTTAGGTATAATTCATGTACCACATTTGTTACATGAGGTATACACGGACAATAGTTTTATAATGAGGAAGGAATTGGTGATCCATTTAGGCCTCAGGAAGAGTTTGATATTGAGACCCATAATCAAAACCAATGTATTCTGAAAGACATCGAATAGAAAAACCCTTTTTAGGATAAGTAACATGCATACACACCTTCTATCATGTGAAAAAACCCATGAAGAGTGCCTTGATCACATGAAGGGATTTCTTAAAGAATAGATTAAATCTCATGATCTATTCACACGATGGTATGATGAAATCCTTACAAGGCTTATGTGAAGGAATTATTATACTATGTGAACCTTTTCTAGTCACATAATGGAGGATAAAGGTGATCACATGACCCTTCTTTGGTCACGCAAACGAGGAATGAGACAATTGAAGGATGAGGTTTCATGCAACCCATGTATGCGTACATAAGTAAACACAAGCCAGAGTAAATTACATGAGGTAAATAAATAAAATTTGTGTTTTAACACAAAATAATTAATTTATAATTATTATGTTAAAGGGTTTAAAATGAAATAATTATGTACATGAATGTTGACCAAGTCACATGGGGTATGCTATGCATGAAGAGTGTGTTGTAAACATGTGACTGATGCAGGGTCGATTACCAAAAGTGTTAATATATAAGTTGTTAGTGTATTGATATTTTGAAGGTAATGTCTTACAAAAAAAATGAACAAGGTTTTGTTAATCACATTCACAAATATTAATTGTTTCTGGGACTTCATCACACCAGAGGAAGAATTAATCGAGCAATGTTTTTTTTGGGAAACTGATCAGATATAGGTGGTCATGCAAATTTGAGAAAGACTAAAAGACTGCAATGATTCTTGAAGTGTACATATGTATGTTTGATCCAATAATGTAATTGAAAAATAAAAATAGATCAAAATATTTTGGTTCATGATTTTATGAAAGGGTGAATTATCTCTATTTGATGATGGAGCATGAAATATCTTGTGTTATTAAGGTGTAGAAGTCTTTATTACAGATTCTTGATTAGGCTAGTGTGGATTTTAGTTACATTGTGGGATGTAGTATAATGATCCTCAAATTTGGATTTAAGAGGGATACAGTGTGATAGTTTATCGACCATTCTAATTTAATATAATATTATAGTGGATTATTTATGATGGGTAGAATAACTAACATGGCCTGGAGTAGGTGTTTGTAGCAAACCATATATACAATTTCAGTTTTTCTATCTGTTATTATTTCAACATATGAAGTTATAACAATAGATATCACCCAGTGGATTGAGAACCATAACAAGTTCAAGAGGTTGAATTCAAAAAAATATTTTTTAAGAGTAAACTACTAATTCACCTCCATCCCCACCCACCCTCATAGTGGTCAATCCAGCATGTGGAACTACAAAGATAATATTCAAAGGTAGAAACATGTTTTATTTATGGTTTATGGGGTTGTAAATGTTTCCATTGATCATTAATGATATATAATGGAAAGTGAATATTAATTAAAATTATTTTTTCCTTTTTCAAATTTTCATGCCTTGTTTTTATGTTTCATGATCCAGTTATTGATGGGTACAAATATTTTTTTGTTATTCTCTTGCACATTGACTTTGTTATCATATAGCATTTCTATTATTATACTCACTAATGAATTTCAATTGTTACTTTATATTGTAATTCCCCGACCCTAGTTACCTAGAGTCGGTGCATTATTTTAATACATTGGCATGATTACAAGGAATCAAGTCCCGAAGGACCGATCAGTTTAGTAGTCTTGGAAAAATAGATCACATACATGAATGTTACATTTTCACATTAAGATGTATAAAAAAACATAAATAATCTTTATGAATGCCATTATACCCTTGGCTTAACCCTGGATATCAATCACATTACACTTCTTGGAATCCTGGGAAAAATAAAACATAGAAAGGGGTGAGCTCAAATGCTCAGTAAGGGTAAGCAATACAATGGAAACTTTCATAAATAAGCATAAACATTTAAGGCAATGTATAAAACTAAAACAAATTACTTTTGAACTTGAACTTCAACATAATATGGCAGAAATAAAATGAAATAATGCCATTTTCTTATTCACATGGATATTCTACTAATCGAATAGTCACATGCAATATCACTAACCACTTTCATAATGATGGAATGCATAATGCCAGACTATCATAACCACATAGCCAAGGCCTCGTGCCAAGACTACAAATAAGATTTGGCCAAGGCCTTGTGCCCAGACACGAGTTTGTCTCATGAGACCTACCGATGCATCGAGGAGCTATAGCGGGCTCCACCCATCACTTACTAAGTACAATGCATTCCCCATATGAATACGTTTAAACATAACATAAACATTCTTATTAAAACTAGCATACGAAATGTCAATAGTTTCTCTATAAACCATGAATGGTATAAAAATAACACATCCATAGTCCGACATATCAAAAAACCTTCAATGGATGTTTTTTATAATTAATCAACTTCAAATGAGCTTAAAATTCATCAAAGGATGTTGACATAGATGAAAATGATGAGTAAAAATTTTTGAGAGAAATATCCTTTTTGTAAAATCATTTAAAAGTCACACATTTATAAAGGAAGTAATTTTAAAATAGATTTTTGAATAAAAGTGTCCCATAACACTTTGAAACTTTTGAAAAGAATTATCATTTCAAAACATTCATGTCCATATAAATAAATCCTTAAAATCATTTTGAAAACATGGACATTAATTAAAAATATTTAAAAAGATAAATTTTTAAAACATTTAAAATTCTGATCTTGTTAAAGAATACCTTTCAAAATCTTTAAAATCTTAATTTTGAAATCATTTTTATGAAAAATGGACAAGGATGATAAAAATGTCCCAGTAAATACTTACACATAAACAATCTCGGATAATGATGAGATTGAGGAATTAACCCTTACCAATTTGGTAACTTACGAAACATACAACCCATGAAAGAGGTATCATACAATGAATATGTAAATACAAATAAATTAAAGTGTATTACACAAAGAATAAAATTATGGGTAGTACATACACTACAGAAAATGTAATAGTGGAAATATGGCATGAATCTCATGGGAATAAGGAGTGAGATGAAAACCCCTTACCTTGCACTTTCCTTTAGTCGAGGGTACGGTTAACCTCCTGTACGAAGATCGTAGTATGTTATTAAATTATACCAGAACCGTATTAATATTTATGATATCATACATGATTCATTTATTACTTTATATTACCCATTTAATAATAATTTCCATGTTAAGTTAACATTTCGGGTAATAATCACTTTCTTTATCGTACGTGTTTTAACTTGTTACTCTTGGTTGAATCACTTAGATCATGATTTAAATACTTCCAGAATATAAAACATGATAAATATATCATATATATTTAGAATATAAATATGTATAATAGACATATATATGAAATGGAAAACACCATTTATAGAGAGGGTAGTCCGTACTTACGCATAAACGTTGTTTCTGTTTTCAAATAGTATTGAACGAAAGTAAGTGAATAATATATATGTAAGTACATAAATACTTATATATATATAAATATATATATATATCCAGTAGCATTATTATTTCACATATTACATACTTATTAGTAATATATATTTTTTATAATCGTCGATGAATGGTGAACTTGGAAATGAATCTCATCACGTCGTGGAGACAGTAATCCGTACATACGCACAAGTGAAAATATCATTATTTTGATATTAAAATAAAATATAATTGGATGTTATATCATATATACAGAATCCTTATAATGTTATATTTATTATCTACATCAAATACATATCATTATTATACCCATCCAAATAATAATGTATTGAATAACAATTACACCACGACGTGGAGACGGTAAGTCGTACGTACGCACGTATGGTGACATGTCATTCAAAGGATGGATAGATTACTGAATATGGTTGTACCATATTTATAATAACATCAAAATATATAGGATATACTGGATTTATTATCTTAGAATATAAATAACAAAGAAAGAAGAATTTGAAGAAGAAAGGAACTTGAATGAGGGTAGTGAAAACATTACCTCTTCTTCGGGTTCTTCCTTTTGATTTGATCAAAAGGGGTCCTTAGGTTGGCATTCTGATCAAACTAAGGCCTCTATGTTGAATTTATGGAAGTTGAGAGAGTATTGAGGCAGGGTTTGGACGAACCAAAAGGCTTTGAAGGTGTGAAGAATTGGTTAGAATTTGGGTCCTTTTATAAGGGGGAGGAGGGGCTCTTTAGGAAAAACTTAAAGCATTAATTTATAATAAATTTATATTCGATTTCTAATGGCTCCAATGTGGATTATTTAAAGGTTAAGGTGGGGATGGGTAGAAAACCTCTCAACCAATAGAATTTAGACAGGTTTGGGTTATTATATTAACCTTATCTTTAAGTATTAACTCTTAGTTAATTAGTTTCACTTTTACAATGTCTCTCTGTATTTTTATATTATATGGTTAATAAACTTACTATATACATACAAGAGACCCCCAAGTGGTCCATTAATGATATAAATATCATGATATAAGTATCTTGACCGAACCTTATATTTTTAATAATTTAATATCAATTCATAATATAATATTTGTTTTAAAAACTCTTTTATGTCAATTTTGACACTGTTCAATAATTGATTTTTGTAAAACTCATAACAGAATGATTAATTCAAAACACGTTAATTAAATCCTTCCTAACATGTCATACTAACCTATAAAATTATTTTAATTCATAAAAAGTCTCAAATTATATTTATTTGAGTATCTACAATATCAATCATTTTAATTGTTCACTATTATGGTAATTACTACATCACCATTGTGTCATACATCAAATAAAGTATTTAATGTCTAAAAATTATAAATAAAATACCATTATGTACGAACCTATTTTATCTTTCTAAATAATATTTATAGTTGAAAATACAACATATATAACCTTATGTAAAAATTCTTTTTCTAAAAGATATATGCTTGTTTCATTTTTGTATTCATTTTAACTTAATTAAAATAAAGTGTCCCTATCATTTACAAGTGGCTCCATGGGGTCCCCAAATCGACCCAAAGATGCCCATGGTCGGACATGTATCAACCAATAAGGTTAGGACATGTTTTAGGGTAAGTTTTTATTATTATAATATTATTATTTAACCCTTATTTCCCGGATTTACCCTTTAACCATGGTAAATAAAATATTTACAGAAGTAATTATTCAAAATGACTAAAGATAAAAGTTACCTATTTACAAAATTTGAAAATCCTGATTCCAAATATGGAATCCATTTCTCCATATTCAATACACAGAAGTGGCAGAAATTAATTTAAAATTAATTACCGCTGTCAAAACAAAAAGCATGTTTTTAAGATATAATAACTATCAAAAGATTGATACTTGTTTATGTTCGGTTTAATTGTGAAATTATGTCCAATGACCAACATTATATTAAATTGTAAAAATATAATGTAAATATACTTTAAAACCACTCAAATTCATAATTTATCAATATTAATTATTTTGATTAAAAAAGTTGTTTTTAATTAAAATTTAGTAATTTTCACTATTCATCAAAATATTAAAGTTATCCGAAAAGTACCAAAATTTCACCTTAGGTTAAATTCGATACTCCAAATCTGAAAATGAAGTCCATATTGAGAGATAGAATTTCTAAAATTTTAAAAACTAGGTATTACTATTCATAACGGCTAGTTTGATTGGTTGTGGTGTGTGTTAGAACTCGAAGTTGCGTACAACACACACTACTGTATTATTGAAAGGAAAGCGTACCGTGGAATCTTGGGATGTTTAATTGTAAACATTTGATGTCCACATTCTAAAAAGTAAATTTATTTTGTCAAATTGAATATATAAAATTTAAAATATTGGATTTAAAAAGGGTTCACTATTAAAATCTGCAAAAGTGAAAAAAAATGATTTTTTTCTTACATTATGTCTAAGAAACTCATAATATAGATTCTAAAATTATACGGATTATGTAAAGTTTAAAATTTAGTTAATACTATTCATAACCTCTTTTGAACAGCTTGTTTGGTAAGTCATGGTGTGCTTGAACTTGGTGTTGCGTGTATTGCAAGTTATTGAATTATTTTGAAGAAATAACACACTATGAAATCTTGGGGTGTTACATTCTCCCATCCTTCAATAATTTGTGTCATCGCAATTTGAAATTGTTCTTCTAAAATAAAAGGTTGAATATAGAAAATATCTTTCTGGGAAAACTCACATCGGAAATTGGGTTAATAATATTTAGTCTTATTAAGAGGAAAAGTGAAATGAAAGGGGTCACCACCAAATTATGATATCTATTTGGAGAACATTGGTGGAAATTAGAGACATATAATTGGAGGGAAAACGTAAATATTTATAGGTAGTGATTGAGGTCATGAATCACAAACTAGTGTAAAATTTAGGGCCTTAAATTCATCAATCTATGATGATTTAAAATACCATCGGTTAAACAAAACATAAGGTATTAGGATAACACATTTTTTACGTTTCAAAATAACTTTGTTGAAATCCCACATCGAAAAATTAATTAATGAGGCCTCTATGGAAAGTATGAAGATTACCGAAAATAACACATACTAGGGTTCCATGTAGGAAAATATGGATATCGAAGAGAAATATAACCATCAATTATCGGATGAAGAGTGATAGATAACATGGCTATGAAAGGGACAACAATCCCAAAGCCTTAAATTAGCGATGATCTAAGGTACCATCTAGGACAAAAATTTTGTTCTAAGTTCCTTTTCATAATTTTGAGGAATTTATTTATGGGATTGGCTAAGATCATAAGGAGATATACTTACTTTATAATTAGTGTATTATCCATTAATAAATTTCTACCACAAACTCATATTTCACCCCAAAACATAATACAACTCAAAAATACTCTATTTATCCTAATCGTATAGGGTTCCAAATATAATGAATTTATAATTCACATATTAGACCCTTTATGTAGAGAAACTGCATTATACCATCCAGGAACTTCATGTAGCAAAATGGTAGGTGATAAATCCCAATTTCACTATGTTTGCGGGTTCGATTGCCGCAGCTTTGTCTGACACAATGGGTCGTCACACGGTCTGCGTGTTGTCCTTTTATAAAAATCAAAAATATAACCTTTCAAACTTAATCCATTCCAACCATTAGACTTATCCAAAATACTATTATCCAAACTCACAATCCAAAATTTACAAGGAAGTTAAACATAATGAGGATCCTTTTTTCCAGGTAATAACATGTGAACGCCTTCCTCATATATTCTTTTTCATCACCGCAACATCCTGAATTACCAAAATAAACCATCTCTTATTCCAAAATCACTACCTCAAATATTAGGACCATATTAAGGTTTATCTTTCCTTCAACCATGTAATTTCCAAAAAAAATAACTCACTGTAGAGTCAATTTTCTTATTACCATAAAATCTCAAATCCTTAATTAAATAGTACTGCAGTACAATCCTTATTTATTTCCAGGACACATTGATACAACACTTAAATAAAATAATTCTAAAATAACAACATAAGAACACTAGTCATTTCTCTTCAACTGTGGTAGTATCATAACTTGATTATTATCTAATAGCATCGTTTGTGGCATAGTCTAATGACTGGGACATTGGTTCACGTAGTGTCCAAACTCCTTGCAGATGAAGCATTGTACATTTTAAACCTTTCTCTTACACTTGCAGTCATGTACTTGGTATCCTTTTTCTTCACACTTATAACATTCTCCCATTCCCTTCAAACATTTTCCAAGGTGATTCTTTCCACAGTTATCACATATGGGAAAAACCCTTCTTTACCTTCTTCCCTTTATCTGCCCTTCTCTCTACCATCCTTTTCTTCTCTGGATTCCCTTCAATTTCATTGGACTCCGAGAATTATTTATTCATCTTATCAACACATGATACTATTTCTTCATATGATGTTAATACGTGGGAGACTATTTCCCTTCTAAATTCTGGATTAGGAGCACGAAAGATATGATCCTTCTTACTCTTTGGATCATACGTATTACGGGAGTTCACATTCCTTCTACTGGGCACCATTTCTATACAATAGAATAAACTAGTTCAGTTTATGAATTGCAATGAATAATTACCAAACTTGTAAAATACCTAACACAAATTGAACAGTTTATGGATATAATCCATAATCATAAAAATGTTTTCTTTGAGTAAGTATATACTCATGATCCCTTCATAATGGTTTATAAAGAAAATGAGAATTATCCTATGCATATCCCCCGGGAGTGTCGTAACCAAGAGTGCAGCAAGGCCCATTTTCATGCACCAATTCTCGTTCGAGTCTAGCTCAAAGCGGGGTTTTTGGGTTTTACCCCTAGGTACATCTGTGCCAGATCCGCCTCTACCTTCTCGTATCCAGACAGGGATGTATTTCTCGGAAAACTCAAAAAATCACTACAACACCAAAATTCTAAGAAGTTCTTCTATACTAATCCTCAGAGTCTATCTTAGGGATCTGTGCTCTAATCAGAGTTTTATCTAAATCTAGTTTCCAAGGTTATTGCTAAACTTCCTCTGATACCAACTGTAATGCCCCGACCCCAGTTACCCAGAGTTGGTGCATTATTTTAATACATTGGTATGATTACAAGGAATCAATTCCTGAAGGACCGATCAGTTTAGCAGTCTTGGAAAAATAGATCACATACATGAATGCTACATTTTCACTTTAAGACGTACAAAACAACATAAATAATCTTTATGAATGCCATTATACCCTTGTCTTAACCCTGCATATCAATCACATTACACTTCTTTGAATCCTGGGAAAAATAAAACATATAAAGGGGTGAGCTCAAATGATCAGTAAGGGTAAGAAATACGGCGGAAAATTTCATAAATAATCATAAACATTTAAGGCAATGTATAAAACTAAAAAAAAGCCTTTTAGACTTTAACATCAGCATAATATGGCAGAAATAAAATGGAATAATTCCATTTACTTATTCACATGGATATAATACTAATCGAATAATCACATGCAATATCACTAACCACTTTCATAATGATGGAATGCATAATGCCAGACTATCATAACCACATAGCCAAGGCCTCGTGCCAAGACTACAAATAAGATTTTTCCAAGACCTTGTTCCAAGACACTAGTTTGTCTCATGAGACCTACCGATGCATCGTGTAGCTATATCGGGCTCCACCAATCACTTACTAAGTCCAATTCATTCCTCATATGAATAGGTTTAAACATAACATAAACATTCATATTAAAACTAGCATACGAAATGTCAATACTTTCTCCATAAACCATGAATGGTATAAAAATAACACATCCACAGTCAAACATATCACAAAACCTTCAATGGAAGTTTTTTATAATAAATCAACTTCAAATGAGCTTAAAATCCATCAAAGGATGTTGACATAGATGAAAATGATGAGTAAAATTTTTTGAGAGAAATATCCTTTTTGTAAAATAATTTAAAAGTCACACATTTATAAAGGAAGTAATTTTAAAAGAGATTTTTGAATCAAAGTGTTTGATACCACTTTGAAACTTTTGAAAAGAATTATCATTTCAAATCATTCATGTCCATATAAATAAATCCTTAAAATCATTTTAAAAACATGGGAATTAATCTAAAAGATTTAGAAAGATAAATCTTTAAAACATTTTAAATTATGATCAGGATAAAGAGTACCTTTAAAAATACTTAAAATAATCATTTTGAAATCATTTTTATGAATATGGACATGGATGAAAAAAATGTCTTAGTAAATAGTTACACATAAACAATCTCGGATAATGATGAGATTGAGGAATTAACCCTTACCAATTTGGTAACTTACAAAACATACAACCCATGAAAGAGGTATCATACAATGAATATGTAAATAAACATAAATTAAAGTGTATTACACAAATAATACAATTATGGTCAGTACATACACCACACAAAAGGTAATAGTGGCAATATGGCATGAATCTCACGGGAATAAGGAGTGAGATGAAAACCCCTTACCTTGCACTTTCCTTTAGTCGAGGGTATGTTTCACCTCCTGTACAAAGATCGTAGTATATTATTAAATTATACCAGAACCATATTAATATTTATTATATCATACATGATTCATTTATGACTTTATATTACCCATTTAATAATAATTTTTATGTTAAGTTAACATTTCAGGTAATAATCACTTTCTTTATTGTACGTGTTTTAACTTGTTACTCCTGGTTGGATCACATAGATCATGATTTAAATACTTCCAGAATATTAAACATGATAAATATATCATATATACTTAGAATATAAATATGTATAATATACATATATATGAAATGGAAAACACCTTTTATAGAGACGGTAGTCCGTACGTAAGCATAAACGCTGTTTCTGATTTCATATAGTATTGAACGAAAGTAAGTGAATAATATATATGTAAGTACATAAATCCTTATGTATATAAATATATATATATATCCAGTATCATTATTATGTCATATATTACATACTTATTAGTAATATATATTTTTATAATCATCGATGAATGGTGAACTTGGAAATGAATCTCATCGCGTTGTGGTGACAGTAATCCGTACGTACGCACGAGCGAAAATATCATTATTTTGATATTAAAATAATATATAATTGGATGGTATATCATATATACATAATACTTATAATGTTATATTTATTATTTACATCAAATACATATCATTATTATACCCATGCAAATAATAATGTTTTGAATAACAATTACACCACGACGTGGAGACGGTAAGCCGTACGTACACACCTATGGTGACATGTCATTCAAAGGATGGATAGAATAATGAATATGGTTGTACAATATTTATAATAACATCAAAATATATAGGAGATACTGGATTTATTATTTTATATTAGAAATAACAAGAAAGAAAAATTTGAAGAAGAAAGGAACTTGAAAGAGGGTGGTGAAAACATTACCTCTTCTTCGGATTCTTCCTTTTGATTTGATCAAAATGGCTCCATAGGTTGGCTTTCTGATCAAACTAAGGCCTCTATGTTGAAGTGAGGGAAGTTGAGAGAGTATTTTGGCAGGGTTTTTCCGAACTAAAAGGCTTTGAAGGTGTGAATAATTGGTTAGAAGTTGGGTCCTTTTATAAGGGGGAGGAGGGGCTCTTTAGAAAAAACTTAAAGTATTAATTTATAATAAATTATTATTTGGTTTCTAATGGCTCCAAAGTGGATTATTTAAATATTATGGTGTGGATGGGTCTAAATACACTCAACCAATATAATTTATACAGGTTTGGGTTATAATATTAACCTTATCTTTAAGTATTAACTCTTAGTTAATTAGTTTCACTTTTACAATGTCTCTCTGTATTTTTATATTATATGGTTAATAAACATATTATATATATCCAAGAGACCCCAAAGTGGTCCATTAATGATATACCTATCATAATATAAGTATCTTGGCCTAACCTTAGATTTTTATGAATTTAATATCAATTAATAAAATAATATTTGTTTTAAACACTCTTTTATGTCAATTTTGACACTATTCAAAAATTGATTTTTGTAAAAATCATAACAGAATTATTACTTCAAACAAGGTTAATTAAATCATTCCTTACATGACCTATTAACCTATAAAATTAGTTTAATTCATAAAAACTCTCAAATTATATTTATTTGGGTATCTACAATATCAATCATTTTAATTTTTCACTATTATGGTAATTACTGCATCACCATTGTGTCATAAATAAAATAACTTATTTTATGTCTAAAAATTACAAATAAACTACCATTATGTAGGAAATATTTTTATCTTTCTAATCAATTTTTATAGTCGAAACTACAACATACATAACCCTATGTAAAAATTGTTTTTCTAAAAGATATATGCTTGTGTCATTTTTGTATTCATTTTAACTTAATTAAAATAAAGTGTCCCTATCACTTACAAGTGGCACCATGGGGTCCCAAAATCGACCCAAAAATGCCCATGGTCGGACATGTATCATCCAATAAGGTAAAGACATGTTTTAGGGTAATTTTTTATTATTATAATATTATTTTTTAACCCTTATTTACTAGATTTACCCTTTAACCATGGTAAATAAAATATTTACCGAATTAATTATTGAAATTGTCTAAAAATAAAAGTTACCTATTCAAACAATTTGAACATACTGATTCCAAATATGGAAACCATTTTTAAAAATTCAAAACACATAAGTAGCACAAATTAATTTAAAATTAATTCCCGCTGTCAAAACAAAAAGCGTGTTTTTAAGATATAATAACTATCAAAAGATTGATACTTGTTTATGCTCGGTTTAATCGTGAAATTATTTCCAATGACCAAAATTTTATTAAATTGTAATAATATATTTGAATATACTTTAAAACCACTCAAATTAATAATTTATCACTATTAATTATTTTGATTAAAAAAGTTGTTTTTAATTAAAATTTAGTAATTTCACTATTCCTCAAAATATTAAAGTTATCCGAAAAGTACCAAAATTTAACTATAGGTTAAATTAGATACTCAGAACCCAAAAATGAATTCCATTTTGAGAGATAAATTTTCTAAAATTTTAAAAAGTTTGTATTACTATTCATAACGGCTAGTTTGATTGGTTGTGGTGTGTGTTAGAACTCGAAGTTGCGTACAACACACACTACTGTATTATTCAAAGGAAAGCGTACCGTGGAATCTTGGAATGTTTAATTGTAAACTTTTGATGTCCCCATTCTAAAAAGAAAATTTATTTAGTCAAATTGAATATATAAAAGTTTAAAATATTGGATTTAAAAATGGGTCACTACTAAAATTGGTAAAAGTGCAAAAAAATGAATTTGTTCTTACATTTTGTCTATGAAACACATAATATGGATTCTAAAATTTTAAGTATTATATAAAGTTCAAAATTTAGTTAATACTATTCATAACCTGTTTTGAACAGCTTATTTGGTAAGTCATGGTGTGCTTGAACTCGGTGTTGCGTGTAGTGAAAGTTATTGAATTATTTTGAAGAAATAACACACTATGAAATCTTGGGGTGTTACAATATGGTTACCCTTAATAAGAATTTATTCTCACCCTCCATATGTTTCATTTTTCCTAGGTTGTAAATAATTTTGTTGATTGAATTCGGTCATCATGGATTCTTATAGATGCAGTTGATGAATTATCATCAAATAAGAAAGGGTAGATTAAATGGGATAAATTATCATTTAAATACCATGGTATTTATTTATGTACGAGTTTTTCATAATTCTCTAAAACACTAAAACTAAAAGTTCATTGAGAATTTAATTGATAAAATATTTTTTTTATGTATCATTTTTTGGACGATGAAAATTTGGTCACCTTCATGGGTATCAATGTTGGAAATGTATGGTTTATGATTTTAACAATAACACCAGGAGTGTCTGTCTGGGGCTATTATATTTGGTATTAGAAGATAGTTTAGATATATTTTAAGATTAAGATTATTTTTATGTGATTTTATCTTAATATTTATGGATTACACCATTGGTTTACAAGTTTAATTTCAATCATTTGTTCAGCACATAGAAACCCCTTTGGAGTATTTAAATAATGATGATTTGATCTGCTTGATGTCTTGTTGGGAGACATTTTATAAGGTTAATGTATATATAACACTTCAGTTGAGATATAATTATTCTATTTCGTTGTGTTGATATAATTTCTATGTTATTGATAACCTTGAGGGTTTATATGATCTTGAATATTGGAAAAATTATGGGTAAGAATATAATCATATAGATAACCATGGGATTCAATAATAATTTGGTGACAAGGAGATTAATGTTATTAAAAAATTAGATCTCCACTATTTTTTTCAATATAAGTTAAAAGTTATGATATATCCTTTGAGGTAAATTTTGGGTTTATTCAGGATATTTGGTAGATAGGTCCATTCATATAGGGAATGATTTAGTTTTAAATGGGTTTTACTATTAAATTTTATTGATTAATGTATTATTTACTCATTTGAAGTTTTATTCATTTATAGAATTATATTATTGTGCCAAAAATATTTTGATTTTGTTTAATTTCCACAGAGAGGTGGAATAGCTTGACTATCCCTTTTATGCTTATATGGTCAGTTAAAAGATGATTTTAGATATTCATTAATGAAAAACAAATTCATCTTGGATACTCATCGTTTGGAACAAAAAAAGATATTATTGTGGAAATTTAGAAATTGATTAAATTATAATCATAAAGTAAGTACATTTCCTTATTCTATTAGATTATATATAAATGAATTCCTAATATTTATGAAAAGGATCTTGACAAAATTCCTATTACTATCATTTTTTATGAATCTATGACCTTTTTCCCACATCTTTGGTTTTTGATTTTTCAGTTTTTGATTTTCTCAAGACCATTCAGTTTTTTTTAATCAATGATCTCTATCACTCTCCATAAGTATTTTGTAATTATTATTCTCTTCTATTTCAAAATATTAACTTCCCACCAATTTATTTTATTTGTAAACACAGAATTTTTTATTCCAAATGACCCACCAATGTTGTTTTCTCTCTTCTCAAGATAATGTTTTATTACACCTTTTTTAATAGGCAGGTTTCTAAAAGAGGAATTATTTTTTCAAATTTAATTCATTTAATTACCTAGATCAATTTCAAATTATGAGGAAATAATTTATTTAATTATTCATGATGTAACACCCTTCTATATTTAAATATAATCATTATATTTGATATCATAATCTACATGCAACACTAATACTAAATAACCTGTGAAAAATATAACAATTATAACATAGATTTTAAATTTGTGGGTATAAATATTATAAAATAATTAATAATATATATATATTACATACTTAATATATATTATATATAAATTCGGAATTTTTAATCAATCATTTTTTATTATGAAATTTTATTCTTCAAATATTTGTTTTCATAGAAAATCATTTTTATTTTTTTAAAAAAATATTATAATTAATTTATTGAATCATTATAAAAAATATATGGTAAAATTAAATTCATTTCTTAAATCATCCTATAAAATTAAAATAGATTATAATATTTTTATATTTTGGAAAATATTGATTTTTCTGTGAATAGTGAAAATACATATTTTTGTAAAACTATCATTTCTTTTCAATAAATTTAGTAATTTAAATCTCCTATTTTTTTTTTGAATATTATTTAGAGTCACATAATTATTTATTATTTTTATTTAATCACCTTAATTATATTTTAATTTTATTTATATTTGATTTTAGTACAAGTTTATTTTTGTGTTTAAAATGGGATTTTTTAGAAAAATATTTTAATGAGGATAATGTTTCACCTTTTTACTTAATTACAAAACCCATAATGAGTATTGATTTTAATTAATTTTATATATTATATATAAATAAATATTAATATATATTCATACAATGATTTTATTTTTAATATGCTTAATATAAAATCAAATTTTTCTTGAAAAATACACTTCTTGAAATCCTATTTTTTGTCACGCCTGCGGGTTTAATTTTGCAATTAAAATTTTGAACTTATATGTTTTAAATTTTAAAAAAATTATTTCTTATTTGGAATAATGATAATTTATATTATCTAAAATATTTAACAAAAATTTTACCATAATGAATACTCAAAAAAAGTAAAAAATAATTACAGTAGTTAAGGTGAAAATGGGTATACCGGGGGTTAAACTAAAAATATAAGGGTTAAAATTGCCTATAAATTTGTTAAAATCCATTAAATATAAATATTTATACCTAATAATATAATGTTATTATTACCGATCCATTTTGGATCCATGTGATAAGATAATGATATGGGTACACCATTTTCATTTAAAAAATTACAAGTGTACCACTCACCTCACCTATAAAAGGCCACCCAATATCCTTTAATATTCACACCATAAAAGAGATTTTTAAAGTCACATAACTTAAAAAATATCATAGTAACTTCACTCTCCACAACCAATATCCCTTTTTCTATCTTGGAGACATCCTATTAAGTATTTCAATGATTACCTACCAAGTTTGTCTGAAGAAGAGGTAATGTGTTAAAGAGTAGATTTTAATTTTATTAATTCTTACACATCATTAAAATATTGTTAAATTATTATGATATAATAAAAAAATAATTCCAATATATTTATGTGTAATTATATTTGTTTTATAACCTAAATTCATATCTTATTCTATCAAATGTGATACAAAACAATCAATCGTGCGTAAAGTTGACTACTACCTTGTGAATCATGTCATTTGTTTTCCATCATTTCCTACCATATATTGTTATGAAGATGTATTTAAGGTATATATATATGATATTTGTAACATATTTATGATTCTGGAGTTATGATATCCCATATTCAATATTACTTTCCATGCCTTGGGAGATATGATATTGTCACTCATGTGTACAATGGACAACCACATCGTGAAGTGATGTGATTCATTTTATCACCAACGCTTTACGTGGAAGGTAATAAGGATAAATTTATAGAATATATATGATAAAAATTAAATAATTGGGATATTAATTACATATTAATCATTATTAAAATCTAATATATCATCTTCTTTTTTACACTGAAAAATGATAAATTTATTCGTGTGTATGTGTTGACTACAACCTCTACTTAGAGATGTGATAATTTTTTCATAACCAAAAAACATTGATGATATATTTAATTATATTTAGTTAAATAATATTTTATTTATTATACAATAATTATTTCATTAATGATAAAATATTACTTATCTTATTTCCATAATGGTCATTGAAATTTGGAAATGTTACTCTTGCGTACGTACGACTAGTCTTCTCTATAATTGTAACATAGTTCATTTTTCATAACCATATTTCACAATTGGTTGTAAAATTATAATTTATGTATAAATATTATAAATATTTTATGATTATTATTCCATTAATATTTACAATTATTACCTCTTTAACAATGGTTTACACACCAAAGTCATTTGGAAATAATTAACAAAACATCCTAAAAACACCGGATGCGAACATAACTGGTTTAGTATATTAATATATAATTCAAATAAATAAATGATTTAAGTATAAGATATTAACATTTGATAGAATTATTAATTAATCAAAAAATTTATATATTCTTACTATATATTATTTAATGGATACATGGGGAAAGTCTTGACTCAAGGAAGAGTTTTTCTCATCTCACCTTTTATTTGTGTGAGATATATTCGAATTTCACTTCTTGTTTTTTATGTGGAGTATATAAATATCATTTTACATGTAATAATATGAATAATTAATTAATAATGTTTTTTAAGATTCTATTTTAATTATTTCATTCGAGGAGAATTGAATTACGATTTACCAAGTGGGGAAGAATTTCTAAACTCAAATTCTATTTGTTGGGTCATATTACTAATTCATTGTAATTATTATGTAGTAATTGTGTATGTAATGACTTTTTATTATCTTATATTGTGTTTAAAATTATTTCATGTGTTTTTAAATTTTATAAACACAATATATTCATTAATTAATTCTCATATTCAGTGGTATGATATTTTTAAGGGTTATTCATCTCAAATTCCATTTTATTGAGACATACCTTTATCATATTTACCCATATTCATTTTTGGGGTTATATAGTAACATTTTATAGGTTATATAATGAAATTACTTATGTTAATTTTAGTTAATGTATAATTTTATATTATTATTTCATGGGGATTATAATTAAAGAGTGACCAAAGTGGAAAAGGAATTATGTTATGATATTAATTCTTTCAAAATTGTTAAAGTTCAAGGTTCTTTTAGTGTAAATAATGTGATTTTATATTTTATAACCATATCTATTTTATTCTACAATAGTTATAAATGGTATTCACACAGTCAATTTCCATTTACTCTATTATTTATTAAACATACATAAAGAAATTCATTTGAAAGTAATACTGATGTTGTATTTTATTTTAGATAAAGAATATTTTTCTTCCATATCCATGTTTTCTAAAATGAATCAAAAATGTTTTCACAAATTGTTTAAAATTAATGTTAAAATTTATTTTTATCCATGATTATATTTTTACAAAATGTTTTAAAAGGTATCATCTTATTTTTTTCCAAATGTTGTACTTTTTTACTTTTCCTACAAAAATGTGAAAGGAAAATTTATTTTTTTAATGAATTTACCAGGAATAGATCTTTCAACTTTATGAACAATAAATTTTTTAAAGAACCCTTTTTTACATATCAATGATTCTTTTCAAATAGTTTTTTTATTCATTAATATATTTTTAAATTTTATAACATGATTTAAAAAAGGATTCATTATTTTCCACTGAAAATTTTCCAAATGATCATTCAAAATAATTTTCTGTATAATATGAATTCATTTGAAGCTACTCAATTGACATCGTTATTCTCATTAATAAAATTAATAATATTTTATTGATATTTTCATTAATCAATGATAAAAACACATGATGTAACATATAAAATACTTGGGATATATGGTATTTATACCATCATTATTATTTCATTGAATAGATTATAACATTGACATGTAACCCATTCATTTTCCATGGGTCAATCAATTAATTAATAATAATAAATATTACTACGTAAAAATGACAAATATTTTAAAAAATAATCAATGGAACATGTAGACTCTTTATCAATAGGGGTGGTCTCAATATAAATTATATAATGGTTTCTCCAAGATAGACCATAATGACCCCAATATATAATATACTACGAGTTCACCTAAGTTTCACTCCAATGTATTAGGTAATGTTCCTTGTATTTAGGAGAATGATATGTAGATATTATAGATAGCTTATTTTAAAGATTTAATTGGGCTCCAGTAATTTCTGAAACATGTTTAAAATGTGTTATGAATATTATGTTCCAAAATACCTAAAAATTTACATTATGTATGATATAGTTATAAATGATTCCTTTGATCAAGATTGATATCACATGGCTCGTGATAATTGACTCTAATAAATATTTATTTTCTCATTCACTTATTCAATTTTTTTCATATTATATGATCTATGTATTGATAGATATGATTTTTCTAATTTCATTCTCCTGTGCATTGATTATTTTTTCATACCCTTATTCTATGCGCATAATCACGAATAACATTTAATTCTTAATACTTCTATTTACCCTTACTAGGAATTTTATTTCACCCTTATTATGATTTCTATTCCCTATATTGTCAATAATTTTCTAGAATGAATTATTTATAGATTGGTTTGATAGGGAATATGATGATGGTGTAAGGTGAAATAATAAAATAATGTTTAAGTGGGACAAATTCCAATTAAAAACATTGGTGTTTGTTTATGCAATTGTTTTTTCTAATTCTAAAAAATAATTAACCTAAATAGTATTTGAGAATGTATTCGGTGTAATTTTTCCTTATGATGTTGTATGTTTTATATGGAAAAAATTGTTTCACCATCATTGGTATCAATGTTAAAATTTATTATTTATAATTTCAATACCAGATCTATGAGTGTAGGTTTGGGTATATTATATTGTTTTCTAGGAACCATCATGCCCACACACATATTTTTGAATCATGTCATGTTTATTTTATTCCATCTCCCTCTATGGTTGATTGAAATTTTTCATAGGAATCCCTCGTCATAGGCATCCCATGTCTTCTCTCTGTTAGGTTTTAAATTTGGAATATCAGTTGTATTTTTTCATTATTTTATTTTCTATGTTTGTTTTATTTTTATGTTTATTACTTTAATTCCAAATGGATTATTCCTCCAATATAATAAAACTAGTGTTTTTCCTTGCATTCTATATGATATAATCTGATGCAATGAACCATCTTGGGTTTTTATCCACATGGTACCCAACCTGACTCGATATAGGGCCGAAAGTTCATTCCTTAACACCATGTGCAAGAAAAAACTACCAGGCCACCATAGAAAACCCCATTGGGAATTAAATCACACTTAAATTAGAGTAAAATGATTGTAGTACATAACTAAAGTCATACATAGATCATTATTACAATTGAAAACCATGTTTCTTCAAGCATATAAGAATCCAAAATATATGAACATGACAAATGTCCCATAATTAACAACACAGATCTAACAAATAAATATAAATATAAAACATTTTCCACATATTAAACAATATAGCATTGTAGGACCAAATATAAAAAAATTTCTGAAAGCCTCTACTAGGTTGTAATCTTGTCTGATATGAAAACCAAAAAATATATATAACAACTCAATATAGTCAAGATAATCCCAAAACCCACTATATTCATCCTTTGACTACTCTCCACCACCCAACTAACCCAATATCATAGAAATGAAAAAAAAATCATGTCTCAATAGAAACTCTAGAACCGATAATATTTATGGATGTGATGAATACATCCTAGTAGGTCTCAAACCAAAAAAATCATACAATTCATAAATTATTATTTCAAAATACAATAATAAATTAACATTTTCAACCATAAATTCCTGTGAAACCCAAAAAATTCCATTATATCTTTTCAAAGCATTCCATTTTTATTTATTAAAATGAAAAAACACAATTTGAAAAGGAATTTCCATTATAAGTATTTTTTAATATAAAACATACATTTTGAAAACCACTATAAAAACAAAACATGAGACTAATTGAAATTCAAAAATATTTTCCCAAATATCATTGAAATAACTTTTCAAATAAATGACCCATACTAAAATTGGTTATAGGAAACACAACATAGGAATAATAAGTAAAATATTGGAAAGGTGATAAAAGTGATAAAGGTGAAACCACAATAATATATAGGGGAATGATACAATCTAGAATAAGATGGTAATCCTATATGTAAACCATCAATCATGAAATGAATGTGTCAGGGGATATACCTTGGGATAATAATGTGAATAGTGTTTAAATTCATTAATTTCTAGAAAAATAACTATCTTCATATACAGATTCCAATAAAAAACCCATATATCTTATTCTGCAAAGTAAACATCACAATGGTACACCCACTTCTATCCCCAGTTCCTTGCATGATTGGAGTGATAATATAATATTATGAACAAACTAGTGTAAAATAATAATATACCTCCCAATTTGTTGTCATGACTAATAAAAAATTGATGAGAGTGAAAAAAAACCAATATCAACACACAATGCATAAGTAACAACTATTGGTCACCTCCACCATCCTCAAAATGAATAACACTGAAAAATTATACATAAATTAAATAAATATGAAACGTCAAACACAATGGGAGGAACAAGCATAAAAAAGTGATTAAAACCCAAAAAAGGGGTAACACAAACCAATGGTAAATCAAGAGGGGTTCTAAAGTGTTAAACAATACCTTTTATAACGTTCCAACTGTTCCTTTATCATATAACATGGGAATAATTCAAAACCATTTCCATTGCTTAAAACACCACATTAGTCAACCTTTAAAATATATTAAAACAGCATACAACATTTTCATTTGAGAGACACACTTTAAAACATGGGTCTTCCCCTATGAAATTCTCAATAATCACAATACACTCCCATTTCCAACAAACTCATTTTTAAAGATCAACTAAGGAATTTCCAAAAGGGGGATATGAACACACTCATTTTAGTAAACAATTGAAATCCATCAAAGTACCCATTTTTTAAATCACTATGAGGTAAAATCATCATTATACAAAAATCACTCCTAAAACCCCATTTTTCACTCATTGAAAACTAGAACCTAATAAAAATCCTACACACACACCATAAAGATAATTTCAAAAATCATTATAGGATTTTCATAAATTAAAGTCATAAATATCATTCCATTTAATATGTAAAAACATTGAATTCAAATTGAACCCCTTTATTCTATAATCAAATTTCAAGGAAGTGATTAAGAAACCTCACAAGGATATTATATATATTAACAAGTTAAATATATATAGATATATGAATCTCAATAAAAATTTAAATTCCAAAATTAAATAATTTTATAAAAACACTTACTTGGAATAGATGGAATCCAAGATGAAACGTGTCTACTTCAATGATGACCACCCGAAAAAGAAAGGTGACCTCATTTATAAGCCCAAAGAGACCAAAATCCTATTTTATAACCATCTAAAATTATATCCCAATATTAAATTACAAACTTGGGTTTCAAGGGAATTAAGAAACCATGGAAACAAGGTACAAAGTTGAAAATAGGATAATTGATGGAAGATTCAATATTTATCATCTTTAAAATTTCCAATAATTGGACTAGAATCTAATAGAAAGAAGGATAGAACTCTCATTAGGATCATAATGTTCAACTGAATCATTTTGGGAAATAAATTATTGAAAACCCCATTTTTTTTAAATTGATAGACTAGTAATGTCACATTTCATGTGAATCTAGCTGAACCATATGGTTTGTCCCCACATTCATCCATACTATGCACCTACCTTGTAGAAATACCCCTACACACAAAACTAGTCCCATGTTTTCTCAGAAGCTCCACATAGTTTGAGAAACCATTTTGAGACACTGAAAAATATGTAATGTCTCTATGAATGGTTCTTCAACTTTGGTTCCACATTGTTAACCTGAACCACAAAATTTCATCCATGAAATCATCATAACTAAAAGATACATAATATTCATTAATTAACTAAAATTAGACACTAAAATGACTTATGCATGTTCAAATTCTCCCCACCATGTAACATTATTTTCCTATAAATCCCATTGTTGAAAAATAGAATTCTTATACTAATGACGTATCAAAATATAACTTAAATCAAGAGGACTACTCAACCAAAATCAACCTCAAAAAAAAAATAACCCATATCCTCAAAATGATTGAATCCATCATCTATAAGTACTCCCAAATATTTCATATGACAACAAAAACATGAACCTAAAAATAAAAATCCTAATACGAAAGAGAGACCTAACATGGTCTTCCCACCATTTAAAATTCCTTTAAATTGGTGAAACCAAAGAAAACTACTAAGAGATATACCCTAAAAATAGCTAAAAAACCATGATAGAAACACACTCTCTTACAAAAAAGACATAAAATAAAAAATAAAGAATAAAAACTCATAATAAACCTCAAATAAATGTCACAATGTAAAAATTCAAACCATAACATAAATGGATAAATTTGGTTCATGATCTGGATCACCCACAAATGGAGAATCTTTAATAGTACAAGCCAAAAACTAGTCTTTTTACAATCTAAACTGGTAAAACCCCCAACCTAATTATCCTATAATTCACCCATGTCCCATACACATGTCTAATTAAAAGCACCTCAAATATTCACACAACCGTTAATCAGAAAGTAAAACTCTCAAGGGAGAGATTCACTATTACAATGAGACAAAAAAACTCTCATAACTATCAAGAAATGAATAAAGAACACCAGAAAATTTGAATCCATCCAAAATAAATATTCCTAAAATAACCTTCCACATGTTTTAAAATCAAAATAGTATAATCCTAAAATCTCATATATTTAATTTTAAAAAAACAATACAAAAATACAGAAATATTAATAGCTTACAACCAAGAATTTAAATGTCTCAAAAAAATACATCCACGAAGGGGTCAAATCGTAGACCTCTTACAAAAAACAATCATGAAATACTTATAAAAATTTACTAAATGACCTCAATGGTGGAAAATCCTTATATCATTTAAATATGAAGACATTGACTATCTTAGAATCCCACACATGAAGAACACAATAAGCAAATTCATTCTTTTGAATGAACTAAGGTTTTGGGAGTCCAAACTCATACATTAGCACAAACATAGACTATTTACACTTAAACTCTACACCTATTAGGTTAATATCTTTACCATTGGTCTGTCGTTTTACCGAAGGTATGTTATCGGTGTCCTAAATTGATATTACCCACTCTTAAACTTAGTATTGTGCAAGTGCTGGTTCGATCCATAGGGAACTTGGTAAGTGCATGAATTCAATTGAGATTAGAATAAATTAAGTGAGTTATGATGAATTTAGAGTGGATTCTCTTGTTTGGGATTATTGAAGCTGTTTTGTTTACTTGAAATAATATTTAACAATTTAAGAGAAAACAACAATGAATTTTTGATGTATTTAGTAGGAAGAAGAGCATTTTGGGGCTATGGTGATTATAGAGATTTAATGTAGATTTATTATATGGTTGTGTTGTTCTTGATAATTCAAAAATTTGTAGCTTATTAATGACAAGATTCCCTTGGTCCGGTTGATTTTGTCTTGGAATTGAAGAAATTTGACTCGTTGGTCTGTTAGTCAGTGTTTCAAAATTCTCACTTTTAGTTTAGTCCATTTTTGAATCGATGAATCCTTTCAATGATCATGAAAGAATTAACCATTATTCACCTTTGATGTCCCTGAGAATTCTGTCCTTGGTTTGGATCAGAATTCTCAGTGGTATTCAACAATGGTTAAAGAAGAATGAGAAGAATTTAAAAGAACAAACACAACCATATAAATCAATCCAATATACAAAAACTCTTCATCATCCACATCCCCAACCCAAGTGGTGTTTAGTTACACATATAGGACATAATGGAAATAACACCTTCGATACCGGATGTGATCATCGAATAAGCTATGAGGAGAGGTGTCAGAAGGTGGAATGGTGGAATAGCGGTACAATGGTGGCTCGGGAATATGGCAGCAGAATTTACCCTCTCTTTAAGTGTTCTGGGTCTCCTTGGTCCGAAGGCCAAGGCTGCTATTTATAGAAAACTTAAGTACACGGCGTGTATAAAAGTACACGATGTGTAGTCTTGTCAACTCTCTTTTTCTGCGGTTTTTTCTTGGGTAGGTGGAATGTCATTACGTCTTTGACTCACATGGAATTGGCGGCCGGTTTGTGGCAAGTACACAACGTGTATCACCGCCACACACGACTTGTAATCCCTAGCAAGCGCCTCCAACCGCATCTAGAAGCCAGTACACGGCGTGTAACTCCTCCACACACAGCGTGTAGTCTATGACTGGTGACTTTAGCATGTACTTTCACTTTTGATCTGTGTCCCCATCTGAATGTACATGACGTGTATCAAACTACACATCGTATTGTGGGAAAATTTTCACAAAATTCTCTCGATTTGTGTGTTTTCTCCATAAATCTCCTGAAAATAAAAAGAATCAATAAAATCAAAGAACATGTTCATGAAACAACAGATATTTGGTGAAAACATGTTTTTATTTACAATAATATATATTTAAAATGTATACACAAATCGGGTGCATCAAACACCCCCACACATAGTTTTTTTCTTTCCCTCAGGAAAAATCTCAACATTTAATTAAAATAGTCTATACTTTTAAAAGGAAGGCATTTAATTACTCAAAAAGTATAAATGATACAGTTACTAAGAAAAATTCTAAAAGGCACAAACAAATTCAACTCATAAGAAATTTGAATCATGCCTCATATATAATACAATTAACTACTTATATCCTCTTGTAACACATGTTTCAACCTTACAAATATAAGCAAGCCACTTGATGATTTACCTCACCAAATATATGCTCAACACTCAAGATGTTTTTAAACAAGGTTATGCTCAATCAATGATATATACACTCCATCCATAGGATTGCAATAATTCTAGTTCTCTACATTAGAAAATTTGTTTTAAAAAAATCATGAGGACTTTTCAAATAGGATCATATGTTTTTGTGGCTAAAGGATGGTATGTAAAGATGTGAAAAATAACTGAGGCTTGAAAAAGGAGGCTAAATTATTAAATAACAATGCATGATATTCAAATTTAAACTCAATGTAAAATCGTCCTCAACAAGCTTTATCAAAAGATTTTATCATCGTCATCTCCTTTAGCTGAGTAGGAGTCACAAACCAACATATGTGTATAACGACCCTTTGTTTGTAATATTTTTTTTTACAAAATTCCACAAAGGGAACCTTTCTAAATTTCCCAAATTAGAGGTTTAGAACACTTTTTCGCCCCAAATGATCAAGTGGAACTCCCCCATACTTTATTTCTTGACAATTAATGAATTTATACCATTTGTTGCCAATCCCTTTTTGAGATCGAATAAATAATCATGAAAAATCATAATAGAATTAGGGTAGGGAGGGAAATAGGCTTGTAATATAGATTCCTATAAAGGATATTCATGGTCTCTACGGGATTCATGAAGATAATATGTTGGGTTGGCTCAAGATAAAGGGGTTAACAATCTTGTGCCTTAGTAATTTTAATGTAATTTAAAAATTCCTCATGTTTCCTAAAAAAAACTTACAAATTCTGGTAGTTATGTATACTCTAAAAATCTATCAAGAAAGAGGGTATTAGAAAGAATATGATAAAGGGGTTTAGAATACCTCTAGGGAGTGGGAAAAATAAATAAATATACAATCAGGTCATGTCTTGCAAAATATATGATTAGTCTATTCAATGTAATTATCCAAGGATTACAAGTTTGTAATTTAAATTATATCAGAAATCATTTGAAAAACACTTAAGAATAAAAATAAGCATGAAACCCCAAAAAGTTCCTATTGATAACTTTTAACATTTATAAATATTATTAACGAAAATTGCTTCACATTTTCAAATATATAATTTAATAATTATGTCTCCTAGATTAGTTCAAGGGGAAAGACTACGGGGAAATTGAGAGAGGCTCCCCCACACTTAATACCGCACATGGTCCACCAAGTGCAATACCAAGGCAAATGGAGGGAAAAGGGAAAATAATGGTGAAAAGACGTGGGAAAGTAGTGGAAGAAGGAAACCCAAATACATAGACAATATAAAATGGAAAAATACTCCCCATGCCCAAGTCGCTCCATGATACATGTGACTGTCGATGAAAAGGAAAACGACAAGCATGCACAATATCACAACACAGAAAAAGGACAAAAGAGAAATATAAAATATAAAAGTTACTATCATGGAGTCGCCTAAAGGGATGGCACGTCCGATACAGGTGGGTCGGCAGTAGTGACTGTAGTAGTGGATGAGCTAGGGGCCTCATCTTTTGGTAGGATAACTACTGCATGAACATCTGGAACTGCGAGCTCGGTAAGAATTGATGGACTAGCACATGTAGTGAAAATGAGAATGGAGTTCGTGGCCAAGGCAGCGTCAGCAGGCGGGACAAGTGAAGCTGTAGTCATGGAGGATGAAGTGGCTGTCACAGGAACGGGAAGCTGAAGATGTTGTAGCATCAACTACATCATCTCCTCAAGACGGACCTGGCGTTGAAGGATAGCAGTCTGCTGCGGCTCCATGCAAGTCAGTTGAAGGATGATCTCAGCTAGGCCGAGGGTGAGGGGAGGGTCAGCCGAGGGTACAGAGGGGTAAGAAGCATGGGAAGGACCATGAGGGGTAATGGTTGAGGAAGAAGGAACTGGGGAGGTGATAGGAAGGGCTGGGGAAGGAGGTGCAGGGTAAATAGTGGGAGCTGGAGGGTCGGTATTAGGTGGGGGTTGGGTATGAGCAATGACGTAGGTGCCCCCTACTTCTGGACTAATCCCATGCGAATAAGCATGATAAATTCCATCCGCTGAGGGGTACCCAGGCGTTCAAGTGGAAGAGAAGGCCCAAAGACGCCAAGGTGTGTGGCAAGGCGAGTGGCGTAAAAGCCTCCATTTAGGTTTCCCTCACGGCCTGTGAACATGGAATGGAAATACGAGGCTGCAAGGTAAGGAAGGTCCGGGTAGGCCTGCGTGAGAACACAAGTAAGGAGCTCCATGTCACGGGTAGTCACGACCCCCATATCCTCATGACGGGGAAAAATAATGGCGCTAATGTAACACCCCGAGATTTTATGAAAAATATTCCTTTTAATTTCATTAATGTCTTGTGTTGTACGCTACACCAAAAGAAGCTTGCACAACACACATCCGTGACTTGCCTTGCATTACATGCAATCACGACCTTCCTCGATAGCGTGTGTAGTACGCAATACCGAGTTTCACTAAACAACGATATGCTATTAAAATATTATTAAAACTAGCCGTTATGAATAGTAATAACAACATTTTAAAATTTTAGAAATTTTATCTCTCAAAATGGACTTCATTTTTGGATTCGGAGTATCGAATTTATCTAAAGGTGAAATTTTGGTATTTTCGGATAACTTTCATATTCCGATGAATAGTGAAAATTACTAAATTTTAATTAAAAACAACTTTTTTAATCGAAATAATTAATAGTGATAAAATATTAATTTGAGTGGTTTTAAAGTATATTTAGAATATATTTTTACAATTTAATACAATGTTGGTCATTGGATATAATTCTACATTTAAACCAGACATAAACAACTGTCAATCTTTTGATAGTTATTATCTCTTAAGAACACGCTATTTGTTTTGACGATGGGAATTAATTTTTAAATTAATTAATGCAACTGATATGTTTTTAATTTGGTAAAATAGACATCATTTTTGAGTTCATAATATCAAATATACCTTAGGATTAATTTTTGGTATTTTTCTGGAAACTTTCATTTTTGGATGAATAGTGAAACCACTAAGTGGTAGTTAAAAAAAGGAATTTTTCATAAAACATAATTTTACCGCTTCTGTGAGTGGAATTTCAAAAATCCGAGAGACACGGTTGATGTTAGTAAGTAAAATGTGGTTCAATGAGATGAAAATAATTTTTGGTGAATAGTAACTTTTTACTTTTTTTACCACGGTTAAAAGTAAATAGTGTAATTAAGGGTAAAAATGTTATTATTATTACCCTAACACATGTCCTAATTCTATTGGATAAGTTTAATTCGACCAAAAAAAACCCTACGAATAAAATATGATCATTTAGGCCCACTTGGATTAGATTAGGACATTTATTATTAATTTATTTAAATAAGGGTTAAAATAGATAAAATCAAAGTTTAATAAGTAAATCTTTTTTAATATATGGTTATACATAAGATATATTCGGCTATAATTACTAATTAGAAATATAAAAAGATTTCCTACATAATGGTATTTTATTTGTAATTTTTAGACATTAAATAATTTAATTTATTTATGACACAATGATGATGGAGTAATTATCTTATTAATGAAATATTGACATAATTGATGTTATAAATACCCAAATAAATGTAATTTTAGACTTTTTATGAATTACACTAATTTTCTAGGTTAATATGACATCTTAATATTGATTTAATTTACCTTTTTCGAACTAATCATTCTGTTATTATTTTCACAAAAATCAATTACTAAATATTGTCAAAATTGACATAAAATAGTTTTTAAAACAAATATTATATTATTAATTGTTATTTTATTCCTAAAAATATAAGGTTCGTCCAAATGAATTAGAAAAGGTTATATATATTAATAATAAACAACTCGGGGTTCTTTTGGCTTGTTATAGTAAGTTTATTAACCTTATAGTGTAAGAACACAAGAATACACGGTAAAAGTAAAATTATTTAACTTAATGTTAAATCTAAATGATAAGGTTAAAATAGGAACCTAAACTTGTCTAAATTCTATTGGATGAGAGGATTTAGACCCATACCCACCTTAGCTTTGAAATAAATCAATTTTGAGCTATTTAAAACCGAATTTGACTTTATAATAAAATAATAGTTTTAGTTATTCCAAAGGTACCCCTCTCCTCCCTTATAAAAGGGCACCTCCTCCCCCTCTTCCTCACACCACTTTGAGCCTTCATGCTCGGCCAACCCATGCCAAATTCTCTTCTCCACTTCCATAGAAACATCCTATAGGTTCTGTTCTTCCTCAAAGACCAATTTTAGTGCCCTAAAAGGAGATCTCAAAGAGGTGCTTCAAAGAAGAGGTAATGTCCGTTACCGATTCTTTCAACTTTATTTCTTCTTCCACTTCTTCTTATTTAGTTGTTTCATTATGAAGTAATAACATCAGTATCACTCATATACTGATATGTTATTATAAGTATGAAACAAACCTATTTCACCATCTATCCATCCTACGAAAAACAAAATCACCGTGCATGCGTACGTACGGAATACAGTCTCCACGCCGTGGTGTAATCTATTTTCCACCACCACCTTACTTGGATGGGTATAATGGTGTACGTAATAACTATATATTATTATTTTAAAGTTATATTTATTCTGAAATAGTATACATACACTTAAATACAATTCCATGATCATGAGAACGATATCATCGCTCGTGCGTACGTACAGACTACCGTCTCCACGACGCGATGAGATTCATTCTCCACGTTAACCATTCATGAATGATTATAAAGTATATATAATAAGTAATCATGAAATATATGACATAATAATGATATTGTATTTATGTGTATATATATGTATTTCATCTACTTAATTCCATTCAACTTAATAAGGAAACGAAAACTGCGTTCATGCGTAAGTACGACCTACCGTCTCCATGAACGGTGTATTTCGTTCCATTTACTAATTTATTATATATATGTATATTCGGAATATATATTATATATAAATCATGTTTTATATTCTGGAATTAAGTAATTATGATCTAAGTAATCATATGAATAATTACAAGTCATAACACGGACGACAAATGAAACAAGTTTACCCAAAATGCTCTTTAACATGGAATTTACAAAAGAACGGGTAATATAAAGTCATAAGTGAACCATATATGATATCATAACAATGGGTATGATTCTAGAATAAGTCAATGACATTATATAAATCATTATACAGGAGGTTCGGACACTTACGAAGCAAATCGGACCTAAGGTAAGGGAAATATCACAATCTCATTTTTATGCGAGATTGTTTATACTTTGGAATTTACTGGGGTGTATTTTATCATCCACATCCATGTTTCCTCAATATATAATATTTATATCCTTCTACAATAGTTTATATCCAATTTTACCCTTCTATGAGTTTTTAGTAAAAGATATGAAAGCAATCTTTTTTCATTTTTCCTACGAGGTACTTTTTGACTTTTCCGACAAAAGTACGAAAAGAATGTTTTCTTTTAACTTATACGACATGAATGGATTTTTAAAACATTATTTCAAAGAATATTCTCTTAAAAGTTTTCAAGTTTATTTTTAATCAACTTATTTTAGTTTAAAATTGTATGACATGTTAATAAAGGAAAATTGTTTTTGATGTAAAAAGGATATTTTCCTCAAGGATGGAGTTCAAGAGTTTTATCAAAATTATTATCTATATAAGATAATAAAGGGTTCTGTCTCTATCCCTATTATTACATTGATTTGATTATGTTGTGATATTTTTATTAATTCCTTTGTCTTATATGAATTGTTTTATGATGTCACGATGTTTAAGATTCCCATTTTTATTACATGGGTTATGCAATGATGTATGATTTATGATTTTGTGGCACACATAAGAATGGTTTCATTATGGGATGGGTGGGACCTATATCTCCCTACAATGCATTGGGTAAAGATTTTATATCTCATGAGATATACATGTTTGGAACGGTAGGTTATACCGGTTCAGTGAAACAGGACTGAAACGAGGAGTGAACTCGGTTCAAAAAGGGACATTGTCCACTAAGATAGTCTTGGCAATGAGTCTTGACTAATAAGAAATGATTCTCTATGATTATGTGTGTATGCCACAAAGTTTCATGTTTTAGGTTATGATTATTTGGATTACATTTCACTACTATTATTTATCCCATGTTGTGAAATTATGATCTCTTTTGTAGGTTAAGATTTCCAAAAGATATGTTCTTATGAATATGATGTGATTGATATTTCTTTTGTTTACCCTTACTGAGCATTTGAGCTCACCCTTTTATGTTTTATTTTTCCTAGGATATAAAGAAAGGATTTAGGTTTAAAAAAAATAAGATCTTTATGGGAGATGTTGAAGATATTTCACCACGATTAGAAGATTATATTCCGAGTTTCCAAAGACACTAAACTATTACGTTCCGTGTGTGTGTGTTTTTGTTATGTGCTAAGTATTCCGCAAAAGTAATTTAATTTCCATGTACGTTAGGCTTTGGGTCTCTATAGTTGGTATCAGAGGAAAGGTTTAGTCAACCTTTGGAAACTAGGATGCGAGAACTTTAGTGAGTTCCCTAGAGATATTTCTAAGGTATGTCTAGGGATGTCCCTAAGGTTAAGTAAAAGTATAGGTTATAGTCCTAGAATTGCGCTAACGATCTTAGAATTAAACCTAATATGTTAGATATTGAAGGTACTCCCCCTTTATTATGTTGTTTTCCCTAGCATGATTTTTGCCTCTCACACTATTCTTTTTGGGTTTTAGACGATGGCTAGAACCCGAAGGAACCGTGTTGATCAATGCAATGGACAATGCAATGATTTTCCTCCTGAACAAACAAATGTTATGGGAGATGTAGTGCAAAATCTTATTGATATACTTACACAAGCTATGAATCATTCTAGACTTCCAAATGAGCAGAGAAGGGAATAATATTCTATTGAGTCCTTCATGAGGCAACGTCCACCTTCTTTCAGTGGGTCTTCTGATCCACTTGTTGCTGAACAATGGATTAGTACCACTGAAAAGATATTTCCAGTTATTCAATGTTTTGAACATGATAAAGTCATATTAGCAGTATATCGTTTGTAAGGTGAATCTGATCAATGGTGGAATCTTATCAAGAATACGAGGCAAAGAGATGAAATTGAGTCCATGGAATGGGACGAGTTCAATAACTTATTTTTCAATAAGTACTTCCCTCGTATTCTTCGAACAAAGATGGAGAAGGAGTTTCTCGAACTAATGCAAAAGGATGATGAATCCCTTGGTATATACGAAGCGAATTTTACAAGGCTTGCAAGGTATGCATCTGGATTTATCATCCAACCTGAAAGTAAAGTTGATCGATTCTTCAGTGGCTTAAAACCAAATCTTATAAGGGCATTATCTATAAGAGACTTCAGTAGCTATGAACAAATTGTTCGTTGTGCTATCAAGGTAGAAATGGAATTTGGTGTTACTTATCCATCTCATAGTTTTGACAAGAAACGAAAGGTGGAGTTCAAGGAGAAATCTCAGAATAATGGTGAAAAGAAGATGAATGTTTCCTTATGCTGAATGTGTGGAAAGATGCATGGTGGAGATTGTCTTAAAGGGACAAGTAAATGTTTCAAATGTGGAAAGGAAGGTCATCGGGCATTTGAATGCCACAATGATGGGAAGAAGATGTCTAATGATGCAAACAAAGGAAGGGATACACAGAATGAACCTACTACACTTCAATGCTTCAAGTGCAAGGAAATGGAGCATTATGATAATAAATGCCCTAATCCAAGGGTTAGTGATGATCGACATGAGAAACCACTTAAGGAAAAGGACAAAGGGAAGTCACTTGTGATCACCATTGGTGATGTTGAATATGATAACGATGTGGTGGAATGATTAAGTGTTTACGTAATGGGATTCCAAAATAATGTTGTATATAGTATCGTGGAATATTGGAATATTTATGTATTGGTCTATTGTGGTTTTCAATAATTTTATGGTACCGGTAACCATGGAAAGTGATTGAGATATTTTTGGAAAAAAGATGATATGCGCATAATGAAATGAAAATGAGAAAATGAAATATTTGACAGTATTCATGAGCTCATGATTGATATAAGGACTAAGTGATATCATGGTTTGAGTATATAGAATATTGAGGATTTTGGTATTTGGAAAGTGTTAACTTTTAACTGCATACATGTTTTCACTAAGGTTCAATGGGTATTCATTTTTCAAGAGAATACATGATTAAGACCTTTGAATGTTTGGAATGTGACCAACAAGACATATCTTATGATATATGGGGATCAACGATGGTATTAAATCTCTGGTAATCATTTTCACTATATTATGAGAGTGGACTGCAGTATTATGGATAAGCCTAAAAATTGGAATGGATTATGTTCGAAATAAATTAGTATTGTTTAAGGATAGAAGTTTTTTCGATATTATTGATGTGATGTTATAGTAATATATTTTTAGAAAAAGGACAACATGTAGGATGGGCGACAGCCCATCGCGTCGGACAAGGCCGTGGGAATCGAACCCACAACCGAAGTGCGACTGGCGTTTATCGCCTACCACTGGCCTACAGGAAGTCCCTGTTTAGTAGAAACTAGTTTTATTATATTAAGAAGTATGATATATGAAGTATAAGTCCATTTTAGGAACCATATATGATTAATCTCACTATAGATGGACTTATGTATTTTTTTGATAAATTTTCTAACCTTTTGTTTGAGACAGATGGAATGACCCATCATTCTATCACATGATCTGCTAACACATCACGAATGAAAAATTCAACTTCATTTATTTAAGAGATGAAGTAGAAATTGTCCAAAGAACGACCAATGGTGAGACTATACTGAAATCACGAAAGTATTTCTTCTAATTCCAATTTCATCAACTTTAGGGAAACGATCTTAAAAACCAAAAATGTTGTCCTAGTACTCTTATATCTGATGAATCAGATGGTACCTTAGATCGTCAAAAAACAATAGCTTTGTTATTGTTGGCTTTTTCATAGCCATGTTCTCTACCACACTCCATCAGAACATGATGGTTAGATTTTTCTTCCATATCCATATTTTCACCTATATTTTCCTACGTGGAAACCCAGTGATGAGTTAATTTGGGTAACCGTTACATTTCATTCTTTAGTTTTTAAATCCATGTTTTGGTTTTCCTTTTTATGATGTGGGTTTCTATTAAACAAACTTTCGAGTAGTAAACCATTTATAACCCGGACGAATTTCGAGGGCGAAATTCATTTTAAGGGGGGTAGAATGTAACACCCCGAGATTTTATGAAAAATATTCATTTTAATTTCATTAATGTCTTGTGTTGTACGCTACACCAAATGAAGCTTGCACAACACGCATCCTTGACTTGCCTTGCATTACACACAATCACGACCTTCCTCGATAGTGTGTGTAGTACGCAATACGGAGTTTCACTAAACAACGATATGCTATTAAAATATTATTAAAACTAGCCGTTATGAATAGTAATAACCACATTTTAAAATTTTAGAAATTTTATCTCTCAAAATGGACTTCTTTTTTGGATTCGGAGTATTGAATTTAGCCTAAGGTCAAATTTTGGTACTTTTCGGATAACTTTCATATTCCGATGAATAGTGAAAATTACTAAATATTAGTTAAAAACAACTTTTTTAATCGAAATAATTAATAGTGATAAAATATTAATTTGAGTGGTTTTAAAGTATATTTAGAATATATTTTTACAATTTAATACAATTTTGGTCATTGGATGTAATTGTACATTTAAACCAGACATAAACAAGTGTCAATCTTTTGATAGTTATTATCTCTTAAGAACACGCTATTTGTTTTGACGACGGGAATTAATTTTTAAATTAATTAATGCAATTGATATGTTTTTAATTTGGTAAAATAGACATCATTTTTGAGTTCATAATATCAAATATACCTTAAGATTAATTTTTGTTATTTTTCTGGAAACTTTCATTTTTTGATGAATAGTGAAACCACTAAGTGGTAGTTAAAAAAATGAATTTTTCATAAAACATAATTTTACCGCTTCTGTGAGTGGAATTTCAAAAATCCGAGAGACATGGTTTATGTTAGTAAGTAAAATGTGGTTCAATGAGATGAAAATAATTTTTGGTGAATAGTAACTTTTTACTTTTTTTTACCACGGTTAAAAGTAAATAGGGTAATTGAGGGTAAATATGTTATTATTATTACCCTAACACATGTCCTAATTCTATTGGATAAGTGTAATTCGACCAAAAACAACCTTAGGAATAAAATATGATCATTTAGGCCCACTTGGATTAGATTAGGACATTTATTATTAATTTATTTACAGAAGGGTTAAAATAGTTAAAATCAAAGTTTAATAAGTAAATAATTTTTAATATAGGCCTATACATAAGATAAATTCGACTATAAATACTCATTAGAAAGCTAAAAAGATTTCCTACATAATGGTATTTCATTTGTAATTTTTAGACATTAAATAATATAATTTATTTATGACACAATGATGATGCAGTAATTATCTTATTAATGAAATATTGACATATATGATGTTATAAATACCTAAATAAATGTAATTTGAGACTTTTTATGAATTCCACTAATTTTATAGGTTAATATGACATGTTAATATTGATTTAATAACTTTTTTCGAACTAATCATTCTGTTATGATTTTCAAAAAAAAAAATTACTAAATAGTGTCAAAATTGACATAAAATAGTTTTTAAAACAAATATTATATTATTAATTTTTATTTTATTCATAAAAATATAAGGTTCGGACAAATGACTTAGATAAGGTTATATATATTAATAATAAACAACTTGGGGTTCGTCTGGCTTGTTATTGTAAGTTGTTTTAACCTTATAGTGTAAGAACACAAGAAGACACGGTAAAAGTAAAATTATTTAACTTAATGTTAAATCTAAATGATAAGGTTAAAATAGGAAGCTAAACTTTTCTAAATTATATTGGATGAGAGGATTTAGACCCATACCCACCTTAGCTTCGAAATAAATCAATTTTTAGCTATTTAAAATCGAATTTGACTTTATAATAAAATAATAGTTTTTGTTATTCCAAAGGTACCCCTCTCCTCCCATATAAAAGGGCACCTCCTCCCCCTCTTCCTCACACCACTTTGAGCTTTCAAGCTCGGCCAACCCCGGACAAATTCTCTTCTCCACTTCCATAGCAACATCATAGAGGTTTTGTTCTTCCCCAAAGACCAATTTTAGTGCCCTAAAAGGATATCTCAAAGAGGTGCTTCAAAGAAGAGTTAATGTCCGTTACCGATTCTTTCAACTTTATTTCTTCTTCCACTTATTCTTATTTAGTTGTTTCATTATGAAGTAATAACATCAGTATCACTAATATACTGATATGTTATTATAATTATGAAACAACCCTATTTCACCATCTATCCATCCTACGAAAAACGAAATCACCGCGCGTGCGTACGTACGGAATACTGTCTCCACGCCGTTGTGTAATCTATTTTCCACCACCACCTTACTTGGATGGGTATAATGGTGTACATAATAACTGTATATTATTATTTTAAAGTGATATTGATTCTGAAATAGTATACATACACTTCAATACAATTCCACGATCATGAGAACGATATCATCGCTCGTGCGTAAGTACGGACTACCGTCTCCACGACGCGATGAGATTCATTATCCACGTTAACCATTCATGAATGATTATAAAGAATATATAATAAGTAATATTGAAATATATGAAATAATAATGATACTAGATTTATGTGTATATATATGTATGTCATCAACTTAATTCCATTCAACTCAATAAGGAAATGAAAACAGTGTTCATGCGTACGTACGACCTACCGTCTCCATTAACGGTGTATTTCTTTCCATTTACTGATTTATTATTTATATGTATATTCTGAATATATATTATATATAAATAATGTTTTATATTCTGGAATTAAGTAATTATGATCTAAGTAATCATATGAATAATTACAAGTCAAAACACGGACGACAAATGAAACAATTTTACCCAAAACGCTCTTTAACATGGAATTTACAAAAGAATGGGTAATATAAAGTCATAAGTGAACCATATATGATATCATAAAAATGAGTATGATTCTGAAATAAGTCAATGACATTATTAAAATCATTATACAAGAGGTTCGGACACTTACGAAGCAAATCAGACCTAAGGTAAGGGAAATATCACAATCTCATTTTTATCCGAGATTGTTTATACTTTGGAATTTAATGGGGTGTATTTTATCATACACATCCATGTTTCCTCAATATATAATATTTATATCCTTCTACAATAGTTTATATCCAATTTTACCCTTCGGTTAGTTTTTAGTAAAAGATATGAAAGGAATCTTTTGTCATTTTTCGTACGAGGTACTTTTTGACTTTTCTGACAAAAGTACGAAAAGAATGTTTTCTTTTAACTTATATTGCATGAATGGATTTTTAAAACATTATTTCAAAGAATATTCCCTTACAAGTTTTCAAGTTTATTTTTAATCAACTTCTTTTAGTTTAAAATTGTATGACATGTTAAGAAAGGAAAAATGTTTTTGAAGTAAAAATGATATTTTCCTCAAGGATGGAGTTCAAGAGTTTTATCAAAATTATTTTCCATCTAAGATAATAAAGGGTTATGTCTCTATCCATATTATTACATTGATTTGATTATGTTGTGATATTTTTATGAATTCCTTTATTTTATATGAATTGTTTTATGATGTCACGATGTTTAAGATTCCCATTTTTATTACATGGGTTATGCAATGATGTATGATTTATGATTTTGTGGCACACATAAGAATGGTTTCATTATGAGATGGGTGGGACCTATATATCCTTCAAATGAATTGGGTAAATATTTTATATCTCATGAGATAGACATGGCTGGAATGGTAGGTTATACCGGTTCAGTGAAACAGGACTGAAATAAGGAGTGAACTCGGTTCAAAAAGGGACTTTGTCCACTAAGATAGTCTTGGCAATGAGTCTTGAATAATAAGAAATGATTCTCTATGATTATGTGTATATGCCAAAAAGTTTCATGTTTTAGGTTATGATTATTTGGATTACATTTCACTACTATGATTTATCCCATGTTATGAAATTATGATCTCTTTTGCAGGTTAAGATTTCCAAAAGATATGTTCTTATGAATATGATGTGATTGATATTTCTTTTTATTACCCTTACTGAGCATTTGAACTCACCCTTTTATGTTTTATTTTCCCCAGGATATAAATAAAGGATTTAGATTTAAAAAAAAGAAGAGCTTTATGGGAGATGTTGAAGATCTTTCACAACGATTAGAAGATTATATTCCGAGTTTCCAAGGAAACTAAACTATTACGGTCCTTGTGTGTGTGTTTTTGTTATGTACTAAGTATTCCACAAAAGTAATGTAATGTCCATGTACGTCAGGCTTTGGGTTTCTACAGATAATGCACCAGTATGTGAAGAGGATGAGAGGGTCAATGATGAGGGTGCTCTTTAGGGATGTGGGGGCGTTGGGGTGGACAGGCCCAGCAATATCCCGCCATGCAACCATGAGGGTCGGGCGCTCAGGGTGGAGTAGGGTGGAGACTCTGGGTGGGGGTGACTGGATGGGCGTAGAACCCACACCCTCGGCCAAAGTCAGGTAGTGAAATGGAAATATTGTGTCCGCCTAGCAGATATCGAACTGCCGGGACAGTATTTCTTGGTGTCTCTAGGTACTCAGGTCCATCAAACTTGAATGATGCAGAAAACTCCACAAATAAATCTCTATATACAAGAGTGCTGACATGAAAGATATCCAGTAGAGATGTGTGGTTTAGGAGCTCCCTCGACCCCTCCCAGATGCCCAGATGATGTGGCACAGAAGGGTCTAGATAGATACTGCTCAAGGGGATTGGGCGGCAATAGAAACGTCAAACTCTGTCGTGTGCCATGTCGGTAGCTGGGAACACCATACACGAATAGGGGATACCCGCAGGAGCCGTTCTAGGTGTTGCTACAGCAGGAGCTGGCTCTGGGGGTTGATCAGCTACAACAGTTGAAGGATTAGTGGAGGAAGCAGTCTACGTGGGGACAACTACTGATAAAGATGGTGCAGGGAGAGTGGCAGCTGGTGAAGAAGAAATGGTGGTGCTCAGAAGCTCTGTGCTAAAAGGTAGAGGTAGAACTGTTCTAGGCCCAACCTCTACTAGGGAAGTGGGTGTTGGAAGAATGGCCAATGGAGGGAGCTCGTAGACCGGAGCGTCTGGGTCTGGCTGTGTTGGAGGTCAGAGTCGAATCAGCTGAAAAATGGGCCTCTCGCCCTTAGTGGTGGAGGCTGACCACTTCCCCCCGGAAGGATCACGATCATCCATAACTTGAAAAAGAAAGAAAAAGATAATAAAAGAAAACAGAAGGAAAAGAAAAGAAAATGAAGAAAAAGTGATAAATGTGAGAAAAATATGAAAAATAAAAGTACACGACATGTAATTCAAGAGTACACGGCGTGTAATTCTAGACTACACGACGTGTACCGGTAGCGGCAAGCAACCCGTGTATTCTAGAAAGACACACCGAGTTGGTGAGTCACTTGGCCAGGAAAGGGTTCACGACGTGTATATACATTACACACCGTGTATAAGCATATGAGGTCCTGACCGTGTGGGAACTTCAAACGGGTTGGGCCAGAAAATAAACTACAAGGCGTGTACCAAACATACGTACCGTATAGGGGAACATGGGATTTGTGGTCGTGTAAAAGGGAAGACATGGGAACGAATTTGGATAGTACATGGTGTATACCAAAAATACACACCGTGTAGTTTCAAATTTCGAATTTTTTAGTGTGTTCCCATGTACAGGAGTACTCGGTGTACATTCATCAAGCATGCATGTGTACTAGTGGAATTCAAATGGTCGATAAATCTAAAAACACCGTAAACACAACAAAAACTAGGAAATAAAGAGGGAAGAATGGTGTACCTGATGCAATGAGTGAAATTAGGAAGAAATTGTGCCTTAAAATGAGGTAAAATGGTGGATTTGGTCAAGGTGGGTTGTTCAGCTTCCAGGGGAAGAAAACGGCGAGGTGGGGGGGGGATGTACGACATGGACAGTGGCTGCATAGGGCGTCCGGCTTTTATAGCCGGACTACACGACGTGTATTCTATCAAACACGCCGTGTATTTATTTGTAACTATATATATATATATAATTATTATAGTAAACTTTATAATAATTATTATTAATAACTAAAGTAAAAATAGATCTATATAGATATATACATATTTTCTTACAAATAAAACTATACAGGACGTGTATTGGGAAATACACGCCATGTGTTTTAAAATTGGAAAAAGAGAAGTACAACCATTGGTCCGGTGCATGAGGCGATGTTCAAACCGGCGATCGGCCACTTCGAACGGAAGCCCTCAACGACTGGAGTTAAGTTTGTACTGTTTCCCATATTTATTATTTATATACATTTAATAGATACAGGCAATACACATGGAAAGAAAGAAATTCCCAAAGTGTAGTTTTTAATTATAAAATTAGGGGATGAAGTATGGAGATTAGCCGAGTTCAAACCCAGGACTTTTGGATCCAGGGTCGAGACCTTGCCAATCTGCCAACATCATCCTCATGAATTACAGTATATAGAAGAGTGTTTTTATATATTTTTTTACAAATAAAACAGGGCACACATGACGTATATTGGAAGACACATCGTGTGGTATTATTAAAATGGTAAATGATGGAAATGGGATGGTTGTCAGGATTCGAACCTGGGTCTTTTGGATCCGGTTTACGGTCCTAACCAACCAGTCCATCTCCATCATTGGTTTTCTTATAAGAATATATATATATATATTTATATATATATTACTACACATGTCTTGTAAGAATATATAAAAAGTAGGAACCCCGTGCTGAAGGTATGTCGGGAGGATTCGAACTGGGGATGGCTCGAATAAGCTTCAGTGACCTTACCATCAGCACCGACATCATCCATGTTTATTTATTAGGAACTCTATAGATTTATACTATTTAATATAAAGAACTAAAAATATAATTACATGTCCTGTATATAAGTGGGACACTGCATGTAACCTCTGGGTTTCCTACCATGAAGCGCCTTTGTTTTAGGTCATTGGCTCGTCCGACTTACCTTTTCATACCTGAGAGGGGTGGTTGAGATTGTTCTCGATGTATCTTCCATTTGATGGTAAATATTCAATCATTGGTAGTTCACATTGAACGGTTGACCATCCTCTTTATCCATTTTCACCGCTCCGTGGTGGAATACTCGTATGACATGGAACTGTCCCGACCACCCTGACTTGAGTTTTCTTGGGAAAAGGCGAAGACGAGAGTTGAATAGAAGTACCTGATCACCAGGTTGAAATTTATTTTGATAAATCATCTGGTCTTGGATGGATTTTTTCTTCTCCTTATACAATTTAGCATTCTCATACGCCTCCCGTCGGATTTCATCATGTTCTGATAGTTGGAACATTCGCCTCTCTACAGCTGCCTTCAGATCAAAATTTAGGGCCTTGACGACCTAATATGCTATGTGTTCTAGTTCCACTGGTAGGTGGAATGGTTTCCATAGACGATGTGGAATGATGACATCCCTAGTGGTGTCTTGAAGGCAGTGTGGTAGGCCTATAAAGTGTCGTCTAGCTTTTTGGACTAGTCTTTTAGTGATGTATTCACTGTTTTCTCCAAAATTTGTTTGAGCTCGCGGTTGGAGAGCTCCACCTATCCACTTGATTGTGGATGGTATGGTGTAACCATGTGATTTTTAACCCCATATTTCGACATCACTCCTTTTATTAACGTGTTGTCAAAGTGTGTCCCTCTATCGCTGATCAGCACACAAGGAACGCCGAACCTGCTGAAAATGTGTTTCTTTAGAAAGGTCACGACTACCTTGGTTGTGTCGTGTACTATCACAGTGGATTCCACCCATTTGGAGACATAATCAACGCAGATGAGGATGTAAGTATGCCCGAAAGAAGGGGGAATGGTCTCATGAATTCGATGCCCTAGACATCAAATATCTCAACCTCTAGGATGGGGTGCTGGGGAATCTCGGCTCTACATCCCATATTACATGTACGTTGGCATAGATCACAATGGGCAACAAAGGCTCGAGTATCTTTATGCAAGGTGGGCCAGAAAAACCCAGATTGTAGAATATTTTCTATGGTACAGTCCGGCCCATGATGTCCTCCAACGGGTGAGGCATGAGAAAATTCCAGGACCCCTTGAACCTCTGTCTCTGGGATGCACCATCGGATCACCCAATCTCCACGGGATCAGAATAGGAGTGGGTCTTCCCAGAAGTATCGCTTAACATCAGATAGGAATATTTTCTTCTACTGGAAGGAGAGGTCGGGGTGGATGGAACCTGTAACTAAATAGTTATCAGTATCAGCAAACCAAGGCCTAGGGGACTCAATAATTGAAAAGATTTTCTCATCAAGAAAATCCTCCCTTATCTCTCGATCCTCTTCTTTGTCCAAGTGGGGAAGCTCCAGACAGGATAGATGATAAGAAACCATGTTCTCACTCCCCTTCTTATCATAGAACTCTAAATCAAATTCTTGTAAAAGGAGGACCCATCAGATTAGTCAGGGATTTGAATCCATCTTGTTCAATAGGTACTTAAGTGCTGCATGGCCAGTATAAACAATAAATTTAGACAGAACAAGGTAAGGACGAAACCTATTGAAGGAGAATACTACTAACAGCATATCCTTCTCTGTATTGGTGTAGTTTAGTTGAGCCTCATTGAGTGTCCTATTGGCATAGTATATGAGTCGAATGATTCGGTCCAGCCACTGACCCAGGACAACTCCCACTGCATAGTCACTGGCATCACACATGACTTCAAACTGTGTCTCCCAATTGGGAGCAACCATGACTGGAGCTTCCACCAGGCATTTCTTTAGATGCTCAAAAGCTGAGGTACATGCCTCAGTGAATTCAAAAATTGCATCCTTAGTCAGGAGAATGGTGAGGGGATGGGATATCTTCATGAAATTTATGACAAACCGCCTGTTAAAACACGCATGGCCCAGGAATCTGTCGATGGATCTAATAAAATTTGGAATGGGAAGTCGTGAAATGACTTCTATTTTCACCGAATCCACCTCTATCCCCTTTTATAAAATTTGGCGGCCAATGACTATGCCACTTTTCACAACAAAATGACACTTTACCCTGTTCAAAACTAGGTTACTGTTTTCACATCTCTCCAGTACTTGATCAAGGTGCCGCAAACAGGTAGTTAATGACTTCCTGTAAATGAAAAAATCATCCATGAAGACTTCTAGGATTTGTTCCTCCATGTCGTGAAAAATAGCCAGCATGCATCGCCGGAATGTGGCTGGAGCATTGCACATACCGAAAGACATCCTCCAGTAGGCAAACGTACTGTATGGGCAAGTGAAGGTGTTTTTCCCCTGATCATCTGGGGAAATGGAGATCTAATTATAGCCTGAGTATCCATCTAGAAATTAGTAATATTAATGCCCTCTTAGCCTTTCGAGCATCTGATCCATGAAGGGCAGGGGAAAATGATCTTTCCTTGTGGCGTCATTCAGCTTCCTGTAATCTACAAAGACTCTCCATCCTGTGACTGTGCAAGTGGGGATGAGCGCATTCCTGTCCTTTGATACCACAGTGATGCCTCCCTTCATAGGGACCACTTGAAAGGGACTCACCCATGGGCTATCTGATATAGGGTAAATGATGCCTGCATCTAAAAGCTTGATTACCTCTTTCTTTACGACTTCCTTCATGGGAGGGTTCAGATGCTGCTAGGGTTGTCTAAATTTCATTGCTCCTCCTTCAAGTATAACCTTGTGGGTACAAATGTTAGGGGTTATACCCATCAAATCTGAAACAGTCCATCAAATTTCATGGTTTCTCCGCTTCAAAACATGAAGAATTGCATCCTTCTATTCCTTGGATGGTACTGCACTAAGATAATGGGAAAAGTATGATGATTTCCCAAATGCTAGTACTTCAAGGAAGGTGAAAGAGGCTTCAGTTCTAGTTCAGGTGCCTTGAGAACTGAAGGTACCAGTGGTTGTACTTCTACCCTCTCTAGGATGCTAGGAATGACAGATCGTTGCCAGTAGTGGCCTCCCTGGCCTTCGATGAATTTCATGTCCTCTGGCGCTTCATCAGTAGGAATGTCTGGAAAAATCATATTATCTGAAATGGAATAACATACCAGATCATCTTCTTTTACACTTGGTTGTTCTTCCATGATATTCATTGCGTAGCATCCCTCATGTTCGGGTCACGATTCTTGTTTGATGGCCTTTAGAACATTGTAAGAGAATCTTTCGTCCCCTACCCGGAAAATCAATTCCCCTTGTTTCACATCAATCAAGACTTTTCCTATGGCCAAGAAAGGTCTCCCCAATATAATAGGTGCCTCCTGATCCTCCTTGATTTCTAGGATAATAAAATCTGCTAGGAGGATCAATCATCCCACCTTCACGAGCACATCCTCCAGTAGCCCTTTTGGAGATTTCTTGGATATGTCAGCAAGTTTAAGGGTGACTCGGGGGTAGGCTTCAAGTCATGGAGTACGATCTTTTGGAAAACTTTAAATGGCATGAGGATGACACTGGATCCTAAGTCATATAGATCTTTTCCAAATTTAAAGGGTCCAATTTTACACGGGATAGTAAAGCTACCTGGATCCTGGTGTTTCAGAGGAATAAAATGTTGTACGGCTGCAGAGCACTCATTTGTTAGTGCAATGGTGCCCAAATCTTCCATATTCCTCTTATTTGAGATGATTTCCTTCATGAATTTTGAATATGTGGGCATTTGAGTCAGATCCTCTCCAAATGGGATATTGATGGGTATCATTCTGGATACCTCCATGAATTTTCTAAACTGGTGATCCAGCTTCCTTTTCATCATTTTCTCTGGAAAAGGTAATGTAGGCTCGAATGGTTTGACTACCTAGTAAGCTTTGCAAAGTTGATCCTCCAATGAGGGATTTTTGGATGAATAGGGGTCTGATACCGTACCTTTTTTGTCAATATGTAGTATAGGTGCAGTTGATTGTGTTAGTTCCTTCTAATGAAGATTCATTCCACTTCACAGTGTTATGGCATGGGCCTCCTCCCTCGGGTTCTTCTCGGTGTTGCCTGGTAGTGTACTAGGCTGCCTCCCTGGGAGCTGGTTTGATAATTGGCTGATTTGGTTCTCAAGGCCTCGAATAGAAGCCTCCTAGTTTTAAAACCTGGTCTACGTAGTTGATATAATGTTTTCCATAAGATCCTCTAATCTTGAGGTATTCTCTTGCTGAGGTGGCTGTTGAGATGGTGGAGGTGGTTGTTGCCTTGGCGGTTGCGACCAAGGGTTTTGATACCCTTGGTGATGGTAGGAGCCCAACTGGTTCTATTTTTTCCTTGGGTATGGGTTCCGATATTGGGGCCGACTGTAGTCGGGCGGTCTCCAGGGTATAGGATTATGCTGCTGTTGGCCCCAGCATGTGTTCTGGTTTTCACGCCATCCCGGGTTCGGATATTGTTGATACTGGTTCAACCCTCTGTTTTGAGAAACATAGCATACCTCTCTTGTTTAAGTGTCGACTAAAGGTTCTGTGCATTCTCCCAGGATGTGGTTGTTACCACAGTCAATGCATGTTGGATGGTTCGCCGCATGGATTTGAGATGCACCCTTGAGATTCAATGTGTCGATCTTTTTGGATACTGCATCCAACTATGCTGCAAGCATGGCAGTAGCATCAATACTATGCATACCTCATTTTTGGGTCCCCCACTCGGAATTCCACTGGAAACTGCTGGAAGACATATCTTCCAGTAGTTCGAAAAGTTCTTCGGGTGATTTTTGCATTACCGTACCTCCAGCAGTTGCATCCACCATGGACTTTTTATTCATTGTTAGTCCTCCATAAAAGGTTCGGACATGCATCCAGAGTGGATGCCCGTGGTGTGGTAATTTACGTAACATCTCTTTAAAATGTTCCCAGGATTCATACAGTGATTCAGAGTCGTGTTGCTAGAAGTAGTGGATCTCATTCTGCAAGGTCACAGTCTTCAAAGGTGGGAAGTATTTGGACAGAAATGCCTGAGCCAACTCCTCACAGGTGAGGATGGATCATTGCAGAAACCCTTTGATCCAGTATTTCTCCTTGTCCCATAGAGAAAAAGGGAACATGAAAAGATAGGTGGTGTCCTCAGACATTCCATGGTAATGGAATGTATCACATATCTCCTAAAAATGGAGAGATGGGTGTTCGGGTCTTTAGTGGGAAGGGCGCCAAATTGAATAGTGTTCTGCGTCAGCTGTATGATAGCAGGCTTGATCTCGAAGTGTTGGGCCTGTACTAGAGGATGAACAATGCCCATATCAGCTCCGTGGATCTATGGAAGACCATACTCCAAAAGAGTACGTTGTGGACGTGGCTGCTGAGGAAGGGTCACTGGCATGAATTGTTGGCCCTAAGGAGCGTAGAACGGCCCTTGACATTGGTTGAAGTATGGCAGCCTCTCCGGTTGCAGTATTTGGAGTTGTTGTAGATGGTATTCTGGAGCCTTTGGAGCTTGTTGGTTCTGGTTGTCATTCGGACCTAACTGTTGTCTAGCTCCTTGAGCCATAGCTGGATGACCTTCCTCGTTCCACACCCATGGAATGGTTTGGTTGTGTTCGGCCATTAGTGCTCGTTGGCGCCTCAAAAACGTATGTTCGATCTCCGGGTCAGTCGAGAAAAACCCTGATGACTTAGTGCTCTTAGAACGTGTGAGGTGGCCGCTCATACACCTACATACCTACAAAAAACAAAACAAACTACCATGCATAAATGAGGAAAATAAGAGATAAATAGAAATGATATTAGGAAAGAAATTTTTGGGAATATTTAATTTTTATTTTCACGTAATTAATTACTAACGAAACTAAATTGTAGCACTTAAACCGTCATCTCCACAGCAACGACGCCAGAATTTGGTCGGTCGTTTTACTGAAGGTATGTTTTCAGTGTCCCAAATTTATATTACCCACTCTTAAACTTATTATTGTTTAAGTGTGGGGTCAATCTATAGGGAACTTGGTAAGTGAGTGAATTCAATTGAGTTTAGAATTAATTCAGTGAGTTAGGCTGAATTTAGAGTAGATTTTCTTGTGTCGGATTATTGATGATGTTTTGTTTACTTGAAATAATATTTAACAATTTAAGAGAAAACAACAAGTGAATTTTTTATGTATTTAGCAGGACGAAGTGCATGTTGGGGATATGGTGATTATGGGTATTTAATTAGGATTTCTTATATGGTTGCGTTGTTCATGATAATTCAACATTCTGGAGCTTATTAATGACAAGATTCCCTTGGTCCAGTTGATTTTGTCTTGGAATTGATGAAATTCGAATTCTTGGTCCGGTATTCTGTGTTTAAAAATTCTCACTTTTAGATTAGTCCATTTTTGAATCAATGAATCCTTTCAATGATCATGAAAGAATTCACTGTTATTTTATTTTTAAGTCCATGAGAATTCTTCCCTTGGTCTGGATCAGAATTCTAAGTGGTATTCAACAATGGTTAGAGAAGAATGACAAGAATTTTAAAGAACAAACACAACCATATAAATCAATCCAACATGAAAAAACTCTTCATCATCCACAGAGCCAACACAAGGGGTGAATAGTTACACATATAGGACATAATGGAAATAACACGTTTGATACCTGATGTGATCATCGAATAAGCTATGAGGAGAGGTGTAAGAAGGTGGAATGGTGGTATAGCAGAACAATGGTGGCTCGAAAATATGGCAGTAGATGTTCCCCTCTCTTCAAGTGTTCTGGGTCACCTTGGTCTGAAGGCCAAGGCTGCTATTTATATAAAACTTATGTACAAGGCGTGTATAAAAGTACATGTCGTGTAGTCATGTTAACTCGCTTTTTCTGCAGTTTTTTCTTCTGAAGATGGCCAGCCATTCCATTTTGACTCACACGGTGTTGGCGGCCGGTTAGTGGAAAGTACACGGCATGTAGCGCTGCCATACACGGCATGTAAAACCTAGCAAGTGCCACCAACCGCATCTAGAAGACAGTAAACAGCGTGTAGTTCCTCCACACACGGCGTGTAGTCTATGACTGGTGACTTTGGCATGTACTTTCACTTTTTATCTGTGTCCCTGTCTGAATGTACATGGTGTGTAGTTGGAAAATTTTCAAAAACGTCTCTCGATTTGTGTGTTTTGGCTAGAAATCTCCTGAAAATAAACAGAATCACCAAAATCAAATAATATGTTCATGAAACAATAGATATTTGGTGAAAACATGTTTTCATTTTCAATAATATATATGAAAAATCTATACACAAATCAGGTGTATCAACAATTTTATACAACTACAGCATCAACCAACATTGATTTCCTAGAATGGTAAACTTCAACATGATTGGCCCCCTCTAGGAACACTTTAAAGGATGTCAATCCAGATCAAAAAATAGAAAACCAAAATGTAGATAAATACAACCCCCAAAATCATGATATTTATTATCCAAATTGAGAACTAGTCCTAGATAAAGGATGACCAATACAGAGAAGTTATATACATACTCCTTCATTGATCATTCTCCCAAATAAAGGATCATAAGATCTAAAGTTATATCCTCTATCACAACCTCTAAATAAAACCATCGGATGGACACCATATTTAAAAAATCCCAATAAAATACTTTATGTAGATTAAGCGGTACCATAGACTCATACCACACTAGAATAGATCCAATAAGCAAGCTCACCACAACTCTAACCCTTGATGATTTTGGTGTCCTTAGAGAATATTGGATTCTCTCAATCCTTTCCAACCACATTAATATCTCCCTAAAACCAAAATCATTGTGAAAATAATGCGGATTATTATTCAAGAAGTATATAACATGGTCATATAACAAAGAAGGTTATAAATCCACCACTGTACTAGGAGTTTGGGTAGATTTATAAACTAATGGAACTCCTTCCAAGAGATGAGAGGATTCACTAGGAGAACCATTCTCAGAGGTAGGACTTCAATATTTCATGTTAACCATTATTTGAGGAATAAAAAATAAAACACAAGACATGAACAACATCAATTCATTACTCAAAGATTAAACCAAACAATCCCATTTTACAGTATGGATCATAACCCAAAAAACAAGTCACTGAATAAAGGTATGTAAATCTGACACCAACAATGTAAACATTTATTTCAACATCATCAACATCCTTTAAGGCCTTTTTAATGTACACTTTAACAAATAATGCACCTAAAAAATCCAAGCCACTTTTGAAAAAAAATCCTTTTTGGAATGCACATCACCAAAAGAATGAATATCAGAAAACTATGATATTTTAGAAATATCCAAATTTTAAAATGAAAATCTTTTTTGAAACCAAAACAAATATAAAATTTTAAATTTTAATAAATTAACTTTGGAAGGAACATAAGGAATAAATTATAAATGTCTTACATTTAAATTTTTAAGAACTTTCACAAATACTACCATTGAGGTTGAGACATTATAAAACATTTTATAAACACTATTATATTTTTTTATTTTTTTATAAGACCTTAAAACAAAAAAATTAATTTATACATTTCAAAATATTACCATTTTCCCTAAAATATATATATATATACAAACAACATTAAATTTAAAAAAATTTAACAAACTTGTCTAAAAATAACTACATCCAGAAAATATCAAAACCCTCTTCAATATATCTCCAACAAGTAAAAATAACATTATGAGTTATTTGGAATCTACTGTAGTAAAAAAATCAACTAGGGGAAGAAATAGTGAATTGACCGGTTTGGATACATGGTTTAGCAAACTGTGTTCCAACCATTCTATATTCTTTTTGAACATGAAAAAACCAAATAGTAAGACCAACGTAGGATTGGATGTGCTAAGATGGAAAATATTCATGCTCAATTTCTTCTCCATTTTCACAATGAAACCAAAGTCTAGCCACTATAATTCCTTATATCCAAAACTGGGTTCAAAAAACATCAAATCATATTAAAATCCATCATAATTAACCAATAATTTCCATAAATTCATAATTTAGTAAAACAATAACCTTTTAATCGTGATGGAAAGGATTAGAAAATATTTTCTAGACTCTCTTTAACTTACAATTAATCCCATACAACAATAATATCCTTTCTGTGAGGATATTACCAAACAAAAAGTGGGGTACTTAGGAAAAAAAGGGTCTCACCAATGAACCCAATCTTATAATTAAATTTTTTATGATTCCTATTTGGGTTTAGATACACATAGAACAAGAATTTTATTATGAAAGGACCTAAAGAGAATTAATGATCTCCCTGAGATTTAAACTAGTTATTAGAAATCACAAGAAGTCCATATGGGAATGATTTCACCCTTAAATTAGTTTAAAATCATATCATGACATTAATATGGTCCAATATTTATTATCATTAATTTGTAAATCCATATAACAGTAAGAATATAAGAATTCTAACTAAATAAACATGGTAAAAATTTCATAACCAACAACACAGATCTAGTCCATTTTAATAAATAAAAAACATCAACTATTAACAAAATCATATATTATGGCACAACCCAAAAAAATAAAAAAAATTGATAGTATATATATGGTTTTCATCTTGGATAATATAAAAACAATCCAAAAAAATTACTCATCATAGTTGTGGAATGACTAAAACGATCTCCATACATCCTCTTGTTACTAATCACCACCATACCCCCCCCCCATGATAAACTCAAGACTAAAACCCAAGTCCAATTGAAAAACCTAGACCCTATAATACATACTGGTGTGATCTAAATAATACATTTGGTTTCCACCCATCGAATCTATGCAATTTATTTTATAAGTGAAATAATAATTTCCATTTTGATAATGCGACTAGAATGTAAGATTTTTAACCATAAAATCGTGAGAATCAAAACATAGTCTATAATATCATTATAAAATAGTAATTTTTTTCTTAAAATGAAAACACAGACCTCGAAAAAAAATCAATACCCTAATTCATTTTTTAACCAAAAAACATATTTTTAAATCCTCTATAGAAACCCCTAATAAAAAATTTTATAAATTTTCAAATAGGTTTTCCAAAGATCATTGAATCCCATTTTCAATGAAACAACCTATAATAATGCATGGGTCAATCATTCACAATTTGGGAACCACTATTCCAAAAGATAGGCAATGCATATAAACAAGAAAAAGGCACCACCACAATAATAAAAGTTAAGGAATAATAAAATAAATAAAAAAATAGGAATCCCGTATTCTAACAACCAATCAAGAAAATAATGTTTCCTAATATCTACCCTAGAAATCTAATGAGAGATTCATCTATCATTATTAATTTACCATAGACTAATTGTCGAAAATTGTTGATTCTAAACCATAATCCATAAATCTATCCAACTCAAAAAAATTTGAAATAACACACCCCCTATTATCCCTCATCCCTATAATGACTTGAGGGATACTAGAATCATGTGAACCAAATAGTATAACATAACAATAGAAATCCCATTTAGTTCCCAGGTTTCCATGGACAATAGACTAGTGAGGTGACTGAGCATGCATGACATCATCATCACATAAAGAATAATAAATAGCTCTCTCTCACCTATAACACCCTCAAAATTAATAACCCATTAAATGAAATATATTTGTGGCATAAAAACACATTCCCACGTAATTGGAGAAATAATAAAAAAATGTGATAATAACCAAAACAAGGGGAAACATATGCACTAAGGGTCTAGTAATAGGATCTCACAATCTTTAAACAATAATACTTATAATTTTTCATACATTCAATTACTATAAAACATGACCCATAGTTCCAATCCCCTTCCACTTCACAAAATAAAAAATCAAACATCCTTTAAAAATGAATTTGAACATCATAACCCATTTTTCTCAAAGACTCCATTTAAAACATATAGGTCTACCAATTTGAAATTCAAAATAAGGCCAGTGGAATCCCAATTCCATCAGAACCATTTTTAATCTATCATTGATTAAGTTTCACAAGGGGAATTAGAACACACTCATTTTAATAAAAATTATAATTCCATCAAGGAAACCCTATTTAAAATTAGTTCAAGTTTAGTGCCACATTAAAAAAAAATTATCATTAAAACCTCATTTTCAATCACTAAAAACAAAATCCTTATTGAAAAATAACACTTCCCATCAAGATATTTTAAAATTTACTCATAAAAATATCACAAATACTTGGCATAAAAAATCATATCAAACATTAAAACATAGAATTCAAATAGAAACCCTTTATGAAAAGTTCAAACTTAAGGGAAAAAGTTTACAAACATAAAATGGATATCACTTATATTACTAATTTTAATAAAAATAAATTAAGAAACATCAATAATTCATGAAATTATATATTGAAACAATATCACGAAAACATGTACTTGGAAGAGATGTAAACAAATCTAAAACATGTCACCTTCGGTGGACACCACCTGAACAAGAATGGGGACCTCCTATATAATCCAGAAGAGACCAAAACCATATTTTATATCCATCCCAATCCCAAACCCTTTCTTATATAGTGTACTACGATGCAGGGAAAATAAAAAAACCATATAAATAAGTGAGGATCTTGAATAGTGGAGAAAAAAGAAAATATTTAACATAAAACCTCTTCAATAACACTATGAATTGGTCCCTAATCGATGGGGTTGGAGGATAGAACTATCCCTTATTATCCCAAGGTTCTTTTGATGAATATGTACAATATATGGGTGAAAACACATTTATATTGAAAGGGTTAGAAATTTAAAATAGTCCAATTAGAGATTTTGGGTAGGATACATGGTTTAGTTGCATGGTTTTACAAACTACGTGCTAACCATGTGGGGTATCCCTATACAAAAAGAAGAAAAACATTTTTTTTAACCTTCAAAATGGGTTGAAAAAACATATGGAGGCCATGAAAAAACGAAATTTCTATATGATATTACCCTTTACACTAGTATTTCAATATTATCCCTAACTATACATTTAAATCAAGAACAAAAAAATAAAAAAAATAAAATTTTCAGCCAAAACTCCCGGAAACTCAAAGGGACCAAAGATAAATTTTAATAAATAAAATAAAAAAATATGATGACATGTGTATATCTAAACTAAAGTTTGTTATATAACCCATTACTGAATATTCATCAGTTTTACATTTGATATATCATCCCTTGTGATGGAATGTGACCTCAAGTTCAAAGAAACATAGATGAATTACAATGAGAAGATTAAATCAAATATTATCTATATAAATAATTTTTTTATTCTTTGGTTCAAGTCCAACAATACTCATCCCTCCACTTACCTTGGATTTTAATTATTCATCGTTACTAGATCTTATCATTACATCAACACGGATCTTCGCATTCTTTTAGAGATTTATAAAGCTGGTCATATGGGATAACAATCCACATTCATGAATCTAGGTGAACCATTTTTTTTTAGAGAAATCTATTCCATGAAAACCTTATCATTATTCATTTTCATCGTCCATGAAATTATTGATAAAGTTCACCCATAAGGTGACCTCCCCTAGTTTTCTTCATTATAAGTTGTGAGATCATAGTCATCTTTATCCGAAGGATATAAACTATTTTCCAGTGTAATTCCATATGATTTTTAGCTACCTTTATCCTCTTGATCCCATTATAGAATGTTTGACTTCTATATTGTCAGAAAAGTTTCTCTTTGTTGTCAAAATTATAGAATTTATGAAAATATATATCATAAATATTTTTCTTTGAGATGTTGGATATATTCTCAATATTATTTATTGATTATCGAAAGATTATCCTTTAAAATAACTCAATGGTTCCATACACGAAGTCATTGATTGTACAACAAATCAAAATATTTATAATGTTTTTTTATAAATTCACCTCCACAAATATTTTAATTTATTTAAATAAATGTACCAAGTAAAACATATATATATAATTTAACTAAAGGAATTATCATTCCATCACATCCTCTCAATATATTTTATACTTTGGAGCAGTTTCTTAACTATTGGGGTTGCCGTCACGGTTGAGTGTCATTGCTAATTTTCTACTTACCCTTATTATGTATAGTAACACTGTTATATTTTTATGGGTCAAAATAATATCTAATCCCTCACATTCTCTTAGTATTATTAATGTGATTATTCAGGACCTTTCGAAAAAATTCAATATACCAAAAAATTCCACATTTTGACCCAGATTATGGAAGTTTATCTTCAAACATTCATTTTCATTCCTAGAATATGCTTTGTACCAATGATATAAATTCATCACTGATATCTACCTAGCTGCTCCAAAATTTGTGTATCTCAATATTATTTATTTTTTTTTTGAAATGAATTTTTTTGACTGGTTAGATGTGTGTTTTGGTTCAATAGACATCTTATAAGACATAAACTCATTGTGAAGATCGTGAATCAGATTTTTGAGATATTTTTCTTAATGATTTTATACCTTGGAGTTATAAGAGGGTATAAGACTTAAGATAATATTTCTCATAATGTCAAATTATTTAATCTAATTACCTATACCATTTATGGACCCTATAAAATCAATGATTTGATTAAATAAATACCAATATTCACATCTAGGATGATCTTCTAATCAACAAAAATGTTCTTCATAAATTTCAATTTATATTCCTTCACCTTGTTATTACTTTAATAATTACTAACTAACATGTCCCATATAAACCTCACCGATGTACATTCCACCACATTTAGAAAGATATGTTTTTATAGGGCTTTGGGTAAATCATATTGATCCTTCACATTATCATCAACTATCTCTTATTTGTTTCAATCATTCACATTATCATTGTATTTAGGACTATAATTTCATTTAATAATGTAATGAAAACATAAAATATAAGAGATCTTAAGTCAGATCACATTTTAAATTTACATATCTAAAAATAATAGATATCAAATACCGTAACCCCTTTAGAATTAACTACATTATTTATATAAGTAACCTACATAGATATAGATTCATAATACAATAACCTCATGGCATTGATAACACATGTTTCACCCACATTCCCAATACAACCTAATAAGAAACGTGAATTAAGGTGTTTGATTATTCTTATTTATCACTAAATCTTATTCAATTTTTATAAATAACTATACGAACATATCATTCCTTAAACACACATTCAATATCTTGATCCAAAAATTAAATCAATAAAAAATGGAATTTTCTTGGATCACTTTAAAGGGCCAGTTCAATAAGTATACAAAGACTATGTCTTTAAGTTTTAGGTGTTAACACTAATCACTGTATATATTAAAAATATTTTGGAAGGGAGAACTAATAATCTAGGATAATTCTATATTCATATCTATTCGCATACAACATCAAGATAATAAATAATAAATATATGATATTTAGATCACCTAAAATGATTTTAATCAAAAGTGAGGTTACAGTAATGTAAAGGTATTGTTGTTGGTGTTTCAAATCTACTTTATGTCTAGATCTTCCTCAGAGTTCTTCCTATATATTTCTTCTCTATCGATAAATAGCTCATTATTTGAAATTATTTTTATTATAATCCTATTTTTTATTATTTATTTTTTTCAATTTATTTATCCTGATTATATCAGGTGTAAAACGTAATTTATATGGTTATATATTGGTTAATCAAACCAATTCTATCTGAGAAAATATAAGAAATATGTCCTCTTTAAATTTATTAATTAAATCTTCCTTTTACACTGGATACAATTATTTCATGGAGTGAGATCTTCCTTCATAGAGTGACGTTCATGATTCCACATACTTCACATCATTGTACTCACCTTTTCTGCATGTTGTCCAGGAAAAAATAAAATTCAAAAAATGACTGAATATCTCATCTTTATCCCCCTTATAATCACAGCATGATTGTTCCATTCTTTTCAAATATTGAACCTATTTCCTTGTGAGGGAATTATTCATGTTTTTCATTCAAATTAAATTATTGAACAATATTGGAGTCAATATTCTAATCCCTATATATTTTACATTGTTATGGTTTATAGGAAATTCCACTTCAATTATATATCATGATCTAACATATCATGGAACACTACCATTCACAAAATGGGAACAAGATCTCCAAAATCATTGAATTTATCTGAAATTACTCTCTTGGTGTAATAAGTGGGACTCAATATGTAATATGAAATATTAAATTTGTAAATTCAAGAAACCACAGTTTTTTCCCAAATGCGATTTTTGAGATTCATGGGATTTTTCTATTTTTATATGAATCCTTGTCATGGAATAAAGAATGAGTACACAATGAGAATGACTCTTATGACATTACTTGATGATTAATATGATATTATATCATTATTCTTAAGGAAATTATCCCATGATAAAAAATTTCCAAATCAGTCAACCCTCAACTCCATTTGTGGATTACTGATTATAGTTGCAAAATAACCAAAATATTTCTAGAATCATTATAATTTTTCACTAATCACATACCCTTACTCAAAGATCCTTCACATGACTTTAAAATAACATATAATTGACATTACATCCAAAAAACAACCCAATGGTTGAAAATTTGAACATTTATAATACTTTACACCCATCACACCATGACAATACACACTTTAGATCCCTAACTCACAACTTTATAAAGGTTATCATAATGGAGAATATATCCAGTATTATATTTATATAATAAATGAAACTCCCCATCACCCCATAAGGATTTTTAATACAACATCCAAATAAGAACTGTTAAATTCAGAATGTGACGCCCAACATCAATGAAAGGGCAGAGGTTATGTCCTTATTAAAAACCTCATGGAGTTCCAGAAAACCCCTGATCCAATAATCTCCCCATAAACATTACTTGAGTAGTTTAAATCTTCTCTCTGTGTATCAATAACTGCTACATTTATTTCCATTAATCACACCATTATATTATCATCTTTGTATCACTACCTCATGGAATTTGAAAAGTGATTATGATGGGGTATACATCACACATGATATTTGAAACGGATAAAGAGAATCTATTAAAAAAATTATACACCTAAAAATCTCGAAATACATTATCATATGTTCTCAATGAAAGAAACATGATACCTTTAGTAAAATATAAATGAATAAATAATTTAAACATGTATCATTCACCAAATAATTTACCACATAATCTTCAAATTTCATTGCATGGGTTGAGTGAAAAAATTGAGTGGAATCCAAATGGCATCCCATCCCATGAGGTATCCAAGGGTGGACCTAAATTTCACATCGTATGTGTAATAATATCTATAATAATTATTGTGATAACATTTTATGATGTGATGGAGGTAGGTTGAAGATATATTCATGTATTTTGACTCTTCAACCAAGAATTATCATCACACACACACAAATATCACTATCATTATATAGAAGTATTATATTAGAAATAAAATATTCTCTTAGGATAATATGGTATTTAATCACGTATTTATAATGACTGAGTAAATTCCATGACCATTGTATTAATCTCATTATTTTAAAGTTATCCCAAATGATTAATTATATGAAATGAATCCATTTAATAATAACCTGAAAGGGAGTCCCACTAAATGATATTGGATTATAGTTTATCCTTATCCTCAGGTTACATGGAATGATATACCCTTTATACATTCATATCATAATTTTCATGTAATATGAAATTGCTTATGTATACTATATACAAATAAGGATTTGGGGTATATCTACTACTATCACCCACTTGGACTAATGTCTAAATGACTTTGTCCCTTAGACCACATATTGTATCATATAAAACAACTTTTCAAATCATATCTAAATATCATTTTAGATATATACTACTTTTATTAAATATAATATTAACTTCTCCTTGTAACACATCATATGAAATTCCTCAGGAAATCAAATAAAAAACTCATTTGTATACATTTAAAACACTTTTAGAGTTTCTCTATAAGTCAAAAATAAATATCTATTCATTAAACCAAAAAATGTGAGACTACATTAAATTATAACATTGTAAAAAATACAAATATATGGATCTATATTTATAATCAAAGATTTACCACTAGAAAATCATCAGTAATACTCAATCTATAGTGGGATCTGGAGTGATCTCAATCAGACACATGTATCTTTATACATGTTTCCACTAGTTTGAATCACATGAAAACATGAATCCTTTGATTTTCCCATTATCCAAGACTATAAGATACTATGGTACATGGATACTTTCAATCCCATATAGCGTACTCATTTATTATTATTTCTAAAATTATAGTCTAACTATGTCAATGAATACATGACATGTCATTCATCCTCATAGAGAGTCAAATAACATTTCCCATATTTAAATATAGATATATATAATATATAGGTGTATATTACACTCCCATAGTCATTATCAATTAAGGTATTAGATGTTATACTTCTCATATGAGATCACAAATCACATCTTCCTTGAGCTCCCACTGACAACATGATCATCAAAATACCCAACCACCCCTATTAGGTATGTAAATATGTACACATTCATAAACAGAGTATCAAAGTATAATGGTTGTAATTATATGTTTCTAACAAACCTTAGATAGTGGGGAATCAAATATTATCCATGCACTCCTAGTATACTGCTGACATTTTTATGACACTTCATATAGTATACTTAATGGGATATCCAGTGCACACAAAGAATACTATTATTTTATTTATACCTCCTGAGAATATTTTATATCTCTATACACGAATCCAACTAACACAGACCTTAACATTTCACTATAACCTATAATACTCTATGATGAAAATCTATTAGTGATAATTCAAAGTCAATACTTGAGAGTTTAATTTTCATTACACTTATAAAATGTATATCAATATATAAATTTATGCAAATAACATGAAAGATTGACAAAGTTGGGATTCCATTTTATTATAATATATTTTCATACTGTTAAAACTATTTTAATAACTTTAACATATCTAATATGTGATCATATATATCATATCATATATGATATACTGCAAGATAATCTATCTTTATGTTGAAAATTTAGGGGGTTTTAACTCGTTACATCATATGTAATTAATGTCACATCTCTATGTGTCCATCTGATAAAACACAACCAATGAACACTTTTAATGAGTTATATCTTATTAATAATGAATGATTTGATAATGTTGAGAATTAGGAATCATATTCCCAATGTCCAACTACATGATCATATTCAAACTCCTTGATTTCACAACGTTAAATATTATGAAGTTAAATTCTAGTTTATACATTTTACTATTTATAATCTCGTCGTTATAATCTTTGTAACCCTATACTATTAATATTTTTCCTCGAAATAATGTATCATGTTTCATTACTATTTACCAGTACATCCTAAACCATTTTTGGATAAAGGTAAATTTACATAATTACGGTAACTCATGTAACTATTTACATATCTCGTTACCATCATATCATATACTCTATTAGGATAAAGTGATATCAACATTATTATGGTATCTAATGCAATTATTTACATTAAAATTTACCATAATACCCAGAACTATTTTAGGATATCAAGTGTAATTTATTTTTTAATTTGACAAGAACAATACTACAGCTAATAGTTATATTTACTTGTAATGGGGAGTAAATGTTAATCTTTGGAATGATATTTACCATCACACATCATAAACTCTTTTGAGATATTAGATCAAAAATACCTTTGACAATATCTTTATATTATATTTTTTATCACTAATGTTCATTTAGTATAAACATACTCTTACATAATTCTTAGATAGTATATTATTATCAGAATACCATATTGAAAACACAATTTTCTTTGTGCTTTGGAGATATCAATTATTTTATTTTAGTGAGAATATTAAACAAATTTTTTTTATTTCATATCATATATGGTATTCTCAATGTTTCAATATTTTTTTATTTAAAAATAATTTATTCACTAAAATACACCACTGATAGATGGAAGTAAAATTCCATTATAATTTATCATATAGCCAGATAAACACTTTTTCATCGTTTAAAAATTTTATATATATCCTCCACTTATAACATGTTATTGAATTTGATGAATCATAAACCATGTGTATAAATTTAATGAACTCAAATTTTTTACACCAACTCATCATTATTGAACCACTTCCCTCATCACATAAGATAAATGTGATGAAGGTACACATCTTTTATTTGTATTTCAAGGCATGATAAAAACATTTAAATAAAAATAATTGATGTAATAACATATATTTAATCACTTTAATTAAAACTACCAGTTATAAAAATTATTCATTTTAATTTGATCTCTTTTATAATCACCACACTCGAAAAATATACATTCAGTACCACAAAAATTTTGAAATTAAATAATTAATTTTGAAAACATATATGCCTGACATGGAAAATCCATTGAGTTTCCCAAACTGCTTCATGTATTTTTCATTATCCATTTATAATGATATATTATTATTCTGTTGGAATATACTTATGTTTCAATGATCTGGATTATATTCTTGATGAAACATTATTATACTCATCAAATAACTTCTCTTCTTATAGTTTTAACTTTTTCCAACAATGATAAAATCTAGACATAATTTTCCTAGTCTATATATTATAATAATTATGAATACATTGGGTAAAATTTTTATAAATTCAATTAAAAATTTCAGTACATTTATATAAATGAAAACAAAATAAATTTATTAAAAATAAAAAAAACATTTTGAATCTCTCTTAAATATTGTTATAGACTTAACTAAAAAATAACTATGTGTATTAGAAATACCCATCCCGTTTCATTCAAACAAAAATTTATTTCAAACACTTCACATGAGAAAAATGATATTAAAATTCACCTTTTGTGACATATTTATTGATGATTAAGGCATTTGATTTATATATAAAGCAACTGCTTTTCTCCATTTCCTAGAAAAATTAACAATGTTCAATATTCAATAATTTTGTTTCCTTCCAACCCCCTATATATTTATAAATTTTGTAAAACATATAGTTGATATCAATGAATACTAAAATAATTATATTTTATAACTTCTATATCAAATGTGAAATCTCTAGAGGACTTCTTGAAACCCTTCACGTAATCTAGAAAATATCTTCTCTAATGGATGGTTCTGTCAAAATGTATGTATTTTCTATATTTTTTCCTATAAACACTTAAATAAACATTTTCTAACTTCTAGATTATTCAGTATTATTAAGTATCATTAACATACCCAATCACAATGAGCCAATGAGATTAAAATTCCTTTAGTAAAAATGCATCTAATGGCTTGGAAACCTCAAGTGAATCATTCAATGCTTCCATAAGTGTCTATATTCAACTATTGAATAACTATATCACTTTATTACTCAAGTATATTTTTCTTTATCACATAGAATTTTATTTATGATGTATTTTTAAAAATCACCATTCTTAGGGGTTTCTTACATTATGTTTTCCATTTAAGGATTAATCTAAAAGTTAGGATTGATGATGATGAAGATGAAATTAAAAAAAATCTTACCATATGAGTATCATGCTTTTTAGCAAATGAGTAGGGACTTTTAGAAAATGGTCTCCCACTAAAAATGTGGCCCTATTTTGAAATTATATATATCCATCATATGTATGCGATCCATATTTAAATAAGAAATGATTTTTTCTTGTGATTCTATCACAACATAGATATTTGGTTTTGTAATCATAAAAATAATTTCATATATTAATCTTTCATTGTTGAGATGACATCATTTGTGTGGTCCATTATATATAGAACCCAACTGTTTTCCTTTGGTATCCTTCCTAATGGTTTCCTAGCTCAGTCTAACCCTAAAAAAATTCATAGAACATAATAACAATAGATAATCCATAATAATCTTACTATGGGAAAACGATAAAAAGTATGATCTGGTGTAGTTTATTACTTTCTTGACATAAAAAATATAATCCAGGGGAACCCTAATTTACAATAGCCTACATGGTGGGATGATCGAGGTATTGACAATCGCCACTCCGGAAGGAATATAACACATACTATTTTTAGAGGATTTAATCACACCATCTTATCTCATGTTTATCCCTTAATATTTGAATTCCCCTAGTGATATAGCTTGGAATATCATTCTCTCCACCTACTTGATATTTTAAAACCATATTTATTTTTTACTCTTTAATGAACCCACAAGTTTATAGTACTCTTACAAAATTAGAAGAAAAGTATATTCATAAATATCCCAATGCATATTATGCGTAATGTACATGAAAACTTCGTGTAATGGTTCAGAAATTTAGGATATTGATAATATATACATGTTTAAGCCCAAATTGATAAATACCCAACCCCATCCACCTTCCTAAAAAAGGAAAACCCCTCTAGGTACGCTGTTCGTCCAACCCCAAGCCCCTATACCTAGGAAACTTTCCCCAATAGATAATTCAATTCACCATATCTTTAACATCTAATATATACATACTATATTTTAGAACCATTATTAATATCATAACAACAATTAAAAACGAAGGTTAAGGGAGTTAAAAAAAATCACTATCATACCCATCATGTAACCATTTAGATTAATGTATGAAAAATTCTTTAAGTAGTTTAACATTCTAAACTAATGCGTGTATATTTATAAAAAACACGCCACCACGGATGGAGAAAATTCCGTTGCTGTCCAGAATCGCCGTCGCCATTTGCACCGCTTTCCAAAACCTGACCAGATCTGGTCTGAAGCACAGATCTGGACCAGATCTGTGAGCACCGACCAGAAGAGTCAATATCGCCTGCTCCCGCACAAAAACACCACTGCCGAGGGATGCCACTGCCGTGGACGCTAGGGAACAGGCGCCCCTACCATCACCCCTTGCACCGCCTGCTCCCGCATGAACGTGGCTTGGAAGAAGAGAGTCGCGGCTGAAGCCACGACTTCCAAATCCGTAAAGCTCTGTAGAATAAATGCATCAACACCGGAGGAGCACCAAGATACCCTCCTTCCTCCATGCCACTCCGAGGCCGACACCGATCCGACGACCAGCAGAGATATGCTTCAAGACCTCTCCGAAGACTCCACCGAGCCATCGCAGGCAATTTTAGGGGATAGGGTTTTTTTTTAATTTTATGGGGTAGGTTTTAAATTAATTAGGGAAATGGGGCTGTCCAGCGCCAAATGAAGTGGCGCTGGACAAAAAAGTGGCAAAGCGCCACTTCAAGTGGCGCTTTGACCACTTCGCCCCCACACCCCAACCCCATATATATATATATATATATATATATATATTATAAACTTATTTATTATGATAAATTTAATTACTAAAATAAATACAATAATTATAATAAATATAATTAAAAAAATAAATACAATAAATACATAATTATATTTTTTATAATAAATATATAATTATGATAAATTATATTTATTATAAAAAATTTATTTATATTTAATATAAATATAATACATACATTAATTATATTATATTTATTATATTTATAATTATATAATTATTATATTTAGAATTATAGAAATTATAATAAATTTATAATTATAAAAATAATAATTATGATAAATATATAATAATGTAAATATATAATAGCAATAAATATATAAATATAATAAATATTCAATTATAATAAATATTTAATTATAACAAATGTATAATAAAATAAATATATAAATATAATAAATATAAAATTATAATAATTATATAATTATAAATATAACAAATCCGTAAAATTATATATAGATATATAATAAATTTATTTATAATAAATTTATTTATTATTATAAAAATAATTACAAACATAAATAAAATAAAATAAATATAATATAATCAAATATAATAAATATAATACAATAAATCACAAATATAATAAATTATAAATGTAATAAATTATAAATATAATAAAAATTATATAATAAATTATGAATATAATAATTATTATATAATTATAAATATAATAAATATAAATATAATAATTATATAATAAATATAAATATATATTACAATGATAATTATATATTTAAAATCATAATAATTAAATAATTATAAATATAAAAATTATATAATTATATAATTATATTGTATTTATTATATTTATTATATATATTAATTATAATTAATAATTATATAATTATAAATATAATTATTAGATAATTATAAACATAATAAAGAAAAATATAATAATTATATAATTATAAATATAAAAAATATAAATATAATTATGTATATATTGTATTTTTTTATTATATTTATAATTATATAATAAATATACTATATTTATTATATTAGTTATATTTATTTTAATTTATTATGTATTTATAAATTATTATATAATAAATTATTAATCTAATAATTATTATATAATAAATTATAAATATAATAATTATATAATTATATATTTATTATATTTATAATTATACATTTATTATAATTATATATTTATTATATTTATAATTATATAAGTATTATAATTAGAATCATAGAATTATAATAAACTTATAATTATAAATATAATAATTATAATAAATATATAATTATGATAAACATATAATAATAATAAATATGTAAATATAATAAACATAAAATTATAATAATTATATAATAATAATAAATATATAAATATAAAATTATAATTATATAATATTTATTATAATAAATATCTAATAAATGCATAATAAATACTATTATAATAAATATTGTAATAAATGCACAATAAATTATAATAAACGTACAATAAATATTATTATAATAAATATACATTTATAATATTTATTATAATAAATATATAATAAATGTATATTAAATATTATTATAATAATTATTATAATAAGTGTATCGTAAATTTATAGTAAATGTATAATAAATATTTGTAATATATTTATTATAAATGTATATTTATTATAATAAATATTATAACATTTAATTATAATAAATGTATATTTATATTTATATTTATAATAAATATTATTAATCCATTATAATAAATCTACATTTCTTTTGTACATTTATTATAATAAATATGTATAATAATTGTATAATAATTATTATAATACATTTATTATATAATTATAATATAATAAATGTAATATGTAATTATTTATATATATTATATAATTACCATATCTATATTTATTTTATTTATAATTATATAATAATAATAATATTTATAATTTATTATATAATTATATTTATTATATAAATATATTAATTTTATAATTTATTATATTTATTATGTTTAGAATTTATTATGTATGTATTATATTTTATTTTTTTATATATTTATATTATATAATTATTTATATTTATATTTATTATATTTTATTAATTATATTTATTATATTTAATTATATTCTATTTATAATGTATTATAATAAATTTATTATATATATATATATGGGGGTTGGGGGTGGTGTGGGGCCGGTCAAAGCGCCACTTCAAGTGGCGGATGTTACATTTAATTATATTTAATTACATTATATTAAATTTATTAATGTATAATAATTTATTATAATAAATTTATTTTATTATGTATTATATTATATTTATTATATTTGATTATATTATATTTAATTTATATTCTATTTATTTTTGTAATTATTTTTATAATAATAAATAAATTTATTATAAATAACTTTATTATATATCTATATATAATTTTATGGATTTTTTATATTTATAATTATATAATTATTATAATTTTATATTTATTATATTTATATATTTATTTTATTATACATTTATTATAATTAAATATTTATTATAATTGAATATTTATTATATTTATATATTTATTGCTATTATATATTTATCATAATTATATATTTATCATAATTATTATTTTTATAATTATAAATTTATTATAATTTCTATAATTCTAATTATAATAATTATATAATTATAAATATAATAAATATAGAATTATAATAAATGTATAATTATAAATACAATAAATATATAAATATAATAAATATAATATAATTAATGTATGTATTATATTTATATTAAATATAAATAAATTTTTTATAATAAATATAATTTATCATAATTATATATTTATTATAAAAAATATAATTATGTATTTATTGTATTTATTTTTGTAATTATATTTATTATAATTATTGTATTTTTTTTAGTAATTAAATTTATAATAATAAATAAGTTTTATATATATATATATATATATATATATATATGGGGTTGGGGTGTGGGGGCGAAGTGGTCAAAGCGCCACTTGAAGTGGCGCTTTGCCACTTTTTTGTCCAGCGCCACTTCATTTGGCGCTGGACAGCCCCATTTCCCTAATTAATTTAAAACCTACCCCATAAAATTAAAAAAAAACCCTATCCCCTAAAATTGCCGCCATCGCACAAGGGAGACGAAGCTGGAACCTCACAATACCATATGTTGAGCCAAGCTGAGGTGAAGTCGGAGCCTCGTCTGAAGGATACGAGCACCGATCTATAGGAGCCACTCCGGGGAAGGGAAGGGAGAGAACCCGAAATGAAACCCTAGCCCCGCGGATGAAGGTTTCCACACAGCTCAGAGGCAGAAATCAAAAAATAATAATTATTATTATTCAATTTCTATTATGTAAATATTTTACATAATTTTATATAATATACTTAAAATCTTATAAAATATGATCAAATAAATCAAAAAAAAAGTTTTGATTTAGTTTAAATAACATCACAATAAGGCCCCTTTAATTTAAAAAATTCCAATATATTAATTATAAATAATTTATAATTTAAATATAAACGTTGTTAAATTTCACACTTACATATGATATTTATAACCACTATATGAATAACTAATATTAGTTTTTAATAAAAAAAATTGTTTCTAGATCCAAAAAAACTATATAATTTTTTAAAAACTAATTTCAATTAATAACATTTATTATTTAAGTAATATTTAATAATAAATGTTTCAAAAAAAATAGTTAGTTATTTCAATCCTTTTATACTTAAATAATTAATTAAAATTTATTATTTAATAAATATTACCAAAATACATTTTATTATACTTTATAAACAAATTATAATTTATAAAAATATATACAAAAAATTGTTTTTGTTTATCTTTACATTGCAAGTGCTACCAGCATGAATGTAACATAGTGTTTACCTTTACCTAACCCTGCTACGTTACAGTTACTCATTGGTTACCTTAATGTAACTTGGCTAGGTAAAGGTTACACCTCAGTTACCATTATGTAGCCTAGTTATGTAAATGAAAGTTTCTCGGTTACCTTATGTAGCTTCGTTAAGTAACGATAAGGTCTTGGGTTCCTTTTATAGCTCAACTATATGAATGTTACATGTTGGTTACCATTACGTTTCCAAAATATAGGAATGTAATAGATTGATTATCATGGACATAGTTAAACCCAAAACACTGCTTAGTTTTCATTTTTTCTCCATTTCCCAAATATAATGTATTAGATGGATCTAATCCCATTAAAAGGGATTAAAAAAACTCTAATAAAATTAAGAAAATATATTAAAAACAGAAAAATCCAATAAATAATGATCTCCATGAAACAAATGTGAAACATTTGACGAAAATAAAATTAAGAAATATTGTAATTGCATCCTATTCACTAAATAAGTCACTACTTCATCTTCAAGTGTCATCCCATTTTTTGTGAGAAATCACTTAGTTGAAGACAATGTCACACCTTTAAAGGTCTCCATAGGTCAAGATGAATTTCAATGGATTGGTTTGGTATGCTCTATCTTACATTATTTTCTAACATCACATGATGTATAGGAGGTAATATCATGAGATATTTCTTTTCAAGTTTGTTTGTCTGAGAATAATCACACACACACATCACTATTGTCAAATGGAAGTCTTATGATAAATTTCATAGAATATTTTTGACTTCTACTTCATTTACTCATGAATTTACAAAACATTAGTAACTTTCATTTATAGTGTAAGCACAACATGAATCAAACTCATACCATAAATTTCATCATATGAAGAAGCTCCTTTAATTTATATCATGCATTGGTGGACCACTAAATTATAATTTCTATATCATTTCAATTCAACCGCATGTTTCATGGATCGATATACACATTATATATGAAAATCATTATTTTTATATCATAAAACATATATTATAATTATCATATACCTATAAATAATTATATCATGTCTCCTTCAAAATTTATATGATGCATGGAACTCCCCTGCATCCCATGCAGGACTCAAAAACCAATGTTACGATGTTACCAATTAGGGTCATGATGTGATTCGTGATAAAAAAATAGGAGTACATTTACGAATATTTCATAATAATTTGGGACTATATAAAACTCCATATGAAATACTCTTCAATTATAATCATTTATTACTTATATATTTGTTATACATTGTTTATTTCCATCACTAGTTAATAATAATTTTGATTATTTCATAAAAGTTTTGTAATGTATATATTTGTAACACACCGAGATTTTATGCTTAATATATTTTTTTAATTTCTTTGATGTATTGTGTTACATGCTACTCCAAGATTATCTTGTGCTATATGCAACACATTATTAGCTTTTAGTATACACAACACTACTATTGACTTGTGTTGCTTGCAAGAGCGAACTTCCTCAAAAGCGGGTGTTGTACGCAATACCAAACTTCACTAAACAAATATATATTGTTATAATAATATTATGAACTGGCCGTTATGAATAGTATTATTTTTTTTTTGAATTTTATAACATTATCATTCATCATACACATATTCTAGAACATGGTATGAGAACAAAATTAAATTTTCGGATAAAAGAGGTTTTTTTTCAAAAAAAGGCAGTTGTGTCGCCTTTTGACGGCACGCCCGTTTTAAATAAAATTTTGGGCAGGTTTATAAGTTCAATTTCACAAATTAAACTTCTTCTATTGAGTAAGGACATAATAACTTACATTGGATAAATTTTTGACATTATAATGATAACCTTCATATTTTGGTAAATAGTAAAAATATGCTAAATTTTAATTATAAACAAATTTTTTTCATCAAGATAAATTATGTGGTTAAATTATAATATTGAATGGTTTTAAAATATAAATAAAATATAGTTTAACAATTTAATATATTTTATTTCATTATCATTAATTTTACATTGAAATCATAGGTAAAAACATTTCAATCTTTTGCAATGTTTTAACTTTTAAAACCCATTTTCTCAACAGTGGGATTAATTTAAAATTAAATACTTCCACTTCTATGAATTGAATTTGGAAAAATGGATTCCATATATGGAATAAGTAGGTCAAAATTATGTTAATAGGCTACTATTTATTTTTAGGCATTATGAATAGTAACTACGGTAAATTTTATTTACCACTGTTAAAGTTAAATCAGGAAATTAAGGGTAAAAATAATTTTATAAAATCAAACCAAGACTTGTATTAATATTATTGGATGATTTTATTTCATCATAAAATATACTTGGGTCGAAATGGTATCTTTTTGTACCCACATGGATGTGATTAAGACCTTTAATTTATTTTATTCAAAAAAAGTGAAATATGTCTCCCTCAAACTTTAATAATTAATGAATTTTTAATAAAAGGTTATACAAAATATAAATTCCATTATAAATACTAATTTTAAATCTGAAATATTTTTTATTGGAATTGTAATTTATTTACAATTTTTATGAAATATTTAATTACTTTAATATCTTATAGATTAATGATGCATAAATTATTTATCTAGTAAAAAATCAATAATATAGTTTTTATTAAATTACTAATACCCATAAAAATACCCAAACACTTGACCAAAACGTATTGGTAGAGTATATCTACACTATAAGATTCCAAGTGTCGACTTGTGGACCATTTGAAGCCTTATAAAACAAATTATTACATTTATATTATTTTACTTTAAATGTTGTCGAAGTTGTTACCTTCATAATTTAATAAACATAACATTTTAAAAGTTGGGTGTTTTAAATGATAAATTCGACTAAAAGTATTCTTATGAAATATATTTTATTTATAATTATCTTAGCATTCTATTTTTAATTTTTACGCACCAAATATGTATACTAAATTATCATACAAAAATGATGGAAATATCAAATAAATGATTTTAAAAGTGTTAAAATAAAAAATATCTGAACTAATTAGTGTGGTCCAAAAAATTTCTAGATTAATATGACATTTTAGTAATATATTAAATATTTTGCTTCGAACATATCTTCTGTTTGGATTTTATTTAAATTCAAATAAATGAATAGTGCAAAATTGACATTATTGATATTTTTTAAAAATAACATATTATTAAATTGTTTAAAAATCAAAAAAATATTTGAAAATTATAAATTTATATTTATATGGTCTAAATTTCCATAAAGTATAAAATTATGTACAATTCACAACACATAAATAAGTATTTATAACAATTTAAAATTTGTAATATTATTAACACAATTAAGATTAAATAGATTAAATAAAGATAAATCCAAATGATATGGTTTAAAATAAACATAAAACAGGTCTAATTTTTAATTTCTGATGATATTACAACCCTATCTCATCTCATATTCAAATGGAGTCGTTTTTGGAGGTTTTTAAGAGGTTTTTGATTTTATTACTAATTAATATTTTGGAGGTTACCAAAAGTGCATCTCTCTTCTCTTATAAAAGGGCACCTCATCCCTCTCCTCTGGACACAATTTTGAGCTTTAAATCTCGTCCAAACCCTACCCATTACTCTTCTAAACTTCCCTAGTAACATTTTGGAGGTTCTATTCTTCTCAAAAGACGAACTTTAGTCCCTTAAGAAAATTTTTAAAGGAGGTGCGTCGTGGAAGAGGTAACCTCTTCTACTAATTTTTCAAGTTTCTTTATTCTTCAACATCCTCTTATTTAGTTGTTTCATTATAAAGAATTAAAATTATTATAAATAATATACTTATATGTTATTATAAATATGAAACAAACCTATTTCACCTTCTATCCATCCTACCAAAAACGAAATCACTGCGTGTGCGTACGTGCGGATTACCGTCTCCATGTCGAGGTGTGACATGTTTTTCTACCACCACCTTACTTGGATGGGTATAATGGTGGAAAAAATAACTATTTATTATTATTATAACATTATACTAATTGTGAGATATTATATAATCTACTCCAATACCATTCAACAATTATGGGAACAATATCATCACTCGTGCGTACGTACGGATTACCCTCTCCACGACGCGATGAGATTCATTTTCCGTGTAAACCATTAAATAATGATTATAAAGTATATATAGTAAATAATAATGAAATATACGATGTAATAATTATTCAGGATTTATTTAAATATATGTTTCATTTACTTAATTCCATTCAATTCAATAAGGAAATGAAAACAGCGTTCATGCGTACGTATGGCCTACCGTCCCCATGAACGATGTATTTCATTCAATTTATCGATCTATTATATATATTATATATTATGAATATATATTATATATAAATCATGTTTTACATTCTGGAGGTAACTAATCATGATCTAAGTAATCATATTAATAATTAGATGTCAAAACACGTACGACAAAAGAAACAATTTTACCCAAAACACTGCTTTAAATGGAATTGACAAATGAATGAGTTATATAAAGTCATAAGTTAATCATATATGATATCATAAATATTATTATGGTTATATTAGAATTTAATAATATGTTTAAACCCACTATATAGAAGTCTCGGACACATACAAAAGTATTTGTACAAAAGGTAATGGATAATTATTCCAATATCATTCTTATCCGGGATTTGTTATACGTAAGTATTTACTGGTGTTATAATTATCATCCATATACATGTTTTCTAAAACTGTTTTCATAAAATGTTTAATATTCATCCAGGTATTTGTAAATTCATTTTTTCGCTTTTTTGACTTTTACTACATTCAGTGGAAGGAATATTTCTTTTTATTACCATACATGGTACATTTTGACTTTTCTGGCAAAAGTACCAAAAGTATGTTTTATTAAATTATATGGCATGAATGCATTTTTACGGTTTCATAATGCCTTATTTTCATGATGATTCCACTACAATATTTCATGATTATTTTCAACAAAAATCCCTTTCTTTTAAAATTTCATGGCATTTTGTGAAAAGAACCCGATTTTGAAAAAGAAAGGATATTTTCTTCAAGAATTCATTTCAAGTGTTTTATAAAAATTACTTACCATCTAAGGTGATATTATTTAATATGTTTCTGTTTCATGTATAATGTATCTATTATTTACCTAGTTTTATTTTTATTATTATGAAATGATATCCATTTGTTTTTTATATGATATGATATGTTTGCGAAACCCATTTCACTCTTTGGGTTATGATGAAGGATTTATGTTTATTTTGTGGCACACAAAAGAATGATTTCATTATGAGATGGGTGGGACCATTATCTATCCCCAATGCATTGGGTAAAAATTTTTATCTCATTATATATACATGGCTAGAATGGCAAGTAAATCTGGTTCAGTAATACAGGGATGGAACAGCAACTAAACCCGGTTCAATAATGAACTTTGTCCGCTATGATGGTCTTGGAAACAATTCCTTGGCTACTATGGAAATCATATCATATGTTTAATGGTTTTCCATAAATACAGTTTTTATCCCCATGCTACTTTATCATGATAAATGTTCCATTATGATCTATGACTTACGTACAACCATGTTCTATGTCATTGCTCAAGATTTTGATGTTTAAACTTTATGTTTGTGTTTTTATGTTCAAATATATATGGTTTGTTTAATTTTCTACTCGATTACCCTTACTAAGCATTTGAGCTCACCCTTTTTATGTTTTCTTTTTTCCAGGATATAAATAATGGTTTTCGGTAAGGAAAAAAAGTGGAAGATCTTTATGGGATATGTTGAAGATCTTTCACCATGATTAGAAGATTATGTTCTGACTTTCCAAAGACACTAAACTATTACGGTCCTTGGTGTCTGTTTTTGTTTTTTATTAGGTACTCCTCAAAAGTAATGTAATGTCTACGTACATCAAAATTGGTCTCTAAAAGTGGTATCAGAGGAAAGGTTTAGTTAACCGTTGGAATCTAGGATGAGAAAAAATTAGTGATATCCTTAGATATATTTCTAAGGTATGTCTAGGGATGTCCCTGAGGTTAATTATAAGTATAGGTTATAGTGCTATAATTATGGTAACGATCTTAGAATTAAACATAAGATGTTAGATATTGAAGGTACTCCCCCATTATTATGTTGTTTTCCTAGTTTTAGTTTTTCCTCTCACACTATTATTTTTGGGTTTTAGAAAATGGCTGGAGACAGGAAGATTCATGTTAATGGAAAATATGATGGAAAATGGAATGATATTCTTCACGATCAAGGAAATGAAATGGTATTTGGAAGGTGAACCATCGTTATTATTCCTAATCAGAAATCTTATAATATGATCAATAATCTCAACATTCCTAAGTTTCCTGACTCAGCTAATAAGAGAAAGATAGATTTTCATGATGATCATAGAGGTAAGAAAGTTCAATTTTCTTCATGTAAATCATGTCGGAAGAGACGCCAAGGAGTGTGTTTCAATGGAAATTGAAGATGCTTTAGGTGTGGAAAAGAAGAACACAAAGCCAGTAATTGATAATTAAAGGGTTCAGTTAACACTATGGACAAGGATAATGGTTTTGATAAGATATCAAAAATAGTTAAATGTTTTAAATGAGGAATGTATGGCCAGTAGGCAAACCAATGCCCTAAAGTAAAATCTCATGAAGTAAATCTTCATGGAGTTATGGGTAGTATTTATGTTGATGATGATGAAGAGACTACAAATGATATGTGATATGAAAGAATTGTTGAGGAATAAAATTATGAAGCTCGTTTGATGGTTTAATAATGTAGTGTAATGATTGTTTGTTTATCAATGGTAATGTTTTATAGGTAATTTAATGGTACCATGGAATAAAGAAACATCTAAGGATTGTTACACTATTGTTCTTCTTAAAGTATTTGAAAGTATATGTTGAATGGTATCGGTAACCATGAATGGTTATTCCGATATTTTTGGAAAGCATATGATATGAACATAATGAAGGGATTATGAGATAATGACATGTTTGATAGTATTATTGAGCTCATGACTGGAATAAAGACAAATTGATATCATGGTTTGAGTATATAGTATTTTTGGGATTTTGGTATGTGGAAAGAGTTATCTTTTGACAGCATTCATGTTTTCAATAAGGTTCAATGGTAATTAATGTTTCATGAATTCATTATTAAGGTATTCACATGTTTAGAATGTGAGAAACATGATATATCTTATGATATACAGGGATAAATGATGGTAATCGCATGCTTTGTATATGACCTCTCTAGTAATATTTTTCTCTATACTGTGAGTTTGGACAGAAGTATTTTGGATAAGCCTAATGGTTGGAATGGATTAAGTAAGACATCAGATAGTATTGTTTAAGGCTATAAATTCTTTATATTATTTCTGAAATGTTATATAAGTATAGTTTTAGAAAAAGAACAACCCATAGGACAGGCGACAACCCGTCACATTGGACAAAGCTGTGGGAAATCAAACCCACAACCAAAGTGCGACATTACTTTATCACCTACCACTAGCCTACAAGAAGTCCCTGGTTAGTATAAATTAGTTTTATTTTATTTAGAGGTATTATAGATGAAGTATAAGTCCATTTTTGGAACCATATACGATTAATATCACCATATATGTACTTATGTATATTTAATAACATTTTCTAACCTTTTGTTTGTGACAGATGGAATGACCCATCATCCAATCACAAAATCTTCTAACACTTAACTAATGAAAAATTCAACTTCATTTATTTAAGATATGAAGTGGAAGTTGTTCAAGAAAATACCAATGACGAGATTGTACCAAAATCAAGTAAGTATTTCTTCTAATTCAAAATTTTCAACATTTGGGAAATGATATTGAAAACCAGAAATGTTGTCTTAGTACCCTCATATCCAATGAGTCATATGGTACCTTAGATCATCACAAATTTATGGCTTTGTGATTGTTGGCTTTTTCATATCCACATTCTCTACCAATCTCCATCAGAATTGATGGTTAGATTTTTCTTCCATATCCATATTTTCACCTATGTTCTCCTACGTTGAAACCCAGTGATGAGATAATTTGTGTAACCATTACGTTTCATACTTTAGTTTTTAAATTTAATTTTTAGTATTCCTTTTTAAAATGTGGGTTTCTATGAAAGAAAATTTCAATTAGTAAACCATTTAGAACCCCAATGAATTTCAAGGGCGAAATTCATTTTAAGTGGGGTAGAATGTAACACCCCAATATTTTATGAGAAATATTATTTTTAATCTCTTTGATGTCTTGTTTTTTACACTACACCATGATTATCTTGTGCAATACGCAACACTTTATTAAATTGTAGTATACACAACACTATTCTAGCCTTGTGTTTCACGCAAGAGTGACCTTGCTCAATAGCTTGTGTTGTACGTAATATCGAGCTTCACTAAACAAAGATATATTGTTATAATAATATTATGAACTAGTTGTTATTAATATTATTGACCACATTTTTAATTTAATAACATTATCATTCATCTTAAACATATTCTAGAACATGGTATGAGAACAAAATTAATTTTTCAGATAAAAGAAGTATTTTTAAAAAAATGATATTTTTTCGGCTTTTGATCGTGCACCTATTTTAAATGAAATTTTTTACAAGTTTATAAGTTCAATTCAACAAATTAAACTTCTTATTTTGAATCAGGACATAAAAATTTACATTGGATAGATATTTTACACTATTTTGATAACCTTTATATTTTTATTAATAGTTAAAATATGCTAAATTTTAATTAGAAACAATTTTTTCATCAAGATAAATTATATAGTTAACTTATAATATTTAATGGTTTTAAATTATAAATAGAATATAGTTTTACCATTTAATATAATTTATGTCATTATCATTACTTTTACATTGAATTCATAGGTAAAAATATTTCAATCTTTTGCAATGTTTTAGCTTTTAAAACTCATTTTCTCAACAGCGGGATTAATTTTAAATTAAATACTGCCACATATGTGTATTGAATTTGGAAAAATGGATTCCATTTTTGGAATCAATAGTTCCATATTATGTTAATAGGCTTCCTTTTATATTTAGGAATTATAAATAGTAACTACGTTAAATTTTATTTACCACAGTTAAAGGTAGATCAAAAAATTGATGGTAAAAATAATATTATAAAATTACCCAAACACTTGTATAAATCTAATTTAATAATTATATTTCTTCCTAAAATATACCTGGGTCGAAATTTTATCTTTTAGAATCCATTTGGAATTGATTAAAACCTTTAATTTATTTTATTTAATTAAAGTGAAATATGTCTCAGTCAAACATTAATAACTAAAGTATTTTTAATATAAGGATATACAGAATATAAATTTGATCATAAATAATCATTTGAAATCTAATTTTTTTTTGCTATAGAAATTTATTTATAATTTTCTAGAAATATTTAATTACTTTAATAGCTTATACATTAATGATGCAGAAATTATTTATCTAGTGAAAAATAAAAAATATAATTTTTATTAAAATACTAATACCCCCAAAAAGACCCAAAACCTATACCAAAACTTATTGTTTGAGTATATATACACCATAATCATCCAATTGTCGACTTGGGGGCCATTTGGAGCCTTGTAAAACAGATTATAACATTTATATTATTTTTCTTTAAATGATGTCAATGTTGTCACCTTCATAATTAAATAAAAATAATATTTAAACAGTTGGGTGTTTTAAAAATATAAATTGGACTAAAAGTATTATTAGGAAATATATTTGATTTTTATTCATCACAATATTTTATTTTTCATTTTTATGCAACAAATATATATATTAAATAATTATACAAAAATGTTGTAGTAATTATTTTATTAAGAGAAATGTCAAATAAATGATTTTAATCGTATGAAAATAAATATTACATGAACTAATAAGTGTTCTCCACAAATTTTCAACATGAATATAACATTTTAGGGATATATTAAATAATTTTTTTTGAACATATCTTCGATGTGGATTTTATATAAATTTAAATAATTGAATAGTGTCAAAATTGACACTGTTGATATTTTATAAAAATAACATATTATTAAATTGTATAAAAATCACAAAAATATTTAAAAATATTAAATTGAAATTTATATTTTCTAAAATATCATAAAGTATCAAATTATGGAAAATTCACAACACCTAAGAAAGTATTTATAAGAATTTAAAATTTAGAAAATTATTACCACAAATAAGATTAAATAGATTAAATAGGGATAAATCAAAATGATAAGGTTTAAAATAAACATAAAACAAGTATAAGTTTTATTGGTTTATGATATTACAACACTATCGCATATCATATTCTAATGGAGTCATTTTTGGTGGTTTTTAAATGGGGTTTTATTTTATTATTAATTAATATTTTGAGGTTATCAAAAATGCCCCTCTCTTCTCTTATAAAAGGGCTCCTCATTCCTCTCATATTCACATAATTTTGAGCCTTAAATATCCTCCAAACCCTGACCATTACTCTTCTCAACTTCCCTAGTAACATTTGGGAGGTTTTGGTCTTCTAAAAATACCAACTCTAGTCCCTTAAGAGGATGTTTAAAGGAGGTGCGTTGAGGAAGAGGTAATCTATTCTACTGATTTTTCAAGTTTCTTTATTCTTCTACTTACTCTTCTTTGGTTGTTTCATTATGAAGTATTAAAATAAGTATAAATAATATACTTATTTTATATTATAAATATGAAACAACCCTATCTCACCTTCTATCCGTCCTGTGAAAAATGAAATCACCGCGCACGCGTAAGTCCGGCTTACTGTCTCCACACCGGGGTGTAATATTTTTTTCCACCACCACCATACTAGGATGGGTATAATGGTGGAAATAATAAATATATATTATTATTACAACATTATACTAATTCTTAAATATTATATAATCCACTCAAATACCATTCAACAATTCTGGGAACGATATCGCCGCCAGTGCGTACGTACAGATTACCATCTTCCCAACGCGATGAGATTCATTCTCCATGATTACCATTCAAGAATTATTATAAAGTATATATATAATAAATAATAATGCAATATATTAAATAATAATAATACTATATTTATGTACATATATGTTTCATTTACTTAATTCCATTCAATTCAATAAGGAAACCAAAACAGCGTTCATTCGTACATACGACCTACCGTCTCCATGAACGGTATATTTCATTCCATTTATCAATATTATATATATATATATATATATATTATATTCTAAATATATATTATATATAAATCATGTTTTATATTCTAGAAGTATGTAATCATGATCTAAGTAATCATATGAATAATTATAAGTCAAAACACGTACGACAAAATGAATTTTTTTTACCCAAAACACTGCTTTAACATTGAATTGAAAAATAAACGAGTAATATAAAGTCATAAGTGAATCATATATGATATAATAAATATTATTATGGTTCTGTGAAAACTTAATAATATGTTTAATCCCAATATACATGAGTCTCGGACACATACCGAAAAAATTGGACATAAGTTAAGGGATAATTATTCCAATCTCGATTTTATCAGGGATTCTTTATATGTAAGCATTTACTGGGGTTATAATTATCATCCATGTACATGTCCTCTAAATATGTTTTCATAAAATATTTACTATTCATCCATGTATGTTTAAATTCATTTTTACCCTTTTTGACTTTTACCACATTATAGGGAAGGAATCTTTCTTTTGTCTACCATACATGGTATTTTTTGACTCTTCTAGAAAAAGTGCAAGAAGTATGTTTTTTTAACTTATACAACCTGAACATATTTTTATGGTTTCATAACTCCTTATTTTCAGGAATCTTACTCTACAATATTTCATGATTATTTTAAAGAAAAATACCTTTCTTTTAAAATTTCATGGCATTTTGTAAAAAGAAACTGATTTTGAAGAAGGATATTTTCCTCAAGAATTCATTTAAAGTGTTTTATCAAAACTACTTTACATCTAAGGTGACATTATTTAATATGATTATGTTTCTAGTATAATGTATTTATAATTTACATGGTTTTATTTTTATTATTATTATATGATATCCATTTATTTTGTATATGGTGGGATGTTGTTTATGAAACCCATTTCACACTTTGGGTTTTGATTAATGGTTTATGTTTACTTTGTGGCACATGAAAGAATGATTTCATTATGAGATGGGTCAGACCTATATCTACCTACAATTAATTGGGTAAAGATTTATATCTCATTATATAGACATGGATATAATGACAATTAAATCTTGTTCAGTAATACAGGGCTGGAATGACAAGTAATCCTGGTTCAGTAATTGACTTTGTCCACTATGATGGTCTTGGCAGAAATGCCTTGGCTACTATGGAAATCATATCATCTGATTAATGGTTTTCCACAATTACATGTTTTATAAACAAGCTACTTTATCATGATAAATGTACCATTATGATCTATTCCTTATGTACTACCATGTTTTATGTCATTGCCCATGATTTTGATGTTTAAACTTTATGTACATGTTTTTATGTTCAAATGTATATGGTTTGTTTTATTTTCCCCATTATTATCCTTACTGAGAATTTGAGCTCACATGTTTTATGTTTTATTTTCCCCAGGATATAAACAGTGGTTTTAGGTAGGAAAACAAAAGTTGGAGATCTTTATGGGAGATGTTGGAGATTTTTCACCATGATTAGATGATTATGTTCTGAGTTCCCAAAGACACTAAACTATTACGGTTCTTTGGTGTCTGTTTTTGTTTTGTATTAGGTATTCTGCAAAAGTAATGTAATGTCCATGTACATCAATCATGGGCCTCTACAGTTAGTATCAGAGGAAAGGTTTAGTTAACCTTTAGAAGCTATGATGTGAAAACATTAGTGAGATCCCTAGAGATATTTCTAAGCTATGTCTCAGGATGTCCCTAAGGTTAAGTATAAATATAGGTTATAGTACTATAATTACGGTAACTACCATAGATTTAAACTTATGATGTTAGATATTGAAGGTACCCCCCTTTATTATGTTGTTTTCCTAGTGTATTTTTTTTCCTCTCACACTATTATTTTTGGCTTTTAGAAAATGGGTAGAAACATGAAGATTCATGTCAATGGATAATATGATGTACAATGCAATGATATTATTCATGATCAAGAAAATGAAATAGGATTTGGAAGGCGAAACATCATTATTATTCTTAATTAGTATTCTCATAATATGATCAAAATTATCAACATTCGTAAGTTTCATGACTCAGCTAGTAAGATAAAGATAGATTTTCATGATGATCATAGAGGAACGAAAGTTAAATTTTCCTCATGTAAATAATGTGGGAAGAGACATCAAGGATAATGTTTCAAAGGAACTGGAAGATTCTTTGGGTGTGGAGAAGAAGGACACAAAGCCATTGATTACAAAGGAAAGGGTTCAGTTAACACTATGGAAAAGGATAATGGTATTGCTAAGATATCAACAATAGTTAAATGTTTTAAATCTAGAATTTATGGGAATTATGCAAACCAATTCCCTAAGGGAAAATATCGTGAAGAGAATCAGCATGGTCATATGGGTAGTATTTATGTTGATGATGATAAAGAGACTAAAAATGATATGTGATATGAAAGAAGTGTTGAGGAATAAAATGATAAAGCTCAGTCGTTGGTTTAAGAAGGTAGTGGAATGATTAAATGTTTATCTAGAGTCATGTTTTATAGGTAATTTAATGGTACTACTGGATAAATAAACATCTAAGGACTGTTACACTATTGTTTTTTTAAAATCATAGAAAGTATATGTTCAATGGTACCAATAACCATGAATGGTTGTACATATATTTTTGGAAAGAAGATGATATGAATAGAATAATAGGATAAGGAGACAATGAGATGTTTGATAGTATTAATGAGCTCATTACTGGCATAAGGACAAATTGATATCATGGTTTGAGTATATAGTATTTTTGGGATTTTGGTATTTGGAAAGGGTTAACTTTTTACATAATTCATGTTTTCATTAAGGTTATATGGTAATTCATGTTTCAAGAATACATGATTAAGGTATTCACATGTATGGAATGTGACCAACAAGATATATCTTATGATATACGGTGATAAATGATGGTGATCACATGCTTTGTGTATGATCTCTCTAGTAATATTTTTCTTTATACTATGAGATTGGACAGAAGTATTTTGGATAAGCCTAATGGTTGGAATGGATTAAGTAATACCTAAGATATTATTGTTTAAGGATATAGCTTTTTGATATTATTTCTGAAATGTTATAATATTATAGTTTTAGAAAAAGGATAACCCCTAGGACGGGCGACAACCCGTCACGTCGTAAAAAGTTGTACCAATCGAAACCACAACCAAAGTACAGCATGCCTTTATCACCTACCAATAGAATACAAGATTTCCCTAGTTAGTATAAATTAGTTTTATTTTATTTAGAGGTATGCTAGATGAACTATAAGTCCATTTTTGGAACCATATATGATTAATATCACCATATATGTACTTATGTATATTTAATAACATTTGATAACCTTTTGTTTGAGACAGATGGAATGACCCATCATTCTATCACATGATCTGCTAACACTTCACTAATAAAAAATTCAACTTCATTTATTTAATATATGATGTGGAAATTGATTAATAAATGAACAACGATGAGATTGTACCAAAACTAATTAAGTATGTCTCCTAATTCTAAATTTTCATGTTTAGGGAAATGATATTGAAAACCAAAAACGATTTCGTAGTAACCCCGTATATGATAAATTGGATGGTATGTTAGATAATCGCAAATTTATGGCTTTGTGATTTTTTGCTTTTTCATATCCATGTTCTCTTCCACTCTCCATTAGAGTTGATGGTTAGATTTCTCTTCTATATCCATATTTTCACCTATGTTCTCCTATGTGGAAACCTAGTGATGAGTTAATTTGGGTAACTGTTATGTTTCATACTTTATTTTTTAAAATTATGTTTTAGTATTCCTTTTTAAGCATGTGGGTTTATATGAAAGAAACTTTCAAGTAGTAAACCATTTATAACCCCCAACAAATTCCGATGGAGAAATTTATTTTAACGGGGGTAGAATGTAACACCCTGAGATTTTATGAGAAATATTATTTTTAATTTCTTTGATGTCTTATGATGTACGGTACACCAATAATATCTTGTGATATATGAAAAAATTTATTATCTTGTAGTATACGCAACACTATTCTAGGCATGTGTTGCACGCAAGAGTGACCTTCCTCAATAGCGTGTGTTGTACGTAATACCGAGCTTCACTAAACAAAGATATAATGTTATAATAATATTATGATCTTGCCATTATGAATAGTATTGACCACATTTTTAGTTTTATAACATTATCATTCATCTTAAACATATTCTAGAACAAGGTATGAGAATAAAATTAATTTTCTGGATAAAAGAAGTATTTTTCAAAAAATGCAATTTTGTCGGCTTTCCATGAAGCACCCATTTTAAATCTAATTTTGGATGAGTTAGTAAGTTCAATTTGAAAAATTAAACTTCTTATTTTGAATTAGCCCAGAAAAATTTACATTGGATAAATTGTTGACATTATTATGATAACCTTCATATTTTGATGAATAGTGAAAATACGCTAAATTTAAATTAAAAAAACCTTTTTTCATCGAGATAAATTATATGGTTAAATTAGAATATTGAATATTTTTAAAGTATATGTAGAATATAGTTTTAATATTTAATATATTTTATGTAATTATCATTATTTTTACATTGAATTCATAGGTAAAAACATTTCAATCTTTTGCAATGTTTTAAATTTTAAAACTCATTTTCTCAACAGTGGGATTAATTTTAAATCAAATACTGCCACTTATGTGTATTGAATTTGGAAATTGGATTACATATTTGGAATCATCAGGTCCAAATTATGTTAATAGGCTACATTTTATTTCTAGACATTATGAATATTAACTACGGTAAATTTTATTTACCATAGTCAAAGATAAATCAGGAAATTAAGTATAAAAATAATATTATAAAATTACTCTAAAACATGTATTAATATAATTGGATGATGATATTTCATCCTAAAATATAAGTGGGTCTAAATGGTATCTTTTGGAACCCACTTGGATGTGATTAAGACCATTAATTTATTTTATTCAAAGAAAGTGAAATATATCTCACTCAAACTTTAATAATTAATGTATTTTTAATATAAGGTTATATAGAATATAAATTCGATTAAAAAACTCATTTTAAAGCTATTTTTTATCTTTTTTATGGTAATTTATTTATATTTTTTAAGAAATATTTAATTACCTTAATATCTTATACATTAATGATGTAGAAACTATTTATCTAGTAAAAAATCAATAATATTGTTTTTACCAAAATACCAATATACATAAATAGACCCAAACACTTGACCAAAACATATTGGTCGAGTATATATACAACATAATCTTCCAAGTATCGACTTCTGGACCATTTAGAGCCTTATAAAATAGATTATTACATTTATGTTATTTTACATTAAATGATGTCAAAGTTGTCACCTTCAAAATTTAATAAACATAACATTTTAAAAATATGGTGTTTAAAAAGATAAATTCGACTAAAAGTATTCTTATGAAAGATATTTGATTTATATTCATCAAAGTATTTTTTTTAATTTTTATGCAAGGAATATGTATATTAAATAATTATAAAAAAATTAGAAAAATATCAAATATATTATTTTAATGGCATTAAAATAAATATTATTTGAAGTAATTAGTGTCCTCCAAAAATTTTATAGATGAATATTAAATTTCAAGAATATATTAAATATTTTGGATCGAGCTTATCTTCTATGTGGGTTTTATTTTATTTCAAATAAATAAATAGTGTCAAAATTGACACTATGGATATTTTATAAAAATAACATATTTTTAAATTGTTTAAAAATCACAAAAATATTTATAAATTATAAATTAAAATTCATATGGTCTAAAATATCATAAATATAAAATTATGGAAAATTCACAACACATAAATAAGTATTTATAACAATTTAAAATTTAGAAAATTATTACCACAAATACGATTAAATAGATTAAATATGGATAAATCAAAATTATAAGGTTTTAAATAAACATAAAACATGCCTAAATTTTATTGGTTTATTAGATTACAACACTATCTCATCTCATATTTGAAAGGAGTCATTTTTTGAGGTTTTTAAGTGGGGTTTGATTTTTTTATTAATTAGTATTTTTGAGGTTACCAAAAGTGCCTATCTCTTCTCCTATAAAAGGGAACCTCATCCCTCTCCTATTCACACAATTTTGAGCGTTAAATCTCGTCCAAAACCTTCCCATTTCTCTTATAAATATCCCTAGTAACATTATGGAGGTTCTAGTATTCTCAAAAGACCAACTCTAGTCCCTTAAGTGAATGTTTAAAGAAGGCGCGTTGATGAAGAGGTAATCTCTTCTACTGATTTTTCAAATTTCTTTATTCTTCTACTTCATCTACATTAGTTGTATCATTATAAAGTAATAACATAAGTATAACTAATATATTTATATGTTATTATAAATATTAAACAACCTTATTTCACCTTCTATCCATGCTACGATAAATAAAATCACCACGCATGCGTAAGTGCGGCTTACCGTCTCCACACCGGGGTGTAATTTATTTTTCCACCACCACCTTACTTGGAAGGGTATAATAGAGGAAATAATAAATATATATGATTATTATAACATTATACTAATTCTGATATATTATATAATCCACTCCAATGCCATTCAACAATTATGGGAACAATATCGTCCCTCGTGCGTACCTATGGATTACCATCTCCACGACCGATGAGATTCATTATCCATGATAACCATTCAAGAATGACTATAAAGTATATATAATAAATAATAAATAAATATATGAAATAATAATTATACTGAATTTATGTACATATATGTTTCATTTACATAATTCCATTCTATTCAATAAGGAAAAGAAAACAACGTTCATGCGTACGTACGACCTATCATTCCCATGAACGGTGTATTTCATGCCATTTATAGATCTATTATATATATTATATATTCTGAATATTTATTATATATAAATCATGTTATACATTGTGGAAGTAATTAATCATGATCTAAGTAATCATATGAATTATTAGAAGTCAAAACACGTATGATAAAAGAAACAATTTTACCCAAAACACTACTTTAACATGGAATTAACAAATGAACATGTAATATAAAGTCGTAAGTGAATCATATATGATATCATAAATATTATTATGGTACTGTTACAAGTTAATAATTTGTTTAAACCCACTATACACGATTCTTGGACACATACGGAAGAAATTGGACATAAGGTAAGGGATAATTATTCCAATCCATTCTTATCCGGGATTGTTTATACGTAACTATTTACTGGTGTTATAATTATCATCCATATCCATTTTTTCTAAAAATGATTTCATAAAATTTTTACTATTCTTCAATGTATTTTTAAATTAATTTTTACCCTTATTAATTTTACCACATTCTATGGAAGGAATCTTTCTTTTGTTTACCATATGATATACTTTTCGACTTTTCTGGAAAAAGTACGAGAAGTATGTTTTTTAACTTATACGTCCTGAACGGATTTTTATAGTTTCATAATGCCTTATTTTCATGAAGATTCCTCAATAATATTTCATAATTATTTTCAACAAAAATGTCTTTTTGTTAAAATTCCATGGCATTTTTTGAAAAGAAATTGGTTTTGAAGAAGAGAGGATATTTTCATCAAGAATTCATTTCAATTGTTTTATGAAAACCAATTTCATTATAAGTTGAAAATATTTAATATGTGTATTTTTCAAGTATAATGTATCTATTATTTACATGGATTGATTTTTATTATTATGAAATGATATCCATTTTTTTGTATATGATGGGATGAAGTTTATGAAACCCATTTCACTCTTTGGGTTATGATGAATGATTTATCTTTATTTTGTGGCACACGAAAAAATGATTTCATTATGAGATGGGTGGGACCTATATCTACCCCCAATGAATTGGGTAATGATTTTTATTTCATGATATGGACATGGTAGGAATGAGAAGTAAATCTGGTTCAGTAATACAGGGCTAAAACAGTATGTAAACTCGGTTAAGTAATGGACTTTGTCCACTAAGATGGTCTTGGAAGAAATATCTTGGATACTATGGAAATAATATCATGTCCTTAATGGTTTTCCACATTTATATGTTTTAACCCCATGCTACCTTATCATGATAAATGTTCCATTATGATCTATTCCTTCTATTCTTCCATGTTTTATGTCATTACTCAGGATTAAGATGCTTAAACATTATGTTCATGTTTTTATGTTCAAATGTATATAGTTTGTTTAATTTTCCCTATGATTACCCTTACTGAGAATTTGAGCTCACCCTTTTTTTGTTTTATTTTCCCCAGGATATAAAAAATGGTTTTAGCTAAGAAAACAAAAGTGTAATATCTTTGTGGGAGATGTTGAAGATCTTTCACCATGATTAGAAGATTATGTTCTGAGTTTCCAAAGACACTAAACTATTACGGTCCTTGGGAGTCTGTTTTTGTTTTTTGTTAGGTATTCCGAAAATGCAATGTAATGTCCATGTAAATAAATCTTGGGTCTCTACAGTTGGTATCAGAAGAAAGGTTTAGTTAACCTTTGGAAGATAGGATGCAAAAACACTAGTGAGATCCCTAGATATATTTCGAAGGTATGTCTAGGGATGTCCCTAAGGTTAAGTATTAGTACAGGTTAGAGTCCTATAATTATGGTAACAATCTTAGAATTAAACCTAAGATGTTAGATATTGATGGTACTCCCCATTTATTATGTTGTTTTCCTAGTGTGATTTTTTCCACTCACACTATTATTTTCAGGTTTTAGAAAATGGCTAGAAATATGAAGAGTCATGTTAATGGAGAATATGATAGACAATGGAATGATATTGTTCATGATCAAGAAAATGAAATAGGATTTGGAAGGCGAAAAATTGTTATAATGACCAATCAAAAATCTCATAATATGATCAACAATCTCAACATTCATAAGTTTCCAAACTCAACTAATAAGTGAATGATAGATTTTCATGATGATCATAGAGGAAAGAAAGTTCAATTTTCCTCATGTAAATCATGTGGGAAGAGACATCAAGGAGAATGTTTCAAAGGAACTGGAAGATTCTTTGGGGTGGAAAATAAGGACACAAAGCCAGTAATTGAAATGGAAAGGGTTCAGATAACACTATTGACAAGGATAACGGTATTTCTAAGACATCAACAATAGTTATATGTTTTAAATGTGGAATGTATGGGCATTATGAAAACCAATTCCCTAAGGGAAAATCTCGTGAAGATATTCATCATGGTTGTATGGGTAGTATTCATGTTGATGATGATGAAGATAATAAAAAAGTTATGTGATATGAAAGAATTGTTGAGGAATAAAATGATGAAGCTCGGTCAATGGTTTAATAATGTAGTTGAATGATTGTATGTTTATCAAGAGTAATGTTGTATAGGTAATTTAATGGTACTATGGAATAAAGAAACATTTAAGGATTGCTATACTATTGTTTTTATTAGTATTTGAAAGTATATTTTGAATGGAACCGGTAACCATGAAAGGTTATTTAGATATTTTTTGGAAACCAGATGATATGCGCATAATGAAGGGATAAAGAGATAATTAGTTGTTTGATAGTATTAATGAGCTCATGACTGGCATAAGGAGAAAGTGATATCATGGTTTGAGAATATAGTATTTTTGGGATTTTGGTATGTGGAAAGAGATAAATTTTTAAAATATTCATGTTTTCACTAAGGTTCAATGGTAATTCATGTTTCAAGAATACATGATTAAGGTATTCACATGTTTGGAATTGGACCAACAAGATATATCTTATGGTATAGTGAGATAAATGATGGTAATCACATGCTTTTTATATTACCTCTCTATTAATATTTTTCTTTATACTGTGAGTTTGGACGGAAGTATTTTGGATAAGACTAAAGGTTGTAATGGATTAATTAAGGCATCAGATAGTATTGTTTAAGGTTATAACATTCTGATATTATTTTTGAAATGTTATAATAGTAAGTTTTTATAAAAAGTATAACTGGTAGGACGAGTGACAACCCATCACATTGGAGATAGCTGTGGGAATCGAACTCACAAGCGAAGTGAAACATGACTTTATTGCCTACCACTAGCCTACAAGAAGTATCTAGTTACTATAAATAAGTTTCATTTTATTTATAAGTATGATAGATGAATAATAAGTCCATTTTTGGAACCATACATGATTAATATCACAATATATGTACTTATGTATATTTAATAACTTTTGCTAACCTTTTACATGAGATAGATGGAATGACCCATCATTCTATCACACAATCTACTAACACTTCACTAATGACAAATTAACCTTCATTTATTTAATATATTAAGTGTAAATTTTTCAAGAAATGACCAACAATGAGATTGTACCAAAATCAAGTACGTATTTCTTCTAATTCAAAATTTTCAACTATAGGAAAATGTTATTGAAAACTAAAAACATTGTCCTAGTACTCTCATATCCAATGAATCGGATGGTTCCATAGATCATCACAAATTTATGGCATTGTAATTGTTGGATTTTTCATAGCCATGTTCTCTACCACTCTCCATCAGAATTGATGGTTATATTTCTCTTCCATATCCAAATTTTCATCTATGTTCTCTGATGTCGAAACCCAGTGATGAGTTAATTTGGGTAACTATTACGGTTCATAATTTAGTTTTTAAAATTTTATTTTAGTATTCCTTTTTACAATGTGGTAATATATGAAAGAAACTTTCAAGTAGTAAACCATTTATAACCCCGACGAATTTTGAGGAAGAAATTCATTTTTAGAGGGGATGAATGTAACACCATGAGATTTTATGGGAAATATTCTTTTTAATTTCTTTGATGTCTTGTGTTTTATGCTACACCAAAATTTGATTCCTCTATACACAACACGTTATTATCTTGTAGTATATGCAACTCTATTCTTGGCTTGTGTTGCATACAAGAGCGACCTTCCTCAATAGCATGCGTTGTACGTAATACCGAGCATCACTAAACAAAGATCTATTGTTATAATAATATTATGAACTAGTAGTTATGAATAGGATTAACCAAAATTTTAATTTTATAACATTATCATCCATTTTACACATATTCTATAACATGGTATGAGAACAAAATTAATTTTTCGGATAAAAGAAGTATTTTTTAAAAAATGATGTTTTGTCGCTATTTGATGGTGCACTGTTTTTAAATCTAATTTTTGATAGGTTTATAAGTTAAATTTTACAAATTAAACTTCCTATTTTGAATCTGGAAATAAAAATTTACATTGAATATATTTTTGACATTATTATGATAACCTTCATATTTTAACGAATAGTAAAAATACGCTAAATTTTAATTAAAAACAACCTCTCATCAAGATAGATTATATGCTTAAATTTTAATATTTAATGGTTTTAAAATATAAATAGAATATATTTTTACCATTTAATATAATTTATTTCATTATCATTAATTTTACATTGAAATAATAAGTAAAAACATTTCAATCTTTTGCATTGTTTTAACTTTTAAAACACGTTTTCCCAACAGTGGGATTAATTTTAAATTAAATACTGACACTTCTTGTGTATTGAATTTAGATAAATGGATTTCATATTTGGAATCAGTAGGTCCAAATTATGTTAATAGGATACTTTTTATTTTTAGGCATTATGAATAGTAACTACGATTAATTTTATATACCACAGTTAAAGGTAAATCAGGAAATTAAGGGTAAAAATAATATTATAAAATTACCCTAACACTTGTATTAATATAATTGGATGATTATACATCCTCCTAAAATATACTTGGGTCTAAATGGTATCTTTTTTAACCCACTTGGATGTGATTAAGACATTTAATTTATTTTATCCATAGAAAGTGAAATATGTCTCACTCAAACTTTAATAATTAATGTATATTTAATATAAGGTTATAAATAATATAAATTCGATTATAAATACAGATTTAATAGATAAAATTTTTATCTTTTTATGGTAATTTATTTATAATTTTAAAAAAATATTTATTTACCTTAATATCTTATACATTAATGATGTTGAAATAAGTTATCTAGTGAAAAATCAATAATTTAATTTTTATTAAAATACTAATACCAATAAATATACCCAAACACTTGACCACAACTTGTTGGTCGATTATATATACACCATAAGCATCCAAGGGTAGACTTGTGGACTATTTGGAGAATTATAAAATAGATTATGACATTTATGTTATTTTACTTTAAATGATGTCAAAGTTGTCACCTTCATAATTTATTAAACATAATATTTTAAAGGTTGGGTGTTTTAAAAGATAAATTCGACTAAAAGTTTTATTATGAAATATATTTTATTTATATTCAACATAGTATTTTATTTTTAATATTTATGCAACAAATATGTATATCAAATAATTATTCAAGAATGTTGTAGTAATTATTTTATTAAGAGAAATATCAAATAAATGATTATAAAATAATAAAAATAAATATTATATGAACTAATTAGTGTACTCCACAAATTTTATAGATTAATATGATGTGTTATGAATCTATTAAATAAATTTTTTTGAACATATATTCATTTTTTATTTTATTTAAATACAAATAAATCAATAGTTTCATAATTGACTCTATTGATATTTTATAAAAATAGCATATTATTAAATTGTCTAAAAATCACAAAAAATTTTAAAAATTATAAATTGAAATTTATATGGTCTAAAATTTCATAATGTATCAAATTATTGATAATTCACAACACATAAGAAAGTATTTATAAGAATTTAAAATTTAGAAAATTATTACCATAAATAAGATTAAATAGATTACATAAGGATAAATCAAAATTATAAGTTTTAAAATAAACAAAAAACATGTATAAGTTTTATTGGTTGATGATATTACAACCCTAGATCATCTCATCTTCAAATTGAGTCATTTTTTGAGGTTTTTATGTGGGTTTTGAATTTATTATTGAGTAATATGTTTTAAGTTACCAAAAGTTCCCCTCTCTTCTGTTATACAATGGCACCTCATCCCTCTCCTCATTACATAATTTTGAGCCTTAAATATTGTAAAAACCCTTCCCATTACTCTTATAAACTTCCCTAGTAACATTTTTGAGGTTCAGATCTTCTCAAAATACCAACTCTAGTATGTTAAGAAGATGTTTAAAGGCGGTGCATCGAGGAAGAGGTAATCTCTTCTACTGATTTTCAAGTTTCTTTATTCTTCTACTTCCTCTTATTTAGTTTTTTAATTATGATGTAATAAAATAAGAATAACTAATATACTGATTTGTTATTATAAATATGAAACAACCCTATTTCATCTCTTATCCATCCTATGAAAAATGAAATCATCGCTCGTGCGTACGTACGACTTACCGTCTCCACACTAAGGTGTAATCTATTTTTCCACCACCACCGTACTTGGATGGGTATAATGGTGGAAATTATAACTATATATGATGATCATAAAATGATACTAATTAAAAAATATTACATAATCCACTCAAATACAATTCAACAATTATAGTAACGATATCTTCACCCATGCGTACGTATGGATTATCGTCTCCACGGCGCGATGAGATTCATTTTCCATATTATCCATTAAAAAATGATTATAAAGTATATATAATAAATAATAATGAATGATAATAAATAATAATGATATTTCATTTATGTACATATATGTTTCATTTACCTAATTCTATTCAATTCAATAAGGAAACGAAAACAGCGTCCATGTGTACGTACGACCTACCATCTCCATGAATGATGTATTTAATTCTATTTATCAATCTATTATATATATTATATATTCTAAATATATTTTATATATAAATCTTCTTTTAAATTATGTATGTAAGTAATCATGATATAACTAATCATATGAATAATTAGAAGTCAAAACACGTACGACAAAAGAATCAATTTTACCCAAAACATTACTTTAACATGGAATTAACAAATGAAGTTGTAATATAAAGTCTTAACTGAATCATATATGATATCATAAATATTATTTTGTTTCTGTTTCAAGTTGATAATATGTATAACCCCACTATACAGGAGTCTCGGAAACATACGGAAGAAATTGGAGAAAATTTAAGGGTTAATTATTCCAATCTTGTTCTTATCTGGGATTGTTTGTACGTAAGTATTTACTGAGGTTATAATTATCAATCATGTCCATGTTTTCAAAAAAATGTTTTCATAAAATGTTTACTATTCTTCCATTTATGTTTAAAGTCATTTTTCCCCTTTTTTTACTTTTACCATATTCTTTGGAATGAATCTTTCTTTTGTTTACCATACAATGTACTTTTTGACTTTTCCAGCAAAAGTACGAGAATTATGTATTTTTAACTTATAAAAAATGAATGGATTTTTACAGTTTCATAACACCTTATTTTCTTGAATCTTCCTCTACAATATTTCATTATTATTTTCTACAAAAATCCATTTCTTTTAAAATTTCATGGCATTTTGTGAAAAGAAACTTATTTTGAAGAAGAAAGGATATTTTCCTCAAGAATTCATTTCAAGTGTTTTATCAAAACTACATTACATATAAGGTGACATTATTTAATATGTTTATGTTTCAAGTATAATATATATATTATTTATAGTTTTTGATATATATAATTATGAAATGATATCCATTTGTTTGGAATATGATGTGATGATGTTTATGAATCCAATTTCACTCATTGGGTTATGAATAATGGTTTATGTTTATTTTGTGGAAAACGAAAGAATGATATCATTATCATATGGGTGGGACTGATATATACCTTAAATTAATTGGGTAAAGATTTATATCTCATGAGATAGACATGGATGGAATGGAATGTAAATCTGGTTTAGTAATACAGGGTTGTAATGGCAATAAACCTGGTTTAGTAATGTACTTTGTCCACTATGATGGTCTTGGAAGAAATGCCTTGGATACTATGGAAATCATATCATGTGCTTAATGGTTTTCCACAATTACATGTTTTATCCCCATGCAACTTTATCCTGATAAATGTTCCATTCTGATATATTCCTTACGTACTTTTATGTTTTATTTCATTGATCAAGATTTTTATGTTTTAACTTTATGTTCATGTTTTTATGTTGTAATGTATATAGTTTGTTTTATATTCTCCATGATTACCCTTTCTGAGCATTTGAGCTCACTATTTTTATGTTTTCTTTTCCCCAGGATATAAAGAATGGTTTTAGGTAAGAAAAAAAGTGGAAGATCTTTATGGGAGATGTTGAAGATCTTTCACCATGATTAGAAGATTATGTTCCGAGTTTCCAAAGACACTAAACTATTATGGTCCTTGGGTGTTTGTTTTTGTTTTGTATTAGGTATTCCAAAAAAGTACTGTAATGCCCATGTACATCAAGATTGGGTCTCTACAATATGGATCATAATTATTTGATAAGAATTTCATCATTAATATATTATTTAATTAAGTGGAATCATTTTTATTTGGTTACTTATTTCTTCCTGAATTCATTTAATAGAAGATATGGGTATGGTTTATTAGAACCGAATCCATGATGAGCATGTTTAGAGTAATTTACTAAAATAACTATTTACATTATAAAAGACAGAATTCATTGTGTCTCCAATATAGAGCCATATTCATGACATAAATTACTAACTAATATCTTATATTAATGTAATTATTTTCATGATACTAACTCATGATGAAAAATATGATGTTGGTATAACATCTTTCATGTATGTGGGTGAACTAAACCAAATAAGACCATATTATATTAATTAATGTGTAATATATTAGAGTTAAACAATAATAATATCACTTTAAAATACTTATAATTATGTGAATAAAAACTAATATTGGTATAGAATTATATTTATAAATAGTTTATACGAGATGTTAAATGAAAAATATTTTGAAAAAAAGATGCTTACTTTTATGAATTCACTCCTCTAAAAGGGTTTATTTAGAATGTAGTATTTAGGACTCCTTAGGACCAAAAGGAAACCAAAATATGAGATGTACTTATAATATGAAAATTGGGAATGTATTCAAGAGATAACTGAAAGATGTGATGCGTTTTTATTGGGTTTTGGAGAGTTACTTTTATATGTGATATTGATTGTCATTTTCATAAATACTCATTATATATTGAATAAGGAATGTTTTTATAGAATGGATGAGGATCCAATGTTGAAACATAATGGAAATCGGATAATAATAAGATGATAATTTTGTTATAAACTCATTTATAAGTATTTGTTTGTTATTTTTTTAGGACCTTAAACAATTAATAATACCATTACCTTATTTTACCTTTGTCATGGTAAATCAACTTTTACTTCAATAACATTTTTTCATTACTAAAATTTAAATTAAACACACTACCAAATTTCATTATTCTTATTAAAAAAATATGCCCCCATTTAATTTTATTCGAATTAAAAATATGTGTAATTTATCTTTTAATGAAAAATTAAAATGTATAAAAATATATTTTTTGTAGAAAAATGACATTATTATACAATATTTGTTCTTAAGTTTGTTTCATATAAATTAATATTTAAATGGGTGAAAAATTATTTGTTTATACATTGAAACATCACATGGTACAAGAAACATCAATTATGAGTGTTCAATTTTATTTATTAAGATTAAATTACACAACACTTAGAAAAACAATATTTTTATTGATATATATTTTTTAACATTAATTATTTTTAATAAAATCCTAATAAATTTATTTAAATTATAATAATTCAATTATTTCAATAAATTGGTGTTAGGATCATTCTTGTAATTTCATAGACAGATTAAATCATTATATAGGAAAATAATAATAATAATAATATGTGAAGGAAAAAACAAAATAATTTAATAATAAAAGATTATAATTAATAGTTTTTATTTTATTCTATAATTACTATTTTTTGAATTATATGACCTTTAATTGTTTTTATAATAGTTAAACTTATTCAATTTTCCTTTTGGATACCAATATATAAAATGACAATATATCCAATGGTCATATGTCCAATGACTATATTACAACAAATTTATGTCTACTGACCATATATACAATTACAATATATATAATGGTAATGTTAAATTCCATTATATTAACTTACATAAATTTCTATAATCATTCATCCTATACTTTTACTTCACTCAATCAATATATAATCTATTTCTAATATTTTCATTCTTTCTGTAGTTAGAATCAGATGTCCGATATTCAAATGAAACCATAAGGATAAGGATTTCATGTTTATTGTCATTTTTTTACTTTTGTTTTTAATCCTTTTTTAAAATTCTCAATGATTTTTTAATTTATTAATTTTTATATTTCATTGTAATATTTTTTCATACGAAATTTTCTTTGGTTCATTTTAGTTCTGCATTATTTGTATTAAAATTTATTAAACATGGAATATTTATTTAAAGAGAAATACAACATAAAAGCTCAAGGTCTAATAGGGGTATTTCAATAAAAAATAAATAAATCCATAATATTAATGAAGTAAATATATTTCAAATTCAATGAACCTAATATAATATATAGATAATCCCCAAAAAAATGTCATTCTCTCTGATTAAATACTATTATAAATGAAAAATCGATGGAATTTTATTGTTAGGGTCTCTAAATCTCAATTTGATGGCCATAATGTAATGAACCATAAAAAAATATAATCTATAATATCAATAATTAATTGCATTCCACTAACTATATAACAACATTAGATAGAAGAGGTATGGGGTAGACAATTTTATTAAAGAAAAATAAAACAAGAACCAGAAAAGAAGAAAGGAAGGGTTCCAAAAAAGAATTTCTACACTCAACCAAAATTCAAAGGCTAATAAGAAATGTTGTTGAAGATAAAAGACATATAATTGACAATCATGATGATAATAATCATCTCCATAATAGTCAGAGTCATTACTCAACGAGATGAACATGTTGGAGTGCTCTAGAATTCTGGTAACCAAGGGAGCAGACCTGGAACTCATCGTGGGACTGAGATTGAAATAATCTTTTCTAATTCATATTCTCATCATGGGTAAGTGGGATAGGCAACCACTCTTCTGCCTCAATTAGATAAAATTGAATCTAAATTAATATTTTCTCTTATGGACTTTTTTATCATCATCTTGTTCAGAAATATCACCCTTTTTCATGTCATTCTAAATGTGTTATTAACATATTTTACATCCTTATTGGATACCACTTCATTTTTCTACTAAAAAAAGAGGAGTGAACCAAAATGGGTCCATGAATAGAAGTCCCTTATTGAAATACCCAAGGAATAAAATTTTCAACCTAATAAGATAAAACCAATGTGTGGGAATCATCTCCACAAGTCATCATAATTGCTTCCTACTGGATACTAACACCACCCGAGTTAGTAAAACGTAACCTCCCATGATGTAACATCTGGATTCTGGGTTCTGCCCAAAGGTGACCTATACCTGGTTGTTATTATGTCCTTAAGTGAATTTCCCTATAATCTAGAGGAATCCAACAAGTACTAAGGGTCTTGGGTGTGATAGTGGGGAAACTACGACTTCATTGGTAGAGTAATCACAACTGGATGACAAATAATAAACAGTATTAGAAGCAATAATACCAAACAAAAAGTAAACATCAGAATACTAATAGTAAATAAAAAACTGGAGAACATATAAAAATTACTCATGCCACATATGTCTAGGAAAAAATCCAAACAAGTCAAAATGGTGAAAATACTATACAAAACCAAAGTAAAAAAGAATAAAAACTCCAGCAGCATTAGAAGCCTCAGCTTGGTCCCATGATGTCCAGCTCCATAGAAATCATGTACCTAATGACGAAGGGCGATTGCGCTTATCTATACCTACAACCATATAATCTATTTGGTTCTAAAAACATGAACCAAATAGGGTGTGAGATGAATCCCACATGACAACCACAACAAGATATGTGCCTAAATATCAGTGAGTATATACAGCAGGTAATAATGAAATGTAACAAAGAAACAAGGAGTACAAAAATGTATCCAAATCCAATAGTTTCCATTTACATTAATTAGCATTTAATGTTCATCATATAATCAAGTAACTATCAAAAATAGGTATCTCAAAAGGCTACCTAACAGGGCCAAAACCTAGCATGTTCCTTGGCTTGAAAAATGCGTCACAAACATTTAATATTTACATAAACCCTTTGGGTAGCTCACAAAGTCTAACCCCTCTAGACAAGTAATGAAATAAATGTCAAAGACTCTATGTGGAAGAACTAACCATCAATTCACCCTATTGTATTTTAAGAATAACTATAGACTCAACGGGGACGCACTCAATGTCAATCCCCCTTGTGGTATCGTAATGTAAACAATAAAAACTCTGAGGGAGCACTAACTGTCAATACCCCTTGTGATCTCGTAGAATGAAATATAATAAACACTCTGTGGAAGCACTCAATGTAAATTCCCATGATGTATAACTACACCAAGTTCTTACATCCATATATAATTTATTCATGTATAAACAATATCAAGAATCCCAATTTAATCTCAACTACTACAAGGATAAACAGTTCCAAATCATATCACATGAATTTAACAAGAACCAAAAGGAAATATTTTCCATCTTATCAATAAAGGAAAGGAAACAAAGTCTACCTCATAGGAAACTTGGACAAAACATCCTTAATCCTTAAAAAATTGAAATTCAACCATGGGTGTTATGTAAATATACAATTCCACTTAATAACACATTGACAAACACTTAATTCAACAATAAATATAAGGAAGATAAAATAGGGTTCAATTTCTTTAACCGGAAATACCCAAAAGATGGGAATATCGACATTGTGGCATATAAAACTCAAATATAACCGACAAAAGGAAACACACCACCTACCACAATGTTTTATGATGAACACTCTCGAATTTCAGCCCTTGAATCATCCTAGAATGAGGTAGATCAACAAATTCATCAAAAATGATCTTCCTTGAATAACCTGATATAGTAGAAATCAGAAATATTACCTCTATGAAGATGGAAGAAATCACTGGTGGAATTCCAACGCACCCGCCTGAGTTCGATTTAGAGAATAGATGACGAATTCGTAACTCGTAGGTGAATCAACAATTTTGTACGCTCCTCTGTGAGGCACTGCTAGAGGAAATTAAAAATGATGGATAGAGGAAACCCCAGTCAGATTAAAAATATTAAAATAAAATTAAATGGTGTGTACTATCAATGAACATTCCATGTATTTTCCTTAACCATCCCCCATCATTAACGGTCTTCCATGTCACCCCAGATGGCTATGTCTCAGCTATTTCATGCCCAAGACGCGACTACACGCGGTAAAAAGGTACATGGTAGGTTCTTCTAAGTACACGGTGTTTACTTGGAAATTCCCAAAAAACATCATTTTTCCTCAAAAACACCCGAAAACAAGATTTATACTGGAAAAGAGGATTTGGGATCTTATAATCATCCCCCCATAATGAAATTCGAACCACAATTTCCCTAACACAGTGGTGTAGACGAATCCTCGAACTGCTCCGGCCATTGCAATCACACATCATCCTCGCTCTCCTATGTCTCGTCCTGTACTCAGCCGTGATGCCAAAAAACTCGAACCAAAGGATCAGACTAGTCATAGAGAACATTCGAGCTTTAATCAAAAATCTGGATAGAATTCTCCTCGAATGATGCATCAACCTCCATCTCAACCTCCTCGTATTGAAAAATATAAGACGGGTCTAAAAAGAAACGTTGTATCTGAGAAAAAAAAGAAATAATCATGACTTTTCCAATACCTATGAGGTAACTACTACCGATAGGTAATTGATCTGAATCTCTCAAAAACCTCTAATATCCCGACATATCTTGGTGAAAGCTTCTCTTATCTATTAATCCTCCTTTGTCCCAACCACGGTGTGAAATGCAAGAAAAGCTGATCTCCGACCTCAAACTCCTGAGGTTGTCTCTGCCAATAATCATAAGACTTTTGCTAAGACTATGTATTAGTCATCATCTTCTAAATCAAATCCACTTGTTCAGTGGTCTCATCGACAAGAGGAGGTCCTGACATGGCCGCCTCTCCTGCTTCCAGCCAACATATGGTTGACCAGCATGACCTACCGTACAAATCCTCATAAGGTTCCATTTAAATCATTGCCTAAAAATTGTTGTTATAGGAAAACTCCACTAGGGGTATATGTCTTTACCTAAGGCCCCCAAAATCCAGGATGAATGCTCGAAGCATGTCCTCCAACACTTTGATTGTGCTATTAGACTAGAATTTGTTTGGGGATGGTAAGTTGTACTCAGAAGAACCAGTGTACCCAAGGCCCTCTATAGTCCCTACCAGACAATAGAAGTAAAACGATAATCTCTGTCTGAAATGATAGATCATGGAACCCCATAAAATTTTACAATCATTAAAATGCACAAACTTCCAAGATCATCAAAATTGAAGGTCTCCTTGATCATTAATAAGTGTGAAACCTTCATGAGACTGTTGACAACAACCCAGACCTCATCATTCCCTCGAGGTGATCTCGTTAACCCTATCACGAAATCCATTGTTACATCATTCCACATCCACTCAAGAATGGGTAACTGCTGTAAAATCCCTATTAGTCACTGGTGCTCCAAATTTACCAGCTGACAGGTGGAACATCTCATAACAAAACCTGAGACATCCCTCTTTATACATGGCCACCAATCCTAACAGTGTGGATCAGGATACATCATGGTGACACCAAGATGAAATTCCAAAACTAAGGAATAAAAATCCTACATCAGCTCCTCACATATTTTTTTTGGAAACTATACACGTCCATTAAAAAAATACCTCATCCTCTCTAATGGTCCACCTAGGAGTAAGGTCCTCTCCTGAAACACTCTCTCATAGAACTAGGCTTTCTAATTCTGATAGCTACCTCATTCGTACCCCATCAAGTAGGGTAGACGTAACAGCTATATAAGAAAGGAAAGTCTGACCCTGTCTTTCATGCACCTCCAAATTCATCCCAGAGAATAGGGAAATAAGCTACCACTCATTTTTGTCCTCCAGAACTACATTTATCTCATTCATCCTGCTCAACGCATCATGCAATGCATTGTCTTTCGTAGGTGTATTGGAAAATCAAAGTCAAAATACTGAAGGTACTCAACCCACCTTTACTCTATCAAATTCAAATAACACTGAGTAATGATATACATGATAATTTTATGGTTAGTGTGAACCAAAAAATTATATCCCAAAAGGTAATGCCACCAACAGCGTAAATCATGCATAACTATAGATGACTCAAGATTTTTTATTGGGTAATTCCTCTCATGAGGCCTCAACTGTCGAGACTCGTATGCAATGACTCCTTCCACTTTCATAAGCACTGCTCCCAGCCTGATACATGATGCATCGCAGTAAACACTGTAACTCATTCCTGAATAGGGAAAAACTAGTATCGATGCTGATTTCAACCCCCCTTTCAACTCTTGAAAGGATGACTCACAAGAAAATTCCCACAAGTACTTTGCACCCTTCATAGTTATCCCTATCTGTGGTGCTTCTATGCGCGAAATGTCTTGTATAAAGCATATGTAGTATCAATCCACATTTATAAAACTATGTACCTCAAATCCATTCTTTGGATGCTCCCAAGAAACTAGTTATCCCAATTTCACTAGATCTACTGATACTCATGTCCCTAAGATTACATGACCTAAGAAGTGAATCTTGTGCATCCAAAAGTGGCATTTTGAGAGCATAGAATATAACTGATACACTATCAGTGTACTCAAAACAATATCAAGATGGGTTTCATGGTCGTGTCGAGTGTGAGAGTACACCAACATATCATCCATGAAGACTACCAAAAAAGAATCCATGTAAGGATCAAACACCTGGTTAATCAGTTCCATGAAAATGGTCAGCATGTTTGGGAGACTGATCAACATAACCACATACTATTGTAGACCATACCTACTCTAGAAGGCTATAAGCGGTTTATCTAATGGTGTAACATGAAACTAATGATATCCAGATCTAAAGTAAATCTTCTTTGAACAAATGGTTTCCTCAATGATGGTATAATAGATAATCAATCCTAGGAAAAGGATATTGGTTCTTAACCGTCAACTAGTTTAGCTTCCAATAATACATGAAAATTCTGAGGGTACCAACAACCTTCTTCACGAGAAGGACATGTGAACCCCAAAGAGAAGTACTAGGTCAGATGAAACCCCTTTCTTGTAACTCCTCCAACTGCTTCTGGACCTCATGTAACTCTTGTGTAGATATGTTATAAGGAGGAATGGACACTGGTGATGATACTGGCACAAGATCAATAGAAATGTCTACCTCTTTCTCAATAGGAAAACATGAAAAGTCGTCTAGAAAAAAAATCTGTAAACCAATCGGCCAAAAGATGAAAATCCTCTTGGGAAGTCCCTTATTCATAAAGATACAGACTAGAAATATGGGTTGTAACACCTCTCAACCCATGATTCTAGGGTTTAGCTATACTATCCTGGACATCCAATTCTCCCTGTTGTAGAAACAAACTACCCTTTGGTGACCTGAAACTCACCCTACAATGATAGAAATCAACAAAATCTTAGAAGGGAACTAACCAGTTCATTTTGAGAATTACATAATAGTCTATCATCTCTAAGACATAAAGGTCCAATAATAAATGACACCCACCAACCTCAAGAGGAAACTCCCTGCACTGAAGTACATTAGCTATTCTAATCCCCATTAGAGTGCTCGACATCATGGTATCATAACAAGTAAATATATAGAGCCCAATGATCTCCACAATAAGCACACATATAAATCTATGGGAAACACCTATATCTAACAGAGCAGAATCTAAAACTAAGGTAACCAAAATCATACCTATAACCATAGAGGGTCTAGGATCCTTCTTCTGCTGGATCATCTTCAGTGAAAAATACTGATCTATGATGTGGCGCAATGAAGTAGTCTATGATCCATGACCTAATCCACCTTGTGGTTGTCAAAAACACTGTATCTGAACACTACGGCCATGACCACCACCTCGTCTTGAACGTTCTGAAGAAATACATCCCCCAGTATGATATGGAACTGCTAGTCTTGCACCGATACAGGGAGTCGAAATAGATCCTCCCTCACTAGTTACTGGAAAGAGGGCGTTGTAGAAACACTGAAGTTGTCCCATCTTGTCGCAATATCCACACAAAACTGGGTCTCTTGGGAAATGTGGATTCGTATTTCCACACTTCTGGCATTGTTAGTACACCACCTGGATACCTAATGTACAATCTTTCATACTCAGATCTCCATGTGTATCCTCCCGGAAGGGCTTCCTACTATCATTCGGAAGAGTACCAACTCTAGATTTTAAACAGCCCTAGCCCACATCTCCAAAATTCCTCAGGTTGTGCTCAATGATCATCACCTGGTTTAATATAGACGATATGGAAGACAACATGAAGATGTTCACCTAGGATGATATGTCATGATTGATAAAATCCACAAACTTCCTTGCCAAGAATAATGCATCACCCCACAGAATATGTGTCAAGTGATGCATCTCTGTGAAACGATAAGAATACTCCAAGAAAAAGGGAGTACCCTCCTCTAAATAGATGAACTCTATGGATCGATCGGCCCTCATGGTCTCTAGGTAGAATTAGTCATAGAAGGTCTTCTTGAACACATCCCATGAAATAAATCCATGGCATCCTGATTATGATATAACATCCCACCATCTGTAGGTGGAATCATGTAGCATGTACGTTGCATGATTTACCCTCCTATATGGAAATGTATTGAGATGTTTGATGATATATATCATGGATTCCAACCATGACTCTTCACCCTAAGGTCCTCCATCCACATAGAATTTTTGAGGATGATGCTATTGAAAAACCCACGTCAACTCTTCCATAGATGGGGTTGGATACGGTGCTCCCTGGATGGTCTGCATTATTACATTTGAAGCCTTCTCAAAACTATACATCAACACCTATTTCCGGTATAACTATTAATTCCATGATGGGAATGACTGATGGATCAGATGGTAGTCCTTAATCTACCATTTATAGTGTCTATTAATTTCCTTGTATCTGGAGTAAAACTGATGCACGTCTCGGTGGCATGACTCTACCAAGTCAAGCGCAAAATATTATCATGTACGAAATCATAGAAGTTAAAGAAAGGAACAGTGGATGAAAACAATAACGTTTTATAAAATAGGGGTGCAATGCGTGTTCCCTTAGGCTTTTAAAATTGTTTGTACCTCTGCCAAACCCAGTCATGTAACACACCTACAAATGGCATGTTCTCTTTGAGGCACAACATGTACTTGAATCATTTCCCCCTTCTCTAGTTCCTCTACATGGATAAACACACATAACTCTCAGGGTAACACTACACGACAGGTTCACCCTAGACACGATTTGTACCCCTTAAAGTCTAACCACCTGTGTCATTAGTCACACAGATGAATACATGGTCGAGGATACAAGGGGTGTAAGAATTGGACATGGTGTGTACAACCTATGTCTCATCCACTTGTGTCTATAGTTACACAGCCAGATGTGTGATCTGTATAACACGACATGAACTCCTAATACACTATATGTTCGACCAAACATTTTCCAACCTCGTGTCTCTTCCCACGCAATAAATCACAAGGTTAAGGACTACACATCTTTTACATATAGTACATAGTGTGCACTTATGAAAATTTTCTTCTATTAGAATGGAAGAACACATGGCATGTGTTCATAACACCAAACGCCATGTGGTCTGGGATTCCAGACAGTAGACCTCTAAAACTACTCCAGAACACTTAAAAAGTTTAAATTTTTACCATGGAATAAAAAATTCCATCCCGTGAGAGTCTATACTCCCACAAATAAACTTTTTGCATCCTTATTCATATCATATCATAACAAAATTCAGTTAATGTTCAATATGATCCACCAAATTCCGATCCAGGAGGGCCCATAGCACCTCATGGACCAATTTTTGGCACCTATTCAAATGAAAATTTAAATTTATCCAATACCCTATCGAAAAATATTTTATTATATCACGAAATATATCACAACATCATTCATATCTAACACAACATGTATCACAATAGCATGCAATCGGTAATTCACCCTAAATTGCATTAAAAAAATGAATGACATGTGATCCCTATCAAGTACTTATATGATACATGAAACGAAATACCCTCATCTCATTGGGTTTCAATAGAAATAGAACGTCAATGACTTAAATCATAACAACAAAAAACATGTGTATCAACAAATGGTGAAATCAAATCAATTGTAACAATTGAAAAACTATAAAAATTGTAATAATCGAGGTAACTTGTTTTTTCCATGTACATGGGTTATCTACTATTGGGAAAAAAATTATTACTAACTACCAATTCCTTCCTATACCTGTCTATAAGCTCCAAATAGTAAGAGAAAGAAGACAATAACCCACTCTGATACATCTTCGTAATGTCCAGGTTCCGGGTGCTGTCCAAAGGTGCTCTGTACCCAGTTGGTCACATAGTCTCAAACACATTTCCCCGGATGCCTGAGACTGCCAACTAGAAGCAAAGGCTTTGGGTATGATAGTGGGGATACTATTCCCTCATTGACAGAGTATGTATAGTGGAATAAAAAATAATAAACATTAACGAGAGTAATAATAGAAAACAAAAAGTAAACATCAGAAGAATGAGACTAAATAAACAACTGGATAAGATATATAAACGATGCCTATCACATATGTAAAGAAAAAAATTCAAACAAGTCACAATTTTGGAAATATAGTACTAAACCATTGTAAAAATGAAAACAAATAAAATCCATCAGCATCCCAAGCCTCATCCTAGTCTTATGCTCTCCATCCCCCCAACAATCATGTACCTGATGACGAAGGGTTCATACCCTTATCTATACCTTCAATAGTATAATCTATTTTGGTCAAAAATCCTAAACCAAATAGGGTGTTAGATGAATCCCAGTTGTAAACCACCACAATATATGTTTCTAATTGTCATTGAGTATATATACTGGGTAATAATGGAATGCAGTAAATAAACAACGAGTACACAAAAGTAACCATATATTACAATTTCCATTTACATTCATTAGCATTTAATGTTCGTAATTTAATCATATTTCTATCAAAAACTGGTATCCCAGAAGACTACCTTACTGGTTTGAATAAAAGCTTGTGATTTTCCTTGGAAGACGCGTCACAAAAAGTCAATATTTACATTACCTTCTAGGTAGCCCACATAGTCTAACCTCTCTTACCATGTATTGTAATAAATGGAAAAGACACTCTGAGTAAGAACTCGCTATCAATTCCCCCTATAGTCTTTCCAGAATAACTACAGACTCTCTTGGGAAGCACTCATTGCCAATTCCCACAGTGGTCTCCAAATATAAACTATAGACACTCTGAGGTAGAACTCACCTACAATCCCCCCTACTGTCTCGTAGCGTGAAATATAACAGACACTATAAGGAAGAACTCAATGTCAATTCACCCTGTAATCTAACTACACCACATTCTCACAGCCCTGTGTAATTCATTTGTGCATAAATGATATCAGGAATCACAAAGTAATCTCAACTACTGCATGTATAAATAGATCCAAATAATATCAGAATCATTTAACAAGTTGAATATACAATTACTTCCATACTATCAAACAAGGCAAGGAAACAATTTCTGCCTCATTGACATACTGAACCAAACGTCCCTAAACATCGAAACAAGAATAGGCACCCATGGGTGTTCATTAAACATTCAATTCCACATAATATCACATCGATAAGCCCTTAATTCAATAATAAATCTAAGGCAGAAAAAAGGTAAAATTTCCTTATCCAAAAATTCCCAAAACATGATTAATCAGTACTTTGTCACATAATACTCAATGAAAACCAATGAAAGGCAACAAACCACCAACCTTGATGTTTTATGAAGAACACTATCGAACATCGGCCCTTGAATCGGCCTAGAATTACATAGATCTACAGAAACATAAAAAACATTCAACCTTGATTAACTTGAGAGAGAAAAGAAATCAGGAGGAGTGGCTATAGAAGAATGAAGGACTCATTGGTGGGATTCCAACACACATGCAGAATTTCGATTCGGAGAACGGATGATGAATCAGTGTCTTGGAGAGTAATTGGAAATTATGTATGCTCCTTCTTGAGGCACAACCATAAGAAGATGAAAATGAGGGATAGACGCAACCCCGGTCTGATTAAACAATTAAAAATAAAAGCACAAAGTGTGTACTATTAATGAACACTCCATTTATTTGCTTCAACCATCCCCCGACATTAGTGGTCTGCCACATCACCCCACACAACCAAGTCTTTGTCGTTACACGACCAAGACGTGGCTTCACACGGTAACTAGGTACACGGTGTGTACTCCTACGTACACGATGTGTACATAGAAAATTCTCAACAACATCCTTTTTCCTAAAAAATTCAAAAAAATCCATACATAAAAAAGAATATATGGGGTCTTACACCTGTACGTCCCTACTTGTAAAGAGACTAGTACATGTTTTCTACACCATACGTCATGATGGATTTTGATGCATTTCAGTCTCAAATAGATCATACCTAAAAGGATGTTAATTCCCCAATCATATAGGATCACTAACTATTGAAGAACCAACCACTTTATACGTCATCCTTGAGGAATATTCCTTCATCTTCAAATCATAATCAACACCAATAACGACATTAGACACCAGTTTCTACCTATAGAATTTCATATTCCTCTCGTAGGATTAAGATCAATGTTTATTCCTATTAATAATATGTGCAACATTATAAAACCTATTATCTTTCTTGAGGATTTTCCTATTAAATGTACTGGTATATTGTCCACTCATGAGTCATAATAATGAATTTAAGGACTTAATTCATGAATTCTTATCATTTTCAATTTCATTACATGTATTGAATAAGGTATATTGGTTTTCAGATTCAACATGAATATTTATATCATCATTTTGATTGGAAAAACCCATCTTTATAGATAGAATTATACTCAAGTAAACCTCAACTAGAAATTGATCAACGTAACCAAATCTATCCTGTTATGTTGTATTTTCCATTTTATTTGTACCCAAATAGAATAAGAAATATACAACATAATATTTGCGGGAAAATAAATCCAATTTAACCCTAAAATCTAGACAATAACATTCATAGTGTATTTTATTACCTCAAAGGGGTTGAATCTATAATTCCATTTCTGGATTAAAAAATATCCTAGTTTAAAAGAAACTGAATCAAATTCCTATGATTTATCCATTGAAACATTGTTTTGGAAGATCATGTATTAGAATATATGCCCCTTTAAAATATATTTCTGGTTAGAAGAGTACCAGATCGTTGAAAATTTACTAAATAGATCCTCTAATTTCTATGCATTTTCCCTTTTGAAAGGGTAACATGTTCAATGATAGAGTGGTGACACAAATCAGGTATTTAAAGGAAAACATTTTGTCTCACAATCACTCTACTTGTGTGCCCATTTTAGAAAAAATTACTTAAATCTATATCATTAATAGAAGAGAAAATTCTTTGGAATCATGAAGACTTAATCTCAACCAAATTAATCATGATCTCCACTATTGAAAAGGATCCAACAATTTTAGTCCAAGTTGGGTTGATATTCTTCATAGAGGGGGGATTCATATCAACTTCACCTAAAGTGATCCCAAAAACATGTTGGTCAATATACTCTTTAAGTCCCACTAATCCTCTATTAATCTAAGAATGTTTTTCCTGCTAAATAACAATAGTTTGAACAGAGAGGCTTTGAGAAATAGAAAAATGAAAAAATTTCATGAAATAAGGTTTTCTCCAAAAATACCTCCTCAAATTGAAATAAAAGTGATCATGGAACACCAAACTAGAAAACAAAAACTCATATACAATATGAAACATTCCAATTCAAATTGTTCATTGTAAAAAAATAGCCTAGAATCCTAGTTGAAATTCATTTCAAGGATCCTCTCTCTTCTCGAGCTCTCCCCAAAAAACCCCTAGATTCCATCAACACCCAAAATAACTAAATTAATGTATTGGGAAAATATAATCCCTTAGAATAATAATCCATGAAAATCATTGGTTAAGGTTAACAAATGTTTTTAACATTGAGATTTTAATTATCATTTCAAGTCATATATCAAATAAACCCAAGTAGAATGAAATAAAAAATGGAGATTCTTTTTAAATAACATGATACATTTTATAATATTCATAAAATGATTCAAAAATATTATAAAAATAATAATTATGAACCAGTATAATATCTCACGTAAACTACTACAAGAATGCCTTATTTAATTTTTTTTTCAAAAGTCATTATATATCTTTGTAATTCTTATTGCATCTTAATGGGACCATCAGATAAAACCAAAAAAATAAACTTCATTACTAGTTATTGTATATGAATAAAAAAAGTTATAATAATTGCGAGAGAAAGAATCACATTCCTAGTATTCAATAATTACAAAATTAAGACATATGTACATAAAAAAATCTAGTGTTATGATCATATTAACTTATATAGTCAATAATAAACCCATTCTAAGTGTATCACCATCTTATTTTTGAATGTTTATATTAACTAAATTCCATTTTATACCATCACGACAACAAAATTAACTCATTACATAATTTTCTTGTAAATATACCATAACCTATTTTAGAAATTATGTGATATTCAATTTGAATCTATTAAGGTATAATCATTTACAAGTTAAAAACTTAACTTCTATATGTTTATATAATCCAAATTTTCTATTAGATACTATATTATCTCTAGAATGAGATAAAAAAATCCATTATTCTCGGACCCAAAACTTATATATTTTAGTGGGGATATTTAACCAATAGGCCATTTACAACCACAAAAAATATTTTAGTCTCTATACAAGAAATATTATTCTGAAAAGAATAATTTATTTGTTAAAATATTCCACTCATGGTGGTTGGATCTCTTCCCACTTGTTTTAGAAAATATCACGTATAAAATACTTTATCCTAAATAAATAATTTTTAACATTGTTTCATTTACCATCATATTATCTATTTTGATGAATCATAAACCATGCGTATCAACTTATTTTATTCTTAACAAGTCAATATTTTCAAATAACTTCTCATAACACATAAGATAAATTTGATAATTATACACATCCTATATATAGATCCATCAAAGAATGAAATATTAATTTACATTCTAAATATTAATAATTGAAAACATTGATACTAAATTTAAATTAAAATTAAAATATCCATGATTTATTAATTTATTTTCGAAATAATATATATTTTAAAAATTTATAAAGAATAGATTTTATATTATAAACCCTTTAAAGAAAAAATTAGAATTCTATAATATTGATATAGTATATGGATCCTCCATGGATTTTCTCAAAAAAATTATGTATATGAGACCACGCCATTATATGGAAACACCCCCCTCCATCCTAAAACCTCCATTGGGTTTCTATTAGTTTGATCAACATCTCAGAGAAACAAACTTTTTTTATTCTTGTTTGAACCTTCACCAAATGTTTATCAATAATACTCTAGACCCTATGAATCACATGAATAGTTAATATATCCTCAAAAAAATTGGAAATAAAGTAAACATCACATTGAAATAATTCATATTATTTAAAATATTCCATTAAAAACAATAGAATAAGTCCATATCAAGAATAATATCTTAGGAGAACATTTATTCTATATTAGTCATTGATATAGCCAATAATATTTGGTATACAAGAAGACAATACAATTCCTTTGATCATATTGAATCAAATTGTTTTGAAACCTCAAATGAATTTATACATTCTTCACATAATATTCTAGATCCTCATCATTAATAACATCAATATTTGGCTACTCGTGATGGTATTACATTAACACATATAAGAATTATTCTCACTTAAGAAAAATTATTATGTTTCTATATATATCTAGTAAATTTATTCTCTATAGTTATTCCTTCCCAAGTATAAATCCGAAATACATTTTTGATGATTATATATCCATTTTATCCAAAACAGAATATTTTATTAGGTAAGTATAATGGTTTTTTATTAAAAAAGATGTTTTATTAAATATTCTCTCACTAAGTGATGACACCTTTAATATTTCATTATAAAATTTAGTTTTACATGATACATGTTTTAGTATATAATAATTGAAAATTAGTGTTTCCATCATTACTTATCTATGTAGGTGGGTCTTAATATCAATCATATCAGATATGACTCTAGGATATTAGAGTGGAAAAATATTTACCTAATCCAAAATTATGAAAAACCTGAATTTATTCCACTATTATCTCATGTATTAGTGCACTAAATATAAGTTTATCTTTACAGTTTTATTTCATTACCTAAATCATGGGTTATCCATTTATATTATTCCTTTAAAAAATAATCCACTGGCACTGTACAATTTGCATGAACCAAGATAATTGGATGACCAAGGTTTTGACATGTGTTTCCATGGGAAATACTCTTACACTTAGTATTTTAAATGGATTTGTATTCTCACCATAGTATGTCATGTATTCCCTCAACATGTATTCCTGATTCTGATGGTTTAGGTTTTAACCCCATTCCTTAAAAAAAATCAATATTTTTAAACAGAAATGATGTGTAACTCATCACACAACGCATAGATTGTGTTACTATCCAAAAATTAAAATCCAATAATATTTACACATGTTAAAATTTATATTACATATAAGGATTATAAAACTCTTTCATGTAAAGTCAAATAATTAAATGAATCCAAAAAAATTAAGAATGGGGTGATAGTTGTAAACTTACACTTTTTTGGAAAAAGATAAAGCTCCATGAAAGTTGAGTATTATTTCCCAATATACCCCTACCCATTTTTATTTAGTCAATAGACAAAAAAATTCAATATAATTATAACCCTCAATATATATAGATACACATTATAATTAACTTATTTATACAATTCCATGAACTTTTATAAGATAAATCCAAGTAAAATAGAATACTAAATCAATTATCAATCCTAGAATGTAACTCATTAAATGCATGTGTGATAATATGGAATCCTTTTAAAACAATAATCTAAGGAAAACATTTTATAAACATATTACATTTATTTTTATGAATTAGGTAGTTAATAATCTATATAAGTTTACGTTACATATATTTATAGATTAGATAAAGTTTTGGAGCAATTCATAAATCATAAAATTATAAACACGTCATAATTTAGCTATCAAATATAGAAATTATATAATTTGACAAAAATAAATTCTTTCTATTTTTAATAATATTAACGTTTTTATATTAACATTTATTTTTATAAATTAATTTAAATATATGACGTTAAATGATATATAATCATGCTATATTCCATGCATATTATTTAAACCTTTTACATAACCAACATATCACAAATTTAATATTATTTATTCCCTTATTATATCAATTCTCAAAATATCTTTCGATACGATTCAAATATTTTATCATATATTGAATTTTAATTTTGAACATTTCAAAATTAAGATTGTGAAAAAATCATAATTCAAAAAAATATCCATTATATTTTGACTTATTTTGTGATTTTTAAATACTTTATAAATTACCATATTATATCTATATAAACACATAACATAAAAATTATATTCCTGGAATATAAATCCAAGGTATTTTATATTAATATTTAACATCATTGATATTTATTTATAAAACATTTCGTAAACAAATTATAAATATTTATAAAAAAATTTAATTCATTCATTCATTAAACCATTATAAATTAAATAAATATCACAAAATATATTTTTATATAAGTTATAAAAAATTTATAAAATGTATTATGAAATTCATATATAAAAAATTAAGAAACACATATTTTCTTTATATCATATTTAATGATATCACTTATATCATAATCTATGATATAGTTTAAAATCATATCACATATTACAATTGGCATGAAAAAACCTATGATTTATTATTTAGGATTTATCTATCATATTCTATGATATTATAATCTATCATAATCCATAGATTATACCTTAAATACCTTGGTAATAATATTCTAAAACGAACACAATTTTCTCTTAGGTGATAGGATTCTCTCTTTCCATCCACGGACATTAGTTCAATATTAAAATATGATTCCCTATATCATACAACCTTATATATCAAAAAAATGAAGGCTTACAATATTTCAATCATCATAATATCCCATTTCATACCAGAAAATCCCATTTTATAATATTATATATTATATTCTAAATCTAGGATCAAGTAAAAATCTATATCATTTTTAACAGAATACTATAAATTATATAAAATAGTATCCTTTTTTCTTCATTTTCAACGTGATCTTAAAAATCATTTAATGTATGTAATTTCTCTATTACCACTTCTGGGTTTATTATGATCATATAATACGTATTCATGTATTTTAATTCAATAAGAAACATAAATCCCAAGATAATCATGATAAGAATTTGAATCCAAGAATGCGTCAAAATAAAGAACATGTTTTTACCATACATAATAGATTTTTTATCCTCATAACCTAAAACATATATCTGATGAATATACATAATAGGAAGACATAAAACCCCTTCCTCCATGGTGTATCCACAAGAAATCCAGAATCATAAAATGATTTTGTGGGACTCTCCTTCACACCATGATATGTTAATATCTTTTGAGATAAGGATGTAAGATAAAGCGATATTTATATTGAGATAATCCAAAGGAACCAAAGATCCATTTAGATTATATTTTCATGTCCGTAAGGACACACCTAGAACCCCACATAAATTTAAATTTATATTTATAATATATTAGTGAATTTAATTCATTTATAAATATTTTATATCCCCTCAATCATTCACTCAAGATTTATTGGTGTTCTAGATTCTCACAATATTTTTCATTATATGAAATGTAATAAATAATGGTAGTTTACAAGGATGATGATTAGATATTTATAACATTTAACAATCTTATTAATCATACATTAAGATTAATCAATATTATAGTTTATGAAATCACCATATCACACAACATAATATGGATATGGAAATTAAATTTATGATATCATCAATTCATTTAAAATTGTATTCCCAAGGGAGTATAATAAATTTTTTTGAACATATATGTCATACCCTATGACATACATATATTTTAAAATATTACATAGAATAAAACATCACATGTTTTATACTAGACATAGTATATATTTCCATAAATATTCATACGACTCTAGATATCTATCCACATAGGGATAACCAAGATTAATCTTATCATCCATAGGTTGTATTAGTTTCATCAGATGAGAAATAACATTGTGGGTTTCTCTAATAACAAATCACCTATCAATAGGTGAAGTCCAGTAAAAAAATATCTATATTCCATTTACATCCACTACCTATTCCCATTTGGAAGTGGAATCCTGTGATAATGGATTTTGGAATGGGATTGTTGAGGTAACCCTGATGTAGTAATACAGGATGGGTTATAGTTGATCAAATAAATAAATTAGTCTAAGTAATACCAATAAAGGGGACCCAATATATCAATTATGTTATTTCGTTACATGCTTGGTATATATTTCATATTCATGGTATTCCAAAGAGTATCAAATAGAATTGGGATACACAAGTCTCCTCTCATTTCTTTCATAGATTATAGAAGGCCTTGGGAACTCTGATGAATATGAGAAAAATAAATAATTCATGGACTAATATAAATATTCCAAATAAAATTTTGTTATAATGGGACAATATCTAAGAATGTGACTTTGATTTTCACAGTTCATTGAAGATTCATCTTATGATTATTTATCTCAATAATAAGAATAGTTATCTAAAATTAATTCAGATAGTATATTTTGATCACTATTATAGTAGCTCATCCTAATCACCTCTATGCTTACTAGAAGTAGGGGTGTCTTATCTTGAGTAGTTGATAATTTTTTAGAATACATTTATTCATATTTGTTGAATTTGGATGTATATAGAAACTAATTAGAATTGGCAATTCTTATATTCAAAATTGGGAAATTGTCCCCTAGATTTTGAGGTGGGTTACAAATTCTTCTTACAGGTATCACCTCTATTGTGACTTAATTGTTTCATATATTTATTATATTAGTGACCAAATTCATGAAATGACCTGATTTATTTAAGAGGATTGACACTTTTACCTATCATTTAGCACCTTATTGTGTTAAGTGGGTTTTTTTCTACTAAAATCTATTGCATTTTGATAATTATAAAAAATATTATTTTTTCCCTTTAAAAATAGAAAAGAATAATTTTTTAATCCTTAACTACTTGTAGAAGAAAATATTATTATTGATATATTTTTTTGACCTGTTCTTTGAATTTATTATCTGTCTTATAAACTGATTTTTGATAAAAATCCATTTTTGTATGTGTTGGGTTAGGATTTATACACTATAATTTTCATAATTAGATAATTATAATTTCTCAGCTTATTATTTACTTATTTTATTAATCATTAATGATTTGGTTATTACTTATTCATTTCTTGTTTTATTAGTCCTGTTTTTATTTATTTTTTGATTATTCCAGTTATCTTGGGTTTGTTTTCAAAAGATCTAATTTTTTTGTAATCCAAAATTCCTACTATTTTTTAATGAAATATAATTATCTTGAAAGTTATATGAAATAGTTTTTGTAAGATACCAACCTTTCTAGAGATGTCTCGTGCTTGTTTTGAGGTACAATTTTACATTTTTTCATTATATTTTGGTTTGGTTTTTTGGTTTTGTTTCGGGTGAAATTGGAGAACATTGGAAGCCTAAGGTGCTATGCATGGTTGGTGAACAGTTAGGGAAAACCATATGGATTTACCTTGGATAAATTCTTCCTAATTTTGTTTAGATGGGAGGTGGTATAATGTTGGAACACTATTTGGTCAAATCGTGCTTCCATCCTCCAAAACTGTGCACCCCGAAATAGCAGGGGTTTTAGGCTTATTGCATAGTTACCCATACCATGCTCCACTCTATAAAAACAATCCCCCCCAAGTAGAAGAACATTGTTAAAACACATTGTTTGGAAAACAATATTACTCATCCCAAATAATAGTGGCCACAATATTTAATTCTAGAGATATTTAAAAAAACATAAACCACCTGGTTTTTACCCCATTTCACCCACTCAATCAGACCCTTATCCCTTCAATTTTTTAAGCTTATAAAAGGATAGCAATACTCCTTGACCCAATTTCGTGATTAATAAAAGATCCAATTGTAGGATCACCTCCTATAAATTATGTTTTTTCTTCCTCTATTGGTTGTCTCTCTCTCTCTCACTCTCATATCTCTTTCTTGATGAAGATGAATTTTTTAGTGATGGATTAGATCTAGGTTATTAATTTACCTTGATCTATTTAGCCTTTATCTTATGTATTGGTCAAAAATCTTCATCTCCATTGTGGTTTGGATAATTCCAAATCAATTTGGGTTTTCAGTTTTTTGAATGTTCATCAACAATCTTGAGGTAGGTGGTATAATTATTAAATCACATAGTATTGATTATAATTGAATGTATTTAATTTCTCAATTAAAATTTCCACATTGGAAAATTTCATTCTAAATTAAGTTAACTAATTAGTTTTCCTATGTGATAAAGAAATTTTACCAACATGTTAAAATGAAATTTATTGGTTAATGGGATTATAAAATAGTTAGTGACCCTTGGGGTGTTCCAATATGATTGAAATAATGTTTAGTGGTGATCATTAATAAATTGTTGGAAATATGAGATTTTTTTATGTGATATATGAGACTGTGTTTTGGGATAGGTATTACTACTTAGAATACCCACAAGTTCTAGACAATCTCACTAGGAAACCAGTATATATATACAACATGTGACCACTGGGTTGTGGTATAGGGATGAATACTCCAAATACTTATAGAGTGCTAGACTACTAATCTAGGCCACCATTTTATGAATGTGAAATTGAGATTAAATAAACAGTGGAAACCTGTTATGAAATGAAACATTTTGTTCCTCAAGGATAGTTCTGACATTGGAATGGGGAAAAGAAGTTATTGATGGTTTTTGTGTCATTGTGTTCCCAAGAAATTATGTTGTTAATAAAATAATAATTAAGAAGAAAACTATTTATTTTATTTATTATAAATTATCATTTATACTACTACATATAGTTTTGTTGATTGGATATTTCTTTTGAAACCATTATTGGTGGACTACTTAGTTTCACACATGCTCTACTCGATCTGTCTGATAGGTACTCAAATAGAAATGAAGTTAATAGTGTGGGATAAAAGAAAGATCCATATATTATATGGATGAGTTAGGATGGAGCATAGATTAGGGAACTGCACATGATGTGAGGTCCCTATTTAGACTTTCTAGTGTCTTTGTTTTGGGTTTATATTTGGAACATAACACTTACTATATCATTTCATATCCACTGCTATAGTATGTAATTGTTACTATGTTTTTTGATCATCATGTGATATTGGTATTTATTGTTTTGGAATTATTCTAGCTATTTTCAATATCCTTTGGCTATTGGTTATGTATTTTCACTGTTGAGGTGCTTTGATAAGGAGGGTATATTGTCATCGTGATACATACATTATACCCTCAATGCTTATCAGCATTCTCTAGTAAACAGGGAGGCACACATGAGGTCATTAACCAACCGGCTGAAGGCACCGACATGTGGAACCCAAGTCAGGATGTTACAAAGTGGTATCAAAGGGGGTTTTCTATTATTTTATTTTCCTTCTTATTACTATTTGAGAAAGGTAAACAATAGACTATGATGATTCAGGATTTGGTCAAGAGATAATGTAATGGAGTGGCCCACCCCTGTGTGGGGGAAAAATCCAAGAACCCCTAGTAGGATTGATGTTTTGGATGTTTTTTGTTACATTTGAATTTTATTTCACCTCAATTGATTCACTTTTTATGTGATGTTTATATTTCATTGAGATTTTTCTCTGTGGATCCCTATGGAATGAGAGTTATGTATACATGAATCATTTTTCACAGTCATGATTTTTTCTAACATACATCATTTTAGGTTCACATATAAGGTAATGTTTTTGGGTGAATTGTTTAAAAGAATTTTTTTTAATTCACATGTGTAATTATAAATAAAACGTTGACTAATTTGAAATTCATAATTTAAAATGATGATAATTATAGTGAATTAAAGTGGATAAATGGATTTCTAATAACAAACTTTATTTATAAAAAAATCTCCCCTATGTTTTACAAGACCCATATGAGGGTTGGTTGAAGTTAGTAATAGTTCCTTACATTTGGCCTTGTGGAGTGATAATGGGGATTAATTATTATGTATTTATGTGAATACATATATAAATATTTATTAATAAAGTGTTATGGGTACAAAGGTTAGTTAATTTTACATTTATTCCTCTATGATGATACTTGTTAATGGGATGAAAGAAAGATATGGATGTAAATGGCCCTCTAGTAGTAGATCTGGAGGCTCCAATCGTTTTGAGTGAAAGATTCAAAGAGAACTTCTATGAGATATTTTCTTTATTTATTAAATTTATGGAAATAGAACCAATTCATTATGTGTCGAATGTTTTCGACAAGGCGTGGGAGTTCCAATTGCATCACCACTTAACATTCACCAAAAAAGGGTGGACCTCAGCCAACTTGATTCTGGAATGAGTCCAACCTAATGATACAAGACCATTTGGATAGCCCTGATGAGAAAAGAGTTGTTAGACCCACCTTCTCCAAGATGAGAGAAAGGATATAAAGGTGCCATGCCCTTCCTTATTCAATGTGATGGTGAGATAATGACCCCATTAGTCCAGCCTTTAGTAGGCGTTGAAGTGGCAAATAACACCAAGGGTATGAAATCTCACATAAATGGAAAGCATTACCCTTTTATAGAATATGATCAGGAGATAAGATGTTATGTCCCAATAACACCAAGGAATAAATTTAAAAGTAAATCCAAAAATCTATCGCCACATGAATGTTCAAAATAATGTGATAAAAAGTTCTAGAAAACTCTGAATGATTGTACTGAAAGAAGGAAATGTAGGAGCGACAACTCTTTCGAGGTCTGATATAATAAGGTCGGGCACGGTCCTCAGATTCTTCTTGGAATCCTGAAAGTAGTTTATATATATATTGGGTGAGTATATAGAAATTCTCAGTATGGAAACCAAAATATCTCGTGCACAAGTGGGGAGGCAGTTTAATTCCCCATGATAATTAGATGTAACCAAATTAAATAACAAGGAAAAAATACACCAATCCTCACCAAGAAACACTCCCTAAATAATCTAGGTCAAATAAGTTAATAGTAATAACACATTGATATTAGGGTACACCACACCATTTTCTCACTGGTTATTTAGAACATCCTATGCATTAGAACTCCCTAAAAATCCCATTGTAGTCCCACTTCTTCCCCCAACAACAACCATATGGGCCATCCCAAACGCACGTTTATCTCTCCCGCAATCACCTGGGCCACCATAACCACACATCTCATCTGCATACACATGGGCCCTTACAACCACACTTCCAATCCACAGACACCATGGCCATTAGAACCACAATTCCTACCTGTTGCCACATGGGCCGCATCCCAAAGACACTTGGGAAGCAAACTTGCTCGTACACACCTGGGCCAATCCACAACCATAGACCCTACCAAAAGAGTCTTGGGCCATAATGATCATTATACCATTATAAATTACCTAAAGTGTCTTGGTCTACCTTGGAGAGGGAGATAAAATTAGCTAATAATCATCCATTCATAGGAATGTTAGGAACCCCCTCCCCCCCATGAAATAGGGGTGTTCAGTATGAAGTGATCAACCTCGGTGGGGTGCGTATAATAAACGCAAGAACAAAATTTTATACATATAGGTAATCAGGAACTCATCCCAAACTAAGGGTCCCGAAACTAACAAAGAGCCCACAAAAAATGACCCTTGATACTACCCCTACATTCACAAGTACATAACAACCACATCCTGAGCACAACTCATTTATGGAAAATAGTTCCCCATTGTAGTTCTTCTCAGGATCACGTTAAAGTGACTCCATTTAAATAATCTGTCACTATATGGAAACTAAAATGAATAACCACAAGACAAAACAACATCTGAAATAGAAAACCCAAGAAGGTGTTTAAGTACTCACTATTGGCTCTCTTATATATAAAAACCTCACAATCGGATCCCATGAGATCCCTCAAAGTATTAGAACAAAAAAATCCTCATCTTAATGGGTCCAGGACATCTACCACCGGCTCCACATGGACTCAGATTCACAAACTCACAACCACTCAACCATAGATTCCATTCCCCTTGACATCACCTGACAAACATCAAACACAACAACCATGCATATCACCAGAATAGAGAAACAACGTTTTTAGATTTTGCCAACACCATTCATTAAGTTCCCTATTTTTATTTGGTTAATAAGGTTGATCACACAATGGTTATTATTCATCAGGAACCTATTTAATCAACCCATTATACATGATTAATCAATTTCCATGCAATAGTCATTCAATCAAAAAGAAATCCAGAAAACATAGCTTAATTAGTGAACAAGAAAGACCACCAACGACCATGATTTTCAGTAGACATGAGCCCATACAAATCCCAACATAAAAATGAATGTGAAAAACAAAAAAATCATCATATTTCCCAACCCTTAATTCATAAAAAGTTAATTTATTATCTTTGTTAAATTTAGTTTCATCTATGATTCAAGGGAATATCATCATACCCACCCCCCATGATGCATAGTAAATAGAGATGAAGGAAGAACCCCTACATATATGATCAAGGATCAAGGTTTCCTACTTATTCCACGAACCGGGGATTGAATGACTTGTAGGAATAGAAAACTCAAATGCTGTGTTGGAAGGGATCCATCATGGGCATATGACTTTTTTCAGGAGGAAGACTCTTGGTGCAACTAGAAAAATGAAAAGGAAGAAGGAATAGAGAATCTCGACATAAGAAGGGGCCAGATCCTAAAATTGTAGAGACCATTTTAAAGTAAAAAAGTCATATTGTGGCATGACCATGCATCTTGGTAGTTTTACATGTTTTAATTAATTTATATTTAATAATTCTCCACATAAATGGTAGATATAGACAAATGGATAGCAGGGAGTTGATATATTTCCTTTAAAAAGAGAAAAACACGTAACATGGGTGATATTGGAAAAACTGGGAAACACTGGAACATGTGGGAAAGGGTGTGACACCAATAAATGGCCAAACATTTTTGTAATTCAAGGGTAGCTCGAATCTTATGGGCTTTAAAATTTCTTTTATGGGATTTAAAATAACCTTAAATCACATAACAAGAGGCATTAAAACACTTTTATGTTAAAAGAGACGTTACAGGAGTGAAACTGGAATGTCCTGGAGAAACTAGAAATGAATCACCAATGGGTGAGTTAATAACACCTTGGTAATGATGTCGTAGCACCAGTGGGTGTAGAACCACGGATGATCGGCGCCACCGATGGCTGATCGATTCGACCATTCGTTCAACCTAAAATTTGGAAAACTCATCAATGAGTCACTGTTTCTCCCTAAGATACCTCAAACATTAGAATTTGGTAATGTAATAGACCTAGAGGGTCTGGGAAATTTCCTAATATATGTCTCAAACAATTATCTCCCTCAAGAATTCAAGAGTAACATGATGAAAATAGAGGAGTCCAAACAACCACTTCGTAAGATACCTCTCAGGGAAAAACCACCATAGGGTAGTTTTAAAACTGGAATAAACCCTTAACATCTAGGAACATTTATCTCCCATATATCTACTGAACAAATATGGAGACACTAAGGTTACACTATCTTAAAAAACCACACAAAAACAAAAATTTTACACCATCCAAACATATAGATTAGGGAGCTCCTTCCTCGTTGTCAAGATACTATCCAGTTTGGGTGGCACTAACTCATCCGCATGAGTTTAATCACATCCACATTAATGTGTCTTGATTAGGGATCATGTTCTCCCCTAACAATATTTAGTAATTTTCACATAAAACATAGAATAGGTAAAAAACTGATTATATTGTAAGCAAGGTCAAACATTACATCATAATCAAGGAAAAAATAAAACAATAAGATCAAAACTCATAAATGATCTGGTTACTGGGCACACATTTGTACCTCATGTTCCTAGGTACTCTGCTCGAGGCCACTATGACTTCATAACACATGAACCAAGGTAATGCATAATCCACAATGCATAGTCACCTTACGATCCTGGATTCTCACTGGCCACTCTACGAACATCACATCATCCTTGAAATCCAACTCTACCCAGTCTAGGACGTGGAGGTCATCGTGTAGATACCGATGGATTTGAGACACATGAAAGACATTATGGATCCTCCCCAACTATGGGGGTAATTCCAATTTATATTCCAACTCTCCAACTTGTCCCAACACCTCGAAGGGTCCGATGAAACTTGGATAAAGAATACTCTCCCTTCCATACTTATGTTTCCCACATTGAGGAGAAACCATCAAGAACACGAGATCTCTCACCTCAAAATCCAAGGTCCTACTTCTATAATCGGCATAATAATTATCCCAATCCAAATATACATTCATCCTCTCACACACAAGTTGAACCTTCTCCATTGTTCTCTCCACTACCTCTAGTCCAAGAATACTTACCTCCTCAACCACTGTACAACACACGGGTGAACAACACAGTCTTCCATAAAAGGATTCAAATAGTTCCATGCCAATGGTATAGAGATAACCACTATTATAGGAAAACTTCACCAGGGTAAAGTCACATACCCATGATCCTCAAAATCCCAGAACACACGCTCACAACATATACTCCAATATATGGATGGTTCTCTCTGTCTTCCCATCCATCTGAGGGTGGAAAACAGTTCTAAGGCATATTAGGGTGCCAAAAACATGGTGTAATCCTTTCTAGAATCGTGATGTAAAGTGTGTATCTGGATCCGAAATGATGGTTCTGGGAACTCCGTGTAGTCTCACAACATCTCCCAAGTACTTCTGTACTATAGAATACACTGCGCTCGACTTCTTAACCGCTAAGAAGTGAGCCAATTTTGCCAATTGGTCCACCACTACCTAGATGGATTCACATAATCCCTCATAAATGGGTAGTCCTATGACAAAATCCATTGAGAAATCATCCCACATCCACTCAGAAAAATTTATGGGCTGAAACAGACTACCGGGAACATGGGGTTCAGCCTTCACCTGCTGACACACAAGGTACTTTCCACAACCTCTGCCACTACCCGCTTGACTCTGGGCCACCAAAACAAACCCCTCAAGACCTCGTACATCTTGGTTACACATGGATGTACCTCCACGGGTGATTTATAAATCTCACTGATAACTCCCTCACACATCATTACTAGGACAAAAAGGCTCCCATGAAACAACATCCGATTCTGACTATCCTCTCACTATCCTTCTAGAGCATTACCCAGGTCAATGCGATCACAAATCACTTCTGTCTATGAGTCCCCCCCCCCAATGAAACTCCTCTACCTGCTGCACCAAGGAAGACTACACTATCAACTGAAACAAACAACATCTACCACCCTCCACTTTCATGCCTATATGTAAAGAATCCAACTCCTCCATTTCCTTCCAAGAATATACTGACTCCCAAACCATATCCTTCAATGAATTCATGTTCAAGGAATCAGCCACTACATTCCCCTTTCCTGAGGTGTAAGATAGCTCAAATTCATAGTCCTAAAATAAATCCATCCACTTTCACTGTTGCATGTTCAAGTCTCACTGGGAGAAGATGTGCCTTAATATTTTTTGATTCTTTAAGAACTACGATTTGTTCCCCAATGAGTTAATGTCACCACATCTTCAGTGATAACGCCACCACTTCATGAAGCTAGTCATGGGAGGAATAGATACATTTATGAGGACATTATTTCCTGGACCTATAAGAGATCACTATGCACTAATACATCACCACGCACCCAAATCCTAGACTAAAAGAATCACATAACACTTTAAATGTCTCCCCTTCCTCTGGAAACATCAGCATCGAGGCAGTAACCATATTCCCTTTCAGATAACTAAAATCTTCAAAGCACTTCTCACTCCATATGAAAGCCTGGTCTTTTCTGGTCAATACTCTCAAAGGCGATGAAACTCGAGAGAAGTTGGGTATGAACAACAGATATTAACCTACCATTCCCAAGAAAATATGAACCTATTTTACATTCATGGGTGACTAACAAGAAACACCCTCTTAGTCCTTTGATAGGTCCACTAATATTCCCTACTGGGACACCACATTTCTAAGGATGTACACCTATTGTGTCCATAACATGCACTTGGACAACTTCCCATAGATCTGGTGGTGTTGTAGGACCTCCAAAACTGTCCTTAGATGCTCGACGTGATCCTCTTCATATCATAAGTAGATCAGTAAGTCATTGCTGAAAACGACAATGAACCAGTCCAGATACTCATGGAAAATTTATTTCATGAGCTCTATGAACATATCTGGTGCGTTCATAATGCTGAACAACATGACCAAAAACTCAAAGTGCCCATATCTGCACCTGAAAAAAGTCTTCGTATTTTCACCCCCCTTCACCCTCAACTGGTGATATCTAGACTGCTGGACAATCTGAGAGAACCAAAATTCTCTCATAAACTGGTTAAAATATCTTCAATCCTCGTGAGGGGTTAAAGGTTCTTGATTGTCACTTAATTCTGTCTTTGGTAGGCTATTCGTAGCATGATACCACTATCTTTATTCCTTGAGAACAAGACTAGAGCACCCCATGGCGATGTGCTAGGTTAGATAAAACCCTTCTTCATCAGCTCATCACCCTGAATTTGCAACACCCTCAACTCATAAGGCGACATCTGATAGGGATCCATCAAAATTGGACTGGCACTGGGTTGCAAGTGTATCCCAAAATCAACATCACGTAGAGGGGGTATAGTCACATCCTCTTTGGGGAAGACGTCTGGAAACTCACTGAAAATTCCCCCAGCTTACACCATCTCTATGTATTTCTATTCCAGTAACATCTCAACTAACAATGAAAGAAGGGGCTCCACACACCGGAATCCCTCCAGGGAATCCCTCTTGCTAATAGAAGGTACACGCTAGCCACCCATATCTGATAACACTCCCTTTATCTGGAATAATATGATAACAACGTGAAAATATAAATCATCTAGTCGATGGATATGATGGAATCATGTAAATACATTGGTAGAAAAAGAAGATCCACACTAGACTGATGTGGCACGAACATCAGTCTACATCCTCAAAAAACATCAAACAGGCTAGTCTAACCTTAAACAGGTGTACTCAATAGAAGGGGCATGGAAAGTATCTCTACATACAGACCCAAGGAATGCTCTAGACAGTGTGAAACAAAGGAGTGTGAATCTACTTAATGAAACAATGAACAAGAAATCATACTAAATAGAATTATTGTACCTCGAACAACCTCTGTCCCTATAGGAATTACTGCCTCTACAGCGTGATACTGCCCAAACCCAACTCCACTACCACTCGACTGCCAGCGAACTCCTCGACCAAGACCTGGTCGAGGTCCCTCATGAGCGCCCTGAGGTTGGTCTCCTCTAGCACTATCTACCCTCGGTGGAGTGGGAGAAAACTGCCCCTACTATTCGAAGGGCCTTGATGGAAACTGCTGCTGCTGATGTGGGTGTTGGACCTACCAATTCCCACTATACTTCACTCAGTCAAGGCAGTAATTTAGAAGATACCCACAACTGTAAGAAATAAATCACATCGATCCTCGCCCTATGGATAATGGCTGAGGACCAGGAGATCGGAACTTGATCTATTGAGGCATGCTCCCCTCTATCTGAAACCTGGAAGGAACTGATATAGGAGGCCTACTATTGACAACCTACCAAGTTGACGAAATCAACTGGATACCCTCTTGAGGAACACATCTTAGCATGTATATTGTTTCTACTATATATCTCCTTCTTCGAAACCTCCATGTACATTGGTATAGTGAAGGGATAAAAATCATACTGAAGGGATGGTCGGAGCACCTTCTCTAAGCATCTTGCCAACTAATCCTCATTCAGAAAGAGGTCTAGGAAAAAATGAAGGAGATCATTGAACATGATACTCAAATCATTCACTCACATACTCTCTTTCTGTAGGGATATCATCTCATGCCTCTTTTTGGCCTTCATCATGGAAGAATGAAATTCTTCCCAAAACTCCTTCTCAAAGTCAGTCGATGAAACCTCTACTTCCTTCTTCCCTTTGAGATAAAGCATCCACCACTGACACACCTCTACCCACATCTGGCTCTTAGGAAGAGGATCCCAGTACTCTAATGAAGCCTAGATCAAGCTAAAAGATATCACTAGATCCTTGAGCCATCTCTCCATCTACATCTTTGAGAAATTGTCCTCATAGTTTTTGAGGGTCTGTCGCTGGAAGGCACATACCATTTAATTCCACTATTCATCCTTCTCCTCTCGATTAGCACTTCTCTAATAAACCAGATCAACCTACTGGGTTCAACTACCCTCACTACTCAAGGACGACATCGGTGTGCCATAACTTCAAGGTAAACAAGGAATGCCTAAGTTCAAGTAGTAATAAATTTATATAGAGTCTAATTTATTATTTATTTTCATTTTTTCAAGACATCTGAATTCAAGCAGGAACTCAAGTAATTGTGATTTATGTAACTATACTAGGGTATCTACCCTATAATAAATATAGACTCACATGGTCGTTCGATAAGATGAGAGTCCTTACATCGGATCAAGGGGGGGCTAAAATCTCTTGTCCTAACCGGTCTTCCCTGGAGTATTTCATGCACCATGATTACCTAACAATGTTTTCATACCTTATCATTCAATCCTCACTATTCCTAACCTCAAACTCTAACCTATCTCTCAACCATCACCTCTAATACCATTCTTTCATGAACCACCTTCTCCATGATGAGGGAAAGGATGGTAAAGTGAATTTCTATTCCTTTATCAAGGAGAAGGAGAGATAATGACCCCTGAGTCCCGCCTTTCGTAGGTCCTGGATAGGTGACTAGCACCAAGGGTATAGAATCTTACATAAATGGAAGGCATAACACTTTTATGGAACAAGATTGGGAGATGATATGGTATGTCCCGGTAACACTGAGGACTAAAATTAAAAGTAAAAAAGAAAATCCATCCCCAAATTCATGTTAAAAATAAAGTGATAAAAAGTACAAGAAAACTCTGAAGGAACGTACAAAACAAGGAAAATCATCAATGGAAACTGTCTCAACACTTGATCTTTTAAGGTTCATCATGATCCTAAAATTCCTCTGGGAAACTTGAAAGCTGTTTTATATACATAGGGTGAGTATACAGGTTTACTCACTAGGGAAACCAAAAGCTCTTGTGCACAAGTGGGGAAGCATTCTAATTCCCCATGATAAATCGAGGTAACCAAAACACCAAGAAAGGATAACAATCTTCCTAGAATCACTAAGGAACACTCCCCAAATAATGCATGACAGGTAAGATAATATTAACATCACATCGATATTTTGGTATCCCACACCACCTTCTCACTAGTTATTTAGAACATCCTATGAATTAGACGCCCCCCACAAATCCCACTGCAATCCTACCACCACCCCCAACAAAAACCTTATGGGACATCCCAACCGCACGTTCATATCACATGCAAACACATGGGCCATGAAAACTACACATATCGCCCGCTGACACCTACTAAATCACAACCACACTTTCTACCCACAGACACCTGGGCCACCACAACAACAATTCCTACCGACAGACACCAAGGCCTCATCCCAAAGACACTTGGGAAACAAACACACCTCCACATACATGGTCCAACCCGCCACAACATGCCCTGCCTAAATATTCATGGGTTATAATGAACCTCAAGATGTAACATCCTGCAAAAAACTTATTGGGATACCTGGGAGAAGGAACAGAATGGATCTAATAACCAGATACTCATAGGAATGTTGGAAAAACACCCTCCCCCATGAAATGGGGGTGTTTGGAATGAATTTCTCAACATGGGTGGGTTGTGTATAAGAAAAAAAACTAAATTTCATATATATAGGTAATCAATCACTCATCCCAACGTAAGGGTCCTAAAACTAACAACTAGACCGCACACAACCACTTTTGCTACTACCCCTACATGCATAAGTACACAACAGCCACAACTAGAGCACAACCCATTTCTGGAAGACAGTTCCCTATTTAACTCATTCTCGTTATCATTTTCAAGTTAGAAAATTTAAATATTCATTTAATACCATGAAACTAATAGGAATAACCAGAATCCAAAACAAAAACTAAAAGAAAATAGCCAAACAGGGGTTTACGAACATAGTCCTTGTTCTCCTGTAAATAACAAAATTAAAATGGGATCCTCTAAGATCCCTCTAAATAGTTGAACCAAAAAAATCCCTAGCTTACCGGGTCTAGAAAATTTACCTCCGACTTCAAAAATCATCATATACACAAACCAACAACCTGTAAACAAGATATTTCATTCCCCTCTACGTCAACCAACAAACATAAAATAGATAAACCTTTCATATCACTAGAACATAGCATGAATGATTTCAGATTTAGACAACACCATTCATTAAATTCCTTATTTTCGTTTGGCTAATAGGTTGATCAAGAAAATGTTCTTAATCATTTGGAATCCATTTAATCAACCTAGTTTATGTTATTAATCAGTTTCCATGATATAGTCATTCAATCACAAAATCATCTAGAAAGCATAGCTTCATTAGTGCACAATAAGTACCACAAACGTACACTATTTTTAGTGTACATGAGACCATATAATTCACAACATAAAAACAAAGTTAAAAGGAAAAAATCATCCTTTCCCACCCCTTCATTCTTTAGAAGTCCATTTATTAACTTCGTTAATGTTGCTTTCATCTATATCCATAAGTAACATCATCATACCCACCCCGAATGATGCACGATAATAAGAGACGATGGAATAACCCATACATGGATGATCAAGGATTGAATCTTTCTCCATATGCCAAGAACTAGGGATGGTGTGAATTTCATGAAAATCACACTCCATGGTTGAGCAGGAAGGGATCCAGCATGAGTATATGACTCGTCTCGGGAAGAAGTTTCTAGGAGCACTAAGATAAATGAAAAGGAAGCAGGAAGAGAGAATCTCATAATAAGAAGAGGCCATATCCAAATATCAGGGAGACCATTTTGAAGTACATAAAAGTCAGATCGTGGCTTGGACATGCCGCTCGGTAGTTTCACACATTGTAATTAATTGGTAATTATTTATTATCCATAAAAATGGTGGATATATACTAGAGAATGGAGGTGAGTTGATATATTTACTTTAAACAGAGAATAACATGTAGCAGGGGTGAAACTGGGAAAACTGTGAAAAACTGGAACACTCAAGAAAGGGCGTGACCCCGATAAAAGGCCACATGTTTTGGTAATTTAGGGGTTTGGCCAAAATATAAGGGATTTAAAATATCTTTTATGGTCATTAAAATGAACATAAATCACTTTAAAAGATGAATTAATACACTTTTATGTTAAAAGAGATGTTACGGGAGTGAAAATGGAATGTCATGGAGAAACTGGAAATGAATCATTGATGGGTGAGTCACTGAAACCTTGGCATTGATTCCCATGCCCCAATGGGTGTGGAACCACTACCTTTTGGTTCTAATAATGGATGATCGGTTCCACAATTCGTTCAACATGAAATTTATAAAAATCCTCAATGAGTTACTATTGGTCCCCAAGATACCTCAAACATTAGGATTTTGAAAAGTAAAGGAATTGGATTGTTTGGTTCATTAAAATATTCAATATGGGAATTTATATGACATGAGGTCGAGAAAAGCGTCGGTGGGATATCTGGAATCAGGATGGTAATCTAGAGAACATGATATGGGAAAAATATCAGGAGATGTTCCGTGATAACTTTTACCCTGAGATGCTCAAGCGAGAGAGTGCAATTGATTTTGTGTGATTGACATAGGGGAGTATGTCCCTGATATACAATGTTGACCTCAACATTGATTTGTGGTGAATTATTCCCTCATTTATAGTGGATGAGTCAACTACGGTGAAATGTTTTTAAGATGTGATTAAATATGATATTAATTAACAGGTCAGCATATTTAGGTTGATGAAGTTTTTGGAAGTAGTGAATCACTATCTCATATATGGGGGGGACTTAAAGGAGGACGCCAGTGGAATGTAGTTAGTTTATACGATATATCTAGGAGGTACATATTATTAGAGTAGTAAGAATTACTATAAGAATTTAAACCAATGAAATAGAAACCAGAGTGTCTAGGGGGAAGTATCATTTACTCAAAGTAGTAACCATATATACTTTCACTAGTGTGGTAGTCCGGGAGACATTAATTTCCAATTTACACGAACACTAGTAGAGTTTCGGGCTTGTGGTAGGATGTTTCACATGAAATGGAATTGCAAGAATACTTAACTGATGGGAAATGATAGAGGAACCAAGAAGAGTCAGAATAGAAGAAGGGGGTCTTCTACCCCATATCAGTTATAAAGTTGGAGTTATTATTATCATGGAGGTTGAGTAAGTGGGCATGGTTATTATGGGAAAAAACCCATATCAGCAGAGTTCTTCAACCCAGGGGATGCAGATTTCATCTTCTAGAAGATTGGTGGATATTTGTACGTATTTCAACATATAGTTATGGATAGAGACGTTATTCCGTTTAATTTTAGAGGTATTATTCTTGTATATTATACACATTCTACTTATTTAATTGATATATGAGCCTCTCCTTTTTTTCACAACTCATAAATATTTTTCATCTGGTGGTGGATTTCCTGAGTGGGTTTATGATGATCGGCACACTATTATGAGTATGATTGAGGGACATCTGTTCATAAAAGGTATTTTCTCTCGTGGTTGGAGAGTATCATTTCTATTAGTATCTTTACAAACATGACATGACAGTCTTTTTCTTGATTTTATGTATGGACTAGTTGGAAGTATATTGATCCCACATTGATTGTTACCATAGGATAGTGACCATTAGGTATATTTAGGGTAGCATTCATGTTCATCATGGAGAGTTAGATATCCAAGTTGGCCATTCAGGGCCAGTTCATCAGTAACTAGGGGATCCCACCACCAATGTTTCAATTAGTTTTTTAGATTACATGGGTTTAATGCATGATGTCTTTACAATAGTTTTTGACATATTCTAAGATGTGTTTCCAAAAAATATCAGAGCACCTCCACCTAAGAGAGATGTTGAGTATACAATTGAGCTCTTTCTTGGTACAGATATAGTTTCTACTACACCTCATATAATGTAACCAACAGAGATTTAAGATCATAAGACACAACTGAAAGATTTGATGGTTAATGGATTTATCTATCTGAGTCCATCACCCTGGGCTTCTATAGCATTGTTTCCTATGAAGGATTATGTGACATACATTTATGAGTTTATTTCCAAAATTTTAACTAAATGAAAGTATGGAATAGATATCCTATTCCACATATTGATGATCTCATTGACCAGTTGATATGAGAAAGTGTTTTCTCTTAGATTGAGTTCAGCTCATGGAATCATTATTTGAGAGTTATACCTTCTGATATACCATAGAAGGCATTCAAAATAATGTGTGTACTATATGATTACATCATGATTTTGATCAGGATGAAAAATGATCTATCTATTTTTACGGTTTTTGTTAACCGAATCTTCCACCCACTGTAGGATATGTTTGGGGTTCATTTTTGGATGACTTCTTGGTGTACTCCAAGACTCATGGAGATCATAAACATCATCATGAAACTGTCCTATGTTCATTGAGGGAGAATAGGCTATACACCAAGGTATCTGAGTGTCATTTTTGGATTGACCTTGTATATTTCTTGGGTCCCATAATCTAATAGGAAGGTCTGTTAGTGGACCCATAGTATGTTCTATAAGTGATTTGTTGAGAGAATACATATAATGTTTTTCATTTCAATTGATTTTTGGGTTCTATGGGTTATTATCAAATGTTATCCAAGGAGTTTTCCCACATAGAATAACCAATGTATGGTTTGATCAATAAAGAGATAAACTTTTACCGGTCTAGATCTTGTGATAATTCTTTACATGAGTTGATGAAGAATTTGACAACCACACATGTTTTAATCTTACCTAAGCTGGGTGAGGAATATACTATGTTCAGTGATGCATCAGGGATCGAATATGGAATAGTGTTGATGTGGGGGGATTTATTCGTGACATATGATTCCTGAAAATTATGGACCCATGACCATAATTACACTATGTATGATCTTGAGTTAGCTTTAGTGGTTTATGCCTTGAGGTGTTGGCTGAATTATATGTTGGGTGAAAATTTTACTCTATATACCTACAATATTTGATTAAGTTATGTCTTTTCTTAGGGATATTTAAATCTTCGGTAGTGGATTTGGGTTAAGTATATGTTGTCATTTTATTTTGAGCTAGAATATAAACCCATGAGGGGTAGTAGGGTTTTTGACACTTTGAGTAGGAAGAAAATAACTCAGTTAGTTCAAGAGGCTATTTTTGAGTGGAAGATGATGAATTTTCTAGTTGATATGTACATTAAGGATTTAGAGGTCCAATATAAGTTGAACCTAATATCAGTATCTATTGTGTCCACACATCTTATCTAGATCAAGGGGATATAGTTTGAGGATCCACAGTGTTTGGCCATTAAGAAAATCCTTCAAGGTGTGGATTCACCATCTGATTAGACTATAGATGAGTATGAGAACATCTATATCTTGAACTACATTATTATACCTATGATAATGTGTGAGGTGTTGATGCAAGACATGCATGCCTCATAGTGGGTGATGCATCCTGGTTAGACTGAAATGTATCGGGACCTATATCGACTGTATTAGTGTTCGATCAAGAAAAAGTATATTACATGGCTAGTGACATGATGTTACACCTATCAATAGGTGAAGTATAATAATCAAGGACCTTGTTGTTTACTTCATCAATTACTCATTCTATTATGGAAGTGGGGTGACGTTACTATGGACTTCATGGTGTATCTTCTAAGGATGCCTCAAAAGAATGATTCTATACGGGTAATTGTGGACCGATTGATGAATGAAACCCATTTACTTCTTATCTGGGAGGCTTTCTCAGTGAATTAGTTAGGATACGTGTACATTTGAGAGATACTCTATCTGCACGGGGTGTTGCAGAGTATGGTTTCATACTGTGACTCACATTTCACTTCATACTTCTGGTAAGTTTTACGAAAGGTGCTTGTTAGGTATGTATTTATGAGTAACGATTTTCACCAACATATTGATGGATTGTCAATACATATTATACATTATTTTGAGGATAAGTTATAATATTGTGTCCAATTATTTTTTGGGTCATGGGAGAATCAACTATCACTCATAGAGTCCTATATCAATAGTTATTAGGTAACTATTCAAATGGAATAAGATGATCTTTTTGGTATCCCATATAGATCACTTATATGTTAGATTGAGGAAGGTGGTTAATAGTTTTTAGAACTCAGTATCATTCATGGTCTATTATATAAGGTTTATCCGATTCAATAACATATGGTTATATATTAGATTAGGAAAAAGATGTATGCTTATCCACATTATAGACCCCTTGTGTTTACATTTGGTGAATATGTATTCCATCGATTGTTTCCTAAATTCGTTCATTGTGGGACTCAAAGATATAGAATATTGGAACCCATGTTTGTTGGATATTTTTATATTGTGGAGATAATCAAACCAATGACATACATATTGGCTCTTTCACAGAGGTTTAGTGCTTTGCCTGATGTTTTTCATGTGCCACGGCTTCAGAAGTATCAACTTGATCCATATCAAGTTATTAATGCTAATGATTTTGAGCTTGAATCTGAGGAATCCTTTATGAAAAATCCAATTCGTGTTATACACCAACATGAGAGTGTGTTTTAAGGAAACATTTTGCTAATATTTTGAGTAATATCGCAATGTGGTCGTGTTAAGGAGGAAACAAGAGGGAGGGAATATGATATGTGGGATGAACACACTATCATGATATGTTAAATTGATTCTATTTATATGGTTAACTTATAGTAAATGGGATATCCTAGGTTATCTCCCAAGCAACATTGTTCGGTTTACAGTGTTTAAACTTAATAAAATGTACAAAAGTAGGGGGATTATTTTAAAAACTGTTTAAAGAAAATAACGTAATTTAAAGTGTTTAATAGTTGAATAACCAAGTGGATTTGAAAAAAATATTAGAAAAAAGTTGTCATTTTGATTTCACTACACATATATCAATTTCATTTTTCTTAGATAATCATATAGGTTTGAAGTAATTATTTGGATGAAATTAATTGGAATCTCAATTAATTCCAAAGATTTTATTTCAATAGTTGGATAACCAAACCTCAACATGATAATATTATTGATACGGTCCAGCACTAATTCCTGGATTAATAGATTTCAAATCAGATTGACAACTCAGGATTTTGGTACTAAAAGTATTCTTTTGTTTTCCAATCAGAACAACTCAATTCACACACTCAAAACCTCACACCAATCAGTTATAAATTAAGAGAAAATAAACCACATGATTCAAAACAAGAATTCATATAATGTAAAATACAAGGAAAGTAATGTTTTAAAATCCAAATTACTAAAAAACAATAGGTAATATATGCATTTTAACTCCCTTGACATGTATTTACTCCCTCACAACGAACGTCCCCCATTAAGCCCGACATCGAGAGGAGGAAGAATCTCAGGTGGAACTCATTCTTCATCTTTGATCCCCATATAAAGATAGGGTCATCCATAACTTCTCAGATGAAGAGAAGACCCCTTTGGGTCTCTAAAATACCAGTAATTTTCCTCATATCCGAACATGAAAATGGGGTTCCCAAGGTGAGAATTTAATGCCAATGTGGGAGGTGTTTCTGGGAACCCTGATTTCATGAAACCACAAGGACCATGGTTTTTTCTGGCCATACTATCTTAAATTAGATTTTAAAAAGCTACAAAGTCGTTACCCCATGCCATGATTATCTCCACTCAATGTTGGGTATCATTTGGAGTCCTAAATCTTGAATATGGAAGAAATAGAACACACCACTTTTGAATTCATTTAGATTATGTGTCTTGAATAGATACGTCTGGATAGGCAACCACATGGCCGAATTGGGCTTGGATTCCTTCATAAAAGTTTTATAACATGAAATTTTAGATCATTCCACAAAATTTAATCCCTTTTTCATGAAGTTATTGGATAAATGATTAAAAATAGTTAATACTTTTCCTTGGGATTTAATAGAATTTTCACATTTTTCTTCTAGATCATATTTGGCCCTCCAAATCACCAAATCCTCAAATAAAATTATAAAAACAAGTTAAATTTGACTTTTTAATAATGATAAAAAAAATTGAAACAAATCAGCGGTGATATTTTTTATTCTTATTAAATTGTACAATACAAAAGTAGTTTAGCATAGTAGTCTAATGGTGAAAATAAAACAGTTAATCACGGTGCGATCACACCCCCACACCTAAACATTTCCACTCCTAGGAAAAGTCACATTTTTAAAAATTATTAATGGATATATTCCAAACATCATAATGATTTAACATTCAATGAAAATTTAATTCCTGATAGAAATGTTATCAAATAAAAAATCACACTAAGGAGTTAGTCCTAGTGATCATTGAAAAAGACACCAAAAATTTGTATTAGAACGAAATTCCAATAGATGTATTATAACAATAAGAGAAAATAAATCACAAGTTAATAATGTCAAAAAATTTCTGGGTGTGTGTGAAAATAGTTCAATGAAATTTTTTCCACATTCAATCCATTAAATATAGGCTATTTTAAAATTTCTTGGCTAAAATGATTGTGTCCCCTAATCCTTCCCTATATCGTTTGCAATCAATTTTCAAGACCCGCTCAGTTACACATTCCCAAAATTAAAAAATTAAGATCATTACCTATATATCCCCATATTTTTTACATTTCATCACACCCCTCAGTTATTATTATTATTATTATTATTATTATTTTGAAAACATTCACATTGAAACAATCTCACACAATTCTCTAAACCCTTGTTTGATATCCTCACGAGACTAATTATAATATTCATAACAAGATCAATGTTTGAGGAAGTGTGGTTTTTAACCTTTCCAAGACACAACACCTATTTTTTGTTTTTTTTTGTTTTTTTTTGTTTTTTTATAGAATACAACAGTCAAATAACAGGTACATATGCATAATTCAATATGGTATAGTAATGAAATATATCAGATAAAGAATGTATGTACTGAAAAAAATTGGGTAAATTAGATTAATATTAACCTAATTTATATTTACCTTATTTTGAGTAAAAAAATCATACTTCCTGGTTGGGTGAAAAGACTTATGGGGATTTTAAGTGACAATGTTTTCCTAAAAACATCTCACACAATAGGTACCATTGTTCTCAATATTTTTGACGTGATACTACCCTTTATATCATCGAAAGAACCAAAAATTAAAGAAAAAGTCACACCTCAATGTTTAAATCATGCTAAAACACACATTTAATTGTTGACTAATTTTTTTTTTATTTTTTTGGAAATGTGAAAACAATATGAAATTGGGAAATTCTTCATTAATTTTCAATAACATCCATGATTAAGAGGAAATAATTTTCATGATAAAGTGGGATTAAAAAAAATTAATTTCACCACAAAAGTGATAAGGTAAATGGGGGAGAAAGTGAAAATAATATATAGCAATTGAAAAAGAGAAAAATAAATAAATATGAAGAAAATTCATAACTAACCCAGGAATATAGCCATCCCCCAGACAACTATTGTGTGATGTATACTTATTGAAATGAAATAGAATCTGTGAAGGAAGGATAAAACCTGGAAAGTTTCATTCATAGATTTTTTTCTTGAACTTGGATTTCTTCCCTAGGGGACTCTAAAATGGATTCCAGAAAGTGCTTATGCTGCTTCCCAATGACAGGGAAATTGTGTTTTTTTTTCATTTTGAACCTGAATGACACTAAATAGATAAAAATTAGTATCTTTGTATGGTTGAAACCAGTATTAATGAAGCTTACAAGGATGACATATCAGCCATGCATTATAATGGAGGACCTTATTCCCCATGTGGAATTAACAATAAAGGATTTGATGATCATGGTAAACCATGCTTCATTACTTATAGATTCGAGAGATCTCATAATAATCTCAACACATTTCCTCCAGCTCCTGAATATGTAACATCCATTGAAAATCTACACCATAATGACTACAATTGCATTGTTTAATGGACCAGTAGGCATGGTTCCCTATCTCAATAGGGAGATTACCACTCATTCCAAACATAACCCTATATGTTGACATTCAATTTGCGTTTTAAAGGAATTAGAATTATCCCATAATGAATCATCGAGTTTAAGAATACATAATATTCTATTTGGTTGAACCATTTTTTCATGAATTTGTTTTACCAATATATTTCGCACATTAGCTTGACCAATGATTTCTGGGTGATAATCAGTAGGCACTCTATAACCAACCCCATACCGATGAGAAATTTATTTCATTGTTCGATTACAAAAATGATAACCACGATCATTGATTATGAACCTTGTTAATCCAAACTCAAAAAAAAATGGTTCTCTAGAATTCCACAATAATCTTAGAATCATCGGCCCATTTTTCTCACGACTCTACCCATTTTTAAAAGTACTCAAATACTCGAAGAATGTACATGTTTCCAAAGAAATTGTGAATTAGCCTCATAAAGAAAATTCCCCACACATTACAAATGTAATGGAAGATAAAGGGTATGTGTATAATTTAATTTCATTTAGATACATTCCCCATTTGTTGATAATGACCATAAGGTTTACATAAATCATAGGAATCCCAAAAATAATGTTGGAATAAAGAGACCACAATCAAATAACTTGTGAGTAATCTATTAGGGACCAAAGTGGCCCCCAAAAGAAAGAGTGTGGAAGAACCTAAAGACCGAACGAAACTCACTATCGAGAACACAACACCTAACTATTTTATCAAAACATGTGCGTAAAAGTTAGCTGTCATCCCAACTATTCTAATAGGACTCATGTTTAATACGATCATCTTGGTTTTTATTGAAAGGAGAAGGAATGAAAGATACTACCAAATAATTTACAATTTCATCATACTACGGAATAACATCTTACACTCAGTACAGTTGGTCATTAAGAAACATGTCATTTATGGAATATATAGGGATGACTCAATGATTAAGGATGGAAGTATCCAATTAATATTTTTATCCACCACATTATATTCTTCTTTCCTATCCCTAACATCAAGATTGAATTTCTAAAGTAGTTGAATCCAGAAAATGAGATGTGGTTTTGATTCTTATTTATTAAGAATATACTGGAGGGATGCCTAGTTTGAGAACATAATGACTTTGGACCCTAAAATGTATGACCTAGATTTATCGAAGGAAAAAATAATGTAAAGGAATTATTTTTTAGTTGTGGTGTAGTTTTCTTGGGTAGGGTCCAATTCCTGAGGCAAATAAAATTACATGCGGAGCTCGATCATCCCGATGTGATAAGAAAACCCCAACTGCATATTTAGAGGCATCAAACTTGAGAAAAAATGGTAATTCCCACAAAGGTGGTTAGATTACCTGGGGTGATGTGAGAATAATTGGTAATTTAATAAAAGATTCCTCACATTATTTATCAAAAACAATTTTTTTTATTAATTGGGAGAGATAGAGTGCAATATTACTAAAGTCATGAATGAAACGATGGTAAAATCTAGCATGACCTAAGAAATAATGCAGATCCCAAACATTTTTTGGGAATTGTAGGGAAGAAATTAAATCCACTTTTTATTTATTAACTTCTTATATCATCCCCAAAAATTACATGTCTCTGAATTATACCTTATTTCTCCAAGAAATATCATTTCTTATAATTTAAAATGATATTTTTTCGGTACAGTGACGTAGAAATGGGATAAGAATACTCAAACTATCATAAAAAGATGTTCCATATATATTAAAAACATCCACGAATACTTTCATGAAATTATTCAGGTTATCCAAAAAAATACTAACCATGGGTCTCTGGAATGTTCCTGGAACATTCTAGAGGCCAAATGGAATCTGTCTATATAAAAATGTGCAAATTGGGCAAGTGAAGGTTGTCTTTTCCAGATCCTAAAAGGGAAAATTTGATATTAATGTATCCAAAATACCCATCAAGAAGATAGTAATTGGACATCCCTGATATCCTCACTAGAATTTGGTCAGTGAACAAACATATGAAATGGTCCTTCCTAGTGTGTTTGTTTAGTCGGTGATAGTCTATACAGACACACCAACTATTCTACACACGATTTGGAACCAATTAATTTTTTTTCATTTTTAATTACTATTAGGCCATGTTTTTTGGAACAAATTGTACTAGAATATCCCATTTACAATCAGAGATGGGTTAAATGATTACAACAAACAAAAAATTTATTGCTTTACTTTTAACAACATTTAATAGGTTCAGGTTCAGTCATCGTTGTGCTTGCCTCAATGGTTTAGCCACATCTTTTAAAAATATATGATGTTTAAAAAATGATGCAGTAATTTAAAAAATTTCATCATCTATCCATACTAAATCTAATTTATACTCCCTAAAAATTTCTAGTAGCTAAAATTAATTATCTAGAGGGAGTGAACTAGCAATGATGACAGGCATCTTGTTTCCATTATCAATATATGAATAATTTAAATTATTATGTAGTTATATTAGTACCAATTTAGGGATATTTTGGATTAATGTGACTGTGTGTAAAATTTATAGGTCAATGATCACATCTAAATACTCAATGGTATCATCCTGGATGATTAATTATCTTTTCTATGCTTATAAGTTTCATCTATGGTCGTAGAAGCCTCAGTGTTTAATAAATCATCAATTAAAAAAAAATCCATAAAATTTTTCTAGACCTGTACAACATTGAATGCATAATTCATTACATAAAATTTCAATCATTTGATCAAAACTCATAAAGTGTATTAGGGAAATACAAAGATAAATTTTCAAAGTAATGGAGTAAATCTATATATTTAACACACATAGAGAGAGTAATGTTCTTGTGAGGGGTACTTCATGGATTCAAGGATGTTTATGTGATCACTTTACCACTAATTTATATAGATATGGTACCATCGTGGTAATTATTTATGATTTTTTATATTTTTTGGTAAAGGTCTCTCAAATATAATCTGGGCATGTCCATTCATCATATCATCTTCTATTTTAAGCACATAAAGACCAATAGTAAAATTTAAAATTCTCAACCTTACAAGAATATCCTCACACACACTAGAGGGGTTTTTATAAATTAGGTTAGCTAATTGAACAAAAATTCATGTGGTATTAAATTCCCAAACCTTCAATACAGATTAAATGGAGTGAGTCATTACATTTATAGAATCACCCAAATCATGAATAGCATTTTAAAAGGAATACTCTCTTATGGTGAAAGAAATTGATAATTTTCTTAGATAGTTGCATTTAGTAGGAATTGATGGAACGATAAATGATGATACATTCCTCCCCAATCTAACATTCTCATCACCTTTATGTCCCCTTCAGTGTGTGCACATCTCCTTTAGAAACATTAAGTATCTTGGAATTTTCTTCATGGAATTGATCAAGGGGATGTTAACCATTAATTTTTTGAAAGATTCTAAAATTTATTTATCGAGATTAGTTTCAAATTTTTTTCATGGATGGGTGGCCATTTAGGGAAATTGAAAATGAATGGTTGGGATAGGTGACTCATCAACAGAAACACTCTTTCATTTGGAAGCGCTTCTCTCAGGACATGGTTTTTCAACATTTGGACTAATTTCAACAGTTGGTATAGTGTTTTACTCATAAGGGGATGAATATAGAGGAGATTAAATTTGTATAATAAGTTGAGTTATACTATTAATGGTGTTGGAATTGACATTTCTATTATCCTTAGGGTTGCTTAGTGGTTGAGAGGGTACTTTACCTGCCCATGATTTTAGATCCCCCCACCCCCCGAGTTGGCTAGTTGGTCTAATTGTGATTTTAGGTCTTTTATGAATTATTGGTTGGTTTTTTAAAATTATATATTATCTTAATCAATTTTTTTCATCATGTATTCTAGGCTAGGATTGAGTTTATGATGGGGGTTGGAAATCCCTTTGTGGTGGATTGGTATTTTCTAGGTGGTGGTGGTGTATAACTACTCTTAACTAGTTGGTTCCATTGTCGATGAGTTTGGTTTGAATACCCCCTTTCATATAGAATTGTTTGTCTTTCCTCCCAGGATTGGATAGATAGTATGGTTCTTGCCTAATGTGTTAGTCATTGGGGTGAGCTAGAAATATTTCCTCACAAAACACAAGAAGATTCATTCGGTTGAGGGAATTGGCCATAATAGTTGGTATTAGACGAAAATATTCTATAGTGGATGGGAGGAGGATATTGGTATCTCCCATGGGAAAGAGAAAGGTGTCGGATATGGGTACTTACCTCTTAAAACTATGTGTCTGTAACACCCTGATATTTTATGAGAAGTATATATATATATATATATATATATATCTATTTTTGTGTCTTATGTTATATGAGACATCAAAGGAATATTTAATTACACACAATACTAGCTTGGCTTGTTTTACATGCAATCGCGACCTTCCACGATAGCGTGTGTTGTACGCAATACCGAGTTTCACTAAACAAAGATATTCTATTAAAATATTATATAAACTAGCAATTATGAATAGTAATACCCAATTTTTGAAATTTTAAAAATTTTATCTTTAAAAATGGACATCATTTTTGGATTCAGAAAATCGAAATTAGCTAGGGTAATATTTTGGTATTTTTCTGAAAACATTCAATTTTTTATGAATAGTGAAAACATTGGGTTACTATATAAAAACCGATTTTTTATTTAAATAATTATTTAATTAATTTAAATTTATTTTAGGTAAAAATTGATACATAATACCTATATAGGTTCAATGTAATTCAATGGATTCATTTTATAATAATTTTAGATATATAAAAATTTATTGAACTTTTCATCGTCTTTTACCCACCTCCTAGGAGAATTTGCAAATTTAAATAAAACTTCATTTTACCGCTTCTGTGAGTGGAATTTCTAAAATCTGAGAGACACGGTTAATATCAAGGAGTAAAATGTGGTTCAATAAGATAAAATTAATTTTTGTTGAATAGTAACTTTTTACATTTATTTATCACGGTTAAAAGTAAATAGGGTAATTAATGGTAAAAATGATATTAATATTACCCTAACACATGTACTAATTCTATTGGATAAGTTTAATTCGACCAAAAACAACCTTAGGAATTAAATATGACCATTTAGGCCCACTTGGATTAGATTAGGACATTTATTATTATTTCATTTAAAGAAGTGTTAAAATAGTTAAAATCAAAGTTTAATAACTAAAAAAAATTTAATGTAGGGTTATACATAATATAATTTCGACTATAAATATTTATTAGAAAGCTAAAAATCTTTTCTACATAATGGTATTATATTAACAATTTTTAGACATTAAATAATTTAATTTTTTTAATGACACAATGATGATACAGTAATTACCCTATTAATAAAATATTAACATAATTGATGTTATAAATACCCAGATAAATGAAATTTGATACTTTATATGAATTCCACTAATTTTATTGGTTAATATGACATGTTAGTAATGATTTAAATTAATTTTTTCGAACTAATCATGCTGTTATGATTTTCACAGAAATCAATTACCAAATAGTTTCAAAATTGACATAAAATAGTTTTTAAAACAAATATTATATTATTAATTGTTATTTTATTCCTAAAAATATGAGGTTAGAAAAAATGACTTAGATAAGGTTTTATATATTAATAATGAACCACTTGGGGTTCTTCTATCTTGTTATAGTATGTTTATTAACTATATAGTATATGAAAACAAGAAGACATGGTAAAAGTTAAATTATTTAACTTAGAGTTAAATCTAAATGATAAGGTTAAAATAGTAACATAAACTTTTATAAAACCTATTTGTTGAAGGGAATTCGACCTATCCCCACTTTAGCTTCGAAATAAATCAATTTGGAGCTATTATAAACCGAATATGACTTTATTATAAATTAATATTTTATGTTTTTTCTAAGGTGCCCCTCTCCTCCCATATAAGAGGGAACCTCATCCCTCTCCCCCTAACACCATTTTGAGCCTTCAATATTGGCCAAACCCTACCCATTACACTTCTCAACTTCCCTAGAAACATACTTGAGGTCTTGGTATTCTTCAAAGACCACTATTTAGTGCCCTAAGAGGAGGTTTCAAAGTGGCATGTCGAAGAAGAGGTAACATCCATTACCGATTCTTTAAAATTTACTTCTTCTCTTACATACTCTTCTTTAGTTATTTCATTATGATGTAATAACATCAGTATCCCTCATATACTGGTATTTTATTATAAATATGAAGCAACCCTATTTCACCTTCTATCGATCCTACGTAAAATGAAATCACCCCGCGTGCGTACGTACGGAATATCATCTCCACGCCGTGGTGTAATCTGTTTTCCACCACCACCTTACTTGGATGGGTATAATGGTGTAAAGAAGAACAATATGCGTTTTTTTAAAGTGATATTGATTCTGAAATAGTATACATACACTTAAATAAAATTCCACGATCATGGGAACGATATAATCACTCGTGCGTACGTACAGCCTACTGTCTCCACGATGTGATGCGACTCGTTATACCTGATCTTCATTGAATAATGATTATATAAATTAATTGAATGAACAAATATGATATATATTACACTAATACAATTCTGTAAATGAGTTATCTATAACCTAAAAATAAGAATAAGAATTTATTCGACAAAAAATGCATAAGAACATAAAGCAATGAACACCTGAATAACAAGTAGCAATGAAATATTACTAATAAAAAAATAATAATATGACCATAAATGATATAATAACAATAAATATGATTATATAATAATTCAATGACATTATTTAAATCATTATACAGGAGGTTCGGATACGTACAAAGCAAATTGGACATAAGGTAAGGGAAGATCTCACAATCTCATTTTTATCCGAGATTGTTTATACTTCAGAATTTACTGGGGCATATTTATCATCCACATCCATGTTTCCTAAATATGTAATATAATTTCTATCCTCCTAAAATTGTTTAAATCCAATTTTACCCATTGGTGAGATTTTAGTAAAAGATATGAATGGAATCTTTTTTCGTTTTTAGTACGAGGTATTTTTTGACTTTTCCGGCCAAAGTAGAAGAAGAATGTTTTTTAACTTATACGACATGAATGGATATATATGATTTCATAGAAAATTATTTCCATGAAGATTCCATTACATGTTTTCAAGTTTATTTTTAATCAACTTATTTTATTTTAAAAGTTTATGACATGTTAAGAAAGGAAAAATATTTTTGACGTAGAAAGGATATTTTCCTCATGAATGGAGTTCAAGTGTTTTATCAAAATTATTTTCCATATAAGATAATATAGGTTTCTGTTTCTATCCCTATTTTTACATTTATTTGATTATGTTATTATGGAATTAATTTTATGATGTCCTTTTATTTATATGGATTATGTTATGATGGCATGATGATTAAGAATCCCATTTGTATTACATGGGTTATGCTATGATGTATGATTTCTAATTTTGTGGAACACATAATAATGGTTTCATTATGAGATGGGTGGGACCTATATCTCCCTCCAATGCATTGGGCAAGGATTTATATCTCATGAGATAGACATTGCGGGAACAGAATGATAATCCGGATTAGTGATACAGGACTGGAACGAGGAGTGAACTTGGTTCAGTAATAGACTTTGTCTGCTATGATGGTATTGGAAATGAGCCTTGACTAATATGAAATGATTTTCTATGATTATGTGTGTATTCAAAAAAGTTTCATGTTTTATGTTATGATTATTGGGATTACATTTCACTACTATGATTTATCCCATGTTATGATATTATGTTCTCATTTGCAGGTTAATATTTTCAAAATGTTATGTTCTTATGAATATGTAATGATTGATATTTCTTTTGTTTACCCTTACTGAGCATTAGAGCTCACCATTTTGTATGTTTTATTTTCCCCAGGTCAGGAATAAGGGTATTAAGTAGGATATTCCAAAAGGGACTCTAGATATGGTGAAATAAACGGGAGACAATGTAGATGATTTATGAACTAGTTTTTTGTGTTTCCCAGTTTCTAAAGACACTATACCTATATGGTCCTATCATGGTTTTGTTATATGTTGTAATAAGTATGCTTCAATTCTGAACTAATAACCATGTATGTAATGTACGGGTCATTATAGCTTGTATTAGAGGAAAGGTATAATAAACCATTGGAAACTAGGATGTGAAAGCCTTAGTAAGAACTCTAAGGATATGTATAAACATAGAACACCATATTAGTGTTTTAGAAATGGCCATGAACAACCTATGATAAGACCTTATGTGTGAAATTTTATTTTTGATTATGTGGTTTTTCTGTTATGATTAGTATTTCTCACACTACGATTCTTGGTTTTATTCTATGGCTAGAACCCGAAGGAACCGTGTTAATGCTGAATGCGACGGTCAATGAAATGATTGTCCCCGTGAGCAACCTAATGTTATGGGAGTTGGAATTAAAAATCTTGTAGCCATGATCACATAAGTTTCTCAATTTATGAATCATGCTGGACTTCCAAATGAGCAAAGGAAGTAGCAATATTCTGTTGAATCCTTCATGAGGTAGCATCCACCATCAATCAACGGGTCTTCTAATCCATTAGTGGCTGAACAATGGATCAGTACCACTAAAATGATATTTTTAGTTCTACAATGTTCTGAACATGATAATGTCATCTTAGCAGTATATCATTTGGAAGGTGAAGCTGATCAAAGGTGGAATCCTATTAAGAATATGAGGCAAAGTGATGAAATTGAGTCCATGGAATGGGACGAGTTCAAGAACTTATTTTTCAATAAGTACTTCCCTCGTATTCTTCTAACAAAGATGGATAAGGAGTTTCTTGAACTTAAGAAAAATGATGATGAATCTGTTGGTACCTACGAAGCAAATTTTACAATACTTTCAGGGTACGCATCCAGAATTATTATCCAACCTGAGAGTAAAATCGATCAATTCTTTAGTGTCTTAAAACCAATCCTTTGATGGGCGTTATCCATAAGAGAATTCAATATCTACGAGGAAATTTTTTGATGTCCTCTCAAGGTTGAGATGGTGATTTGAGTAACCCATCAATCATATGGGTTTGATAAGAACAGGAAAATGGAAATCAAAGGGAAATCTAAAGACCACATTGAAAAGAAGATGATTTTTCCCTTATGCTCAATGTGTAGAAAGAAAAATAGAGGGAATTTTCATAAAGGTACAAGTAAATGTTTTAAGTGTAGAAAATAATGTCATCGGGCAGTTGAATATCAAAATAATGGGATGAAGATGTATAATGATGCGAACAAAGAAAGGGATACAGAGAATGCACCTCCTACACATCAATGTTTCAAGTGCAAGGAAATGGGGAATTATGTCAACAAATGCCCTAATACAAGGGTTGTTAACGATGATGGACATCAACAAACTCTTAAGTCCAGAGACAATGGAATGTAACATGCAATTTCTATAGGAGATGTGGAGTATGATAACGATGTGGTGAAAGGTACACTTACTATCCACTCTAAAGTAGAAAATGTTTTATTTTATTCTGGATCCACCCACTATTTTATTTATGATGAATTTTCTAAGGTTATCGCCATATTAACATAGTAGTTAGATATTGAGTTAGTTTTGACAACCCTAATGGCACAAATGTCACATCAAAAGTTTACAATTCTTCTCCGATTGAAGTTTGTGGGGAAGTGCATTCCAACAAATATTGTGATCCTTCCTATAGTAGAATTTGATGTGATTCTTTGTCATGGATTGGATTTCTTTATACATATCTCATATCAATTTCCAAAGAAGGGAAATCACATTTAATATTCCCGATAAATCTATTATCATCTATCGATGCAAGGATGAATATAACTTTACTGTGGAAGTTTCTTCCATCTTATGGGTCTTGATTCCAACAACTGAAGGTTATTTATCTCAAATGGTTGGAGATAAACTCATGATTACGAATATGCTCATTGTACGAGAGATTGATGATGTCTTTCCAGAGGAATTTCCAGATCTTCCACCAAATTGTAAATTATAGTTTTCAATAGAACTCATACCGGGTGCTATTCCTATTTCAAAGACAACATATAGAATGGACCCAATTGACTGAAACTTATTTTTTTATTAAAATATAAACACTTTTGAGGAAAAAGTGATAAACCATAAATGAATTCACCATGTCACCACTTCACCATTTCCTCACTTCCTCACTTCCTCACTTCCCCAAAAAACAATACAAGGAATCACAACAAACAACCTTCAAACACAATGGATGGACAATCCAAACAAGCATTAAAAATGACATACCTTCATAGATGGAGTCGAAATCATCAAGAGAAGACCGAGGTACCACGAATCATGGAACACGAACGTCATCAAAGCAGGTCAAACCACATAACTGTTCTCCTCGAGCGCCCACCGGTGCGACCGTCGACACCAGCCCAAATCCAAAACCTCGCCGGAGAACTCCAGTCAGAATTCGCCCAACCCTCCAGCGAAGTGAGATGACTCAAAGAGCTCATCCACAAAGGGCGACAAAGAAACATAACGAGGAAAGACAGGCCGTCAAGATGCTGCGCCCCACTCTGCATCCACCGCAGCGCAAACACAAACCAATCGACACTCCTCAGACCAACAAACCACATCAAAAGAGATTCACACCCAAAAGAAACATAAAGGGGGAATCCAGGAATCTGAACTCCCTCGCTGAAAAGTGCCGCAAGAACCGAACAACCCCTCTGCATCCACGAGTCACCCTTCAACAACATCTGTAGCAACCCAAAGGGGAAGATAAACCATGGAGCATGGAGATGATTCTTCATCACCCAGGACTGAAAGATCAACAATAGGTCAATGGAGCATCAATGATGAGGGGAACCGAGCTGATCTAGGATAGCAACGCCACTCTGGGCTGGAGCCGATCAGAACAAAGCCAAGGAAGAACCCTCACCGGCTTCTGAGTCGGATGAGTCACCAGAAGCTGAAGGAACTGTCAAAGCAGGAGGGAGCCACTCTAGTGACGCACCACCACAACAATACCAACATCCACAGCATAAAACATTCATATAAGAAACTGAACCACAATCCTCTGATACGCAATCCACATTCGATAACCAAAAACCAGAAAATCCCCCCACCTCCGACCCACTTCGAAGAAGATGACGAGTCATGCCAGAAAACACCCGAAGCCGAGGGCTAGCGGAGACCAGATCCCGAATCTAGAAGCCATAGCCAAGCCACATCGACACAGCACCGATGCCAAGCCACGCTGGAATCCAACTGAGATCTAGAAACCCAAAGCCCCAAGATGAGAATCTGAATCACGCCTCACCAAATCCAGCAGCGATCCTTCATCATCTGGACATGCCGACGCTGAGGCGGGATCCAGACTGTCGACGCCAATCCATACAGACGTGATGGATGGGGGAGAAGAAAACGGCATAGAGGAAACCCTAGAGGCGCGAGAGAGGAGAAAGGTGCCACTCAGAGGACAAATCCATTTCTAATGGACCCAATTGAATTGCAGTAATTGAAGAAGCAACTCCAAGAGAATCTTGATAAAGGATTCATATTCCCTAGTGCGTCACCTTGGGGAGCACCTGTTTTTTTTTTGTTAAGAAGAAAGATGGATCAATGATACTCTGCATTGATTATCGAGAACATAACAAGATCTCTATCAAGAACAAATATCCTCTCCCGCACATTGATGACTTATTTTACCAACTATGCGGAGCTCAATAATTTTCCAAGATTGATCTGCGTTCAGGGTAACATCAATTAAGGGTCAAAACGGAGAATATTCCAAAGACGTCTTTTCATACAAGGTGTGGACACTATTAATTTATAGTGATTCCATTTGGTCTTACTAATGACCCTACTATCTTCATGGATCTAATGAATAGTGTCTTTAGAGACTATCTTGATCAGTTTGGGGTAGTCTTTATAGACGATATTCTTGTCTATTCAAAGAGCATGGAAGAACATGTAGATCACTTGAGAATTGTATTAAAGACCCTAAGAAAGGGAAACAATTATTCCAAATTTACCAAGTGTGTATTTTGGTGTCAAAAAGTTTCATTTTTAGGTCACATAATCTCAAAAGAGGGGATATCTATAGATCTAGCAAAAACAGAGGTTATTGAAAGATGTTCGAGACCAACGATAGTAACTGAGATCTTTTGTTTTCTTGGTCTGGCTGGATATTATCGACATTTTGTGAAGGATTTTTCAAGGTTATCTAATCCACTCGCCTGGTTGACTCGAAAAGGAGCTATGTTCGTGTGGACGGAGGAGTGTGAAGAGAATTTAAAACAGTTAAAATGACGGTTATCTAGTGCACATGTGCTCACACTTTCATGTAGTAGAGAAAGGTTTGTGATCTGCAGTGATTCATCCAAGAAGGTATTGGGGTGTGTTATCATGAAAAATGATATGCTGATAGCTTATGCCTCGTGACAATTGAATATCCATGAGCAAAATTACCCAACTCATGATTTGGAGTTATCCGCGGTAATATTTGCATTAAAAATATGGAGGCATTATCTTTATGGTGAAAGTTGTAATATTTATACTGATCATAAAAGTTTTAAGTATATTTTGACACAAAAGGAGCTGAATATGCGCCAAAGAAGATAGTTTGAGTTGATTAAGGACTACGACTTCTCAATTCATTATCACCGTGGGAAAGCAAACAAGGTGGCAGATGCATTAAGCCAACAAGACCATGTTAGCGTATCCATGATTAGGATCACAAAAGATCCAATATTTATGGATTTACAAAGGATGGATCATGGAATTATAATGGAAAAGGAAAAATATTATCTTTCTCAAATGAATATCCAACCATCTATACATGTGAATATTAGAGACGCCCAAAAAGAAGATGTATAATTACAAAAGAAGGTGATAAATGTTCCTGAATTCAACCTTGATTGTGGTGAGATAATAAGGTTCTGGAATCGGGTTTGTGTTCCTCCAGTCCTAGAATTAAAGAAGGAGCAGTTGGATGAGGCTCGTAGTTATTCATTTTCTATTCATCCTGGAAGCACGAAGATGTATAGGGACCTGAAAGAGTACTTCTGGTGGGATGTCATGAAAAGCTATGTTGCTGAATATGTCTCTCAATTCTTGGTTTTTCACCAAGTTAATGCTGAGAGACATAAGTCTAAAGGGATGTTACAACCATTACCCATACTCGAATGAAAATGGGAAAACATCACTATGGACTTTTCACCGGACTTCCTAAAACATCCAAAGGCAATAATGCTATCTAGGTCATAGTTGATCGTCTAATGAAGTCGGCACACTTCATTGTTATTAGAGAAGATTTCTCTCTAGATCAGCTTTCCAGGATATATGTAAATAAAATGGTAAGATTTCCTGGAGTACCACATTCCATTATATATGATCGGGATCCAAGGTTTACCTCGAATTTCTCGCGAAGTCTTCAGCATACTTTAGATACATAGTTGAGTATCAACACTACTTATAATCCTTAGACAGACGATCAGTCTGAGAGAACAATTCAAACTCTAGAAGACATGTTGAGAGCTTTCTCTATGGAATTCAAAGCTGGTTGGGATAAACACATACCTTTGGTGTAATTTTCTTATAATAGTATCTTTCACTCTAGTATTCAGATGGTTCCTTAAGAAGCTCTCTATGGAAAGAAATGCAGGACTCTAACTTTTTGGGATGAAGTTGGGGAAAGAGAGCTATTAGGACATGATCTTGTTGATAAGATGGCAGAAAAGGTCATATCTATTCAACAACACATAAGAGCAGCTCAGAGTCGAAAAAAAAGTTATGCCGACAACTGAAGAAAAGACCTAGAGTTTTATGTCGGTGATAAAGTGTTATTACGAATATCTCCTCAGAATAGAGTAATGATATTTGAAAAAAGGGAAAGTTGAGCCCTTGGTATATCGGTCCTTTCAAAATAATGGATCATGTTGGGAAGGTAGCTTACTGATTGGAACTTCCACCGAATCTCTCTCAAGTTAATGATGTCTTCCATGTATCTCTCCTGAGAAAGTACATACCCGATCCTTCACATATACTAAGCTCAGATGTTGTACCGCTGGTGCAAGATCTTTCTTATGAAGAACAGCCGATAGAGATTTTGGATCGTAGCGAAAAAGTTCTACGAAACAAGACCACTCGCTTGGTGAAAGTTTAATGGAAGAACCACCCATTAGAAGAAGTTACATGGGAGATTGAGGATATGATGAGAGAGAGGTATCCTCATCTGTTTGTTACGAAGTGACGAATTTCGAGGGAGGAATTCATTTTAAGGGGGGGTAGAATGTAACCCCTTGATATTTTATGAGAAGTATATATATATTTTTTGTCTTCTGTTATAAACAACATCAAAGGAATATTTCATTACACACAACACTATCTTGGATTTCATTACACGCAATCACAACCTTCCACGATAGCGTGTGTTGTACGCAATACCGAGTTTCACTAACCAACGATATGCTATTAAAATATTATATTAACTAGCTGTTATGAATAGTAATACCCACCTTTTGAAATTTTATAAATTTTATCTTCCAAAATGGACTTCATTTTTGGATTCGGAATATCGAAATTATCCTAGGGTGAAATTTTGTTTTTTTTCTAAAAACTTTCAATTTTTGATGAATAGTGAAAACACATGGTTACTATTTAAAAACTGACATTTTATTTAAATAATTAGTTATTTTATTTAAATTTATTTTAGGTAAAAATTGATACATAATACCTATATAAGGTCAATGTAATTCACTGAAATCATTTTATAATAATTTTAGATATATAAAAATTTTATTGAACTTTTCACCGTCTTTTACCCACCTCCTAGGAGAATTTGCAAATTTACATAAAACATAATTTTACCGCTTCTGTGAGTGGAATTTAGAAAATACGAGAGACACGGTTAATAACAAGGAGTAAAATGTGGTTCAATAAGATTAAAATAATTTTTGTTGAATAGTAACTTTTTTCTTTTATTTACGACAGTTAAAAGTAATTATGGTAATTAAGGGTAAAAATGATATTATTATTATCCTAAAACATGTCCTAATTCTATTGGATAAGTTTAATTCGAACAAAAACAACCTTAGGAATAAAATATTACCATTTAGGTCCACTTGGATTAGATTAGGACATTTATTATTATTTTATTTAAAGAAGTGTTAAAATAGTTAATATCATAGTTTAACAACTAAAAATATTTTTAATGTAGGGTTATACATAAGATAATTTAGACTATAATTATTCATTAAAAAGATAAAAATATTTCCTACATAACGGTATTTTTGTTATAATTTTTAGACATTATATAATTTAATTTATTACTGGCACAATGATGATGCAATAATTACCTTATTAATAAAATATTAATATAATTGATGTTATAAATACCCAGATAAATGTAATTTGAGACTTTATATGAATTAAAATAATTTTATAGGTTAATATCACATGTTATTATTGATTTAATAAACTTTTTTCGAAATAATAATGCTGTTATGATATCAAGAAAAATCAATTAACAAATAGTTTAAAAATTGACATAAAATAGTTTTTAAAAAAATATTATATTATTAATTGTCATTATTTTCCTAAAAATTTCAAGATGAGACAACTGACTTAGATAAGGCTATATATATTAATAATGAATTACTTGGGTTTGTTTGTCTTGTTATAGTATGTTTATTAACTATATAGTATAAGAAAACAATAAGACACGGTAAAAGTTAAATTATTTAACTTAGAGTTAAATCTAAATGATAAGGTCAAAATAGTAACCTAAACTTGTCTAAAACCTATTGGTTGAGAGGATTTCGACCCCTAATCACCTTATCTTAAAAATAAATCAATTTTAAGCAATTATAACCAGAATATGACTTTATTATAAAATAATATTTTAACTTTTTCCTAAGGTGCCCCTCTCCTCCCTTATAAAAGGGCACCTCCCCCCTCTCCTCCTCACACCATTTTGAGCCTTCAAGCTCGGCCAAACCCTAAACATTTTCCTTCTCAACTTACCTAGAAACATAATATAGGTCCTGGTCTTCTTTAAAGAAATTTTTTTGTGCCGTATGAGGAGGTTTGAAAGAGGCGTGTCGAAGAAGAGGTAATATGTGTTACCGATTCATTCAAATTTACTTCTTCTCCTACATCCTCTTATTTAGTTGTTTCATTATGAAGTAATAACATCAGTATCACTCATATAATGATATGTTAATATAAATATGAAACAACCCTATTTCACCTTTTTTCCATCCTATGGACAACGAAATCACCGTGCGTGTGTACGTACGGAATACCGTCTCCACGCCTTGGTGTAATCTGTTTTCCACCACCACCTTACTTTTATTGGTATAATGCTGTAAAGAATAACTATATATGATTATTTTAAAGTGATATTGATTCTGAAATAGTATATATACACTACAATACATTTCCACAATCATGGGAATGATATCATTGCTCGTGCGTACGTACGGCCTACCGTCTCCATGATTTGATGCGACTCGTTCTACATGATCTTAATTGAATAATGAATATATAATTAATTGAATTAATAAATATGGTATATATTACACTAATACCATTATGTAAATGAGGTATCTATAACCTAAAAATAATAATAATAATTTATTCAACAAAACATGCATAAGAACATAAAGCAATGAACACCTGAATAACATGTAGGAATGAAATATTACTAATAAGAAGATAAGAATATGACCATATATGATATCAAAACAATGAATATGATTCTGTAATAAGTCAAGGAGATTATTTAAATAATTATACAGGAGCATCAGATACGTACAAAGCAAATCAGACCTAAGTTATGGGAAGATCTCACAATCTCATTTTTATACGACATTGTTTATACTTCAGAATTTACTAGGGCATATTTATCATCCACATCCATGTTTACTCAATATTTAATATTATTTATATCCTCCTACAATTGTTTAAATACAATTTTACCCATTGGTGAGTTTTTAGTAAAAGATATGAAAGAAATCTTTTGTCGTTTTTAGTAGGAGGTACTTTTTGACTTTTCCGGCCAAAGTACGAGAAGAATGTTTTTTTAAAACTTATACGGAATGAATGGATTTTTATGATTTCATAGAATATTATTTCCAGGAATCTTCCATTACAAGTTTTCATGTTTATTTTTAATCAACTTATTTTAGTTTAAAATTTTATGACTTGTTAAGAAAGGAAAAATATTTTTGAAGTAGAAAGGATATTTTCCTCAAGAATGGAGTTCATGTGTTTTTTCAAAATTATTTTCCATCTAATATAACATAGAGTTCTGTTTCTATCGCTATTTTTACATTGATTTTATTATGTTATGATGGAATTAATTTTATGATGTCCTTTTATCTTATATGTATTATGTTATGATGGCATGATGTTTAAGAATCCCATTTTTATTACGTGGGTTATGCTATGATGTATGATTTATGATTTTGTGGCACACATAAGAATGGTTTTATTATGAGATGGGTGTGACCAATATCTCCCTCAAATGAATTGGGTAAAGATTTATATCTCATGAGATAGACATGGCTGGAATGGAATGTTAATCTAGTTCAGTGATACAGGACTGAAACGAGGAGTGAACTTGGTTCAGTAACAGACATTGTCCGCTATGACAGTCTTGGAAATGATCCTTGACTAATATGAAATGATTTTCTATGATTATGTGTGTATGACAAAAATTTTCATGTTTTATGTTATAATTATTGGGATTACATTTCACTACTATGATTTATCCCATGTTATGATATTATGATCTCTTTTGCAGGTTAAGATTTTAAAAATGTTATGTTCTTATGAATATGATATGATTGATATTTCTTTTTTTTACCCTTACTGAGAATTTGAGATCACCCTTTTATATGTTTTATTTTCCCTAGGTCAGGAAGAAGGGTATTAAGTAGGATATTCCAAAAGAGACTCTAGATATGATGAAATAAACAGGAGAGAATGTAGATGATTTATGAACCAGTTGTTTCTGTTTCCCAGTTTCTAGAGACATTATACCTATATAGTCCTATCATGGTTTTGTTATATTTTTTAAGAAGAATGCTTCAATTATGAAGTAAAAATCATGTATGTAATGTATGGGTCGTTATAGTGTCTGAATTCTTCTCAAATTCTGTAGATTGCACCTCCTGGACACCTCAAATGGGTACACTGAATGATGAACCAAATTATTGAGTGTTCTACTCTATTTTCTAAATTAGGGTTCTTGCAGAATTTAGGGCCTTACAAACTAGTGTACCACCTGTAGTAGAATCAAACATATTTCAATTAATAGAAATTAATCCTTTATAAAAATACTGAATTAAATATTGATCCTTTATTTGGTTCTGTGGTCAAATTAAACAAATAAATTTAAAACATTCCTAGTATTCATAAATATTTTCCCCTTTAAATTTAATTATACCACTTATTCAATTATTTATTGTTGTATTTCTAGATTCTGGGAAGTTTTTTTCAATAAAAATGAGTTTCATGTATACCCAACCTCTAATTGGGGAATTAACATAATACAACTAAAATTTTGAAGTATCTTCATATGAAAAAAGTAATTCCCTATGATTTACTTATTCTTAATCCAAATTAGAAGGTTGTAAGATTGAAAACACAATTTTAAATTATTTTAAATTCTTATGTGGGTCTTCTCTTGTGAGTCCATGTAATCTTGGAGATAAATGAATTAAACTGAATTTAATCTCCCAATTGGATGCCTCACCTTTCATTTGAATATATATTGGTTGGATATCAACATTAGTTGAGGTTAGTTACTTTAATTCTTAGTTATTTTAATACATTTTATATAGGTTTATTTCAATTTTGATGTTGGTTCTAGAAGAAGAATATGAGGAAATATGAAAAAGTGTGTTAACACTTTGTGTGTCCTCCTTCAATGGATTGTTTGCTACTTATTGGTTTGGATGTCATAAGATATTCTCTGGATATTGTTCAAATGGAAGTAGTTTCTCAGATAAATATTTTTCCACACCAAAGGCATAAAAAATTATTATTTTAGAAATCCACTAAAAATGATGTACGAATACAAGTGAACAAATAATTACAAATTACAAAATATTTTTACAAAAAACACACACTAAAAATAAAATCCCTCCTCGACAATGGCACCAAAATTTGAACATTCTATCATGAAAAATCAAATTTATTATGTTTTTAAGGTTTATTTATAGAATATTTTACACCCTAGGTCATGTCTCAAAAAGAATTTATTGGTTTAGAGTGTGTATTCTTAATACAAATTTCTAAAAGAGTAGGGTTGTTTTGAAAAACGTTATAGGAAAATAACATAATTTAAAGAGTTCTATAGTTGAAAAACCAAGTGTATTTTGAAAAATATGTTAAAAGGGGTAATTTATATTTCACACCACCCATATCTACTTAATTTTTCTTATATATTCATGCAGGTTTGAATTAATTATTTTCTTGAAATTATTTGGAATCCCGATTAATTCCTAAGATTTTATTTCAATGATTGATGAACCAAAAATTGACATGAAAATAATATTACCAAGTTCCATAAATAATGAATTGAATAAGATATTATAATGAAAATAGAAATATATTGAAGTTAGGTATTAAAAGGAATCTTCTGTTCTCCAATCAAAACAACACATGTCACACACTCAAAACCTCACACGGACCGGTTAGAAATTAGGAGAAAATCAATCGTATACATCAAAACAGGAATTAAAATAATTTAAGATACATGAAAAGAAATATTTTAACACCCAAATTACTCCAAAAAAAGTAGCTAATATATTCATCGTAACTCCCTTTACATGTGTGTAGCTCCCTCACAATGAACTCCCACTATTTTTCCTGACATCGAGAGGAGGAAGAATCTTGGGTTGAAATCCATATTCAAACATGATCCCACTATTAGGATAGGGTCATAAAGAATATATAGGATTAATAGAGGACTCCTTTATGTCTCAAAATTTCTAGAGATTTTCAACATGGCCGAACTTGAAAATGGGGTTCCCAATGTTCCTATTAATTGGCATTGTGGAAGGTGGTTTTTGGCACTCAAATTTCAACAAACCACGTTTCCCATGGTTTAGGGTGGCCATATTGTATTAATTCAGATTAAAAAAACTAAAAGATTATAAACCCACGTATTGACAATCTCCACTAAACGTTTGGAATCATTTGGTGGCCTAATGATTGTGATATGGACAAAACAGTTCACACCACTTTTGACATTGTGAAGATTTTGTGGCATGGACGTATTAGTCTATATGGGCCAACAGATGGCCACATTGGGCTTATTTTCCTTCATAAAAGTTGTATCCAATGATTTTTTAAAGTCTTCCACAAAATTTCATCCTATTTAGTGGCACTTATTTCAAGAAATGTTCCAAATATTGGACAGCTGTCTTTTGGGATTCAATGGAGTTTGGACCATTTTCCTTCTGGGTCATATTCAACCCTCCAAATCATATCCTCCTATAATAAAACTATCCAAAAAAGTGAAATTTAACTTTTTTATAGTGATAATCAAAAAAATAATTTAATGAAATATCAATTTAACTATGTTATTATTTTTATAATTTTGAATACACAACTAGTTTAGCATAGTGGTGCAATGGTGAAAATGAAACAGCGATTTGTAGTGCGACCACGGGCACAGTGAATCGATATTTTTACCTTGGAATCATAGATATACTTGGGATTAAAGATAATGTATGAGATATTATTTTTTGGGTAGATTTTAAGATAATTTCCTTTCTATATATGTCGTATGCACATTTTATGGGACTCTTTTAAGTCCTTTTTGTTATATTTTGGTCTTGTTTTTTATGGTCGTTTAAGGTTAAATTGGAGAAGTTTGAATGCCCAAGGTGATGTTTATAGTCAGTGCATGGTTATGTAAAATAATAATAATTTCCCTAGAGAACCATGCACCCTATTTTTGTGAGATAATATGTGGCAAATGTTTGGTTCCTAGTTTGGCGAAAATGTGTGTCCACCCTCTCAACCCACGCACCCTGAAATAGTGGGAGTTTGAATGGCTAGAGCATGGATTATAAAACCATGTGATATTCAAGAGAAACCACACACACCCCTAGTTATATTCACATTGTTAAGGAACATTATTTTTAATACGGTGTTCCTCTACCTTGGAAATCATGCCCATGATATTTAACTTCCCATAATTTTAAAAAAGTTTCATGAACCCCTCGATTTAAACCCCTATTCACCCCTACTAAACATAACCCCTATTAAATAAATTATAGAAGCTCCTGGGAGGTTTCCCAGACTCTTAAAAATTATTTCTCTATAATTCAAATATCTGATTTAAGGATAACATCCTCTACGGTATGTGTTTTCTTCCCTGTTTGGTTCTCTCTGTCTCTCTCCCGTCTCTCTTTCCTAAAAAATATCAATTATTTTCCTCTATAGAAGATAGTTTAGATCCTATATTTTTAATTCATATTAATCCATTGGATCAAGCCATTATAGTTTTGATTGTTCTGCATCAATTTAGGGTTTTCATTTTTTCAAACATCCATCAATTATCATGATGTGGGTTGTCTAATTTTCGAATCCCATAGTCTTGATTATAATTGCCTATATGAAATTTTGAGATTTCACTTTCCTCATTAAGAAATTTCATTCTAAATTAAATAAATTAAATAAATTACCCATGAGAAAAGTAAATTGAAGAAACGTGTGATAATGAAATTGATTTAGTAAAGGGATTAAAAAATTTATAGAGACCCTTGGGGTGTTTTGATATGATTGAAATAATTAGCTATGATAATGAATAATAATTGGTTGGAAATATGGAAGCCTATAAAGTGATATTTGAGACCGAGTTGTGGTACAAGGATTGATACTACAGATACCCATTAGGTAAAAAACTATCACTCATTCCCATCCTATATATATAAGTCATTTGATCACTATGTTTTGGGAAAGGTAAAAATACTCCAAATATCCATAGGGTGATAGACTACTAATATAGGGGCCCATTTTTTGTATATGAAATTGAGAGTAAATGAATAATTCGAACCCATAATTAAATGAAATATGTTATTTCTTTATGGATAGTTAAGAATCGGCCATGGGCCAAAGAAAGTATTAATGGTTAGGGTGTCATCGTAACCCTGAAAATTATTTGGATAATTAAAGAAAAATTTTATGTGAACACTGTGTAGTTTATTTATGATAATTTATTCTTTATACAACTACATACATTGTTATAAAATAGACATTTATTTAGATGAAATTACTAGTGGACTATAGTGTTTTACTCACACCCTACTCAGTCTATCTGATCAGTTCTCCGATATTCTTAATATTTGTAAGACATGGTAAAGGAAAGAGAATTATGTTAGTTGGATAATTTGGGATAAATAATAGATAATGGAAGCATAAATTATTTGGGTACCGTTTTTGGAGTTGTTAGTGTCTTTATTATGGGTTTTAATTTTTAACATGAAACTTATCGTGAAATTTCATATCTATTACTTTATTATTGGACATTATTACCATGTTTTGAGATCAGCATGTGATTTTGGTATTTATTATTATGGAATTATTCTTGATATTTCCATTATTGTTTTACTATTGTTTATTTCTTTTCAATGTTGATATGTTTTTATAAATAGGGCATAATGTCAGCATTATTCATAAATTCTACCCTTACTATTAGTCAGTAGAATATTGTATATGGGGAGGTACACCTAAGGTCATGTAACTAACTAGAACGGGACACCGACATGTGGCACTCGAGTCAATATGTTACCATTTTTTAATAAATGGAAAATACTTACACCACAGAAAAATTCATATGACTGAAATAAAATCCTACATGTGTTATAGAATAGTTATACGATCTAGACATATTTACTTATAAAAATATTCACAAATTCTAAATTCATATATTGAACTGTGAAGTCATACCAATTGTATTAAAATTCTCAAAAAAATTCTAAAAATTATACAATTTTTCGGAAAAATTACGTTTTACTAAAAGTCAATTGAATGAAAAATCTATCTATGAATGAAGTAATTGATGCTTTAATAGTAATAAAAATGATTGTTAAAATATTTATAGGTTATTAAGTCATATTAAATTAACCATATGGGTTTCTTAAAGGCCTACGATGAACGTAGTATGGTATTTACAGTCATATAAAAATTCCAAAATCATACATTGTTATTGAGAGTCATACGTCCAACACTTTCCTTTTCAAAAAAACATAATAAAATCACTTTAAGATGTTTTTATATATTTTGACTTTCTAAATATTTTTTACACTTGATTTATTATTTTAATTATTCTATAAATTCTTATTAATTATTTATATGCATAGAAGAACTATTTGACATTGTTTTATATAGATTAAAATTAAAAATTTGTGGATAAAATGAATTACATTTTTTATGTTTCTTTCTTGGAAAATTTTGATTTTCAAATTTGAATTATTCAAAATATGAATTGTTTTTTTCACATGACTCATTTTTGTATTCCATGGAATATAATATAAAACTATACTAAAGTATTAACTATTTTAATGAGATCATTTTATAGAATATTTTATTTTGAAAGATTATAAATTTTTTCCCCAAAATTGAATTTTCTTTCAACATTAATAAAATAGAAATGTGTAACTACATGACATAAGAAAAAATTAAAATTCTATTTATGTAATTATATTTTTTAATGAATTATGTGTTTGAAGGAACTATTTATATAGATCCAGACAGAACCAGTATTAATAATGGTGATATATGATATTTGAATTGTACTATATGACATTACTTTTCAACCACAATATATTGGTCTTTGGAATAAAGAACTTCATCATACTGATCTTATATTCCCAAAGTGATCCTTATTGCTAAACCTAAATCTCTTAGTGAACAACTATTTTCTTGTAGTGTTGTGCTTCCATATCTTATTTCTATGTTTATTGTATGTTGTTTATGTTTTCTATTTCAAAAGTAGGACTATAGTGTTAGGGCTATACTGCCACTAAAAAAGGTATATTGGGTTTTTCCTTTTTCCAATAAAAGGCAGAAGATTTTTTTTTATTCCATGGTCTTTACCAATTCAGGGTCATTTTTTCCCCACATTTAAAGTATGGTCATGGGTTGTGACTCCATGTGAGAAAAATGTATTATAGGGTTTTGTTCCTCTAGATGTAAAAAAATAATTTCAAATGGTTATAACTCCATTTAAAAATAATTTATATTATATATTTTGTGAAATATTATCAGGATGTGGGAGTGAAAGGTAGAGTTTTCCTAGCTTTGGTCTGAACTACAATAAAAAAATTTTTGTTTATATTTTTTTAGACTGCATAATTTACTTAACTCTAATATATGTTTTAAATTTTTATAAAGAGTTCAATTAACCTTCCTCTTGGTCATTCGACCATCTCACATATAAATAATACAATTGGTATCATATATTATACATTGAATGGATTTTTAGATTTTTTTTATATTTTTGATAAATATATACTAGAAATAACCATATAAGTAAAACATCTATTTGAGATGCAAGGACTATGTTCTAATGATATTTTTCTGAAAACGTTATTCCACTTTTAGGGTAATTATTATGCATATTATTCTGTTTTTATAGAATCATAGCTTACACAACTATGTATTGACAATATGAAACCCATGATAAATACTCACAAACTCCCTTAGGGTGATCCTAATACCCCCACTATTTTTGATTCTTTGAATATGTAAATAATTTTAAAATCATTAACATAATATATTTTACTATTCATTGAAATGTATTCATTCAATTTTTAATGATTAAAATCAGACATGATATATGTAGAATATTGAAAAATACTCACTATAGTTCTAAAATATTAACTAAAACTAAGGTTGGTGTGTTAAGAAAAGACTATTAATATTTTTAAATTGGTTATAATGAAATTATAAATCAAATATTTCATCATTCAACTAGAATTATAAATAAAAATATATCATTAAGTGACAATCAAGATAAATAGTTTTAGATTAAAGATTAGTAAAATAACTACTGAAGAAATCGCAACCTAAGAAGGTTTAAATTGATGAAATTAATAATTTTAAAGAATATACACTTGAAGAACATATTATTCATTTATTTCAAAATAATATATAATTGAAAAACCTAGGTGAGGAAGAATATTTGAAGAAAAAATGAGTGTATATGAAATCAAAGATAAATGTTAACACTTATATCGTGGATTCATAATTATAAGTAAATTAAAGGATACCTCTTGTAGATATATTGAGATATACCAAAGAATAAGATTCAATTAAATAATCTTGTTCAAAAAATGAATTAGAAAATAAAATTTTATGGATTCATAGAATCAGGTAAGTGATTTTGAAAATTATTCTTCAAATTTTAATTTTAGAGATCATATTATGGGTAAATATTATAATGGAAAAATAGATTTTAAAAATATTTTTTCAAAATTTAAAATATACACATGAAACACTAGAAGAGTTATAAAAATAATATTTAAGAAAAGTAGATTAATCTTAGGAATAATATTTATACATACAGTTATAAAATATGGGCAGACATGGAAATCGTTCAAAAGAAATATGAGAAACTCATTTTTTAGCATTATTAAAATGATGATTCTCATGAAAGAAAATTTAATGTTGTTTTAAATAAAATGATATGATGAAAATTTAAGTGGAATATTTAAAGACATATTTGTATATAATTTTTCAAATAGTTTAATGTACAAAAAAATGTATGATTGAATATAATAAAGAAAATTAACAGTTCACATGGATATGATAGTCAATTACGTAAAATTTATAATACATTTTTTTTGTAAAATGTTCCCTAGAAAGTGTTTCAGAAGTTACTTGTTTTAAATTTAGAATAATGGTAAAATTTGTAAATGAATGTTTATTAATATTTTCACAGTATCTTGGACACGCAAAATTCATTACAGAAAAATCTATAACATCTAAATAACATGTTAAAATTTTCTAAATGATGTATGTATTTCAAAGAAATGTTTTTCTAGCCCACATGAATACAAATTTTCAGGGGTATCAAAATCATTTTACAGTTGTCCTTGAAGGATATGTTCATTTGATGTACCAAAAAGGAAACATGGTATATGAATATTCGATATTATATGAAATGTAAATATAGGATAGAAATGTAATATTTGTATACTTAATTATAAGAGGGATGAATTTTCATTTTAAAAACATTAATTTTTAACCTTAAGATACCTTTTTTTATCAATGTTAAACATATTAGAATCAATTAAACCCTATTTTTATGTTTAAGGAAAAAAATTATTTTAATAATGATGTGTGATGATATAAGTACACATGTATACTTATACAAGATTCTACCTTAATGTTTATAGAAAATTAAATCATTGTTACAATAAATGAGAAAATATAAGAAACACTTTCTTAATGTTACAAATAGAAGAATAAATTATAATTACAGTTGAAAGAGTATAAATATTGTAACCCATAGAATAGGTCATCTAAAACAACTTGGATAAAGGTCCCTTGATTTATAATTTCAATAATTTCTATTATACGCACCCTAGTATAATCCCTCAATATGATGATCGGCATTTGTCATGATATCCTCACAAGCCCTCGATCTGTAAAGTGATTTACACCTCTGTATTCCTTCAACTTGGAAGCACATGATTAAGTAGGAAATCAAAACCTATGTCTTCCTTCATCTTTGAAGACCTCAATTGTATACATCAATAATCATAATCTTATAAAGGAAAAAATTCATGTTGATGATTTATGTTTGATGAACAAGTTGTTTGCATCTCAAACTCTTCATGTCCTTCAAATAAAGAAAATCTTGAAGAGCTCCCACAAAGTATCAATTGTCACATATGTTCACACCCTTGAAATCATTCTAATGATTGGGTATTTATGGAAAATGTTTCCAATGGTCGAATTCTCATAAAATGGTCCTATTTTTTCAAATATTTAAGAGGGACCTATATAAGTGTCACGTACATTGGTCAATAATAACTGATTACATGACACCATTCTGTATAAAAATATATCAAAAGAATAATTGATTATATATGAATCTATTTATATAAAACACTATGTAATGGAAAAATAGTACCATTATGAAAAATATAAAATGTTACTTTAACAAAATATTGTAACATTATAAAAGTTATAAAGACAGTTTCTTAAAAAACATAAATACTTCAGAAATATATAACATCAAATCTAGAAATAATTGAGAATAGTAATTGATGAAATGTAAATCATATTCCAAAAATTAGGTATTACAAAAATTAGAAACAATGAATCAGATTCATCTTTTTAATTTAATCATAATTTAAGGAAGTGAATCAGATTCAAATATTTGAGAGAATCAAAATCAAAATTATGGGCAATTTGGAATTGAGAAACAGAAATTGTATTTGATTTTCTGCGCGATTCATAATGGAGAAGCAGAAATAAGAATCACATTTCTTTGAGAATTGGAATTGAGAAAGAAAGGGATACTGAGTTTCATAAAGGATCCAATTTATTATTTTGAATTAAAGAAAATAATGTGAGACATAGCTATAAAAACATTAATATAAATTTATTTATAGATATAAATAATTATAAGAAAATGTGTTTGTGATTTGAGAAACAAAAAGGAATGATAAAAAGTTAGAAGCAAAATTTTGACTCAAAAGTCACCGCCTTTTTTTATAAATCACAAATAATCAATTTAAGAAAAAGACTATTAATACTGAAAGAGTTCTTATTTATAATTTAAAGAAAAACTTATCTCCCCCTCAGTTTATTACCTAAGATGAATTAGACTAACTCTCCATTCGTTTAATAAGTCTCCCTAAGAATCATGTTCTAATATTATATATTTTTATTATTTAATAAGTAATTATCTCCCCCTTACTTTAAGGATGTATTATTTAAACAATTTACTCCTTAAAATAATAATATTTTTATGACATTTTTCTCCCCCTTTGTGATTTTTAAAAAAGGAATGGGGAATGGTATTATGTACCTGAAAAGTTAGAAAAGAAACTAAAAAAAATAGATTATAATAATACATTAATATTAATAATGTTTTATAGTAAATGCTCTGATATATATAAATAGTCATCATTTCTTTCAAATTAAGGGTCTGATCAGAGCCTTCAACTTCTTGAGCTCCTTGGGATCATCTTGGAACTTCGCAAGGATCACATCCTAATTATGACTCTTCTTCTAATGTTTTGAATCTTTTCTTGCTTGTTCTTAATTATTTATTAACGAGTTGTAATATTTTATTTATATTACTTATTATTTTCATCCACTTATTCTATATAAGCTTTCATTATTTTAACATATTGTGAAAGAGAATTCAGTTTCCCATACAAATCATTTTCTTCTTGCAACCAAATAAAATGCTCTTCATTTAACCTTTATGAGAATATGAATGAATGATTATTGATATTGGATTCAGATTAATTGAAATAACCCATTAATATCTCAAAAATATCATTTAAAGAGTTAAAATAATTGTAGATGTGACTTTACCACTTCATTATATGGTTCCAATAATTCCTTAGAAAATCATAATTATGAACTATGATTTTGAAAATCATCTTCAAGTTTTATAAACTCCTCCATGAAATTTTTTGTTGATTCTAATTTCTGATATATTAAATCTCGAATAACTTGACATCTTAACTCAAGTTAATTAATGCAAGGAATGGAGTTCACTAATTTTTATAATAACTAATCAACAATGTTTTCTCCTATATAGGAGGAATCTATTTCTAACTCTGATTCATATTGTTTATATTTTCCAAACTCTACTCTCTTTCCATTATCATTATTATATTCTATTTTCCTTGACTTCTGAACTACATACCTTTCATCCAAAACATAAATGAATTTATCATCATCATCATCCTCATCTTGATTTAGATTATTTCCACTAACATCATCTTGACCTTCACCACCTTCATCATTGGACCTTATTTTTTGAACTTCAATTTCAATAACATTTTCCTTATGATCTAGATACATGTGGATTGATTTTCCTTCTAAGGAAGTCTTTGATGAATAAGATTGGTATGTTCTTAAAGATATCCTATCATAATGTCTCTTCCTCTGAGTTTTTTAAATATGATTAATCTCATCATCACTTTCATTCTATTGAATGTTTTCTTCATCATCTTCTTCTTGATATGTTTCTTGAACAATTGGAACTGAGCTTCAGAAAACTTATTTTCCATTTATTGATGGGGTAGCCTCAACTGAAACTTGTTGAATTTGTTGAGGGAGTTCAGTTTCTTGCAAAAAGGACTCTAGAACATGAATATTTTCTGAGGAACATTCAATATCTTCCAAAAATTCCTAATCAATATCATATTCGGTTAACTTTTCTCTAAGCCTATTCTCCTTTTCTTGTTTCCCTAGTTCCTCAGCTTCTCGGATTTTCAAAGAATAATATTCTATTAGATCTATGAAAAACATTTCTTCTCATTGTTTTCATTCCTCTTTGTCTTCTCTCCACTTTTCTACAACATCATATGGGTATGATTTATATTGCTTCAACATTGTTGGTTCTGTAGCATGAGCTTATTTTTGAGGTTTTGATAATTATACCTTTCTTTTATTAGGATCATATAACTATTTCATTGATCTTTATCAAAAATATTTGGTTTTTTCCAGATAAATTAACAAATTAGTTTGTATTATCACTAAAAGAATATTTCATTATTTTAAGAGTTTCATCACATAAAAGAATAATCTTAAATTTATTTGTCTTTGAAACACATGGAATGTTACAGAAATTCAAATAGCTTATGATAAGCTTGGAGAAGATTGCAGGATACATCAAGAGAGGTGATTTGAATGACTCATCCTTAATCTTGATAATAATAAGAAAGATATACTTTATCAAGTTAATCATTCTTAGATTAACTAGAAAATCCATCAGGAATATATCAATTATTTCTAGGGTATCCTTTTCTCATTTTCTTAGGATTAAAAGACCATGCATCCATAACACCGTGATTTTGTAGTTACACAGAACATAAAATATATTTGGTTTCTTTATTCCTTTAAGAACTAAGAAATCGATAACCTTTACTATATTAAAGGATCATTTTGAATCCGAAAACATATGACTGTAATAGTAAGCTTCTCCATCATAAGATATCTCGAGGACATTTTCAACTTTCTTATAAGAAAAAGTATAAATATTTCCATTAATCTTGAAGTGAAACTAATCCTTTCCTCCTAAATTGAATAACTAAACGAACTTATATAATTACATAACCAAATCCTCATAAAGAAGATATTTTCTACCTTTTTTCATAGCAATGCAAATAATTTCCCAACCTTGAAACATTATGATCTTTATTATCAAAGAATCATACTTAAAGAAGTATTCCCGATCAACTAGCCTTTATTTGAAGATTTTACGATCTTTATGTTCCTTATTTGCAGCCATTGATGTCTGAGAGGATATTGATAAAGACATTCAGAATGAAAAATATCTAGAAACCGGAATTAGAACATTGATAAGAGATATAAACTCTAAAAGAAATTATATAGAGTTTGATGTGGGACGTTGGGGGGATCCTCCTTTATATAGGCATTGAGATGATGGTTTAAATTCGAAGAAATATCAAATGGTTATCATTGATATAATCTAATCTGACGGTTGTGATTGCTCTAAAGAAGGATTATAGATTCCAATTTATTTAGGTTTTAAGGAAATAAATCAGATTTAAGGAAAGGTGAATCCAATGAAATTTTTCATTGAACAACATTGAAATTCCTACAAAAAAAATTGAAACTAATAGATATAACTAGGAAAATGTACTTATCGGAGTTATAATAAGATTTTCAATTATTTGATAAGATTATTATTAGATATCACATATTCTAAAATGTTTTATTAGGTTCTGAAAAACATTATTAGGTTACGAAATACATTATTAGGTTTCAAACATTTTGTTAAAGGAAATAAAATATACTCAGCTAATGAAAAAGAATATCTTAATATTGGGAGATAGTTTGAATAAAAAGTTTATATGAATGATTACCTTATAGTTATCATTCCAAATTTCTTTTAATGTATTCAAATATAACAAAATGTAATGATTTTGTTAAAATACTGGCAATATGTTCTTAAAATTATGAGTAATTGTAAAATAATATCACCATTAAGTATGTGATATCTTGGAAAGTGATACCTAATATCTATGTGCATTGCATAAGAGTAATCTATAGGGTTTTTTTAAGGATATAGAAATAGTTTTATCACATAGTATCTGAGTTTTAGTAAAACTCATTATATAATAAATGAGTGTGTGTGTTGCATCCACAACACATGAGCACAAAAACTTCAAGCTGCTATATATTCATCTTTTGTAGTGGAAAGTGATACAGAGTGTTTTTTTGTTACATGACCTAGAAAATAATGATTCCCCTATGAAATGAGAATTTCCAAATATACTTTTTCTATTCATTCGACAACCACAAGATTTAGTATCCTAAAAAAATTATAACAAAATAATTCCCATAAAAAATAGAAAAGTCATAAATCCATAGTTCCCTTTAAATAGAGAAAAATTATTTTCAATCCTTTTAAATGGGATTATTTTGGATTAAATTGATATATTAAATATAATCCTACTGAAGACATTAAGTCTGGATGACTACCAGTTCTGTATTGTAAACATCCTATCATGCCCATAAAATATTTTTTATCTACTAGTTTCTTATCTTCATCATGATCAAGGGAATTTGAGGTACTGATTGGTGTACATTATAAGGCCCCAACCTTAAACATTACATAATCTTGAGTTACTTCATGAAAAAATGTTGAGGATCGTTTCAGGTTTAGAGTTTTAGAGAATTAGATCATAAATAATGCATTACATTCCACATTTAAACAAAGTGGTTACATAAAATATAGTACTAATTTTTCCCATCAATGGAAACATATTTAAAATAAAACATGGATTCTTTCTTGACACTTCCTTGACACTATCATCACATCATGTACCTTTCCCTTGACATGTGAAAAACATTTCAAAAACATGGGATGAGCATAAAAAGCTCAGTAAAGGATATAAAAGTACGAAATGAAAACATTAGTCCATGTATGAAATCATACTTTACTCATAAAACATAAAAATTTTAACATATCTCATCAAATCATGAATAAATCACATAATTTATAATACATAATGTAACTTGAGGCATTCATAAAATTCTTACATAGGGAGTAACCCTCATGGTTACGTTTGGAATACCCATCACAGTATATTCCCTAAATCTCTTCAGAGAAACCTAAAAGTTTAAACCCTTCCCGTTAACCAATGCATTAGCGAGCTATATTCGGGTCTCCCACCCTTAGTTTATCACAGAACCACCCGTCTTCATAAACAATGCCCAAGAACCATAACATAATCGTATCACAAAAAAACATGCATAAAAGAAACATAACATTTCCACATTTCAATCACAAGATATCAATACAAAACATGGATATAATAAAAACATTATGAAAACCATTTTCAATACCAAAATAAATGAAAAGTAAAACATGGTATTTATTTTTCACTTAAAAAATGTATGGCTTGTAGAGGAAGCTGAAACTCAAATAATGGTCACGGTGGCGGAGAAGTCATTGTCGCCGCATATGTACGACAAAAAAATAACTTTTTTAGCTTAGTAAAATGCTTCGTATAAATAGATTCCTTTTGAATACATGTAAATTTCAAAGAAGTTTATACACCATATATAATAAAGTTGTGTATAAAACAAAATATGCCTCAATGAAAGGAGATTGAGACGAAGTCCCATACCTCGGGTCTAACATGACTCGATCGTTGTTTAACGTCCTGAATAATAAACATGAGTTAATTTCTACATTCTTAAGAACCTTTTTCAATTTCATTATTCCTTTTATATCACTTATTACCACGTTATGAACACTATGTAATTATTTATGTTAATAATGGTTGTTTTGTCGATCATTGGTACTTGAGTCAAAAATAAACTCTTTATAATTACGAGTTGTTTATGTGGTAAAATATCCATTATATCCAGAATTATATTCATGATGTATATATAATATATAAATATATATCCAGTATATACGTGAATTTATAATATTACATAACATTTAGAGGTAATAAATGAAATGCACCGTTCATGGAGACGGTTAGTCGTACGTACGTATGTACGCTACTTTCATTTATATTTCCTATTTAATGGAATTTAATCATAATGATATAAAGGTATATTATAATTACATTATAATATCATATATAATATCATTAACTCCATCCTTTACATGTCCCACATATGGCATTAACGAATCAAATCACTTTGAGGGGGCGGCAGTCCGCACTTCCTAAAATGAAGATATCGCGTTTACCCACAATGGAAGACATAAAGGTATGCCATAAATGGAAAATAAAAAATATTAAGGAAAACTTATACATATTACATATCATATACAAATATAGTTACATATTAATGGCCACCTTTTAAGGTGTTATAAGAATATTGAACAATCATCATTTTGTGAGACATAAATTTTCCATCCACAGAAACAGTATGGTATTTAACCATTAGATGTAGGTTTTTGTAAGTGTATATTGAATAATTATTATAAAAACATCCTAGTATATTGAAAATACTGGTGTTGTTACAAAAGAAATTAATAAAAAGAGTTTAGGGGTTGGAGAAACAAAATAAAACAAAAGAACAATAGAGAAGACTTTACCTTTAAATTGGGTAACTGCTCTTGGTTTGTACCAAAATGGTTTCTTGAAGAGATTTATGCCTATGTTAAGGCTTCTAGGATGAAGAGAGGGATGTAGAGAGATAAAATGAGCAGAGTATGGCCGAGCCAAAGGCTTCAGAAGTGTGGGTAAGGAGGTATAGGTGGGGGCCTTTTATAAGAGGATAGGAGGGGCACTCTTGGAATGTTATAAAATGTTCCTTTATATTGAAATGTGTTTCGGATTTAAAAGGTCCCACATTGATATATTCCTAGGTTATGGTGATAAGAGTTATAAATATACTCATACAATAAGACTTTGACAAGTTTATGTCTTAGATTTTACATTATCATTTCATTTTATTTAAATCGTTCATTAATGAGGTAATCGTTGCATCATCATGATGTAATAAATAATTTAACTTATTTAATGTATAAAAATTATAAAAAAAACTACTATGATGTATGAACTATTTTTATCTTTCCAATTAATATTTATATTCCAATAGATCTTTTATGTAGACAAAATTAAAAATGTTTTACTCAGGTGATACATTCTTTGTTATATTTAACTTTCTTAAAAAATAAAAAGATAAAAAGTCATTATCACACAAACTTGATTCCATGGGGTCCCCAAGATTGGAACAAGGCATCCCATGGTCGTTCATGACAAAATAAGTAGCATTTGAACACATTTTGGGGTCATTTGTTATTATTATGATATTATTTTATTATCCTTAACTACCCGATTACAAATTAATCAAGATAATTAAAGATAATTACCATCGTTACAATTCATAATGTCCGAAAACAAAAGAGTCTTGATTACATAATTTGGACCTTATGATTCAAAATATGTAATCCATTTTTCCAAATTCCAAACATATAAATTGAAATAATTAATTTAAAAATAATTCCCGTTGTCAAAACAAAAAGCGGGTTTTTTAGAAACAATATCTATGAGAAGTTTGGCACTTTTTTATTCCCAATTACAAAGTGAAATTAATCCCAATGACCACCATTGGATTAAATGGAAAAAATATATTCTATTTAAACTTTAAAACCAATTAAAAATATAATCTAACCATATAATTAAATTAGATGAAAAAGCAGTTTTGATGTAAAATGCAGTATTTTTCACTATTCATTAAAAAAATGAACATTATCATAAAAATACCAAAAAATTATCCAATGTAAATTTCAATGACCCAATCATAAATAATAAGTTTATTTTGACAAATAGAGCTTATAAAATTGTCAAAATTTTGATTTAAAAATGTCTTGCCAGTAAAAGGCATTAAAACAATCTTTTAAAAATATTAGTGTATTTCATGCTTAAGATTGGATTTATTCTTATTTTAAGCCTCTAAAACACTATCTAATTCATAAATAGACATAGATAAGAATATATATTATTAATTACTTACTTGGGATGTTACATCCTTTACCCCTTTAGAAAATTTCATCCCCGAAATTTATTTACTTATCGAATAAGTAGGGGTATTTATCCCTCATTGCATTTTCAGATTCCCATGTTGCCTCTTCACTCATGTGGTTTTTCCACAAAACCATTACATGAAGAATCACATTATTCCACAACACTTTCTCCACGTGGTCATGAATCTGGACCAGTTGTTCCTCATAAGATAGATTCTCTTCCAACTGAACTACCTCTGGACTCAAAACATGAGATGGATCTGGCATGTACTTCCTTAACATTTAAACATGAAAAAAATTGTGTACCTGAGAAAAACTAGGAGGTAAAGCCACTCGGTATGAAACTAATCCAACTCTCTCCAGAATTTCATATGGTCCAATGAACCTTGGACTCATCTTTCCTTTCTTAACAAATCGCATCACACTTTACCATGGTGAATCATTGAGAAAAAAATGATCACCTACCTCAAAAGAGAGATCCGTCCTACTGTTGTCCGCATAACTCTTCTGCCTGCTCTGAGCTATTCTCATGTGTTTCTGTATCATCTGAACTTTTCTGGAAAATCTTCTATGAATTTCGGTCCCATCAACTTCCTTTCACCCACTTCATCCCAGAAAGCTAGAGTTCGACACCGCTTCCCATATAATGCCTCAAATGGTGCCATCTGTATACTGGAATGAAAACTATTATTATAAGAAATCTCAACCAAAGAAAGATGTTGGTCCCAACTTCCCTGATAATCCATCGAACAAGCATGTAGCATGTCCTCCAAGTTCTGGATTGTTCGTTCTGATTGCCCATCTGATTGATGATGAAACGCTATACAAAAATTTAATTTAGTACCCAATGAATTCTGAAGGAATTTCAAAAAGTTAGAAGTGAACCTGTGATCACGGTCAGATACAATGGAGAGAGGAACTCCATGTAACCTGACTATCTCTTTAAGATACAAACGGTAAATTTGATCTAGGGAAAAAGTATCTCGTATAGTAAGGAAATGAGATGATTTAGTGAAGCGATCAACTATAACCCCGATTGCATTATTACCTAGAGGTGTCTTCAGCAATCCCACAACGAAGTCCATGGATATATTCTCCCATTTCCACTCTGGAACTGGTAAAGGTTGACGCATCCCTTTAGGTAACTGCCACTCTGCTTTAACCTGTTGACAAGTCAACCTCTTCAAAGTAAAATAAGCAGTATTCCTTTTCATTCCATCCCACCAGTAATACTCCCAAAGATCTCTATACATCTTAGTACTTCCTGGATGAACTGAAAACGAAGAACTATGAGCATCACATAACAACTATCTCTTCAGCTGTGAATCACAAGTCACACAAAATCTCTTCCCAAATATCAAAACACAATCATTATCAATGTTGAATTCAGGTAAATTACCCTTCTGAACCAGCTCTACCTTTTTCTGCAACTCGCTGTCTTGCTTCTGTGCTTGCTTAATTCTGTCTGATAGAAAAGATTTCACTGCTACCTAAAACAAAACAGAAGGACATCCTGCACCAACAACTTCTATGATAATGTTAATCAAATACTTTACGAAAGTATCATGTTCTAAACACAACATTGTTAATGAAGCATTACTTTTTTGACTCAAAGAATCATGCACTTTATTTGCTTTTCTCGGAACGTAATGAATTGTAAAATCATAATCCTTGATTAATTCTAGCCATCTCCTCTATCTCATGTTCAATTATTTCTGACTGAATATATAATTTAAACTTTTTTTATTGGTATATATTTCACAATTTACTCCATACAAATGATGCCTCCAAATTTTTAAAGCGAAAACAACAGTAGCTAATTTCAAATCATGTGCAGGGTAATTTACCTCATGAGTTTTCAACTGACGTGAAGCATAAGCAATTACCTAATCATTCTGCATTAGGACGCAACCAAGTCCTTTCAATGAATCATCACTGTAGATAACAAACTCCCCATTCCTAGAAGGTTGTGCCAAAACTGGAGCATTCACCAATCTTCTTTTAAATTCCTGAAAAAAATCATCACATTATTTGGTCCAGATAAACATAACACCCTTCCGAGTTAGCTTAATCATTGGACTAGATAACCCAGAAATCTTTCTAACAAACCTTCGGTAATTGCCTGCCAAACCATGGAAGCTACGAATCTCAGTTACATTTGTGGGTCTTGGCCATTCTTCAACAACCTTTGTTTTTGCAGGATCAATAATTATCCCATATTTAGAAACAATGTGACCAAGGAAATAAATTTTTTGCAACCAAAACTCACACTTGCTGAATTTCCCATACAATTTTTTTTCTTTTATGGTTTGCAAAATAACCCTTAAATGTCTTTCATGCTCCTATTTACTTTTAGAAAACACCAAAATATCATCAATGAAAACACCCACAAACTTATCCAAGAACTCATGGAAAATTCTATTCATAAGGACCATGAATACAGCAAGTGCATTTTTTAGCCCAAAAGGCCTAACTACAAATTCATAATGGCATATCTTGTATTGAACGTGGTCTTCATAATATCAGCTTCCTTTACCTTCAACTGATGGTACCCCGATCTCAGGTCAGTCTTTGAAAAATACTGAGCTCCCTGGAGCTGATCAAACAAATCATCGATATGAGGAAAAGGATATTTGTTCTTAACAATGATGTTATTCAAGGCTCTATAATCAATTCAAAGTCTCATTGAACCATCTTTATTTTTAACAAATAAAACAGGAGCTCCCCATGGTGATGTGCTAGGTCGAATGAAACCTTTCTCTAATAAATATTGCAATTGCTCCTTCAACTCTAAAAGTTAAATTTGAGAAATTCGATAAAGGGGTTTTGAAATTGGATTAGCATCAGGAACTAAGTCAACAGTAAACTCAACATCCCGATCTGGTATTATTCCAAGAAACTCATCAGGAAAAACATCAGTTTACTCATTTACCACTGGCACATCATTAATCTGAACAGTTCCCTTGTTTTCAACAATATGTGCAAGGTAACATTCATTTCTATCTTTTACATGTTTCATGGCCTCTTGATATGTTATCAAAAGTAAGGGTCCATTATTGTACCCAAACTAAAAGTCTTTTGGAAAAGAAACTTCATTAGCTCTATAATCAATCTTAGCATGGTAAATAGAGAGAAAATCCATTCACAGGATAACATAAAACTATACTAGAGGTAAAACAATAAGGTTTTCAAGTAGGTTCTTTCCACGGGTAAGGATAGGAAGATTCTTATAAATTCTTTTTGCCTCAACATTTCCCCCATCTATTTTTACCACAAGTTCGGGAGTCATTTCATGAGATGGTATTCCCATTTTACTAAAAAAGTTTTCAGAGATGAAAGAATTTGTAGACCTTGAATCAAACAACACAATGTCATAATCTGAAAAAACAAAAAAAGTACCTGATACCACTTCATTTAATGGCCCAACATCGGCTGATGTAGTTTCAATGGATTTCACCACCCCTTTATGCTTGAAGTCTAACTGCTTCCCATCACTCGATCTCTTTGTCGGACACTCGTTTTCATAGTGACCCATCTCATTGCACTTAAAACATTTCAAAAATTGTAAATCAAATTTGGTCTTACCATCACCTTGATCATTCTCAGTGAAATCATGATCCTTATGTCCCATCTTACCACATCAATAGCACTTTCGAAAATTCATAAGACATTCCCCAGCATGACATTTACCACATTTATCACAAAATGGAAACTTAGTTTTCCTACCATCAGACCTTTTTGATGATTTATTCCCTTTCTCCTACAACCTCGGTCTCTTCTTATGTTGGCTGTTATAGAACACTTGATCATCGGTAAACTCCATTTCCACCTTCTCAGCACATCGAAAAAGCTTTTCATAACTTTTGAACTCACGAGAAGCCAATGCCATTCGATATTTTTGCTTTAATCCTGAGTAAAAACGATTGATTTTACTATCAAAGTCTCGGATAAAATTTGCAGCATACCTTGCCAGTCAAGTGAACCTCTCTTCATAAGCAGCCACTGAGTCATCCTTTTGCCTCAATTCCAAGAATTGTTTTTCCATCCTAAGTCGAACAGCCTTTGTAAAATACTTCTCAAGAAACATACCTTTGAATTCATTCCAGTCGAGATCATCAATCTCATCAGCGTCCCTAATATTTTTAACCATCGACCAACACTGATCTGCTTCACCCTCTAAATGGTAAATTGAAATACTAACCTTTTGATTGTCTGAACACCCCATGACATCGAAAATCTACTCCAGTGCTTTAATCCACCCTTCAGCTAGCACAGGGTCAGATGATCCTCTGAATGATAGGGGATGTTTCCTCATGAAATGTTCCACCACTGATATGTTCCTCTGTGGTTGATCTAGATGATCTCATGCATGGATACCACCACCATTTATCACTTGAGTCAACTGCGCCATTACTGAAACAAACTGTTCAGTTCCAATTCCGACCATCTCAGGATGCTAATTTGGAAGGTTATTTCCTTCTGTATGCCTTCCTAGCACTGCTTCCCTATTTCCTCTGCGGAAAACCATTCTGAACAAACATGTCTTAGATGAAGCAACATGGTAATCTCCAAATGCTATATCATTTCAATTTGACCATAAAAATTATATTTTTTGGATAATAATTTAATATAATTTTAACTCCTAAAGTTATCTAAACCTCCCTCTGATACCAACTATAAGGCCCCAACCATAAACATTACTTAATCTTGAGTTACTTCAAGAATACATGTTGAGGATCTTTTCAGGTTTAGAGTTTTAGAGAATTAGATCATCAATCATGCATTACATTCCACATATAAACAACGTGGTTACATAAAAGATAGTTCTCATTTTTCCCATAATCGGAAACATATTTAAAATAAAACAAGGATTCTTTATTGACACTTCCTTGACACTATCATCACATCATGTACCTTTCCCTTGACCTGTGAAAAACATTTTAAAAACATGGAATGAGCATAAAAAGCTCAGTAAATGATATAAAAGTACGAGATGAAAACATTAGTCCATGTATGAAATCATACTTTACTCATAAAACATAAGCATTTTAACATACCTCATCCAATCATGAACAAATCATAGAAATCAAAAGACATAAAGGTAACTTGAGGCATTCATAAAAATCTTACGTAGGGAGTAACCCTCATGGTTACGTATGGAATACCCATCACCGTATATTCCCTAAATCTCTTTGGAGAAACCTTAATGTTTAACCCCTTCGCATTACCCAATGAATTGTAGAGCTATATCTGGCTCACCGGCCCTTATTTTATCACGGAACCACCCGCCTTCATAAACAATGCCCAAGAACCATAACATAATCGTATCACAAAAAACATACATAACGGAAACATAAAATTTCCACATTTCAATAAAAAGATATCAATACAACACATAGATATAATAAAAACATTACGAAAACTATTTTCAATACAAAAATAAATGAAAATTAAAACATGGTATTTAATTTTCATTTAAAAAAAAGTTATGGCTTGTAGAAGAAGCTGAAACTCAAATAATGGTCACGGCGACGGAAAAGTCGTTGTCGCCGCATACGAACGACAAAAAAACATTCCTTTTGTCATTTTATAAAATGCTTCGTATAAAAATATTCCTTTTGAATAGACGTAAAAGTAAAAGGGGTTTATACACCGTATAAAAGAAAGATGTGTATAAAAAAAATATGCCTCAATGAAAGGAGATTGAGACGAAGTCCCATACCTCGGGTCTGACTTGACTCGATCATTCTTTAATGTCCTGAATAATAAACTTGAGTTAATTTATACTTTATTACGAACCATTTTCAAGTTCATTATTCCTTTTATATCACTTATTCCCATGTTATGAACACTATGTAATTTTTTAAGTTAATAATGGTCATTTTGTCGATCATTGGTACTTGAGTCAAAAATAAACTCTTTATAATTACAGGTTGTTCATCTGGTAAAATATCCATTATATCCAGAATTATATTCATGATGTAGATATCATATATATCATATATATCCATTATATACATTCATTTATAATATTACATAACATTTAGAGGTATGAAATGAAATTCATCGTTCATGGAGATGGTAAGTCGTACTTACGCATGAACGCTATTTTCATTTCTATTTCTTATTTAATGGAATTGAATCATAATGATATAAAGTTATATTATAATTAAAGTATAATATAATATATAATATCATTAACTCCATCCTTTACATGTCCCACATATGGCATTAAAAAATCAAATCACTTAGAGCGGGCGATAGTCCACACTTCCTAAAATGAAGATATCATGTTTACCCACAATGGAAGCCATAAAGGTATTCCATAAATGAAAAATACAGAAGCTTAAGGAAAACATAAACATATTATATATCATTTAAAAATATACTGACATCTAAATGGACACCTATGAAGGCGTTGTAAGAATATTGAACAATCATCGTTTCGTGAGGCAGAAATTCGCCATCCACGGAAACAGTATGCTCTTTAACCATTAGATGTAGGTGTGTGTAAGTGTTGCTCGAATAATTTTTATAAAAACATCCCAGTATATTAAAAATACTGTTTTTCTTACAAAAAAATGAATAAAAAGAGTTTATGGGGTTGGAGAAGCAAAATAATACAAAAGAATATTAGAGAAGACTTTACCTTTAAATCAGGTAACTCCTCTTGGTTTGTACCAAAAGGGTTTCTTGAAGAGATTTATGCCTAAGGTACGGCTTCTAGGATTAATAGAGGGATGTGTAGAGATAAAATGAGGAGAGTTTGGCTTATCCAATATCTTGATAAGTGTCGGTAAGGAGGTAGAGGTGGGGGCCTTTTATAAGAGGAGAGGATGGGCACTCTTGGAAAGTTATAAAATGTTACTTTATATTGAAATGTGTTTCGGATTTAAAATGTCAAACATTGATATATTTCTAGGATAAGGTGATAAGGGTTTGAAATATATTCATCCAATAAGACTTTGAAAAGTGTATGACTTAGATTTTACATTATCTTTTCATTTTATTTAAATCATTCATTAATGAGGTAATCGCTGCATCATCATGATGTCATAAATACTTTAATTTATTAAATGTATAAAAATTATAAAAAAATACTATGATGTAGGAAATATTTTTATATTTACAATTAATATTTATAGTCTAATAGATAATTTATGTAGACAAAATAAAAAATGGTTTACTCAGGTGATACATTCTTTGTTATATTTAACTTTTATCAAAAATAAAAGGATAAAAAGTCATTATCACACAAAAGTGATTCCATGGTGTCCCCAAGTATGGAACAAGGAATCCCATGGTCGGCCATGACACAAAAGGTAGCATTAGGACACATTCTGGGTTCATTTTTTATTATTATGATATTATTTTATTATCCTTAACTACCTGATTACTAATTAATCTAGATAATTAAAGATATTTACCGTCATTACTATTCATAATGTCCAAAAACAAAAGAGTCTTGGTTACATAATTTGGACCCTCTGATTCCAAATATATAATCTATTTTACCAAATTCCAAACACAAAAATTTCAATAATTAAATTAAAAATAATTCCCATTGTCAAAACAAATTGCGGGTTTTTTAGAAACAATATCTATGAGAAGTTTGGCACTTGTTTATGCCCAATTCCAAAGTGAAATTCATCCCAATAACAAACATTGGATTAAATGGTAAAAATATATTCTATTTACACTTTAAAACCAATTAAAAAGATAATCTAACCATATAATTAAATTAGATGAAAAATAAGTTTTGATGTAAAATGTAGTATTTTTCGCTATTCATTAAAAAATGAACATTGTTAGAAAAATACCAAAAAATTATCCAATGTAAATTTCAATGTCCCAATCATAAATAATAAGTTTCTTTTGACAAATATATCTTATAAAATTTTCAAAAGGTTTATTTAAAAATGTTTTGTCATCAAAAGGTAGTAAAACAATCTTTTAAAAATATTAGTGTATTCCATGCTTAAGATTGGATTTATTCTTATTTTAAGCCTATAAAACACTATCTAATTCATAAATAGACATAGATAAGAATAATTATTATTCATTACTTACTTGGGATGTTACATACATATACTTTAGTGTTATTATATTAATACATTTTAAGAATATATTTAATATATTTATTTTAGATATATATAAGTTCCATCTAGTTTTCTAGAAATTTTAAAACCAAGGATAATGTTAACTCACCCATCATACTCATTTCAAACTCATATTTCATATTAATTGAAAATGAATTAGTTAAGGATTTCTAAGTTGATATGAATATAATTTCATCGACATTGATTTGAACAATTAAAATATTTTTCGTTTCTTTATTTACAAAAATATTTTGATTAGTATTCCACTTAACATAATTGTTTTGAAAGACATATCTTGTAACTCTATCATACCAAGATCTAGGGGCTTTTTTAAGACCATATAATGCTTTGGTATGTTTAAAAACATGTTCATGATGTTTTGTATCCTCAAAACCAGGAGGTTGTTCAACATAAACTTACTCTTGAACATATCCATTATGAAAATCACAATTCACATCCATTTGAAAAAGTCTAATGTTAACGAAAGATGAAAATGCTAGGATAATTCGAATAGATTCAATTCTAGATACCCAAACATAAGTTTCTTCATACTCTATTCCTTCTATTTTATTATATCCTTTAGCAACTAATCATTATCTATTTCTTAATATGATTCCATTTTCATTATATTTACTTCTGAAGACCCACTTGACCCCAATTATAGAACCTTATTTAGATCTTTCAACCAAGGTCCATACTTTGTTCATTTCAAATTAATTTAGTTTATCTTACATATATTTAATCCAATAATCATCACCTAAAGAATCATTAGAATTTTTAGTTTCTAATTGGGAAAAAATGATAGATATTATACATCATTCCTTAAATAACTTCTAGTCAGTCAGGGTTGATCTACATCACCAATGATTCTATCATTGGGTTGATTCCTAAGAAACCACTGACTTGTGTTTTATACAACATGATTATCAACATAGGGTAGAAAATATTTTAGAGTGAATACTTCAGAAATATTTTCTTGAGTATTCCACTGATTAGAAAAATCTTCCATCAAATGTTTCTAATCAATTTTTTAAAATACATCTGAAGATGTAAGTCGGGTTTGTTTAAAAACATAATGATCAGTTTGATAAAATTTAACATGTACTGTGTCCTCAAGATTATAATAATATTTATTAAAGACTATATATGTCTTAGAGGTTATAGAATAGCCTAACAAAATTCGATCATTGGATTTAGGTGATAATTTGTGTAAGGTATCTTTTTTATTAAAAATTAATACGCTTCATCCAAATACTATAACGTCTGGAACATTAGGTTTTCATTATATTTATCATTCATATGGTGTTTCATTAAGAAATGTCTAGATTAAATCGTGATTTATAGTACACAATACAGTTTTTAAAACTTCATCCCAAAATGTTTTAACGATTGAGTATTCACTCAACATGGTTCTAATTATCTCTTGAAGAATTTGGTATCTTTATTTAATAGCACAATTTTTGAAAGGAGTTCTAGGGTTTGAGAAGTTATGACTAATGCCTTTATTACTTTAAAAAATTCAAAATATGAATTTTTAAATTATTCTTCATGATCACAATGAATAGTAATCAATGAAAGGATTTTCTCATATTTTACATTGGCTGAAAAATATTGTAAATAAGAAAAGGATTCAAATTTAATTTCTAGAGAATAGACCCATGTAAATCAAGTGTAATAATCGACTAAAACATATAAATAGTATTTTCTATAATACTTCAAGTTTTTGTTGGACCAAACAAGTCCATGTGCACTAATTATAATTCATAATAAGTGGAGACATAACTAATAGACTTAAAGGATGACTTTTGTTGCTTTCCATATTGAAAAGGATCATATACTTTTGAATAATAAAATAAAATATTTGCTAGATCCTTAAAATGTCTTTTTTTAATTTATTTCATTGATATAATGATAATTTAATGATATATTGGTTAAATATTCACCAGTGCGTACTTTAGATATAAAATATTGGTTTCCAATAGGTTTATTGGAAATAAGAACAATATTATTTAGTCCAAAAGATTCATTATCTGAAGATTAATCAGATCAGTCTACACCACTTTCACTCCAACAATCACTTTTCAACAAGAATTTATTTCCTTTAGTCTTTTAATATCATTTCAGATCCCTCATAGAATGTATATCTTACACGTCCTTTGTTTTAAGCTTAGTAAAATCATATCTGATATATCCATCATTGTTTCATTCATAACATATGACATCGTAATCATTCTTATATTTTTCTATCCTTTTCATGTATCTATATTGAAAAACCATTTTGTCGACAATCTTGTTCATCCTCTAAGAAATATTGTCTAGATTATTCTCTGACTATTCATATTCACTTTAGTTTGATTGAATAACAATTGTTTTGATTTTGTTGACTTAAGAACATTCTCCGGAGTCCTGTCTTTCATATGATTGGAAGTAGTAGTAAAAGAAACACTCTCATTTTTATTCAACATATTCTCATCCTCTATCATCAATATATTATCATGTTGTTATATAGTTCTAAATAATTAATCAATAGTAATAGTTGTAACTTTTCATGTCTCAGCAATAGCAGTTCTCTTCGATTCACATTCAATTGGAATGATGTCTATAACCATATCTAGAAGCACACCATCATCTATCCCTTTTTCTTCCATTGACTGTAGACTATTCAAAATTTTTATAAATTAGTGTTGAAGCATAACTATAGGTTCTCCATAAGGAAAAAAACACTGATATTATTCTCTAAGAATAGATGTTTTAGTTTCAATAACTTTAGATGTTCCAAAATGTGTAACATCATGTTTCCTTCAACATTGGTTAGATTCTTTAGGAAAATGATATTTGGATATATATATTCCTGGTCATAGAACAATGAAAAGTATTGTCTACATTATAGTTTGGCTGATATTATTTCTTTTACTGGTAGGTAAAAGTTATAACTTCTTTATATGGTATCTTATAATCTCTAGTAATCATAAGAAAGTTGAGAACACCATAATTAATAAAAAAGTATTTATTCTACCTTTCAAATATTCATAATCATTACCATCAAAAATAGGTGGTCTTGTGGGGTTCAGATTATATAAGGACCCTACATTCATTCATTTTATCTTTCAAAACAATTCTGTTCCACTCCACACTTTAGTGTACTATGTATTTAGAAACAAAAATTTTATAAATTAAAAACTTGTATAAGTAAACAAAGTGTATGTAAAAAAAGTAGTGAAAATATTCCTTTTGATACTACATATAAGTATCAGTATCTCAGAGACTTTCCCTTATAACAATTGTAGGATCAAAATGTAAGATATAAATACTTAATTACAAGAGGGGGTGAATTTTAATTTTAAAAAAATTCATTTTAAACCTTATGAAAACTTTTGTAACTAAGTTAAACAAATAAGAATAACTTAAACCCTCTTTTTATGTTTTATGAAAAACACATTGTTTTAATAAATATGTGTAATGAAATAAGTACACAGGTATACTTAAACAAGATTCTACCTTAAATCATATAGAATCCTAAATCAAAGTTACAAAAAATGAGAAAGTATAAGAAACACTTTTTTAATGTTATAAATAGAATCAGAAATTAGAATTACATATAAAATAGTAAAAATATTTTATCCTAAAGAAAATGGTAATCCAAAAAACCATGGATAAAGTTCCCTTTATTTATACTTTAATGTAATTCTATCTTACCCACACTAGGATAAGCCATCACTATGAATTTTGGTATGTATCTTTCTATCCTTGTATGCTTTCAATCTCTATGGTGATCAACACATCTATCTTTCTTCAACTTGGATGTTCTCGATTAAGCAAGTAATCAAAACATTTATCTTCCTTCATCTTCAAAGCACTCTCATATATACTGCATCAAACAAAATCACACAAATCAAAACAATTATTGTTGAAAATTTAAGTATGTAGAACATGATGTTCAAAAATTAAACTTTTCAAGGGTTTTGTATGAAGAAAATCTTGAAGTTATCTAACAGAGTATAAATTCTCCCAAAAGTTCACAACTTTGAAATAATTCAAATGATTGGGTATTTATAGGCGAGATATCCAACAACTGAATTCTCCTCTAACGAGCATATTTTCCATAAAAATTCATTCAGACCTCTATAGCTGGCACTAAAAACAGTCACATAATAACTAATTAGATGACATAATATATCATAACAAAATATAATGAGAAACATTGTGTATATATGAATATATTTATATAACACAACCTGTTAACAAAAATAGTATCTTTAAAAAAGATATAAAATCATACCTTAATAAAATATCATAAATTTAATAAATTTATAAATACAGTTCGTTTAACCAAAGAGAAAACATTATAAAATATAAAAAATCATATCTGGAAATAATTCAGAATTGAAATTCAAAAAATGAGAAGCTGATTCAGAAAATTAGATATCTTGGAATTGAGAAAAAATGTATCATATTTTCGTTTTAAATTAAATAATAACATAATTAAGTGAATCATATTAAAAAATTTGGGAGAATTGAAGTCACAATTTAGGGCTATTTGGAATTGAGAAATTGAAATTTGATTCGGTTTTCTTCCCAATTCAGAATTGAGAAATAAAAATCGGTATCAAAATTATGGTAGAATCATAATTGAGAAATCGACAGATTCTGAGTATCATAAATGATTCAACATAATATTTTGACTTAAAGAAAAAAAATTTATACGTAGCTATAAAAAGAACATACATATAAATTTCCATATAGATAGAACGAATTATAAGAAAATGTGTTTGTGATCTCCAAAACATAATGGAATGAGAAAAAGTTATAAGAAAATGTTTGACTCAAAAGTTAAAAGTCCATAAAAATTATGGATCATTCAATATATGTGAAAGGTAAACACCATAAAGATTCTTTCATATATATCAATGTTCCATAACTACCCAAACTAAAACTAGACAGTACCCATATAAGTGGCACTTTTATGAAAGGTAAACACCTCAAAGAGTCTTTCAGATATATCAATGAAGTGAAATAGATAAATATTTTATAGATGTTACGTATAATTTTATTTTTTCTGATATCTAATAATAGAATGGGTCAAAAAGGCTGTGTTTTTGTGATTATTGATGGATTTAGGTTATTTTCATGGAATTACTTTCTTTCTCATAAATTAGAAACATTATCTGAGTTTATTTCTTATTATAATCTTGTCCAAAATTAAAATGGATTTTGTAATTTAATATATAATAAGTGATATAAGAGGAGTTATTTTAAATGTTTAATTTAAAAAATTATATGTTGCAAAATGTTTATCCTCATAATTTTTTAACTATTGTGACACCACAAAAAAATTGTTTATATAGGAAAAATTAGACCATATAAAAAATGAGTAGAACCATGTTAAATGAATTTAAAATAGATAAAATATTTTTCCACATAATATTTAAATTCTTATTTAAATGGGACAAGTAGAGTTACTTTAAGATAATTTTTATGGAATACATGTTATGAACTTTAGAAATGATGAAAGCCAAAATTATTTTATATTTGGATTTTCAATTGAACATTTAATATTTTTCATAGTAAAGATTCAATAGCTAAATTTTATTTGATTTATAATGATAGTAAAATTTTGGTTATTCAAATTATTGATAATCTTATAGATTTTATAATAAAAGATCCATGTTAGTTGTACATTTTATACATGTTAACTTCTATGAAAATATTTATAATTAAAATAATGATAATTTAGATGAATATGAATAACAATATAAGTATTTTAATTTTAGAGAGAATTATCATAAAAGAGAAAATTTATATGTTGAGAGGTATATTCACCATCACGAAAGATTTTATAAATTACATTGACATCATCCTATAGAAAAAGTAATTGTATATGCATATTCAAGAATTCAAGCCAGAAATTAATTAAATATTTATTGTGTACACAATTATTTAATTTATAATTTTTTTCTAGATGTATATATGTGAATATTTAACTATTTATAATTACCCCATTATATAGAATAATAGTTCAATGAGTTTTCCCAATATAAAGTGGGGTATTTTGCTGAACTACATAAATAACTTCTAATTTACACAAAATAAATTTTAAAAATAAACATGATGAACCTATAAATAATTTTAATAATAATGATATATTAATTACATTATATTCATTACTAGAGGATATACTAATTTTATTATATTATTCAAATTTTCATGGATTTAATTTATTTAAAATGGAAGTAAAAAAGTTATTTTCTAAATGGATATATTTTTGGGGAAGAAATTTTTTGATAGTTGCCATGTTCTGATGATTAAGAACATCTAAATAATCATTTCAATATTTATAAACCAATTTATCAACAGAAGAAAGCAGAATGATCTTGGTATGAAATGTTTTTTTATTTTATTTAGAAAATTTGTTTCATAAATGAGAATTTTTATCCAAATATATTTATGACTAAAACTTCTAAAGATATTTTGAATGTTAAAATTTATCATGATGATATTATTTGATGATATTTAGATTGTTTTTATGTAATTAATTTTCTTAAAAATTGGAAAGTAAACTTTATTATTCTTATAGGATAATTAAAATTCATTCTTTTATTTTAAATGTTTCCTAGGAACGAGGGATAATTTCTAAATCAATCTCAGTGTGTAAAGGAACATGTTAAAGGATTTGAAATAAACCATTGAAAATGTTTAAAAAGCCCATAATAAATTTGTGAAAACTAGTTTTTGGTAGTCCTATAATATTAATTCATAATAAAATTTTTAGAGATATAATATGTAGATTATTATATTTAATGACTTCTCAGTGAGATATGATGTTTTCTATTTTTATTTCTTGAATTATTCCAAAATTACCCTATGTAAAGTCATTTAAAAGAGGTTGAATGAATGAGAAAAAATATATTAATGGTTATATAAATATTATTTAATTCTATCTTGAAAAAGTAACATTTAAGTTAAAAATTTATTCACATTATAGTTTTTTTCATTGTAAAATAGAAAGAAATTTCATGAGAGAAATGTTTCATTTTCTATGAAAAAGATAGTCTCTCAAAGATCTAGAAAAAAAAAATTTATTTCTATATCTATTGTGGATATAGAATAATTAAATGCAATAGGTTTTTTTGATAAATTATTATTCATTAAGATAACTTTGACTGAATTTTATGTTCATTTGGAATTGTTATCTATTTTATGTGAAAACACAATGGATAGATCAATTTCTTAGAACCCTTTAAAGAACTCAAGAAAAATTCTTATTTGTTTTAAATATCATTTTAATAGAGACCATGTACAAAAGTGTGAAATATAATTGGAATATGTTCCAATTGATGATAAACTAGGAGATATCATTACAAAATCATTATATTCAATTATTTTTTTGAAATAAAAATATGACCCTTTAATAATGTAAATATAAAATAAAATTTTAGCTAGAATCTGTTTATGTCTAGCATGATTTCATATAGAGTTTAGAATTATTATTGAAGGGTAAAATAATTCCTCTTACATAATCTCACTTCACATAAACTCTATTAGATTGGTATTAATCTCTTTTAGGACATGATACTTATTTGGTCAATAATAATGTTTTATACTCTTGGATGTTATGGTTTATAAACATAACTGTAACTCTATTTTTCATATCTAGCTAGTAGGCATGTAACTATTAATATTATATGGTTCACTACAAAATGAATTAATTGTGGGTTACAATTTAATTATTTAAATATCATATTATATGATTTCTTTAATATATTAACATTCTTATATGTCTCTTTATGGATTTTATAAAATAAACTACAAGAGTATCAGACTGTTTTATTCAAGTTATTTTTAAATTATATACATAACCAAATTAAATTCTAATATTTATTCATAATGAAATAAAATATTATATTAATGGTTATTTTATCTACATTTATTATCTAAATCCTCAATTTACTGTTTTTTCTTTTTAATTGGTTCAACTACTGGATTTCCTAAATTTAGAGGGAGTTTTTTAATCGACTTTGATATATTCCTAAAAAATGGGGAGTTTATGTTTCAATGATTGGTATGATATACATTTATTATTTATTTTTAAATATTTGGATCATTTCAATACTATAGATAACATTTTTAAATTATAATTTTATTTAATTCAAAAAAGGGGTTGATTGTTGGGTGGCCCATTTCCACTCCACTTTATTATTTTTTGATAATTAAAAAAATATTATTTTGTCCTCTATAACATGAGTAAATTAAATTTTTTCATCTCATACTAATTTTATAATACAATATTATTTTTTATATTTTTTATTAAATTTATCATTAGGTTCATTATGTGTCTTGTGGCCTGATTTTAGAGAAAAAATACATTTCAGTAGGTGCGAGGTTAAGACTCATACAACAAAATTTTATTAATTGGATAATTATAATTTCTTAAATTATTATTTTAATATATTCATAGTCATCTTTGGGTTTTTATTAATTAGTAATTTATTATTTGATAATTAAAAATTTTATTCAAAATTATTTATTTCCGACATCCTACATTGTTAGACGTTCTTAAAATATTCTAAGCAATATGGTCAAAAATATTTATAATTCATATGATCTTCTTGAAAGACTTATGAAATAGTTTTTGGATAACGGTAATATAATTATGACATAAAGAAAGTTAAAAATCTAAACCAAGGTCCTATATATTCTATTTAAAAATCACATGGACTACAATTAAAGTCTTATGAAATGAAATTTTACTTATGTGTGAAGTCATCCATTATAAATTTAAGTCATATAAACATTAAATAATATCTTATAAAATTTATGAAACGCATCTCATTATTCAGAAGCTGGACATTTTTTTCAAGTCATGCGAAATCCAAATTTTACTCAATATGTAGTTGTTCTTACTTTAGAAGTCGTATAAATAATTTTTTTAAATGAATTATGGGATTTGAAATCATATGAAATAAGTCATATGCGTGTCTCAAATTCATATAATGAAAATTTCATAGAATTTAAAGTCATCAATGTTTTTAAAGTAAATTTTTGTTCTTAAAAGTTATCTTCTAAACACATTATTTTTAAAAAACTAAAAATGTACTTTTTTTCAGTATTTTCCTATATTTAGATTTACGATATATATTTTACACTTGAATTAATTATTTTAATTATTCCATAATTACTTTTTATTTATATATATGTTAGGAGAAATTAATTGATATTTTTTTAATAATAATTAAATAACAACCTCAATGGATAAAATGTGGTTAAATTTCCATAGTACATTCTTGAACAATTTTGAAGTTTAATTTTTTATTTATTTGATATATTACAAGTTTTTAATGCATGATACATGTGATTAATCCAACAACATTAATTTTAAATTTAATTTTTACATTAAATTTTCAGATATATTTTATTTTATTAGATTTAATATTTTTTTCACATCATTGACATCCCTCTAAACTTTTAAGTGGTTGGATATCATGGAAATAGAAAAGTGAAACTATACGAGAAAAGATATAATTCACTAGTTCTCCATGAATTTATAATTTTTGGTGATATTTGTGAATGAAGGGAGCCTATATATAATGTTCGACAAAACCATTTTAAATTACATAGGTCGAAGATATTTGAACTATATTGTCTGAAATTTGTTTTGAATTACATTTTGTTAAGATTTTTCATTGAGAACATCTTTTTATTGATCTTCTGCTACCAAATTAATCCTTTATTCCTCAACACTATCTCTCTCATTTTCTAACTTGTTTCTATAGTGTTTTATTTCCATATCTTATTTATATGTGTTCCTTATATTGATTATGAATTTATATGAAAATAAGACCACATAAACAAGGTTGTATAAACCCTTTCAAAAGGAACATCTAAATATGCATTTTTCGGGTAAAAGGTAAGATATTTGGTTGTCTATTGGTTAGCCTAATTCAATGATGGATATTACTCCACTTAAATATGAAGGATTCGGGTTGTGTCTCCAGGTGAGAAAATGGTAGGATAGGGTTTCCCCATGAGGTAGGAAAAATGGATAATTATGTTTTATGACTCCCTTTATATGACAAGTCTCTTATATAGGTGGTTTCATACACTCACGTTGCGATTTTGAAGAGTATACATCAGATCATTTTGATCTAAAATACTACAAAAACATGTGCCTTCATATTTTATTTCTTGTTGAATAATTTACTTAACGCTAACATAAATTTTAAAATTTTATAAGGTGGTTAATTCATGAACCTCTTGATCATTCATTTATTTATCCTCTTGGTAAAACACCTTGTTTAATTAGAGCTATACATAACATATTCCAAATATTTTATATTTTTATATATCATCCTAAACCATATCATATGATTAATGAAAAAGATATCAAGATGGATTCCCATTAATCGTCCAAATAATGGAAGGTTAACATAGTCTAATAAAGTGAAAATATCTTGTGAGGAGATATGTTGCCTTTATTACACATGCAGTAGAAATAAATGTATATCTATTAGGGGACGTAGGAAAAAAAGGTTGATATTCGAGTGCAGTGGTTGGATCTGTTCCCTGAGGATTCTTATCGGCTGATCTCAATGATTAACATCCCTATTGTGGGATGTTTTTAAGATAACATATATATCAATGTATGAGATTGTTTAGTTTTTTTTCCAACCCATGGGTATTTCGATGGTTTTGGTCTATTAAAGGAGTTGGTAGAGGCTAGCGGTTAGAAATTGAGGAAACAAGCTCGATGGAAGAAAACTATCCTTGGGAAAATATGATACTGAGTACCAATTTCTAGTTAATTGGGAACTCAATGGATACAAATAGAGAGGGGGTGGCCCTAGAGGGCCACTAGTAACATGGTTACATATGGTAAGGTACATAATAGAGTATTAGGTTCATAGAAGGGGCCTAGTTAGTTTCAAAAAATCAATTAAACGAACTAAATTATTAAATATTATCAAAATAAGACATACCCATCATTTTCCCACATAGACCGCATGACCCCTCATTATCTCCAACAATTTATTCATCTTCTCCTTAGATATATCCCTTCTATGTGGTTGGGTTATTTTTTTTATAAGCATGTAAGATTTTTATCAAAAAGTGAAACCTTAAACTTCCTTCTATTATCATATTTTTTTATTATTTAGAAATTCATAATTTTAATTCTATATTTTAGTATTTTATGAATAATTTGGTAAATCAATTAGTTGTCCTAAAATAAGTTAATTTTATTCGACAAGTGCACCCTAAAACTTGGAGGTAGGTGGTCTCTAATATTTCATATCAAATTTATACGATTTAAGATGTGTCATGATTTATAATATTTATTAGAAATGTGTGAATGTCTTTATTTGAAATAAAATGAAGTTTTTAAATATCTAATGATTATAATAACAATGGTTATGTTCATGATAAGTATATTGAGTGTAGTTATTTCATGTTGTTGTCCTCGATGATAATGCACCTAAGTTAAAGTGACATGGAAATTGAAATGGGAACACATAAGGGGTATCTTTGGTTATATTAAGATTTAGTGGACATTGGTAAGTGTCCTAGTGTATTCTTTTATGATGGAATGTTCATGAAGTGATGTATACAATTATGTTTAACCATGATTGAATATAATATAGAAAAGGGGATTTTGTGTAAGAACCCAGGTTTTGGCTGTAAAAGACTTTGGAATATTCTTGATATTATTCCAGAGCAGCGCCTTCAGACGGCGTGCGATTCTGAGCCCCGGAGTGGCTGGAATTAAATTTTCAGTGCGTTCAAACTGGTCACGCAAAATAAATGAGATAACTCCTAAACGGTGATCCGGATCAGAGATCCGAGTGTACAGATGGGTCCGAAATGGAGTGTTTACACTAGGAACGATATAAAACTTGTCAGCGCAGGACGTTTGGACCCCTTGATTACTTTCGGAACGTGAAACGGATAAATTAAATAATTAATTTATTCATTTAACCGCTTCAGTCAAGAATATTTTAAACGGTGGCTCAGATTGGGAAACCGAGGGCACCGTTGAGTTTGGAGTGTGCCGTTTACCCTAGGAGGGGTGTATGTTTTGCGGGTGCGGCCCGTGTGTGAAAAATGGCCCCAGGGGCGTTTTCGTAATTTAGCGGCCTCGGGCGTTGAGTTTGATGACATTCGAATGGAGCCTCGAATTAAAATTCAGAGACCGTCATTGCGCTTAGAGCATGGTTTTTAGCCTAGGGGAGGCTTAATCTCAACCCTGTCAGAAGTTCGGGTACGGGGTCGCGAGAGGGTGTTTAAGTGAATTAGTTTATTTAATTAACCTAACCCCCCCCCCTCTTCACTCTCATTTCCCCTCCCATGGAGAGATCCACTCCTCCTTCCTCCTCCTCCAAGATGGCAATGACAGATCGGAGGCAGTTTTGGCCGTGACGGTGCTGGGATCGAGCATAGAAGCATCGGTGTTCCGCCCGCAGGTAGGCGGATTTGAGTTTAACACCCTTCTCCCCGCTTTAATTTCCATTTATGCTCAAACGCGCCATTGGATCATCAAAAAAAGCCCATATTTGCGTAGATTCTATCCTGAGATTTCTAGAACACTATATGGATCAAATTTTCGACCACCGGATCTTTTCCGGTGATCCTCTGATGTTTTCCGGCCACGAGGCCGGATTCTGGCGGTCGGCGAGGAGGTCCAGCGGACGGCGGCCCATGGAGGATAGCGGTGCGGTAGCAGGCGTGGCGGAAGGAGGCCTGCCATCCGGTTGGGCGACACCTCGCCGGTGCGGGCAAGGTGGGGTCATGGTGTGCGACCCCGGCGGGAAACCAAGACCCGCCTATGGCGGGTCTTCGCGTGCTGCAAGGACCGGCCGTGTCGGCCGGTCGGTGGAGAAGGTGCCTGCGCGGCACGCAGGCAAGGCAGCCTCATGGGAGGTGGCGGGCCGCGTTCAAGGCAGCCCATGGGTTTGGCTGGGTTGGGCCCAATGGTTGGGCCGAGGCACAACGGGCCGGCCGGAGCGGACCGGCCAGAGCGGGGCGGTCTGGCCCAAGGGTAAACCCCCTAGCAATTTGGACGCCCGTAACGTTTTCTACGGGCATCTGTTTTACACGACATCTGTGGAAGCATAGAGCTCATGTTAAGGAGGACATTTTGATATGTTTTTGGGAATTTTTAATTCCCGAAACGAGGGGCCTCGGTGGCGCGATACGTACGTCGAGGGGATTGACGTTATCCTGGGGATCTTGTCTTGGACGGCGCGGGCACGTCCGATGTCCGTTTTAAGCGACGTCAGTTGCGTTGGGACCCTGGCACCGAGGCGGAGCTTACTAAGGTGTACCAGGTGTTGAGGCTGAAGTTGAGGCGTGGGCCCCACGGCCCGTCTTTTGAGCTGCGAGCTCGTTTAGCGACTTTCTCATCGGGCGTCCGTTCGGGGCGTGCGAGCAGTCATTTTTGGGTGTTATTCCGAGGGGATTACAATGTTGCAATCCACTAGCCCTAATTCCGCATGATGGTGCGGGCCCCATGAGGGAAGTTTGGGCGTTGATGGTGATTTTCCATCTCTATCACCGAGAAACCGTTTTGGACAAGTGAATAGTCCATCTTGTGTACTTTTTCGAGAGGATCTCAATGGTGTGATCTGTTGGCAGCGCTTTGGGACCGGGGTGCGGGTCCCGCGTGGTACTGCTCATGTGCGGTACGCCGAAATGCATCTTTTCTATGGCTATCCACTATGCCCTAGTGAGAAATCTTTTTGACGTGTTTTCCCGAGGGGATCACAATGGTTCGATGCGCCCGACTGTTTTCAGGGTCGAGGCTCGGGATCACGGGACATCGTTCGGGCGTGAGGCGGTGTTGGTGAATTTTCCGTCGGATATCCGTTGGAGGCGAGTGAGTAGTTGATCTCGTGTGTTTTACCACGAGGATTCCAACGGTGTGATCCGTTAGGTTGAGTGGAGCCTCATACACGATCTTATTAAATAAGGAAGCATGAAAGGTGCTCCGGTGGTGGTTCATCCTACCTTGTTTGTAGCGGACACTTGGCGTGTGATCGCGCACTCTTGGGAGAGAGATGTAAATGATTGAATAGATTTGGTTGGATGTGCCCCAGTCGTTGAGCAGGAAAGTTGGAGATGTTACGTCACACCTTCGCGTAGATGTTAGGTGTTGTGGGCACGATAGCCTTTGGGATGGAATGTGGTATACTCTAGGAGTATACGGGAATGCTGGGAGGTACATGTGGATGTTGGTACCTTGGAATGTTTGTGTGCTTGGACGAGGTTAACTTGGGGACACACGTCGTGTGGGCCCCAGGAGCGTGATGTGTTCTGCATTGCGTAAATTTGACCTCTCACGATGAAGAGGGTCCTTCGGTTTCTGATTGTTGACCAGCATTGTTGATTTTTCCCCCGGATCTGTGCTCGATGGTTTAGATCAGCAGGGTTGAGTGGTTTCCCCTGGTTTTGTTCTGGAGTCGGGTGGTTGCAGGATACCCACTCCATGTTCGGTTGGCCAGTGTTGTACCCTCCAGTGGAGATGGCCAGAGCAGTTTTGGGTTGCTCACTCTTAGGTTCTACGATCCAGCAGAGACTGGGGAGTGGGTCACCCGACCACTTAGGGTCTAACCTCCAGCAGAGACTAGGCAGTGGGTCACCCGACCTCTTAGGGTCTACCCTCCAGCAGAGACTGGGAAGTGGGTCACCCGACCTCTTAGGTTCTACCCTCTAGCAGAGACTGGGCAGTGGGTCACCCGACGACCACTTAGGGTCTACCCTCCAGCAGGGCTGGGCAGTGGGTTGCCCGTCGTCTATTTCTAGGTCTACCCTCCAGCAAGGCTGGTCAGTGGGTCTCCTGTCGACTTATTCCAGGTCTACCCTCCAGCAGGGCTGGGCAGTGGGTCTCCTGATGATGTATTAGGGTTTACCCTCCAGCAGGGTTGGGCAGTGGGTTGCCTGATGATGTCTTAGGGTTTACCCTCCAGTAGGGCTGGGCTGTGGGTCACCCGATATCTTATTAGGGTTTACCCTCCAGCAGGGCTGGGCAGTGGGTCACCCGATATCATATTATGAATTACCCTCTAGCAGGGCTGGGCAGTGGGTCACCCGATATCATATTATGAATTACCCTCCAGTAGGGCTTGGCAGTGGGACACCCGTTGAAATTCCAGACTCAGTCCTTACTACTAGGCTAGTCTATGGCTTTCGTTCGTGATTACCAGAGCGGGACCCTTGGTTGTACGGGTCAGTGATGGAACGAACTTGGCTTTGAGGAGACCCCTTGACTGTAGGGCAGTGACGAGGTGCGGTTTTAGTTAACCCAGAACTCTCAATTATGAGGGGCGCTTTCCCCACCAAGATGCGTCCTTGTGACGCGACCTAAAATCGTGCGGGCGATTCAGTGCCGCCCAAAGCGGGTATTGTCGAGGTGCGGTGATTTGGGTCCTTTGACTTGCAGTTCGGGGCCGACGTGCGGGATGCTGGGCGTCGATGATGGTTTACTTATGGGATTGTTGGCGACTCACTTCTTGGGCTGAGCTATGGTATTGAGATCTACTTACGACCTTGTCCGGGCATCTTAGTGAGCATATGGTTATGTATATACCTTGTTCTGGTACCCAATTCTTGGGTTTGGTTACTCTCCTTTTAGGAGAAGTGAAGACGCGCGGGGTATGCCATGTGCTTTCTTTGTCTAGATTCTCATGGTTGGACGAGTCTACTATCCTGCTATAGTTAGCGAAGACTCGACGGAAAGTTCATCTTCTCACCTTTTCCAGCTCCTTGTGTCTGGTCGAGTCTACCTTCTTTTCTCTTGTTGGGTTGAGCTGTACTCTTTACTGCACTCCTTGTTGTACTCCTTTACCCTTCCCTGTTCTCTCTACTGCTCACCCTTAGGTACCTCCTTTATTTCTCCCTCGAGCGTTTGGGGTGTCCTACTGAGTATTTTTATACTCACCCCTGTTTGGGCTTTGCCTGCACTTGGTGTGCCCTTGCAGATGACGGACAGGTTGGTCGTGAAGTCAATGGAGCATAGGAGTTCAGGAGCTTTGACAGCGTGTGGTGGTCGTAGTCAGGTTCCAGCTAAGGAACCATTCTAGATGTTTGTTCTGTTTACTTGTTGCCGGGTTGTGGCACTTTTCCTGCTTGGGTGCGTGTTTTTTCCCTTTTCTTTTCAGTTTACTTTCACCACTTGCTTTGTTCTGTTTAGAGGTCGATGCACATTTGTGGTTTATATATATAGCAGTTTCCCTTTTCTTTACCTGCTTTTTCATTTACTCTACATTGTTTCATTGAGTGTGATGCGTGTGTGTGTACAAGTACATAGGCAAAGGCCTCCCTGAGTTTTTGTGCCTTCGGCGCTGGTCACCAGCCCCTGAAATATGGAGGCGGGCTTGGGGTAGTTGCGGCTCGAGCCTGGGTAGGGTCGGGTCGTGAAAAAGTGGTATCAGAGGTGGTTCGTTCCTTGGGACGTTTTGTGGACGTCCCTAAAAGAGGAATTGGTTGGGATTTAGGGCAACAATGTTAACGTGTCTCGAGAGTGGCTCTCAGGCCAGGCAGTCCAGTGATGGTGCGACGACCGATGTATCCATTCACCAGGACCTTGATAACCCGCTTGTCGACTCGACATGCTGAGACACTTGTTGCAGGGAAAATTTGGTTTGTGCATCACATAGGATTGAGTCTTTGACTATCCTTCTTGAGTCAGCTCCCCATCATGCCTATTGGTATATACATATATGCTCATCTGACCGCGACACTCCTTGATAATATTCAGGATGTCTCCACGAAGACAGCCATCCAAGATACCAGCTTTGGTGCGGGACGAAGACCCTGTGAGCTACAAGGCCACAGTCCAGGACCCATCATGCGAGCCCCTTTATCCGGGTGGGACGGTAGGAGCACCCCCAGCTGTTGAGCAGTAGACAGTTTCAGCAGACCAGACGGGGCTTGAGCGCAGGTTGGGCATGCTCTGTGAGTTCCAGTGGCATAGACCCCTGAGGTTCACTGGTGATCCAGACCCTCATGCAGAAGAGGTTTGGCTAGAGATAGTGGTTCACCTTTTCAGGCTTGTGCAGACACCTGAAGATCTTATGGTGGATTTGGCTGCCAACCTTTTTCATGGAGCAGCTTAGTGTTAGTAGAGTCTGGTGACTCAGTTTCTTGATGATTCGTCGCTTTCATGGGGGGACATTCAGTTGTTGTTCCATGAAAAGTTTTTCCCCTCCTGCTTGTGCTCCATTCGTATTCAGGAGCTCCTGCAGTTTCAGCAGGAAGGGATGACGGTGGCCGAGTACGTGGCAAGTTTTGCAGACCGTGCACACTTTTACCCAAACTTGGTCCATGACGGCTACATCCGAGCACGAAAGATTGAGCAGGGTCTCCTATGAGAGATTCTTGTTGTCATAGTACCCTTGGGCATTTCCACATATGTCAGGGTGCCAGAGTAGGCGTTGGGAACTGAGAGCTTCCTGTCATGTTTTTCGGTTGGTAGTGGTAGTGGGCGTGAGGTGCTGAGACATCTGACATAGCTACCGGGCGCTGTAGGACAGGACCTCGAAGAAGGTGGCCTTTCCATTGCTGGTTTCGGAGACGTGGTCGTTTACCACTATGGTGGAAAAGTGTAGGGCCTCAGCCGAGGGTTCCCTTCTGTGAGTGGGCTCCGGGCCGTGGTCGTACACCATAGTGGCGCCAGAGGGAACCAGGACAGCTCAGCGAGCGGCGGTGCTATGCTTGTGATCGGCGAGATCACCTGGCACGAGACTGCCATACCCGAGTTGCTGAGAGCTTCGGGCAGGCAGCAGGCGCACCACCACGACAGAGGCAGCGTCGCGATCGGAGTAGCTTTTTGAGAGGTGGTGCTAGCAGAGGAGCAGGAGGAGCTGGTAGTGGGGGATGACTTTACGAGGTCTTCCCATCACAACTAGGCAGTCTACATCAGGCTCCAGGAGTTGACAGTTGGGACCGCAGACTGCCGCGAGCTTTGGATGTCTACGATTCTGTAGAGCATGAGGTGATAAGAGGTACGCTCTACAGCCCTTCTACTTTTTGCAGTAGAATTGTTAGACATTGTGTGTGGAATATTTCCTCCCTCCTCCTTGCTTGAGGTGTTACCAGGGTGGCTCGGGGCGTCGGTGTAACCATGTGTTGGTATAATAAAAGGTCTGGGACCTTTCTCTTTAGTTGATGGTGTTGACTCCTTCACTTCCGACCGGGTAAGAGGGTCTTGGCTATGAGACATCGAATGTGGAACCTTGCATGACCGGATATCCTTGGGCGTTCCACCATATGGATATTATAAAGGTGGGAATCACCAGGCCTTGTTCCAGGTGCGGGCGGTGATTCCAGTTGCGACATGCAACGTAGAGGTTCGGTCGATGAGGTGAGTTACCCCCGAGGGCCTTTAGGCCGTTTGAGGCCGTGTGCGGTGGCGCATAACTATGCATGAGTTCTTCTGGGTATGGCAGATCCAGGTGTGGGCTTAGTACCCTGGGTTGTTCCCCAATTTTGGATTTTCAGGGATGAAAATAATGAAGGAGGGAATGATGTTAGAACCCATTTTTCAGGTGTAAAAGACTTCGGAATATTGTTGATATTATTCCAGAGAAGCACCTTCAGGCGGCGTGTGATTCCGAGCCTCGGAGTGGCCAAAATTAAATTTTCAGTTCGTTCACACTGGGCATGAAAAACAAATGGGAAAACTCTTAAACGGTGATCCGGATCAGAGATCCGAGTGTACGGATGGGTCCAGAATGGGGTGTTTACCCTAGGAACGACACAAAACTTGTCGGCGCGGGACGTTTGGACACCTCGCTCGCTTTCGGAACATGAAACAGATAAATTAAATAATTAATTTATTCATTTAACAGCTTAACTCAAGATTCTCTTAAACGGTGGCTCAGATTAGAAAATGGAGGGCACCGTTGAGTGCGGAGCGTTCCGTTTACCCTAGGAGGGGTGTAAGTTTTGCGGGCGTGGCCCGTCTGGGAAAAATGGACCCAGGGGCATTTTCATAATTTAGCGGCCTCACGCATTGAGTTTGATATCATTCAAACGGAGCCTCAGATTAAAATTCTGAGACCGCTGTTGCGCCCAGAGCGTGGTTTTTATCCTAGGGGAGGCTTAATCCTGACCCCGTCGGGAGTTCGGGTACGGGGCCGCGGGAGGGTGTTTAGGTTCATTAGTTTATTTAATTTACCTAACCCCCCTCTCTTTTCACTCTAATTTCCCCTCCCCTGGCGAGCTCCTCTCCTCATTCCTCCTCCACCAAGATTGAAACGACGGATCGAAGGAAGTTTTGGCCGTGACGGAGCTCGGATCGAGCATAGAAGTGTAGGCGTTCCGCCCGTAGGTAGGCGGATTGGAGTTTTACCCCATTTTCCCTGCTTTAATTTCCATTTATCCTCAAACGTTACATTGGATCATCGAACGAAGCCAATATTATCATAGATTCTGTCCTGAGCTTTCCGGAACCCTATTCGGATCGAATTTTCGACCACCGGATCGTTTCTGGTGATCCTCTGAAGTTTTCCGGCCACGAGACTGGATTCCCGCGGTCGGACAGGAGGTCCGGCGGATGGAGACCCATGGCGGACGGCGGCGCGGCAGCAGGAGTGGCGGAATGAGTCTAGACATCCAATTGGATGGCGCCTCACCGATGCGGGCGAGGAGGGGTCGCGGTGTGTGATCCCGACAGCAGACCAAGACCCGCCTATGGCGGGTCTTCGCGTGCTGCAAGGACCGGCCATGTCGGCCGGTCGGCAGAGAAGCCGCTCGCGCGGTCGAGGTGGCCTCGCGGGAGGCGACCTGCGGGTTTGGCCGGGCCAGGCCCAGCGGTTGTGCTGCGGCTCAGCGGGCCGGCCGGAGCGGGGCGGTCCGTCCAGACCGGGCCGGCCCGGCCTACGGGTAAACCCCCTTAGCAATTTGGACGCCTATAACTTTTGCTATGGGCATCTGTTTGGTACGCCGTCTGCGGCAGCGTGGAGCTCGTGTCAAGGAGGACTTTTTGAGATGGTTTCAGGATATTTTAATTCCCAAAACGAGGGGACCTAGTGGTGCGATACGTACGTCGAGGGGATTGACGTTATCCCCGGGATATTGTTTTGGACGGCGCGGGCACGCCCGACGTCCGTTTTAAGCGCTGTCAGTGGGGTTGGGACCCTGGCACTGAGGCGGAGCTTACCAGGGTTGTATCAGGCGTTGAGGTTGAAGTTGAGGCATGGTCCCCATTGCTCGTCTTTTGAGCTGTGAGCAGTGTTTAACGACTTTCTCATCGGGCGTCTGTTCGGGTCGTGCGAGCAGTCATTTTTTGGGTGTTTTTCCGAGAGGATTGCAATGGTGAAATCCTCCCGCCCTTATTCCGCATGATGGTGCAGGACCCACAAGGTTCGTTTGGGCGTTCAAAGTGATCTTCCATCTCTATCACCGGGAAACCGTTTTGGACAAGTGAATAGTCCATCTTGTGTACTTTTTCGAGAGGATCCCAATGGTGAGATCCGTTGGCAGCGCTTCAGGACCGGGGTGCGGGTCCCGCGTGGTACTGCTCGTGTGTGGTACACCAAAATACATCTTTTCTCCGGATATCTGTTGTGATCTTGTGAGCAGTCTTTTTGACGTGTTTTCCAAAGGGGATCGCAATGGTGTGATGCGCCCAACTTTTTTCGGGGCTGAGGCTCGGGATCACGGGATGTCGTTCGGGCATGAGGCGGTGTTGGTGACTTTTCTATCGGATATCAATTGGAGGAGAGTGAGTAGTCGATCTCGTGTGTTTTTCCTTGAGGATTACAACGGTGCGATCTGTTTGGTTGAGCGGAGCCTCATACGTGATCTTATTAAATAAGGAAGCCTGAAAGGTGCTCCGGTGGTGGCTTGTCCTACCTTGTTTGTAGAGGACCCTTGGCGTGTGATCGCGCACTCATGGGAGAGAGATGTAAATGATTGAATAGATATGGTTGGTCGTACCCCAGTCGTTGAGGCGACATGTTGGAGATGTTACGTCACGCCTTCACGTAGACGTTGGGTGCCATGGGCATGATAGCCTATGGGCTGGAATGTGGTATACTCTGAGAGTATACGGGAACGCTGGGAGGTACATGTGGATGTTGGTACCTAAGAATATATTTGCGCTTGGACGGGGTTAACTTGAGGCCACATGACGTGTGGGACCCAGGAGCGTGACATGTTCTGCTTTGTGTACTTTTGACCTCTCGTGAGGAAGAGGGTCCTTCGGTTTCTGATTGTTGACCAACGGGGTTGAGGTTTTTCCCCTCGCTCTGTGCTCGATGGTTTAGATCAGTAGGGTTGAGTGGTTTCCCCTGGTTTTGTTCCAGAGTCGGGTGGTTGCACGATACCCACTCCGTGTTCAGTTGTCCAGTGTTGTACCCTCCAGTGGAGATGGCCAGAGCAGTTTTGGGTTGCTCACTCTTAGGGTCTACCCTCCAGCACAGACTGGGCTGTGGGTCACCCGACCTCTTAGAGTCTACCCTTCCGTAGAGACATGGTGTAACATCCCAAATAAGTAATGAAAAATATATATTTTTATCTATGACTATTAATGAATTAGATAGTGTTTTAGAGGCTTAAAATGAAAATAAATCCAATCTTAAGCATGGAATACACTAATATTTTTTTAAAGATTGTTTTACTGCCTTTTAATGGCAAACCATTTTTAAATCTATCTTTTGAAAATTTAATAAGCTATTTTTGTCAAAATAAACATAATCTTTATGATTGGGACATCAAAATTTACTTTGTGTGAATTTTTGGTATTTTTCCGATAAAGTTCAATTTTTTAATGAATAGTGAAAAATGTTGTATTTTAATTCAAAACCTCTTTTTAATATAATTTATTTATATAATTATATTATCTTTTGAATTGGTTTTAAAGTGAAATTAGAATATATTTTTACCATTTAATCCAATGGTTGTCATTGGAATCAATTTAACTTTGAAATTGGACTTAAACTAGTGTCAATCTTTTGATACTTATTGTTTCATAAAAACACGCTACTTGTCATGACAACAATAATTAATTATTAAATTAATTAATGAATATTATATGTTTTTAATTTTTTAAAATAGACATCATTTTTGAATTCAGAATATCAAATATAGCTTAGGGTGAAGTTTTGGAATTTTTCTGAAAAACTTCAATTTTTAATGAATAGTGAAACCACTAAGTGGTAGTTAAAGAAACTGATTTTTCGTTTAAATGAAACTCTGCCACTTCTGTGATTTGATTTTCAAAAATCGGACATACATGGTTGTCATTACGAAGTAAAATTTGGTTCAATGAGATTAAAATAATTTTTTGGTGAATAGTAACTTTTAAGTTCTTAATCTCGATTAGAGGTAATTAGTGTAGTTTAAGGTAAAAATAATATTTTAATAACATGAGATGAGATTTAAACATGTCCTACCCTCATTGTATGTGTCATGGTAGACCAAGAAAATCCATGGGTCAACTTGGGGACTCCATAGAGCCACTTTGGTTGGGAAATGACATAAATAACTTTTTATTTAATGTTAAAGTAAAAAAGAACACAAACATGAGATGTTGTACGAAAACAATTTTTACATGGGGTTATACAAGTCAGATTTTTGATTATAAATAGGTATTGGAATGATAAAAATATTTCCTACATCATGATATTTTTTTTATAATTTTTAGACTTTAAATAAATTAAATTATTTATGACATCATGATGATGCAGCGATTACCTCATTAATAAATGATTTAAATAAAATTAAATGATAATGTATATTCTATGACCTACACATGTCCAAAACCAATTGGATGGGTGGATTTCGAACCCTTATCACCTTACCCTAGAATTTTATCAATGTGGGACCTTTTTAATCCGAAAATCATTTTAAAATAAAGTAACATTTCTTTACTTTCCAAGAGTGCCCCTCCTCTCCTCTTATAAAATTCCCCCACCTCTACCTCATTACACACACATTAAAAGCCTTTGTCTTGGCCAATCCCTGCACATTTTGTCTCTCCACTTCCCTCTATTACTCTTTGAAGCCTCACTTTGGGCAGAAGTCTTTCCAAGGAAGCCTTTGAGCTCAAACCAAAGGGAGTTACCCGATTTTAAGGTAATGTCTTTACTTGAGTCCTTTTGTTTTATTTTGCTTCTCCAACCCCCTAAACTCTTTTTATTAATTTATTTTGTAACAAATATTGTATCTTAAATATAATAGGATGTTGTTATAAGAAGGATTCGAGATACACTTACAGACACCTACATCTAATGGTTAAAGAACATACAGTTTCCGTGGATGGCGAATTTCGGCCTCCCGAAACGATGATTGTTCAACATTATTTTAACACCTTCAAAGGTGTCCATTAATATGAAAATATATTTATATATGATATGTAATATGTTTATGTTTTCCTTAAGCTTCTTTATTTTTCATTTTGGGCATACCTTTATGGTTTCCATTATGGGTAAACGCGATATCTTCATTTAAGGAAGTGCGGACTACCGCCCCCTCAAAGTGATTTGATTCGTTAGTACCATATGTGGGACTTATAAAGGATGCAGTTATGATATTATATATGATATTACACTGGAATTATAATATACCTTTATAACATTATGATTCCATTCTATAAAATACGAAATAGAAATGAAAGTAGCGTTCATGCGTACGTACGGCTTACCGTCTCCATGAACGGTGAATTTCATTTCTTACCTCTAAATGATTATGTAATATTATAAATGCATGTATATATTGGATATATATGATATATATGATATATACATCATCATTATAATTCTGGATATAATGGATACATGAACAACTTGTAATTATAAAGGGTTTATTTTTGACTCAAGTACCAATGATCGTTAAAAAGACCGTTATTAACGTAAATAATTACATAGTGTTCATGACATGGAAATAAGTGATATAAAAGGAATAATGAACTTTAAAAAGGTTCTTAAACAAGTATAAATTAAATCAAGTTTATTAATCCGGAGATTAGAGAACAACCGAGTCAAGTCAGACCCGAGGTATGGGACTTCGTCTCAATCTCCTTTCATTGAGGCATATTTTGTTTTATACACAACCATCTGTTATATGGTGTATAAACCCCTTTGACTTTTACGTTTATCCAAAAGGAATATTTTTTATACAAATTGTTTTACTAAATGACAAAAGGGAATGTTTTTGTCGTACGTATGCGGCGACAACGACTTCTCCGCCGCAGTGACCATTATTTGAGTTTCGACTTCCTCTACAAGGCATGCCTTTTTTTAAAGAAAAATAAATACCATGTTTTACTTTTCTTTTATTTTGGTATTGAAAATGGTTTTCATAATGTTTTTATATCAATGTGTTGTATTGATATCTTGTGATTGAAAGGTGGAAATTTTATGTTTCCTTTATGCATGTTTTATGTGATACGATTATGTTGAGATTCTTGGGAATTATTATGAAGACAGGTGGTTCCGTGATAAACTAAGGGCGGGTGAGCCCGATATAGCTCTCCAATGCATTGGGTAACGCGAATGAGTGAAATGTTAAGGTTTATACGAAGCGATTTAGGGAATATACTGTGATGGGTATTCCAAACGTAACCAAGAGGGTTACACCCTATATAAGAATGTTATGAATGCCTCAAGTTACCTTTATGTCTTATGATTTCTATGATCTATTCATGATTTGTTGAGGTATATTAAAGTGCTTATGTTTTATGGGTAAAGTATTATTTCATTCTTATGTATATATGAACTTATGTTTCCTTTCCATATTTTTATAACCCATACTGAGCTTTTTTATGCTTATCCCATGTTTTTTTGAAATGTTTTTCACAGGTCAAGGGAAAGGTACATGATATGATGATAGTGTCAAGGAAGTGTCAGGAATGAATCCATGTCTTATTTTAAATATGTTTCCATTGATGGGAAAAATGAATAATATCTTTATGTAACCACTTTGTTTATATGTGGAATGTAATGCATGTTTTATGTTCTAATTATCTAAAACTCTAAACCTGAAAAGATCCTCGAGGTGTAATCTTGTAATAACTCACGATTAAGTAAGGTTCAAGGCCGGGGCCTTATACTTGGTATCAGAGGTCGGTTTAGATAACTTTAGGAGTTATAATTCTATTAAATTATTATCCAAAAATATTTTTTTTGAAATGATATAGCATTTGAATATTACCATGTTGCTTCAACTAAGACATGTTTGTTCAGAATGGTTTTCCGCAGAGGAAACAGGGAAGCAGTGCTAGGAAGGCATACAGAAGGAAATATCCTTCCGAATCAGCATCCTGAGATGGTCAGAATTGGAACTGAACAGTTTGTTGCAGTAATGACGCAGTTGACTCAAGAGATAAATGGTGGGGGTATCCATGCATGAGATTAGCCAGATCAACCGTAGAGGAACATGTCAGTGGTGGAACATTTCATGAGGCAACATCCCCCATCATTCAGAGGATCATCTGACCCTGTGTTAGCTGAAGGGTGGATTAAAGCACTGGAGAAGATTTTCGATGTCATGGGGTGTTCAGACAGTCAAAAGGTTAGTCTTTCTATTTACCGTTTGGAGGGTGAAGCAGATCAGTGGTGGTCGATGGTTAAAAATATCAGGGACGCTGATGAGATTGATGATCTTGAATGGGATGAATTCAAAGGTATGTTTCTTGAAAAGTATTTTCCTAAGGCTGTTCGACTTAGGATGGAAAAACAATTCTTGGAATTGAGGAAAGAGGAAGACTCAGTGGCTGCCTATGAAGAAAGGTTCACTCGATTGGCAAGGTATGCTCCAAATTTTTTCCGAGACCTTGATAGTAAAATCAATCGTTTTTACTCAGGATTAAAGACATAATATCGAAGGGAATTAGCTTCTAGTGAGTTTAAAAGTTATGAAAATCTTTTTCGATGTGCTGAGAAGGTGGAAATGGAGTTTTCCGATGATCAAGTGTTCTATAACAACCAACAGAAGAACAGACCGAGGTGGCAGGAGAAAGGGAAGAATTCTTCAAAAAAGTCTGATGGTAAGAAATCTAAGTTTCCAGTTTATGATAAATGTGGCAAAATGGATGCTGGGGAATGTCTTCTGAATTCTAGAAAGTGCTACTGATGTGGTAAGATGGGACATAAGGCTCGTGATTTCACTGAGAAAGATCAAGGTGATGGTAAGTTCAAATTTCATTTATAGTTAGTGAAATGTTTTAAGTGCAATGAGATGGGTCACTATGCAAACGAGTGTCCGACAAAGAGCTCGAGTGATGGGAAGTAGTTAGACTACAAGCAGAAAGGGGTGGTGAAATCCTTTGCAACTACTTAAGCAGATGTCGGGCCATCAAATGAAGTTGTATCAGGTACTTTGTTTGTTTCTTCAGATTATGCCAGTGTCTTGTTTGATTCGGGGCTTACACATTCTTTCATCTCTGAAACCTTTTCTAGTAAAATGGGAATACCATCTCAAGAAATGACTCATGAACTTGTGGTAAAAACACCTGGGGGAAATGTTGAGGCAAAAAAAATTTATAAGAATCTTTCTATCCTTATCCATGGAAAGAACCTACTTGCAAACATTATTGGTTTACCTCTAGTAGAGTTTGATGTTATCCTGGCTATGGATTGGATCTCTATTTAACATGCTAAGATTAACTGTAGAGATAAAGAAGTTTCTTTTCAGAAAGACTTTAAGTTTGTGTACAAGAATGAACCCTTACTGTTGATAACATATCAAGAGGCCGACAAAATTGTAAAATATGTAAATGAATGTTACCTTGCACGTATTGTTGAAAACAATGGAACTGTTCAGATTAATGATGTGCCAGTGGTAAATGAGTATCCTGATGTTTTTCCTGATGAGTTGCCTGGAATAATACCAGATCGGGAAGTTGAATTTACTATTGACTTAGTTCCTGATGCTAATCCAATTTCGAAACCCCCTTATCGAATGGGTCAAATTGAACTTTTAGAGTTGAAGGAGCAATTACAAGATTTATTAGAGAAAGGTTTCATTCGACCTAGCACGTCACCATGGGGTGCTCCTATTTTATTTGTTAAAAAGAAAGATTGTTCTATGAGACTTTGTATTGATTATAGATCCTTGAATAACATCATTGTTAAGAACAAATATCCTTTGCCTCATATTGATGATTTGTTTGATCAGCTCCAGGGAGCTCAGTATTTTTCAAAGATTGACCTGAGATCGGGGTACCATCAGCTGAAGGTTAAGGAAGCAGATGTTTCGAAGACTACGTTTCGTAAAAGATATGGCCATTATGAATTTGTAGTAATGCATTTTGGGCTAACCAATGCACCTGCTGTATTCATGGACTTAATGAATAGAATTTTCCATGAGTTCTTGGATAAGTTTGTGGTGGTTTTCATTTATGATATTTTGGTGTTTTCTAAAAGTAAAGAGGAGCATGAAAGACATTTAAGGGTTATTTTGCAAACCTTAAAAGAAAAGAAATTGTATGGGAAATTCAGAAAGTGTGAGATTTGGTTGCAACAAATTTCTTTCCTTGGTCACATTGTTTCTAAAGATGGGATAACTGTTGATCCTGCAAAAAAAAAGGTTGTTGAAGAATGGCCAAGACCCACAAATGTAATAGAGATTCGTAGTTTCCTTGGTTTGGCAGGATATTACCAAAGGATTGTTAGAAATTTTTCACGGTTATCTAGTCCAATGACTAAGCTAACTCGAAAGGGTGTTAAGTTTATCTGGACAAAATAATGTGATGATTGTTTTTAGGAACTGAAAAGAAGATTGGTGAATGCTCTGGTTTTGGCACTACCTTCCAGGAATGGTGAGTTTGTTATATACAGTGATGCTTCATTGAAAGGGCTTGGTTGCGTCCTAATGAAGAATGATCAGGTAATTGCTTATCCTTCACGACAGTTGAAAACTCATGAGGTAGATTACCCTACACATGATTTGGAATTAGCTGCTGTTGTTTTCGCTTTAAAAATTTGGAGGCATCATTTGTATGGAGTAAAGTGTGAAATATATACTGATCACAAATGTTTAAAGTATATATTCACTCAGAAATAATTGAACATGAGACAGAGAAGATGGCTAGAATTAATCAAAGATTATGATTTTACAATTCATTACCATCTGGGAAAAGCAAATAAAGTGGCTGAAGCTTTGAGTCGAAAAAGTAATGCTTCATTAGAAATGTTGTGGTTGGAACGTGATCCTTTGGTTAAGGATTTGATGAACTTTGGCATATAAGTTGTTGGTGAAGGATGTTCTTCTGTTTTGTTTCAGGTATCAGTGAAATCTTCTCTATCAGACAGAATCAAACAAGCACAGAAGCAAGATAGTGAGTTGCAGAAAAAGGTAGAGCTGGTTCAGAAAGGTAAGTTGCCTGAATTCAACATTGATAATGATTGTGTTTTGAGATTTGGGAAGAGATTGTGTGTGCCTTGTGAGTCACAGTTGAAGAGAGAGTTGTTATGTGAAGCTCATAGTTCTCCATTTTCAGTTCATCCTGGCAGTACTAAGATGTATAGAGATCTGCGGGAGTATTACTGGTGGGATGGAATGAAAAGAGATATTGCTTATTTTACTGTGAAGTGTTTGACTTGTCAACAGGTTAAAGCAGAGTGGCAGTTACCCAAAGGGATGCTTCAGCCTTTACCCGTGCCAGAGTGGAAATGGGAGAAATATATCCATGGACTTCGTTGTGGGATTTCCTAAGACCCCTCGAGGTAATAATTTAATCTGGGTTATTGTTGTTCGCTTGACTAAATCTGCTCATTTCCTTGCTATACGAGATACTTTTTTCCCTAGATTAACTTTCCCGTTTATATCTTAAATAGATAGTCAGGTTACATGGAGTTCCTCTCTCAATTGTATCTGACCGTGATCCTAGGTTCACTTCTAACTATTGGAAAGTCCTTCAGAAGTTGTTGGGTACTGAATTAAATTTTAGTACATCTTTTCATCCTCAATCAGATGGGCAGTCAGAATGAACAATTCAGACATTGGAGGGTATGCTACGTTCTTTCTCTATAGATTATCAGGGAAGTTGGGACCAACATCTTTCTTTGGTTGAATTTTAATATAATAACAGTTTTCATTCCAGTATACAGATGGCACCATTTCGGGAATTATATGGGAAGTGGTGTCAAACTCTAGCTTTCTGGGATGTAGTGGGTGAAAGGAAGTTGATGGGACCAGAATTGGTAGAAGAATTGGCAGAAAAAGTTCAGCTGATACATAAACACATGAGAACATCTCAGAGCAGGCAGAAGAGTTATGCGGATAATCGGAGGAAGGATCTATCTTTCGAGGTAGGTGATCATGTTTTCTCAAAGTCTCACCATGGAAAAGTGTGATGTGATTTGGTAAGAAAGGAAAGCTGAGTCCAAGGTTCATTGAACCATATGAAATTCTGGAGAGAGTTGGATCAGTTGCATACTGGGTGGCTTTACCTCCGAGTTTATGTCAGTTACACAATGTTTTTCATGTTTCAATGCTGACAAAGTACATGCCAGATCCATCTCATGTTTTGAGTCCAGATGTAGTTCAGCTGAAAGGGAACCTATCGTATGAGGAACAACCGATCTAGATTCTTGACCACAGGGAGCAAGTGTTATGGAATAAGGTGATTAATTGGGTAAAGGTTTTGTGGAAAAACCACATGATGGAAGAGGCAACATGGGAATCTGAAAATGCAATGAGGGATAAGTACCCCCATTTATTCGATAAGTAAATAAATTGCGGGGACACAATTTTATAAAGGGGGAAGGATGTAACATCCCAAGTAAGTAATGAATAATAGATATTTTTATCTATTCCTATTAATGAATTAGATAGTGTTCTAGAGGTATAAAATGAAAATAAATCCAATCTTAAGAATGGAATACACAAATATTTTTTTAAAAGATTGTTTTACTGCCTTTTAATGGAAACCCATTTTTAAATCTATCTTTTTCCAATTTTATAAGCTATGTTTGTAAAAATAAACTTTTTCTTTATGATTGGGACATCAAAATTTACTTTTTACGAATTTTTGGTATTTTTCCGATAAAGTTCATTTTTTAATGAATAGTGAAAAATGTTGCATTTTAATTCAAAACCTCTTTTTAATCTAATTTATTTATATGATTATATTATCTTTTGAATTGGTTTTAAAGTGAAATTAGAATATATTTTTACTATTTAATCCAATGTTGTTCATTGGAATCAATTTCACTTTGAAATTGGACTTAAACTAGTGTCAATCTTTTGATACTTATTGTTTCATAAAAACACGCTATTTGTCATGACAGCGGGAATTAATTATTAAATTAATTAATGAATCTTATATGTTTTAAATTTTGTAAAATATACATCATTTTTGAATTCAGAATATCAAATATTGCTTAGGGTGATGTTTTGGAATTTTTCTGAAAAACATCAATTTTTGATAAATAGTGAAACCACTAAGTGGTAGTTAAAGAAACTGATTTTTCGTTTAAATTAAACTTTGCCACTTCTGTGATTTGATTTTCAAAAATCCAACATACATGGTTGTCATTAAAAAGTAAAATTTGGTTCAATGAGATTAAAATAATTTTTTGATGAAAAGTAACTTTTAAGTTCTTAATCGCGATTAGAGGTAATTAGTGTAGTTTAAGGTAAAAATAATGTTATAATAATATGAGTTGAGATTGGAACATGTCCTACCTGCATTGGATGTGTCATGGCCGACCAAGACAATCCATGGGTCAACTTGGGGACCCCATGGATCCACTTTGGTTGGGAAATGACATAAATAACTTTTTATTTAATGTTAAAGTAAAAATAACACAAACATGAGATGTTATACTAAAACAATTTTTACATGGGGTTATACAAGTCAGATTTTTGATTATAAATAGTCATTAAAAATCTAAAACGATTTCCTACATCATGATATTTTTTTATAATTTTTAGACTTTAAATAAATTAAATTATTTATGACATCATGATGATGCAGCGATTACCTCATTAATAATGGATTTAAATAAAATGAAATGATAATGTAAAATCTATGACCTACACATGTCCAAAACCTATTGGATGGGTGGAATTAAAACCCTTATCACCTTACCCTATAATTATATCAATGTGGGACCTTTTGAATCCGAAAATCATTTTAAAATAAAGTAACATTTCTTTACTTTCCAAGAGTACCCCTCCTCTCCTCTTATAAAAGGCCCTCACCTCTACCTCCTTACCCACACTTCCAAAGCCTTTGGCTCAGCCAACCCCTGCCCATTTTGTCTCTCCAATTCCCTCTCTTACTCCTTGATGCCTCACTTTGGGAAGAAGTCTTCCCAAGGAATCATTTGAGCTCAAACCAAAGGGAGTTACCCAATTTTAAGGTAATGTCTTCACTTGAGTCCTTTTGTTTTATTTTGATTCTCCAACCCCCTAAACTCTTTTTATTCATTTCTATTGTAACAAATCAAGTATCTTCAATCTACTAGGATGTTTTTATAAGAATTATTCGAGCTAGAATTACACACACCTACATCTAATGGTTAAATAACATACTGTTTCCGTGGATGGTGAATTTCGGCCTCCCGAAACGAGGATTGTTCAACATTCTTTTAACACCTTCAAAGGTGGCCATTGAGATGACAATATATATATATATGATATATAATATGTTTATGTTTTCCTTAAGCTTCTTTATTTTTCATTTTGGGAAAACCTTTATGGTTTCCATTATGGGTAAACGTGATATCTTCATTTAAGGAAGTGCGGACTACCGCCCCCTCAAAGTGATTTTATTCGTTAATACCATATGTGGGACATATAAAGGATGGAGTTGTGATATTATATATGATATTACACTGGAATTATAATATACCTTTATATCATTATGATTCCATTCTAAAAAATACGAAATAGAAATGAAAGTAGTGTTCATGCGTACGTACAGCTTACCGTCTCCATGAACGGTGCATTTCATTTCTTACCTCTAAATGATTATGTAATATTATAAATGCATGTATATATGGGATATATATGATATATATGATATATATGATATATAAATCATGATTATAATTCTGGATATAATTGATACATGAACAACTTGTAATTATAAAGGGTTTATTTTTTACTCAAGTACCTATGATCGTTAAAACGACCGTTATTAACTTAAATAATTACATAGTGTTCATGACATGGCCATAAGTGATATAAAAGGAATAATGAACTTTAAAAAGGTTCTTAAACAAGTAGAAATTAACTCCATTTTATTATTCAGGAGATTAAAGAACGACCGAGTCAAGTCGGACCCGAGGTATGGGACTTCGTCTCAATCTCCTTTCATTGAGGCATATTTTGTTTTATACACAACCTTCTTTTATATGGTGTATAAACCTCTTTGACTTTTACGTTTATGCAAAAGGAATTTTATTTATACGAAGCATTTTACTAAACGACAAAAGGGAATGTTTTTGTCGTACATATGCGGCGACAACGACTTCTCCGCCGCTGTGACCATTATTTGAGTTTCGGCTTCCTCTACAAGCCATACCTTTATTTTATAAGAAAAATAAATACCATGTTTTACTTTTCTTTTATTTTGGTATTGAAAATGGTTTTCATAATGTTTTTATATCAATGTGTTGTATTGATATCTTATGATTGAAAGGTGGAAATGTTATGTTTCCTTTATTCATGTTTTCTGTGATACGATTATGTTGAGGTTCTTGGCCATTATTATGAAGATGGGTGGTTCCGTGATAAACTAAGGGCGGTGAGCCCGATATAGCTCTCCAATGCATTGGGTAACGCGAAGGAGTGAAACGTTAAGGTTTCTCCGAAGATATTTAGGGAATATACTGTGATGGGTATTCCAAACGTAACCAAGTGGGTTACTCCCTACGTAAGAATGTTATGAATGCCTCAAGTTACCTTTATGTCTTATGATTTATATGATTTATTCATGATTTGATGAGGTATGTTAAAGTGCTTATGTTTTATGGGTAAAGTATAATTTCATTCTTATGTATATATGAACTTATGTTTCCTTTCCATATTTTTATAACCCATACTGAGCTTTTTATGCTCATCCCAAGTTTTTTTGAAATTCTTTTCACAGGACAAGGGAAAGGTACATGATATGATGATAGTGTCAAGGAAGTGTCAAGAATGAATCCATGTCTTATTTTAAATATGTTTCCATTGATGGGAAAAATGAATACAATATTTATGTAACCACTTTGTTTATATGTGGAATGTAATTCAAGTCTTATGTTCTAATTCTCTAAAACTCTAAACCTGAAAAGATCTTCAATGTGTAATCTTGTAATAACTCAAGATTAAGTAAGGTTTAAGGTCGGGGCCTTATACACGGGATGTGGGTCACCCGACCTCTTAGGGTCTACCCTCAAGCAGAGACTAGGCAGTGGGTCACCCGACCTCTTAGGATCTACCATCCAGTAGAGACTGGGCAGTGGGTCACCCGACGACCTCTTAGGGTTTACCCTCCAACAGGGCTGGGCAGTGGGTCGCCTGTCATCTAGTTCCTGGTCTATCCACTAGCAAGTCTCGGCAGTGGGTCGTCTGTCGATTTATTCATTGTCTACCCTCCAGCATGGCTGGGCAGTGGGTCGCCTGATGATGTATTAGGGTTTACCCTCCAGCGGGGCTGGGCAGTGGGTCGTCTGATGATGTATTAGGGTTTACCCTCCAGTAGGGATGGGCAGTGGGTCACCTGATATCTTGTTAGGGTTTACCCTCCAGCAAGGCTGGGCAGTGGGTCACCCAATATCATATTATGAATTACCCTCCAGCAGGGCCGGGCATTGGGACACCCGTTGACATTCTAGACTCAGTCCTTACTACTAGGCTAGTCTGTGGATTTCCTCCATGATTACCGGAGCAGAACCCTTGGTTGTACAGGTCAGTGATGGAACGATGTTGGCTTTGAGGAGACCTCTCGACTGTAGGGCAGTGATGAGGTGTGGTTTGACTTAACCCGGAACTCTCAAGTATGAGGGGCGCTTTCCCCACCAAGACACATACTTATGACGCAACCTAAAACTGTGCGGGCGAGTCAGTGCCGCCCAAAGCGGATAGTGTCGAGGTGCGCTGATTTGGGCCCGTTGACATTCAGTTCAGGGCAGACGTGCAGGATGTTGGGCGTCAATGAGGGTTTACTTCTGGGATTGTTGGCGACTCACTTCTTGTTCTGAGCTATGGGATGGAGATCCCCTTACGACCTTTTTCGGGCATCTTAGTGAGCATATGGTTATGTATATACCTTGTTCCGGTACCCACTTCTTGGGTTTGGTTACTCTCCTTCCAGAAGAGGCGAAGACACGTGGGTTATGCCACGTGCTTTCTGTGTCTAGCTTCTCATGGTTGGACGAGTCTACTCTCCTACTATAGGTAGCGAAGACTCGACGAGAAGTTCATCTTCTCACCATTTGCATCTCCTTGTGTCTGGTCGAGTCTACCTTCCTTTCTCTTGTTGGGTTGAGCTGTAATCTTTACTGCACTCCTTGTTGTACTCCTTTACCCTTCCAAGTTCTCTCTACTGCTCACCCTTCGGTACCTCCTTTTTTTCTCCCTCGAGCCTTTGGGGTATCCTACTGAGTATTTTTATACTCACCTCTGCTTGGGCTTTTCCCGCACTTGGTGTTCCCTTGCAGACGACAGACAGGTTGGTCGTGATGTCAGTGGAGCATAGTAGTTCGGGAGCTTGGACTGCGTGTGGTGGTCATAGTCGGGATCTAGGTGGGGAACCCTTCCATCTGTTTGTTTTGTTTACCTATTTCCGGGTTGTGGCACTTTTCCTGGTTGGGCGCGTGTTTTTCCCCTTTTCTTTTCAGCTTACTTTTAGTACTTGCTTTGTACTGTTTAGAGGTCGATGCACATTTGTGGTTTATATATATAGCAGTTTCCCTTTTCTTTACCTGTATTTTCTTTTACTCTGCACTGTTTCATTGAGTGTGCTACATGTGGGTGTACAGGTACTTAGGCAAAGGCCTCCCCGAGTTGTTGTGTCTTCGGTGCTGGTCGCCAGCCCCTGGCCTATGGAGGCGGGCTTGGGTAGTTGCAGCTCGATCCCGGGTAGGGTCGGGTTGTGACATTGTGTGGGTGGGTAACCAACCTACAATAGTGTATATTGTGGAGTTTTATGGCATTATGACCATATAGGTATCCTTATTTTAATATTAATATTTTTTTTATTCTTTTTTATGTGTCTTAGAAAGTGTTTTGTTATAGAATGGATAATAATAAATAGGACTACATATGATGAGGTAGTATCATATGAGGATGAGTTTAAAGATAATATTAATCACTATTAAGATGTTATCTGTAATAAGGGAAACCTGAACTATTCTTATATTGGGGTTGTGTGTACTTCAAAATGTAGTATTCTTATAATGATAGTTGGGTGTAACACTAACAATGACTTTTTTGGTCATGTTTGTTGGGTGTAATTCTAAACTTGTGTAATTATTATACAGTTATATTTCAAACCATGGTATTATTATAATGTAAGATTGGTGTAATTACAACCTTCTACATTATTTTTATATGGGTTGGGTATAATAAAAACCATAGTAAAATTATAATGCAGTTTGGGTGTAATTATAACAATCTCTGTTATAGTTCTATGAGTCAGTTTTACTACCATTAATGGTTATGTTGTCATATAGGTTTTGTGAAATGATAGAATCATTCAATATTTTAATCTTCTATTGGGTGTAATTCAACCATTGGTTATTTATAAGATGTTTTTTGGGAATTATACAAATATTTTTCATTCATGTTAATTTTTTTTAATGTAAACAAAATGAGTAGGCTTTTGAGATTTGGTGTAATGCAAACTGGTGTTTTCTCAACCATCAAGGTTGGGTGTATTGAAACATTTAATCATGGAAGAAACATGTTTGGTGAAATAACAACATTATTATCATTCCTATGTGTCTTGTGTATAATTCCCACTCATCTCTAGTTGGAATATACGTTGGATGTATTTGAAACTAATATCCTTGAGCTTACTAATGTGTTTTTTTGTGTTGAAGACATGTCAAACCTGAGAGGACTAGTTTGGTATATACCTAACACTGAGAGGGGGGTGAATCAGTGTTGGGGACATTTTGAACCAATTCAAAAAATTTATCTCTATACTTCATGATATTTCATGATCTTTATTCTCAAATTATATTTTCCATATCACATAAATTAATAGAAATTAGTAAAAATATTCACATGATATTTTTACTGGGTTCTCCACTCAATAAAGGTATCTATGTTCCTTCCATGCATAGAAATGACCAGTGTAACATCACATATATATCAAGAATAAGAAACTTTTCATATTTATTAATATTAGTGAGTTAAATATTAATTTTAAATTAAAGGGGATGCTATGTTCGATGGAGTACCCGATACGCAACAACGAGTTTCTTTGAAATCTTACATTGCACATTAACAATATAATATTATTATTTTAAATGGTTGTTAATTAATAGTCATTGTATTGGTTGGAATGAATAGAACTAACTAATATATGATTATATGTGATTGATAAATTTTTTTAAAATATCCTATAAAAGTTATGGGCTTAAAATATGAATGAATCTAATTTTAAGCATGAATACACTAATATTCAGTAAAAGGTCGACATTACGACTTTTGATGGAGAACCCACATTAAATCTAGTTTTTTTCATTTTTATGTGTTTTATTTGACAAGCTAAAATTATTCTTTAGATTCATGACATCAAAATTTACTTTGGGTATATTTTGGGTATTTTTCTGATAAAGTCCATTTTTAATGAATAATGAAAAATACAGTATTTCAATTCAAAATTGTCATTTAAAATAATTTATTTATATGGTTATAATTTTTTTAATTGGTTTTAAAGTGTAATTATAATATATTTTTACCATTTAATCTAATTTTGGTCATTGGAAAAAATTTCACTTTCAAATTGAACATAAATAAGTGTCAATCTTTTGAAAGTTATTATTTCTTAAAAACACGCTATTTGTTTTGACAACAGGAATTAATTTTAAATTAGTTAATGCAACATCTATGTTTTTAATTTTTTAAAATAGACCTTATTTTTGAATTCATAATATCCAATATATCTTAGGCTGAATTTTTGGTATTTTTCTAAAAAACATCAATTTTTTTTGAATAGTGAAACCACTTAGTAGTAGTTAAAAACCTGACTTTTTCATTTAAATGAAATTTTACCACTTCTATGAATTAAATTTTGAAAATACAACATACATGGTTGTTATTAGTAATTAAAATTTGTTTCAATAAGATGAAAATAATTTTTGATGAATTGTAACTTTTGACTTTTTTTACTGTGATTAAAGGCAAATAGGGTAATTCAATGTAAAAAAAATATATCATAACAAGAAATAATTACCCTAACACTTGTCCTAACCTTATTGTATGAGTCTTGTCCAACCATGGGAATATTTGGGTCGATTTTGGGACCCCATGGAGCCACTTAAGAGTGATAATGACACTTTATATTAATTAATTTAATGTAAAGGAAAAAATGATGCAAAAAAATATCTTTTAATAAACTAATTTTTACATGGGGTTATATAAGTTATATTTTATACTATAAATATTAATTGGAAAGATATAATAATTTCCTAAAACATGGATGTTTTTTATAATTTTTAGACTGCAAATAAATCAAATTATTTATGACACAATAATGCTGTAGTATATACCTCATTAATAAATTATTTAAATAAATAAGATTATAAATATTAAAATAACATCCAGAACCTTTACAATTATAATTGTATGATTTTATTTCAACCATGACTCATATTATCTTCTCCTTTAATTAGTTTTGGACCTTTAGAAACCGAATATCATTATATGATAAAATAATATTTTCACACTTTTTTAAAGAGGCCATCCTCCCCCTTATAAAAGGACACCACTTATAACCAATTCCTAACACCTCTCAAGCATTTTGGATCACCCAAACTCAACCAAATTAAGATCCCTACATATATCTCCTCCTAATATAATCCTTACCTTAGTAATAAGGAACTTCAATATGCCGTTCTGGTTCAAACCAAATAAAGTTTCCCAAATTCAGGGTAATGGTTCCTCCAAACTTCTTTTATTTTATTTTACATCTCCAACCCTAAACTATTTTTATTACTTTATTTTATAAAAACACCAGTATCCTCAATATACTAGGATGGTGTTATGAGAAGTATTTTATCTACACTTAGACACACCTCCATGTAATGGGTGAAGAACATACTATTTATGCGGATGGAAAACTAATGCATCACGAAACGATGATTGTTCGATTATCTCCTACCACCAATCACGGTGACCAATAGGATGGAAATGTTTTTATATATGATATATATTATGTTTATATTTTAGTTATGATTATTTATTTTACATTTATATCCTACGATTATGGTTTCTATAATGGGTAAACGCGATAATTTTATTTGAGGAAGTGCGGACTACCGCCCCCTCAAAGTGATATGACTCGTTAATGCCATATTTGGTATGTAAAAATGATATAGTTATTGATATTATATGTGATATTATACTAGAATTATAATATAACTATTTTTCATTATGTTTTAATTCCATTAAAATATGAAAATGAAATGAAAGTAGCATTCATACGTACGTACGACTTACCTTCTCAATGAACGATGCATTTCATTTCTTATTTCCAAAATGTAATGTATTGTTATAAATATATATTTAAATATAATGTATATAAATGATTTATATCATATCTAAATCATTAATATCATTATGTATATAATTTACTATTCACCACATGGACAACTTGTATTTATAAGGTGTCTGTTTTTTACTCAAGTACCAAATATCGATGAAATGACCATTATTAACTTAAATGATTGAATACTGTTTATAACAAGGTAATAAGTGATATAAAATGTATAATATACATTAAAAAGGTTCTTAAACAAATATAAATTAACTTTAGTATATTATTCAGGAAGATTAAGGAACAAACGAGTCAAGTTGGACAAGTGGTAAGGGATTTTCTTATCTCAGTTTTAATTCCGTAAGATTTCGATTGTTCGCCAATTATTAATTACTTATGTTGTATTGTGTAGTGAAATTTGATATATATTATCATTATTCCCATTATATTAATGGTATTTTGTGATTCATTTGGTGGTTATTAACTTGTGGTCATATAACTTAGTTGATTACAACGGGGTAAAGGGTTTCATCTCACTTTTTATTCCCGTGAGATTCATGCTATATTTGCCACTATTTTATTTTTTGTGGTGTATGTACTTCCCATAATTGTACACTTTGTGTAATATAAATTCATTTTTTTATTATTTACATCTTCATCTTATGATCCTTCTTTCATGTGGCATATGTTTTGTAAGATACCAAATCGGTAAGGGAACCTTTCACCCTCCTCTTTTTAAAAGACTTATTTTTGTTATGACTTTTAATTTACATCTTATTATGTTCGGATATGTTCTTCTATATCCTTATTGATGTAATATTTATGTACAAATGATGGTATACCCTTTTTATCTCATCAACTTGTTTTCTGAATTTTAAAGTGACGTCGTTAGGCTATCAAATTATTACTAGCGAACTTCTTAACCAATTTTGAATTCTATGGGTTCAACTTGTACTTCTTCGATATGTCGTCCTATGAATATGTTTGAATGATCTATGATTGTTTTACACATTATATAAACTTATATTGGGTGTATTTATATTTTTCACACATAATTATGTGATTGATTTATCCTTAATTTAAGGATACCATCTTTATAAGGGATTTCATGTCAATTTACATTTCCATTGAGACTTCATTGTTGTTACACACCAATTCACTATTATATGGTGTATATACTGTACTTTGAAATATTATATCATGAATCCATTTATTCTCATGATATTATAAAGTTCTGAGTAAATTTTATTCCTCAATTATTTGTATTCAAGAGTCTGTCATTTTGTTAAAAACTCTTTAACTAAAATATTGTTTTAAATTTTTTAAGGATATATTATTCTAAATCTTTTTCTTTAATTTACATGTTTTAAAAGAGATTTTGATTATTTATTTATATGGAAATTAATGTTTTAAAATTTTTAAAAGCTTCAATGTGGTGTGGGACACATTAATTCGAAAATATCTTTATTAAATATTTTAAATGGTTTTGAAAATTATTTGATAAAGCATTTTTTATTTAAATATCTTGATTTGATATATTGGAATATGGAAATGTTATCTTTCCTTTATACTTGTGTTATGTGTTATGATTTTGTTATAGTTATTGGGAATTGTAAACGTATACAGGTGGTTCTGTGATAAACCCAGTGTGGGTGATACCGAGATAGCTCTCCAATGCATTGGGTAACATGACATAGGTAAAAGTGATGTTTCTTATAAGAGATTTATGGAATATATTGTGATGGGTATTCCATGTGTAACTCCCTACTTGGCTGTGATAGCTACAATGTAAGTTTGATATGGATTCCATAAGTAACCTTTATGATTTATGAATTTTGTGTGTTATTCATAAATATTATGATTTCATAATTTATGTTATGATTGAAAAGTATGGTTTCAGTGATTTGTATTTATTGATGGGATAATGATTTCCTTCATTATTTTATAACCCTTACTGAGATTTTTATGCTCATCCCATGTTTTTGAAATGTTTTCCACTTGACTTAAAGATGAAGAGGGTCAGGGATGGGATTAGGGAAAAGTCATGTTGTCTAAAAGATAGAACTAGACATGTTTCTTTTTAAGAGTTTTTATTTTATGAAAAAATGGATACTGAGTAGTAGTGTCTACAAGTATTATTCAAGTTGTTATATAATAGTTATGTCCTGATTCTCTAAAACAATAAAACTTAAAATACCCTCAATGTGAATTATTCAATTAATTCACTATTTTGTAATGTTTTAAGGACTTGTCCTTATAGTTGGTATCAGAGGTCGGTTTAGAAAACTTTTGGGATTAGGAGATTTTGTTAAACACATGGTTAGTCCCTAAGTATATTATTTCAGTTAAATCCTTATTTTATAACTTTTACAGATCAAGGAAAGTCAGTTACAAATGGAAGGAGGAGGATCTCAAACGGCATTCATATCTCATCCTGATGACTTGCTTGCATTAATTATTGTAAAGTCATGTTTGGATGATTGTGAAGATTTCTCTAGCATACAACTCCTTTGAAAATAGTTGTTTGAGATATAAAACACCTCCAATATACCTCGTTAACATCATAGATCATGGGTTTTATTTAAACAAATACTATTTTCACAATATTCTCATATTTTCAATAAAGTAAAATATTATCAAGTCATTTACAAACGTTTTACCTAATCACAAGATTTTCAAGCATATTATGATTTTAAAAAATAAAGCTGAAGAAGGAGAACCTTACACAACCTATTTATATTTTATTTTACAATATAGTTGCTCAGCACATACATATGGTATTTTAAAAGGACCGTTAATTGAATGTTTCAACTCAAATTTTCGTCCGACAATTTTATAGAAATCATGTTTTATCATATGTTTTGAAATTATATCTTATATATGATTATTTTCCAAAACTGTTTTTCTTTGAACACCCATATGACCCATATTGTACAAGGTGTGTTTTGATAGAGGAAGAAAATGATTTTAAAGGATCTCTAAATCTTTTTTGCAATGCATGGATTTTATAACTACATGACCAAGATGGTGATGAAACCAAATGGATACCATGATCAAGTTATGATGTCTTTCATTTTCGGTATCATTTTATTATATCATATGGTGGTGAAATAAGACATCAAGAATTAATATGTTGATATAATAATGGATTTGGATGAAACTGATAGGTATAAGGAAACCATTGATGTTAAAACATGTTAGGGTTATTTTTGAGTTTTATAAAATGGACAACCTGTTGGATGGCTGACAACCTGTCGCATCCAGAAATGCTGCAGGAATTGAACCCACAACCGAAGGGAGACAAGGGCGCATCACCTACCACTAGCCAACTTGAAGTCCGTGGTTATTATGAATTATTATTTTAGTAAAATGATTTTATGGAACAACAATATGTTGATTTTTGGAACGTCTGTTTTATCAAATGGATATAATTAGAATAGAAAAAATGATTTAGTGATTAAGTGATAAAGGTTATTGTGGAAGACGGTCTCTCTTTTTAGGAAACACTATATGCCTAGGAATGATAGAATACTATGGGATTTCAATTGTGGAATAATGGTTGAAATTTTAGATTGGAAGAATATATGTTTTTATTGTGGACATAAGTTGATATGGGTTATTTATGTAAATGATTAACCTATCATAGAGAATATGTGATTATGTTAATTACACTTTAGTAAGAGACTTTAAGAGTAGTCGATGTTTTGGGGATAAATATTAATATTTATTGGGGATGATTATATGATTTAAATCCTTCTGTGTTTTGGGATTCAATATTAGTTTTGATTATTTTTATTAATTTTAAGGACAATTGTGTAATGAATGGTCTTTCTTGATCTTTGGGTACTTTTTGTTGAATTTTGGAGATTAATAGTAGTATTTATTTTTATAAAGGATTATCCTTTTGGGGGATTATCTGATCTCTCACTAACCATTTTGGTTTTATTTTATTTCTAAAGACAAGGAAAATATATAGTTCTTCTCTTGTGGATTATGTGATTCTCTAGAAGATGATTCTTGTACTTTTGATGTGACTAAGTCATTTTGAATTCTCTTTTCTTGGAGAGATAATTAGTTTTTAGTAGAAACTTATTGAATGATGAATCTCTACTTCAAGGTAAGTATATTTCCTTATGTTCATATTATATGTATTAAAATAAATCCTAAACATTATGAAAAGGAATGTAAAAAAACATTGTAGGTTTACATTTCCTAGTAATCAATAACTATTTAATGCATCATAAGTTTGTGATTTTGTTGTGGTAAACATTCTTCTAATCATGTTTTCTATCTCTCTCTATTAGAAATTGACCGTTAGTTCTCTCTTCCATATCCATGTTTTTCTATATGGAATCATAGTAAGGGTTATCTCAGGTGACCTTTTTAATTCCCTTTCTTCTTTTCAAAGTTACATTTTTTCTGACTCTTTTGTGATGTGGGACTTTTAATGAAGTTTCCAAGCCCAGTTTTAAAATTGTGAGGATGCAATTCCCAAAAGGGATAAAGGATGTAACAAAACAAATAAATATTCAATACAACACTTTTCATGTTAATTAATATTTGTAAATTAAATATTAATCTTACATTAAAGGGGACACTATTTTCGATTGTGTACCCGATATGCAACAATGGGTTTCTTTGAAATCTTACGTTTCACACTAATAATATAATATTATTATTTTAAATGGTAGTTAATTCCTACCTATTTTATTTGTGAGAATTAATAGAACTAAATAAATATGATGATATATGTTTCTTAAATGTTTTTACAATTATATAATAAAAGCTAGGTGTTTAAAATATGAATGAATCTAATTTTAAGCATGAATACAATAATATTTAGTAAAAGGTTGATTTACCACCTTTCGAGGGAGAACAAACTTTAAATATAGTTTTGTTCATTTTAATATGTTATATTTTAATAAATAAAATTCTTCTTTGGATTCGGGGCATCAAAATTAACTTTGGGGAAATTTTGGATAGTTTTCTGATAAAGTTCATTTTTTAATGAATTGTGAAAAATATTGTACGTTATTTCAAAATATATTTTTAATCTATTTTATTTATGTGGTAATATTTTATTTTTAATTGGGTTTAAAGTGTAATTATAATATTTTTCTTACAATTTAATCTAATGTTGGTAATTTGAAATAATTTCATTTTGAAATTGGACATAAACAAGTGTCAATCTTTTGATAGTTATTATATCCTAAAAACGCTATTTGTTTTAACAACGAGAATTAATTTTAACTAATTAATGAAAATTCAATTTTTCTAATCTTGTAGAATAGGAATTATATTTTAATTTGGAATATCAAATATAGCTTAGGCTTTATTTTCGTTTTTTTTCTGAAAAATTTCAATTTATTATGAATAGTGAAACCACTTTGTAGTAGTTAAAAAACTGACTTTTCCATTTAAATGAAATTTTACCACTTTTGTGAATTGAATATTGAAAATCTGACAAACATGGTTTTTATTAGTAAGTAAAATTTTGTTCAATAAGATGAAGTTAATTTTTTATGAATGGAATATTTTGACTTGTATTTACTATGCTTAAAGGTAAATAGGGTAATTTAATGTAATAAGAATATCATAACAATAAAAAATTAACTTCAAACTTGTCCTAACCTTATTGGATGAGTCATGGATGAACATGTGCATATTGTGGTCGATATTGGGACCCCATGGAGCCACTTAAGAGTGATAATGACACTTTAGATTAATTAATATAATGTGATGGAAAAAATGACAGATTCAAATATCTTTTAGTAAACTAATTTTTACACGGAGTTATATAAGTTATCTTTTTGACTATAAATATTAATTGGAAAGATAAAAAAATTTCCTAAATAATTGTAGTTTTTTTATAATATTTAGTAAAAACTTATATTAAATTAATTATGACACAATAATGATGAAGTATATACCTCATTAATAAATGATTTAAATAAATAAGATTATAAATATTAAAATAACATCCAAAACCCATCCAATTTATATTGGATAATTTTATTTAGACCTGGAGTAATCTTATATTCTACTTTAATTAGTTTCAGACATTTATATACTGAATATCATTATATAATAAAATAATATTTCCACACTTTCCAATAGATCCCCTCCTCCCCCTTATAAAAAACACCACTTATAACCAATTCATCACACCTGTCAAGCCTTTTGGCTTATCCCAATTCTCCCCCATTAATCTAACTACATCTCTATCCTCCTCCTAGAAGCCTTACCATAGGAAGAATGTACTTCAAGAAGTCCTTTTGGTTCAAACAAAACAAAGTTACCCAAATTAAAGGTAAGAGTTCCTCTTAAATTCTTTTATTTTATTTTACTTCTCCAACCCCTAAAATATTTTTATTCCTTTCATTTATAACAACACCAGTATCCTTAATATACTGGGATGTTTTTATGAGAATTATTATATCTACACTTAAACACACATCCATCTAATTAGTGATGAACATATTGTTTCTATGGATGGTAAACTAACGCCTCACGAAATGATGGTTGTTTGATTATCTCATACAGCCTATCATGGTGACCATTAAGATGGAACTGTATTTATATATGATATATATTATGTTTATATTTTCATTATGATTCTGTATTTTACATTTATAGCCTATCTTTATGGTTTCCATAATGGGTAAATGGGATAATTTCATTTGAGAAGTGCGGATTACCGCCCCCTCAAAGTGATATGACTCATTAATGCCTTATGATGGATGTATAAAGGATATATTATATTATATTATATATGATATTATACTATAATTATAATATACCTATGTATCATTATTTTTTAATTCCATTAAAATATGAAATAGAAATGAATGTAGCGTTCATGCGTAGTTACAGCTTACCGTCTCCATGAACGGTGCATTTCATTTCCTAGATCCAAAATGTTATGTACTATTATAAATACATATATATAGGATATATTTGATTTATATGATATATAAATCATGAATATAGTTATGGAGATAATGTACCATTGACCACATGGACAACTAGTAATTATAAGGTATTCATTTTTTGACTCAACTACAAAATATCGACCAAATGATCATTATTAACATAAATGATTGAATAATGTTTGTAACATGGTAATAAGTTATATAAAAAGTTTATTAAACTTGAAAAATTTTCTTAAGCAAATATAAATTATATTTAGGTTATTATTCAAGAAGAAAAAGGAACAAACGAGTCAGGTCGGACATGAGGTAAGAGATTTTCTTATCTCACTTTTAATTCCTTGAGATTTCCATTGTTCTCCACTTATTCATTGCATGTGGTGTATTGTGTACTTCGATTTTATATATATTATCATGATTCACATTATATTCATGTTATTCTGTGATTCATTTGGTGGTTATTAACTTCTATTCATATTAATTAGTTGATTACAACGTGGTAAAGGGTTTCATCTCACTTTTTATTCCCCTGAGATTCATGCTATATTTTCCATTATTCTCATTTGTGTGGTGTATGTACTTCACATGGTTCTACTATTTTTGTAATATAATTTCATTTATGAGTATTTACATCTTCATTGTATGATCCTTCTTTCATATGGCATATGTTTTGTTAGACACCAAATCTGTAAGGGAACCTCTCAGCCTCCTCTTTTTAAAAGACTTATTTTTGTTATTTATTTTAATTTACATATTATTATTTTGGGATATGTTCTTATACATAATTATGTATGTAAAATTTATTTACAAGTGATGAGATACCATCTTTATCTCATAAACTCATTTTCTTGAATTTTAATGTGACGATGTTAGTGTGTTGAATTTTTACACGGTAACTTCTTAACCCAATTTCCATTCTTTGCATTCAATTTGTATTTCCTGAATATGTCATCCTATGAATATGTGTGAATGAAATATGATTGTTTTACACATAATATAAACTTATATTGGGTTTATTTATATTTTTCACACTTAATTATGTGATTAATTTATCCTTAATTTAAGGATACCATCTTTATAAGGGATTTCATCTCAATTTAAATTTCCATTGAGACTTCATTATTGTTATGCGCAAATTAACTATTATATGGTGTATATACTATCATTTGACATATTATATCATGAATCCCTTTATTCACATGATATAATTTTTTTTGATTAAATTTTATTCCTCAATTATTTTTATTCAAGTGTCTCTCATTTTGTTAAAGAACCTTTAACTAAAATATTGTTTTAAATGTTTAAAAGATTCATTATTCTCAATATTTATCTTTAATGTCCATGTTTTAAAAATATTTTTGATTATTTATTTATATGGTCATTATTGTTTTAAAATTATTAAAATCTTCAAAGTGGTATGGGACACTTTGATTCAAAAATCTCTTTATGAAATATTTTAAATGATTTTGATAATTATTTGATAAAGCATTGTTTATTTCAATATCTTGATTTGATATATTAGAATGTGTAAATGTTATCTTTCCTTTATACTTGTGTTATGTGTTATGATTATGTTATGGTTATTGGGCATTGTTTATGTATATGGGTGGTTCCATGATAAACCTAGGGCGGGTGATCCCGAGATAGCTCTCTACTTGATTGGGTAACCTGATGAAGGTAAATGTGATGTTTCTCCTAAGAGATTTAGGGAACACACTGTGATGGGTATTCCAAGTGTAACTCCCTACATAGCTATGATATCTATAATGTTAGTTTTATATGGATGCCATAAGTAACATTTATCATTTATGATTTGTGTGTGTTATTCATAAATATTATGATTTCCTAACGTATGTTATAATTGAATAGTATGGTTTCATTGATTTGTATTTATTGATGGTATGATGTTTTCCTTCCTTATTTTATAAACCTTACTAACCTTTTTAGGCTCATCCAAAGTTTTTGAAATGTTTTCCACAGGACTTAAAGATGAATAGGGTCAATGATGGGATCAAGGAAAATTCATGTTGTCTAAAACATGGAAGTGGACATGTTTCTTTTTAAGAGTTTTTATTTTATGAAAAAAATGGATACTGAGTAGTACTGTCAACATTTAATATTCAAGTTGTTATGTAATAGTTATGGAATAATTCTATAAACCTCTAAAACTGAAAAGATCTTCAATGTGAATTATTCATTTAATTCTATATTATGTAATGTTTTAAGGCCGGGTCCTTATAACTTGTGCATGGATTATCCACTATAATGTGATATGCTGTTATAATGGATCAAAAAGAAAAAAAAAATCCTCTAGTCTTTGTGGCTCCCTACACTTAGAGGGGGAGGGATATAATCCTCTTAAAACATTCAATAAGTAAGATATTCCCTTAAAATTTTTGTTTCCTTATACTTTCATCCAGGATAGTTTTCTTCCTTATTCAAAAGGTAGGTTCTTCTCTTAATCTTCTTTAGTTATCTTCACTTGATTACTTGCAAAACAGTAGGCAATCAATTGTCCCTTCTTATTTCATGTTCATAATGCAACAAAAACCAGCACTATTATTCTTCTTTATTATTATATAGTGAAACCACCAACTTCACTAGAACATATTCTCCCTTCATCTCTAGTGCAAATATCAAATGCACTAGATCTTCTTATCTCTTCTTGGCTAGAATCACATACACCAATGTGAAAATTCTGGCAATGAAAATCGGTTCACTTGGCATCATCTGAATAAATTCTTATCTCTTATTGAAGAATTCAAGTGATCATGCATATACATTATTGATTGATATTTATCTTCCCTTTCTTTATTATTATTATTTACACATGTGCACACAATTATTTTGGTTCTTTTATTTATGTGTCTTCATGTATTCATGTGCATGCATGCAAGTATGAACTCTCCAATTATTCTGCTTGTGTGAAAACCCTTAATGGATATGGTTCTTTAAACACACACACAACCTATTCTTCATTTTCCTTTTCATTCTTACTCTTTCACATAGTGAGGGTGTTTCTCTAGGTTTATCTGTATGAATCAACAAAACTGCAAGGATGAACCCTTTGTCTTATGCGAACTCATTCTTCAAACACTCAAACATAGCCACATGGTTCTTCAAACAAAACTCATGCGTGCATGCATGTGTGATGGCCTTCTCTCTAATTCTTCATCAAATCAATAACCCCTAAACATAATAGGGTATAATAATGTGTAACATATAGGTTTCTTCTTCACCTCGTAAAAACAGGGTGTCAATGGGTTATGATCTTCACATAAAAATGCACAGTTCTTCTTTGTGAATACGGTGCACAGATCTACCACTTTTCAAATCACAATGAGAGAAAAAGGCTCATTCACTGGATCACGATGGCATGACCATCATGAATCACGTAGAAGGTTTTAGAAAAAACTATCATGGGTTCAGGTTCCTATTCTTTCGAAAGCTATTCGATGGTGCGTAGCACATGTAGAAGGGTTGTAGGAACTCTTCTTCGCATAGAAGAAATCTCACAGAACTCCTAATTGCTCTTCACGAAGTAGTGCATTAAAAGATGCTCTATTTTTTTAAAACATCAGCTCTCTGAAATGAGAAAGCAACATCAATCTTCATATTGGGCTCCTCCTTTTATAGAAGAGATAGTTTCCTCTTCCACATTCACAAACTGTGTGAGTGGACATATGGATCACGGTTTGAATGCTCTAGAATTCCGGGGTTTTGAAAATATTCAAACCTACAGGTGAAGGTATGATGAGTATTGTGGCATGTTTCCTTTTTCCGAATGCGGTCTCCTATCTTTGTGCATGGAGTCAATATCATGTGCACAATTCTCTTTCATGAATCTCACAAGGATCCTCCATGAATCTCAAACAAAAGTTAAGGCCTCACAACTCGGTTTGCTTTGGCCTCCCTCAAGATATGTGGATGAAAGATGTATATTTCATGCATGTTCTCAGTTCAATAATCAAACTCTTCTTCAAAGGAAATGGATCATCCATGGGGGTCAGTCTTCATCTTCTGGGAGAGCAGTGTCACTGGTGGGTTGCAGCACCATCAAGTGGTTGAAGACGATGGTGCAGGATGGATCAAATGCCACAGGAGGATCGGATGGCCCTAGTTCAAATTCACACGGTGTAAGATCAGATGATCTGTGAAAATTTGGATGATTAAATGACGCAACTGATCAGACGGTCGACGGAGATGCGAGATGAGACGAGCGACTGAGATTACATCCACGTTATTAAATTTTTTTCTCACATATAAATGGTGATGTAGGAGAGGAATAGTTTACCAATCAAGTCATCTCAATATCAGTTCATAATTATCCTCTCCCCCCACTAGTGTTTCCCCAGACTAGTTCTCTACGGGCGCACTCTTATCACCCACTCTTCCTCCTCTGAGTGCGCTCCTAGTGCCCAAAATGCACTCTCTACGTGGGTTTACCACCGTGCGTGCACCTGTAGGCTTATACAAAAACCAAACACCCTATGCCTATTGTGGGGCTATCCTTGATGATTTTCTAGGGCATAGTTGACCCTCAGGTCCCACATGTGCTTGAGGTTGAAGACCTCGGCTAGCCAGGCATGGTTGGACTATTTTTTAAGTAGCCACAAAAAAACAAATACTAGTTTAAACATGTATGGACCCCTTAGAACATAAAACACTTGCATGGATACCACCTTCAAATGAAAAGTTGATGCCCCTCCCTTATTTTCTTCTTCTTCCATTCCTTTTTGGATTATCAAATCCAAAGTACATCAGTCACCCTTAAATGGATTCTACATCAATGTTGTAAACATTGTATCACACATGATTTATGTTCTTTGAACTTTTCAAGATCAGTGCATCAATCTCCTGATTTACATTCTCCATTTCACATAGGGGAGTGTATTTAACCATCATTTTCATTCATTGACCTCATTGACAACAAATAAAACTCAATTACTAAAGTGGTCCCAACAATCCCCCCCTTTTATTTGTTGTAAATTCCCAATGATTTTAAAATAAATTAATCTTTTAATGCGAGTCTTAAATTTTTTATCTCTATTAAACATTCATTTCACTTATCTCCCCCTTATTAACTTAAAATATAAGGTCATGGTAGAGAACTGTATCATTTCATACTTAAGAAATGTGTCATCAATCATTTCACTCTACTTATGTCACTGATTAATTTTGTTACTCCCACTTTGTAGAATGATATTTATTTTGATTAACCAAGGATGAGAGATTTAGAAATAACATTCGTTTTCCAATGACATGATATTTAGTGTAATTGAATTTTATACCAATTGATGTTTATACTGATTAAGATAATGACTTTAGAAGCTTCTTCAGGTGTCTCCACTCGCCCCAAGGGAACACTTCTAATCACTGAATCCCATGTTCTTACCCTGAGATCTTGCCTCATCTTCAATTCATTGTATTATAAGAAAAAATACAATACAAAAATATTTAAGTGAATATGTTGGATCATCCTTGCTCCATCAATGTGAACAACAAGGTTGACATGATTTTCTCAACCCAGTTGCTCCATTCTTCACACTTTCACAACTGATCTTCAATGCTGACTATGATTGTGTGGAACTCACTACTCCTTCTATCTCTTTTTTTGTGATTCTTATCTCTTGAAGGGATTTAAATTCACTAGAATCTCCTAGTTAAACATTCATCTTTATGAGGAATTATTTTTGGTCTCAAGTAAATTCAAAGAAACTTCTGACAGTGCGACTAGCCTTGTTTCACCTCACACACAGAATTTATTTTCCTTTATGTAGAATATTCTTTTTGTTTTTAGCACTAGACTTAGACTGTGCATCTTCCATTTTTATCATTATTTCCAAATATTTTTGACAAGACACCAATATGTCATTAAGAAATGAGGCATCAAGATTGAATATTCTACATGGCTTCTTCTGAGTGGAATCCTTCATAGTAGTTTTTTTCGATGCACCACCCGTCAACTTCATGGACATAAAATCGAAGGACTTCTTATCTTTTAAATTTTTGGCCAGCTTATATGCTCTTATTTTCATATCAAATTTGGTACTTGTTGAAATAAACAAGCACCATTCATATAGAGACTCCTATTTCTTACATCAAAGATGTTATATAACATTGAAAATCTGTTTGCAGTATACATATGATTTTGGATCGATGGATGTTGCTTCTTCTTCTCTAGATTTCTCACCCTTGAGATGGGATTTCTATATGGTTTTACATTTATGCGATTGTACCAACAATACAGTCCACACTTTCCAAATCTATTACAGCACCAGCATTGACCAAGAAAACATGACTTCATGACATCTTCTTTATAAGGGTGCTGAATAATTTTTTGGTATGTTGTGCTTTCTGTGGGGAGATATATTCCACACACATTCCTCTATCAACCATATCCATGGTGGTAGGTTTTTTGTCATTCTTCTTCATCCATAATTTTTTAGAATTTTTTCTACCATCCAACACTTTTTCTGGAAGAAATTTTAAAAACATTAGTACAAGTTGGTATGGGTGGTGCCTTTTCTTTCTCAGCTGCTTATGATAGATCAATGAGTGAAGCCATGATCTTATTATCACATTTTGGAGGTCTTTTGATGATAGAAACCTCCAGTGATAATTGAGCACTAGAAGAAATTTTTTCCTTCTTTTGTGGAGACTCAATATGTACCTTCTCAAGATTGGTCAACTCAGCTTCAAAATATAGACATATTCAGCTGAGGATGACACCATAGTCTTTAATTGTTTCCATATTCTCTTCACATTCCATATTTAATCCTTTAACTTCATCGTCATGCATTTTTACATTGTTTTGTAACAAAAAGTCGAGTTCTTTGATCTTCATGGAGTCTTCTTCCAAATATAACTCCTTGACTCCATTGTTCTTTTTCAGATCATCTTCAAGTGTAGGGATTTTATCTTCCAAAGTCATTTTCACTCACTCCTTTTCCTCAAAATCTTTGAGACATATTGAAGAACATACTTCAAATATCATCGTTGTTTCTTCATAGGCTCCAACATGTCTGGAGAGATTTAAACATTCAAAAAATTGTGATTACAAGACTTCCTCCAGAACATAAGTTTCTTCTTCTAGTTGAGTGATATTTTCCGGCATAGATTGAAATACTCCACAAACCATGGTTTTACTTTCATCGAGAATACCATGCAGAATAATTATTAATCTTTTGACTAATATTTATTGAGGTTTTGTAGATTGATCATCACCACTTGTGCTAGCATTTTCATCATGAGAATTATTTATAAATGTACTAACACATACCTCTTGATCAGTTGAGATAGGAAGGTTTTCCATCTTCTTGGTGGGAAATTGTGCCACCTTCTCATTACTTTCTAAATTTTGTGTGTCTTCAATGTCAGCCAGATGTGGGGAACCAGATGATTCCTTTTATTTATATAAGAGAGACTTCTTCTTCACCATTATCTTCTCCTTATTTTTCTTGGCCATCATGGTCTTTGTAGATATCACCTTCTTCTCAGAGATAACTAAATCTTCATTGAAAGTGAACTTCATGGATAACATTGGAAAGCAACATAGGTCTTTGAAAGAGAATAACTTAACTATAGATAATCGAATATAGGTGAACCTATACCGCTAATACCAATTGAGAGGACCAATTTGAGATATACCTAACACTGAGAGGGGGTGAATCAGTGTTGAGGACCATTTAAGCCAATTCCAACTCTCTATACCTATACCTCTTGATCTGTTCAGATCTTGATTATATTATTCTCTTTTCCCTATGAAATGAAATAATAGAAAGAAGTTAAAATATGAACATGATATTTTTACAAGGTTCACCACTCAATAAGAGTAGCTACAACCTTGCCATGCATGTGAATGAATAGTGCATGGATTTTCCACTATAATGTGAAATATTATTACAGTGGATCGACAAGGAAAACAATCCTTTAGTCTATTTGGCTACCTACACTTGGAGGGGGAAGGGAAATAATCCTCTTCCAACTTGAAACATGTAAGATATTCCCTTACACTTTCTGTTTCATTATAATTTAATCCAGGAAAGTCTTATTCCTAATACAAAAGGTAGGTTCTGCACTTGGTCTTCTTTAGTTTACTTCACTTGATTTCATGTCAAGTAGTAGGCAATCAATTCTACCTTATTCATTCTTCTTCTTTGTGAAACAACCAACTGCACTATTCTTATTCTCTCTTCTTCTCTAGTGAAACAACCAAATGCACTAAAACTTCTTATCTCTTCTGCTCTAGTGTAACAATCAACTGCAGTAGAACTTATTCTCTATTCTTGGTAAGAATCACATACACCAATGTGATTATTTAGGCAATGATTATTGGTTCACTTGGCATCATCTGAATCAATTATTCTATCTCGTTCATGAATTAATGTGATCATGCATATAACATGTTTATTGAATCTTATCTTCCCATTATTTATTATTCTTCTTTACACACATGCACACATTTATTTTGGTTCTTTTATTTTTGCTTCGTCACGTATTCATGTGCATGCATAAAAGCATGCACTCTCCTCTTCTTCTTTTTGGGTGAAAACCATTAACGGATATTGTTCTTTTAACACAAACACACTAGGCCTCTTCCTCCTATTTCATTTCTTTCTTCCTCTTTCACTTATGTAGGGTGTTTCTATAGGTTTATATGTATGAATCATCAATCCCAAATGGGTGAACCATTTATCTTTTGTGAACTCCTTCTTTAAATACTCAAACACATCATCTGGACTCTTAAAAAAGCCCATTCTTTCATGCATGTGTGTTGGCCCTCTCTCTACTTATTCATAAAATCACTAACCCCTGCACACAGTATGGTGTAAGTATGTGTACCTTAGTGGGTTCTTCTTCACCTCATGAACCCAGAGTTCCATGGGTTAATCTCTTCACATTGGAATGTGTGGTTCTTATTTGCACATATGCTGCATAGATCTGCCTCTCTGCAATTCACAATGAGAGACAAAGGCTCAATCACTGGCTCACGACGGTGTGGCCTTATTGAAACAAAACGAGGGTTCTACAAAAACTGAGCACGTGTTCAGGTTTCAGTTCATCAGGAAGCTATTCGAAGGTGAATAGAACCTTTTGAAGGCTTGTGGGAGATCTTCTTCATAGATCAAGAAATATTACGAGACTCTTGGTTGCTCTTCGCGAAGTGGTGCATATGGAGATGCTCTGTTTTTAAAAAACATGAGATCTCAGGAATGAGGGAGAATCACCATTCTTCAATTCAGTATCCTCCTTTTATATGTGAGGAATTTTCTTCTTCCACATTCAAATATAGTGTGAGAGGCCATGGGTATTGTGGTTTGAATCCTAATATTTTTTGGGGTTTTGAAAATATTCAAACATACGGTTGAAGATATGACGAGTCTTGTGGCGTGGATCCTTTTTCATAATGTGGGCTTCTATCATTGTGCATGGCGTCAAGATCATATGCATAATTCTCATCCATGAATCTTTCAAGGATCCTCCCTGAATATTGCATGAATGTTAAGGCCTCACAACTCTATTTTCTTTGGCCTCCTTCGACATATGTGCATGCAAGATGTAGATTGCATGCATGGTATCAGGTTAATCACAAGACGCTTCTTCAATGGAAAGGGATCAACAATGATGGACGATCTTCATCATTGGTGAGAGAAGTGTTGTCGGTGGGTGGAAACGGCGTCGAGAGTTTAAAAATGATGGAACATGATGGATCGAATGACAAGGGAGGATCGGATGGCCCTAGTTCGCGCGCAAGCAGTGAGAGATTAGATGAGAGGTGGAGATTTGGATGATCGAATGTCACGGATGATCAGATGGTCAATCGAGATGTTGGATGAGATGAGTGGATGAGATTACATCCATTTTATTAAAATACTCTCCCACATATAAACATTGATATAAGAGAGGTGTAGTTTATCAATCAAGTCATCTCAGCATTGGTCCAGAATTCTCTCATCCCCCCTCTGGTGCCACCTCGAACAGGTTCTCTGCGGGCACACTCTTTTCCCTCACTCTGCCTCTTCTGGGTGTGCTCCTAGTAGCCACTATTCACTTTCCTCATAGGTTCACCACCATGTGCGCACCTGCGGGATTTTACATGGCCCACACACCCTATGGCTCTTGTGGGGAGATCCTTGATGCTTCCGTAGGGCACAGTTGACCCTCAGGTCCTGTATTTTCCTAAGGCTGAAGACCACGACTGGCCATGCATGGTTGGACTATTTTTTAAGTATCCACCTAAAAAAATACTAGTGTAAACATATATGGCCACATTAGAACATAAAACCCATGAATTGATACCACCTACAAATTCCAAGCTCATTCCACTCCCTTATTTTCTTTTTCATCCTTTCCTTTTTGGATTATCAAATCTGAAGTACATCAATCATCCTTAAAAAGATCCTACTTCTATGTTGTAAACATTGTATCACACACGATACAAGTTCTCTAAACTTTTCAATATCATTGCATCAATTATTTTATTTCCATTCTCCATTTCACATAGGAGAGTGTCTTCAACAATCATTGACATTCATTGACCTCATTGGCAACAAATAGGACTCAATTACTAATGTGGTCCCAAAAAATCCATTCAATATTTGTTTCGCATGACAAAAAATGACACTAAAACTAACTAAAGAAGGCATGGTTGATCATGATTTTCCAATTTAGAACATTAGTATTCAAATGGTATTTATTATTGACATTTTTATTAACATGTCAGATCACTAAGGCACTTATATATTCTATATTTAATTAAAGAAATAGTTGGTGGAAGCTTATTGAGTTTCAATCACACCCTACACTAAAATCATAGTTTTCATACACATTTCATGTTTGATTATAAAGGTACAATAATGTTACCTATAGTATAAGTATGAGATGGATAAATAGTAGGAGTGACAAACAAGATTGAGTGGAGACTCAAACCAAGCATTGTTGTCATCTCTATTCATTTATTCTTTTGGACTAAATTGCATATGATTATCTTATATGGTGATATTCGTTATTTTTATATGATTCATGTGACATTATAGTTCATCTTACTTTTTATAGAATGTGATATGATTCTCTATGATTGGATTTAGCTATAATTTAAAAATTATATCATTCGTTTTGATGAAAATTTATTATTATTAATTCCACAATTATTTATGATTGTTTGATTATCATGGTATGGTCTAAACATATTCACTAGAGAACATCACTAATGGTTGTAAACCTCTACCATTTGGGGGATTTCACTTGTGGTTATATGGAACTACCGGTCTAGTCACCATTTAGGTATGTTATGTTGTGAGATTATATAAAATGTCTTAGTTGATCACTATAATGAATTTTGAAAAGGATATGTTAAAATATTTTTAAAATGTTATAATGGTAATTTCTCCTATAATAGAATTTCATATATAAAAAATACACTTTCATTGAGTTAATAATAGGACATTTTAATTGGGATAATATTTTCATAATTTTATTTTCTCTTTAAAAATTTAAAGCATCAAAGGATAGAATATTATAATAAATAATATTTATTAAAAAGATAACAAATAAATATATTTATATTCATCTTTTAGATGAATATTTCGGAATACTATTGTTTATATTATTATTAAAACATTTATTCCAATACTTTAGATAGAGATATCACTGAATAATGACGAATTAGGAGAGTAATGGTATAGTTATTTGATTCTGAAGCTATAATTTGACAATTAGGTGCCTTCATATCTCTCTCCATGTTATACCACATAATAAATTAAAAATATAATTTTTTTTTGTATATCACATAAATTTAGTGTAATTTTTATAATAAAGTGTTGATAAATATATTTTGACTAACCATAGAGGTAAATTTGATATACAAAAAACCCTAGGATTCTAAGGATAAATACATACTATAACATAGAAATATTGACATATATTGACTTTTGTTTTAATAAGGTCATAATGTAACAAGAAACTCATAAATATGATGCACGTATTGCAAGATATGATATAGGGAAGACAATAAATCAAAACATATCTCTTTAATTTGATCATTTTAATGTTTATGTTAGTTCACCCTAATTTTGAGAAATATTCTACATATTGAGAAGAATTTAATGAATTTATAATTTTCAAAATATATTCTTAGATATTGATAAAATAAAGTTATAATTTTTTGTAAATAATATAATGATATTTTAATAACTTCTTTAAAGTTATAGATTATGGTAAAACCTACATATCCCTAAAAATCAATTTGGGAGATAATGATAATTGAATGTAAATAACATCAATTAGATTTGTGTTTTGAGTGAAAATATAGAGTTACATTTATTAAAATCCAACATTAACTTTTATTTGACCTATCAAACAAAAATAGATGGGGAAAAAGAAAAAAATCAAAATCCTTAGGGAAAGAAGATGTTTGTGTAATTTTGTGTACTTATCAGACACATTCTATCTCTTGGTATTCAATTTTGAAATCAATTAATAAACAGTGGTGAAAAAACATAGGCAATTCAATACTTGATTGATTTATCAAAAATAATCCATATATTAGTATCCAATATATTTGTATGAAACTCTATGAATTGCTTTATGGAACTCAACATACCATTGAATTTTATATCATAAGAATTTCGTGTGGAAACTTAAGAAAAGAGGTATGGACCTAGGGTAACCAAAGGTGGTCTAGTCAAATTAATCAAATAAAAACTAATGTGACAACATAAGTTATATTGTTGAGTAGATTTCCGTTGATCAATTCAATCTAAAAAAGTTTATTATATGGTATTTTTAGTAACCAAATCAGAACATGGGATGAAGCTTGAATAGATCCAATTTTAACAACTTAGGTCATCCGACCAATGTTCAGATGAAAAATAATATTCCTTGAACGCACCATAGTATTTAGGTAGGTAGGGTGGGATATGAAACAATGGGATTCCATGAATAACCCCATCCTTGGATAATAATATAGAGGCCATTTTAAGGGATTGAGGAGCATTCTATTAGGACAAAAAAAATTGTGTTGTTCTGAAATCGACACCTCTAACTAAATTGAAAAATATTTTGTCCATTTTGAAGATGATTGAAACATAAATTATGTTATTAATTAATGTTACCATTGGAAAATATTTATTTACAATAAATATTGAAAAAAATACATGTAAAGAGGTGAAAATTTGATTATTTTTATGGATTTCATCCTCAATATGTGTTTAGTGTTTTGTGAGGAAGGTTGTTAGTGTTTTTGAGTTATAATTATTAATTTTTTTGGGGTAAATTTGTAATTACAAAACCATTAATAAGATAAAACAAGAATTATATGAATCTACATAATGATATTGAAGAATATTTTAATATTATGTAAAGGTGCTTAAGATAATTTTAAAACTATGTAAAGGTTCAAAATAAAATTATAATGTTACATAAAGGTTCTGAGGGAAATTGTGATGTTTCATAAATAGAATAAAGAAATTTGTGATAATGCATAAAGGTACTGAGTTCTAGTGCTAAATAAAATTAAGGAGGCATTTTTTCATGGTTAAATGATATTTTTATTGTCATAATAATGTTTATTAAACCTTTATATAGGTTACATACCATTCAGTTGAACGTAACATTGATGATTGATACATATGTAAATGTGAAATCAAGAAATGTTTATTTTATTATATTTTACGTGAGTTCAATCTATTTGGTTTCTTATTTTTTCACATGGTCAATATACAGGGTTGGTAGTTTGAAAATGAAAACATTCCATATGATCACATGTCTTATTCACAAAGTCAATAATTATGAACTCTTTTTGTAGAAGCTTGTTTGTTGGATAAATATCCAAATTTATAGATTTTATATGTTTTTATCAAATAGATATAAGAGTTAGATAATTATTATGGTATTCTTCATGGATTCAAGTATCATGATTTATCAAATGGAACATGATACTAGCTATTGATAATCAAATCATCATACCAGAGGTGATTTGCTGAGATTGAAGGAATTATAACAGAAATTGGATCTAGAATGTTTCATAAGATCCTAAATATTGTGTTAGTTCTATAGCTATTTTTTTAGCATTTGAAAGGATATTTACTTTTCGATTAATTAAAAAATAGGAAATTTCTAAGGGCTATTCCACTATGACCTAGTGAATTATATGTGGGTATCTTCAAGTTCATGATCTGTTTTCAATACACTAAAAAGAAATGGAGTGGTTCCACACCATAGTCAAAGATATGGTTCTAAATTTAGTCATTAAAAGGTTTAGAAATATTTTAATGGATTTAAAAAGTTTTTATATTTTTCGAGATTCTAAGATCATAGTATTCAAATATTTAAGAAAAAATAATCTCAGTCCATTAGATGATTTAAGAAAAGAACAACCTTTAGATTTGAGGACCTAATAAAAATGTGAATATCCTTTCAAGAGTAATGGAATATTAAATATTAAATAATATCAAAATTTAATAAAATAATATAAATTGTATATTCTATGAATATAAATTCATGTAAGTGAGATAAATAAGTTTATTGGAATTTTAGAGAACTCACAAACTACTATGTGAGGGTAATTTTGAGAGATCGATGCATCAAAATATTGAACTGACATAAGGAGTTTTAAGGTATATATATGTAACGATGGAAAAATATGGTGTTACCATGTATTAAAGGATAGATGAGGATCCATGCTTCCTAAGAACTAGTGAGTTTTTTGAGACAACTATCTGTACTCAATATTATCATATATTGAAAAGATCAAATATTTTAACACATATAGGCCTATTGATCAAATTAATTTTATGTGGAATATCATGTTATGGACGTTTTGAAGAAATATGTAGTGAGAATATGTTATTTATAATTGTAGATAAAAATAAGTGAGTGTTTATAATATGGGTGTATAACTAGTTTTTTAAATAAATGATTGATTGAGGAGGAAAACCATTTTTTGTTCTAAATAAGTGTTAACATGGTGTATATAAGAAAACTAACGCACTTCATGCCTTAATATTACATCAATTTAGATGAATATTCAAAAAACTTCTGGGTCGTACATTTCTAGTGACAATAATGGTATACTGTGCTTAGAGACAAGATACATAATCATCTTATTTTTTGAAATATCTTCAACATATCCCACAAAATTCTTCTAACATAGTACACTTCATATAAATACTATACTTAAATCATTTCCACATAACCTGGGTAAAGGAAACATAAGAAAGGGTGATCAGATATTCTTGTTAAGGGTAATCATAAGTGATATCCATCATTGATCATAACTGAGAATAGGATAATAATATGAGTATGAAACCATTATTATAAATTATAATATGCATACATAATCATACAATGATCATTAATCATAAATCATGGAATACGGCCTTGTCATAAAAAAGGAAACAAGTCAATAGTATTTGAAATCATAAATAATCAATCTTGATTCATAAGAACATACCATAAGAATAATAAATACGTTTTTGGAATATATATAAGAATTAAAAAAATCATTTCTTTATCCAATACACACAACCAAGGATACCATAGTGGATTTGTTTCACTTCTCTCTCCATATTTTCCATAGTCTAGGTTCACTCCCAAACTAATATAGTGGATAGAGTCCCTTAATAAACTATGATCACTCTTCATTCTGGTCTATATAATCTCATGCAATATTCATCTTTATCCAATGCATTGGAGGGATATATAACTCAGCACACCCATAACATAATGGATGGTATACAAATATATTAAAAATTATCATAAAACATTAATAATATCAATGTATCATAACCCAAGCAATGTAAATAGGATTCCATTATATTTTATAATTTTATCATAGAATATCTCATGGATAAGAAATTGGTTTCATAAAGGTTTCATCATAACTTAATTTACCCTTGTGGAAAAAACAAGTTTTATTGAATCATCCATGAATCATCATCATTATAATACATATAGATAAGTAAATTGTATGTTAACATAGTATCACATTTCTAGTGAAGCATAAAAATATTTACAGGATTTTGACGTAGATGATCAATACCTTTAAAATATTATTTGATCATTTATTTGAAAATATGGGGGAATATTATTTTCCTATGAAAAAATATAATAAAAAAATTGAGATAATATTATTGAAATCCTATTATATGAAAATATATAAGGAAACATTTAAATGAAGGTTGAAATAAAATAATGTTCTGGGCTGTATGGAAATATGACAATGTCGTATATATTAAAAGAATACCTTCTTTTTACACTTTTCTAAAAAGTCAAAAGAACTTTTTCAGAAGACATGTCATTAAAAATAATTTTTTAAAACCTTTTTAAATAAAGTATAATTTAATGAAAATGAACTTTCTAAAAAATTTCAATTATAAATAAAAATATCCATTAATCAATTTTTTAGAGAAAGGATAAGGAAAAATGTTCATCGATAAAAAAATAAGGTAGAATTTTCTATAAAAACATTTTCTCTATAATTTTAGTTACCAATGATATGGAAATTCTACTAACACATAAAATCAAAAGAAATAAAAAAAGGATCCTAAAATATATGGGGTTTAAATGTTAATATCTATATAATTTCTCACACAGTAAATTTATTATAAACAACCCCCCAATGATTTTAGATTATAACATAAACCCTTGCCTTATGTTTTATATTTATTAATAAAGATAAAATATACTATATTATAAATATATCATTATTATAAATATATTCTAGGACTATATTCATACATAACATACTATGTATCAGTGATTTATAATCTTCAATTATCATTTTTTTAATAATTGCTTTATTAATGAACATTTGGGTGGAAATTGGTTTGTTTTCCATGCATGTTTCAATTCGATAGTTCTAGTACATTCCCATTGGTCATGGTTTCACCAAACTAGAATATTAATGATGAAATAATTGTAATATTTATTCTTCATATAATATTTTATAATTATTCATATTACTCATTAGTAAAAAAATAGATCACATCATTATCCAGTGGGGGTAGCCCACACGTACGCAAGAGAGATGTTATTGTTTTTTGATGAATGGAAATATAAGAAGGTAAATAATATATTATAATTAAATAATAAAAATTATCTCATAAATTTCATATAAATAAATTACTTCAATTATAAATATAAAAAAATAATTATGGTGATGGAAAATGAATTATAATTCTATATGGGGGAAGTAGTCCACTTGTATGCACAAGAGATACTTTTATTTACCACTTCATTGAAATGTAGTGTTAAATGGTTGAACCATAATCATAATAAAAATTTAATATATTTATGATACTAAAGCTATTATTTTATAATATATACCATTTATTTAGTTAAGGTAGAAGAATAAATAAAACTGAAAGTACTGGGTTAAGAGTTATACCACTTCCTTGAGAAATAACAATTATCTTAAACCTTAATCAATGAAATGATAGTATTTTAATACAAAATAAATCAAGGACATGGTGAGGGATGTTAAGAATATATTAGATTAGGAATTCAGTGATCTAAAAGGTGCATGTAGTGTGAGGATGAGAGAATAGGTGTTATCCTTTTATAAGGGAGGGAGAGGACACACTTGAAATTTTTTAAAGATTAAAATATAATAATTTATTACTCAAGTCAAATGGCTCAAAAATTCCAAATATTAAATGATAATAAGGATTATTTAAAATAAAAATCATGAAATAAAATTAAAGAAACAGTTTTTTATATATTTTATTCCTTATTACTTTGGTTCCACGGTAAACCCTTTCGAACCAAAATTGTGGCAATAAAAATTTACTATTTTTACTAGTAATTATGACAAAAAATTAAGATGATATTATTAAATTATATTATTTATGATGATTCCAAATATGGAATAATCATTAAAATATTTAATTTCAATAAGTTGTAGAAATTAATTTTAAATTAATTATTAAAAAAGAAAAAATGAATTTTAGAAAAGTGAATTTTTTAAAATTATTACAGGAATGTTAATATATTTTATTTAATATATTATATAAACATTTATTTAAAATAATTAATAAATATATATTAACATAATTAATTAAGATAAAAAGAAATTGTTTACATAATATGGTTTTTTAAATATCTCTTTTTACCTTCAAATGGTTTTATTTTATTTTGAAACGCATTAAAAAATAATCAATTAATTTGATACATATATAAAGAAATGGTTTTATTTTATTTTCAAACGCATTAAAAAATAATAAATTAATTTGATACATATATAGACAAAACATTATCATAATTTATATAGTAATATTCATAACCTCTATTCATATGTTTAAGAATTAATTGTTACATTAAATAATATTATTTTAATAATATATCTCAGTTTTCCTAAACTCAGTGTTGTGAGTAACGAAAGCTATCAAATAAATTACTTTTATTTAAAAAGAAATATATCATAAAATTTCATGGTGTTACATTATACGATGTTGTAAGAATTTAACCTTTTAAATTATTTCATTTTTAAAAAAAATAGAAGATACTTTTGTCACATCGCATCTTTAGGTTCCCGTGAATATTCCTTTAATTTATGGTTTTACCACAAAACATTGACCATGTGAGTGATATTTTTTCAAAACACGTTATTTCATGGATATCAAATTTATAATAGTTATTCCAAAAAAGTTATATCATGATCTATTGGTATGAAATCTATGTTTATTACATGTTAATGGTAAGTTAAGTACTTCCTTGAGATGCATACCTAGTATACAACATGAAATTTAGATAGATTTAATGGAATTTCCAAGTGGTATGAAAATGTCTGATATGACTAAGAATATTAAAGGGTTAAATATATGTAGGGATTATATTTCCTTTATTTAAAAATATAATAGCCTTATTCTAAATAGATATTCAGAGTAATACATTCTCATAAACTCTGAATTCTAGATCAAATCGATTATTTCTAGAATAACTCTTTTGTTGGATCCGAGCTACGTAAATGTACTATTGAATGGCTCTATCCTTCACTTCTATGTTATTGGTTATTGTGAGAACTAATTAAATTATTTATCTAAATTAATCCAATAATGTTGGAGTTATTTACTTCTTACCATATAGGGATTCAAAAGGATCCATCTGAATGCTAAAGTGAAAGCTATTTTTTATGAAAATTCTAGCAAAGTAAGGTGTCAATCATAACCATCTTTAAAGTTCATAGATAAATATATGAATATATTTTCATGGGATTGAATGGTGAAATAAAATTTACCATAAAAATAAGGATGATATAAAATTTTATTGTTTAAAATTATACTGAAATCTTACTAAAGACTTCAATAGAACATCATGGAAAACCACAAATCCTGATCATATACAATAAATTTTTGTACACCATAAAACACAACTCAATCCATAATATATATCATAAAAATATGATCAATATATTAATATTTACTAATTGAATTTAAATATGATGATTTGATATGGTAATAGACTATAAATCATATATAATTATGCCTTTTATATGTGTTGGGGTGTCCGGTGAAGAAATCCATGGTAATGTTTTCACATTTCTATTCTGGTATGGAAATGGTTGTAACATCTCTTTAAGCTACAGTTTATTAACCTTAACTATTTTACATACCATGCATCGAGATAGATACTCTTCAATATCCCCATTCATGTTATCTCACTAAAAATAATCTTTTATATCTCTTTACATATTTATACTTCAAGGGTAATTGATAATCGTAAACATTGAGCTTCATACCAAAAACTCCTTCTTCAAATCTACTATTAAAGGGACATGGACATGGTTCATAGACCTAATTATTCCATAATAATCATGGTTTAACTCAATAACATTTCTCACCATATTTTATAATCCCAAATCTTGTATATAATCCTCTTCAATCCTAATAAGACAGATAATTGACCATTAATTTAAGAAAGATATGACATGTTCTGTACCCTCCTGATTTCAAGATTTATCTCCTATAAATCCATAAATATTGGAGCTCTTTTAATAATTATCATGGAATATCTATAATTTTATTTCTGATATAGTGCATTATACACCTTTTTTACATATATGAGGTGGTAGTGTATTGAGTATTCATAATATTTAATCAACTCCAACCATATCCTTTAGCTCATATACAATGCTTTCTACATTAATATAAATTTCAATATTTTATTAGAAATATATATATATCACAATATCCAGCATAAAAATAATTTCTCTAGAGTTTCAATGAAAAATCCCAACTAACAACTCCAAATCATGATTCAGTTAATTTTTCACAAGAATTTTCAATTGGCATGGTGCATAAGATATCACCATATTGTTCTATATGTGAAAAAAACTAATCCCTTATATGATGAATATCTAATGAATACAAACCATTCTCCACTATAGGTTAGTGTAAGTATAGATGTTTTTAACAAAATTATTTTCAAATCCTTAAAATTTACAAAACATTTATCTTTCCAAAGGATCATGTATCCCATTCGAGTCAACATTTTTATTAGATTATATTGCTATGAAAAATACCTCACAACTAATCATATTATCCTTCCAAAAATAGAAAACTAAGGATCATGGTTAATGTGGTTTGTTTATAACCTAGTTCAACTACATATATATTTTAATTATCCATTGATATACCCAAACATAATATTATATTACCCCAGAATAAGAATTTATGTAGCCAAAATTTACAATTCGTAAATTTAGCATACAGTTTCTATTTCCACATGGTCATTAGTTTAACCTAAAAATGTTATCCAAGATTGTAATTATTATTATAATATATAAAAATATCATCTATAAAGACTACCATAAATTGATAAATGTAATATATAAAGACTTTATTAATTAGATCACCAATGATACCAAGGTTATTAGTAAGACCAAATAGAATCACTATAATTTCATAATGACCAAACCTTGTATAGGAGGTTTCCTTGGATATATTGAAAGAACATAATATTTTGATAAATATATTTATCAAATAAATTACATCTTTTATGATATTTTTTGTTACACACAACATTGATTTTAGCTTACCTTACATTCAACACCTAGTTTAAATAAAAAGTGACATATTATTAAAATATTATTATTTAATATTATAGTTATCGTCTAGCCGTTGGAATGGAGGATATGAATTGGATGAACTGATTTTTTTAAAAAATGTTTTAAAATTTTATATAATAGTAATTATTTTGTGACCAATTAATTAAAATGTTAACCAAGAACAATTTTACAATAATGAAAATAATCTTCTAAAAACACTTTTTCTTCTCATAAACAAAATTTAAAACAATAAATTAAAAAATGTCTCTGTTGAGGAATGATTTTAATTAAATTTTTAAATTAAGTATTCAATAAGGTTTTAAAAATTCATCATATGTGTTTTCTCAAAAATAGATACGAATAAAACGAATTTTACACTTAAAAATATTTTTTTTCTAAAAAACAGTTTTATTTCCTTTTGCACAATTATTTTGAAATTAATATCTCAACTTTTAGAAAAATGATTTTATAGAAAAAAAATAATTTTTTTAATCATAATTTCAAAATTATCTTCTGTTGAATTTTTAAACATTTTGTGAAAAGATAAATTTTTTAATGAATAGTGAAAAATACTATTTTTATTAAGAATTGTGATTTTCTTTAAAGAATTTTAAAAAATATAAATTGTTTTAGGATAGTTTTAAAAGAAATATTAGTTAATATATATATATTGATCTAATTTAATTCATTTTAATAAATTTCATATTGAATCTTGATATAAAATCTTGTTAATCTTTTTAAACATTTCTCTTTTGGAAATCGGTTTTTTGTTGCAATTGTGGAATTAATATTAAATTAAAATTTTCTAATTATGTGTAATTAATGTGGAAAAATGTATTCCATATTTATAATATTAATGATAATAATTTATATTATCTAAAAATATCAACTTAATGTTGTAGCAAAATTATTAGTAAAAACAATGAAAATTAATTACTATGGTTACGGTTAAAATAGGTTTACATGTGGTTAAACTAAGAAGATAAGGAATAAAATGACCCAAAAATTTGTGAAATTTTTTTCTGGCCATAACTAGACATTATAACCTCTAATTTTCTATTATTTACCATTTTAGAGGCTTATGGAATGTGAAAAACTTGGTCACATCTTTCTATATTCACAAATTAAAAATGTACCGCTCACAACACATATAATGGGCCACCCACTCTACCCTCCACTGAACACATCCAAAACCCTTTGGATCATCCAATAAATAACATAATGAATTCATTAATTCCCTCCACTACATACTATAAAAATCTTTTAGCTTATAAATTGAATGGATTTAGGTTAAATCTAACGAGGTTTTCCAAAGAAGAGGTATTATTTTTAACGATGCATTTTTGTTTTCTTTCTTCTTTTAATTGCATAAATTTTTTTAAAACTATTATAAAATAATATATATATATATATATAATAATATTTTATTTTTCTAATTTTAAAAATTATATTAATATCAACTTCAATTTAATCGGATAAAAAATCATCATTTGTCTGTACGAAACACTATTGCTTCACAAACTGATGTTATTCATTTTCCATCACCACCTCTAAAAGATGGATATAATGATATATATAATTCTTATTTATGTTATTTATGATATTATTATACCTATATATTTATAATACCACATCTTCCTTTTTACCTTCCAACCCATTGGAAAACAGTAATGTCACCAGTGTGTACGATGGACTGCCGCCAAGTGAATAAATGTGATAATTTTTTCATTTATGTTTTACTTGGATGGTAATAAGGATGTATTAAATGAATATATATGATACTTGTTTAATTATTTCCCTTTTTTAACTTTTATATCAGATATACCTTCTTACTTTCCATTCTATTGGGTATATGATAGTGTTGTTCGTGTGTACGGTAGACTACCCCCTCACAAAGTGATGAAATTTGTTTTTCACTAACCCATTGAACCGAATATAATTAGGGTAAATTTAATGAATATATGTCAGATATATGATATAAAAATTATTATTTTATTTTAATATATTAATTACTTTATTTTTATCTCACCAATCAAGAAAATGTAACTAGTGTTCTTGTGTACGTACGGTTGACCGTCCCCCTGAATGGTGTATTTAATTTTCTATCTCTAAACATTATGGATTAATATAATTACATATTTAAAGAATAAATATTTTTTTTATATCATGATTGAATTTTTAATATTATGTAATTATGATCCAAGTAAGATGAATGAAAATAAAAAAAACAAAACACATAATATAAACAAAATAATTATTAACTAAAATATGATTTTAAAAAGGATTTGTTTATAAATGGGTGATAAAATTCAATAATAAAATCATATATAATATGATATGTATAAGTTTGGGATTTTAATAAATTTATAATAAACTAATATTTATTATATAAGAGGTTCAAACATGTATAGTGGAATCTGATACTTAAGGTAAGGTATTTTTGTCTTGGTTTTTACTTATGTGAGACACATGCCATATTCCCCACCTATTTTAGGTGGTGTATGTATTTTCCATAAATTTATATTATGGATATTATAATGAAAATTATGTTATTTAAATATCTATTTTATAATCTCATTTCCATGGGGTTTATATTTTGAATGTTATCAAAGTCGTAATAGATTTTTGTCTCATTTTGTCTTCTATAAGATATATGTTACATTTTACACCTATATTATTTAATGAGGTGTATATAATTCCCTATAGATAAGTTATGTTATGAATATAATTATATTAATTATATTTAATGTTTCATTTGGGGTTATTATTTAAAGGATCATACGATTCACATGTTACCAACGGGTTAAGATTTTGATGTTACAATCTCATTATTTATCAGGATTATTTTTTATTATTCTTTCAATGATAAAATATGTTGATCTATTTATCAATAACATTATTAATTTTCCTATAATTAGGTAATTACTTGACAATAAATGTATTCAATTCATTTTTCTCTCTTAATATACTCACTATATTGGAATAATATTTCTATGAAAAATTGATGTTATTTCCTTCAACGATCGAACCCCATTTTTCTTCCATATCCATGTTTCCTAAATATGTTGTAATTTTCTTTTAAATTTCCCCAAATTATTTTTTAAAGGAACTTTTACCCAGTATATCTTTTTTACTACAATTTTTAAAAGGGACCTTCATATCATTAGAAAATAAAATGTTTGGTTGGCTTCTACAAAAAATGTAGAAGGAATCCTTGTTTTCACCCATGTGACATAATCATTATTTTCCAACATCATGAACAATAAATGTTGTGATGATTATTTTATTAGTTTATATGGTTATTTTCATAGAAAATTATTTTGGAAGTATTTTATGTTTTAAATGGTTATTTTTAAATTTTGAAGTCTATTTTCTTAGAGAAATGTTCCATGTGATATTTTAATGTATTTTTTTCTTAAAAGATGAAATTATTTTTAAGTTAATTAGGATTTACTAGGAATATGATAAATTTATTTCATATTTATTCTTTTCCTATATATTTTATTGTTATGAAGATAATATATTCATGAAACACATTTCCTTTCTATGGGTTATGCTATAAAGAATTTTTTTTGAATACCATTTCCTTTTATGGGTTATAATATGATGCTATTTTTATGACCCAATAGAACGAAAATGTGTGGATTATAATATTGGAGGGACCAATATCACCGTATATTTAATTAGTTAAATATGGATAAATCATGAGTAGATATTTTATTTGTGAACCTGATTAAATGTTCAAAATTTTATAAATGAACTGGATTACTTGTTCACAATGATATGTGTTGACCTTATTACAGGTTCAAAAATGTTATGATGGGGAATTCTAAACATATTCTAGGTAGAAGTGCAGTTTATGTGTGGACCTGGTTTCATGTCCATAATCTTACGAAAGGAACATATTTCACATCCTTAATGAAATTAGTGATCCTTTTTCAATTTGTATATGTTCACAATGTTATATGATTAGGTGTGTGATAAAAATCTACACTTTATCCCAATGTTATCTTCTCGTGGATCATGTTCTTTGATCCCATTATAATTTATTTCTTATAAACATCCATGTGTTATGCCATGCATTATGATTAAGATCTATGATATGAAGGGTATTGTTTTTTAAATATTATTATCATTTTTTCATTCTCTTATGATCATGTAATGTTGACATCTCCATTATTTACCCTTACTCAGAATATAATCTCAACTTTTCATTTGCTTCCTTTCCCCATGTTATGAATAAATGTATTGTGTATGATATTTATAAAAGGGTAATTTTTATAAAGATATTAGTTTGAAATGATATAGATCACTTATGAACTAGTCTTTTATGTTTCCATGAATCCAAAGACACTAAATTGTTATGATCCTCATACATGTATTTGTGAAATTTAAGGAATATTCATCTAAAATATTTAATATATGTGTATTAAATCCTAGTTTTGAAATGATGGTATCATAGGAAATATTATGTTATCCTTTAAAAACTAGGATGAGATAATTTTTGTGAGATCCATATAAAATTCCTAAGGATAGTTCTTGGTATTTTTATAGGGATATCTCATAAAATATATCATGGTTTATGCATAAGGATAATTTTATGGATAATTAAATGTATACAAAAATTTCATGTTATTTTGATAGAGAATTGAGCGACTAGTTTCTATGAAATTATATTGATATCTATCTATTACAAGTGTATGTGGCTTTAACATCGAGGTACCTAGGGGTAATAACTTAGAAAAGGGTGTATTGAGATAGACTATATAATCACATGTGGCATGAAAATGGCCCTTCTTGCACTCCTAGTCTGACACTAATAGTGGATACTCTTTTTCAATTCAAAAAAACTTGACAACCCATCATGGCATATTAAAATAAGGATTATGAATGACTTATGTATCCATAGTTTGAAAATATTATTTCATGATTAAGATATCCTACAAGAAGTTTTTCAGTATTATGTGGGTCCGTGTATAATTATTGTTTATTACACAATGCTTTTTGGTTTTATTCAATTCCTGGAACATGAAGGAACCATGTTAGTGATGATTTTTATGGACAATGCAATGACTATCCTCTGGAGTAACCAAATTCTTTGGGAGCAGAAATGGAAAATATCGTTTTTATTCTCAAAAAAATTTCTAATGTTATGAATCATGATGAACCTCCAAATGATCAATGGAGGTTGAAAAAATATGTTTTTTCCTTGATGATTAAATCTCTACATTATTTTATTTTTTTAGTTTATCCACTAGTTGTTGAGAAATTTATCAGTAACAATGAAATTATTGTTTCCATTCTATAGTGTTCTGATCATGAAAAATATATTTTGGATGTCTTTTATGTAGAAGTTGATCTAGGTAAATGGTAGACTCTTATTAATAATGCTAAAAAAGAACAAATTTAATCCATGAAGTTGGAAAAGTTTAATATCATATTTTACATTAAGTAAATTCCTAATTTTGTAGACAAATTTGGAGAAGTAATTCGACATGTTTAATCCAAAAAATGATAAATTTATTGGAACCTATGAGGAAAATTTTACATGATGTAAAAGGTAGTCTTCAAGTATTAAAATTTATCCTGAAAGTAAGGTTAGAAAATTATATATTGTCTTAATAACAAATTTCTAAAGGGTGTTAGTCCTAATGGAATTTTTAAGCTATGAAACAAAAAATTAATGTGAAGTAAAAATTGAAATGGAAGATGGAAAACTTCTTGGTTATAGAGATATGAATTGGAATATTGAGTTCCATAGATGTTTCAATGATATGTCACATATAGGGAAGAAATATTTTCAAACTCCTTACATCTAAAACTATGGGTAGGTGAACATTGGTGAGTTCCTAAATTGAATAAGAACGAGTTTCAATTGTGGGAAGCATGTCCATTAAGAAAAATAATGTCTAAGTGGTGTGTAGAGGCCAACCAATGATATGAATGGAAAGAAATATCAACATAATTCACCAATCAAAATTGAATGTTTCAAATAAGAACATTTTTGGTGTTTTGAAAATTAATGCCCTGATCTATATGCTAATGAGGATGATAGACCGCGACATCCTTTGAATGTGAAGGAAACAATTTATGTCTTATGAAATCATGAAAACTAACGCAAATCCTGACAATTGAGGAAATACCTATTGTGGAAGTTCATGTTTTATATTGAGTGAATTCGATCTATGGAAATATATTCATGCTTAATTTAGTGAAATATGATGTCATTATCTCTCTCAAAATAGATTCTACAAAAATTAAATCGCATTTGAATTTCTAAATAAACATATTATCATCTATCAGTGAATTGATGAACTATGAATTAAAATGGGAATGTTTTTGGCCAAGATAAAAGCTAATTTAATGAATAAAAGTTAAATTATCTTCTACAAGTATATATGGTTTTATTGTGACATCTGGAAGTGTTTAAGGAATATAAATTTTGGTATGATCCTTTAAGGTTAATTGAAATTATTAATAAGATTGTCATGGGAAGATATGAGGTCAAATCATTCAATCATTAGGATTCAATTTTCGTTAGATATATTTTGGAGGAGCCTTAAGGTAAACTATTTATGGAATTTATTATGTTGTGGTTTGGATGTTATTAAATAATTCGTTCTATACACTTTATTTTTGATAAATATTTATAGGATGATGGAATGAATTGTGTATCTTATGAAGACTCATGTAATTTAGTAATGAAAAAATATCAAAAATATTCATTTAATATGATAAGTGTTGAAGTGTAATTTGACAAAGAACAAAAAATGATTAATTGTTGCCTATGATATAAAAGAATATTGATCCGTATGTTTATTTATACATTTGAAAATATTGTTTTCCTCAAGATGGTATCTTATTTAGTAGAATTTCCACTGAACCTCTATTTATTCCATGATGTGTTCCATGTATCTTTCCTGAGGAAGTATGTTGTTGTTCCTTAATATGTACTCAACTCAAAGGTTATACCTTTGAAGCATGAAATTTTTTATAAGGTAAAACTTCTATGAATTTTGGATAAAATAAATTACTATGAAACAAGACAACTCATCATGTAACATCCCAAGTAAGTAATGAATAATAGATATTTTCTCCAATGTCTATTAATGATTAAGATAGTGTTATAGAGGCTTAAAATGAAAATAAATACAATCTTATGCATGGAATACACTAATATTCTTAAAAGATTGTTTTACTGCCTTTTGATGGCAAACCATTTTTGAATCTATATTTTGACAATTTTATAAACTATGTTTGTCAAAATAAACTTATCCTTTACGATTGGGACATCAAAATTTACCTTGTGTGGATTTTTGGTATTTTTCTGACAATGTTCATTTTTTAATGAATAGTGAAAAATACTGCATTTTACATCAAAACTACTTTTTAATCTAATTTATTTATATGATTAGATTATGTTTTGAATTGGTTTTGAAGTGAAATTATAATATATTTTTACCATTTTATCCAATGGTGGTCATTGGAATCAATTTCACTTTGAAATTAGACTTAAACTGGTGTCAATCTTTTGGTACTTATTGTTTTGTAAAAACACGCTATTTGCTCTGGCAGCGGGAATTAATTATTAAATTAATTAATGCGACTTATATGATTTTAATTTTGTAAAATAGACTTCATTTTTGAATTCGGAATATCAAATATAGCTTAGAGTGAATTTTTGGTAATTTTCTGAAAAACATCAATTTTTGATGAATAGTGAAACCACTAAGTGGTAATCAAGCAAACTGATTTTTCAGTTAAAGGAAAGTTTACCACTAATGTGTATTGAATTTTGAAAATCCAACATACATGGTTTTCATTAAGAAGTAAAATGTGGTTCAATGAGATTAAAATAATTTTTTGGTGAATAGTAACTTATTAAGTTTTTAATCGCGATTAGTGGTAATTAGTGTAGTTTAAGGTATAAATAATGCTTTAATAATATGAAATGACCTAGACACATGTCCCGACCTTATTGGTTGTGTAATGGCCGACCAATAAAAGCCATGGGTCAACTTGGGGACCCCATGGAGACATTTTGGTTGGGAGATGACATAAATAACTTTTTATTTAATGTAAAAGTAAAAATGACACAAACATAATATGTTTTACGAAAACAATTTTTACATGGGGTTATAAAGATCAGATTTTTGATTATAAATAGTCATTGTAGAGCTAAAAAGATTTCCTACATCATAGTATTTTTTTAATGATTTTTAGACATTAAATAAATTAAATTATTTATGACATAATAATGATGCAGCGATGACATCATTATTTGACGATTTAAATAAAATGGAAAGATAATGTAAAATCTATGAACTACACATGTCCAAAACTTATTGGATGAGTGGATTTAGAAGCCTTATCACCTTATCCACGAATTATATCAATGTGAGACCTTTTGAAACCGAAACACATTTTCAAATAAAGTAATATTTCTTTACTTTCCAAAAGTGCCCCTCCTCTCCTCTTATAAAAGGCCCCCACCTCTACCTCATTTCACACACTACTCAAGCCTTTGGCTCAGCCAACCCCTGACCATTTACTCTCTCCACATCCCTCTCCTCATCCTAGAGAATTCCCTTTGGGCATAAGCCTTTCAAAGGAAGCCTTTAGACTCAAATCAAAAGGAGATACACTTTTAAAGGTAATTCATTCTCTCATGTTCATTTGTTTTATTTTGCTTCTCCAACCCCCTAAACTATTTTTATTTACTTCTTTTGTAACAAAACCAGTATCCTAAATATACTAGGATGTTGTTATAATATTTATTTGAGCTACACTCTCACACAACTGCATCAAATAGTTAAAGAACATACGGTTTCCGTGGATGGCGAAATTCTGCCTCCTAAAACGATGATTGTTCAATACTCATTTAACACCTTAAAAGGTGGCCATTATGATGTCACTATTTTTATATATGATATATAATATGTTTATGTTTTCCTTAAGCTTCTATTTTTTTCATTTTGGGCATACCTTTATGGTTTCCATTATGGGTAAACACGATATCTTCATTTTAGGAAGTGCGGACTACCGCCCCCTCAAAGTGATTTGATTCGTTAAATACCATATGTGGGACATATAAAGGATGGAACTATGATATTATATATGATATTATACTGGAATTATAATATAACTTTATATCATTATGATTCCATTCTATAAAATACGAAATAGAAATGAAAGTAGCGTTCATGCGTACGTACGGCTTACCGTCTCCATGAACGGTGCATTTCATTTCTTACCTCTAAATGATTATGTAATATTATAAATGCATGTATGTACTGGATATATATGACATATATGATATCTAAATCATGAATACCATTCTGGATATAATTAACCTTTGACCAAATTAACAACATGTAAGTGTAAGAAGTCTATTTTTGACTTAAGAACCAAATACCGACAAAATGAACATTATTAACTTAACTGATTACATGATGTTCATAACATGGTATAAAAGGAATAATGAACTTGAAAAAGATTCATAAGCAAGTAGATATTAACTCAAGTTTATTATTCAGGAGATTAAAGAACGGTCGGGTCAAGTCGGATACGAGGTATGGGAATTCATCTCAATCTCCTTTCATTGAGGCATATTTTATTTTATACACAACTTTATTTTATACAGTGTATAAACCCCTTTGACTTTTACGTTTATTCAAAAGGAATCTTTTTTATACGAAGCGTTTACTAAATGACAAAAGGGAATGTATTTGTCGTACGTATGCGGCGACAACGACTTCTCCGCCGTCGTGACCGTTATTTGAGTTTCGGCTTCCTCTACAAGCCATACCTTTTTTTAAAAGAAAAATAAATACCATGTTTTACTTTGGTATTGAAAATGGTTTTCATAATGTTTTTATTATATCAATGTTTTGTATTGATACCTCGTGATTGAAATGTGGAAATGTTATGTTTCCTTTATGCATGTTTTATGTGATATGATTATGTTATGGTTCTTGGGCATTATTATGAAGACGGGTGGTTCCGTGATAAACTATGGGCGGGTGAGCCCGTTATAGCTCTCCAATGCATTGGGTAACGTGAAGGAGTGAAACGTTAAGGTTTCTCCGAAGAGATTTTAGGGAATATACTGTGATGGGTATTCCAAACGTAACCAAGAGGGTTACTCCCTATGTAAGAATGTTATGAATTCCTCAAGTTACCTTTATGTCTTATGATTTCTATGATTTTTTCATGATTTTATGAGGTATGTTAAAGTGCCTATGTTTTATGGGTAAAGTATGATTTCTTTCTTATGTATATATGAACTCATGTTTCCTTTCCATGTTTTTTTATAACCCATACTGAGTTTTTATGCTCATCCCATGTTTTTGAAATGTTTTTCACAGGTCAAGGGAAAGGTACATGATAAGATGATAGAGTCAAGGATGTGTCAAGAAATAATCCATGTTTTATTTTAAATGTGTTTCCATTGATGGGAATGAATAATACTATCTTTATGTAACCACTTTGTTTATATGTGGAATGTAATGCAAGTTTTATGATCTAATTCTCTAAAACTCTAAACCCGAAAAGATCCTCAATGTGTAATCTTGTAATAACTCAAGATTAAGTAAGGTTTAAGGCTGGGGCCTTATAGTTGGTATCAAAGGTCGGGTTAGATAACTTTAGGAGTTAGAATTCTATTAAATGATTATCCAAAAATATTTTTTTTTCGAAATGATATAGCATTTAAAGATCACCATGTTGCTTCATCTAAGACATGTTTGTTCAGAATGGTTTTCCGCAGAGGAAACAGGGAAGCAGTGCTAGGAAGGCATACAGAAGAAAATAACCTTCTGAATCAGCATCCAGAAATGGTCAGAATTGGAACTGAACAGTTTGTTGCAGTAATGGAGAAGTTGACTCAAGCGATAAATGGCGGTGGTATCCATGCACGAGATCATCCATAACAACCGCAGAGGAACATGTCAGTGGTGGAACATTTCATGAGGCAACATCCACCATCATTCAGAGGATCATCTGAACCTGTGCTAGCTGAAGGGTGGAATAAATCACTGGAGAAGATTTTTGATGTCCTGGGGTGTTCAGACAATCAAAAGGTTAGTCTTGCTATTTACCGTTTGGAGGGTGAAGCAGATCAGTGGTGGTCTATGGTTAAAAATATCAGGGATGCCGATGAGATTGATGCTCTTGACTGGGATGAATTCAAAGGTATGTTTCTTGAGGAGTATTTTCCTATGGATGTTCGACTTAGGATGGAAAAGCAATTCTTGGAATTGAGGCAAGAGGAAGACTCAGTGGCTGCCTATGAAGAAAGGTTCACTCGATTGGCAAGGTATGCTCCAAATTTTATCCGGGACCTTGATAGTAAAATCAATCGTTTTTACTCAGGATTAAAGCCAAAGTATCGAAGGGCATTAGCTTCTCATGAGTTTAAAAGTTATGAAAAGCTTGTTCGATGTGCTGAGAAGGTGGAAATGGAGTTTGTCGATGACCAAGTTTTATATAACAACCAGCAGAAGAAGAGACCGAGGTGGAAGGAGAAAGGTAAGAATTCTTCAAAAAAGTCTGATGGTAAGAGAACTAAGTTTCCAGTTTGTGATAAATGTGGCAAAAGGAATGCTGGGGAATGTCTTCTGAATTCTGGGAAGTGCTACCGATGTGGTAAGATGGGACATAAGGCTCGTGATTGCACTGAAAAGGATCAAGGTGAAGGTAAGAAAAAATTTGATTTACAGTTAGTGAAATGTTATAAGTGCAATGAGATGGGTCACTATGCAAACGAGTGTCTGACAAGGAGCTTGAGTGATGGGAAGCAGTTAGACTACAAGCAGAAAGGGGTGGTGAAATCCATTGCAACTACTTCAGCAGATGTCGGGCCATCAAATGAAGTTGTATCAGGTACTTTGTTTATTTTTTCAGATTATGCCAGTGTGTTGTTTGATTCGGGGTCTACACATTCTTTCATCTCTGAAACTTTTTCTAGTAAAATGGGAATACCATCTCAAGAAATGACTCCTGAACTTTTGGTAAAAACACCTGGGGGAAGTGTTGAGGCAAAAAGAATTTATAAGAATCTTCCTATCCTTATCTGTGGAAAGAACCTACTTGCAAACCTTATTGTTCTACCTCTTGTAGAGTTTGATGTTATCCTGGGTATGGATTGGCTCTCTATTTACCATGCTAATATTGACTGTAGAGCTAAAGAAGTTTCTTTTCAGAAAGACTTTCAGTTTGTTTACAAGAATGAACCTTTACTTTTGATAACATATCAAGAGGACGAGAAACTTGTAAAATATGGAAATGAATGTTACCTTGCACACGTCGTTGAAAATAAAGGAACTGTTCAGATTAATGTTGTGCCAGTGGTAAATGAGTATCCTGATGTTTTTCCTGATGAGTTGCCTGGAATAATACCAGATCGGGAAGTTGAGTTTACTGTTGACTTAGTTCCTGATGCTAATCCAATTTCAAAACCCCCTTATCGAATGGAACAAATTGAACTTTTAGAGTTGAAGGAGCTATTGCAAGATTTATTAGAGAAAGGTTTCATTAGACCTAGCACATCACCATGGGGTGCTCCTGTTTTATTTGTTAAAAAGAAAGATGGTTCTATGAGACTTTGCATTGATTATAGAGCCTTGAATAATATCACTGTTAAGAACAAATATCCTTTGCCTCATATCGATGATTTTTTTGATCAGCTCCGGGGAGCTTAGTTTTTTTCAAAGATTGACTTGAGATCGGGGTACCATCAGCTGAAGGTTAAGAAGGCAGATATTCCGAAGACCGCGTTCCATACGAGATATGGCCATTATGAATTTGTAGTAATGCCTTTTGGGCTAACCAATGAACCTGCTGTATTCATGGACTTAATGAATAGAATTTTCCATGAGTTCTTGGATATGTTTGTGGTGGTTTTCATTGATGATATTTTGGTGTTTTCTAAAAGTAAAGAGGAGCATGAATGAAATTTAAGGGTTATCTTTCAAACCTTAAAATAAAAGAAACTGTATGGGAAATTCAGCAAGTGTGAGTTTTGGTTACAAAAAATTTCTTTCCTTGGTCACATTGTTTCTAAAGATGGAATAACTGTTGATCCTGCAAAAACAAAAGTTGTGGAAGAATGGCCAAGACCCACAAATGTAACCGAGATTCGTAGCTTCCATGGTTTGGCGGGCTATTACCGAAGGTTTGTTAGAAATTTTTCACGGTTATCTAGTCCAATGACTAAGCTAACTCGAAAGGGTGTTAAGTTTATCTGGACAATAGAATGTGATGATTGTTTTCAGGAATTGAAAAGAAGATTGGTGAATGCTCCAGTTTTGGCACTACCTTCCAGGAATGGTGAGTTTGTTATATACAGTGATGCTTCATTTAAAGGACTTGGTTGCGTCCTAATGCCGAATGATCAGGTAATTGATTATGCTTCACGACAGTTGAAAACTCATGAGGTAAATTACCCTACACATGATTTGGAATTAGCTGCTGTTGTTTTTGCTTTAAAAATTTGGAGGCATCATTTGTATGGAGTAAAGTGTGAAATATATACCGATCACAAAAGTTTAAAGTATATATTCACTCAGAAAGAGTTAAACATGAGACAAAGGAGATGGCTGGAATTAATCAAGGATTATGATTTTACAATTCATTACCATCCGGGATAAAAGCAAATAAAGTGGCTGATGCTTTGATTCGAAAAAGTAATGCTTCATTAACAATGTTGCGTTTGGAACGTGATCCTTTGGTTAACGATTTGATGAACTTTGGAATAGAAGTTATTGGTGCAGGAAGTCCTTCTGTTTTGTTTCAGGTATTAGTGAGATCTTCTCTATCAGATAGAATCAAGCAAGAACAGAAGCAAGATAGTGAGTTGCAGAAAAAGGTAGAGCTGGTTCAGAAAGGTAAGTTGCCTGAATTCAACATTGATAATGATTGTGTTTTGAGATTTGGGAAGAGATTGTGTGTGCCTTGTGATTCACAGTTGAAGAGAGAGCTGTTATGTGAAGCTCATAGTTCTCCGTTTTCAGTTCATCCGGGCAATACTAAGATGTATAGAGATATGCGGGAGTATTACTGGTGGGATGGAATGAAAAGAGATATTGCTGATTTTACTGTGAAGTGTTTGACATGTCAACAGGTTAAAGCAGAGCAGCAGTTACCGAAAGGGATGCTTCAACCTTTACCAGTGCCAGAGTGGAAATGGGAGAATATATCCATGGACTTTGTTGTTGGATTACTGAAGACATCTCGAGGTAATAATGCAATCTGGGTTATTGTTGATCGCTTGACCAAATCTGCTCATTTCCTTGCTATACGAGATACTTTCTCTTTTGATCAACTTTCCCGTTTGTATCTTAAATAGATAGTCAGGTTACATGGAGTTCCTCTCTCCATTGTATCGGATCATGATCCCAGGTTTACTTCTAACTTTTGGAAAGGCCTTCAGAAGTCGTTGGGTACTGAATTAAATTTTAGTACATCTTTTCATCCTCAATCAGATGGGCAGTCAGAACGAACAATTAATACATTAGAGGATATGCTACGAGCTTGTTCTATGGATTATAAGGGAAGTTGGGACCAACATCTTTCTTTGGTTGAGTTTTCATATAATAACAGTTTTCATTCCAGTATACAGATGGCGCCATTTCAGGCATTATATGGGAAGCGGTGTCGAACTCCAGCTTTCTGGGATGAAGTGGGTGAAAGGAAGTTGATGGGACCAGAATTGGTAGAAGAGATGGCAGAAAAAGTTCAGCTGATTCAGAAACACATGAGAATAGCTCAGAGCAGGCAGAAGAGTTATGCGGATAACCGGAGGAAGGATCTATCTTTCGAGGTAAGTGATCATGTTTTTCTCAAGGTTTCCCCTTGGAAAAGTGTGATGAGATTTGGTAAGAAAGGAAAGTTGAGTCCAAGGTTCATTAGACCATACGAAATTCTAGAGAGAGTTGGATCAGTTGCATACCGAGTGGCTTTACCTCCGAGTTTATCTCAGGTGCACAATGTTTTTCACATTTCGATGTTGAGAAAGTATATGCCTGATCCATCTCATGTTTTGAGTCCAGAGGTAGTTCAGCTGGAAGAGAACCTATCTTATGAGGAACAACCGGTCCAGATTCTTGACCACAGGGAGCAAGTGTTACGGAATAAGGTGATTCATTAGGTAAAGGTTTTGTGGAAAACCCACATGATTGAAGAGGCAACATGGGAATCTGAAAATGCAATGAGGGATAAGTACCCCCATTTATTCGATAAGTAAATAAATTGCGGGGACACAATTTTCTAAAGGGGGGAAGGATGTAACATCCCAAGTAAGTAATGAATAATAGATATTTTTATCTATGTCTATTAAGGATTAAGATAGTTTTATAGAGGCTTAAAATGAAAATAAATACAATCTTATGCATGGAATACACTAATATTCTTAAAAGATTGTTTTACTTCCTTTTGATGGCAAACCATTTTTGAATCTATATTTTGACAATTTTATAAAAAATGTTTGTCAAAATGAACTTATCATTTATGATTGGGACATCAAAATTTACCTTGTTTGAATTTTTTGTATTTTTCTGACAATGTTCATTTTTTAATGAATAGTGAAAAATACTGCATTTTACATCAAAAATGCTTTTTAATCTAATTTATTTATATGATTAGATTATGTTTTTAATTTGTTTTGAAGTGAAATTAGAATATATTTTTACCATTTTATCCAATGGTGGTCATTGGAATCAATTTCACTTTGAAATTAGACTTAAACTGGTGTCAATCTTTTGATACTTATTGTTTTGTAAAAACACGTTATTTGCTCTGGCAGCGGGAATTAATTATTAAATTAATTAATGTGACTTATATGATTTGAATTTTGTAAAATAGACTTCATTTTTGAATTTGGAATATCAAATATATCTTAGGGTGAATTTTTGGTAATTTTCTGAAAAACATCAATTTTTGATGAATAGTGAAACCACTAAGTGGCAATCAAGCAAACTGATTTTTCAGTTAAATGAAAGTTTACCACTAATGTGTATTGAATTTTGAAAATCCGACATACATGGTTGTCATTAAGAAGTAAAATGTGGTTCAATGAGATTAAAATAATTTTTTGGTGAATAGTAACTTATTAAGTTTTTAATCGCGATTAGTGGTAATTAGTGTAGTTTAAGATATAAATAATACTTTAATAATATGAAATGACCTAGATACATGTCCCAACCTTATTGGTTGTGTAATGGCCGGCCAAGACAAGCCATGGGTCAACTTGGGGACCCCATGGAGACATTTTGGTTGGGAAATGACATAAATAACTTTTTATTTAATGTAAAAGTAAAAATGACACAAACATAATATTTTTTACAAAAACAATTTTTACATGGGGTTATAAAGATCAGATTTTTGATTATAAATAGTCATTGGAAATCTAAAAGGATTTCCTACATCATAGTATTTTTTTAATGATTTTTAGACATTAAATATATTAAATTATTTATGACATAATAATGATGCAGCGATGACATCATTATTTGACGATTTAAATAAAATGGAAAGATAATGTAAAATCTATGAACTACACATGTCCAAAACTTATTGGATGAGTGGATTTCGAAGCCTTATCACCTTATCCACGAATTATATCAATGTGGGACCTTTTGAAACCGAAACACATTTTCAAATAAAGTAATATTTCTTTACTTTCCAAAAGTGCCCCTCCTCTCCTCTTATAAAAGGCCCCCACCTCTACCTCATTTCACACACTACTCAAGCCTTTGGCTCGGCCAACCCCTGCCCATTTACTCTCTCCACATACCTCTCCTCATCCTAGAGGATTCCCTTTGGGCAGAATCCTTTCAAAGGAAGCATTTAGACTCAAATCAAAAGGAGATACACTTTTAAAGGTAATTCATTCTCTCATGTTCAGTTGTTTTATTTTGATTCTCCAACCCCCTAAACTCTTTTTATTTACTTCTTTTGTAACAACACCAGTATCTTAAATATACTAGGATGTTGTTATAATATTTATTTGAGCTACACTCTCACACAACTGCATCAAATGGTTAAAGAACATACGGTTTCCGTGGATGGCGAAATTCTGCCTCCCGAAACGATGATTGTTCAATACTCATTTAACACCTTAAAAGGTGGCCATTATGATGTCACTATTTTTATATATGATATATAATATGTTTATGTTTTCCTTAAGCTTCTGTTTTTTTTCATTTTTGGCATACCTTTATGGTTTCCATTATGGGTAAACACGATATCTTCATTTTAGGAAGTGCGGACTACCGCCCCCTCAAAGTGATTTGATTCGTTAAATACCATATGTGGGACATATAATGGATGGAACTATGATATTATATATGATATTATACTGGAATTATAATATACCTTTATATCAATATGATTCCATTCTATAAAATATGAAATATAAATGAAAGTAGCGTTCATGCGTACGTACGGCTTACCGTCTCCATGAACAGTGCATTTCATTTCTTACCTCTAAATGATTATGTAATATTATAAATGCATGTATGTACTGGATATATATGACATATATGATATATACATCATGAATACCATTCTGGATATAATGAACCTTTGACCAAATTAACAATATGTAAGTGTAAGAAGTCTATTTTTGACTTAAGAACCAAATACCGACAAAATGAACATTATTAACTTAACGGATTACATGATATTCATAACATGGTATAAAAGGAATAATGAACTTTAAAAAGATTCATAATCAAGTAGAGATTATCTCAAGTTTATTATTCAGGAGATTAAAGAATGGTCGGGTCAAGTCGGATACGAGGTATGGGACTTCGTCTCAATCTCCTTTCGTTGAGGCATATTTTATTTTATACAAAACTTTCTTTTATACAGTGTATAAACCCCTTTGACTTTTACGTTTATTCAAAAGGAATCATTTTTATATGAAGCATTTACTAAACGACAAAAGGGAATGTTTTTGTTGTACGTATGCGGCGACAACGACTTCTCCGCCGTCGTGACCGTTATTTGAGTTTCGGCTTCCTCTACAAGCCATACCTTTTTTAAAAGAAAAATAAATACCATGTTTTACTTTGGTATTGAAAATGGTTTTCATAATGTTTTTATTATATCAATGTGTTGTATTGATACCTCGTGATTGAAATGTGGAAATGTTATGTTTCCTTTATGCTTGTTTTATGTGATATGATTATGTTATGGTTCTTGGGCATTATTATGAAGACGGGTGGTTCCGTGATAAACTAAGGGCGGGTGAGCCCGTTATAGCTCTCCAATGCATTGGGTAACGCGAAGGAGTGAAACTTTAAGGTTTCTACGAAGAGATTTTAGGGAATATACTGTGATGGGTATTCCAAACGTAACCAAGAGGGTTACTCCCTACGTAAGAATGTTATGAATGCCTCAAGTTACCTTTATGTATTATGATTTCTATGATTTATTCATGATTTTATGAGGTATGTTAAAGTGCCTATGTTTTATGGGTAATGTATGATTTCATTCTTATGTATATATGAACTCATGTTTCCTTTCCATGTTTTTTTTATAACCCATACTGAGTTTTTATGCTCATCCCAAGTTTTTGAAATGTTTTTCACAGGTCAAGGGAAAGGTACATGATAAGATGATAGAGTCAAGGATGTGTCAAGAAATAATCCATGTTTTATTTTAAATGTGTTTCCATTGATGGGAATGAAGAATACTATCTTTATGTAACCACTTTGTTTATATGTGGAATGTAATGCAAGTTTTATGATCTAATTCTCTAAAACTCTAAACCCGAAAAGATCCTCAATGTGTAATCGTGTAATAACTCAAGATTAAGTAAGGTTTAAGGCTGGGGCCTTATAGTTGGTATCAAAGGTCGGTTTAGATAACTTTAGGAGTTAGAATTCTATAAAATGATTATCCAAAAATATTTTTCTTTCGAAATGATATAGCATTTAAAGATTACCATGTTGCTTCATCTAAGACATGTTTGTTCAGAATGGTTTTCCGCAGAGGAAACAGGGAAGCAGTGCTAGGAAGGCATACAGAAGGAAATAACCTTCCGAATCAACATCCAGAAATGGTCGGAATTGGAACTGAACAGTTTGTTGCAGTAATGGCGAAGTTGACTCAAGCGATAAATGGAGGTGCTATCCATGCACGAGATCAGCCAGAACAACCGCAGAGGAACATGTCAGTGGTGGAACATTTCATGAGGAAACATCCACCATTATTCAGAGGATCATCTGACCCTGTGCTAGCTGAAGGGTGGATTAAAGCACTGGAGAAGATTTTTGATGTCATGGGGTGTTCAGACAATGAAAAGGTTAGTCTTGCTATTTACCGTTTGGAGGGTGAAGCAGATCAGTGGTGGTCTATGGTTAAAAATATCAGGGACGCCGATGAGATTAATGCTCTTGACTGGGATGAATTCAAAGGTATGTTTCTTGAGGAGTATTTTCCTAAGGATTTTCGACTTAGGATGGAAAAGAAATTCTTGGAATTGAGGCAAGAGGAAGACTCAGTGGCTGCCTATGAAGAAAGGTTCACTCGATTGGCAAGGTATGCTCCAAATTTTATCCGGGACCTTGATAGTAAAATCAATCGTTTTTACTCAGGATTAAAGCCAAAGTATCGAAGGGCATTAGCTTCTCGTGAGTTTAAAAGTTATGAAAAGCTTGTTCGATGTGCTGAGAAGGTGGAAATGGAGTTTGTCGATGACCAAGTTTTATATAACAACCAGAAGAAGAAGAGACCGAGGTGGCAGGAGAAAGGTAAGAATTCTTCAAAAAAGTCTGATGGTAAGAGAACTAAGTTTCCAGTTTGTGATAAATGTGGCAAAAGGCATGCTGGGGAATGTCTTCTGAATTCTGGGAAGTGCTACCGATGTGGTAAGATGGGACATGAGGCTCGTGATTGCACTGAAAAGGATCAAGGTGAAGGTAAGAACAAATTTGATTTACAGTTAGTGAAATGTTATAAGTGCAATGAGATGGGTCACTATGCAAACGAGTGTCCGACAAGGAGCTTGAGTGATGGGAAGCAGTTAGACTACAAGCAGAAAGGGGTGGTGAAATCCTTTGCAACTACTTCAGTAGATGTCGGGCCATCAAATGAAGTTGTATCAGGTACTTTGTTTGTTTTTTCAGATTATTCCAGTGTGTTGTTTGATTCGGGGTCTACACATTCTTTCATCTCTGAAACCTTTTCTAGTAAAATGGGAATACCATCTCAAGAAATGACTCCTGAACTTTTGGTAAAAACACCTGGGGGAAGTGTTGAGGCAAAAAGAATTTATAAGAATCTTCCTATCCTTATCGGTGGAAAGAACCTACTTCCAAACCTTATTGTTCTACCTCTAGTAGAGTTTTATGTTATCCTGGGTATGGATTGGCTCTCTATTTACCATGCTAAGATTGACTGTAGAGCTAAAGAAGTTTCTTTTTAGAAAGACTTTCAGTTTGTTTACAAGAATGAACCTTTACTTTTGATAACATATCAAGTGGACGAGAAACTTGTAAAAGATGGAAATGAATGTTACCTTGCACACGTCGTTGAAAATAAAGGAACTGTTCAGATTAATGATGTGCCAGTGGTAAATGAGTATCCTGATGTTTTTCCTGATGAGTTGCCTGGAATAATACCAGATCGGGAAGTTGAGTTTACTGTTGACTTAGTTCCTGATGCTAAGCCAATTTCAAAACCCCCTTATCGAATGGCACAAATTGAACTTTTAGAGTTGAAGGAGCAATTGCAAGATTTATTAGAGAAAGGTTTCATTAGACCTAGCACATCACCATGGGGTGCTCCTGTTTTATTTGTTAAAAAGAAAGATGGTTCTATGAGACTTTGCATTGATTATAGAGCCTTGAATAATATCACTGTTAAGAACAAATATCCTTTGCCTCATATCGATGATTTGTTTGATCAGCTCCAGGGAGCTTAGTTTTTTTCAAAGATTGACTTGAGATCGGGGTACCATCAGCTGAAGGTTAAGGAGGCGGATATTTCGAAGACCGCGTTCCGTACGAGATATGGCCATTATGAATTTGTAGTAATGCCTTTTGGGCTAACCAATGCACCTGCTGTATTCATGGACTTAATGAATAGAATTTTCCATGAGTTCTTGGATAAGTTTGAGGTGGTTTTCATTGATGATATTTTTGTGTTTTCTAAAAGTAAAGAGGAGCATGAAAGACATTTAAGGGTTATCATGAAAACCTTAAAAGAAAAGAAACTGTATGGGAAATTCAGCAAGTGTGAGTTTTGGTTACAACAAATTTCTTTCCTTGGACACATTGTTTCTAAAGATGGAATAACTGTTGATCCTGCAAAAACAAAAGTTGTGGAAGAATGGCCAAGACCCACAAATGTAACCGAGATTCGTAGCTTCCTTGGTTTGGTAGGCTATTACCGAAGGTTTGTTAGAAATTTTTCACGGTTATCTAGTCCAATGACTAAGCTAACTCGGAAGGGTGTTAAGTTTATCTGGACAAAAGAATGTGATGATTGTTTTCAGGAATTCAAAAGAAGATTGGTGAATGCTCCAGTTTTGGCACTACCTTCCAGGAATGGTGAGTTTGTTATATACAGTGATGCTTCATTGAAAGGACTTGGTTGCATCATAAGGTAGAATGATCAGGTAATTGCTTATGCTTCACAACAGTTGAAAACTCATGAGGTAAATTACCCTACACATGATTTGGAATTAGCTGCTGTTGTTTTTTCTTTAAAAATTTGGAGGCATCATTTTTATGGAGTAAAGTGTGAAATATATACCGATCACAAAAGTTTAAAGTATATATTCACTCAGAAAGAGTTAAACATGAGACAAAGGATATGGCTGGAATTAATCAAGGATTATGATTGTACAATTCATTACCATCCGGGAAAAGCAAATAAAGTGGCTGATGCTTTGATTCGAAAAAGTAATGCTTCATTAACAATGTTGCGTTTGGAACGTGATCCTTTGGTTAACGATTTGATGAACTTTGGCATAGAAGTTGTTGGTGCAGGAAGTCCTTCTGTTTTGTTTCATGTATCAGTGAGATCTTCTCTATCAGATAGAATCAAGCAAGAACAGAAGCAAGATAGTGAGTTGCAGAAAAAGGTAGAGCTGGTTTAGAAAGGTAAGTTGCCTGAATTCAACATTGATAATGATTGTGTTTTGAGATTTGGGAAGAGATTGTGTGTGCCTTGTGATTCACAGTTGAAGAGAGAGCTGTTATGTGAAGCTCATAGTTCTCCGTTTTCAGTTCATCCGGGCAGTACTAAGATGTATAGAGATCTGCGGGAGTATTACTGGTGGGATGGAATGAAAAGAGATATTGCTGATTTTACTGTGAAGTGTTTGACATGTCAACAGGTTAAAGCAGAGCAGCAGTTACCGAAAGGGATGCTTCAGCCTTTACCAGTGCCAGAGTGGAAATGGTAGAATATATCCATGGACTTTGTTGTTGGATTACTGAAGACATCTCGAGGTAATAATGCAATCTGGGTTATTGTTGATCGCTTGACCAAATCTGCTCATTTCCTTGCTATACGAGATACTTTCTCTATTGATCAACTTTCCCGTTTGTATCTTAAATAGATAGTCAGGTTACATGGAGTTCCTCTCTCCATTGTATCGGATCGTGATCCCGGGTTTACTTCTAACTTTTGGAAAGGCCTTCAGAAGTCGTTGGGTACTGAATTAAATTTTAGTACAGATTTTCATCCTCAATCAGATGGGCAGTCAGAACGAACAATTCAGACATTGGAGGATATGCTACGAGCTTGTTCTATGGATTATCAGGGATGTTGGGACCAACATCTTTCTTTGGTTGAGTTTTCATATAATAACAGTTTTCATTCCAGTATACAGATGGTGCCATTTCAGGCATTATATGGGAAGCGGTGTCGAACTCCAGCTTTCTGGGATGAAGTGGGTGAAAGGAAGTTGATGGGACCAGAATTGGTAGAAGAGATGACAGAAAAAGTTCAGCTGATTCAGAAACACATGAGAACAGCTCAGAGCAGGCAGAAGAGTTATGCGGATAACCGGAGGAAGGATCTATCTTTCGAGGTAGGTGATCATGTTTTTCTCAAGGTTTCCCCTTGGAAAAGTGTGATGAGATTTGGTAAGAAAGGAAAGTTGAGTCCAAGGTTCATTGGACCATACGAAATTCTAGAGAGAGTTGGATCAGTTGCATACCTAGTGGCTTTACCTCCGAGTTTATCTCAGGTGCACAATGTTTTTCACATTTCGATGTTGAGAAAGTATATGCCAGATCCATCTCATGTTTTGAGTCCAGAGGTAGTTCAGCTGGAAGAGAACCTATCTTATGAGGAACAACCGGTCCAGATTCTTGACCACCGGGAGAAAGTGTTACAGAATAAGGTGATTCATCAGGTAAAGGTTTTGTGGAAAAACCACATGATTGGAGAGGCAACATGGGAATCTGAAAATGCAATGAGGGATAAGTACCCCCATTTATTCGATAAGTAAATAAATTGCGGGGACACAATTTACTAAAGGGGGGAAGGATGTAACATCCCAAGTAAAGAATGAATAACATATATTTTTATCTATGTCTATTAATTATTAAGATAGTGTTATAGAGGCTAAAAATGAAAATAAATATAATCTTATGCATGGAATACACTAATATTCTTAAAAGATTGTTTTACTGCCTTTTGATGGAAAACCATTTTTGAATCTATATTTTGACAATTTTATAAACAATGTTTGTCAAAATAAACTTAACCTTTATGATTGGGACATCAAAATTTACCTTGTGTGAATTTTTGGTATTTTTCTGACAATGTTCATTTTTTAATGAATAGTGAAAAATACTGCATTTTACATCAAAACTGCTTTTTAATCTAATTTATTTATATGATTAGATTATTTTTTGAATTGTTTTTAAAGTGAAATTAGAATATATTTTTACCATTTTATCCAATGGTGGTCATTGGAATCAATTTCACTTTGAAATTAGACTTAAACTGGTGTCAATCTTTTGATACTTATTGTTTTGTAAAAACACGTTATTTTCTCTGGCAGCGGGAATTAATTATTAAATTAATTAATGTGACTTATATGATTTGAATTTTGTAAAATAGACTTCATTTTTGAATTTGGAATATCAAATATAGCTTAGGGTGAATTTTTGGTAATTTTCTGAAAAACTTCAATTTTTGATGAATAGTGAAACCACTAAGTGGTAATCAAGCAAACTGATTTTTCAGTTAAATGAAATTTTACCACTAATGTGTATTGAATTTTGAAAATCCGACATAAATGGTTGTCATTAAGAAGTAAAATGTGGTTCAATGAGATTAAAATAATTTTTTTGTGAATAGTAACTTATTAAGTTTTTAATCGCGATTAGTGGTAATTAGTGTAGTTTAAGGTATAAATAATGCTTTAATAATATGAAATGACCTAGATACATGTCCCAACCTTATTTGTTGTGTAATGGCCGACCATGACAAGCCATGGGTCAACTTGGGGACCCCATGGAGACATTTTGGTTGGGAAATGACATAAATAACTTTTTATTTAATGTAAAAGTAAAAATGACACAAACATAATATGTTTTACGAAAACAATTTTTACATGGGGTTATAAAGATCATATTTTTGATTATAAATAGTAATTGGAAATATAAAAATATTTCCTACATCATAGTAGTTTTTTAATGATTTTTATACATTAAATAAATTAAATTATTTATGACATAATAATGATGCAGCGATGACATCATTATTTGTCGATTTAAATAAAATGGAAAGATAATGTAAAATCTATGAACTACACATGTCCAAAACTTATTGGATGAGTTGATTTCGAAGCCTTATCACCTATTCCACGAATTATATCAATGTGGGACCTTTTGAAACCGAAACACATTTTCAAATAAAGTAATATTTCTTTACTTTCCAAAAGTGCCCCTCCTCTCCTCTTATAAAAGGCCCCCACCTCTACCTCATTTCACACACTACTCAAGCCTTTGGCTCGGCCAAACCCTGCCCATTTACTCTCTCCACATCCATCTCCTCATCCTAGAGGATTCCCTTTGGGCAGAATCCTTTCAAAGGAAGCCTTTAGACTCAAATCAAAAGGAGATACACTTTTAAAGGTAATTCATTCTCTCATGTTCATTTGTTTTATTTTGCTTCTCCAACCCCCTAAACTCTTTTTATTTACTTCTTTTGTAACAACACCAGTATCTTCAATATACTAGGATGTTGTTATAAGATTTATTTGAGCTACAATCTCACACAACTGCATCAAATGGTTAATGAACATACAGTTTCCGTGGATGGCGAAATTCTGCCTCCCGAAACGATGATTGTTCAATACTCATTTAACACCTTAAAAGGTGGCCATTATGATGTCACTATTTTTATATATGATATATAATATGTTTATGTTTTCCTTAAGATTCTGTTTTTTTCATTTTGGGCATACCTTTATGGTTTCCATTATGGGTAAACACGATATCTTCATTTTAGAAAGTGCGGACTACCGCCCCCTCAAAGTGATTTGATTCGTTAAATACCATATGTGGGACATATAATGGATGGAACTATGATATTATATATGATATTATACTTTAATTATAATATACCTTTATATCATTATGATTCCATTCTATAAAATACGAAATATAAATGAAAGTAGCGTTCATGCGTACGTACGGCTTACCGTCTCCATGAACAGTGCATTTCATTTCTTACCTCTAAATGATTATGTAATATTATAAATGCATGTATGTACTGGATATATATGACATATATGATATATACATCATGAATACCATTCTGGATATAATGAACCTTTGACCAAATTAACAATATGTAAGTGTAAGAAGTCTATTTTTGACTTACGAACCAAATACCGACAAAATGAACATTATTAACTTAACTGATTACATGATGTTCATAAGATGGTATAAAAGGAATAATGAAATTGAAAAAGTTTCATAAGCAAGTAGAGATTAACTCAAGTTTATTATTTAGGAGATTAAAGAATGGTCGGGTCAAGTCGGATACGAGGTATGGGACTTCGTCTCAATCTCCTTTCATTGAGGCATATTTTATTTTATACACAACTTTCTTTTATACAGTGTATAAACCCCTTTGACTTTTACGTTTATTCAAAAGGAATCTTTTTTATACGAAGCGTTTACTAAACGACAAAAGGGAATGTTTTTTTTGTACGTATGCGGCGACAACGACTTCTCCGCCGTCGTGACCGTTATTTGAGTTTCGGCTTCCTCTACAAGCCATACCTTTTTTTTAAAATAAAAATAAATACCATGTTTTAATTTGGTATTGAAAATGGTTTTCATAATGTTTTTATTATATCAATGTGTTGTATTGATACCTCGTGATTGAAATGTGGAAATGTTATGTTTCCTTTATGCATGTTTTATGTGATATGATTATGTTATGGTTCTTGGGCATTATTATGAAGACGGGTGGTTCCGTGATAAACTATGGGCGGGTGAGCCCGTTATAGCTCTCCAATGCATTGGGTAATGTGAAGGAGTGAAACGTTAAGGTTTCTACGAAGAGATTTTAGGGAATATACTGTGATGGGTATTCCAAACGTAACCAAGAGTGTTACTCCCTACGTAAGAATTTTATGAATGCCTCAAGTTACCTTTATGTCTTATGATTTCTATGATTTATTCATGATTTTATGAGGTATGTTAAAGTGCCTATGTTTTATGGGTAAAGTATGATTTCATTCTTATGTATATATGAAGTCATGTTTCCTTTCCATGTTTTTTTTATAACCCATACTGAGTTTTTATGCTCATCCCAAGTTTTTGAAATGTTTTTCACAGGTCAAGGGAAAGGTACATGATAAGATGATAGAGTCAAGGATGTGTCAAGAAATAATCCATGTTTTATTTTAAATGTGTTTCCATTGATGGGAATGAAGAATACTATCTTTATGTAACCACGTTGTTTATATGTTGAATGTAATGCAAGTTTTATGATCTAATTCTCTAAAACTCTAAACCCGAAAAGATCCTCAATGTGTAATCTTGTAATAACACAAGATTAAGTAAGGTTTAAGGCTGGGGCCTTATACATCAGGTCTATGTTTTGTGGTAAACCCACCAGCTTGAGGAATCTAAATAGGAACCAGTAGATGTAATGAGGCAGAAGTTTCCTCAGTTTATGGTACTAAAGTGATGAAATTTGAAGGATAAATTTATTTTAAGTAGGCCATTATATGAAACCCTATAATTTTTTAAAATATTATTTTTAAAATAAATTAATTTTTTTCAAAAACAAATTACATGGAACACCTATTTCTTCTTATGTTACACATAACAAATATTCATAATGTAATCTGACATGTTATTAAATTATTATTATTTAACATGACAATTAACGTATATTTGTTGGAATTGTGTGTATGATTTAGAAAAACTAATTTTTTAAAATATAAGGTCTACACATGTATATAAATTCTTTTATTTGGTGGCCAATTAACTAGAAATGAAAACTAAAACCATTTTAATGTAATTGAATTTTTTTTCTAAAAAACTATTTTTCTATGCAAAAAAAATGTTCTATAGAAAATATTAAAAAATTAACATTTGTTTAATTATTTTATTGAAATTTATCTATTTTACATTCAGTAACTTATTTAATATTCATAATATGTGTTTTACCGAAAAGATATGAGAATAAAAGTATTTATACACATAAAAACTATATTTTTCTAAAAAGTAGTTTTCTATCCTTTTATGAAATTATTTTAAAATTAATTTTTTCCACATTTAAAAAAATAATTTAAAAATTCAAAATAAATTTTCAATTATAATGTTAATTTTATCTTGGACTAAATTTTATAGAATGTTTTGAAAATAAATTTTTTTGATGAAGAGGGAAAAATACTAGTTTTTATTAAGAATAGTCAATTCATTTAAAGATATTAAAAAATAATAATTTTACGATGGTTTTAAAATTTAAAATTAGTTTAATTACATATAAATTTATAAAATTTAGGTCATTTTCATCGTATTAATATTTAATTTTGATAAAAAACATTTAAAACATTTGAAACATTTTCCTTTTGAAAACAACTTTTTAATCGCATTTGTGAGATTAATTTTAAATTAACTTTTACCTGTTTTGTGAATGTAATTTTAATAAATTGATTACATATTTTAAGTCATCATGATTATATTATATAAAATTTTCAACTACATTTTTTACAATAATTAATATTGAAAATGTTTACACATTATCACAATTGTTATGGTTAAAACATGTTTACCAGGGGATAATCTAAAAAGATAATGGGTAAAATGACCCATAAACATGTCAGAGACCCATTTTATGGACATATTCATTCCTTATTTCCTATAAGGTTTTCTAATAGCTCTTTTTAGAGCCTTGTTATATGTAAAAAACATGGGTACACCACATTTACTTCCAAAATTTAATGTGTTCCACTCAATATACTTATAAAAGGCCACCCCTCTCTCATATCCTATTCTCACTTCCAAGACCATTTGGTTTATCCAATTCCATCCCAAATAAATTATATAATAATTAAAACTCATTTTATATTTTAATCAACATAGTATCATCAATTAGTGCAATGATGAACCCTTAATTCCAATGGAAATGTTCTTATCTAAGATAGGAGCTTATTCAATGAATAAAAGGTAAATCCTATTTTCGAAGAATGTATGGTTTTATTGTAGATTTTTGGAAGTTTTTATGGAATATATATTTTGGTATGATCCTTTAAGGGTGATTAAAATTATTTTTAAGTTGATCGTGGAAGGATATGGGATCAAATCGCACAAATATTTGGGTTTTATTTTTGGTTTGATATATTTTGGATGAGCCTTAAGGTTAAATATTTATATATTTTATTATTTGCAATTTTGGATGTTATTGGATAATTTGAGCTATCTAGCTTGGTTTTGGTAAATATTAAAAGGCAAAAAATTGACTTATGTATCTTATGATGACTCTAGTGCTTCATGAAGAAAAAAATCATAATGTTTTTTAATTTCATATGATAAGGGATGAAGTGGAAGTTGATCATAGAACAACAAAAGGATGAAATTTTACATAAGATATAAATTAATGTTGATACTTAGATATATTTTACCATGTTAAATTATTGATTTTATCAGTATGGTATCTTATTTAATGGAACTTTCATTAAGCGTCTCTTTAGTCCATGATGTTTTCTATATATATTTCATGAGGATGTATATAACTAGTCTTTAAAATGTACTAAACTAAGAGGTCATACTCATGAATCATGATCATTCTTATAAGGAATAACTGGTGGAGGTTTTGGATCAGTGAAATTTATATGAAACAAGACCACTCACTGAGACTATGTTTTGTGGTCGAACCACTATCTTGATGAAGTTACATAAGAACGAGATGATGTAATGAGGCAGAAGTATGCTAAGATACTGGTACTAAAGTGATAAATTTTTGGGGGGAAAATTCATTTTAAGGGGGGTATAATGCAACACCCTATGATTTGGTAAGTTGTTTTTTGAAATTAAAATATTTCTTTTTGAAATTTTTCATTACATGTAACACCTTGTTTATCTTTTGTTACACAAAACATAGATTTTTAACTAACCACTATATACTATTAATTTATTATTATTTAATATGATATTTATCATCTATCTATTGGAATGGATAGTATAAATAGGTAAAACAAATTTATGAAAATATATGGCTTACGCATATATATAAATTGAATTATTTTGTGACCAACAAATAGAAATGAAGACATGAACAATTTAAAAATAAAAGAAATCATTTTCTAAAAACTATTTTTCTAGGCGTAAAAGTGTTTTAGATAAATAAATAATAAATAATACATTTTTTCAATTATTTTATTGAATTATATATATTATGTATTCAATAAATTATTTAATATTCATCTTATGTGTTTTTTAGAAGATTGAGGAGAATAAATCTAGTTATATGATTAGAAAATAATTTTTCCAATAAATTGTTTTCTCACCATTTATGAACTAATTTTAAAATAAACATTATTAAATTTTAAAAGAACTATTTATAATTTTTAATTTTTTTTAAATGATAGTTTTAAAATAATCTTGGATTTAATTTTATAGAATGTTCTTGAACAAAAGTTTTTTGATGAATAGTGAAAAATATTAGTTTTTATTAAGAACTATCATTTATTTTAATGAATTTAAAAATATAAATATTATATCAATATGGTTTTAAAAGTAAAACTAGTTAAACTACATATTTTTTAATCAAATTTAGGTGATTTTAAACATTTTAATATTTAATATTAAAATAAAAACTTTTTATACTTTAGAAACATTTTTCTTTGGAAGATCGCTTTTTCTTCATGTATGTGATATTGATTTTAAATTATTTTTTACTAATTTTTGTAATATAATTTAGAAAAAATGATTCCATATTTGAATTAATCATAATTATATTATCTAATATGGACGAATTATTTTTTTAACCTTACTGAATAGAATAAATAGTAAAAAATAATTACCACAATTGAGGTTAAAATGAGTTTACCAATCGTTAAACTACAATGATAATGGAAATAATGACCTATAAACTTGTAAAAAAGACATTTTATGGAAATAATAACACTTTATAATCTATAAGGTTCAATAATGAACCATTTTAGAGCCTTTTTTCATGGAAGAAATATTGGAACACCTCATTTGTTTTAAAATTTCCATGTGTTCTACTCACCAATCTTATAAAAGGCCACCCCATATCTTCTCATCTTAACACATCCAAGAACCTTTGGTTCATCCAATACCTACAAAAATTTATTAATTACCTATATACCCACATCCTAGAGTCTTTTTTTAGATCACAAATCAAATCTAGTAAGGCTTTTGGTTAAACCTAAAGAGGTTATCTGAAGAAGAGGTAATGTTTTTAACTATTAGTTTTTGTCATTCGTATTCTTTTAACTCCAAATAATTACCATCCATGATAAAATAAAAAAATTGGTATATCTTATATAACAATATTTTATTATATTAATGAAATAAATTATATCCATCTCTAGTTCCATCAAATGGGATATGAAATCATCATTCATGGGTATGGTGAACTACCACCTCAAGAACTGATGTCATTCATTTTCCACCACCACTTCTCACAAATAGATATAATAATGAATTTAATAATTATATATTATATTATTGATATTATTATTAAACTCCTATAAGTATTCTATATACACCTTCTTACCTACAAACTCGTTGGAAAATAATAGCATCACTCATTTGTACGACCGACTACTGTCTCGTGAGACGATGTGATGTGTTTTTCATTTCTATTTTACTTGTATGATAGTAAAGATATATTAAATATATATATATTTATATATATGATATTTGTAACATAATTATACTTATATGATTATGATATCACATATACCTTTTACTTTTCATTCCATGTGGTATATGATTATTTCATTTGTGTAAACGACCTACTATCACCTCTCAAAGTGATGTGATCCATTTTGCACTAATTATTTTCATGGATGGTAATTAGGATAAATTTAATGAATATATGAAATAAAAATGACATGAAAATTATTCTTTAATGTTTATATATTATTTATCTTTCTTTCATTTCATCCATCCAAAAAATCTAAATAGCATTCATGCGTACATACGACCTACCGTCTCTATGAATGGTGTATTTAATTTTCAATATATAAAATTTATCGATTACTAAAAATACATACATAATATATATATATATATATGATATTTATATCATGGATAAAATTAAACAATAATGAATCCAAGATCAAATAACTAGTAATGAGAATAAAAAATCAAAACATATAAGGAAAACAATGTAGTTATTAACTGAAATGTGATTTTGACAGATAATTGTTAAAAAAATTGAAATAAAAGGTCATAAGTAAAACATATAAGGTATTATGGATATTTAAAATTTTATAATAAAATTATATTAATCATACATGATATTTGAATACAGATGAAAGCTGTTATGACTTAAGGTAAGGGTTGTCAATCTCAATTTTTACTTATGTGATACACATAACTTATCCACCATCTATTTCATTTATGTAGTTTATTTAATAGAATTGAATATATTTTTTATTATTATAATAAAAATTATGTACATATAAATAATTTTTTTTAAATATCTCTTTCATGGGGTGTACAGTTCAAAAGATACGAAAGTGGTAAGATATTTTCATTTCAACATCCCTTATTTGAGACATATGTTATGTCATGAAACTATCATATTTTATGAGGTGGATATACTTCCCCTACGAACTATTATTTCATGAATCTTCTAATATTTAGGATATTCATGATTCATTTGATTTTATTAATTAATGGGGTTTAAGAGTAAAAGGTTTCCAAAGTGGTAAGGGTTTGATGTTACAATCCTATTGTTTATCAGGATTGTTTATGATTATGATTTATATGATGAAATACTATGATCTATTTCTTAATAAATTCATGAATATTATAATTTTATTTTTTTTGTTTAGAATACATGTTTTATTTTCCCTTTACTCTCTTCATATATTAATGGGTTGAAAGTATTTTTTTATGAAAAATAGATGTTATTTCACTCCTCACTCGAAAATCATTTTTTATCCAAATCGATGTTTTCTAAAAATGATGTCAAAAATGATCTAAAATTATCTACATTATTTATTAAAGTAAATTTTACGCATATTATACTTTTAAAAACTTTTAAAATAAGTTTTCATATAGTTTCTAAATAAAACACAATCATTTGGATTTTAAAGAAAATGTGAAAGGAATATATGTTCTAACGGAAATGGAATGAATGGTATTTTTCCATCGTGAAACTAAATTTTCTAAATATTACATTATAATTTTTAAATTTTATCTTAAATGAAAATACGTTGACAATTATTTATGTTTTAAAAATAAATTTTCAAAGTGTAAATGATATTTTATTCATGAAATGTTCCAACTAATCATTCAAAATCACTTTCCATTAAATATGTCATCATTAAATGTTTCTAATTATTAACTAGGAATGTGATAAAATATTACCATATTTATTCATTCTATGGATGGTTTATGTTTATTATGCAAATTAATTTATGAAAGTTGTTTATTTTATATAGGTTATTCTATGAGGAAATGTCTTTTGAAACACATTTATTTTCATGGGTTTTGATATTTTGTAATAGAATAATAAAGGTGAGCTGTGGGAGTGATTCTGCGAGGCCTTACCCCCTTTTTTGATGGTGGTATCCCCTGTACCAGTACCTCCTCCACCTTCGGGGGAGGGACATATGACACCCTTCACTAGAATGTCTCGATCGTTCTCTTCCTTCTCAAACCGCTATTTGTTTCCCTCATTTCCCTAGATTTCTATTTTCCCTAAAGTCTTGGACTGATAAATGGCCTCACGAACCTCTAAATCTCGAAATTGGAGTTCAAAGAGGCATCGAGGCTGCTGAATTTCTCCCTGATTGCGCACTTCAAGCAGTGATGTCCCTCGGTGGATTCATTTGACAGGTAAATATTTGGGTCATGGGGTTTACAGGATTGAGATACAGTGGGTCTACTCGATTCTAGGCATATTTGGATTCGATTCACAATAGAGGATGAATTGGTTAAATACTGGTCCAGTGCCTTGCGTAGCTGTGATGGTCTTAAATTTTACCTCATGTGTTAGTCCTATGACTTCCAAGTTCATTGTGAAAACCCTAATGCAGTGGTTTGGGTTAGTTTTTCACAACTCCCATTACGGTTTCAGAACCCCTCAATATTGAGAATTCTCAGAAACCTTGTGGGTATATTTCTCTGTGCTGATTCAAGAACAAGGACACTCTATCACCTGGTCTATCCATGTATATGTGTGGAACTTTTGTCTCAAAAATCCCTAGTGAGAACGTGTGGATTACATTAGAGGGAGAGTTTCGGCAAAAACAACTTGTATTTTGAGAAACTTGGTTTGAATTCTGTAATTCATGTGACAAGATGGGTCATTCCAGAGTAGCCTGAAGACATGAGAGGATGGTTTCTATAGAAGTTGAGGATCTATGCAATGGTGGCATAGGGTTGTGTTTGGGTGAAGGAAGCGTAAAATCTTTGGAAGTTGAACCATTTTGTGACAACAACAGGACTGAATAAAGCAATAAACTAGACATGGAGGCACCGGGACATAGTTCTGGTCATACAACACGAGATTCTTATGAGGAAAATATTGGACCCCCCTCGAAACCCAAATGTATATATGGGGTTTTATAGATTGAAGAGGGGCCTGGTGGTGTGCATCCCAGGGGAAATATTTAGCAAATACTCTTCATCCGACCTAGGTACTAATGAGGTGGTTCCCTAGGATTAAGATGTTTCAGGACATAGTAAAGAGGTAGGGAAATACCTTCTCATGCTTTTCGAAGGTGACTCACATAGAGGTATCAATAAAGGAGTGAAAACGGTCCACCTGGAGGAAATGGAAATCCAAATGGTTACAACAAATGCATCCAATGTTAGTGAGGTGACTTAGAGACATTATAAGGACCATGACTCTGGTGATTATTCCCACTGTCTGGAAGAAAGCTCATTGAAATTTCAATATATGGGATGAGTATATCATCAAGAAGGAGCATCTGATATTCCAATGCAGGAGACCCTTTCATATGCTGAGAAGGATATAACTCGGAGATGAAATATAAACTTCCAAAACCAGTATGCAGTGTTAGGGGATGATGATTTCCATGCTAGAGGGGAACTAATCTAGAGGGATGGGGAGGATAACTTGGTGGATGTGGGAGATACCCAAGAGGAGATGGGAGATGTTCTGGATTCCTTTTCTAAGACCAAGTAAGTAACTATTATGGAGAAATATCTCAGATCCTCCCCACAGGAGGGCTAGTTCACTACTATTGATTCATATGGCTTTATAAAAAACAACCGGAGGGGGAGACGTAGGAAGGAGAATTCTAACTTACCTAGTCCTCCTATCACTTGATCTACAAGTAAGGGTAAGCCGCTCCCAAAGTCTCGTCTTACTATGAGAAACTCGAAAGCAGTGGCCAACACATATAGTGACCTGGTGTCTGTAGGTGGTGAGGTTTGTTTCTATGCCTCCTCTCCACCCCCCCCCCCCCCGATGAAGATGAGGGATCCTGGATAGCAATGTCAGAAAATCTCCGCTAGATACACTTAAGTACAGGTATCCTCAGTTCTAGAACACATGGACCTACATTTCCACTCATATGAAGAAATGGCAGAGAAAGATATGGATATGAAGGCATTGAAGAAGATGGGAAGAATGCTTTGTGTGACCACCACTAAGGAACAAGGTGATTGGATTGAAAAGTAGTCCAGTATTCCACTCATAGGCATGAATATGGGGAAGATTAACAGGGAGGAATTCATGAATGCTTTGGACAACCTGGCACATCAGTACGAAGGCATCGTAAAGGTTTACCCTGACTCCCTCGTATATTATATTCTCTGGATATTGTTTAGGGAAATTGATTCCAATCGGCTAAAACTATTCTTCAAAAAATCTATTCTTTCTTTTGGTGTTTAACTTTTTGGGGGTTCTCACTATCCCCTTAAAAGTGTTTTGAAAATAAAAAAGTTATGGTGGAGTGGTTTTGATACGATGAATGTTATATGACATCGTGGAACAAAGATATATGGATTATGTGATGGGTGGGATCTATTTTTCCCTTCAATAAATCAGGCAAAGTTGGATAACTCATAAGTAAATATGTTAAGTTTTAACTTGATTACATTTTCAAAATTTTATGTGTGAACCCGGTTAAATATTCACATTTTTATCTGTGAACTAGGTTATATGTTCACGATTTTATGTTTGAATCTAATAACATGTTCACAATATAATGTGTGGAACTATATTTTATATCTATATGGTTATCTATGCAACTATTTTCATGTCCACAAGTTTATTTAAGGGGATTATTTCATGTCCTTAATTAATTGAGTGAAATTTATTTGATTTATACATGTTCCTAGTGTTATAATCTTTGATGTATGCCAAAAATATGTATGTTATGAAAATTCCATGTTCTCAAGGATCGTGTTCTTTTCTTCCATTGCAAAATAGTTTGTATAAACTACCATTTTTATTCCATTACTCAATTTTATGTTCTATGATATGAATGGTATAGTTTTTTAAATGTTATTCTCATGTTCTCATAACCTTTTTCTAAGGTTATGTTGATATCTCCCTTATTTAGCCTTACTAAGCATCTAAGATTACCCTTTATTTTGTTTCCTTTCCCTGAGTTATGAAGAATGGTATTATGAATGATATATCCATGAAGGGTGTTATTTATGAAGGACATACTATGAAATTACATAGCTCAGTTATAAAATAGTTCTTTTATATTTCCATGTTTTCAAAAACAACAAACTATTATGTTCCTTAGGAATCTATTTGTGAAATTTAATAAATATTCATTTAAAAAGATTTAACATATAATTACGAAATACTCGGTCATTATATATATCCTCCTTGACCCTAAATTAATGATTTCTAGTTTGAAGGTCCATCATGGTAATGTTTTATGATCTATAATCTTGATCATACACGTCATCAATATGGGGTGGAGGATACTTGTTCATGATAGTGATATTATTAAGATCAATATAGTCAATGAAGATATGAATTAACCCTTCCTTCCTCTTGACAAAAAAGAACATGTGTTCCCCTTTGTGGTGCACTAGTGTGTATGAATACATTATCAATATTTTTCTAGAGATTATTCATTTATTATTTCAACTAAATTGGGTACATCCTATATGGATTTTTTGAAATAGTTATAGCACTATGTTTGAGTTCTATTAAAAACCAAAATTCATGGTTAGGGGGAATACAAGGAGATCAATAAAAAAATAATTATAAAAATCCCAAAAAATAGTTATATATTTGATGCTCAATTTCTACCCAACCATTCAAGATAAATATCCCACTTGAATAGGTAGTAAAATCCTTATAGAAGAAGAAACTTCAATTGTAAGTTCATATTAAACCTCACGTCAAAATGGCATTATAGGTTGATTCCAAATATCAAATATCAGTTCCCCACATGATCAATTGATATTATATCCATATAGATAGGGTTAATCCCTGATGAAAAACCACAGAAAATTCAAATAAAGGGGGAATTACAAGATTTTAAGGATGTTCATTCCAATAAACTTATATCTTATAGGATATTTTGAATTGAGAGAAGATTATCATATGATTAAGAGTATTTACTTCTAACGAAATATCTAATGATTTAGGTTGTGATATGATACCCTTAAAAATTATTTATATATAATAGTGTGGTTTGATCCATTATCAAATAATACATTAAAAATTATAGAGTGTTTTTTAGGTATACATTTCACAACTTCATTCTAATGTCCCCTTACAAGAGTAGTGATCTCTTAAGAAATCTATTAAACTGTAGGATTTATTTTTTATTGATTTTGATTATCTTCATTAATCCTTCGATTTATTATTTATTTTTTGTGTTTTTTATAATCCTTGCAATTATACTATTGGATTTTGGGTCTCACATGAATTTTATATTTTTTCACTATTCCTTTCATTAAAAGGCATCCTTACATCCCTCCATCATTCTTTTACTGAATGTCTATATTTTCCATAGTTAAAACATATACTAGATAACATAAATAAATTTCCTCGGTTATTCCTTTCACACTTCTAACAAAAAAGAAAATTATTATTGTTCCTCTATGGGTTTTATTTTTAAAAATCCATGAAATCCCATTTTTCACTTTTAGTATTGAAAACCATGAGAACACTAAGATTCCAAAATTTCCAATTCAATCATGGGAGCATAAAAAAATATTCCTGCATATATATTAATTTATCTTATATCCAATTAATTCTGATGAATTGGTCTCATGCCTGAAAAATAATGGTCAACATTTCTTCCAGGACTGATGACAAAACCATAAGCATACCTTTCAAGTCCATTGAAAATTTACTCATAAGTATTAATAGATTCATGGAAATTGTAGTTTAGTTTTATAAATTCCCATTCCATTTTAAGGTGATGATTTATTAGAAAATACTAATTAAAAAGTATCTTCTTTAACTATCCCTATGTCATTAAGTCAATATCCACCTCTTTCCACATATTCATTATAAGATCCCACCATTAATCAACTTCACCTTCCAAATGACATATATCCATGATAATGTTTTCATGTTATACACGCTGAAGAACATAAAATATTTTTTTCATTTTTATTGATCCATTATTTTGAAATTAGTATATTAGATTGTATCATCTTGGGTTTTTGTACATAATGAAATTCGTGATGGAGTTTGAATTTTTAGTTTGGTGGATTGTATGTTTCAAAAACTGAAATTCAGATTAGAATTTTAAGAGTGGTGACACTAAAATGAATTGTTTCTAGATTTTTATTCAAGAAGGATATTTTTCGTAGGTAAAATGTTGAGTTTTGGGAGAAAAAAATCATGAAACATAAATATGTTGGAAGGCTAGCAGGGGTGCATGGATTTTTTGAAACCATTGAACCCCAAAAGAAACAGTGAAACTAGTCCAATGAACCTAGGGAACTCACACTGTTCGGTATAACCATGAGAGAGGAAATAAATTTCCATTCACCTAATTGTGATTTTTGATTGTTGGTCAGAGTTAGTATCTCAAGAGGGGGTGTAATTAGTATCCAATAAAAAATTATGTTACAAAATTTTTTAAAACAAATTCCCCTAGTTAATTTAAAAATATTAAATTTAACCAAACCAGTAGATCGATATATTTCTTGACCTTTTAATATAATTTTCAAATATTGATTTTTTCTTGAATGAAACAACTTATAATATTACTCTAACCTTTGAAATAAATTTACTCAGTAAAAAATTTATATAAACACTAATTATGTTAACTATCAATGAATTTGATTTATTATATATTAAAAAAATATTTCTTACATATAAGATTAAAAAAACACATAATAGAAATGAATATGATAGGTTCGGTATCAAGCAGATACCAAGTCCTCTCAACTTGGAAATAACCTACTACCATGCAGTTTATATTGAATAAAACTTCTGATCTACAAACTGGACTAGGTCTATAATAATAAATCAATTGTCCAGGACACATAGGACATGTTCTACAATAATTGTGGGAGTATAAAAGATAACATGACACATATGGACATCATCCACTATAATTGGGGGAAACTAAAGAAAAAAGGATTTGAGAGGATATCAAAGTATCTTCCAATCTAAATAAGGTGATAGTTTGTGTAGGTGTGTAGAAATAAATAGTATACAAACACTTCATAAAATGTAAAAAAAAAGAGAAAGTAACTTTGAAGGAATAATAGTGTTTATCTGTATGATAAGATATTTAACTCATGACTCTTGAATATAGTTTGAAGAGGATATTGAGTTGGGTTTATGAATGTTGTAGTATAACACATTAACTCCTTTATATAAGTTACCCTCATTCAAGGATGTGTTAATGTAAGAACAACTGAGTAAGCACACATTGAAAATGGAATTCATTATGTTCTTAGATATTCTATAAGTGCACATGTGTATTTGATTATTTATTTTCATCACATCTAAATCTATCCCACATGAGAGATTTTGATTCACATTTAATAACAGCATGATAAAATATCCGCATGAAAAGAAATCATATGGATACCTTGCATCCTTAAATATAGGGATGACATGTTCTTTAATTCATCTCTTCAATAGATTTAAGAACAATATTTAAAATAATTAATAAAATTAAATTTGATAATTTATATATTAATAATATTTAATTTAAAATTAATAAACCAATATTGGTGGGTATTTAGAATGATTATAAGCCTCTAATAGTGTCTGAGTCTGGTAGTGAGTCACACAGGCTGTTTCTGAGTCTGGTGGGTATTCATGTCAAACTTTTTCCAAAATTACACTATAATGGAAGGTCACCTCAATGGAGACTTAGGTATGATGTTATGTTATCTTATGGGTATGATCTATTATATACATTAAGAAATATAAGTTCTGGTGGTGACACATAGCTGACAGTAGGTAATTCCAATATTTTTCTGATTTTGGATCTCATCGGTGACTCATTCTTGACAATGAATCATCTTTCGTAGAGACTCATCTTATAAAATATTAAGTCTGATGGTTAGGTCTTCTAGAACATTTCCATTTTTCATTTCATCGGTGAGTTATCCTCTAGTGATGACTTAACCTTAATTGTGATACTTCTTGGTTGTGTGACTTCTTTGGAAGTGAGTCTTTTCCAAACATAACCATATTTGTTCCAATCAATCTTATATTTCAAAATTATATAATATAATATAAAACTCATCATTATTATAATAAACATGATTTTTTGGTCATTTATACCAGGATTCCATCAATCTACACATTTTTGATGATCACAAATCATGTAATTTTATATAAATTGTATAAAAAATAAATCATGTTATTTTATACATCATTATGTCAAAGGTATAGAAGATACACCGAGTATTGAAGATATTAGGTATATGGTATCGATGAAATAAATTCAACCACATATTATATCACAGATAAGTAGATAGGAAACAATATTAAAGATAAGATAGTATCAAATAAAATGAAATAGAGTAGCATTAAACGAATAGATATAGTTTTAAAGAAATATAAAAATATAAATAAATTTAATTAAATCTTATCCCCCTTTTGAGATTATAAAAAATTTAATAATAAAATAAGACAATAATATAAATAGAAAAAGTTAAGAATAATCAGAAATTTTTCCATTGAGAAAAAGTCAGTGACAGTATATCCACAATGTTTCAACAAAAAGTTAAAAAAACATTCTAATAAAGAACAAAAATTATAAAGATCATCACTTCTAAGGCTATGATGAGGGGTCCATATTTTCTTTTAAATTTCCTTTATTCTAAGTAGAAGGTTCAACATTAGAACATGAAGGAGCTAGTGGGATAATAGTAGGAAACTATGGAAGAAAATTAGTGAGATAATGAGGCTCTTTTTTGATAATAGATATAATGTGTTGCAAAAATTATCTAAGAGATATAGAAAAATGATGAAATTTGATAGCAAAGGGGTAATTAGGATCTCTGGTTACACAATGCCTGAAATACTCTCGAGAAGTAGATATAAGGGTCATATGGGCTAAAACGTTATGGCCTCATGAGATAGAATTGTAGTACTATACACATGAAAAAAATGGTTTCCTAAATTTATTAAATCCATGATTACATTTCCAACTATCTCCATGGAACATAAAAAACATTTCTTCCCTTCCATAAACCGTTGATGCACAATATTCATGACCTTTAACTAGTTCACCTTCTATTTGAAAGCTTTTTTCATTGGAGGAATCCACTGATTTTCAACCAATAACCTAAAGTTTTCATTCATATCATGCTTGGTATAGATCCTTGAAGAATTGAACCTGATATATTTGGTTATGGTTTCTATATCCAAATATATATCATTCATGATTCCTTAACAATCATGTGAATTTTATCAGTACTCTACTCAAACTTCCTTATACATTCTTTGAGAACAGATAATTCACCACTAGAAGCAGTTGTAAACTCTTCTCTCACAAAAAAACACATCATATCAATAGAAAATATTGGTTGTGGATCACTATATGAAGAGGACAATGACGTCAGATTCTCCACTCTCTTAGGCAAATCATCCATAGAATCAGAAAAGGATATCTACATCTCTTCCCTGACAGATTTTATAGACTAGAGATCACTATAAAGTCTCCTATATTGAATCTCTACCTCCATATTTAGGGAATCATTTATGGTTAAATATGACCAATCACTAGCTCAAACAAGTACTTTTCAGCCTTTTTACTTAACTGAGTGACATGACACACTTGAATTTAAAATTTCACATCAAGATTTGATAATATATTTTTAATGAAAGTATCCAAATCACCCTTAGTGATCATATACACTAGAAAAAGTGGTACAACAAAAGTATTTAAAGGAGTATTAGTATCAGACCTAGTATGATCCTCAGACTAAACCCATTTCTACTCAACAACAACATCAATTTGATCAAATAATTATCCCTCATGATCCCTTTTATCTTTAATATCATCTCCACCATTCATTAGTGGAATCCCAAAATTACCAAAAAACTTTTCATATTCTTTATACATAGGTTATATCCATCTATAAAAAGTGTTAGAGAAATAAGAATAAGAAACTATAGTTAAAAAACAATAGGTATAATAAATGAGGTTTCAATATATCATTGTACAATAGAAACTTTCTCAATGGTATTGGGATCATAATTTATCTACTCTATGATAGACTACTCAACAACAGCAAAAACATTCATCTTCTCGATAAATACTTGATCAAAAACTATCTGGTCATCAGAAACAACTTGGTGACTCTCCAAACATGAAGATTTATCCCCCTCAACTAATGCCTCCCTTTATTCTCTACCATTCATGTAAACATCCTTTAGCAGGGTGGGTCTCTTATATAATCCAGGTTTAGATACTCTTATATAGGGAACATGATCCAGATGCCTTTCTATATCCCCATCTCTGATTCTTTCATAGGAACCATTATGGTAAAATTATAATCACTATCACTTCCATCTTTATAAATAACTTTATTTCCATTTCCATTTTAATATTATTCTCCATTATAACCATTACCATTATCCTCATAGGATTTATAATTGATATTAAACATATATTCACCTAAAAATTCAGACTTTATCCTCGTCAATTCCTTCATTTAAAAATTTCTCTCTTTTAAGGAGAGACCTAGGCAGACTAGGTCCTCTGTAGGGAATAATAGGATGTTCTTATGAAAAATCAGGGTCACTTCATTCACCCACTTGAAACACTTGTTCTTTATCACTAAAAACAGTATCCTCTTCCTGTATATGTGAATATTTCACCTCTTTTTCTACATACAAATGTGGATTAAAAAGGTCTTTCGATCCTGAAGGATGGTATATAGGATTGAATTTTCCATATAATTTTTCATCATCAACCACCCATTTCATTTTCCATGGATTAGAAGATAACCTCATACTTCTTGTATATTATTCAATTGATATAGTAACTACCACAATTCACATCATACTCATCATCTTTACAAAAAAAACCATTGGATTTTAATATAGAAGTAATGATCTTTAGGTAGACCTTAGTGTTTTATCTAGAGTTATTTTTACACTTTTTCATCATGTGAAGCATATGATATCTACAATGATTTATCTTGTGCCCTATTTTTATACAACAGAACCAATATACATACATATACCTTAAATTAGCAAAATATTCTGTCATTGTTCAAATCATATGGTGGATGAACATTAAAAGAAGCATGATTTCTCAGTAGAGTTCGGAAGTAATTAGTCTTCATAAAACTCTAACTCTTGTTAACTTTGTTAAAGAATATTCATAAATAAAATCATCACTAGACTCTAGAATAGTTACATGATAATCATTAAAAATTCCTTCATGTAGAAATTTGAATCTTTATCTCACTACGATGAAAAAAATACAATTCTATGTCCATTAAATTGGCTTCTTACCCATTCTTCATTCAATTCAATAAAAATACACATATAAATAGAACTGATATAACAACCTAGGATAAAAGTTTCCCTCATTTAAATATATCAATTCCATCCATACATGGTTCTGTATAACTTAAAGAACCAATTATTTACTTGAATGCATCCACTATACCCATACTCCCTTTTTGGGTACAACTGTATCATTTTCTAGCTCATGATTTATTGGATCAATTACAGGAGGATGACATGGATCCCCTTTTTCTTCATACAAGGAAATGACCCATCTTGTAAATAAACTAATGGATGATTCACTTGGGCAATGTACATCAGCTCAATTGGTTTGTTCAAAGGTATAGGAAAGAAAATAGATGAGAGATGAAATAATACAACCAAAATTAAGAGAAAATATTCGAGAGAGTTAAATGATGGAATTAAAAAAATCCTCTAATTTTCATCATTTTATAATTTAAGGATTTGTAATATAATAAAATCATTAAATATTTAAATCAAATAAAAAAATAAATAAACCATAAATAGAATAAAATAGGTGGTTTAATAATTTATAAGTGAAAAAAATTGATGAAGGAATTAGAACTCCATGGGTAATATGTTTTAAATGGTGAGATGTTTAAATGGTGAGAAATCACAATGAAGAGAAATATAAAAAAGTAAGACATTCACAGTGTTGATAAATATATATCATTTAGACATTCACAATAGTGATAAATCTTTAATGGTGAGGCACTTATAATAGTGAGAAATCTACAACATTGAGAAATTCACAATGATTATTCTCATAAAATTAAAATTAACCAAAATTGTTCATAGATAACTCATGTTTTATACAATTCATTGTTTCATAATTGAATCGATTAGTGAAAATATCAGCAAGCTGATGTTTTTTCCAATGTATTGAATAGTGACATCACCTCTTGAAATTGTTCTCTCAAAAATTGATGTCTTACATCAATATATGTTGTTCTATAATTTGATACATGATTTATAAAAATATTGAAGTTGTGTGATTAGAATTAAAAGGGACATTTTTTAATTTATATCCATAGTCTTGTAATGTGTGTTTAATCCACAAAATTTGGGCATAATAGTTAAATGAAGCTATATATTCAACTTCATTATTAGACAGTGAAACATAATTTAACTTCTAACTAAACAAATAAACTATAGAATTTCCTAAAATGTGACATGTTTCAGAGGTTATTTTGCTATCAAACTTACTTCCACCAAAATCATCATTTGAATGACTAAGTAAAATTAGTTTCCTCTTTTATAGATATGTCCAAAATTTGAAGTATATTTGATGTTTTTTTAAAATTATTTTAATAGAAACTAAGTGTGACTCATTTGGTTTTCTTGAAATTGAGCATACATAAACACGCAGAATATAATTTCTGGTAGGCTATATGTAAGGTATAGAAGACTTGCAATCATACCTATATAATTGGTTTGTCCCACTGGTTTCCCATCTTCATCAAGATCCACCTCACAGGTTATACTCTTTTTAGTTCCATTACTCTTAGTCCTATCTTGATTAAAACATTATTAAATATCCTTATTATATTTTCATTGGTTAAAAATAATTCCATCTTTATTTTGAAATATCTGAAAACTGATAAATAATTTTAGTTCACCCATTAAACTAATTTCAAATTCATTTTCTTCATTTTAAAAAAAATAAATACATAAATAAGTTCTTCAATATCCAAAAATAATATCATCTACAAAAATTTTAAAATAAATAATATTTTAAAATTCATTTTATAAAAGCTTAGGATTATCTAAACCTTTTGAAAAAACATTTACAAAAATAAAACTGTTGAGCCAATCATACCTAGATATAGGGTCTTATTTCAAACCATATAGAGATTTTGTTAATTTGAAAACATGATTTGGAAAATTGGGATTTTTAAAATCAGGGGGTTGTTCAAAAAAAATATAAACAATATAAACATTTAATAATGAACTCTTGACATCCATTTTATAATATTTTAAACCTATATGTGATGAATTCTCTAGTAGTATTATAATTGATTCAAATTATTCTATTGATGAAAAGTTATTCCCGGTGTTTATTTCTTCTTCTTGATTATACCATTGTGCAACTAGTCAAGACTTATTTCTTACACTCAGGGATGATTCAATTACCTTGTTTATGAACATAAATTTAGTACCTATAGTTATGGTTTCCTTAGTTCTATCCATAAATTCCCATTCTTTATTTCATTAAAATTGATTGAGTTATTCGTGCATGTCCATTACCCAAAATTCATCCTTGATTCCATCATTGATGTTCTCTAGTTCAGGGCAATACAATAATTCTTGATGTTCAAAATCATTTAATAGATAATCTCTAGTATGTGTATCTCTTTATATATCTCAATCAACAACATCTATATTGTGATACATAACGGTTCTAACATCTCTAGAAAAAGAGTGTCTTGCCAAATCTGTATTCTCTACTGGTTCGAGTTTATGTTCTGAAAATTCCTCAGAACTGGATTATTTTTCTAAATATTTCATAGGTTTGGAATTTATTTTCAATGAAGAGAAATCATCCCCATGGGTTTATGAAGAGTTCTTGGGATCATGTGGGTCGTTCTTATTAAATTTTACATGAAACCATTCTTCAAGAATCCTGGTCCTTTTGTTAAAAAATCTATAATATCTAATGGAGATTCAATAACCCATGAAAAATAATTCATCGCTTTTGGAGGAAAACATGTCCATATTATCATTTTTTTATGAATAAAGACCATGAAAACAAAAACTAGAAAGTAATTAAACATAGGATTTCTATTATTTTAATTCTCATGAGGGGTATTCTTCAAGATAGGTCTAATTAAAACTCTTTTGATTATGTAATGGTTTGTGTTTAGAAAATCATTACAAAATTATATATATAAGTCATATTCAAAAAAATATTATAGGCTATTTAATGAAATGTTCTATTCCGTTTTATATAACTCCATTCTACTAAGGGGTCCTCTGAGAAGAGAAGTTATAAACATAGCCATTTTGTTCAGAAAAAGATTTCAAAGTCTTTATTTTCAAACTCACGATCATGGTAAATTATTAATGACTATAAACTTTTGATGGTTCAAATGTATCCATATGAACTAACTCAAGAGGATGAGAAGATAGAATTTATTTCTTTTATTTAAAAAAATCATGTGTTGCTTCCCTTTTTTAAATGGGTTATAGACGTTATCATTTGGGAACTATTTATTTGGAATATCATTGAATAAACCTTTTTTAGTAAGATTACTTTGTGAGTGAATATTACTTTGACCCAGTATCTTAGGAAAAATCCAATATTGTCTTTGAAAGGCACTCATGTTGGAATTTTTTTGAGACATTAATAAATTAAGATCAAGAACATAATTGTTTTCATCCCATAAAGCATTAAAAACTAAAGAATATTTTGAATCAAAAAAATTAAATGAATTATTTTCAAATTTAACATGAAAACAATAATCACATAATTGTGAGACTCTATGAAAATTTTACTTTAAACCATCAAAAAATAGTACATTATAAATTAATTGAATTATTGTTACCAATTTCTCCAAGACCGATGGATTTCTATTTAGAATTATCATCAAAGGTGACATTACCACCATTAACATTTTTTAGGATATTGAAGCATAAGTAGTCTCCTACCATATGAATTGATCATACAATATCCAAAAATAGTATACTTATAAGGGATGTCATCAAGAATTTTCCCAACAAAAAATTATACAAGGAATGATTTTGCTTCCCAGATTTTATCAGGTCCAGATGTGTATGTAATCAAGAATTTAGGAACCCACATTTATTTAATAGTTCTATAATAAAAATACTGTAATGGTTTTGTAATAAACACTTTGTTTGGTCCTTTTGAAAAATAAATGGCATTAAAAATTTAAGAATTATATTTTGGTACAAATTTTCACTTATCTATTCTTCTTTATCATGGTTCATATCCTACACATATAACATAATATTTATGCTCTGTCTAATAAGATCTAGAACTTGTGACAATTGAATGTAATTAGAAAAAATAATGACTCAGATTTCTAATTCTCAAATTGGAATATAGTAACTCCTTTATTCTATAAGTTCCACTCTTTCATATATTTTTTCAGGTAAGAAGAATCGAGTAAGAACATAGTCCAAATAGAATTCGTCAAGTTCTTCAATATGATCTAAGTGTATTCATGTGTTTAATTTTTTTACTTTCATCACATCTTCCTCTACCACACATTAGGGATTGTGACTCACTTTTATCAACAACATGTAGAAATATCCACATGAAAAGATATCATCTAGATGTCCATCATCCTCATACACAGTTATGGAACATTATTAAATGAATCTATCAAATAGATTTAAGATCAGCCATTAAAATAATATATTAAATTAAATTTGATAATATATCCATTATAAATATTTAATACAAAACAAATTATATAGTAGTATTGAGTCTTTATAATAGTGAAAGATCACTGCTGGTGTCTGAGTCTAGCAGTGAGACATACTGGTGGTGTCTGAGTTTGGAAATGATTCATGTCAATAATTTCTGAAAATCACACTCTGGTGGAAGGTAACTGAAATGGTTACTCATGTCTGATGGTACCTCATCTTTTGGTGGTGATTTATTCCATAATTTACCAAATATATGTTCTAGTGGGGACACATATCTGATGGTTGGTAATTCTAGTACTTAACAGATTTTCGATCACAGCGGTGACTCATCTTTGGTGGTGACTCATCATTGGCGGTGACTGATCTTCAAAGGTATCAATTCTAATAGTGAGTGTTTCCAATATTTTTCTATTTTTTGATTCATTGGTCTGTTGGACTCTACCGGTGACTCAACCTTAATAGTGAGACTGCTTAGTGGTTCGACTTCTATGGTGGTGAGTATTTTCCTGAATTAACTATATTTTTTCAAATTTTTCTTATATTTTAAATTTCAATAATAAAACATAACAATAATAAGAATCATAATAAACATTATTTTTTATCATCAAAACAAGGAGGTAAACATTGTTATAGGGGAAATTCACAGTTTTTGTATGGTTTCCCGAACCGTATGCAAGAAATGTATGGGCCTCCATCATGTGAAGTTTCTTAAGTGTGGTTGGTACATGGTTTGGCCAACTGTGTAACCAAACCATGCATTTCATTAAAGGTAATAGAAATTAACATTTTTACCCTAACACTATAATAATTTATTCCCATATTTTCTTTCACTGTCATGCATACCAGGGGAAGCTTCTTAATCTACCTCTCCTATCCTCCTTAAGGTTTCCTAGTTTCTCCTATGTTCGTGTTCATAATCGAGTGTCATAAGACTAGTTTTATTCCCTTAGGTAATCTCATTATTTCACTTTAACCTCTCTTTATATAATCCTCTCTCGGTGTATTTATTTGGGTGTGAGCTAATTCTCTCTTTTTAGTATGTTTTTCCATTAATTTGGTTTCTATCGAACTATATTGTATCAATCCTTGATATTGTACATGTGAGTATCCCTAATAATGAATTAGGTGTTAGAATTAATTTTTCATTCATTTCATAGAGTATAAAAAATTCCTCCATTGTGTGGTGCATCAGTACTTATCTGTGATGCCTCTTAAATGTGATAATTATGCCTTAAAACCAATCATCTAAATTTAAGTAGACTTTCCTTTTAAATCATAATTTTTGATGGTATTGGAACTCAATTTATAATAACCCATGAGGGTGTGTAACCACTTAATACCTCTTATTAATAAATTATTTTCTCATAAAAGCCCCCATTGATGTGACTTCTCTTATAAAATGTTACAAGTTGATTAATTAAAATTTTGAATGTTGTAAAAATCCACTATATAAAATCATAGAAACTAAACCACTATATAATGGTTTGGAATCTTATATTATTAAAATAAATTTATTACATGTGTATGGTAGTCATGTTAGAGTTGATTAATAAATATTTCATGTGTGTATTATGTAATCTTCCATGGGTATTTCACCTGACCCTAACAATTTAATTAAATTATTATAGTTCTGTTATAATAAAAACTACTATTTAAAGAATCAAATGATTTATTTTTTCCATAGCCTTTTTTTGTGTCCTTAAATGGGTTATGGAATTCCAAATACATGGAGTTTATTATCCTCAATAATTTTAATGACTAATGGGTGAGTCCCACTTGTATATGATGAGTTATGATGTGGTATATCTATGAACTCACCATCCTTTACTTTTGAGAAAAAATAATTTAATGAACCGTAAAGGCCTGGATCTAGGCTTGGGGTTATTTTTTATGGAATTCCTTGGATGTTATCATATGATATTATGAATTTAATATTCCATGGGTGATAAATTGGTTTCCTTTTTTCAAAATTCCATGGTCAGGCTGATGGGTTACTTGTTTTATATTACACTAGGAGCGATATTTGGAATTTTAAGGAAGGGATCTCCATTTGATTTCTCTACATATATATGAGTGATATAGGCTCCATAAGTGATACATCATAGAATTTCATGGTGGTCATATGGTTACACTAATAAATTAGTGATACTCGGTCACCTATGTACGATACATGGGATGAGCTTAGAAATTTTTCATCTTCACAACATGCCAAGACTGATACTTGGGATTCTACTCAATGATCGCCTTAGAAATACTCTTATGGTATTGGGTATTCATAGTGGCCCTACATTGAGACATGGTATTGCATTTAAGGATCACCACATATGGGATCAGGTTTCCACTTAATAAATATTAATTATTGCCTAAATATTATAGACTAAGATTACATAGTAGTTATCCAGGGATGCCTCCACCTGGCTAAATCACATGCCTCGACTCAATCCAATATTGTTAATTATTTATGATGACTTGATATTACATCATATCATATCTATGTAGGTTCTCCTTAGATAGAGAAATTCCAGGTTATGTTGAAGTAGGTATGGTCAACTAGCCATCCCTGAGGAACCTAATCCCGACTTGTTACATTTATTTATTTATTTACGTTCTATTTATTTATTATATCTACATTATGTAATTTCTACTTATAGACCTGATTATCATTTATACACTATTAGTGGTGGCCTATTGAGTATATATAACACCCTTCTCTGTCCAATATTTCGCTGGGATACCCAGGAATACCTCATGTTCGTAGGTCCATGGATTATTTCTTATATTATTCATTTTACAAGGGATTTAAGAGCACAAAACTAAGCCAGAATTCAAGATTATCATAGAGAATTCCATCAAGGATCTGTATCCTTTTCTTTACCCATCTATTGTTCTGTGTCTTATTTTTTTATGTATACTACTAAGATTATATATCCTCATCTAAACATGCATGCATGATTTTATATTTTGTGGTTTCCACTTTTATTCAGTTGATGTATTTATCCTTCACTACTCTATATTATTTTACACTACTTCTATAGTTCTATGATTCATTCAATAGTATCTTATAAAACTATTCAACTATGATCATGAGGGTATAGTCTCCCCATTGTACAACCATTATATGATCGCTTCTAGTTAGAATCCTCTAGCTTGTGGGATGTGTGCTTATGGTCATGTGGAAACCGGTCTAACTATTGGAATCATAGTCCGTTAGGCTGGGATGTTACAAAGATTAATAAAATGGGTTTTATTTTCCTATGTGTTACTATTTTGTGATGGTAGAAGAGACTAGTAATGTATCATCACTTGGTAAATACTCGTGTCTTATAATGATCAACCCATGCAAGAGGAAAATTCAAAGTTTCATGGGATGGGATTGTTGTTCAAATTGTTTTCTATTACAGTTGATTATGATATTACCTTGAGTGATCAGTGTACTTTTTTCTTCCTGGTTTATGGTATTTATGTTATTTTCCCTTGGCCTAGTATGATTAGGATGTATAGTTACATGCATTATTATGGGCGCATATGAATTCATGTTCCTTGTAGATTTAATTTCTAAGATATTAATGATTTATTTATGTGCCTTTCATATTTATTAGCATACCATTTATATAAAATTTTAGTTATTTTAGTAGCATTCTTAGTTTAATGAATTATTATGTAATTTATTAGTAATAATGTTGGGTTAACTTGAGGTGTGATTTATTTAGTATATATTCTTGTATAATATGATTTTTTTTATTTTATTATTATGAATCTCTTATATACCATTCTTTGGTGGTTTCTCTCTTATATAGTATCCTAAAATAATAAATTTACATACATTCTTTTATATAATACTTGTGATATTATTAAGAGTTACAATTTTAATATAAAATTGGTAATTTATTTTCTATAATAAACCTAAATGATGCTTTCCTATATAGATTAATGGTTGCACCGTAACAAGAAAATTATTATATGTTTGATCCATGATTCATTGGATTCATGTGCTTAAACATATTGGTTGTGATTAAATACGGTCAAATTTGAAATTCATAAGGTGTGTGGGTGATTTATAAATTGTTGAGTGGAAACCCATATAATAGAACCATTATATATTAACATGATATATTTTGATACAAATTTAAATCTATAAGACTTAAATTTTTTGGTTGTAAATGAATTGGTGATCTTTATAGTGGCTTTCATCTCAATTACTTGGTCTTAATGACCAATTTTTCTAAATTATTAATGAACATTTTAAACCTAATTGATATGATGGGGTATATTTCTTATTAGTTACCCCACTAAAGGTGTTTCAGAATCTTGATAATATAAATGTTTCATGTTTCATCTAGATGCACCAACAATGACTTGAACAAGACACTCATAAGGTTCCTTTATTATGATGTTACATGGTATTTTACCATATGGGGTATACTTATGTGATATATGGTTGTCCATATAAAGTGTACAAAGCCTCTTATATGGATTCAAATATAGATGTATGGTGGAATCATACATTGACCTGTCCCCTTTTCATAACAAACCTCTTAACTAATTTTAAGTAGTACTTATATGAATCATAGTTGTTTAAAATCTCAATTTCATCATAAAGGGTGTATTAAACTATATATTTTAATTGATATTTTCTTTATTTAATAATAATTTTTAAAGTAATTTGGGATAAATAAATATATTAAAAGGAGTTCACATGATGAATTTTATAATTATGATAGGATTTTAGTTAATTAAAATATTATTAGAAGGATGTTTTTTGATACCTTAATGTGTTCCAAGTGGTGTTATCAAGACAAATGTTATAATTATTGTTTTAATTATAACTTTTACTTAATTGTTAAATAGAGAATTTAAAATTTTTAAAAACGAAATCAAAATGAGTTAATTATCTCAAACAACCCTAAGTGGTCTTATTAACTTCAACACTCGAGTAAGGTTACTTTTTATCACTCCTGGGTGTTTTCTTAGAATTGAGATGTGAGAGTTTTTAGTATTACTATTCTTCTAATAGATGGAACCAAGACGATATGTAGTATAGGTTAGTGAACCTATTTTAGAATGACCTAGATACACAGTAGATTATTTTTTTATTTTGTAAGGGTGTAGCTTGAGTTAGGTAGAGCCCTTAGAGCTTTAAAAATGACACTAAATCATTGTGGATTGTTGCTGACGTGAGGTGTCATTCAGGTGTCTTTTGAAACATGTGGGGATCTTAGTTTCAAAACAACACCCTTATTTGGATATGTGTTCATATGCTAAATTGATCCTTTTTAGAATCATGAGCATTGTACAATGCTTTGTTTTACTGAGTATGAAATGCATGGGGCATGACCATCCACTTAATAGTTCATGTGACCCTTCCTCATCTTCTCCTTCAATTTCTGTTGACTCAAAATAGTTTTAACATATTTTATAGTCATACAAGATAGTATGACTCTATTATATTTCTTTTTTCATACACTTGGGTACATGGATTCATAGAGATTATATTCCTATGGATGGTATCAATGAAGTCCCATTTTGGTCATGAGATCTTGTAGTAGTATAGACGGATTCATGTGGTTCCCATCGAGTTAATAATTCGTGAAAAAAGCCATATGAGTTTAGTAGAAACTATTAAAAAATATAGTCCTCATGAATTAAGAACAGGTCATCTCTGAGATAGAGTGAATTGGGAGTTGATGGTGTTATTACTTTTCATGATACCCGGGATGATGTTCTAAATGGGATTGGGTGTTTTGGCACATAGGTCAAATTGTGTTGTTTCTTAGGCCTAATACTATGACCCTCATTTACAAAACATGGGGGGATTATTATACATACATATGGATTAAATATATTTTACATTCTTGTATGTGTCTAGTCTAACTCTTATTTGGGTTTAACTCCTATTTAATGTGTGTTGGCCACGTCTAGGTCCCATAGTCAGTGGTTGATGGATCATGTTCCATGTAACGAGTTCCTTTTTTTAAACGATGACTTGGAAACTTTTAAGGTGGGAGGAGTCATGTTAAAGATTGTGTGATACATTCCCATCAATGTATAATAAAACAACTAAGGAGGACCAGTTGTGACATTTAGTGCTTCCTTTTAATACCCATGGGGATGGTAAGATGTGAATGGGTTGAATGTTATCCTGAAAATAAAACATTTGGCTAAGCATAAAACCCTTAGAAAACAATGTTTCCTAGGGATGGACTGCAGTGGTTGTTCTTGAGTGATCATGAGATGCACTGGGTAGTAATGTAATCATGGTCAGGTGATGGTAGAACATTGGTTGTTACAACTGATCTCTTTCAAAAGAATTTGACTTGTAATGGATTGACGTCTATTCAATTCAGTAGTTGGGTATGGTTGGTTAGAAACCCTTTCAATCACTTAATCTGGGTTATGTTGTAAGTTCCTTTGTTTAAACTAGAAATTCTTAATATCCTCTTAGTCTACCATTTTCGTGATGATTATCATGTGCCCATCTTGACATCATCTGAGTACACTAATAGAGCATTGGTAATATGTAATTCTGAATTTAAAAACTATTGGTCTTGGTACGTGGTCTATATCTAAGTTTCACTCTAAAATATTGGTTGTTATGAAGGCATGGGTAGTCCTAAGTGGTACATGGTTTCCCATGTAGGAATGTATAGGATATACTCACAGACCCCAGCTGATTCTATGACATGACTGTTATTGGGTTCAATCAATGTTCCGATATATGGACATTTCATCTTGATACCGACTTATAACTTATAAAATTTAAAGTGGTTACTATGTTTTACTATCTCCTTCGACTTTGGATGATGAATCTAGGTCTACCCTGAACATCGGTCGAGCTCGAATGAGTTGTTTTCAGGGTGATTTTCCAAGTGTGATGGATTGGTTATACACCCATGTTTTTCCAAGTCCCAAAAAATTATGGTGAAATTTTGGGATTAAGATTTCACTGGAAGTTGGTTATTATCTTTGGAGGATTTTATTGAATAAAATGATAGGTTCCTACGAAAAGACATCGTTTTTCGAGTGTGTTACGTAGGCTATCTAAGACCAATGTTTTGATAATTTATGGTTGGAAGTGGGTCTATATTACTTCTCCTAGTTTATAAGAACATGGTTGGTAAGGAACCATTTCAGTTACACCATTAGGCTAAGACAGTTGCAGGGAAAATGCTTGTTGGTCCCATATCAGGAAATCTTGCATGACCAGGCTCAGCTTGGTCGATCGAGATTCAATAATTTCATTTAATTATAGACATATTTTTTTACTAATAGGTAATAATATTTCCATATTGATAATATCATTCCAATAGTTTCATTATAATGATTTGCTAGTTCCATTGTATATAATTGTTATGATAGAGATAAGATGACTTGTAATTGGCCATTAAATGCAAGGACCTATGGTGGTAAGTTCTATAGTATGGGTAGTCAATGAGATGATGAAATTATCATATCTTAGGTAATATGAAATTGGGTAAGCTATATCTCAGTGTTTCAGTTTAGTGTATGGGTGTTTTTTTTTTTGAGTTTCTACCTCTTGTGTACAATATTCTTAATGTTATTCAAGGAACCGCATTAGGAATTTGGTAATGAAACATGGAACTTTGAATGAAAATTCATGACCTAAGTAGATCAATTTTAGTGCTAATTATTTATTCAAGGCTTCTTGAGGATGAAAAGTTTTACGTTGGGGAGATTATAGAGTCTCGTGTTTCTAGAATGGTTGAAATTTGTGAAGAGGTTTTAATTTTCAATTTGATGGACAGACCATTTTAAAAACTGAAATTCAGATTGGAATTTCAAGAGCTAGAAAAATTAAATGCTTTTTTTATTTTGTTTATAGATCAAGAGTTTTATTAGGTGATCCATTTATTTTCAGTACCACAGTACCCCGAAACATCAATATTTGGGAATGCTCTAAAGGGCACACATACTTTTTGAAATTGTACAGCCCCTAGGACAAATAGTGCAATAGATCTAGTTTACCTAGAGGAATCTATTGGTATAGTTAAACTGTGTGAGAGATAATACACATCCATGTACCTAATTATATGTTTTTTTATAGAGGATACATGCCGGTTTTGTGCAAAATTTTTCAATCCGTGTACATAAACCGTGTGGACCTTCTTCTTTGGTAGGGGCTTAAGAAGGTTCAGTTCATGGTTTAGCCAACAGTGCATCCAAACAATGAATCTCATTAAAGTGGGTATAAATTAACATTTTCACCCACCTACTTATTTCATTCTCAACCTGTTTTCATTACCCTTCATGCATAGCGAGGGTAGCCTCTCAATCCCCCTCTCTTCTCCCATTCACATTTCCCAATATCATCTCTCTTTTGTGTCAGAATTAAGCATCGTTATTCTGGTTGTATGTGCAAATGTAATCTATTTCATCCTATTGAACCTATATGTGTTTAATCCTCTCTCGGTGAAGTTATTTTAATGTGATCTAATACACCATAATTTTAAAATGTTTGTCTTCTTCTTTGATTTATCTTAAACTAGACCAGATCAAGCATTAATACTGGATACATGTGATTCTCTAAGCATGAGGTTGGTGTTTTATAATTTTTAAATTAATTTCATAGTGTTTAAAACATTCGTACAATATGTTGTGTGACGACATTTATGTGTGATCACTCTTAAATTTGATATTTATGTTGCAGAACTTGGTTCCTCAATTCTATTATCCTTGAATATTAAATTGGAGTGGTGGGTCATCTTGGACCTCAAGTTATAAACACCCTAGATGGTGTAGAACCCTTGGAGGCCTATAATTAGTTAATATTTTTCCAATAAAATACCTATGTTATGTTTGAAGTATTATCAAATTTAACGAGTCAATTAATTTTAATGTGAAAGGGTGTAGTCCTCCATTATAATACATCTTAGTGACTGAACCATCATATTAGGGGTTATAACCTTCTATTATAAAAAAATTTATGAACTGCATGTGATGTAATTTTTACAATGGATTAATTAATACCAATTTCATTTAGGGTGTTATCTTCCATGGGAAGTTTACCAAGACATAACACATTAATTAAATACATTGATTTCTGTCCAAACAGAGTGGTCCATTTAAATAATCAAATAAAACATTTAAGGTCATGCCCCACTTTAGTGTCCTTGAAATGAGTTTTTTCATTATTATTACATTAAAATTATTATCCTTAATAATTTTAATGATTAATGGTCAAGTACCTATTTTATATATTTTGTTATGATTTGGTATGTTAATGAACAAACCATATTTTATTTTAAACATAAATAATTTAATAAACCATGAAGGCTCTGAGAAATACTCAGGTCCCCTTTTATGGAACACATTGAATGAAATCATAGGATATTAAGACTATATTATTTCTTGGTTGATAATTAGGTTTTTTTTGGAATGCCAATAATGGGATCATAGTTTTTTATATAATATTACACTGGGATCAATACATGGTATGCCTTGGATGGGCTCTCCATGAGTTTTATCTACCTCTATATGAGTGATATCAGTTCCCTAGGGGATATAACAAGGACGCACTCAGTGGTTATATGGATACACTGGACTATGAGTGATACTCGATCCCCTATATGAGACACTTGAGACAACCTCAGAGAGGATTCATTTTCACATCATTCCAAGAGTGATACATGGGATTACAATAAATAATTTCCTTAGATAGACTCTTATGGTATTGGGTATTTATAGTCCCCTTGGATAGATACGTGGGATCACATTTGTGGATCACCTAGGATGGGCTCAGGGTTCCTTTTATTTAATTCTAATGGTGAGCTAAATATTATAGACTATGATTACTATGATTTCATCCATGGATGTAATCTCGAGGAAAAATTATATTCCAAGGATACGTTATTTATTGATACAAAGAAATAATTACCCATTATTAAATAATATCCTATATTTATAAGTTCACCTTAGATAGAGACATTCCAACTTAGGTTAAATCATGTAGGGTCGGTTAGGTGTCCCTAAGAACTGGAGCCCGACTTATTACATTTAATTATTTATTTATTTATTTACCTTCTATTTATTTGTTATACCATGACTATGTAGTTTATACTCATATTCTAGATAATGATTTAGAAACCATTTTCGTTGAACTACTAAGTATATCTCATACCCTTCTAAGGCCTCCATTTCCCATTAGTACACAAGGAGTTCTCATGTTCTCAAGTCCATGGATTATTTCCTATGTCGTGCATTGTATAATGGAGTTAGGAGAACAAGACTAAGCTAGTCTATAGGATGATCAGGGATAATTATATCACATATTTTTAGTCTTTTCTTTATTCATGTACTATTTAGTATTGTCTCACATGTTTTACGTTTACTTATTAGATTTTGTATCCTCATATAGATATGAATCGATGATTTTATATTTTGTGTTGGCCACTTTTATTTTGTTGTTGTATTTATCCTTCACTACAATGTATTGTTTTATAATTCATCTGATATTGTATGATTTTTTAATAACCACATTATATTTAATTTATAATCTGATCATGAGGGTGTTGTCTCTCCACCATACCACCGTTTGACCCTCACTATTGATTAGTTGCCTCTAGAATACAGGGAGGTGTGCTTGAGGACATGTTGTGACCAATATGGTTATTGGAATAATAGTTATATTGTCTGGGAGGTTAAATAGAGGAAAAATTTAAGTAAGGTGTAAATTTACACATAAAATACTCAATATTGAGGCATTCCTTCTTTATCCTATTCGTATTATCATTATTATTCATATTACCAATAATAACATGAGAGATTTTAGTGAGCATAGCCACAATATTTTTCAACCCAACTTTTATATCATTTGGTTTCTCATGAGGATGGTCATTCCATTACCTATCATATTCCTTATTAACGTGATTACTCATGAGTCCATCCATTTACTATGATTGAAAGGAAGAGCGTGAGATAAAATGATCCTAGTGAGTAATTATGTAATCATAAAAAAACATTTATAGGATATCTAAATCATGAAACCTTATTTTCATTTGATGAAACCTTAGGTTTAATTATTTCATTCAAGGTTATAATTTATTCAAATCCTTGATAATGATTCATAAATAAAATATGAATTATCCAAAAAATGTTCCCCATGAGTCTCTATCTGAGTACACAGTCATAGGCCCACTCATCATGGAGTAGTGACTATTGAGTTCAAATCTGATTTTCTACTTTTAGATTTTTTATGACTAGGTTTATATTTGCTACAACCACATCCACATTCCAGTTTACAAAAAGGGATATATTTTCTAATTAAACCACACAATCTAAAAATTAGTAAATGTTTGGGCTGGTATCCTATACATAGACTTATTTGTATTGTTTTCAATAATTTCTAATTGTAATTTCTAAATATTAACTAAACTCTCCTTTAATACCAACTGATTTGTCCTATGTTTTAAATATGTTAATATTTTATTAATTTATATGGATATTCAATACATTTCCCAATAATACATGTATGAGTACTGTAATGTTTTAGTTTCATTGGAGACTAGTTATATAATCATCTTGTATTTTAAGAGATATTCAATTTCTCCCACAATGTTTTTTTAGCATAGTAAAATTTTTAGACATTCTCTAATAAAAAAATTGCATCATATATAAGGGAAATAAAACACAAGAATTTTTTTTCTCAGTTTCTTATTAAGGATAAATTAAAGTGATATTAATTAGTGAACATAAGTTATCATAAGATAAGCATAAGGATATGACAATATAATCCTAACTTATAATAATTATACCCAATCAATGTAGTTTCCTTAATAATAAATCATGTAATAATTATTTTTCATATACAAATACATATGACATAAGTTTATAGAATCATAAATAATTAATCATGATCTAAGAGAACATATCATAATCATAATATATAATTTTTTCTATACAAATAATCTTATAAAAACATTTCCTTAGTCATGGATCACTACTAAGGCTATCATTGTGGAATGGGTTCCACCCCATTACATTTTTCATTATGAATGGATTTCTCCCATGACTATAATTGTGGACATAGTCCATTAAAAGTCTAGGTTCAATCCCAATTCAACTCCTTATCTCAAGAGATATTCATCCTTACCCAATCAATTTGAGGTAAATATAATTCTAGGCCCACAAATCACATAATGAAAACCAAAAATATATGTCCCATAAGATCAAAAAAAATTCATCATATACTAATATCATAACCCATAGAAAGTAACCTAGTTTCATAAACATTAATTAATCACACCATAGCTTAACTTGTGGAAAATAGGTTGGTTTTATAAAGGTTTCATCAATACATATGACGAAAAATAAATTCGATTCATATAATTAACCTTAAATCATCATCATTATAGTACCTATAGAGAAATACAGTGGATGGTGTCTTAACATTATATTCCTAGTAAATCATAAAAATCCATAAATTATTTTAATACAGATGAAAAGTTATTTTAAAATATTAATCAAAACATTTATAGAAAATAATATAAAATATTGTCTTCCATTGGTAAAATTTCAATTAAAAATTTGTATAATATTGAAAAAATATTTTTATTTAGAAATAATCAAGGAAACTTTTATAGGAATTTTAAAATAATATAAGTGTCATGATGGTGGGAAAATCCACTAATGACATATACGTTAAATTAAAACATATCGTTCACACTGTTGATAAAAGTGAAAAATGACTTGTTCAAAAACCATTTCTTAAAAATGAATCCTTTAAAAAAATTAGTAAATTAAATGATAATGAATATTAATTTTATAATCATTTCATATATATAGGCAATAACATATATAAAATAATTTATAAAATCATAGACACGGAAGAAAATAATTTGTCCAAAAAGTAAATAAGATCGACTTTTTATTAAAAACAATTTCCTGTTAATCTTAAGTAAAAAATTGAAATTGAATGAATAGGTAGAAATTTTATAAATAACTAGATGATAAATAAATATATTAGGTTTAAAGGAAAAGACCCACACAATTTCCCTATACCAATATTTATCATGTACATTCCTGAAAATATATGATATTATAACATAAAACCTTACCACCAGTTTTATATTTCTTCATATGTATTAAAATATATTATATAATAAATATAAATTTGTTATAAATATATCATAGGGACATATTAATAAATAACAAAAAATGTGTCATTTCTTCATAATTTTCAATTATTCTTTTATTAATAAATTCTTCATGAAAATGAACATTCTAGTGAAAACTGGTCAATTTTCCATGTATAATTTGGTTTGATGGTTCTAGTAAATGAACCTTCATAAATTTTTTTATAATCTAACTAATATTAGTCATTAAAAATTATCATGTTTATTGATCATATATAGTTTTTTAAATATTCATATAAATTGGTGAGGAAAAAGGACTCACATTACTGTGTGGTGGTGTAAGTACACATGTACACAAGAATAATGTTATCATTTTCCAAAGAAAGGAAAGGTAAGAAGGTAGATACGATATAATAATTATATAAGAATAATTATGTCATAAAAATAATAAAAAATATTCAAATATTCATAATAACCATCCCTGAATGATGGTTATGGAAAATGATTCATATAACATTGTGGAGGTGGTAGTCCACATGCACACATGAGGGATAGTTTTATTTCCCATTTGAGAGAAATGACGTGGAAAATGGATGATACATCATCATAATAAAAATTTATTATATTTATGATTATTAATAAATTATTTTATAATAGATAACATATATTTAGAGGTGTTATAATAATAAATAAAATGGAAAGTACTCAATTAAGAGTTAAATTTATTTGTTAGGATACATCCATTATCTTACAATGTAATACTTGATAGGATGGTATTATGATAAAACAAGGACATGTATGATGTGGAGAGGGATTTTTAGAAGGTATTGGAGCCATTTTTTTTAAAAGGAACATGATTTTTAGGGATTATAGAATATGTGGTATCCTTTTATAACGAATGGAGAGGACACGGTTAGACTTTTTAAAATAATGAAAATATATTAATTTATTCCAGAAGTGAAGTCGATAAAAAATACCAAATAATTGATTGTAGGAAATATAATGTCCAAATACTATCAACCATTAAGTTAAATGGAATATGTTTTATATTTTAAACATGATATCTTATGTTACCCCTGGAAAATCCTTTTTAACTCTATACATGGTTACAAAATTTACTAGTTTACATTTCATTATGATGAAAAAATTAGTTAAATAAATTATTTATATTCATTTATATAATTACAAAAATACAATCCATTTTATATGTTTCAGTTTATATATTTGGTTGAAAATTATCTTAATATATGTGTTCAAAACAAAACAAATTATTTTTTAGAAAAATTCTCTTATAAGTATAAAATTTTGTTTTCCATCATTCCTTGCAATGAAATAACTATGAGATAAATATTAAAATATTTGAATGAATATACTATATATACATTAAATTGAAAATTATTTATCAATATATATTATTTTAATTCATTATTATAATAACATGTCTTGTGTATAAAAATATTTTTTTAGAAAAACATCACATTATAAATTCAAATTATTTTATTTTAATTGATAACCAATTAAAAACAAATTAATTAAATTTAGAAATATGTATACAATAATTTTCCAAAATTTAATTAATCTTATTGACACTCTCTAATCCAATATATATCTGATAACTATCACATTTATATTAATTTTTAATAAAATAATACTATTTGTTTGTACTCCATGTTCTATCTAAATAAATTAAAATTTTTAAAGAGAAATATATCATAACATCTATAGTGGTTATATTAGAACCATTTTAAGAGAATGTATTTCTGGGTTGTATAACTAATCATTATAATGTAGCTGCTTTAATATTGTGAAGAATCCATGATGGGGTAACCAACCAACTTGTATAGGTAGATGCCTTCCAACCAACCCATTCTGGTCGGTATTATCTCATGCAATATTCATCTTTATCCAATGCATTAGAGGGATATCTAACTCAACACACCCATAACATAATGAAGGGTATACAAATATATTAAAACTTATCATAAAACATTGATAATATCAAGGTATCGTAACCCAAGGAATGTAAATAGGTTTCCATTATATTTTCTAATTTTATCATAGAATAACACATGGATAAGAAATTGGTTTCATAAATTATTCATCATAACTTAATAAACCCTTGTAGAAAAAACAAGTTTTATTGAATCATCCACGAATAATCATCATTATAATCCATATATAAAAATAAAGGGTATGTTTACATAGGATCACATTGCTAATGAAGCATATAAATATTTATAGGATGTTGACATAGATGAACAATACCTTTAAAAGATTATTTGATCATTTATGTGAAAATATGGGGGAATATTATTTTCCAATGAAAAAATATAATAAAAAATTTATATAATATTATTAAAATCCTATTAGATGTAAATATATATGGAAAAATTTAAATGAAGGTTCAAATAAAATAATGTTCTAGACTATATGGAAATTTGTTCATGTTGTATATATTAAAAGAATACCTTCCTTTTACACTTTTGTAAAAAGTAAAAAGAACATTTTCAAAAGACATGACATTAAAAATATTTTTTATACCCTTTTAAATATATTATAATTTAATGAAAATTAACTTTATACAACATTTCAATTATATGTAAAAACATCGATAAATTAATTTTTAAGATAAAGGATAAATAAAAAATTTACATCGACTAAAAATAAATAAGGTCGAATTTTCTATAAAAACATTTTCTCATTCATTTTAGTTACCAATGATATGTAAATTGTACTAATACATAAAAACACTAGAAATAAATAAAAGTATCATAAAATATTTGGCGTTTAAATGTTAAGATCTTTATAATTTCCCACAAGGTAATTTTATTATAAACAATCCCCCAATTATTTTAGATTATAACATAAACCCTTACCTTAATTTTTATATTTATTAATAAAGATTGAAATATATTAAATAATAAATATATACTTATTATAAATATATTCTATGACCGTATCTATACATAACATACTATGTATCAGTGATTTATAATCTCTAATTATCATTTTCTAAATAATTACTTTATTAAAGAACATTTGGGTGGAAGTTGGTTTGTTTTCCATGCATGTTCCAATTCGATGGTTCTAGTACATGACCATTGGTCATGGATTAACCATATATAGAATAGTAATGAGTAAATGATTATAATCTTTATTATTCATATAATCTTTTGTAATTATTCATATTAAACAATGGTAAAAAATGAATCACATCATTATCCAGTGGGGGTAGTCCACACGTATGCAAGAGCGATGTTATTTTTTTTTCAAGGAATGGATATATAAGAAGGTAGATAATATATTATAATTAAAGAATAAACAATATCTCATAAATTTCATAAAAAAATTACTTCTATTATAAATACAATCAAATAATTATGGTGATGGAAAATGAATTATCATTCTATGTGGGGGCGGTAGTCCACTTGTATGCACAAGAGATATATTTATTTCAAATTTCATGGAAACGTAGTCTTAAATTTTTGAAACATAATCATAATAAAAATTATATATATTTAAGATACTAAAGATATTATTTTATAATAGGTACCTGTAACACCCCGAGATTTTATGAAAAATATTCTTTTTAATTTCATTAATTTCTTGTGTTGTATGCTACACCAAAAGGAGCTTGCACAACACGCATCCCTGACTTGCCTTACATTACACGCAATCACGACCTTCCTCAATAGCGTGTGTAGTACGCAATACCGAGTTTCACTAAACGAGATATTATTATAATATTATTATGAACTAGCCGTTATTAATAGTAATACCCACTTTTTGAAATTATATAAATTTTATCTTTCAAAATGTACTTCTTTTTTGGATTCAGAATATCTAAATTAGCTTTGGGTGAAATTTTGGTACTTTTTGGATAACTTTCATATTCTGATGAATAGTGAAAATTATTAAATTTTAATTAAAATACAAATTTTTTAATCGAAATAGTTAATAGTGATAAATTTTTAATTTGAGTGGTTTTTAAGTGTATTTAGAATATATTTTTACAATTTAATACAATTTTGGTCATTGGATTTAATTTCACATTTAAACCGGACATAAACAAGTGTCAATATTTTGATAGTTATTTCTCTTAAAAAACACGCTATTTGTTTTGACGACGGGAATAAAATTTTAAATTAGTTAATGTAACTGATATGTTTTGAATTTGTTAAAATATACATAATTTTTGAATTCATAATATCAAATATATCTTAGGCCTAATTTTTGGTATTTTTCTGGAAACTTTCATTTTTTGATGAATAGTGAAACCACTAAGTGTTAGTTATAAAACTGAATTTTTCATAAAACTAAATTTTACCACTTTTGTGAGTGGAATTTTGAAAATCTGAGAGACACGGTTAATATCAAGGACTAAAATGTGGTTTAATGAGATGAAAATTTTTTTTGTTGAATAGTAACTTTTAACTTTATTTTTACCACGGTTAAAAGTATATATGGTAATTAAGTGTAAAAATGATATTATTATTACCCTAACACATGTCCTAATTCTATTGGATTGGTGTAATTCGGCCAAAAACAACCTTAGGAATAAAATATGACCATTTAGGCCCACTTGGATTAGATTAGGACATTTATTATTAATTTATTTAAAGAAGGGTTAAAATAGTTAAAATCAATGTTTAATAACTAAATCATTTTTAATATAGGGTTATACATAATATTAATTAGACTATAATTATTCATTATAAAGATAAAAATATTTCCTACATAATGGTATTTTATTTTTAATTTTTAGACTTAAAATAATTTAATTTATTTATGACAGAATGATGATCCAGTAATTATCTTATTAATGAAATATTGACATAATTGATGTTATAAATACCCAAATAAATGTAATTTGAAAATTTTTATGAATTCCAATAATTTTATATGTTAATATGACATTTTAGTATTGATTTAATTAACTGTCTTCGAACTAATAATTCTGTTATGATTTTCACAAAAATCAATTACCAAATAGAGTCAAAATTGACATAAAATAGTTTTTAAAACAAATATTAAAATTTTTAACTGTTATTATATTACTAAAAATATATGGTTCCGCCAAGATACTTATATCATGATAGTTGTATCATTAATGGACCACTTGGGGGTCTCTTTCATGTATATGGTAAGTTTATTAACTATATAATATAAAAATAAAAAGTGACATGGTAAATGTCAATCTAATAAACTAAGAGTTAAAACTTAAAGATAATGTTAATATAATGACCTAAAGTTGTCTAAATTCTATTGGATGAGATTATTTGGACCCATACCCACCTTAGCTTCGAAATATATCAATTTCGAGATATTAAAACCTGAATATGACTTTATAATAAAATAATATTTTTAGGTATTCTAAAGGTGCCCCTCTCCTCCCTTATAAAAGGGAACCTCCTCTCTCTCTTCCTCACACCACATTGAGCCTTCAAGCTCGGCCAACCCCTGCCAAATTATCTTCTCCACTTCTATAGAAACATCCTAGAGGTTCTGGTCTTCTTCAAAGACCAATTTTAGTTCCCTAAGAGGATGTCTCAAAGAGGGGCTTCAAAGAAGAGGTAATGTCAGTTACCGATTCTTTCAAATTTATTTCTTCGTCCACATATTATTCTTAGGTTGTTTGATTATGAAGTAATAACATCAGTATCACTAATATACTGATATGTTATTATAAGTATGAAGCAACCCTATTTCACTATCTATCCATCCTATGGAAAATGAAATCACCACGCGTGCGTACGTACGGAATACCGTCTCCAGGCCGTGGTGGAATCTATTTTCCACCACCACCTTACTTGGATGGGTATAATGGTGTAAATAATAACTATATATAATTATTGTAAAGTGATATTGATTCTGTAATAGTATACATACACTCCAATAAAATTCCACGATCATGGGAATGATATCATCGCTCGTGCGTACGTACGGAATACCGTCTCCACGACACGATGAGATTCATTCTCAATGATTAACCATTCATGAATGATTATAAAGTATATATAATAAGTAATCAGGAAATAAATGACATAATAATGATACTGTATTTATGTATATATATATGTATGTCATCCAATTAATTCCATTCAATTCAATGAGGAAACGAAAACAACGTTCATGCGTACGTACGGCCTACCATCTCCATGAACGGTGTATTTCATTCCATTTAACGATCTATTATATATATATATATGTATATTATGAATATATATTATATATAAATCATGTTTTATATTCTGGAATTAAGTAATCATGATCTATGTAATCATATGAATAATTATAAGTCAAAACACAGATGACAAATGAAATGATTTTACCCAAAACACTCTTTAACATGTAATTTACAAAAGAACGGGTAATATAAAGTCATAAGTGAACCATATATGATATCATAACAATGAATATGATTCTTTAATATGTCAATGATATTATTTAAATCATTATACAGGATTTTCGGATACGTACGAAGCATATCGGACCTAAGGTAATGGATAATTTTGCAAATCTCATTTTTATCCGAGATTACTTTTTCGTAAGTATTTACTGGGGTTATTGCTATCATCCATGTCCATGTTTCATAAAAATGTATTCATGTATGTTTAAATTCCTTTTTACCCATTTTTACTTTTACCCCTTGGTATGGATGGAATCTTCTTTTATTTACCCTATAAGGTACTTTTTTGACTTTTCCGACAAAAGTACGAGGAGCTTGTTATTTTTAACTTATACGACGTGAATGGATTTTTTACGGTTTTATAAAGCCTTATTTTCATAAAGATTTCTCAAAAATATTTCATGACTATTTTAAACAAAATATTTTTCTTTTAAAATAACATGAAATTTTGTGAAAAGAATATTATTTTGAAGAAGAAAGGAAATTTTCCTCAAGAATTCACTTCTAGTGTTTTATAAAAACCATTTATCATCTAAGATGAAATTATATCATATGTGTATGTTTCAAGTATAATGTCTCTATGATTTACATAGTTTCACTTTCCTTATTATGAAATGATATCCATTTCTTTTATATGGATTATGTGATGATGGGATGATGTTTATGAAACCCATTTTATTTATTGGGTTATTATGAATGATGTATGTTTATTTTGTGGCACAAGTAAGAATGATTTCATTATGAGATGGGTGGGACCTATATCTCCCTCCAATGCATTGGGTAATGATTTATATCTCATGAGATAGACATGGCTGGAACGGAAAGTTAATCCGGTTCAGTAATACAGGACTGGAACGAGGAGTGAACTCGATTCAGAAAGGGAATTTTTCCACTATGATGGTCTTGGCAGCAATTCCTTGGATACTATAGAAATCATATCATGTGGTTAACGTTTTTCCACAATTACAAGTTTTATTTACAATCTATTTTATCACGATTGATGTTCTATTTTGATCTATGCCTTACGTACTTCCATGCTTTATGTAATTGCACAAGATTTCTATGTTTAAAAATTATGAACATGTTTTTTATGTTCAAATGTATATGGTTTGTTTTATTTTCTCCATGCTTACCCTTACTGAGCATTTGAGCTCACCCTTTTTATGTTTTCTTTTCCCCATGATAAAAAGAAACGTTTTAGGTAAGAAAAAAAATAGGAAGATCTTTATGGGATATGTTGAAGATCATTCACCATGATTAGAAGATTATATTCCGAGTTTTCAAAGACACTAAACCATTACGATCCTTATGTGTCTGTTTTTTTTATGTATTAAGTATTCCGCAAAAGTAATGTAATGTCCATGTACATCAGGATTCGGGTCTCTATAGTTGGAATCAGAGGAAAGGTTTAGTTAACCTTTAGAAACTAGGATGCGAAAACTTTAGTGAGATCCCTAGAGATATTTCTAAGGTATGTCAAGGGATGTCCTTAAGGTTTAGTATAAGTATAGGTTATAGTCCTAGAATTGCTCTAATGATATTAGAATTTAACCTAAGATGTTAGATATTGAGGGTACTCCCCCTTTACTATGTTGTTTTCCCTAACATGATTTTTACCTCTCACACTATTCTTTTTGGGTTTTAGACGATGGATGGAACCCGAAGGAACCGTGTTGATCAATGCAATGGACAATGCAATGATTGTCCTCCTGAACAAACAAATGTTGTGGGAGATGGAGTGAAAAATATTATTGCTATACTTACACAAGTTATGAATCATTCTGGACTTCCAAATGAGCAGAGAAGGGAACAATATTCTATTGAGTCCTTCATGAGGCAACGTCCACCTTATTTCAGTGGGTCTTCTGATCCACTTGTTGCTGAACAATGGATCAGTACCACTGAGAAGATATTTTCAGTTCTTCAATATTCTGAACATGATAAAGTCATCTTAGCAGTATATCGTTTGGAAGGTGAAGCAGATCAATGGTGGAATCTTATCAAGAATAAAAGGAAAATAGATGAAATTGAGTCCATGGAATGGGATGAGTTCAAGAACTTATTTTTCAATAAGTACATCCATCATATTCTTCGAACAAAGATGGAGAAGGAGTTTCTTGAACTAAAGAAAAAGGATGATGAATCTGTTGGTGTATACGATGCGAATTTTACAAGGCTTGCAAGGTATGAATCTGGATTTATCATCCAATCTGAATGTAAAGTTGATCGATTCTTCAGTCGCTTAAAACCAAATCTTTGAAGGGCATTATCTATAGGAGACTTCAGTAGCTATGAAGAAATTGTGCGTTGTGCTATCAAGGTAGAAATGGAAGTTGGTGTTACTTATCCATCTCATAGTTTTGACAAGAAACGAAAGATGGAGTTCAAGGAGAAATCTCATAATAATGGTGAAAAGAAGATGAATGTTTCCTTATGCTCAAAGTGTGGAAAGAAGCATGGTGGAGATTGTCTTAAAGGGACTAGAAAATTATTTAAGTGTGGAAAAGAAGGTCATCGAGAACCTGAGTGTCGAAGTAATGGAAGAAGGGTTTCTAATGATGTGAATAAATAAAATACTGCAGAGAACGCACCACCAACACTTCAATGCTTCAAGTTCCAGGAAATGGGGCATTATGCTAATAAATTCCCTAATCCAAGGGTTAGTGATGATCGACATGAGAAACCACTTAAGGAAAATGACAAAGGGAAGTCACATGTGATCACTATTGGAGATGTTGAATATGACAACGATGTGGTGGAATGATTAAGTGTTTATGTAATGGGATTCCAAAATAATGTTGTATATAGTATCGTGGAATATTGGAATATTTATGTATTGGTCTATTGTGGTTTTCAATAATTTTATGGTACCGATAACCATGGAAAGTGATTGAGAAATTTTTGGAAAAAAGATGATATGTGCATAATGAAGGGATAAGGAGAAAATGAAATGTTTGACAGTATTCATGAGCTCATGACTGATATAAGGAAATAGTTATATCATGCTTTGAGTATATTGAATTTTGGGGTTTTGGTATGTGGAAAGAGTTAACTTTTGATAAGACTCATGTTTTCACTAAGATTCAATGGGTATTCATTTTTCAAGAGAATATATGATTAAGGCCTTCGAATGTTTGGAATGTGACAAAAAAGAAATATCTCATGATATATGGGGATCAACGATGGTATTAACATGCTTGTTATATGAACTCTTTGAAAATCTTTTTCACTGTAATATGAGATTGGACATCAGTATTTTTGATAATCTTATAGATTAAAATGGATTATGTTGGACATAAGTTAGTATTGTTTAAGGATAAAAGTTTTTTTGATATTATTTATGGGATGTAATAGTAATGTAGTTTTAGAAAAAGGATAACATGCATGATGGGCGACAGCCCACCGCGTCGGACAAGGCTGCGGGAATCGGACCCACAATCGAAGTGTGACTGGCCTTTATCGCATACCACTGGCCTACAAGAAGTCCATGTTTAGTAGAAACTAGTTTTATTATATTAAGCAGTATGATATATGATGTATAAGTCCATTTTAGGAACCATGTTTGATTAATCTCACTATATATGGACTTATGTATTTTTTGATAACTTTTCTAACCTTTTGTTTGAAACAAATGGAATGACCCATCATTCTATCACCTGATCTGCTAACACTTAACGAATGACAAATTCAACTTCATTTCATTAAGAGATGAAGTGGAAATTTTCCAAATAACGACCAACAATGAGAATGTACCAAAATCACAAAAGTATTTCTTCTAATTCCAATTTCATCAACTTTAGGGAAATGATCTTGAAAACCAAAAATGTTGTCCTAGTGCTCTTATATCCGATGAATCAGATGGTACCTCAGATCATCACAAATTTATGGATTTGTTTTTTTTGGATTTTTCATAGCCATGTTATCTACCAATCTCCATCAGAACTTGATGGTTTGATTTTTCTTCCATATCCATATTTTCACCTATGTTCTCCTATGTGGAAACCCAGTGATGAGTTAATTTGGGTAACTGTTACGTTTCATACTTTAGTTTTTAAAGCCAAGTTTTGGTATTCCTTTTTACGATGTGGATTTCTATTAAAGAAACTTTCAATTAGTAAACCATTTGTAACTCCGACGAATTTCGAGGGAGAAATTCATTTTAAGGGGGGTAGAATGTAACACCCTGAGATTTTATGAAAAATATTCTTTTTAATTTCATTAATGTCTTCTGTTGTATTCTACACCAAAAGAAGCTTTCATAACACACATCCCTTACTTTCCTTGCATTACACGCAATCAAGACCTTCCTCGACAGCGTGTGTAGTACGCAATACCGAGTTTCACTAAACGAGATATTATTATAATATTATTATGAACTAGCCGTTATGAATAGTAATACCCACCTTTTGAAATTATATAAATTTTATCTTTCAAAATTGACTTCATTTTTGGATTCGGAATATTGAAATTACCTTTGGGTGAAATTTTTGTACTTTTCGGATAACTTTCATATTCTGATGAATAGTGAAAATTACTAAATTTTAATTAAAAAATAACATTTTTAATCGAAATAATTAATAGTGATAAATTATTAATTTGAGTTGTTTTAAAGTATATTTTGAATATATTTTTACAATTTAATAAAATGTCGGTCATTGTATGTAATTTCACAGTTAAACCAGACATAAACAAGTGTCAATCTTTTGATAGTTATTTCTCTTAAAAAAACACGCTATTTGTTTTGACGACGGAAATAAATTATTAAATTAGTTAATGTAACTGATATTTTTTGAATTTGGTAAAATATACATCATTTTTGAATTCATAATATCAAATATATCTTTGGCCTAATTTTTGGTATTTGTCTGGAAACATTCATTTTTTTGATGAATAGTGAAACCACTAAATTGTAGTTAAAAACTGACTTTTTCATAAAACTTAATTTTACCGATTCTGTGAGTGGAATTTGGAAAATCCGAGAGACACGGTTAATATCAAGGACTAAAATGTGGTTCAATGAGATGAAAATATTTTTTGGTGAATAATAACTTTTTACTTTATTTTACCACGGTTAAAAGTAAATAGGGTAATTAAGGGTAAAAATGATATTATTATTACCCTAACACATGTCTTAATTCTATTTTATAAGTGAAATTCAGCCACAAACAACATTAGAAATAAAATATGACCATTTAGGCCCACTTGTATTAGATTAGGACACTTATTATTAATTTATTTAAAGAATGGTTAAAATAGTTAAAATCAATGTTCAATAACTAAATCATTTTAAATATAGGGTTATACATAAGATAAATTCGACTATAAATATTCATTAGAAAGATAAAATATTTCCTACATAATGGTATTTTATTTGTAATTTTTAGACTTAAAATAATTTAATTTATTTATGACACAATGATGATACATTAATTATCTTATTAATGAAATATTGACATAATTGATGTTATAAATACCCAAATAAATGTAATTTGAGACATTTTATGAATTAAAATAATTTTATATGTTAATATGACATGTTAGTATTGATTTAATTAACTTATTTTGAACTAATCATTCTGTTATGATTTTCACAAAAATCAATTACCAAATAGTGTCAAAATTGACATAAAATAGTTTTTAAAACAAATATTATATTATTAATTGTTATTATATTCCTAAAAATCTATGGTTCGGCCAAGATACTTATATCATGATAGGTGTATCATTAATGGACCACTTGTGGGTTTCTTGGATTTATATGGTAATTTTATTAACTATATAATATAAAAATAAAAAGTGACATGGTAAATGTCAATCTTATTAACTAAGAGTTAAAACTAAACGATAAGGTTAATTTAATGGCCTAAACATGTCTAAATTCTATTGGATGAGATTATTTCGACCCCTCCCCACCTTAGCTTCTAAATATATCAATTTGGAGCTATTAAAATCTGAATATGACTTTATAATAAAATAATATTTTTAGTTATTCCAAAGGTGCCCCTCTCCTCCCTTATAAAAGGGCACCTCCTCCCTCTCTTCCTCACACCACTTTGAGCCTTCAAGCTCGTCCAACCCATGACAAATTCTCTTCTACACTTCCATCTAAACATCCTAGAGGTTATGGTCTTCTTCAAAGACCAATTTTAGTTCCCTAAGAGGAGGTCTCAAAGAGGCGCTTCAAATAAGAGGTAATGTCTGTTACCGATTCGTTCAACTTTATTTCTTCATCCACTTCTTCTTCTTAGGTTGTTTCATTATGAAGTAATAAAATCATTATCACTAATATACTGATATTTTATTTTATGTATGAAACAACCCTATTTCACCATCTATCCATCCTATGGAAAACGAAATCACCATGCGTGCGTACGTACAGAATACCGTCTCCACGCCGTGGTGTAATCTATTTTCCACCACCACCTTACATGGATGGGTATAATGGTGTAAATAATAACTATATATGATTATTGTAAAGTTATATTGATTCTTTAATAGTATACATACACTCCAATAAAATTCCTCGATCATGGGAACGATATCATCGCTCGTGCGTACGTACGGAATATCGTCTCCACGACACGATGAGATTCATTCTCAATGATTAACCATTCATGAATGATTATAAAGTATATATAATAAGTAATAATGAAATATGTGACATAATAATGATACTGGATTTATGTATATATATATGTATTTCATCCAATTAATTCCATTAAATTCAATGAGGAAACTAAAACAACGTTCATGCGTACGTACGGGCTACCGTCTCCATGAACGGTGTATTTCATTCCATTTATAGATCTATTATATATATGTAGATTATGAATATATATTATATATAAATCATGTTTTATATTCTGGAATTAAGTAATCATGATCTAAGTAATCATATGAATAATTACAAGTCAAAACACGGATGACAAATTAAACGATTTTACCCAAAACACTCTTTAAAATGGAATTTACAAAAGAACGGGTAATATAATGTCATAAGTGAACCATATATGATATCATAAAAATGAATATGATTCTGTAATAAGTCAATGACAATATTTAATTCATTATACAGGATGTTTGGATACGTACGAAGCATATCAGACCTACGGTAAGGGATAATTTTTCAAATCTCATTTTTTATCTGAGATTGCTTATTTGTAAGTATTTACTGGGGTTATTGCTATCATCCATGTCTATGTTTTATAAAAATGTATTCATGTATGTTTAAATTCCTTTTTACACATTTTGACTTTTACCCCTTCGTATGGATGGGATCTTCTTTTATTTACCCTACAAGGTACTTTTTTGACTTTTCCGAAAAAAGTACGAGGAGATTGTTATTTTTAACTTATACGGTGTGAACGGATTTTTTACAGTTTTATAAAGCATTATTTTCATGAATATTCCTCAAAAATATATCATGACTATTTTAAACAAAATATTTTTCTTTTAAAATTGCATGACAGTTTGTGAAAAGAATAAGATTTTTAAGAAGAAATGATATTTTCCTCAAGAATTCACTTCAAGTGTTTTATCAAAACCATTTTTCATCTAAGATGAAATTATATCTTATGTGTATGTTTCAAGTATAATGTCTCTATGATTTACTTGGTTTCAATTTCCTTATTATGAAATGATATCCATTTCTTTTATATGGATTATGTGATGATGGGATGATGTTTATGAAACCCATTTTTTTATTGGGTTATTATGAATGATGTATGTTTATTTTGTGGCACAAGTAAGAATGATTTCATTATGAGATGGGTGGGACCTATATCTCCCTCTAATGCATTGGGTAAAGATTTATATCTCATGATATAGACATGGATGGAACGACGTGTTAATCCGGTTCAGTAATACAGGACTGGAACGAGGATTGAACTCGATTCAGAAAGGGACTTTGTCCACTAAGATGGTCTTGGAAGCAATGCCTTGGCTACTATGGAAATCATATCATGTGCTTAATGTTTTTACACAATTACAAGTTTTATTTACAAGCTATTTTATCATGATTGATGTTCTATTTTGATCTATGCCTTATGTACTTCCATGTTTTATGTCATTGCACAAGATTTCTATGTTTAAAAATTATGAACATGTTTTTATATTCAAATGTATATGGTTTATTTTATTTTCTCCATGCTTAGCCTTACTGAGCATTTGAGCTCACCCTTTTTATGTTTTCTTTTCCCCAGGATATAAAGAAAGGTTTTAGGTAAGAAAAAAAGGGGAAGATCTTTATGGGAGATGTTGAAGATCTTTCACCACAATTAGAAGATTATATTCCGAGTTTCCAAAGACACTAGAATATTACGATCCTTGTGTGTCTGTTTTTTGTTATGTATTAATTATTCCACAAAAGTAATGTAATTTCCATGTACATCAGGCTTCGGGTCTCTATAGTACCATTGATTTAGTTGAGGTGGAAGAATAAATAAAATTGAAAGTACTGGGTTAAGAGTTATACCACTTCATTGAGAAACAACCATTACCTTACACCTTAATCAATGAAATTATGGTATTATAATAAAAATATAAATCAAAGACATGGTGAGGGATGTTAAGAATATATTTGATTAGGTATTTTGGTATCTACAAGGTGAATGCAGTGTGAGGATGAGTGAATAGTTGTTATCCTTTTATAAGGGAGGGAGAGGAAACAATTGGATTTTTTAAAGATTAAAATATAATAATTTATTACTCAAGTCAAATGGCTCCAAAATTCCAAATATTAAATGATAGGAAGGATTATTTCAAATAAAAATCATGAAATAAAATTAAATAAAGTTTTTCATATATATTTTATTCCTTATCACTTTAGTTCCCCGGTAAACCCTTTCAAACCAAAATAGTGGCAATAGAAATTTACTATTTTTACTATTCATTATGATCGAAAATTAAGATGATATTTTTAAATTATATTATTTATGATGATTCCAAATATTGAATACTTTTTAGAATATTTAATTCCTATAAGTGGTAGGAACTAGTTTTAAATTAATTGTTAAAAAAGAAAAAATACATTTTAGAAAAATGAATTTTTTCGAAATATTACAGGAATGTTAATATATTTTATTTAATATATTATCTAAACATTTAATTAAAATAATTCATAAATATATATTAACATAATTAATTAAGATAAAAACCCCATTGTTTAAATATAATGGTTTTTTAAAATTTCCCTCTTTACCTTCAAATGGTTTTATTTTATTTTCAAACGCATTAAAAATTAATCAATTAATTTGATACATTTGTAAAGAAAACATTATAATAATTTAGATAGTAATATTCATACCCTCTATGTAACACCCCAGGTAAATAAAGAATATGACATTTCATATTTATCCATATTTGTGAATAAAATATTTAAATGACTTTAAAGGGTACACTATGCTCGATGGCGTACCCAACACGCAACAACGAGTTTCTTGGGAATCTTACGTTGCACTCTAATAATAAAATAATATTATTTTAAATGGTAGTTAATATGTAGCCGTTGTAATGGCGGGAATGGATAGAAATAACTAAAATATGATTATATATGTTTTTAAATGTTTTTACATTTACCCAATAAAAGATAAAGGCTTGAAATACGGAAAGAATTCAATTTTAGGCGTATATGCCCTAGTTTTCACTAAAGGTTCACTTATCGCCTTTTAATGGAGAACTGTCATTAAATATAGTTTTGATCACTCTTATACATTCTTTTGGACCAAATAAAACTCTTATTAAGAATCGGGACATCAAATTTAACTTTGTGTAATTTTTTGGTATTTTTTCGATAAAGTTCATTTTTTAATGAATAGTGTAAAATGTTGTGTTTTAATTCAAAACCTCATTTAATATAATTTATTTATATGATTAGATAATATTTTGAATTGGTTTTAAAGTTAAATTAGAAAATATTTTTACCATTAAATCCAATAGTGGTCGTTGGAATTAATTTCACTTTGAAATCAGACTTAAACTAGTGTCAATCTTTTGATACTTATTGTTTTATAAAAACACGCTATTTACTCTGACAGCGGGAATTAATTATTAAATTAATTAATGTGGTTAATATGTTTTGAGTTTTGTAAAACGGACTTCATTTTTGAATTCGGAATATCAAATATAGCTTATGGTGAATTTTTGGTAATTTTATGAAAAACTTCAATTTTTGATCAATAGTGAAACCACTAAGTGGTACTTATAAAGACTGATTTTCCATTTAAATGAAATTTTGTCATCATTGTGTTTTTATTTTCAAAAATCCGACATACATGGTTGTCATTAAGAAGTAAAATGTGGTTCAATGAGATTAAAATAATTTTTTGGTGAATAGTAACTTATTAAGTTTTTAATCGCGATTAGAGGTAATTAGTGTAGTTTAAGGTAAAAATGATATTATAAGAATGTGAAAACACCATGACACTTGTCCTAAACCTATTGGTTGTATCATGTCCAACCATGACAAGCCATGGGTCAACTTGGGGACCCCATGGATCCACTTTGGTTGGGAAATGACATAAATAACTTTTTATTTAATGTAAAAGTAAAAATGACACAAGCATGATATGTTCTACTAAAAATTTTTTTTAAGTGGGGTTACACAAGTCCAAATTTTGATTATAAATATTCATTGGAAATATAAAACGATTTCCTACATCATAGTATTTTTTTTATAATTTTTAGACATTAAATAAATTAAATTATTTATGACATAATAATGATGCAGCGATGACATCATTATTTGACGATTTAAATAAAATGGAAAGATAATGTAAAATCTATGAACTACACATGTCCAAAACTTATTGGATTAAGGGATTTCGAAGCCTTATCACCTTATCCACGAATTATATCAATGTGGGACCTTTTGAAACCGAAACACATTTTCAAATAAAGTAATATTTTATTACTTTCCAAAAGTGCCCCTCCTCTCCTCTTATAAAAGGTCCCCACCTCTACCTCATTTAACACACCCCTAAAGCCTTTGGCTCGGCCAACCCCTTCCCATTTACTCTCTCCAAATCCCTCTCCTCATCGTAGAGGATTCCCTTTGGGAAGAATCCTTTCAAAGGAAGCCTTTAGGCTCAAATCAAAAGGAGTTACACTTTTAAAGGTAATTCATTCTCTCATGTTCATTTGTTTTATTTTGCTTCTCCAACCCCCTAAACTCTTTTTATTTATTTATTTTGTAACAACACCAGTATATTAAATATACTAGTATGTTGTTATAAGATTTATTTGAGCTACACTCTCACACAACTACATAAAATGGTTAAAGAACATACGGTTTCCGTGGATAGCGAATTTCTGCCTCCCGAAACGATGATTGTTCAACATTCTTTTAACACCTTCAAAGGTGGCCATTATTATGTAAATATTTTTATATATGATATATAATATGTTTATGTTTTACTTATGCTTCTTTATTTTTCATTTGTGTCTCACCTTTATGGCTTCCATTATGGGTATACGCGATATCTTCATTTTAGGAAGTGCGGACTACCGCCCCCTCAAAGTGATGTAATTCGTTAATACCATATGTGGGACGTATAAAGGATGGAACTATGATATTATATATGATATTATACTGGAATTATAATATACCTTTATATCATTATTATTCCATTATATAAAATACAAAATAGAAATGAAAGTAGCGTTCATGCGTACGTACGGCTTACCGTCTCCATGAACGGTGCATTTCATTTCTTACCTCTAAATGATTATGTAACGTTATAAATTAATGAATTTACTGGATATATATGAAATATATGATATATACATCATGAATAAAATTCTGGATATAATAAACATTTGGCCACACGAACAACATGTAATTGTAAGAAGTCCACTTTCGACTTAGGAACCAAACATCGGCAAAACAAATATTATTAACTTAAATGATTACATAATGTTTATGACATGATAATAAGTGATATAAAAGGAATAATTAACTTGAAAAATGTTCTTAAGGAAGTATAAATTAACTCAAGTTTATTATTCAGGAGATTAAAGAACGATCGAGTCAAGTCGGACCCAAGGTAAGGGATCCTACAACTCTCTTTCTTTTTAAGCACACTCTTTAATGTCATTTATTTTAAGCTCATCTTTCTTATGATTGGGATGTTATTTTATATTAAATTTACTGTAATTTTTATGTTCATGTGATGAGATACCCTATTCTCTCTCATCAATCCATTTTGTAAGTTTTGAGTGGCGCCGTTAGGCTGCCGAACTTTCGTAAGAGATCTAACCTCTCTCTTTCTTTTTATGTACTCTCCTTTATGTCACTTCTTTTAAGCTCCTATTTGTAATGTTGGGGGATGTTCTTTTATATTACTCTTTCTGTAAATTTTATTGTAATGTGATGGGATACCCTATTTGATCTCATCAATCCATATTCGGAAGTTTTATGTGGCGCTGTTAGGCTGCTGAGTTTTCGTAAGGGATTTTTCATCTCACTTTTATTCCCGTGAGATTTATGCTACATTTGCCACAAATTCCATTGAGTGGTGTATGTACTGCCCATTATTATACTCTTTGTGTAATATAATTTCATTTATGAGTATTTTCATCAATGATCTGTTGTCCTTCTTTCATGGGGTGTATGTTTTGAAAGATACTCAAGTCGGTAAGGGAACCTTTCACCCTCCTCTTTTTTAAAAGACTTCTTTTGTTGGGTCTTTTAATTTACATATTGTTATGTTGGGATATGTTCTCATATATCCTTATTGATGTAAATTTTATGTCCAAGTGACGAGATACTCTTTTTATCTCTCATCAACTCATTTTGATGTGATGCCGTTAGGCTGTCAAGGGAACTTTTTAACCCAATTTCGATTTCGTTGGGTTCAACTTGTAGTCATTGAATATGTCATCCATTGAATATGTGTGAATGACCTTTTATTGTTTTACACTTAATATCCACTTATATTGGGTATATATATATTTGTTACACATATTTTTGAGATTTATTTGTCCTTAATTTAAGGATACCTTCTTTTTAAGGGATTTCATCACATTTGACATTTCTATTGAGGGTTCATTGTTGTTATGCACTGATTAACTCTTATATGGTGTATATACTGTCGTTTGGAGTATTATATCATGAATCCTTTTATTCTCATGATATTATAAAGTTCTGACTAAATGTTATTCCTCGATTATTGTATTCAAGTGTCTCTAATTTTGGTAAAACCCCTTTAACCAAAATATCGTTTTAAATTTTTTAATTATTTGTTCTTATTAATATCCATGTTTTCAAAATGGTTTTAAGGATTTATTTATATGGATATTAATGGTTTAAAATGTTAAAAGCTTCAAGGTGGTATGGGACACTTTGATTCAAAAATCTCTTTATTAAATGTTTTAAATGGTTTTGGAAATGGTTTCTTTTTGAATGGATTCATTATTTCAATATCCTGAAATGTTATATTGTGATTTAAATGTGGAAATGTTATTTTTCCTTTATTCATGTTTATGTGATACGATTATGTTATGGTTCTTGGGCATTGTTATTAAGAACGGGTGGTTCCGTGATAAACTAAGGGCGAGTGAGCCCGATATAGCTCTCCAATGCATTGGGTAACGCGAAGGAGTGAAACGTTAAGGTTTCTCCGAAGAGATTTAGGGAATATACTGTGATGGGTATTCCAAACGTAACCAAGAGGGTTACTCCCCACGTAAGAATGTTATGAATGCCTCAAGTTACCTTTATGTCTTATGATTTCTATGATTTATTCATGATTTGATATGCCTATGTTTTATGGGTAAAGTATGATTTCATTCTTATGTATACATGTACTCATGTTTCCTTTCCATATCTATATATCCCTTACAGAGCTTTTTATGCTCATCCCAAGTTTTTGAAATGTTTTTCACAGGTCAAGGGAAGGGTACATGATGTGATGATAGTGTCAAGGATGTGTCAAGAAAGAATCCATGTTTTATTTTAAATATGTTTCCATTGATGGGAAGAATGAATGCTGTCTTTTATGTAACCACTTTGTTTAAATGTGGAATGTAATGCAAGTTTCATGATCTAATTCTCTAAAACTCTAAACCTGAAAAGATCTTCAATGTGTAATCTTGTAATAACTCAAGATTAAGTAAGTTTTAAGGCTGGGGCCTTATACTCTATTCCAATGGTTAGTAAATAATTGTTACATTAAATAATATTATCTTAATAATATATCTCTGTTTACTTAAACTCAGTGACGGGAGTAAGGAATGAAATCAAATAAATTACCTTTATTTAAAGAGAAATGTATCATAAACATTCATGGTGTTACATTAGACGTTGTTGTAAGAATTTAAAATTTAAAATTATTTAAAATTATTAAAAACAATAGAGTATAATTTTTTCACATCATATCTATAGGTTCCCATGTATATTCCTTAAATATATAGTTTTTCCACAAAACATTGACCATGTGAGTGATATTTTTTTGAAACACATTATTTCTTCAATATCAAATTTCAAATAGTTATTCCTAAAAACTGAGATCATGATCTATTTGTATGAACTATATGTTTATAACATGTTAATGGTAAGGTATGTACTTCTTTTTGATAGATACCTTGTATACAACTTGAAATTTAGATAGATTCAATGGAAGTTCCAAGTGGTACGAAAATGTCTGATATGACTAAGAATATTAATGGGTACAATATATGTAGGGATTATATATCAATTATTTGAAAATATAATAGCCTTATTCTAAGGATATATTCAGAGTAATACCTTCTCATAAACACTGAATTCTAGATCTCATCGTTGATTGCCAGAATAACTATTTCGTTGGCTCTGAGCTATGTTAATGTACTATAGAATGGATCTATCCTTCCCTTCAATGTTATCAGTTATATTGTGTACTAATAAAATTATTTATCTAAATTAATCCAATCATGTTGGAGACATGTACATCCTACCATATATGGATCCAAGAGGATCCGTTTGAATGCTAAAGTGACAGCTATTTTTTAGGAACCTTCCAGCAAAGTAAGGTGTCAATCCTAACCATCTTTAAAATACATAGATGAATATATAAATATATTTTCATGGTATTAAACAGTTATATAAGATTTACCATCAATATAATGTTGATATAAAATTTTAATGTTCAAAATTATATTGAAATCTTAGTAAAGACTTCAACAGAACATCATAAAAAACCTCAAGTCCCGATCATATACAATAAATTTTTGGACCCCATAAAACATTACTAAATCGATAATATTTATCCTAAAAATATGACCAAGAGATACATATTTACTAATGGAATTGACATTGGATTATTTGATAATGTAATACACTATAACTCATATATAATTATGCCTTTTATATGTTTTGGGGAGTCTAGTGAATAAATACATGGAAATGTTTTCACATTTCTATTCTGGTATGGGAAATGATTATAAAATCCCCATAAACTCATGTCTATTAACCTTAACTATTTGACATACCATGCATCAAGATAGATACTCTTAAAAATTCCCATTCATGTTATCTCACTAAAAAATACTCTTTTATATCTCTTTATATCATCGTACTTCTATGGTAATAGATAATCATAAATTTGAGCTTCATCCAAAAATCCCCTTCTTCATGTCTATTATTAAAGGGACATGTACTTGGTTCTTAGACCTTATTATTCCATAATAATCATGGTTTAGCTCAATAACATTTCTCACCATATTTTATAATCCCAAATCCTGCATATAATCCTCTTCAATCCTAATAGGATGGATAATTGACCATTAATTTCAGAAAGATATGATATGTTCTCTTCCCTCCTGATTTCAAGATTTATCTCCTATAAATCCATAAATATTGGATCTATTTTAATCATTATCATGGAAATTATATCATTTTATTTCTGATATAGAGCATTATACTCCCTTTTTACATACATGTGGTGGTAGTGTATTGAGTATTCGTAATATTTTATCAAGTCCAACCATATCCTTTAGCTCATATTCAATGATTTCTACATTAATATAAATTTCAATATTTTTTAGAAATAGTTATATATCAGACTATTCAGAATAAATATAATTTCTCTAGAGTTTCAATGAAAAATCCCAACTACCAAATCCAAATCATGATTCAGTTAATTTTTCACAAGAATTTTCGATTGGCATGGTGGATAAGATATCATAATATTATTCTACATGAAAAAAATAGTCCCTTATTTGATGCATAAATAATGAATACATACCATTCTCCACTCTAGGTTAGTGTAAGTATAGATGTGTTTACCGAAATTCTTTTTAGATCCTTAAAATTTTCCTCACATTTATCTTTCTAAAGGATCATGTATCACATTCGAGTACACATTTTTATTAGATTATATATCCATGAAAAAGACCTCACGAATCATCATATTATCCTTCCAAAATTAGAAAAATAAGGATCATGGTTATTGTGGTTGGTTTATACCATTTTTCAACTACATATATATTTTACGGATCCACTGATAAACCCGTACATAATATTATATGACCCATGAATAAGAATTTATGTAGCCAAAATTCAAAATTGGTAAATTTAGCATACGATTTCTCTTTCCACATGGTCATTAGTTCAACCTAAAAACGTTATCCATGATTATAATTGATCTTTTAATATATAATAATATCATCTATAAAGACTACCATAAACAGATCAATGGAATATCTAAAGACGTTGTTAATTAGATCACTGAAGATATTAGGGTTATTAGTAAGACCAAATAGAATCACTGCAATTTCATAATGACCAATCATTGTACATGAGGTTGCCTTGGATATATTGGAACAACCCAATATTTTGGGAAATTTATTTTCAAATAAATTTGATTTTTTATGATATTTTTTCTTACACACAACATTGATTTTATCTTACTTTACATTAAACACCTAGATTAAATAAAACGTGACATATTATTAAAAAATTATTATTTAATATTATAGTTATTGTCTAGCTGTTGGAATGAATGATATGAATTGGATGAAATAATTTATGAAAATAGATGGTTTAAAAATTTATATAAAATTAATTATTTGGTGACCAATTAATTAAAAATTTAAACAAGAACAATTTTACAATAAGGAATATATTCTTCTGAAAAACTATTTTTCTACGCATAAACAAAATTTACCTCAATAAATTATAAATGTCCCTGTTGGGGAATTATATTAATTAAATTTGTAAATTAATTATTCAATCAGGTTTTAATCATTCAAATTATGCTTTTTCTCTACAATATATACGAGTAAAACCAATTTTACAATTAAAAATATATTTTTCTAAAAAACAGTTTTATCACCTTTTGCACAATTATTTTAAAATTAATTTCTCAAATTTTAGAAAATATATTTTATAAAATAAAATTTATTTTTTAAATCATAATTTCAAACTTATATTTTATTGAATTTTTAAAAAATTTTTGAAACGAAAAAAAATATTGAATAGTGAAAAATATTATTTTTATTAAGAATTGTCATTTCTTTTAAAAAAATTTAAAAATTAAAAATTATTTTAGGATAGTTTTAAAAGAAATATAAGTAAAATTATATATATAAATCTAATTTAATTAATTTTAATAGTTTTCATATTGAATCTTGATATAAAATCATTTTAAACTTTTTAAACATTTCTCTTTGGAAAATGGATTTTTTGTTGCATTTGTTGGATTAATATAAAAATAAAATTTTCTAATTATGTTAAATTAGTATGGAAAAATGTATTCTATATTTTTAATAGTAATGATAATAATTTATATTAACTAATAATATAAACATAATTTTCAGCATAATTATTAGTAAAAACAATGAAAATTAATTACTATGGTTACAGTTAAAACAGGTTTACATGTAGTTAAACTAAGAAGATAAGGAATAAAATGACATAGAAATATGTGAAAAACAATTTTATGGCCATAGTCATACATTATAACCTATAGTTTTCTATTATTTCACATTTTAGAGGCTTATGGAATGTGAAAAACGTGGTCACATCTTTCTATACTAAAAAATAACCAGTGTAACACTCACAACACATATAATATGCCACCCACTCTACCCTCCACTACACACATCCAAACCCCTTTGGATCATCCAATAAATAACTGAGTGAATTCATTAATTCCCTCCACTACATACTAGAAATAAATTGGATCTTATAAATTTTAGGGATTTAGGTGAAACCTAATGAGGTTTTCCAAAGAGGATGTACTATTTTTAACGAGGCATTTTTGATTTCCTTCTTCGTTTAACTCCATAAAATATTTTAAAAATATTATAAAATAAAAAATATATATAATATACACACACATATTTTATTTTTCTAATTTAATAACCTATATTAATATCCACTGCCATCAAATTGTATAAAAAATCATCACTCATATGTATGAAAGAATACTGCTTCACAAACCGATGTTATTCTTTTTTCCATCACAACCTCTCAAAGATGGATATAATGATATATTTAATGATTATATATGTTATTCATGATATTATTATAACTATTTATTTATAATACCACGTCTTCCTTCTTACCTTCCATCCCATTGGAAAACAGTAATGTTGCTCGTGTGTACGGTGGACTACCGCCACGTCAATCAATGTGATAAGTTTTTCATTTATGTTTTACTTGGATGGTAATAAGGATATATTAAATGAATATATATGGTAATTTTTAAATTATTTTCTTTTTTTAACTGTTATATCAGATATACCTTCTTACTTTCCATTCGGTGGGGTATTTGATAGTGTTGTTCGTGTGTACAGTAGACAATCCCCTCAAAAAGCGATGTTATTTGTTTTCCACCAACCCATTGAACAGAATATAATTAGGGTAAATTTAATTAATATATGTGAGATATATGATATAAAAATTATTATTTTATGTTAATATATTATTTACTTTTATTTTATCACACACATCAAGAAAATGTAAATAGCGTTCTGGTTTATATACGGTCGACCATCCCCCTAAATGGGGTATTTAATTTTGTATCTCTACACATTATGGATTTATATAAATACATATTTACAGAATTAATATTATATTTATATCATGATTAAGTTTTTAATATTATGGAATCATGATCCAAGTAAGATAAATGAAAATAAAAAAACCAAACATAAAAGAAAAAGAAAATAGTTATTACCTAAAATATGATTTTAACAATGAATTGTTTATAAATGGGTAATAAAATGCAATAATAAAATCATATATAGTATGATATATATATATATGTTTGGTTTTGTAATAAATGTATAATAAACTAATATTTATTATATAAGAGGTTCAAGTGTGATTAATGTAATCTGATACATAAGGTAATAGATTTCTGTCTAGGTTTTTACTGATGTGAGACACATGTCATATTCCCCACCTATTTCAGCTTGTGTATATATTTCCCATGAATTTATCTTATGGATATTATAATTAATATTATGAGATTTAAATATCCAATTTAGGATCTCACTTTCATGGGGTTTATATTTTGAATGTTACCGAAGAAATAATAGATTTTTGTCTCATTTTGTCTTCTTTATGATATATGTTACATTTTAAACCTATATTATTTAATGAAGTGTATATAATTCCTGATAGATATGTTATGTTATAAATATAATTATATTAATTATATCTAATGTTTCATTTGGGGTTATTATTTAATGGATCATATGATTCACGTGTTACCAAAGGGTTAAAGTTTTGATGTTACAATCTCATTGTTTATCTGGATTATTTATGATTATTATTTCAATGATGAAATATTTTGATCTATTTATAAATAAAATTATGAATTTCTATATACTCAGGTAATTACTTTACAATACATTTTCTCAATTCATTTTTATCTCTTAATATACTCACTGTTTTGGAATAATATTTCTATAAAAATTTGATGTTATTACCTTCTTCGATCAATCCCCATTTTTCTTCCATATCCATGTTTCCTAAATATGTTTTCCAAATTTCATTTAATTTCCCAAAATTATTTATCAAAGAAAATTTTACCTAGAATATCTTTTTTACAACAATTTTTAAAATAAACCTTCATATCATTTTAAAATAAAATGATTGTCTCTATTTTACCAAAAAACTGAAAGGAATCCCTTTTTTCACCCATGAAACTTGAACATTATTTTCCACAATAAAAAAAACTGAATATTGTGATGATAATTTTATTAGTTTATATGGTTATTTTCCAAGAAAATTATTTTGGAATTATTTTATGTTTTAAATGGTTATTTTTAAATTTTAAAGGCTATTTTCCTAAAGAAATGTTCCAAGTGATCTTTCAATGTAATTTTTCATAGAATGAAATGATTTTAAGTTAATTACGGTTTACTAAGAATATGATTAATTTATACCATATTTATTCTTTCACTATATGTTTAATTATTGTGAAGATAATATATTCATGAAACAAATTTCATTACCATGGGTTATTCTATGATGATTTTTTTAATACCATTTCTTTCTATGGGTTATAATATGATAAACTTTTTATGAACCATTGGAACGAAAAATATGTGGATTATATAATTGGTGGGACCAATATAACCATATAATTAATTTGTTAAATATGCCTAACACATGAGTATATATTTTATTTGTGAACCTGAATAAATGTTCCCAATTTTATAAATGAACTCGATTACTTTTTCACAATGATATGTGTTGAACTTATTACAGGTTAAAAAATGGTATGTGTGAACCAGATTACATGTTCATGGTGTTATACATGGAAATGGATATTATATCCATATGTTTTTTTTGGACCTGGTTGCATGTCCATAATCTTATGAAAGGAACATATTTCACAGCCTTAAGGAAATGAGTGATCCTTTTTCAATTTGTATATGTTCACAATGTTATAAGAATAGTTGTGTGATAAAAATCTACACTTTATCCCAATTTCATATTCTCATGGATCATGTTATTTGATCCCATTATAATTCATGTCCTATAAACATCCGTTTTTTATGCCATGAATTATGTTTATGATCTATGGTATGCATGGTATTGTTTTTTAAATATTATTATCATGTTTTCATTCTCTTATGATCATGTAATGTTGATATATCCCTTATTTACCCTTACTGAGAATATAATATCAACATTTCATATGCTTCCTTTCCCCATGTTATGAATAAATGTATTGTATTTGATATTTATAAAAGGGTATTTTTATGAATATATTAGTGGCAAATGATATAGCTCACTTATGAGCCAGTTTTTTATGTTTCCATGTATCAAAATACATAAAATTTTTATGATCCTCATACATGTATTTGAGAAATTTATGAAATATTCATCTAAAATATTTATTATATATGTATTAAATCATAGCTTTTCATAGATGGTATTAGAGGAAATATTTAGTTAACCATTGGAAACTAGGAAGAGAAAATTTTAGTGAGATCCATATGAAAATTCCTAAGAATATTTCTTTGTATTTTTCTAGGGATATCTCACAAAATATATCATGGTTTATGCATAAGGATAATTTTATGGATAATTAAATGTATACAAAAATTTCATGTAATTTTGATAAAGAATAGAGTGACTAGTTTCTATGAAATTACATTTATATCTATATACTATAAGTGGATGTGGCTCTAGCATCGAGGTACCTAGGGGTAATAACTCAGAATAGGGTGCATTGAGATAGACAAGATAGTCACATTTTACATGAAAATAACCCTTCTTGTGCTCCCAGTCTGACACTAATAGTGGATATTCATTATAAATTCAAAAAAACATGACAACCCATTATGAAATATTTAAATAAATATGATGAATGACTTATGGTTCCATAGAATAAAAAGATTATTTCATGATTTAGATATCATACACGCAGTTGTTCAGTATTATGTGGGTCCCCTTATTATTATTGTTGATTACACAATGATTTTTGGTTTTATTCAATGCCTGGAACAATAATCATCCATGTTAGTGATGATTTTTATGGACAATGCAATGACTATCCTCTAGAGTAACAAAATTCTATGGGATTAGGAATGGAAAATATCATTTTTATGCTCAAAAAAATTTCTCATGTTATGAATCATGATGAACTTCCAAACGATCAAGGGAGGTAGAAACATTATTTTTTTCTTTCATGATTAAATCTCAAAATTATTTTAGTTTTTTAGTTGATCCATTATTTGTTGAGCAATGTTTCAGTAAGAATGAAATTATTATTTCAATTCTATAGTGTTCAAATCATGAAAAATCTATTTTAGTTGTCTTCCATATGGAAGTTAATCCAGGTCAATGGTAGACTCTTATTAATAATTCTAAAAAAAGATCAAATTGAATCAATGAATTTGGAATAGTATAAGAGAATATTTTACATTAAGTAAATTCCTAATTTTGTAGAAAAATTTGGAGAAGTAATTTTGAATGTTTAATCCAAAGGATGATAAATTTATTGGTACCTATAAGAAAAAATTTACATGATGTAAAAGGTAGTCTTCAAGTATTTAAATTTATCCTGAATGTAAGCATAGAAATTTTTTTATTGTCTTAAAAAAATTTCTAAAGGGCGTTAGTCCTAATGGAATTTTGAAGCTATGAAACAATAAATTAATGTGAAGTTAAAGTTGAAATGGAATATGGGAAACCTTTTGGTTATAGAGATATGAATTGGAATATTGAGTTCCATGGATGTTCCAATGATATGTCACATATAGGGAAGACAAAATTTCAAACTCTTGCCTTCCAAAACTATGGGAAGGTGAACATTGGTGAGTTCTTAAATTGAATATGAAGGTGATTCAATTTTGGGAAGACTGTATATTATGAAAAATAACGATGAAGTGGTGTGAAGAGGCATACCAATGATATGAATCAAGATAAATATCAACATAATTCACTAATCACAATCCAATGTTTCAAATAAGAACATTCTGGATGTTATAAAAATTAATGCCCTGATCTATATGCTAATGAGGATGATAAGACACAACATCCATTGAATATGAAGGAAAAAATTTATGTCTTATGAAATCACGACAACTAAAGTAAATTATGATAATTGATGAAATCCCTATTTTGGATTTTCATGTTTTATATTATATGAATTTGATCTATGAAAATATATTGATGCTTAATTTACTGAAATATGATTTCATTATCTCTCTCAAAATAGATTCTAGAAACATTAAATCTCATTTGAATTTCGAAATCAACATATTATCATCTATCAAGGAATGTATGAACCATGAATTCAAATGGAAATGTTTTTCCCATGATAAAGGATAATTTAATGAATAAAAGTTAAATCCTCTTCTAAAAGTATATATGGTTTTATTGTAAAATTTCGAAGTGTTTGAGGAATATAAATTTTTGTATAATAATTTAAGGTTAAATGAAATTATTAATAAGATTGTGGGACCCAAAATTTGAAACAATGTAGAGGCCCAATGAAGACCTCAAAGACTGCCTCGTGAAGCCACTTCGTGGAGTTCCCCAAGAACCGTAGCCTCCACGAAGAAAAGGAGGAGGAACCCTCCATGAAAAAATTTAACATTCGTGAACCCACCATGAAGCAAAGGAGGCAGGACTCTTCGCAAACTAATTTGATGTTCATGAACCAGCAGCGAAGCAAAGGAGGCGGGATGCTACGTGAATGGATTTGAAGTTTGTGAACCGGCCACGAAGCAAAGGAGGTGGATTCTCCACAAACCCATTTGACTTTCTCGAGCCAGCCGTGACAGGACCATGTACCTCTTCACGACGCGTCAGATCCACTCTACGGTGCCTCTTGCTTATACATACCAGGCTCCCCCTGAGCCCATCGGATGGAAAATCTGACCTTGCAGCTTCTTAGCTCCCGAATCATGAAGCATCCTTCCGCTCTACGAACCATGAGTTGTGCAAGGTACTTCTGCACCGAGAAGTGCCTCCCCTGCATCCCGTTTTTATTCCATCTTCCAAGAGGGATGCCCTTCGCAAAGCCTAAGGGTCTTCGCAATGGAAGGGGATCCCCAAGGGGACCCAGGTAATCACAGAGCGTTTATGCTTCGTGAAGCACCCTCCATATACACAAGGTCCTCTTGCTATGGCAGGTTCACTGTACTTCGCGTAGAACATTGCTTCCCGACACATTCTTCGTGAGGCACCTTTTATCCGTGAGGTTGTGCTCTGTGAATTCCCTTACACTTTGAAAAGCACCTCCCCTTTGCACCTCCATCCCATGCTAAGGATAAGGAACTCCACTTCACAAAGAACACCCCTTCACAAGTTCCCTCCACCACGCGGAGCAACAGAGCTCCACAAGGCCCCTGCCTATGATCCCCTCTTCTTGGAACAACTTTTTCCTATCTCACCCTCTAGGTTTTCACGATGTGGCTTCAAAGTCCCCTGGATGATACCGCTTGTTGTGTTGCTTCACATAATGCTTCTTTGCATAGGCACACTAATAGCTATTCCTTCTTTTCATAGCCACACTAACATGGACCCCTCGACGGTTTTCCCTAACACACCCCCTCGCTACATCCTTGATGGTGACTTTGCTCCCACAAGGGGCCGAGGGTACCAGTTATGTATGTGCTAGGGGTGTGGAGTGAACCTGCCTAATCCGAGTTGCAAGACGTTAAACTACCAAGCATCATCGTCATCAACAAATGATGTTAAACTGTGACCTAGCCCTGTTCCTCACATGCAGGGTCCCCCCCAGCTTGGTAATTCTCCACACCCCCTGGTATCCACAGGGTATGATATCCTTCTTATTGATGTGGAATTTTTCCATGGGGAAGGGTAGATACCTTGGTGCAATCCCTAAGCTTTTCTTATCAGAGGAAACACCCATGCTCCTCCTCACTTCCTTGGTGCCAAGGCCAATGAAGGGCGTGATAGGGAATGGGGCTCCTCCTTTCTTCAGTCCCAAATACCTCTCACACTACGCTTTGTCACGATCGGGCCTCCATCATGGAGAAATACCTAAAACTTCTTTGGCCACTCAATGCGTAAGCACCACTCCTCATTACTTCCCATGGACGCACCCTTCACGACGTGGTCGTCAGGCCTTTGCTGCCTCTTATTTATCACACCGAGCATGAATCATGTGGTCTTAGAGTAAGCATCGACCATGACATATCCCCGTCCCGCATGACATTAAACTATATTCCCAACCCCTCCTAAACTACGTGGTCTTTGATCCATGTCAAGGCATGGTACGTAGGAAGCCTCCACGAGGTTCAAGCCCAATAGCCATTGGCCCCGACCATCTCAATGTCGGTGTGCCAATCCCCCAACCCGAACTACAGAGACTTTGATCCATGTCAAGGCATGACATGTTGGAAGCCTCCACGAGGTTCAAGACCAACACCCATCAGACCCCAGGTCCATCATCATGTCAGTTCGCCGACACACCCTACGGAACTATGTGGATATTGATCCTTGTCAAGGCATGGTATGTAGGAAGCCTCCACGAGGTTCAAGCCCCACCATCTTGGGCCACCTTAGAGCATAATCCCCAAATGCCCCCATCCAGCATGACGCTAAACTGTACACCCAAACTACGGGGACATTGATCCATGTTAAGGCATGATACGTAGGAAGCCTCCACGAGGTTCAAGCCCCGCCATCTTGGGCCGCATCAGAGTGTAAGACCAAATACACATGAACTATGAGGACTTTGATCAATGTCAAGGCATGATACGTAGGAATCATCCACGAGGTTCAGGCCCAACACCCATCGAACCCCAGGACCATCTTTCACTTAGGTTCACTGAAACACCCTCCTGAACTATGTGGTCTTTGATCCAAGTCATGTCATGGTATGTAGGAAGCCTCCATGTGGTTCAAGCCCCACAATCTTGGGCTGCCTCAGAACGTAAGCCCCAAACGCCCATCCTGAACTTCGATGACTTTGATCCATGTCAATACATGGTACGTAGGAAGCCTCTTTGAGGTTAAATTCCACCACCACCTTGTCGTTCTAACCCCCTTCACATCAGTTCACCCCTGCCCCACATGAATTTAAACTGTATATTCCATTTGTGATACGTGGTATTTGATTCCCCCCCACGGGGATACATTGGAAGCCTCAATGAGGTTCAATCCTTAATCACTCATGTATCATCCTGACCTTTCCCTTGAGCCTATGTGTCTCGGGAAGCTCATCCCCCAACCCAGATGTTCCACTTCCTCTGGGTCCTATCAATTCATCCATTCTCACAGGTCGCCTCCTCGGGTGCCCTATCGTTTCATCGAACTACTAGGACATTGATTCCCTTCTATAGGGATACGTAGGAAGTCTCTACAAGGCTCAGTACAAAGACCATCATACATCTTGATTCTTACCTGGGATACCACATCCCGGCTAGGACATGCCACCTCATTCCCCTCCAAATCATTCGAGAAGTTTCTCACATGCTGGTCCCAATATAAGTGTTCCCTCAACGATGTTCTTCAATCTGATCCACTCTAGCCAGTGTTCCGATCAGCCTGATCTGTCTCCTATGGATGTTAAACTTGTGGAATACCCCATGCTAATCATGGGAAGCTAAAGAAAAACCCCAGATACATGCCAATGGCATACGATTCCCCGCATTGGATGTGGGATGCCTCAAGTTTTCGTGCCATCGAGAAGCCCTATAATAAGGGATAGAAGAGAGACACACCAATTCCCAGTATCCATACACTCCAGTGATGCCCAGCGTGACTACTCCCATAACTGAAGGTTACTGCCCTGACCGAACCCCTTGGAATGTCCGGACAGAAGCTGCATAATTAACTGGTGTCCATGAAGATATGGTGTCAGGAAGAGTTTCACGAACAACATATTAAATCTATGAGGGAGACCCAGACTAGGTGATGAGTTCCAAGGAGTAATCCACGGAAGGAAGAACCGACATTCCATCATCTCATTTCGATCAAGGAGCAAACGTCCCTGAATAAGGAACGGATGCTTGCCGCCTTTGGAAAGAGAGAGTGTGGGGTAACAAAGTCGCGCCTGTCACACTCAAGTAGACGGACGCACGCGCCCTGGAGAAAGAATTGGAAAAAAAATGGTGAACCCAAATGAAACTCTTCTCCTCAATATAGAGATTAGTAGTGCTCGGGTAATCCATGGATTGACATGTCACCGGATCCAGCTATCTGGAACTGGGTCCCACCATGAAAATAGTGGTCCTAGCATGAAACTCACTAGAATTTGGGGAAGTATAATGTTAGACCTCTTGTTCTGCGATGTTTTCAGTGTGGATCCCTCTTATCGGTCATGGAAGGTGGGATGGAATTCATGCATTGGTCGTCGATTCCTTTTTCATTTCAGCACATGCGAGTTCATCTCTCTGCTTCTCAAGAATCAGGTTGCTAGCACAGGAACGTGATCACCACTTGCCCGCCTATGCAAGGGTAGGGGAAACACCAACCTAGATGCTCTACATAGCTTCACTGATTTCACAACGGCTTCTGCGTCCACGACCAAGGGGCACCCACGCCCTATCTCCCCATCGAAATTTATCCAACGAAGGGTAATTAATGACCTCGTACATCATTATGAGGAGGAGGGAATAATCCCATACCGGGATACGGCCTGCCTGGACCTAGAGGAATCTAGGCCCCACTGTCAACGCCACCCCCGAGGGCCGCGCAGGGAGCCACTACTCCCCACCCCAACATTCAATCATTTATGGAGCGTGTCCCCAGAGCGCTTTGACGATTACCTGCCTTATGCGGATGAGGTGGGCGACGTCCGGCCCAGCCCAGTTAGAGTATCAATCCAAGGGCTCCCAGTAAGGGACCCCACCCTGCCATGTCAGTACCGCCGCCCGTCCTTGCCGGAGGAGAAGGTATTCTATGCACCTACACCACCAGCATCGGCTCGCCCGATCCGATGTCAGTGTCAGGCACGAGCTGAGGACACCCGCCAAGGTGTGTCAACGTCGATGGCTACTATGGCCCAAGCCACCACCAACGCATATCATCAAGTACCTACACACACTGAGCAGGGGTGATTATACTCACAACCGTGATCAAGGCCCCAACTACCCCATAGGCAGGCTAGGTTGACTCTCCTTGTCGCAGGCACGAGCAGGGGTCGTCATGAACCAACCCACCACAATGCCACCTCGTACGGAGGTCCTCCCATTACCACTACCATAGAAAGCATGGGTCTTCACTGGTTCAAGGCTCTGCATGGTGGTCTACCCTATGCTATCCCCATTCTGGATAAAGGTCTGCCCCATGGCGATGATGTTCGGTACAAAATCCTCTCTCATGCCCATAACATTGGGTATGGATTCCTTCCTCCTACCCCCGACTATCGATGTGGAGACTTTACCCATTCGGTCTCTCTCCAATGTCGGGATCCTCCCTACATCCTCTCCATAGCTAGTGAAGGTCCTCCTCTCCTCGAAAACCATAGGGGTGAAGGCCAGCTTCACTCCATCAGCACCAAGCTTAGAGGTCCTCCCAATTTCCCCTTTGACATTTCTCCCGGTGCTCCTTGTACCTTTGCTGTCTCAAGTGGAAACCCTCTCCACCCCGGAACTAGTGCGGTCGAAGGACCACATGTTGGGAATCATCCCTGTCCCGAGGAACCAACTAGTGGTAGGAGGGAGGGCTATCGCAACCATATGAAGAGTCCTAGGAAGGCCCGGATAGAGATCAAACTTGTCTGCTTCTCATACTCTGAAGCAAAGTGCGACTCAGCTCAGGAACCCTCCCCTCACTCATCTGAGTCCAGGGTCGGGGCAGGGATAAGGTGCATCATCCTGGTGTTCCTGGAATGTGAGGTCCATAGGATTACCACCTCCCTCGGTAGGTTTATCCAGGAAGATGAAAATCTGGCAACTCTATAGGTTACAGTCGTGCAGTCACCACCATCATCACCGAAAGTGCTTTCTACCTCCACAAGATATCACAGAAAGCTATTCTGGGGACCAATGGTGGGAAATCAGTAGCATGACCCACCACTGGATTCCTTGGCCCCTGAACTAGGAATGACAGGTGTCATCTCGTCCTATCGTAACGTAGCGGCCAGGTCACCACACTCTTCGGAGGAAAAGTCGAGAATAAGGGGACAGTCAGCCTGTTCAGCGTATTCTCCACTGGCCAACCTATCATCCCAGCGGTCTGCCGCAGTACCACTGCCAATTCCTCAACCACCCCTAGTTGGAGAGTGGAGAAATCAAGGCCCAGACCCTAAATTTGAACTGAGAAGATTCTGGAGCATCCTTGCAACAGACCACTTCCCTGAGAAGTTTTGGCCTATAGAAGAGTGAGATTTCCGCATACCCAAGTCCCTCACCCTAGAGGAAGTTGAATGCTTCTGCTACACCATTTTGGGGACTCATTTCAATCTACTCCATAAGAGCATGGTATATCCAAGGAGTCAAGCGCATTTTGAAGTCATCAGTGAGTAGTTCCATCTAGTCGATCTGGCCGCACTCCCTGTGGCCCAACGCCACAAGTCACCAGGCCTCCATGAGGCCCTCCTATAGTAATGCGTTCATAGTATTAAGGCACTCTGAAAAATTATCTGAGAGGATACTCCCACATGAAAGTCTAGGGCTGGGGGAATTATGTTGCCTCCTCTTCATCCCTATCTAACGACATCCCGACTCGCTATGCGATATTGAGGACATACCCCTGTGAAGGGTCACGATCCAAATTGCTGAATATGTGGAAAAGGAGGATAAGTTGGAGTTTATCGATGGATACTTACCCCTTGAGGGTGTACCACTACTACTAGACCCATTGAGAAGGATTACCCATCAGTAGAAGAACCTCCTAGGACTCTCTGTGTCCACCGAGGCGTTGGTACTCAGCTGGAATGCTGGTAATGGGAAAGAGCTTGCCGGATCTGTCAAGCACTCTGACCCGTCTGCCTTAGTGTAGAAAACGGAGGACGACCCTGAGAAAGACTTTTTGTGTAAGGAAATTGCTGGGAAAAAGAGGTTGGTCGACGAACTCCTAGCTGAACGCGCTGTAGAGTGACGACCCGACTATGGTGATCCTGGGACGGGGCAGCAGAGGTAGGAACAACTTTCCCCGGTGAGATGCCTCTGGCCAAACCTGATCATACTGCTCCCATGGGCAGGTTGGAAGCCATAACTCACGACAAGAGGGCGTGGTACATCTCCCCAAACCCTCCCAAACGGCACGACAATCCAAGGAATCCATCCCGGGTCCCACCAGCTTCCCCACATGCCACTCCACCAGTCACTCCACAAGCTGCTAAACTCATCTACCATGTTGAAGATCCCAAAAATGAAATTTTGGTTAGGGATCCCCATTAGGATAGGGACCCCCGCCAGGATGATCCTATGGCTGCACTCATAGCCCACCTTGAGGCATTGGATATATGAAAGGTGGCAATCCCACCAGATGGCAAGCCATACCCGGCCTGGGATGATGATATGCTGGCACCCTTGGGATTCAGTAATCCCACCTTCTCCCCCTTTAACTGGACAAGGTACCCACCACCGCATCTGGCCCACTTCAACTCAAGGTGTGGACCCATGTTGGGGACTTCGTCCCAGCAGGAGGCCTCCATGCTCCGTTGTTTTGTTCAGACACTGGAGGGGCTGACATTCTTCTGGTAAAACCACCTCCCCATCGGATCCGTGACAAGTTGGGAGGACTTTTGCAGGATGTTCCTCTACCAATTCATCTCTACCACCAATAAGACTAGCATCACATACCTCTTCAAGTGCAAACAAAGGCCTAATGACCGATTCACGGACTTTATTGCCTAGTGTAAGGGGCTCACATACTCCCTCAACATGCCACTGGCTCAGAAGAAATTATTGATGATGTGCATAGGGAATGTTATGATGGAATTGGTTACCTTCCTGATCACCTAGAACTATCTCGGAGGGTTCTGAGACTTCTCAGATAAGTCCCAACACCTCATAGAAGATCTGAAATTGGCTAGTCAGGCACATTCGCTGCCCCTGTAATCCTAGTAATGAGAGATTCTAGAGCCAAGCCCCCATCATGGACCAAATTTAAGCCCCCAAGCAGATGGAATTGATACCAATAGAACCGGCCCCACTGCCTCGCAGATCCCCTCTACCTCAGGCACATCCTCTGGCTCTGCAGCGTCCTACGAACCGGAAGACATTCCCGTGTAATGCGCTGCCACCGCCTAGGTGGGACAATCAGGGTCCACCTCCTCGACATGACCCTCAAAATCCTCTTCAAGGCCAGACTCCAAGGGATATCTATCTGGAAAGATGACACCAGACTCACTCATTCAGTGAGGATCAGGTCCATTGTAACTTCCGTAGTGCCCTAGAGGAGGGGATTGTATGCTTTCCTGAGTGCAGAAGGTCGGCATAAGAGAATCTCATAGATCACCCAAACTATTGCCCCTGTCATCAGATTCTAGGTCACACCCCAAGCAGTGCTATGTGTTTAAAGATTGGCTCCAAGACCTAGTCTATAACAACGTAGTCAGGTTGGTTCAGGCCCTGACCCAAGTGGCGGGTGTCTTTGTGAGGATAGATAGCAGTAGGGACGGGGAAGGTGAGTGGAAGCAGGTTCTCAGCCATAGATCCCAAATGTACGATGACTCGATGGCTCATAAGACGATTTCTCATGGCCATGGAATCATTTGGGTGTGCCTACATCAGCCATAGCCTTCAGAAGCTACGACCAGCACTTTGACATCATCATCTCAGCTGACCTCTTCCTAGAAGAGAAAGCATCGGCGGTGTAAGAAAAAGAAATGTTCACTGCCAATGCGGTCATCGCCCTGCACTCTCGGTGACTTCATGACCCATAATATGGGGATCCCTCCCAGAACCCTCCTAGTGGTGGATGATTCGTCAAGTGACAGTTAAGGGTACGCTTCGGTTAACATCATCAAGTTGTTAAACCCCTATATGACTCCCGATGAAGGGGAACGCCAGGAGAACCTCCCCAAGGACCTCAGCCGACGCCAACGTTGGCAGAGCTGCGACTATATGGGTTGTCAGGGAATGAAAGACAACACCTCCATCCAGGCTGTTCATGCCACTAAGACCAGATAGCATGCCCAGCGCAGAGCTCAACACTTGCAGCCTCTTCATCCAGTGTTGTTCGGACCGCCTCCACCATCGTTCGTGCTACTAGATCAGGTAGAGCCACTTAGGTCATACCATGACCAGCTTCCCCCCACAATGTGTAAACCTTAGTCATCCGGACCTCATATAGAAGCTACTCTTCAGTCTTCGACTAGTGAACAACAGAATGTGCCCAGCACCAGCCAGCCAACGATCTAGTCGACAGGACCCGCCATGCCTCCAATTGCAGAGCGTCCTCCTGTAAGTATAAGTTCACACCTATCATGGAAGTATGATGTTTTCAATAACCATTCTGATATCCCATCAAGGCTTTCCATCCTCAAATCCCTCAGCTTTTCGTCAGATATGTTTGAGGCACTCACTGAGGATTTATGGAGCCCCCTCTTGTTTGAGATGGTGGTAGCGGCTGTAGAATCCTTTCATGAAGAAGCAGTTGAGACTGCCAAATGTCAGGCCATAATTTCGTTCTCCAGAGAGGATGAAGGCTCTCATATATAGGGGCACATCTTCCTACTGTACATCACCGACTAATTTAATAGCTTGGAGGTTTTCTGCTGTATCATGGACACCAGATCTGCGATCAACCTTATCCAGACGCGGACGTTGCAGATGCTGGGGTTATTCGAGGATGACCTGACTCTCTCTGATTTATGGATCCAGGGATATGACAGGACAGAGCAGACCCCGGTTGGAAAGATCCATTTAATGACCAAGTTCAGTGGCCCAGTTTCCAGTACTGAATTTATGGTCGTCTCCCAGGACACCACGTACAATGCATTGATGGGCAGACCATGGCTCTATCTGCACGCGGTGGTCCCCTCGTCATATCACCTGTGCCTCAAGTACTCCCTTAATGGTCGAGTAGGAATTCTCCAAGGTGATACACCCCATTTCACCCCTTGTGAAGCACGTTATCGTGACACTGACTATTACATGAGCAAGGAAAAGTAGATTCTGGCATGTGAGGTTGACCTGCCCCGGTCACATGTGACCCCTGGGTAGGTCTGGATGACCACAACGTCTTACCAATCCATCAATTGGAGGACACATCCCCCAACATGGGGAAATTCTTTGTTGTCTCTGGTATAAGAGTAAGGCATATTCCCAAGTCCAGGTGATGGTTGAAAATGACCTCGTACTCCTACACAAACCAGGCTCCGGTGATCCTGGAACCTCCTACCCTCGTACGGTATTGGGAAGTCCGCCCCATGGAAATGGAAGTACATTATACGTTTGTATTCTGCCAGGTTGGAATTAATAGGCTCAAGTTGACGCACCACTATTGATTTGATGTCATCAAGTGTGGCCCTTTGGGCTGAAGACCATATGGGATCGGATCGACTGCCTTTGTCACTATGGTCTCAGCGGCGCATGAATCTCTTAATACGCTCTCCACTACTGTTCAGGCTACTAGGAGCCTCTCATCGGGTTCTTCCAACCCAAGGGAAGCTCCACCCATTGGAAATCCTGCCTCTGAAAGTGAAGGAGCGGATTTGGATGATGCTCTCCCACCTTTGAAGAAGGAGTCTCTGCCACGGTCGATGAACTAGTACAGGTGAACCTTGGTAGCGAGGTAGATCCAAGACCCACATTGATCAGTGCCTCCATGTCCCTCAAAGAGCATCAGCGGTATGCGGACTTCCTTAAAGAGAACCGGGATGTGTTTTCCTGGAGATACGACCAGATTTCTGGACTAGATCCTCGGGTAGATTTCCACCGCCTCGGTCTCCCGACAAACCATCACGGGTTCATGTAGCCTCCCAGAAAGATGCGCCCTTCTCACGCTGCCATGGTTGAGGCCGAAGTTTACAAGATCATCAGATCCAACTTCATCAAGGAGGTCCAGTACCCGAAGTGGCTAGCCAACATTGTGCCATTCAGGAAGAAGAACAGACAGATCAATGTCTGTATTGACTTCCATGATCTCAACCGTCACTCTATAAAGGATGATTTCCACTTCCTATGATAGAATTGTTGATTGACACTATGGCTAGGTTCCACGCCCTCTCTTTCATGCATGGTTACTATGGATATAATTAGATCTGGATGGACCCCGAGGATAAAGATTCCATGGCTTTCAAGGAACCCCAAGGTACTTTTTTTCCCAGGTTATGCCCTTCGGCCTGAATAATGCAGGTGCCACCTATCAGCGGGCCATGCATTGCATATTCAAGTCATTAAAGGGAACATTGGTGGAATTCTATTTGAACGATCTAGTTATCAAATCTCTCCAATGCCAGGACCATCTCAAGGACCTTGAGAAAGTTTTCGGCTTCCTCCGCTCCCACCACTTAAAGATGATCCCATTGAAGTGTGCCTTCGGGGTCACTTACAGGATGTTTCTAGGCTTTGTTGTCAGGTACCGAGGCATCGAGATTGACTGAGAGAATATCAATGAAATCCACCAGATTCCTCCCCCAAGAAATATCTGAGAGCTTCTAGGGTTTCAAGGACACTTAGCCTACAATTGCCAGTTCATTACGAATCTAGATTGTAAGTGTAATCCCTTTTCTCAGCTAATTATGAACGTATCTGCCTAAGAATGGGATGAAGAGTTACAGATTGGGTTCAAGGAAATTAAGTAGTACATGCTCCAGCCTCCAGTCTTGATGCCCCCCATCTCTGGTACGCCACTAATCCTGTAGGTGACTTCCCTGGACCAATCTCTCGGTGCCCTTCTCACCCAGAAAAACAACGAGGGGAAAAATAATAGTCTCTACTAGCTCAGCCACATGCTTCTCGATACAGAGACCAGATACTCCCCCATCGAGAAGAGTTGCCTTGCATTCGTATTTGCTGTGCAGAAGTTACGACATTACCTGCAACACCAAGAGGTACAGCTGGTCTCTCGGGTAGACCCACTGAAGTAAATTATGAATCACCCAATGTTGATTGGCATATTAGCGCGGTGGGTGGTAATCCTCCAGTAGTACAACATCTGTTTCATGCCTCAAGAGTCAATTATGGGGTAGCATTGGCAGAATTTGTAGCTACCCATCTAACCTCTGTGGATCAGTCCCTGAACCAGGATTTTTCTGATGAGGCAATCCTCTCAGTCGATCAAGCCGTACCATGTCGGCAAATGCACTTTGATGGTGCCTCTTGGAGCCCCACCGGTAGGAGGCTCAATGATCCTAGGCTCAATAGAGTAGGCCTGGGTATTGTATTCATCACCCCGACAGAATCTGTCTTTCCATACTCATTCCTATTGTCCGAAGGCTGCACCAACAATGAGGAAGAGTATAAGGCCCTCATTATTGGTCTCGAGCTGGCCCTTGAGATCGACGTGCCCCATTTTCATGTGAAAGGGGATTCCAATATAGTCATAAAGTAAGTCAAAGATGACTGATTTGTCAGAAATACAAAGGTAACAAAATTGATGGAGTGAACCCTCCATCTAATGGCCCAATTCCCTTCTCGATTGGAGGTTACCCATGTCCCTCGGTCACTGAATTGTCAACCAGATGCTTTGGCTAGATTAGCTGCATCACTTGCAGAGCCCGAGCATGATGATCTAATTAAACATGTGGCACACTGGATATTCATTACCCCTATCACCCTAGAGGATGAAGACGGCCTGTGAGTAAGCCATCTTACTGTCAGATCCTCCATGTCAGGACCTCTAGGATCTTCAGATGCAGTGGTAGAAGCGAATCCCGGTGGGAGAGCCCCTTTTGTCGAGTATCTCCAAAATGGTTGCATCCTAGCTGATTGGGCCGAGAGTGAGCGAATCCGACGTTGCACGCTGTAATATACCGTCCAGAGCGATCCCAGCCTGGAGCCAATCCTCTATAAGAATGGGTTTGATGGTGTTCTCCTCCATTGCATCCAAGGAGTTGAGATTCCACAAGTCATGCAAGAGGTTAATGCCGGTTCATGTGGTTCCCATCACGCTGGGCCAAAGTTGTCCTGTCAAATATGGAGACTGGGGTACTTCTAGCCCTCTAGGATCTATGATTGTACTGAGTTTTCCAAGAGATTTCATGCATTCCATGTTCATGCTAACTTTCTACATCAGCCGCCAAAACGTCTCCACTCAACCAAGTACTCTTGGCCATTTGTGGTGTGGGGACTCGATGTCATGGGACCATATACACTTGTGATAGCTTGCCAATGCAGGTTCATCCTGACCGCCAGAGATTTATTTTCCAAGTGGGAAGAGGAAATTATGTTCAAGGAATTTAAGGCCAGTTCCATCATTGACTTCTTGAGTTCCAATATCATCCACTAGTTTGGATTCCCTCATGTTTTCTTCACCGACAACGACACTAACTTCCGAGTAGCTGAGTTGAAGAAAAATTGTACACCATGTACAATATCCATTCAAACCATACCTCCCGCTATCACATGCTGGCAAATGGATAGATCGAGGCATTCAACAAAACCCTCTCTAACATTTTTCAGAAAATGGTTGGCCAGAACAAAAAGAGTTGGTTGGACAAGATCCCCAACTCCCTCTAGGATTATCGTACAACGACTCGCAATTCCACCCAGGTGAATCCATATTCCCTAGTGTACAGGCCTGAGGCTATCCTGCCCACCGAGAACCAGCTACCTTCATTACGCACTACGGTCTATGACAAGCAGGCACCAGATAAGGTGGCCAAAATCCGTCTAGATGAATTGGAAGCACTTGATGAGAATAGGCTCCCTGCCCTACACAATCTGGAAAGGTATTAGAATAAGATGGCTAGAGCCTTCAATAAAAAGGTTCACCTCCACACTTTTCTACAAGGCAACCTGGTATTGGCCCTCCGAGCGCCAATGATCCCCATCAAGAAACCACCCAAGTTGGATCCCAAATGGTAAGGACCATACATAGTCCACAAGGTATTCCCCAATGGAGCATACTCCTTGGTGACCACAGATGGTGAATGCATAAATCCTCCCACCAATGCCACATTACTCAAGAAATACTTTTCCTGAGCCTAATGGTCCTGCACGACCTTAAACCGGATGGTACCACATGACCCAAAACTGCACGCTGGTCCTTTCATGACCTTAAACTATCTAGTACTACATTACTTCATACTGCGCATCGTCCAACATGACGTTAAACTACATTTCTAGAACTACATATGGCTTGATTCCCATTCACATGGGATATATTGGAATGCTTAGACACATTTTCTTGAGCCCATCCCAAACTCTTCACTTTTACTATCCCCCAAGGCTATAGCTTTCTTGTAGGATCCTTGCATGATATGGCGTAGGCTTCCTTGGCCCCACTCATACAAGGATTATAATGGATTCACCAAGTTCCAACTCCCGTTCTTTTATCCTCCCATGTCTTCACCGCACGACATTAAACAACATGCCCTTCAAGAACTACATATGGCTTGATTCCCATACTCATGGGATACGTAGGAATGCCAGGGCATTTTGTCTGTTGGACGAGCCCAAATGCCAGTATCTTCCCCCTGGGTCAAGACGTATGGAAGGGGTGAAAACGTTTTCCCCAATTCACATTGATCCAACCTCGATCTGGCCGTACGTCCCGCTCCCTGGAGACGTTTTCCTCTTTTAGAGGTGTGTACAGCTATGCTTCACCCACTCCATGAATGGGATTCCATCACCTTCCCCATTCGGAAGGGCCCCTGAATGGTATGGATGCTAGGACTAAGGGATCTCTTACCACTTCGGGCCAACACCCTTGAGGATATTGAGCAACAATCCAAAAAAAGTCCCACATTTTGAATATGGTCAGTGACTGACGCTCATTTTTTTCTCCCATTTCAGGTCACTATAGGGGCGTTGTGCTTCGAACATGGTCAACAGATGTCCTGGATCATTAGGACCACCCCAAGATGTCCCAAATGTTGAGTGAAGTGGTTCATTCTTCCATGTTTTATCTCCAAGTGAAGAAATCCCTTCAGGAAAGGGGGCGTATGACCTTCTATCTGAGGCCTAACCTTAGGCCCCATGGCCTTTCGGGCCCCAGCCTAGGTTCTCTTATGGGAGTGTATGGTGTGGTTCAGGATTATGTCATCATTCACATCGGGTTAGTCATCATGTCATACACCTCCCTTGTTTTTGGTATCCTACTCCACCCCTCGTCCTCACTGCGAGACGTTAAACTAAAAGCTGGTCAGGATTTCCTGACCGAGGCCCAGCCTCAGGCCCCTTGGCCTTCTCGGCACCCGACCCTCATCCTCACTGTAAGAAGTTAAACTGCAGGTTGTTCAGGACTTCTTGACCAAGGCCCAGCCTCAGTCCCCATGGCCTCCATGGGCCCCCGTCCGTCCTCACTGTAAGACATTGAACTGCATGCTGGTCAGGCCTTCCTGATCAAGGCCCAACCTCATGCCCCTTGTCCTTCTCGGGCCCCCGACCCTCATCCTCACTGTAAGATGTTAATTGCAAGTTGTTCAGGCCTTCCTAACTAAGGCACAACCTCATTCCCCTTAGACATCATGGGCCCTTGGCCCTCGTCCTCGTTTTAAGATGTTAAACTGCAAGCTGGTCAGGCCTTCCCGACAGAGGCCCAGCCTCAGGCCCTTTGGCCTTTTCAGGCCCCGACCTGGGTTCTCTCTTCTGGGATTGTACGACGTGGTATGAGATTATGTCCTCATTCATGTCGGGTTGCTCACCATGTCTTACACATACACTGATGAGGAACCACAACCTTCTTGACCGAGGCCCAGCCTCAGTCCCCTTGTCCTTCTTGGGCACCGATCCAAGTTCTTACCCAGAGTGTACGGTGTGGTGCAGGATTATGTCTTCATTCATGTCAGGTTAGTCTCCATGCCATACACCCCCTTTGTTAGAGTATCCTACCCCCAAGTATCTTCAAGAACTACGTGCGGCTTGATTCCCACCCTTATGGGATACGTAGAACCACCTGAATGTCTAGAATTTGGGTCCAACCCCATCTCCCGGAAATCTCCATTTCACCATGGCCGCTTGGCCTACCCTTCCCCATAAAGGAGAGTATATGGCATGGAATGGGATAATTTACTCATTCACGTCAGGCTTGTAACGACCACATCATGTACCGATCCTTCTTGAAAACCCTATTATACCCTTTTCGGCGGTTCATAAATGTGGCTAAGGGTACTCTGGTTTAGTACCTGGAATGTCAGACTCTATTCAGACATGCTTCCACCCACTTTTTAGGCTCTGTGTTCCCCTTCATTAGGGATTCCATCACCTTTCATACCCATAAGGGCCACTAAATGGCATAGATGCTAGGCCTAAGATCCCTCCTACCATTACAGGACAACATCCTCGAGGATCACGGACAACAAGCTGATACAAATCCCGCGTTGTGAATATGGTCATCGGTCGATGCTCATTTGTTGTTCCCACTTCCGGCTAATGTGATATGGATACTTTGTTTCGAACAAAATTAACAGTTATCCTCCATCACCACGCTAACCCCATTAAGACCAAAATGTTGGTTACATGAATCATATCCTTCTCTACCTCCTCATGTCCAAGTAGAACATTGAAACTCTGGGTACTATTCCTCAATGTGCATCCGCGCGTTAGAAGGACCAAAGAAATAATAGGGGCATCATTTGGGGGCTTGGAACTGATATCCCTTTGGCGTGTGTTCTAGGTATTGTAAAATATTTCTTCCTCCCTTGTTTCCCACACCGTGTTTAACTCACGTGGGCTTAGGTATTGGGTTGAGGTCTTCACTTACATTGAGGTTTTTCACTCCATCCATGGTCCGAGCTCAAAGACAATAAACTGAGATCTCATCTAAGAACTATGTGTGGCTTGATTCCCATCCTTATGGGATACTTAGGACCACTCGGATGTCTCATTTTTGTGTCCATCTCAGTTGGGAGCTAGTTTCTCCTCCCCCTTTTTCTCTTAACTCTATGTAGGCCCCTTGGACTGAGGCTCCTTTCTTGGAATTGCATACAGTGTAGTGTCGGATTATGTCCTCATTCACATCGAGTATGTTGTACCACTTCATGTGCATTCCTTCATGTCCAAGACATATGACTTTAAACAATGTTGATCGATCCTATCACATGACCCTAAACTGGGACATTACCATCCGGGCCACATGATGAAAAAAAACGGCACTGGATCGTGATGTTCTCACTCAAGGGGACACTGTGATTGGTATTGGGCACACACCATACTGTTTCGGTGCGGATGTGCGTCGGGTTACGCTGTTCCGCCAGGACGCGTTCGCGCGTGCACCCGTCAACCCGAGGGGATGGGCGCGCGGCTTGTGGTCCCGCAGTCCCGCTTTCCAAGGGCGGGCGGCATCCGTCCCTTATTCAGGGGCGTTTTCTCCTTGATCGAAACCGGGATGATGGGATGTCGGCTTCTCCTTCCTCGGACGTCTCCTCGGAACTTGTCGCCTAATCCGGGTCTCCCTCATAGACTTAAGAATGTTCGTGAATCTCGTTCCCGGCGCCATATCTTCATGGACACCGGTTAATTACGCTGCTTCCGCCCGAACGTTCCAAGGAGTCTGGGCGGGGCAGCAACCTGCGGTGAGAAGGCCGGGTGGCTCTGGGTGCTGGGGGCGTGTCGTAACACTGCGGCTCTGCACGTCTGTCTTCCGTCCCTAATAGGGCTTCTCGAAGGCACGATGGCCTGAGGCATCCCGTACTAGGTGCGGGGAACTGTGTCACCTGAGGTTTTCCTCAGCTTCCCGTGTTTAACACGGGGTATGCCGCGAGTTTAACGTCCAGCGGGGACGGCATCGGACCGATCAACACGAAAAGTGGATCAGATGACAGAACCCCTTGCGGGGAACCTCCGACGCTGGGGCCAGCACATGGGCGGCTTCCCAAGTAACGTGGAGTGAAGTGAAGTGGCATGACCCCACCGGGATGTGGCGGCCCGGGTAAGGATCAGGGTGGATGATGGAGTAAAGAGCTTGGACCCCAGAGGGGCTTCCTACGTACCGCGCGTTAACACGGATCAAAGTCAACGTAGTTCGGGCATACAGTTTAACGTCATGCTGGACGTCGGCAAGCCGACTCACGAAGAGGTCGAGGCCGCCGGGCGGAGGATTGAACCGAACCACCTCGCACGGAGGGGGATGGAACGGCCGGGTGGATCACAGTTTCACGTCATGCTGGACGATAAAAGGGGAAATGGAAAAGGGGGGCTGTGGGGAGGCACCGTGGAGATACACACGGGCAGTCTCCCACAGGGGCGGATTCATAGGTGAATCAACGCAAGCGTGAACCCTGGAGGGGTCCACTGATGGACGAACCGACGTAAATACGACCGGGACGACCAGGTGGTGGGCTTGAACCTCGGGGAGGCTTCCTACGTACCCTGTATAGGAGACAGGGATCAAAGTCCACGTAGTTCATTCTGTCAGGACTTACGCACTTGAGGCAGCCCGGATACTGCAAAAATCAGTTGGAAGGGACTTGGACCGAAAGCAAAAGACACCTCGATCCCAGTCAGACCCTCTACTGGCTTCGGCAGTGGGGAGGTGCAATGGAGATACACATGTGCAGCCTCCCACGAGAAACTAGGGGTTTGTAATACCCTGCCCCCGTAGGGAAAAGCCACTCCCATTAAATCGTCCCAAAAGGGGGACAATCCCGACATCCCTGCAGAGACGAGCGGGTGGGGGCCACGTCCAAACCGGGGGAGACCCTGCGTGCGGAGCACGGGATCAGGTTGCGGACGGTTTAGCGTCTTGCCAGACGAAGTACAGTTTAACGTCATGTGTTGAGGACGAAGCGGACGGTTTAACGTCTTGCCGGACGAAGTACAGTTTAACGTCATGTGTTGAGGACGAGGCACTTGGCAGTTTAACGTCTTGCAGCACGGACGATGGGGGCTAGGCAGTTTAACGTCGTGCATCTTGGACGGGTGTGCAGTTTAACGTCATGCTGGGCATAGGTTGCCGGACGAAGCACTTGGCAGTTTAACGTCTTGCAGCGCGGACGATGTACAGTTTAACGTCGTGCAGGACGTATATGCAGTTTAACGTCATGCTGGACGAGTATGCAGTTTAACGTCATGCTGGACATAGGTGTGTGTCACTTCGCGCAAGCCTGGAGGGCCGCACGGGAAGACAACGCACGGTGCGGGCACCCGGGATGAGGAGCATCGGGCGCCACGCAGGCAGGTGCCCTTAGGAGGTCAACGGGGACGGCCCTGGCAGATTGCGCGCAAAAAGGAAGCTTTGCGCGCAATACTGCGGGCCGGCGCGCAATCGGGGCGGCTGGCGCGCAATTGGGCCAGCGCCTTGCGCGCGGATGCTTGAGATTGCTCACACCGGGCTTCGGATAGCGCGCGGGGGCAACGGCTCATTCTTTAACGAATGGCCACTTGAAAGAAGGGGGGGTGCGCGCAATCAGGCCGGATTGCGCGCACCCCGGGGGCAATTGCGCGCAAGCGGGTTCTTTTGCGCGCAAAGGCCTTAGGGTGAATGTTTAGTCAAATGAATGGAGCCAGCGGGGATTGCGCGCGAAGGCGGACCCCGAGGCTTTCTTGCGCGAAAGAAAGGAGGTTACCTGAAGTTCGTCATTGCGCGCGGAAGGGGTTGAATTGCGCGCACGAGAGACGTTTCGACTTCCAGCAACCTTTGAAACGTTGGGGGTCGCCTTGTATTTATAGGCAACCCCGGGCGCGGAATCCAGGGTGCGAGCGCGAAATTCCCCCCGCGGGCGCGGAATCGGGCGCGGCGCGCAAGGGAGTCGCGCGGACCCGCGGCGCGCCAAATTGCGCGCCGGACCGGCGCATTGCGCGCATCCCGGGGGGTTTGCGCGCGGAACATCCCCTTTGCGCGCGGGCCTCTGAAATTCCGCGCAAGGCCTCCGGGCCCTCCGAAACGTTCTTCCGACTCCAAATATCACTTCACTTTCCGCATCCGGAGCTTCGTTTGGGAACAACGGACTTTTCCGGCGTCTACAAAAGCCCCCCCTCGGAATCTGATCGGCGAGAGGTCGCAACGATCGGGTTCCGAGGGAGACGCCGGAATGCCGAAGTCCTGGGCGGCGCGGGACTTAGGCGCGCAAAAAGGGGCGCCGGTCGCGAAATTCGCCGCTGCGGTCGCGCAAAGCGCTTTCCGCGCAGCGCGGGCCCGGCCTCGCCTATAAATAGGGGCGCTGGGTCCCGCGTTCCGTACTCTGGCCTTCCGCGCGATAAGCTCCAAAGCTCTCGTGCGCGAAATTGCCTCTTCCGGTCGCGAAATTCGCCCGATCGGCGCGCAAAACCGTCCGGATTTCGCCTGTTTTTGCGCGAAACCCCGGAACTTTGCGCGACAGTCTTCCCAACAGGAGTAGGAGAGGCGCCAGCAGGACAAGGCGGGGGCCAGGCACCCATTATCGATTTGACAAGCGCTAAGGGGTCCCCTGCTGCAACTGTTCCTGCGGCGACCGGGGTAGCGGAAGATGACGCTCCGAACTCCCGTAAGTCTCCCTACTTTACTGCTGGTGCTTGCCATTGACGATCCGTGACTAACCATGGCATGCCCTGCGCAGTGATCTCAACATCGGAGGCTCGTCGGGTTGCCGAACCCGGGCCATCTACGAGTGGACCAGTGGTGGACATGCCGCTTGCTCCGGAACAGGCTTCCCAAACCGAGCCGGCCCCACCAACTGCTGATCAAGGGGCTGCGGACATCGGCGGTGCTGACATCGGAGAGAGGTTGGGGGCTGACGAGGGTGTCAGCGCCGCTGGGGAGAGAGAAGAAGGTTGCCCGGATGTTGGGGAACCTATCCCTCGTGAGGACCTCCCAGGGGCGGACCCTGCAGCAGACCTGCTGGCTGCCTTCCCTGCCTATCGGCCTGCCGACCCAGAGGAGATGGATGACTCGGACGCGGAGGCGGTCGAGGATAGCCGGGTAACGCGACGCAGGGGGTGGAAGTGCATCCAGCGCTTCCTCAAGCGAGACCCATCGGAATGGCTGGGGCGCATGGGATCACTTCAGACCTGGCTGCGCTTCCTGTGTGCCGGGGGAGCTGATGCTCAACGCCTCCATCTGACGGTCCGTGATTTCATGGCCGAGAAGATGCGCGAGAGCCGCCGGCGTGCCGACGTCGCACAAAGTCGGGACATGTCGGAGAGCACGCAGGCGCTCATCGCGGCAGAGCAGGAAGTCCGGCGCCTCGAAGGGCAGGCGGCAGAGAAGGAGGCCTTCGTCGCAGCATGTACCGAGCTTGTGGAGCAACTATCGGCACAACTGATCGACGCTCAGGTACAGCTGACGGAGGCGGGCCAACAGATGGTCACACTCCAAGTCGAGCGGGAGCGTGCACAGGCCAGGATTGACGAACTGCGTGCTGCGACCGCCGACGAGGAGAGGGAACGCAGAGAACGAGAAGCAGCCCTGGAGGCCGCCAGCCAAAGGGTAGCGGCATTAGAAAGACTCATTCAGCACGCTAATCCCTAAGGGCTGTTTTTTGCCATTCCCAGAACATTTGCTTCCGCTACTTAATATTTTGATCCACTTGTATGAATCGCCATATTTATCTGCGTCTTTTGGTTTAACATGCTCAACCACAATTCGTTGTCTTGCGGGAGTGTTAACCAAGCATCAGGCATCCATAATTGGGCCTGGGTTTCTGGAGAAAAGAGGGAGGTCATTCCTAGGAAAGGAGACCTCAGACCTAACCAATGTATCATCCCCCAACTTGTTCCAACACACGAGCGGGACAACGCTAGGGGCGTTGAGATTTTATCCGAACATAGGGAAATGAGAAAAGGTGAATCGCGTGTCCCGAATCCAGACATCCACAACGATCGGCCTTCCAGGAAATGCCCAAGACGGTAGGCGGACAGTGGATCGACCATAACAACTGCAATAGACGGACCGAAAAAGGCCATCATTCATATTGCAGGAGGCGGACCACATGTCATCATGAATACCGCTTTGCGGTTCCTTCAGACACAAGGGTGGAAAATCCAGATCAACAGGGCATGCGAAGCGTGGGGCGAAGTGACGATTTGTTCGGACAGAATCCAACGCTCTCAAAATTGCGCCACCGTGGGGAAAGCGTATTGGGCGGATGCACTAATCTGGCCGTGAGTCACCTCAATTCTCAGACAGCACCTCTCTGACGAGGAAACTGTCGCTTCCCATCATTGCGATGGGGCATCCCGAGCTGAATCGGGGAGAATATCACAACTGCACCACTCTACCCGAAGTCAGGCCAGACGGCCGGCGACGAGGAGGGGCGGGACTTATCGATCCCTGAGGCTGGACCCGAGTCGAAATGCCCGGGCGTTCCTACGTACTCCATCAGGCTGGAGATCAAGCCACACGTAGTTCTGTGAGTGCAGTTTAACGTCATGCAGGACGTAGGACCCCATTTGGGGTAGATCTTAGTTTAGGGTCTTAGAGCTCGGACCATAAGGGCTGGATCTTAGTTTAAGGTCTTAGAGCTCGGACCATAAAGGTGGAGGATCTTAGTTTAAGGTCTTAGAGCTCGGACCATAGGGCTAGAGGATCTTAGTTTAAGGTCTTAGAGCTCGGACCATAAGGGCTAGAGGATCTTAGTTTAAGGTCTTAGAGCTCGGACCATAAGGGCTAGAGGATCTTAGTTTAAGGTCTTAGAGCTCGGACCATAAGGGCTAGATCTTAGTTTAAGGTCTTAGAGCTCGGACCAGAAGGGGAGATCTTAGTTTAAGGTCTTAGAGCTCGGACCATAAAGGGGGGATCTTAGTTTAAGGTCTTAGAGCTCGGACCATAAGGAGAGATCTTAGTTTAAGGTCTTAGAGCTCGGACCATAAAGGGGGGATCTTAGTTTAAGGTCTTAGAGCTCGGACCATAAGGGCTAGATCTTAGTTTAAGGTCTTAGAGCTCGGACCAGAAGGGGAGATCTTAGTTTAAGGTCTTAGAGCTCGGACCATAAAGGGGGGATCTTAGTTTAAGGTCTTAGAGCTCGGACCATAAGGGGAGATCTTAGTTTAAGGTCTTAGAGCTCGGACCATAAAGGGAGATCTTAGTTTAAGGTCTTAGAGCTCGGACCATAAGGGCTAGATCTTAGTTTAAGGTCTTAGAGCTCGGACCATAAGGGCTAGATCTTAGTTTAAGGTCTTAGAGCTCGGACCAGAAGGGGAGATCTTAGTTTAAGGTCTTAGAGCTCGGACCATAAAGGGGGGATCTTAGTTTAAGGTCTTAGAGCTCGGACCATAAAGGAGAGATCTTAGTTTAAGGTCTTAGAGCTCGGACCATAAGGAGAGATCTTAGTTTAAGGTCTTAGAGCTCGGACCATAAGGAGAGATCTTAGTTTAAGGTCTTAGAGCTCGGACCAGAAAGGAGAGATCTTAGTTTAAGGTCTTAGAGCTCGGACCATAAAGGGGGGATCTTAGTTTAAGGTCTTAGAGCTCGGACCATAAAGGGGGGATCTTAGTTTAAGGTCTTAGAGCTCGGACCATAAGGGCTCAAAGCACGCCACATCGTGGTCATATCCCCTGGATATTCGAAGATGCACTGAGGGATAGTGTCAAGAGTGTCGAGGTTTCGCCTGGTCAGAATGGGAGGTGGAAAATGTGAATCATGCGGCCATTCACTCGAGGACCGGGAGCACCGGCGTGACGATATGAGAATACTGACGACCGTGGCGGAAAAGCAGCATCAACATCGCACCAACCGTTGGTGGAATGAGGCAGCAAACGAGCATCGACCGCTCAATCGCAGGATTTATATCGATTTGCTGCCCGAGGCCATTGGGGGTACCGGCCCGAGTCGGTGGGAGAGCACTGAGGCATTGTGTCCGAACCGTTCACGGGGGCTCCACCCAGGGCGTAGACGATGGGTCCGAATGAAAGGGAGCACGAAGCCTGAAAAGTGGAGGAAACCTGACCAAGCGGATCCTGACCCTCCTGGCAATAAACAAGAGTACTCTTGACACCGGTGGACCACGGCAAGGGGTCGGGGAACACGCCTTGAGGGTGACCTGAAGGCGGCGGATTCCCCAGAGAAGGGGGAATCTCTAAGAGGTGGGGGGCTGGACCCGAAGTTTCAAACATCCGGGCGTTCCTACGTATCCCATAAGGATGGGAATCAAGCCGCACGTAGTTCTTGAAGCGCGGTGCAACACAATCGGGCACCAGCGCGGGGAAGAGTGCGGGTCTGACCCTCGCACACAAAAGGAGCGGCATTTGATATTTCTTGTTTGTCCTTAAAGATGAATGGTTTTTCTTTGTGCGGCGACATGCCCGTGATTGAGAAATCTCTGGCGTCGCCACAATAATCAAGCCATGGAAGGCATTGATGAATGGCGTGGTCATTAACCAGCGCCCAACATGAGTGTCCCCTGAGGAGGACATCACGATGCAGTGTCGTTTCTCGTCGGGCGGCCAAGACGATCACAGTTTACGGTCGTGTGGTAGGACCAGACAACACAGTTTAAGGTCGTGTGGTTCGGACCATGGAGGAACCCGCTTATCGCGGTACGGCGGACACGGCGGAGGTGGGAACATACCCAGCCCTACGGTCACGCACGATTCCAGGAAAAGAGTCTTGGGATAGGGGTCTGCGTATGTCCATCACCCGAGGGGCAGAGATGCTAGCCTCCAGATATACTGGGCCCAGAACGCAATTGTTCGGGCGACTCCCTCCTCCTTATGGGGACGAGGGTCCAGCTACGCATGGCCCTTAGGGAGGATATCTGCATATATCCTTGGTGCTCAGATCATGGGAGCCTCGAACGACATCATTACCCTGGTTGGTCTGCCTAACGTGTAGAGGCGTACCGGAGGTCGGTATGAAGAGAGTGTCAAGATCCCACTACAACGCACAAAGGCGGAGTGTGATGAGGACTGCGCAACCAATGTTCAGAGCCCGAGAGAGCTGACATGGCGATCAAGGACGTTGCTGACGCATTCGCAACACAACATCCGATCGCGTCAGCCTAAGACGGGGCAAGAAAACGAGCATCAACCGCTCAATCGCAGGATTCATATCGATTTGCGGCCCAAGACCCACCGGTAAATCGACCCGGAGCGGTGGGAGAGCACTGAGGCATCGTACCCAAATCGCTAACGAGGATCCCTTTGAGTGAAGGCTCGAACAAGAGGAAGCGCGAGGCCTGACAAGCAACACAGGACTTGTCGGGATTGAATCTGACACTACGAGTCATAGACCGAAGCACCCCAAAACATGTTAACAGATCTCCGGAAAGGGTCGGAGGACTCACCCCGAGAGCAACCGAAGGGGGGCAGATCCCCGCGATCAACCAAGAGACGGGGCTGGACCTGAGACACAAGCGTCCAGGCGGTCCTACGTATCCCATAAGGATGGGAATCAAGCCATACGTAGTTCTGGAAAGGCAGTTTAACGTCATGCAGGACGATGAGGGGTGTGAGGTAGTCCCACACACGGGGGAGGCGTACGGCGCGGCCAGTAGACCGACGTGGATGAGGACATAATCCCTTGCTCACGCGATACGCCTCGCACAAAAAGGAGGGGAACTGGGGCCAGAGGCCCAACGCGGGATAGGGATTCCCGGGAAATGGGGCTGGGCCTGAAACATGATGTCCAGGCGGTCCTACGTATCCCATAAGGATGGGAATCAAGCCATACGTAGTTCTTGAAGTGCAGTTTAACGTCATGCAGGACGATGAGGAAAAAAGAAGGGGGAAGCAGAAGGCATCCCCAAACGTGGAGGGGGGCGTACAGCGTGACGAGCAAACCGTCGTGAATGAGGGCATAGCCCCGCACTCACACCATACGCCGCACACCCCGGGGCAACTGGGCCAAGGGCCCGAGATGGGATGGAAATTCCCGAAGGATGGGGCTGGGCCTGAAACACGAGGGTTCAGGCGGTCCTATGTATCCCATAAGGATGGGAATCAAGCCGCACGTAGTTCTTGAAGTGCAGTTTAACGTCATGCAGGACGATGAGGAAGAAAGAAGGGGGGAGCAGAAGGCATCCCCAAACGTGGAGGGGGGCGTACAGCGTGACGAACAAACCGACGTGAATGAGGGCATAGCCCCGCACTCACACCATACGCCGCACACCCCGGGGCAACTGGGCCAAGGGCCCGAGATGGGATGGAAATTCCCGAAGGATGGGGCTGGGCCTGAAGCACGAGGGTTCAGGCGGTCCTACGTATCCCATAAGGATGGGAATCAAGCCATACGTAGTTCTTGAAGTGCAGTTTAACGTCATGCAGGACGAATGCTGAACAGTTTAACGTCTTGTAGCTCGGACGTAGTGCAGTTTAGCGTCATGCGGGACGAAGCACTTGGCAGTTTAACGTCTTGCAGCGCGGACGAATGCTGAACAGTTTAATGTCTTGTAGCCTGGACGAATGCAGTTTAACGTCGTGCAGGACGTGGTGACACTCAGGCAAAGTATTGCTTGAGGAACCTAGCGTTGGTGGGAGGAGTGACACGCTCACCATCCATAGTCGCTAGGGAGTATGCGCCATTGGGATAGACCTTGTGGACAACAAAAGGTCCCTCCCACTTGGGCTCCAACTTGGGCGGCTTCCTGCCGGGGATCATTGGTGCTCTTAGGGCTAGCACTAGATCACCCTGCAGGAAGGAGCGGAGGCGAACCTTCTTATTGAAAGCTCGAGCCATCCTGCTTTGGTGCCTCTCCAAGTTGTGCAAAGCGCGAAGTCTATTCTCATCCAATGCTTCCAACTCGACTAGACGGGCTTCAGCAACTCTGTCTGGCGCTTGCTGGTCGTAGACCGCAGTGCGCAAGGACGGTAACTGGATCTCGATGGGCAGGACGGCCTCAGCTCCATACACCAGGGAATAAGGGGTCATCTGGGTGGAATTGCGAGTCGTCGTCCGATAAGCCCAGAGGGCGTTGGGGAGCTTGTCCGGCCAACTCTTCTTGTTCTGACCAACCATCTTTTGCAGAATGTTAGAGAGGGTTTTGTTAAACGCCTCGATCTGTCCATTCGCCTGCGCATGATAGCGAGATGTATGGTTCGAGCGGATGTTATACTTGGCGTACAACTTCTTCAACTCGGCTGCTCGGAAATTGGTTCCGTTATCCGTGAGGATAGCGTGAGGCACTCCAAATCGATAGATGATGTTGGAGGTCACGAAGTCAGCGATCGAACAGGATTTGACCTCTCTGAGCGGAATCGCTTCTGCCCATTTGGAGAAGAAGTCCGTGGCGGTCAGAATGAACCGGCACTGGCGAGCTGTCGCCGGCGGGTAAGGTCCCACAACGTCCAGTCCCCAGACTGCAAAGGGCCAGGAATACCTTGTGGTATGGAGAGGCTCCGGCGGCCGATGCACAAAGTTCGCATGAACCTGGCACGCATGGCACCTTCTGGCGTACTCGATGCAGTCATGGATCATAGAGGGCCAGAAGTATCCCAACCTCCGAATCTGGTGGGACAGCTTCGGCCCAGTTTGGTGGGCGCCGCATGAACCAGCATGAACCTCTTGCATGACTCGTGGGATCTCAACTCCCTGAAGGCAACGGAGGAGAACACCATCAAATCCGCGTTTGTAGAGGATCTGCTCCAGGCCGGGACTGCTCTGGAGGACGAACTGCGATGCGCGGCGTCGAACTCGCTCGCGCTCGGCCCGATCTGACGGAAGAATGCCATGTTGGAGGTACTCAACCAAAGGCGCCCTCCAATCACGGGCTGATTCGACTGCTATATCCGGGGTACTCGGGGCTCCGGGCATAGGGGCAACCGTGGTGAGATTACTTACCAACGGGCCGCGATCTTCTTCCGGGATAACGGGAGCGATGAGCCTGCGGCGCGTCACGCGGACGATCAGGTTGTCCTGTTCAGGTTCCGCAAGTGACGCAGCCAGGCTGGCCAAAGCATCTGCTCGACCGTTCTGCGACCGGGGAATATGGACAATTTCTGGCCGAGAAGGGAACCGGGCCATCAGAAGGAGGGTGCACTCCAACAATGGCACAAGTTCCGGCTTCCTGACAACGTAGTCGCCATTGATCTGCTTAACGACCAGCTCGGAGTCCCCTTTCACGCACAGACGGGGCACGTCGATCTCGAGAGCTAACTCGAGGCCGGTGATGAGGGCATGGTATTCCGCCTCATTGTTGGTACAGCCCTCTGACAACAGGAAAGAGTATGGCAGCACGGCTCGCTCCGGGGTAATGAAGACGATGCCCAAGCCCACTCTATTGAGCTTAGGATTATCGAGTCTTCTACCGGTGGGGCTCCGGGAGGCACCGTCAAAATGCATCTGCCAGCATGGATCGGCTCGATCAACCGAGAGAATGGTCTCATCAGGAAAGCCTAGATCCAGCGGCTGATCCGCGGAGGTCGGGTGAGCGGCCAGAAAGTCTGCCAACGCTTGCCCTTTGATGGCCTTCTGAGACACATACCTGATGTCGAACTGCTGGAGAATCACAGCCCACCGCGCTAGACGGCCAGTCAACATAGGTCGGCTCAGGATATATTTCAACGGGTCTACCCGAGAAACCAACTGTACCTCATGGTGCTGCAAGTAGTGCCGTAATTTCTGTACGGCAAATACGAGCGCCAGGCAGCTCTTCTCGATGGGGGAATACCTAACCTCCGCATCGAGGAGCATGCGACTGAGGTAATAGAGGCTATTCTCTGTTCCCTCGTTGTTCTTCTGGGCGAGAAGGGCACCCAGGGACCGTTCCAGGGCGGTCACATAAAGGACCAGCGGCTTTCCGGATACGGGCGGCATCAGGACCGGAGGTTGAAGCAGGTACTGCTTGATTTCCTCGAAAGCGGTCTGACACTCTTTATCCCATACATAGGTGGCACCCTTCTTCATAAGCCGAGAAAAGGGCTTACACTTGCCGGCCAGATTCGCGATGAATCGGCGTATATAGGCTAAGTGGCCTTGGAACCCTTGCAGTTCCCGGACGGTACCCGGGGGAGGCATCTGGCTAATCGCCCTGATTTTCTCTGGGTCGATCTCAATACCCCGGTATCTTACCACAAATCCAAGGAACTTTCCGGAGGTGACCCCAAAGGCACACTTCAACGGGTTCATCTTCAGGCAGCGAGACCGGAGGAAGCTGAACACTTTCTCAAGATCTTTGAGGTGGTCCTGACGCTGGCGCGATTTGACAACCAAGTCGTCGACGTAGCATTCCACCAGTGTGCCGAGGATTGGCTTGAATATGCGGTGCATCGCCCGTTGGTAGGTGGCACCTGCATTCTTCAGGCCGAAGGGCATGACCCGGTAGCAAAAGGTACCTTGGGGGGCCCTGAAGGCAGTGAACTCCTCATCCTCAGGGGCCATCCGAATTTGGTTGTATCCGGAGTATCCATCCATGAAGGAGAGGGCTTGGAACCCTGCTGTGGCATCAATCAACAGCTCTGTCACTGGAAGGGGAAAATCATCCTTCGGACAGTGGCGGTTGAGATCGCGGAAGTCGATGCAGACTCTAATCTGCCCGTTCTTCTTCCTGACCGGCACAATGTTGGCCAGCCATTTGGGGTACTGAACTTCCCTCACGAAGTTGGCTTTGATAAGCTTGTCAACTTCGGCCTCAACCATGGCACCATGGGATGGGTGCATTTTCCTGGGAGGCTGCTTGAACCCGCGATGGTTCGCCGGGAGACCAAGGCGGTGGACGGCTACCTGAGGATCTAGTCCCGGCATCTCGTCATAGCCCCAAGCGAACACATCGCGGTGCTGCCTGAGAAAGTCCACGTACTGCTGCCGCTCCTCAGAGGGCATGGCGGCACTAACCAACGTGGGTCTTGGATCGGCCTCGGTTCCAAGGTTCACCTGTATTAACTCATCGACCGTGGCGGGGACGCCCTCCTCAAAGGCTGGGGGTGCGTCTTCCATACCCTCTCCACTCGGGGAGGGATCATCCACGGGAGAGACTGCGTTGGAAACTGCATTGGGGCTACCAGATCCTGCTGGGCCACTGGTGCTGGCGCGGGCGGTCGCGGCCGTCTCATCAGGAGACTCGCGGACCGTCAAGACCATGGCGACGTCCAACCGGTGAATCGGGAGGACGTAAGCGTCATCCAGACTTGCCCAGGGATCGCTTGCAACAGCGACAGGCTCAATCTCACCTGCCAGGATCTGCTTATCCTTGCTCTTGTAATAGTCCGCGTCCAGATAACGGGCTTCACATGAGGCAAAAGGAGAGGCATCTCCTTGAAGCACGCCTACTCGACCATTAAGGGAGTATTTGAGGCATTGGTGGTATGACGAGGGAACCGCCGCGTGAAGGTGAAGCCATGGCCTGCCCATCAATGCGTTATACGCAGTGTCCTGAGAGACTACCATGAATTCGGTGTTGGCAACCAAGTCACCGAACTGGGTCTTCAAACGTATCTTGCCGACCGGGGTTTGCTCGGTGCGGTCGTACCCCTGGATCCTGAGGTCGGAGGGAATCAAGTCATCCTCAGACAACCCCAATCTCCGGAGCGTCCGAGTTGGAATCAGATTAATCCCGGACCCCGTGTCGACAAGACAGCGCCGGACTTCAAGGCCGTTGAACTGGCCGGTGACATACAGCGGACGAATGTGTCCCTGTATAGGAGGGTCTTCATCCTTACCAGAGAACGAGATAACTGCCTGACATTCGGCGTCCTCGATCGTTTCGGCGTGAAAGGCCTCTGCAGCCGCAACCTCTGTCTCAAACTGGAGGGGGCTCTTCAGGGCTTCAGCGAGTGCCTCGCGCATCTCAGATGACATGCGCAGAGCCTCAAGGATGGAGAGCCTTGCTGGGATGTCGGCCAAGTGCTTCAGGACATCATACTTTTTGGCCAAGCGCGAGCTCCTGGTTGCAGGAGGTTGCTCTGCGGTTGGCGGCATGACGGGCCTTACCGGTTGGATCGGCGGCCGACTGGTACTTGGCGCATCTCGCTGTTCACTGGTCGCAGTCCGGGAAATGGTCACCGTACTGGAGTCAGGAGGCCGGGATGGACTTGTGGCAGGGCGGAGCTGGTCGCGACGCGGCTGAGGCGGTTCTGCCCGGTCCCATACCACAAACAGTGGCGGAGGCGAATCCGTCATCCCCGGATGGGGGGCCTGCGCACGCTGAGCTCGATCTTGAGCCTGCTGCCTAGTCTCAGTGGCGTGCACGGCCTGGCCGGAGGTACCGACGGCTGTGCCCCGGCGACTCCTGCTGCTGCGGTTCTTCCGACGGTGGCGACGACCGGGGACACTAGGGAGGTCCACCTGGTGTTCTTCAACGTCGGGAACCGAAAAGGGATTTACCAGCTCGACGGTGTTAACCGAAGCGTACCCAACACCCGCCATCCGTGGGGGGGAACCCAGGCCATCGACGTCGCGAGACGGAGTGCCCGATTTCCCTTCCCCAGCCCCTGGCGGGTAAGACTGAATGCTTGGCCGGGCAACATGCCGGTCTTCCAACACCTCTGAAAGCCATCGGTCTTCGTATCGAGGAGAAGAGATTCACGTCGGGTTCACCATTTTTCTGTTTCGGTGCGGATGTGCGTCGGGTTACGCTGTTCCGCCAGGACGCGTTCGCGCGTGCACCCGTCAACCCGAGGGGATGGGCGCGCGGCTTGTGGTCCCGCAGTCCCGCTTTCCAAGGGCGGGCGGCATCCGTCCCTTATTCAGGGGCGTTTGCTCCTTGATCGAAACCGGGATGATTGGATGTCGGCTTCTCCTTCCTCGGACGTCTCCTCGGAACTTGTCGCCTAATCCGGGTCTCCCTCATAGACTTAAGAATGTTCGTGAATCTCGTTCCCGGCGCCATATCTTCATGGACACCGGTTAATTACGCTGCTTCCGCCCGAACGTTCCAAGGAGTCTGGGCGGGGCAGCAACCTGCGGTGAGAAGGCCGGGTGGCTCTGGGTGCTGGGGGCGTGTCGTAACACTGCGGCTCTGCACGTCTGTCTTCCGTCCCTAATAGGGCTTCTCGAAGGCACGATGGCCTGAGGCATCCCGTACTAGGTGCGGGGAACTGTGTCACCTGAGGTTTTCCTCAGCTTCCCGTGTTTAACACGGGGTATGCCGCGAGTTTAACGTCCAGCGGGGACGGCATCGGACCGATCAACACGAAAAGTGGATCAGATGACAGAACCCCTTGCGGGGAACCTCCGACGCTGGGGCCAGCACATGGGCGGCTTCCCAAGTAACGTGGAGTGAAGTGAAGTGGCATGACCCCACCGGGATGTGGCGGCCCGGGTAAGGATCAGGGTGGATGATGGAGTAAAGAGCTTGGACCCCAGAGGGGCTTCCTACGTACCGCGCGTTAACACGGATCAAAGTCAACGTAGTTCGGGCATACAGTTTAACGTCATGCTGGACGTCGGCAAGCCGACTCACGAAGAGGTCGAGGCCGCCGGGCGGAGGATTGAACCGAACCACCTCGCACGGAGGGGGATGGAACGGCCGGGTGGATCACAGTTTCACGTCATGCTGGACGATAAAAGGGGAAATGGAAAAGGGGGGCTGTGGGGAGGCACCGTGGAGATACACACGGGCAGTCTCCCACAGGGGCGGATTCATAGGTGAATCAACGCAAGCGTGAACCCTGGAGGGGTCCACTGATGGACGAACCGACGTAAATACGACCGGGACGACCAGGTGGTGGGCTTGAACCTCGGGGAGGCTTCCTACGTACCCTGTATAGGAGACAGGGATCAAAGTCCACGTAGTTCATTCTGTCAGGACTTACGCACTTGAGGCAGCCCGGATACTGCAAAACTCAGTTGGAAGGGACTTGGACCGAAAGCAAAAGACACCTCGATCCCAGTCAGACCCTCTACTGGCTTCGGCAGTGGGGAGGTGCAATGGAGATACACATGTGCAGCCTCCCACGAGAAACTAGGGGTTTGTAATACCCTGCCCCCGTAGGGAAAAGCCACTCCCATTAAATCGTCCCAAAAGGGGGACAATCCCGACATCCCTGCAGAGACAAGCGGGTGGGGGCCACGTCCAAACCGGGGGAGACCCTGCGTGCGGAGCACGGGATCAGGTTGCGGACGGTTTAGCGTCTTGCCAGACGAAGTACAGTTTAACGTCATGTGTTGAGGACGAAGCGGACGGTTTAACGTCTTGCCGGACGAAGTACAGTTTAACGTCATGTGTTGAGGACGAGGCACTTGGCAGTTTAACGTCTTGCAGCACGGACGATGGGGGCTAGGCAGTTTAACGTCGTGCAGCTTGGACGGGTGTGCAGTTTAACGTCATGCTGGGCATAGGTTGCCGGACGAAGCACTTGGCAGTTTAACGTCTTGCAGCGCGGACGATGTACAGTTTAACGTCGTGCAGGACGTATATGCAGTTTAACGTCATGCTGGACGAGTATGCAGTTTAACGTCATGCTGGACATAGGTGTGTGTCACTTCGCGCAAGCCTGGAGGGCCGCACGGGAAGACAACGCACGGTGCGGGCACCCGGGATGAGGAGCATCGGGCGCCACGCAGGCAGGTGCCCTTAGGAGGTCAACGGGGACGGCCCTGGCAGATTGCGCGCAAAAAGGAAGCTTTGCGCGCAATACTGCGGGCCGGCGCGCAATCGGGGCGGCTGGCGCGCAATTGGGCCAGCGCCTTGCGCGCGGATGCTTGAGATTGCTCACACCGGGCTTCGGATAGCGCGCGGGGGCAACGGCTCATTCTTTAACGAATGGCCACTTGAAAGAAGGGGGGGTGCGCGCAATCAGGCCGGATTGCGCGCACCCCAGGGGCAATTGCGCGCAAGCGGGTTCTTTTGCGCGCAAAGGCCTTAGGGTGAATGTTTAGTCAAATGAATGGAGCCAGCGGGGATTGCGCGCGAAGGCGGACCCCGAGGCTTTCTTGCGCGAAAGAAAGGAGGTTACCTGAAGTTCGTCATTGCGCGCGGAAGGGGTTGAATTGCGCGCACGAGAGACGTTTCGACTTCCAGCAACCTTTGAAACGTTGGGGGTCGCCTTGTATTTATAGGCAACCCCGGGCGCGGAATCCAGGGTGCGAGCGCGAAATTCCCCCCGCGGGCGCGGAATCGGGCGCGGCGCGCAAGGGAGTCGCGCGGACCCGCGGCGCGCCAAATTGCGCGCCGGACCGGCGCATTGCGCGCATCCTGGGGGGTTTGCGCGCGGAACATCCCCTTTGCGCGCGGGCCTCTGAAATTCCGCGCAAGGCCTCCGGGCCCTCCGAAACGTTCTTCCGACTCCAAATATCACTTCACTTTCCGCATCCGGAGCTTCGTTTGGGAACAACGGACTTTTCCGGCGTCTACACATACCATTTTTCAATTCATGCTATGGCTTGATTCTTGTGGCGATGCCAATGACTTCTACACTAGGCCTATTTCTTCACAAAACAAGACCACTCACCTTAAATAACAAACATGATTTATCAAATACCACTTCTCTTGGTGTGAGGGCCATGCCCGCACGCCCCTTTTTCCCTAGCACTGGTACCTTACCGTGCCACCTCTAGAGCTATGTGCAGCCTAATACCCATCCCCATGGAGTAGGTAGGAATGCCTATGCACATTGCCTCAGGCCCAGCTCGACTCTCGTTTTCGGTCCCTTGACCTAAATCCTCTCCAAGGAACACGTGGCGGTTGGAACCCCTGGTTCCCATTCACTTCGGGTTTTTGTAGTTACCCAACCACATGTCTCCTATGTTTCCCACCATCTATTTTACGAGTTCTATGACCCTAAACAAAGATCCCCCTATTGGAAGGGGCTCAACCCCCTCTATCTAATACATCTCATAGTCGTATTTAGATGTGTTTGACAAAGAGACCGAAGTGTGGAATTTTCATGGGGACATTCCCCTCATTCCATGTCCTAGCTTCGTAAGCTCACTATTTGGATCCTCATCCTCTTCAATATCCAAAAGGACCACCAGATGGCATGGATGCTAGGCCTGAGTACTCTTCTACCATTTTGGGCCAACGTCCCTAATGATATCGGACGACATTTGTGACTGGTCCCATGTTTCGAACATGGTCAATGGTCGACCCTCATTTGTCTGTCCCCGTTCCAGGATAATACAATGTGGATGATGTGTTTCCAACACAGTCAACAGTTATCCTCCATCGTCACACCACCATCATTGTGGTCATGATTTCCAGCGTCATGATTCACACGTTTCCACTTCTTCATGTTCAAGTGTAATCTTGACATACTCGGCTTTATCACTTTGCGCGTCCAGGTGTGCTACATGGACGGGTTAGCATCATTGGGATAGTATTAACTGAGTTTCCCTTTTCCCTAACATGCCCCTTTCTGTGTCACGAAATCCCCACCACTACTCCTTGTATCCCACATCGAGCACGACTCACATAGGCATAATAGTTTTGGTAGGATGTACACCGACACATCCATGCTTCTCATCATCCTGCATGACAGTAAACCATTCTTTTAGAAATATGTATAGATTTATTCCCATTCTTATGGAATATGTCGAGACACCCCAGTATTTTTCCCAGGGTCTAGCCACATGAATCAAAAAGTGATGTTCCTCCCCATTTCCAGCCCCCTGGCTTGACACCATTTGGGGAACCGTGTGACCGAAACTTTTCCCTGAACAAGTTCAAGATTCCCCATGGTGAAATTGGGAAGCGACGGCTCCCTCGCCAGAGAGGCCCCGTCTGAAAGAAGTAATGATCCATGATCAAACCGATGCGTCCATCCAGTATGCTTCCACCACGGTGGCGTAATTTCAAGAGTGTTGGATTCTGTTCTAACAAACCCTCACTCCACATTACCCACTTTACGTGCCCATTATTCAGACCCTCATCCTCTGTCACGCCTCGAGGAACCCCATAACAGTATGGATGCTTGGCCTATGGCCCACCTATTATCCTGGGCCAACATTCCGAAAGACTAACAGTTGAAATTTTGAGTTTGGTCCTGTGATTCTATCATGGTCAACGGTCAACCCTCATTTGTTATACCCACTCCAAGATAATGCAATAAGAATGCAGGGTTTTGAATTCAGCGAAAAATTATTATTTATTGTCATGCCACCCCCACAATGTTCCGAATCATGAGTATCATGATTTACACCTCACATTTCCATATGTTCGGATCGATTTCAAAGCCCCTGGCGTTACCCTGTTTGTGCACAAAAGCAGACTAAGAAAATGGTAATTCGGCTATTCTGAGAGCTTAATTCTCCAGTCAGGTCTCTCCCATCTCCCAGAAATCTGGACCGGTTTCCAAACCTGAATGCCCGAAGCTTGGTTTGCACTCCTACATTTGTATGGGGTGATGAAGTAGTCACCCGTTGTTTCACATATCAGGCCTAAACCATGTGAGCTTAGGGAATGATCGCTGGACACTCTGCAAACATCCCAAGGATGCTGTAAACCAATGTAAACAATGGAACTCATGCGTGCTACAACATTCAAAAAATCAAATCATGAAAGTACATTTAAGGGGTTTTAATCGTTACAGTACCCGGGGATCGACTCCCCCATGGAAGGATTGACCTCATTAAAAGAGCGTAGAATCCCCCCCACCCTCTAGCTGGTGGCATCAAGGAGTTTCTGCCACTTGTTCAGCTCCTGCTCCACCTCAGCGACGAGAGGGCGAAATTCGTTGGCCACAATCTGAGCCTACTCCACATCATCCCGGATAGCGATCATCTCCCCATAATCTCTCTTCAGGCCCTCTTTTACTTCTGATAGTTGGGCCTTAAATCATTATATTAGTTCAGATTGTGCATTGAGGGAGGACAAGTGCTCGTCTATCCGATTCTACAGCCACTGGACCTCATCTTCAGCCTTCTGGAGCCTCTTGATGTTCACTGCCTTCCTCCGCTGCCAGCCCACACCGAGGCTGTGGTCATACTTTAGAATCTTCTCTACCATGAGATCTTAGATGAGCATGTGAGGGAATTGGGCAACCACTCACGAAGCACACAGTTCACGTAGTCGTGAGTGAAGTATGTCAATCTCATCCAACCATAACTCTTGGGGGGTGTCATTGATGATGTGTGTGATTAGCTTCCACAATCGGTGATGGACTATTTTGTTTTCCTCCTCATCAGAGGACATCTCATCCCAGTCGGCACGATTGGCAGGCTCGTAACCATAGAATTCCCCCAGGAACTCCTCATCCGAGTCCACATCTGGTGTTGGATTGGGCGTGGCGGGGCGTGAATCATATGTTTGATCCTCATCATTGGATCCGACCTTTATAACCTCGGGCACAGTCCCACTGGCAGCCTCTCCAATGATCGGGAACGCTGTAGTTAGATCAGGCTGGATGTCCACCTCCATGACCATTGGAAAGCCCCTGGGAAGGGCTCTACCAAAAGCCCCGACCAACTTCGCCGCAGTAGCCTAGGCCAATTAAATTACTGTTCACACCAAGAAGGGGATGTGAATGTCAGTTAATGTGGTTAGGGGATGGAAGTTGTGAATTCCGTAGAGAAGACATACAGAGGTCAAATCCATGGTATCACTATTGGGCTGATGTCATCGAAACCCTGAGACGAGGCCCCCCGTATATGGTTGGTAGGTATGGACACTCCAGGGGAGCCGCCATGACTGTCCCAGCCCTTCCAAACATGGAAGTTGATGCAGCCACGGGCATGGATCCAGAAGATCCCGTGTCGGCAACCATTGAGTGGCGGGAATGAGGTATATTCACAAGGTCCTCCTGCACAGTGCAGATGCTGATATGGAATCCAGAGTAACCTAAGGGAAGACTCTAAAAAAGGAACATGTGGTTTTACCTCAAGAGCCTCCGCGAAATCTTCAATATCTGAGGACTGATCACCGACTTCACCCTCCTTCGGTGTACTTTCTCTACCAGCCTCGTCTCCCCAGGAGGACTCGTCCGATTCATCCGGATGGGGGAAGCGCTCCCTAAAGTCATAGGCTGACAGTTTCAGAGGGACCGTGCAACCCAGCAGTACACTGAATCGGTCTATAAATGGGTTCATGGCACCCCTGGAGTGGATAAAGTCTTCCAGATTTTCTATGTATTGCTCTGCCTCTGCCTGGGATACTGCAAAACCAGCCTTAATAGGGCCAATTCCCGGTAAGTCTATCTCAAAGAGGTTAGGGTGATACCATAACTCAGATGGGCCGAGAAATTTCTGGTTGATACCTCAGATGTCCCTGGCCTCCGAGAAGACAACATTCTCTTACATATCAATGTGGTGCAACCCTTTCCCTGGGGCCTGAGTAGAAATCCTGCGGAATCCCCTCAATGGCCGCCCCTCTAGATGACTCTGTTCTCTTGGGACCACAGGCTCCTCTGCCACTGCCGGATCTTCTACTGCTGCTCCCCCCTCAACTGGTGCGGGTGTCACCACTACAGTAGCTCCACCACTACGGGATTCCCTTATCGCCTTCTGGCCTCAGCCCCGAGATCGGGGAAGCTCACCCTCACTGACCAAGACGGTTGGACATTTCAGCATCTCCCCTGGATAGGCCGCCCCCCAGCTCTGGGAATATTCTTTTATCATCCCACGAATTGTAGTCTGCATATGCAATACAATCCACATCATCCCATATTCTCGTGTGAACATGATCCACATCTGCCTCATCACACATGGGTGCTCCTCATAGCGCACCCCCAGGTAGACCTGTGGGGTCAGCCGCTACAGGCATTGGAATTTTCTGGAAAACCATTGTGGGGTGTATGGATCTCGAGACACTCCCTTTCCACTAAGACCCCACCTCAAAAGGCTAATAGGTAGGATTGGTGCTCTTCCGTTCCCTGGACATCATCCATGATGGCCCCCGTCGGCTGCGGGAATCAGTGGAAATTGAATTCCTCCACCCTACATACCCGGTTCAGAAACGATGGTGTGGTCATCTTAGTCAGAAATCTCCCCACAGTGTTCAAGATCAAGGGACGGAACCCTGGTGGAGAGATGGGGCTTGGATAGTCATAAATCCCCCTGATTAGATCCGCCATCCATCCATATAGGAGGTGGAATGGCCCGCATACCCTCTGTGGCCTTTTCCACTCACTGATGTGCCACAACATTTTGTACAACTTGGTGAGCATCGGGATCCCCAGGTTGAACCGTCCTCCTGTCACCAATGTGGACGCCATGATGAATGTGCTTGTCCGCACTCCCATGTTTGTATCCCTCACCGGTAGGATCCGACCACATATGAGAGCTGCAATGAATGTTGTTTGCCTAACTATTGGTCGTTGTTCAGTGCTGACACTGAACTCAAGGCCTTCCACCAGCTATACTCCAGCAGCCGCCATTATGAGTTTTCCTTACTCTGGGCCCCCTTTGGGAAAGTTCAAATCATCTCTTGGAACTTCCTATTTTCCAGGAAGTTCAGAAACTTCTAGAACCAATGCTTGAAGTGTACATCCCTCACGGCCTCCTTATCCTCCCCGGGCACAAGCTCCATCCATTCCATCACCAGACGCGACATCTACTCTGGATCCTCCCATGCACCCATAGGTGGGAGGAATTCGTCATACATCTTCCCTAGTTTCGGGACCGTCGAGATCTAATGCACGTCCCATAGGCTGATGTCGACCTCCCCATGATGTAGGTGGAAGGAATTGGTCCCTGGTGACCACCGGCTCAATAGCTCTGTCATTAACTACTTCGGCTGGTAGATATGGAACTGGGAAGCCCAAGCTACCTCATATAGGCCCACCCTTTTCTGCTCCGCTCTGAACTCCTCACACGAGGCACCTACCCAGTAGGCCCAAACCCAATCGTATGTAAAGTTTCCTCCCTGGCACAGGTCCCATCCCTCAAACCACCCCTTCTTCAGGTTCCCCAGTGTCGCTTTAAGGATGGTTCAATATATGGGAGGGGACAAATCTAGTTTCAATTCCCACCCATTGACATTGTTCAGATGATTGTAATGTCATTCAGTGGTGATAGGCATGAAGTCCTCCCGGGCATGACCATCGGGCCCCCTGAACCATCAGTGCTGACACGACGTGCTCCAGAACCAGTAAGTTGGATCATCCCTACCTGCTTCATGAATGAGGACATCAACCCTCAGCCAGTAGCCATACAAGGGAAACCTAATACAAAGAGGGTAGTTCATCTGACTCTCCGACAGTAGATCCACCAATAAACTATGGTTAGAGTGGGTCTGGACTAGCTCTCATAGGCCCAGACTGTTCGCCATTTCATCCCTTCGGGAGGTATCCGCAAGGACCCCCTGGGAAGCTTCTTGGTGGGCCATTCATTCTAGAGCTATGATGTTTTTTTTGCTGGTTCGTGAAGATCGTTTCCAAAGCACCTTTGCGAAGCCTGCTCGTGAAGACTATTCATAGGGCACTGCCTCGACGTTCAAAGCTGGATCAAGGAGCACAAACGTTGAGTCTAGGACTCACTATGTGCTGCGATGACCTGATTTGTAGTGATCACTCGCGGAGTATGCAGAGCTTCTCGAATCGAGAGTGTAAGAAGACAAATTCGTAGAGAAGGTAAAGGGTAAAAGAGAGGGCACACCCCTTTTTATAGTCGATGGACTTTGGAGCTTCGCGGTGCATCCAATTCGCACGGAGCTTCTCGGCGCGCTCGACCCCCGCATTCCTGATCTGTCTCGCGAGCCCTCTTCGCGAGTCAGTACCACGAACGGCCAAATATTTTGGAATTTTTCCTCAGACTTCGACCCTTGAACTCACCGCGGCTCCAAGTTCAAGTGGGGGCATTTGTTGGTGTGAAAATTCAGAACAAAGAAGAGGCCCAAAGATGGCCCCACATACTACCTCGCGAAGCCACTTCACGGAGTCCCCCCAGCACTACGACCGCCACGAAGAAAAGGAGGTGGGACACTTCGAGAAAAAATTTGACATTCGCGAACCCGTAGCAAAGAAAAGGAGGTTGCACGCTCTATGAACGAATTTGATATTCGTGAGCCTACCGTGAAGAAAAGGAGGCGGGACGCTCTGCTAACCCATTTTATGTTCGTGAACCCTCTAAGAAGCGACCAAGTTCCTCTTCGCACTGCTTCATCTCCACTCCATGGTGCCTCTTGCCTATAAATACCAGGCTCCCCCTGATCCCAATGGATGGAAAATCTAACCTTTTGGCTTCCCAGCTCCCGAATCGCAAAGCATCCGTCCGCTCTGCGAACAATGAGCTGTGAAAGGTACTTATGCTCTGCGAGGTGCCTCCCCTTCATCCCATTTTGATCCCCACTTCCGAGAGGGATACCCATTGCGAAGCCTAACGGTCTTCACGAATGAAGGGGATCCGCAAGGGGACCCAGGTCGTCGCGGAGCATTTATGCTTCCTGAAACACCCTTCATGTACACATAATAAACATGCTAAGGCAGGGTCACTGTAATTTGCGAAGCACATTGCTTCCCGACACCTTTCTTCGCGAGTAACCTTTGCTCCGTGAGGCTGTTCTCTGCGAATTCCCTTCAACATCATTATGCACCTCCCATTTTCACCTTCGCCCCGTGATAAGGCTAAGGAACCCCACTTCGTGAAGCACACCCCTTCAAAAGTGCCCTCCGTCATGCGGAGAAAGAGAGGTCCACAAGGCCCCTGCCTACAGATCCGTCTACTTGGAAAATCCTTTTCCCATGAGACCCTCTAGGTTTTCATGATGTAAAATCAAACTCACCTGGAAGATAACGCCTGTTGTGTTGCTTTGCCTAATGCTTCTTTGCATAGGCACGTTAATGGTTGTTGCTTCTTTGCATAGCCACTCTAACATGGACCCCTCGATGGTTCACCCTAACAAACCCTCTAGCTATGGCCTTGTCGACGCCTTCCCTCCCACAGGGGGAAAAGGGTACCGATTATGTAAATCCTAGGGGGTGGAGAGAACCCGCCTCGTCCGAGTTACAGGATGTTAAACTACCAAGAACCATCGTCCTCAACACATGATGTAAAACTGTGACTTAGCCTCATGCCTCGCACACAGTGTCCCCCCAACTTGGGAATTCTCCACGCCACCTGGTATCTACAGGGGATGATATCCTCTTTATTGGAGTGGTATTTGTCCGCGGGGAAGGGAAACCATCATGGTGTATGCCCCTAGAATTTATTATAGGAGGCATCACCCCTACTCTTCCTCACTTCCTAAGTGCCAAGGCCAGCGGAGGGCGTGATATGAAACGGGGATCCTCCTTTCTTCAGTCCCAAATCCCTCTCCCGATGCACTTTGTCGCCATCAGGACTCCATCATCGAGTATGCCCCGAAACTTCTTGGGCTGCTCAACATGTAAGCCCCACTCCACTTCACACCCCATGGACACACCCTTCACGATGTTGTCATCAATCCTTTACTGCCTCTTGTTTCTCACACCGAGCATGACTCACGTGGGCTTAGATTAAGCATCAATCATTACATCGCCCCATCCCGCATGATGTTAAACTGTATTCCCAACCCCTCCTGAACTATGTTGTCTTTGACCCATGTCAAGGCATGGTATGTAGGAAGACTCCATGAGGTTCAATCCCAACAACCATTGGCCTCGACCATCATCATGTCAGTGTACCAAGCCCCCCAATGCGATCTACGGGTCTTTGATCCATGTCAAGGCATGGTATGTAGGAAGCCTCCATGAGGTTCAAGCCCAAAACCCATTGGACCCCAGGTCCATTATCATGTCGGTTCACCAACACACCCTCCTGAACTATGAGGTCTTTGATCCATGTTAGGACATGGTACATAGGAAACCTCCACGAGGTTCAAGACCCACCATCTTGGGCCGCCTCAGAGCATAATCCCCAAATTCCCCCATCCATCATGACGTTAAATTGTACACCCGAACTACGGGAAATTTAATCCATGTCAAGGAATGGTACATAGGAAGCCTCCATGAGGTTCAAGACCCACCATCTTGGGCCGCCTTAGAGGGTAATCCCCAATCCACCAGAACTATGAGGATTTTGATCCATGTCAAGGCATGGTACGTAGGAAGCCTCCACAAGGTTCAAGCCCAACAACCATCGGACACCAGGTCCATCTTCACGTCGGTTTTCTGAAACACCCTCTTTAACTACATGGTCTTTGATCCATGTCAAATCATGGTACGAATGAAGCCTCCACGAGGATCAAGACCCACTATCTTGGGTCGCCTCAGAGCGTAACCCCCAAACGCCCCATCGCGAACTATGAGGACTTTGATCAATGTCATGGAATGGTATGTAAGAAGCCTCCCTAAGGTTCAATCCCACCACCACCTGGTCGTTCCGACCCCCTTCACATTGGTTCACCCACGTCCTGCATGATGTTAAATTGTATTCTCCATCTGAACTACGTGGTATTTGATTCTCCGCCACGGGGATACGTAAGAAGCCTCCATGAGGTTCAAGCCCCCATCACTCATGTATCATCCTAACCATTACCTCGATCCTATGTGTCTCGGGAAGATCATCCCCAAACCCAGATGTTCCACTTCCTATGGGTCCCATCCATTCGTCCATTATCACGGTTCTCCTCCTCAAGTGCCCTCTAGTTTCATCGAACTACGCAGACTTTGATTCCCTGTCATGGGGATATATAGGAAATCTCTTCAAGGTTCAAGCCCAAAACCATCATCCATCTTGGTTCTTACCAGGGCCACCACATCCCAGTGAGGTCATGCCACCTCATTCCCTTCCACAGCATTTGGGAGGCCACCCACGTGCTGGCCCCAATATCGGTGTTCCCTCCAAGGGGTTCTTCAATCTGATCCACTCTAGGCAGTGTTCTAATAAGCCCGATATGTCTCTATAATGTATCATATTTTTCCATGTATTACTTTTAAATATTATATATAATTAATACGAGACTGGGCGTGAAAGAAGCACATCATTCTGAGGCCTAGTGAGCCCAAAATGGTGGTTTGAACTTTTTAAGTTAAGTGAGTCGGTGCTCGTGCGTGAGTGTGGAGGTTTCCAAAAGGATGCCCGAATTAAAAACCTGAGGACACCGTTGCGTCTAGGGTGACAAATTTACCTAATGATGTGCCTAACCTCGACAGGCATGGGTCATCAGAAAAAGTAAATTTTTTGGACGTTTTAAGTAAAAAAATAGAATAAATTTATAAATGCTTATTTTATTTTTATGGAAACATACTTTGCAGCATGGCGATAGGGAAATGGTTCCGTTAATAAATGACAGGTTATAATGACTCAAAAATATCAAGGTGGACTCATTAATGCCGTAGAATTATGAGATTCCATTTTCGTTCCCTTTTTATTAGGATAATGGGATTCTAATCATTAGAAGACGATTGAGAGAAATCTCTGGTGGATCCGCAGAGCCCTGGAGAAAACCCTCAACGACGAATGACAATAGATCGAATTTGAGAACCATTGATCCAACAAATTTGGAGGATCTTGATGATGATGGTAGCATGACACCTTCATCAACGATCAATCCCCATTGAGGTAGGAGTTTGTTATTTTAATCCTTTCCCCGTTTTTGAGTTTAAACGATGAACGCAGATCAACCATGAACAAGTTGACCCGCAGATTCGTACGTTCTTGTGGGAGGGATTTATTTGGGATCATTTGGGGGATTGATTCCATGTTGGTTTATTGTTATTTATTTTTTTCTCCATTTAGGCCTATTAATGGGATCAGATCAATGACATGATGAAGGACGGCGGAGGTTCGTTCCTCAAATTTGTTTTATTGGATTTTTCTTCCCTTTTCTTTCACACGTTCTTCAAATTCTTCGCGGGGCGATGAACAAAAGATTGTTGTGCGTACATTATATGACACAACGATACGAAGTTGAGGAATCAACACCACAACGACCTTGCAAAGGTGCAACGATGATGTCGGACGACGAATCGGGCCAGATCGAGAAGGGTCATTCTTCGAGCGTTCTTCATGCAGGACGGTCCAAACAAGTTTTTGGGACCGATCATAGGTCTGAAAACACCTGAAGCAGCTTCATAGTGTTGGGGCAACCAAAAACTGAGAGTTTTGTGGTGATCGGACGGTGGGATCGACGATCGGGGCGGCACGGGAGGCGCGCCAGTGAAGAGTGCCATTTCTGGAAATTTCCAGAGTACACGACGTGTACTTCCGAAGAACACGACATGTAGTGATTGTGTGGTGGATAGGGTTTCAGGGGTCAGAGAGGAATCACACAGCATGTGACCCTGGCCACACATCAAGTTAGACTTTCCCCAAAGCTCAAAATGTATCATGGGAAATACACAGACACGGGATGAACTACACGGCTTCAGAACACAGCGTGTAGATCATGGCAGAGGTGGCTACATGGGACTCGACGTGTAAACAGGGGGTACGTGGACATGGTATGGAGTACATGACTGTGTAATCCATCACACGGCCAGGCGAGGCCAGTAACGTGGGTCACCTCGTGTACCGATTACACGGGTTAGAGTACACTGGTTGAAGACAGTGTACGGACACATGGCATGCGTACACAGGGCCGATCTCGGGCACTCGGACATGGCGTGTACACATTACTACATGCCGTGTACTAAATCTTCTACACGACCAGCCTTATGACACGAGCCATTGTACACGGGCAATACCCGGGGTTAGACAACACTGCGTGTAACCTTTCTAAATTCCATGTAATTTTTAGAAAAAGGCAGGGTCTTCATGTTCACCATATCTTGAACATCGTTAGTTTGGGTTAGTTCCCCTTATTCTCGTTCCCCTGAAGGTTAAGCATCATTTCCTTCTACAGGAGTATGATCCCTTAAATAGGACTTTCTGTGATAGAGTTAACATCCCCCCGAGAGGCCTGGAGTGAGATACTCCATCCATTCCTAACCCTAGGTAGAGTCAAGCATCGACGTGGCCAACTCTACCAGGCGTTGATCCTCTACCTAGATGTTGTATCCCCTAGCTGGTGAATCCAGATGAGTCACAGTATCCGTCATGGCCCTGGTAGTGATCCTCATCTGTGTATCTTGATCTTTACCACTCATGAGTGTTTCTCCCATAATTAATGCTTATATCTATCGTGATCCTTCCCACTCAAGAGTGTGTCTACCGTAATGAGTGAATCTACCTCTCGTGGTAGTTCCCAACGAACGGTGCTTCTTGGACGGATGTCATCAAAGCTACTAGACTCATGGAGTGTGTCTCCCATAATGAGTGCTTCGTGGAATATTTGAATAGAATCTCTAGACGAGGTATGCAATTCTGTGACTTGCCTCTAATACCACTCTGTCATGACCCGTCCCAGTGGGGCCCACTCCGAAACTCCACAAACCCGCCACTAATAGGCCGGAGGCTGGTGACTAGCACCGTGTAGGAATATTACTAACTTGGGAGGAATTGCCTAAGTCATGTACACCCGCACACATCTCCATGCCCACAGTGCTGAAAAGTAAAAACCACTAAGGAACAAAATTGCATGCATACTACTAAACTGTTGTGCTCTAAAGGGGGGGTGGTGATTTTAACACCCCAAAATGATAAAGGGTTAAATGACCCAATGATATGACTCATGTAAAAAAGTTTCACCTTGATTTTTGGGAGCCTGTCTGATTAGAACTCCACAGTTAAGCATGGTTGGCCTGAAGTAGTGATCAGGATGGGTGACCTTCTGGGAAGTTTCCTTGGGTATGTGCGAGTGAGGGAAAAGTACACTGGAAAGTACAAGTGTTGGACTATGGGGAATATCATTAGTCAGATGACCTCTTCGAGCATGTGGGTGGGCCCTAGGATGGGGCCCACGTGACTACAGTGTAACTAGTCGGTGGGGCCCAGATGTTACATTACCAAAACTACCATCAGAGATCCTGGTACATCTTTTCCCCTCCAGGATGTATCGACAAGGGGGATATATGAATCTCCCTCATGAAATCCTTTTTCAATTCCACTGGTACAACAGTGTGTCCTCTGAAAAGAAGTACATGCTCCCCACCTTGTGAATATCCATCAGGAGCCTCTCATGTTGATAACTGAGCAGGTAAAGCCACACAGTCGACATCCCCAAGTTGTGCCTTCATAACTCGCTGTAAGAATGGATGGGTAACAACCATCGACTGTAGATAAGTTGTATCATCTCCATCCACGTAGGGTAACAGTAACGTGGATAACTGTTGTGTCGCCTCACTCAATAGTTTTGAGCTCGACCTTCTTCTAAGAGTATCCTCCACCTTGTTCACCTTTCCAGATACTGTTCAGAGTTGGATAAGTGGCATACCACCTTTCTCTACTGCCACAACTTCATTGGGTACATGATGTCTTCCACGTGTCACAGCTGAGGAGGTACATGCATGACCCATCACACATCATTGACTGGGGCGATCTGGACATCGAGGATGGAGTGACCTTTGCTGAGTCCCCAGTGGAGAATGAGGATTGGCAGGAGAGGATCCTTCATGGGTGATCGATTCTCTTGGTGCATGTCTAGTGGTAGCATGAGAATCTTCAGGAGAGCATGTGGGAGCGGGAGGCCCAGATCCATGCCCAGTACCCACATCTTTTAGAGTAGCCTTTGTTTTGGCTTTTCGGGGATGTAAAGCCCCAAGGTGGGGAGAATGTAATGTCTTGGATTTTTTCAAATATTATTTTTAAATATTATATGGAATTATTATGAGACTGAGAGCGAAAATAACACATCATTCCGAGTCCCAGTGAGCCCGGAATGGTGGTTCGAACTTTTTATGTCAAGTGAGTTGGTGCTTGTGTGCTAGTGTGGAAATTTCCAAATGGATGCCTGGATTAAAAACATGAGGGCACCATTGTGTTCTGGGTGACAACTTTACCTAAGGATGGGCCTAACCTCAATAGGTGCGGGTCGATGGAAATAGTTAATTTTTTTGGATGTTTTAAGAAAAATAAAAATAGAATAAATTTATAAATGTTTATTTTATTTTTATGGAAACATCTTCTGGTGCGTGGTGATGGGGCAACAGTTCCTTTAATAAATTCCATGTCATAATAACTAAAAAATGGAAAGGTGGACTCATTAATTCTACAGCGTTATGAGATGTCATTTTCATTCCCTTTTCATTAGGATAATGAGATTCTACTCGTTGGAGGACAATTGAGAGAAATCTCTAGAGGATTCTCAGAGCTCTGGAGAAAACCCTCAACAAAAAATGACAATGGATCGAAGTCAAGAACCGCTGGTCCAATGAATTTGAAGTATCTTCACAACAACAGTAGCGCGACACCTTTTTCAGCAATCGATCCCCATTGAGGTAGGGGTTTTTTATTTGAATCCTTTCTCTCTTTTTTAGTTTAAACGATGAATGCAGATCAACCACGAACAGGTTGACCCACATATTCATATGTTCTTGTGGGAGAAATTTCATTAGGATAATTTGGGGAATTGATTCCATGTTGGTTTATTGTTATTTATTTTCTGCTCCGTTTAAGCCTATTAATGGGAGAGGATCAATTACATGATGAACTACAGTGGAGGTTCGTTCCTCAAATTTGTTTTATTGGATTTTTCTTCTCTTTTCATTTGACCGTTCTTTTCGGGGTGATGAACAACGGATCGTTGTGCATCTGTTATACGACACAAATATCCCAAGGTAAAGAATCAACACCACATCGACCTTGCAGAGGTGCGATAATGATAGAGGATGACGAATCAGGCCGAGTAGAGAAGGGTTGTTCATTGAGCGTTCCTCACACGGGAATATCAAAACATGTTTTTAGGACCGATCGGAGGTCTAAAAACACTGGAAGCAGCTTCGTAGTGTCAGGGTGATTAAAACTTGAGATTTTCATGGTGATCAGTCAGCGGGATTGACAATCGGGGCAGCACTGGAGGTGTGTCACTGAAAAGTGTCGTTTCTAGAAATTTCTAGAATACACAGTGTGTACTTCCAAAGAACACAATGTGTAGTGCTTGCGCAGTGGCTAGGGTTTTGGGGGTCAGAGAGGAATCACACGGTGTGTGAACCTGGTCACCCAGCGTGTTAGACTTTCCCCAAAGCTTGGCGTGTATCTTGGTAAATACACGGACATGAGATGAACTACAAGGCTTCAGAAAAAGTCCTATACAGCCTGGAAGAGGCCGCTACATGGGACTCGGCATGTATCCAGGGGGTACGCAGACATGGGATGGTGTACACGATTGTTTACTCCATCACACGGTCAGGCGTGGCAAGTAACGCGGGTTTGCCTGTGTGCCGATTACACGGGTAAGAGTACATGGTTTGAAGACCATGTATGGGCACATGGACAGCGTACACGAAGATGATCACAGTCACTCAGACACGGTGTGTACACAGTACTACACACCGTGTACTAACTCTTCTACCCAACCTTCCTTATGACATGAGCCATTGTACACGGGCAGTACCCAGGGTTAGACAACACAACATGTAACCTTTTTACATGTCGTCTATTTTTTTTGAAAATGGAATGGTCTTATTGTTCAATGTATCTTGGAAATCTTTCGTTTGGCTTAGTTCCCCTTATTCTCATTCCCGTGAAGTTCAGGCATTGTTTCCTTCTCTAGGAGTATGATCCCTTCAGTTGGACTTTCTGTGATAGAGTCGGCATCCCTCCGAGATGCCCGGAGTGATATCCTCCATCCATTTCTGACCCTAGGTAGAGTCAGGTATCGACGTGAACAACTCTACTGGGTGTTGATCCTCTACTTAGCTGGTGTATCACCTAGCTGGTGAATCCAAATGAGTCGCGATATTTTCCATGGCACTAGTAGTGATCTTCATCAGTGTATCGTGATCTTTTCCACTCAAGAGTGTGTCTCCCTTAATGAGTGATTCTATCTTTCACGATCCTTCAAACTCAGAAGTGTGTGTCCCATAATGAGTACATCTACCTCTCGTGGTGGTTCCCGAAGAACAGTACTTCTCGGACGAACGTCATCCGAGCTACCAGACTCATGGATTGTGTCTCTCGTAACGAGTGCTTTGTGGAATCGTCGAACGGAATCCCTAGACGAGGTACTTGGTTGTGTGACGTGCCTCTAGACTGTGGGTCAGAGTTTTGAGTATATCTGGTTGGTGTTGCTATGTGATTTGTAGACATATAATGCAAATAGCTGAATATACCTTTGCTTTGTTGCTTTGTGGTTTTGGGGTCCTCTACTGAGTATTTTTATACTCCCCCCTACACGGGCTTTGACCGCACATCTCATGTATTGTGAAGATGAGCTGCCTTTTGACAGAGTCCAGGGCGGACCAAGACAGGACTGAGCATTCTGAGTTCCCTATAGGATGAGGCGTTCCTACAGCTACAAGAAGCAGTCCAAACACCTCTTTGTGTTCACAGGTTGGACTTTGTAGTTTTTAGACTCTTGTTTTGGTGGGCTTGTATTTCTTTTGGCCCAATTTACATCCAAAACCTTACTTTCCATTGCACTCTGGTGGTTGGGTTTAGTAGTATGCATGAATTTTTGTTCCTTAGTGGTTTTTACATTTCCGAATTGTGGGCTTGGAGATGTGCGTGTGCGTACATGTACTTAGGCAATGCCTCCCAGGTTAGTAATATGCCTACTTAGTGCTAGTAACCAGCCCCTGACCTATTGCAGGCGGGCTTGGGGAGTCGCAGCATGGCCCCCACTGGGACAAGTTGTGACAGCCTCCGCTGGATGTTAAACATGCGGCATACCCCATGTTAAACATGGGATGTTGAATAAAACCTGAGATACATGCCTATGACATACAATTCCCCGCGTTCGATGTGGGATTCCTATGGATTCTGTGCCCTCGAGAAGCCCCATAACATGGGACAGAAGAGAGACACACCAATCCCCAGTGTCCAGACATGCTAGTGATGCCCAGTGTGACTAATCCCCTAACTGAAGGATGCTGCCCTGACCGGAACCATTGGAATGTACTGACAGAAGCAGCGTAATTAACTAGTGTCCATAAAGATATGGCGCCGGGAAGAGTTTAACGAACAACATATTAAATATATGAGGGAGACCCGGACTAGGTGACGAATTTTGAGGAGGAATCCACGGAAGGACGAACCGACATCCCATTATCCTGTTTCGATCAAGGAGCAACCATCCCTGAACAAGGAACGGATGCCTCCTACCATTGGAAAGCGGGAATGCGAGGTTACAAAGCTGCGCCTATCGCACTCAAGCAGACGGACGCACCTGCCCCAACGATAGCATTGGAAACAAAGATAATCATGGGAGGATATGAGGTCAAATCATTCCAATCATTAAGATTCAATTTTGGTCAGAAATATTTTGGAGGAGCCTTAAGGTAAACTATTTAAGGAATTTATTATGTTGACGTTTGGATGTTATTAAATAATTCATTCTATACACCTTATTTTTGATAAATATTTATAGGGTAATGGAATGAATTATGTATCTTATGATGACTCATATACTTTAGTAAAGAAGAAAATATTAAAAATATTCATTTAATATGATAAGGGTTGAAGGTGAAGTTGGAAAAAGAACAGAAATATGATTAAATGTTACTTATGATATAAAAGAAAGTTGATCCGTATATTTATTTTTACATTTGAAAATATTGATTTCCTAAGGATGGTATCTTATTTATTGGAATTTCCACTGAACTTCTCTTTATTCCATGATGTGTTCCATGTATCTTTCCTGATGAATTACGTATTTTTTCCTTCATATATACTAAACTCAAAGGTCATACCTTTGAAGCATGATATTTCTTATAAGGTAAAACTTCAAGGTATTTTAGATAAAATAAATTACTATGAAACAATACCACTCATTGGGTCTATGTTTTGTGGTAAACCCAATAGTATGAAAAGTTAAATAGGAACCAGAAGATGTAATGAGGCAGAATTATCCAGAGTTTATGGTACTAAATTGATGAATTTTGAGTGATAAATTCATTTAAAGCATGCCATAATGTGAAACCCTAAGAATTTGTATAATATTTTTTAAAAATAAACTTATTTTTTTCAAAAATAAATTACATTCAACTACTATTTCATCTTGTGTTACACATAACAAATATTCATAATGAAATTCGACATATTATTAATTAATTGTTATTTAATATGATAATTATCATATATTTATTGGAATTGTGTGTATGAATTAGAAAAATTAATTTTATTAAATATATGGTCTACACATGTATATAAAATGTTTTATTTGGTGTCTAGTTAACTAGAAATGAAAAATAAAACCATTTGAAAGTAATTGATTTTTTTTTTCTAAAAAAACTATTTTTCTATGCAAAAAAGTGTTCTATATAAAGAAATTATAAAATTACCATTTGTTTAATTATTTTATTGAAATTTAACTATTTTATATTCAGTAACTTATTTAATATTCATCTTATGTGTTTTACCGAAAATATATGAGAATAAATGCATTTATACACATAAAAACTATATTTTTCTAAAAATTAGATTGCTATCCTTTTATTCAATTATTTTAAAATTAATTTTTTTCACTTTTAAAAAAATAATTTAAATATTAAAAATAATTTTTTAATTATAATTTCAATTTTATCTTGGACTAAATTTTATACAATGTTCTAAAAATAAAAACTGTTGATGAATAGCGACAAATACTAGTTTTTATTAAGAATGGTCAATTCTTTTGAAGATATTTAAAAAATAATTTTTCTACGATGATTTTAAAATTAAAAATTAGTTTAATTACATATAAATTTATAAAATTTAGGTCATTTTCATCATATTAATATTTAATTTTGAATGAAAACTTTTCAAACATTTGAATCATTTCTCTTTTGGAAACAACTTTTTAATCGCGTTTCTGAGATTAATTTTATATTAATTTATACCAATTTTGTGAATGTATTTTTAATTAATGGATTCCATATTTTGAGTCATCATAATTATATTATATAATATTTTTAACTTAATTTTTTACCATAATTAATATTGAAAATAATAAAACTTTATTAAAATTTTTATGGTTAAAACGTGTTTACCAGGGGCAAAACTAAAACGATAATGGGTAAAATGACCCATAAACATGTCAGAGACCCATTTTATGGAAATATTCTATCCTTATCACCTATAAGGTTTGATAATAGTCCTTTTTGGAGCATTGTTATAAGTAAAGAACATGGGCACACCGCATTTACTTCCAATATTTCACCTGTTCCACTCAACATACTTATAAAAGGCCACCCCCTCTCCTATCTTATTAACACGTCCAAGACCATTTGGTTTTTCCAATTCATTCCCAAATAAAATATATAAAAATTAAAACTCATTTAATATTTTCATCACCTTATGACAATCAATTAGTGCAATGATGATCCCTTAATTCCAATGGAAATGTTTTTGTCTAAGATAGGATCTTATTCAATGAATAGAAGGTAAATCTAAATTTCGATGAATATATTGTTCTATTGTGGATTTTTTGAAGTTGTTATGGAATATAGATTTTTATATGAGCATTTAAGGGTGATTAAAATTATTTTTAAGTTGATCATGGAAGGATATAGGATCAAACCACACAAATATTTGGGTTTTAATTTTTGGTAGATATATTTTGGATGATCCTTAAGCTTAGCTATTTATAGATTTCATTATTTTCAATTTTGGATGTTATTGGATAATTTGAGTTATCCACCTTGGTTTTGGTAAATATTAAAAGGATTAACAAATGACTTCTATATCTTATGATGACTCTAGTGCTTCACGAAGAAAAAAATCATAATTATTATTAATTTCATATGATAAGGGATGAAGTTGAAGTTGATCGAAGAACAGAGGAAGAAATTTTACATAATATATAAATTAATGTTGAGACTTAGATATATTTTACCATGTTAAATTATTGATTGTATCATTATGGTATCTTATTTAATGGAACTTTCATTAAGCTTCTCTTTAACCAAAGATATTTTCCATATATCTTTCATGAGGATGTATATAACTTGTATTTAAAATGTACTAAATTGAGAGGTCATACCGATGAATCATGATCATTCTTATAAGGAACAAATGGTGGAGATTTTGGATTATTTAAATTTATATAAAACAAGGCCACTCACGAGGACTAGGTTTTGTGGTGGAACCACTATCTTGAGGAAGTTACATAAGAACCAGATGATGTAATAAGGTAGAAGTATGCTAAGTTACTAGTACTAATGTGATGAATTCTGGGGGAGAAATTCATTTTAAGGGGGGGTAAAATTAAAAACCCTAATATTGGGTAAGTTGTTTTTTGAAATTAAATTATTTCTTTATGAAAATTTTGATTACATGTAACACCTTGTTTATATTTTTTTATACAAAACATATAATTTTAACTAACCACTACATACAATTAAATTATTATTATTTAATATAATAATTATCATATATCTATTGGAATGGCTGGTATAATTAGGGAAAACAAATTTATAAAAATATATTTCTTACACATGTATATAAATTGAATTATTTGGTGAAAAATTACTTATAAATGAAGACATGAACCATTTAAAAATAAAATATATCATTTTCTAAAAACTATTTATCAACTCACAAAAGTGTTTTACATAAATAAATAATAAAAAATACCTTCTTTCAATTATTTTGTTGAATTATATATATTATATATTCGATAAATTATTTAATATTCATCTTATGTGTTTTTTAGAAAATAGAGGAGAATAAATCTAGTTATACAATTAAAAAATATTTTTTCCAAAAAATAGTTTTCTCACCTTTTACGAACTTATTTTAAAATAAATTTTTTTCACTTAAAAAAACAAATTAAAAAATTTAAGATAATTTTTTGAATGATAATTTGAAAATTGTCTTGGATTTAATTTTAAAGAATATTCGGAAAATAATTTTTTTGATGAATAGTGAAAATGCTACTTTTTATTAAGAAATGTCCTTTATTTTAAAGAATTTAGAAACATAAATATTATTTTAATATGGTTTTAAAAGTAAAACTAGTTAAAATATATATTTTTTAATCAAATTTATGTCATTTTAAATATTTTATTATTTAATATTAAAATAAAAAAATTAAACTTTTGAAACATTTTTCGATGGAAGACAGCTTTTTCATCATGTATGTGATATTGATTTTAAATTAATTTTTACTAATTTTTGGAATGTAATTTAGAAAAATATATTCCATAATTATAATAACAATAATTATATTATCTAATATGGAAGAATTACTGTTTGGCCATACTGAATAGAATAAATAGTAAAAAAGAATTAGCACAGTTGAGGTTAAAATGAGTTTACCAGGCGTTAAACTACAATGATAATGAAAACAATGACCTATAAACTTGTAAAAGAGCCATTTTATAGACATATTGAGACTTTATAATTTATAGGTTCAATAATGAACCATTTTAGATCCTTTTTTCAAAGAAAAAACATTGGTACACCTTATTTTTTTGATATTTCCATGTGTTCCACTCACCATACTTATAAAAGGACACCCCATATCTTCTCATATTAACACATCCAAGAACCTTTGGTTTAGCCAATACCAACCCAAATTTATTCATTACTTATATACCCACATCCTAGAGTCTTTTTTGAGATCACAAATAAAATCTAGTAAGGATTTAGGTTAAACCTAAAGTGGTTATCTGAAGAAGAGGTAAAGTTTTTAACTATTAGTTTTTGTTCTACTTATTCTTTTAACTCCTTCAAATAATTACAATCCAATATAAAATTAAAAAAACTGGTATATCCTATATAAATATATTTTATTATATTAATTTTTTAAACTATATCCATCTCTAGTTCCATCAAATGGGACATAAAATCAGCATTCGTGTGTATGGTGAACTACCACCTCATGAACTAATGTCATTCATTTTCTATCACCACTTCTAAAAAATAGATATAATAATGGATTTAATAATAATATAATATATTATTTATATTATTATTAAACTCTAATTAAAATTCTATATACACCTTCTTACCTACAAACTTGTTAGAATATAATAACATCACACATCTGTACGATAGACAACTGTCTCGTGAGCCGATGTGATGTGTTTTTCATTTCTATTTTACTTGTATGGCAGTAAAGATATATTATATATATATGTGTGTGATATTTGTAACATAATTATACTTATATACTTATGATATCACATATACCTTCTTATTTTTCATTCCATGTGGTATATGATTATGTCGTCCGTGTAAACGACCGACTACCACCTCTCAAAGTGATGTGATCCATTTTTTGCTGATTATATTCATGGAATGCAATTTGGATAAATTTAATGAATATATTAAATATAAATGACATGAAAATTATTATTTAATGGTAATATGTTATTTATATTTCTTTCATTTCATCCATAATGAAAATCTAAATAGCATTCATGCGTATGTATGGCCTACTGCCTCCATAGAAGGTGTATTTAATTTTATATATATATAATTTAACAATTAATAAAAATACATAAATAATATATATATATATATATGATATTTATATCATGGATAAAATTAAACTATGATAAAACCATGATCAAATAATTATCAATGAGAATAAAAAAACAAAACATACATGAAAAGAAATGTAGTTATTAATCAAAATATGATTTTGACAGATAATTGTTAAAAATTAGAAAATAAAAGGTCATAAGTAAATCATATAAGGTATTATGGATATTTAAAATTTTATAATAACCTTATAATAAACATACATGATATTTGAATGTAGATAAAGGCTGGTATGAATTATGGTAAGGGATTTCAATCTCAATTTTTACTTATGTGATAGACATACCTTATTCACCATATATGTCATTTATGTAGTTTATTTAATAAAAATGAATGTATTTTTTTTATTATTATTATAAAAATTATGGGCATATAAATAATGTTTTTAAAATATCTATTTCATGGGGTGTACAGTTCAAAAGTTACGAAAGCAGTAAGATATTTTCATCTCAACTTCCCTTCTTTGAGACATATGTTATGTTATGAAACTATCATATTTTATGAGGTGTATATAATTCCCCTACAAACTATTACATCATGAATCTACTTATATTCAGGATATTCAATGTTTCATTTGATTATATTCATTAATGGGGTTTAAGAGTAAAATTTTTCCAATGTGGTAAGGGTTTGATGTTACAATCATACTGTTTATCATGATTGTTTATGATTATGATTTATGTGATGAAATATTATGAACTATTTCTTAAAAAATTCATGATTTATATTAGTTTATTTTTATTTTTTTTAGAATACTTGTTTTATATTCCCTTTACTCTCTTCATATAGTAATTTTTTGAAACAAACTTCTTTATGAAAAATAGATGTTATTTTTCTCCTCAGTCAAAAATCAATTCTCATCCAAATTGATGTTTTCTAAAAATGATGTCAAAAATGATCTAAAATGATCTAAAATGATCTATGTGATTTATTAAAGTAACTTTTACCCATGTTATACTTTAAAAAAACTTTTAATATCAATTTTCAAGTAGTTTTTAAAAAAACATAATCATTCGGATTTTAAAAAAATGTGAAAGGAATAAATTGTCTAATGAAAATGGAATGAATGGTATTTTCCATCATGAAACTAAAATTATAAAATATTACATTATAATTTTATAATTTTATCTTAAATAGAAATACATTGACAATTATTTGTGTTTTAAAAAGAAATTTTCATAGTGTAAAGGTTATTTTCTTCAAGAAATTCTCCAACTAATCATTCAAAATCACTTTCCATTAATTATGAAATCATTTAATGTTTCTATTTATTTACTAGGAAAGTGATTAAATTTTACCATATTTATTCATTTTATGGATGGTTTATGTTTATTATGAAAATTAATTTAAAAAACTTGTTTCTTTTCTATTCGTTATGCTAAAAGGAAAAGTCTTTTGACGAACATTTATTTTCATGGTTTTTAATTTTATGGCGTAGAATAATGGAGGAGAGCTACGGGAGTAATTCCGTGAGGCCTTCCCCCCTTCGGTGATGGTGGTATCTCCTATATCAGTCCCTCATCCACCTCTGGGAGAGGGACCTACAAAACCCTTCACTTGAATGGATCAATCTTTCTCTTCCTTCTCAAACCCTGAGTTGTTTCCCTCGTTTCCTCGTATTTCTCTTTTCCCTAAAGTCTTGGACTGATAAATGGCATCCCGAACCTATAAATCTCAACATCTGAGTTCAATGAGGCTTCGAGGATGATGAATCTCTCCCAGATTGCGCACTTCAAGCAGCGGCATCCCTCGGTGGATTCATTTTACAGGTACATATCTAGGTCATGGGGTTTATAGGATAGAGATACAGTGAGTCTACTCAATTGTAGGCATTTTAGGATTCAATTCACTATATAGGATGAATTAGTTAATTCATGGTCCAGTGCCCCACGTAGCTACGACAGTCTTCAATCTTACCTCTTCTGTTGGTCGTTTGACTTCCACATGCATCGTGACTAACCTAATGCAGTGGTTTGGGATAGTTTTCCACAACTCCCTTTACCATTTCAGAACCTCAGAATATTGAGAATTCTTGGGAACCTTGTATGTATATTTCTGTGTGCTGATTCAATAACCAAGAAGCTCTATCACCCGTTCTATCCCCGTATATGTGTGGAACTTGATGTCTCAAAAATCCCCAGGGAGTTCCTGTGGATTACATTAGAGGGAGTGTTTGGGCACAAACAACCTGTAGTGTTTGAAGCTATGTTTGACTACTGTAATTACTATAAGAAGCTGGGTAATTCCGTGGTAGCCTGCAGACATGGGAGGATGGCTCCTATGATGGTTTCAGATCCAAGCGATGGTGGCACAGGGTTGTGTATGGGTGAAGGAAGTGGAAAATCATTGGAAGTTGAACCATTGTGCACCAAAAATAGTACTGAATATAACAAGAAACAGGAGATAGAGGCACCAAGTCATAGTTTTGGTCATACAACACAGGATTCTCTGATGAAAAAACTAGACCCCCCTCGAAACCCAAATGTAGCTTTGGTGTTTGATAGATTGAAGAGGGACCTGGGGGTGTGCATCCTAGGGGAAATGGTGAGCAAAGACACTTCATCTGACATGGGTACTAATGAGGTGGTTCCCTAGGATGAAAATGTTTCAGTACATAGTAAAGAGGTAGGGAAATAACTTATCATGCTTTTCGAAGGTAGCTCAATTGGAGGTAGCAATGATGGAGTGAAAAAGGTCCACCTGGAGGAAATGGAAATCAAAATGGTTCCAAAAAATGCATCCAATTTTTTTGAGGTGGCTTAGGGACTTTGTAAGGACCATGATTCTTTTGAGTATTCCCAGTGTCTGGAGGAATAATCATTGCAATTTCAATATATTGGATGATTTTATAATCAAGTATGAGCATCTGATATTCCAATGTAGGAGACCCTTTCATATACTAAGAAGGATATAACTCGGAGATCAAATATCAACTTCCAAAAACCTATATTAAGAGTTAGGGGATGATGATTACCAAGCCAGTGGGGAACTAATCTAGATGGATGGAGAGGATCACTCAGTGGATGTGTGAGAGACCCAAGAGGAGATGGACGATGTTCCGGACGCCTCTACTGAGCCCTAATAAGTAACTATTGCGGATAAATATCTTAGATCCTCCCCATGGGAGGACGATTTCACTACTATTGATTCATATGGCTTTATAAAAACCCACTGGAGGGGGCGACGTAGGAAGGAGTATTCTAACATACCTAGTCCTCCAATCAATTTACCTACAAGTAAGGGCAAGCCGCTCCCAAAGTCTCCTCTTACTATGAGCAACTCAGATGAGGTGGCCAACACATATAGGGACCTGGTGTCTGCATGTGATGAGGTCGGTATCCCTGCCACTCCCTCGATGAAGACGAGGGATCCTGGACAGCAACGTGAGACAATCTCTGCCAGATAACCTCACCGATATGTATCCTCCGTGCTAAAACACATGGACCTACTTTCCCACTTGGATGAAGAAATGGCAGAGAAAGATATAGATATGAAGGCATTGAAGAAGATGGGAAGAATGCTTTGTGTGACCACCACTAAGGAACAAGGTGATTGGATTGACAAGTAAGCTAGTATTCTGTTAAGAGGCTTCAATATGGGGAAGATTAAAAGGGAGGAATTCATGAAAGCTTGGGGAAACCTGGCATAGCAGTATGAAGGCATATTAAAGGGATACCCTGAATCCCTAGTATAATATATTCCCTAGATATTTTTTAGGGAAATTGATTCCAAACTGCTAAAAAATCCTCAAAAAAATCTATTCTTTCTTTTTGTGTTTGTTTTTTAGGGTTCTCACTATCCCCTTAAAAGTGTTTTGAAAAAAAAGTAATGTTGGAGTGGTTTTGATATGATGAATGTTATATGATATCGTGGAAAAAATATATATGGATTATGTGATGGGTGGGACCAATTTCTCCCTCTAATACATCAGGTAATGATGGATAACTCATAAGTAAATATGTTAAGTTTTAACTTGATTAGAATTTCAAAATATTATGTGTGAACATGGTTACATATTCACACTTTTATGTGTGAACTAGGTTATATGTTCACAATTTAATGGTTGAACCTAATAACTTTTTCAGAATGTAATGTGTGGACCTATATTTAATATCTATATGGTTATGTGTGGATGTAGTTTCATGTCCAAAAGTTTATATGAAGGGTTTCTTTCATGTCCTTAATTAAATGAGTGAACTATTTTTTTATTTATACATGTTCCTAGTGTTATAATCTTTGATGTATGCCAAAAATCTGTATCTTATGAAAATGCTATGTTCTCAAGAATCATGATCTTTTCTTCCATTAAGAAATAATTTGTATAAACTTCCATTTTTTATTCCATCTTGGTAATGTTTTACGATCCATAAAGTTTATCATACATGTCATCAATATGGGGTAGGGGATACTTGTGCATGATAGTGATCTTCTTAAGATCAATATAGTCAATGAAGATATGCATTAACCCTTCCTTCCTCTTGTAAAAAAAGAACATGTGTGCCCGTTGGTGATGCACCAATGTGTATGAATACATTATCAATATTCTCCTAGAGATTCTTCATTATATCTTTCAACTAAATTAGGTACATCCTATATGGATTCTTTAAAATAGTTATAGCACTAGGTTTGAGTTCTATTGAAAACACAAATTCCTAATTAGGGGGAATACAAGGAGATAAATTAAAAAATAATTATAAAAATCCCAAAAAAATAGGTATATATTTGTTGTTCAATTTATCCCCAACCATTCATGATAAATATCCCACTTGAATAGGTAGTAAAACCCTTATGAAAGAAGAAAATTCAATTGTATGTTCATATTAAACCTTGCGTCAAAATGGCATTATAGGTTGATTGAAAATATCAAATATCAGTTCCCTACGTGATAAATTGATATTATATACATATAGAGTTGGTTAATCCCTTAACAAAATCACATAAAATTTAACTAGAGGGGGAATTACAAGATTTTTAGGATGTGCATTCCAATAATCGTATATCATAGAGGATCTTTTTAATTGATAGAATATCATCATATGATAAAGAGTTTTTACTTCTAGCTAAATATATAATAATTTAGGTAGTGATATTATACCCTTAAAAAATTCTTTAAATATAATAGTGTGGTTTTATCCATAATCAAATAATACATTAAAAATTCTATAGTGTTTTCTATGTATACATTTCAAAACATCATTCACATGGCCCTCTATGAGAGTAGTGATCTCTTGAGCATTCTATTTGACTGTTGGATTGATATGTTATTGATTTTTATTTTCATCATTAATCCTTGTATTTATTATTATTTTTTCTATTTTTTGTACTCCTTGAAATTATAGCATTGGATTTTGGGTCTCACATTTGTTTTATATTTTTTCACTATTCCTTTCATTAAAAGGCATCCTTACATCACTCCATCATTCTTTTACTCAATGTCCATAATTTCCATAGTTAAAACATTTACTAGATACCATAAATAAATTTCCTCTATTATTCCTTCCACATTTTTAACATGAAAAATTATTACTTTTTGTTCCTCTATGGGTTTAATTTTAAAAAATCCTTGTCATAACATTTTTCACTTTTAGTATCAAAAACCATGAGAACACTAAGATTCCAAAATTTCCAATTCAATCATGGGAGCATAAAAAAATGTTCCTTCATATATATTAATTTATCTTATATCCAATTAATTATAATGAATTGGTCTCATGATAGAAAAAGAATGATCAACATTTCTTCCACGACCGATGATAAAACCATAATCATACCTTTCAAGACTGTTGAAATTTTACACATAAGTACTAACAGATTCATGGAAAAAATACTTTAGTACTATAAATTCCCTTTCAATTTTAAGGTGATGATTTTTTAGAAAATTATAATTAAAAAATTTATTCTTTAACACTCCCCATTTCATTAAGTCAATATCCACATCTTTCCACATATTATTTATAAGATCACACCATTAATCTACTTCACCTTCCAAATGATATATATCCATGACAACATTTTCATGTTATACACGCTGGAGAAAAAAGAATATTTTTTTTTCATTTTTATTGATCCATTATTTAGAAATTAGTAGAATACATTGTATCATCTTGTGTTTTTTTGCATAACGAAATTCATGATGGATTTTGAATTTTTAGTTTGGTGGATAGTGTGTTATACAAACTGAATTTTGGATTGGAATTTTAAGAGTTGTGACACTAAAATGTGTTGTTTCTAGATTTGTTTTCAGGATGGATATTTTTCTTAGGTGTTCTGTCGAGTTTTGTGAGAAAAAAATCATGAAACCTAAATATTATTGAAGGCTATCAGGGGCACACAGATTTTTTTAAACCTTTGACCCCCAAAAGAAACTGTACAACTAGTCCCGTGAAACTGGATAACTCACACGATTTAGTATAACCAAGAGAGAGGAAATACATTTCCATGCACCTAATTTTGGTTTTTGATTGTTGGTCATAGTTAGTATCTCAAGAGGGGGTTAATTTAGTACCCAATAAATTTTTTTGTTAAAAAAATGTTTAAGACAAATTCCCCTAGTTAATTTAAAAATATGGAATTTAACCAAACTAGTAGATCGATATAATTCTTGACCTCTTAATATAATTTTCAAATAATGATTAGGTCTTGAATGAAACAATGTATAATATTACTTTTACCATTGAAATCAATTTACTCAGTAAAAAAATTATATAAACACTAATTAAGTTAACTATCGAATAATTGTTTTTATTATGTATTAAAAAAAATATAGCTTACAAGTAAGATTAAAAAACAAAACACACAACAGAAATGAATATGATAGGTTCAGTCTCAGGCATATAACAAGTCCTCTCAACATGGATATCACCTACGTCAATGTAGTTTATATAAAATAAAACTTTTGATCTAAAAACTGTAGTGGGTATATAATAATAAATCCACTGTCTACGACACATAGGACCTCTTCTACAATAAGTTTGGGATTAAAAAAGATAACATGACACACAAGTACATCTTGCACTGTAATTGAGTGAAACCAAAGAAAAAAGGAGTTGCGAAGATATCAATGTATCTTCCAATTTAAAAAAAGAGATAGTGTGTATAGGTGTATAGAAATACAAATTTTACACACACTACACATAATTTAAATGAAATAAAATAGAGAAAGTAAATGTGTAGGAATAATAATGTTTATCTGTATGATAAGATATGTAGCTCATGAATCTTGAATGTAGTTTGAAGAGTATATTGAGTTGGGTTTCTGAAGGTTGTATTAGAACACATTAACTCCTTTTTTCTATAAGTTACACTCATTCATGGATGTGTAAATTTAAGAACTCAGTAATCACACAGTGAAAATAGAATTCATTATGTTATTCAATATTCTATAAGTGTACATGTGTATTTGATTATTTATTTTCATCACATCTACATCTCTCCCACAAGAGAGAGTTTTCTTCACATTTAATAACAGCATGATGAAATATCCACATGAATATAAATAATATGGATATCTTTCATCCTCAAATATAGGGATGAAATATTCTTTAATGCATATCTTTAATAGACTTAAGAACAATATTTAAAATAATAAATTGCATTAAATTTGATAATTTATTTATTAGACATATTTAATTTAAAAATAATAAACCAATATTGGTTGGTATTTAGAACGATTATAAGCCTTTAATATTGTCTGAGTCTGGTAGTGAGACACACAGGCTGTTTTTGAGTCTGGTGGTGATTCATGTCAAAATGTTTCCAAAATTAAACTATGATGAAAGGTCGTCTCAATGGTGACTAAAGTATGATTTTATGTTATCTTATGGGTATGATAAATTTTATACATTATGAAATATATATTCTAGTGGTGACACATAGCTGACAGTAGGTAATTCCAATATTTATCAAATTTTGGATCTCATCGGTGACTCATCCTTGATAGTGAATAATCTTTGGTAGAGACACATCTTCAAAAATATTATGTCTGATGGTTAGGTCTTCTATCACATTTACATTTTTTATTTCCTCGGCGAGTTTTCCTCTAGCGATGACTTATCCTTAATAGTGACACTTCCTGGTTATTTGACGTCTTTGGAAGTGAGTCTTTTTCGGACATAATCATATTTGTTCCAATATGTCTTATATTTTAAAATTATTTTATATAACATAAAACTCATTAGTATCATAATAATCTTGATTTTTTTGTCACTAAAATAAGGATTCCATCAATCTCCACATATTTGATGATCACAAATCATGGAATTTTATATAAATTGTATCAAAAATAAATCATGGTATTTTATACCTCATTGTGTCAAATGTAAAGAAGATAAACCAAGTATTGAAGATATTAAGTATATGTTATCAATAAAATAAATTAAAACACATATTATATCACATATAAGTAGATTGGAAACAATATTAAAGATAATATAGTATTAATGAAAATGAAATATAATAGTATTAAAGGAATAGATACAGATTCAAAGAAATATAAAAATATAGATAAATTTAATTAAAACTTATCCCCCTTTTGAGATTATCAAAAATTGAATAAGAAAATAAGACAATAATAGAAGTATAAAAAAATAAGAATAATCAGAAATGTTTCCATTGAGAAAAAATCAGTGACAGTATATCCACAATGTTTCAACAAAAAGTTACACAAAAAAAATTCTCAAAATAAACAAAAATTATAAAGATCAACACTTATAAGGATATGATGAGGGGTCTGGATGTGCTTTTAACTTTCCTTTATTCTAAGTAGAAGGTTCAAAATTTGAACATGAAGGAGCTAGTGGGATAATTGTAGGAAAATATAGAGGAAAATTAGTGAGATAATGAGTCTCTCTATTGATAATAAATATAATGTGTTGCACAAATTATCTAAGAGATATAGAAAAATGAAGAAATTTAATAGGAATGGGCTAATTAAGATCTCTGGTTACACCATGCCTGAAATAGTCTAGAGAAGTAGATGTAAGGGTCATATGGCATAAAAGGTTATGTCCTCATGAGATATAATTGTAGATCTATACACATCGAAAAATGGTTTCATAATGTTTATTAAATCCATGATTATGTTTCCACATATCTCCATGGAACATAAAAAACCTTTCTTCTCTTCCATAAACCATTGATTCACAAAATCCATGACATTTAACTAGATCACCTGTTCTTTGAAAGATTCTTTCATAGGAGGAATCCAATGATTTTCAACCAATAACCTAAAGTTGACATTCATATCATGCTTGGTATAAATCCTTGAAAGATAGAACATGATATCTTTGGTTATGGTTTCTATATCAGAATGTATATCCTTCATGTATTCCTTAACAATCATGTGAATTTGATTATAAATCTACTCAAACTTCCTTATACATTCTTTGAGAATATATAATTCACCACTAGAAGCATTTGTAAACTCTTCTCTCATAAGAAAACACATCATCTCAACATAAAAAATAGGATGTAGATCACTATATGAAGAGGCCAATTAAGTAAGATTCTCTACTCTCATAGTAAAATAATCCATAGAAGCAGAAAAAGAAATATACATCTCTTCCCTGACAGATTTCATACACTCAAGCTCACTAGAAAGTCTCCTATTTTGAATCTCTACATGCAAATTTGGGGAATCATTTATGGTTAAATATGATCAATTGCAAGCTCAAACAAGTTCCATTTAGCCTTTTCACTTAACTGAGTGACATGCCACACTTGATTATAAAATTTCACATCAATATTAGATAAAATAGTTTCAATGAATGTATCCAAATCACCCTTAGTGATCATATACATGAGAATAAGTGGGACAATAGGAGTATGTTATGGAGTATTAGTATCAGACCAAGTATGGACCTTAGATTAAAACCATCGCAACTTAACAATATCATCAATTTGGTCAAATAATTATCCCTCAGGATCCCATTTATCTTTAATATCAGCTCCACCATTCATTAGTGGTATCCCAAAATAACCAAAAAACATTTAACATTCTTTATACATATGTTATATGCATATATAATAAGTCTTAGCAACATAAAACTAAGAAACAATAGTTAAAACTACAATAGCTACCATAAATGAGGTTTCAATAGATCATTGTAAAATGGAAAATTTCTCAATAGTATCAGGCTATTCATCTATCTACCCTATGATAGACAACTGAACAACAACAAAAATTCATCTTCTCAATAAGAACTTGATCAAAAACTATCTGATCATTAGAAACAACTTAGTGACTCTCCAAACATGCATATTTATCCCCCTAAACTAATGCTTCCCTTTAATATCTACCATTCATGTCCACATCCATAAGTTTGTGGGTCTCTTTTATAATGTAGATTCAGATACTCTTTTATAGGGAACAAGATCCAGAGGCATTTCCACATCCCCATCTGTGATTATTCCACTGGAACCATTAGGGTAAAATTATAATCACTATCACTTCCATCTTGATAAATATTGTTATTTCCATTCCCATTTTCATATTCTTCTTCATTATGACCATTCCCATTATCCTCAGAGGATTTCTAATTGATATTAAACATATCGTCACCTATAAATAAAGCTTCATCCTCACCACTTCCTTTATTTAATTTTTTTTTCTTTTAAGGAGAGACATAGGAAGACTAAGTCCACTATAGGGAATAGTTGGATATTCTTATAAAAAATCACAGTCACTTCTTTAATCCACTTAAAATTCTTGTTCTTTATCACTAAAAATGGAATCATCTTCCTCTATATGTGAATCTTTCACCACATTTTTTTAATCCAAATGTGGATCAAAAAGGACTTTCGTTCCTGAAGGATGGTATATATGATTTAATTCACCATATTATTTTTCATCATCAACCACCAATTTCTTTTTCAATGGATTATAACATAACCTCATACTTCTGTATATTATTCAATTAATGTAGTATCCACCTCAATTTACTCCATATTTATTATCTTTACAAACAAAAAAATTGGCTTTTAATATAGAAGTAATGATCACTGGGAAGATCATAATGTTTTATCTATAGTTAGTTTTAATCATTTTTATCTTGTGAGGCATATCATATCTACAAAAATTTATCTTGTGTCCTATTTTTATACTACAGAATCAATATAAATACACATACCATTAATTGTAAAAATATCCCTTCATTGTTCAAATCATATTGTGGATGAACAAAAAAAAGAAACATGATTTCTCATTTGAGTTTGGAAGTAATTGGTCTTCATCAAACACCAACTCCTGTTAACTCAGATAATGAATATTCATAAATAAAATCATCACTAGACTTTATAATAGTCACTTGATAATCATTAAACATTCCTTCATGAATAAATTTCAATCTTTTTCTCACTACCATGAAAGAAATACAATTCTATGTCCACTAACTTGGATTCTTACCCAGTCTTTATTCAATTCAAAAAACAAATCCACATACTAATAAAACTAATATAACAACATAGGATAAAATTTTCTCCCATTTAAATTTATCAATTCCATCCATCTGTGGTTCTGTACAACTAAAATAACCAATTATTTACTTGAATGTTGCCACTATGCCCATACTCCCTTTTTGGGTACAACTGTATGATTATATAGCTCAAGATATACGGGATCAATTGCAGGAGGATGACTTGGATCTCCTTTTATTCATAGAATTAAATGACCCATCTTATAAATACACTGATTGATGCTTCACTTGGGCAATAGAAATCAGCTCAATTGGTTTGGTTGAATGTGTAGGATGGAAAATGGTTGAGAGATGAAATAACACAACTAGAATTAGGAGAAAATATTCATGAGAGTTAAATGTCTGAATTACAAAAATACTCTAATTTATATCATTTTTGAATTTAAGGATTTTTAATAAAAAAGAAATCAGAAAACATTTAAATAAAATAAAAAATTAAATAAAAATAAATAAAATAAAATAGGTGGTTGAATAATTTATAAGTGAAAAAAATTGATGAAGGAATTAGAAATCCATGGGTGATAAGTTTTAAATGGTGAGAATTTTCAGTGGTGAGAAATAACAAATAAGAGAAATCTAAAAAAGAAAGACATTCACAGTGGTGATAAATATATATCATTGAGACATTCATAGTAGTGACAAATATTTAATGGTGAGATGCTTATAATAGTGAGAAATATATAACATTGATACATTAAAAATGATTATTCCCATAAAATTAAACGTAACCAAAATTGTCCATACATAAATCATGTTTTTTGTAATTAATTATTTCATAATTGAAAGGATTAGTGAAAATATCAGAAAACTGATGTTTTTGCCAACGTATTGAATAGTGAAATCACCCTCTTGAAATTGATCTCCCAAAAATTGATATCTTACATCAATATACTTTGTTCTTGAATGTGATACATGATTCATAGAAATATAGAAGTTTTGTCATAAAAATTTAAAGGGACATATTGTAATTGATATCCATAGTATAGTAATGTGTGTTTAATCCAAAAAATTTGTGCATAGTAGTTAAATGAAGCTATGTATTTAGCATCATTATTAGATAGTGCAACATAATTTAACTTCTTACTAAACAAAGAAACTATATAATTTCCTAAAATGTTACATGTTTCAGAGGTTCTTTTTATATAAAACTAACATCCACAAAAATCAGAATTTGATTGACTAACTACGTAAAATTATTGTCTTCTTGTATAGAGAAGTCCTAAATTGGTAGTATATTATTTGTATTTTAAAATCATTTTTATAGAAAACAAGTGTGACTCATTTTGTTTTCATGAAATTGAGTAAACATAAACACACTGAACATAATTTATGGTTGGCTATATGTAAGGTAGAGAAGACTTCCAATCATACCTATATAATTGGTTTGACGCATTGGTTTCCCAGCTTCATCAAGATCCACATTACATGTTGTACTCATTGGAGTTTCACTACTCGTAGTGTTATCTTGATTAAAACATTATTAAATATCCTTATTATATTTACATTTGTTAAAAATAATAACTTCTTTATTTTGAAAGATCTAAAATCCACGAAATAATTTTAGTTCACTAATTTAACTAATTTCAAATTTATTTTCCTCATTTTTAAAAAATCAATACATACATAATATTTTGAATATCCAAAAATAATATCAACTAAATAAAATTTTAAAATAAATCATCTTTTGAAATTCATTTAATAAAAGGTTAGGATTATCTAAACCTTTTGAAAAACCATTTAAAAAATTAAAACTGTTAAGCCAATCATACCTAGATATAGGGTCTTGTTTCAAACCATATATAGATTTTGTTAATTTGAAAACATGATTTGGAAAATGGGGATTTTTAAAATCAGGGGGTTGTTGAAAAAAATATAAACTATATACACATTTAATAATGAACTCTTGACATCCATTTGATAAAATTTTAAATCTATATGTGATGAATTTGATAGTAGTATTGTAATGGATTCGAGTTGGTCTATCGATGCAAAGTTCTCCCCAATGTTTATTCCTTCTTCATGATCATACTATTGTGCAACTAGCTGAGACTTATTTATTAATCTCATGCATGATTCTTTTACCATGTTTATGAACACACATTTAGTACCTATATTTATGGTTTCCTTTGTTCAATCCATAAATTCCCATTCTTTATTTGATTAAAATTTATTGATTTGTTCGTAAATGTCTAGTACCCAAAATTCATCCTTGATTCCATCATTGATGTTATTTGGATCAAGGCGAGACAAGAATGCATGATGTTCAACATGATTTCATAGAGAATCTATAGTTTGTGTGTCTCTTTTTATATCACAGTCAACAACATCTAAATTATGATACCTAAGGGTTCTAACATCTCTAGAAAAAGAGTGTCTTTTCAAATTATTATTCTCTACCGGTTTAGGTTTATGTTCTGTAAATTCCTCAGAACTGGATTATTTTTCTAACTGTTTCATAGGTTTGGAATTTAAGTTCAAATAATAGAAATCATCCCCATCATTTTATGAAGAGTTCTTAGGCTCATGTGGGTATGTCTTATTAGATTTTCCATGAAACAATTCTTCCAGAATCCTGGTCCTTTTGTTAAAAAATCTATAATATTTAATGGAGATTGAACTACCCAAGAAAAATCACTCATCACTTTTGGAGTAAAACATGTCCATATTATCATTATTGCTATGAATAAAGACCATGAAAACAAAAACTCAAAAGTAATTAAACTTAGTCTTGCTATTATTCTGATTTTCATGATGGGTAGTTTTCAGGATATGATTAATTAAAACTCTTTTTATTATGTAAATGGTTTGTGTTCACAAAATCTTCTCAAAATTAGATATTTAAGTCATATTCAATAAGAATATTATAGGCTATTTTATGAAATTTTCTATTCTTTTTTCAATAACTCCATTCTGGTGTGGGGCCCTCAAAGAAGAGAAGTTATAACTATAGCCATTTTGTTCAGAAAAAGTTTTAAAAGTATTTATTTTAAAACTCACGGTCTTGGTAAATTATTAAGGACTATAAACTATTTATGGTTAAAATAAATCCATATTAACTAACTCAAGAGGATGAGAAGATGAAATTTCTGCCTTTTATTTAAAATAAATCATGTATTGCTTCTCTTTTTGAAATGGGTTATAGACTTTATCATTTAGGAACTATTGACATGGAATATCCTTGACTAAACCTTTATTAGTAAGATTCCTAAGTGAGTGAATATTACATTGACCTAGTTTCTTATGAAAATTCCAATATTGTGTTTGAAAGGCACTCATGTTGGAATTTTTGTTTAGAAATTAATGAATTAAGATCGAAAACATCAATGTTTTCATCCCATAAATCATTAAAAACTAAAGAATATTTTGAATAAAAAATTTAAATGAATTATTTTAAAATTTAACATGAAAACCATAATCACATAATTGTGATACTCTAGGAAAATTATACTTCAAACCATAAAAAAATAGTACAATATAAATTAATAGAATTAGTGTTACCAATTTCCCCAAAACCGATGGATTTACATTTAGAATTGTCATCAAAGCTGACATTACCACCATTAACCTTTATTAGGATATTGAAACATAAGTAGTCTCTTATCATATGAATTGATCATCCAATATCAAAATACCATATACTTATAAAGGATCTCTGCAATAATCTTCCCAACAAAAAAATTATACAAGGAATGATTTTGGTACCCAGATTTTATTGGGTCCAGAAGTTTTAGTAATCAAGAATTTAGGAACCCACGTTTATTTAATAGTTATCTAACAAAAATACTATAATATTTTTGTAATAAACACTTTTTTTGGTCCTTTTGAAAAATAATTTTCATTAAAAATTTAAGAATTTGATTTTGGTACAAATTTTCTCTTATATATTCTTCTTTATCATGGTTCATATCCTGGACCTATAGCATAATAGTTATGCTCTGTCTAATAAGCTCTAAAAAATCTGACTCTTGAATGTAGATCGAACATATAATGACTCAAGTTTCTAATTCTAAAAGTAGAATATAGTAACTCCTTTATTTTGTAAGTTCCAGTCTTTCATATATGTTTGAAGCTAAGATGCACCGAGTATGAACATAGTGAAAATGAAATTAGTCATGTTTATCAATGTGATCTAAGTGTATTAATGTGTTTAATATTTTACTTTCATCACATCTGCCTCTTCCACACATGAGGGATTGTGCCTCACTTATAACAAAAACATGAATAAATATCCACATGAAGAGACAACATCCAGATATCATACATCCTCATACACAGGTCTGGAACATTATTTAATGCTCCTATAAAATAGATTTAAGATCAATAATTAAAATAGTAAATTCAATTTAATTTGATAATATATCCATTATAAATATGTAATTCAAAAAAAATTAAACAGTAGTATGGAGTCCTTATAATGGTGAAAGATCACTACTAATGTCTGAGTCTAGTGGTGAGACACACTGGTGGTGTCTGATTCTGGAAACGATTCATGTCAATACATTCCCAAAATTATACTCTGATGGAAGGTAACTGAAATGGTGACTCATGTCAGATGGTACCTCATCTTCTAGTGGTGATTAATTCCATACTTTACCAAATATATGTTCTAGCGGTGAAACATAGCTGATGGTTGGTAATTCTAGTACTTAACATATTTTCGATCTCAATGATGAATCATATTTGGTTGTGACACATCATTAGCGGGGACTCATCTTCAATGGTATCAATTCAAATGGTGATTGTTTCCAATATTTTTCCATTTTTTTATTCATTGGTATGTTAGACTCTAGTGGTGACTCAAGCTTAGTAGCGAGACTTCTTGGTGGTTTGACTTCTTTGGTGGTGAGTATTTTCCAGACTTAACCATATTTTTTCTAATTTTTCTTATATTGTAAATTTCTATAATAAAACTTAAAAATAATAAATATCATAATAAACCTGATTTTTTATCATTAAAACATGGAGGGAAACATTTTTATTGTTTAATTTCACAGTTTTTGTATGGTTTCTGAAACCATATGCATGAAATGTACTGGCCTCCATAGTGTGTAGTTTCTTAAGTGCGGTTGGTACATGCTTTGGCCTACTATGTAACCAAACCATGAATTTAATTAAAGGGAATAGAAATTAACATTTTTAACCTACCACTATTATAATTTTCCCCATATTTTCTTTCTTTCTCACGCACAGTATGGGACAACTTCTAAATCTCCCTCTCATATCCTCCTCAGGGTTTCCTAGTATATCCTATGTTCATGATCAGAATCAAGTGTCATAAGTCTAGTTTTATTCTCTTATTTAATCTCATTATTACACATTAAACTATCCTTGTGTAAACCTTTTTCGGGGTATATATTTGGATGTGAGATAATTCTCCCTTTTTAGTATGTTTTTCCATTAATTTGGTTTCTATCGAATCATATCGTATGAATCCTTGATTTTGGACATGTGAGTCTCCCTAAGTATGAGGTGGGTATTATAATTATTTTTTCCTTAATTTAATAGAGTTTAAAAAATACCTCCATTGTGTATTTCATCAGTACTTATGCGTGATGCCTCTTAAATGTGATAATTATGTTGTAAAACCTATCATCCCAATTTTAGTAGACTTTAATTTTAAATTATAACTTTTTATTGTATTGGACCTTAATTTATAACAACCCTTGAGGGTGTGTAACTCTTTAATACCTCTTATTAATAAATTATTTTATCCTAAAATACCCTATTTAGGTGACTTTACTTATACAATTTTAATAGTTGATTAATTTAAATGTTGAATGTTTTAAATTTACATTATATAAAATCCTAGAAACTGAACGACCATATAAGGGTTTGGAACCTTATATTATTAAAAAAAATTCATTCCAAGTGTGTATTTTAGTCTAGTTATAATGGATTAATAAATATTTCATGTGTGTATTATGTAATCTTCCATGGGTATTTCACCTGGCCTTAACAATTTAATTAAATTCTTAGAGTTCTGTTATAATAAAAACTACTATTTAAAGAATCAAATGAATTATTTTTTCAATTTCCTTTTTTTCACTTAATGGGTTATAGAATTCTAAATACATGGACTTTATTATCCTCAATAATTTAAATGATTAATGGGTGAGGACCACTTGGATATAATGAGTTATGATGCGGTATATCTATGAACACACCCTCTTTTACTATTGAAAAAAAAATAATTTAATGAACCATGATGGACTATAGCTAGTATTGGAGTTATTTTTTATGGAATTACTTGGATGGTATCATAGGATATTATGAATTTACTGTTCCATGGGTGATACATGTGTTTTATTTTTCCTAAATGACATGGACGGGCTGATGGGTTACTTGTTTTATATTACGCCAGGAGCGATAATTGGAATTCCAAGGAAGGGATCTCTATTTGTTTTCTCTACCTATATATGAGCGATACATGCTCCATATGTGATACATTATATAATTTCTTGGGGGATAGATGGCTACACTAATAAATGAGTGATACTCGGTCACCTATGTATGATACATGGGATGAGCATAGGAATTTTTCATCTTCACGACATTCCAAGAGTGATACTTGGGATTCAATTCAATGATCGCCTTGGAAAGACTCTTATGGTATTGGGTATTCATTGTGACCCTATAATGAGACATTGTATTGCATTTAAGGATCACCACATATCAAGATTGGAGCCACGCAAATAGAGCTAGACACGACCCTGCATGTCAAGGAAAGTTTCTGGGCCATGTGGGCACGGGATAACCACATTAAAGAGGGGGACGCTAATACCTAGTTTTTTCACCAGAAATCTTCAGCCAGGAGAAGGAAAAATGCTATTAATTGCCTCTTAAAACCCGATGGAAGCAAATTCTCTGACACCAATGGTATCCACGAGGCCTTGACAGGCTATTTCTAGAACATTTTCGCTGCTGGAACCCCCCTCATGTCTGCCGAGGTGGAAGATTGTATCAAACCCATGATTACTGATGAGATAAATAGACAGCTCAGCAAAGATGTGACAGATGACGCGATTTTCCATGCACTTAAACAACTGCACCCCACTAAGGCCCCGGGACTAGATGGGTTCCATGACCTCTTATTTAAACAATACTGGCACATTATCGGCCCCGACATCTGCAACATGATAAAAAATATCTGGGATGGGAATTCCAGCATGGCTGCCATCAATGAAACCGTCCTTGTCCTCATACAAAAAATCATGAAAACTCTGGAAATCCCTGACTTTCGACCTATCAGTCTTTGCAATGTATCTTACAAAATCTTCTCTAGATCCCTGTCAATCGGCTACGACCTTGGCTATCTGATATTATCTCTGAGAACCAGAGTGCCTACGTGGCCAAGAGACTGATTACTGATAATGAGATTGTGGCCCATAAAGTGTTCCATTCTATGAAATCACGCTCCACTACGAAAAGAGGATCCATGGTCTGAAAACTGGATATGACCAAGGCCTACGATAGAGTAGAATGTCACTTCATTCGTTTTTTCATGTTGAAAATGTTTTTTGTGCTAAATGGATAAATATGATCATGGAATTCATCTCGACTGTCTCCTTAAAAATCAAGGTCAACGGGGAGCTCACCAGATGATTCGCCCCATCTCGAGGCCTCCACCAAGGAGATCCCCTTTCCCTTTTTCTCTTCATACTGGTGGCTGATGTGTTCTCTAATCTTATTTCCAGGGGTGCATCCTATAATTCTATTCATGGGGCAAAGGTCTGTCGTGCTAGCCCACCAGTTTCACATCTTTTCTTTGCCGACGACAACCTCTTGTTTTCCAGAGCGACAATTAATGATGTCGGGGGATCAGCCAAGCAATCCAAAAGTATGAGAGGGAGTCTGGGAAATTGATCAATCATGGAAAATCTGAGATTTCTTTCAGTGCTGGGTTGCCTCTTCCTAAGAGGGAGGTGTTGTGCGCATCAGTTGACATCCATATGGTCATGAAACATCAGAAGTACCCTGGGCTTCACACAGTTATTGACCGATCCAAAAAGAAATCCTCACATCTATTGTGGACACGATCAAGAAAAAAAATTCAAGGATGGTCCCCTAAAAAAATTTCTAAAGTTGGAAAAGAGACCCTCATCAAAGTAGTCATTTAATCCATTCCTAGCTAATTTATTCCCCTATTTCAGCTCCCATCCTATATCGTCGATCAGATCCACACTCACACTGCCAATTTCTGGTGGGGGATGAATGAGTGAAGGAACTGGCCCCACTGGATGGCCTGGGAGAAACTATGCATTTCCAATTTATAGGGACGGATGGGATTCCAGAATCTGCACCTCTTCAATGATGCTCTTTTGGCCAATCAAGGATGGTGCATTCTCAACTTCCCATCATCTCTTTGTTCACGGGTTCTAATGGATAAGTACTTTCCCTACACAGACTTTCGTGCTTCATCTCCGGGCTCCCACCCTAGCTTCTTCTGGAGAAGTATTTAGGGGAATAAAAAGATCCTGGAAGATGGACTAGGCTGGAGGATTGGGTCTGGATTTTTGGTCAACATCTGGACTGATCCCTGGCTCATTGACAAGGATGGTTTGTGGGCTACATCCACCGTCCAACCAGGTTTTGAAAACGCCACTATCAGCTGCCTCCTTTCCGACCAGGGACATGGGTGGTGTCTAGAAAAAATACTTGATTGGTTTAATGAAATGGATCAAAGAATCATCCATAGCATTCCCTAGGTCCCTGATGTAGCCCCGACTAGCTCTTCTGGATCAATGATTCCTCGGGTGAATACACGGTGAGGTCTGGCTACAGACTGGCTCTTGGGAACCACTCAATCCGCCAGGTTGAGGGACCTTGGAACTTGGTGTGGAAGCTCTATGCTCACCCTAAAATTCACCAATTTTGGTGGAAGATCTGCACAGGTACTCTCTCAGCGATGAGCCTCCTCACGCACTAACATATGTCCAGCTCTTCTTTTTGCCCTTTCTTCCTGAACATTCCTGAAACTCCTTTACACGCCACCATTAACTGCACAGGATCTGAGAGAATTTGGAACAAATGGGGCCTGACATTTTCCGCTTCAATGGATTCAGCCTCTTTCCTTCCCGATCTACTAACACGTTGGTGCTCCTCCTTCTCCTCGGCCTCTTCAGGTTCACTTTGCACCCTAGCCTGGATTATTTGGGTCCGGTGCAACAACGTCGTTTTTCATCAAGCTCACAAACCCCCAAATTTTTGGATTGATCAGGCCATCTCCTGGATTAAGGGCTGGAAATACCATAATGGACATTTTATGCCAAGTGATACCCTCTCCTTTCCCCCTCATTAGATTCCCCCAATGGAAGGGACCCTCAATATTGACATGGATGCGTCACTCTCAAAGGATGGGCTTGTCACCCTAGGCCTCCTGGCCTGAAATCATCTAGGGAAAATCCTGGCGGCAAAACACGAACCACATCAGGCTCGCTGGGAGCCTTCTGTTGCTGAGGACATGGCCATCCTTTCAGGTATGAAGCTCGCTGTGGACTGTGGATGGGTTGATATCATCATTGAATCTGACTGCCTCACCGGTATCGATGCTCTTAACAATAACGATAGTGGAATCTAGTCATTTGGCTTCATCACCAGGAGAATTCGCTTTCTTCTCAAAGTCTTCTCTCTCTATAACTTCTCTTTTACCAAAAGGGAAGGCAAAAACATGGCCCATCAACTGGCGTCCTCAGGCCCCTCTGATGTCAACCAGCTCTGGCTGGACAATTTCCCTTCATGGCTCTTCGTTTGTACGTCTGCTGACCTTCGTCGTTAATGTTATCTATCCTTCCTTTCAAAAAAAAAGGATCACCACATATGGGATCAGGGTTCCTCTTAATAAAAATTAATTATTTCCCAAATATTATAGACTAAGATTACATAGTTGTTATCCAGGGATGCCTCCACTAGCCAAATCACATGCCTTAGCTTAATCCTATATTGTTAATTAGTTATGATGACATATTATTACATCATATCATATCTATGTAGGTTCTCCATAGATAGAGACATTCCAGATTATGATGAAGTAGGTATGGTCAACCGGGTGTCCCTCAAGAACCTGGCCCTGAGTTGTTACATTTATTTATTTATATACATTCTATTTATTTATTATACCTACACTATGAAATTTATACTCAATGACCTGATTATCATTTATACAGAATTAGTGGTGGCCTATTGAGTATATCTGAAACCCTTCTTTGTCCACCATTTCAGTGGGGTTCCCAGGAATACCTCATGTTCATAGGTTCATGGATTATTTCTTGTATTGTGCATTTTAATTGAGATTTAGGTTCACAAAACTGAGCCAGTATTCAAGTTTCTCATGGACAGTTCCCTCAAGGATATCTATCCTTTTCTTTACCCATATATTGTTCTATGTCATGTTTTATTTTTATTTTTACTACTAAGATTATATATCCTCGTCTAGATAGACATGCATGATTTTATATTTTGCAGTTCCCACTTTTATTCAGTTGTTGTATTTATCTGTCACTTCCCTGTCTTATTTTAGACTACTTCTACAGTTCTATTGTTCATTCATCAGTATTTTATAAAACTATTCAACTCTGATCATGAGGGTATAGTATCCCCATTATACAACCATTATACCATCACATCTAGTTAGAAGCCTCTAGCTTATGGGGATGTGTGCTTATGGTCATGTGGCAAACGGTCTGACTATTGAAGTCATAGTCCGTCAGTCTGGGATGTTACAATGTTTTATCAAAGGGGTTTTATTTTCTTAGGTGTTATTATTTTGGGCTGGTAGAAGAGACTAGTAATGTATCATCATTTGGTAAATAGTTGTGTCTTAGAATGATCAACCCATGCAGGAGGAAAATTCCAAGTGGAAATGGATGGGATTGTTGTTCAAATTATTTGATATTATAGTTGATTATGATTTTACCTTTAGTGATTGGTGTACTTTTTTTCTTACTAGTTGATGGTATTTATGGTATTTTACCCTTGTCTGAGTATGATAAGGATGTAGAGTTACATACATCATTATGGGAACATATGAATTCATGTTCATTATAGATTGAATTTCTAGGATATTAGAGATTTATTTTTGTTCCTTTAATATTTATTAATATGCCATTTATATAAAATTTAGTTATTTTCGTAGCGTTCGTAGTTTAATGAATTATTATGTAATTTATTAGCAATAATGTTGGGTTTACATGAGGTGTGATTTATTTATTATGTCTTCTTATATAGTATGATTCTGTGATTTTTTTACTATGATTTTCTTATATACCACGCTTTGGTGGTTTCCCTCTTAGGAAGTATCCTACAATGATAAATTTATATACTTTCATTTATTTAATACTTGTGATATTATGAAGAGTCATAATTTCAATGTAAAATTTGTTATTAATGTTCTAGCATCAACCTAAATGATGCTTTCCTATATATATTAATGGTTTCACCTTAACATGAAAATTATTGTACATTTGATCAATGATTCCATGGATTTAATTGCTGAAACATATTGGTTGTGATTAAATAGGGTCCAATTTGAAATTCATAAGGTGTGTGGGTGATTTATAAATTGGTGAATGGAAACCCATATAATAAAACCATTATATATTAACATGATATATATTGATACATATTAAATTCTATATGATGTAATTTTTTGGTTGTAAATGAATTGGTGATATTTATAGTGGATTTCATCTCTATTAAATGGTATTGATGACTCATTTTCCTATATTTTTAATACACAACTGGAACCTCATAGATAAGTTGGGGATATATCTTATTATTTAACCCACTAAGGGTGTTTCACAATCTTGATAATCTAAATGTTTCAGGTTTCATCTAAATGAAACGACAATGACATGAACCAGACACTCATAAGTTTCCTTTATTATGATATTACTTAGTATTTAACCCTATGGGGTATAATTATGATATATATGGTTGGTCATATAATGTATACAAAGCAACTTATATGGATTCAAATACAGATGTATGGTGGAATCTTACATTGAATAGTCCCCTTTTCATAACAAACCTGTTAACTACTTTTAAGTAGTACTTATATAAATCCTAGTTATTTAAAATCCCAATTTCATCATAAAGGGTGTATTACACTATATATTTGAATTGATATTTTCTTTACGTAAGATTAATTTTTTAAGTACTTTTAGATAAATAAATTTATTAAAAGGAGTTCACATGATGAATTTCCTAATATGATTGGATTTTAGTTAATTTAAAAAATAATTAGAATGATGTTTTTTGAAACCTTCATGTGTGACATGTGGTGTTAGCAAGACAAATGTTATAAGTATAGTTTTACTTATAACTTTTACTTAATGTTTAAATTGAGAATTTAAAATTTATAAATACCAATTAAAAATGAGTTAATTAGCTCAAAAAATCATAAGTGTTCTTATTAACTTCATCACTTGAGTAATGGTAGTTTTCATCACTCCTGAGTGTTTTCTTAGAATTGAGACATGAGAGTTTTTAGTAGGCCTATTCTTCTAATAGATGAAACCTAGACGATATGTGGTATAGGTTAGTGAACCTATTTTATAATGACCTAGATACGCATTCGATTATTTTTTATTTTATAAGGGAGTATCTTGAGTTAGGTAGAGCCATCAAACCTTTAAAAATGAAACTAAATCATTGTGGATTGTTGCTGATGTGAGGTTTCATTTAGGTGTCTTTTGAACTATATAGGGATCTTATTTTCAAAACGACACCCTTATTTTGATAGGTGTTCATTTTCTAAATTGATCCTTTTTAGAGGCGTGGACATTGTACAATTCTTAGTCTTACTGGGTAAGAAATTCATGGGGCATGACTATCCAATTAGTAGTTCATATGGCCCTTCTTCATCATCCCCTTGAATGTAGGTTGACTAAAAATAGTTTTATCATATTTTATAGTCATACATGATATTATGACACTATTATATTTTTTTCATACCCTTGGGTACTTGGATTCATAGGGATTATATTCCTATGGATGGTATCAATGAAGTCCCATTTTGGTCATGAGGTCTTGTAGTAGTATGCATTGATAAATTTGGTACCCATATAGTTAATAAATTGTTCAACAAATGTAACGCCCCGACCCCAGCTACCCAGAGTCGGTACATTACTTCGTAACATTCGCATGATCACAAAAGATAATGTCTCGAAAGACCGATTAGTTTAGTATCCTTGGAAACACTAGATACATTCATAAGTCTTTCATTACATCAAAATGTAAAAAAACTACAATAACATGGTCTTCATAGTCCACAATCATATCCCTTTCTGACTACCCCTGCAGGTCATTCGTAAAATACTTCTTCACATCCTGAAAAAATATTAAAACATTGAAAGGGGTGAGCTCAGATGCTTAGTAAGGATAACAATATAGCGAAATCTTTCAAAAATAAACATAAACATTTAAGGTAATGTATGACTAAAACAAAAGCCTTTTAAACATGAACTTCAACATAATATGGCAAAAGTAAAATGAGATAATGCCATTCACTTCTTCACATGGATATTCTACTGGTCGAATAATCAAATGCAATATCAACAACCACTTTCATAATGAGGGAATGTATAATTCCAGACATTCTAAAACATTTTGTCAAGGCCTCGGCCAAGACGTCTAAAATGATTAAGGCCTCGGCCAAAACCATAAATCAAATTGGGAAAGGGCCTCGACCAATTCCACGTCTAGTTTTCTCATGAGACCTACCGATGCATCGAGGAGCTATAGCGGGCTCCACCCGTCACTTATTAAGTCCAATACATTCCTCATATGAATAGGTTTAAACATATCATAAACCATAACATAATTGTATCACATAAAACATGCATAAAGGAAACATAAAATTTCCACATTTCAATCACAAGATATCAATACAACACATTGATATAATAAAAACGCTTTCAAAACCATTTTCAATACCAAAATAAAAGAAAGTTAAAACTTGGTATTTATTTTTCATTAAAAAAAATGATGGCTTATAGAGGAAGCTGAAACTCAAATATTGGTTACGGCGGCAGAGAAGTCGTTGTCGCCACATAAGTACGGAAAGAAAAACATTCCCTTTTGTCGTTTAGAAAAACGCTTCGTATAAAAAATATTCCTTTTGAATAAACGTAAATGTCAAAGGGGTTTATACACTGTATAAAAGAAAGCTGTGTATAAAACCAAATATGCCTCAATGAAAGGGGATTGAGACGATGTCCTTAAAAAGATCATTTTTTTATAAAGTAGGTATATTATATGTATTCACTATAAGTACACATAAATAATGTAAAAATACAAGATAGGACATAATAATATCATGACATAATTTGAAAGTAGGAGATTAACCCAAAGAATAGAAATTGGGTTAAGAAGTTCCCTTACCTCGTGTCCGACTTGACTCAACCGTTCTTTAACCTCCTGAATAATAAACTAGAGTTAATATCTACCTTATTAAGAACCATTTTCAATTTCATTATCCTTTTTATATCACTTATTACAATGTTATGTACATTATGTAATTATTTAAGTTAGTAACGGTCGTTTTGTCGATCTTTGGTACTTGAGTCAAAAATAAACTTCTTATAATTACAAGTTGTTCATGTGGTGAAATATCCATTATATCCAGATTTATATTCATGATGTAGATATCATATATATCATATATATACAGTATATACATTCATTTATAATATTACGTAACATTTAGAGGTAAGAAATGAAATGCACCGTTCATGGAGACGATAAGCCGTACGTACGCATGAACGCTACTTTCTATTTCATATTTAATGGAATGAAATCATAATGATATAAATGTATAATATAATTCCAGTATAATATAGTGTATAATACCATTTACTCCATCCTTTTATACATCCCAGATATCGCATTAACGATTCAAATCACTTTGAGGGGGTGGTAGTCCGCACTTCCTAAAATGAAATTATCGCGTTTACCCATAATGGAAATAATAAAGTATGCCATAAATGAGAAATACAGAAGCATAATTAAAACATAAACATATTATATATCATATATAGATATAGTTACATCTTAATGGCTACCTTTGAAGGTGTTATATGAGTGTTGAACAATCATCGTTTCGTGAGGCAGAAATTCGCCATCCAAAGAAACCATATGTTCATTAACCATTAGATGTAGGTGTGTGTAAGTGTAGCTAGAATCCTTATTATAACAACATCCTAGTATATTTAGGATACTGTTGTTGTTACAAAAGAAATGAATAAAAAGAGTTTAGGGGGTTGGAGAAGAAAAATAAAACAAAACAACATTAGAGAAGACATTACCTCAAAACCGGGTAACTCTTTTTGATTTGAGCCAAAGGCCTCCTTGGGAAGAGTTCGTCCCAAAGTGAGGCTTCTAGGAGTAAGAGGGGGAAGTTGGGAGAGTATTTGGGCAGAGGTTGACCGAGCCAAATGGCTTGAATGTGTGAATGGGGTGGTAGAGGTGGGGGCCTTTTATAAGTGGAGAGGAGGGGCACTCTTGGAAAGTAAAGAAAAGTCACTTTATTATAAAATGAGTTTCGGATTTTAGAGGTCCCAAACTTATATAATTCGAGTCTAAGGTGATAAGGGTTCTAAAACTCCTCATCCAACAGGCTTTGTACAAGTGTAAGCCTTGGATTTTGCATTATCTTCTCATTTTATTTAAATCGTTAAATAATGAGGTCATCGCTGCATCATCATGATGTCATAAATAATTTAATTTATTTAATGTCTAAAAATTAAAAAAAATACTATTATGTAGGAAATATTTTTATCTTTCCAATGAATATTTATAGTCAAAAATATTACTTGTATAACCCTATGTAAAAATTGTTTCAGTAAAACATTTCATGTTTGTGTCTTTTTTTACTTTAACATTAAATAAAAGGTATTTATGTCATTTTCCAACTAAAGTGGCTCCATGGGGTCCCCAAGTTGACCCATGGATTGTCTTGTTCGTCCATGGAACATCCAATGAGGGTAGTACATGTGTCAAGCTCATCTCATATTATTAAAACATTATTTTTACCTTAAACTACACTAATTACCTCTAATCGCGATTAACATAAAAGTTACTATTCACCAAAAATTATTTTAATCTCATTGAACCACATTTTACTTCTTAATGACAACCATGTATGTCGGATTTTTTAAAATTAAATCACAGAAGTGGTAATTTTTCATTTAAACGAAAAATCAGTTATTTAACTACCACTTAGTGGTTTCACTATTCATCAAAAATTGAAGTTTTTCAGAACCATGCCAAAATTTCACCCTAAGCTATAATTGATATTCCGAATTCAAAAATGATGTCTATTTTACAAAATTCCAAACATATAAGTTGCATTAATTAATTTTATAATTAATTCCAGCTGTTACAACAAATAGCGTGTTTTTATGAAACAATTTATATCAAAATATTGGCAATTGTTTATGTCCATTTTCAATGTTAAATTTATTCTAATGACCACCATTGGATAAAATGGTAAAAAAATATTCTAATTATACTTTAAAACCACTAAATAGTATAATTTATCAGTATAAATTATTTTTATTAAAAAAGTTGTTTTTAAGTATTTTTCACTATTCATAAAAAATTAGAAGTTCTCAGAAAAATACAAAAAATTCAACATAGGCTGATTTCGATATTCCGAATCCAAAAATGAAGTCCATTTTGAAATATAAAATTTCTATAATTTTAAAAAGTGGGTATTACTATTCATAACGGCTACTTTGATTAGTCGCGGTGTTTTAGAACTCGAAGTTGCGTACAATGCAAGCCATTGCATTATTGAATGAAAAGCGTATCGTGGAAGCTCGGGGTGTTACATTATCCCCTCCTTCAATAAATTGCATCCTCGCAATTTGAAATTTTTTTCTTTGAAAATAAAAGGTTGAAAAGAGAAAATACATTTGTGGAAAACCCACATCGGAAATAAGATTAATAAAATTTAGCCTTAATAAGAGGGAAATGGAAATAAGAAAGTCACCACCAAATTATGATCTCGATAAGGAGAACATTGGTGGAAATTAGAGACATATAATTGGAGGAAAAACGTAAATATTTGTAGGGAGTGATTGAGGTCATCAATCACAATCAACTGTCAAATTGAGGGCCTCAAAGCCTTCAATCTATGTTGATTTAAAATATCATCAGTTCAATAAGACATTAGGTATTAGGATAACACATTTTTTTGTTTTAATATCCCTTTACTAAAGTTTAAGAATTAATTTATTCATTGAATAAGAGATAGGTATATATATATTTATGCTTGAAAATTAGAGTTTCAACCTTCAACTCATCTTTCACTCAAAAAGATAATAGAACTCAAAAATATTATACTTATCCTAATTGTATAAGGTTCCAAATGTTAACACATACCATTTAGATTAGTAAAATTATTTTGTAATAACCAGGGACTTCCTGTAGGCTAGTGGTAGGAAATAAAGGCTTGTCGCACTATGGTTGTGGGTTCGATTCCTCCAGCTTTGTCCGACGCGACGGGTTATGCCCCACCCTACAGGTTGTCCTTTTCCTAAAACAATAGTATTATAATATTCAAAAAATAATCTTCAGAAATGTTTTAACCTTAAAAAATACTATCCAAAGATCAACTTAATCCATTCCAACCTTTATAGTTATCCAAAATACCTCTGTCCAGACTTTCTCTAAAAGGACTCTAAATTCAAAATCAATTGTATCATCAGATTCCCCAAACAAAGTAAAGTTTCTCATATTGTCACATACTAAAAATATGATTACCTTCATCATATTAAAACATTACTGAAACAAAAAGTACTGCAGTACAATCCTTATATATATATCACATTATTCTAATAACCAGAATATAATCCATGAGTCCAAAAGCACCAACACATTAATCATTCACTTCAACTGTAGTAACAGCATAAGATTGTCCTTGATCCCTTGGCCTTTTCTGAGGTAAGTTTCCTTGATGCTTAGGACATTCATTTTCATAATGCCCCATTTCCCTACAATTGTAGAATTCAACATTGATAGCCTCTTTCTTTCCCTTTCAATCACGCGCCTGGTGACCTTTTTCTCCACATTTATAACAAACTCCCATTCCTTTTAGGCAAGTACCAGGGTGATTCTTCCAACAATTATCACATACTGGAAAATCCTTCTTTCCCCTTTTCCCTTTATCTATCTCTTGTTCCACCGTTATCTTCTTCACTTGCTTTACTTTATTTTCATATGATTTAGTGAATTCTTTTTTGTCTTGATAGCACACAAGACAATATCTTCATACGATGAGAAGGATTGTGATACTAAAGCTCGATGGAGAAATGGTTTTAACCCATAAAAGAAACAATCAATCTTACTTCTTGGGTTACGTATATAATCTGCAGCATGCCTCGCTAACCTTGTAAATTTAGCCTCATACTTTGCGACATTCTCATCCTCCTTCTGCCTCAGACTCAGAAACTGCCTTTCCATATCTGCTTGATGGTCACGAGGATAGTATTTTTCTAGGAAAAGCTCTTTGAACTCCCTCTATTCCATATTCGATACGTCATCATCTTCCTTTGTGTTTTGAATCAGCGACCACCACTGATCGGCATCTCCAGTGAGGCGGTAAAATACCATGATAACCTTCTACCTTTCGCTACTCCCCAAGGCGTGGAATATTTTCTCTAAGTAATTTATCCATTGCTCAGCTACTAATGGATTTTTACCCCCATTAAATGTTGGCGGTTGTTGCCTCATGAAGCGGTATAACATTGATCCTCCATGTTGTGGATCAGGGTGATCCATACGAGTAAGGTTATTATTCATAACCTGAGTGAGTTGTCCCAATATGGTAATAAGTTGATCAGCACCAGTTGTATCTCCAGATCCACAATAATTATCTTGATCAGGAGGGAAATCCCTACACGGAGTGCGTGCATTGATACGGTTTACATTCCTTCCACTAGGCTCCATTTTTAAACAATGGCATAAACTAGATTAGTTTATGAATTAAAATACATAATTCCATACTTGTAAAACACTTAACACTAATTGAACTATTTATGGATATAATCCATAATCATAAAAATGTTTTCTTTGAGAAAGTATATACTCATAATCCTTCATAGTGGTTTGTAAAGAAAAAAAGAATTATCCTAAGCATATCCCCCGGGTGTGTCGTAACCAAGAGTGCAGCAAGGCCTGTTGTCGTGCACCAGTTCCTGTTTGAGTCTAGTTCAAGCAGTGTTTTCGGGTTTTACCCCTAGGTACATCTGTGCCAGAGCCACCTCTACCTGCTCGTATCCAGACAGGGATGTATTGCTCGGAAAACTCACAACATCTCTACAATACCAAAATTTTAGGAAGTTCTTCTATACTAATCCTCAAAGTCTATCTTTGGGCTATGTGCTCTAATCAGAGTTTATCTAAATCTTGCTTCCAAGGTTAGTACTAAACTGCCTCTGATACCAACTGTAACGCCCCGACCCCAGCTACCCAGAGTCGGTGCATTACTTCGTAACATTGGCATGATCACAAAAGATCAAGTCTCGAAAGACCGATTAGTTTCGTAGCCTTGGAAACACTAGATACATTCATAAGTCTTTCATTACATCAAAAAGTAAACAAACTACAATAACATGGTCCTCATAGTCCACACTCATATCCCTTTCTGACTACCCCTGTAGGTCATTCATAAAATACTTCTTCACATCCTGGAAAAATATTAAAACATTGAAAGGGGTGAGCTCAGATGCTCAGTAAGGATAACAATATAGCGAAATCTTTCAAAAATAAACATAAACATTTAAGGCAATGTATAACTAAAACAAAAGCCTTTTAAACATGAACTTCAACATAATATGGAAAAAGTAAAATGAGATAATTCCATTCACTTCTTCACATGGATATTATACTGGTCGAATAATCAAATGCAATATCAATAACCACTTTCATAATGAGGGAATGTATAATTCCAGACATTCTAAAACATTTTTTCAAGGCCTCGGCCAAGACGTCTAAAATGATTAAGGCCTCGGCCAAAACCATAAATCAAATTGGGAAAGGGCCTCGGCCAATTCCATGTCTAGTTGTCTCATGAGACCTACCGATGCATCGAGGAGCTATAGCGGGCTCCACCCGTCAGTTATTAAGTTCAATACATTCCTCATATGAATAGGTTTAAACATATCATAAACCATAACATAATCGTATCACATAAAACATGCATAAAGGAAACCTAAAATTTCCACATTTCAATCACAAGATATCAATACAACACATTGATATAATAAAAAGGCTTTCAAAACCATTTTCAATACCAAAATAAAAGAAAGTTAAAACTTTGTATTTATTTTTCATTAAAAAAAATAATGGCTTGTAGAGGAAGCCGAAACTCAAATAATGGTTATGGCGGCAGAGAAGTCGTTGTCGCCGCATAAGTACGGAAAGAAAAACATTCCCTTTTGTCTTTTAGCAAAACTCTTCGTATAAAAAAGATTCCTTTTGAATAAACGTAAAAGTCAAAGAGGTTTATACACCGTATAAAAGAAAGTTGTGTATAAAACCAAATATGCCTCAATGAAAGGGGATTGAGACGAAGTCCTTAAAAAGATAATTTTTTTATAAAGTAGGTTTATTATGTGTATTCACTATAAGTACACATAAATAATGTAAAAATACAAGATAGGACATAATAATATCATGACATAATTTGAAAGTAGGAGATTAACCCAAAGAATAGAAATTGGGTTAAGAAGTTCCCTTACCTTGTGTCCGATTTGACTCAACCGTTCTTTAACCTACTGAATAATAAACTAGAGTTAATATCTACCATATTAAGAACCATTTTCAATTTCATTATCCTTTTTATATCACTTTTTACAATGTTATGTACATTATGTAATTATTTAAGTTAATAACGGTCGTTTTGTCGATCTTTGGTACTTGAGTCAAAAATAAACTTCTTATAATTACAAGTTGTTCATGTGGTGAAATATCCATTATATACAGAATTATATTCATGATATATATATCATATATATCATATATATACAGTATATACATTCATTTATAATATTACGTAACATTTAGAGGTAAGAAATGAAATGCACCGTTCATGGAGACGGTAAGCCCTACGTACGCATGAACGCTACTTTCTAATTCATATTTAATGGAATGAAATCATAATGATATAAATGTATAATATAATTCCAGTATAATATAGTGTATAATACCATTTACTCCATCCTTTATACATCCCACATATGGCATTAACGATTCAAATCACTTTGAGGGGGTGGTAGTCCGCACTTCCTAAAATGAAATTATCGTGTTTACCCATAATGGAAATCATAAATTATGCCATAAATGAGAAATACAGAAGCATAAGTAAAACATAAACATATTATATATCATATATAGATATAGTGACATCTTAATGGCCACCTTTGAAGGTGTTATATGAGTGTTGAACAATCATCGTTTCGTGAAGCAGAAATTCGCCATCCACAGAAACCGTATGTTCTTTAACCATTAGATGTAGGTGTGTGTAAGTGTAGCTCGAATACTTCTTATAAAAACATCCTAGTATATTGAGGATACTGGTGTTGTTACAAAAGAAATTAATAAAAAATTTTAGGGGGTTGGAGAAGAAAAATAAAACAAAACAACATTAGAGAAGACATTACCTCAAAATCGGGTAACTCTTTTTGATTTGAGCCAAAGGCTTCCTTGGGAAGAGTTCTGCCCAAAGTGGGGCTTCTAGGAGTAAGAGGGGGAAGTTGGGAGAGTATTTGGGCAGAGGTTGGCCGAGCCAAATGGCTTGAAAGTGTGAATGAGGTGGTAGAGGTGGGGGCCTTTTATAATTGGAGAGGAGGGGCACTCTTGGAAAGTAAAGAAAAGACACTTAATTATAAAATGAGTTTCGGATTTTAGAGGTCCCGCACTTATATAATTCGAGGATAAGGTGATAAGGGTTCTAAAAATCCTCATCCAACAGGCTTTGGATAAGTGTAAGCCTTGGATTTTGCATTATCTTCTCATTTTATTTAAATCGTTAAATAATGAGGTCATCACTGCATCATCATGATGTCATAAATAATTTAATTTATTTAATGTCTAAAAATTATAAAAAAAATACAATTATGTAGGAAATTTTTTTAGCTTTCCAATGACTATTTATAGTCAAAAATATTACTTGTATAACCCCATGTAAAAATTGTTTTAGTAAAACATTTCATGTTTGTGTCTTTTTTTACTTTAACATTAAATAAAAGGTATTTATGTCATTTTCCAACTAAAGTGGCTCCATGGGGTCCCCAAGTTGACCCATGGATTTTCTTGGTCGGCTATGGCACATCCAATGAGGGTAGGACATGTGTCAGGCTCTTCTCATATTATTAAAAAATTATTTTTACCTTAAACTACACTAATTACCTCTAATCGCGATTAAGAACTTAAAAGTTACTATTCACCAAAAATTATTTTAATCTCATTGAACCACATTTTACTTCTTAATGACAACCATGTATGTCGGATTTTTGAAAATCAAATCACAGAAGTGGTAATATTTCATTTAAACAAAAAATCAGTTATTTAACTACCACATAGTGGTTTCACTATTCATCAAAAATTGAAGTTTTTCAGAACCATGCCAAAATTTCACCCTAAGCTATAATTGATATTCCGAATTCAAAAATTATGTCTATTTTAAAAAATTCCAAAAATATAATTTGCATTAATTAATTTTATAATTAATTCCAGTTGTCACAACAAATAGCGTGTTTTTAAGAAACAATTTATATCAAAAGATTGGCAATTGTTTATGTCCATTTTCAATGTTAAATTAATTCTAATGACCACCATTGGATAAAATGGTAAAAATATATTCTAATTATACTTTAAAACCACTAAATAGTATAATTTATCACTATAAATTATTTTGATTAAAAAAGTTGTTTTTAAGTATTTTTCACTATTCATAAAAAATTATAAGTTCTCAGAAAAATACCAAAAATTCAACATAGGCTAATTTCGATATTACGAATCCAAAAATGAAGTCCGTTTTGAAATATAAAATTGCTATAATTTTAAAAAGTGGGTATTACTATTCATAATGGCTACTTTGATTAGTTGCGGTGTTTTAGAACTCGAAGTTGTGTACAATGCAAGCCATTGCATTATTGAATGAAAAGCATATCGTGGAAGCTCGGGGTGTTACATTCTCCCCTCCTTTAATAAATTGCGTCCTCGCAATTTGAAATTTTTTTCTTTGAAAATAAATGGTTGAAAAGAGAAAATACCTTTGTGGAAAAGCCACATCGGAAATAAGATTAATAAAATTTAGCCTTAATAAGAGGGAAATAGAAATAAGAAAGTCACCACCAAATTATGATCTCGATAAGGAGAACATTGGTGGCAATTAGAGACATATAATTGGAGGAAAAACGTAAATATTTGTAGGGAGTGATTGAGGTCATCAATCACAATCAACTGTCAAATTGAGGGCCTCAAAGCCTTCAATCTATGTTGATTTAAAATATCATCAGTTCAATAAGACATAAGGTATTAGGATAACACATTTTTTTGTTTTAATATCCCTTTACTAAAGTTTAAGAATTAATTTATTCATTGAATAAGAGATAGGTGTATATATATTTATGCTTGAAAATTAGAGTTTCAACCTTCAACTCATCTTTCACTCAAAAAGATAATAGAACTCAAAAATATTATACTTATCCTAATTGTATAAGGTTCCAAATGTTAACACATACCATTTAGATTTGTAAAATTATTTTGTAATAACCAGGGACTTCATGTAGGCTAGTGGTAGGAAATAAAGGCTTGCCGCACTATGGTTGTGGGTTCGATTCCTGCAGCTTTGTCCGACGCGACGGGTTATGTCCCACCCTGCAGGTTGTCCTTTTCCTAAAACTATAGTATTATAATATTCAAAAAATAATATTCAGAAATGTTTTAACCTTAAACAATACTATCCAAAGATCAACTTAATCCATTCCAACCTTTATAGTTATCAAAAATACCTCTGTCCAGACTTTCTCTAAAAGATATCTAAATTCAAAATCAATTGTATCATCAGATTCCCCAAACAAAGTAAAGTTTCTCTTATTGTCACATACTAAAAATATGATTACCTTCATCATATTAAAACCTTACTGAAACAAAAAGTACTTCAGTACAATCCTTATATATATATATCACATTATTCTAATAACCAGAATATAATCCATGAGTTCAAAAGCACCAACACATTAATCATTCACTTCAACTATAGTAACAGCATAAGATTGTCCTTGATCCCTTGGCCTTTTCTGAGGTATGTTTCCCTGACTCTTAGGAAATTCATTTTCATAATGCCCCATTTCCCTACAATTGTAGCATTCAACACTGATAACCTCTTTCTTTCCCTTTCAATCACGTGCCTGGTGACCTTTTTCTCCACATTTATAACAAACTCCCATTCCTTTTAGGCAAGTACCAGGGTGATTCTTCCCACAATCATCACATACTGGAAAATCCTTCTTTCCCTTTTTCCATTTATCTATCTCTTGTTCCACCATTCTCTTCTTCTCTTTCTTTACTTTTTTGTCATAAGATTTAGAGAATTCATTTTCTGTCTTGATAGCACCCAAGACAATATCTTCATACGATGAGAAGGATTGTGATACTAAAGCTCGACAGAGAAATGGTTTTAACCCAACAAAGAAACGATCAATCTTACTTCTTGGGTTACGTATATAATCTGCAGCATGCCTCGCTAACCTTGTAAAGTTAGCCTCATACTTTGCGACATTCTCATCCTCCTTCTTCCTCAGACTCAGAAATTGCCTTTCCATATCTGCTTGATGATCAAGAGGATAGTATTTTTCTAGGAAAAGCTCTTTTAACTCCCTCCATTCCATATTCTATACGTCATCATCTTCCTTTTTGTTTTGAATCAGCGACCACCACTGATCGGCATCTCCAGTGAGGCGGTAAACTACCATGATAACCTTCTCCCTTTCGCTACTCCCCAAGGCGTGGAATATTTTCTCTAAGTAATTTATCCATTGCTCAGCTACTAATGGATTTGTACCCCCATTAAATGTTGGCGGTTGTTGCCTCATGAAGCGGTCCAACATTGATCCTCCATGTTGTGGATCAGGGTGATCCATACGAGTAAAGTTTTTATTCATAACCCGAGTGAGTTGTCCCAATATGGTAATAAGTTGATCAGCACCAGTTGTATCTCCAGATCCACAATAATTATCTTGATCAGAAGGGAAATCCCTACACAGAGTGCATGCATTGATACGGTTTCCATTCCTTCCACTAGGCGCCATTTCTAAACAATCGCATAAACTAGATTAGTTTATGAATTAAAATACATAATTCCATACTTGTAAAACACTTAACACTAATTGAACTATTTATGGATATAATCCATAATCATAAAAATGTTTTCTTTGAGAAAGTATATACTCATAATCCTTCATAGTGGTTTGTAAAGAAAACAAGAATTATCCTAAGCATATCCCCCGGGAGTGTCGTAACCAAGAGTGCAGCAAGGCCCGTTGTCGTGCACCAGTTCCCGTTTGAGTCTAGTTTAAGCGGTGTTTTCGGGTTTTACCCCTAGGTACATCTGTGCCAGAGCCGCCTCTACCTGCTCGTATCCAGACAGAGATGTATTGCTCGGAAAACTCACAACATCTCTACAATACCAAAATTCTAGGAAGTTATTTTATACTAATCCTCAAAGTCTATCTTCGGGCTATGTTCTCTAATCATAGTTTATCTAAATCTAGCTTCCAAGGTTAGTACTAAACTGCCTCTGATACCAACTGTAACGCCCCGACCCCAGCTACCCAGAGTCGGTGCATTACTTCGTAACATTGGCATGATCACAAAAGATCAAGTCTCGAAAGACCGATTAGTTTAGTAGCCTTGGAAACACTAGATACATTCATAAGTCTTTCATTACATCAAAAAGTAAACAAACTACAATAACATGGTCTTCATAGTCCACACTCATATCCCTTTCTGAATACCCCTGCAGGTCATTCATAAAATACTTCTTCACATCCTGGAAAAATATTAAAACATTGAAAGGGGTGAGCTCAGATGCTCAGTAAGGATTACAATATAGCGAAATCTTTCATAAATAAACATAAACATTTAAGGCAATGTATAACTAAAACAAAAGCCTTTTAAACATGAACTTCAACATAATATGGCAAAAGTAAAATGAGATAATGCCATTCACTTCTTCACATGGATATTCTACTGGTCGAATAATCACATGAAATATCAATAACCACTTTCATAATGAGGGAATGTATAATTCCAGACATTCTAAAACATTTTGTCAAGGCCTCGGCCAAGACGTCTAAAATGATTAAGGCCTCGGCCAAAACCATAAATCAAATTGGGAAAGGGCCTCAGCCAATTCCATGTCTAGTTGTCTCATGAGACCTACCGATGCATCGAGGAGATATAGCGGGCTCCACCCGTCACTTATTAAGTCCAATACATTCCTCATATGAATAGGTTTAAACATATCATAAACCATAACATAATTGTATCACATAAAACATGCATAAAGGAAACATAAAATTTCCACATTTCAATCACAAGATATCAATACAACACATTTATATAATAAAAATGCTTTCAAAACCATTTTGAATACCAAAATAAAAGAAAGTTAAAACTTTGTATTTATTTTTCACAAAAAAAATGATGGCTTGTAGAGGAAGCCGAAACACAAATAATGGTTACGGCGGCAGAGAAGTCGTTGTCGCCACATAAGTACGGAAAGAAAAACATTCCCTTTTGTCATTTAGCAAAACGCTTCGTATAAAAAATATTCCTTTTGAATAAACATAAAAGTCAAAGGGGCTTATACACCGTATAAAAGAAAGCTGTGTATAAAACCAAATATGCCTCAATGAAAGGGGATTGAGACGAAGTCCTTAAAAAGATAATTTCATATAAAGTAGGTCTATTAAGTGTATTCACTATAATTACACATAAATAATGTAAAAATACAAGATAGGAAATAATAATATCATGACATAATTTGAAAGTAGGAGATTAACCCAAAGAATAGAAATTGGGTTAAGAAGTTCCCTTACCTCGTGTCCGACTTGACTCAACCGTTCTTTAACCTCCTGAATAATAAACTAGATTTAATATCTACCTTATTAAGAACCATTTTCAATTTAATTATCCTTTTTATATCACTTATTACAATGTTATGTACATTATGTAATTATTTATGTTAATAACGGTCGTTTTGTCGATCTTTGGTACTTGAGTCAAAAATAAACTTCTTATAATTACAAGTTGTTAATGTGGTAAAATATCCATTATATCCAGAATTATATTCATGATGTAGATATCTTATATATCATATATATACAGTATATACATTCATTTATAATATTACGTAACATTTAAAGGTATGAAATGAAATGCACCATTCATGGAGACGGTAAGCCGTACGTACGCATGAACGCTACTTTCAATTTCGTATTTAATGGAATGAAATCATAATGATATAAATGTATAATATAATTCCAGTATAATATAGTGTATAATACCATTTACTCCATCCTTTATACATCCCACATATGGCATTAACGATTCAAATCACTTTGAGGGGGCAGTAGTCCGCACTTCCTAAAATGAAATTATCACGTTTACCCATAATGGAAATCATAAAGTATGCCATAAATGAGAAATACAGAATCATAAGTAAAACATAAACATATTATATATAATATATAGATATAGTGACATCTTAATGGCCACCTTTGAAGGTGTTATATGAGTGTTGAACAATCATCGTTTCGTGAGGCATAAATTCGCCATCCACAGAAACCGTATGTTCTATAACCATTAGATGTAGGTGTTTGTAAGTGTAGCTCGAATCCTTATTATTAAAACATTCTAGTATATTGAGGATACTGGGGTTGTTACAAAAGAAATGAATAAAAAGATTTTAGGGGGTTGGAGAAGAAAAATAAAACAAAACAACATTAGAGAAGACATTACCTCAAAATCGGGTAACTCTTTTTGATTTGAGCCAAAGGCTTCCTTGGGAAGAGTTCTGCTCAAAGTGAGGCTTCTAGGAGTAAGAGGGGGAAGTTGGGAGAGTATTTGGGCAGAGGTTGGCCGAGCCAAATGTATTGAAAGTTTGAATGAGGTGGTAGAGGTTGGGGCCTTTTATAAGTGGAGAGGAGGGGCACTCTTGGAAAGTAAAGAAAAGCCTCTTTATTATAAAAAGAGTTTCGGATTTTAGAGGTCCCACACTTATATAATTCTAGGCTAAGGTGATAATGGTTCTAAAACTCCTCATCCAACAGGCTTTGGACAAGTGTAAGCCTTGGATTTTGCATTATCTTCTCATTTTATTTAAATCGTTAAATAATGAGGTCATCGCTGCATCATCATGATGTCATAAATAATTTAATTTATTTAATGTCTAAAAATTATAAAAAAATACTATGATGTAGGAAATATTTTTAGCTTTCCAATGACTATTATAGTCAAAAATATTACTTGTATAACCCCATGTAAAAATTGTTTTAGTAAAACATTTCATGTTTGTGTCTTTTTTTACTTTAACATTAAATAAAAGGTATTTATGTCATTTTATAACTAAAGTGGCTCCATGGGGTCCCCGAGTTGACCCATGGATTGTCTTGGTCGGCCATGGCACATCCAATGAGGGTAGGACATGTGTCAAGCTCATCTCATATTATTAAAACATTATTTTTACCTTAAACTACACTAATTACCTCTAATCGCGATTAAGAACTTAAAAGTTACTATTCACCAAAAATTATTTTAATCTCATTGAACCACATTTTACTTCTTAATGACAACCATGTATGTCGGATTTTTGAAAATCAAATCACAGAAGTGGTAATATTTCATTTAAACGAAAAATCAGTTATTTAACTACCACTTAGTGGTTTCACTATTCATCAAAAATTGAAGTTTTTCAGAACCATGCCAAAATTTCACCCTAAGCTATAATTGATATTCTGAATTCAAAAATGATGTCTATTTTAAAAAATTCCAAACATATAAGTTGCATTAATTAATTTTATAATTAATTCCAGTTGTCACAACAAATAGCGTGTTTTTAAGAAATAATTTATATCAAAAGATTGGCAATTGTTTATGTCCATTTTCAACGTTAAATTAATTCTAATGACCACCATTGGATAAAATGGTAAAAATATATTCTAATTATACTTTAAAACCACTAAATAGTATAATTTATCACTATAAATTATTTTGATTAAAAATGTTGTTTTTAAGTATTTTTCACTATTCATAAAAAATTAGAAGTTCTCAGAAAAATACCAAAAATTCAACATAGGCTAATTTCGATATTCCAAATCCAAAAATGAAGTCCATTTTGAAATATAAAATTTCTATAATTTTAAAAAGTGGGTATTACTATTCATAACGGCTACTTTGATTAGTCACGGTGTTTTAGAACTCGAAGTTGCGTACAATGCAAGACATTGCATTATTGAATGAGAAGCGTATCGTGGAAGCTCGGGGTGTTACAACAAACCATATGAGTTTAGTAGAAACTATTAAAAAATTTATTCCTCATGAATTTATCACAGGTCATCTCTGAGATAGAGTGAATTGGGCGTTAATGGTGTTCTGACTTATCATGATTCTCGGGATGATGTTCTAAATGGGATTGGGTGTTTTGACATGTAGGTGAGATTTTGTTGTTTCTTATGCCTAATACTATGACCCTCATTTACATAACATGGTGGATTATCATACATACATATGCATTAAATCCATTCTTACATTATTTTAAGTGGATAGTCTAAGTCTTATTGGGGGTTAACTATTGTGGAATGTGTGTTGGCCATGTCTAGGGCCCGCGGTCAATGGTTGATGAATCATGTTCCATGGAAGGAGTTCCTTTTTAGTAAATTATGACTAGGAAACTTCTAAGGTGGGGGGAATCATGTTAAAGATTATGTGATACATTCCCTTCTATGTATTGGAATATAACTAAATAGGAAAAGTTGTGATGTTAATGCTTCCTTTTAATACCCATGGGGATGGTAATATGGGAATGTGTTGCAAGGTAGCCCAACAATGAAACATTTGGCTAAGCATAAAACCCTTTTAAACACGATTTCCTAGGTATGGACTCCAGTGGTTGTTCTTGAGTGACCATGAGATGCAATGTGTAGTAATGTAATCATGGTCGGGTAATAGTGACACATCAATTGTTATGACTGATCTCTTTCAAAATGATTTGACAAGTAATGGTTTGATTTCAATTCTTTTCGTTAGGTGGGTATGGTTGGTTAAAAACCATATTGATCACTTAATATGGGTTATGTTGTAAGTTCCTTTGTTTGAACTGGTAATTCTTCATACCCTCTTAGTATACCATCTCCTTGATGATTATCATGTGCCCATCTTCACATCATCCGAGTACACTGATAGAGCATTGGTAATAAATCATGCTAAATTTAAAAACTATTGGTCTTGTTAAGTGGTCTGTATCTAAGTTTCACTCTGAAAGATTGGTTGTTATGAAGGCATGGGTAGTCCTAAGTGGTACATGGTTTCCTATGTAGGAATGCAATAGATGGACTCACAGACCCCAACTGATTCTATGACATGGCTCTTATTGGGCTCAGTCAATGTTCCGATATGTGGACATTTCATCTTGATACCGACGTATATTTTATAAAATTATAAATGTGTACTATGTTTGAATATCTCATTGGACTTTGGTTGATGAATCTGGGGCTACCCCAGACATTGGTCGAGCTCGAATGAGTTTCTTTCAGGGTGATGGTCCAAGTGTGATGGATTGGTTATTTACCTTTTTTTCCATGGCCCAAAAAATTATGGTGAAATTTTGGGATTGATTTTTCACTAGAAGTTTGTTATTATATTTGGAGGATTTGATCGAAGAAAATGTGAGGTTCCTATGATAAGGCATTGTGTTTCGAGTGTGTTACGTTGGCCTTATAAGCTGAATGTTTTGATAATTTTTGGTCAGAAGTGGATCTATATTACTTGTACTTGTTTAGATGAAAATGGTTAGTAAGTAACCATTTCAGTTACAATATTCGGTTAAGAAAGTTATAGGACAATTGTTTTTTGTTCCCATATCAGGAAATCTTGCATGACTAGGATCAGATTGGTCGATTGAGATTCAATAATTTCAATAAATTATGGACATATTTGGGTACTCAGAGGTAATAAGATTTCCAAGTTGTTAAGATCATTCTAGGATTTTCATCATAATTATTTGGGAGTACTTTTGTAGATAATTGTGATGATAGAGATAACGTGACTTGTAATTGGCCACTAAATGAAATGACCTATGGTGGTAAGTTCTGTATTATGGGTAGTTAATGAGATGATTACATTATCATGTCTCAGGTAATATGAAATTGGGTAAGCTACATCTCATTGTTTCAGTTTAGTGTATGAGTTTTTGTTTGAGTTTCTACCTCTTATGTACAATATTATTAATGTTATTCATAGTGGTGCATTAGGAATTTTATAATGAAACATGGAATTTTGAATGAAAATTCGTGACCTGAGTAGATCAGTTTTAGTTCTAATTATTTCCTCCAGGTTTTATGAGGATGAAAAGTTTTAAGTTGGGGAGATTATAGAGCCTTTTGTTTCTAGAATGGATGAAATTTGTGAAGGGGTTTCATTTTTCAATTTGATGGACGAGCCATTTTACAAACTAGAATTCAGATTGGAATTTCAAGATCTAGAAAAATTAAATGCTTTGTTTTTTATTTTGTTTTTGTATAAAAAGTTTTCTCAGGTGATCCATTAATTTTTTGTACCACATTACCCTGAAACATCAATATTTTGGAGTGCTGGAAAGGGTGCACATATTTTTTGAAACTATATAGCCCCAAGGAGAAATAGTGCAATAAATCCATTCGACCTAGATGACTTGAATGGTATATTCAAACTATGTGAGAGAGAATACACATCCATGAAACTAATTAAAAGTTTTTTTATAGAGGATACATGTATGTTTTAGAATTTCTCAAACCGTGTGCATAAACCGTGTGGAACTTCTTCATTCGTTGTGGCTTACGCACGTTTGGTTCACCGTTTAGCCAAAAATGCGGCCAAACTATGAAACTAATTAAAGGGGATATAAATGAACATTTTAACCCACCTCATTATATATTTCTCAGCCTCTTTTAATTACCTTTCATTCATAGAAAGGGTAGCCTCCCAATCCCCCTATCCTCTCCCCTCAATACTTCCCAATATCTCCTCTCTTTGGTGTCAGAATTAAGCATTTGTTATTATTGTTGAATGTGTAAATGTAATCTATTTATTTTTATTGAACCTCTATGTGTTTAATCCTCTCTTGGTGAAGTTATGTTATTGTGATCTAATACACCATATTCTCAAAATATTTTTCTGCTTCTTTGATTTCCCTTGAACTAGACCAGATCAAGCATCAATATTGGATGCATGAGATTCTCTAAGCATGTGGTAGGTGTTTAATAAATTTTAATTTAATTTCATAGTTTTTAATAAATTCATACACTATGTTGTGTGATGACATTTCTATTTGATGACTCATAAATTTGATAATTATGTTTTAGAACTTAGTGCCCCAATTCTAGTATCCTTGAATATTAAATTGGAATTGTTGATCAACTTGGACCTCAAGTTATAAAAACCATTTATGGTGTAGAACCATTAGATTCCTATAATTAATAAATATTTTTCTAATAAAATACCAATGTAATGTTTTCATTATTATAAAATTTAATGAGTTGATTAATTTTAATGTGAAAGGGTGTATTCCTCCACTATAATAACTCTTAGTGACTAAACCATCATCATATGGGTTATAACCTTCTATTATTAAAATAAATTTTATGAACTGTGTATGATGTAATTTTTACCATGGAATAATTAATTCCAATTGAATTTATTGTGTTATCTTCCATGGGAAGTTCACCAAGACATAACAAATTAATTTAATTCATTTATTTCTGCCCTAATAGAGTGGTCTATTAAAATAATCAAATGAAATATTTATGGACATGTCCCACTTTAGTGTCCTTATAATTGGTTTTTTCATTAATATTACATTTACATTATTATCCTTAATAAATTTAATGATTACTGGTCAAGTACCTCTTTTATATATGGTGTTATGATTTGGTATTTTTATGAACACACCATCCTTTAATTTTGAACGTAAATTATTTTATAATCCATGAAGGCCACGAGCAATACTCAGGTCCCATTTTATGGAACACCTTGAATGAAATAATAGGATATTAAGACTATATTATTCATTGGTTCATAATTAGTTTCCTTTTTTTGGAACTCCAATAACGTGCTCATATTTTTGTTATATAATATTACATTGGGATCAATACATGGTATGCCTTGGACGGGATCTCCACGAGTTTTATCAACCTCTATATGAGTGATATCAGTTTCCTAGTGGAGACAACAAGGATGAGCTCAGTGGTTATATGGATACACCAGACCATGAGTGATACTCAGTCCCCTATATGAGAAACTTGGGATGGGCTCAGAGATGTTTCATTTTAACGTCATTCCAAGTGTGATACATGGTATTATAATAATTAATTTCCTTAGATAGACTGTTATGGTATTGGGTATTTGTAGTCCCCTTAGATAGATTCTTGGGATTACATTTTTGGATCACCTAGGATGGGATCAGGGTGCATTTTATTTAATTCTAATGGTGACCTAAATATTATAGACTATGATTACTATGATTTTATTTAGGGATACAATCTCCATGACAAATTAAATTCCAAGGATACATTATTTATTGATAAAAATCAATAATGACACATTATTACATAATATACTTTATTTATATGTTCACCTTAGATAGATACATTCCAACTTTGGTTAAATCAAGTAGGGTTTGTTAGGTGTCCCTAAGAACCGGAGCCCGACTTGTTATATTTATTTATTTACCTTCTATTTATTTGTTATACCAAGACTATTTAGTTTATTCTCATAGTATGGATTATGATTTAGAAGCCCTTTTTGGTGAACTAGTAAGTATATCTCACACCCTTATATGACCTCCATTTCACATTAGTACACAAGAAGTTCTCATGTTCTCAAGTCCATGGATTATTTCTTATGTCGTGTATTGTACAAGGGAGTTAAGAGAACAAGACTGAGCTAGTCTATTGGATGATCAGAGAGAATTATATCCCAAATTTTTAGTCTTTTCATTATTCATGTACTATTCTGTATTGTCTCACATGTTGTGAATTTACTTCCTAGATTGTGTATCCTTATATATTAATGAATCCATGATTTTATATATAGTGTTGGCCGCTTTTATTTTATTGTTTTATTTATCCTTCACTACTACGTATTGTTTTATAGTTCTGATATTGTATGATTATTTTAGCACCATGCTATAACTATTTTATAATATTATGACGAGGGTGTTGTATCCCCACCATACCACCATTAGATGTTCATTTTTTATTATTTGCCTCTAGAATATGGAGAGGTGTGCTTGAGGACATGTCGTGACCAATATAGTAACTGGAATCATAGTTATATGGTCTAGGAGTTTAAATAGAGGAAATATATTAGTAATGTGTAAATTTCAACATAAAATACTCAATAGTGAGTCATTCCTTCCTTATCCTATTTAGAATATCATTATTATTCATATTACCATTCATAACATGAGAGATTTTAGTGAGCATAGACACAATATTTTTCAACCAAACTTTTAATTCATTTGGTTTCTCATGAGGATGGTCATTCCATTACCTATCATATTCCTTATTAACACAATTCCTCATGAGTCCATCCATTGACTATGTTTGAAAGGAAGAGTGTGAGAAAAATTATCCTACTGAGTAATTATGTAATCATGAAAAAAAAATTCATAGGATATCTAAATCATGAAACCTTATTTTCGTTTGATGAAACCTAAGGTTTAACTTATGTCATTCAAGGTTATAATTTATTCAAATCCTTAATAATGATTCATAATGAAAATTGGAATTATACCAAGAACATTCCCCCAGAGTTTCTATCCTGGTACACAGTCATAGGCCCACTCATCGTGCACTAGTGACTATCGAGTTCAAATCTAATTTTCTACTTTTAGATTTTTTATTCCTATGTGTATCTTTGCTACAACCACATCCACATTCCAGTTTCCATAAATGGATTTATTTTCCAATAAAACCACACAATCTCTAAATTAGTAAATGTTCGGGATGGTATCATATACATATACTTATTTGTATTTTTTTCAGTGATTTTTTCTAACTATAATCTCTAAATATTAACTAAACTCTCCTTTAATAACAACTGATTGTCCTATGTTTTTCATATGAAAATATTTTATTAATTTAGATGAATATTCAATACATTTTTCAATAATACATGTATGCGTACTATAATGTTTTAGTTTAATTGTAGACTAGATACCTAATCATCTTGTTTCTTAAGAGATTTTCAATATCTTCCACAATGTTCTTTTCACATAGTAAACTTCATAGAATTTCCCTAATTAAACCATTTTATCATATATAAGGGAGATAGAATACAAGAAATTTTGTTCTCAGTTTCTTATTAAGGGTAAATGTAAGTGATATCAATTAGTGAACATAAGAGATCATAAGATAAGCATAAGGATATGAAAATATAATCTTAACTTACAATAATAGTACCCAATCAATCTAGGTTCCTTAATCATAAATCACAGAATAAGTATTTTTCATAATATGTCATATGTATATAGAATCATAAATATTCAATCATGATCTAGGAGAATATATCATAATCATAATACATAATTTTTTCTATACAAATAATCTTATAAAAGCATTTTCTTAGTCATGGATCACTACTAAGGCTATCATTATAGAATGGGTTCACACCCCATTATATTTTTCATTACGAAAGGATTTCTCCTAAGATTATAATTGTGGACATAGTCCATTACTAGACTAGGTTCAATCCCAATTCAACTCTTTATCTCATGAGATATTTATCCTTACCCAATGCATTTGAGTTAAATATAATTCTAGGCCCACAAATCACATAATGAAAACAAAAAATATATGTCCTAGAAGATCATAAACCATTAATCATATCCTAATATCATAACCAATATAAAGTAACCGAGTTTCATAAAAATTTATTTATCTCACCGTAGCATAACTTAGGGAAAATAGGTTGGTTTTATAAATTTTTCATCAAAACATATGACGGAAAATAAATTGGATTCATATAATTAACCTTAAATCATCATCATTATAATACATCTAGAGAAATAAAGTGGATGGTTTCATAACATTATATTCCTAGTAAATCCTAAAAATCCTTAAATTATTTTAATACTAATGAAAAATTTCTTTTAAAAAATAAATCAAAACATTTATATAAAACATTATAAAATATTGTATTCCATTGGTAAAATTTTAATTAAAATTTTGTATAATATTGAAAAAATATTTTTATTTAAAAATAATAAAGGAAACATTTAAAGGAATATAAAAATAATATAATGGTCATGATGGTGGGAAAATTCACTAATGACATATACGTTAAAAGGAAACATATCTTTCACACATTTGTTAAAAGTAAAAAATGACTTATTAAAAAACCATTTTTTCAAAATGATTTCTTAAAAAAAAATTAGTAAATTTAATGATAATGAATATTAAGTTTTTTAATCATTTCATATATAGGTAAGAACATCTGTAAAATAATTTTTAATAGCTTAGACATGGAATAATAAAAATTGACCAAAAAAATATGATCGAATTTTCATTAAAAACAATTTATTGTTAATGTTATGTAAAAAAAATATGAAATGGAATGAATAGGTAAAATTTTTATAAATAACTAGATGATAAGTAAATATATTAGTTTTAAAGGACACGATCCACACAATTTCCCTATATAAATATTTATCATGTACATTCATGAAAATATTTGATATATAACATAAAACCTTACCTCCAGTTTTATATTACATCATTTGTATTAAAATATAATATATATTAAATATGTATATATTATAAATATATCATAGGTTCATATTATTAAATAACCTAAAATGTGTCATTTATTTATAATTTTTTATTATTCTTTTATTAATAAATTCTTCATTAAAATGAACATTCTAGTGAAAACTGGTAAATTTTCCATGTATAATTTGGGTCGGTGGTTCTAGTAAATGCACCTTAATCAGTTTTTAGTAATATAAATAATATTAATTATTAAATATTATCATGTTTATTGATCATATATAGTTGATAAATTATTCATATAAATTGGTGATGAAAAAGGAATCACATTACTGTGTAGAGGTGTAAGCACACATGTACACAAGAACGATGTTATCATTTTCCAACGAATGGAATGGTAAGAAGGTAGATAAGAGATTATAATTATATAATAATACTTATGTTATAAAAATAATATAAAATATTCAAACCCTCATAATAACTATCCTTGAATGATGGTTATGTAAAATGGTTCATATTACTTTGTGGAGGTGGTACTCCACATGTACACACGAGGGATAGTTTTATTTCCCATTTGATGTAAATGAGGTGGAAAATGGATGATAAATCATCATAATAAAAATTTATTATATTTATTATTATGAATAAATTATTCTATAATATATAACATAGATTTAGAGATGTTATAATAATTAATAAAATGAAAATTACTCAATTAAGAGTTACACCTATTTGTTAGGATACCTCCATTATCTTACAATGTAATACTTGATAGGATGGTATTATGATAAAACTAGGACATCTAGGATGTGTAGAGGGACTTTTAGAAGGTGTTGGATTCATTATTTTGTTATTTTTAAAAAGGAACAAGAAGTGTGGGGCATATAGAATATGTTGTATCCTTTTATAATGAAGTGAAAGTCCACACTTGGACTTTTTAAAATAATCAAAATATAATAATTTTTTCCTCAAGTAAAGTTGATAAAAAATACCAAATAGTTGATTGTAATAAATATAATGTCCAAATACCATCAACCATTAAGTTAAATAACATATTTTATATATTTTAAACATTATATCTTATGTTATCCCTTGAAAATCCTTTTTAACTCTATACATGGTTACAAAATTTACTATTTTACATTTCATTATGACCAAAAATTTAGTTAAAATAAAGTATTTATATTAATTTATATAATTACAAATATATAATGCATTTTACATGTTTCAATTTCTATAATTGGTTGAAAAGTATCTTAAAATAAGTGTTCAAAACAAAAAAAATTGTTTTTTAGAAAAACTTGTTTATAAGTACAAAATTTTGTTTACCATCATTCCTTGAAATAAAATAACTATGAGATAAATACGAAAATATTTGAATTAATATACTATATATACATTAAATTAAAAAGTAATTATCAATATATATTATTTTAATTTATTATTATAAAAACACGTCTTGTGTATAAAGATATTTTTTTAGAAAAACATCTCTTTATGCCTTCAATGTTTTTTATTTTAATTGATAACCAATTAAAAACTAATTAATTAACTTTATATATATGTATAAAATTATTTTTCATAATTTAATTAATATTATTGACACCATCCAATCCAATACATATCTGATAACCATCATATTAATATTAATTTTTAATAGTATATCAGTGTTCATTTGAACTCGATGTTCCATCTAAGGAAATTAATTTTTTTAAAGATAAATATATCATAACATCTCTAGTGGTTATATTATAACCATTTTTAAGAGAGAAAGTATGTTTGGGTTGTATAACTAATCATTATTATGTAACTGCTTTCATATAGAAAAGAATCCATGATGGGGTGACCAACCAACCTGTATAGGTAGATTCCTTCTATCCAAAACAAGTAAATTTATCTGTCTTTGTGATCCTTATTTTACATTATAATTGGTGATGAATATTTGTGAAAGAAATTTTTTCTATTATCTATTCATCATGATAGTTTTAATTTAATATAAGAATTCTTCAAAAGGGTTTACCATAAATTCAACCCCACCCCACCACTCAATTGTACATACCATTCCTTGGGCCCTAAAATTTGAATCAAAGTTATCTTCCATATAAAATATCCACAAATTTCTAAGGATGGATAATTAGAAATGCATAAATAGTCAAGGTTTTATCATGTTATATAGAAAAACTACTCTGATTATAATAATATGAATTTACATAACTCTTATAACTTGTATTATAATTGAGTGGTCCTACCACCATTAGATTTATGGATTTAAATGGTGAAAGATCAATGAAACTCACTAACAATAAAAAACATGGATTTTCTATTAAATTCAAAACAAAATTAACTTGATTTATATTTATAACAAGGTATTATAAAAATTATTGGGACTATAGACTACCAATGAAATTTTGGGAAAATTGAAAATAAAATGCAATGGTAATTTCAAATTCAAGGAATCTAAAATATAATTTTGGAGGAGTAGGGTTGAGGACATTAAACTGGATGATGTTGAAGATATTGATCATTATTTTATCTGGGTAAATGAGATAATAAAAAATATTTGAGTTTTTAGTGAGAATATAGAGGAATATATCACTGCAAAAAACTAATGATAAATATTCCAAATCACTTTGATGATAAAATATCATCCCAAAAAAAAGAGGATATTTGAAAAAGATTAGTTTAATAATGTACTTATTTCTTATGAAATTAAAAATGAACAATTATTAAAATTGAAGGGAAAATGTTGATATGTAATTTCTAGAAATGAGGAAGTGAAATGTTAAAGAATAAGAGGCTATTGAAATAGTATATTCAGAATCTTCTGGTGAAACAGTCTCAGTGTCATTTTTTAGATTATAAAATTAGTGTTCAAAAAATGTATTTGTGTAAAAAAAATAAAAAACATTTATCAATTTATGGAATTATTATGGAACCCAACACTTTTCATATGACTATCCAAATAAAAGGTATATTGAATCTGATTTAGATTAGGAAGATGAGAAATTTTAAAAATTGAAATTAATATTAGAATCAAAGGAAACTTTCTTGAAGAAAGAATTTAAATTTTATGATTACTAATGAGAAATCTATCTCATTATCATGTTGATCATGGGATGATCATATTATTTTTCATTATAAATTTTAAAAATTATTTTATTCATCATTTAATTATGATAATTGAAATGAATTAATAGAGATATAATGGATTTTGAGAGGTTAGTTGGATTCATATATTGAGGAGAATACATAACTCATAAAGGAAAAAAATTAAAGGAGGAGAATAATGATAATAAATAAATGGAAGAACGGGTCAAGAATGAAGCTTCCAATGTTAATGAGATCAGAATGGACATGACTAATTTAAATGAGGAAGAGATTATGGTATGTGATCTTGAATAGAGTAAAGCAAAAAGTGAAGAACTGGATGTGAAGAAATCTGAATAATTTTTAGTTAAAATTGAGATAAATAAATTAAATGAAAATTTTATTTGGTCAGTTAAGGTTATAGGTGAGTCATATTAAGCTAGGGGGAGTAAGGATTCAGTGGAAATATATAAATCTATATCTAATAAGTTGTAAAAAAATGTATAGTTTCTAACCATGTTAGTGGTAAAAATAAATTGGAGGTGTTTAGGGCCAATAAAAATGAGAAAAAATATTCAATATCAAAATAATGAATAAATCATCCAGGAATACCATAGACCCACAGGAGAAAAAGATTCTATGTGTATAGAATGATAAAAACAGAAAAATTATAGAGATATTTTCTATCAAAATAGAAATCGGATTTAAGAGGATTGTGTTGGTGTTGTGGAATGTATGGACACAAATCCTATTATTTATTTATAATATATATTTTTCAAAGAATTATAAAGAATTGATGGGTGTTTGTTGAGAATCCAAGGAGATAAACTCATATGAAGAAATTTATGACTAATAATATTGTAAATATTTCCACCATAAATAGTATTGAGTCTTAATAAATGGTTTATAGTAGATTTGGACTGGAGGGTCACAAGCTAGGGATTATTAGACAAAAATGCCAGGATATATTCCCTATGTTGCTAAATGGTTGAATGTTTTGAATTCCTAATATTAGAAGTCAACAAATACTAATTTTTCAAAACATCATGTTATAAACATTAAGAAGTTGATAAGGTTAAGAAATAATGATTATAGATATAGACAGATCAGCTAGATATGTCCAATAAATTGGAGAAAGAAGATATGGATTCCAAATATAAAAAAAAAATATATTTACCCATAAGGAACATAAAATTTATGATAATATTTCCTTATATACATACTTTAGTGTTCATGAAAATTCATGTAAATTATGAGTTCAATCTAGTCATGGAACAACATATTGTCGAATAAACTTATATAATGATAATGATGATACATGATCAAGGTAATGAAGTTTCATTGACCTCTGAGGTGAATAAAACTATTTCATAGTGAAACTAGTTCTAGAGAAGATAAATATGATAAATAAACCAATTAAATATATTTAAATGAATGAAATTATTGAGATTGGAGGGAAAGAGGGGAATATATTTTGAGGAAACTCTCCATATTAGTGTTTTGTCTAAGGAACAAATATAACCCTTCTTATGTTCTATTGTTCTTTTATATTTTTGCTGATATGAATATAATTAATGTAGTTCGTGAGTTTTTTACTCTATGGAAACTAATAAAATTTTCATTCATTGTAAGTCCAAACTTCTACAAAGAATGAGAAATGGATTCATCCCATGATGGGGGATATAATGGGGACCTTTCAAGATTCGATATCTATTTGAACATATAATATCAATATAGCCCCATAAAATATGGAGTATGAGGTTTCAAATAACACTTAAAAACTTCATTTTTCTATATCAACTATTTTTAAAAGGGTTAGTTTTGTTTAATAATAAAATATGACAATGGGGGATATTTACACCATTCACATAGACTTTATGGTGTGTTTCTTAAGATGTTATGTAGGATAGATTGTTTTTATATATGAATTTTTATTCTTATCCCCTAGAATGAGTATTAATAATTGTATTACATGTAAGACTTTTTATACACATAATTGAAATCCTATGTTCTGAATTTTTGTTCACTATAACAGATTCCCCCTATATATTTAGATTTTCTGGGATAAAGTATCCTTGAAATGGAAATCATGTGGTTTCATATTTCCCATAGGATTCCCAATATGTAATTATGATTTTAAAATGGGTGGATATGATGAGTTTTGGAAGTAGGTAAACGATTAGAGTATACCCAACATTATCTTTTTATTTTTTTATTAGTAAGGGTAAGAAATAGAACTACGCTTATTCATAGGGAAGGTGTGTTGTATAATTGAAAATAAAATCCAAAGGGGTGGATTGAATTTCCCATCGTATGAATTATATATATATTTAATATGTTAATATGTGTTTGGTGATGGAAACTGGTTTTTATTGAAGGATTTATATGGATTATATCCTCAATATGTTTATGGAATTTAGTGTACATGACCTAAGGTGTTTCTGAGTTCAAATTATAACATTATAACCGTAAATTGGGAATTAAAATACCTATTTAAAGGTAATGTAATCATTCCATAAAACTGTGAAAATTTAATAAAGAAAATTATGATGATGCATAAAGGTACTAAGTTAAATTGTGAATTAGGGCAAAGTTACTAAAAAAATTGGGAATAATATTAATGTTACTAAGGATGACAGTGAAGCTATGTAAAGCCACTAAGGACAGTTTTGAGGCTTTGAAAAGGTATTTAGTTCAGGAACTATGTAAAAGAAAAGGGGTTTTAATCATGTTTGAATTATATTTGGATTGGAAAAGTAAATATCGTTACAACTTGTGTATAAGTAACATTCCATTCATGTAAAGGTAACTATAAATATCAATACCTATGTAAATTATTAATCATGTTATTTAGTGGTCAGTATAGTTTACATGCAGTTCATCTATAAAATTACTTTTCTTCATTATATGGTCAATTTAAGAAATCATTATTTTGTACATTTGGCTGTTCCATATAGTCTCTTTTATGATTCACGTATTCGATCTTAATGGTTATTTATCATGAACACTTTTCTTCAAGGTAAAAATATGAGTTTCCAGAATTTTTATATTCTAAAGAACTAATTATATGAATCAGATTTTTTTTATAAAGTTATTTAGATATTCAAGTGGAATAATTTATCAAAAAGATAAAGTTGTTAGATGATAGGAATCAAAACATCAAACGAGAGGTGATTTTTTTTGTGATTGAATAAGTTTTAGTCGAAATCGAATCTAGTGTGTTTCAGAAGATCCACATAATAGTGAAAGTTCTATCTTCATTTTTTGTTCTATTAAAGGTGATTTTATTTCTAACAAAATTTTCATATAATAAATTAACAGAGTCCATTCCACCACACATTAGTTAATTATGCATGGAAATTTTAAAGGTTTTGGTGACTTTGCAATCCAATAGTGAGATACAGTAAAGTAATGCACTCCAGGTGAAGCTCTGATTATACATGAGTTCTTGAATATGTAGAGGAATGTTTTTATGGATTTAAAATGTTTTTATATTTTTATATATTCCTCATTATTAGAATATTTCATAATGAATTAATCCCTAGTTTTCAAGTTATTTTAAAAAGGAACAATTCCATGGTTTTATATTCAATGATAAAGAAGAAAATCCTTTTAATAATTATACAATAATAAATATTAAATAGTATTCCTAAATATATGACAAAATATTCATGATATATTCTGTGACTAAAATTCATGTATGTAATATGATGAAGTTCATTTAAAATTGGCAGGACTATTGATGTATTATTAGGGGAGAATTCTATGTTCTTCATACATCATAGTATCAAAGACACGCAAGGAGTATAAAGTTGATATATATACACAAAAAAATAAAATTAATGTGTCTAGGTATTTTATGACTGAGGAGGAACAAAATTAATCAAGATCTTGTGATATTTCTTAGACCAGTAGTCCTGATCAAGGTTATCTGCTACATAAGATCTTGAAGATTTATACAAGTCTATTCCTATTAATCTTGTATATTCATTAATGAAAATCATTATCTAGATCTTCTTAAGAAACATTGAGTAATAAGAATTTATTTATACTTGTGGATCAAAACAAAAGAGAAGTTGTGACTACTTAGTATGAATAGTTGGATGTGAAATTAGGTAATTGGGTTGTATAACCACTTTCTACTATGAAGAATTGTAATTGGGTTATATAACCAATTACCAGAGATAAGTTTTGGTTGGGGGTTTTAAATATCTATAGTAATGTGGAAACATACATAAAGTAAATAATCCATACTGGGGTTTTAAACCAACATGGAAAGGAGTAGGCCTTTCAACTGAAACATATAAATGATTTTTTCCATGTGTTATATTAATACCACTATAATTAGGTGAGGTTGAATTAAACAAGTAGACACGATTTATTCCTTAACCAGTATCATATATTGAATTAAAAATAAAGAATCTATAAAAATAATGTAATAGGGATTCACCCCCCAGTGTTCCCTAATCGGTCCTTGGACACTAACATAATATCATATAATTGTGGAAATTATTAATATTATTACTACTATTATTATCTGGTTAAAGTGTAGATAAATTATGAGATGAATGAATTAGTCTTATTCATTAGAAATTAATTTAAGTTATTGAGTTTAAATTTTTGCGATGTCGTGATAATAATGTGGTTTTCAACTACTCAATGAAGATTATGTAAAATATTATCATTTAATGATATTAATATTTTATGATGAGATGACATGGAATGTTGAAGTTAAGAATTTAATAAAATATCGGTGAATATAAAAAGGATCCCATGATAATTATGATAATTATTTTTTTACCCATGGAATAAAAATGATTAATCCACATTATTGGTTTTAAATATTATGATGAGTTAAGAAAACATTAATAATGAAAAATTTAATGAAACCATTAGATGTATTAATGAATTTTTGTAGTAAAATTTTGACAATACTCAATGAGTTTATAAAATTCATTGGGGCTAAATAAATTTTTAATAGTTGAATAATATACATAGAAATAATGTAAATAATTAACTAAAAGTATAAAAGATTATTTTTTTCATTGAGGATATGGAAAAATGACTACCATGTGATTTATGATAATGATAAATAACATGAATTACGTAAGTGAATTACTAATGTGTAATTTTATTATTAAATTATAAGATTTAAATTATTCATTTCTATTATTGAGTATGAAATCTAATGATATTAACTTAATTTAAATACATTGTTATGGATAAATCCATTGGAATTATCATAAATTGACTTTAAATATTTATGATAATTATTAGTGAAAGTGAATATGTTGAATGAAAAATATGTGATATTAGATATAAAAAATGGGAATTTTAAACAATCTGGTATTAATAAGGTTTTCAATGAAAACAGAATATTAAAAAATTAATAAATGTGGTTTAAAATTTTTTGGGTCGAACTATAACACGATGAATGAAAAGAAAAATTGTGACATGAAACTTTTAATTTAATGTAGAAAATCTATTCTTTATAGTGTTTTAGGTTAATGGTGGTAATATTGAGAATATTGTGTCATTAATTTGGAAATATCATGATGTGGTGAAAATTATGATGACTGGAATAATTAATAATAATAATTTATTAGTGATTGGATTCTAATGGAATAAATGTATAGAGAATCATGTATAATTATTTGAGGACATCTATGATTTTTAAGAATATTATTAATTTGAGAAAGGAGATTTATTTGTATACTCTTATTCCTAATTTGGGAATCCCATGGATAACATACATAAATATTACATCATTCTAGATTATTATTCAATACTTATCATAATTATTCATGATCAGGGTACCTAAAGGTATGTTTTTATAGAGACTAGATACATAATAAACTTATTTATTAAGACATATTCAACATCCCCCATAAATATCACAATATTTGTACCGTTATATGAATACCAATAATAAAACATTCGAAAATAATTTGGGAAATGAAAACATAAGATACGTCAAGCTCAGATTCTAATTAAGGGTAGACATGGAATATATCAACCATAAGAGCACAAGATAATCATGAGGGTGTGATAAAATAATCTAGTTCATTTTATGAATATAAAATATCCTTACATAAAATCAATAGAAAATAAACTCTAAAATTAATTAATTTCAAGAAGAATAATTAATAAGGGTGTTAAATAAGTGATCATCATTCATTATTTGTGACATAGGAATGTGGAATTATAATAATAAGATATCATACTATTTTGAACATACCGATTCACAATCATGTTCATGCATAATTTTGTTAGCATAACTAGAAGAAATTATACACTTGAACCAAAATATTAATATATCTATGAAAAATAATTTCTATTAATAATATTTTGGGATTTTCTAGAATAAATTATAATCACGCATCAAAATTTGAACATAATCGTACACAATAATGTCCACCCATGATCTTGGGAGCATATCCCAAGGTAATCATACTCATGAATCAAAATGAAAACATAGATATATGAAATAAATTCCATGTTTATAATCATCAAATCATGAGATGTCTATATAAAATTACACAATTCATTAGAGTGCTATAATGGACCCAACCATCAGATAATCATGATCCATTCATATGTAATCCATGAGTTCATGAAAAAAATTCTCATTTTGTAATATATTAACTATGGAAAAGAAAATGGGCTTTGTAAATATTTCACCATAATATTAAATTACCATTGAAAGAAATAATAAATATGGTATCATTGGATCTTGTCCTTATTGAATCATATCTAACATAAATGGATATTTTCATTATTGAAAAATAACTTTAAAATATCAATAAAATATTTTTCGTGGAAAACATTGTTTTCTTTTTTAAATCACTTTTTAAAACAAATTTTGTTTCAAAATATCATAAAAACAATTTCTGTGGAATTAATAATGTAAAATTTTCAATAAATATTTAAATTAAATATTATTTATTACACTGGTAAATATCGTTATTGGGGTATATGTTAAAATAAGGATTTATTTAACCCCTTTTTTAGAAATTATCTCATTCTGAAAACAAAATATAAATTTAATTTTAAGAAGTTTTAGAGTGTAAAATATATGTAAAAAATATTAATATATAATTTTATAATAGTTAAAATATTTTTAAAATATTTTATATAAAATTTGGTCATTGAAGAAAAATATTCCAAACCAATGATGAAATAAGGATATTTTTCCTTAAAAAATTACATGTTAATTTTATGTACCAAAAAGAGAAAAATATTACTATTATGTGAAAATTACATTAATAAAAAAAGTAAAAGAAAAAAATAGGGTTTAAAGGATAAGAATCATATAATTTCCTATAATTTGAATTTAACGTATACAATCCCATGAATAAATGAGATTATAACATATATCCATTACCACAAGTTGTGCCTTCCTTCATACATGTTCAAACCTTGTGAATAATAAATAAATATTTCTTTTAGATCAATGGAATGACCATATTAAAACATAATCTACTATATAAACTTCCTTTATAATTTATAATTATCTATTAATTAACAATTTTTCCTTCACATTGAAATTCATTCAAAAACGAGTCCATTCCAATGCATGTTTCGGTTTGATGGTTATGGTATTTTCACTTTGGTCATGTTTTTAAAATCTCTATAATATTATTAATAAAATATGTATAATATTTTTTCATGATATAAAAATATAATACTATTAAGATAATTTATTGATGAAAATTAGTTACATCACTTCCTAGAGATGTTAGTCCATACAAGCGCACAACAATTTTTTCTACTTTTTACTAAATAGATTGGAAACATGTTTAATTATAATTCACCTAAAAAATATTCTTATATCATAAATATTATATGAATTCTTTAAATATTTTCTTATTTCCATCAATTTAACGTGGAAATGAAAAATTAAACACATCTCTTCATAAATTTGGTACCCTACAAGTACGCACAAGAGACATTATTATTTTTCATTAGATAGAAATGTAAGAAGGTAGATAAGATATTATAATTTAAAAATCATAATTATGTCAAATATTATTTACATAACCCTTAAATCCTTTATAATTAAACAACCATGAATTATAGTGATAAAAAATGTATTAAATCACTTCTCGAGTTGATAGTTCATACATACGCATAAATGATGATTTTATTTATCATTTGATAGAGAATGGTATAAATAAAAGTTCTTCCATAATTATAATAACATATCACTATATTTATTATATAAGATTAGTTATGATATTATTAATGTAATAGGATTATATACAGAGTAAGAACACATAAAATTGAAGGTACTCAGTTTATAGTTACTCCTCTTTGTTGATAAATCACCATTGGCTTACCCCTTAAGCCATGAAAGGATGATATTATGTTCAAAAAAAGAACTCTAAGACTATCATAGAGTTTTGAGGAATTTTTTTCTAGGATTTGTTTAAATAGAAGGCACATGATGTTTGTGGAAGAGAATATATGTGGTGTTCTTTTATAAGGGAGGGTGATGACACACAAGGACGTTTTCAAAGTATTAAAATATATTAATGACTTACTCGAGAAAAATGGATCTAAAATGACTCATATTTTAATATTAAATTTTATAGGGTGAAAATATTATCATAAAATAGGATTTAGACATGTTTTTAGGTTATTTTAATACTTACCTATTTTGTTTAAACCCTTATTGTGCCCTTTTTAAAATTACCATAGTAATGAATTATTTCCTTACATAATATTCATAATTACAAAAAAATACATTAAGATTATTATATAATATTAATTATTAAAATAAAAATTATGGAATCTATTTCGAAAGCTTCAATCCCTTTCATTGATAGAAATTACTTTTAAAATAAACCAAAAAAATGTGACGAAAAATGGTGTTCTATTAAAATGTATTTTTAAGTATAAAAATGTTTTTAAATCAAAATTAATTATATCGTAAATTAATATAACCCTAATTAGATGATATTTTTTAAAAAAAAGAAAATATTTTAAATAAAATATAAATTAAAAAACAAGGATGTTATAAATACATGGTTGGAAAATATAGTTTTATATAGAATTGATATTATTTTCACTATTTGATGAATAGTTTATCCTTTCAAAAAAAATACCAATGTTTCATATTAATCTAATTTTGAAATGATGATTTCAAAAATGATATTAGTTTTATAAAATATAATTTATAAAATTGGAAAAAATTAATGATAATATTTTCTCAAAAAAGAAATAAAAGTCCATCCAAATCAATTTTTAAATTTTCAAATAGAAACCACTTATGGTGGAGTTGGGACTTTAAAGAAAATAATAAATCTGTAATGACATAATTGAATGCAATACATCAATATAAAAATAAACTAGAAATAAATATAGAAGAAAAAACAGAATGAACCTTCACAACCTATGATTTGTTTCAACCACTTACGATAAATGCAAGATTTTACCCTCAGGGTGATTGTTGATATTTCCATTCTAGATCATGTGTAATAAGATCTTTCTTCATTTTTTCATAGAATTATCATTGGAAGGAAAAATGTATTAGATTCAGGCCATTAGGGACCACTTGATCCTATTTATTAGCATGTACAATTACCTCAGAAGAATCCATTTGGACAACAATTGATTTCATATATTTTTTTCATTGTCTATTGATCCTTTGTACCCAATTGCATGGGAAAAAGAGTGGGAATAGAGGAATATTTCCTCTCAAAACATGTTATTTTTAGAGTAACCCATGGATCAAGATTTTGATCAGAATCTACTTTCCTATTAGGCTAAGATCCCACACCCTCATCACTATGAGGATATGATTTATCCTTCTAAAAAGTTTACAGATCCTTTTCTATTCCACTTTTCACTTTTTTTTCATAGATTCTATATATTTATTTTTCATGAGGGATTCATTACTAGTAGATCTGGTAACTGGAAGTATGGGTAAATTAGAGTAATCATTCTGATTCTTTGACCTCATCGCATGCTTGGTGAATCCCTCTAAGTCTATAAAGTTATTCATTCCCTTTATGGATGATTAATGAATATAATCATTCTCTTGTTACACTTACTTTCTCTCAGTAGACTATATACCAGTTTCATAATCCATCTCATCTTCCAATCCATCCTTGATACCTCTCTAGTAACTAACCGTTCCATGTCATGAATCCTTATAATTCCCTCCTTAAAAAGGAATTCTCTCACCGTCATCACAAAAATATTAAATTTACCTCATGTGGAAGTTACCTTGAGTCACTTTTGGTACTAGCCCATGTCTACCATAAAATCATGTAAATTGTATGGACCCTTGTTTTCCCTCTTCTTACAATCATAAAAACTCAAGCTGGCAACTAGGATAATTTATGTTGACATTTCAGGTTTTTTCTCAATTGATTTGTCTCTAAGTCTCATAGATGAGGGGAGAAATTTAATAACATCTTCCTCATAAGAAGGAAGATTTACATCAACTTGATCATTTACTTGATGTTCCAGACTATCTGAAACCATTATCCCCTTTCCCATGGTAGCATCATTTTGATGCTTGAGATCCTTATACATAGGTTTCAAATCAATAAATTTTTCTCCCCTATGGTGATATCTTTTTGATGAATTCCCTTGGAGTATGTAGGTGATGAAATATTGAGTCCATAACTCATAGATAATTCAATGTAATAAATATCATATTTCTAGAATAATGTTTTTGAAACATAAAATTAATTCACTAAAAATTATGTCTTTTATTCTTGAAAATTAATGACTACATTTTTATAGACTATGTCCATTAGAAAAATAATTCCTAACATAATTACTCTAATTTATGCATTTCAATTCAATAACTAGGTTATAATGGTCATATTTAAAATAATAATATTTCGATATTATATAAGAGTATGTTTAAACTCGGTGTTTTAGGTAAATAAATATACTAGAGTAATACAATTTATTTAAATAGAAATATATCATGAAATATATGGGTGTTATAGTAATGGATATATAGTCTATTTAATGGGAGATATTTATGGTTATAATGTTATGTTGTGGTTTTGATTGACACTATCCCATTGGATATGGTTATGGTGAGATGAAAATGACCTAATCCTTATCACCCACTATCATATCTAGAGACTATAGATGACCTATATGTGTATTTATTTTTACATAGGCATAGATCTAGTTTAGATACAATTGATGATGCATGATATTGTGATAGATGATAATTTCACTAGATTATTTACATGAATTTTTCCTCATGAATCTCTTATTGAATGGAATGGTGATGTCACACTATGTATGTGTTCCCCTATAAACATAAAACTATGTTATGTTATATAAAGAAACATCCTAACTACCATCCATACCAACACTAGAACTAACCCACTGTATGTATGAGGAGAATCCCTGATCCCCCTAGGATGAAGAAAAGAATTACGGGTATAAAGAATATCTATTGGTGAAATTTACACCCAAAATAAACCAAATATAAATGTATAAACAAGTCATAATAATAGTGATAAAAAAGAATAATTCCAAATGAAATATCCAACAAAATAACCATTTAATACAGGATTAGGAAACAACAATATATTCTAACAGAAAGATAATAGAAGTCCTATGAGACCAAAACTAAAACTCAATACTATAAGTTCTATGAAAGTTAATGTCATGTAACCATATACAAGTTACTCAAAAGTCACCCCCATGATCCCAACAACCATCTGATTCCCAAGGAACATGAAATTAGATCTAATCTTAAATGAAAACCTAAAGAAACCTCCATAAGATAAGATGAATACATACCCACCAATGTCTATATGTAGGATTCAATGAAAATATAATACCATCATGATTATGTTTAATTTTTTTTATTAAATAATATAAAATGTATATTTTGAAAATAAAGTGGGCAAATTGGTTTCTAATTCATTATACATGTTATTATGAGAAACTAATGAAATTAACTAGAACTTTAACATAGGAAAAAAATTATAAAACATTCCATATGGATTTTTTAACAAAAAAATTCCAATTCAAAACCAATCATTTATATTAAAAACATCACACTTTTAAAAAAACACCCTCATGGTTTAAAACATTTCAAATGGATTTCCAAAAATTATATAACTTTGAAATAATTGCTCACTTTTCTCGTTTAAAATATTTTACACACCCAACTCAATGGTAATAGTTCAATCAACAGAAATAGTAATGAAATTATATCTATAAAAGGTAAAAAATAGTTTTAATAAATGGATGTAGCCAGACTAGTAAACATAAAAACTAAACTATAGGAGGATTGACACATCTAAAAATTCCATGAAAATAATAACCACCTCACATAAAAAATAATAGGAATAAAATTATATACATATATATGTGTGTGTAATGAGGAAACACCATAGATACTATAATTATAACATAAGACATGAAAGGGTGGTACTACTACCGACAAGTTAATGATTTAACATTCATCAACCAAATATCTCTAACTAGTCAACTTTGTGAAATCCATCAAGTAAGGTGTTTTGTAAAAATTTAGGAGGATATCCAGCACATAAATCCCAACTGTATTAGAAATTTTCTATTACATACCACATAAAATCCAAAGGTTATTTATGTAATAAATAAAGTAGGTGGGCTGTGAACAAAAAATTTCTTCACATTAAAATAAATAACCCAAAGGATAACACTCTAAACATGACATCCTAACCACAAATACTACCCTTATAAAGATCCCAAATCCATAAGAATAATATGAATCACATCACGACATATATAACTTATATAAACAGATAATAATTAACAACACAATGGGGATAAATAAGGGAATAATCATAACCAATCAATAATAACTTCATAAAGTGGCAATCAGGCCTTTATCTTATCACATATAAAATATACATTTGAAACCCACATTTTAAAATAAAATTACAGTTAAAAAATTCCAAACGAAATCCTGGTTATCATTAATCACAAAAAAACAATCCAAGGGAAACTATATTTCATTTTATAAAACAACACCACCCCTTTTTAAATCATGAAATCCCCTTAAACCAAAAGGTAACCCACTTTAAAAATGACATTCTGGTTAAAACAAAGGTAACAATTTTTTTTTCAATTAAAACCATTCTTAAATTTTTATTAAAAATGTAAAATGATTAAAATACCATTTTAAAACCATGTTTCACATAACTAAGTAATTCATTCATTTTTTCTGGAGGAAAAATCCACTCAAGAATAGAAAACCTTTGGAAAATCCAAACTAGATACCATATACATCATCATATCAATTCAAAAATAATTTCATGGAATAAAAAACTAGTTGAACCCGTTAATAAAATAAAATGAAATGGCAACTTCGGTCTAAAGTTATGGAATTATATCACCTTTGAAGAAAACCACTGGTTTATGTATCAATAAAGGGATAAATTCCCCTACATTGTAGAACCCAATTTTATAACAACACTAGGTATCTAAATCATATGAACATTGATACTAGGGTAATAGGAGTAGTTAAAATGGAATAAATTTGGAGGGGATAGTTAAGAAGGTCACACCTCTTTATTTGAACAAATAACAACCCAATAATCACTCCAAATCAACTTTTAGAATCTCAAAAAGGGAGGAAAACCCCAAAGAGTGGAATCAATCATGTGAGGTTTGAATGCATGTAGCATGGGGTGGAATCCTTAATTAATAAAAGAGTGAATAGAAAATAGAATATCTCTAACTAGGCTGAATACATGGTTGTCTCACACGGTTTACCAAACCATGCAAAGACTATTTTCTAACACTTCCTGTGCCCCCATAGGCCTCAAAATTGTCTTGCACGATTTACCTAACCATGTGTATACCATTAATTCACCTATACCAATCACTAATAAAGATGCACGACCACTAATGCATGTTTTCCAAAACCCTATGCCTAATCATGCACCCTTGAAAATCCATCAAATCTCATATTTTATTATAGGGTCACCCCGAGCCCATGGGAGGAAACAACCAAAAGGTTACTACCAAGAAATTAACAACAATGGGTGTCAAAATATCCCCAATATCTCATTTTTTTCACAACAAATTATTTGTAAAATTTGGACAAATGGGGATTCCAAATCTACCTTATGTTTAAGAAGGACTTTTTTAAGAACCAACCATCTGATCCTCAAAACCATGGAATTGTGATAAGAATCAATCCTAAAAGTATTAAAACCACTAAAAAACATTTATAACTCACTAATGTATAATGTAGTATGATTCCATAGAAAAAAATTCTCACTGAATGGGATGAAGAGGCAATAAAAGATGTTATTGGTATAACAATTCCTATGGTTCTCTTCCAGAGAAGTAATATCAGGATATCTACCACTACTCTTAATAGATTCCTAAATCCCAAACTATATCATAGGAAAAAAATATACCCACCACATAAAAAAATTTTGAGGTCACAAATTCCAACTGATTGAACATCTTAACCAAATCCATCGCAAATGATCACTCCACAATAATGTAAAAAAATTAGAGACCTAGGAAATGCCTCCCCACTATTAATAATTTATTATAAGTGGTTAAACAATATTTAGGACAACCTAAAAGGATGACTACCACTAAATATTCAAGATTCCACTAATCATGAAAATCAACTAAAACACTAAAAGATAGTGCATCCTCAAGAACAAACAGAAGTTCAATAAATATGGTCACCAAGAAATTATTTGGATACCCTAGAGTGCACATTCCTCCATATGGAATGACAATGTTATAAAATCGGGCCAAGAAACTATACAGAGGCTAAATGAGGCCTAAACTCAAAAATTTATCACTCATGGTAATCCCAAAGAAAAAATTATCAATGTAGCTCTCACAGTCTAACAAAAAAACAAAATCTTACCCCCACTTCCATATCTCACACCTAATGATTCCCCATGTTATCCATAAAAAATCCATAACACATGATCCAGACCATTCATAAAGACAAAAAACAAAAACAAAATTATAAAGGAATGAACATATTTGATGATATGAAAATAGGATAAAAAGAACATTTATCCAACATATATAAAATAGCTGAAAAGATAGAATATGGGGAAATTCCCAATCAAAAAAGGTAGGATTACAAAATTGGATCCTCCTAAAACAAATACCAGCTTAAAAATCTCCAATGGAAATGACAATGTATACTACTTCTCAGATTCAAGCTAGGTTTTAGAATTTTCTTTTATAATTTTGTACATATCACAAAATCAATAAATTTAACCAGGTTATACATAAAAATGAGAGGTATTAGGAGTGAATGTACAAGATCACCTAACATTTAAAGACATACCACATTTTAAACACACTAACGGCTTCCCCTTTGTTGAAATCAGAATATAATGTTGTGAATACATCTTTTTATCTTCATCACCTTCCTACTTCACCTTTATATTAATCGAATCATATTTATTTTCTTTAGCTGGAGTTGGGGTATCTCCTTCCATAGGATTCCCTACTAATATTTCCTCAATGATGATGGACTTATAAAACACTTCCATAAAGGTATTCAGACCATTCATAAGAAATAAAAAATTTATTTTTGGTTGAAGGCCTCTAGCAATGAACCATGCATTCTTTGAATCATTAGTATAAAACTCTTGAGAAAAAGTAACATAGAAAGAAAAACATTATACATATTCTTTCACTTACTGATCACTATGTAGAATAAATAAAAACATCATCACCTTCTACAATCCAACATATTCAGCATAAAATTTGTGGATAAAGGAAGCCTTAGAATATATGTGAGTTAGAATCTGGAATAGTTTCACTTAAATAGTGAACCTCACCATTCCAAATCTGAACCTTCAAATAGTATAATGGTGAACCTAACCTTTGATTCCTCAAGAAATTTGTAGAAAGTTAAAAATGTATTCAATATTTTCTATCCTCTCAATCAACTCATGGGATTCTTGAACACCATAGAATTCTGTATGATATTAGTTCAAGAAATCTCATACAAGATCCATGAGTTTGGAAAACATGAATCTACCACTCTATCATGAGTCTGGGTAGAGTGAAAGATTAGAAAAAAATGGTCATATCACTAGGACAACTACCCAAGGCATTCTATTCTTTACTTTTCGGTTTTTTCCTGGTGTCACATTCTAAAATATCACAAATGAAAATAATCAATAAAAACATTAAATTTCAACCCAAAGGAAATGAAAAAAATTTCTAAACATTCAAAATAAAAAAATCATCTAAAAATTCGACATAAGTTAAAAAACATAAAGAAATCCAATCAGGGACCCAAAACCCCCATTTTCCAAAAAAATACAAAAAAAAATCGAAACATTTTATACTATAGATCTAATGAGTTATTAAAGTAACACAACCACAAAAATCACTTCCTTTACCAAAATTACATATAAAAAGGTCAAAACAATTATAAAAATACCTCAACTCACCCAAGACAATGGTTTACAAACAATCTCAAATACTAAATCATAAAATATTGAGGTCAATACATTATTTGAAAAAATTTAAAACCTAATAAGTTCAAATTGATTTCCCATAAATAAACATCAACAATAAAAAAAACTAAAATCATCAAATGAGATAAAAATAAATTCCCAAATTTATCCATTGTTCATGGTTTGGATGCCTAGTTTTCTATACTATGCATAAACCCTATGAGTGTGGCTAGATGTTATCCCTAATGGTCTCCATGACTAGTCCATTGTTTGATATACTATACACCTTAACGATTCACCCTCTAAATTCATTTCAATTTCACTCTGAAATGATGGATTTTGGGTATGTCTCCCAAAATCATCCAAAAACACAAATTAATAGAAAACCACATAAAAATATCCCAAAAATAACCAAATAAAAGACCCAATCACAAAATCTATAACCCATCACCCTTGAAAACTCGAGATCTGGTATAAGGAAGAGATGGACAATCAATTTCCTGAACCTTTCACACTAATCCCGATAGTCCTAGCTCTATTATCCCAATGACCCCCAAATAACAATGACGAGAATCCCAAAGACCTAGGAACCTTTCTAGAGACATCGGGCTCTGATACTATTTTTTATGAAACAAACTCAGTATTCCATTCGAAATGGTTCCAAAACCATCCATCCAATCATCTGATGAGAATGTCCAATGCCCCTAGGATGACTACAATCATGAGGGGTTCCACACATAAAAACTGTGGAGTTTTTACCATCTAGAAAAAAATTAAAACATCTAAAAATGGAATAATATTATTATTCCAAAATAATATCCAAAGGAAATATAAAAAAAATAACCATTTAATACAAGATTTCAAAACTACTATAGTTGTAAAAAATGAAGAAATGGAAGTCCTATGAGGCCAAATAAAAACATGATCCACAAGTTCCAAGAAACCAATGGTCCAATAAATATCTATGTGTGACTCACAATTCACCCCATCATCCAAAAAACCATTCACTTCTTATGGTAGAAGGCATTTTATCCATACTGAAATCAAAACATAAAAAACCTTCACATGACATTAATACTACATACCCACCAATATGCATTTGTAGGGTGTGAGAAAAAGCCTGTAGGATTCCTATATGACTCTATTTAATTCCATTTATAAAGTTTTAAAAAAATCTAATTTGAAAATAAATTATACATATAGGTTTTCAATTCATTTTAATATTTATATGAATAGACTAAAATATAGAACATTCACTTTCTTAAAGAAAAATATTTATTAATCATTCCAAAATATTTTTTAACAAAATAATTCAATTTAAAATACAATCCCTAGCATTTAAAATAGAAAAAATTTAGAAAAAAATCTTCACATGGTTTAAAAAGTTGCAAAATCATTTAAAAAAAACTAGAACATTGAAACCATTGCCTCTTCTTCTCTTTATAATATTTTAAACAGTAAACTAAAAGTTAAGGAAGAAAAAAAGGTAAACAATAATGAATGCACAACCACAGAAGATCAAAAATAATATTAATAAATGGATGGATCTAAACTAGTAAACATGAATAATAAATAACCTGAGGATACACATATCAATAATTTTCATCTAAAAAACAATCATCTCACATGCCGAAAAATAATAAAATTCATAATATAAGATATATATATATATATATCTTGATTAAATATCAGATACGAATGGTTCTACACATGAAATAGAAAGGTGGAGTTACTATCAGAAAGTTAATAGCTACACATATGTCAACTGAATCATTCTAACTAGTATCCCCAATTTAATCCCTCTATATAGGTGCTACGTACAACTAGGGGATACTATCCAGTGAGTAAATATCAACATTCCTAGAAATTTCCCACTACATGTCACATAGTGACCTAGGGCTCCTTATGTAATAATTGAAGGTGGTGGTCCACAAAACAAGGTGAAAAATTAAAAATAATTAATCTTAAAGACTAAATGCACAAGAATACCCATCACTCCTCACAAACTACCCTTGTAAATAGTCCTAATCCATAATCACAACATGAATTACATCACAACATCCATTACGTGGATAAATATAACATCATTAACAACAGAAGGTGGATTAATAAGGGAAAAATCAACAACCATCCAATCATCACTTACTAATGTTTCAATAAGTCCTTTATATCATCACAAATAAAATATGTATTTATAAATACCTTTTTAAAACAATTTTGAAGTTAAACATATTTCCAAATGAAATCATGTTTATCAACAATCACAAAAAAACAACCCAAGTGAATCTCTATTTCATTTTCCTAAACAACACCACCAATTTTTAAATAATTAAAACCAATTTAACTAATGGGGAATCAAAGTTGAAAGTAAAATGTGGATTAAAATACAATGAAAAAGTTTTTTTAACAATAATAACCATTTTTTAAATTTTATCTAACATTATAAAGGTATAAAATCCCATTTGATAGTGAAGTTACATATAACTAATAAATTCACCCATATTTACAAAATGGAAAATCCCACCAAGGCATTGAAAAGGCTTGAAAAATAAAAACAATACTTTATATAAATATTCACATTGATTCTAGAACACTTTTAATGCATCATTACGTGTTGGAACTATTTAATAAAAGGTATTGAAATGAAAACACCTACCTCATGTTGTTGAATCATATCACCTTTGAAGAAAACCACCATTTTGTGTCTCAAAGGAGGTCTCAAAACACCTAGAAGGAAAAAAACCAAATGTTAGAACATACCTAGGTATGTAAATCATAAACCAATGTCCATTAATGTTAGGGGATAATAGTATATTTGTGAAAAATGAGAGAATAATATACGATAAAATTATACATCTTCATCTAAATGAAGAACCACCCCATAATTAATTCAAATCCACTTAAAGAGGATTTGAGAGGGATTGATTACCCAAGGATTTGTGCCAAATAAATGGGGGAATAATGGTGGTGTATTGGGGTAGAATACCCAATTAAAAAGAATGGTTAAATAGAACATACCCCTAACTGGGTAGGCCGTATAGTTATCTTTCATAGTTTACAAAACTATGTGCAGACCATTCGACTGCCACTACATTAACCACAAGAGGGAACATGGTTGTCTCACATTGTTTTAAAAAACACTCATAAACAATTTTTTTTCCCATATATACACCACTTAACAAGGGGAATTGTATCTACAATATGGTTTCCAAAACTATGATCCTAACCTTGCACCCCTAAAAAACCTCAAAAACTAAAATTTTTAACCATAGGGAACCCCAAACCCAAGGGAGGAAACAACCACAAGGATGCTACCAATAATTTTACCTATAAATTTGTCACAAGGTAGAAAAAATTTTAATTATAATATTAGAGGATATTTTTATTCATCAATAATCTCATGATAGTGCCTCTAGGTTGAATCATTGAGGGGACAAACTCTTGCCTACTATTGGATCCCTTTTAAATTTAAGAAATTCTTAATGAATAATTACCAAATACGAATTTAGAAAAGATTATCGATGTTTAAAAATTATTTATTTTAAAATGGATAAATGTGAACAAATGTATCTATCATATGATCTCAATCTTTTTTTCATATCTTATAAATTCTTAATTTTTTGTGGATTATGATTTAAAGTCACATAGATGGTCACTTTAGAGTATATCTACATCCACGGAAGCAATAAGTATTCATGGAGTTGATATTGGGGCCATAATATGGTTTCCTATATATCATTGTGAAATTGATAAGAAACTACATATTTTGGTTCCATTTAATATGTCATGTCATACATTTTTGGGTCCTGTGACAAAGATTGGTCATTAAAAATTAACATAATCTTGTAAGGATACCTATATAAAATGTACCTAAAATGGTTATTTTGGAACCTACCAATAATAATATCTTTTTGGATAACCTCATATGGAATGTGCACCAATGAGATTAATTCTGTCTCGTAAATAATGTGGCCTTATGAGAGTAGGCCTCACATTTAATATGGTTATGTTAGGGTAATATATTGGGACGTGGATGAAAAATAGGCCTCAATGTGGGGAATGGGTTTTCCATGAGTATGGACCAATATAAACATGATCAAAATAGATTTGGGACCTTTTTTAATTGGAAAGAATATTATATGGAATATATCCCATTCAAGTTAGGATTTCAGAACTCTTATAAATATTATCCAGTGAGGAGATACATAAATGGGATTGATGTTAGGTTTGAACCTCAAGGAGTCATCTAACATGTCCTGTTTAATAGGAATCAAATTTCACAATGTTCAAGATGAAGTGTTTAAGGTCATGTAATAATACCATTCTATGAAATTTAACATCTTTCATTAAGGACGTGCTCTATTCTTTTTAAATCCATGCTACTCAGACTACTAGTTTATTCATGTGATGCATATTGATTATACTAATACAGATATAAACTAAACATCTAAGACTATGTTATAAATTTTAAATTTCAGTAACAAGAGATATAATATTAGTCATATTACATTAAAGATAAAAACATAGTATTTAATAGGGCCTGCATATTGTTTCTACCATTGTAGGATTCTTATATCATAAAGGTTACTTCAATAAGAAACTATGTTTTAAATTTTAATGAGATCCCCTTAAGTAATAACTATGTAAATGATTCATAAGAAGGTTTTTTGGGGAAATTCTCCAAGTATGATACCTAATTAGTGAAATTTTAATTTGGATAATGGTATGATCAACTCTTCTCTTTGATCCCACATGAGTCGTGTTGAGTGTGAGTGAATAGAGATAATAAATGTTTAAGTACATTATATTAGGTTATATAACTATATATATATTTTTATCATACATTGAGACTTCCCATGAATAAATTCATGTATACTCATTTTCATTTAAATAGGTACATAATGTTTTTTTGTACGTCATCCCATGTTTTTTACATTGCCTAAACTAGCATTATTTCATTTTATTCATAGAATGTTTTGCCTTTAGATTAATGTTAGGTTGTAGAGATATTTTTATCTTAAGACTATAATTAAGAAACCTGGGAATATTTTCCATTATAATAGAAAAAATTGATTGTTTGTGGGTATCTTTTGAACTGTGTTTCTCTTTTTTATGGACCTCATAAAAAATATTTCCCCATGATATTGGTTTTTTATATGTAATATAACCCTGTAAGGATGGGGACCATAGGGAATATGGTTATGTGGAGTGATATGATAAGACCTGAATGTAATATAACCCTCAATGTGGGGGTAGGATTTTCATAGAAATATGGACTAACAATGAGAGTTTCCTAGGGGATATGGACTTGTATATTGGGATTTCAGTGATCATGGGAAAATATTTAGCAGAGTGAATGGCATAGATAATCTCAGGATAAATATATCCCCATGTGGATGGATAGTGTGGGGTTGATGATGTTTTATTGAACCTATTAATGGAAATTTTTTGTCCTATCAGAATAAAAATGAAATCCCATGTAGATTGAATGAAACTTTTTAATGTCATCTCATGGGACCGTGATGTGCAGTTTTACATTGTGTGGTATGGATATAATCATGTAGTTTTACATCATGTGACTATGATGTTATGTTTATTTATTTTGGGTATTTTAAACAAGACTTTTGTATCATAAAAGTTGTGATGATTTAGGATTAAATTGTTCTTACACATATGCGTCTACTTAGAGAAAATATGGGGCTTAATCCTAAGGAGAAGGCTCAAATAGAAGAATTATAATTATGTTATTGGAATTAAAAAATTAAATTTCTAAGACAATGTGAGACATGATCAGTGTGAAAAAATAGAGATTATTGAATATCATGTTTATTATATTAAAGAACACTATTAAATATGGATGGGCCTTATACTCGAAGAGGATTCTCAATGAGGATCCCTAATGTATTTATAATGTTATCAATGGGAACCATCTTAAATATCATACTCGAGGTGGTATATCACCCTCATATTTTCAAGAATATTAGTAGGTGAGGATTAATTATGAATGAATAATGAGTATTTAATCTTGAAAGAGATACAAGTGTGTTTCTCTTGGGTGTGATCATCTAGGATTTGTATGCTGTAAAAGGGATAACAATTGGAGAGATGGTAGGGATTACACATTAGCTTCCCTCAGATACCTGACCTAGTTTATGATTTGAGTAAATGTATTTTGAGGATTACACCATGGAGGAGGAACATATATAGAATCCAATAGTTGTCTCTTGAATCAAGTTATTCTCATGGATCAAGGATGGAGTCAGAGGAATTTAAACCCAAAATAAATCTGACCCAGACTGAAAATTTTTCATAGTGATTTTCAATTGGAGACCACATAGTGATACCCACATAGAAATTTTTTTATGGTGTTGGCCTCATTTAATTATCTAAATAGGTTCTATTCAATCATTGTTTCTCACATAGGGTTTCATGAAGCTTCTTCTTAGAGTTTCTTTGTGAAGGTCCTTCAATGGATTGTTTTCTGAATTACATCCCTTTCCCTATTTTTAAAGTGATATTACTTGAGGGTATCATGAAGTATTTGTCTATATAATTCTCTCTACATATGGGTTTCTTCCTGATCACCCATTTTAGGACATGGTTTAGATTATTTATTAGAAAACCCAGGTAACTACCTACCTAAAATGTCCAGCTTCATATCACTTAATGGAAAACCTTCCTAAAATTACTTTTATATGTTGGAAGTCAATAAAATATGACTTAGAATCAAAAATTAATTTTATTTTTATATTGTAGGGTTTTTTTGAATAACCTAAATTTATTCGTGGATAAAATAATATTCTATCTTATGGTGAAAAAATTACTAGCCAAGAACCACAGATGAAAACTCATTACAGGTGGAGTGAAGTGCCTCTCAAATCTATGAAATTTTATTTTTAATTAATTTAAAATTATATGTTGATACCTTTATTTTATTGGAAGTGGATTTTCCCCCAATTTTCGCTAATGTAAATAATGAATCCCAACATAGAAATGTCATAATTTATTATCTATAAGTATATTTTAGCTTCATTAATAGTCAAATAGAAGATTCTGAATTGAACCACACCCCAAGATAATTTTTTCCAACTTATTGGGTTATTTTCCTAGCCAAGATTAGTCTTAGAGTCCATCGAAAAATTTTCTTATAATTTTTAAACCCTTTTCATTAGAAATCGATGAAATACACTATAATGACCCAAAAAGTTATTAATGAAAATTCCCCTTGATCTGATTGCATGTATTATTATGTAAAACAGTTATATAAGACATATTCACTTACTTATTTTTATGATAATGGATTTTAAAATACCGTTAATAATTAACACCATTTATAATATAGTAGTTTAATAGTGACCACATTATTAGTATAAATATAGGGATTTAACAAATACAATCTTCTCAAACAAAGGAAGAGATGGCCAAATCTAGTACAATTTCTCTATACGAAGCCCATTGGTTAGATGTTGTATATGGGGCATCATCACTGTGCTTCTCTCTTGACCAATCCCAAGTCGATCTTCAACACGTTAAGCTTGAACAAAACCACCTACAAAATAATTGGATGTTAAAAGATTTTACAACCTCAGTGATGTTATCCGAGCTTCCCCAAGGGTCTTTCATTTTCACACACCTTACCAATAGGACATATGTGGGTGTTATAAGGGTTTATGTAACAATACACTAGTACTATGATTCTATATAAAGAATATACATTCTTTTTGTTGGTGTTACTTTTTAGATTTTTTTAAAGCACATATAATATTTTTAGATAATATTTAAATTCAATTGAAAAATATATTTTTATGAGTTAATGGTTTTTTAATTAAATATAATTTTAATAATATATTATTACTAAATTTCTTTTTATGAAATATAAATTATTGTATAATTTTTATAAATACAAATGTAATTTTTGTTAATGTTTGAGAAATTCTTTTTTCAAAACCCAAATATTTTCAATAAATGGTGTTTATTATTTTCATAATTGAAATTCACATATTTATAAAATTAGTTAGTTAAAATTAATATCATTTTAGGATTCATGATGTCAAAATTATATAACGATGATTTTTTCATTATTTTATGAGAGAGTAGAATTTTTGGGTAAAAATTAAATACCATTTAAATATATAATGTGTTTTATGACATCATAATGAACAAATAGTGATGTGATAAAATAATATAAAAGTGTTTTTCAACCAATATATGTTTTACCTCTAAAATATTTTTATTTTAATTTTGTTTGATTAATTTTATGATTCCTTAGTGGACCCTCTTATACATATAAAATATTTTAACATTTGAAAAGGATTTCCTTGAGAGTGTGATTCACCTCCACATAAGGAAGACTAATATTTTAATAATTTCGTCCATTGGCCTTGTAAAATATTTTTTCCACTCCCCTTAATCAAAAACCGTCGTAAAAAATCATGGGTTGTTTTGTGGTTTTAAAATTTTAATTATATAGATTCCAAAACCTAATTTGTGAAATATTAAATAATCCCCCTATCTTTTCCAATATAATCTTAGCCAATATCCCACATAAATTTACTCAAAACCCTTGTAGAGTGTCCCTTATCATCCCCCGTATCTTTATAATCTTCCAAAGTCACCCCAATCTCCCAAAAAGCATATCTCAAGCCTCATCAAGGCCTTTGGGATCACACTTCCAAGTAAGGGATTTCTTCCTTTCTAATTTTTTTCCAAATTTTGTTATGCTGTTATACAATTTTATTTTCAATTAAAAATTTTGGGGTATTATTTATAACCTCCCCTATACTTACCTCCATGTTTTTTAATAATGTTATACCTCTTTATCTCTCATTAATACCTCCCATTTACACATGTTACCATGCTGAAATTCTGTATGGAATTTATCTCTTCTCATTTACATTAAATAAATTCATTATTATTATGCATCTAAATTACATTACATATATTGATATATAATGTTACATGACCCCATTAGTCTCCATTTCATGTATAAATAATGAGATTCTAATTTATCTCCCATAAACCCATTTTATTATATCTATTTTACATCGTTATGCTGTCAAAGTTACACCAAAATTTCCCATGCCAAAATCATCGTGTAAGTGAATACCATAACCATTTATCTATTAATGGTATTCACATTTATGAACATGTAATTTTTTATTGGGGACTTACATTTACTTATTCCACATCTTTTATTCTTGTAATAAATTATGATGTTTATGAATTCATGTTTAATGAACCATGTGGCACACTTATGAATGAAATGAAATGTTTATAAAGGGTGCACCCTAATAGTGCTCTAATGCATTGGGTAAAGATTAGTATCAAGACATGTCAACTGAAATAAGGTTTTAATAATTCTAATTCAAGTTTAATGAGGGTTTAATCATGCTAATCCATGTGAAATTATCCTTCGCTCATGCTAATATCATGTTGTATGTCATTGCCAAATTTCCATGTTATAATAATCAAGCTATTTCGTGCCTTTATATTCATGTATCTTTTGTTCTCCATTGATATTCATATTTCCTAACATGTAATATATTTTTCATGTTATTCCTTGTTTACTCCCTTACTGGTCTTTATATATCACCCTTATCTTATGGATGTCCTCAGGTTATCCCATGCAATTCTATGTGTGAAAGAATGTTGTGATTATGTAAAAGAAGTTTTCAATAAATATGTTGTGTTTAATATTCTAAGTTGTTATGTAATGTTCATAATTTCTCAAGACACAAGACCTATCAATATTCAGAGTTTTCTTAAGTAGAATTTTATTTAATAAATCATGTTTATGTCTGTAATAAAGAGTAGGTTTGTTATAGTTGATATCAGAGGATAAGTTTAGTTATTTTAGGGATTAGGTTTAGAAAACCCTTGTGAAAGCCTTGGTATAAGACTAAGTATAATAAATAAAACCCTAAATTTTGTTTTGTATAGATTAAGTGGTTTACCAGGAAAATACATCTGTGTCTGAATATGAAGAAGTAGAGGGGGATCTGGCACAGATGTATCTAGGGGTAAAACCCGAAAACACCGATTTGATCTAGAATCGAACGTGAACTGGTGCACTACAATGGGCCTTTATGCACTCTTGGTTATGAAACTCCCGAGGAATATTCTTCGGTAAACTCATAGGTTTAGTATGAACCATTACTAATGGAATAAAAAATTCCCATAATAATAAAAGTGGGGAAGTAAATCATGGATAACCTTTATTGAAGCCTTGAAATTCATAATTTAATGAAATAAATTTAATTTATATATTATACCTTTTTCATTGGATTACCCATTATGTGTTACCCCTAACTTTCCCTTTATTCCATAAAATGGCTAGTAATATGAGGGATCAGGCTAACAAATGATGCAAAGATCTATGTGATGACGGTTCTAAAGAGATGTCAAATCTGATGGGAGTGGGAATCACAAACCTTTTCACAATAATCTCTCAGTTAACTCAACATTTGAATAGAAACATGGGTCAAGAGGAATTTACAACCCCCTCCCAATAAATAACAAACTATAATCGAGAGAATCATGAGAATAAGGCCTCTAACTTTTAATGGATCATTTGATCCCTCAATCACCGAAAAATGGATCAAATCCATTGAAGAGATCTTTCCCATACATAAATGATCCGAACAAGATAAGGTTGTTAGATATGTTTATCGTATGGAGGGTGAAGCTGATAAGTGGTGGACATTGATAAAAAATACAGAACCTATGGAATATATTGAGATGTTGGAATGGAAGGATTTCCTAATAATTTTTTCGAAAAATAATATATGTGAACCCTCTAACTTAAGATATAAAGGGATGTACTTTCCCTAAAAAAGAAAATAAATCCATCAGAGAATATGAGGAGAATTCACAAGGCTTGCGTGATACGCCTCTGTCATTGTTTTTCCCCTAAATGCAAGGTGGGTCGCTAATTTGGTAGGCTAAAACCTAGCCAATATAAATCCCTAAAGATCAATAAATTAAGTATCTATGGGGAAATTATCCGATGTTCCCTCACAGTCGAAATGGAGATCGGAAAATCTCTAAGGTATCGTGGGGATAATGAGAAGAAATTATACTTTAATTCTGGTAGTCTGATTGACAAATACAATGGTGCTAAGATATTTCAGCACCACAATTTCCAAAGGTGTGGAAATAAGCACCCTAAAATTGGCTGAAGGGTATGAGAAAATTCTTTAGGTGTGGAAGAGAACAGAACATTATCATTAACTGCTGACAAGAAAAACCCTCTACTATGATAGAGGAGAGGAACACTCCATTCAACCCAAAATGCGATGTTAAATGCTTCAACTATAAAGAAACATGGCACTTTTCAAACCAATTTACAAAGAAAAGGTTTTTTGGAGGCAACCAACAACCTCCAAGGAAGCAAGGGTGTGCTTTTTTCCATCACTGCCATTGAAGTGAACCCCAACAATGAAGTGGTGACAGGTACGCTAGTTATTCATTCACGAATAGAAAACATACTTTTTTATTCAAGTTATATGAATTATTTTAGATGCCAAATTTTTATTATAATAATCCCAACACCAGCACAAATCATGGAAGTAGAAATGTTAGTGATAACGGAAAATGGGGAAATCATTCCAAAACATAAACATTGCGTATCCCCTATCAGAATTTGTGGATTGAACATCCCAGATAACCTCGTCATACTCCCTCTGGTATAATTTTATGAAATTATTGGTATGGATTAGCTTTCCCAATATAGATCAAACCTAAATTTCCATGATAGGTAAATCACTCTCCTTATGGGTAATCGACCCCCAATTCTATGCAAGGGAAATGAGGAGGATGAAACTTCTTTAGCACCACCATCTCAATAATGTTTATTACTCCCCTATGAGAACACATATCTTGCTCAGATGATTCATTGTAAGGAATCATCCATCTTGAAGACATGCCTATTTTGAGGAAATTTGATGAATAGTTTCCCTAGGAATTGCCCTACCTACATCTTATAAGAGATATTGAATTATAGATTGATCTTATACATGGTGTGTTTCCAATATCCAATACTTTGTATATAATGGTTGTTGTGGGGCTTGAGGAGCTAAATAGACAACTGCAAGAAAATTTGGATAAATGGTTTATACTCCCAACTACATCACCATGGGGTGAAATAGTCCTCTTTTTCAAGAAGTAGGATGGGTCAATTCACCTTTTCTTTGATTATCATGAGTCCAACAAAATCACGATAAATCACAAATATCCTCTGACATGAATTGATGACTTTTTTTATCAGTTACATGGAGCACAATAATTCTCCAAGGTGGATCTGCAATCTAGATAAACCATGTAAGCTTGAAGAAGGAGGATATCAAAAAAACATCTTTTCATAAAAGGTATGAGCACTATGAATTCATAGTAATGCCTTTCGAAATCACCAATTCTTTAGGAATCACCATGGAATTGTTGAATAGAGTCTTTAGAGATTACCTCAACAAATATTTTGTAGTCTTTATAGATGATATTATAATATACTCGAAAACAAAGGAGGATCCTGATGAGCATCCAAGCACTGTACTGGAGACCTTACGAAAGGATAATATCCATGAAAAGTACAACAAGTGTGAGTTTTGGTTGAAGGATGTATCAATCATGGGTTATATCATCACATGCAATGAGATATCTATGGATCCCTCCAAGACAGCTGTAATTGAGGGATGTCCAAGGCCAACATCGGTGACATATATCTGTAGCTTCCTAGGTTAGCTAGATATTATCACCGATTTGTGAGAAATTTATAAAGATTGTCAAACCCTCTTACCATGATAACTCGGAATAGAGTCAAGTTTTCATGGAGTGATGAATGTGATGAGAGCTTTATGGAGTTGAAAAGGAGGCTTATCACTATGCTTGTTCTCACACTACCCACACGTGGAGAACATTTGGTGGTATTTAGTGCAACTTCGAATAAGGTACTAAGTTGTGCATTGATGCAAAATGACAATGTAATTTCTTATTATTCAAGGAAATTTAATGTTCATGAGTAAAAGTATCCGACACATGATCTGGAGTTGGCTATAGTAATATTGTCTTTAAAAATATGGCGACACTACCTCTATGTGGAGAAGTGTGATATATATATGGACCAAAAAATACTCAAGTATATATTCACAAATAAATAGTTGAATATTCACCAATGAAGATGGTTAGAGATTATCAAATACTATCACTGCTCAATCCATTACCACCCTGGGATATCAAACAAGGTGATGAATGCTCTAAGTAGAAAGGACCCATCAATTCTACCATTGATGATAATTAAAGAGGATCCAATATTCTTAGATTTGAAGAAGATAGACATGGGAATCATAAAGAAAGTAACATCATCAATCCTTTCAAAAATGATTTTTAAACAATCTCTTTTCAAAAGATTAAAGATTCCCAAAATGATGATGTGGGAATTCATAAAAATGTGGGAATTCAGAAAAAATTGGCAACTATTAGAAAAGTGAAATCCTTGGAGTTAAATGTTAACGAAGAATGAATTGTGATATTTGGGTTGAGAATATTCATTCCATAAAATCTGATGTTAACGAAATAACTTTTGGATGATGCATAAAGTTCAAATTTCTCCATTCATCCATAAATCACAATGATGTATGGAGATCTCTAAGAGAATTATTGGTGGGAAAACATGAATAATGAGATCTTTGAGTATACATCAATGTTCCTGGTGTGTCATCAAGTGAAGTCTGAGAGCCAAAAGTCTAAGGGTATGATGCAACCATTACCCATACCAACATGGAAATGAGAGAACATCACTATGGACTTTGTTACCATACTATTGAAGACATCCAAAATAAAAAATTATATTCGGGATGTTATGGATTGACTTACAAAGACTACACACATCATTGAAATTCGATAGGACTTCTCCTTGGATCAAATGGCATAGATATATATTAGGTAAGTGATAAGAATTAATGAAGTACCATTATCTATTGTATCCGATCGAGATCCTAGATTCACATCTATGTACTGGAAGAGTGTCCAACACAATTTGAATACTAAGCTAAACAGCAGTACGGCTTATCATGCTCAAAATGATGGCTAATTTTAGGGGAGTATCCAAATAATTTAGAAAATGTTGAGAGCATGCTCAATAGAATTCAAAGGAGGATGGGATCAACATATTTCCCTGGTTTAGTTCTATTACAATAACAGTTTTCACTCAATAAGAAAAATGGCTCCATATGAAGCCCTTTTAAGGGAAGATGTGAAAAACACCAACATGTCAGGAAAATGTTGGGGAGAAAAAACTAATAGGAACTGAAATGGTTGAAGAAATGGTGGATAAGGTTAAGACCATCTAGCTATACATTAAAGCTTCTTAGTGTCAAAAAAGAGTTATACAGATAATCATCGTTGAAATGTAGAGTTTAATGTTGGAGACATGGTATTCCTCTTCATATCACCATGTAAGTGTTTTATGATATTTGGGAAGAAGAGAAATATTCGTCCAAGGTGCATCGGACCTTTTGTGATCCTTCATCGCATTGTAGTAGTGGCCTATCGACTAGAACTCCCACCGAACTTACCTCAAGTACATGATGTATTCCATGTATAACTCCTGAGGAAGTACATACCTGACCCACCTCATGTACCCATTCCAAAGATGGTACCATTAGAGAATGACATATCCTATGAAGAGAATCCAGTGATGATATTAGGTCATAGGGTAAATGTTCTACAAAATAAGACAATCCCCCATCAAGGTGTTGTCGGAAATCCAAAAGTTTGAAGAAGCAACATGGGAATCAGAGGAAATGATGAAGCATAGTTACCCTGATAAGTTTTAGTGTTGGAAAAAGGAAATTTCAAGGGAAAATTTCCGTAAGGGTGTTAAATTGTAACATCCCAAAATTTTATTAATGAAAATTCCTCATAATATGATTAAATGTATTATTATGTAAAATGGTTATATAAGATATATGCACTTCCTTGTTTTTATGTTTTTTCATTTTAAAATACTCTTAATAATTACTACTACTGCTAATATAGTTGTTGAATAGTGATCACATGATTAGTATAAATATAGGGCTTTAACAAATTAAATTTACTTAGAACAAGGGATGTGATGGCCTCATCCAGTAGAATTTCCCCATACAAAGCCCATTTGTCTGAGCTCATAAAGGATAAATCATCACTTGGATTCACTCTTGAGCAAGACCAATCTTTTCTTAAACACATTAAGCTTGAAACAAACCTCCTATGGGAGAAGTGAAAGTTAATAGATATTACCACCTGAGTGATGTTATCCAAACTACCTCAAGAGGTCATCCCTATCACACACCTTACCCTTAGGTCTTTTGCGGATTTTATAAGGTGTTATGTAAAATCTCCCTAGAACTATTCATATGTGCAAATAATATACTTTCATTTTATTATTGTTACATTGTAAATATTTTTTAAAGAGAAAATATTATTTTTAGTTAATATTTAAATTCAATTAAGAAAAATAATTTGATGAATTAATGGATTTTTTAATTAAATAATATTTTAATAAAATATTATTACAAAATTATTTTTTATTAAATATAAATTACTATATAATTTTTATGAATACAATTGAAATTTTTATTAAGGTTTGAAAACATTTTTTGTCAAAACCCATGAATTTTCAATAAATTTCGGTTTTATTTTAAAAATGTAAATTCAAATATTTAGAAAATTATTTATATATATTGAATATCATTTTTGGATTCAGTACTTTGAAATTATCTAATGGTGAATTTTTCATAATTTTCTAAGATAGTCACATTTTTGGGTAAAAAATAAATACCGTTTAAATATATAATGTCTATTCTGACATAATAATGACCCAATAGTGATTTAATAAAATAATACAAAATTTATGTTCACCCAATATATTTTTACCTCTAAAATAATGTGATTTTATATTTGTTTGATTAATTTTATGATGCCATAGTGGACCCTCTCAGACTTTTAAAATATTATAACATTTTAAAATGATTTCCTTAGGAGTGTGACTCGCCTCCACATAAGCTAGTCTAATATTTTAATAAGTTCGACCATTGGCCTGATAAATTAATTTTTTTCACTCCCCATTGGAAAAAACCACGAGTAAAAACTATTGTTTGGTTTGTGGTTTTGAATATTAAATTATATAGCTTCCAAAACCTATATTTGTGAAATATTAAAGAATTCCCCTCTTTTTTCCAATATAAACTCATACATGATCCCACTTATCTACACTAAAAACCCCTGTAAAACGTCCATAGTCTTCCCTAATCTCTCTATAATCCATCCAAGGCACCCCAAGATCCCAATAATCCTCTCTCAAGCCTCTCCCAAGCCTTTGGGATAACACTTTCTTGTAAGGGATTTCTTCCTTTCTCATTTTTTTCAAAATTTCTTTATATTGTTATACAATTTTATTTTCAATTAAAAATATTGGGGTATGATTTCTCTCCTCCCCCATAATTTCCTACTTATTTTCCAATTATGAGATACCTCTTTCTCTCTCATTAATTACTCCCATGTACCCATGTTACCATGCTGAAATTCTGTAAGGAATTTCTCTCTTCTCATTTACATTCAGGAAATCCATTAATATTATGCATCTAAATTCCATTACATATGTTGGGATATTTGTTTACATGACCCCCTTAGTTTCCATTTCATGTATAAATGATTTTATATCCCTTTATCTGTCATAAACCCATTTTATGATTTCTATTTGATATCATTATGCTGTCGAAAGTTCACCAAACTTTCGCATGCCAAAATAATAATGTAAGTGAATACCATACCCATTTCTCTATAAACGTAATTCACCCTTATGAACATGTAATTTTTGATTAAGGACTTACATTTTGGAATACCACATCTCATATTCATGGAATTAATTATGATTTTTAATAAATCTATGTTGTATGATCCATGTGGAACACTTGTGCATTTATTGAAATGTTTATAACGGGTGCACCCTAATGGCGCTCTAATGCATTGTGTACAGATTAGTATCATGATAAGTCAAGTGAAATGAGGTTTAAATCATTCTAATTCAAGTGAAATAATGGTTTACTCATGATAACCCATGTGCAATGATCCTTAGCTCATTCTAATATCATGTGGTATATCATTTCCACATTTCCATGTTATGATAATCATGCTATAACATTCCTTTATGTTCATCTTTCTCTTCTGATCCATTGATATACCTATTTATTAACATGTACTATATTATTAATGTTATTACTTTTATTATCCCTTACTAGGATTTATACCTCACCCTTTATTATGAATTTCCTCAGGTTATCCCATGCAATGCTAAGTACGAAGTAATGTTGTGGTCATGTAAAAGAAGATTTCAATAAAGATGTTGTGTTTCATGTTTTAAGTTGTTGTGTAATGTTCTTAATTTCCCAATACACTATACCTATCAATCCTCATAGTTGTATTAAGTCCATGTCTATGTAATAAATCATGTTTATGTGTGTAATAAAGAGCAGGGTTGTTATAAACCCAAAATACTCCATGAGGGAGGTTCTCACCACCATGTCACCAAATTGAGAAATTCATTTAATGGATCTCCACACATTAATATGAGAGAAGTAATGAAACATATAATTGGAATACTATTTAGGTATGGTGATTCTTTTCTATGAAAACATTACATGTGTTTTTATGAGTATTTCATCATGAGTTATATAGAAAATTTTGTGTTGTGATATTTATTTATTAACAAAAAATTCCACCCTCCCCCCCCCCATAGAACTGGATTCATTAGGAAATGAAAGAATTTGATTCTAATGTAAAATTTGACCCATTTACTACATTCCGAAAAAACTTGTAGACTTATCTACTTTGATCTCTAGTGGGGGATTTTTACCAAAATGGGGATCTCAACTCAGGGTTTCTATGTTTCAGTGAATTATGAGTTCATGATACTCATCAAAACTAATACATGGTATCATCAAGGATAACTGATTCCACTTAAAAATTGATCTTGGGTGAATAAATTCAACCATGATACTTAAAACACTTAATCTATAATGTTTTTCTCCTAGGCATGGGGCATGGATGGGTATTGGGAAAATTACCATTATCATAACACTAGAGTTGGTCTGTTATTTGAATGGTTTCCTCATAGTTGTATCTCACAGATGGGTATAAGAAAAAAAATCATCACCATAACACTAGATTTGGTCTATTTAAATGATTTTTTTCTTCCTTGGTGTGGATCATGGATAGTTATTGGCACAACAACCATCACTAAAACACTATAGTTACACAATTTGGATGATAAAATTACTCTTAAGCATGGCTCACAATGTGTATTTGCATAAATACCATCACTGTAAAACTAGAGTTGCTCTATTAGGATGAATTAACTAAATCAATATGGTAATGATCATGAAGGAAATATTTGGAATGAGTATTCCAATGTTCGAATGGTTTTTTGAACCCTAAAGTTATTCCTCCATGCATTTTGTATGGATCCTTAAGACTAATAAACTGAGGATAAGAGAACAAGTGAATTATCTTGAATTATGCTAGGATAAGAATCCTATAAATGACAAACTGAAATCTTCTTGAGTCATATTATGGACCCCAAAATATTTATATCTCTTATTCTACCACCATAACCATTTTCTAAGCCTCATATTTGGAAGGATTGAGAAAAGAGTTTGTTTTTTCATAGGATTTACTTTATCAGTTTTCATTCTAACTTGATTGATTCCTTTTTCAAAATCAAATGCCCAATTTTTTCCAAATAACATGAGGTTCATCTCTAGTGAGTAGAGTGCAAAGTTTTTTCTAGACCTCCCTTTATAGGTCTTCCACTGGGTGAGTTATGCATCTATATCCTTAGGAAATTTGAGTTTATGAAATTTACTCAAATGTGTATAATGTTTAAGGTCTGATAGCTTTGACCCAGGTGAACTATCTTTAAATTCATCATTCAAGTACCTAAAAGGGAGGATGATTAATTGGAAAAATGTTTTAATATAACCCAATAATAACAGGTATAGTTCAATGTCATTGATAAAAATAGTCTCATTAATAAATGGAACCAGATAGACACATTTATATTGAGTACCATTATTGATTATGGTGGGAATACATTATATGGGAGTGGTCTAATTCTTGACTATGTGATTTCAGGTGTATGATACATTCACTTTCAGAGAGTGTTCTAAATATTGATTATGATATCATTTCAGTTAGATACATTCAATCTCAAATTTTCAATTAATGGGGTGATACAAGGGATGTCTCTAATTTATTGCATGAGAAGAAGGCATGAATGATCACCCTAGGAGAAGAGGGATTTGATTTATGGTCATACAGCACAAACCATAATTTAATTTTACTTATATCCACATGATAAAGACTAATTGATGGTTACATGATGAAATGTGAAACTCTTTATTTAAAAATGATATTGGTATGTAATTTTTTAACATCAATGGAATGAAATCCTCTTGAAAAATTTATTGTGGTTTGGGTAAATCATAACATAAAGAGTTTAAGTCCAAAATGATGAGGCATGATAGGTATATTAGGGATGAACTTGGCACATATTTAAAATATGGGTCCCACTATAAAGGGGTCATGTCAAACAAAGTTGGGGATGTTTCCTTTCAGGATGAATATGCCTCTCGTTAATTAAACATAGTTGGGGTTCTTATGCAGATCCATATCAGGGGAATAGTATACAGATCCAAGGAGAGGTCTCATTTAGGATTGAATAGACTCATTAATAATTTCTAGGTAAATGTTTTTAAGGATAAAAAAACCTTCTAAATGAATCAGGTTCATGGAAAGAAGAAATAGTCATGAAATTTTTAACATCCTAAAGATTACACCAGTATATACAGACCACATAATTGAGGGGGAGAGATATGATGCATCACCACTATACTTTTTTTCTAAATTAGTTGGTCCAGTATGCATATGATATCTTTTTCAAGGGTTATTTGATGGTACCTACAATATATATTCATTTTTTTATTTATGCTCATATTTTTAATTAACCCTGAAAATTGAGAGGATTACCAAGCACAACCATGAATTTATCTAATTATTCACTTTATGAGTTTTAATCCTAACATTTTTTATTTATTTTTTCATAAAAATTTTAATTTATTTTGGTTTTGACCACAAAATTTTCTTCATTTTATTTTTATACTACTTTGACTAAAAAATACTAAGATAATGCCTCTTTGAAAACATATTTTATTGGACCATCTTTATGGAAAGAGAAATGTGAAACCCAATGTGAACAGAGATCAAATTTCAAGTATAAAATATCTTATAAAAGAGTTTCACATAGTTTAACGTAATATTTATGAAAATAAAATGGGGGATAAAGTTTATCTATTCACACGGGAAAATTTAACCTGGTGTGAATGAAAGGGGCTAATTCTATTATAAAACATTGCGAAGGGGAACATATCATTAATGGCCATGATGAATGGACATGATGGATGATCATAAGAACCTAAATGGGTCCCAAAGAATCATTATATCCCAAAACATTTTTAATGGTGATTGGATTCATCCTAAATTGACACCTAAGGTTTATGGATCAGAATTAATGTTGTGGATGACTATATACAAGGATAAATGCTGACTAAATTCAAGTAATGGTTTTTATTTCTATACTATGACTTTATATAGATAATAGAGGATTATATCGTTTATAAAAAATTATTACATTGGTTTAGAAACTATATTGGGGATGAAAATGAATATCTATATCGAAGTAATAGTTTTTATAGTCATACAAAACTTCCCTATTGGGAAAAGATGCTTGTTTTCGATAATTTTGGAATGGTTTGTGTAAATTAGATCCACTCAAAGAAAAAATCATGATTTATGAAGGAAAATGTTTGGAAAGGATTATAGAATCATTTTATACATGGTTTTTCATTAATGTTCAAATATTATTCAATTCTAACGGGTGGATGTGAATGAGGACAAGGGGATAAGTCTTGAACATGGAGTTCAAAAATATATTATAAGATAGTATGATTCAAAAAATACATAGTTCTTATATTTTATGGGTTTTTTTAAAAACAATGATATTGTACTTAGAACGGGGGATCTATCCCAATGTTTTTTAGATAACCACCCTATATCTGGAACCTTTACAATGATGTGATTCTCATATATGGAAACCTGGCCACATATAGGAGACCATTCTAAGTAGTTTAATCTCATGAAAGGTGGACCATATGTTGTGAAGTTTAGTCTCAAGGAATGAGGACTCAAATTCCATTATCTAAAAAATGGGGAAATGTTTTCATAGCATAAGTCCTTGGATATATATATTTATATGTAGAAATATCTATAACCAATGCCTGGATATGGTAATTTTTATGTTTTTTCTTTTTTCAGTGCAGGTTCCCAAAGGGGTCATCCCTAGATACTCCTATGTATAGGAGAGGAGAGATGTTTTGGTTTAAAAATTTCTTGATTGGGACTTGGAAATGGGATTTAGGTGTCACTATTTATCCATTTGCAAAACGAATCAAGTCACACACAGTTTTTATATTGTGACCCTCATGAATATTAAGCATATTCATATTGGGAAGTAATTTAAAAATGTGTTCAAAATTAAAGAAAACTATCATTATGAAATATTATGTAGATCTAGATAATATGTATTAAAATGTGAATTATACAAGGGCTATGAAAATAAATCATATCATAAATAGAAAAAATAAATTTATTAATCCTTATAGAGTTCTTATGAGACCCCTTCTGTAGAAATCAGACTCATCTGTAGAGGTATAAAACTAGGCTTCAACATAGAGTAGTGCCATGTCGAAAATGATATATTATCAAGATTACCAATATACTAAGGTGAAGCAGGGGATTTTTTTATTGGAAATAACTGTTTGTTCTATCATAAAAAATCCATGTTTCACTATATATCTTATCAGAGTAAGAATCAGGCCACACATAGTTATTTAAGGGAGTTTTTTCACATAGATTAGGATCATATAGAGGGAAAAGGGGAATAATTTGGTTTCATGGTTGGACTCATCACAAGAGATAATATCACCACTATGTATCCAACCAAAGTAAGAATCAATCCATAATTAGTTCTAATTTTATTTCCTCCCTTATACAGATCGGGTTTTTTCATAGGGTGAGGGAGTTTTCTTATGTTTCTAGGTATAGTCAAATTATTTTATGAGAATTCCAATATAGATATAGATCTTACATAGGGTAAGTATTCTTAGAGGGACATTCTAAATACATTAAAATCATGTAGGATGGACCAAATCATCATATACCCTTCAACATGGTGTTTTTAGTTTTGTTAATAGAAACAATTAACCAAGATCTGTAAACTCAGGTGAGTCATGCTTGATGCAAGAAATATGAGGAAAATAGGGTTCCATATTTACCTTAATAAGACACATGTCAGAGAAATTTATTTTACACACCATGGGAGTTAAAATTATATTCCATATACATTATCATATAGTTTTACATCGTGTAAAAAATATCATGATGTTTTATACCACGACACTAGGATATTTACTTTGATGTTTAATGTATTTTAGTTATAATTATAACCATGTATTTTAATGTGATATAGAAATGAGGTTGTTGTACAATTTTATGTCATGTGACTATGATGTTAATCAATTTACTTTCTGGTCTTATAGGTAGCAGTTGTGTCATTCATTTTACCCTTATACGGTAATGATGATACTTCCATATAGTCTAAGGGATTATGACAAGGACCTTTGTGGACATGTGTGATGGTTATGAAAATTACTTCTTGAAAACCTTGTATTGGTAGTCAGATTTATGTGTTCCCCATCAATTTTTAGCAATGAAAATACTTTGTTGGATAAAACCTTATGTATGACATAGGGTCCCTCCTACTTTGGTTCATGCTTTATAGGATTATTCATTGATATCATTTGAGTTATGATAACTATTACCATCCCTCCTTATTGGAGTGACTATAGTGGGGATTATTATTGAAATCTCATGAAACATGATTTTGATTAATTTCAATATTGTGTAGGGTTCCCAATATCTTCACATTGAGTCTTTACAAATCTTCAAGTCACTTATGAGATTATTCATCTATAAAAAATTGTCTATAGATTGAAATATGAAGTTACGGATGTTGAAACATGATGGGTAGGGCTATTTTTGTCATGTATACAGGTAAATATTTTTTCTCTTATGTATCTCTATGAGTTTGTGTACGATAACACCAAAAATTGTGTAGAATTTTATTAAGAAAAGATTTATTTTATTTATCAACCATTATATAGAGTATGTTAGATAGGGTCTTGTTGGAACCCATTATCTATACATTTTTCATTTCATGGTAGTGATATTAGTGGTTAAACTAAATGAAACATTATTGATATAGGTTTTTCAACTCAGAATAATAGTAGACGGTTCAATTATCCTTCATATTTTATGAGGGGTACCAAATCTGGTGATAATATTTGTCTTCATAAAGTTGATGATCACCTTTATTCCAACTTCACTGAGGGATATATCCTCTAATATCTTTGAGAAGAATGTGGTTGCAGTAATTATGTACTTGAACTTCCTAATTAGATCTAGGTGATATGGTACCCTAATACCTATTCCCTATATTGATAATGGAAAAAAACATTTTTTGATATGCCTAAATCCTAGGGGTTGATGTACCAAATTGACATGCATATAGAAGTCATGAAATTTTCTATATAACTATATGTAATCTTGTTTCATTGATGGCCATAATATCTAAGGTATCTAATCCGACTAGAAATATAAGTTCCATGTTTATGAGAATCATAGTTAGTTGCATGAACTTATTAAATAATATTGAGGTTCTCTCTAACTATAACCAATCTGAGGAATAATCCATAAAATAATCTTTTATAGATGAATGGTTCATTATTATGGTCATTCTAAAAGAAAAGGTGTATGGACCACAATTGGATCTTCTCCTTCTTTTCATGGATCAATGGATGAATACTTCTTTATAGACAATCCCACATGGTGAAAATATATCAAATTGTTGTATTAGTTAGTCTCGATATCAACTCATATTGATCAGACATGATATTGATCTCATCAACCCCTTTCCCATATTTTAAAGTGAATGAGGATGATACACTATGGTGTGGAATACTTATGATTGTATTAACCATATATGGATCTACCATGTCGTTAGTTGCATTAACTTAAGAACCTACGTAGGCACTCTATAATGGAGGAATATAAAAAATTGTGTGGTTAAAATTTAATTATCCCATTAACCCTCCCACCTAATCAATAAGTGGAATCAATTCTTCTTCCATAATGACATATTCTCCATTAATTTATTTGATCACTGACTTTGAATCATCATTGATATACAGGTAGGCCACTAGTATTTACAATTCCAATTCCAAACATTCTATGAGTACTTGTCACTCTTCTTAATTATTGGAAAAACCTTATAACAATGGTAAGTAATAGAGAAAGTCTTCTATTTTTGGAGAGATAAGAATAATTCCCAAACCAACCTAGTTGGGTTTTGGATTTTCCATAATTTTTAGGATGGACTCCTAGAATAACCATCATGATACAATTCCCATGTTTGGTGAGTGTCTTGAATGGGTAACACTTCTACAATTGAAATTTCAGTATCCTTTGGTTTCCTTCCCATGATGGGATGTGCTAAAAAGAATAATTTCAATTATTTACCATTAATTTCCTTCTTTTTTAAAATTTAGATATTAAATTTATGAAAAATATAAAACAACATTGACTTATATCTAGTTAACATTTATAGATTGATAATGTAGTTGAAAATGTCAATGTGAGAGACCAAATAGACCCTGTGATTCTACAGATAGTGCCTCAAATTCTATCCCACAAAGACCAATGTAAGGTAATTAATTTCAATATCTAAAAATAGACTTTTAGTATCGACCTTAGATATTCTAAGATAGTAAAAATATTTTTTATTCCTATATGATTCTTCTAGGTCATGAGATAACCAAATGACTAATAAAGGTATACCACAAATAATGTGAATGACTTCCCTTATATTGGAGTAATCAACACTGGAGGGATTGAGAGTTATTTCATCATATTGTCAAAATCCTCCAAAAAATCCTCAACCCACTGTTAATAGACTCCCTTATTCATGATATTAGTCATGGATTATAATTTTTCGTCATTTTATATAGTAAATTTTCTAATGTAACCGAGGAATCCTTGAATCATTCTCAAATCATTAAGATTTTGGGGTGGTTGAATGCTAAGTATCCCCTTTGTTTTCCAATGGTTGACTTTGATTCCATGATTGGATACCATAAAGTTGATAAATTTTCTCATTTTCACTCCAAAGGATAATTTCATTTGGTTCATATTCAGGATATTCTATCATATCTAGTTTATAACTAATTCAATTCACAAGTTGATTTCTGTGTTTTTGTGATTTTCCCACCATATCATTGATATAAAAAGTTTCTTTCTAAAATGTGATTTAATATATGGTTCATTGAATGTTTATTTCCAGATACAACATTATTCAATGTAAAATCAATTACTTATTAAAAATAGACACCTTTAGAATCCCTAAAATCAATGTCCTCATCATCCTCAGGGTCATCAAAATCTAGATATTACTATAATATCCATCCATGAAGGATTTGAAATGAAACCCAAATTTTTTATCAATGAAATATTCTATGATAGGAATTGGGAAGTGTCTCTTTTGGTAATTAAGTTTGATATCCATAAAGTATATGAAAATAATAATTTACCCATTCCTATTAATAAAAGATATAATATTAGAAATCAATATAATGTATTGAACATTTTGGATAAATTCAAACTTGATAACATTTTCAATATCATCATTGACAATTACAGCATGAGTCAGATGAATTATCTTTACTAACTACATGTAACTATGAGGATCATTAGGTAGAAAAAATGATTAGTGTCCACATCAGGATCAAGCCAATGAATTTCACGGTAATTCCAAGAAAATGAATATTGATGTTGATTCAATAAGGATATATATATATATATATATATTTCTCTTCAAAGTACATTGAGATTATAATAAAGGTTGGTTTTCAGTCTCTCAATTAATACAAATTCAATATTATGAGTTCATAAATGATGTTAAAGAATCCTTTCATAAATTATAGAGGGGAATATCTAAGATCTTTTTCATATTTTTATTTTTACTAAATCCGACTGGAATTAGGTAATGAAGTGATGCTTTCATGATCTAGAAATAATCGATGGGTCTATTCATTCTCTTTGAATAGGTGAGAAGGAAATCTATGTCATGAGGTCACTAATGCTAGAGAATCATTATTGGGGAAATTCTAGAAATGATCCGCACTTCTCTATTATCATAGTTTTTGGTGAACATAGATGATAAAGAAGCATTTTTTGGTCCAGAATACAATATAATGTAATTTTTGTCTTCTATGAATGATTAGTAGGCACCTATGGATTCATAAATTTCCAATTTATGGGCATTAATTTCGAAACAATTCTTGGATATTATCTCCACCTATGTTGTCATCGAGACAAGAAGAGGTTCTAAAAACTTGAGGTTTTGGATGTTGTATAGGTTCAATGTTAAATTTGATCATTGGTGTGGGGGAATTTTATTGTCTAAAAGAAAATTGACAGGTCTTATCTAATTATAGAGAGTAAGAGAGAACATTGTCATGTAGAATGTTATCATTGTTGCAAGGAATGTGTCCTTTCTCTACACAAATATATTCAGTTAATTCTACTTAAATCAAAATGATTAGATGAAATATATCCAAGCATCGGGTTTTCTCCTCAATTTTTTATGGTAAATACATATCCTTCACCTAGTCTATTGAATGGGTTGATAGTATCCATATCTAAACCACTAGTGGAAATGATCTAAATGGTATCATAAATAACTATTTTTACCTCTCTTAGGTAGATTCATGCATATATATACATAGATTCATTGGAATAAAAAAATTTATGATCTTCATAAAGCACCCTAACATATCCATTGATAATTTATTTGAGGAAATAGTGGTATTATGAAGTTATTGCCTCATAAAAGTAAAGAAATAGCCTTATAGTAATGAAATTAAAAGTTGAATTCTAATAAAGATACATGGATTTTTAACCTAATAAATGGTATCAAAATTTGGCTCTAATATTGATCCTCCTATGCTAAATTTTTTCACTTTTTTATACCCTTGTATTTTCAATGTGCGGGATGAAAAAATAGTTTTTTGTTGAACAAGCATTGGTGGGTGATATAAATAATGAGATTTATATCGAAACCATTACCAATGAGAGATAAAATAACATCCACATAATCCAACCTAAAATAAATATACATTTGCCTAATATTACATTGTATTTCAGTGTCACTATCTTTACTTTTAAATTAAATGGACATGTTTCACTCAATAAGCTATGTTTCTACAAGATATACTTCAGTCGTAGTGACCTTATTTTCAAATTCTTATGGTATTTGGAGAGACATTAAAAGTTCTTCTCAAAGTTTCTTAGAAATATGGGGTAATAGAGAATTAAATTATTGTATAGAATTATGAACAACTATTTCAAGGTTTCATACATTTGATCAAAATACTGGCACTTTCAAGGATAAAGTTTTATCCAAATTCTATGACATGGGAGAAAATCCTATTTGTATTGGTGGCTATCTTCCCTGACTAGAATTTGATGGAATCTTTTTCATCTATGTGTCACAATAGGTTTACTTTCATATTTCATTATAGTGACCATATGGACATTAATTTCCCATTTGGTCACCATGTATGATGGAAATTGAATAGGCCTTATATGACTCGAGGGTAGATTGATTCTCTTACTAATCCAGTTGATGAGATTATCGTAAGGTCTATGTATTATATATAGTCTCAGTAGGGATTTGACTTGAATTTATATATCCATATCAACCTCATATCTCATGAACCCATCATCCTTTTTGGACTCTTCCTCTTACACATTCATCGTGATAGGGTATTTGGGAGTCGTATGTATATTATTTGCTGAAGAATGGATCTACCAGGAGAATTATATTGAATTATTCTTATTTATATTCTCAATATGATGATGATATAATTTAATGAGTAAGTTTCCATTGAACCATTTGGAAGTGTGGCACCCGTAATCCTAGTGTTGGGGCAATGAAGCCTGAGAGGTTTTTTATTTAGCTTAGGTCTCGACATGGTTTAAACCTACTTCATGTCATTATAGTTATGCTGGTGTTTTCAGTTTCTAGATGATCATCTATTTGATGTTTTTGGTTTCAAAGGAGATAGTTTTATTATCACATTGGAATTTGGGGTCATAGCTAGATGATTTATATATTCTCTACGAATATCATAGGAATATTTGATTATCATTCTTATCATCCAGATATCCAAATTTTATATACCATTGTGCAATGCTTCCAACCTTTTCCCTCAATCTTCTTGAAGAGTTGAAGAAACAAAATACACTTCTTCCATTGGATTTTTCAACTTAACTTATCCAAAATATTCCATAAACTAAAGGATTTCTTTATGTTAAAACAACTCATGGATGGTGTGCCCAAAAATTTAGTGGAGGGGACAATAATTTAGTCGATCATTGAGGCCAACCTTATCAAAAAAACATAGTCTCTAGAATCTTTATAAAAAAATACATATCCTTATGAAGTATCTAGGAACCGTCTCATGTTAGAAATAATAGATTCTATTCTCCTATTTTTTATGTGGCTTGTACCTCTTCATTTTTATCCATTACTGATGAGGGAATTGTTGTTGTTGTTTTCCATAAAACACATGACATTGTGTATGTTTAGGTTATGGAGTAGGTTTTAGAACTATCTTAAGCATAATAGTTGTTATATTTTCTTTTCTAGTCATATTTCTATGATATTACATCATTGTCTAAGACTTTTTTTTGGTTTTTCAAATTGAATTTTCTAACCTTTGTGCTAATTGAGAAATCCCACAAAACTAACTTGATTATTTTATCGATATAAGTGGATATTGTAAGTCATCATATATATTTTTAATGTAGATTCCTAAAAAACAATCATGGCCAAGATGAAAGTTCAAGGAGTAGGTTAAACCTTTCCACATAGTAATTAAGATTGACAATCTCATATTTTCTCACTGATATCAATTTGAGTGATCGAGGATTGTTATCTTTCCTAGTGTTGAATTGAACTGATAGAGGAATTTCTTACGGTGGTCCCCCACCACTGTAACTGATCTGTCTAGAAATATAGCATACCATAAAAATTATGGACTATCCAAAGTATACAAAAACACTATGAGAAATCTATTCTATTAGAATTTAAAAATATTAATTATTTAAGAAATAATTGGTATGGTCACCCTATACCAATTGGTTGGAAAAAATATTTTAATAGTTACGGTATATGTCCATTATACCAATTATTTGACCAATACATTAATATAGGCATGGTTTATGACCACCTAAACCAATTTTTTTACCAAAAATTTTAAATAGTAATAGTTTCTATGTCATAGTCATGATTTAATTTTGGGGTAGTTTTTCGTTTATTTTTTATACAACATTTTTACTTTTTGGGTTTTCTTCGAATTTTGGAGAATAATCATGTTTTGGGTAAACAGAAGGTGGCGTATGATTGATGCACGGTTTGGAAAACCATGGACCCTTTCATAGGTAATTGTGTGCTCAAGTTGTGTTTCTGGATACAGTCTTATTGCATGGGTAGTGAATGGTCTAAAAACTATGTAGGCTAACCATGGGGCGTGTCTTTCTTAGACACTAAGGGGATCACATTTTTCATATGTTTTTTCAAATCATGTGGAAAAACCATGTGGCCTCTCCAGTTCATTAAAATTTCGAATTCCATTTTTCTCTCTATAATATTCAACCCCAAACACCCAAAATCACCCCCGCTATAGATTTATACCATATTATCCCCTCCCCTTATTCTCCTCTACCCAGGGACTCATATTGGTGGAAATTTTGGTGCGATTTCTCCATGAATCTTCTAGTAAGTTTATTCTTTCTTGTTCTCCACCTCTTTTGTAGGGTTTATTTCCTCTTCCTTTGGGGTTTCACATCATTGGAAGGATGAGTTTAATTTTTAGGGTTATATAATCATTCTTATGGTTTAATCCTTATTTGTTTGGTTATATCATGTCTCATTAGGGTTTTATTGAGTGGTAGTTGATGTTTTTCACCAGATTTTGGAATTTGCATCACTCAAGTTAGGTGGTTATTCTCTTAAACACTATTTTATGAATGTAATATGATTTATTTGGTTCATATTAATGTTATATGGGTTATATATGAGGTGATAAATGTGTTTATAAATTAATTCAAGGTGAGTTTGTGGTGAAATATGGTTTTCCAAAGAGATGTGTTATTTTCCATGTATATTTCATGTGGGCTTCTTTGTTTTATTCATAATGGTGTTTTGTTAATTATGTAATAAGTTTAATGAATTATGCAAGTGGTGAGAATTATGTTTCGTAAAAGATTTAGTGTGAATTTGGTTATAAAATGGGTTTGGATGTAGTAATGGTGATTTATCATCTGTTCTTATATTGTTTGGAATATATTTATTTGAAAGTTATGTTGCCTATGATATGTGAAATGAAAACTGAGCACAAAGAGAATCATGGGTAACTGGGTGGGTGGACTAGGAATATCACTATAGTTGATTAGAAAGTTTTTTTTCCTTGATTCAACTCGAAGGATCGGTGATTCCACACTAACAAAATTATACTGATTATTGGAGACAACTAGGCCCATAGGGTTTCTCCCCCTAATTTCTCATGCATGAGAACGTTTTTAGTCATGGTTGTTATAATATATTTCACTATAAAATTGTGTGCCAAATTTTCCATTCCTCACTAGTTCCAAAAGGTTTCTCTTGTGACATAGTTCTGTCTTGAGATATTTTAATTACTGTCGGAAAACAATATATTTTGTAGTTTATTTAAAAAGATTTCTTTTTCCTTAAAAATATTTTCCATAAGCTATTTCTAGTTTTTCCTTTATAAAACATTCAGGTTATTTTATCTTAATGTTTTTATATAATGGAATCTATTTTTTGGGAGCAATCTCACTGGGATTTGTCCCACACCCTACTTACACCTTTGGGTTTAAGTAGATAGGGTTATGTCTGACTAATCTAATAGAAATATGGTTGAAGATGGTGGATTGGGATTCTATAGATCTTCTCTTGTAGATATTGTGGTGGTGGATTTTCGATTTTGCTCCAATTTTCATATTGTGGTTTTTTGGATAGTTCTCTCATTCCCTTTTTTTGTATCCCATTTTTTTTCATTAAAAACTACATACCTGAATCTGAAAACTTGTTAATACTTGTTTAGTGGTGTTTGTTTCACTCTAGTTTATTTATTATTTTTGGGTTTTTATGTTTATTTTATTGCATGAAATTATTTCAAATAATCATTTTTGATACTTGGGATCCTTTTTCTATCCCATTGAAATTGGGAATGCAATTCGGGAAATGACACTATCCAGGTCTAGTGCCGGGTCGGTTGTCTTCCCAACTTGGTTCATGACCAAATGGTATTAGATAATTTCATGATCTTTTGGGCCATGTTATCATGATGAGTCTGGCTAGATGAGAGATAGGTTTTTTGGGACATGATGTTCTAGTTGTGAGTATCTTTCTTGGACATCACACCTCATGATAGAACTCTGGTCACCATGGAATGTTGTGATTTTTGTTCGACATTTCTTCTAGGTGGTAGGTATATGTTGAAGTCTATATGTGGACACTAGGTGAGGTGAAGTGGTCCGGTTTTCATGTTGTTTACATAGTTTTTCATTGTTTGTATTTATGGGATGTTGGAATTTGATGATATTGTTGAAATTTTTTCAGATTGGTTGTACTCATTGTTTTCTGGTGGTTATTTCTTTTTGAAGAAAAATTCATCCCCATATAATTCTTGTGCAATAGTGGGAATAAGTCATAGAGCGTTATCCAGTAAAAATTGATAGGACACTAGTTGAATCTGTGGTCCATGTTGTACATGATTTCGGACAGGGAGTGTGTCATAGTACTGCTCCAGTTAGAGAACCTTAACATGGTCAGAGGAAGGATAAATCCCTGGAGTTTCATAAGAACAAACCTCCTTCCTTCCAAGGTTTCATGGAATTTCATGAAGATTAGGAATGTCTTGAGAAAATAGAAAATGTGTTCAAATCTGTTGACCCTCCTGGTGAAGTAATGGTAAAATGTGCATCATTCACTCTATAACTTCGTAGTCACAGGTGCTCTGACTCTGTTTCTCAAGCTGAGATGAATGGGAAGATGAACTGGAATGAAATTCAATCCTGTCTTCATTGACCAGTATTGTCCTAAATTATTGGCCTATGCTAGATATTTGGAAGTTATGGATCTTGTTCAAGGTTACCATTATCTGATGGAGTATTCCATCCAAATTACTGATCTTGGTTGGTATTCACTCAAATTTAATTCTAATGAACAGATTATGTCTTAGATGTTTGAGAGGGATTTGCGGAAAAAGATGTATTCTTAGTTATTATTGTTAAATTTGAAGACCTATGCCATTGGTTTAGTATTATTGTATTGTGGAGAATGATTTCAAGGTCATGTGGGGTTATTTTAGGGATATTTTAATGATCGGTAGTGTAATTTATTCTAAGAAGAAGAGAACGTCAGATATGTAAGGGGAAAAGGGAGGTGGTAGTTCAGTCCATCATTCATGGTATTCTTCATCTGGGGAATTTTTCGATTGGTCGGTTGGGTGAAATCAGTGCGAGAAGATAGGACACATTTAACCTACCTGTACATATCCACCAGAATCATGCCATTGGTGTGGATCTATGGGACACCAACACCATTTTTGCAAAGTGATGCATCCATATCAGAGTGGTGAATGATCTGTAGCATCTAATGTTATTTCTGCCTAGTTATAGACATCTTAGACAGTGGAATCTCGGTTCTATGTTTGATGAAGTAGGAATAGATCATATTATAGTCATTTTCAATTTAGGGTAGATCCACATGTGAGTCTTCATGTTCAGAAATAGACAGAGACTTGACATCTTCATATTGTAGACCAGTCATTTTGGGAACCGGATGCAAGGCCTTCAACAGTTCAAAGTACCATTCTGATTGCATCATTTATAGTTATGGTTATTTTAGATACTGGTGATTCTATTTCATTTATCTCTACCTTTCTTGTGAATCTGTTTATTTTTCCAATTGATGTCAATTCATATGTGATGGAGTTGGTGAAACCTCTTAATAAAAAGCAAGAGAAGGGTCTCATGTGTTTTCCATGTGTACTCACCTTTTCAGGGGTTGAGCTGGAATGGGATTTCATATTCTTATAGATGTACCTATTTGATGAAATCCATGGTATAGACTAGATGGTGCACTTTTAGGAAAACATAAATTGCTATAGGCGGAAGGTGAGTTTGGTGGCATGTAATGGAAGTACCCATGTTTTTTTATGGATAATGGGATCCTCAATCTATTCGTGCTTGACCTCCACTTTCAGATTTGGGTAATCATGCCTTTCAGTTTTCATCACCCATATTGGAGGATGGTGGTGGTTTTATTGAGGGTGTATTACCTATTATGTTGGATGAGTTCCCATATGTATTTTCAGGTGACTTTTCAGCTATACCTCTAGTATGGGAAGTGGAATAATCTATAGATTTCCCAACAAGAACACAACCAATATCTATTCCCTCATATCATATAGCTCACACCGAGTTGAAGAAAATAAAAATACATCTGGATGATTTGAAATCCAAATCATTCATTCACCTGAGAATCCCTCTTTGGGCTGCCCTAATATTGTTGGCAAATAAGGATGATGGATTTCTTTGGTTGTGCATTGATTACAGTAATCTAAATAATCTATCCATCAAAAAAAATTATCCATTTCCCCCAATTGTTGGATTTTTTCATCTTTAAGGGTAAATGTGGTTTTCTAAGAAATATTTGTGTTTCACTTCCCACCATGTAAGTTTGAAAGAGACAAATATCCCAAAAATGGCGTTCAGAAGTATAAATGACGTTTTTGAGTACACCATCATGCCTTTTGGGTTGACAAATTCTCACGAAGTCTTCATGGAACTTATGAACAAGGTGTTCCACTAGTATCTTGATCCTTTTGTCATGGAATTCCTGAACGATATCATATTTTACTCAAGATCCATGAATGAACATGAGTGGCACTTGAGGATTGTTTTGTTCACTCTTCCGGATCGTTACCTTTAGGAAAATTTTCCAATGTTCACCTTTTGGATTAAATAAGATCAGATTATATTCCATGTTATCTCAAAACAAATGAGTTTCAGTGTATCCCAAGAAGATCGATGCAGTTATGTCATGGGATCAAATGAAGAATTTGTTTGAGATCAGAAGCTTCCTTGTGCTAGCAATTTATTATAGGTGGTTTGTTCAATACTTCTCCTGGAATTATTTTCCCATGATGGTGCTCACCCGGAAAGGGTTGATGTTTGAATGGAGCCTAGAGTGTGAGGTTTCCTTCAAGGATCTAATGCGGTGTTTGACTACCACACCTATGTTGATACTTCCAGAAGCTAGAAAGGGCTATGTAGTCTATTATGATGTCTCATGTATAGGCCTTAGGTGTGTGCTTATACAGGATGAACATATGGTGGAATATGTCTCTCGCCATCTCTGAACACATGAAAATAACTAACCAACTCATGACATCGAGTTAACTATAGTAATGCATACCTTGAAAATGTGGTTCCACTATCTATTTTGAGAAAAAAATTGGATTATTCTGATCATAAGATCCCAACTCAATACTTTTCCCAAAAATATTTGAACTTTAGGAGGTTCCATTGGGTTGAGTACTAGCAAGTTTTTTACATTGATATAGTCTATACCCCAGGAAAAGGTAATATTTTTGTAGAAACATTGATCAAAAAAGTTCCACTATCGGTGTTGAAAGTTTCCATCAATGAGTGGTAAATGATGGGTATTTTTTCTGAGATTCACTTAGAGACCAAGGAGAATGGTGGAGGTGTGTTACTGGATAGTGGTCAAATGTCTACTTCACTTTTGGAGTTGATTTAGTGGAAGAATCCACGTTATGAGCTATTCTAGTAACCTATGATTTCCATTCATGGTGGGGAGACACATTGGTATTATTCGTTGTCTCATAATAGTGATTTGTGTTTTAAGGGAAATTTTGTGGTTCCATTATCTTTGAAGAAGTTGGTGATGTAGGATGGCCACCAGTCCCAGTGGGATATTCAACCTGGAGCCACCAATATGTATTATGTTTGTGTTTTCAATTATATTGTTCATGTATGAGGTGGTATATATTTTAATTTGTGCATGGGTGCTACACATGTCAACAGATAAAATAAGAGCACAAAAATCCCTTTAGTTTACTTTATCCACAACCCTTTCCTACTAGGAATTTTGATGATATCACCATGGATTTTTTTTTGTTTTCCTACCTCGTACACCCTTTTAAAATAATTACATATGGGTATTGATCTATCATATCCCCAAATCATCCCATTTCATTCTGATCAAAGACTCAGATAAGGTGGATGAGTTGGGCGATTTCTATGGCTGGTAAATTCTAAGAGATCATTGTTTTCATCGGTAATAGTTTATAACAGATACCCATATTTTACATCATGGTTTTGGGAAGTACTTTAGAAGTAAATGGGGTTATAGATCAAAATGAGCATGACATACCATCCTTAGATTGATGGTCAGATGAAGCAGGCTAATCCGATCATTAATGATATACTACGGACATCTGTATTGGATTTAAGAAGTTCTTGGGATATCCATTTGGGATTGGTTGAATTTTCATCTAACAATGTCTAAAAGTCCTCAATCCAAATGTATCAGTTTGATTTTCTCTATGGTTTTTCTTTTCAATATCCTTTATGTTGAGCTGAGGTGGGTGAGAACTCATTATTGGGACCGAGCCTTGGGTCATCGTCATTTGGGAATGCAAGGGAAGCTAATTAAGAGGTATATCAGACCCTTTGATGTTGTCGAGTGGGTTATAAAGGTGGAATATATATTATATTTTACTTCATAGTTGAAATAAATTCATTATTTCTTTCATGTTTTTCATTTTAATAAATACAACACAAATCCATCACATGTGGTAAATTGGGAAGGGTTGGAAATATGGCATGATTTAACTGTGTTTGAACAACTAGTGATGATAGTGGATTCCAAATCTAAAAAACTTCATGGAAATTTTATTACACTTGTATGTATACTTTGAAAAAATTATAATTATATGCATGATAATTGGGAGTGGGATTCATGGGCTAAGCAAGAATATCCATTTTTATTCTGTGATCGAGCTTCGAGTTGACTTTCTAGTGAGGGAAATTTTTCATGTTTAGGATAATTTTCACACCCATGATTTCTTTTAGATGTATATTTTAATTCATTTTTTGTTCTAGAATTTTTTTCTTTATGGGTTTCCTTTAAGTTTTCGATAAAAATGAAGATTTTGGGCTAAAAGCAAGTGGTGCACGGTTAGCACACGAATTGGAAAATTTTGAGCCCTTGCACAAGTAGTCGTTTGAACAAGTGGTGTTTTTGGATATAGTCTAATTTCATGGTTAGTGTACTATCTGAAATGGTGTAGATTAACCATGCATTAGTCCTTTAATATTAGGAGGGTCATGTTTTTATCAAGGTTTTTCAAAATGTGTGGGAAAACCATGCGGCCTACCCATTTCATTAAAATTTGTATTTACTTTTTTCTATCCCCCTAATATTTGTACCCCAAAAGACCAAAACTCACCCCCACACTATATTTCTACCCTAGGCGCACCTCCCCCTTCCACTCCTCCCCATGGCTCTATTTAGTTGAAATTTTGGTGCGATTTCTCCAAGAATCATCAAGTAAATGCGTTCTTTCATCTTTTCCCCCTATTTTATAGGGTTTCCTTCCTCTTCCTTTTGGGTTTCACATATCTAGTGTATTAGTTGTAGTTTTTGGGGTTATATATTGGTTCGTGGTGTTTAATCATGATGTTTAAGGTTCAATAAATCCTCCTATGGGTTTAATTGAGGTGCAGTTAATGTTTGGCACTGGATTATGGAATTGTCTACACTCAAGGTAGGTGGTTCAGTGATTAGGCATTATTTGATGAATTTAATATTCTTTTTTTCTTCTTTTTGATTTTATATATATTATATATGAGGTTTGAATTTTTTTAAATGGATTCATGGTGAAGTTTTGGTGAAATATGGATTTTAAAAGAAAATGTGTTATTTTCCATGGGTATTTCATCGGGGCTTCCTTATTTGCTTCCTAAATGTGTTTTATTAATTATAAAAGATGTTGAATAAATTATGCATGTGGTATGAATTATGTTTTGAAATATACTTATTTTTGTTTTGTTTTAAAATGGTATTGGATGTAGAAAGTGTGGTTTATCATGTGTTCTTATATTGTTTTTAAACTATTTATGTGAAAGTGATGTTTCATTTGATATGTGGAAAGAAATCCTAGCACAAGGGGAATCCTAGTTAACTAGGTGGGAGGACTAAGAAAATTATACTTATTGACTTGGAATTGTTTCATTCTTGATTAAACTATAATGAATGACAATACATCTTTAACTAAATGATACGGATGATTAGAGACTATTGGGCCCATGGGGTTTCCCCTCATAGTGTCTCATGAATGAAAATGTTGTTATTCATGGTTTCCATACCACATTTTACTAATCTAGGATGTACCTAGTTTCCCATTTTTATCTAGTTCCTAGAGTGGTATCCCATCAATTCGTGATTTCCTAAGATATTTTATTTACTATTGGAATACAATATATCTTGTCGTTTATTTATAAATCTAGAATTTTTTCCCTGAAAATGTTTTCCATAAACGGTTTCTAGTTGTTCCTTTATAAAACTTTCATCTTTATTTATATTATAATTTTTATATCATGAAATATGTTTTTTTGGGTGGCATCCTACTTGGATTTGTCTTCCGCCTTACATACAAATTTGGGTATAATCAGACTTAGTTTTGTTTGACTCTGTTAAAATAAATATGTTTGGAGATGGTGGTTCGAGATGCTACAGATCTTACCTTGTAGGTGTTGTCATGGTAGTTTGAGGACGATGCTATTTTTTTATGTTGTGGTTTTTGGGATATTTTTCTTGTTCCCTTTTTTTGTAGCCCATTTTGGCTTCCTTTAGAAGTTTTAAACCTTGATCTAAAAATTTGGTATGCCTTGTTTAGTTGTGTTTGTTCATTTCTAAATTTTTTATTAGTATTGGTTGTTTATGTTTATGTAACAAGGTGAAATAATTCTCAAGTTTCATTGTTGATACCCAGAAACTTATTCCTAGCCTGTGGAGATCAAAAATTCTCTTCCGGCCATACGATGGGTCGGGTAGGGTTTCATATCAGATGGTGTCCATACTTGGTTCATGAAATTTTTTCCACTTATACAAACTATTTGGCCAAACCATTGGTATAGGTTACCTATTTCAATGGTTTGAACAAATGGTAGTAAAACTAAACTATACAAATAGTTTACCAAATTTATGGTATAGACGGTTCCGTTATTTATGCATAATTCGAAGAATAATCACAAATACGTCAATATAAATAATTATTTTTATACATATATATATAATATGTTATAGAATAGTGTTAATGTATTTTAAATATAAGTTGGAGGTTGTGGGATCAATACCTCGTGTTGGAATTTTTTTCAATATTAAACCAATACCATTGGTTTGACAAAACCAATGGTATAGGAATTTCCTTTGAAATTACCTCTAGCAATGGTTTGAGAATCATTTCAAATGATTTTATATACCAACGATTTAGTCAAGACTGTAGTATATGTGTCTATTGATGGATCAATCCACTAGTATATGATATACTAACAGTTTCAGGGGCTATACAAAAGGTTTTAGGTGTTATCAAAATGGTTCGAAACTATTGGCATATCATTTTTCAATAGTTAAAGCATCTGGGATTATCTTCAACTTCCTATTTGAGGGTTCCCATCATGGGACCACATCCAGATAAAAAGTGGGTTAGATGATATTTTCTTTCCCTAGTTTCATTGAAGGTTGAGAAAGATAGACTTTAAATGTTTGAAAAAGGAGGATTTTCATTAACCCATTAAGGTTAAAGTTTTAATTCCAATTGCACGTGATTTCACCTCCCCTTCATGGCCACTATTTGGGTTATGATAGATTAAATATGTTCAATAAACTCTGATGATATGGTTTGATGCATAGATACTTGTCGAAGTTAGTAGGTATAACCTTTTTTTATGACCGGCATGGATCATCTAGGGGTTTCTCATATGACATGGCTCAAGCTACTACCCTAGTATAGTAAACCCATAATATCTACCTATCATCAGGTCGATGTATAATATCTTTTTGAAACCTAGGATAAATAGTTTTATGGTCTCCAATATCAGTATTAGAGTAACCTATCTTTCTAGATGATGATTTACAAGGGTATAAACATGATTCTAATTTCATTGATTTTACATGGTGGGATTGTCTCCCATGGTTATTTCAATATTGAGTTATGTTAACTATTTTATCTCTACATCATTTTTTGAAATATGTTCGTATATTGTATGAGACTCATATTCTTTAGGCAGTAAGTGGTATTTTTTCACACCCTTCTCTATTTCATTAGTTATATTTTATTGTATAGATAATAGATCATTTTGGAGTGTATCCATATTTTGAGTCTATCTCCAATTACAAGTGTGCACACCTTCTATAAAATTTTCAATGTTGACTATAATTTGAATAGAGATATCCACATCCCTCCCTTCTATATCATAATCATTCTTCATATAATCAGGAAGGGTGACTCGATGGTGTTCACTGAATCATTCTATGTTTATGGAATCATATTATAACCATAAGGGAAAGGATATTGGTTACCTTATGAATATCCATAAGGGTCAAATAAAAACTCTCCTTTTCCATTCCTTTTAAGGTAGAATACTTATGTTTACATACTTTTTGAGGCCTCTCTTTCTCCTTCAATAATTATTTTAGAGCAGGTTTATGGATGGTGATCCTGAGAGAATCCATGGACACTCTTTTTAATCATTTCCCCAAATTTAATGATGGTTTATGCGATGAGAGAAACTACAGAGGTTCCTACAATGATAAATTTCCTATCTTAGAGAAAACCAAATTTCATAGATTTGGAGCATGTTGTGAAAAAAATGACCCCAATCATATTGGATGGGTTTAACAAGGCTCTACCACTATGAAACCTTGTATCCATCCAATATTTTATGATCTTTAGGGTGTTTACGTTGCTAAAAATTACCCTAGTCAAATTGGTTAGGATTTCTTTTATATTATAGTGTCTAGGGTTTCTAATTTTCCCTTATATTTTCATGTTCTTTTATTAGAACATGGTCTATATAAAATCCAAATTATGTGTATGAGTACCTTTCATTGGTGGAATTGTTTTAGCTAGTTATTTGGCTTTCCTAAAATAAAATACCACTCATCCTCTTTATAACCTTAATGTAACAGAATTTTAATGGTCCTATCCCACAAATTTTTTGATTTTTGAGACAAAAAAAATGATATCATTTTGAGTAAACAAAATTCAATGTGAATAACTAGATTTTGAGGCATTTCATGAATCAATAACATTGCATGACATATCTAATGAAAGATTCTAGTGATAAGGGAGAAGTGTTAAATTCAACACCCAATTCTCACTTTATCATCTAATATGTAATCAATATTGAGTGTTGAAAAATAAATTTTCATAGATCCCCCAATGTATCAAGGTAATCACTTTAGATATTTCCTTTATACCTTCTTAGTTTTTATTTTTATGAAACTGAATGGGGTTCCTAGTCAATATGAGGAAGTATTTATTTTATTTCCTTGATGTGGGTTGTGAATTACATGGTTGGTGGAGGATTTTCTCTTATATAATAATGTGTATTCTATAAATTTAGGTTTACATGGTGTGTCTATGCCTCTATCAAGGCCTTTGTAATGTCATTACAAGAAGTTTCAATGGCCTATAACATGACCGGTATATTATCTTTAACTAGTCCATTCCTCACCATCATGTTATTCTCTTTTTCTGTTGTGGGTGATTCCTCTACTTGGCCTGATCAGATCGATCATTTCCCATCTGGATCAATGAGGGGGTGAAAAAACTTTCTATATTCTCTGTTATGTATGAAGGTAAGTGATCTGAAGGTGGAATTTAAAATCATTGTTTAAATTTTTTTTCTTAAAATTATGAATGAATATTTCTCATCATAGATAGGGTGCCTAGTGTAGCTGGCCTTAATCACTTGATTTATTCAAAATATAAGGTCTCTCTTAGGGATACATCATCATGGGGAGTACCTTCTTTACAAATTAAGATATTACTGTTGGAAGGACCTTTATATAAAATGAAATGATGGGGTGTATTAAAATTATTGCTTAATATTTGGACACAAGGATGATTATTGTGGAATATTCTTCAAGAGGACCTTTAATATATAAAATGGAATGGTGGGGAACTTGTTGTCGCTTGATCTTATATCCATGTGGAGGAGGATCATGGCTCACATCATTAGAATAATTTCCATGATTGATCTAAATATTGATATAATGAGGAACATTATAATATAATATATATAATGGTCCTCCAAATCTCCTAGTAGAAAATTTTTTGGGTGGACCTAAACAATTTCAACTTCAGTCTCTTGATGATGATTCGACATAATCTTATATTTCCATTGAAATGTTCTTCAGGGACTGAAGAACACCATAATTGAGTTAGGAATGGAGATTTTCCTTCTCTAAATCATTAGGCTACCCTTGGGGATAATCCATCTCATATTTTTTCCATTATGAGACCAGAGGCATGTTGACACATTCTTGTCATGAGGTGTGGATAAAACAATTAAATCCCCCCAAAGGGTGTAGTATGAATGGTAACTAGAATGTCGTTATCCAAGGATAAGTGTTTCAGTCTTGGTGTCACTTAAAAAACAAGTTTGAATGATTTAAGAAAGCAAGAGGTTTTCATAAGAAGTTTGTAGATTTAATATGAGAGAGATGTGATTGGATTTAGGTTGGGTTTTCTAATTTATGATGTCATCATAGTTTTTAAGAAAGTATGAATCCTTTAGATTTAGGAAAAATAATTAAGTGAATTGAATAACAATTGTTTCTTCATTTCACATTTGTTTTAAATATTTATCAAAGGGTGTAAATTTTAATAGGATAATATTAATTTCTTATGAAATTCCAAATCTGTTATTGATTTCCCTAAATAAATAAATTAATCTATATTAATTTCTCCATTGGATTTTTCAATCACCAAATCACTCCCTTAGTTGATTTTCTTCGAAGATTAACCAATCAGTGTAAAAATGAATAGATCAAGAAAGGGTTGAATAATATTTAAATCAATATAATTTATTATTTAAGAATAAAAAAAAATACAATCATATATTATTAAAATTAAAAAATAAATTAAATTGGAAATCATTCACCGAAAAGAAAATAATTCCTTTGAATAAAACATCAGAAACTCAAACATCACAAAATGGGATCCCCCATCCCTTCACCTAATCACAAAGGATTCTACCACTACATGAAATTTGGGTTCATTCAATTCAAATAATAAATAGACATAGAGTAAGGAATTATGAATGAAGAACATAGAGGAGGAAGTTATCCTCCTCTAGGATGTTTGCCGCTTGCTGGAATGGGATGTGAAGGAATGAATTCAGAGGTAGGAACTCCTCTCCTTTTATAAGTAGAATTCTCCTTTTGAAATTGATGAAATTTATCCCCAATAAATGACATTAGTTAGCATTTCCTCCTTTAAAAAAAATGTTCATGAATGTCATTTTTGTCTCCCGTAAAAATATCAGCGAATTTAGCCACTAGTTGTGAGAGTTATGGAATTCTCATGAATATGACTTTTTCAGGACGAATTTTCCAGAAATCTTCTTCCAAATGTATAACATGCAATAGCCACCTTAATTGATGAAAACCTCAATTTACATTAATGGTTGAAGGAACCTATGTGTCCTATTACATATCCAGTTAAAATCACATAAATTCAAGCTGTGGAGACGGAGTTGTGCATTTGTTACGGTGATGGGGTCCACGCTGTCCGCTTGGAAATGTTTCCAACTTCAATGAATTTTTCGGGATACTAGATATTCGAATCAGCTCTCAGTTCTGAAGAATATGTTGGAGGAAATAAAACTAGTATTCTAACAGAAAATGAATATCTAAATTTGGAATTATTTATTTTATGAAATGACAAAAATACCCTTGTGGTAAAAATCTGTCCAAAATCTAGAATTATGTGCTTTTCACCATTTTTCTCATTTTTATTATAAAATTCAAATTACATATTATTTTAATAAAATATGTAAATAAATGGGGTTTATCATTGAAAAATAGTAAAAAATACTCATTATTTGATTGAAAATATGCACATAAATTTTCTCTGTCAAATACCCCCACACTTAAACCATGCTTGTCCTCAAGCTTGAAATCTCAACATGGAATTTAAAGGACACCAATGTTACCAATATTCAAATTCAAAATTAATAAAATTTATCAATTTTCAATTTCAAATAAAACATTCGAAAATCCACAAAAAATATCAACTTAATTTACCATTTTTTCAAGAAACAATTAATTCTTGTATTTTATTTTCCCCTTTAAAAAAATGGAACATCTTATTTCATTCATTAAAGATTCTCAATTCATTATTAATAAGAATTCTACATCTTGATTTACCTCACCTTTAAATTTTCACCTCTCATATCTCATTATAAAATTCAAGTAGAGTAATTCTCATATGATGAGTACACGCACCTTATCCATAAGATTATAAATGTACAATATTCTCCACATTGTAAAGAAAAAAGGAACATAAAATCATGAGGAATTTTTAATAAAGGTTCAAATGAGTCTAGTGATTAAGGTTGGTAGGATTTTATGTTTTAAAATTAAAGGCTCAAGGAGGAGGTTTAACTCTTAAGTAAAATGCATGATATCAAAAACATTAATAAAATTCTCCCCTTTAATGTACCATTACCCACTCCCCCCAAAACGCATAGTAATGTCATGGTAAAATTAAGCATAATGAGTTATTTTTGAACCCTTATGAATATTTTTTTTTCTTTTTTTACTTTTTACATTTTTTTGAAAGTTATGATTAGATCAAACCTCACATCCATCACCTAACCACATACGATCATAAGGTCGTTAGTATGGAAAATGGTGATTTTTTGGTTCTCCCAAATCTCAACCCATTTTTCTGTTCTTTTGGATATTTTTGAAATTTTTTAATTTTTTTAATTCAAGAGGGAAAAAATAGAGTATAATGAGTGATTCCACAACCTTTTACAATTCCTATAATAACACCCCCACTTCTTCCTAACAATGTGCATCATCTCTTCCATCGTGATTACATTTACCCCCACCATTCAACATTAACATATCATGAAAATACCAAGAGTATCGTAGGAATGTATAAAAATGGATTTAAACATGGCTCATCCCTATAAAGGTCATTTGTGGTCTCTACATGCTAAAATAAAGAGTTATGTAAAGATAGTATTTTAAGGATAACTGGACTTTCAATGGATTCCTCAGTCATTTTAAATGTGATTCCTACCAGCCATATCATTGACATGTTTCAATACAAGTTCTGGTTGGTTACATGTCCCAAGATCACTAAAGATATATTCACAAGAATAAAGAGGAAGTACTTGGTCTAGAAATCCTTACGGAAATGAGAAATATAACATTGGTCTATCACTCATACATTACATATAATAACAAATCAATTCACATGAACTTTAGAAAGTCAAATCATTAAATATGGTAGGGAGATATCATTTTTTTCCATCAATTAATTCCTTCAAATCATGGGTGATCATTTCAATATCTATGCTTTATATTTAAAAATTCAATTCTCCATTTCAATCATTTAATCATATCAACATTAATATCTAAAACATGGAATCAAAGGATTCCAAAGAAACCCATGTCTCCTAGATAAGTCATGTAAAACATGAATTCAAGTGTGGGAATGAAATTTCAATTATAAATCTTAAAATATGATATTGATGAAAAAATGAAGGGAGTTTAAATGATAATCATAAAAAGTGAACTGCCATTTGACATAAAGATTTTGTTTCTCTTACTCTTCTTCCTGGTTCTACCTTGGGGTTCCTTTATATGATGGATCTCAAAAAACTAAAAACACTCATACCATTGTAAGAACCAATCCATTATAGCTCAAATGGGTGGTGTAAGAGGTAACTGACAACTAAATACTAAGAAAATATTGATACTCTAGTTTCCTCCAAGAAGAATCTTTGTTTAATTTTGTTGGCTCAACCTCACCTCATGATAATAATTCAGTAGATGGGTTGGAGAATAATGACCTCATACATCAGTTCCTATGTAAACTTCCATTGAACTTCTTGAGCCTTTTCCCATTTTTAGTGAATGGGTTTCCTCTTTTTTTCTTCACTTGAATTGCATCAAAAGGATATACATTAGTAACAAACAATGGACCTTCCAACCTAAAATTATGCTTAAATGGAATTAACTTCAATCTAGAATTGTATAGTAGAATATGGTCTCAATGTTGAATGTTATTTGGATGGATCAGTCTATCATGTTCCACCATGGTTCACCCTTTGTAAATCCTTGAATTTCAAAAATATTTTATTCTGATTTCTTCTAGATACTGTAACTAAAGTTTCTTCTCCTTCCAAAATCTCTCCAAATTGATGGTTTTAACTCTTAAATATAAAAAATCACAAAGAATACTTGAATCATTGATGGGATCACTACCTTCTGCATGGGAAATTTCAAAGAGGTAATGGTTGGTTTACAAGTTTCTTTTTGAGTCAAGGACATTGAAGTTGACCTTGCTATCTCCTAGATCCATGGTCATAGTTCCTTTATGTACATTGATGTCTATTTTTTTTGTTTTTATAAAATATCTTCTCAAATTTATTGTTGAATTTCTTGCTGCATTGTCCTCCTCTATAGTGAGTATGTAAAATTTTTCTAAAAAAATGAGTTATCTAACTCTTACTAGAACATCTTCCACAACTCCGACTAGATAAACAGTGGATCCATTTGTGGGTTGGATAACCACTCTTGTGAGCTTCAACTCAACTATTTTTAAAGAAAATAAAACATAATTAGAAATTACATTTATGGATGAACCAAGGTCAGGAAAAGCATCATAAAAATCTAATAGACCTGTTGTACAAGGAATAGATAATTTCCCTAGATCTTGACATTTTTTCAGTAAAAGTGGTGTTAAAATAGATAAGTCACTCTTTCCAAAACTGATTTTTTTCATCCTCATCATGTTTCTCTTTCATGGTGCTTATTTATTTCAAAAAAATTTCATATTTGGGTATTTGACAGATTTACTCCAGTAAGGTAATGTTGATTTCTACCTTGTAGAAGGTTTCTCGCATATCACTTTGATTTTGTTCTTCTTCATCCTTTGATGATTGAGTTAGTTAGAAGGAAATGGTACCTTTTTTCCTCTTTTCTCTCTTTGTTCCCTTTGAATTTTTCTTTCTGCCTTCTTCTTGGGGTGGATGAATTTATCCTTTTGTTTTTCGTTTGGATTCATCCAACTTACTTGACTCGGGTGGTGGAAGCTCCTTGCCACTTCAAGTCGTGATTGTAGTAACACTATCCTTTGGATTTGGTATAGTTTAGGCTGATTGTTTACCTGGATTCATGGTAAGAATATCCATAATGTTATCAAACTTTTTATCCAAAATTTTCAAAGTCTTCATCATATCTTCAATCAATATTTCATGGGGGAAATTCTCAGAACATTTTCAAGGTTGTTCAAAATTCATTCATTGGAAAGGTGGTGGTTGAAATGATTGTTGTGGTTAAAAGGGCTTCTTTTATGGTGTCTGGTTCTTAAATTACTGTTGAAATGGTGGCATGTCCATGTTATTTTGTCCTTCACATCCTTGTTGGGTTTTAAATTCTCTCAATTGTTGATTTTGTAGGAATTTTCATTGTTGGAATGAAGCTGAAGAACTTTCTATATCTTATATCTCAGCACATTGATCAGTGTAATGATTTGGTGATGAAGATAACCCACATACCTGAGGTGAATATGGTTTCTCATTCACTTTATTGATGGCCATTTATCTCACAAGGATTTTTAGTTCTTGAATTTCATTTTTAATAAGATGTGATGAGTCAGAAGTTCTTACCTCATGTATCCCTCATATACCAGTGCTTCTTGTCCCAAATTGTATTGATTTTTGGGTGATCTTCTAAATTAGGCTCTGAGCTTCTTTGGATAATTTGTTAATCATTGATCCTATAGAGGATGCATCCAAAAGGTTCCTATATTTTTCCAGTAGTCCTTGGTAGAAAAAGACCAGGAAGTGGTGATCCTCTGTTACTTGGTGTGGGCAGCTCGCTCTATGCTTCTTGAATTGTTCCTAATTCTCATAAAGAGTATCACTGGTAGCTTTTCGAATGGCGTATATCTCTATCCATATTGTTGTACTCTGGGGGGATGGGATGAACCACTACATGAAACATTGTTTGAGATTATCCCAGTCTTGTATTTCTCTAGGTTTTAAGGTATACAACCACTCCATCACTGCTCCCTCATGTGAAAAAAAGGAATGCCTTCCACTTCACTCTCCCCTCTACTACTCCTCTTGGTTTTAATCTCGAAAACACATGGATTAATTCTTGAATGTGCTGACTGGGATCCTCGCCTGCAATTCCATTATATTTAGGTATAACATAAATCATATTTACTCATAACTCAAAATAATTTGGTTGTTCAGGCTTGTTTAAAGGATTTTGTTGGTTAGCGAATTGCAGGGCACAGAGATCCCTCAAGGTTTGTCTTGGGTTTTTTTCCATTATTGGTGGTTCTGATTGGATACATGAGACTTCAAAACTTATTTCTTCAAAATTGATTTCAAGATTTAGATTCTTAATCATAGTAAACAATGTTATTTCTATCTCAGGGTTGAAATCAAGTAGTTCTTCATTTGAGGACCAGGTCATGCATATTTACACCTTTTCCCCAGAATCAGTTCCAGTTTTGACACAATCTTGTCATTAGGAGTGGAAAATATAATTAAATCCCCCTAAGGGTGTAGTATGAATGGTAACCAGAATTTCGTTCTCCATGGAAAAGTGTTTTAATGTTATTTTCACATAAAGAAATAATAATTTTGAATGATTTAAGAAAGCAAGGGGATTTCTTAAGAAGATTTGTAAATTTAATTTGAGAGAGAAGTGATTGGATTTAGGTTGGTTTTTCCCATTTTTTATTTACTCATAGTTTTTTAAAAAATATTTCTCCTTTGTTTTTAGAAAAAATAATTAAGTGAATTGAATAACAATCGTTTCTTTCTCTCACATTTTATTTAATTATTTATCAAAGTGAATATAACTTAATGGACTAATATAAATTACTTATGAAATTAAAAATGTGGTATTAATTTCCCTAAATAATTACATTAATATATATTAATTTCACCATGTGATTTAGAAATAACCAAATCACTCGCTTAGTTTATTTTCATCACAGATTAACCAATCGGTGTAAAAATGAAGAGATCATGCAAGGGTTGATTAATATTAAAATCAAAGTAATTTGATATTTAAGAATAAATCAAAATACAATCGTATTTAATTTAAATTAAAAAATTTATTAAATTTTAAATAATTTATCTAAAATAAAATAATTCATTTGAATAAAACATCAGAAACTCAAACATTACAAAATGGGACCCCCCCTTCCTTTCACGTAATCACAATGGATTCTACCCCTCCATAAAAGGTAGGGTTATAAAATTCAAATAAAAAGTAAACATAGAAGAAGGAATTTTAAATGAAGAACAAGGAGGAGGATGTTCTCCTCTTCTTGGATGCTTTCCGCTGGCTGGAATGGGATGTGAAAGAATGAATTAAGAGGTAGGAGCTCCTCTCCTTTTATAGGAAGAATTCTCCTTCTGAATTTGATGTGTTTTATCCCCCATAAATTACTTTATTTTGCATTTAATCTTTCATAAAATATGTTCATAAATGTGGTTTCTACCTCCCTTTAAAAATATCGGTGAATATTTCCACCATATGTAGGAGTTGTGGAATATTAATTGAATATGACTTTTTCGGGTGAAATTTTTAGAAAACTTCCTTCAAAAGATTAATGTGAAATATCCACATTAATGGATGAAAACCTCCATGTAATTTAATGGGTGAACCCTCCAATTTGGTCTATTTTATATCCAATTGAATCACAAAATGTTTAGTTGTAGAGGCCGAATTGTGGATCTGTTGCGGTGGTGGGGTCCACATTGTCCGCCCGAAAATGTTTCCATCTTCAATGAATCTTTTGGGCTACTATATATTTGAATAAACTCTATGTCCTATATATAATGTTAGAGAAAATAAAATCTGGATTCTATCAAAAAATAATCTATAAATTTGGAATTATATATTTTTGGAAATGACAAAAATACCCTTGTGGTAAAAATCGGTCCAAAATCCAGAATTATGCACTTTTCTCAATTTTCCTCATTTTCATTATAAAATTCAAATTACCCATTATTTTAATAAAACATGTAAATAAATGGGGTTTTAATTGAAAAATAGTACAAAAATACTCAATATTTGATTGATTATTTGCACAAAAATTTTCTTTGTCACATGTGTTGCTCATGAATTTCATATGTGGGGCCTCTTTAGGGGATCCTCTTATTGATATAGTACCCATATGATGGGAATATTTAGAAAAATAAGGAATGTGGGTTTTCTTAATAGTTTCCATCAGGATATGTTTATGACAATATTCCCATTGAAGGGGAGTGGGAATTCATTATTTTTGTTAAAAGATCACTGAAATATGCAGGAAAATCTTGCAAATTTTGAAGGAATATGTTCCTTACTTAATGTGTTCATGGAAATGGTTCATTAATCTCTATTTGTAATGGGAATTTTTTCCTAATCCTTTTATTCATTCTATATTGGGTCATGGAGATGATCTTATTGAATGGTAGTGGGGATTTGTATCTACTCCTATGTCAATATTCATATATGTTGGGGAGCTACTCTGGTGATGGGTGTGGGAATATTTTCCTTCCCCCTGTTGGTCGATAGGATATAATGAAAACCATCTCTTGATTCTGTTACTAAAAAATATTGATATTTTTATATACTATTAGTATAATTATATCATTTCGAATCAATTTTAACAAAAATGTTTGGATGAGCTTATATAGTGGGAATGATAGATTGTTTCCATTCCATAAAGGGAGTGGGGAAATGGGCATGCTCGTGTCTTTCAGTTTCCATTGAAATATTTCAATAAAATTTATTTGTGTGGAGATAATTTGTGCTTATCCATGTTTAATGTCCATATATAACATAATTATTCCTGTAATGTTTCAAGAGTATGCTAGAATTTGTACTACATGTGAGATGGAATATGTGACTTCTCACTAGTTTCTACCATGGTATGTTAGTGGTATTATTTGGTGGAAGCGGGAATATAGACTCACTATTATTTTCTCAAAGATCACCAACCCTAATAAGATCACTTTGATTCTTGATTTCAGATTATCATAGTTAGGAACCATGATTTGGAATCCTTCTAAGGTTTCTAAGGGTTGAGGACGTATGACATTGGTGGTACTGGAAATATGTGGGGTGTATATAAGGTGGATCCTTTTTTTGTGAGTTCATGAATGAATTTCCAATACACTAATATAATATAATGTAGATTTTTATTCGTTATTTTTTATTAAAGAATAATAAAATGGTTTAATGTAGAAGTTTCACATGATTTTTTATAACCCATTACTGAGAAGATAGTTATTGAGGATTTGTATTGATGAGGGATTTTTTAGAACCTCCAGAGTTGGGATAGTTCTGTTGAAAACCTACTCCTAGAAAATCACATTTTTTTCCTAGAGTTGAAGTAATTGAGATTTTTATAAAATATTTTGATCTGATAGGGCACCAAATCCAACAAATACTGAGGTGTACATCTTTTTTTACAACAATGTCCATAATTTGGATTGAAGAGAGTTATGGCCAATACTAGAATTATTAGTAAACATTAAAAATAAAAGTCTTCAATGCATTATCATAATTAAGAATCATGTTTAAGCAGTAACATTGAAAATTAATGAATTCTTGTTGATCCATTTTTTGTATATGGGAATGGCTTGGAGGCCATCTATAAAGGGATAACGTAGTTGAAAGTTTTATTTTAGGTTCACTAATTTTGTTTTGATAAGCTTCCAACATGGTTAATTTTAAAAACAATAAATTCTTAATGGCTCCCATATTGATCATGAGAAATGTCAGTATGAGTTTACTTTCAATAATTAGGCAATCGCTAAGTAATCTTACTGATGATGATTAGGAATACCCGTTGGTTGAGATGGTGTGAGGTTAGGCTAATCGCACCTTTTTAGGAAATTATTTCATACACATGGATCACTTATAAATTAGATATGTATTTCGTAAATCCTTCTAATATCCCATTGTAGAATAGGTTACCCCTATGCCAAAATTTGGTCATTTAACATGCCTCGATGTGAACATATATATATATATCAGATATTCTACATTTTTCTGTCTTATTACTTAGAGATTTTTAATTTTTGGAAATTATTATTTAAATCCATGTAGCTTGAAAATAAATTGGTCATTACCATCCAGAGAAGCGATAAGTGTTCATGTGGTTAATATCGGGGCCATAAAAGGTGTTTCCTATGTATCATTTTGAAAAGGGATAATAACCCATATAGTTTTGTGCTATTTAAGATAGAACATTGTACCTTTTAAGGTAAGGTGTCATAGAATGGTTCATGTAGTTTAAAATCATGTGGTAATGACATCATGATAAAAGGTTTACAACAATATTTTGTGTTGAAATTACATATGAGAATGCCTTTATGGTTAACCTCAATGGGAATACATTCTAATGATGATAATTTGGTCTCATAAGGAATTTTTTCTTGTGAGGGTAGGCCTCACATAGAATATGTATCAGTGAGGTTAATATAATGGTCCTCGGATGGAAATTGACCATCAGATAGGGAATGGTTTTATCAAGAGTATGAACTAATAGAGGGATGATTTATATAGTATATTTCCCCACTGTAAGTGGAAAAATCTTAGAGGGAAAATATTCAAATTGAGTAAGTATGTTTGAAATTGAAAAGATATGATAGAATGAGGAGATAAGTAAATGGTTTTGATGTCAAGTTTGAACCTTATAGGACGCATCTTAAGTATCCCATTTAATATTAATCAAAGCCTACATAGCTCAAGATACTCATTTTATGGAATTGTAATGGGACCATTCCATGTTGTTTAACATAATGTAGTAAAGATATGCACTAGGCAGTTTAATGTCATGGGACTTGAAATACTATGTGTTTCTTATTATAAATTTCAATTATATTAATAGGGGGATCAACTGAAATTCTACTCCCCTATAAGTAATACTCAGTGAGAAAAATAAGAGATAAAAGATTAGTCATATATTGTTGAGGTACACAAAAAGTGAATAAATGTTGATTTTTAATTGGTGCTTCCCTAGTAGGATTATTATTTCAAAAACGGGATAACAATCAGAACCATAGGATCATACATGAGATACCATTAAATACCATACCTGGTAAATGAGTTAGGTGAATAAATGTGATAGATCTAATATTATGGACAATTCTACATTGAATTTAAATGTTTTATGTCCCACAAATTTTATATTTTAAGGTTGATTTTCATATTATTATTTGTTTGGAATAAATTTATTTTAACTATTAAAATGTACTTTTTTGAAATTTTAAAAAATTAAGTCAGTTTGGTAAATAGTTCCCACCATTCTCTATATCATTGTAAATTATAGAATTATTTTTTAGGATTCATGGTGTGTTGGGATACATTCCACTCAACCAAAAAATGACGAATCCAACTATTTTAGTCCCAAAATAATATCACAATTTGGGAATTGTAATTTGTTCCAATATTGAATTATTTTAGAAAATGGGACTACTTCCCCAACATAGAACGCTAAAATTAGCTAAATATTTGAAGAGAGGTAGATGAAAAATTGTGTATCATTTTATTTAACTATTAAAACAAGATATTTTGACTACTTTGAGGATATAAACACATCATAACTAAGAGAATTGGAATATAGAGAGTTACTAGACTAGAAATAATTCCATTATATATTTTGATTTATCTTTCTTAACATGTGGACTAATAAGATAAAAATTTGTGGAATCTTGTGAATGAAATTTCATAGAATGTTTATCCAATTTGACCATTTTATATATCAACCATGTGAAATTTTAAATGTAATGTACTATATTGAAAATGAGCTACCCCTCTCCCTACATGTTTGAAATTATATAACATTTCAAAGGATCGACAACCACACTAAGGATTTTTATGGAGTTTTGTTTTTTTAATTTTAGTTTTTATTCTATAGTTTTTTTGTTTAATTATCAATATAGTATCACATTTTATATCTTAACTATTAGTTTCCTAATTTATATCTTATTTTATTAATCTATGAATTCATTTCCCCATTCTCTTATCATTATGAACTATTATTTAATGATAATGAGTAAAACCCTAAGAAATATTTTTGGGGATAAATATAGAGGTGAACCCAAGTCTTTGAAATTTCATGCTTAATGTTTCTTATTTTATTATAAAAACACCCAGAGGAATTATAGTGAGAAAGGTGCATTTGTGTCTTCACTTTCCTCTTTTGGCTAATATTTTTATTCAACATTATTTTCCCCCAATTGTGGAGGTGGATATATGGTCTACATGGAGATAATTAAGCCAATCTCATATTCACAACATGGACAGAAGGTTATATTCACTCATATTATAGAGTCTGTTCAAATATAATGAAAATAATAAGTAGGTGAAGGTTGACTTTGGGTAATTCTCTCAGAAATTATTCCATTCTTTTTTACTTTATTTTTTCTACATTCATTCTGTTTTCGTCTACATGTTTTTTTATATTTTTCATTCCATTATCAAAAACCTATATATTTTAATTTTATTTTTAGAATATATTAATTAATAAAAAATAAAATAATTGAGAGGGAATATTGATTACATAACTATGGAAACTCTTTATGTGTGATGGCTCTGTTCAGCTATTTTTTTCACGAGGTAATATAAATTATAGCTTTTACACTACCTTATGATAGGAGAATCAGAAAGTAGTTCCATTTTAAGAGTTACAAGTTGTATTCACTCAATATTTGTATTCAATAAAATTGAATAACAGTGTTTTATATAATTCAAAATAATCAAAAAAATTTCCACGATGTATTAGAATTGAAATTTTTATGAATAAACATAATAATATTTTGTGGGAAAAATGAACAAGTTGAATAAATTCAAATAAATGTTTATATGTAAATAATTATTGATAGAGTAAAAACATAGAGAAAAAATAGAATGGATAGCTGAATATGTTCATTTATCTCATGAGGTACGGCCGGATAAACTAGAACAAGATCCACAACCAGAACGAGGGGTGGAAGATATTTCACCAATCAATTTTTATATTAAGGAACCTAAGGAGGCTACGAAGGATCTCCAAAAGTAATTAATAACACCGTCCCTCCTTTACCCATGCCTAGAGGGGGTCTTTGAAGAACACATGTAAGCTGGTTCACTTATTTGAGATCAATATTGTTTTCAATGAATTATAAAATCACTTTATTTAATGTAACATGAAATATGATTTTCTTATCTATGAAAATGAAAAATCAGTTCCCCTCTATAATTCATTATATTTTTATGTAGATAATTAATATTTACATATTAAGATTGAGTTACCAGTAGCCCTATTAGAAGATATCAATACACAAGTTGACTTACTTGCATAAGGATATTTTTGTATTGATTCATCATGTTTTAATATTATTCAAGAAGAATTTTAAACTAACTATTTATTTTTGGATAATTTAGAACACATCATAAAAAACAAGTTTCACATAAATTAATGTTATGGAAAAATAAATAAATAAATGTAATAATAAAAATATCTTGAGGATCTTATGGTGTTGTGATTACCTCCTCTAAAACAACATGTATATCATATGAAGGAGGACACCATAAAAGTCAATAAAAAGAATTCATATATTCTTTTCTCTCCCCCTATAAGCTTAAATTGAATCATTATTCTTCTATAGGATTTTAAACTGATATTTTCTTATTTGGGGGTATCTACTCTTAGATTATACTCATGGACATTAGGAAAATTCACATGTGGTGTTTATTATCAATGAAATCACATCCACCCTCATATTGGGGATAGAATTCTAGAATAGTCTAACTAGGGAAAGTAAAAAACTAGAACCCACATGCGGGTAAGAACCATGTTCTGTCCTATTTTCTATAATGATTTATTTTTATTTATTTTTATTATATTTAATTTTAATATTAATTTATATATTTATAAGTTTTAGAAACAAGGAACTTAACTCATAGTTTACACTATACAAAATTTGAGGTTGTATCATTATTTCTCTTAGGTTCCTCTACCTTTATATTTTTATTTTGTTCAGCTTAAATGAAGGATGGTTTAATATGAAGTTTGCGTGAGATATTAAAACCTATTAATAGGAATTTTTTTGTTTTTTTCTTTATTTTTTCATGTTTTTTACAATGTTTTTATTCTATTTTCTAGGATTATTTAGAAAAATATAATAATTTTTAAAATTCAAATCAATCATCATATTTTTGATACATTACTCGATTTGAATTTTTAAGGATTGAAATTTTTACTAAATGGGTTCTTTTTTCTATTTTCAAATCATTTCAGTTGATAAAGTTTTACTAATTTTGAAACTAATGCACACTAGTACTATACAAAATAAAAATCTTGGCTAACCTGAGATATTTCTAAATATTTTTTATATGTTTTTAAAATTTATATTTTTTGAAGTCTTCGTACATATTGTGTGATCCAAAAATAACTATTTTCCTCTTTTATAAATATGTTAGAGTTTATAGATTATTTTTTATATGATTTAATAACCATAATGAAATCCATTTTTACGTCCAACTCTAATTTTGGAGTACCTTAACATCTAACATTTATTAATCCCCTTGTGGACAAGAAATTATTTGTTATATAGCCACATTAAAATACATTTATACCTTCCCATCATTCTTTGGGTGTTAAATAATTGATTAAATTTTAACCCAATTGAGGGGGATTAATAAGATGAGTAGTATTGTGCTTTCATGAAGAATTTGTTATCTCTAAAATGAAATGAAGTGTTTCTATATTTATTGCTTCTTTGTTAGAAGAAAATTCATAATAGAAATATGTTTGGGTGGTCAAAATATAATTAAAAATATATGTTGGGATTTTAGTCATACTTGAATATCCAAATTATACCCTCTTTTCCTAAAAAATAGAATTCTAAATATAAATTCCATATCTAAATTCATGCAGAAATAATACTATAATTGTTGGAAAAGTGGGTATAAATTTATCATTGGTGTTAAAATTAAATTTTGTGTATTAACTAATAAAATCAATTGGTTTTTGATAGTGAATAGTTTTTTATCTGATTAACGAGCACATTATTCCTTAAAAAAAATATTTTTTAAAAATATACATCACTTTAGATTTCAATAATCCTCATTCTACCTCTGATGTTTTTACATATAAAACCTACCAACCCATAACCTCATAATAACCCATGTAAAAGGTTTAATGATTGACATGTTTACGACACTATGAAGTGGGAATAATTGGATGGTAGAAAATGTATGGATATCACACATGTTCTTGAGAATTTGGAACACTTCGCATTAAAAATCCATGAGTAAAAAGAGGAGTATTTTTAAAGGGCAGTAGGTAAGAATACCATGTGAGGATTAACATGACATTGAATGGATTTTTATTATTTCTTAATAGTTAGGTAATTTTTATCCATCCATGATGCATGATATTTTCGTTATGAATGATAATTGAGTAGTGTTTCCATTTACAAATTAGGATGTTTTATTTTATTATAATGTTGACAGTTTCTCGGGAGTACAATGTTTATGTATAGGATAATGGAAAAAGAAATTACTTTCAATAATTTTACACTAAATTTCACTGTTTTTATCACAAAAATTTTATAATTTAAGGGTTATTGTCACATATTTTGGTTTTTAATAAATTGAGATTAATTAATAAAATGAACTATCTTGGGAATTGTATATATTATATTTCAGTTTTGTAAATCGAACATAACTTTCACGACACTAATCCAAATTTTAAAATTAACTTTCCTTTATTAAAGTAATTTTGGTCTACATTTTACTCAATGTGACCAAGGATAAATTCAAATATTTGAAACATAAAATAATCTCTTAATTAGTGAATTTTAATATGTGACCGGATTTACTAAATCTTGAATATTGGCTCACATACCACACATGGAGGGAACAAAATAGATAACAATTTTAAGGAATATATATACCATACAAAGAGTCACTTTTAATAGGTATTCTTTCTCAATATTTTGACTTCTTATGGGACATTAATAGAGGGTAACTATGAATTTTGGAATAAGAATAGCCTTTTTACAAAAAATAATTTATTTTTTAATTTTGATATATCATTGTCCAAATATGTCCAACTAATCTAAAATTTTAATTGTATCATATGATAGAAATTGGGTAAAAACTTTCTATAATGAAATTGTCTCTGATTAATCCATTTATTATATGTATCTCATGAAATATTTCATTGGAGAAATCTAGATAAAAAATTAGTTACCTCCCTCCCTATAAATTTGAGCTTACACAATATTTTAATGTATTAGCCTATACAAGGATGATTTGGATGGAGTTTTACTATGATTTTTTTCTTTTATTTTTTATTTTTTATCTTTGTTTTATTTTTATTCACATTTTTAATCTTATTTCATATTTTAATTTTAGTGTTATTATTTTTCTTTTATTCTATCTCTCTCTCTCTCTCTCGTATTCTCTCATTATTCTATTCACACTATGAACTCTTTTTCTCATGACCATGAGTAAATAACTCAAATAATTTTCTAGGGGGAAATCTTTTACTAAACCCAAGTTTTTTAACTTACATATTTAATGTTTCTTATTTTCATATAGTTGTTTAGAGGGGATTCATAGTGTCATAGGTTTCTTTATGTCTCTACTTTATTCATAAGGCTTAGTTTTTTCATCTAAATCATTTATCATCGATCAAGGAGGTTGATGTGTGTTGTACGTTATTTTCATTAATTTCATCACATATTCAAAAAATTGTAAGATGAATATGTTCACACATATTATTGAGCATGTTTATTATGTAAATTTGAAAAGAAATAATGGGATTAATGTTCAATCTGGGTAGTTCTCTCAGGAGTTATTATTTTTATTTTGACATCATTTTATCTACATTAATTTTATTTTATATGCCTGTTTTTCTAATTTTATTCTCAAACACATGTATATTTTAGTTTTCTTTAAACCTTTATATGTAAAACACACACAAAAATATAATATGTAATAAGGAATAGTTAGTTCTTGAGTGAAATATCTTTTCTAGTGATATTTCTATGGTTAGAAATGGTGATTCACTAATAAATATAAATTATATCCTTTCTACTGCCTATGACATGCATGTTAGTACTTTTGGGAATTACTCTTTATTGGAGGCCCAATATGAGTCATTTTAACTGTGAAAATTTCCTAATAAACATTAATCTCTAATTACTCATGAGTCATTATTGGTTTGAGATAAAAGAGATAATAAAGTATTGAACACATTATATGAGGATGAAAAATTATATTTTTATGGGGATTATTCAGTAGGATTTCTCATGAATGATGTTAGGTAATCTCATGCTCTTGTAATAGGAAAATACTTTATTAGTGGATAGGACATCCCATGTTTTTGTAAGCTTTCAGTTTTATTTTTTATGCTGAGTACATTTTATATACATTTTTATTTCATATTACATGGTTGTTAAGATATGTAATTTCTATCACATAGCTTGAATGTCTACTCCACAAGAGGATTAATAAATAAATATTTTTAAAGGTCTTACACATAAATCCTCTCATTATGATTAACCTCATAGGGAATATCTCACTAATAGGTTAGGTTATTTATAATAGGAATATTAAATGGTAAGGATGATCCTCATGATGAATATGTACAAGAGGTGTGATACGATAAGACAAAAATAAAATATGGATCTCTATGTGGGGTGTGATTTTATTCATAAAATGTATCATTAGGTAATGTTTCTTAGAAGATATGGTCCTAGAGGAAGGTATCTCTAGCCTCATGGGAATATAACTAGGTGAGCGAAAGACATAGATGATCTCATGAGAAATATGGACCTTTGAGGATAGATGATGTTAGGTTGATGATTTTTGTTTCTAACTCTTCAAGGAATCTTATGTATCCCATAAAACATGAATTGAATCCCATATAGTTTTAATGACCCAATTTAACATCAGGGGATGAGACTTTGTTGTGAAGTTTTATAAAATGGAGTAATGAAATTGTTGTAAAATGTAACATCATTTGACTAGGATATTATGGTGATCAATTTAGTGCCTTGTATCCAGAACTTTTGTTTCATTAATGGTGAGATAATAGAGGATTGAGTGGGGATACAGATATGGGATTTTCCTGAGAAAAGGTTGGGTCTTGTACCTTGGCTAGAGGCCTATATGGAGGTATTATAATTTTGAAAAAGTAATGATCAACTTAAATCTATAAGACCTTGTTAGTCATGATTAGTGTGATAAATAAGAGATAATATATGATCAATTATATTGTATGAATTTACATAATAAAATATGTATGGTGTTTTTACCTAAATAAGATGCCATGTGAGGATCCATGGTGCATTGATAACGTAGAAAACAGGATCCATTTCGATCTCATACCTGAGGAGGAATATCACCCTATGATTTTCAAGACTATTAGTAGGTCAACATGTGGTATGAAAACATATTGAGTATGAAGGAATGTATGGGATACTCGGGGATTACTCATTGAGGGATTCCCATCTAGGATTCCATTTCCATAAAACTGGTGATAATCAGAATGATAGTGGTGCATAATAATTAGACTTCCCGAGATACCTAACTTCACATATAAGTCATGTGGATATATCATTGGGGATTACACAATGGAGGATCCATTGTATTGAATCCAATAGGTGTATCTCGACTAAAGTTATTATCTAGGATTAGGTATGGGGTCATTGGAATTAGAACTCAAAATATGTACAACCAAGCCAAAATAGTAGGTGGTGTGACTCTTAATATTCCAAGGTGGTTAGTTATGGAAGAAATGGGACTGATACAAAGGCCTAAGATCACATCTCATCCCAGATCACAATAGGGGGTGACGGTGGAGACACTATAGTATTTAAATTTGGGAATGAACATACAGGGGTGTCTGCATAACACAGCCATATAGTGCTTCCTGAATGGAGTTTTCATATGTATTATTGTGAACCACTTAATGAATAGTTTTGGTCACATAGAATTATCCATATATATATGGTCTCATGTCATTAGTCTTGTAGGCCTACTCATATATGGGTATTCACATAGAGACAATCACATAGGTATTTATGATTATTCTTTGTGGAGTTACTTCCTATGATTTCTTAGATAAGGCCATTCCTTAACCATTTTTTAACAGCGGAGTACAAAAGTGTCAATTAAAGTTTTTATTATATTCATGTCTCTACCTAATCCCCCATTTTTTGTAAGGGATGGGGTATTTAAAGAGAACCACATATATCCATTATCTAAAAATGGATGTTTATATGGTGCTTCATGAATGATATTCATGGGATATATTTTCTATATACACGGATATACAATGAAGGGTGAAAACCACAAATCAAGTTGCATCACATAATAAAGGGTTTTTCAAGAATAACTTGAATTACTATAAGGATAAACTAACATTTTATGTGATGTGGTTTATGGTGGACTCAATATTACTAACTTAGAACCACAAACAAAAATGTTTTTTGGGAAGAGTTAAGTGTTTTCCTATATTAGTTGAATAAGGGCTCAATAAGGGGGTGAATTGACCACTAAAAGTTCACACCCTCAATTTCAGAACATCCATTAGAATATTAATATTTTTATTCAGTGGAATAAATGTAATCAAGAGAAAGGAAGAAATATATTTTACACCCTCTTGGGGGGAAAAATCTTCTTCTCCACTCTACCAACACTCTCTGAGGGAAGTCATGGATTTTTATAAGTAAATTAATTTTATTAGGTGCTACCCAACTTATGTAAAATATAATTTCAATTTCTACTAATAGAAATGAAGGTAGTTTTTCTAGTATCCCATTATAGAACTTATGACTGCATTCACCCACACTTAGTACATGGATTGTAAACTTACAAAAGATATATAAGGATGTAGAAGATAATCCTTTGTTTAGGAACACAATTATAAGAAATAACTAACAAGAGATAAGTATTCTAGTTGAGTAAAATAATTTCTTCAGAGAATCACAATGAAGAACTTCTATAACAATAAATAATGTTTCATAAAAGCACAATAACATCATCATTATTATTTTATTAGGAGTCTTATTCTTAAATTAGAATTGAGATTGTTGTAGTGGAATAATTGAGATGATGTATATTCCCAAATGAGAGATCAATTTTCATTCATGTATATATATATATATATATTCTTTTACTTTAGCTTATATTTACTCATATGTATAATCTTTTGGGGTCTCATGTATTGAATTATTTTAGAAAAGGAAATTTTTTATTGAATGATATTTCCTTCATTTTTCATAACAAAAATAATATAATCAAAAATAACATAGCCATTTTTATGATTCATGGAACGTATATCTTTTAGAAAAGTTTACCATACATTATTTACTTAGATTATAATACAAATATCCAAATACATAACTTATTTTTATTTGAAATACTCCAATAGTAATAAAAAATATGTGTTATAGTAGTATCTATGAAAATAAATTCTTTATAATATATATATATATATGATTTCACATATGTGAAATATAGCCGAAGATAAAAATATTGTGTATGTAATTTTTCCAAGTAGCTGAATTTGATTATGAAAAAAGTTCCATGTATCCAAATATTAAACATGACTGATTTTTGTATCCAAATATATATATATATATATATATATATATATTAATATGTATAAATAGATTCAATGTAACCAAGTTCTCTACATAATAAATTTGGTGTAACTAAAACTACCTCACATGAAATTATGAATATCCAAGGTCTCTCTGAAAGAGACTTTTCATAGATGAACTCACCATGTACCTAATTTCATATCAGCATATTCACTATATATGAGAATATTCATAGCGCAATTCCATCATGTGTATGAATTTGGGTATGTGGATACTCACATAATTGAATTTAATCTATACAAAAATCTGCACGTAAGGAAAGTTTTTCATAATTGGAAAATATTCCATTCATTGAAAATTTAACTTTAAAAAATGTGAATATAATTAAAACCTATTTAAGCACATTTCAAGAGACATTTATTAGAAACATAAGATATTTTTTTGTGATTATCATTACACATAATAGATATTATATCTTGGAAGAAAATTTGTAGTCCAAAAATCTCCACCCTTTTAATGATCTCAAAACCCATAAAGCAAAGAATGAAATTTTAAAGGGTTTAATTAGAGAAATAGATATCCAAAAAAATAAGATTCTAAACAAATATAGTATATAGACCCATTTGTGGTATCAAAAAAATGAAAAGAAACTGGATAAACAAAATTTATATAGAACATAAGTATATATTTCTATAAGAACATGGAACTGAATTTTAATATGAACTCGATAGAAAATTTTATGTGTATAAAATATAAGCTAAAAAGGAGAATAAAAACAATATAATCTACATAAGAAATATATAAAAATTAATTTTATTAAATATCAATAACTATGTAATTTGAATTAACATGGTTCCATTCATCTTAAGGATATATGATAGGTAAAACATTATTCTTGGGAAGATGTGTGGTTTTATTAAATGTATGGGTTCAAGATGAGGTATATGGAGGTTCTATAGGTGGAGGAAATGAAACATTGACACTACTAAATTTATAATAAATTTCCCCTCCATGACATGTTCTGTTACAACTTGAGAGCCTTACATGGGTAGCTAGAACATTCTCAAAATTCTTTAAGGCTATGTTAAAGTCATACGTTCTATAGGTAGTGAATAACATCAGTTTGGAAGTAGCGGGAGGATAATATGTACAATAAGTCTCATTTAAATTCTAATTATATTATATAAAAAATAAAATAGGATCAAAAACATTATCCAAATTCTATCTAGATCTTTTTTACAAATAATGTTGTTCAGGTCCAATAGATATTTTCCCATGGAGAATAAATAGAGATTCAGCACACGTGTTAATAATTCTGATAATATCCACCTTACAAAATTCTAGGATGGTATTATAAATTTTCTAATTTTTTGAGAAATCACATTATGGGAGTGATTCAGTACTCCTTTGAATTATTCTTGCTGAGATTCTAAAAAATATGACCAAATATTTTAAAAGTTAGGGACGAACTCAATGTTGGCATACCAAATTATCCACAAATATTTTCAACTTCATCCGGAAAGGATTGAATATTCAGAAAAATAACATCAAATTATATTAATTTTTCATCAATAGTAACAAGATTCTCAACCAAGAATATACTAGAATGAAAAAAACTATTTGGGGTAGGTTATGGAAGAAAATAATAAATAGTGTTTGAGAATTGAACATTAGTAGGACGTATGGATTTCATTCCTTTATTGTTTATGATTTCATTTCCTTCTTTAGAAACTAATGTAGTGGTATCTACTTTAGATGGTTCATATGAAGCCACTTTGTAAGAAACCACTAGATGGTCCTTCAATTGAGTGTCGATGATGTATAAATTATATTCTATATAACATTTACAATTATCTAGATAATTTGTGATACTCTCAGATAGATCATAGGTTTCATTCACCTTAGACATAACAGAGAGAAGACACTCATCATGGTTTCAAAAAATACTAATCAATCGGTGATTAGTTCTAATACTTCCCTTTTAAAAAAATTTCTTCACTTCTTGAAAATCATAGAGAATTTTGTCCCCATATCCTGTAACAAATCTAGAGAGATTATGTCACAATGAAGAGATACTAACTTCCCATTCACAAATATTAGGTCTGAGGATATCTTCTCAAACAGTATCTGAATATATTTATTGAGTACTAAACCAAATGTGGACACTCTTGATGGGATTCCTTTGAGAAATTCGAAATGACTATCCACAAAAAATATTCAAAAAGTAGAATTCATTATTCATATTAGACCTTACTCATTTTTTATCCTTATGAAATTTATTAGGAAAATATGATTGAAGTGGGAATAGATTATTTATCATCTCATATTATGATTATACCATTAAACATAGCACACTAATCTCAAATTTTATGGAACACCTATCCTTTAACTAAAGTACTTGGATTTTAAAGGACTCAACCTACTTTTTTCTAAAGAAAATAATCACAGTTGAATACGATGTAACTTTTGAATCATTATATTCCAATTATCCATGATCTCCATTAAATTATTTAAATTTTTTTTGAAATTAAATTTTTGTTGAATTATATTTAACTCAGCATGAGTATCCTTTAGATTATCATTGAACTCCCGAATGTCAAATTTTATAAAATCAAGTAAATTGAAGATATCAATAGTAAATTACTAAACTTTTTCTTCAAAAATTAAGATTTCTTAATATATATTCATAAAAGTCAGATCCCCATGTGTTTGATATTGAATAGCTTCATCCAAAACATGTTCAGACCATTTAGAGATAAGAACATTAGAGAACTAAGAACATTAATCGTTAAAGACATTCAGTTTCGGAGCTTCTTTAGGTAAAGGAGCATTGGCTCCAATAATATCATTAAGAGCTAGCATTCCATATAGTAAATCAAGTTCTATATGAGTATAAATATCCACCACCATTGGAATATCAAGAGAATCACCATTAGTAGCCCCATATTATATTTTAACATCTATAGTTCTAACATTAAGGACATTAGGGAAAAAAATGCATCATCAACATTTTTCTCTCTTTCCTCATCACTAGAAGCTCCAACTACATTATGTCTGGTGTATATAGAAATATTAAAATCTAAAACCCTATAATTCTCCTTTTTAATGGTTTTTTCATCACTAGGAAGACTAGCTCTAGAAATCCCCCACTCATGAGTTGTAGGAAGTAGTATAACACTACAACCAAATATGACTTTAACAACACCAGTATTTATCAGCGCTAGAAAAAAACACTAATAAATGGCATATTTATAATTACAAAATAAAATGCGGATAATTTTAACATTTTATTAGCTCATTTTTAGCGTTGATAAAGGGGGGCCTTTATCAACATGTTCTATTTTGCGCTAATAAAGTTTATCCTTTATCAGCACTTTAATTTTATCACTGGTAAGTGGTATCCCTTATAACTGCTTTATTTTTAGCGCTGGTAACATGTACCCTATATCAATACTTTATTTTTAGAATTGATAAATATTTATATCATTAAAACATTTTTAGCCCTTATAAAAGTTCAAATGAATAAAATGAAATTATTAAATAAATAAAAAATAAAAAATTTGATTTCTTAAAAAACATTTGAAATTATATTTATTAAATAATTTTTGATAGAAATGAATAGATTGATTTTACATTATTAAATATTAAACATTTTATTAATTAGATAATTATGCTAATTAAAGTTATCAAATTGTATATATTAAATATATAGATATATATTAATGGCCATAATTATAATTTATATATTTAAAAATATTTATGTTCTTTAAATTAAATAGTCATATATTTATTGAATAATGGTTTATAATTAAAAATTATTATGAATTAAAAGTATTGTCTAATTGCATTGTAATTGAATGATAATTGAATGTCATTTTATTTTAAAATTTAATATATATTAAATTCGTGTTATATTGATTTCACATATATGTAAATAATGAATTTTTACATATTACAATGAAGACAAACAAAAATTATCCATTTTTTAATATTTTTTAAAGTGTATTTATACTTAATTTATTAAATTTCACTCATATTTAACATATATGCATGCCCTTAAAATTAGATATTTATTAATAATGTTAAAAATAAATTTTTAAAAGAATATTTATAAATCAACATATTTATAAATGTATATTTACTATATTTATACATTTATATATTTATAATTATAAATAAATAAATATTTTTTCAAATGTATTTATATAATTATAAATAAATAATTATAAATATTTTAACAATTATTATATTTATAATAAACTTACTTAAATAATTAATATACTTTCTCTGTTTATATTTATATATATTTATTAAATCTATATGTGTATAATTATATAAATATATATAATGATATAAATATTATTTTCTAAAATATGTCTATAATTATAAATAAATAATTATAAAATTATTACAAATATATTTAAAAAAGAATATATTTACTATATTTATATTTATATATGTAATATATTCATATTTATATATATTTATTTAGTATATAAAAATATTTACAATTTTTTATTTTTAATTATAATTATAAATACTTTTTAGTGCTACAATAATAAACACTGATAAAATCATCTTTATGATCATTTTTTTAGTGTTGATAAACATATGATTTATCAGTGCTATGAAGGGTGTTGACAAAATTAATATTAATCACTGCTATAACTTTAGCACTGATAAAAGTTTCCTGATTTATTTTAAAAAACGTAACCATTTGTTAACTCGTCACGATATAGAATCTTTCCACAGATGCCACCCACTTCTGGTGCTCCTCCTCGGTTAATCATAGGTCGAATCACACCACTCAACTGCCTCTAGTTGCTCCATCATCTATTCTATCAGCCGGTGATCGATTACAGTTAGGGTTTCAGAAAAGGGTCACAGATGTTGTAACACCCCGAGATTTTATGAAAAATATTCTTTTAATTTCATTGATGTCTTCTATTATACAGCACACCAATTTTAGATTGTACTATACGCAACACCTTATTAGCTTGCAGTATATGCAACACTATTCTTGGATCGTGTTACACACAATTTCATGTTCGTTTCATAATAGTCATTCTACGCAATGTTGAGTGAGTGTGTGTATATATATATATATATTCAATGTATAAATGACATATGGTTGGATTATGTTATACGAAACAACGAAGGATTCTTTCACAACACGCAACCCTGAATTGGCTTGCATTACACGCAATCGCGACCTTCTTCGATAGTGTGTGTTGTACGCAAAACCGGGTTTTACTAAACAACGATATATTATTATAATATTATTATGAACTATCCGTTATGAATATTATTAACTATATTTTGAATTTTATAACATTATTATTCATATTACACATTTTCTAGAACATAGTATAAGAACAAAATAAATTTTTCGGGTAAAATAAGTATTTTTCAAAAAATGCAGTTTTGCCGCCTTTTGATGGCGCACCCACATTAAATATAGTTTTGACATGTTTATAAGTTCAATTTTACAAAATAAAATTATTATTTGGAATCAGGATATAAAATTTTACCTTGGATAAACATTTCATATTATTCTGATAACTTTCATATTTAAATGAATAGTAAAAACACGGTATATTTTAATTAAAAACAAATTTTTTCATCGTAATAACTTATTTGGTTAAATAATAATATTGAATGGTTTTATAGTATAAATAGAATATATTTTTACCATTTAATATAATATATGTCATTAGCCTTGATGTTACATTGAATTCGTAGGTTAAATAAATTCAATCTTTTGCAATGTTTTAAACAAAAACTTGTTTTCTTTCGACAACGGGATTAATTTTAATTTAATTTCTGCAACTTCTGTGTATTGAATTTGGAAAAATGGATTCCATATTTTGAATAATTGGGTCCAAATTATATTAATAGACTACTATTTATTTTTGGGCTTTATGAATAGTAACAACGGTAAATTTTATTTACCATAGTAAAAGGTAAATTGGGTAATTAAGGGTAAATATAATATTATAAAATTATCCTAATACTTGTATTAATACAATTGGATGATTATAATTTGTCCTAAGTCATATTTGGGTCGAAAGGGAATCCATTAGAACCTACATGGAGGTGATTAAGACCTTTAGTTTATTTTATTTAAAAGAAAGTGAGATATGTCTCACTCAACTTTAATAATTAAAGTATTTTTAATATATGTTTATACAGAATATAAATTCGGTTATAAATACTCACTTGAAAGTTAAAATGTTTTTCTTTGTCATGGTAATTTATTTGTAATTTTTAAGAGTTATTTAATTACCTTATTATCTTATACATTAATGATGCAGAAATTATTTATTTAGTGAAAAATCAATAATATAGTTTTTATTTAAATATTAATACATATAAAAAGGCCCAAAAATCTGACCAAAACTTATTATTACTGTATATATATACCCTAATCATCCAATGGTCGAATTGTTGGCCATTTTGATCCTTATTATGGTGATTATGACACTTATATTATTTTATTTTAAATGATTCCAAAGTTGTCACCTTCATAATTTAATAAATATAACAATTTAACTATTGTGAATTTAATATGATAAATTTGAGTAAAAATATTATTGTGAAATTTAATATAATTATATTCATCTTAGGATTTTATTTCTAATTTTTATGCAACATATAATTATATTAAATAATTATACAAAAATGTTGTAGTAATTATATTATTAAGAGATAAACCAAATAAATGGTTTTAAAAATAAGAAAATAAATATTATATGAACTATTTAATGTGATACACTAATTTTCAAGATACATATGACCTTTTATAAAGCTATTAAAGCTTTTATTTCGAACATATCTTCTGTATATAATTTCTTTAAATTCAAATAAATGAATAGTGTCAAATTTGACACTATTGTTATTTTATAAAAATAACATATTATAAAATTGTTTAAAAATCACAAAAATATTTAAAAATAATAAATTTAAATTTATATGGTATAAAGTGCTATGAAGTATCCAATTATGTACAATTAACAACAAATAAGTAATTATTTGTTTTAATTTAAAATTTAGAATGTTATTACCACAAATAAAATTAAATTGATTAAATAAGGATAAATCAAGTTGATAATGTTGAAAATCAATTCCTAACATGTCTAAATTTAATTTGTTCATTATATTACAACACTATCTCATCTAATATTTTAATATGAGTCATTTTTGGAGGTTTTTAAGTGGGGTTAGATTTATTATAAATTAATATTTTTAAGATTTCCAAAGGTGCCCCTCCCCTCCCTTATAAAAGGGAACCTCCTCCCTCTCTTCCTCACACCACTTTGAGCCTTCGTGCTCGGCCACACACTGACAAATTATCTTCTCCACTTCCCTAGAAACATCCTATAGGTCCTGTTCTTCTTCAAATACCAATTTTAGTGCCCTAAAAGGAGGTCTCAAAGAGGCGTTTCAAAGAAGAGGTAATGTTCGTTACTGATTCTTTCAACTTTATTTCCTCTTCCACTTCATCTTATTTAGTTGTTTCATTATGAAGTAATAACATCAGTATCACTAATATACTGATAAGTTATTATATGTATGAAATAACCATATTTCACCATTTATCCATCCTACAGAAAATGAAATCACCGCGCGTGCGTACGTACGGAATACCGTCTCCACGCCGTGGTGTAATCTATTTTCCACCACCACCTTACTTGGATGGGTATAATGGTGTAAATAATGACTATATATGATTATTTTAATGTGATATTTATTCTTAAATATTATACATACACTTTAATACAATTCGACGATCATGGGAATGATATCATCGCTCGTGCATACGTACGGACTACCGTCTCCACGACGCGATGAGATTCATTCTCAATGATTAACCATTAATGAATGATTATAAAGTATATATATAATAATTATTAATTAAATAAATGAAATAATAATGATACTAGATTTATGTATATATATATGTATTTCATCTACTTAATTCCATTCAATTCAATAAGGAAACGAAAACAGCATTCATGCGTACGTACAGCCTACCGTCTCCATGAACGGTGTATTTTATTACATTTATCGATCTATTATATATGTGTATATTATGAATATATATTATATATAAATAATGTTTTACATTCTGTATATAAGTAATCCTGATCTAAGTAATCATATGAATAATTACAAGTTAAAACACGAACGACAAATGAGACGATTTTACCCGAAACGCTACTTTAACATGAATTTACAAAAGAACGGGAAATATAAAGTCATAAGTGAAACATATATGATATAATAACAATGAATATAATTATTTAATAAGTCAATGAAATTATTTAAATCATTATACAGGAGGTTTAGATACGTACAAAACATATCGGACCTAAGGTAAGGGATAATTTATCAATCTAATTTTTATCCAAGATTGTGTATTCATAAGTATTTACTGGGGTTATCTTTATCATCCAAGCCCATGTTTTCTAAAAATAGTTTCATGTATGTTTAATTTCCTTTATACCCATTTTTTACTTTTACTACATTTTATCTTTCTTTTTTTTACGTTACGAGGTACTTTTTGACTTTTTCGGCAAAAGTTTGAGAAGAATGTTTTTTTAATGTATACGACATGAAAGGATTTTTATAGTTTTATAAAGCCTTATTTTAATGAAGCTTCCTTCAAAAGATTTCACAACTATTTTAAACAAAAAACCTTTTCTTCTAAAATTTCATGACATTTTGTGAAAATAAAATGATTTTGAAGAAAAAAGGATATTTTCCTCAAGAATTCATTTAAAGTGTTTTATCAGAACCATTTTCATCTAAGATGACACTATTTCACTTGTTTATGTTTCAAGTATCATTTCTCTATGATTTACATGGTTTCACTATTCTTATTATGAAATTATATCCATTTCTTTTATATGGATTATGTGATGATGGGATGATGTTTATGAAACCCATTTTATTTATTGGGTTATTATGAATGATGAATGTTTATTTTGAGGCACAAGTAAGAATGATTTAATTATGAGATGGGTGGGACCTATATCTCCCTCCAATGCATTGGGTAAAGATTTATATCTTATGAGATAGACATGGCTAGAATGACAAGTTAAACCGGTTCAGTAATACAGGACTAGAACGAGGAGTGAACTCGATCCAGAAAGGGACTTTGTCCACTAAGATGGTCTTGGCAGCAATGCCTTGGCTACTATGGAAATTATATCATGTGCTTAATGGTTTCCACAATTACATGTTTTATTCCCATGCTATTTTATCCTGATTTATGTTCCATTATGATCTATTCTTTATTTACTTCCATGTTTTATGTCGTTGCTCAAGATTTTTAATGTTCATGTTTTTTTACGTTTAAATTTATATGGTATGTTTTATTTTATCCATGCTTACCCTTACTGAGCATTTGAAATCACCCTTTTTATTTTTTCTTTTCCCCCAGGATTAAAACAAAGGTTTTAGGTAAGGAAAAAAATGGGAAGATCTTTATGGGAGATGTTGAAGATCTTTCACCACGATTAGAAGATTGCATTCCAAGTTTCCAAAGACACTAAACTATTACGGTCCTTCTGTGTCTGTTTTTGTTATGTACTAAGTATTCCGAAAAAGTAATGTAATGTCTATGTACGTCAAGCATTGGGTCTCTACAGTTGGTATCAGAGGAAAGGTTTAGTCAACCTTTGGAAACTAGGATGCGAGAACTTTAGTGAGATCCCTAGAGATATGTCTAAGGTATGTCTAAGGATGTCCCTAAGGTTAAGTATACGTATAGGTTATAGTCCTAGAATTGCTGTAACAATCTTAGAATTTAACCTAAGATGTTAGATATTGAGGGTACTCCCCCTTTACTATGTTCTTTTCCCTAGCATGATTTTTGCCTCACACACTATTCTTTTTGGGTTTTAGAAAATTGCTGGAAACAGAAAGATTCGCGATAATGGAGGATATAACGGACAATGGAATGATATTCTTCATGAGAAACAAAATGAAACTAGATTTGGAAGTCCAAACATCATTATTATGTCGAATCAGCAATCTCATAATATGATCAATAAACTCAAATTTGGTAAGTTTCCGGACTCGGCTAACAAGGGAAAGATGGAGTTTCATGATGATTATAGTGGAAAGAAAGTTAAATTTCCCCTATGTAAATCATGTGGGAAAAGGTATCAAGGAGAATGTTTCAAAGGAACTGAATTATGCTTTCAGTGTGGAAAATAAGGACATAAAGCCAGTAAGTGCAAAGGAAAAGGTTCAGTTAACACCATGGATGAGGATAATGGTATTGCTACGACATCAACAATGGTTAAATGTTTTAAATGTGGAATGTATGGGCATTATGAAAACCAATGACCTAAGGTAAAGCCTCATGAAGAGAATCAGTATGGTCGTATGGGTAATATTTATGTTGATGATGATGAAGAGACTACAAATGATATGTGAGATGAAAGAATTTTTGAATCTCGGTCACTGGTTTAAGAAGGTAGTGGAATGATTACATGTTTATCAAGTGTAATGTTGTATAAGTAATATCATGGTACTATGGAATAAAGAGACATCTAAGGATTATTACACTGTTGACTTTCCTTAAGTTTTGAAATTGTGTGATGAATAGTACCATTATTTTTGGAAAGTAGATGATATGCGCATAATGAAGGGATAAGGAGATAATTAAATGATTGATAGTATTCATGAGCTCATGACTGATATAAGGAGAAGGTTATATCATGGTTTGAGTATATAGAAATTTTGGATTTTGGTATGTGGAAAGAGTTAACTTTTTACAGCACTCATGTTTTCACTATGGTTTAAGGGGTATTCATTTTTCAAGAGAATACATGATTAAGGTATTCACATTATTGGAATGTGACCAACAATATAATGGGAGATAAATGACGGTTGGTTGATGACATTTCAAGTAATAATTTTCTTTATACTATGAGCTTGGACCGAAGTATTTTAGATAAAGATTGGAATGGATTATGTTGGACATAAGATAGTATTGTTTAAAGACATAACTTTTTTCATCATTATTAATGTGATGTTATAGTAATGTAGTTTTAGAAAAAGGACAACATGCAGGACGGGCGACAACCCATCGCATCGGACAAGGCTGTGGGAATCGAACCCACAACCGAAGTGCGACTGGCCTTTATCGCATACCACTGGCCTACAAGAAGTCCCTGGTTAGTAGAAACTAGTTTTATTATATTAAGCAGTATGATATATGAAGTATAAGTCCATTTTAGGAACCATATATGATTAATCTCACTATAGATCGACTTATGTATATTTAATAACTTTTGCTAACCTTTTGTTTGAGACAGATGGAATGACCCGTCATTCTATCACATGATCTGCTAACACTTCACGAATAACAAATTCGACTTCATTTCTTTAAGAGATGATGTGGAAATTGTTCAAGGCACGAACAACAGTGAGGTTGTACCAAAATAAAGTAAGTATTTATTCTAATTCATATTCTTCAACTTTAGGGAAATGATCTTGAAAACAAAAAATGTTGTCCTAGTGCCCTTATATCCGATGAATCAGATGGTACCCTAGATTATCACAAATTTATGGCTTTGGGATTTTTGGCTTTTTCATAGCCATGTCCTCTACCACTCTCCATCAGAACCTGATGGTCAGATTTTCCTTCCAGATCCATATTTTCACCTATGTTCTCATATATATAAACCCAATGATGAGTTACTTTGGGTAATCTTATCATTTCATACTTTAGTTTTTAAAATTAAGTTTTCGTATTCCTTTTTACGATGTGGGTTTCTATGAATAGTAAACAATTTATAACCCTGATGAATTTCGAGGGAGAAATTCATTTTAAGGGGGGTAGAATGTAACTCCCCGAGATTTTATGAAAAATATTCTTTTAATTTCATTGATGTCTTCTATTATACAACACACCAATTTTAGCTTGTACTATACGCAACACCTTATTATCTTGCAGTATACACAACGCTATTCTTGGATCGTGTTACACACAATTTCATGTTCGTTTTATAATTGTCATTCTACGCAACATTGAGTGTGTGTGTGTGTGTATATATATATATATATATATTCAATGTATAAATGAAATATGGTTGTATTCTGTTATACGAAACAACGAAGGATTCTTGCACAACACGCAACCCTGACTTGGCTTGCATTACACGCAATCGCGACCTTCCTCGATAGCGTGTGTTGTACACAATACCGGGTTTTACTAAACAACGATATATTATTATAATATTATTATGAACTAGACATTATGAATATTATTAACTAAATTTTGAATTTTATAACATTATTATTCATCTTACACATTTTCTAGAACATAGTATAAGAACAAAATAAATTTTTCGGGTAAAATAAGTATTTTTCAAAAAATGCAGTTTTGCCGCCTTTTGATGGTGCACCCACTTTAAATCTAGTTTTTGACATGTTTATAAGTTCAATTTTACAAAATAAAATTATTATTTTGAATCAGGATATAAAATTTTACCTTGGATAAATTTTTCATGTTATTCTGATAACTTTCATATTTTAATGAATAGTAAAAACATGCTATATTTTAATTAAAAACAACTTTTTTCATCATAATAACTTATGTGGTTAAATAATAATATTGAATGGTTTTAAAGTATAAATAGAATATATTTTTACCATTTAATATAATCTATGCCATTATCCTTGATTTTACATTGAATTCGTAGGTTAAATAAATTCAATCTTCTGCAATGTTTTAAACAAAAACCCATTTTCTTTCGACAACGGGATTAATTTTAATTTAATTTCTGTAACTTCTATGTATTGAATTTGGAAAAATGGATTCCATATCTGGAATCATTGGGTCCAAATTATATTAATAGACTACTTTTTATTTTTGGGCTTTATGAATAGTAACAACGGTAAATTTTATTTACCATAGTAAAAGGTAAATTGGGTAATTAAGGGTAAATATAATATTATAAAATTATCATAATATTTGTCTCAATACAATTGGATGATTATAATTTGTCCTATGTCATATTTGGGTCGAAAGGGAATCCATTATAACCCACTTGGAGGTGATTAAGACCTTTAGTTTATTTTATTTAAAGAAAAGTGAAATATGTCTCACTCAACTTTAATAATTAATGTATTTTTAATATAAGTATATACAGAATATAAATTCATTTATAAATACTCATTCGAAAGATAAAATGTTTTCCTTTGTCATGGTAATTTATTTGTAATTTTTAAGAGTTATTTAATCACCTTATTATCTTATACATTAATGATGCAGAAATTAATTATTTAGTGAAAAATCAATAATATAGTTTTTATTGAAATATTAATACATATCAAAAGGCCCAAAAATCTGCACAAAACATATTATTAGTGTATATATAAACCCTAATCATCCACTGGCCGAATTGTTGACCATTTGGATCCTTATTAAGGTGATTATGAAACTTATATTATTTTATTTTAAATGATGATAAAAGATGTAACCTTCATAATTTAATTAATAAAAAAATTTAAATATTGTTATTTTAAGATGATAAATTTGAGTAAAAATATTATTGGGAAATTTTATAGATTTATATTCATCATAGGATTTTATTTTTAATTTTTATGCAACATATAAGTATATTAACTAATTATACAAAAATGTTGTAGTAATTATTTTATTAAGAGATAAACCAAATAAATGGTTTTAAAAATTGTAAAATAAATATTATATGAAATATTTAATGTGATCCACTAATTTTCTAGATACATATGACCTTTTATGAAGCTATTAAAGCTTTTATTTAGGACATATCATCTGTATATAATTTCTTTAAATTCAAATAATTGAATAGTGTCAAATTTGACACTATTGTTATTTTATAAAAATAACATATTATAAAATTGTTTAAAAATCACAAAAATATTTAAAAATTATAAATTTAAATTTATATTGTATAAAATGTTATAAAGTATCCAATTAGGTACAATTTACAACAAATAAGAAATTATTTGTTTTAATTTAAAATTTAGAATGTTATTACCACAAATAAAATTAAATTGATTAAATAAGGATAAATCAAGTTGATAATGTTTGAAAATAAATTCCTAACATGTCTAAATTTTATTGTTTGATGATATTACAACCCTATAACATCTAATATATTAATATGAGTCATTTCTGGAGGTTTTTAATTGGGGTTATATTTATTATAAATTAATATTCTTAAGATTTTCAAAGGTGCCCCTCCCCTCCCTTATAAAAGGTCACCTCTTCCCTCTCTTCCCCACACCACATTGAGCATTAATGCTCGGCCACACCCTACCAAATTATATTCTCCACTTCCTTAGAAACATCCTAGAGGTCCTTTTCTTCTTTAAAGACCAATTTTAGTGCCCTAAAAGGAGGTCTCAAAGAGGCGTTTCAAAGAAGAGGTAATGTTCGTTACCGATTCTTTCAACTTTATTTCTTATTCCACTTAATCTTATTTAGTTGTTTCATTATGAAGTAATATCATCAGTATCACTCATATACCGATATGTTATTATAATTATGAAACAACCCTATTTCACCATTTATCCATCCTACGGAAAACGAAATCACCGCGCGTGCGTACGTACGGAATACCGTCTCCACGCCGTGGTGTAATCTATTTTCCACCACCACCTTACTTGGATGGGTATAATGGTGTAAATAATGACTATATATGATTATTTTAAAGTGATATTGATTCTTAAATATTATACATACACTTGAATACAATTCCATGATCATGGGAATGATATCATCTCTCATGCGTACGTACGGACTACCGTCTCCACGACGCGATGAGATTAATTCTCAATGATTAACCATTAATGAATGATTAAAAAGAATATATAAAATAATTAATCATGAAATATATGACATAATAATGATACTAGATTTATGTATATATATATATATATATATGTATTTCATCTACTTAATTCCATTCAATTCAATAAGGAAACGAAAACAGCGTTCATGCGTACGTATGGCCTACCGTCTCCATGAACGGTGTATTTATTTCCATTAATCGATCTATTATATATATGTATATTCTGCATATATATTATATATAAATCATGTTTTACATTATGGATATAATTAATCATGATCTATGTAATCATATGAATAATTACAGGTTAAAACACGAACGACAAATGAGACGATTTTACCCAAAACGCTACTTTAAAATGAATTTACAAAAGAACGGGTAATATAAAGTCATAAGTGAACCATATATGATATAATAACAATGAATATGATTCATTAATAAGTCAATGACATTATTTAAATCATTATACAGGAGGTTTGGATACTTACGAAGCATATCAGACCTAAGGTAAGGGATAATTTATGAATCTAATTTTTATCCGAGATTGTGTATTCGTAAGTATTTACTGGGGTTATATTTATCATCCAAGCCCATGTTTTCTAAAAATGGTTTCATGTATGTTTAATGTCCTTTATACCCATTTTTGACTTTTACTACATGTTATCTTTCTTTTTTTACGTTACGAGGTACTTTTTGACTTTTTCGGCAAAAGTACGAGAAGAATGTTTTTTTAACGTATACGGCATGAAAGGATTTTTATGGTTTTATAAAGCCTTATTTTCATGAAGCTTCCTTAAAAATATTTCATGAGTATTTTCAACAAAAAACCTTTTCTTCTAAAAGTGCATGACATTTTGTGAAAAGAAAAAGATTTTGAAGGAAAAAGGATATTTTCCTCAAGAATTCATTTCAAGTGTTTTATCAAAACCATTTTAATCTAAGATGACATTATTTCACCTGTTTATGTTTCAAGAATCATGTCTCTATGATTTACATGGTTTCACTATTCTTATTATGAAATTATATCCATTTATTTTATATGGATTATGTGATGATGGGATGATGTTTATGAAACCCATTTTATTTTTTGGGTTATTATGAATGATGAATGTTTATTTTGTGGCACAAGTAAGAATGATTTCATTATGAGATGGGTGGGACCTATATCTCCCTCCAATGCATTGGGTAAAGATTTATATCTCATGAGATAGACATGGCTGGAATGGAAAGTTAAACCGGTTCAGTAATACAGGACTGGAATAAGGAGTGAACTCGATTCAGAAAGGGACTTTGTCCACTATGATGGTCTTGGCAGCAATGCCTTGGATACTATGGAAATCATATTATGTGCTTAATGGTTGCCACAATTACATGTTTTATTCCCATGATATTTTATCATGATTTATGTTCCATTATGATCTATGCCTTATTTACTTCCATGTTTTATGTCATTGCTCAAGATTTTTAATGTTTATGTTTTTTTAAGTTAAAATATATATGGTATGTTTTATTTTATCCATGCTTACCCTTACTGAGAATTTGAGCTCACCCTTTTTATGTTTTCTTTTCCCCCAGGATTAAAATAAAGGTTTTGCGTAAGGAAAAAAATGGGAATATCTTTATGGGAGATGTTGAAGATCTTTCACCACGATTAGAATATTGTGTTCAAAGTTTCCAAAGACACTAAACTATTACGGTCCTTATGTGCCTGTTTTTGTTATGTACTAAGTATTCCGCAAAAGTAATGTAATTTCTATGTACGTCAAGCTTTGGGTCTCTACAGATGTTCTTCAACCCAACAAGGTAGGCCTTCCTATTTTCTTTGTGTACTTTTGGTTTCATTTTTTATTTCTTATTATATGATATTTTTATTATCCTTTATTCATGGTTTGATTATGATCCATTGTCTAGTGAGCAATTTTTTGTCTATTATTTGTATTGACTATCGATGTGTGGTCCGTTGTTTATATCTGACCCCAAACCTTGGATTTATTCATTATTGTATCACTTCTATGTTTTATATCTTCTTAATAAAGAAATCATATATTTATATAAATGTGTATATATTTTCATGTATATTCATTTTAAAAAATTGGGTACAACTGTGAAAGCTACACATAATGAGACAAAGAAAATAGAGGTGAATCGTTGTCCTAGGAACTTCACCACACGGCCAAGCCCCAAACCCCTTCCCACCCTTACTACCCTAGTAGATCACAAGAGGGGACTCATGTATATTTTTGTTTATTGAATACTGAATTGGGTCCCATTGGTGGTTCCCTAATGATTATATATATGTTGACACCTTTCAATGAGACCTTTTTGGACTTGCATCTTCAGATGGTAATTTTCAGGAACCATGTTAGTGGAGTGATGTATGTTCCTCTATTGGTTGTATATATGAAAGGATCTAGTTACTCTTAGAATTCACTATGGTCCTTATTTTTCTTATGGAGCAGATTCAAAGGGTTTATCCCCAGTTAAGCACATGAGGTTCTATCACATAAAGCCTTCACTTTTTTGAATCAATATGGTGCATTTATAGTTCAAGTTATTCCTTAATACCAGTTTTTTCTCTATTTGATATTTATAATTTACTATAAGTGAGTATATATATTAGAGTGAAATTTATGTGTTTATATAGCTATAGCATTTTTTATTTTCATAGTTGTTTGTCTAAAAGGCATGTATATATCGGGTAATTCTGATTTTGGGACGACATGTCCATAACCCCACGGTCGATGCTAGAATTTTCCTCGAATTATGGTACTAATTATTTCTATGTGGGGGGGGGGACCTCCCATTTATGGTTTCGTAACCAAATGATTAATCCATTCTTTAGAGACTTTGAGGTGTGTTAGATGTCGTAATATGATCTGACCTGGTGTTGTTTGGGTAATTTAGGCTAGGGTCGTTAGATTGTCCGTATTTCCATTTACACCTATAATTTTTAGTGATAATATTATTTATTATCTACCTTTATCTCCATCTATTTTTTAAAATACCAAAAAACCCCTATTGTTAGATTTGGAATATCTAGGAACTCATATATTCTAGTAAAGATGATCCATACTTCCCTCATTATAAATATTTATAACTTTAACCATTGATCAAGAATATATTATGTGTATTTAATTGTATATTGTATAAAATTAATCTTTGATAAACCCAATAGGTTGGATATGAACTGAAAATGGATGCACACTAATCATTTGGAAAACAAATATGGATGCAGAGTTAAAGAGTTCATCAATTTTTCAAAATAGCATGAAAATTACCCTTCTAAAATCCTTTTTCTGTGTTTATATTGTTGTTATTCAAGAACAATTATTCCAAAATAGTTAGAATAACGTTTTATTTTTCATAGAATAGATCAATGTTATAAATGTTGGACTAAACATAGGGAAAACAGAATATCCAGATCGATTGGGATGACACAATGGTTTATTAATCATTTGATATTAATATCTTTGTAAAAGATGATGGAGATCACATGGAAGAAATTACAGTGGATATTAGAGATGACCTTCATGATTTTACAATGTTATTTGTGGAGTTAAATAGATATTCCATGAAACAATTTTATACAAGTTATACTAAATACACCACATTGTTAGCTGTATTGAAGTTATATAATTTGAAAGCTTGAAACATATGGAGTGACACCAACTTTACCGACCTAATTGTTCTTCTGAAAGATATGATACCATTAGAAAATGAACTATAATACCAAGCATATCACACTAAATGAATATTTTGTTCAATAGTAATGATCTCTAAAAAATAAATTCTTTTCTAAATTATTTCATATTGTTTCGCAAGGACCATGAAACACTCGTAAAATAAGCTTTTTTTGGTACATATCGATACAAGAAAAATGAATCAAGTACTTCGAAATATATATGGTAAATTCATATCATTCCATGGTTTAGAAGACTATATAGATGTCATGAAAATGCAATAAAATTAACATGGAACCCAGATACTAGAATTAAATATGGTAACCTACATCATCTAGTAGATTCTCCTGAGTCGAATAAAATTGATTACAAGTTTCCCAAATTTGTATATGAGCCAAGAAACTTTCGTCTTGTGTTTTACATAGATGGAAGAAGCCCTTTTGATGTATAGGGAACTACTCACAGTACATATCCCATTATGTTGTTAAATTATAACATTACTTCATGTTTAAGTCATGAGGCTCAAATACATTATGTTGTCCTTATTTATATCAGGACCAAAACAACCCAAAAATGGTATTGATGTCTATTAGGCTCCATTGATCGAAGACCTAAAATTGATATGGGATACAAGTGTTACAATCTATAATGCTCAGAGAAGTGATAAATTCACATTGAGGGCCTTCTCGTACATAATGATAAATGAATACAATACTTATAGAAATTTATAAAGTCACATAATTAAAGGAATGATAGGGTGTCCAATTTGTGAATAATGCACATACTTAGTTTAGTTGAGACATTCCTCGAAGACTATGTTTTTTTTGAAATCATAAATTTTTACCTCAATAAAAAAAATACTGATCCTGGATGACATCAATCGATGGGAATATTGAACACGGTACAATAACATATCCCACAAGGAGAGATAAACTATAAAAAAAGAAAAAATATTGACATTGTTTTCAGTAAACCATTTTTGAAAAACCTTAAAATATCAGGTTAGAAGAAGAGATCAGTTTTTTAAATTATCGTATTGTAATTGTTTGTATGTCAGATATTTTTTTGATGTAATTCATGTAGAAAAAAATTTATTTCATAGTTTTGTTGGAACGTTACTAAATGTTCCTAGAAAAACAATAGAGGGAATCATGTCTAGGATGGAGATGAGTGAGATGGGGATATTGGAATAGTTAGAACCGATGAAGGGTAAAAGGTTAAATTTTGTTCTTCTAGCAGTTTACACTATCCAGATAAGAAAATTTTCATTTTTTTCTTTTCCTTAAAAGTTTAAATGTTCTATAGGGGTATTCATAAAATATCATGAATTCCATTACCATGAAAAATATGAAGTTGCAAGGATAAAACATACCAGAATATCATGTTTTGACGAAATATTTAATTTTTATTGATTTTTATTTCATTATTCCTCAAAATGTATGACATACATTAACTATACTCTGTTTCTTTTTCAAAGCCATATTCAGTAATGTTGTAGAATTGGAAATGTTTTTCATATTGAATAATTATATTGCAGTCATATTATATGAATTAGAGATATTTTTCCCACCATAATTATTTAATATAATGGTCCACCTGATGGGTCACTTAGTTAGATAGGATCAACTATGTGGTCTTGTCCATTATTGATGGAAGTACCCCATTAAATGGTATATGATGATTTTGAAAGGGTGTGTTAAGAATCAAAGTCATCCAGAAAGTTATATTATAGAATGATATATTTTTGATGAACTATTGAATTCTGTATTGATTACTTATCTGATTTTGAATGAATATCTCTCCCAAAGTCTCGTCATAGAGAATTCTTTATGTTAAAATGGATTTTCGGAATAGGTTTTTCCATAATTTCCTCAAAATGGAAGGATCGGGCACATCTTTACATATTATATAATAGTGAATTTTTAAATCCATACATTGAATCCCTAAAAGAAATTCCTAGATATTTTATTCCCTCAAGGGATAAAGGATGGATATCAAATACAAAAAATCAACAGTTTATAGGATGGTTTAGAGATCAATTTTATAAGGAGTTATCTTGAAATCCAAATTAAATTGTTGAAAGACTTTAGTGGCTAGCAAGAAGACCAAATGAAAATGTTATATTTTAAATTGGTTTCTAAATCAATGGTTATACTTTCTATACAAAATAACATGATGAATTCACTATGATGAAAAATAGTTATATAATGCTTTTGGCTGAAGTGATTCACATATTTGGTCCCAAGGAAAGAAATCCAATTTCTAAAAATACGTCATATTTTGTAATTATCAAAAAAATATATGATTTTGATTATATAACATTTCAAGTATCTATTATCTATTCAAAATGTGTTGAAAATATCAATGGAGGTAAAGATGATGAATTATGATTTGTGAAGGTGAATTTTAGTGCATAAAGTGGAAAATAAGAGTTGTTAATAATGACATCACAAGAAGGGAAATTATTTATTGACTCTGATATAAAAAAAAGATGTGTTTGATTGTATTGTTGGAGACTAAAACAAATGATGAGTCAGATAAATATTCAATTGAGTATGACCCTTTCATTTATACACCACATTTAGTTCAAGTCAGTCCCAATATAGACGATGTGTTGTATTTTAGAGGGAACCACAAAGAGGGGATTTGGATTCTCAAAAGAGGAACCAAATCCATAAAACCTTTAAAAATGGGGGGGGGGATTTTAGTGAGAAAGAAAAAGTGTTTTTAAATATATTATATTTTTCTTCATAATATTATATGTTCTCTACTACATTAACATAATCTAAATTAAATGTTTGACTACTCATGCACACAATGTCATCCACACATGATTATGTTAACAATACCTCACAAGAACAAACTATAATGTTAGAAACCCTCTGGATAGATGAAAAGGTAATGTTATGATATACTTTATCTATTTTACAGAAAAGTTATATATTGGAATTTTTTTTGAATTTTCATTATTCCTTGAAGATTTCATTTGTTTTAGAAGATTTATGTCCACGTTTCATGCCTTTTCAAGAAGACCGATAATGTTGTCTATGCTCAATAATAGTGGTGATCTTGATTTTTTTCATAGTAAAATAATTTTCCAGAGAATTAAAGTTTTTTCTTCATATTTATGTTTAATTTATTTTCTTTAATATTCCTCTCATAATAATTTTTTCTTGTACATGCGGATTTTTTTTCAATTTGGGGTGAACTTTTCTCTTTTCATGCTCCTTCTCTCTTAAATAATTTTCATGAATATATTTGTTCATTTATAACATTCTTTCAAATTACCTCCAATGCCTTTCTAGGAAGAGAAATGACGATTCATATGCTCAATTATGGAGGTAATCTTGATGTTTTCATAGTAAAATCATAGTCCATAAAATTAATGTATTGTTTTAAATTTATGTTTAATTTAATCCTTTTTAGTATTAATCACATAATAGTTGTTGTATTATACATGTGGATTATTTTTTTCATGTGGGGGTTCTATTCCTATCTTTCATCCCTCTCTAGACCAAAAAGTCCACATACTTCTTCTCCCAAAAGACCTTCCACTCCTTAAGTGTTGAAATTTATCATATTCCTTCATGATCTTTTTACTTCTCAATCACAGAGGTAATATTTATATATTCATTGTAAAATCAATATCCATATAATTAATGTATTATTTCATATTTATGGTTAATTTATTTCATTTTAGTATTACTCATAATAATTATTTTCATATTCAGGTTGATTATTGTTTTCAAGTTGAGGTGGTTTGTTAGAAACCACTCATGTAGTGTTGGAAGTTCAATAAATAAAGTCAATGGAAACCATTATAACATTGATAGTAAATATTTTTTTAATGTATGTAATAATTTGTATTTATTTAATTTTATTAAAAAAATTAAATTTATATAATATAGTTTTGTCTGGTATTTGTTCTGTAAATATAATTTCATTTAAATTCTGTATTCATACTTGTACTTGTTGATATCTAGTGCATTATAGTGATGAAGTGTTCTGTAATATCATACAATAGTATGGACCTTTATAAGAAAATTTACAAGCACTGATAAATATGACCTTTAACTAAACTTTTAAAAGTACTGATAATGGAAACATTTATCAGCACAGATATATGTTTCCTTTAGTGATGCTAAAAAAAGGATGATAAATGGTTCCTTTATGAGCACATTTCAAAGTGCTGATAATGGTTCTATTTATCAACACTTTTTAGTGTTTATAAATGACCCTTTTATCAGTTCCTTTTAAGTGATGATAAAAGTCCAGTGAGTTTAACGTCTCTCATGTAGTCATCAGTTTTATAGTGTTGATAAAGCCCATTTCTATCACTGATAAATGCATGTTTTGTAGTAGCGTAACTGGTCTAGCTTCTCCATCCATTCAAACAATCAATATTTTACTTGAGTAAGAGTCCCATGGGTAACCAAAAGAATTCAGAAATGTATTTGTGAGTGTCTTAATCTTTTAACTATTAATATGATCATCATCATTTATCTCCACATATTTAATTTAAATAAAATCGATAAAATCTTACCAAAAGGATAACAATTCATTTTACCCTTTTCGTAGTAGAAATGATGTATGAGGAACATCATGTTTTTAAATGTTTAACGTTTTTCTCATTAAAAAATAGGTAAAGTACATAGATATCCTGGAAGAGAATCTTCTCAAACTCCCCATACCTTTATTCAGTACTTGCTTGAACAAGCATACAAAAAAACATTCCTTATAGACTCAAGTTCCTTAACCCCATTTTTTTTACAACTATTGACTTCACAACTAGGGATTCGATAAGCTCGTTTTGTTTAAACTCAAATACTCCCACCAAATTCTAGCTAAAATGATACTTTTCTTTCTGAGTGTAGTGATGGATTTCATCCATTTCCCTATAAATAAATGATAGAAATTTTCCTTTTATTCTATAATAAATTATATCCTTAATCTATGAAAACTAAAATAATTCATTACAATAAAATACACACACTTCTATCAAACAAAAAAAAACCACTTTTATATTCAAAAAAAATAGTACAAATTTTTAAATTTCAATACTTTCATCAAAAGAATCACTTTAATATTTAACTCATAATGGTCAAGGAATATACTATGAAGAACATGGTGTTTCAATCTAAATACAATGGGCTTATTATATGGTCTTTAAGATCCTTCCTTTGTCCACATATCTTTCCCCATACTCATACTAGTTCGAGGATACTATGAATCAAGGATTTTGTTAGAACTGGTGTAGGATTAAAGAGATATTGGTAAGTGATCTCAAACATAAAATAATCAAAAAAGGATGTAGGGTTCATAATTTCAGCTAGAAAACATACATGATTTGGTGTATAAGTTTTTTTGTGTTTAAGGATTTTTTGTATTGGATTCTTCGATTAAAAAATAAAAAATTAACAAAATAAGGATTCTTAAGTGTTTAAATAATAATATTCCAAAATAAAACATTTAAAATAATTATATTATATAAATTATCATTGACTGAAATTAGTTAGTATTGAATTAAAAAAATAAAAAGTAGACAAATAAAATAAAAATATTATAAGGGGACATAATAATCTTATAAATAATGTCATTTAAATTCAAATAAATCATTTTCTATTTTTATAAAATCAAATCTATCAGATGAGAAACACTTAGTAAAGATATCAGCTAACTGATTTTTAGTAGAAATAATTTAAAGACAGATATCATCTTTTTTATTATGGTCTCTAAAAAAATGATTCTGTAGAAATATATTTTATGTTAATCAATTGATTATGGGATTTTTAGAAATGCTCATAGCACTTGTTTTATCACATTTGATTATAACTTCATTAAAATTAAATGCAAAGTGCATCAATGTGTTTTTAATTGACATCACTTGTGAAGAACAACTACCATTAATAATGTATTATTATTATATTTTAGATAATTCAAATAATTGTTTCATTTTAATCAACAATGAAAACAAATATTTTCTAATAAAATCGTAGTTTCATGAGTTTCTTCTTTATTAAATCAAAAACCTCTAAAATCGATATCTAAATAATAGATTAAATTAAAATAATTTTTTTCGATAGGTTAAATGATATAAACTAAGCCTTTTAAATTTTTAAATTTTTCTTTAGCATATTTCACATGGGATTATTTGGGATTTACTTGTAATCTAGACCATAAGCATAATTTAAGCATAATTTCTAGTCTAGTAGCTATCTGGTATAGTAATCTCTTAATTACATCTCAACACAAATTTTATTCAAATGTTTTCATAGATTAATCTAAATCAATCAATACATTAAAACTCATATGTTTTTCTTCAATCTTACTAATTTCAATTAAAAATTTTCTAATTAAGTCAATTATATGATTTAAAACATTCTTAATGTACTTTTGATAAATCTAAAATCCAAAAATCAAATAAATCTATACCATAATTCCCTTTTCAAACTATTTTTTCATGAGTATTGATAATTAATTCCCCCATTTTTTAATAGTTCATCTATAAATAACATCAACAATATGTATTTGAGAAACTATATTTATTTTGATGATGCTTTTTTGAAAAATATTAGGATCTATAAGGCCTAAAAAACATTTGATTAAAGAAACAAAATAAAATGTTTATACCAAGATATAGGAGCATGTATAAGACTATAAAGATCTTTAATAAGCTCTAAAATAGAATTTGAAAACATTAGATTTCCATAATAAAAATGTTGTTCAACATTAAATTCCCCTATTAAAATTAATTTATAAAATATTATTTAGCATCCATCTAGAATAATTTAAAACTTAAATGATTTGCATTGGCTAGGATAATCCTAATAACCTCTGATCTACATACTAGGAAATTTTTTCCTCAGCATCTATTATTTCTTCTTTGTTGTAATGGTTTTCAATATGTTCAATATTATTTATAATAATAACACTATAATCATCATGCTTATGTATAAAACCAAATTTCTTCCAATAATAGGGTAATTATAGGGTTTGTCAATAAATTACCAAATCTTCTTTCCTTTTGAATTGATTTAACTCTTCTTGCATAGCTAAAACCAAATTCACATCAGTTTAGGCTTATTCTATAGTTTAATTTCAAATTGAGAGTGAATTGTAAAAAACACAACACGAATTCCTACATCTATTATAGTCATTACATATTCATATATTCTTCACATAACTATCTATAAAGTGTTGTTTTTTAAGGTTCTCGATTTTCTAGGAAGTACACATTCAGGTTTATTGGTTTTGATTTTTTAATACCATTTCATTCAAAACTAAGTGTCAAATCATCATCCTTTTTTGAGTAAAAAAGTGTTCTAGGTATCATTTTTTTTAAGAATTAGGTAACTCATCATCTTAATTATTTTTTAATCAAAATTTACACATTCATCAAGTAACACATTAGTTTACTCTTCGATAATTATTTACTATTTATTAAAAATACTTTATGATTTAGAAGTTATAAGATCACTATGAAATATCCCATAATATTCATTTAGATCAATTTTACCCAAATTATCCTTAGTGTTAATAATGTAATCATTTCATTCAAAAATATAAATGTATACCACTTTTGGTTTTCTATTATACTATAGATCATATGGTGTCATCTTTAAAATATTCCAAATTAGAACTCTGGTTAAAACGGAGTATGTTTTTTCAACCCAAAAATTATTTGGCACACTCGATTCACATAAAATTGTTCTAGAAATTTCTAGAAAGGCCTTTTTCTTCCTTTAAAAAACACCATTATTTAGAGGTGTACTAAAAAAATGGGTTTCTGATAATATTATGTGAACAAAATTAATTAAACTTATGGTTTTATAATTCTCTCCCATGGTCAGTTCTTAAAGTAATAATTTTGGATTTTTTTTAACCAACATTGAAAAACTAATAAAAATAGAATACACTTAAACATTATGTCCCAAAAATAAAACCCATGTAAATCTAAAAAAAAATTCATTTCAAACATGAAAAAAAATTATTTACCTATTAGGATTGTTATTTAAGATAGTCCAAACAAATAGATATGGATAATTTCTAAGTATTTATATGTAGAAACTAGTTTAATTCACTTAAAAGTTTAATTTTTGTCTTACCCATTTGGCATGAATCATAACATTTTTTATCTAATATATGCTGATGAAAATATAAAATAAAAATTCATTTAGATAGATTTATCAAGAAATTAAAATTACACTATACAAGTATTCAATGAAAAAACCAAGATTTACTTTCTTGAGTATTCAAACGGTCTATATTTTGTCTACTCAATGATTTAATATCTAAGGTGCATGAATTTTTAGTTCATGATGATTTAATTTTAGGGGAATTCGCTTTTAAAAAAGAAAATATATTTTTAGAAAAATATAAAAGATAATATTAATCACAAAGTTGAGAAATACATTTCATGTTATGACTAAACAAATCAATATAAATAACATTGTTGATGAGAATTGAAATAATATTTGAATATGATCTTATTCTAATGATTTGGATATTATCATTACCACTAAAGTAACATAGTCTCCATCAATTTCAAATAATATGTGACAATTTGATAAATCTTCAATCATATGTTTTGAGAATACCTTATATATATATACCATTTCACATTTCAATTCATATAAACTTTCTAGAAAAATAAATAAAACAAGAAGGTGTTTTGGTACCCACTCACTCTTTGGCCCTACGATATTAGTGACTAAATATTTTGGAACCTAAATCCATTTATTCTTTCCAAGATATCAAACACTAGATTAAGATATATTTTTTGAAATAAAGGAATGATTAATACATAAAAATTGAGGAAATCTACGGAACAAATAATTGGTATAATTTCTAACCACTCTATAATGAACATAAGAAACGTTAGATTATTTTTTCTTCTTGGAACTAGTCACAAAACAGTTTTTTTATAGCTTAGGTCTATCACCATTAACTCTTGTACCAAATATTTCTATATTTTATTTATTCTTTTCAAGTATTTCTATGAGAAAATTTTCACTTATATTAAAAACACTTGTAGTATAATTAAAGGATTATATTTCATATCTTAATATATAAATATTATTTTCATTTTTAATCATAATAGAAAATATAATAATATAGTAATTTTTAAATATTTGAAATATGTTTACTCAAAGTATATTTACCACTCATAAAATATTCATGTGATTTAATAATAATTTTATTATTCTTATTTAATGTTTTATATTTATCTTCCAACTCGGTTTTGTATTAATTAAATTCTTCAATCAATTAGTTTTCAATTTATAAATTAGATTCTATCTCAGAAGAATAAACTGAATTTACCTCAGGTACTTTTTCTATAAAGCACATGTTAGATTATGAGTTTGAGAGTTCATCTTTATATTTTTAATACGAGTCATCACTAGAGTCTTCTAAATCCCTCTAGATAGTTTTCATAGTTATTTTTCCTTTTTTGGAAATCATACTTCCATTGGTATTTATTTTCATATTTCTTCTTGAACATCAATTTAGGGTGGTCTATATTGATATGTGAAATATTTTTACACTCATAGCATCTAACCTATTTTGAGTTTCAATAAAACATTTAATACTTGTTGAAGGGATTGTTTAAAAAAAAATTTTATAAAATATATTTAACTTCATTTCTAATTGATCATGTTCCCTATCGGAATTGAAACTATCTGAGTTTTCTTTATTGGATGAGCTATATAGTAATTATTCTTTTGAATTATATTCATACATTAAAGTGAAAACTTTTCAAGCACCACCTTCATTCATAAAAAACATATATTCACCAACATGAGAATTTATTTCATCTAAATAAATCATAAGAGTACAAATAAAGTCTTTCATTTTTATGTCATTCACAGGTTTGGACTGCTTTATAGAATCTGATATATAATTCCATTTTGATGGTAGTACTCTAAGTACTAAAAGTGTTTCTAGAATAAGTCTTCCAAGAGATGAAAATTGTTTTTTATTTATGAAAGTCTTCCATTCATCTTGGTAATGATTTCTCCATCTACAATTTTTAATATATTTAAACATTAACTTGGTAGTGTGATATCTTAAATGCCAAATATTTTCACTTCATTAATAAGATACAAAAATATTTTCTTACTTCTCATTAGTTATATCACATTGGGAGAATCAATTGAATTAATCTTGGTCTAATACACATATCATTGAAACATGTATTTTGAGTTTAATTCATATCCATCTTCATAGTCTACACAGCACAACTTAGGTTCTCCAATAAACATTTTATAATGTTTAATCATTGTTAAATATACTTACAAAACAATATTTTTAATATGGATAACCATTTTTTCCTTCCATCATCCAAACAATTCTCTATTTAAATAAGCTGATATATTCATATAAAATAGTCATTCATGTGCACCATTTTGTAGTATTAAATTGAGATATATTTAGAATTCAATATTTTAATGGTTGAGAACATCAAGCTACTATACTGATTCCAAATTATGTCTTAGATGAGTTGAATAATGGATCATGAGGTGGGTGAATAGAGCTATAAAATGTCATTCACCCATTTTGAGAACCTCCTTTCAAATATTAAGAACAATTATGAAATTGAAAAAAAAAATAAACAAGATAATGGAACATAAGATATTTTATATTGGTTCGAGGAACAAATATCCCCTAGTTCACTCTAACACCCCCATCTCAGTGAGATTGTTGATTTTTACCATTTTGAGTCATTTTCATAGGGACTTCCCATATTGAGTTTAGGTAGTTTTCACTTGGTAAAAAAGAAGTATTTTTTATCAGGATAGTATTACAAGACTTACATCCACCTCACCCACCCTTGGTACAATGTGTGTGTACATACACAGGAATGATATAGATGATGAAAATATTATTTATTATAGAATATAGTTGCATGTAGAAACTAACAATATAGAAGTATTGTATAAATGATGTTTCTTGAAAGTGAAGGTTCAATAAAAGTATCATTTTATAAGACTTCTTCTTCTTTATGTAGAAGAGAGATTCTTGAAGTGTGGGGAAACAATATTATGTATACTCAAATATTAGAGATCTATTTTATTCCCCAAAGATAAAAATTCTCTTTTAATTCAACTTATATGTCCTTATATATAACTTCATCTGAGGTACAATGAATTAAATTCATATAGAAAAGAATAACAGTTTCATAATGATATTCTTATTCTTTTATAAAACAAATCACAAAAACATAAATAATATATCATTTTTTCAATTCTTGGAACTTTTACAATTTAATAAAGTTTCTCATACCTTATTTACTAATATATTACTATAAACAATCAAAAAATCACTTAATTCTCCTTTAAATACTCCAGTGGAAATAAATACCTTGAGATAAAGTAGTGAAAACTTACTCTGTATAGGTAAAATCCAAATAGAGAATTTTACATAGGTGAAATATAGTCACATATCTAAATAATATGTATGTGATCTGTCCGGATATCTAAATAAGTGTAAGATAAAGGTCCACATATTGAAATATTCAACATAAGTGATTTTCATATCCAAAGGCTGTATGTATACACATTTGTATAAAAATATTCAACATAACTAAATTCTCTCTAAAACCAAAACTACAACATAGGCAATTTTGGGTAGATAAAGCCTCTATATAAAATAATTTTACATTGTAAATCTCAGAACACAGTCAATTTTACGTTGGTGTATTTACTATATAGGTTCATTTTTAGAGGTGGATTCCATCTTTTACCTACATTTTCAAATACATATTCTCATGTAAGGAAATTTATATAGCCAAAAAACTCCATGAATTGTAATTTTCTATAATAATAAAATTTTCATTTTAGAGAAGAATAAACATTAAAAAATTAAAATATAATTACAACCTATTTTACCACAGTTAAAGAGAGATATATTAGATACAATAGAAGGTTTTTTTGTGAGAATAAAAACATATGACACATGGGATATGTTTGAACAACATTAGTAGTATAACATGAAGTGCTTCGTGAAGCATGTCAATTTATTCAAAAAAATCATTTTCTTTGTGGAACACTCTATTTTCATAATGATATATTTTCTATAATCAATTTTATTCAATGAAAATAATGAATCCAGACTTAGAATTGTCATAAATTTTGAACTATATGCCTTTTTGACTCCATTAATAGTCAATTCAAATCCTTTAAATCAAGATATGCCTATGGATAGTAGTTTTCTATATAGTGGGTAATTTCTAAGGAAAATATGGCCTTGAGAGACCCTAAAATGGGTTTTATGGTTTCAATTACCTTATTCTCAACAACCAATTAAATACAAAACCTACTATGGGCAGGTGGTTATCACCACCATATTCCCGAATTAGGAAACCTTTTTTAGGGATCTTCGCCCCTTAGTTAATGAGAATTAATTTGGCATATGGAAATCCAATTGGATTCTTCTTTGGCCAAGGAGATGATTTTATACTCAAACTCAACTTGTGTTGTCTGAGTGAGGATTAAATCATGAGTTCTATAGTAACTTCGTTGAGAAGAATCGTTTAATACCACTAGTCACTCATCCTTACACTACTCCAAATCATTATCTCTTAACTGTCAATGTATTAACCACTCTACAAAATGAAATTACATGTAATAATATGTCAATAAAAATTATTTAACCTATTTGAAAAACAAGATACGGTATATAAATAAGTAATGAATAAATTTCAAAAAAAATTAACAAATTAATAATTTTTAGTAATTATTAAATATTAATATTTCGTAATTTAAAATTTATTAATTAATTAATTAATTGTAATTATTATTCGAAATTTATTATTATTAATTATTAATTATTAATTATTAACTAATAGGTAATTAACATTTTAAATAACATATAATTAATAATTAATTTATTTTTTTAAATAATTGTAAACTAATAGTTATAAATAATTAATAATTAACAATTAATAATTTAAATATTAAAATTGATAATAAAAAATAATTAGTAACTTCTAACTAATAATTAAAAATTACTAATAACTAATTAATAACTTCTAATTAAAAATAATGAATTAAGAATTTGCAAATAATTCATAACTATAAATAATTGGTAATTGATAATTAATAATAAATTAGTAATAATTAATTGGGTTTTCAAATTAATTATAGTAAATTAATTGCTAATAATTAATCATTAATGGTCAATTAAAGTTTTAAATTTTAAATAATTAATAATTATTAAATAATTAATAATTACTAATTAATAAGTACTTAAAATATTAATTAGCTATTATTAACCCCATTGTTGTTTTTAAAAAAATTGTGGATAAAATAAAATAAAATAAAATTCCTTATTACTGATGATTTTAACCACTTAAAAAATAGCGATGCTTTTTTAATAAATCGTACTGAATTATCAATGGTTTTCTAAACCCACTAGTAAAAAAATAAAATAAATCATTTAAAAATTATTTTGAAACAACCACTAAATTGTATTTTTAGTCTAGTGTAACCATTTTAAAAGAGTGTTAAGGGAGGTAATTTGAAAGAATGGGGAGTAGTAGAGAACATGAGATAATTGAAAAAATAAAATATTCAATAATTTATTCCATGGTATGACACTAAACACAACTATTAATACTCTCCACCTCTTCTCATTTATCCTTATAATAAGTTTGATTCCTCTCTTTATAGAAATATCAAGGAGTCTCATTCATATTAATTAATTCAATCATGAACATTTTTGTTGGATATAAGGTTTTGTTATAGGCTAAGAATCTTATATATGGTAAGCATCCAACATCTCCCTCTTATTCATTTCTATTTGCAATTCCATTATAGTATCCCTTTCGATTTCAAATTTATTGTTATAATATTTTTATAGTATAATTGCATGTACATTCCTTATGATATTCTATTCATGAGAGACCCCATTTCTCTCATAGTATACTTTATTCATCAATCATTATAGTGAAAAAAATTTATAAAGGGGCATAAAGGTCTTTATTATCATCTATTAATAATCATCTATATGCGAGTTATGAATTTTTGGTATTATATAGGTCTTATTTATAAGAGGGGAGTTTTTATAATGAAGGCTAACAATGATATACCTGGTCGAGGGTTTATTCTATACATACAGGATTAAACTCTATTTTTTCACAAGTTCACCTTTGGCATTATGTAGAACTGACCACAAAGTTTCCCCATTAATAAATTTTGTATCCTTCAGGCATATAAAATATTTTCATCATATACTACATATTTTAAAACTCTATTTTTTAATTTATTTGGTATCCTACAATTACAAAATATAATAATTATTGATCAATCCTTATTAATATCTTTTTACAATGAAATTTCCCTATTGTATTACTCCATTATCTTTTCCTTTATAATGGTTCATTCCATTGAATTATAAATATCCAATAATTTCTAATTTTATTAATCGATCTTCACCTAGTTAGCTATATAATCCCATTAATTTAGAAAATGTTGATAATCCATATATTAGTAATTTTTTTATGGATAATTATTTTCAACTTATCAATGATTATATATGATATTCCTTAAATAACATTATGTATTTTATTAGTGATCATATTTATATGATGGATTCATTATACATATTCTGTAAAATGTGGGGCCTAGAATTATATGATGGAGATATACCCCAGATCCATATATTTGTAGGATGTGTTTATTCTATATTTCATGGGACGATATACCTATGTAATAGTGTATTACATAAGAAGAATAAATTCATATTGTACGCCTTAGTATGGGATATATCACAGTGTAATATAAAGATATAAAATTATTACTTTTAGATATGTAATAGTGTACAACATAGAGATTTCATAATGATTATGATTTTAGTTAATAATTTTATATGATTAACATAGGTAATATAACTATAAACATTAACATTCAGATCACATCCAAATTGGTTATCAGTAATTATCATTTCATATAATGAAATATTTGGAAGAATTCGTGGATAGATAAAGGGTTTCATGTGTTGTAACTATTATTATCTACTCATATGTTTCATAAAATTTGAGTAAATAAAATAATGACAGGGAAGAATATTTTTGGCTGTTATAAATAAGTTTCATCTTTGAGAATGGCATTCTTTGATTTACAAAGCCTCTTATGTATCTTGAAACCCAATCCACTTCCTCTTTCATTTTCCATACATGATACTAGAATATCATAGAAGAAAGGAGGGACATTCCTAAATAGTAGGGAGATTCAGTTTATCCTATGAATATAACAAATAGGGAAGAGTATGTTGTTTATTCCTCAATGATATTAATCAACCACTATAATTTAAGAATTTGGTTAGGCCAACATCATTGAAAGTAACATATTCCTCATTTATGTTATACATGGTTTTCACTTTCATAACATGATGATATTTGGAATTTGAGGTTCATAAAAACTTCTACTATATATAACAAGTGTTCTTAAATCCATAAAAACATAACCACGATATCAAAGCTTCAACATACTTTATTATTCTTGTATTCATGCTTAAAATAAATAAATATAAATATTGTTTTTAATATAATTTTTTATAATATTAATAATGACATATAAATTATACTTTGGATTTTCATTCTATATTAGATATCATAAAACAATAAAGGGTCCATGCATATGATATATGATATGGTAGTGACTGATTCTTTGTAATCCAATGGTTTTTATTGTATCATATCATAATATATGGGTAGTTATAGTTGACAATAACACCATGGAACGTATGAAAAATAGAGCATTATATTACTTAAGTGATATTTAAGGTAATCGTAGAATATTTTTTCCAACCACTAAAGGGTTAATGTTACACTAGTTAATCATATAATATGATATGTATTTTCCACTTATGATATACATAAATAATTAGACACAAATAATAGTGCCTTATTTATCTACCATAGAATATGATTGACATGCTCTGCTATCTATCATAAACTCATATCCCAATAATAATTTTGGATGAATAATCACAATTTATAATATGTAAATATCATTAAGGATGATATATGATAGAAAATTTTTATTTCTAAATTTCAAATATAAATTAAATTTTTTAATTTATATTTTTTATAAATTAATGAAAAATATCTTTTGGGATATTTATTTAATTTTTAAATATGTTGATAAGTTACTTACTTAAAAAATGTATAAGATTAGTTAATTAAATTTACATGAAAAAAATATTTTATAATTATATATAATATTAAATGTTAGTATAAAATACCATTTGAAATTATATGGAATGATTTATAATTTAGATCGAAAATGTTTATATGGAAATTATAAGGATAATTTATAAAGTATTTCTAAATTAAAAAATGATTTTATATATGAAATATATTATATTTAATATTATTAATTAATCATAATAACTAATTTTAATTATTCAAATTAATGTCCTTTTTAGAAATTCTTTAAAACACATCGGGGTTTTGATTACATATATTATCATGTTTTAAATAATATTAAATATGTTATATTTAGATTATGTGAATTTTTTACTTCATATACATGGAATATAAAATGTCTATATATTATTTAGTATCATATGGTTAAATTTATTTCCATATAAATGTATAAGAGATCATATTGAATATTAATATAATGTGGATATATTTATTTGATTATGGAATGCCCATAATGTATGGCTAAATATAAGGTGTCTGTCATAAATTTATTAGGAATTTTTTTATCATGGTTAAATATATTGCTGAAAGTTATTTTTTATTAATATTTAACAAAAACGAGAAACAAAAAATAAAACCCTTCAAGGCGGACGGAAATGGTGCAGACCCAGGGCATCTCCTCTAACCACACACTGAAATTCAAGGGGAAGAGAGAGGGGGCTATCAAAAACCACAAGAGGATCCTCCTGACTGCCCTGGCGGGCTAGCAAATCGGCTGCGAAGTTAGCTTCTCTCCAGCTGTGATGGATAAGCCTTCCATGGTTGGATTCTGCCTTGCACCTTCTTATAATGTAAGTCAAGTCCCAAGGAATCCCAAACCTTCCTTGTACCACCTTAACCAGGACCTCTGAATCAGATTCAATTTCTGAAACTGCCAATCCCTTCTCCTTGCAGATCAAAAGGCCTGAGAGAAGGGCTCGAACCTCCGCCCTCAAGGAATTTCCAGGTCTATAACAGATTTAGTTTTATTTTACCTATACTTTGGATTGTACTGGGTTACGACTATTTATTGAAAAATTAATTATAGTTAATACATGTTAGGTGATAGAATTTTTACTTAATTAAGGTTTCCCTTTAGTAAAGTAACCTTTCAGATAGGGAATTTCGGTCAGACTACACACTTGGAAGGAATTATATGCCTTTTTAAGAGATATAGGTGTTTCATATCTGTCATTCCAATATTACACTTATGGTGTTTTTTATTTGATGTGATTCTAAGACTTTATATAAAACTGTTCCATGTACCTAATTCTTCATATGCATGTGGATATCTATAAATATAATTGGGTTTTATTTGGGTTAGTAATACAACCTATGTGTTTTCTATAAAGTTTCACATAAATATAGTTTGTGAATATTTATTTGGTGAAAGGGATAGGGAAATATAATACATGAGAAAATATTGTTATATTATATCTTCTTTAAAATACTAAGAGATAGATTCCTTCCAAATAACTCTTCTCATGGCCTCATCCTTCAAGATGGGTTGTCTTATGCCAAATTAAGGTGGCCTTGGATTATCAAATATAAGGGAAAAATTAATAAGGTTATAGTAAGAGTTGGGTTATTTTTTTTGTGTTTTTTGTTACACTTATCTAAGACACCCAAAACATTAGGATACAAGAGGAATAATATTGATTTTATCCATATAATGGGCTGTTCAAATAGTTGTTTGTTCAACCATCCAAGAGTCATCTTTTATATAATTATCATGAATGTCTACCTAAATAGCTAAAGATATATGGTTTATTCTCAATATGTATTATTACATATTGTAATATGGACCATATCCCCCTAATGTAGATAAAGGAATATTAAAAAATGGGTAATTTTTTGATAGGTTTTATTTAATTAGATTAATTATTAAATAAAAGTAAAACATGATACTCATATGATAAAAAATTCTATTTTATATAAATATAATAATATTCATCTACATTCACACTGAAATCAATTTTTTAAAAATATATTCTTATTGTATGTAATCACTACACTGGTATAAAAACATAATAATTGTTTTTAAGTAAGAAATAATATTGTATGTGTTATGTTAATACCTTCTTTAGTAACCTTATGTGGAAGTTATTCAATAGGTGGATCTAGATGATTATTAGAAGCATAAGTGAATTATCTAGGTGTGTTTGAGGAATTATATGATAAATGACTAAGAAATGATTTTATTCTCCCATATTTTCAATGATATTGGGTGTACTATTGACTTAAATAGATTTTAGGTTTCCATTACATCTTGATCTAGATATGGAATTCATTTTTCCATTATTACAAATTTTTCTATAATGGAAATGAATTAAATAAATGTTTACCCTATTTTCGTAAACTGTTATGGATGGATGACCATGAAATATGATTTATAGGCTATAGTATAGTATATAATTTAAAAAAGGTAAAAGGTTTTAGTTGGTTAAATAGTATTAGAGTTTTCCAATAGTTAGCCTCAATCATTAAAATCTAAAGGTGGTTCCATGAAGGTTGATAAATATTATTATATGAGATGTAATGTCTTATGATACCTGAAGGGGTTTGGAAAACTCCATTGAAATTCAACGTCATTTATTATGAGTATTACTTTCATATGAGATAAAATATTCTAGTATACCTAATGGAGTTTAGGGAAGTCAATTTAATTTTCATGTCAAGTATCGATGTTATATAAATAAATTATATGATTCATGAATTATAAATGATATTAATTATATTCTTTACATGTGTTATAAATATAAAAGAGTTTTAAATAAAATAAATAATTTATTTATCTTATAGTGTGTATTAAAAATGAGAAATAAAGAGTTTCTAAATCACAATTTTGAATGTAAGGGAATATATATATCAATATTAGATGAATATAAATAACGGATGTGAATATTTATCTAATTTCTCTTATATGATAAGATAATTTATTTATTATGTAATTTGTTTTATAAACAACATGAGAGGATATATTTAATATATACGGTTTATGATTCATTAGATTCTATAACATATATAAAAAGAATAAGTGGATAAAAATGATTTATCTGTGATTGAGAAATTTATTTATAAATTTACTAAATTATGATGGATGGGATTCCACCACAAATCAGTGGAATATTTTAAAGGATAAAATATTCATTATATAATGACAATACGAACTCATATAAATCTATATTTGTTATGGTATTTAATAGTTTATTTTTTATTTTCCCATTAAAATTAAATAAGAGTTATTTTGTAACACAATGGAGTTTTAGTTTATTATCATAACATTATGGAGAGATTATAGTGTCTAAGAGGCTAGTGAGATTACTTTTTAGACTTAAATAAGTTAATATATAAATAATAAAGGATTATATTATTCAAATATATGAATCGAAACTCACTTAAAATACTAAAACAGTTTTAGGGTATATCGATAAAGAAAAAGTTAAATATTTTCATGCAGATTCTCTAATAATGTGAATATTACTTAATATCCTAAAATATTTTAGAATATGATAGTAACGAAAAGTCTAAAGAGAAAAATATTTTACTAGGATGGTTTTATTAGATGCTTGCATAGATATGTGGAAGGAGTTTTATAGAGATGTAATGACATCAACAAAACCCTAAAAATGCAGTAAACATGAGGCCTCTTTGGTGGTCTATCATATGGGATATGATTAAGATAGGAACTTATGTATGGTTTTGTTAATATTTTTAATACATTAAAAGAATGTAATGTTATAATTTTATACAAATTCAAATCCCTTCATTATCAGTACTTCTTGTTGGTTATATATACTTGTGAAGTGAAATGATAGTTAACCACTCAAATTATGATGTCTAGTTCTCACTAATGGATATTTATCATTGATTATTACATTTTTTAATGATATGATAACGTTATAATGAATATTGTTTTATATATATGTGAAATATTATCATGAGGAATAGAATGATTTTTGTTCATAGGATAATCCCCTAATGTATACCACATAGAGTTTCATACACTTTTACTTTGGTATACATGTGGTGTATTTAAATATTGGGATTTCCCCATACCTAAGGGAGGAAGTATACCTAGCATGAAAACCTTGTTGAATTCATTTCATTATTATATAAGTGTTGAATATTTTATAATCATCAGGTGGTTTTGTATGGTGTAGATCATGTCATGAGTTGAGGCTCAACCAAGATGGGATTTCTCCTCTCATATAATTATTATAAAATATGAACCCTAGATTGAGAAAAACTAAATAAGTATATGAACATACCAATATAAGCTAAGTAATGTGTTTATTTAATGGTTGAGGTTCATTGATGTTATCATCCATAAGGGTGAATGACATGTAATATATTTATCGACATTGTCAATTTATAAATAGACAAACATGAATTTATGAGTAGATATAAAGTATTTACATACTCAATGTCCCTTGATTACATTATTTCATGGAAAAATATATCACATCAAAATGAATTCTTGTATATGATATAGCTAATGGATACAAGATTAGAGAAATATGGGTTATATAGAGATCATGTCATATCCCTATATAGCTTGAGTATCATTGATGGTCTTCAAAATTCATATCGTTACATGAATTTATGAATTCAATATTTCATATTTATTTCAATGCTACAATGACCTATGAGGGAACAGATTATTTTTGACATTATGGGGATCAGTTTTTATAAAAATCAAAGAGCTACATGAAAATGTTTCTTAGAGTTTATCCAATAAGACTTTTAGTTGGATATCCTCAAATTATGTCATTTGATATGACACATAGTGAATATTATGATATATTTCCAAAACAATAGATAAAGACGGGATTTTTGGATATAATTTCATAATATATTGTATAAGATAAGATATAATGTAAAATAGAACAAAAATTATGATCTTTTAGTGGAAGTGAGGGATTAATGGAGATATGAAACACATAAATTAAAAAGATGTTTTTATGTCATATCATATCTGATGATATAAATATGTTATGGTGTATGATATAAGAAGAATAATTAAATTTCATAAGAATTAGTTTTGGATATCATATGGGGTGATATAAAGATATTTTACCACTACATTTAGTTAATATGTAGTGTATAACATAGTGATATCATAACAAATATGAAATTTGTTTATTGTATCGTATGATTAAAATAGGCAGTGGGATAGTAAACAATAACATCCGGATCACTTCCTCATTGTCCATCATTAGAAATGTTTTATATAATGAAACATTCAAGATAATTATTGGATGGATTAACAGTTATGACAGGTGTTTCAATTGTTATTTACACATATGTATCCAAATATAAGGTTAAATGAAATAATTCAATTAAACAATCCATGAAACCAGTATAAACAAGCTTTTCCCATGATAATGGTGTTCTAGTTTTCCCCAATACTTCTATGATTTTTCCAAAGCTATCTTCCTCTACCATCATTTACCACCCATAATACTTGAATATCATGAATAAAGGAGGATCCATCCTAAATTATTGGGTGATTCAATTTAGCATATTTATTAACATCAAAGGGAAGAGTAATTTAGTTATTCTTGAGTGATATTCATCAACCATGATGATTGAATAAGAAGGCATGACTGATATCAATGAATGGTATATATTAAACATTTATGTTATAACTGGTTTTATATTTCATAGAATAGTGATCACGGTAATTTGAGTGGTCTAATGTATTTTTCTCTCAAAATAAGCATTTTTTATCCATAGAAACCTACCATTATATATCAACTCAATGCATAAATATGTATCATGAGACAAACTAGCTCTTGATTTTTGTGTATACCTATACTTTTGTTTATGTTTTCTTGGAAATAGGCCTTGAAATTATGGTCATGTTGTCAATAATTATGCATTCCATTACTATTAGATCATTTATTTTTATTCATGAGATTATTTATTAACATTATAGTGATTTCCAAGGATTATGTTATATATATATATATATTCATTTTTATATAACTATTTGTTTATCAATTCATTCTATTTTATTTATTCCAGAATTATGACATGTAATCTTGTGTTGTATTTTATCCCCTGGTGAGTATTTTAGTAGACCCTTTGTTTATTTTTCCCATTTCCCCATGTAATTAACAAAATATTGTGATTTAATGGATCTATGAATATCACTAAGGTATAGTAATTTATACTGAAAAAATGTACTATGTCATGTTATAATATAATTTTCATTTATTTATTCTATTATAGATGACTAAACCTTGATCTTGGATATGTGATCCCATGTATTTTGGTTACCATGTAATATATAAACCACCATATCTTGGTGATTAATTTTGATTGTGTTAAAAAAATATGACGTTAATTATCTTGGAAGAATATATTGTAGTGAAACATGAACCATGGTCTAGCTCTAAACCCCTAATATCCATATTTTCTTATCTCAATCCCTTGATTCCAATAATGAAACCACCAAACTATGAAAAACTCAGTGACCTATATATAGAATCATAAAAAATATCTCAAGACAATCTTGTTCTTCTCAATTGATTATAAATTATGATTTATCCAATGGATATTAACTATTTAGGTTAAGTATCAATGTATATAGATGAACCCTCGAGCCAAAGTTCTGAGAACTAATATGCTCCAAGAAGCTTCACTCTTAAATATGATTCAAAAATATCTTTTGAGTTATATCATTGATTATAAAACATAAGTCATCCATTTATATCCTCATCTAATTAATCTGATGACTATGCCTAGGATCAATCCAACCCATGAATCTTTTTTCACTAACCTATCTTATAATATTAGATAAATAACCCTTTACCTCACCATCATGAACCATTTAATTCATGGGTCCATCATTAAACATCAATAGATATATCCACATTTAATCAATATGAAAACACAGTTAATGTATTTGGATTTTAAAATAAGAATATAAAATCATTAAAATAACAATTCAAACATGATTTCTCAATATCACATCAAAATATATCTAGAATATAGGAAATGTGAATATTTTAGATTTTATATTCAAAAAATATATGTTAAATTTCTAGTCTTAAACAATTAAATTCAAATGATACACCATTATCAATAAAATCAAAAAATTAGTCTAAATTTGGTTTATCCTCTAAAGGCACATAAAAACATGAATATATGGTATTACCTAGGATATAGAATATTTATAAGGGAATAAAATAGGAAAATTTATAGTAAACACCCACTTCATAAGTTTCCCCCATGAATCCTCAATGTATGTTCTATTAAATTTCCTTCATTGAGGATCATGTTAGAATTATAAAAAAAATCAGCTCATGTGAATCATTTCAACATGGTGTAATGATTTTACCTTGATTTTCATTAACTTATAAACTGTTGTAAAGATCTTATCTAGACCAATGGAAGGTATTTTTGGCCTACATTCAATGGGGAGGATCTCAACAACATGTTACTAGAATAGGTAATTTTTTTAAATTTTTTATTCCTCCGTGAGGGGTAAATATTTTGGTACATGGAAACCCCATTTGAGTCTTCTTGTGGATTAAAATACTCCATTTATTTAAATTCATTCATGTTGTCCAAGATATTTATAATTGAATGGTAATATCCTCCATATCGTGTAAAGTGGAATGAATCCTTATCTATATCAACATAATACTCATGAAATTTGATAGGCCTTTTAATTATTCTTCTTATCATGGCCTAAAATACAATCATCTTATGATGATCAAAGTTCATCATTTTATTCTCATTTATTTTCTATTAGCTAAGAAATCCTCCTTGATAATTATGATAAATCTAGAAATAAATAAGTTTCCTCTTCATAAAGAAATGAGAACGGGTTTGAATCATTCATGATTTAGATTGTCAATGTACCTCTAGAAGACATCGATTAAATAGTATGAATGGTGGAAAAAAGTGGGAAAATGATTTTTGTTCCTTTTTATGTGTGAACCGATATTAAATTGATCCAAGTGAATACCAATGGGTGTTTAAGGGAAATAATGTGAAAATATAATAATTTCATTGGTTTATAAAAACCAATATAGGCAGTATCAGGTACTTAATGGGTCACCAACAACCACTCAGTACCAGGACAGTACAAACTAGCATACATATTTGAACATCAAGTACCTAGTGGCAGTATATTGGGAACATTGTATCCACCTACTATAATAATAAATAATTGTCTATTTGAAAAAACATAAAATCACCTCTCTTGATATTTTCCTAAAATCATAAAATATACAAATACTCACTCTTGACATACTATAATACCAAAAATAAACTCTCTATATGTTTAAATATAATCAAAATTTGATTTTTACCAACAAAATATAAAACTAAATCCCTAATAATATATTCATTAATTTAATATAATTGTTTTTAATTATAATATTCTCTCCCCCAAAAAAATTATATGAAAATATGAAACCGACCCTTACCCAAAATTCACTACTTATCCCAATCACCAATTCAATAGTAGAACACTCGGTCCTCCCCCAAAATGTTAACTATGCTTTTGAAACAAAACTCCAAATAATAAAGGACAATTTTCTCCACAAAAAACTATAAATCCTAAACTAAATATTCATAGAAATGTTTCCCCTAACGTACTTCTCAGTATAAAAATTTCGAATTATTGGTTGATTTTTACCTACTACTAACTTTCTGTTGTGTCATGGGCCTCAATGGTCAAGAAGATTCCTCTTCCAAAGAACTCAGAAGTGACATCTGGAATCTCACTTGTGGAATAAATATCCAATAAGATTCCCACTTCCAAGGTACCATGGACACAGGGTCCAAAACAAGGAAATAATTGCACCTTAATCACTAAATTGATCCACAATATTTTGAAGAAAATATATTTCATTGGACCAATGATAAATATAGAACAAGAATATGGAATTTAATAAAATAAGTACAATATAAGAATTACATAGTTTAGACTATAATCCTACTCGGAGGGAAAACACTATAATTTTATACATTAAGAAGAAAACACATGAGTTATAATGGACCTATAATCTATTACCCAACCTATAATTAATATTACAAGAGAAAAATATTCCAAACATACTTCCAAAACATGGAATAATATATCTCCCACAATTATATGAAAAAAAATTTCCAAAATTTCCCCCATAGTGTGAACTAAACATTGTAGAAAAATTAATATTTACTAAACTTCCTCGATTTCATCTAGTATCTCCCAGTCATTTATCCCTTATAATTATTACTTCACCTTCTTTTGGAATCATAGACTTCCCCTCTCATTTTATCTCATCATGTATCTCCCAAAAAGTGAACTTAACTCATCTTTTTAGAAGATAATTATAGAAACCAACTACTTTTTTCTTGTAGAACCTCCTTCTGATCATCATGAGTGTACCACTACTTGATCAAGGAATCTTGTGGAGCACCACAGGATCAACTTATCTATCCAATGAATAGTGTAATATATAAATTCTCCACAACTTTTCCTATATTAGATAAATCCGTTGGAAAACATCTTATAAATTATGCACATATTCTATGCTCTAGATTCAACCTCTTATTTAGATAAATATTATATTTAAAATTTATTTTAATATTACATAATACTTTTTTAATATTACATACATTTCCCCGTCATCTATAATTAGGTTCAAATATAACTCCTTTATTTTCAATATAAACTAGTGTTGTATCTTAAAATCCTCCTACATCTCATCTGATAAAAGTTGTTACTGTTTCTATCGATTATTCAACTTTTGATCTTCGTCCATAATTTTCATGTCTTAGACCATATTTTTATATCTATTTATACAAATTCTATTTTATATTTCGTCTTCCCTGAGTTCTAATACTTTATTAAAAATATATTTTTTCACACCAAAACCTATAAATCTCTTACATTATAATTATTTTAATAGGTTAAGCCTACCAATCTCCCACTTGAAGACTGTTATCTAGTCTTACAACACAGACACTCAAAAACTATATAACATCGTCACTTATTCCCACTTATTTTATAGTGTCAAAATATTTCCCCACCAAACTAATAATCATATAGGTTTCACTAAGAAAAAACATTCCCTTGATTTGCTGATCCGCGACTACAAATACCATTAAAATAACCTATTCACCGAATCCATGTGGTTTCCAATAGATAATGTGTTCCTAAGAACCATCTAATTTTTTATAAGACCCAAAAGACTCTTACAATGTATCATGTCCATGTAATTGATACATTAGGTCTCTGTGATTCCACATCATCACCCTGAGCATCAATAATCGCAATTATTTCTAACACATCAAATGTCATTGATACCAGTGGAAAAATTATTTATCTAAAAATTATTTTAAAAATTATGTCATAATCAAATTGAAATACTTAATTTGAAATAATATAGAGCCATCATTCCATCACATAGTGAATTCTGAATGATCTAGGAATCTGATTGTTCAGTGAAACTAAGGAAAGCACTGCTCATTGGATCCAACTACATCTCATTCTTGATTTCATCCTTCAAGGACACACCTCCTCACATATGAGATTTTAAAACTCTATAGACATTATATAAAACATTTTCATATACCTGACATCAATGTCTCCATCACCACTCTATAGAACAAAACACACTAATCACTTTGGGAGTACCCTATTACATCCGACATTGATGTGATCATGGATTAATTCTATCAAATACTTTCTAGTTGGGACAAAAAATAACTCATACATTTTATAATTGAGTATTTATGGAATATTAATCTCCAAATTAAATTTAATGACCTCTATCCACAAGATAGGTTGTATGTTTAAACTAGGCCCAAAACATTTGTAATCCCATTTCTACAACACATGGTCTGACCACAAGTATCAAAAATACATTCAACAAAATACACCTCTATGGATCATCTACAAGATTATTCCCTTCTCATTCAAAGTGTAAAAATCTACTCAACCATTCCAATTTTTGGTTTCCTATGTCTGATCTCCTCATACTATAAGTCATTATTTCTAGAAAAAAATCTAAAATTCTCAATACTTAAGAACTCTCCACCTCTTTGAAAAAAAAAAATTCCTTCTGTTCAACTTGGTTCTCTAACAAAAAAAACTATTTAAAATAATAGAATTATTTCTTTAGGAATAAACACATACAAATAGTTATGTATCATTTTTTATTAAGGTACAAATTTGATTGGTATTCTCAGAAAATTAACTAAACAAATTCCATTTGAGGGTGCATCCATATTCTATAAATACCTATATCCACTGATTCCAAGGATGAAACTCACATATGGTTCATTATTTGTGCATAAAAATCCCATCACTCCCTAGAAAAAAGTTTTTTATAACCTTATCACTCAATTATCAAAGATTTTAATGTTAAAACTCCCATCTTTAGGTAATATTTTCTGTTTATACAACTTTTTATCAATACCAAGTTGAAATAGATGTTTTATTACACTTTTCAACCACCATGGAACCCCTTGTATGAATATCCCAAAACCATACATGAACTTCTATATGGAAACCCACCCTCTAGATAACCAATAAAAGATCATTGTTTTTCATGGGAATGTGTTTCTATGATCTTGAACCCTAGAGTAATAGACGTCAAATAGTCTAGTGAAAATATATGGAAAACATCCACTTTCCTCTAGTTGTAGGAGTCATAGACCTTATAGGAATTCTTCTTCTATAACAGACTAATTTTTTCAATCAAAACTTATCCTACAAGGTCCCATTCCTTTAAAAATTTAATTCGTCAAACCAGACCTATTGGAATCACATCGAATCATCCTCCTTGAATAATGATCCTAGTTTCTTCTACTCTACAATTCGATTCATGTGAAAAAATTTTGATCCAACACCTATAAATAAATTTCTAGTTCCTTCTGATCAACACTTATCAATTCTTCTATAAACTTATCTTATTAATGAAATATATCAACGGAACATCTATATTTTCCAGGATTACAAAACCGAAATTCTTTGAAATTTCAAACCTACCACCCTAGATTTTTAAACCAAACTGTACACTCTTACAATTATAATCCCACTAAAACACATTTGAATAATAACAGTGGTGATTTTTTCATTTGGTGGTGGTTTAAAACTCCATTAAAGTTGGCGTTGGTATCCAAATCATGATGGTTCTTTACATTTAGTAGTGGTTTTAAGGAAACATCACAGAATATTTCTTTAGCGGTGGATTTTGATTTTTTGTGATGGTTTGTCCTCAAAAAAGGAGAGAGAATATAGTGGTTATTTAAACTGACTCTATATTATTTGGATTTTTTGGGAGGTGAAACCACCACTAAAATGAAAAAACCACACCAAAAAATGACATTATATAGAAGCATGTAAAACCACTGCTAAAAAATTCTATATTTAGCGGTAGTTTAAACAAACACTAAATAACGATTGAAGAAAATTTAATCCTCAAAATCTGTATCCATAGAACAACCAAACAAAATGAAAAAACTATTATATCATAGATACATTTATCCATACCACCTCCAATACCAATAAACAAATATCTTATTTAATGTACATAAGAATAAATGCATTGTATAAAAATATCAAAATACACATGATCAAGTATAAAAGATAATTAAGGGGCTTAATAAAAGTATTAACCATAACCTTTGAAATTACTTTACATAAATTTCCAAAAGTTTAGTTTCAAATCATCTCAGAATCCAAAGTGAACCCAAATCACTACATGATGAACATTTCTCGACACCCCCTCCCTCTCCATCTCCATTTCCTTCTAATGTAACCTACATGAATATTATATTGAAAATTAATATTTTTAATATATTTAAATTTAAACTTAAACCCAATAAAATTTTGTGTATTAAAAGATTTTGAAGTTTTGTTATTTATCATCCCACTACTAGTCGTCGATGTAATGTCACCAAGGAAATATCAAGTCATATTTTGAAATAATTAAACCAATTCTTTAGGAATAGATATGACCTTCACATCTTGAATCTTTATATGATTCCCTTGTTCTTGAATTGTTCTTTTCATGTAAAAAAATCCCCTATTTGGAATTCATTTCATTTAATAAAATAAAATTAAATTCAAAACATATATTTTAAAAAAAATCGTATAGAAAAAAATTTATAAATTATAATATTTTCACAATACTGAATGAAAAATATACATAGCTCTGATAATGAATTATTACATGTATACCATAAGTCATTAATAAATGAATGGTTTATTGTATAGGGAATCACTTTGTCCTTTAATCATATCACTTTACTGCTTCATCATTACATCATCTATTTCATCGCCCTTAAGAGACTAATATTTTCAATATTATAAGGAAAAAAAATCTTTTTACTTTTCATGACATTCAATGCCATTGGTCAAATATTCCACTTCGTCACCCATATCATACAAGTATCTTTTTTTACATGAATAACTACACCCCACCCTTCATCCATGGAATATTATACATAATACACCATTTTCACTTCTGATTTTAAGATATACGGATCATCTAATTCATGGTCACTGACATTCATCAAGTAAGATAAGTTCACGTAATTAAACTTCAAGGAATTTATTTTTACACCCTTGATAATATCAACCCACATGAATTTGAATAAAATAACTAAAAAATTCATGCGGTAGTTTAATTTGATAGTGTCAATCATCTTTCCATAATATCCCACTTTAGAAAATATAAATATACCACTATTTAGTGTTTCCAAAACCTCTTATTTTCCAATTGTAAAAAATTTAAATCCATTCTCAATATAATCATAGATCATTCCAGACTATTTTAGAGGATCACGAGTAGGAAACATCAAATCTTCTGACAAATCAGATCGATTATCAATATTCATGATATAAGTAATATACATTACTATATTTGAAAAATATCAGTGTCAACCTAATATCTACATTAATTGAAATATTCATGAACTTACATGACGTGTATCCAATCTATAAGATATTTATTAACAGATTTTATTATATATTTCTCATTCCATGTTATACTTCTCATTCATCTCTTTGTTTGTATCCTGAGCTCTTCAATAAATGGACTTTCAATTTCACTATTTAGAAGAACATATCTATGTGCCTTTAATAATTTGATTTATATTGTTGTACCATTTTAGCTCTGCCAAAAAGATTGGCTAGGAGAAAAAAATACTGATTTCTCTATGTAGTTGAGATTCATTCAATGTGTCTTCAACATGTCCAACTTGATCTAATCTTGTATCAATATCATTTATGTATCTTGAACAATAGGTAATACACTCCTCTTCAAAATATTGTTCATATATTGGGCCTTCAGGTTGAGCATTATCTTTCACGTATGATTTCAAATTCCAAAGATATATGTGTAATAAAAGGAATAAAACATAATTGTGTATTTGATGAAGTTCCAATAATTTAATAGTTAAGATTAAAAACATATAAATAAAGTATCATTAAATTAGAAACATACATAGATAATGTATGAGGCCTCGTAATTTATATTCATCAACAAAATTCACAGTTAAATGCATCATAACATTAAAAAGGATAATTTAAATATCACATGCACTGAATAAAGTGTCAATACAAATATCTCCTGATGGTTTTTAGGCTCAAATGGTTGTATACTTTTCTCACATAGTTTTCTAATGAATTTTAAAAAATTTTGTACAATAGTAATAACCTTTTTAGGTAATAATATACAGAATTAAAATGGTAGTAACTATTGTAACAAAAAATGTGAATTGTTACATTTAAATCCATGTAAGATGTGATGTTTTAACCCAACACAACATGAGACGTTACTAGAATACCCATCAGATACCATCACATGTTTAAAAATAATAAGTAATGTATCATTTTCCCTATTTATCATTGAAAAATTTGTTGAAACATACTTTCCATTCCTATATTTCCATAGATCACGATTTATATTCATTTTTTGTAAGTCCTTATGAGAATTTATATGGCCCTTCAAATCCCCATTTACATTATGAAATGTGAAGATCAAATTGTCCCAAATATTATTCTCGATATTCATAACATCAAAACTATACTACAATAAATTAAATTCCCAATATGGATGTTTAAATAATATACTTTTTTCTTCTATTTTTTCATTATGATTTCACTTGAAGATGCACTTCAAACTCGTTTCCTACTATCATTTAAAATATACACCTTAGAAAATGTTGATTCAACATTTAAAAGTTATTCTAATGATGCATAACTTTTAAAAACATTGGAGGTGGTCTATGATCAATAGAACCATGGAATTTTGACTTGTTCAATAAAAATCTATGAGATGCATTGGGGAATAATTAAATATAGAATAAACACCATTTTTTACTATGGGGTAGTCATTAGGGCTTAAAATCAAAGTTAAAAATAGGATAATCCAAACCTATATATGTATTCTGACTAGCTAAATTCCCAAGACTAGGGAAGTCACCAATGGTTCACATTAGAGCATCTTTCAATTTAAAAAGTGTTCTAGAAGATGAATCATATGTCTCTATATTGTTTCTCTATAACACCTGTAATTCTACAATTCGAGGCTGAATGTGTACATCATTATCATTTCAATAAATTTTTTTCAAGGAATAATCATTTAAAAGATAAAATACATTTTATTCATACACATCCAAGGAGGCAGATTCTATAGCATCAAAATAACCGAAAAATGCTATCAATGGTTATCAAAGTCCCAAATGGATTGGATCCATTAGCATCCAATAAAAATCCTAGAATCCCAAGCTTTGATGACAAATCTATATGTATGAAACCAAATTAATTCCATGATTTTGAATCTATTGGATGTCTCATTAACCCATCGTTTGTGTAATATATATGTCACGAACCAGCCTGAGTCGACCCTGAACTGGTCACCCGAGCCGGTCCGCAGCAAGTCCCGAGGGGCGTTCCTGATCCCCCCAGGATGGAAACTAGTGTCGGGCATCAAGTTTTAATCTTTGAGAACAATTTAGCCCAAAAAAACCAGGATGTATAAGAGAAAAACAAACAAACAAAACAGAAAACCCTAACAACAGAAACAAAACTACACCACAAACATACCTCCACATGACCTCGTGGGTCACTACCCAACTAAAAACCAGCGTCGATCCATCACTGAGCGACTCAAGCCAGGAAAACCTGAACACAAGGAACCTGCAACTGAAATGGTAAAAGATAGTCATGAGTACAAAAGTACTCAGAAGGTGAGCCCAACAACAAATCCCAAAGCACTGCCATTAAATAAAGAATCTACAAATTCCAGGTTTGAACTACAATGTACTAAAGTAAAATTTCATAATGTTTCACTTGAAGGTCAAAACACAGGACATTACCCTTATTCTTTTTCAAAAGTTTAATTCCTTTCATTTGTGTCAAATTCATTCTAAAAGAGAAAGAAGTGTTACATTTTCAAATTTTACACAAAGAGAATAATGAATTTTAATTTGAAAACCATTTTCACAAAGCATAATAGTATAAGTTGTAGAGAACAACTGAAAGTAAACAAGCAAGGAAAGTCAAGTAACCATGGGTGATCCTAAACATCCCTAGAAAACCCCTGGACGTACTCGGGTTCAGACTACCTACCGACATGGTAATCCATAGTCAATAACCAACTGGCCGCCCAAACAGCCAACAAGTGGCACACCCCACAAGGCCTTACCTACCAAGGGGGGACTAACCTGTCTAATCGGGGTTAGCCAGCAACCGTCACTCGATTCTCTAAAAGATGCCCAGGAACCGATGGTGGTTTTAATAATACTGTCTATGTGGGAGGCCCTCACACGTGTGACTCATCTCACCGCACTTGCCAACCCCTTACACGGACACTGCTTCACGACAATCCTTGAAGGGAAGTCCCCCTGTAGAGATGCCCTATAAGTACGTATATATATATATATATAGTCAATTCACAATCAATAAAGTTCCAACCAGGCAACCACATCATTTACATTTAAACCATTTAATATCAAAGCGTTTTCAAAAGATATGACACACACCATCACGTTGAAAACCAGAAAAAACATACTTTGAAACTCATTTAAGGAAAAACCGAACCACCATAGGAATGTTCCCAAAATCCAATTTAAAGGCCAAATGGGCATTTCTTCTTTCCAAGTTTTCAATAAAACACCACTTTCGATAAACGATACACTATACCTTTCACACACACCAACCATTTCCAAACACTATTCAACAGGACTTGCACATTTCATAAAGTACTCATTTAGAAACATCACACGAAAGTCACACAATTAAAACCATGAAAATATTTTCAGTGAGATGCACGGAGAAAACAGTTTTCAGTATAAACAAGTCACGAATCTAGTAATAGTTATCCTGTGATACTATAATTTATTGAAAAATAATGAAATGACAAGGAATAAATAGATTTATAAATTTAAAAGTAAGTGCAGTGGGAGACCTACCTCGAAGTCTTCAGCCGAACTCGACAAAGGAACACGCTTCGCGCAGGTGCGTACGCACATGCAAGCCGACGATCACTGCCTCGCGGAATCATTCCTCCAATGCGGTACAACAAACACGAAACACTTAAAATAGCTCAACTGACATAAATATAAACACAAACATATAACCAACAAGAGATCACCTCGGCGCAGGGATGTGCCCGACCAACGGAGGCACGCACCAGCTGGAGACCGCAGCGTTGTGAAATTATCCCGCCGACGCGCTGCAACAAACACCAAAACATCAAAACAGCAGACCACAGATATAAAAATAAACTCAAACAGGGACGAGCCACAAAAGACTACCTCGGCGCTGACGCGCTCGACTGCCGGGGTCGTGCGCCAGTTAAAGTGGTGGCACGCACTAGTAGGGAGACCGCCGGAGGTCGCGCGCTGTTTATCGGGTGCGTCGCGGCCTGGCGCAAGACGGTGGCGGCTAGACGGACTGCGAAACGCCGGTACACGGCCTACTGAAGGTGTGGCAGAGCCGGTCGGAGTGCCGGAAAAGGCCGGCGGACGCTGGAAGGTGGTGCCGGAGCGAAGCAGGGGTGCTGGAGGGGATGTGGAACGCCGGCGGGGCCGCAAGAATAGGGCAGGGAACATCGGAATAACTCCGGACAGTGGAGGTGGGTCGTGCAGGAGCAAGGGGGTGCGCCTGAGCGATGGAAAAAAAGCCGGGAAGTGGCCGGAGGGTTGGCCGGGATGCCGGAACGGGCGACGAAGGTCACTGGCTGGAGCGGGGCTCGCCGGAGGTGCTGGCCGACGGCGGGGTCTCACCGGAAGGGCTGGCAGGTGCGCCGGAAGGGGGATGAGGGCCGGTGGCAGGTAGGAGGGCTTGCCGGAGGTCGGTCGGAGGTCGTCGGAGTGGGGCGGGAACCGCTGGCTAGCGGCGGGGCTCATCGGAAAAAGGGCAGGGGCGGCGCGGTGAGTTCGCGTGAGGGACGGGGGCCGCGCGGTGGTGGCCGGGTGAGCGGAAGCCAGAGGGAGGGGAGGCCAGCGGTTGGGCTGGTGGAGGAGGTAGGGGTAAGGCGACGGGAAACGTGGGCCGGGACGGTGCGGGCAGTGCGGAGGGCCGGGATGGAGGCCGGACGCCGAAGGTCAGGACGGAGCGGGGTCGGCGCCGGTGGTCGCGCAAGGCTGGGAGCGGGCCGGAGCGGAAGGTGGGGGGTGGGCGTCTCGCGCAGGCGGAAGGGGAAAGGTAAGGGGAAGGGGGCCGCCGCACAGGAGAGAGGGGGGGGAATTAGGGTTAGACATTTTTTCTCTTTATAATAATAATAATAATAATACTAATAATAATAAAATGAATAACAATATTAATAATAATAAGACCATAAAATAATAACCATAATTGTAATAATTTTATAAATAGTAATAAAAATATAACAATCATCAAAATAAATAAAAATAACCATTTAATTATAACGCGAGCCAAACCAAATTAAAATAATAATAATAAAAGAATATATATATATATATATATAAAGGAGAGTACTTTCCCAACACCCGAGCCAACTACGCGGTGACTGCCAACCGCGCGGCGGCCGCGCACGGGTCCGAAACCTAGAATAAGCATCAAATGTCAAATATTTTAATCTGGGGCACAGCCTGGACCGCGGCGCGGACACTCGGAACCAAGAAAATAAACGAAAATAATAATAATAATATCGAAAGTAAAATAATCAAAATACTTTAACAATTATAATAATAAATATAAAAAATATATATATAAAAATTTAATACTAATAATTATATTAATATCAATATAAAAATTTTTAATATTCAAAACGATGTGCAAAGACACGGTCACCTGGGCAGAACGCACGGTCGCCGCTAACGACGCGGTAAATGCGCACCGATGGAAAACCTGCCAACATAACTAAACTTCGAAAAAAAATTTAAACCAGGACCAGGAAAGAAATAAAATAAAAGGCGTCTGCGGTCGGGGTGTGACACTATAGAAATCCACATCATGTGCTCAGTAGTTTTTGATGACAATAATAATCTCTATAATCAAGTCTTTAAAGTAAAGTAACACAAAACTATTGTAGATGTGTTTCTTTTATTATTATTTAGAGTAGTATTTTAATTCATACTTCCAACATCACCCATTGACTACCATCTACAGGAAGAACAGTTTTTTCATTCATGTCTTCTTGAATCCTCTCTCCACTAAATCATACAATCATTATGACAGAAATGTAGTTTTGTATAATTCAGACCCATATTTTTTACAAAATGTTTCATATCATAAAAAGAATCATGGATATTAGTTTTAGTAAATTCATATGGAAATAATTCCAATGTCATTGATATAGCCTTATGTTTAATTCTACATAGTCATTTTATATGATACAACTTTAATAGAAGAGAATGTTTTTAATACTAAAACCATCCACTATATATCTCTTTATTTCCATCATCAACCAAACCATGAATTTCATTTTTCAGGTCAGTAAATTCCTATATTACATTGGTATCCACATAATCAATATTATATCCAATGATATATTAAACTCTTCATCTCGTTATCCTACAATCCCAAAAACATAACTTTTTAAGTTGTTATTTGTAGCACCATAAACTGGTTGTTCTGAAATGTTTTGATTTTGATTTTGTTGTCATTCAATTATGAAGAATCGTTTATATGGGTTTTCAATTCATTTTCCATTATTGACAAAAATGGGAGAACATTCTATCAATTGACATAAGTGCTCAAACATTCTATAACGTTCGATTCTCGATGACAAATCTAGCATAAATATCAAGAAGGTATTTGCTTCAATATCAAGTGTTCATAAACTTCATCTCTCCTTAAGCATAATAAACATTTAAATTTAGGAGGTGGACATATTATTATCCCATTAATGGATTGATTGGAAACTGAAAAATCTAAAAACTCTTACAAACCCTTAGCATAGAGAGGCGAGTTCCTTAATAATGTGATCTATATTTTTTCAATCAATATCAAGAGTTCATAAACATCATCTATCTTCAAAAATAATAAAAATTTACATTGAGGACATGGATATATTATTCTCACAATAATTTTTTGATTGGAAATTGATAAAATCTAAAACTCCTCCAAACCCTTAGCATACTGAGGTGCGTTCCTTAATAATGTGATCCAGATTTTATCCATATATATCACAATGTGGCTAAACTTTATTAAAAAAATATATATTAATAAATAGGAAAATAGATAAAAGGAAGTGAAAATACACAACCCATGTAATTGTAATAAGAGTCATAAAAGTTCTAAAAATTCAAATTTAAAAAACGAAATCAATCATGGATATTATTATGTAAAATAGAAGCAAGGGAAAAATCATAAAATCATTAAGAAACACATAAATATGTATCAATAAAAAAAATCTCCTCATGGGATCATAGGTCTCCTTTAATGTAACTATTGTCACACAAGGATCGTGATGGTCTCACACATTTATAAAAACATTTTTATTAATGTGCCAATCATAATTTAATAAAGGGATTTAGAATCTAAGACATTTTCACACCATTTTAAATCTAAATTTCAAATGTTCTTTGAAAACAATTAATCAAACATCACATTGATAAATAATTTAGAGATCTAAAGTTTTCCTTAAAATCAATTTCTAAGGAAAGATACCCCTCATTAAAAGAAGTCAACTGCTATCAATAACCCATTTTTCAACACCAAACTTTCACCTTTTTAAAACCTTTCAATTCACTATGTGACTTATAGTCTCCAAACCATTTAAAAAATAATAATTTTTAACTACCATCAATTCTTAAAACATTCTTCAAAAATAATAGATACCCAAGCGGGTACCTTCATTCTCTATGTGATGAATCATCACTTACTCCCTCCAACATAACAAAATTAGAATCCATTAAAAAGCCATATAATTATAAAAAACTTGAAATATACCTATAAGATGAAAGTTCTGTTTAAAAATTTTCATCCCCAAATTCCAGGAATAATTTAAAAAAAAACAATTTCATACTAGTATTAAATATAGCAATAATTTCAGGTTTTACCTTTCACTGAAAAATAGTATCATGTGATCATAATTTGGAACCCTATCATTCCAGACATGGGAGTTAAAACCTTTTTGAATAAAACAATAATTTATGATTTTGATAAAAATAAACATTTTATGCAAGAACACATTTTAAAACAGTACATTGAAGATATTCATGTCTTTGTAAACATATTTCAATTTATATAATTAAGAAAAGAAATTTATTTGAAAATGGAAATACTTACGATCGTGAAGAATAATCATAATGATAAAAATATCAGTAATAAAAGTTCTATGTTAAAAAAACATAAATAAATTATCAGAGAAATGTAAGAATCAATATCATCATAATATAATTTGAAACCTATAATCATGGAATAAAATAAGACAAATATATATAATATCATAATAAACTAAAATAGAATCCATCATATTAGTGCATGATGAAATTTAATCAACCTAACACTCGATATTACCCCACCTAGACTAATTACTAGAAAAACTCCCCAGGGAATAACGTATTACATACCAAGTTCAACTAATGAGAGAAATATCATAAACTATTATATAATATAATCCTAGATATCCCATCATGCTACACACCAATGACATATAAAATTGAGGTAATAAAATAAAGTACCAAAGAGAAATGGATGCTAAAAATTCATAGAACAACCATTAGAGAAATAACCCATTTTCATAAGGAATGTTATATATAAATAATGTCCACAAACTATGAAATTTATATTCATTTGAACAACCTAAAATAATTGTTACACTTAAAGGATCCACTTAATTAATAAAATTCCCTTTTAAATGTTCAATTTGGGAATTTAAAATATTTATTAATATTTTTAGTTATAAAATCCTCTATAAAAATAAAATAATAAATATATCATCAATGTATCTCAAATAATATTTATAACCTAAAAATTTAGAAATAATTGAATGTGTCCTTTTTTAAAATAATCATTAAAACATAGTGATTTACACTTTGGAAATTGATGGAGATTAAAAACATCTCTAAAATCATAAATTTATTTTTCAAAAATATAATCAAACACCTCACTTTTATAGAGAAATAAATAAGAAATCAAGAACCCAAGAAGATGGGAAACCTTTGATCCAAGTGAGTGTCAAGAAGAAACAATAATCCATTAACTTGAAATCCATAGATACACTAATTTACATAATAAAATATTTAATAACACTAGATATAAATTATAAATCACTCATGATTCTAGATATAATAGTTTTTCCATTGAGAAATGTACTTATATACATTTTTTCACTAATAAAAATTCTAATAAACTAAAATAATAATAAATAATTTATAGGAAATTGAGATGGGGGAAGGGGGAGAGAGCAACAGTAAAAAACACCAATAAGGAATGGTGTACCACTAGGGTGACGTGTCGAGGGGGGGCTTAGCATTGACCACATATCTGTTGTGTGAAGCGAAAAGGTGACAGATTAGGGGAGGGTAAGGGAGATAGATTGAGAGATTCCAATGGTGGTGGAGACTGGTTAGGGGGTTTTGACTGCAGCACCTGTAAGGGCTCAGGGGGGCTCGCGAGTTACCTGAGCCTGAGTGAGGGGGGAAGCACGACGATGCTAGGACACAATGTTAGGGGAGGATAAAGAAGATCTCGGGGGAGTCGAGGGGTATTAATGGAGTCATGTTCAGGGGTGAAATGTATTTTTTTAAATAAAATCGTAATATTAGTAGTTCTTTCCAAAAAAACCATCTCGAAATTATTTCAGTTATTTTTTGTGGTGGTTTAAAAACCCGTTGAAAAAAAATTATTTTTTATAGTGTCCTAATAATAAATTAACTCCCTCTAAATAAAAAATGTGTAAAAGTCCTAAAATTTCTTCTTAATTTCATAAAAAGTCTCTGATAAATAATAACACTACGTAATCATGGTTATTGTTATTCTAAATAAATCACCCATTTATGGCTCCATTTAAGCATCAATACTACTTTTTTTAAACCCCATGGTCTCAAAGATTCCATATTCAAAAGAACCTTGAAGATACTTTGATAAATTCACTTACAAAATAAGGATTACAGGATCTATGAACATTAATGGAACTATGTACTTAGTGTCTAGAACATGGAATTCCTTACACCCCAATAAACAAATCGATCTGTAACATTGTAAAGATAAGACATTACTCTAGAAAAGTGATCAGTATAGAAATATGACACGACATTTATAGGAAAAATCACAATGTATGAATTATATGGTCTGGAATATAATCTTATTCCATAGAGAGAATGCAATAACGTTATACATTTCGATGATAACACCTAAGTTTAAAGGGTTTTATTGTCTAATACCCTACCATAATCTGAGTTATAATGAAACCATCATATAGAATCCCTACATAGACATGGAAAAATATAAATATAATACATTCAAGATAAACACCTTATACAAGTTCAACCATAGTGATAACCACCCATGGTAGGCTGATGAATCTTTTTTGGACTTTATCGATCCCTTATGGAATCTCTCTATCACCTTCTCTTTTAGCTTCTTGATACACCAGCCTCCAGTATTATAGCCTTCAACTCTTCATTTGGCTCATCACAACAAACCAAACAAGTGACTATAACCCATCCTATTAAATATGATAACTGTATCATCTAAATGTTTCCTTCAACTTCACTACCTTCTAAGATTCATATGAGTTGCTCAACTTCATTAAGGGAACTTTCGGATCTTTAATGCCTCAACGGATCTATATAGTGAATAGTATAATATCTAGATTAATTTTCACTTTTCCCATGTTTTTTCATCTTTTAGAACATGAAATATTTATTCCATAATATTTATACAATATGAATTCATCCTCTACATCATATTAGCCTTATACTTCCTCTTCATATTAGTCTTATACGATAATTGTTTAATTTTATATTTCTTTCACCATCTATCAGAATTAATTTCCATAAAAACTCTACTAGGATTAATGGGGGTATATTAACACTGAATAAATGAAAAAAATTATTGAGATCCCATATCCAAGATCTATAAGAATATAAATATGAAATAATCAAAACTGAAAATAATGAAATTATTTAAAAAATGTACCCTGCATTGAAGAGACTCATTTACATCATCATCCATGCTTGATAATAGTCACCAAGGAACAATAAAAATACTCATCACACTATGGTGTATCCAAATTTTATTTCTAAATAATTATTCATTTGAATGGGATCCATCAAACATTAATGGAATGTTATTACCTGAGGTTTAAAGAAGGTAGAATAAGAGTGTAGTGGGAAGTAAAATGTTTCCTCATCTAGGAGAGTCTTGCGCACACCACTATCAGATGGTAATATAGCCATTTAAATATACTTTTAGAGTACTCCTTGGATAATTTGTCACTTAATCTTGTGTTATAACATTGGAGTAAATAACATTGTTGATCCATGAAACTCTAGTGTGAATACTCATAATGCTTCCTACATCTTATATAGTATCTTGTTTTAATGATATCCTTCATGGGAAGATCACTTGATTTTTTATATTCCACTTCCCTCATAAATATTTTCTAACAATGAGTATGTCATACCCTATGAATTCTTGTAGAGTATCCACATCACTAATCTTATAATCGTACATTATGATTAAAGTAGGTTGTGTGCTGGTAGTGGAATAAAATATAATTTCATTCCTAGTAATGTTTACAAAGGTATTACATGATTATCAATATATCAAATGTGGGTTTTGTCTAAAAATATCCTTTCATGATTGCCTCTATCATTAAATACAACTTCCCCATTTACATAAAATATTAATGGGTTTTTAGGGATTTTGTAATTAACAACTCCTTCAATCTGTCACATTCACTAAATATTAAAATATTTTTTTTCATTTGACTTTATATAATGTGATATATGCTAACTCATGATTTCATATCAAATATTAATTTATATATCCTCTAAAATTATTTTAGAAAGAAATCATTAAACTTTTTTAACATATTATACAATCCCTTACTAATACCCATCCAAAATGCTTTGGGGTTGACTCTAAATAACATTTAGAGAAGCTCTTTGAGTCAAAATCAATTCTCATTTATTTAAAAAAAATGTGTGACCTCATGGTCCTACAAATCATTAATAATAAATACGAATAACTAGATTCCTAAATGTAATCTAATAATAGCCTCTAAAAAATAAACAATGATACTCAAGCTATAAAAGGATCTGGTGTGATCTCAAATAAAGACATGTATCATTATATATGTAACACCCCAGGTAAATAAGGAATATGAAATTTTCATATTTATCCATATTTGTGAATAAAATATTAATATGACTTTAAAGGGGACGCTATGATCAATGGCGTACCCAACACACAACAACGAGTTTCTTGGGAATCTTACGTTGCAATTTAATAATAAAATAATATTATTTTAAATGGTAGTTAACATGTAGCCGTTGTAATGGCGGGAATGGATAGAAATAACTAAAATATGATTATATATGTTCTTAAATATTTTTACATTTATACAATAAAAGATAAAGGCTTAAAATACGGAAAGAATTCAATTTTAGGCGTATATGCCCTAGTTTTCACTAAAGGTTCACTTATCACCTTTTGATGGAGAACCGTCATTAAATATAGTTTTGTTCACTCTTAAACATTCTTTTGGACCAAATAAAACTCTTATTAATAATCGGGACATCAAAATTTACATTGTGTAAATTTTTGGTATCTTTCCGATAAAGTTCTTTTTTTAATGAATAGTGTAAAATGTTGTATTTTAATTCAAAACCACTTTTTAATCTAATTTATTTATATTATTAGATTATATTTTGAATTGGTTTTAAAGTGAAATTAGAAAATATTTTTACCATTAAATACAATAGTGGTCGTTGGAATCAATTTCACTTTGAAATCAGGCTTAAACTAGTGTCAATCTTTTGATACTTATTGTTTTATAAAAACACGCTATTTGCTCTGACAGCGGGAATTAATTATTAAATTAATTAATGTGACTAATATGTTTTGAATTTTTTTAAAATAGAATTCATTTTTGAATTCGGAATATCAAATATAGCTTAGGGTGAATTTTTGGTAATTTTCTGAAAAACTTCAAATTTTGATGAATAGTGAAACCACTAAGTGGTACTTATAAAAGCTGATTTTTCGTTTAAATGAAATTTTACCACTTATGTGTTTTGAATTTCAAAAATCCGACATACATGGTTGTCATTAAGAAGAAAAATGTGGTTCAATGGGATAAAAATAATTTTTTGGTGAATAGTAACTTATTAAGTTTTTAATCGCGATTAGTGGTAATTAGGGTAGTTTAAGGTATAAATAATGCTTTAATAATATAAAATTACCTAGAAACATGTCCCAACCTTATTGGTTGTGTCATGGCCGACCAAGAAAAGCCCTGAGGAAACTTGGGGACCCCATGGAGACACTTTGGTTGGGAAATGACATAAATAACATTTTATTTAATGTAAAAGTAAAATTGACACAAACATGATATGTTTTACTAAAACACTTTTTAAGTTGGGTTATACAAGTCATATTTTTGATTATAAATATTAATTGTAAATCTAAAAATATTTCCTACATCAGAGTATTTTTTTTATAATTTTTAGACATTAAATAAATTAAATTATTTATGACATAATAATGATGCAGCGATGACATCATTATTTGACGATTTAAATAAAATGGAAAGATAATGTAAAATATATGAACTAGACATGTCCAAAACTTATTGGATGAGTGGATTTCGAAGCCTTATCACCTTATCCACGAATTCTATCAATGTGGGACCTTTTAAAACAGAAACACATTTTCAAATAAAGTAATATTTCTTTACTTTCCAAAAGTGCCCCTCCTCTCCTCTTATAAAAGGCCCCCACCTCTACCTCATTTAACACACTCCTCAAGCCTTTGGCTCAGCCAACCCCTGCCCATTTACTCTCTCCACATCCCTCTCCTCATCCTAGAGGAATACCTTTGGGCATAATCCTTTCAAAGGAAGCCTTTAGGCTCAAATCAAAAGGAGTTACAGTTTTAAAGGTAAGTCATTCTCTCATGTTCATTTGTTTTATTTTGCTTCTCCAACCCCCTAAACTCTTTTTATTTACTTCTTTTGTAACAACACCAGTATATTCAATATACTAGGATGTTTTTATAATATTTATTCTATCTACACTCTCACACAACTACATCAAATGGGTAAAGAACATACGGTTTCCGTGGATGGTGAAATTATGCCCCCCGAAACAATGATTGTTCAATACTCATTTAACACCTTCAAAGGTGGCCATTATGATTTCAATATTTTTATATATGATATATAATATGTTTATGTTTTATTTATGCTTCTGTATTTTTCATTTTTGTCTTACCATTATGGCTTCCATTATGGGTATACGCGATATCTTCATTTAAGGAAGTGCGGACTACCGCCCCCTCAAAGTGATTTGATTCGTTAAATACCATATGTGGGATGTATAAAGGATGGAAATATGATATTATATATGATATTATACTGGAATTATAATATACCTTTATATAATTATTATTCAATTCTATAAAATACGAAATAGAAATGAAAGTAGCATTCATGCGTACGTACGGCTTACCGTCTCCATGAACGGTGCATTTCATTTCTTACCTCTAAATGATTATGTAATGTTATAAATGCATGAATGTAATAGATATATATGACATATATGATATCTACATAATGAATACAATTCTGTATATAATAAACATTTGGCCACACGAACAACATGTAATTGTAAGAAGTCCACTTTCGACTTAAGAACCAAATATCGGCAAAACAAATATTATTAACTTAAATGATTACATAATGTTTATGACATGGTAATAAGTGGTATAAAAGTAATAATGAACTTGAAAAATGTTCTTAAGGAATTAGAAATTAACTCAAGTTTATTATTCAGGAGATTAAAGAACGATCGAGTCAAGTCGGACCCGAGGTAAGGGATCCTACAACTCTCTTTCTTTTTAAGTACACTCTTTTATGTCATTTATTTTAAGCTCATCTTTCTTATGATTGGGATGTTCTTTTATATTACATTTACGGTAATTTTTATGTTCATGTAATGAGAGACCCTATTCTCTCTCATCAATCCATTTTGGAAGTTTTGAGTGGCGCCGTTAGGCTGCCGAACTTTCGTAAGAGATCTAACCTCTCTCTTTCTTTTTAAGTACTCTCCTTTATGTCACTTCTTTTAAACTCCTCCTTGCAATGTTGGGGATTTTCTTTTATATTCCACTTGCTGTAAATTCTATTATAATATGATTGGATACTCTATTTGATCTCATCAATCCATATTCAGAAGTTTTATGTGGCGCCGTTAGGCTGCCGAGTTTTCGTAAGGGATTTTTCATCTCACTTTTATTCCCGTGAGATTTATGCTACATTTGCCACAAATTCCATTGAGTGGTGTATGTACTGCCCATTATTATACTCTTTGTGTAATATACTTTCGTTTATGAGTATTTACATCAATGACCTATTGTCTTTCTTTCATGGGGTGTATGTTTTGAAAGATACCCAAGTCGGTAAGGGAACCTTTCACCCTCCTCTTTTTTAAAAGACTTCTTTTATTGGGTCTTTTAATTTACATATTTTCATGTTGGGATATGTTCTCATACATCCTTATTGATGTAAATTTTATGTCCAAGTGATGAGATACACTTTTTATCTCTCATCAACCCATTTTGATGTGATGCCGTTAGGCAGTCAAGGGAACTTTTTAACCCAATTTCGATTTCTTTGGGTTCAACTTGTACTCATTGAATATGTCATCCATTGAATATGTGTGAATGACCTTTTATTGTTTTACACGTAATATCCACTTAAATTGGGTGTATATATAATTGTCATACATATTTTTGAGATTTATTTGTCCTTAATTTAAGGATACCTTCTTTATAAGGGATTTCATCACATTTGACATTTCTATTGAGGGTTCATTGTTGTTATGCACCAATTCACTCTTATATGGTGTATATACTGTCCTTTGGAGTATTATATCATGAATCCTTTTATTCTCATGATATTATAAAGTTCTGACTAAATGTTATTCCTCGATTATTGTATTCAAGTGTCTCTAATTTTGGTAAAACCCCTTTAACCAAAATATCGTTTTAAATGTTTTAATTATTTGTTCTTATTAATATCCATGTTTTCAAAATGGTTTTAAGGATTTATTTATATGGATATTAATGGTTTATAATGCTAAAATCTTTAAGGTGGTATGGGACTCTTTGATTCAAAAATCTCTTTATTAAATGTTTTAAATGGTTTCTTTTTGAATGGATTCATTATTTCAATATCCTAAAATGTTATATTGTGATTGAAATGTGGAAACGTTATGTTTCCTTTATTCATGTTTATGTGATACGATTATGTTATGGTTCTTGGGCATTGTTATGAAAACGGGTGGTTCCGTGATAAACTAAGGGTGGGTGAGCCCGATATAGCTCTCCAATGCATTGGGTAACGCGAAGGAGTGAAACGTTAAGGTTTCTCCGAAGAGATTTAGGGAATATACTGTGATGGGTATTCCAAACGTAACCAAGAGGGTTACTCCCTACGTAAGAATGTTATGAATGCCTCAAGTTACCTTTATGTCATATGTTTTCTATGATTTGTTCATGATTTGATATGCCTATGTTTTATGGGTAAAGTATGATTTCATTATTATGTATATATGAACTCATGTTTCCTTTCCATATTTTTATAACCCTTACTGAGCTTTTTATGCTCATCCCAAGTTTTTGAAATGCTTTTCACAGGTCAAGGGAAAGGTACATGATGTGACGATAGTGTCAAGGATGTGTCAAGAAAGAATCCGTGTTTTTTTTAAATAGGTTTCCATTGATGGGAAGAATGAATATTGTATTTTATGTAACCACCTTGTTTAAATGTGGAATGTAATGCAAGTTTCATGATCTAATTCTCTAAAACTCTAAACCTGAAAAGATCCTCAATGTGTAATCTTGTAATAACTCAAGTTTAAGTAAGGTTTAAGGCTGGGGCCTTATAGTTGGTATCAAAGGTCAGTTTAGATAACTTTAGAGGTTAGGGTATTCTTTAAGCATAAGTGACATTACCATAATGGTTAGGATTTCAGAAAGAGTCCTAGTTTTAGATAAAGTGAATGAGTAAGTGTATCTTAGTGTTTACCTTCCTCATTAGTACATGATGGTTTTTTTTATATACTCACACTCACATTTCTATTTTTAGTGAATGGATGGATCTAGCAGGCACCAAAGAGACAACAGGTTTGAAGGAAACTGTGGTGGTTCTCTGATTAAGATACTAGATAAAATGGAGGATTCAATGAGGAAACTCGTGGTTGTTCTAAACCAAATATCAAGGAGTCATGATCAACCACTTCAACCTTGGTGAGTTCTCTAATGCATCATGTACGAGATGGCCAACTCGATGTGGAAATTCAGGTAATAATTATTAAGGTAACCATTAGGGTTTATATGATACTTAATTTTTAGGTAATTATGGGTTACTATATGATATGATGGAAAATGAAAGGAATGAGATAAACTTGAAGTTAAAATATGTTATGATTATTCTTGTAGGTTTTATCTCATTTTGGGGAATGTTTTAAGAATTATATTGTTTTGGAAAAAGGACAACACGCAGACCATGTGAGAACTCGTCGCGTCGGACAATGCTGCGGGAATCGAACCCACAACCAAAGTGCGACTGGTATTTATCGCCTACCACTGGACTACGAGAAGTCCCTGGTTAGTTTGACTGATTCTTTTTAGTTATATGATTTTATGAATTAAGAGTAAGTTGATTTTGGAGGATATGTGATTAGGATAATTACTTTTCAATGTGAGACTTTAGGAGCAACTGATATTGTTTGGAGATAAATGTTACGATTTATCTTGGAAGACTATGCGACTAAATCCTTCAAATATTTGGGTTTCAATCTTATATTGGTTTTCTTTGAAGAATTTTATGTACAAATTGATTATAGAATGGTCCTCGTTGAACTTTGGGTTTTGTTGGACAAATTTTGGAGATTAAGCATAGATTTTCTTTTTATAAAGGGTTATCCTTTTTTGGATTATCTGATCTTGTACTAGCCTTTTTGGTTTTGGTTTTGGTTAAAGTCTAAAGACATGGGAAGTATATAGTTCTATTTTGTGGATTAGGTGATTCTCTAGAAGTTGATTATAGTACTATTAATGTGAACAAGTCTTCCTAAATACTCGTCTTTTGAAGAAAATATGAGTTTGTGTAAGGAATCTAATAAAAGTTGAAAGTCAATATGATAAGTGATTATGTTTCCTTATGAATAAATTCCTCAATAAAAATTAACTTAAAACAAAAATGTTTTCTATTAACTTTTCCTACTGGGGAATCGAATACCGTTTAACCCATCACAAGTTTGTGATTTTCTCGTGGTTAACTTTCTCCTAAACATGTTTTCTATCACTCTCCATCAGAACATGACCCTTTGTTTTTTCCTCCATGTCCATATTTTCATATTTGGAATCCTAGTATGGGTTAACTCAGGTGACCTTTGTTCTTATCTTTCTTTATTTTAAAGTGATTGTTTTACAGACTCTTGTTCCGATGTGGGACGTTCAAGGATGTTTCCAAGCACAATTTTAAAATTGCGAGGACGCAATTCCCAAAAGGGGGGAAGGATGTAACACCCCAGGTAAATAAGGAATATGACATTTTCATATTTATCCATATTTGTGAATAAAATATTAATATGACTTTAAAGGGGACGCTATGCTCGATGGCGTACCCAACACGCAACAACGAGTTTCTTGGGAATCTTACGTTGCACTCTAATAATAAAATAATATTATTTTAAATGGTAGTTAACATGTAGCCATTGTAATGGAGAGAATGGATATAAATAACTAAAATATGATTATATATGTTCTTAAATATTTTTACATTTATACAATAAAAGATAAAGGCTTAAAATACGGAAAGAATTCAATTTTAGGCGTATATGCCCTAGTTTTCACTAAAGGTTCACTTATCACCTTTTGATGGAGAACCGTCATTAAATATAGTTTTGTTCACTCTTAAACATTCTTTTGGACCAAATAAAACTCTTATTAAGAATCGGGACATCAAAATTTACATTGTGTAAATTTTTGGTATCTTCCCGATAAAGTTCTTTTTTTAATGAATAGTGTAAAATGTTGTATTTTAATTCAAAACCACTTTTTAATCTAATTTATTTATATGATTAGATTATATTTTGAATTGGTTTTAAAGTGAAATTAGAAAATATTTTCACCATTAAATCCAATAGTGGTCGTTGGAATCAATTTCACTTTGAAATCAGACTTAAACTAGTGTCAATCTTTTGATACTTATTTTTTTTATAAAAACACGCTATTTGCTCTGACAGCGGGAATTAATTATTAAATTAATTAATGTGACTAATATGTTTTGAATTTTTTAAAATAGACTTCATTTTTTAATTCGGAATATCAAATATAGCTTAGGGTGAATTTTTGGTAATTTTCTGAAAAACTTCAATTTTTGATGAATAGTGAAACCACTATGTGTTACTTATAAAAGCTGATTTTTCGTTTAAATGAGATTTTACCACTTATGTGTTTTGAATTTCAAAAATCCGACATACATGGTTGTCATTAATAAGCAAAATGTGGTTCAATGGGACAAAAATAATTTTTTGGTGAATAGTAACTTATTAAGTTTTTAATCGCGATTAGTGGTAATTAGGGTAGTTTAAGGTATAAATAATGCTTTAATAATATAAAATGACCTAGACACATGTCCCAACCTTATTGGTTGTGTCATGGCCGACCGATAAATGCCATGAGTCAACTTGGGGACCCCATGGAGACACTTTGGTTGGGAAATGACATAAATAACATTTTATTTAATGTAAAAGTAAAATTGACACAAACATGATATGTTTTATTAAAACAATTTTTAAGTGGGGTTATACAAGTCATCTTTTTGATTATAAATATTATTTGGAAATATAAAAAGATTTCCTACATCATAGTATTTGTTTTATAATTTTTAGACATTAAATAAATTAAATTATTTATGACATAATAATGATGCAGCGATGACATCATTATTTGACGATTTAAATAAAATGGAAAGATAATGTAAAATATATGAACTACACATGTCCAAAACTTATTGGATGAGTGTATTTCGAAGCCATATCACCTTATCCACTAATTCTATCAATGTGGGACCTTTTAAAACCGAAACATATTTTCAAATAAAGTAATATTTCTTTACTTTCCAAAAGTGCCCCTCCTCTCCTCTTATAAAAGGCCCCCATCTCTACCTCATTTAACACACACTTCAAGCCTTTGGCTCGGCCAAAACCTGACCATGTACTCTCTCCACATCCCTCTCCTCATCCTAGAGGATTCCCTTTGAGCATAATCCTTTCAAAGGAAGCTTTTAGGCTCAAATCAAAAGGAGTTACACTTTTAAAGGTAAGTCATTCTCTCATGTTGATTTGTTTTATTTTGCTTCTCCAACCCCCTAAACTCTTTTTATTTACTTATTTTGTAACAACACCAGTATCTTCAATATACTAGGATGTTTTTATAAGATTTATTAGATCTACACTCTCACATAACTACATCAAATGGTTAATGAACATACGGTTTCCGTGGATGGTGAAATTCTGCCTCCCGAAACAACGATAGTTCAATACTCATTTAACACCTTCAAATGTGGCCATTATGATGTCACTATTTTTATATATGATATATAATATGTTTATGTTTTATTTATTCTTCTGTATTTTTCATTTTTGTCTTACCTTTATGGCTTCCATTATGGGTATACGCGATATCTTCATTTAAGGAAGTGCGGACTATCGCCCCCTCAAAGTGATTTGATTCGTTAAATACCATATGTGGGATGTATAAAGGATGGAAATATGATATTATATATGATATTATACTGGATTTATAATATACCTTTATATAATTATTATTCCATTCTATAAAATACGAAATAGAAATGAAAGTAGCGTTCATTCGTACGTACGGCTTACCGTCTCAATGAACGGTGCATTTCATTTCTTACCTCTAAATGATTATGTAATGTTATAAATGCATGAATTTACTGGATATATATGACATATATGATATCTAAATAATGAGTACAATTCTGGATATAATAAACATTTGGCCACACGAACAACATGTAATTGTAAGAAGTCCACTTTCGACTTAAGAACCAAATATCGGCAAAAAAAATATTATTAACTTAAATGATTACATAATGTTTATGACATGGTAATAAGTGGTATAAAAGTAATAATGAACTTGAAAAAGGTTCTTAAGGAATTATAAATTAACTCAAGTTTATTATTCAGGAGATTAAAGAACGATCGAGTCAAGTCGGACCCGAGGTAAGGGATCCTACAACTCTCTTTCTTTTTAAGTACACTCTTTTATGTCATTTATTTTAAGCTCATCTTTCTTATGATTGGGATGTTCTTTTATATTACATTTACGGTAATTTTTATCTTCATGTGATGAGAGACCCTATTCTATCTCATCAATCCATTTTGGAAGTTTTGAGTGGCGCCGTTAGGCTGTCGAACTTTCGTAAGAGATCTAACCTCTCTCTTTCTTTTTAAGTACTCTCCTTTATGTCACTTCTTTTAAACTCCTCCTTGCAATGTTGGGGATTTTCTTTTATATTCCACTTGATGTAAATTCTATTATAATATGATGGAATACTCTATTTGATCTCATCAATCCATATTCGGAAGTTTTATGTGGCGCCGTTAGGCTGCCGAGTTTTCGTAAGGGATTTTTCATCTCACTTTTATTCCCGTGAGATTTATGCTACATTTGCCACAAATTCCATTGAGTGGTGTATGTACTTCCCATTATTCTACTCTTTGTGTAATATACTTTAGTTTATGAGTATTTACATCAATGACCTATTTTCTTTCTTTCATGGGGTGTATGTTTTGAAAGATACCCAAGTCGGTAAGGGAACCTTTCACCCTCCTCTTTTTTAAAAGACTTATTTTATTGGGTCTTTTAATTTACATATTTTCATGTTGGGATATGTTCTCATACATCCTTATTGATGTAAATTTTATGTCCAAGTGATGAGATACACTTTTTATCTCTCACCAACTCATTTTGATGTGATGTCGTTAGGCTGTCAAGGGAACTTTTTAACCCAATTTTGATTTCTTTGGGTTCAACTTGTACTCATTGAATATGTCATCCATTGAATATGTGGGAATGACCTTTTATTGTTTTACACTTAATATCCACTTAAATTGGGTGTATATATAATTTTCACACATATTTTTGAGATTTATTTGTCCTTAATTTAAGGACACCTTCTTTATAAGGGATTTCATCACATTTGACATTTCTATTGAGGGTTCATTGTTGTTATGCACCAATTCACTCTTATATGGTGTATATACTATCCTTTGGAGTATTATATCATGAATCCTTTTATTCTCATGATATTATAAAGTTATGACTAAATGTTATTCCTCGATTATTGTATTCAAGTGTCTCTAATTTTGGTAAAACCCCTTTAACCAAAATATCGTTTTAAATGTTTTAATTATTTGTTCTTATTAATATCCATGTTTTCAAAATGGTTTTAAGGATTAATTTATATGGATATTAATGGTTTAAAATGTTAAAAGCTTTAAGGTGGTATGGGACTCTTTGATTCAAAAATCTCTTTATTAAATGTTTTAAATAGTTTTGGAAATGGTTTCTTTTTGAATGGATTCATTATTTAAATATCCTAAAATGTTATATTGTGATTGAAATGTGGAAACGTTATGTTTCCTTTATTCATGTTTATGTGATACGATTATGTTATGGTTCTTGGGCATTGTTATGAAAACGGGTGGTTCCGTGATAAACTAAGGGCGGGTGAGCCCGATATAGCTCTCCAATGCATTGGGTAACGCAAAGGAGTGAAACGTTAAGGTTTCTCCGAAGAGATTTAGGGAATATACTTTGATGGGTATTCCAAACGTAACCAAGAGGGTTACTCCCTACGTAAGAATGTTATGAATGCCTCAAGTTACCTTTATGTCTTATGTTTTCTATGATTTGTTCATGATTTGATATGCCTATGTTTTATGGGTAAAGTATGATTTCATTCTTATGTATATATGAACTCATGTTTCCTTTCCATATTTTTATAAACCTTACTGAGCTTTTTATGCTCATCCCAAGTTTTTGAAATGCTTTTCACAGGTCAAGGGAAAGGTACATGATGTGACGATAGTGTCAAGGATGTGTCAAGAAAGAATCCGTGTTTTTTTTAAATAGGTTTCCATTGATGGGAAGAATGAATATTGTCTTTTATGTAACCACCTTGTTTAAATGTGGAATGTAATGCAAGTTTCATGATATAATTCTCTAAAACTCTAAACCTGAAAAGATCCTCAATGTGTAATCTTGTAATAACTCAAGTTTAAGTAAGGTTTAAGGCTGGGGCCTTATAATATATGTGTCCACAAAGTGCGTCTCATTATATAATGAATTCTCATATATATTCCCTTTCTCCAAGAAATCATGTTACCATAAAACACAAAATGTGTTGATCCCACATATACAACTCATTTATTCTTTACTGAAAATTATATTTTTTATTTTAAAAAATACTTTTTTGAAAAAAGTGTTAAACCTCAAGTGCCAACTGGAAAACCTAAAAAACTATAGCAGATAAAAAAATTATTGAAAGAAAACTTGAACATATTATAAAAAATATCTTAATATAATTTCTAGAAAAGTTCAATTACCTTGTTATCTGATTTATCTTTGATGATGTATTAGAATTTATAGGCTAATTGTCTTGAATCTTGAATAAACTCCTCCACTGTTATCTTATTATCATTAAAGCATCTGGTCAGAATTAGATATTTCATTTTGATCCAAATACACTAATCCATGTTTGTGTCTAATTTAATTGGTTACCTTTACAATATATTTTCATCCTCATTTGAAGCATGAAAAAACAACTCCTCCTCTAACATATATTCCTCAGAGTGGAGAAGAAGATCCCAATACTTTTATTTAACCTCTGCATCAATTTCCCATTATGAGCCAACTGTGATCCACAATAATGCATCAATAATTGTTGTCTCCTTTTATAACATCTCATATGGTAGAGATGGGACGACCTCAATAATCCCAGAGTCTCCATGTATCTCATACAGTAAATCCATTATGTCACCCATATGCTCAAGATCATGTTCCTTAGAGTCACCACCTTCAACCATTTCACTTCCACTTAACAGATTCAAGATGATCTAATTCACCTGATTATTATTAGATGGACCACCCTCCATTACCTTGGTCCCAACATTTTTGGCTAACCTTTACTCCATTGGGTTATGTAGGAATGAGTGATCCTAACTCCCTTTGGATTTTGTCATCTTTCTCATTATGCAACTAACCAGGTCCCTATTTTCTTTTTCTCCATTCATTCTCCTTGGGATTAGAAGACCTATAATGATTACTACATTTCACTAAAATATAATAATTGGCCATAACTCTCCCCCTGACTCTACCCCTAATAAGAATACGGAATCATTTGGATGATTTCCATGGGTTTTAGTTCCCAAACCTTCAATGTGATTAATAATGTTAATAAATGACAAGATACTTCTCAGGTTGGTTCTTCTCACAACATTCACCCTACTCCCTAACACATATGATGATTATTTCATTTGAATATTATATTCCTTAGTGGACAGTACCACGAGTGAGGAACCATTTCTAAGGCATGTGGAATCTATATAAGATGGGGCCTTCGTAAAAATGGAATCTTGTTTTAGAGGATTAACTTCGCCAATATCCACTACCCCCAATAGTCCATGCACAGTTGGATTATGATCAGAAGAATCATTTATGAACAAGTTGAAGATATCTTCCTTTTATGGTTTGAATTAGTCAGACTTTCCTCCTTCGACCAAAGTGACATGTCATTCACCTTTATGGATGAGCACATCACAAGATTCTCATCCTAAGATATAATAACATCTTATTTAATATCTTTAGGTATCAAAACAATACCCAGACTATCTCAATAAATGACTTAGATTATATAATCATCATTTGAGAGTACATAGAACATCTTTTTTTTATGTCAAAATGGTGATATGATCAGTATCATACCCTATTAACCTCTATGTAGCTTTTTCTGATAGCTTGAATAATGGAGGGATCAAATTATAAAGGTTATCATAATATGTATCTCTAAAAAAATATTGGGTACCCATATATGATCTATTCACCGTTATTATACCAAATACATTTTTTATCACACTCATTATGGTATACCATGTGGTTCATCTGGTGCACAAAAACATTTTTTGTGCCACGTGATCATATCTTGTATATCATAAAAAAATACTGAACATAATAGACTTAACATTTCATTATAAGCTATATTAATCAATGATGAAAATAAGTTTGGGATAACTCAAACATAATCTTGGACAGGCTAATCATCATTACAGTTCCTTAAATGTATATCTATATATACATCTATCAAACCAACTTGAAGGAATGATAAAGTATATTTTTTCATTACCATTATACATTTTATATGCTTAAAATACATCAAGAAAACATAATCAAATACTACATGAGACGTTTTATACTATATCATATATTATAAACTTCCAAATCATCCTTAGGTTTTCTGCACTTTCTAGGGTTTTGTTAACTTTTTACATATATATGTAATTAAAGCCACATTTATGTGTTCCCATCTGATAAAATACATTGACTAAACACTTTAATGAGTAATATCTATAAATAATGAAATTTTGAATAATTGTGAGATTTAGGAATCATATTCCAAATGTTTAACTCAATAAAAATATTCAAATTACATAAATCTGTAATTTCTAATGTTATAATATCAACATTTGACGTTTACTTAGAACTCTTTAAAATTTTAACATCATCAACCATAAAAAATATTTTCATCAAAATTTTTCTATGAAATATTATGTTATTTAATGTAACTATTTAGATAAATACATACCAACACATCCTAAATTATTTTGGATAATGTGACATTCACTATGTTGAAGAAACTAAATGTAACTCTTTACATCTCTCATTAGAATTATTACAGAAAACTCATTTTAAGATATAAAGTGAAAAAAAATTATATTTATACTTGAATAATCCACTAAAAAAATTTATTTAATGTTTTAGAATAAATAAATGAAATTCAGTATTTTCTATTCACCCCGCCACCATATCCAAAACTATTTAAAGGATTCAGAAAAACTTACTTGAACTTATGGATGGTATAAAATTTTATTTGGTAACATTATAATTATATAAGTTCAAACATTCTCACATTGTCCTCTTAGAAATCATATTATCTTTTGAATATCATGATATGACACACCAACCCCTCTATGTTTATGATATTACTCTCATTTACTCATATGAGTGTTCCCTTTCATCATTATAGTTCCATGAAACCATGGTACTATAGATAATGACCCTTTTGATGATGATGTACCTTT